>JAPVLO010000110.1:2456250-4912500 GCA_027257055.1 Cephalopachus bancanus | reverse complement strand
TAAGTATTGGAAAGCTGTCAAACTCATGGTGGCTGATACAAGTTTTTCGAAATTCCTGAAAGCTTGAATTTTATCATTGGCAACAAATACTGTCAGTTATTTTCCTGGAAGTGACAGAATTAATTTGTTCATTTTCCAGATAATGTCTGCCAAATAGTCAAGTTTGAATAACCGTAGTTTGTCTATCAGTTGTTCTTTCAAGTAAAAATGGTGTTCCTTTAAAAAAGCAGCTAGTTCAGCTCACAAATCGAAAGACTGCAAAGGTGCCTCTCCCTGAGGAAGCCCTGGAAATTTCACGGAGACAGAAGTGCTTCACGCCTGCTTCCCATTTCACCATTTCATCACAGCATTTAGAGGGCCTGTGCTTAAGACTGAGATTTAATCAAATGAACCACTTCCATTGCTTCATCAAGTACATTATCTTTGTTCCTAATCTGTTATCCCTTTCACTTTTATTTATTTTTTATTTTTATCGTAATAGAAATACATGTAACTATTCGTAATGCACGGTGCAAAGGCACTAAGCTGATCGCGCTGTACCCTTCTTATCTTCCCCAACTGAAACTTAGAAGCCTTTACAAAATCACTTCCACCCCTCTCCCCCCTGGCAGCTCTACCATTCTGCTTTCCTTCTGTGATGTGATTACCCCAAGTACCTCCCAGAGGTGGAATCAGACAGTAATCATCTCTTACAACTGGCTCATGTCACTTGGCATAATGTCCTCAATGTTCGCCCACCTTGTCATATGTGGCAGTACTTTCATCCTTTTTTAAAGCCGGATAATTTTCTATTGTATGTTGACATCACATTAAGTACATTCTTAGTGCCACTGACTTTTGTTCTTTCTACATATGTGTGGCAGCGAAGAACACAACAACTACCAGTACGGGCTTGTGTTCAAGTTTCACCCACCATCACTGCAAAATGGAAAGGTCAGTGATATTGTAATAGCATGAAAATGGTATAGGCCTCTCAGAAGCCTGAAAGCATCCCAGCAAATGCATAGCCTGGGTTCTGTGTTAAAATTTCTACTTACACGGTTAAGTAGAAAGTCTTCAAAAACAGGAAAAAGAAGATAAAACAGAAAATGCAGTTATAGTCCTGAAATCCAGAGATAGGCCCCACCAGCATATACATGGATATGTTTTTCTCCTAATATTTTCTTATCAAAGCCGTGTTCCAAAAATGTTGTCTCTGGGATGCTAAAGGACACTATGCTGGACAGATAATTTCATCCTCTCCACAAACTCTGCAAAAACAGAGGACCGTTAAATTCAGAACCAAGTCAGCATTTTGACATTTGAATTCAATTAATTCTGTAGAAATATTCAGGGAATGTTCATCTTTCCTTTTTGCTCCATTCCCTCTTGGTATGGGGAGTGCAAGAACCCAGCTCCTTATCTCTAAAGTCCTTGTTTCTAAAATATGGGTGAGGGCGGTCTCCTCCTGGCTTGCCAGAAGGTACCATCATCTCTACTCAGGGCCTAGCAAGCGGTTGGCATGGTGCAGGGAGCTCACCACGTGTCAGTAGTATTTTAATAAATACTGATTAAGTAAAAATAATAGTAATCATTACTATAATACCTCCTAGTTACTTATCTGCTTTATCTCATTAGAAACTCACAAGGTAATGTGAATAAGAGGCTGGCCTGAGCAGCCTCACTTATGAGGAAGAAATGAAGGCTACAGACCCTGAGTGACCGCCTCAGGCTTCATGGTGGACACAGGAGGGACTCAGACACAGGACCCAGACCTGCCAGCTTTATCAAGTAGAAGACCTCCGAAAGGTTACCCTCTCGACCCCTGCTCCGGTGATGTCTCAGTGCCACACTGCACTAGCTTTACCGTGTATTTAACACTTCTCCTTTAAAATGACTCACCCTTTCTTAACCTAAATACTGCTTAAAAGGAAAGTTACATGACTACCATAATAGTAAAATAAGCATTACTTGCCATAGAGATGGGGACAACAAAATTAAATCGATAGCTATTTGAATGAAGGGTGTTCTCTGCCGCAGCTCTTAAAATCACCCCACGGCTGGCCAGGACCATGTGGTCCCCTTTAGGCTCCTGGCTCTGGGTGGAGCATTGAGGCTTTGAGTGGGAAGTCGATGCTCAGAACATCTGCAGCCGTGGCCACAGCTGAGGGCTATTACAAACCGGATACACAACCCGGGATGTGCCGTCATTCGTGTTCCTGCAATCTAAACCCTTCTCTGTCCAAACCTTCAGGACAGTCCTCTGCAGGCACAAATATTTATAGGTGTGAATTGGGAGGGAGGAGAAGGAATCTGAATCGGGTGGCATGGCACTCCGAAGGGGGTGACCAAGATATCTGTATGTGACCTGGTGCTGCAGAGCCCAGGGCTGGATGCAGAGGTGACAACAAGGATGCCAGGGAAGGGGACAGCCTTTTGGTAGCCCGTGTGGTGGAGGTCCCCTAGCTCTAAGCTGGAAGGGCAGTCCCCACCAGCTGGCATCCAGAGCTGAGAGTCCAGGCAGTCCCTTGGCCCATGAGCCCTTAGAAAACAGGGACAGCCGGGCTCGGTGGCTCAGCCTATAATCCCACGCCTTTGGGAGGCCGAGGTGAGCGGATTGCCTGAGCCCACAGGTTCGAGACCCGCCTGGCCAGCGAGACCTCATCTCTACAATAAATCAAAAAATCAGCCGGGCGTGGTAGCGCATGCCTGTAATTCCAGCTACTCGGAAGGCTGAGGTGGAAGGATCGCCGGAGCCCAGCAGGTCGAGGCTGCGGTGGCCGGGAGCAGCCACTGCACTCCAGTCTGGGGAACAGAGTGAGTCTCCAACTCAAAAAAAAAAAAGAAAAAAAGAAAGAAAACAGGGACAGGAGTAAGACAAGATGGTGACAAAAGGGGCATTCACCTGTGCTACCCACCGCACCCGCTCCCAACAGCCTTACAAAGGAACACTTCATTCCCACAAAGCAGTAAACAGATGTTGTCCCCTTAATAAAACACCAATCTTTAAAACCCATCATCCTGGCCAAATGCCATGGCCTTCCCTAATAAACACAGAAGGCCATGCGGCCGGCTGGATTAATTAATACCCATAGGTTCCTGACCTTTTCCTGGGCACTTGGACATCCAGCCCCCCCAAGACCGATGACCTGCTGGTTCGCCTTCTTCCGTGATGTATGTGTGTCCTTCTTATGCAAGAGACACGGGACAAGCATCCAAGTCCCTGATCAGGCCTGCTTCAGTTCCAGAGAAAAGTAAACAAAAATAAAACGACAGCCTGCTTGTCCTTGGTTTCCCCCTTGCACAACCAGCGCCTTGTAAGAAAGCCGGCATTTGCTCTAACAGCCAAGGAAATCTTGCCTCCTGCTGCTGAACGCGTGAGTTTTTATTTTCTTTATCTAAAGCAACAGCTCCCACTCCACCCACACCCAAGGAAATAGCAATCGCCCTCTCTTTGCCTCACCTGGTTGGGAAAAAGGGTCACTTGAGCTGGGGTCTTGGCTAGAGTCGGCACATCTGTGCCTCTATGCACTCATAAGGAGGAGGTGCTACCTCCGGGGGTGGGAGGGGGGTGTTTGGAGAGACCTCTCTTCGTGAGAAATCAGGAGAATCCTCAGACTGAGAAAGAGAAGTACACACAATGTTGTGGGTCCCATATGCCCCCACCATTACCCCCAGTGTATACTTCCATATACACTGGGCTTGTACCAACAGCAGGCCTAGCCCTGTTATCTTCTAATTCATACTAAAGTATGAATGACCATCCCAAACATAATTGAGAGGAGGGCAGGGAGGGCATATGAATGAAAGCAGGCACCTCACTTTGTTACATCAGCTCACATCCAAGTTCCAATATCACAGCCCAAGGCCACAACAGGAAAAAAACAATAATGACTTGTACAATGCGGAAACATAATAGAAAACGAAACATGAGAATAGAAATCAGCTACAGAAACTATGAAAACATACATCCTGGAAGTATTTGGCCTAGGGCAGCATAAACATTGCAATTATTTGCAATCAAGGTAAAAAATAAAAAAAGAGAAAAATATATGAGCATCATCTTACGGAAAAACCCTCTCCCAACTTGGGTCAGCACAGGGGAGCAGTCAAGTGCAGGCGCTAAAGCCCAGCTTCAAATTCTGATGATACCATCCACCAGCAACTTGGCCTGGATCAACTAGGTTAATTTTTCTGCCTTCGTTTCTGTGACGGTTGGTTTTAGGTGTCAACTTGACTGGGTTAAGGGATACCCAGATAGCTTGCAAAACATTATATTATGAGTGTGTGTGTGAGAGTGTTTGCAGGAGAGGTCAGCATTTGCATTAGTTGACTGAGCAAAGAGCATCTGCCCTCTCCAATGTGACCTGGCGTTGTCCAACACATTGAAGGCCTGGACACAACACCAAGGAGGAAGACGGGTGAGTTCTCGCTCTCTTTCTCCGGGAGCTGTGGCATCAGCATCCCCTGCCGTCAGATACCAGAGCTTCGGGATCTATGGCCTTCAGACTCCGGGACTTCCACCCGAAGTCCCTCAGCTTCTCGAGCCTTGAGCCTCGAACTGGGAGTTACAGCCGGGCTCGGCGGCTCAGCCTGTCATCCCGCGCCTTTGGGAGGCTGAGGTGAGCGGATGGCCTGAGCCCGCGGGTTCGAGACCCGCCTGGGCAACTTGGCGAGCCCTCCTCTCCACAAGAAATCAAAAATTAGCCGGGCACGGTAGCGCGCGCCTGTCGTTCCAGCTACTCGGAAGGCTGAGGCGGAAGGATCGCCGGAGCCCGGCAGGTCGAGGCTGTGGTGGCCGGGAGTGGCCACTGCACTCCAGTCGGGGCGACAGAGTGAGACTCCGACTCAAAAAACAAACCAAAAAAAAAAAAAAAACCTGGGCGTGACACTACCGACTCCCTGGGTTCTTAGATTCAGAGCAAATTACATCACCAGATTTCCTGGTTCTCTAACATGCAGATGAGAGATCATGAGACTTCTTGGCCTCCATAATCATGTGAGCCAATTCCCATAATAAATCCCCATCTGTCTGTCTGTCTGTCTATCTACCTACCTATCCATCCATCCTATTGGTTCTGTTTCTCTGGAAAACCCTCATACAATTCCCCCTCTGTGAAATACCTCCTAGGATATTGGAAAGAGTCATTAAGTCTTAAATAGTACACTGCCACCTCTAGCTACTCTATTAGTGCATTTTCATCACTGTAAAATCAGCTCTTTATAGCTGAGAACCAAGACTTTCCAAAGCAACACCTGCCTTCTGGGGCCAGAATGTTGGGGAATTAGGGGGTCCCCTTTTCAACTACCACTTCCCTGCCCGGTTTCCCTCTCCTGGTTCACCTGCTCACCAGGGTAGGTGACAGGGGCCTCAAGAGACCCTCCCTGGGCAGGTGGGTGAAGGTGGATGAAGCGGCTAGTGGGAACTGACAGAGGGAGGAGGTGAGGTTCCTGGCCCCCGGCCCCTCTCACCTCGGACGGGTCTCTTGACCCACTGAACGTGGCTTCTCATCTGCTCTCCCTCCTATCTACGAGGAGATAGCAAGCATATGTAAAGGTGTAGTTCTGAAACCTGATTTTCTATAGCTCCTGGCTTCAGAGGCACAATCAGGACACCTGAGATAAGCCAAGAAATATATGTGTTTGAGAAACAAAGTCTTCCTGGATGATTCTGGTAATTATCCTGGCTCAGGACACATGGTTCGAGAGACTGTAAGCCTAAGGAATGGCTCTGATGGCAATGGAGATCCCTACCTGTGCCTGTGTCATTCCTTTCCCCTTGGCATTCAGTCTCACCTCCACCATACAGGTATCCCCCATCTCCCAGGCCTCTACAGGGGCACTTCCAGGAGATGAGTTGTGATCTCTAGTGTGAACTTATACGAGTTCTCAGGGCAAATACTTCCTCACAAAGGTAAGCTCGCTGTGTTCAATAAACCCTGCACACAGGAAGAGGGTTATGCTTCCTGCTATCTGCAAACCTTCTTTTGCTCTGGCTGCCAGGAAGCACAAAGAAAAACTTAAGCATTCAGCTACAGCAACTCCATTAACCTATATGTTATATTTGTG
Organism: Cephalopachus bancanus; assembly: GCA_027257055.1. Classification (NCBI taxonomy): domain Eukaryota; kingdom Metazoa; phylum Chordata; class Mammalia; order Primates; family Tarsiidae; genus Cephalopachus; species Cephalopachus bancanus. The sequence continues at coordinate 4,906,452 of JAPVLO010000110.1, read as the reverse complement.
TATTTTTTCTACACTTGAGGTCTATTTTTTTTTCTACTTCCCAGTTTAAGAGACTGAGAATTCCCCAGTGGTGAGAAACTGCCAAAGAATCAGGGATTAAGATCACAGCCTCACAACACACCGGGGTTCAGTCTAAGAATTTCTGCTCAAGAGATAGATGTTTGAGGGAATGCCTTCCACCATCACCTCCACTACAAGCTGGAGGAATAATAGGAAGAACAGGGAAAGGCAGATCTGGTGTCAGCACACCCAGGTTCTAGACATGGTTGCTGGATGTCCTGCCCATGCCTCAGTGATCTGATCTGCAAAATGGGGTCTAATGAGAAGCATGAGGCCAATTCTCCCTGCGCATCTGATGCTGTAGGACTGCCCCAAGGCTCGTACCGAATAAAGGATGGCAACATCCACCGAACGGGATGCAGTGCCAAGCTTCCATGCAGTGTCATCGTCAACATTTCATCTCCCACACCTCACATCACAACACCCGCAGGTTGACCTTAAAAAAGGCTTCTCTGTAATCCCGCGCCTTTGGGAGGCTGAGGTGAGTGGATTGCCTGAGCCCGCGGGTTCGAGACGTGCCTGGGCAGCGAGACCTCATCTCTACAATAAATCAAAAAATCAGCCGGGCGTGGTAGCGCATGCCTGTAATTTCCGGCTATTCGGAAGGCTGAGGCGGAAGGATCGCCAGAGACCAGCAGGTCGAGGCTGCGGTGGCCGGGAGCGGCCACTGCACTCCAGTCTGGGCGACAGAGTGAGACTCCAACTCAAAAAAAAAAAAAAAAAAAGGCTTCTGAGGGGAGTCCTTGACATTCTGCAGGAAACCTTCTCCAGGTGCCCACCTCCTCACGATGCAAAGAAGAAAACTTCCTGCCCTACATTCCCGAGTTGGTGACGGTCAAAAGATAATGGCAGCTCACATATTTAACCCTCACTGCAAGCATATGAAGGTAACTGTGATTCTCAACCCCACTTTAGAGGCAAGGAGACTGAGGCACAGAAAGCTTAAGATAGAGCCAGAAGTCACGCCGCAATTCACTCCAGGCCATCTGGCTCTAAGCCAGCTCTTCTCCGTACTTGCTCTGTAGTGAAAGAAGAAATTGGAAATTTCTGCAGAAGCAGAGGCTTCTCTGGGCAGAAGAACCTCTTCTCCAGATCAGTAGTACTTTGGGTGATCTGTGCTCTTTTGAGTTCTGAGGGACCCAGCTAAGGGGGCGGCAGGACCCCCCGGGGTCCTGGTACACCCACTGGTCACTGCCAGGGTCCATGACCACTCGGGTCCAAGGTCATCTCCACTTCTCTGTGGTTTGGCCAGATGTAATGGAAAGACAGAAGCAAAGCCCACATAACTACGTGGACATCTTCTTAGACGGGAGGTTGAGGAGTGACGGCAGTGAGAGAGAGCACAAGAAGATTGAGTCCCTAAAAGCACACAGACAGGCAACACTGTCCCCTGGCTTGAGGATGAGCGTGTCGGGGGTTTGGGCTTGGGAGGCGTGAAGCGGGTGCTGCATGCTCTCATCCGCCATCTGGGAGCTGGTTACACAGGTGCACTCTGTTTGCTTAGCTGGGACCTCACAATCGGTGCGCTTTTCAGTCTGCACATTACACTTCAAAGCACATATTGGACAAAAGGGAACTGCAGCTTCTGGGCAGAAGCAGTGATGCTGGAATTCAGAGGTACCACTGGCATTCACCCCTTAGCCTCGTGGGCCAAACAGCTGGGTGTCGGATCTGAATCCCGAAGATGGAAACACCAGATGCTGCCCCCTTGGCTTTCACGGGGTGGGCGCAACGTGCCTTGAAAGGTGCACAGACGGCCGGGCTCGGTGGCTCAGCCTGTAATCCCGCGCTTTGGGAGGCCGAGGTGAGTGAATTGCCTGAGCCTGCGGGTTCGAGACCCCTGGGCAACTTGGCGAGACCTCATCTCTACAGTAAAAATGAAAAAAATCAGCCGGGCGTGGTAGCGCACGCCTGTAGTTCCGGCTACTCGGAAGGCTGAGGCGGAAGGATGGCCAGAGCCCAGCAGGTCGAGGCTGCGGTGGCCGGGAGTGGCCACCGCACTCCAGTCTGGGCGACTGAGTGAGACTCCAACTCAAAAAAAAAAGGCACACAGACAAGTTTTAGAACAAAGAAGGCACGGGTGGAGGTCGGGGGTGCACGTTTGAAATGTCACAGTGCAAGCCACCTGCCGAGACTGTAAATATTTAGTTTAAATATTTGTGTGGTTGTTTGGCTGATAGCCCTCTGTGAGCCCAGTGAGGCTGGAACTGAGTCTGGTATGCGCAACCGTGGTACATAGCAGGTGTTCTAGAAATAGTCAGAGGGAAAGAACAAATGCATATTAGTCGAAGAGAAAGAATAAACACAAAAAAGCACACTTGTGGCTTCTACCCTGTGTCTCATGTTCTCTCCCTCTTCCTCCATTCTTTCTGGCTCCCTCTCTCCCTCTCTCTCTCTCTCTCTCTCTCTCTCTCTCTCTCTCTCTCTCTCTGTCTCTCTCTCTCTCTCTGTGTGTGTGTGTGTGTGTGTGTGTGTGTAAAACTTTCTTTTTGTCTTTGTCTCTGTGTGTGTGTCAGTCTCTGTCAATCTCTCTTACCACACACACACACACACACACACACACACACACACACACACACACTGACCCACAGGGCTCCACCCACAGTCCCAGGCCACAGAGGCACTAAGGGATTCCAACCCTCCTACTCTCCAGATGTCCTGGCAGTGAGAACTGCCAGGCAGTGAGAACTGCTGGTGAGTCTCTGAGGACAGGGAGGAGCCCAGCACACAGCAGACAAGGCTTCAAGCCTTGGCACAAGGCCAGACCCCAAGCACAGCTGGCTCAGGCCTCTCTTCGGGTGCCCTGGCCCTCTGGGAATCCCTGAAGCCCCAGGGACCTCAGCCTCCTGTGCACAGAGGCCGAGTGACAGCCGCAGGGGTCACCGTGTTCTTCACACGGAGCTTGGATTTCCTGCTCCAGAGCTGCAACGGTGGCCGCCCTTCTGGATGTATCTATAGCTCCAGATTTCACCACTGACTGAGCTGGCAATGTCTCCACATCTCGTCTGAAACCTTGAGGACTGTGCTGAGCGAAGCAAATGGCAGGGATGTCACTCACATTCATCCAAGGGAGGATCTGGGTGTGCTACGACTGCCTTTTGCACTGGGATTCCTGTCTCAGTCTCATCACCCCACAGTTGCCTCGGGGCCTGTTTCCACAGGGGTGGCCGTCTGCTGCCTTCTCTGTTACCCCTTCCAGTGGAGCACTTTGCCTTGGTTTCGGGGAGGGTCCAGGACGCCCCAGAGGTTCAGCCCAACTGTTGGAAACACGGGTCAGGAGGAGCACACCTGCTCCAGCCAGCTCCAGGAGGAGCACTCCAGCTCCTTCTGCCTGCCCTTCCCTCTGCAACCGGCCCGTTGCTCCCTGATTCCAGGGCCCTCTCACACCTCGCCCCACCGTGATTGGGTGCTCCACTGCGGGATGGCCAGGTTTATATGCTGTCAGGCACTTTATCTCCCCTATAACTCTGCCTCCCAAGCCCTCCTGTGCATGTGTTTAATTTTTACAATCAAGAAGACGGATGGGGAGAGTGACAGCCCAGACACCTCAGAGGGGTGGGCTCCGGCCCTGCCTCGGCAGAACCTGGGCATGAATTCCATCAGTGACCCGCGGTTGTATTTTATGCATAACATCCCAGTGGTTTTTAAATCTCCTTAAACTTTTGATGATGGAGATAAAGGGAAAGGAGGAGGCTGTGTAAATAGGAAGCGACTACCTGGAAGACCTGCCTGGACCTCCAGAGGGCGGAAGTCAGGGCTACTCTGCCTGGTCACTTGAGTTTGCTCCTGGCTCCCCCGCCACCCACCTTCTACGCGCCCCCACCCCGCCTCTCATCTTCCAGACCGTGGGCAGAGCAGTGACAGCGCCCGACCCCCCGCTGCCCTGATCTTTCCAAGACGCTCAAGGTTGATGACAACTGAAGGAAAAAAGAGCAAATACAATGAAAATATGGCATTTGCTTGTTCATTCAATAAACACAACTTTTTAAAACACGCTGCTTTTTATTGATCATAACTCACAATCAGAGAACAGTGCCCTTGTGGTACAAACAGAGCTCTAAAATGAGTCTCCCAAGTGCCGCTTCCGGCTGGATGGAGGCACAGAGTCCCTCCCACAAGACCGTTCCATAGCCACAACCCCAAAGCAAATGTCTAAAACTGCAGATCTGCTCGCATCCTCTCCCTGCATCAAACAACGTCGCCCCTTCACTCACAGCCTATGCTCCTTGGGGGTCCTGCCGGCCTTTCCACCCTCTAACAGTACAACAATAGCAGTAACAATAACGGTCGCCAATACTTGGTGTCCGGTTGCACGCTATGTATTTTAAAGGAAGTATATGTTTTCTTCCCATCACAGTCCATTAAGGCAGGTACTTTTATTTGACTCATTTTACAGGGCACAGAGAGGAGGAGGAGGCTGCCTGAACCCACATTGCTGGTCAGTCCTCCATGAAGCCATCCTGGAGGGGTTTCCCAGGGCGTGGGCTGAAGGAACTACTTGATGTATGACATAGCTCTTATTACAGAGACAGATATGTCAGAGTTTGGGTCTGGCTTGTCCATCTCCCTCTGTGGACAGCCTCAGAGACAGTTGCACCATCCGAGTCATTGTTGTTCTCCCAGGACCCGGAACATGACACATGGGAGTCACCCAGAGCCTTTGGATAGACTCACGTTGGACTTAAACCACCAGGTCGCCATGAGCAAGGGTGGGCTCCGGGATCTTTCCTATCTCTACAAGCTGCTGGGCTGGACCCTGTAATCAAAGAGGAGAGAACCTGCAGATGGGGACAGTCTTCTTCTTCCCCTTCGTGAGGTCTTGTTCGTACAGACAATCGGGGTGCTTGCTAAAGCCAGACATCACTTGGAGACCCGCTGTATCTATGGGGTCCCTTCCAATTCTTTTGGTCCAAGAGTAAAGTTTAAACGGAGACTGCATAAGGAGAGCCCTAGTTGGGCTTCCAGGTGTAACGAGTGTGCAAAACAATAAGTATTTTATTCTGATATGAGGAGGAGAGGCCAAAGAGTCCCACAGTATCAGTGAGTTTCCATGAAGACCCAGAACTGCGCTGAAAAGAGCGGACCCAGAGCTGATGTAGGACTAATAGTGATCAATACCATCCAACCTAATTCAAATCATTTGCCTTGTATTGAATATGATCTTAATGCACTAGAAGGCATCGGCTTCCATTAGAGCCTGGGAAATCATCTTTGAAAACAGGCAAAATGGTATCAAATGCATAATTTGAAAGACATTGTTTTCAACATCTTTCCACTTCATTTAGCATTTTGAGGAATCGAGGCTATATCTTGTAACTATCAAACTGAATTAATCACCTTGAGACCTGATAGAAGATAACTGGAACTCTAATTTCAGGCTGTTTTTATTCTTGGAAGATGGCCTTTTAAGTTGGAATATGGGAATTAGCGTAAAATTGCTTCCACTAGGTATAGACTATCACACTACTAATTTTCGATAGACTAGACCTGTGTGTTTTAATGAATATGGTAGTAACTGACTATGTGTGGCTACTGAACACCTGGAATGTGGTTGATCTGAATTGAGATGTGAAATACACATGGATTTCAAAGACTTAGTTGAAAAAATAGAAAATGTTCAATAATTTTAATACTAACCTACATGCTGAAATGACAGAAATGTCCATATGGTAGTAAATAAAAGATGTGATTTTATATTAATCGCCACAAAATTGATTTAATCTGAATTTTACTTGTTTCTTGTATCTCTCAAAAAGTTTTAAAATTTCATACCCGCCTAGACAGCGAGACCTCATCTGTACAATAAATCAAAAAATTAGCTGGGCGTGGTAGCGCGCGCCTGTAGTTCTGGCTACTTGGAAGGCTGAGGCGGAAGGATCGCCGGAGCCCAGCAGGCGAGGCTGTGGTGGCCGGGAGCGGCCACTGCACTCCAGTCTGGGTGACAGAGTGAGACTCCAACTCAAAAAAAAAAAAAATTTCATATGTGACTCACATTATATTTCTGTTGGACAATGCTAGTCTACAGAATGAAATATTATGGAGCAACTGATAAATGTGTGCCTAGAGTTTTTAAATGATGTGGAAAATAAACAGGATGTAATTTTAACTGAAAAAATGTATATAGAGAATAATTAAAACCATGTAAAACATACATGAATGTTTACACATATGCAGGAAAAAAAGACAAAAATTCAACAGAATAGTCCTCTCAGAGTGGTGGGACTAGAGTTGATTATAATATCCTCTTTTATACATTTCTCAGTGTCCCTCAAAGAGCTTTTTATTATGTTTATTATTAAATAAAAATAAATGTCATTTAAAAAGAAAATTATTTCCCATAGTAATTAGTATTGTTATATGCAGTTCTGTGTCTTACTTGGTATTTGCTAAAGTAAATTATTTACAAGCCCACTTAGACCTTATTTAATCCTCAACGGTGTCTCATCATAGAATACACCATTTCCATGAAGAACTCATTCTCATGGAAATTCCTTTTTTTTAGTTACCATAAAACATCTTCTTTAAATTAATGTTTTAGTCAGCAACAGAAGATGATCTGGTAAAAAGAATGTGGTGGTCACTGTCCCAATATTACATTGGGAAGAGAAAGTCCATTATCAAAGTTTGCTCATCCAGAATTCATATTTTGTGTGGGCAGTATTTGAAGAACTAACAAGAACCTACACAAGTGTGTGTGACAGGATGGTTCTGGTCTGACCTTTTCCCGATTTAGTTGACCCTCAAGGAATCCTTGCAATGACCACCACCTGGAAACCCAGACATTCTCCCAGGTTGCACTGACTCACCCATTCATCCATCCATCCGCCTGTCCATCCATCTGTCCATTCATCCACCCATCTTATTTTTATGAAGAACTGACTTTGGCTGAGAATCATTCCAGGTATTGGAGATATGGCAGTGAGCAAAACAGACAAAACCTGACTTTCAGGCAACCTCTTTTCTAGTAAACATCATCCAATAAACAAGCTGAAACATTACCCTCATCATTTCTGAAAATAACTAATGCTTGGAGGAAAATAAATAGGGTGATCGGGAAGAAAGCGACTAGCATGGGCTACTGGAAAAACCTTTGAATAGATGAAATTTGGACTGACGGCTGAATGCAAGATGGCTACCACTAGGAAAGAGCACTTCAGGCGCAGAGAGGTGCAAGTGCAAACGTCCTGAGGCAGGAAATCAGGCCTGTTGGAGGAACTAAGAGTCCAGGGTGGCTGTCAGGGGTAATCTATGGGGTCAGAAAAGTAGGCGGGGCAACTTCATATAGATCTTGTAGGCAATAAGGAATCTGGGCTTTATTCTAATCTCAATGGAAAGGCATTAGAGAGGTTGGGGCAAGGGCACTGAACGCATCTAAACCCCACACTTAAACTCCACTCTGGTTGCTGTGAGGACAAGAGACTTAGTGGGGAGAATGAAGAAAGCCACCATGATCATCCGGGTGAGAGATAAGAGAAACCTAGACTGTGCACCACCCCCAGGACAGACGCGTCTTTTGGGCTCCTCTCTGGGTCCACAGCAACAACTGGCTGGTTTTGGTTTATAGCCACAACCCTTCCAATAGGGTGATGTGGGAAGAGCATCCTCGAAGGGGCGATCATCTGCCTGAACCCTTCAAATATTTAAATGTCCCAAATCACACGCTAAGCAAAAAGTCCCCTCTGGATTCCCAGAGGTTCAATTCTACTTAGTTTCCCTGCTTTTCATTTACCTCAAATGGTTCCAGCTGGATCTGGAAACAGATGCGTCAACACAGTCCCTGCCCATGAACGCTTCCCAGCGACCAGGAAACAGGTCGTCAATTGCAATCTCTATAGAAAGCCTGATTCTGTCAGAGGCTATGCAAGCCCCACATGGCTGGGCCATATCTGGGAGCAGGGTCCTGTGGGCAGTGACAAACATCGGAATGCCCCAAGCTGGGCCAACTGACCCTGGACAGAGGGTGAAGTTCCCCAGTTCTTGGATGTCCTGGCATACTTCCTGCACTGTTCGACCATCCCTGGGTGAACCTGACCTTCCAGGAATCTGCCCAAGCAGGCTACTTTATGATGAACTACCTTTCTGATTCTATCGACTGCTGTTACTTTTCTGGCTCCCACCCAGAACCATCTGGGTAGTAACACGGACCCAGTGATCCTGGCATCTGGAAGTATTTGTCTTAAAAGAGCCAATTCCCTCTTGATGTCGATGATCAGTTCAGCTTCCAGCCAGCAGACCAGATATTCCCTCCCATGAGCCAGACCCACAGGATGCTGCCTGCGGTGTGTGTGAATTGACCCAACTGTGGGCCACTGTACTGGGGTTATCCACAGACCTGTCCATACCCTTGGCCCTGCAGGGGGAAGCAAGTGGATGTCAGCACGTCAAGACCACTTGAAAGTGCACACACACGCATACACACAGGGCCCTCTGCAGAAGTTAGCTCAAGGGACTTCACCTTGGGAGGGGTTGTGTCTCCAGCAGTAACATTGATGGTTTACGGAACAGCTGGTACACGCTCAGCTCAGCTCCAGGCTGTGTGAGTCCAGACTGTGATTGACCCTCGGCTTCCAGGACTTCCATCTATAGTTGGGGAGGCAGTGAAAGAGCACAGAAAATGGAGTCCATAGATACAGAAAACAAGTGGAATTCCCCTGGACTCTGTCCCCTGATCCTACACAAACACTTTCCCCTCCCTGGGCTTTGTTTGCCCTGTCCTCCCAATAGAAATGATGACTCAGCCCGGGTGCAGTGACTCAGCCTGCCATCCCAGCACTTTGGGAGGCCGAGGAGAAAGAATTGCCTGAGCCCGGGGTTCGAGACCAGCCTGGGCAACTTGGTGAAACCTCGTCTCTACAATAAATCACAAAAAACTAGCCAGGCGTGGTGACGTGCGTCTGTAGTTCCAGCTACTTGGAAGGCTGAGACGGAAGGACTGCCTAAGCCCAGCAGACCGAGGCTGTGGTGGCCTTGAGCGTGCCACTGTACTCCAGCTTGGGCAGCAGAGTGAGACTCTAAAACACATAAAAAAAGAAAGAAAACAAAACAACAAAAGAAAGAAACAATGGCTCAGAGTAGTCCTAGCAAAAGTGAAATCCCATCACCACCAGAGGGTCTACTCAGCACATGGGCAAACTCCTGCAGAGCCAGGACTGCTCCTGAAAACACTTCAAGTGCAGTTAGGGGAGTCTGTGCATTCACGCCTCCCTGCAGGACTTCGCATGAGCAGTATCGAGAAGACAGACTGAGAGCACATATGCAAAACATGACTGCACTGTACAGTAAGTCCGTTACATCCAAACCTTCAAAACGTGAACTTTCAAAGATGCGAACAGGCTTTCTTATGCCCAATCACATAAGTTGGTCCATGCTTCTGGTGTACGTTGTCATGTGCGTGCATTTTCTCCATGTGGTTATGCTTTTGTGTACTTTACTGTATAGAGTCCAATAGTGTAGTATCTTTATTTCAAGCCCAGGATGTCTGGAACCAAGCATAAAAGCAGCGGTGACATATCTGGTACTGTATAGCCAACTGTGTTAGTTGGGTACCTAGACTAACTTTGTTGGACTAACCAACAAATTGGACTTAGAAACATGCTCTCAGAATGGAACTTGTTCATATTTAGGGAACTTACTTAAATTATTCCCTTTTGCCAACCATGTATATTTTCATTCATAAATACTCACGCATTGCAAAAATATGACCAACTATATAGCATTTCTACAAGTCCATCAGGCTCAAACTAATGAGCTAGCTGGAAATTTCCAGCAGAAAATCATTTTTCTTAAAGTAACTTCGGAAACAAACGAACAGTCATGAACGTGCCCCTGCCATCCTGTCCACAGCAGCAAAGCCACAAAAGGCCACATGGAGTGTCCCAGAATCCTCCACCAGAGCCAGGTTCTTTGCCCATACACAGTAGAGCGGAGAGGCCAACCTGAGAATGCCATAGCCTATGTTAATAAACTCGTCTCCAGCCTTCAAGTCTTGTGTCCTGCAGTAGCTTAGGTGGTCTGGAATCCCTCTACTGTGCAGGGCACATTTCCATATAACCTTGCCCCCTGACCCCTGGCTTTTCTTGCTGAAGGGTGGGTGGCCTAAGACGCTCCATCTAAAACCAGCTCCTGAAAGTTCAAAACCTCTAGAAAGTCTCTCTTCCTTACCAGGTTTCCTCCAGGGCCCCTTCAGCTGAGCCTTCTGGACTTAGAGTCTGGCACTCTCCTTTCTGTCCTGCCTCAGGGCATTGGGACCTGAAGGACCCTTTTCAGAGCCTGGTGGAAGAACAATTCCAGGGTAAAGCTCTGACCCAGACAAAGCTCACAGAGAGGGGGAGAGCATATTCACATAAGCTCCAGGTCGTTCCTTAGTTCGGACTCATCAGGCACCCACATGTGCAGGGACAGGGAGAGGGGGTTTCTGGAACAAGCACCCCCCCCAGGGGGTGGGCCACACCCTTGTCATCGGCGCCTTCCTGCAGGACTCAGCCTCCTGGCCCCCTTCGGCGGTGGGCCGGAGTGGGTGGAGGGACCTTTCGGGACCTCCACAGCCCCTCCCCATCGAGGAGACCGCCCTCGGCACGCAGTCCTCCCTCCGTAATGGGCCTGCCTCGCTCTGCCAAGGTTTGAGAAGCATCTGGGCACAGGTGCGGGCGCTGCCAGCCTCCAGGGCCAATAAGCGGAAACTCGGCACTGGAAAATGAAGCCGCACAGCCACAGTGCCATTATGTTTTCCCAGAACAAGCAACGCTCCCAAATAAATGTGTCTCCAGCCTTATAGCACCACAATATTCATACGGCTCATTACTGGTTTTAATTTTGCCCGTTGCTAATTTACTGTCTCCTTCCCCACTTTACTGCCAGGGTGGAAGAGTTACTCATCCATGCCCAGAACGGAAGGGCCCCGCAGCGGGATCTCAGCAGAAGCCTCGGGCCTGGCTCCGGCCCGGCAGGCCAGGGCAGACGCCTGCCAAGCCACGCAGCGCCCAGGCTCTGCACCCCGCTCCTCCCGCCACCGCCCTGCCCGTGGACTGGCCGCTTTTCCTGTCCTTGGAATGGGCCCCTTCTCTTTTTCGTGACCAAAACTCGTGCAGCCATGACCTGTGGCTGGCAGGTGGGCCCCCACTGTCGCACAGTGACTGCTGTGTCGTCAGAAGCCACTGACACCCGCAAAAGTCCCTTCAGCAGACAAGCCACTGCCCCTACCCTCGCCAGCAGGGCTCCTCCTGGCTCTGCTGGGATCGAGGCCAGCCTCCTTCTTCTGGTGGGCTCCTCCAGTCCCAGAAGCTCAATGTCCGAAGCAGGGGGCAGCCATGCCCTCTCCCAACTGTTTGAGGAACCGGGTGTGCCATTTCATCCCTGGATACCACCAAGGGTCAAGTCCTTGAAGAAAGAGGACGTGCAAAATGACCTCATGGGTACGCCTTTTTTAAGATTTGAAATTAATGCTTTTTCATTGAAATTTGGAAAGCACAGTTAGAATGACAAAAAGAGGCAAATCACTATACCTCCTGCTCCTCAGAGGAAAACACTCGACCTGGTGCTTTTCTTTTTTATCTTTCTTTACCTGTGCTTTTTCAAAAAATTAGACTTAGAACATAATCTTGTCCGAGAATCTATTTTATGAAATCCCTTTTCCAAAATTAGAGCATCACCTCTGTTCCCTACCACCCGTGTTGAGAAACAAAGACACACAAAGAAAATAATTAATCACCTCTCCCGTTTCCTCCGCTCCACCACTGCACCTTCACAAAATAATGAATGCTAACAGCCTGTAGCATCCACTTTCGTGTCTCCGTTTTGGCCCCTAAGAGGGATACGAGTGCAATGGGCGTGGAGGGAAGAGATGGAGGAGGGGGCAGGAGAAAGAGGACAAAGAGCAAAAAGGAGAGAAAGAAGGAAGGAAGGAAGGAAGACGGAACGTGCACCGGGAAGGAGAAAGGAGGCGAAAAAGATTTAACAAAAGTTGAACAGAAAACAAAAGAAACAAGAAAAAGTTTAAAAGAAAACCAAAGATGGAACAAAAACAGTCTTTTATTATCAAACACACATCATATGTTTTCATTTCTCTGGAACTTGTCTTCCTCTCTTAGTGAATGATCATGGAGAAACAGATTCAGAGCCCCCCTCTCTCTCTGTCTCTCCGCCGTGTAGTATTGGTTAGTTCTGACACACAGTGTAGTCAATCATTCCTCTATTAATGAACATTCAGATTTCCTCTCCCTCCGTCCTTTGAAAATAATGCTTTTATTTCTATAAGATAGAGCCATAAAGTGGAATTACTGGGTCAAAGGATATGCATACTTTAATTTTAATAGATACTCTAAGATTACTTTCTCAAAAGACTGAAGCAAGTCACATCCCCTCAGCAGTATATAAGATGTCTGTATTCTTGCATCTTTGCCAGTGTTTAATATGATCACTCATACATTTTTGTCATCCTGATGGGCAAAACATAGTATTTCCTTTTTAGTTTAATGTTTGCCTCCCCAGTTCCCAGAGGTTGAATATCTTCTCATAAGTGTATTGAGCATTTGGATTTTCTCTTCTGCGAATTGCCTCTTGAAGGTCTTTGCAGTGTTTACAGTTGGGTCGCTTGTCTTTTTCTTCTTTTTAATTTGTAGATACTCTTTGCATATTATGCATATCATTAACTCCTTATCTGCCCAGTGTTGTCAATATTTTTCTCAATCTGTTAATTATGTCACACATAATTTCCCAGATCTCCCAACACTCTTTGTAAACATCTGTGATGCCTGAATAATACCCCAAAGTATGAGAGTATTGATTAGCCATTCCCCGTCTATTGCTGGACCCTCAGATACTTCTTAGTCCCTTTGTGGTAGTAAAAATAATGTTGCAGGAACGTCTTCTGTGCATCAATCCTATCCATATGTTATATTATTTCTATAAGGCAACTTGGTAAATTTTGAAAATAATTTTATTTTCATTACCTTTTTAAAGTAAATGTATTAAATCAAGGAAATGAACATTAAAAAACTATTGATACATATTGGGGTTTTTTGGTTGTTTCCTTTTTTGAGTTGGAGTGTCACTCTGTCTCCCAGGCTGGAGTACAGTGGCACGCTCGCAGCCACCACAGCCTCGACCTGCTGGGCTTAAGCAAATCTTTCACCTCAACTTTTCAAGCACTACCACGCCCTGCTTATTTTTTAGATTTATTGCGGAGACAATAAATCACCAAGTTGCCCAGGCTGGTCTCGAACTCCCAGGCTCAGGCAATCCTCTCGCCTCAGCCTGCCAAACTGCTTGGTTTACAGGCTGAGCCTCAGCACCCAACCAATGCATATTGTTAAATTGCTTCCTTGACAGTTACATCAATTCACTCTTCCCCGACTCTGCATCTAGTCTCCTTTGCTGGCATTGGGAATTGTAGCTCTTAAACATGGATACAGTTGATGGTTTAAAATGATGTCATTCAATAAGGATACCTGATATCAAACCAGGCAAAATGAGGACCAAAGCTAGGCCTGAGCATTGCCTGTATGATGACAACTTGTATACGTAATCCTGAATTGTACCCCACATCTTTAACATTAAAAAGTGAAAAATAAATAGATAAATAAATAATGATGCCATGCCATTGTTCTCATTGTTATCCCTGCAAGCTACTTGTGAGACTGGTGGTTTTATGTACTCATCAGCCATACTCTCTTATGATTTAACTTTCTTTGTGTGATCTTTGCATATTTTTTCTTTGGGGGACTTGATTTTTTAATGCATATGAAATCTAGATGTAGGTAGGATAAAAGTCATGTTTTTATATTTATGGAACATATTTTCTATAAATATATAAGTATAGAAAATATTTTCCTGACTGTGGGTTCTCTTTATCACTTTATTGATAGATATTTGAATCCTATAGAGTCAAATTCACTGGTCCACTAAACCAGCTCTCTCTGAGCCAAGAGATTGTTTCAGCATGCATTGATGTTTTCTAGTTTGTTACATTTTGATTTTTATTTCATAGCTAACATTTTAATCCATTTTATCTCACATAGGGGTACGATGCAAATATAAAATCTGCTTCTTTCACTGTGTGGCTTTCCATCAACCTCAGTACCATTTGGGAAATGTTCCACAGATATGAAGGTGCTCTAACAAAACTGTTTTGGAACTCTTTAGTCTGCTTTTTTGATTTGTATACTAATTTTAGAGCCAGTATCAAATTAATTTAATGATTCTTGCTTCATAACATATTTTATCTGGTAAAACTATTCCGCTTTCCTCCAATTAATTTTTGGTTTAAATTTTTAAACTGATGCTTGCCCCTCTAATTACTTCTAGGTATACTTTAGAAACATTTTGTTTCTTGTCCGGTAAAATTTTTTCCCACATTTTGATTAGGATTATATTAAACCCCAATCTAATTTGAAAAGAACTTAGACATTTGGTCTCCTCATTAGGCTGTATATTTAGCTTCTAATTGAAAGTTGTTTTTTTATCTGTATCATATTTTTTTCTATTTCTTCAAGTAGATTCTATATCAATCTTCTTAAAATTCTTCCTGGATGCTTATAATCTTGATTATTTTTAACTTGGTTATTGCTATTACATTAAAAAGGAACAGAATATACTTATCATCGTATATATTAATAAGTATATTATATTGATTATAATAGTATTTATTTTATTGGTATTGAAAATATTGAAATTAATGACCCAATTCATAATTAAGTTATCAATAATATTTATAATAATAGTAAAACTGTTATTAATTACACCTGAGAGTCTTTTTAAAGAGTGTTTTGCATAGTCTTCCAAGATGCCATAGATTTTACTGTATTTTTTTTAAATCTACAAGCCTTGACGCTTTACCTATTAAATAGCTGAACACTTTGTTGGGGCTTTAAAATTAGGAAACTTTCAAATTAGTAACAAAATTCTCTCTAAGACAGCAGAGATTTACAGTCATTTTCATCGTTTCAGAAAAAGATTTCTGCACTCATCACTGATGGAAATTGTCACTTTGCTGACTTCACTGGGTGAAATTGAGGATGAATGTCCTACTTTATGAGCTGATGGTTTCCCTTGACAAATTCAGCCAGAGAAGTTTGGAGAAGGTGAGTGCCTTAGTCAACGAAGGTGGCATGGGGCGACCACAGCCAGTCCCTTGGGTAAGTAGACTAAATGAGGAAGTCCTCTCAGTTTGATGGGGGAATAAAGACCAGAGTTAGCATAATTATACAACTATCATTGGTCAAGAGTTTATTGCTACCCTATTCCAAGGCTTGATGTGCATTACTTCATATAATCTTCCCCCCAGCTTTATTGAGGTATACTTGACAAATAGAAATTGTATGTATTTAAGGTGTATAATTGATGTTAATATAAGTATACATTGTAAACTAATCACCACAATTAAGATGCATCTAGCATCTCAGATAGCTACCATTTTCTTACTTTTAATTTTTTTATTTGTGGTAAGAACATTTAAGATCTACTTAGCTACATTGTTCACAGTAATCGAGATATGAAAACAACCTAAATGTCCATCAGTGGATGACTGTATAAATAAATAGTTACACACACACACACAGAAATATTATTCAACATTTAAAAAGAAGGGAATCCTGCCATTTGCAAGAAGATGGATAACCTTGGGGGACATTATCCTAAGTGAAATAAGCCAGACACAGAAAGACAAATACTGCATGGATCTTCTTATGTCTGAAGACTAAAAAAAAAGTCAAATACATGGAAACAGAAAGTGGAATGATGGTTACCAGAGATGAGGAGATGCAGGCACAAGGATGCAAAACTAGTTATATACAATTAATAAATCTAGAGATCTAAGTACAGCATACAATAATATTGGACTGCTTATGGGATGTTTCTTCATTTTCTTCTATTATATTATTGAGATATGGGATACAAGTTAGGATTAGATACATGAGTGGTCGACGTGTAGGTGAAGTCTGGGCCTCCACTGGTCCTCACTTGGCTTCCCCTGGTTTAGGATCAGATACTCTTTGTGATGTCTTGTTTCCTCTCTCCTCCCTCCCTTCCCTGGCAGTATCTGCAACTGCTGAACCCTCCCTTGTAACATTGTGATAAACGTTTAGGACCCACTTATGGATGACAACATGTGTTATTAAGTTCTTTGTTTCTGTAATAGTTCACTAAGTATGATGGACTCTAAATCCATCCAGTTTGCTGTGAAGTCCTTAATTTTGTCTGTCTTTATGGCTGCCTAATCTTCCATCATGTATAAATACTACATTTTCTTTATCCAGTCCACTTTTGATGAGAAGCAGGGTTGGTTTATTTATGGAGATGTTTGATGTGCACATGCATAGTAGAAATGGTTAATACATGTATCATCTCACACAATTGTATTTTCTTGGGATAAGAGCACCCAAAATCTACTCTTTTAGAAATGTCCTATAAATACTATATGGGACTATACACACTATATGGGATATTTCTAAGAGAGGAGATTTTAGGTTGTCTTATCCCAAGACTATGTAACTATGCGATTTAATACAGATATTAATTGGCTTGACTGTAGCAACCATTTCACTATGCATGTGTACATCAAACGTCATCTTAAGTATATACAATTGTTAAAAAGAAGAGGAACTTGAGGTTTACTGAGGTTAAATGTCTGCCTAGGAACAACAGTTAGCAAGAGACGAAATAGTAGGACACGCCAGCCACTCTGCAGTCTCTCTCCCTCAAAAGACAAACTGCAATGTCTAGTTCTTTTTTATTTTATTGTGGTAAAAACATACATGCATACATATATGTATATATGTATGTATCTTTTTACCACATATGTTTTACCACAAAAAATTATCATTTTTTCCATTTCTAAATGTTCAGTGACATTAAGTACATTCACATTCTTGTACAACCATCACCACTATCCATCTCCAGAACTTTCTCATCTTTCCAAACTAAAACTCTACACCCATTAAATAATAGCTCCCCATTCCCTTCTCCCCCCAGCTCCTGGTCACCACCGTTCTATTTCTACCTCTAGGAATTTGGCTATTCTAGGTACCTGCTATAAGTGGAATCATATAGTATTGGTTCTTTTGTGTCTGGTTGGTTTCACTTAACATAATGTCTTCAAGTGTCATCCATGTTGGAGCATGTGTCAAATGTCCTTTCTTCCTAAGACTGAATGATATTTCACTGTCATGCATGTACTACATTTTGCTTAATCGCTTATCCACTGAAGAACACCCTCTGGCTCCTGTGTTATGCCTAGTTCTCGTCAGTCGGTTGGCCTGCAGGCGGGGTGTGGCCTGGTCTCTCAGTAGCCTCTGTTCACAGTCTCCCCTGGGAAACACTGCATGGCCCTCCAGGGAATGTACCAAAGAGCAACGGGTCATGAATTCCATTCAGCAAACACTAGCGGAGTACTTGTGGCACTAAACACTGTGCTAGGCCCAGTGGGTCCGTGGAGAAAGGCAAGGCGCCACTCATAGGGTAGTCAGAGACTCCAGAGTCTAATTCCAGGAAGTGTGGCCATTGACAGCGCTGGAGAGAGATGGGTTCATTCCAAGTTGGAGAGGGCTGAATCAGAGGGGCTTCCTGCGAGGATGGATCTGGACAGGGACTTGAAGGCTGAGCATGAGCTAAACTAAAAGAAATGGAAGGAAGGGCATTTGCCCAAAGGAGACTGTGACCAAAGCCATAAAAGACAGAGGAAGGGAAGCTGAAGACATGAGTTCACAGGAGCATCAGCAGTCCTGTTTGCAAGGAATAAGTATTGCAGGGGCATGGTCAACTTCCAAGGTCAATTGTGACCTGGACTTGGAGACCTTCTCAAACTAGCAGTGTTCTCCCCACTTCTCTGCTCTTTCTCTTAGATAAAAGTGGAGTCTGTGTTTATTGAGGATAAAGACAGTCAGATGAAGAAGTTGAGTCTGGAAAATTATCTGGTGAATTTAGACAATTAAATGGAGGAGGGGAGGTGGCAAACTTCTGTAAAGCTTCATTGCAAACTGTAAGTCAGACAATAAAAAAGGTGGTAGACAACACCAAATGATAACACCAGATGACAACACTCTCAAGGAACAGACCTGTATCAGCCCAAGGTCACTGAATTATCATCAAGCCTGTCTACTTAGTGCCTGTTTCCCCATGTTTTGGTTATGACCCTTTGGCCCTCCTTGTGGTTTGAGCGAGGCTAATCCTACCTCCCTGGCTCAAAGCCACAGGTTGGGGCCCAGGAATGAACACATGATTCCAGTTGGGCCAGTGAGACTCAAGCCCAGAACCTCCGTTGCCACTAATGAAACAGATAAGCTGCCAGGCTTATGGAGAACAAGTTGGAAGCTGCTGAAAGTCATCTTGCAGTAATGTGAGAAGATGTTGTCCATGAACAGGTCAAGAACCAGAGAGAGAGAGGTATCTCGATACAGCCAGACTCAAAGACAGGCACAGCCCTGGATTTATCACTTACTCAGGAAAATATGATAGCTCACCAAGGTGTGTTTGTCTGTCTGTCTACGCTAGTCAGGGCAAGCTTTCTGGGATAAAAAGAGTTCTAATGATATATATCCATTCCACAATGAAGCATTTTTTGAATACTGTCAATGTGTCTATGCCTGTTCGAAATCACCAGATAATTTTCCAGACCCAGCTTCTTCATCTGACTCACTGCTTCTGTCTCAATAGACACAGACTTTAATTTTATTAGAGGGGAAGAAGAGAGAAGTGGAGAGTATACTACCATTTTCAGAAAGTCCCCAAGCCTGCAATTCACCTAAGGAGTTAGTCACATATTCTACTTTGAGCAAATCACTTGCCACACAATTTTGGTGAAGCTGTGGTTTCTCTTAACATACATATGAGAACTGAAGAAATGAAATTGTCTTTATTTGCAGATAATAATTTTCTAGATAGAAAAGCCTAAAGAATCTACAAAGAAGCTACTAGAACTAAGTGAGTTTAACAAAGTCACAGGATATAATATCAATAAACAAAATATCAATTGTGTTTATATATAGTAGCAGCAAATAATTGGAACTTAAAACGTAAAAATACCATCTACTGTTGTATTAATAGAAAATACACATAAAGAGGCTGCAGTAATCCAAAGAGCCTGGTATTGGTACAAGAACAGACATGTGGACCAATAGAACAGGACCGAGATTCTGGAAGCAAAAACTCAATTTCTCAACCAACGCATCTTCGACAATGCTTCCACTAACAGCCACTGGGAAGAGGAGAACCTATTCAGTAAATGGTATTGGGTAAACTGGCTGACCACTTGCAGCAGATTGAAACAGGACCCCTACCTCTCACTATACACAAAAGTCAACTCTAAATGGATCAAAGACCTAAATGTAAAACCTCAAACTATAAGAATATTGGAAAATGCAGGAGACACCCTTAAAGAAATAGGAATAGGCAACCAATTCCTGATCAAAACACCAAACGTTCATGCCATAAGAGATAAGATAGACAAGTGGGACCTCATTAAACTGAAAAGCTTCTGGAAAGCAAAAGAAACAATCAAGAGAACAGGGAGACAGCCCACAGAATGGGAAAAATATTTGCCAACTGTATAACTGACAAAAGCCTAACATCCAGGATCTACAATGAACTCAAACATGCCGAAAGGAAAAAAAAACAGCCCCATTAAAAAGTGGGCAAAAGACATGAACAGACACTTCTGAAAAGAGGATATATGCAGGCAACCAACAGACACATGAAAAAGAGCTCAGCCTCACTAATCATCAGAGAAATGCAAATCAAAATCACATTGAGATACCACCTAACTGCGGTAAGAATGGCCATCATTGATTAAACAAAAAACAACAGATGCCGGCGAGGATGCGGAGAAAAGAGAATGCTTCTACACTGCTGGTGGGAATGCAAACTTGTTCAGCCTCTATGGAAAACTGTGTGATGATTTCTAAAAGAACTAGAAATTGACCTTCCATATGACCCTGCAATCCCCCCACTGGGAATATAACTGGAAGAACTCAAAGCATTCTACAAAAAAGATACCTGCACATACATGTGTATTGCTTCACTATTCACAGTAGAAAAAACATAGAACCAATCATGCTTCCCATTGAAATTGGACTGGATTAAAACAATGTGATACATACACACAATGGAATATTATGCAGCCACAAAGCAGGACAAACATATGAACTTTTCAGCAACTTGGATGAATTTAGTGTCTATCATACTCGGTGACCTATCACAAAAGCAAAGAACAGAGTACCACATGTTCTCATTCAAAAATGGACCCTGAACATTTACCAGAATACTATAAGAAAGGGATTGGGAGTAGCAGAATGCTGCTGGGGGAAGGGCAAAAAAATCAATAAGGGTATCTGAATCAAACCAGGCAAAGTGGAGAACGTAGGCAGGTTCAAACTTTACCTGTATGTCTACTTGTATACCTAATCCTGAATTGTACCCCACATCTTTAAAATAAAATAATTTAAATAAATAAATATATATACACATGAAGATAAATTTAATGAAATACATACAAGACCAATAAACAGAAAACTACAGAATATTACTGAAAAAATGATTGATCTAACAAAAATTATATATATATATATACCATCTTCATGGACTCGTTATTTTTAAGATGTTAGTTCTTTCTTAGTTGAGTTACAGGTTCAATATAATCAAAATCAAAATCCTAGCAATTTTTTTTAATTAATAAAAATTGGCAAGATGATTCTAAAATGTACTTGCAAAAGCAGCAGTCTTAGAACAGCCAAAACAATTGTATGCAAGTTTAGAAGTGTCACGATGCCTTATTTCAAAACTTAATACAAAGTAACAGTAATCATGACAGTGTGATATGGGAATAAGGATAGACATATAGAGCAATAAAACAGAATAGAATGTCCAGATATAGACCCATGCATATGTAGTCAATTGATTCTCAACAAAGTGATCAAGTTGATTTAGGGGAAAAGAATAATCTCATCAACAAATGTTGCTGAAACAATTGAATAATCTATTGGGAAAAAAAAAATCACAACCTTGAAAATAGCTTGAAATGGATTGTGTACCTAAATGTAAGAGTTAAAACTACAAAATTTCTAGAAACAGAAAAGCATAAGTGAAAACTATTGTGACCTTGGGTTAGGCCACGAATTCTAGATTACAGAAAGTATAACTCAAGAGAAAATATCGATAAAATGGATTTCATCAAAATTTCAAAATGTATGCTCTTCAAAATACATAATTTAGAAAATGAAAAGCCAAGTCACAATCAAGGTTAAAAGAGCTCCCATAGCTCTTTATATATACGTGTGTGTGTGTGTGTGTGTGTGTGTGTGTGTGTGTGTGTGTGTGTGTGTTAAAAATAGAACAATCCAATAGAAAGCTAGGCAAAGATTTGAACAGATATTTCCCAAAGAACTTATATAAATGGTCGATTAGCACAGGGGAAAAAAGCTTAACGTCATTAGTCAACAGAGAAACTCAAATAAAAACCACAATGATATATCATTTCACACACATTAAAATGACTAAAATTAAAAAGACTGAAATGCAGGCACAGGAAAAAAATTTTAAATACACAAATTAGAATTCATTAAAATTTAAAATTTGGTGCATGAAAAGACAATATCAACAGAGCAAAAGGTGTGATATTATGAAATATATATTTGGTCTTTGACCTTGTTTTCTGACATACAACTCCTAAAATTCTTAGAATCCCCAAAGTTATGCCCTGCTGTATGTTACTGATTGACAGCTGGCTGGGGTGGCTTGAATGAGGACTTGTCACTGGAAAGTTTATAGAAAAGTAAAATGACTAGAGAGCAAAAATATATTATACTCAGGGGATGAACACCCTAAATACCCTGGCCCAATCACTATACACTATATACATGTAACAAAATTTCACATGTACCCCATAATTTTATAGTAATTTTTAAAGAAAAGACCAAGGGAGGATTACAGGGTTGTGATGTTCAGCCTCACCCCTTATTCTCAGGGGATGGGATACATGCTGAAGTTTAAGTTGTTCACCAATGGCCAATGATTTAATCACTCCTATGTAATAAAACCCCCATAAAACACCAGAGGACAGAGTTTGGGGAGCTTCCAGATAGCTGAACACATGGAGGTCCCTGGAGGAAAAGTAGTCGGGTCAAGGAAGGCTTGGAAGCTCCGAGCCCTTCCCTCAAACTGCACCCTATGCATCTCTTCATCTGTATGTTTTACAATATATTTTACAATAAACCAGTAACTGTTTCCCTTAGTTCTGTGAGTCACTCTAGAAAATTAATTAACTCAAAGAGGAAGTTGTAGGAGCCCCACTTGAAGCCAATTGGTCAGAACTTTTAGAGTCCCGAATTTGTGACCGGTGTCCGAAGGTAGCATGCAGTCTTGTGGGACTAAGCCCTCAACCTGTGACATCTGATACTGTCTTCAGGTAGATAGTGTCAAAATTGAGTTGGAAGACATCCAGCTGCTGTCCCCTGCAGAACTGATTTCTTGCCTGGTATGTGGGGAGAAACCTCCATGTTTAGTCAGAGACGTCTTCTGTATTGACCGTTCGGATGTGAACACAGAGGGAAACAGTGAGGTTTTTCTAACCAAAAGGTAACCTACAAGATGGGAGATAGTATTTGCAAATCATATATCTGATAAGAATTAGCATCCAAATTATGTAGAGAACTCCCAAAACTCAACAACAAAAACAACAAAAAACAACCTGATTCAAAAATGAGCAAATAACTTGAATAGAAATTTATCCAAAGATATATAAATGGTCAATAGGTATGCTGAGAAAATGCTCAACATCATTCATCATTAGTATAATGTAAATCTAAACTACAGCAAGGATGGATATTGTCAATAAAACAGGAAGTAAGTGTTGGTAAGGATGTGGATAAACTGGAACTCTTGAACACTGTTACATGGATTAGTCATCGAGGAAGACAGTATGGTAATTCTTCAAAAAACTAAACATAAAATTATCACTTGATGTAACATTTCACTTCTGAATATATATCCAAAAGAATTGAAAATGGAGTTTTGAAGAGATCATTTTCCTACATCTGTGATCATAGCAGCGTAATTCATATCTAAAATGTAGAAGTAACCCAAGTGTCCATTGATAAATGAATGGATAAGCAAAATGTGGTATATACATACAATAGATCATTACTCAGCCATATAAATGAAGGAAATTCTGACACATGCTACATGGATGAACTTTGAGAATGTCTTGCTAAGTTAAATAAACTCATCACAAAAAGAAAAACACAGTATAAGTACACTATATGAAGCAAAATAGTCAAAGTTATATAAAGGCATAAAGTAAAATGGCAGTTGCTGGAAGTTTGGGGAAGGAAGGAACGGAGAGTTGTTTAAAGGGCAAAGAGTTTGCAATAGCAAAAAACATAGAACAACCCTACTACCCATCGAAAGCAGACTGGGTAAAGAAAATGTGGTTCATATACACAATGGAATATTATGCGGCCTTAAAAAAGGACAGAATCATGAACTTCTCAGCAAATTGGATGGAGTTGGAGACAGTCATTCTTAGCAATCTATCACAGAAACAAAGAACCGAATACCACATGTTCTCACTCCTAAGTGGGACCTGAACATTAGTCACCAAAGCACAAGGGAGGGATCAGCAGTTGAAGACACTGTCAGGGAGGGAGGAGGGGGAGACATGTAACAACACAAAGGGTCCCTGGTCCTAAACCAGGAGAAGTGACCAGTTGGAGGCCCAAGCTTCACCTGCACCTCATCCTGACCTGCACTCCACATCTCTATGATAAAGTTTTTTTTAAGTTTCTGTTTTACTATTGTGAGCACTGTTCACAGTAGCAAAACCTGGAACCAACCATGCTGCCCATCAAAAGAGGACTGGATTAAAAAAATGTGGTACATATACATGATGGAATACTATGCAGCCATAAAAAAGAACAAAATCATGAATTTTGCAGCAACCTGGATGGAACTGAGTCTATAATACTGAGTGACCTCTCACAGAAACAAAGATCTGAGTATCACATGTTCTCACTCATAGAGTGGACCTTGAACATCTATCGTAATACTCTAAGAAAAGGATTGACAGTGGTGGGAAACTATGGGGGGGGAGGGAAAGGGAGGTGGGATTAATGGTAGTCAATATCTGTCGGGGGACGGGGAGACACCCCTTATCAACAAGGGTGCCTGAATGATGCATATTTGTATACCTAACCCTTAACTGCGCCCCACAATTTTAAAATAAAAAATATTGATTAAAAAAAAAAGTTTCTGTTTGAGAGACAAAAGGAATCATGGAGGCGGATGGTGGTAGTGATCGCACAACTATTTGAGTGTACTTCATGCCACTGAACACTAGTGTTAGAAATGGTGAAGATGGTACGTTTTATGTTGTGTGTATTTTACCACAATAAAAGTGGGGAAACAAGACCAGATATTGGTGAAACTGGAGCTCTTCTACATTGCTTTTGGGAATGTAAAACATACCATCTCTTTGGAAAATAGGCAAATTAAGCATATTCCCAGAATATTAAACTCAGAGTATATTTTACACAGCCTATTAAACGTATATTTAACATTTTCAGTAAAAATGGAGACACGTCCGCACAAAAATGTATACCCAAATATTTATAGAAACTTGCTTGCAGTCATCAAAATGAGAAACAACAGAAATGTCCACCAATAGGTGAATGGACAAAGTGTGGTATATTCATACAATGGAATGCCAATCAATTAATAAAATGATCTCCTAATATAACACGATGATGTGTGTGCGCCTTAAAATCATTATGGCATGTGGCACAAAGGGCTTCACACTGTATGATTTTATTTGTTGACTTTCCGGGGGAAAAACAACAGCCAAGGACTTTGGCGGGAAGAGGAGTGATTACAAGTGGCATGAGACACTTTACACAGTGTCTAAATATCCATATCTTTTCTGTGGTAGTAGGGACACAACTGTATATATTTGTCAAAACCTGCAGAACTGTTCACCCAAAAAAAAAATGACTTTTGCAGTTAAAAAAAAAAAGTACGTGCAAGAAACCTGGATCTTTTTTTAAAAGAGTCTTAAAAGAATTTATATAAAGGAAATTTAAAGAATTTTCTGAGGAAAATGCAAATCGGTGTTTCTAGATAAAAAGACAGACCATTTTAAAGATGCCAATTGTTTCCAAAGTAATGCATTGGATTTATGCAGTTCTAAACAAAATCCGAACTGATGATTTTTGGAGGACAAATGAAACTTGACAAACAATTTTTTTAAATTGTGTAGAAAAATCAATTGCTGATAATGCCCTAGAAAGTTGAGGAAAAGAAAATAATGACAGGAAATTACTTTTGCTCCACATATAGGTTTGAGTGGTGATTTTCAGCCTGGACTTAGCGTTCATGCATGTATGCGTGTGTGTAGTATGTGTAGGGACACACAGTTGCGTGTATCTATTTTGTTGTGGCCACACAAAAGATTTGAAGAAAACAGAGGTGTACTTCACCAAAACCTCCCAAGGAAATTTTTTACCAGAATTTCTCATTAAAGAGAAGACCGTTCAGATATAAAGCAGTACTGAGTCTGTTGTTCTTAATCTTAAAAAATTAATCTATTTTTAAAACTATACAGAAAACGATAAAGAGATTATTTAAGTCAGGACATAAAGTAAATATTTACCTACCCTTGAAATGTAGACTAATTTCAAAGAAGGGTGGCAACAATGTGATGCTTTTCAACCTTATTCCTTTTTTTTCTCTGCACGTAGTGATATACCGAGCATTGTGCCGAGCATTTGAAAACAGGATTTCAAATATAAAGGTTTTCTTCTTGCTGTTCTCTCTTTTTTAACTTGCCTGACTTGCTTTCTGTACAGAATTTAACAATATATAAAATGACAAAGAAAAAAGTAGGAGTCATCTGACGTCTCACAACCTTGAAATAGTCATTTTTATTTACAGGTTTTTCTTTATTCATAGAAACATATACATACATATGCACTTTGCATAAATGGGATAATATCACCCTCTCACACATTCTCTCCCCCACAATCCATGTCTGCTCTGCCAGGTCACCTGCATTCACAACCTACATGTCTGTCCATACTCAAAATTCTACACACACCTATGCACAGAACTTTCTAGAATCCATACATGTGAATGTATGCTCCTGTGTTCACATACACGTACTCTTTGGAGGATTTTTCATTGTTTGATTTACAAAAATGCAATGCCTTACACTCTCTTCCGCGTGACATTTCTTACTCCATAATACCTCACAGCAGTTCTCAAAGTCATTGCATATGGTTTCAGTAATTTCTTCTTGTTAGTGACTGCTTTTTCTCTCTTTTTTTTATTTTAAAGATGTGGGGTACAATTCAGGGTTAGGTATACAAATGTTAATGTTCATTATGAAGTTACCCTTGTTGATGAGGTGTGCCCCTCCCTCCCCAGGCAGTTTCCCTCAAGTGCCAATCCCACTACCCCCACCCACCCCAGCAGTTTCCCACTACTGTCAATCCCTTTCTTATAGTATTGTGATAATTGTTCAAGGTCTGCTTATGAGTGAGAATATATGGTACTATGTTATTTGTTTCTGTGATAGATCACTGAGTATGATTGACTCTAAATTCATCCAAGTGGCTGCGAAGTCCATATGTTTGTCGTTCTTTAGGGCTGCATAATTAGGGTACATAGTGTATATGTACAACATTTTTTAAATCCAGTCCAGCTTTGACGGGAAGCATGATTGGTTCCATGTTTTTGCTATCGTGAATAGAGCTGCAACAAACATGCGTGTGCAGGTATCTTTTTGGTAGAATGACTTGAGTTCCTCCAGGTATATTCCCAATAGGGGGATTGCTGGGTCATATGGAAGGTCAATTTCTGGTCCTTTCAGAAATTGCCACACTGTTTTCCAAAGAGGTTGCACTAGTTTGTATTCCCACCAGCAGTGTAGAAGCATTCCTTTCCATGGTGTCCAGCAACGAGTTTTGAGTACCCAGATGTGCCTCTTGTAGACATTTCTCTGATAATGTCCCTAATCATGCCAGGGAGACCAGCACTGATGAGAACTCGAGGCTTGAGAAGGCTGAAACAGCCCCAGCCTGCCTGACTTCCTTAGCCTGCCTCTCAGCTTCGCAAAGAGCCACTCTCAGTCCCAGCTGACCACCAGGAGGTGATCCAGCTCAAGACACTACTGTAACTACCTGCTCAATAAAACCCAGGTTGGAAATGCAACCTTTTTCTTCACATCCTCACCAGGCTCTGTTTTTGTTTGTTTTATTAACGATGGCCATTCTAACTGGGGTTAGGTGGTATCTCAATGTGGTTTTGATGTGCATTTCTCTGATCATGAGTGAGGCTGAGCACTTTTTCATGTGTCTGTTGGCTGCTCATATATCTTCTTTTGAGAACTGTCTATTCATGTCTTTTGCCCACTTTTTTTTGTTGTTGTTTTTGAGTTGGAGTCTCACTCTGTCACCTAGGCTGGGATGCAGTGACACACTCACGGCCACCCCAGCATGGACGTGCTGGGCTCCGGCAATCCTTCCCACTCAGCCTTCCAAGTAGCCGGAACTACAGGCACGCACTACCATGCCCAGTTAATTTTTGATTTATTGTAGAGACGAGGTCTCACCAAGTTGCCCAGACTGGTCTCAAGTCCCTGGACTCAAGCAATCCACGCACCTCGGCCTCCCAAAGTGCTGGTCTCCCTCAGCCGTTTGCCCACTTTTTAATGGGGCTGTTTGTTTTTTTTCCTTTCAGCACTTTTGAGTTCCTTGTAGATCCCAGATATTAGGCCTTTGTCAGATATAAAGCTGGCACATATTTTTTTCCCCATTCTGTGAGCCGTCTCCCTGCTCTCTTGATGGTTTCTTTTGCTTTACAGAAGTTATTCGGTTTAATGGGTCCCACTTATCTATTGTATTTCTTATGGCATGGGCACTTGGGATTTTGATCAGGAATTGCCAGTTCCAATTTCCATAAGGGTGTGTCCTGCATTTTCTAAGATTCTTATAGTTTGAATTTTTACATTTAAGTCTTTGATCCATTTAGAGTTAATTTTTGTATATGGTGATAGGTAGGGATTCTGTTTCAATCTTCTGCATGTGATCAGTGGCTGCTTTTTCATGGTGAAGTCGTGGTCCACTTTCTTTGGCCCCAAGATGGGTGAACATTTGCTCTGTTGTCAGTTTCCGGCCAGCACAAACAATGCTGCAATACATATCCTTGTGCACCTGTCCTTTGTATCAGTTCTTGGGAGTCTGTGGAGTAGTTTCACAAAAAGATAATTGCAGGGTTGGATGGCAGATATATTTTTTTAAATACTAAAATGATGTTGCCAGACTGCGTTCCCCAAAGGTTATAACATTTCTCATTTTCACCAGCAACATATGAGTATATCACTTTTCTTCAAGCCTGTCAATATTGGGCAATAACACATCTATTTTATTTTTGAATATAAAATATCATTATGAATCTAAGCTGCATTTCTTTGACTGCTATTGAATTACTTTCAATAGCAAAATAGTAAACTATTTCAATTAAAATGAAGAGTTATGCAGAAATCTTCACTATAACTATGATTATACATTTTCTTGAATGTTCTAAAATAGCCACATCCAGTAAAAATTTCTGCAGCGATGAAAATTTTCTATATTTTGTGCAATTCAATATGATAGCCACTAAACAAGTGACCACTGAGCACTTGAAATATGGCCACTGTGAGTGAGGGATTGAATTTCTAGTCTTCGTGCATTTAAATGCAAATATCCAGATATGGATAGTGGCTACCATAGTGGATAGTGCTGTTCTAGAAAATGCCAAGACAAGGGCAACCCCTCTGGGTCCCCTCCCACTGTGGGAGCTTTTCTGTCCTCACAATAAATCCCACTTTCAACAAAAATAAATAAAAAGAAAGAAAGAAAATGCAAGACAAAAAGCTAAAATAATAGATACAAACATTGGAAAATGCCCACATTTCTTTCTTTGACAATTGTGTACCTAAAAAACGTAAGCTCTTTTATAAAGAAAAAAAAATCCTACTAGAAATAATAAGAGACTTTTTCCAGATAACTGCTTATAAGCTAAATATACAAAAATCAATAGCTACTTAGTACTAAGCACTTGAAATAGAATTAAGTAAAAAGTATTTCATTTGCAATAGCAACAAAAATGACAAAACTCTGAAAAATAAATTTAAGAGGAAAGCCTCATGACATACATGACACAAAATTTAAACTGCAATAAAGGGAGTAAAATAGCGCAAGGTGTACCTTACTCTTGGAAGATATATTATCATAGACATCAATTCTTCTAAAATTAATCTATAAACTTAATCAATCCCAATTAGAATTCCAAAAGGTTAGCTGGGCTCGGTGGCTCAGCCTGTAATCCCAGCCGTTGGGAGGCTGAGGTGAGTGGATTGCCTGAGCCTGAGGGTTCGAGACCCGCCTGGGCAACTTGGCGAGACCTCATCTCTACAATAAATCAAAACCAAAAATTAGCCGGGCGTGGTAGTGCACGCTTGTAATTCTGGCAACTCGGAAGGCTGAGGCGGAAAGGATCGCCGGAGCCCAGCAGGTCGAGGCTGCCGTGGCCGGGAGCAGCCACTGCACTTCAGTCTGGGCAACCGAGTGAGACTCCAACTCAAAAAAAAAAAAAAAGGGTTACAAAAGGTTAAAATGATCCTTGAAGTCATAAGGAAGAACATACTTAAAATGTACGAATGATATATTTAAAAAGTGAGTGGGGACTGAGGACGTGTTAACGTCACGGAAATTAATCTAAAATTCATACTATGATCCCAGTATAAGTACAGTTAGTAGGTGATAAGTGTTTCATTCAGCGTGACGGAAAATGGATCATTTAATAAGTAATGTTGACAAAACTGGTTATCTTTATAAAATAAAATTTTAAAGTGGACTTTTATTCCACAACCATAGGCAAAAATAAATTTTATCAAAGGTTCAAATGAAATAAATCTAACAAGAAAATCATAAGCCTCTCCTAGAATCCAGGGGTTAATGTAGCCTTTCTAATTAAGAATGAAAACTCAGGGTCTTAAACAGTAAAGGGAGGTATAACTGACCCTACACAGATTTAAAACATTTGCTTGACAAAATATACAGTAAACAAAGCCAACATACCAACAATCTGCCTGGAAAATAATCTTTGTAATAAAGTGAACTTCCATATTACACAAAAAACTTAGGTAAACTAATTAGAAGAAGGCATACAAGCCTATTTTTACAAAATAAGGAGAAATTGTGACAGACGATTTACAAATCTAGCCCAGACACTAAACAAAATTAGAGATGATGCCACATGTCACCTCTGGTTGAAGTGCTCTGCTCTGTCTCCCCTTCATTCTCTGTGTCAATCTATCATTTCTCAGAACACGGGAGAAAAGTCACCACCACTATGAAGACAACAGAATTCTGAAGAAAATATGTTTAGGCTTCATGTCATCCAAATTAAAACTTGTATGTCAATAAAATAAAATTTAAAAATACTTATTGCAAACATGCCCTTTGGAATAGACACACCTCTCCCAGCAGATATTTTTAATCCCACAAGTCAAGCAAGGAGCGTGAACACCATCTCAAACCATAGACCAGAGCCAGATTCCACCAGATCTACTATGGACACTGCGGTCCCAGAGCCTGAGAAACGTGGGCTTCAAAGGGGCCTGTGGGTCAACTTTTCTCGGCTCCTGCTTGAATTTATTCCTTCTGTTTTCCTGGAGGTGATCGTCTAACATCCATTTGACAATCAGCCTCAATTAATAGGAGCTCACTCGACCCAAAGAAGCTAACTACTTCTGCTGAAGCAAGAGGAAAGTCTTTCTCATTCCAAACTCACAATTGCTTCCCTCCACCTTGTGCACAATGTGGATGGTTTAGTCTATTGGAATCCTTGCGCAAATCTGACCAATGAGATAAACCTACATTTGGCCTTCACCTTGGGCAAAAGGTATCAGTGAGTCTCAGGAGTATGTCACGACCTCACCAGCTCCTCAGAGGTGACCATCTCTGCATCTCACTCACTCAGAGCATTGGCCCTGAACTGGCCAGGCCACCACACTCACCTGAGACGCGGTAGAAAAATCAACTTCTTGACCCTAACCTAGATTTTCTTCATCAGAATCCCGGAGCTAGCTCCCCAGATTTGGTATTTTGAAATGCTCCCAGGTGATTATGATCCTCACCTGGCTTTGGAATGCCCCAGCTGAGAGGAGCTCAAACCCAGGCATCTTCAGGAAGCTACCAGTACACCTTGACTAGGATCAGAAACCTCACCTTGCCCTCTACAGAGAACAGGAAAGTCAGCAGCTGAGGTCTCCTGTGGTCCTTCCTAGTTTATAAAGTGCATTCTTCATTGCTACATTTGAGCCTCATCGCTGCTGATCAAGGGATGCATTTTACCTATCAAGACAGTGAGTCACTGAGGCGTAATGGGTGTGATGTTTTCAGGACACTATATATGCAGAAAAGCAACTTTGTCTATAATTCAACCTACTCCTACCTTGAGCCTAAATTCTGAGTCAACAGTCAGTTCAAATTTAAACTCGGTTCATTCAGGATTTCTCCTCTCTCCTTCACCCTGCGCACCCCTGCTGGAGTGAAGGGAAATACAGCACTTTCTGGATTTTGGCCAGCCTCTGTTCATGTGCATCTGCTGAGCTGTGTGTGGTCCTCTTCTGTTCTTCGAAGCTATCCCAGTTCACTGAAGGATCAGTAGAAATGCCTGCACCGCCCCTCTGGTACATGTCCTTGATGTACTCTTGAGCATCCACTCAGGATCAGGAGACCCTACAGGTAGGCCAGCCCGCTCTTACCTATCCTCTGAGCCCTTCCTGGGGCTCTGGAAAAGCCATCACACTTTTGGGGAATGGCGAGATCACCTAGCTACCAGGTCTACTCCACTGTGGTCAACCCAGGCCAGGGTGTAGGGTCCCTCTGGGCCTTCCACTTCGCAGCTTCTTTTGGGGAAGTAAGATGCAGGGAGACTCTGTTCTCAGGTCCCCAAATCTCCCTGGAGGTCCTGTCACCTGCTCGTTGAGACTTCACCCAGAGAAGGGGATGAATGCCCTGGGCTGGTTGCATGATGGAGCTATCCCTTCCACACAGCTTTCTCCTTCAGTTGGGTGAGAGCGTTTTCCCCTTTCCTTTGGAGTACCAGCTGAGGATTGGCCTGGCAACTTCTCTTGTACACTTATTTTTAGGCCAAGACATTCACCCCTCAGAAGCCCAAAAGATTAAAATAAAGAATAATTGCCTGTGCCTCCACTCCTGCTCTTAGACGCATGGTGGAGTGGGTTGGGTGGCATAGAGGGCCCTTGGGGAATGGAGATTGGAAGAGATGGCTGAGACGAGTGCTGATGGTTATTACTTTTTAAGTTATGCTTGGCAATATCATTGCACAACAGTGAAATTACATGAGTTTCTGAGGTCTTGGGATGAGCAAATGGCAAAACCGGGCCCAGAACTCGGGGCTCCTAACGAGAAGCCAGGAGTCTGTGGGCTGAGTCTTGTTTGTAAGAACTTCCTCATCCGTTTCCGTTTTCCTCCTGGGGAGCCCTTCCAGGGTAAGGCATTCCTTCCTCCAAAGCACCAAAGATGACAACGAGGCTTCTCCTTTTCCAAGGGGACATTCCAGGTGAGTCCAGAGAAGAGAGCCCTCCCTCAAACAAAAGATGTCCTCTCCTCATTAGCTCAAGCACACTGCATGGGACGAAGACCACATAGGGACCACATAAGGACTGAAGGGCTCGGGTGAGGACTGTCCTAACTACACTGCACAGTGAGCCAGGCTTGTCATCAGATACCTTCCTCCTCTCCCTTCTGGGCAGACTGACAGGCCTCAAAATACTGCGTGCTGGGCCAGGGGACAGTGAGTGACAGCACTGCTCTGAGGGACAATTAATTCTGCACAAGGAGGTGCTCGCTCCTGGCTCTGCCACTCACCTACTCTCCAGAGCCACCGACGACTGGCAGCGCACGTTGTTCCTGACCTCGCACATCGTTGGGTATAATTGCCAGGGGCTTATTAATTATCATCACTGATGCCGCGTGTGCACACAACGCGGTGCCTTTCACCCCAACCCACTCATCACAACAAAGCCCGCATCGGTGGGATCACGACCAAATGCCTGGCATCCCAGGTCTGGCATCCTGGGACCAGACCGTCAAAGGGCTGGGAACACCTTCCTGGGCTGTGGCTGTCTGCAGGAACAGTGTCTGACACCCCAGCAGGTTTGGAATGCCTTATCCCGCTGCTGAGAGTCCAAGGGCCTCCAGTGAAGGAGCGTCTGAAGAGCTCAGCTTTGCAGCCAGACCCTCCTTCCAACATGCAACCAGCCCACAGCCAGATGCAAGGCAGCGACAACTCTTTATTCTCTTACATTTTGGAACGGGGATATTTAGAAAACTTATAGCTCAGAGCTCCCTAGAGATTGTCTGGTCCAGGCCTTTGTTTTTCTAGATGAGAAGATTGAGATCCAGAGAAAGTTCTGACCTAGCTCAAGGTCACCAGCTGATTAGTGACGTGGAAGAGTCAAAATGCTTTCTTTTCTCCATGAATGCTTAACTAGGATTTGAGAATCCCTGGAAGTATTCTCTATACTTGAATTTTCAAAGCAATAATGACATTTACTGAGTACTTGCTATGGGCTAGGAGTTGTTTTCTTTTGTGATTGTCTTTATTATTTTTTTAAATGTTGTTTTCCAAAAGATGACTCTAGGGTATTTATTTAGTTGTTACTGCTGTTGTTTTTAAATGCAAAGAGTTGCCAGACACTATTGTAAGCACTTAACTTAAAAAAAGTAGTTAGCCGGGCTCGGTGGCTCAGCCTGGAATCCCGCGCCTTTGGGAGGCTGAGGCGAGTGGATTGCCTGAGCCCGCGGGTTCGAGACCCGCCTGGGCAGTGAGACCTCATCTCTACAATAAATCAAAAAATCAGCCGGGTGTGGTAGCGCGTGCCTGTAATTCCGGCTACTTGGAAGGCTGAGGCGGAAGGATCGCTGGAGCCCAGCAGGTCGAGGCTGCAGTGGCCGGAAACGGCCACTGCACTCCAGTCTGGACGACAGAATGAGACTCCAACTCAAAAAAAAAAAATAGTTTAACCCTCTTGACAACGACAATTCTATAAGTTATGTACTATTCTCATTTTATACTATTCATACTGTTTTCCTTCCATGAAGGAACTGAGGTACAGAAATGATACATAACCTGCCCGGGGTCATGCATGCTATTTCAAAGTCTGCATACATAGAATTAAATGCAGGCAGTCTGGCTTCAGCTTCTGCACACTTAAGCTTTAGCTCATGTTGTCAGAAAAGCAATCTTTTATTCATTAAATTAATAAATAATTGTATGTATATATGTATTGTCTGCTTTATGAGTATTGGTCTAGGTGTTGGGAATATAGTCAAAATCCAGGTAGAGATGATCTCTGCCTTAATTGAATTTAGGTTCTGATAAGAAATATTAAAAATAAATACATGAATAAAAATGAAAAAAGAAAATCTCAAAGACTGAAAAGCATCTTAAAGGAAATGAAACAAGGTGATGTGATAGTGACTAAGAAGAAATTCCTAGTGATTATGAAAGACTTGGTTGAAGGAATGACAAGAAGAAGACAGCCAATGCAAATCAGGAAAAGAAGGAACAGCAAATGCAAAGATACTGAGATGCTAATGAGCTTGATATGCATGACAACTGAGACAGACAGAAAGACAAATCCATTGATGTGTAGACGCATGGATAGCAAAAATGAACATCAAAGCAGAGTCTGGGAACATCATCCTCCTCCACATCCTCCCTCTCGTCATCAAAGCATTGTTACCCTCCCATAAAGTGAAACATAGGTGTAGTTATTTAAACAACCAAAAGAAGTCACTTTCAATTGAGAGGAGTGTAACCATAACTTCTTAGTAATCATTTGTGTTTGGGCTGTAGCTACAGCTCAGATGTTCACATCTCCAAGTCAATGTCCCAGGCACCACACTACACTCTCATAATATGCACCTTCCACACTCTAGAAGATCTTGTTTTCTTCAGCAGTTTACACTGACAAGGCAGAAGTTAGAATGGAAGAACCAACAGCACAGTGAGGGAAAGGATTTGTGAGCTGCGGACTCAGGAAGATCCTACACATGAGTGCAGAGTAAGATGCTCTGGGAAACGATGCTGAGGAACGTCTAGAACAAATGATGACTGAATGAGCAAATTTATCAGTGTCTCTAATTAAAAGATGACTAAGGAGTGAAGAAAAATGTTTCTAAGAGAAGATAAATTTCTCTTAGAGGTGTTTCTGCTCATCTAGACTTTCAAGGTTATGTGAAGCCCTTGATATGAACTTGAAGTCTCACATATGCCCTTCTCAAAAGCTAGCCTGCCAAT
The DNA here is from genome assembly GCA_027257055.1 of Cephalopachus bancanus. NCBI lineage: Eukaryota > Metazoa > Chordata > Mammalia > Primates > Tarsiidae > Cephalopachus > Cephalopachus bancanus. Next base: position 4,871,037 of record JAPVLO010000110.1, on the reverse strand, counting down.
TTTCTGTTCCAAAAAGTCAAAAAATTTTATCCCCCATTACCTACTTTAAAATTAAACAATACATTTCTAAACATTCCATGGTTCAAAGTGGAAGTCTCAGTAAAAATTAAAAATTCGTAAAAGTAAATAAAAATTTAAAATACCATATATTAAGATATGTAGCATACCGTTAAAGCAATGTTGAGGGAGAAATTTATAGCACTAAATACTTACATTGGAAAAGAGAAAAAGTCTCAAATAATTACCTAAGTTCCTATCTAAAGAAAACTAAAAAAGAAAAGCAAAACAAACACAAAGCAAGTAAAAGATGATGATAAAGATCAGAGAAGAAATCAGTGAAATTGAAAACTGGAAAACTACAAGAAAAAGCACAAAACAAAAAACTAGATATTTAAAAAACTTATTTTGTCAGTTAACCTTTATCAAGACTAATCAAAATGAAATAAGAGAAGACACAAATCACCAATGTCAGAAGCAAAATGGGATGTCACAAGAGATCCTGTAGTCATTAGAGGGTCAGCATGGAAAACTATGAACAAATTTATACACATAAATTCAGCAAATTAGAAGAAATACACTGATTCTTTAAAAGTCACAGATCACCCAAACTCAATCAAGATGAAATAGATAACCTAATTAGTCCTATAACCATTAAACAAATTAAATTGGTCATCACAAATTTATCACTGGAAATTCTACCAAACATTTAAGGAAGAATGAACAACAATTTTACACAATCTTTTCCAGAAAACAGAAGAGGAAGAAGCACTTTTAAACTTATTCTGATCTCTCAAATACAGTATGAATATAGTACAAAATAAGAAAGCTACACATATGCAAGATTGATTCAACATTCAAAAACCAATAAATGTAATCCACTGCTGTGGTTTGGGTATAACTTGTTTTTCCCCACCAAAACTCATGCTGAAATTTGATCTCCAAGGCAGTGGTGTTCCGAGGTATGGCCCAGGGAGAGGTGTTTGGATTTTGGAGGGGGAATCTCTCATAAATGTCTTAATTACATTCTCACAGTAATGAGTGGGTTTTCATTCACATGAGATTAGGTTAGTTTTTGTTTTTGTTGTTGTTGTTGTTGTTGTTTTGTTTTTTGGGTTTTTTTTTTTAGTTGGAGTCTCACTCTGTTGCCCAGACTGGAGTGCAGTGGCCGCTCCCGGCCACCGCAGCCTCGACCTGCTGGGCTCCGGCGATCCTTCCGCCTCAGCCTTCCAAGTAGCCAGAACTACAGGCGCGCGCTACCACACCCAGCTAATTTGTTTTTGATTTATTGTAGAGATGAGGTCTCGCTGCCCAGGCGGGTCTCGAACCCGCGGGCTCAGGCAATCCACTCACCTCAGCCTCCCAAAGGCGCGGGATTCCAGGCTGAGCCACCGAGCCCAGCTATTAGATTAGTTTTTATGGGAATAGATTAGTTACCACAAAAGTAGGTTGTTATAAAGCCAGTATGCCCCCCGGGTTTTCTCTCTATGTGTGTGCCCACTTCTCCTTTGATCTTCCACCGTGTTTTGACCCAGCATAAAAGGCCTCACCAGAATCTAAACAGATGCCAGTTCCATGCCCCTTGAGCTTCCCAGAACCAGGGGAGCCAAACAAACCTCTTTTCTTTATAAATACCCAGTTTTAGATATTCTGTCACAGCAACACAAACAAGCTAAGACATCCACCATATCAACGGGCTAAAGAAGAAAAATCACATGATCCTATCAATTGATGCACAATAAGTCATTGACAAAATTCAACACCTGTTTGTGACTTTTTTTTAAATTATAAAACTCTCAGCAAAGTAGAAACAGAAGGGAAATTCCTCAACCTCATGAAAAGCATCTACAAAATCCTATAACTACACATCATACTTATGGTAGAAGATGGACTGCAGTCCCTCTAAGACAGGGAATAAATATAAGGGGGTCATCCTCACAACTCTTACTCAATATAGTGCTAGAAGTTGTAGCCACTGCAATAAAGCAAGAAAAGGCATGCATATCTGAGAGGAAGAAATAAGACCATTTCTATTTACAGATGATATAATTGTCTACATAGAAAATCCAGAGGAATCTACAAAAAAGAAACCTAGAATTAATAAGTAACATCTGCAAGGATATAGTAAAGAAGATCAGCACAAAAATCAATACAGTACACATTTCTGTATACTAACAATAAATTTGTGTACATGAAAATTTTAAATGTAATACTATTTATAATTGTCTCAAGGAAATGAAATACTGAGGTATACATTTAACAAAACATGTACACAATCCAAAAACTCCAAAATGCTGATAAAATAATTCAAAGAAAGTCTAACTAAGTGGAGAGACATGTCATGTTCATGGATTGAAAGACTAAACATAACAAAGATGTCTATTTTACCCAAATTGACTTTTTTTTAGAAGTATGTGTGGGCAAAAAAGTTTGAATAGGCACTTCACCAAAAAAATTATATAAATGGTAGATAAGCATGTAAAAATGCTTAATGTCATTGGTCTTTAGAAAAATGCAAATTAAAACCACAATGAGAAGATAACACACCTACAAAAATGGCCAAAGTTAAAAAGAAGGACAATACCAAGTACTGACAAGGAGGCAGAGTAACTGGAACTTTCATAAATTACTGGTTGGAATATAAAATGATATAGTCATTTTGAAAATAATTTAACATTTCTTCAAAGTTTAAACATACATACATATTATACAACTCAGCAATCTCACTGCTAGGTATTTGCATATATCAATAACAAATCTTTTTTGTGAATGTTTGAAGCAGCATTATTTATAATTTCATAACACTGGAAACAATTCGGGTGTTCATCAATTGATGAATAAACAAATTATGGTACATTCATACAACCGAATACTACTCAGCAATGAAAAAAGAATGAAGAAGCAGATGAATCTCAGATGCTTTGTAATAGGCATTTTATGCAAAAGAAACAAGGACACGAAAGACTGCTGTATGATTCTTTTTTTTTTTTTTTTTATTCTAGAACAGGCCAAATTATAACCAACAGAAATCCAAACAGTGGTTGCCAGGGGGTTGGGAAAGGAAAAGGATTGAATTTAAAGAGGTATAGGGGAGGGGTAGTAAAGGTCCACACCATGTCTGAGGAAGTGAATGTATGCCTGACTGTACACGTCTATTGAAATTCATTGAATTATGCTCCTCCATTTGGTAAATTACATAAATGTAAATTATAACTCATTAAAACTGAGATACAATTTAAGATCTGTACAAAATAAAGACAAAGGAAATTTTTTTTTAAAACCATACACATTGGCACCAAGTTGGGCCTGAGAGAGAGAGATGCACAGAGTAGACAAGTTCAATAACAGGCAAGAAGAAGAACGTTCTAGAGCATGAATCCCACTGGCCGTAGTTGTCCAGCGCCAGATGGAAGGTGTGATCCAGCCCAGGAAGTCCACAGAGACTCGTTCAGTGAGTGAATGAATCAACAAGCAGCATGGCAGAGGTCTGAGAAAGAACCCCAACAGCCCCAGCCAGCTCTCAGCTGGGAGCCACCTAGGTCCCTGGGCCACAGTGTTTCCTCTTGCACATGGTTGTTTGCAGCCAACACCAGCAGCCGAAACGCTTCTCTGGGGTAATGATGGAGTGAGACAAAAGCAAAGCCCTCACTCATCTGTCCAAGTACAGACCATAGTAAGAGCACGAGGCCAACCACATCAAGACCAGACATTCTTCCTTCCCGCAAGCCTGAGTGAGGGAGGATCCATTGCTGGTCCCAGCCTCACGCATTCTTCAGGCCTCCCGCCTGTAGATGGCGACACCAGGTCGCCACTTCCTGATGGTCCCCAATCTAAAGCAAAGCCTTGGGATGATCCCCGGAACTACTGGCTCTAACATTGATCTAACCCGAGTTCAAGCCCTGGATGAAGCCCCCACAACACTATCTAAGTTAGTTTCCTGCAGTTCCCCACAGTGCACAGGTGTCTGGCCTCCGGCGTGCTCCTGGTGCCTGGTGGTTGCAGGACGTATTCGTCTATTTCGCTTTGCTATAAAGAAATATCCAGGGCTGGGTGATTTATAAGAAAAAAAAAATATTGGTTCATGGTTCTGCAGGGTATGGGCCACTGCTCACCTACTGATGAGGCCTCAGGATTGTGGCAGAAGGTGGAGGGGAGCTTGTGTTTCACCTGGTGAGAGCAGAAGCAAGAGAAAGCAGGAGGTGCCAGGCTCTTTTAAGCAATCAGCTCTTGTGTGAACTCATAGAGCAAGAACTCACTCATAACCACTCCCACAGCACCAGCCCATTCATGAGGGATCCACCCTCACAATCCAAACACCTCCCACTAGGCCCCACCTCCCACACTGCAGATCACTTTTCAACATGAGATTTGGAGGGGTCACAATCCAAATTACATCACAGAGAGACGCCTATCCATGCCTCCTCTGAGCTTCACATTTGTTTGTACTTGTCCTCAGACCACAACATTCCTGTGCAAAGCACCCAGGTGATGGGAGTACCCACTTACCCATCAATGTAAATCTCAGCATGTTGGAGCTGCAGGGATTCAGCAGTGGGGTCAGGGTCATCCCACCCGCACGAGCATTCTCGGGGAAATCCACAGGGAAAGACAAATACTGGTGCCCTCACACCCCGCCTCCCCCAAATGCGTGGGGAAAAGAGTAGACAGAAGTGCCCATCATTGTCCTTATATCGGAGAGATTTGTGTGAGATGCCAGATTACATGATCAAAATACCAAGGGTCTATCCTAGCACCAACCTATCATATGTATTTTACACCCCGGGAGAGTCCTTTAACTCCAGACTGCCGGGAATGTCCCCAGACACCAGCCTGTGGGAAGGGTCAAGTGAGGGGTCAGCCATGCCATCCCTTGAAGGAACAAACAGTGGTAAAAACATGGAAACGTGTTACTGTTGGCAGATCCTTCCAGAGTCAAAAGAGCACCAGATATTTTAGAAATTTACCGTAAGTAATTGCAAATATTTTTCTATAGTGTTATTTTTAATTTCATAAAAATAGAGAAGGAGACGTAAACATAGTAATCACAAAAATATTTACTATTAATATTAAATATTAAGAGATTGATTAAATGGGCATATTCAGATAATTAAATACTGCACAAACATTAAAGGGCAATGTATTAGAATAATGTTTGATAGAGGGAGATGTACATCCATGGTATATTTTTCAGTGAAAAATATCAGATTATAAGATTATACATGCAATATAATCAATTTCATTAAAAATATGCATATAGTATATGCACATCAAATAAATGGCTGAACTGTTAGTCTAGCGTAGACAGAGGTGGGAGATAGCAATTTTCATTTTTTTCTGTGGTTTCTAAAACACTTACTTCTACAACGAACTTGTATTTTTTATAATTAAAAACAATGAACATTTGCAGCTTTACTTCTCTAATTTCCCTGTCTTTGAGAAAGCCCACAACCCACAATTACCAGTGAGTTCGGACGGAGTGTCATGAATCAGACACAGGAGAAGAGTCCGCATTTCTGACACTCAGGGTTCCCACAGCTGCTGTTTCAGGTCCAAATCACTCTTGCAGCTCAAACAAAATTTTGCCCCATGTGATATTAAAGACACTGGCCTTTCGGGGAAAACTCCGGCTGAGACTTGAAGAAGACATTGCTGAAAAGCTGTCTACTGACATGTTTTGATCCATGCATTTCTTTGATACCTACACAAAGCATGTTAACCAAAACATCAGAGTCCTAGACACACAAAGTTAAGGATGCACAGAAGTGATGTGACGTGGTCACTGTTTACAGACAGAGCCCAGATCCCCTTTCTGCCATCCCAAACACTGCCCCGTGGACCATGCTGCCTTACTCATGGTGTGTACTTCCCTGTGATTTAATCAAGGAAGAAAAAGTTCCTACTAGAAGAACAAATTGAAAGGATACAGGAGGTGGGACAAGGGGGCTATTTTGCCCCAAATCTCAAGTCCAAAATCCCACCCGCTGTCCTTCAGCTGCAGGGATTGTACTCAGGATAGGCCAAGCCTGGGTGAAAATCCTGTGAATGACCATCTTCAGGGCAGACAGGCTGCTGTGCGCTCTAAGAATGGCGCCCTTGAGGCATCATGTCCATGGCCACATGGGCTCCAGGGCTTGCTGAGTGTTGTTTTGTTGATTTCATTTCATTTTTCTTTCTTTCCAGTCTCTCATCCACCTCCTGCCTACTAGTGACTCTCATGGGGAAGACGCTGGCTGAGGTTATTATCTGCTGTGACCATCAACTGGGTCCTTAGCAGACCATAAACTAGATCTTAGTGAAATAAAATGTTAACACAGGGCCCCAACAATTCTGAGAAGCAGAAGAAGACGTGGAGTCAGCCATCTTGATTCCAAGGCATCTGTGCAAACTCCTGAGGCCCCGGAGGCCCAGGCTGACAAACCAGTGACCAAGGTGAAGGTCCATATAGCCCAGGGAGGCAGGCTTAACTCACCGGCATTGCCCTCTAGCCTGGGTTCCCAAGAGCCAGTCTGCTGAATCACTGGAGGAGTTCACAGAATCAGCCTCTCCAGAGTCCAGGCCCGGCAAACTGTTGTTTAGGGAAGTCCATCGGACACATGGCTCTGGGGAAAACCAGCTCAAACTGGGCAAAGGGTTATAAATGCAGGGGTGGCTTTAACCCAAACCCACTGAGGTGAAGTTTTCCTGATATGGCCTGGAGCTAGAGCTGCTGGGTAATATTAAAAGAAAAACTTTAAGCAAATTCACTGGAGCAAGCTTAATTGAGCAAAGAACGATTTACGAATCAGACAAGCTCCAGAACCAGAAAAGGGGTAGAGCGGTTCCAGGGCTACCTTGTCGAATAACATTTATGGACAGAAAAAGGATGTGATACACAGAGAATAGACGTGACGCAGAGACATCTCACCCGGTCAAAGCTCAGCATTTGCCTTCATTGAACCTGGTCTGAGCAGTGGGCCTGTATTCAGGGATCCTGGATTTTCACACTGAGGTGCTTGGTCATGGTGAGAGCTGTGTAGGGCTTCTAGGGCCCATGCAGAAGACCCCAGCCAGGCAGGGGGTTTGCTCACAGAAGGCTCATGCTCACCCCACACTACCCCATGACTCCCAGCACAGGGTTCCTCTTTGCTCAGCAGGTCTCTCTCTAAATGCAACAGAGCTGTCAGAAAACACACACCTTCTTGGAGAGTCATGTACCGACATGTGAGTTGATATGTTTCTCTTTCTCCCAGTTGCAAATGAGTGTTTCCAAAGCAGAAGCCACGGGTGTGTTTCTGAGTGTTCTTAGTGGAGTTGTGGGTTATGAGACATGGGCATCTTGTGAAAATGCCAACTCAGGCTTTTGACAGGGGAGATATGCCTATGGGAGAATCCCCACAAAGCACTTGCAGGTCAGAATGGTAGACAGAATCAGAGTAGGTGCAGGGTGATTCCAGAGCTGCCTTATGGTCAGATAAAATCTATGGACAGAAAAAGAAAACGATTCCTATTAGGACAGTCTTTTATTTAAAGTATTTTACCAATATAAAACCTACATTCCTATCAGTCTTTCAGGCATGGCTAACCAGTTCACTGAATTCAAGACAGAAACTGAGTTTTCAATAATTTGCCAATGGCTAGTCTAGAATTGTTCGTGCAGGAAATAGTGTCTCTAAAACACAAATATGGCCATTGCTTTGCTAAGCCCTGGTCTGGTCACGTGGCTCTTCGAGCTACGACTGCTACCTTGAGGAGGTAAATTTCCTGTCTCTCTCTCTCTCTCTCTCTCTCTCTCTCTCTCTCTCTCTCTCTCTCTACAATTTACTTTCTAAATAAACTATATTTTTCAATCTAAAAGAATAAAAATAAAACACAAATATGCTGGCTGTGCCTAGAGCAGAGATCGCAGTCATTCCTGCTTAGGAGAACCATGAGGAAGTCCATCCGTAGATGTCCAGATTTCATTGCTCTGATGCGAGCCACAGCATCAGTTTTTCAATGATGCAAATTTTCTTTTCCTTTTTATTCTTTTTTATTTTAAAGATGTGGGATACAATTCAGGATTAGGTATATAAGCGGTCATTTTACAGGCAAAGTTAGGGTCTCCCTTTGGGCCCTATTTCCCCTGGTTTGAGATTGGGTACCCTTATTGATGTCATGACCCCACCCCTGGAAGTGCCCCACTACTGCCAATTCCTTTCTTATAGTACTATGGTAAATATTCAGGGTCCATTTGTGAGTGAGAACATGTGGTACTCAGTTCTTTGTTTCTGTGATATATCACTGAGTATGATAGACTCTAAATCCACCCAAGTTGCTGCAAAGTTCATAATTTTGGCCTTCTTTTTTTTTTTTTTTATCCAATCCACTTTCCACGGGCAACACAGTTGGGTTCATGTTTTTGCTATTGTAAATAACATTGCAATAAATATGCATGTGCAGGTATCTTTTTTGTAGAGTGATTTGAGTTCTCCCAGGTATAGTCCCAGAAAGGGGATTTCTGGGTCATGCAAAAGACCAATTTTTGGATCTTTTAGGAATCGCCACACTGTTTTCCACAGAGGTCGTACTAGTTTACACTCCCACCAACAGAGTAGAAGTGTTCCCTTTCCCCCACATCTCTCCAGCATCTGTTGTGTTTGGGTTTTTTCCCCCTCCCTACCCCACATCTGCTGTTTTTTGAATTACTGATGATGGCCATTCTGACTGGAGTAAGGTGGTATCTCTTTGTGGTTTTAATTTACATTTCTTTGATGATTAGTGAGGCTGAGCATTTTTTCAGGTATATGTTAAAAATGAAATACCTCAGCATCTTCTTTTTTTTTTTTTGAATTGGAGTCTCATTCAGTCGCCCAGACTAGAGTGCAGTGGCCGCTCCTGGCCACCGCAGCCTCCACCTGCTGGGCTCCGGCGATCCTTCCACCTCAGCCTTCCGAGTAGCCGGAATTACAGGCATGTGCTACCACGCCTGGCTGATTTTTAGATTTATTGTAGAGATGAGGTCTTGCTGCCCAGGCGGGTCTCGAACCCGCGGGCTCAGGCAATCCACTCACCTCAGCCTCCCAAAGGCGCGGGATTACAGGCTGAGCCACCGAGCTCGGCTCCGCAGCATCTTCTTAACCAGAGAAGTGAAAGACTTTTGCAACAAAAACTAAAAAATACTGCTCAAATAAATCAAAGAAGACACAAATGGGAAAATATTCTATGCTATGGATTGGAAGAATTAACAATGTTAAGATATCCATCCTACCAAAGGCAATCTACAGATTCAATGCCATTCTCATTAAATTACCAACATCATTCTTCTCAGACCTGAAAATGACAATTCAGAAATCCATATGTAAACAAAAGATATCATGAATAGCCAAAACAATATTTAGCAATAGAAACAAAGCAGGAGGTGTCATACTTCCAGACTTTAATCTCTACTATAAAGATACATTAACAAAACAGCCTGGAATTGGTACAGGAACAGGCATATGGACCAATGGAACAGGATAGAGATTCCGGAAGCAAAACCTCAATTTCTCAACTAACTCCTCTTTGACAAAGCCTCCACCAAAAACCACCGGGAAGAGGAGAACCTATTCAGCAAATGGTGCTGGGAAAACTGGCTGACGACATGCAAAAGATTGAAATAGGACCCCTACCTATCACCATACACAAAATCAACTCCAAATGGGTCAAAGAACTAAATGTAAAACTTCAAACTATAAGAATCTTCAAAAACACAGGAGACATCCTTACAAAAATTGGAATAGGCAACCAACGCCTGATCAAATCCTCCAAAGTCCATGCCATAATAGTTAAGATAGTCAAGTGGGACCTCATCAAACTGAAAAGCTTTTGCAAAGCAGAAGAAACCATCAAGAGAGTGGGGAGACAGCCCACCAAATGAGAAAAAATATTTGCCAACTGTATATCTGGCAAAGGCCTAACATCCGGGATATACAAGGAATTCAAATGTCCGAAAGGAAAAAAACAAACAGCCCCATTAAAAAGTAAGCAAAAGATATGAGCAGACACTTCTCAGAGAAGACATACAAATACTGCAAGTTTTCTAATATGCATCCAGGGTTAAGGACCACTGACCCAGGATAGGGGACAACACGAGAAGCATTAATTCACCAAAGCTTCACTGAGGACTTACTGAGCGTCAGGCACAATGCTTGAAGGCAAGTGGGTTTTCCTCTGGTGGAATTCTAACATCTGTGCTCTTGTGCTCTGTGGCTAACATGAATATCAGAGAAAAGATGATGCCAATGTGGACATCATCTGTGCACACACTTCCCTAGGAGATAGTTGAACTCTAGACAGCCCATTTTATTCAAGCAAGATTTCAGTGCTCAACACAACTTACAGCGGTAGAGAGTGAATCTGGAAGAACAAGGGAGGACCAGCAGAAGGGAGTGGTATGAGCACAAAGACTGTACATGAAAGAAGTCTCCAGCAACTCCAGGATATTGACAGAGGTGCATGCTGATAGCCAAAGAGCATGTAAGGATTTTAATGCTGCATTTCCGGTTATGACTAGTGAAGCATAATTAGGTACTAAATTACAATGCTAATGTCCATTTGAACAAATAAGTACTGTCCCTGTGGTAGTAGCATCAGAGCCCTGGGAGAGGGCAGTCGAGGGGCTGCTTAAATGGACAGAGAGTTTGGATGAGTTTTGTCCTAGCTTTGGCAAGGCTGTCTCTCAACATCTCTCGAAGTCAACACATGGACAGTGAATGAAGTGATTCCTAATATTGTTATGGCTACACTCACAGGATTCAGAATTAAGCAAGCAAACATACAAGTAATTACAATTTGCACTTTGTAAGCCCTTGCTAGAAAGGAAGGTGGAGAAGAGCCCCAGGAGAGGACCACGGTGAGGCGGCATTCAAGACAGGAGATGTACAGATGGGGGAGGAAGCCCTGACCTCTGCCGCCCAATTTTTTCTAGCACAAATGGAAGGCAGGGGTCTTGCTGAGGTCTCCTAATATTGTGGACTTATCTATTTATACCTCCATTTCGCCCAAAAGGAGTCTGAGGTGAGGCTTACCTGTCATGTGCAAGGAAATTAGAGTCATTTCCTAAAAGGGGCAAAAGCAAATTGAAGTAATGAGGAAGAAGGGAGGGACAGAGAGGGTAAAAGAGAAAGGGAGATACACACACACACACACACACACACACACACACACACACACAGCCACGTATTTGAGTTCCTTTCTGAAGTCCAAATCTTAAATAGAGCACAATTTTCCTTTTGCCCATTTCCCTAGGAATTGGTTGTCGTCTCACACAATTTCTTTGGGCTTTATACAAAAGGTAGGATTCCATATTGAGCAATACTAATTAGCTAAGGCCATCTCGAGTATGTAACAAAAGCAAATCTATCACCAGCTGTGGAAAAAAAGAAAACATCCCTCAGCTCCCCCAAACCCCAAAACACATAAGCTCAGCATTTTAACTGGCTGGGGTAAGAGCCATTATTTTCATTAATGGAGCTCATTTTTATTTTATTGGGCTTTTTTACTATCAGATTAAAAGCATGTTTTTATTGTAGTTTTTTTCTAATGCAATCTTGGATGATGTGCTCAGAATGAATGGAATAGTTATTGTTTTAATTATTTTTTCATTTTGTGTTTTTATTTCGTTTGTTCCTTTTATTTACTACTCTTAAGTTTGCCATAATAACGCGGGCTCGGGGTACTCGGAGGGCTTCAGTCAGCAACCCCGCTGTGGTTTGCATCTACTAATGGCCATGGAACTTGAGCACACGGATGCCTTTGGAAGTCAGTGGCGGCCCAGCCTTCCTGGTGAGGGCATGCAAGGTAGGGCCAAGGGCATGGACCCCAAGGGCCGAGGGGAGCAGTATGGCTTCTAGAAGCTTCCGATGTCTTTCCAGGCCACTTCTGTTCCTGTTTCTGCTCTGAGCTGTCCAGGCTCACGAAACAAAGGATTGGAAGGGCTCTCAAGGGAGAGAGGCCAGCCTGGGGCATGCTCCCTGATTCCAGCCACACCCCACTGATGCCATACAGGATGCCATAGGAAGGCACAGGTTTTAACATGCAGAGACCCATAGCTGGGCACCGGCACTTGCTCTCAACCATGAAGGGGAAAGGAGATCACAGAGGCTTCCCAGCAAGTCCAGATGTCTTGGCAGCCCCAGGGGTTTAAGAGAACAGAACACGGGCCGGGCTACATTTAGAGACCACGTTCAACACTAGAAATCAAGTACTGGTTTGTGAGTTGGTGGTCCAGGGACAAGCTGAACAATACCAGACACTGCAAGCCACTCAGAAGCCCCCACCCTTAGGCCTGCATTTGTGACAGCATGGATGAACGTTGGGCTACAGAGAATAAGCCAGACATGGGAAGAAAGTACTGCATGATCTCACTTGTATGTGGGATCTTAAAAAGTCTAATATACAGAAGAAGATAAGGGAATGGTTACAAGGGGCAGGTAGATGGGAAAGTATGGGTCAAAGGGTGCAAAGCTCAGCTGCATAGGAGGAAGTATACATATGCCTAGATATCAGTTAATAATATCCTGTCAGAGACTGGAAATTTGCTAACAGAGTAAATTGTAGGTGCTCTTACTACATACACACATACACACATGCACACTCACACATACACACCACACAGGTAGTTATGTGAGAAGACAGATTTGTGCTTGACTGGCATCATCATTCCACTAGGTCTGTGTATGTCATGTTGGATACCTCAAATATATACAATAAAATGCGTTGAGCCGGGCTTGGTGGCTCAGCCTGTAATCCCGCGCCTTTGGGAGGCTGAGGTGAGTGGATTGCCTGAGCCCGCGGGTTCGAGACCCGCCTGGGCAGCGAGACCTCATCTCTACAATAAAATCACAAAATCAGCCGGGCGTGGTAGCGCATGCCTGTAATTCCGGCTACTTGGAAGGCTGAGGCGGAAGGATCCCCGGAGCCCAGCAGGTGGAGGCTGCGGTGGTCGGGAGCGGCCACTGCACTCCAGTCTGGGCGACAGAGTGAGACTCCAACTCAAAAAAAATAAAATAAAATAAAATGCGTTGGACACATAAATGCCCATAATTGCCAGATCAAGGGTTCATGTTGGGCTGCTTGTGTACCAATACTCACACTCTCTCTAGGCCCACTCTCCACTATGACCCAAAAAAGCCTCCCATCTCCTCAAGAGAGGCCAAGCCTGTGCTTAGGTTTGCCACAGACCCTCACCCTTCCTTGTCATCACCAACTCCAGTTATGTGCTTGGCCCCATTTGCAGAGGAGGTTCCCAAGTATATGCTCTGGCTTCCTACCCTATTGGAGCCATTCATTTAAATCTGGTGAAGAACTGAAGATCATGTTACTACCCGGCCCTCAGAGCTTGCCATCAAATCTGAACTCACAGGCCCGCTGTCACCTGACACTTCCTGTCCTCTGTCCTCCTCTGCTAGTCCTGCCGCCGCCCCCAGCCTCCGCAGCCACTGCTTGGGAGCAGGGGTTGTCCTCTGCCTGGAAGCCTCCGCTGCAACTCTTTGTGACTCTGTTCAAATAGGGAACTCTCAGAGAGGCCACCCAGCATCATCTACCTCTCCCCATGGCTCCCGTGTATTGACCTGCCTTCACTCCCGCCGTGGCCCTGTCACCACTGGCTTGCATTCGTTATGCCCGTACTGACTGTCTCTCCAACTGAGAATGGCACGTGAGGGTGGGGGTTTTGTCTGCCTTAGTCACCACGGTACCCCTAGCACAACAGCCCTCCATTCTTAGCAGGCAGTTAAGAAACACCTGTTGGGAGATGCCTAGGGATTTTCTTACTGCTGTATCCCAGTCCTGGGAATTTAGTGAGTGGACATAAATACTTGTCGTCCAGGGACAAGTTAAAAAAAAAACACTGGATATGTCAACACCCAGATTTGCCTGACCAAAAACTCGTTTGTTGCCACACGCATTCCTGTAGAGGGAGCAGGAGGGAATGTAAATCCAGGACTCAGGTATCTCCTTCCAGTCCTCTTCAAACCCACAGAATACTGCTGGGACCACTTAATTTGTTTCTAAACGAAGGTAAGGCGTATGGTGCTTTAAAACTCCACAAGGTTCACTTCTTTATGAACGTTGAATCGCTAATGGAATTTATTGCATCGTTGGATTCATGCATGTCTCATGTCACAAGACACTTTTTCTAAACCTACATTTTACTCAAGGATTGCAACTGAATATGGGGCACGGTTTAATCAAATCTAAGCACTAATTTTTGGAAATAAATTCTACTTATCAAAAAATGTTGCTTCCCTAAGGGAAGCAAACGCTACATCTAAAGAACGATTTTTTTCATAACGATAATTTGGAAGAAGCTCTCCTACCTTTGGAGAGAACACCCAGATTTAGGCTACATAAACAAAAGACACCCATTTATCATGATCCGCACTTACAACACTCAAGCGCCAGGGTTCTCTTGTCTCCAGGCATCGTGAGCATCGGAGATGAATTCACCAGCAATAGGGACTAGTGTATTGTCCTAGTACAATGCACTTGTGAATTCCACACCGAATAACATTATATTTTGCCCCGGAATTTTGGAACAATGTGTAGTGTTAAAAAAAATTCTTGATTTAAGCTCAGCAACTTTGGTTGGTCATTCCTGCCAAAAACTCCTTATCTTTTAAAAAGGGCTTCAGGAGACAACCAAGTTGTGGACCACACAGGTATAAAACATTCAGCACTCCCACATAATTGCACATCATTCGACTGGCAGGATGTGGGATGTGAGCTGGGACCCCGCAGTTGAACCTCCCGGTTGAGCTGCATGCAGGTTTCTGCACTGGCTCGCTAGAAATAATGAATGGCTACTAATTATTATTACACATTAAATGTACGTTACGCAAATTATATAATTAAGTAGTATACAGATATAAGCATAAAGATGATACTGCCAACAGTTCTTGAATGCTTTCTCTCTACAGAACAACATTCTCAGCCCTTTATATGTCTTATCTCATCTACTCCCCCCACCAACAGTAGAAGGCAGGACTACCATCACTTTCATTTTCAGGTGAGGAATGTGGGACCCAGAGAGGCCAGGATGCTTGGCCAAGGGGACCACTCTTGCGGAGGGGGGGACAGGTGGGCCAGGGGAATCAGAACAGGAAATGAGCTGTCAAACTACAGGCAGAGTGAGGGGCCAAGGAACGCCCAAGCACCAAGCTCTGGCTGCTCCCTCCAGATCTCCCAATGTCTTCAACATCGATTCCAACTTAATTGTCTCCTATGTTGTTTCCACGGTGAGTATTTTTGTCTTTCCTACGACATGATGGAGTTCTGAGAACAAGGATCTCTACGTGAGTCAGCTCTCGTCCCCTTCCAGGTAGCACTGGTGCTTGTTGGGAATATGTGCTGGTGCGCTGAAATAGTGTCTTCTCAGCTGAAGAAACAAAGCTAGTTTACTAAGTGGGCTTGGTACGGCTTGTGTCTGGGGTCAGAGCCGCAGGTCCAGTTTCAGAGGGAGCCGTGGCCCTGTTGGCCATGGGCTCAGACATCTAGTGCTAAAGACACTGCAACGACGGTCTGGGCAGCCCCCTGGTCTGGAATTTCCCCCACACATCTTCTACACCATATGGTCTTCTCACTCTCTGTCCCTATCTGTCCTGATTTGAAGGAATACTAGAATGCCATATTGGCTCCAGTGTACACACCCAGAACACGAGAGTATGTGTGTTTACACCATGTGATGGTTAACTTGGGGTGTCAGCTTGACTAAGTTAAGGGATACCCACATAGCTGGAACAGCATTATTTCTGGGTATGTCTGTGAAAGTGT
The DNA here is from genome assembly GCA_027257055.1 of Cephalopachus bancanus. Taxonomy (NCBI): domain Eukaryota; kingdom Metazoa; phylum Chordata; class Mammalia; order Primates; family Tarsiidae; genus Cephalopachus; species Cephalopachus bancanus. Next base: position 4,855,272 of record JAPVLO010000110.1, on the reverse strand, counting down.
TTCTGAAAGAGACTGACATTTGAACCAATAAGGGAGCTCCACCTTCACCCAAATAGGGCAGGCACCATCCAATCTGATGAGGGCCTGTACAGAACAGGAGGGCAGAAAAAAGGCAAATTTACTATCTCTTCTGGGTCTGGCACACCCATATTCTCCTGATCCTGGAAAGCAGAAGCAGAATTCCAGGTTTTCCGGCCTTACACCAGGCCCTCCCTAACACCCCACCCCCACCCCAGTTCCCAGGCTTTCAGGCCATGGACCTAGGACTGAGCAGCACTGCTGGCTTCCCAGGTTCTCCAACTCACAGACGGCAGGTAGTAGGACTTCCCAACCTCCATAAACGCGTGCATCAATTCATGTAATAAATCCCCTCTCATATATCTATGCCTCATCTCGGTTCTGTGTCTATAAAGAGCCCTGATTGATACACACCCAGAACATCAGAACATGTATGTGTACACCCAGAACAAAGGAACAAAGTTGTTCAGTGTACTCATCACATTTTGAAGATGTGTGTTGTTGGAGAGAATTCACCTGTTCTTGGTTACGCTTTTCTTTAGCCCAGTCATAAGAAGAAGGGGAAGCATGAGTGAAGGGGAAGAACTAATCCATTTGGAATAGCTGAGCAAGGGAAATCATTCTGCACAACTAGGCGTGGCTTCTGGCAGGAGGCTTGCTGTGGAGAAATAAGGCCAGGAGGGGGTGCATGACTGTGCAAGACCCCACCCGGCTGTGGACATCTCAGATGGGGTGGGAGCACTGTCAGAGTGGGCTTCGCCCAGGCAGCACCTACCTGTGGATGATGCAGTTGGCTGGGAGGCTAGTGCTCTGTCCTCAATATCGTGTCTTCATGATGTCTATATGCTGGCTGGATCTGTACATTCCTCCCCATCAGGAGAAAAGCAAGAGATAAAGACACTGCAAACCGGGCATTCTCTGCTCTGAGTTGGTACCGTAGGCCCTGCCAGGTTGCAGAGCACACACCCAGGAACATGAGAGGGCATCATGAAAGGAGGACTCCTCTCTCCAATACTGCCGCTCCACGGCCGAAAAGCCTTCAGCACAAACCACCACCTCACGCACACCGTAAGTCCAGGATTTAATGGCTGGGCTTATCTTGTGCGACATTCCCAAGGCTCCATTTTTCATTAAGCAATTTTTAAAGAGTTTTATGACCCCGTGAACAATAATTTTTTTTAGTGAAAGCAGACTGAATTGTAAGTGGTGGTAATTACACCAAACTAATTGTAGACAAAATTAGTAAGAGGTCATATCCGTTTGGTCGCAAAAGAAAATATATGCATGGATCACACCTTAAATGATCTCTGGGAAATTAATTCATCACGGGAATAAAAGGAATCTTCCTAAATCAACAGTGGCTCTCTCCTCAAACATCGGCAGGGAATAAGAGTTCTTCTTTGTTTTTGTTTTTTGTGAGATAGCCGGGTACCACTCTGTACCAGGACTCCAATAGGACCAAGGGTCCAGGTTTTATTATTTGTTATTTGTTGTTGTTTGCATGTTTTCCAGTGTAGGGAGGTCCCTGAGGACTTTTCCCCATGTCAAAGATCCTAACTGAGTCCTTCTTCGTTACCTTAGCTCACCAGATTCTCCATGGCCTGGTCCTGTCTGCTTTATTTCCTACCACACTCTGGCCCTCTGAGACTTACCTCAGCATAGTATTTTGACTTAAACATAATATTTTTTTCTGGAACTCTCTTTCTGATACTTCTCTGCCCACCTAAATTATTCTCTCTCATCCTTCAAAACAACCTGGGGTGAGGGGGAAGGGAGGAGGGCGCTTTTCCCCCACCCCCATGGACCGGGTATTCCTGCCCATGGGTGTCCTGGTTATGAAGGACACAACTTCCATCCCCATGAACATTCTTTCCATTATAATTATAATTATACTGCAGGGAGGCATGAAGCTGGACAATGGATTTACAAACACACGTCTGCTGGGCTTGAGGGGCTCGAGGCCTGATGACTGTGGGCAGTCTCCTACCTGGCAGGGTGGTTAGTCTATAAATGCTCCTTAAATGAATAAACGGGTCCTGCCACCCCCAAGTCACTCTTCAGTGACCACATTGGTCTGACCCTGGCCAGAGCACTCTGTTCCAAGGTAAGCAACACCTTCAGGAAGGCACCACCTAGCATACCCTCCCTTCTAGGAAACTTTACTGTAAGAATTGAAAGCATGATTGGGATCACCATTCTGAGCCAAAAGTCAGAACGATAACCAACTTAGACATCAGTGCAAAAGAAAAGGAGGAGGAGGAGGGGCTGGATAGACACACGAAGAAACTGATCCTTACACCTGTCTACCCGAACTATCCAGGTAGCAAAAGGCAGGGATGCCTGGAGACCCCCAGTCCCAAGGGAAAAGGGCTCCAGTGAATCCTCATGGACTCTGGATAAGAAAGGTTCCCAGGAAGAAAGCCCAGTCAGAAGTTCCAGTTTAGGGAGAGGCAACATGGCGGCAAAGGCTCAAACCCATTCTGAAATCTTTCAGCCAAGTAACTACAAGAAGGGCCCTCAGAGATACAAAATCTAAGAAAAATAGTCCTGGCATCTAATTACAGCAGTGCAGTTTGCTGCTTTTATCTGTAATTGGACTGTATAGTCTTTCATTCTAATTTACTTTACATCTAAACTGTGATAATCAAGACAAGCAGAACAGAATGGTCTCTAACTGGCTATCCTACTGACACCCGTTAATGCCTAATTATAACAACTAAATTAAAGATGCGACTGGAAAGAGGTGGAATATCAGTTTGAAGCATTTAATTCTGTGAAAAGAAGTAGAGATTTTAAATCCTAAGTAAGAAAATCAATATTATGCCTCATTATATTGGTATTGCTAAACAGATTAATGGAATTAAGTATTTTGTTGTGTTGCTTCTCTTTTTTCCAATGTTCTCCTGATGCCATGATGGCTTGTAGTGAAGGAGTGCTGCAGGGGAGGAAGCTTAAATTGAGAGCCAATTTATACACCAAAATTGGGAGATAGCTAATCTCATTTATAGAGCAAAGGCTTTCTTTTGATATGGTTGGATTTTTAGATAGGCATCATGGGTCTCGACTTTTGCAGTCTTGTGGAACAAAAATAAATTCAGCCAAAAGCTAAGGGAAGGCGCCGTCGTTCCTCGTCTCGTGGACAAATGGACAAATAGGGATCGCCTTGACAATGTCGGTGTCCATAAACCCTGGTTTGGGATGGGCATCCTTGAAGCTTTGCATGCCAGCAGGCTTCCTGTCTATGCCGGGCCACCAGTGAAAACACAGAATGTAAAGGACAGAGGAAAGCTGGCCAGATGAACAGAGGATATACAAAGTCCCCAAAAATCACTCACTTGGCTGGAAGGTAAGAGAAGCGTTAGGAAGAAGCTGCTTTTCAGGTCTGACAACTAAGCTTGACAGCAGAAGGGCCAAGGTTGTGACAGGAAGATGTACTGTTCCTGGGACCAGCAAGGCAGTGCACAAGGTGACAGCAGCATGCTCACCCAAACTGCCCAATGACATTCTTATGTATGTAAAAAATGCAGCATTTTTACAATTGCCCATCCTGATGTCTAAGTCTTGTAATAAGACTCTACCTACAAAGTGGCAAATTCTGTCAGTCACCCTGTGGGACTTCCCCCAAAGTTCCCACACCAGAGAGATGCACTGGTGTGGATCTTTGAGGAATCCAAAGATCTTGCATAATAAACTGACCCCCTGGAGGAATCTCCAGACATCATCTAGATGATATTTACTGACCATGAATTACTGTTAATGAACAACTTGAGGGTTAAAGTGTGACAAGCCTTTCGGTGGCTAAGGACACAAAAATGCGACACACTGAGGTCCTGCCTCTTGGAGTTTGACATTTAAAAACCACGGATGGCTCAGCCTGTAATCCTGTGCTTTGGGAGGCCGAGGTGAGTGGATTGCCTGAGCCCACGGGTTCCAGGCCCACCCCGGCAACTTGGCGAGACCTCATCTCTACAATAAATCAAAAATCAGCCGGGCGTGGTAGCGCACACCTGTAATTCCGGCTACTCGGAAGGCGGAGGCGGAAGGATCGCCGGAGCCCAGCAGGTCAAGGCTGCGGTGGCCGGGAGCGGCCGCTGCACTCCAGTCTGGGCAACCGAGTGAGACTCCAATTCAGAAAAAAATAAAAATAAAAACCACGGGGCCAGCCAGGGCTGGGAGACCCAGCAGGCAGAGACGAGCACAGAGTCTGTCAGAGGGCCAGACCATAGGAGAAAATACAGCTACAGTGAATTCATCCAGAGCTTTCCAATCATAAACTTAGAGCAAAGGCATTTTAATTTCAACTTACATTTTAATTTCAACTTACATCTTTGTCATTTGGGCAGAGAATTTCATTTTGAATTTTGCCTGTGTCATCATCTTTTAGGATTCCTGGGGACTTCACCCATCTCTTAAGCACACGAAGAGTGAAGGCAGAGGTGGGGGTGTCCTGGAGACAGTGCACAGGGCTGAGTGATCCTCACAGGGCAGGAAGAGGTCACCAGCTTCCTCGGAAAGGGACAGTGGAGCTCCTGGTCCTGTAGGGCCAGACAGGACTCTAACTACCCAGTGCTACTGAGACTCAGAAGGCAAACACTATTCCCTCCCACCAGGCCTGTCTCCCAGCTACACAAACAAAGCCAAATAAAAATGGCTGGTGGCCGCTGGTCCCACTGCAACAGATGCGGTGCCTCTGTACCATCTTGTCTGTTCTTAAGGTTTTTTTGTTTTGTTTTTATTGCAAACAGACAGATGTAGCTTGTCCCTTCCATCTTGTTTACGATGCGGCAGGAACACCTGTGGAAGAACAGGTCCCTGCAGAAATCTTTGACTTCCGTTCAGATGACTTGAGACTAAGCCAGCCAGCTTGGCAACCCCGTTGACTAATGATTCCAGGTCCCTTTGCCCAGAGAAACCTGAAGAACCACCCACAGGATAATCCCAGGTACACGGGCATCACCACACCTATGTGCATGTGATCTTCACCATGTGTACACCTTCATTCACATGTGTTGAGGACCTACTGCTTATGTATTGCTTGGGCAAGGTGTGGGCTGAATCTTGGTTCAGGCCCTGCCTCCTCATTGCTTCCATTACTGACCTGTGTCTACAGCCACAGAACCCATTGTACCGAGAATACAACTGACCAGCAATTGAGGGCTGTAAAGTGTCCGCGAACCACCATTTCGATTCTCCTTGTGAGAATAAGTGACTTATGACCTGGTATAGAACAAACAGCAGAGAGAAGAGGAAACGCTTGCCTGGAGTGCCCATGCTAGGGGGATATTCCTTGCTCTCTACCTGATTCTGTATACCTGCTTAGAATTCTGCAGTTCTGGCCATACCATTCTAGACCAATTGCCTAGCATTTACATTTTTTTTTTTTTGAGTTGGAGTCTCACTGTGTCGCCCAGACTGGAGTGCAGTGGCCGCTCCCGGCCACCGCAGCCTCGACCTGCTGGGCTCCGGCGATCCTTCCACCTCAGCCTTCTCAGTAGCCGGAATTACAGGCATGCGCTACCACGCCCAGCTGATTTTTTTATTTATTGTAGAGATGAGGTCTTGCTGCCCAGGCGGGTCTCGAACCTGCGGGCTCAGGCAATCCACTCACCTCAGTCTCCCAAAGGCAGGGGATGACAGGCTGAGCCACCAAGCCCGGCTCTAGCATTTACATTATTGCATTAGCGCAGATGATGGAAGAGCAGTGACACAATTTGTAACTCTGTTTCAACTGCCTTTTTCTTAACCTCATGCCACAGCTTTTGCTATGTGACAAACCGTCCCCAAAACTCAGCAGCGTAGTTAGCTCCCAGTTGTGTGGGTGGGCTTCATGGCTGTTGGCCGGGGTGATGAAGGTGACAGTGCCACATCCTTCTCACTACACAACATCCAAACCCCAGCTTCTTCACAGGATGACCACAACCAGAGAGTGAGGCAGAATGTGTGCGTGCTCTTCAAGTCTGCCTGCAGCATGTTTTTAGCTGTTCCATCGGCCAAAGCAAGTCCCAAGGCCAACTCAGAGTCAGCGTGGGAGCTTGACGATGCTAAGAGCTTGGATGCCAGCAAGGGAAAAATATGTGTCCAGTTCTGCAAACCACCACAGATTTATTATTCTTCTTCTTTTTCTAGCTTCTTCCATTGAATGATTCAATCATTTATTTTCAATGTTTAGTGTTTATAAATTTTACACAAGTTCGGCTTTGATTTCCTCATTAATACGTAAGTATTTAGAAGAGTATTTATAAATTGCAATTTGGTTGAGTATTTTGTCTAAAATGTTCTCTTTTGTCTACTTGTTCTATATTGCTGCCAGATAATTTGAAATTAGTTCTATTCTCTGGATTTTCTAAAGCTGTGGCGGGTGGGGAGAGGCATGCCTGTGACTGTGTATTTCTTACTATCCCATGGATATTCGAAAAGTATGTACTTTTGTTGTTTGATACAAATATGCAAATATGAATATATTTGTATTTATATTTATATATGAAACCAACCTTGTCTGTAATTTATTAGTATTATCTAACTGATCTGCTAATTTCTGAAAGGATAATGCCATGTTATTGCCATTGGTTGTTACTTCTACAGCTAAGTTAAGATATAGTTTTTGTGACAGGTTATATAAGGGATTAAGAATATGTGGATTATATAAGACTTGTGTAATGTTAATGTATTTCTGGTTAAGTAACTTTTTTTTGAGATACTGTTTTGCCTGGGCTAGATACAAGCTCCTGGGCTCAGGAGATCCTCCAACCTTTGACTCCCAAGTATCTGGGACTACAGGTGTGCACCGGCATTCCTGGCTGAATTTTTTTATCAATATAAAGCAACCTTCTTTGTCCTATTTAATGTTGGTTTTATAGAATTTACTGTCATGCTGGCATTGGCCAAGATTTGTGAAAGCTGGTGAGGGTGTTCATTAACCAGCTCATTTGTATGGTGAATAGAATTATAAATTGTTGTGCTTTGCTTGGAGTAAAACTTGTCAGGATATTTAAAAATTATGAAAATGCTCATCCCGTTTAAAAATTGAAATAATTATTCGATGTTGATAGATTTACATTCAGTTGAAAGGAATAATCCAGAAAGATCCCATGTATCCTTTTCCTAATTTCTCCCCATAGCTGCATCTTATACAGCCATATCTTATACATCCTATATCATGACCAGGATAGTGACATTGATGCAATCCACTTATCTCATTTAAATGTTCCCAGTTTTACTTCTACTCATTTGTGCATATGTGTATGTATGTTGTTCTACAACTTAATCACATGCATATCTACCACCACAGTCAAGGTAAAGAAAACCATTTGTCAAAAACACAATTGTTTCTCCATTGAAACACTTTTAATGCTTTGTAAAAAATATGAAACACTCTATGAATTTGCATGTGACCCCTGTGGAGAGACCATGTTAATCGTCTCTGTATTATTCTAAATTTTTGGTATGTGTATTACCAAACTAAGCCCAGCACACATCTTTTGACTTATCCACATCATTTATGAGAAATAATTTCTGAAGATGAAGTGATATGCCTCGGGCTATTTAGTACAGCATTATTTCTAACGGAGAACAAAAGATGGGGGAGAAATATTCAAAAATAGTAGGTAGGAAAAGTGTAATTGTTTTCTGTTGCTGGGTAACAAATTACCCCAAAACATAATGACTTATCGCAACAACATTGATTCTATCACGTTGTCTGTGATATCTGGGCGTGGCTTAACTGGGTCCTCTAAATTAGTGTCTCTCACAAGACTGCTCTCAGATGGCAACTGAGGCTGGGCTTTCCCTAAAGGTTCACCTAAAATGGATTTTCATCCAAATTCATGCACCTGGTTGTTGGCAGGATTCTATTCCTTGAAGGCTGTGGTCCGGAGGCCTCAGTTCCTCTCCTGCTGTTGTATAAACCTTCCCTCAGTTTATTGTCATGTGGGTCTTCCCACATTGCAGTTTGCCTCATCATAGCGAGCAAGGAGAGAGATGGTAAGAGAATTCTAGCTGTCTTATAACCTAATCACAAAAGTGACTTCTCGTTTTTTGTGTGTGTCCTAACAATTCTCAGTGCAAAAGTGGAAAAAAAGGAACAATGAGCAAACAAATATGATGGTAGACTTAAATTCAGCAATACCAATAACAAAAATATTAAATGTTATTAACGTTACACTAAAAATAGAAGCTGAGCAATATACTAAGACTGTCTACAAGAAATACTCTTTAAATACAAAGGGGCAGATAAGTTAAAAGTAAAAGGATGCAAAAAGGTATGTAAACATGGTGAATGCGGAAGATAATACAGTTATATTATCATCAGACAAAGCAGACTGCAAGGCACAGAATACTTGTAAAGATAAATGGGGACCGTCTATACTGATAAAGCATCAATTCATCAAGAGGTCATAACAATCCTAGGTGAATGAGCATATAACAGCAGTTCTTCAATATACATTGAGCACAAATTAACAAAACTAGAGGAGAAATAATTTGCAATTATAACTGAAGACTTTATTCTCTCTCCAGTAGTTGATAAAACAAGTAGACAAAAAAACTATAAGGAAAAAGAATATCTGAATATTATCAAACAATTTAACCTAACTGAGTTGTATAAAATACTACATCCAACAGCAAAATTCATATTTGTTTCAAGTGCACATAGAACATTCACCAAGACAGACCATCTGTTAAAAAATTAAGAAGACTCAATAAAGGTTATGCACTAAAATTATACAGAGTATTTTATCTAAGATGAAATTAAATTGTTAGAGTCAAAAATTGAAATTAAAAAATATAAATATGTTTCTAAACACCACAGTGTTTGGAAATAAAACAAAATATTCCAAATATGCATGGATCATAAAATAAATCAATATAAATTATAAAATATTTTAAATGAAATAGTAATAAAAACATATTTTTTTAAACTTATGGGATAGAGCTAAGGCAGTACTTGAGGTAATTATATAGCTATAATTGCTTATACTAGAAAAGTGAAAGACTTTGCAATAAAAAATCCAATTTTCCAATATCAAAGGCTAGGAAAAAAGAACAAATTAAATAAAAATAAACAGAATTAAAGCAATCATAAATATTTCAAAGACCATCAATAAAATAAAATTATTAATAAGCATTTTAAATATATAATTCAAATATTTATAAATATTTGAAAGACTTTCAATATAATTACAATATTTCAAAGACCATCAATAAATATTTCAAAGACCATCAGTAAAATAAGATTATTTGAAATGACAATAAAACTGATATGCTTCTGACAAGACATCAAGGAAAAGCAAAAATGCAAATTATCAATATTAGAAATCAAATAAGAGACATTACTACAGATTATACAAACATTAAAAGACTAATACAGGATATCATGCCAAGAAATTTGACAATTTGGATAAAATGGAAAAGTTATTTGAAATGCACAAATATTCAAGCACATCTAAGAAAAAGAGAAAATATAACTAGTTTTGTAGCTATCAAAAAAATTAAATTCACAATTAAAACTTTCCCCACTGTTAAAACTTTCCCAGATAGCTTCACTGGTAACTTCTGTCAAATATTTGTAAAATAAATAATATCAAGTATTCACAAACTCTTTCAGAAAATAAAGGAGGAAACATTTTTCATGTCATTTTATAAAGTCAACAAAATCCTCATATCTAAAAGAGAAATGAACATTGCAAGCAAAGAACAACACAGACCAATATTCCTCATTAACATAGATAATAAAATATTTTATCAGGTAGTAGACAATTTAATCCATTAATATAAAAAGAATAATACAACTCAAACAAGTGAAATTATCCCCAAAATGCAGAGCTGGTTTAACATAGGAAAACAATTGTAAATTTCTAATTCTGATTATGGGCTTCTATGGAAAACTTACAGCTAACAACATTAACTTCATGTTGAATAAGTGATAGATTTTCAACTAATTGGGAAAAAGGCAAGGATGTCTGCTCTCAGTGTCCTTAACTTCTTTCAATCATTGTTATATGTGGAGAAAATGCTGTGGAAATTGCAAAAAGAAAAATACTACTTGAACTAATATATGAATTTAGAAATGTTAAAGTATACAAGGTAAACATACAAAAATCAGTTGCATTTCTACATATTAGCAATAAAAATTATATTATATAATTTAAAAACAGTACTCAAAAGACAGAATACTTAGAGATAAATTTAGCAAAAGATATACAAGAAATTTACACTAAAAACAACATATAATCTCTAAGAGAAATTTTTGCATATCTAAATAAAGATTTATACCTACTTCATGGATTGAAATGCTCAATACTTCCAAGATGTCATTTTTTTCCCAAATTGATCTATTGATTCAATTCCATGCCAAGCAAAATCCAACAAGACTTTTTAAAAAAGAAATTGAAAATCTGTTTCTAAAAACTATGTAAAAATACATCTAGTAGAGGCTGGGCATGGTGGTTCACGCCTATAATTCCAGCACTTTGGGAGACTGAGGTAGGAGGATTGCTTGAGCTCAGGAATTTCGGACTAGCCTGGGCAACATAGTGAAACCTCATCTCTACCAAAAATCAAGAAAATGAGCTGGGCATGGCAGTATATGCCTGTAGTCCCAGCTACAGGAGACTGAGGTGGAAGAATCATCTGAACTCAGGAGGCTGAGGTTACAGTGAGCAGTGATCATGCCACTGTACTCCAGCCTGGGTGGCAGAGTGAGATCCTTCATACACACAAAAAGAATCTATTAGAGCCAAAACAATTTTGAAAAAAGGAACAAAATCTTTCAAGACTTTTTTTGAAGAAATAATAAAAAAGATGCTGTGGTTTTTGTATAAGGAGAGACAAAAAGATGAATAGAGCAGAATAAAGGATCTAGAAATAGATTCACATTTATAGGGTCATAGACGTTTGACAAAGGCACTGAAGTAATTCTTATTTTAATAATAGTCTTTTCAACAAAAAATTCTAAAACATCTTAATATCTGTATGTAAAAAATAATTTTTAAGTTCTACCTTCCACAACAGACAATAATTAATTCAAAGTACACTGTAGACCTAAACCTAAAAGCTAAAACAACAAAGCTCCTAGAAGAAAACATAAAAAAATATCTTTATGACGGCAAGACAGGGAAATAACCTTTTAGGGAAAAAAGAAAGAAAGAAAGCACTAAGCAGAAAAGAAAAAAAATGAACTTCATCAAAATTAAAAACTTCTATTCATCATAAGATATTGATAATGAATGGGAAAAGCAAAGACTAGGAGAAAGATGTCCCATGTGTCAAATCACTTATATCTAGAATATAAAAAGAAGTCCTACAACTCACTAATAAGAAGACAATGCAGTATCATTGAGCAGAAGATCCGAACATACACCACTTCACAAAGAAAGATACAGGAATGACCAGTTTGCATATCATTAGTCATCAAGGATATACACCAAAACCCTAATGAGATATCACTTCAAGCCTTAGAATGACTACAGTTAAAAGAATGACCATAGCAAATGTTGTCGAAAATGTGAAGCACCAGAAATTCCCATATACTGAAGGTGGTAGAGTAAAATAGTACAACCATTTTGGAAAGAAGCGTAACAATTTCATATCCAATTGCACCTACACCTACCCCACGATCCAGGATTCCATTCCTTGATATTTATCTAAGAGAAATTAAAATTTATTTCCACACCCAAAAATAACTTGCACAAGAATCTTAATATCAGCAACAATAACAACAAAAAGGAGACAACCCAAATATCCATCAACATTAGAATAGATAAATAACTTGTGTTTTTGTCACACAGTGTGTCATACTCAGTGATAAAGGATACTGATACATGCAGAAATATGGAAGAATCTCAAAATCATTATTCTCGCTAAAAGAAGACAGAAGAATGCATACTGAATAGTTTCATTTATATGAAGTTTGAAAAAAGATAAAATTACTCTATGATGATTGAAATCAGAAATGTGATTACCTCTGGAGGAATCAAGCATTTCCTAGGGAGGATCTTTCTGAAGAGTGGAGATGCTTTATATCTTCATATGGATGTGGGTCACCCTGGTGTGCATATTTTTCAAAACTGATCAAAATGTGCATTTAAGATCTGTGCATTTTACCCTACGCTAATTACACAGAAATAAAAATTTTTAAATTTTAACTACTAACCCTTGCTCCTTTTGGCAAATTCCTGCTCGTTAACCATAGTCTTGCAAATGCAGCTGCTAATCTGCAAAGAGAATGAAATGGCAAACTCCAGTCTAATATAATTCCATAAGCATTTTTTTCTCCAAACACATTCCCCTGCACCTGCAACACTGCACCATATAAAAGAACAGATAAGAAAACCAGATGGAATCTCATCCAAACTTATTACTAAAGATAGTTCCCACGTGAATGGCAATACCACCTCTCTTTCACAGTCAGACAGATACGGCAGTTCAGACACCTCTTTCTGAGTAGTGTAAACAGTTCTCTGGTTTGAAAGTTGATTAAGTTTTCATTACATTTTTATATTGTCCTGGCTTTAAGAGCTAGCTGGTTCATGCACTTGAAACAGCAAATGCCGAAACTCTTCACTATATTGTCAGCAAAGTTTTGCCCCATTTTTTTCCTCAAGCCCAGTCAAAATTCTCTTTGGAGTCTCAAACTTCATGGCCTCTGGACAGAGAAATTCCTAAACAGAGATCTATTATAAGCATCTCAAGGAACTCACTATCTTTAAGATTGTAACCATTTGCATCAGCAACATCAAGGTTTGCATCTCTTCAAAACAAATTTTTCAACCATGCTAATTAATAATTTTAAAAAACTAGAGAAGTCAATTTTGAAATTTTTAAGCAGGAAAAGTAAAATGCAACCAATAATGTTCTGCTTGTGATGGAATTTCAGGGAACATTCTCTTATTTTCCAAAGAAAAACACATAGGTAGTCCCATCAATCTTTCTTATCAAACTCAATGTCCTATTAACCCCCAAAACTCTGGTATTAGTTGAATGCAGATTATTAATTTCATAGTCAAGCCAATATGAAGACACGGTGATAAGAAGAAATCATTATGTTCTCTCAGATAAGCCATTTGCATCCTTACTACTGATATCTATCTCCTGAGTATCTGTTGGCCTTCATCAGTTTTGCCACTTTGAAATGAATTAGGGGCCAGTCATATCCTTACGACCTCAAGACAAGGAAATAATTTTTTAGAAAAAAATTTTGAAAAAGGAGAAAATTCCAGAAGACTGACAAGCATGCTCCTACTACTTCCCTCCTGAAATCACCCCAAACCTAGCTCTTTCGCTGATTGGGTTGGAGAGGCTAGGTCCCATTATACAGATGATGTCATGCTGTGATGGAAGCCAGGAGATCTGGGCCCCTGGCCCACCTGTTCTGCGGTGTAACCATGGGAAAGCCCTTCACTCCCGCTGTTCCACACTCCCTTAGCTGGCAATCTCTGCTTTGGCTTGGCTAATATTCAACAAGGGTGACTCTGTAAAGAGTCCTAAAAATATCAGCCAACCATAAGGACCCGCCCTCACATGCTATCATCAGACTCTCAAAGGTACTTCATCCGTTCCCATCTTCCCTCCTTCCTTCCTGTTACATTGAGAAGCTCTCCCTGCACCCAAGGTCTGCCGCTTCACCTAGCCAACCATTTCTATCTTCTAGGACAATGATTCTTAACCATGGCTGCATTTCCAAATACCTGAATTTCCTAGAAAGTTTTTTATTAAACACTCATACATAATGTCCTGTTTCCCAACCTCCCTCCAGAAGGGAACTCTGAGAGAGAGGAATAGAAGCTGGGGCAGAGAGAAGTTACTGGAACCTGAAGCCAGGGAGAACCTAGCTGAAGAGAGAGAGCCAGGGGCAGAAACACTGCCTCACTTTCCTTCCTTCGTCTAATCTCCCGCTTTGGCCAAGTCCAACAAGAAGCCAGGGCTGGGCTAGAGGAGGCCGCCTCCTGGGACACAGAGTAGGTGGAGAGGGCAGAGTCGACTGGCAGCAAAGAGAAGATGTTGAACACAGCTGGTGTGAGTTGTGTTACTTTTTCTATTTGTGAATACCGTTAACATGCCGGAAACATTTTTAAAATCTCTCCCTAGCGATGTTAGACTGTCTTGCACAAAAACACCAGAACCTAATCTGGCCACCTGCTCTGCCTCCCACCCCATGCTCCAGCCTCAGTCGGGGCTGTCTCCACGGTTCTCTTTGGTCATGGGGCTCCTGTGTGACCCTGTGCACTGTCCATCCATTCCTGCCCTTGAGGTTTCTCTGCATGCTGTTCCACTAGCGTGAAATACTTCTCACCTGTCTTTGCTCAGCCAACCTTTATTTAAAGCTCAGGCCCCCACCAAAATGTCTCCCTCAAAGAAGCCTTCCCTGTTGCCCCAGACCATTAAAGTCCATCTGCTGTACACATCCAGTACGTGTGCTTCTCCTTGCTAATTGCACTGTAATGGTTTATTTATGAAATCACCAGCACTGGCAGTATGCTGCCAATAGCCATGATCTCTTTGGGTTCTGGGGAAACACAGACAAAATAAGAAACCTGACTCGATTTGTCACGCAGCATCTGTCGCCCCAATGGAGACCGACTCTATGTTCAAGCCTCGCTGAGAGACAGACAATGGCAATGACTTTGGAACCAACCCCCAATATTAAAATAGCTTGTCCAGCTTTCTCCACCTCGTTGTTGCAACAAAAAGATGCTTGTTTAATCCCACGGCTTCAGTGCCTTCTAGAATCCAGGCCTACGTCTGTGCACCAGCAATGCAGCATGGAGCTTGGAAGGTCTGAAGTTACTGCAACAAAGCTTACCTATCGGGGAATGTAAGTTTCCATCAGAAGGTGGAGTGCCATGGCTCTGGAATTCCAGAAGGAATTAGGATGCAGACTAAATAGAATCAACAGCAAAGCCAGATGTGGGCATCTTCCCTAAATTTTTCTCCGCCAGAAGGTGATCCTATGTGAGGCCACAAAGAAGAAAAGTCTGCTGTCCTTCACTACAATTCTGCTTGCATATTATGCATGAGTGTGGTTAATATTAGGTCTCTGAGCGCCAGCTTTCTGCAGCTTTAGCCAGTCTACATATTTGAGCAATGTGGAGCCTGGGCCTTCCTCCTAAGAAGGTAGCAGATTTACAGCCATATCTCTAGAGTCTAGCACAGTGCCTGATTCACAGCTGGTGGTTGACTGACTTACCAAAATACAGTCTGTGGGTAGGCACTGAGCCCAGCAAGGTGTCAACTGAATGGAAGACAGAATCCAGGCAGAGCAAGGAAAACAACCTCAGGTCAGTCATAAAGCACATCCTGTCAAAGGCAAATGAGAGGTCTGAGGACACAATTACAGCTTAAATCCAATGAAGGAGTAGGGGAGGCGTGGCCTAGGGTAGTGAGATGAAACGGAGCCAGAGGGCCAGAAGCAGCCAGAGGCTCTGACATCCCATCTCGGCATCCTCGGAGACAAACTAGCTTTGGGGCTGTGGAGGTGGAGCAGCCCGGGGCTGCGTGATGTCCTCTTGTGGCTTCCTGGATTCCTCACGCCACTGGCCCTTCCCGGTGCTGGGAACACGACATGATCCACATCTGAGCATGATCCACAGGGGTCAGGGGCTGCCACAGGAAAGAGCCAGCGGCCTACAGAACAGTAATTCCCCTTAAAAGTTACAGATGCAATACCCGATTTTTGTGCAAAATGCAGAAAAGAACAACAAAGAAAATGATGATTATTCAAATTACCATTCCACAACTATAATTACTGCTAACAACTTGTGCTTTGTGTCCACATCTTTTTCTTAAAAATTTGGTGTGTGTGTTGTGTGTGTGTGCTGCATGTGGTGTGTGTTGTGTGTCATATGTTGTGTGTGTTGCAAACCAGTGTTGCAGGCGATGTGTGGTTTTGTGTTCTATGTGCATTGGGTTTCAGTATGCGTATGGTGGGTGTGTATGTTATGGATGTTTGGTGTGAATGTGTGTGCATGGTGTGCCTGTTGTGTCACCTATGGCATGTGTTATTTGCGTCACATGTACTGTGTGTGAGTATGGGTACATATTACATGTGTTATATGTACCGTGTTTGTGTCATGTGTTTATGCGTCCCCTGTGTATTATTTTTGTGTCTTTGCATTATGTGTGTTCTGTGCAAGAGTGTGGGAGGTGGAGTTGTGTGTCTTTGATGTGTATAGGCTGTGTGCAAGTGTGAGTGTGCACGCGACTGGAGCCTTTGTGGGCAGCATAACAGGCCAATGAGAATGACATCATTCCCATCCTAGAGTCAAGCCAGTTTTAATGGCAAATAATATGGAGTTCCAGGTACCAAATTGATATAGACTTCCTGTAAGACTAAATTTAAAAAATTTAAAGGAAGTGTATTTAAAGAAAAATATCAAATGAATAATTGCACAAATGTTGCATGGAACATGGCAAAATTATATAGGAGGAACTTCAGGAAACACTGTGCTAGAGGAATTTTGAATCCGTCTCCATGACTCAGTGACATAAATTCTGAATTTTTCTTTGAGAAATTTAAGATCTATGACAGAATGTTGCTATAAACATAAGTAAATACGAAGGACAGAATTGAAGAAGCCAAGCACTTCCCACCCTCTGATGAGCCGAGTTCAGATCTGGATCACCCTGTCACCTTCCGTATTTTTATTTGAGAAATGTAAGCTCTATGACAGAAAGTTACTATAAATAAAGATAAATAAGAAAGACAGAACTAGAGATGTCAAGCACCTCCTGCCCTCTAACAAGCCAAGTTCGGACCCGGATCACCCTGTCACCTCCAGCAAGGAGCCCTCAAGGCCACACCTGACACAGATGTGGCCTCATGGCTCTAGGAGGATGGCTCATACCCTGGCCCACTACTCTGCCCAGTGGCATTTGGTGAGAGGCCGCGGTCAGCCAGCCTTCTCCCGGGTGAAAGACCTGCCTCCTCTGTTTTGGTCAAGTCTCTCCGCCTTGACATGCAGACTGAATAGATGGTCCAGGGATGTGAGCGACGCCCATCGCGGCCAGGACACTAGTGTGAACCTGAGGTGCCTCTACTGTGACTGCGTGCCACTGACAAAACACACAATGGCGGTGTCCCCCTGGCCCCTTCTCTGACTTCTGTGACTGTCGTCATCAAGATGGCATGGCAAACATTTTATACTGTGTCAGGCAGTCGACATTTTGCTTTTATTTACATTCATGAATTTTTTTCCTGGACAAACCTGTGCAGGAGATACAATTATTTTCCCAAACCAGGAGCCACATGTGTGTCTCAGGAGAGAGAAGGTGGTGGCCAATGCCCCAGAGGACTTCAGGTGTCTGGAGAGTTAGGTCATATTGGTCATCTTTGAGATGTTGGTGCTTTCATTAACCAGGCAATGAAGCCTAGCATCACATGGTTATTAAGGGGCAGAGCTGGCATTAACCCAGGAACTCAGATTCCCAAACCTCCACACCTGCTGTATCAAGACTGCCTGCAGTAGGTGTGGTCTCCAGGTGTTACCCCCGCCCCACCCTCCCCAATGTCACCCAACCCTCATCCCCCAGGCTCCCTCCAGCCAAAGACCCTGCTCCAGCTCCATAGAGACACCCTCTCCCAAGCGCTCCCCCTGGAGAGCTCAGTGAGGGCCTCACCTTTCCAGGCAAGGAGCAATTTCTCTCTGAGACAGGCAGGGAACATAATGAATGAACAAGACCTTAAGGAAAAAAGAGAGCAAACCATATTTTTCTTCCTTTTGAGATAAAAATAATATGCCTGCACATCAGAATCTCCTGTGACAGAGCTAATGTCCAGGAGCCAAACGAGAAAAAAAGCATCCTCCTCTCGCTAATGTGAACATAACAACGGGCCCCTCTGACGATCAAAGAGCCAAAAAAAAAAAAAAGAAAAGAAAAGAAAAGAAATAAGCCCTGTCAAGTGACAGTACACAATGAGACCTATGAGAGTTCTGCAGGAAAATCTTTCTTTTGCTTCATTTTATTCCTATTCGTTAAGTACAGCCGGAAAATATCTGTAAAAATTAACCTAAAGCTTAATGGCTTATGTAAGAATGCCTTAATAAAAATATGTTGGCAAGGTTATTGAACTGTACAATTAAACTCCTCCCACTCAATACTTTTCAGTCTAATTTCTGTCTAAAGCTTATTCAGCAAACCAAAATGCCAATGCTCTCCTTCAATTTCCACTTCTTTGAACCTGCTAATTTACGAATAAGGAAGGATTTATTTGTGTTATTAGCTACACGCAACCTCTTGTTGAAAAAGTAGTTTTAAATACTGAAATCCTGAGATGCCTGGAGATACTCCAAATATCTGAAGGATGACTTTGATTTTTTTTTCTGCAAGCTGTGTTTGATTTACATCAATTAGGTCCTCCACATAAGGTATCATATAACAGGAAGGCTAATAACCCAGAAATAACCTCATTAAAAGAGACAGCATATCGGTCTAAACAGAATGAACTCTAAGCAGAAAAATTAGTGACCTGGAAAGTAGCAGGAAGAGGTAATAGCAGTACCAAGAAAAAAATACATTCCCGTTAGCGAGTCAAAGGAGAAATCACCAGCAATAAAGTAAAAATACAATAGAAGCAGAAGCCGAACATTTTTGTAATGTTTTTAATCCTGTAACATGCAATTTATTCCATCCCCTCCCTGCCCCAGTCAAAAACCATCTCTGAAGTCATGCATGTTCTCCTCGTAGACTCAGACATGAAGAGACTCACTCCAGCCTGGTCTTGTGTCAGATGTGCTGACTGCCCCTTTAAGGTCAGGTGGTTTCCAGGGCTGAATGTCCTGCCATTGTGAACAGTTTCCCAGGTGGGTGAGTCCCTCTTTGACCAGAGCTAGCCTGATCCCAGCTAATTCCAGGCTTTTTTTCTCCCTGGTTTGAAGACACAGTCTGCTCTATCCTATGGCACAAACCATCACGGCAACAAAGTACACTTCTGCCACTGCCTGTTGACTCCAAGCCCCCGCCCCTATCCTCAACTTAGGGGCATTTTGTAAATACAAAGTTTGCCAAGGAATGACTGTTTCCACGAAGTCTCACGTACATGGTTTGGTTATTTTTTTTTTTAAAGGCAAGAAAGTAGTAACAGCGGAGGGAGGCCATTTTTAATGGCAAAAAGCAGCAGAAAGAGAAAACAAAGTCATTGTCCTTGAGCTTCTGGTACCTGGAGTGTCTGGCTAGCCATCGGAGATCTTAAAAGACTGCATTCAAATGCTGCCCACTCCTGAGCCCGTAGAGTGACCCTTAAATGAAGAAATATAGCTAAGCTTTAAATTTATATAGGTGTTTTTATACAGCATGTTAAGACTGGGATTGTAGTTGTGTCCATGAGAACCTTCTGATTAGCTCCAACTCAAATTTTCTACCAGCCATTCCTGAAAAGCCACTACACAGAAGCTAGTTCTCCAGGGACCCTACTTTGGAGAAATCCCCGAAGCAGGAGATACAGGAGCCCAAGTCCTTGCTCAACCCAGGAAGAGGATCAGAAAGCAGGAACTAGGGGCCTAACAGGCCCAGGAAAGAGGCTGAACCCTCAGCCCCAAATGACCCCCATCAGGGCCACCTCCAGGACTTTGGGGATCGGGGCCTCCTTGGGTCATTCAGTCTGTGTTGTTCTTCTCCGCCGCCCTCCCTTCTCCAGCACCTGGGCTCATCAGCGTTCAGGTGTGGAGCTCTGAGTGGGAAGGTCTGATACTGGGCTGAGGCATGAAGGGAGACTCATCCTCGATGAAGAGGCCTGGCAGGCTATCTGGCACTTCCCGCCCCAGGCTTCTGCCACCTCGCTAATCCTCATGACGTCACACCTCCAGGTGGTCATGTGACCCCAATACTACGTGGCCTGGAC
This sequence comes from Cephalopachus bancanus, assembly GCA_027257055.1. Taxonomy (NCBI): domain Eukaryota; kingdom Metazoa; phylum Chordata; class Mammalia; order Primates; family Tarsiidae; genus Cephalopachus; species Cephalopachus bancanus. The sequence continues at coordinate 4,835,423 of JAPVLO010000110.1, read as the reverse complement.
CTCTAGGTCCACACGGTACTTCTGGTTTTGAACCCGCACTCCACTTCCTTTCCCACACGCGCCCTCTGATCCAGCCTTTGCCTTCCCACGGGAGCCAAGCTCATCTCTACCTGCAGGCCTTTACCCTCAGGACCTTCCCAGCACCTCCCACCCTGGTCCCCTTTCCTCCCCTCCCATCCTAAGCCACACAAGGCTCAAGTCCCAGCTCTCTTCCTTGTCCTGATGGCTGAGGGCAACCGTGCTCTCTGTCACTTCCAGCATCACCTGGCCTAACCCCAGAATCTCGTGGTCCCTCCCTTTTTGTTTGGCTGTTGTTCCTTACCTGTTCTGGAATGGTGACTAAAGCAAACGGGAGTTCAGCAGAGGGGAACTGGTAAGGACACTGGCCAAGGGAGGGGGAGAAAGGAGTCACTGTTGCCATGTCACTGTCGCCGAACCATGATTTTTATGTGAAATCTTCTGGATTGGCAACCCATAGGGTCACAGCTTTCAGCATGAGGCAGGCAGTCTGCTGGCGGCCACCCAGCCGGGACCTGTAGGCTGTATGTCTCACATTCCCCAGGTGGTAGTGAGTGACTCCCTGGGGCAGCCAGGCACCCACCTCTTCTCTTCCACAGCCCACCTGGCTGCGGCCCAGATGTGGGAAGATGGCGCCGGCCAAGGAAAGCTGCAGGTCTTCCTCATCTCCCGCTAGAGGACGAGGTTTCCGCCCTAGGCTCCCACCCGGTGCGGGCGGGGCCCTCCTGGCTTTCCTCACAACATCATTAAGGCAAAGAAAACAACCTTAAAGTGTTTCATTCGGCTCCGTGAGGATTGCCAGAGAGCTAAGAGCTTCTTAAGCAGATTCGTTCCAAGCCATTTGGGCCCCTTCTATAAATAAAGCGTTAGACAATTTCGGAGAAGCATATTTATTTACCTGATAGATCATAACGGCTCCTTCGGCGTCTTTAGCCCTGTTGGGTGATCTTCAAGCACTTAGCTCCTTCTCACCTAGTTAGGCCCCTTTCTGGGCAGCAAAAATGGAGTTTAACTCCTTGGGCGAGCAGGCGCCTGACAGGAGGCCGTCCTCCTCGCCGTGGGCTTGCTCTGATCCAAGCCATTAACACAGAGGCGGCGGCAGATGCCAAGGGGAAATTATTAATAAGCAGTGTCTGGAGGACTCCAAGCCAGCACAAACATTTCTAAAGCGGCTAAAGGAAAGGGGCGGCAGCGGGGGCTGTTGTCTTTGTCTCAAAACAGCAGGAGAAAAAGAAAAGAGGAACAAGCAGAGGGAGATAAGTGATTGCAAAGGAAACGATTCTCCTCTTTCTGGGTTTCGCCTAATGTTTGGCCTAGGCATCACATGCTTTTCTGGGTTCAAATGATGTGGAGGAAGTTCCCATCCTAGGCTTTCTCAGCCTCGGCACGACTGATATTTGGGAGCTGGATCATTCTTGTGGGCCGACTTGTGTATCATAAGATGCTTTGCACATCCCTGGCCTCTACACACAGGATGCCAGTAGCAGCCTCCTCTCCAGGTGTGACACCATAATGTCTCCAGACATTGGCAAATGTCCCTTGGAAAGAAGAATCACCCCTGGTTGAGAACCACTGAATTAGACATAGAGATGTACTTGAGAATTAGTGCAGAAAAAAAAAAAAAAACAGGAAATATCAAGGGTCTTGGAGAGAGTCTTCCTGAGATCCAATCCCAGCTCTCCTTCTTCCAGGGTGACCTGGGTCAAATTACTCCCAATTTTTTCACCTATAAAATGGGATTATCCTTATCATGCCAACCACATAAGATTTTTGTGAGAGTTTAAATATTATTCATATAATGTCCTTAGCACAAAGCTTGACACACAATCCAAAATTAAAAATCACTTATTATCATTGTAGTTGCTGCTGCAGCTGTTATTACTGTTGTTGTTGTCATTATTATTATTATTATTATTTTGAGTCAGGGTCTCATTCTGTTGCCCAGGCTGCAGTGCACCACAGCTCACCACAGCCTCAAACTCCTGGGCTCAGGCAATCCTTCTACCCAGCCTCCTGAGTAGCTGGGACTATAGGCATGTGCCACCATGCCCAACTGATTTTTTTGTAGAGACAAGGTCTTACTATGTTGCCCGGGTTGGTCTCAAACTCCTGGGCTCAAGCAATCTACCTGCCTTGGGCTCACAAAGTGCTGGGATTACAGGTGTGAGCCACCACTCTCAGGCTCTTACCGTAATTACTTCCATCAGCCTATGCAAAACAGTCTCTGTCACAACCTAATACACATGGAGGGTTCTATTCCCCAAAATTATATCCCGAGAATGCCTGAGACACACCCTTAGATTACTTGCATCAGTCATGATTGGTTGTGACTAGAATCAACTCTTAAACAGAAGAGGAATGTCTCAGAATACCAAAGGCAGCCCCAGACTCCAAAATCAAGAGAGAAGGCCATGGAACCAGGCTCTGCAAAGGAAGAGACAAAACCAGAGCAAATCTGGGAACTTGGTCACAAGGACCGAACCATGCTGCTGCAAAGCATGAGCTCTGGAATTTATGAGCACCAGTCTTTTTTTTTCTTTTCTTTTCTTTTCTTTAATTTCTATCCTCCCATCACCCTCAAGATTCAAAGTCCCAGGGGAGAATGTGATTGGCTAGACTGGCAGCCCATGCTCAGCCCTGACCTGCATAGGCAACAGGGCACCTTAGTTGACAGGTCTACTAAGCCTGTGTCCCATGTAGAAAGAGAAAGGGTCCCTCCTAAGAGGAAATTGGAGTGTTGTTATCCCATCAAAAGGAACAGGACACTGGGGATTGCGGGGTGACAAAAGCAATACTCATCGCACTTCTGTACCCTAAAATTTCCCCCTGCTCTTTGCTGGGGCAATGGGTATATATTACTTTAGCACAGGGAACAGAAATATTCCACCTGATCAGTATTCACCTTACATTTCACCACAAGTCCCCAAATAAGACTTCCATCCCTTTGACTGGTCTGACATCCCAATAAAAGAAGGCCACAGTCAGAGAAGATGCAGGCGATAAGGCTTTCATTTCCTCCTGGTAAAGAAGGCGGGTACATTGTTCTCTCCCCAGAAACACTGCCCAGCATCGCTCCATCTCCCATGCTCTCAGACCTCTGTCCAGGTCCCTCCCCTGTCCCCATTCCCTCACTTTACCACAGAAGGATGACATCTGGCCTCTGCACTCAGCCATCTCCCACCCCCACACCTCCTTGATTCTCGCCTCCAAATACAAATGTGGGCTTGATTACATCACACCTGGAGTTAAGTTTCTGGAACCAGTTCATCCAAAGTCTCCTTTATGAAACAAACCCAGGAAGACAAACAGGAATGAGGCTAAAGTCCAACGTTAAGCCAAGTAAGAGTGAGAGCTATTGATCTGTCAATACGTGAAACTCAACCTGAGTGTCATCCTTTCTGCTGAGGTTACCATTTATCCCGGAAGATGCTCTTGGCATGGTATGAAAGCTTCCCTTAGATGGCAGGATAAGGGAAATGTTAGACACGCAGAGAGAGTAACTTGGCACCTGAGAGGTATTAATATTTTAAATGTAGAAGGCATACATTCCAGGGCTTACTCATTGCTTCTGGGTAAGGATCCAGGTAAACAAATTCACAACATCATTAGAACCAAAAGCTTCACCTTTATATCCTGTTCCTCCATCCGAAAATAATAATGAGCTAATTATTCAGATATAGATAATAACTACAGGGCAAAGGAATAAGCTGTCTTTATGTAACTGTGGCTTCTCCATCATAACATCCTGGGGGACAGAACTTAAATCATCACTTTATTAATGACACTCAGAAGACTGGATCAATTTTTCCATGAACTCAGAACTTGGCAATGAAGAAATCATACTGAAGACTTAAGGGGGGAAAAATAAAGTAGACTTGGGACATTTTGTTCCCCACATAGTGCTTTTTCTACTCGAGTGAATCTGAAAGAAAAATACAAGTAAGAAACAATCAGAGGTCATTTTGTGGGCAGACCCCAGCACCAGGATTCCCTGTGATTTTTCCAAAGAAACCCAGTCCCTTCCACATGCTCCTGTGCAGATGGCTCTTCAACACATACACTCTGCATCAGCCAGGCCAGGTGGCAAGAGCAAAAGTCACTGAAGGCTGTGGCTTCAAGTCCCACCGGTCTCTCCAGTTTCACCATAACCACTTAAGAGGTCAGCTAGGAGAGCCTAAAGAAAAAATCCATCAACACTTCCATAATTTTAGCCAAAGGAGTAAAATCTCAGGCCAAAAATCAACCAGTTTAAGAATCAATTCGCCTCGCCTCTTTAAAATTGTAACTGACTTTTTAAAATCTGACTTTGGCAGAATCATGTAAGCTTTTTATGGGCCGTCAAAGAAAATGTGCTACCAGACCATCAGCCAGAAGGAGGTGCCTCATTAAGGATGAACTGTAAAGAGCACCTCTAACACCTCATGTCATGATTAGACTCTGCGTTTTAGACTTACTTCCCAGGTGCCTCTTTTTTTTGAGTTGGAGTCTCACTCTGTGGCCCAGACTGGAGTGCAGTGGCCGCTCCCGGCCACCGCAGCCTCGACCTGCTGGGCTCCGGCGATCCTTCCACCTCAGCCTTCCAAGTAGCCGGAACTACAGGCGCTACCACGCCCGGCTCATTTTTTTGATTTATTGTAGAGATGAGGTCTCGCCTGCCCAGGCGGGTCTCGAACCCGCGGGCTCAGGCAATCCACTCACCTCAGCCTCCCAAAGGCACGGGATGACAGGCTGAGCCACCGAGCCCGGCTCCACACGCCTCTTATAGTTTGACCTGAAACCTAGGTCAGGGCCATGGAGACCCTGCGTGTTTCTTTGCCCCATGTCCCCTCTGAGGACACTCCCACCCACTGCAAAGCCCAAGTCAGAAAGGCCTCTTCTCGGAAGATTTTTCCATCTCCTCCTGCCTGTGTTCCCCTCCAGGAAGGTTGCTTCTTCCTGGTATGCACCCCACACTCTGAATGGGCATCTGTCATTGCCTCCCTTTGTTGTCGATGCTGTGTAGACCTCTGCTTTCCCCACAAGGTTGCTAGCTCCTATGCACAGGAGCTCTGGAGGACTCCATATCCAACACCTGGCCAGGGAGGGCTGCTTTCCTGAGGTATTTATCATCAGGTGAGTGAATTAAGCTGCTTGATTGGATCGGCCTGCATGTGGGGACAAGCCCAGATCTGGGAAAGACAAGACACAGGAGAAGCTTTCAGGTATCACAATAGGTGGGCCCAGCCAAGGGCAGGGCTGTGTGGGAAGGTCAGGAGACTTCGGTCTGGGCAGCAGAGAGGGACACTCCCCAGGTTGGTCTGGGCCACCTCGTAGGGTCTTGTGGTGGATTCAGCCTTCGACATGGGGCCCATTCACACTCAACAAGCTAGAAGATCCTCCTCTGTCCTGGGAGTCTTCTCCACTAGATGTTATCACTCCCCAAGGACCTCATCATAAGGACCCGGGTGTGCAGAGAAGAGAGAAATCAGCTCCAAGGCAGAGGAGAAGAATGCAGTCAGGAAGGGCTTCATGGAAGAGGGACAGAGCTTGCTCAGGCTGTCCTCCCACGGCATGGGTACTCACGTCCAGGAAACATGCACACCACTATAAAGTGTGCACCCTCTCCCCTGGTCAACCCTCTCCAGGGCAAACATGCCTCCTCCTTGGTCTCCTGTGTCTGACATATATCATGCTCCCCACAAACATAGGCGGGCAGTGGCGAGCAGCAGCTTGGAAGCCAAATCCAGACTGACTTTGCCTTCTCCCTCGTGAGCCAGGACTTGAACAAATTACGTTTGACTGCCTTGAGATGAGGCCTCCCCTCTCAAGTGCTCCAGAGTCCTTGCCACTTCCCAGTCATTGTTATTTATTTACATTATCTGAATGGCTCGAGTAGGCATTTGCATTTGCGACCCTTGGAAGAAACGAACGAAAGCACAGGTAGAATGATGACAAGAATAGAATAAAGAGGCAGAATAGATAGCAGGAAAGAAAGAGGAAAGGACTGATGTAGGGGCCCTGACCTGTGTGTTTGGGAGTGGTGAGACGTCAGCTACAGCAGCTCCCCAGGAACACATGAGCACGAACAGGAGGGGAGAATCAGAGTATAAATAGAGACAGGATGGAAATCTGACCTTGGGTCCAGAGGGCGGGAATCTGACCTCGGCCCACCATTTCCCAAAATGATGATTTTCACTCCATCTTGGCAATTTTTGTCATGTCTGCACACCATCTGTTCTTAAGATTCACTTTTTAAAAATCTGCGTAAGAAATTAAACCTCGTCCTAAGCAACGATAGACATCAAATTCATGTTTTATGTGCTAGTATTGTTTCTTCGATGCGTGAAAATACAAATACTACCCCCCCCAAAAAAAAGTCACTGTTACTACTTGAAATTATTTGACTCACTGATCCACAAATCCAGGTTCCACATTGGGAAACACTCATTTTTTTGTTTTTGTTTTTGTCGGGAAGTAGGACTGAAACTAAAACTTCCACTTGAATGAAGCCACTGTGGGGGGCCAATAACTCAGTGTTGACCCACTAAGGTGTCTTTTTGCAGCTTTCCAGATTTGAGATCGAGAACCCCTTTTGACTCTGGTCCCTGTGGCGAGCCACTATTACTTAGAAACTCAGTCTGTCCGCAGAGGAGCTCATTCTAAATGGACTCTGGAGTCGGACTCTGCCCTAAAAGTCCTACCACCTCACACTCGTGTGATCACCAGCAAGCTGTTCAGTTTCCGTGTACCCAGTTTTGTTATCTGTAAGATGGCAATGATAGTACTACCTGTCCAATGAAAGTCTTGAGATGAAGTCATGAGATAGTACGTGAAAACACTTTGCTACGGATTGAATGTGTCCCCCAAAGTATACGTGTTGGCAACTTAATCCCCAATGCAGCAGTAAGAAGCAGGACTTCTGAGGTTCCCCGCGAACTGGCTAGTGCTGTTATCATAAGAATGTTGAAGGATGAGCCCGCGGGTTCGAGACCCGCCCGGGCAACTTGGCGAGACCTCATCTCTACAATAAATCAAAAAAAAAATCAGCCGAGCGTGGTAGCACATGCCTGTAATTCCGGCTACTAGGAAGGCTGAGGCGGAAGGATCGCCGGAGCCCAGCAGGTCGAGGCTGCGGTGGCCGGGAGCGGCCACTGCACTCCAGTCTGGGCGACAGAGTGAGACTCCAATTCAAAAAAAAAAAAAAAAAAGAATGTTGAGGGAGAGTGTCCCTGAAAGAACGATGAGTTCCGCCCCTCGCCCCCACCTCTCTCTCTCACTCTCTCAACTTCTGCCGTAAGGTGACATAACATCAAGTCTCTCCAAAGACGCCAGCACCTTGACATTGGACTTCCCAGCCTCCAGAACTGGGAGAAGTACATTTATTTTCTTTGCAAATTATGCAGTCTGTGGCATTCTATGATAGCAACACCAAACAAACTAGACACACCTAGAACAGTGTCAGCACATAAAGATATTCAGTAGATGTGAACTATAACCGTTATTATTGCTATATTCCATTAAACAGATCTTTTCCTCAAACAGCCCGTTCTTCAGAGACCTCAAGTTCAGTCACCACCTTCCTCCACCCTCATTCAGTTCTGCCTTCTCCTCCTGGGAGAAGATCGTCCGAGTCACTTGCCATCCCCCTCTCACTCCTTGAGCAATCTCCATTCACGGCATTCCCTTTCTGACACTCCGCAATGAAAATATACCGTTTCTCTCTATCCTGGCTGCTCAAGGCTATCTCTCTATCCAGGCTTCCAAGTCTTGCTCAATTTGGCCTCGTGCAATTCGGTCACCTGTATCCCCTGACGTCCCCACATCGAGTGTCCCTGGGTGAGATTATCCCACTGACCCCTAGCTGGGTATTCTCAGACCCCTTAGTACCTTTCCCAGCAGTTGTCCCTTACAGTCCTGCTCTCACTTGACAACCCGCTAAAGCCTCGCCCTCTCTTGGGAGCCTCGCATCATCGCCCTTTCATAGTTATAACGACGAAGTGCACCTCTTCACATCACAGAGCTCACTCTCACCACCACCCTTCAGACCCAGGTGGCTGGCTTGAACCACAGCCTCACTTACTCCCCGTCTTCTGAGGTCTGAGCGGTGGGCAAGTAACCCAGCTCAGCCAATCGCAGTCTTCAGGAAGGCCATGGTGATTAGGCCCAGTGAGTTAGCTGAGCCAATCAGAATCCGTCTGGAGGCCACAGTGATGGATCCAGGTAACCAGCTGAGCCAGTTGGAGTCATTCCTAAGGAATTCCTGACAAGAGCTGGTGGGGAAAAGCTTTCCTCTAGGAAGGTAAGCTCAGAAGAAATGGGACGAGAAGCTGATAGCCAGGGAATGAGTCAGCGAGGTGAAAACAGAGTCCTGGGAGTGTCGAGTCTCTGCTTCCAGACCCCCCTTCCCTCTCTATGGTTTAAAAACTCCAGAATCCTGCCAGTAAGAAGTACTCTACTTTTGGTTAAAGCTATCCAGAGTTGGTTTCCATTTTAGAAAGTCAAGAAACCTCATAGGCCGTGCTTCACATTCCAGCCTTGATCACCTGTGTATATCTTTGGGTTTTCGTGCACATGCATTAGTTATCCCTCTCTATAAGGGAGAAGAACATGTCTCATGCTTCCTACATGTCTCTTCCTGCATGTCACACAATCTCGGGCCCATGTTCAATAAATACTTAGGCGCACAGAGTATGTTACAACTGGCTTGTAGGTCCCGCGGCAAACAGGAAAATTCTGGATAATCTGGAACCAGCCTACAAGAGCACCAGTCAAAAATGTGCAAGAATTGAGTCACAGAGAATTATGGTTTTCTCAGTAAAGGTTGCTTAAAACAAAAGCCCATTTATCTGCCTGCAGAAGACATTTAATCAATTTACATGAGGGATTTCAAAATTAGTCAGACTGTAATGAACTATGAAATACTGATTAATGCATTTTTGCAATGTTTGATTAGAAACTTAACATGTATGCTAGCACGTTTTTACCATTCCGGCATTTCTATGTGAATATTCTTTTTCTTACAATTTCCAGGACAGATATTCTGGAAGTGTATTGGTGGATAACAATATGTAAATGGTCTTTCTGCTGGGAAGTGCTTCTTGGTGCCAGATACGTAGTTCACGTTTGAGGAGGCGAATGGGAGGAAGCAGTCCATAGGGTACATTTAGTATGGATCTGGTATTCACTGTTAAATTATTCAGTTTTCCAGAAACCACTAGGAAAAGGAGCGAGCCTATCTCTCCCATCCAGCCGACATCCCAAGAAGGCATTCTCTGAGAGAGGAAATGATCTCAATTTTACTAAGGCAGGAGAAGCTGAATTACTTTGGCCAGAATTTGAATATAGCACTACAGCAATAATGTGTGTTAGGTTCTTCCCCAGGACGGTTAACTGGAAAGGTTCAAGAATCCTCTTGAACGCATAGAAGAAGCCTTTGGAGGTGCCTTCAGAAAGTTTCATTGAGAAGACAATTTAAGACCTTTTATACAACTGAAATAGCCTTTCTCCTGGAAAGATCAACAGAACTCAGAACACCAGGTGATGCTGAAATCATAAAAGGGAAGACACATGGAACTGTGAAATTCATTCAGTTAGAAGTATGGTCTTTTAAAACAAAAGTCATTTAAAACAAATCCCACTTGCACACATGTGGAAGACATCTAAAGAGGTGAATTGATCGAAAAAAATATGTTAAAAATTAGCCATTAAATAATTTGAAGACAAATTCTCACAGGAGGATCCTGAGAATACTGACCCACCGTGCACGGCCCCAGCCATGGGGTGGTCTGACAAACGTACGAAGGTGGTCATATAGAAAAGACGAGGTCCTATGTGTGAATGCACACGTAAGTGAATTCACAACTTGAGAGAAACAATCTTCGCGATTATCACAATGGCAAGCAATTATCTCACATTTGGATTTTAAGCCTCTCTTAGAATTTTAAAAATCATTATTTTGCAGGATCGCCATTATTCTGATTCATTAGCAAGGCATAGTTATTAGGGTCTTAAAATAACCAGGATACTGGACATGTAAAAACATGTTTCTTGCTGTCATGACAACTAAATAACAACAATAATGCTCACATCCAAATGACTACAGGGAACAAAGTTATTGTGCCTGAATATAGATAAGTTAATTATGGAATCATCAAAAGAACAGCAGCTCTGTCAATGCAAAGATGATTCTAAAATAATCAATAATGACAATCTCGTTTGATAATTGGCTATTTGTTTCCAATATGGGACCTACCTTGGGTCTGCATGGCAATACAGCAGGCTCTTCAGCCAGCAGAAGGAAAAAAAAAAGAAAATCTTTCAGTTTAGGGTTGGTGGTTGTCAGTAGCAACAAATAATGGAAAATTGCCATCTGGCTTCTTTTTTTAAATGAGATTTGAATAATCAATTTAATAATGGATAGAGCACTTGCTTACAGAAATAATCCATTGTCATTGCTTGGAAAAAATAAAAACTTTGGCACTGCAGACAAAGCTCTGCAGTATGACTATAGGTAAAGCAAATAAATGTCTACGTACATGCCACAATTTTATTTTCACTGCTGACTTTACATAAACTGGAGAATAACTCTTTCTTCTATGTGCTTAGCTCTTCACATTCAGTGTTTAATAATGAGGACGAAATCTACAGGGCAGTTGGCTTGCTACAGGCAGTCGACTCTACTGATGGTTTGTGGAGAAAAAGACACACAAACGGGAGATTTTTTAACGCATTTTTCCCCATCAGCACGTGACATGTAGTGGGACGGTCCTGATTTGGGCAGAGCGGAGGAAATCAGAGTGCATCTGGTTGTGGCATCTGGGTGAGCGCTGGTTGTGAGTGTGTGGTTGTGTGTTTCCTCCAGAGGAAAATACTTAGGAAGAGGAGAACAGGATGACTCCTTTATTTACATGATAAAATGAAAATAGCAGGAAAACTATTCCTACCCCAAGCAGAAGCAGGAGTGATGGCACCAGACTATGGGCCTTGTGTCATGTCGTTCTGTGTGTGTGTGTGTGTGTGTGTGTGTGTGTGTGTGTGTGTGTGTTCTTAATGAAATATGCATGTACAGTATCCCACTGGCCTCAAAGGATCCTTGGATCTTTTACTAAAAAATTTACCATGTGGCTTGAAGAAGAAATAAGATAGAAACTCCAGGGCCTTTCACTTTTTGGAAAGTGGCATTGAAGCTCCCAACAGCAGCATCCGGGACCTAAATACCTGACTGAGAGGTGAGGGCTTCACCCTGCCTCAGTTGCTAGAGAATTAGAGGGTGTCAAGGGGCATTGTCCTGCTAAATCCCAGTCTTAGTCTCTCCTTTCCCTGGAACTCCTGATCCAGCCAGGCAAAGTTCCCTTTCATCCTGCATTCGTTTTGTTCCTGGACTGTGTCGTCCTGTAACTTCTCCTCCTAAGTTTCTTATTATCTGCCTCTTCTCTTACTCAGGTCTTATTATTGTTCACCTCTGCGCTTTCCCCAACCCAATCAACTTCTTATTTACTCTCCTGGGCATCCAGTGAGGAGGCCCCACCCAAGTCACAGTTCCATTAACCCCCTTCCTTCAGCAGGGAAGTTAGGGTTGATTTACTCTCATCCTGGAGATTCCCTCGGGGACCCAATTTGGCTCCAGGGTGACCAGCACTTTCTTGACACCAAGGTACTCCTGTATCACCACTGCTTCCACTCTTCCCTTGGGTCACAGGGCTTTTGTAAGGTGTCAGATCCGATGCAAGTCCTACCCATCGATAGGACCAACGCCATTCAGGCCTTCCTTCCAGCTGGGTCTTGTGATTTCCCTAGTTGGAGACCCACAGGGACCCTGCATATTTTCCCTGTGCTTCCTAAGACCCCCACCATTGATTCCTGGAACAAACTAGGACAGCTGGCTCCATGTCTTTCACTTCTCCACAATTATCTGAGCCATCACCAGTCACCTCCACTCTGGGTAGGTATACCGTCTTGCCAAGACTTCTGCTGTAAAGTACAAGACTTGGGAACATTCTAAACACATGTTTATGTTCTCTTCATCACCAAAAGGTTCAGCCCAAGCAGACGATCCATACTAAAAAAAGAAGTGTTTCACCTTACCAGCCTAGACCTCTGACCTCATCCTTGACCTCCGCTCCTGAAGATCTCCAGATGCCCCCCTCACTCCAGTAGCTTCAGTCTCCTTCCACTTGTCTCTTCTCCTGTCTCCTGGCAAGTCCAGATTCCCCATCTTGAAAAGGAAGAAAAATTTCCCTTTACTCAGCATCCTAGAGGTGCCGTGCAGGCCCCCAGATAATCAGTTCAGAGCCCAAGAAAGATACTCGCGGTTCACGTGCCTTCCATAGCCAGGAAGCTAGGAGGGCGGGTCTATTACTCTGCTAAGGCTGCCATGACGAAGTAACACAGACTGTGTGGCTCCCATCACAGACATTTTATTTCTCGTTGTTCTGGAGGCTGGAAGTCCAAGATCAAGGTGTGAGCAAGTTCAGTTTCTTCTGAAGCCTCTCTTCTTGCAGATGGCTGCTTCTCAAGGTGTCCTCCATTGTCTTTTCTCTGTGCACACACAGCCCTCGGGTCTCTGTGTGTCCAAATTTTCTCTTCTTAGAAGGTCACCCGTCAAATTGGATTAGGGCCCCACCCTAAGGGTTTGTTTTAACTTAACCACCTTGTAAAGGCCCCATCTCCCAGTACAGTCACAGCTGGGGAAGGGGGGAAGGCTTAGGGCTTCAACATATGAATTCAGGGGATGTCGGGAGGAATACAGTACCACTCAGAGCTGTGGGTGAGAATGTCACAGGGTGTGCTTCTGGTGAGGAAGGAGCGTGGCAGGTCACATTCTTGGGGGCCCAGGGGGTCAGGAAGGGGAGAAAAGGAGAGACTGGGTCCTGAAGACCAAGATCAGAGAGTTTTAGAAAGGGGAGGCCGAGCCACAATGAGTGCTGCAGGGCAGGCTAAGGAGGGAGAGCAGAGAAAGCACCCCAAGACCCAGCCACCTGCCCTTCTTGGTGCCTCTGTGAAATGAAGCAGTGCTGGGCACAGAAGCCAGTTGCCCTGGCTTGAGCAGCACACACGGGAGGCAGGAAGCCAGAGACTTAAGGGCACATAGGAGAGTTCTGAGATAACCTGAGGGGTAAAGAAGAAATGGGGTGGGGCGAGTTGAGGAAACTAACAATAAGGGCAGGGAAGGTAATTGGAGAAGAAACAAAATTAAGAGCTCAAACTAGTAGTATGTATTCAATTTGTATACACTATGATGACAAATGAAAAAGCATTCTCGTACCAAAAAAAGCATTTAAAAACGACGTCAGGTTTATTATAACTATCACTGAAATAGTAATAATTATCTGTTATCAGAGATCCTATGAACATATTATAGTTGTCATTTCCTGAAGTATCCTCTTTGCCAGGATTTCTGTTGTGAAATGGAAGACGGAAAAACTTCAAACATATTTTTTATGTTCTCTTCATCACTAATGGATTCAGCTCAAGCCACAGCCCCCACTTAGCTAATGACTTAGTGGAAATACAAGCCAGTCCCTGCACCTTAAATGTGCTTATGCTTGTCCCAAAGTCACACTGGCATTTCTGTGCAACTCCCCTTGCCACATGAGCTCATGGTGCTACTGCACCGCATTTTTGGTGGGCACCCAGAAAATCCTGGTAGCCACATCTACATATGAATTCAGACTTGCAGCATGTGGACTGGCTTGCTAGGAGTTTGAACGATGACGTCCTTTACTAACATGTCTGAGAAATTAATCTTCCATAAGAGGGTAACTCCTACAAAAAAAAAAAAAATTGGCTATTGCATATAAGGACAATGTTTTTGTTTTCTGTTCCCATAAGGCAAGAAAGCCTTTATTAGAAGAGGAGGCTTTTGTTAATGTGCAAATACTGTCTAGATCTTAGGAAAGGAGTCCTCTCTGCCTCAGGACCTCCAGCTTATAGAAATTGCTTATACAATGGTAGACCCATCAACCCTGCAGTAATGTACATGCTGAAAGAGATTTTCTGGGGGTAAGAGGCTGAGCATGCCTCAGAATTGGTAGTTTACATGAAGGCATTATCAACTTTCAACCCTTGGCTTCCTTCACTCCATTTGGAAATCTCAAATCTGCACTTCATAAGCAGAAAAGGCATTCCCTGAGGATAGGGTGGTTACCAGAACCTCTCCCCCCAAAACAACATGCAGCGTGGGTGGGGAGAAAGCAGAGCATGCTGCCATTCTGCAAGGAGAGGGTGATTGACTCAAGATGGGGTGATAAAGATCAATTGCCTTGGCTTGGAGTTATGACACCAACAAAGTTACAATGACATTAGCACAAAGAGAGAGACACAAATCCATTACAAAGATACAATCAAATATTCAAAAAAGCCTGGCATACTCATTACTTATTCATGCTAATACAAGTATATTAAGAAATCTAAACAGTGTTAGCGCTCAATCACTCACAAACCAAATGAGGTTTTGCATTTATCAGACCCCAGTCATCAGGGCCTAGTATAGCTGTACAAAGGTGGTAATGTGACATAACTGAAGATATTTATATCGGCCTACATGGACTGAGAGATACACCAGGATTTATTAAACTGAGTAATGCCATCACACTCACAGAGCAATAAAAGAAATAACTGTGCAGAAGTCATTTTCCCAGACAATAAGATTTACCTTTGCAATCGCTTAAAGATGTTGTATCTGTTTCCAAAGGGTCGCTGGCAGCATTTTCAACCTTAATAAACTATTTACAGATTAATTTTTTCAACAAAGGACCGGGTGCCCGAACACAGATTTTTCTTAAGAGCCAGCGAGAGACTCTCAGCCTGAGGACTCTGAGCACAGCCAGGCATATTCCATTTTCTCAGGGACTGCTATCTTTGAGGACGTGACATGTCCTCAATTTTCGATAAAGAAGAGTCCATTCAGGATACGGGGGGACGATGCCAGTAGTGCTTAAGCACAGGGGTTGGGGCGAGGCTGAGAGGACATTGAATAAGATTCACAAGTTTTGCAGTGAGAAGTGCAGCGTGAGACCACAGAACATTCTTAGCATGGACTCAGCTCCAGCATGAGCGCTGCATCACCAGCTCTGCAAAGGCCTCCCAGGAGATTTCTGAGAAAATCCCACCCTTCTCCCATCTTCTCTTCTTCTTTTGGTGGCTTCTCCTTCCCAGGTGTGTAATGTTGCTGTCCCCTACATTTCTATTCTTCTTTCAGGCTCTTCACTCTCCTTGGCTCCTGGCATCCATGTCCACAGCATCCAGGGTATGAACACCCTTGGGATTTTCAAAATTACAATGGCCCAGACTTCTCACTGAAATCTCAGGGCCTCACACCCAGTGGCTCCTTCCCACAGTACCACCATCCAGCCTGACATCATAGGTGCTGTTGGAAGGTTAGCCCGATGTGGGCTGAGACTTTGTCCCTCCCATTCGCTGGTGTATCCCCAGTGCCTGGCACTCAGTGGGAACTCAGCAAATACTTACAAAGGAAGCAGGGAGGGAAGATGGAAGGAAGGAAGGGAGGAAAGAGAGGGAAGAGAGGCAAGCCAGCCAGCCTGCCTCTTTCTTGGTTGACTCCTTCATTTTGAGGGAGCACATTTCCCATCGCTTCCTGATATGCAGGAGGTAAATTAGCTGAGAGATTCTGTGTCTAAAATGTCTTTATTCTAGCTTCATACTTGATTGAGAGTTCGACATCGTAGAGAATTCCAAGACAGACGTAATTTTCTTTCCGAATTTTGAAGGCATGACTTCACTGCCTTCCAGCTTCCAGTGTGGTTGCTGAGACGACCGGAGTCTCTATTTTCTGTTTTAATTATTCGTAAATCTCACAGTGATGGGCTTTAGATGTGAACCCATGCTCCTGTTATGGGCTCGCAGCATGGAAATGTCACCCTGTAGTCATGGGAAGTTTCTTGAATTACTTCCTCAATGACCTCTTTCCTTCCATCTGCTCTATTTTCTCCAGCGCTCCTAATTATTCGGGTATTTGATTTTCTACAGCAGCCCTTTAATATCTGCCATCCTTTATCTTCCCTGATCCATCTCATCATCCCTTTGCTCTACTTTCTGAGTGATTTCCTCAAGTATTCATCTAGCTACAAGGGGTGGGGAGAAATCAGGAGCTCTAACAGCCTCTTGAACAGACTGGGCCAATCCTGAGTCTTTGGGGTATTTCCTGTGGACTCAGCTTTCCCCATGGGCTTAGAAATTGGTATTCAGGACTCCCACAAGTATTTTACTGCGCGTGCCCTTATTTCCTATCTTCCAAAAGTCTGCCGTTGCTATCTTGTCTGCCATTTCCTCTGTTCTTGTGCCTTTAATAGTATTCTTTCCTGTCTTCCAGTAGGATTGCAGAGATGAGAACAAAACCCCACTCCATGCAATACACAAAAGGTTGACTGCCATATATATGCTGCAACTATTTTCTACCTGTTTGACCCTTGAATAACCAGGCTGATGGCCTTTTGCCCCTGTTTATGGTGTCCCTCCAGATGGAGTTTCCCTGATGTTTATGTAGACAAATCTGTTGATCTGTCTACTGGATTTGAAATCTTGCAAGAGAAGACCTTAGTCATCAGTGTTTTCTAGTGACTTCTCTTTTATGGTTTTGAGGCACCCTCTGGCCATCACTTGTTCTTAATAAAGAAAGGCATAAGTTTGCAAGGCCACCTGTCCCTTGCCTGAAAAGCTTCGTGCCACCTGGCAGTGGGCCCCAGTAATTCCTGGGTTCTCCCTGCTCAGAAATGCAAGGCCAGCTTTCCAGGGCAGGACACCTGTCAAGTCTTTACCACAAGGGCACCCATCCCCAGATCACTACATGCTCCTGCCTCTTGGGCACAGTCGCCTCCTCCAAGTGCGTGCCATCAGCCTGGTTATTCAAGGCCATGTTCCCTCAGGGTGCAGCTCTGTAGAGGAGCGAAGCGGACCCCAGACACACTCAGACAGGGCTTGGCTTGATGCCATTTGTAAGCGGTGACTGATAAATTCAGAGCTTTGGATCAGATAAAGCTTTGATAAATGGCTTCTGAATGTGCTAGTAGCAATACCTACTCCTGTCCATTCTGAGCCACCTGCTCCAATCAGCTTCGTTCTGTTTAATCAACAGCACAGGCAACAATGCTTGAAAGCCGTCACGCCTGCGAGAGATGGTGGAGATAGTCCCTCCTGAAGGGTACCGCCAGACAGAAAAGTACAAAAACTCCCAGCTCTGTTCAGAAGCCCCATGCCTGGGCTAACACAGTGCATCTTCCTCTCTCATGAATGTTTGAGTAGGGACAAAGGTGGCACCATCAAGTAGACCCTAGAGGCCCCTGGGCCTGTACACAGATGCTGAGTGTCATCCAGACCAGCCCCTTCACTGGGCACGCCTCACCTGGCTTTAGGCCACCCATACCTGTAGCAAGCGGCACTCCAGCCCTGGCCTCTCTCAGGAGACAAGCCCACCACTCTCCCTGATGCCGTCACCTCCCCCACAGTGTCAGGCTCACAAAACCCACTCCCCGCCCTTCCAACCATGCATCAGAATCATCTAGATAAAGAAGTGGGGTCAGCTGAGCAGAGAGGCGAGCAAATGGGGCCTATTCACGCAAGGGAAAGCATTTGAAAGACCAGAACCTTCCCTAACCCTGCAGGTGCACTAATCAGTCCCATCTAAGCCACTCAACCGTGCAGGGCCGTTCCATGCTTGCAGCACCCACGAACGACTGTCCCCTACCCATGTCCCACAGCCTAGGAAGCTCACCTCATGAGCCCTGGTCACGACCACCCACAGGAATGAAGAAAAGGCCAGCTTCCCAGGAGAAAGGCTGTGTGAAGAGATGAGACATGTAGAGGCTTGCCGCCCTCTCCTACTGGCCCCACAGAAAGAGCAAATACATAAACTCAGCGCAACCCGGGCCTGGGCTGGAAAACTCTATGAATCTGTTGCTTCTTTTGTAAATGAGGAGAGAACAGCCCAGGCTAGAGAGACAGCACACTCTGATTCTAAAGCCCAGCTCTGCCACTGACTTGCTGGGCGACTTGGAGCAAGTTAGTATACTTCTCTGAGCTCGGTTCCTTATTTGTAAAAATGAGGATTTACATCTCAAGGTGTATTCATTTACTTAGTTATTCAGGACATAATTATTCAACTTGTACTGAGCTTCAAGCAGTGTTCTAGATGCTGGCAGGCATGGTGAACAAATGAACTATGTAGGGTACAGCACAGCATATAGGTGCTAAGTCAATAATGACTGTTATTGCTCTTACTATTGCTAGTGAGTTTTGTCATGAGAAGCAACTGGAATTAAAGTATGCTAGTGTATTTTATACATATAAAGCTCTGCCGGGCTCGGTGGCTCAGCCTGTCATCCCACGCCTTTGGGAGGCCGAGGTGAGTGGATGGCCTGAGCCCGCGGGTTCGAGACCCGCCTGGGCAGCGAGACCTCATCTCTACCATAAATCAAAAAATCAGCCGGGCGTGGTAGCGCGCGCCTGTAATTCCAGCTACTCGGAAGGCTGAGGCGGAAGGATCACCGGAGCCCAGGAGGTCGAGGCTGCGGGGGCCGGGAGCGGCCGCTGCCCTCCAGTCTGGGCGACAGAGTGAGACTCCGACTCAAAAAATAGATAAATAATAAATAAATAAATAAATAAATCTAAAGCTCTTTGCGACATGAGCCAATATGACTTCTTCCCTGGGTCATACTCTGAGAGAGAACCAGTTGGCTGCCCTCGTCCCCTTTCAGTGTTGTCAGAGAGCAGTCACCAGCTCTCGCCACGCCTCCCGTCTCACATGCACAGCTGCCTTAGAAGTCATGCGCTGAACAGGCAGCGGGGGACATCAGCCTTTGTCTCCCTTCAAGTGGCTGCTTGTGCTGTGTGTTTCTCTGTCCATTGCAGCTTTAAGCATAAATACTAGATTTTAAAATTATACATATTTGTGTGTATACGCATATAGGTAGATAGATATATACATGATGGATTGATAGACAAATGGTCAATAGAGAGATGATGGGTGATAGAGAAAAAGACAGATGATAGCTATCTAATAGACAGATGATAGATAAATGATCAATAGATAGGTAATAGACTGATAGGTAAATAGATAAATAGATAGATGTGGATGGACCCATGATTGCCTGTCTACAATAAAGGCTTAAGGAAAGCCCCCAGAGGATTGGGTCTTCTGCAAAACTAAGTTCAACCAGTCCTGCCTCTGAGGACATGGAGAAGATGGCAACCCCAGCAGGCCATCAGGCTACACTAGCCAAATCCTAGACAGGCAGAGTCCGCAAAATCACATTTGGGCCGGAGCCACTGTGAGTGGCTTAGGAACCTACTTGCTTAAGTGGTCAGTTCTCTCTTTGGAGAGACAAATCATGCTGATGGGCTCCTGTCCATGCATGAACCATGGCTGAGACCACAAAGCTGTGCATGTGACCGAGAGAGAGTGAGCCTGTGTTCTTGCCGAAGGTCAAAGGTCAAGTGTATGCCCAGTCCTGGAGCAACACCCAAACTCACCACTGCTGATCCCAGCCGCAGTGGCCAGCAGGGCACTGCAGTGCATCCTCCTGCCCCAGCACCGTGGTTCTCTGGGCCCCTCCAGTGCCCTCCAGCATCCACAAACTAGCCAACGTCAGAGACATCCGGGAAGCTTCCAGAGACCGCAGTCTTTCTTGAAGGTGGCAGAGGGAACTCAACCTTCACCCCACCCTGAGTCACAAAGGTAAAATCAGGATGAAAATCAAAGGACCCATTTTTGTACTTAATTTCCATTGATTAAAAAAATATGTAAATGCAAAGATGTTGACACGATTAAGCCATTATGGTCTATTGTGCAATTATTTCTTTGATAGTTCATGACGGCTCAATTGGAGGCATAATGGACTATTATGCAATGACATCTTTGCTGAGTTTTCTGCTTGTTTTCCTCTTTTCCTTAATTTTCTTTCCTTCATCTTTCCTCCTTTAAGAAAAAGAGAGAAAATTTTTCATTTGCAGATCATTGACTTTTTAATGTCAGATTATTTACTCAATAGTCAATAACGATGCCTTCAGATTCATTATGGGCTATCGTGTAAATAGCTAATTGCATTAATTACAGCCTTTTTACAAATGTTTAGTTTGCAGCTCATCACACCCATGGACTGTGTAATTGCTGCTCTCGGAGCTGATGGGCAGGCACAGCCCTGGGTGTCTGCTTGGTGATAGGGGGACGTCTGTTGCCTTTGTTCCAACCTGACCAAGTTCTAGCCACTAACCACATCTGTGCATACATGTGTGCGTTTGTGTGCATGCGTGTGCATATCCAGAGAGGAGCTATGATGCATACATTTGTCCATTATCTCACTTTATATTTATACAATGAGGAATGATTATTCCTGTGCAACTAAAAACAGTGCAGTAAAAAAATCATGCTAATTTAAAAGAAGGGGAAGTCTGTGACCTGGAAAGACAAACTTATTAAGACATAGTGTGTTCCATGGGGCATTTTTCTTTTGTAGAATGTAGCTAGTGACTTCTAGAATGGATGCAGATCCTGGAGTGTGTACCGGACGAATCTCCAAGAAACTGGCCATCATATACTCGTGAGGCTCATTGTCGCCTTGTAAACAAGGCTTTGTGTTCATGAACCTGAACTGAAATTCCTGCGGACACGGGGTCTTTTTTAGTGCCTTCCCAGGACCGTATTTTGCATATCCATTTGAGGTGAACCGAGACACAAGATGGACAAGGGCCGCACTGAGTCAGCTAGTGTTCACTTGTGGTCCTTGGAGCAAGGTGACTCTTTCCACTCTTGATGACCTCCCCAAGTTCCCTCAACTGCCTGTTCCCTGAGCCCCAGGTTCACCACCGCATCTTCTTTCACTGTCCCATATGGTTTCCTTTCCTTCTTGCACTTTTCCCCAGCACCATTTCCCACCCTTTGCTGCTTATCTTAGACAGTCCCTGGCCAATCTGTCAGTCAAGATAAATTGCTTTGCATATCAGGGTGCAGCAGTACCTTTAGAATTGGGAGAAAATATACCTATCAGTGATCAGATCTAGTTGGTATTTGGGTAAGGGGACAGGGCACAGGGAAGTGGTCCTCTTTCCCAAAACAGCAAGGCCTTCATCCACAACTACAGCTAGCCTCACAATACACTAGGCCCGAGGCTATCCACTCAACAACCCTGCCCGGTACAGAACCTAGAAGGGAACCATGATCAATCCACATAAACCGTGTCATCCAAAGACAGCACCCATCAATCACTGGACACTGTAGCTTGTACCAATTTTATTGTATACCTTCTGAAATTTCACTTAACTGGACATCGTGAAAAGGGGTACAACATTTAAAAGGTTTCCTGAACATTCCAAAGACAAATAATTATCTTTCTGCATCCAAACAAAAAGTCAGTGTTGGGGACGTATACAACACGTCAGCTTCTGGGTTGACTCCAGGCCAGTGGTGATCCCTTCTGGTTTCTTTCCCTTCTATGTCCATGTCCATTTGTCTTAGACAGTCATGTCTGGCTCCTCAAATGCGGGCAATAACCTCTTCCATAGACACAACCCCTCATGTGGACTCTCCTGTGCCCCGGAGCAGGAAAGCAAAGGCAGACATCAAAAGGCATTACCCCAAATTTAAAGTCAGAAACACTAGAAAACATAACTACCAGAAACCCCAGCCCTCAGCCACGCTGGGAGCTAACTTTAATCAAGGATGTAGGGAAAATCCCTCAGCTATACTCCCAACGAAGGCATGTGGCCCCTGTGTGGTTCGTACAGAGGTGACTCTTTCCACTTGATCTGTGGTGACCAAGTGCTGAAGGTCCTGAAGCCTCTGCAGCTCCACCTCCTGGGACGTGAACTTGGTGAGCTGGTGAAATAACACATCCATGCCTCCCACTGGTGGCATGCACATTCCTCCACCTTCAGAATGCTTTCCTCTTCTAATTGACAACTTTTCACATATCATGGTCAGTAATCATTCCAAAATAATTTTAAGGGCAAAAGAAAATAAATATGTTTGACCTAGGAGAAAAAAGAGAGTCAAAGGACTGGTTGATATGAAGTTATAGCATTTATCATTCAACCAATAAAGAATCTGAGACTCTAACATAATAACGCCTTTTGCGCATTACGCGGCCTTCTTTTTTTTAACATAAGGCCTAAATGGCCCATCTCTCATATCTAGCCCCAGTAGGTGCGAAAATCTATTCAGATGGTTCCACTACACGTGAGAGAATTAGAGAAAAGAGAGAGAGGATGCTTACTAACTGGAAAAATTCGTTGCATTTCTGAGACTTGGTTGTGTGTGTCAGAAACCAATGTCAACAGAGTTTAAGGCAAATGGATTGATCAAGAATGCCCTCCCAGGGCCTCCTAGAACCAAACAGAGCAGTGGGCTGGGCCTTGGAGCCCTGGGAGCCTGAGCATTCAGGGTATCCCTGCTTCCCTCCTCTACTTCCTGCCAAGGGAAGTACTGTGGCTGCCAAAGACCAAGATTCTACCATTGAAAGAAAGTCTCACTGGATCCCAGATACAAATAGTTCTAATTGTGAATTACCCACTCCTAGACTTATCAATGCTGCCCAAGAAATCACTAGAATCATAGCTAACCACCCAGGGCCATTTTAGTACAGTGCGAGGGAAAGATGGAGTAGATTCTTTTTTTTTTTTTGAGTTGGAGTCTCACTCTGTCACCCAGACTGGAGTGCAGTGGCCGCTCCCGGCCACCGCAGCCTCACCTGCTGGGCTCCGGCGATCCTTCCGCCTCAGCCTTCCGAGTAGCTGGAATTACAGGCACGCGCTACCACGCCCGGCTGATTTTTTGATTTATTGTAGAGATGAGGTCTCGCTGCCCAGGCGGGTCTCGAACCCGCGGGCTCAGGCAATCCACTCACCTCAGCCTCCCAAAGGCACGGGATTACAGGCTGAGAGTAGATTCTAACAGAAGAGGGAGAAAAGGTGTGATGAGCAAAGAAAACAAAAGGTATTCTCTGAGTGTAATCTCCCCAGTAGTAATCATAGCCATCTTTCAATTATCCGTGACTGGATTGGTTAGCAGGACTGGGGCAACCTAAGGCAGGGTTGCAAACAATCAGAACATCTTTACCAAGTCCTTGCAACATGGGTCAGTAGAACAGAAAGGAAAGACATGGCCCCTGGCCTCATGGAGCTTGGAGTCTCAAGACAGAAGAAGAAGACTATCGAGTGGATTTAAATGCAAACTTTGTGACATCAACTGGAGTAACAGCTGAATCACTGAGCTTGGTCAGGAGGCAGAGGACACAGCATGGCTTGAAAAAGGATTTGTATTCGCAGCTTTGCAGTTTTGTGGGGCACAGTCACAGGGAAAGAAATGGCAAATTGTTCCTACATGCATATCACCTGGAGTTTATGGTAGAGCAAGTGAACTCACCTCCCAAGGCTGATGTCACATGTCCCCTAAAATTCCTGATGAAAAGGAACTGTCCCTATGTGAGTCTTCCAGCAAGTGCAAATAATGCTATTGCCTGTGAGACCTACGACAGTTCCTCGTAACTCCCAGAAAGGTGGTCCAATCTGGACTTGGAATTCCAGATGCATCAGGGAAGCAAGCATTTGTATCCCAAGTCAGAGCATGGGGACCCCAGGACTCTGCCCTAACATTTTAGACCATCATCTCTGTCATCCATAGACATGCTCTGGGTGCAAATCAGGAAGCAACAGCAGGAAGCAGAAATGGCTACTTTGCCTTCTCCGTGAACACCCCTGTCAGGTGTGCTGGGGGATACGCATGGACCTCACTGGATGAGACTCCAATACTAATCAGTCGGTGGCAAGTTGGCAAGGACGAACCACATCATGAATCATTCATTTCAGGGTTTTCTTTAATATCAAGATCCCAAGCAGATTCTTGAATGAGTCAATTACCAAAAGTTTGTTGCCTGCACAAAGCTTCAGAAATATGCAAAATATACCATAAAATTAGAGTATTTAGAACTCTGGGAAGATTGGACCTAGAAGTGACCATAGGAATATCTTAGCCCAGTGATTCTCAAACTCAAGTGTCTGGAAGTATCACCTCTGACATCTGTCGCAAAGACTCCCATGTGTCTCCCCCAGATATTCCACCATGTGTCTCCCCTAGATATTTTGCTTCCACGGACCTAGAGCAGGCCCACCTTCATGATGTCTGAGCTCCGTGGATCACACTTTGAAAACCCAAGCCCACTGTGTAGGAATCAGAAGCACAATGGCTTCAGTGACCCCTGGAATCACAGGAGGCCGGGCAGAGCGGGGACTAGAACCCAGGGCTTTGATGCTCAAAACACTGACTCTATTTCAGTAACTGCTTTTCTGGAGTGCCTGGATGATTAACAGCTTCAACAACCAGAATATTTTATCTCTAATTCTGATAAGCAATAATGATTTCCCAGAGGGTGGGGTAAATAGAATATAAGGTAGAAGATAAGGATATTTTATAAATTGGAAAAGAAGCCTCCGGTCCCATATTAATCCACACTACTTTGCTCTACACTAAAGACAATTGCATCTATTTTTTTTTTTTTTGCATCTAACTAAAGACAATTGCATCTAATTTTTTTGTCTTTGAAAGAAAATGTTGCAGAAGAAAATCAAATGAACGCCCAAGTCATGTTCCCTCAAAAAGGAATACCAGGCAAACTTTTAATGCAGATGATCCTGGAGCAATTTAATAGTTAAGTGGTCCATGATGATTTTTCTTAACATAGATCCTCATTAAAAGAGGAAGAGTAAGAGAGGGAGAGAAAAAAGAAGTTAAGGAATATCTTTGAAAACCAATGGATTCAATGCCAGTTCTTTTCCTTTTACTTAATTTTCCAGATATCTCAGCATGATCTGAATAAATTATGCTGACAATACCACAATATACACGATAAATCATCAGTGCAATTTTAGTGATATATTGCATGAAATGTAAATAATAACCAGGACTGCTAATTGGCTCGCTTCTAAGGAACAAAGCTCTGACCGCGTGGCTTTGCCAGTCTTGGCTCAGTCATTAAGCATTTCTGCTGGTAAGCTGTTTCTGATGATCTGGAGAGGAAAGCACAGCCTTGCAGATAAACCTTTGTGTGGAAGCTCTTCCGGCAAGAGCACGGCCTAGGAGAGAGACCGTGGTGAGTCACAGGTGGCATTTCCTTGTCCCACCAGGGTGCCAGTGGACTTGGCCTTGCTTCCAGGGCAAAAGTGCCCCCCCAGAAGGAGTGGCGAGTCTCAGACAAGGAAAACCTCTTCAAGTCAGTTAAGTTGCTGAATCTTTCCCAAAACTCTTCTGACTCATCTTGATTTTTCTTTTTTTTTTTTTTTTTTTGCTTTGATAACGATTTGATTACAACTTCATTTGACCAGAAACATAAGCTGTTTCTATGTGCTTCTTATTTTGAAAATACCTTGTTAGCATTCATCATATGTTTATGGAGCTTAAAAATATATTTTGTTTCCTCTTCCCAAACAAATCCTTCTGCTTTCTGACAGGGTTGAGCTTCTTATCTACAGTGCTCCCTCTGTGTCAAACAATGTCTCGGGAAAAAATAACCCGGGTTACAGTGGGCGTGTTCATTCATTCACTGAGCACGCCAGAAGACGGTGTTGGGTCCTGAGGGGACACAGAGCAAATGACATGACCCGGGTTCCCACTTTCAGGGTCTTACCTTCCGATGGGGGGAGGGCAAGGAGAGAAGGAAAGAAGAAACACGCACATTAACAAATGGAGTTGAGATCACATTGTGTAGAACAATGGGACAGAGAGTAGCAGGGATGACAGGTGGCTTGAGGAGGCCTCTGAGAAGAGGTGACATCTGAGTTGAGACCCAGGGGACCAACAGGCCCAGTCACGCCCATATCTAAGGAGGGCGTGTTCCAAAGAGACAGGACAGCGTATACCAAGTCCCTGAGGCTGGAGCACTCTGTTGAGTGAGGAAGGAAGAAGGACACAGCCACTGGGGAACTGGTTTCTCAGTGTAGCCATGATTACCCCTCAGGGCACTACTTGGGGAAAAGAAAGATTTCCTTCCGCCATGCCTGGGGTTCCATCCCCAAAGCTCCCTCTTCATATGACACCTTCTATCAGCAGGACGGTGGCTTCCAAACCACCACCCATGCAGCCTGTCTTCTAACTCCTTGTGTTTGGGATTTGAATTTGTTCCCTCGTCAAACCTGCTGGCTTCCCTAAGAGCAGGGCCACTCTACCTGAAGGCTGGCCAGCCCACCACAGATGTGATCTAGCTCAGGGTCAGGTCCTGGATGCCACCACCAAGGACTGGGCCTGGAGGGTGGTTTCTGTATTCGCTGCCATTTTGGGGCTCAGGAGCCAAGATGCCAGCCAGCCAACAGCACCACCCATCAGGGGCTGGTGTGTTGTTCACTGGCACACATAGCCAGGGCCTGCTGCCCCTTGTTTGCCAGTGGGCTAAGCCTAACCATTCACCTCCCCTCAGGGATGAAAAGGTAATGAGGGAAGTTCCTGACAGGAAAGTGGAGTCCTCAATGTGTTTCCTAGAAAGTTCCCTTCAGTGGCTTCCGGCAAGAACTACCTTCTTGCTGGAAGGCTCTGAAGACTAAAGAACTGCCCCTCACCCCTAATATTTCTCTTTCAAATAGGCTGGTAGCACTAGTTCCTTCCAAGAGTT
Organism: Cephalopachus bancanus; assembly: GCA_027257055.1. Classification (NCBI taxonomy): domain Eukaryota; kingdom Metazoa; phylum Chordata; class Mammalia; order Primates; family Tarsiidae; genus Cephalopachus; species Cephalopachus bancanus. Next base: position 4,808,820 of record JAPVLO010000110.1, on the reverse strand, counting down.
AACTTGGACACTGACCTGCACCCCAGAGAAGCTCCCGTGAAGCCAACCAACACCCGAATAAGGGTAGCTTTTACTGTCAAAAACTATCAAGCCAGGGACCGTGGCCAAACAGAAGAGCTGCAGGTTTAGCAACTCTCTTCTTGCTGCTGTCATTTCTAGGCCTCCACGCTGGCATCATCAAAACCATTTATTAAGCACTCCATCTGCATAGAGCTCTAATATAGGCCTGGGACAGAGTGAATTCATTAGACAAAAGGTCCCCATTGCAGAGGTACAGATCCACTGGAGACAGTGAATGAAGCAGCCTAGCTAGTGAAGGCGGGCATTAAGCCAAAAGGCAAAGTTACAAAGTATTTGCATTGGACACAGGCAGAAGGGTCAGAAGACTCTAGTGGGGACAAGAAGTGGAGAGAAAGGGCTGATGTAAGTTGAGAGCAATTCTGCCATTTGGATTTCAAAGGCTTCCTTATCTAATGGAGAGACATGACCATTGGATTCAAAATCAAAGTATAACCATTCTTTTGTTGAACTTTAATGTTAGAAATGATACCAGACTTTCAGTTCAGAAACAAGATGGCATAGTAGCACATTTTCTTGGCCTTGCCCTCTAAATACAACTAAATATTATGAAAATTATTCAACAGACCATGTTAGAAGGACTCTAACGTTTGGAAAAAAGAAGGTGGATTGCCCAGGGAACTCAGAACTTGAATGATAGTGTGATGAGTTTTCTTTTTATATTCCATACACTACTAGACCAGGTTTCAGAGAAGTCTGCAGCCCAGCACTGCCCACAAGCATAGATACACATATGAATATGCATGCACAAAAGTGAAGCCAAAGAACTGGGTAAAGGGAAGCCCAACAAAGAACATGTGGAAGATGCCAACCCTGCTCTACAACCTGGGCCCAGGAGAATGGCTCAATCAGTGGGTAACAGAGGCAGCAGCAAAGTGCAGCTGTCCCAGCCCTTGCTCATATGTTCCCTAATGTAATACTCACAATATACAATTTAATTCACTACTTATACTAAGAATGAGAAAAATAATAACTTGAATGAAAGAAAACAACCAGCTGATGCCAATACCATGATGGATTAGATGTTGAATTTATCCAACAAGAATTTTAGAAAACCACCATAAAAAATGCTTCAACAAGCATTATAAACTATTGTGAAACAAATGAAAAAATAGAAGTTATAAAAAAGAACCAAATGGAAATTATCAAACTGAAAAACTATATCCAAAATAAAAAAATCCACTGGTGGGTTCAATAGTAAATTGGAGATGACAGAGGGTGGAAGACAGATCAATAGAATTTACTCATCTAAAACAAGAGAAGGAAAAACCAAACAGAGCCTCAGGGATCTATGGAACAATAACAAAAGACCTAATTTTTATATCAGCAGAGTTCCAGAAGCAGTAGAGAGAGAGAAAACAACTGGAAAAACAAATTTGAACAAAATAGCTGAAAACTTCCAAAATTTGTTGAAAAACATAAATTTGCAGATTTCTGAAGGTGGGCAAACTCCAAATAGGGATAAACTCAATGAAATTTACGCTGAGAACATATCATAATTAAAAGACTGAAAGCTAAATACAACAAAAATAACTTTAAAAACAGCTAGAGAGAAAGGATGCATAACCTAAAAAGAAACACCAATTTGAATGACAGTGGATTTCTTATCTGAAGCTATGGAGGCCAGAGCAAAGTGGCACAATATTTTTCAAGTGCTGGAAAAAAAGAAAACTGTGAACTTCACATCCTATATCTGGCAAAACTAGCCTTCAGGAATGAAGGGAAAATAAAGGCATTTGGGGGAAAATTAAAACTAAGATAACCTGTGGCTACAATATATACTCTTTAAGAAAGGTAAAAGCAAACAAAAAAAAAAAACCTCTCTAAATGAAAAGAGAAAGACAACAAAAGAAAGATAGGACCTTCACACATAATAGACTATGAGTTTCTTTATGGTGAAAGAAAAATTATACCACCATCTAATGTGGTGATCAACAGATGTAGAGGTACACTTCAAAACGAGTATATTTAAAAAGTGGAGAGTGTAAGGACCTTAAGGGAAGTAAGGTCTATACACTTCACTTAAAGTGATAGAACCATGTGTACTTGGTAAGATTTACAGTACCTGCTAAGCAAGCTATACAAAATGATATATTCAAAAGTAAAAATAAATCAAAATAGAACTCCAAATATTTTAATTAACTCATATAAAAGCAATAAAAAAAGAAACAGAGCAAATGAAACCAAAAAAACAAATAAAAAGCAAATAATAAAAGGGAAAACATAAATCTTAATATATCAATAATGACTTTAAGTGTACAAACTCTAAATACAGCAACCAAAAGATATGTGTTTAGCAAAGTAAGCAAAAAAACATGACCCAACCAAAGGTTGTCTACAAGAAACTCACTTCAAACATGACAACTAGATAGACTGAATGTAAAAGGATGGAAAATATATATATCATGGAAACACCAAATTAAAAATGAAACTATTCTAAAATCAGATAAGTAGACCTTGAAACAAAAAATAAATTATTTATGACAAAAAAGGACATTACCACCACCCTGAGATACCACCTAACTTCAGTAAAGATGGCCTTCATTAATAAAGCAAAAAGTAACAGATGCTGGTGAGAATGTGGAGGAAAGAGAACGCTTCTACACTGGTGGTGGGAGTGCAAACTAATTCAACCTCTATGGAAAACAGTGTTAGCTAGAAATTGACCTTCCATCCAACCCAGCAATTCTCCTTCTGAGAATATACCTAGAGGAACTCAAATCATTCTACAAAAAAGATACCTGTGTATGCATGTTTATTGAAGCACTATTCACAACAGCAAAAACATAGAACCAACCATGTTGCCATTAAAACTGAACTGGTTAAAAAAATGCGTTACATATATGTGATGGAATATTATGCAACCATAAAGAAGGACAAAATTATGAACTTCACAGCAACCTGGATGTATTTAACATCTATCATATTCAGTGATCTGTCACAGAAACAAAAAACTGAGTACCACATGTTCTCACTCATAAGTGGACCCTGAACACATATCATAATATTACAAAAAAGAGATTGGCAATAGCGGGACACTGCCAGGGAAGGCAAAGCACGTAACATCAATAAGGGTGCCTTATCCTAATCCAGGCAAAGCGAGGTCCAATGAGAGGCCCAAAACGTCACTTGTACCTAAACCACTTATGAACACAATTCTGGCTTGAATCTCACAACTTTAAAATAAACTTAAAAAGAAAGTATTCAAACTTTTTTTTTAAAAAAAGGACATTACTAAGATGAATGCATCAGTACACAAGAAGACATAGCAATCCTAATTGTATATAAAACACATAACAGAGCCTCAAAGTACAAGTAGCAAAAACTGATAGACTTAAAATAAGAAATAAAAAAATCCACAATTGCAGTTGAAACTTCAACAGCTCACTATTGGAAATTGATACAACTACTAGATAGAAAATTAGTAAGGATATATAAAATAATTTTTAAATGTACAAAGAATATAAATAGATATTTTTCCACAGAAAGTAAACAAATGGCAAATAAACACCTGAAAAGATGTGTCAATATATTTAGCCATCAAGGAAACACAAATCAAACCCCACAATGAGATGCCATTTCACAACCCTGAGGATAGATATAATAATAATTTTTAAAAAGACAATAATAAGAGTTGATGAGGATGTGAAGAAAATGGAACCCTCACACACTGCTGGTGGGAATATAAAATGGTACAACTGTTCTAAAAATCAGTCTGGCAGTTCCTGAAAAAGTTAAACATATGACAATTCCACTTGTAGGTATTTACTCAAGCGAGATAAAAATGTATCTCTATATAAAACTTATTCCTGATTTTTATTGAAGCATTATTCATAATTGTCAAAAAGTGATAATAGCCCAAATGTCCATCAGCTGGTAAATGAATGAATAAATAAAATGTGGTATACATATAAGGTAAAAAAAAGAAAGAGAGAAAAGAAAATTAGCAAGGATATAAAATAACTGAACACCATTGATCCTCTTGGTCAATAGGATAGGTCCAAGAGGATCCATTCGACATTTATAAAACACTTCCTCCAACAACAGCAGAATGCATATTCTTCAAAATCCACCAAGGGAGACCAAATCCTGAGCCATAAAAGAAACCTCAATATAGTTAAAAGAACTGAAATTATACAGACTATGTTCTCTTGCCATAATGGAATCAAACTACAAATCAACAATAGAAAGGTAACTGGAAAATTCCCAATAATTATACATTTTAAAATGCACTTCCAAATAACTCATGGGTCTAAGAGGAAGTCTCATCAAAAATAAAAATACAGGGAATATAATGAAAAGAAAAATGATCATATCAAATGTATGGACTGAATCCAAAGTAGCAGTGAGTAGGAAATTTATATCAGTAAATACAGTCGACCCTTGAATGACACAGGAATCAGGGTACCAACTCCCTGCTCCATGGAGTAAAAAACATGTGTGTAATTTTTGACTCTTCAAAATCTTAACTACTGATAGCCTCCTTTTGACTGGAAGCCTTACCAGTAACATAGTTGATTGACACATATTTTGTGTGTTATATATATTATATACGGTATTCTTACAATAAAGTAAGCTAGAGAAAAGAAAATATATTTACTATGTGTCAAATGAAAGTGGATCATTATAAAAAGTCTTTATTCTTATTGTCTTCACATTAAGTATGCTGAGGAGGAGGAGGAAGAGGAAGGGCTAGTCTTGCCATCTGAGGAGTGGCAGAGAGAGAAGTGAAGGAGATGGAAGGAGAGGCAGGCACACTCAGTGTAACTTCAGAAAAACAGAACATTCTTTCTGACTTCTTTGCTTTCCCATTTCTCTAAAAATGTTTTTGTACAGTACCAATCCTTCTTCCACTGCTTGCTTTAGTTTCATAGCTCATATTGGAGAAGGGTCCATGTCATAAAAGAAGCCAAAAGTAGTCTTGAATAGCTGAAACCTTTCTGCCAGATTACCTAGTATCAGTCTGTTTTCTGGCACTGTTTCCTCAACAGCTTCTTCCTCATTGCCTGGCATTGGTTTGAAAGCACTCATCATCAACTTCTGTTAATTCCTCTGGTGTGTCTATGAGCTCTTGAATCTCTCCAAGATCTATATCTTGAAACTCTTCACCTCCCCCCTCACCATTTTTTGCCACATCTACAGTCTTTTTGTTGATTTCCTTGATTGTCTCTGTCATAAATTCTGTGAAGTCATGCACAACATCTGGACATACTTTTCTCCAGCAGGAATTTATTATTTGGGGCTGGATAGCTTTCACAGCTTTTTCTATAACAGCGATGGTATCTTCAAGGGTGTCACCCTTCCAGACTTTCATGATGTTCTCTCTACTTAAGTTCTCTTCCATAGTGTTGACAATCCTTTCCACAGAGTATCATGTGTAATGAACCCTAAAGTTCCTTATGACCTCCTGATCTAGAGTTTGAATTAGAGGCATTGTGTTTGGGTGTAAATAGACGGCATCGATGCCTTCAATGTTGAACTCACGCAGCTCTGGGTGGCCAAGATCATTGTCCAATTTCAAAAGAATTTTAAGAGAGAGTCCCTTACTGAACTTCCTGACTATAGGTATATGGCATTAATGGAACCAATCCAGAAAAAGAGTTTTCATTGTCCAGGCCTTTTTGCTGTAGTACAGCCTAAAGACTTGCAACTGGGATTTACCTTTTCCCTTCAAGACTAGGGTGTTAGCAACTTAATAGATGAAGGCAGTCCTGATCACTGACCTAACTGCATTTTCACATAACATAGAGTTAACCTATCTCTTTCTGCCTTAAATCCTGATATTTGCTTCTCTTCCTTACTAATGTTGTGTGTGTGTGTGTGTGTGTGTGTGTGTGTGTGTGTGTGTGCGTGTTTGTGTGTGTGTGTGTGTGTGTGTGCGTGCGGTTGTTGTGGTTATTTTTTTGTTTTGTTTTCAGAATAGAGCACATTGGCTGCATTAAAAACCTGTTCCGGCAGGTATCCTTTCTCCTCAATTATTTTCTTAGTAGTGCTGGGAACGTTTCTGATGCCTCTTGGTCAATAAAAGCTACTTCTCCTGTTATCTTTACATTTTTAAAGTCAAACCTCTTTCAGAAATATCAAACCATCCTTTGCTGGCAAAAAATTCTCCCACTTTAGATCCTTCAGTTTCCTTTTGCTTTAAGTTGCCATATAATGACTTTGCATTTTCTCAAACCATGTTAGAGTCTATAGGTATGCCTTTCTTATAGAAGCCCTACACCCACATAAAAGTTGCATTTCCCATGTAAAATAAAATGGGTATTTCACAAAATGTGCAAATTTTTTGTGCTTGTTGGCATAGCTAGAATGATGGCTTCACAAATTTCTTTCCCTCTCTCTCTCTCTCTCTCTCTCTCTCTCTCTCTCTCTCTCTCTCTTTTTACAATGGTCTTAGGCTACATTCCTTTATCTTGAAATGGGGATGATAGGGCACATTTGTACAAGCCTATAGACCCAGCTACTCAGGTGGCTGAGGCAGTAGGATCACTTGAGCTCAGGAACTTCAATCCAACCTGACAACATAATGAGACCACGAAAGAGAGGAGAAGTAGAGAGAGAGACAGACAAACAGACAGAAGAGGAAAGGAAGGAAAAAGGGAGAGAAAAAAAGGGAGACAGAGAGGGCAGCTGCAGACATCAACCTATGTAGCCATCAAGCAATTCAACTTTTCTTGTACCATCATGACTTTTTTTCTGCTTCTTGGGAGCATCTCCAGCATCAATAGTGGCACTTAATATGGGTCACATGCTGTTATTCACAGTTTATGATATTGCACTAAACATTATAAAAAATAAGTAAGAACCATGAGACATTACTTTTTGCTGTCAGACATACTGCTCGTGCAGTGATGATTAGTTTTACATGGCATTTTAAGGAGATACTCGCAACACTTGGGCTCACCACGATAGCAATAGGCAGTGGATACAGAATGATTATGGTAGTACACATGTACTACTACAATTAATCTAATGAAGTTATGATTTGATTCTGCATCTTTACGTTTGTGAATATTTGTCTTCACAGCAAATGGTACCATGTACAGTCTGTGTTTGCATGTGTAAGTTTTGATAAATTTTAACTTTTAAAAATAGATTTGTGTACATTTTATGGAAGTGATAAAATAGGATGGTATCTACACATATTTTATACATGCAAAGCATATCTAACTTTTTCTCAAGTCTTTTTTGATATTTTTAGGCCAGTTTGTCTGTGAGGCTTTTTTTTTTTTTTCAAATTGTCTCAGATCTCCCAAAAATGTTCCAATATATTTATTGAAAAAAATCCAGGTATAGGTTGGCCCACACAGTTCAAACCCATGCTGCTCAAGGGTCAACTGCACTAGATAATAGGAAAGATTTCAAATCAATAATCTAAATATCTGCCTCATTAAACTAAAAAAGGAAGAGCAAGATAAACCTAAGGCAAGCATATGGAAGGAAATAATAAAAGTAAAAGCATAAATCAATAAAATAAAAACAGGAAAAGGAAGGAAACAAATGAAAGCAGATTGTTCTTTGAAAAAAATTAATAAATTAATAAAACTTTACCAGGCTAATCAATTTTTTAAAAAAGGAGAAAAGGCACAAATTACCAATTTCAGAAGTGAAATAGGACTCATCACTACTTATCTCACAAACATCAAAAGAATAATAAAAAATATACTATGAACCACTCTATGCCTACAAATTTGTTAACTGAGATAAAATCGATCAATTTTTGAAAGACACAAATTATCAAAACTCAAAAGAGAAGAAACAGATAATCTAAATAGGCCAATATCTAATTAAAAATTGAATTAATAATTAACAGCCTTCCAAAATAAAAAGCATCAAGACTAAATGAGTTTACTAGATAATGCTACCAAACATTTATGGTAGTAATTATACCAATTATCTATCGTTCCTTCCAGAAAACAAAAATCAAGACAGCATGGTATTAATAGAAAAAATAGATACATAGATCAATGGAATAGACTAGAAAGCCCAGATATAGAGCCACACAAATATAGTCAATTGATCTTTGAAAAAAGAACTAAGGCCATTCAGTGGACAAAAACAATCTTTTAACAAATTGTGCTGAATCAATTGAATGTACATATTTTTAAAAGAATATAAATACAGACCTTATACTTTTTAATCAAAATTAAATCAAAATTGACCATATACCTAAATGCAAAACTATAAGACATCTAGAAGAAAACATAAGAGAAAATCTAGGTGGCTCTAAGTTTGAAAATAAGTGTTTAGATACACCAAAAGCATAATCTAAAACTAATTTTATAAAAAATTAAAAAGTTAAACTTTATCAAAATTGAAAACCTCTGCTCTGTGAAAAACACTAAGAATAAAAAGACATGCCATAGACTGGGAAAGAAAATTTGCAAAACATGTATCTGATAAAAGAACTGTATCCAAAATATAAAAACAACTCTTAAAACTCAGCAATAAGAAAATAAACAACTCAATTCAAAAAATGAACTGAACAGAAAACTCACAGAAGAAGGCATACAGATAACCAAGAAGTAAATGAAGGTAATGCAACACAATTTGTAATTTGGGAATTGTAAATTAAAACAATGAGATACCACTACACCCCTATTAGAATAACTAAAATCTGAAAACCTGACAATATCAAATGATGAAAATACAGAGGAAGATAAATTACCATTCATTGCTCAAGAGAATTCAGAATGGGACATCCATTTTGGAAGACAATTTTGTCATGTCTTACAGAGCAAAACATAGGCTTCCCATACAAACCAGCAATTGCACTCCTATGTATTCACCCAACTTACTGGAAAATGTATACCCATGCAAAAAATAAAAAAAAAAAACCTGCACATGAATATTCATAATAACTTTATTCATAATTAACAAAACTAGAATGAAATCAAAATGGTCTTCAATATGTAAGTAGATAAATAAATTGTGATGCATTCATACAATGGAATACTGATATGAGTAATGCTTGAATAAGTAAATATATGGGAAGAAGAGTAAAATCTGTGAGAGGAATTCCAAATAATTTATGTCGATACTGTACTCTGCCCTCAAGGAGGAGAAGGAAGCATAACTCTTCATTCCCTAAAGATGGACTGTGCACAGTGACTTCCTTCCAGAAAGTATACTAGGAAAAGGGAAAATACATCAGTAACTTTACAGTGGAGAAACCTGACACTCTACCTCAACCAGGTGATGAAAGTTAACATCAACAGTGATAAATCATGTTGACAGTATGTACTGTGGATACAATGTGACAAATATGGCATTCTATCTCTGTGGTCTCCTTCTCAAAAACCCATTTTAATTGTGATAAAGTCTACCTAGTCTAATCATGATAAAAACAAGACAAATTCCAATAGAGGGACATTTTACACAATTCTTGACAAGTAGCCCTCCAAATTGTCAAGGTCATAAAAACACAAAAAGTCTGAGAAACTATCACATCCAAAAGAAGCCTAGGGAGACATGGTGACTAGATGAAATACAGTATCTTGGATGGAATGCTGGAACAGAAAGAGAGAATTACAAAAAAAATTAAGATTATCTGAATAGAGTACGGACTGTAGGTAGAATACTGCCTCAATATTAATTTATTAATTGTAACAAATGTAAGTAATGTAAGATGATAATCACGGGAGAAACTTGGGATATGGATACTCTGTATTAACTTCTCAATTTTTCTGTAAATCTTAAATTTTTCTGTAAGTTCTAAAAAATAAATTTTATTTAAAAAAAATTTTTAAACAAATTCTACTTTAAAAAATAGTCATTTTATGTTACTCCACAATTTCTAACCCTCCAGCAGCTTTTTTTGGACTTAGGATCAAATCCCAATATGGATGTACCTTGCAGACCTCATCTCATTGCTTTTGTGAACCTTCGTTTAATACTTTCTAGTCATTCGGGTATTCTTTCTCTTCCACCAACTGCCCACTCTCATTCTCCGTTAAGGACCTTTGCATATGTGAGAGTCTCATCATCTCACAGTTTCCCGCAGCCTCTCATTTCTTCTGTTCACTATTGAATTCCTCATCTCTCTAATAGTACCTGGAACATAGTACCTGCCAACTGGTTGGATGGATTGATGGAGGGATGGATTCATGAAGATGACATTTCATAGTTCCAATAACAAACCAATAATAATTGGGATTTAGAGCTTGGGAGGAATTGATCTCATTGTCATTGTCCACTGGTGCATTTTGAAGACTCAACTAAACCAGCTAGGACAACTAGATATTTACACACACGCGCGCAAAAGAATCTAAACATACATCTTATACCTTTTACAAAAATTAACTCACAATGGATCACAGACCTAAACATAAGATATAAACCTATGAAATGCCTAGAAAATAACATGGGAGAAAATCTAGGTAATCTAGAGTTTGGCAATGACTTTTTAGATCTAACACCAAAGGCACAATCCATGAAAGAAAGAAGTGGTCAGCTGAACTTAACTAAAATTAAAATTTATGTTCTATGAAAGATACACTCCAGAGAATAAAAATAAAAGCCACAGACTGGAGGGAAATATTTACAAAAAACATAACTGATAATCAACTGTCTTCCAGAATATACAGAGAACCCTTAAAACTCAACGAGACGACAACTTGTTTTAAAAAAAAATGTGCCAAAAGCCTTAACAGATACCTCAACAGAGAAGATATTCATATGGCAAATAAGCATACAGAAAGATCTTGTGTCATAGAACAGTAGGAAAATGCATATTAGAACTGCAATGAAATACCACTAAACACCAATTGGATAGGCCAAAATCCAAAACACGGAAACATCAAAGACAAGAGTGTAGAGCAGGAACCCTCATTTATTGCAGATAGGAATGTAAAATGGTACAACCACTTTGGAAGACGTTTGGTGGCTTCTTACAAAACTAAACATACTCTTACTATACTACCCAGCAATCATACTCTTAGATATTTTTCCAGTGGAATTGAAGACTTATGTGCACAGATAAATTTGTACACAGACGTTTATATCAACTTTATTCATAAATGCCAAAACTTGGAAGAAATCAAAATGTTTTTCAGTAGGTGATTGGAAAATAAACTGTGGTACACATAGACAATGGAATATTATTCAGTGGTAAAATTAAATGAGTTATCAATCCATTAAAAGACATGAAGGAATCTTAAATGCATATTATTAAGCAAAAGAAGTCAGTCATAAAAGATTCCATACATATGATTCCAACTATATGACATTCCGGAAAAGGCAAAGTAATGGAGACAGTAAAAAGATGAGTCGATGTCAAAGGTCAGGGAAAAGAGAGGGATAGATGGGTATACCACAGAGAATTTATAGGGCATACAATTATTCTGTATGATACTATAATGATGAATATGTGTCTTTAGAATTCGTCCAAACCTATATAATGTACAAGAGTGAACCCTAATGTAAACTATGGACTTTGGATGATAATGATGTACCAATGTATGTTTGTCAATTGTAACAAACGTACACACTGGTGGGGTATATTGATAATGGGAGAATCTGTGCATGTGTGGGAACAGGGGCTATAAAGAAAATCTCTGTATCATCTGCTTAATTTTGCTGTAAAACTAAAACTGCTCATATACACTGGAGGTTCCAAAAAATGTATACAATTTTTAAGAGATGTTATCAGCCAGGTGTGGTGAGTACCACTGCACTCCAGCCTGGGTGACAGAGTAAGACTCCAACTAAAAAAAGAAACTTTTTTTAAAGTAAAAAAAGAAGCTTTTTTTAAAGTAAAAAAAGAAGCTTTTTTTAAAGTAAAAAAAGAGATGTTGTCAATGTATTACTTCTAGTTTGCCATAATCAGAGGTGTCTAGACACTGATGATTTGAGCATCTCTTATAATTGCAGAAGTCAAACATGACTTGTATTCATCTTTTGTTATTGGAATATATTGAGTATTACAATTTCCATACAGCTTTTTTCTTTCTTAAAATGTGCATACATTTTTGGCACCCTCTGTATATGCAGAGGAACCGAGGCCTGAGTAATGTTTACTTCAATGCCTGTGCCCCAAGTGTACCACTATGCCAATGTATCTACAACAGAGGAAAAACACTCCATACAGGGAACTTATTAATGTCAATGCAGGCATGATGTGTCATTGACAAATAAAACCTGTGCTTTCCGATCGTATTTTACCCTCAAAGGCCAAGGAGCTGTATAAAGTGAATATGATCATCTCAAAGTAGAATTATCAAACATTTGTATTACAGAAAAAAAAAATAGGAAACTTCTACAGCATCACTGTAGATTCAGGTTAATACTTGTTGTTAGATTTATCTCAAAATGAAAGAAATATTCATTCCCTTTTGATGGAGCTGTGCTTGCTGAACTTTTCTTCATCAGCAACCTCTTAGGTTTTTTTTCAACGAATCTTATGCTTTGGGACAGTGTCTGTAACCCAAAGCAAATAACAACTAATTCATTTTCCCACACATTTTTTTCTTTTATAGAGACACGATCTTTTACATATTTATGGGGTACAGGTATTTGTTACATGCATAGAATGTGTGATGATCAAGCCGGGGCATAAGGATATCCATCACCTTGGTTATTTGTCATTTCCATGTGTTGGCACCACTTTGAGTCCTCTCTTCTGGTAACTTTGACATCAACAATTGCTGCGAAGTAGAGTTACCCTAGTCTGCTATCAATAGAACTTATTTATTCTATCAAACTGTATGTTTGTACCCATTAACCAATCTTTCTTCATCGCTCCTCTTATCCACACACATTCTCCAGTCTCTGGTACTATTATTTCGTTTCATATGTCCATGAGTCCAAGTTTTTCAACTTCCTTATATGAGTGAAAACATACAGCATTTGCCTTTCTGTGCCTGGCTTATTTCACTTAACATAACGACTTCTAGTTTCGTCCATGTTGGTGATTTCACTCTTTTTTATGGCTGAATAATATTCCATTGTGTATATATATCACATTTTCTTTATTTATCCACTCTTCAGTTGATATATCTTCGCTATTTTGAATAGGACTGCAATGAACATGTGAGTGTTGGTATCCCTTTGATTTACTTATTATTTTTCCTTTGGATAAATACCCGGTAGTGGGATAGCTGGATTGTATGGTAGGTCTATTTTTAGTTTTTTGAGAAATCTCCATACTGTTTTCCATAGTGGCTGCACTAATTTACATACTCACCACAGGTTATAAGAGTTCCCTCTTCTCTGCATCCTTTGTAGCATCGCTATTTTCTGTCTTTTTAATAATAGCCATTCTAACTGGGATAAGTTAAAAAGTACTGGCTTAAAATGCTTACTTAAATCAAAAATTAAAAATAAAAGCTCTCTTACAGAAGGGCTCAAATGTTCCAAGGATCGTTGGTGCATAATGACACAGGCATTCTGGGATATGCATTGACTGTGTCTGGATTCTGGGATATAACATTGCAATTATTAATCATAAAGAGAAAAAGGACATTTACAGTAGCTGATGGCAAAGGAATAGATGAAGTCTTCAAGTATAACTAAAGTATCATTCAAACCCATAAGGCAATGGAGCAATATTTATACAATTCTGAAAGAGAAGATGAAACAAAGATTGCCTTAATAATAAAGCAGTTGTTTATTAGTTACAAATCAGTATATCTGAGCAAATTTTGCAAAGAAATATAAGACAGAATAACAATTTATTGTATACTATAAAATCACTGAGAGATTTAAAATTTTGTTACCACAAAAAAGATAGGTGAGTTAATACACATGTAAATTAGTTTGATTCAGACATTCTATAATGTATACCTATTTTAAAACATTGTGTTATACACTGTAAACATATGAATTAATTTATCAATAAAAAATAATAAATCTTAGGCCATAACCTGGATATAATAATAGCAAAAAAAGTTGGTGCTAAAATAACTACCACTTCAGCTTTCTTGTAGTTTTCAGTTACCTCAAATTCAATCTCAAGTACATGGTGAACATAGACTCTTCTTATAGAAGTGCATGTAATTGATTTTAGTGAAGTTTCCTCACATAGGTTCACCTCCTAAGGGTTTACAATATGATAGAAGATCTATTATTTCAATTTATGAGAAATTATAGACCAAAGTTTAATATAAAGTTTTAAGAAGATGTCCTTAATTGACTCAGATGGAGTAACTTACAGTGTACCCATTCTCCCACTGAACTAGAAAATACATATAAAATAAATAAAGAAATATCTGCTTACACAATTAGAGAGTTACCAAAGCAGTCAAGATTGAGGGGCCATGTCCTGGAAAGAAGGGAAGAGTTGTGAAAGTTAATCCAACCTTTCATCTACTAGTTTTCCCCTTGAAGCATTAACCAATCTTGGGCTGCAAAGGGCAAGGAGTCTGAGAAGCTGGACTTAATCTCTTCTTCATTTCACAAGGCTAAAAACACAAAAATTGGAAATTAGGACTGCATCTAAGTATAAACAGTCAAGTTCCCAGAGAGTAGGAAATCACATAGACACGCTTCTGGCACTCTTCACAGTTTTCTCCTTGAGACATTTACTGATTCCTAAGCTTTGTGGGCTAGAGTCCCTGAAGACAAGAAAAAATTAGAATAAAATCTGAAAGGATATTTTGTCAATCTTACTAAGCTAGAAATACAAAAATTAAATTTCCGAACTGACCAATGAGGCAGGACACTACCTTTCAGTTAGGATGCCTAAAGGGCAAACAAGAAATAGAATCAGTCTTACAGATACTACAACCCATACAGGATGCAACTGAGTTATGAACTGGATCAAATTGATATGCTTACACTCTAACTGCCTTCTAGAGGATAGGGTGGATGCATTCCAAAAAAAATAATCACCAAAAACTTCCATAGTTTTTCAGAGTATGTCTAGCATAAAATAAATTATAAAGCACACACAAAAAAAAATAGGAGGAAAAAACAGAGGGAAAAAATATTCAAATTGAAAATCCCCATAGGTTTGAGGTTAACAGACACTGATTTTTAAATAAGTATGATTAGCACGTTTAGGAATATAGAAAAGATGAAGTTCTCCCAAGATAACTGAATATTTTTTAAAGAATAAAATACAAAATCTAGATTTGAAAAAAATTAACAACTGAAAACAGATACTCAATAGAAGTGTTTGGCAGCAAATTAAACACAGCTAAAGAAAAAATAAGTAAACTGGAAAATAGAACAGGAGACAATTCACATGAAAAATAACATAGAGAAAATATATGGAAAAATATAGAAAAAAATGGAAGGGGAGTATGGGGTAGAGTAAAAATGTTTAATATATTAGTACTTAAAAATTACAAAGGGAGAAGAGAGGAAAAGAGCAACAGCAATATTTGAAGAAATAATGGCTAATAATAATCCAAGGAAATAATTTGCCAATATAAAACATAAACTGGCATACATCTAATCAAGATTCAAGAAACTCTGTAAGCCTTAGGTATAATAAATATTTAAAATTTGCACCTCCGAACGTCAGAGCCTAACTACTAGTAACATAGAAAAAAAATCCTTAAAAGCATCCAGAGAAGAAAGGAAGTAAAGAGTATTACCTTAAAAGTGATAATAATAAAGGACTGACAGCTGACTTTTACAGAGGAATGATGAAAGCCAGGGGAAACTGGAAAGCCATGAATAACTAATGGATATCAAATAAGAAATTAAAGGGAATATTAAAAATATCTTGAAGCAAATGAAAACAAAAACATAACATACTAAAATGTAGCAAAAGCATTTCTAAGATAGATGTTTATAGCAACAAATGACTATAACAAAGAGAGAGGCTGCATATAAATGACTTAATATTATACCTCAAAGAACTAGAAAAATGACAAACTAAGTCCAAAATTAACAGAAGAAAGACTATAAAAATATCAGAGCACAAGTAATAAAATTAACTAGAAAAAATACAAAAGATCAACATAACTAAGAGTTGTTTTTTAAAAAAATAAAATTGATAAACCCTTATTTAGACTAGTCAAGAAAAGTTCAAATAAATAAAGTCTAAAATAAAATAGAAGACATTGAAACTAATAGCACAGAATACAAAGGATCATAAGTTACCATTACAAACAATTGTATGCCAAAAATTGGATAATCTAGAAGAATTGGATAAATTCTTAGACACATACAATATGCCAAGATGAAATAATGAAGAAATATAAAATCTGAATAAATCACTTATGAGAGGAGAATTAATCAATAATTAAAAGTTTCCCATCAAAGAAAATCCCAGGACCTAATGAACAAACTGCTGAATTCTACTAAACATGTAAAGAACAACTAATACCAATTCTTCTCAAACTCTACCAAAAAAAAAAGTTATATAAGAGGGAATACTTCCAAATCCATCATAAAAGCATTGTCCTAATATGAAAGTCAGACAATGATACTACAAGAAAAACAATTACAGGTCAATGTCCTTGATAAGCCTACATGCAAAAATCCTCAAGAAAATACTAACAACCTGTTTCAAAAGTACATTAAAAGGATTATTTACCATGATCAATGAGATTTATTTCTGAGATACAAGGATGATTCAGCATATGCAAATCAATAAATGTGACACACCACATTAACAGAATAAAAGACAAAATCAATGTGACCTTTTTAATACATGCAGAAAAAGTATTTAGTAAAATTCAACATCATTTTATGATTGAAAAAAAAGCACTCAATAAGTTAGGTATAGAAGGAGTGAAACACAGGACACACTCAATGATAAAAGTTTGAAAGCTTTTTCTCAGAGAGCAAGGACAAAATAATGATGCCCACACTCACCAGTCCTATAAAAAATAGTACTGGAAATTCTAGCCAAAGCCATTAGGCAAGATAAATAAATAAATTGCATAAAAATCAGAAAGAAAAAAGTGAAATTGTCTCTGTTGGCAGATGACATGATTTTAAATACAGAAAAACCCAAAGACTCCAGAATCCTGTTAGGACTAATAAACAAATTCAGTAAAGTTGGATACAGAATCAACATTAAAAATCAGTAGCGTTTCCTTACACTAACAGCAAGCTAATAAAAAAAATCCTATTTACAATAGCTACAAAATTAAAATAACTATGAATATATTTAGTCAAGGAGGTGAAAGATCTATACATTGAAAGCTACAAAACATCAATGAACTAAATTAAAGAAGACACAAATGAATGAAAAGTTATCCTGTGTTTACAAACTGGGAGAATTAATATTGTTAAAAATGTTCATACTAATCAAAGCAATCTACAGATTCACTATAATCCCTATTGAAATTTCAATGACAAAGATAGAAAGAATTCCTAAGATTTGTATTGAACCTCAAAAAACCCAATTGATGAATTTTTGTATGGAACCACAAAAAACCCCATAGATGAACAGATCATTATGTTCATCAACAGATAAGTGGATGAAAAAAACTAAAGAAAATACGGAATATATACATAATGGAATAGTATTCAGCCTTAAAAAAATGTTGGAAACTCTGTCATCTGTGACAACGTGGATGAACCTGGAGGACATTATGTTAAGTGAAATAATCCAGGCAAATAAAAACAAATAAAGTGTGATCTTACTTACACATGAAGTCTAAAATATTCAAACTTATAGAAGCAAATAGTAGAATCGTGGTTGCCAAGAAATGAGATGGAAGGGGAAACAAGTTGGGGAGATGGTCAAAGTATACAACATTTCAGTCAGACAGCAATTAGTTCAAGATATCTATTGTACATCATAATGACTATAGTTAATAACAATATATTATATGCCTGAAAATTGCTAAGAGAGTAGATTTTTAACTGTTTCACCACAAAAGTGATAAGTATGTGTGAAGTGATGCATATGTCATTGGTAAAATGTAGCCATTTCACAGTGCACATACATTATAAAATAACATTGTTGTATACCATAAATAAAATTTTTGCTGACTATAAAAATAAAGAAAATTAAGAGTGGATAACAACGTATTTAAACTTACATTTGATTTTGAATTATAACAAGATTAGCCTAACAAAAAATGAAAATAAAAAACTATGTTTAAATATCAAAAAGAACATAATTGTCAAACTAGACGCATAATTATCAGACCACTGATAATTAGGAGTGAAGGTAATTTTCACTTATGATAATGATGAAGTAGCAGACACTGAATTTACCCTCTTGCCCTAAAAAATTAAAGATCTGGAAAATCTGCATTCAACAATACATTTCTGACACTAGACAACAGGCAGACAGTAATCCCCAAGAGAATACAAATGAATGAGGTGACCCGTACAGTAGTTTGAGGTTACTTCCTAGAGCGTTTCCAGGCTATACTGCAAGGAAGGGAAATCCCAACAGAACTCAGTGAGCTCCCTGAGCTAAAGAGACAAAATATTGAACTTAAGAAGGCCAAGGAAGCCAGAATCTACTGGGCAGAATACAGAGGAAAAGATTTCTGCACAAAGAGAGTTCTGGAGATATGGAAAGGGTGCTTCTTAATTTTTCACCTCAATTCTGATCAGTCTGTTTGTGTGAGGAAACTACACAAAACCAGAGGAAAACCAGAAAGGAGCTCATTTTTAAATTATCAAAGATCACATATGACTAAAAATAATTCACCTTCATCACAGCCAGAGTAGAAAAGCTCCATAGCACACAGGGTTTGGGTGGAGTGTTAGAAGAGTATTGTCTCTGTATTGGAGCCATAGTGGTCCTAGACTAGCGGCTGCTGTTGTCCTCCCTAACAAAGCTTAGGGGTAAGGATATTAAGACAGTGATTATTAGTACACTTCATGTACTCAAGAAAACAAAATACTGGATGAGTATGTTAAGGAGAGATATGGAAAATATTTTTTAAAGACCCAGATTGAACCTCTAGAGATAAATAACACAATGTGTAAAATGAAAAAATACACAGGATTTATTGACAGCGGATTAGACTGAAGTAGAAAAATACATGAACGATCTAAAATGAAACCTAGAAAAAATAAATAGGGAGATGGGGAAAAACTCTCAGTGGACTATTATTGTATTATTAGTCCCAGATGGAGGGAGGGAAGAAAAATATTTAAAGACATAGTGGTTAAAACTTCTCCACATTTCATGACGATCACAACCCCATGGATTAAAAAGTTCAATAAAACCCAAGCACAGGAAGAATGAGGAAAATTACAACAAGATAAAATATGACCAAATTGCTTAAGCTAGTGATAAAAATAAAATTTTTAAATCAGTCAGACAGCAGAAGACATCATGTACAGAAAAATAAACAGAAAGATAGCAGAGTTATACTTAAAAAGTATGCAAAAAATAAAATGCGGAGTATTGCCATTAAATAATACATGTCATAAGACAGTGGAACATCTTTAAAGCACTGAAAGAAAAAATCTAACCTACAGTTTTATACACAGTAAAGCTATGTTTTTGAATAATGAAGGTAAAATAATGGCCTTTCAGATCAACAAAAGCTGAGAGAAGTTATTTTTTTATTCAGAAAAAAATTTTATAAGATAAGGGCTTGCTATGTTGTCCTGGCTGGCCTTGAACTCCTGGGCTCGAGAATCCTCCTGCCTCAACTTCCCAATGTGCTGGGATTACAGGAATGAGCCACCATGCCTGGCCCAAAAAGAATTTATTACCAGCAGACTAGTACCATAAGAAATGTTAATGAGAAAATGCTTGAGGAAAAAGTAAAATGATACCAAATAGAAATCAGAATCTGCACAAAAGAATGAAAAAGAGAATGATAAATATATGGGTAAAAAATAAGAACTTTTTTGTTTGTAAGATTTTAGAAGATAATTGTTTAAAGCAAAATGATAACAATATATCATGGGGTTTATAATATATATAAAATGTTATAAGAGTAAATGTATTATAACAATTGCAAAAAGGCTGGTAAAGGTAGAAATGGAAGTGCTTCTGAGGTCACTATCATATGACAAGTGGTGTACTATCACTGAAGACAGACTGTGATAAGTTATAGATACGTATTATAAACCCCAAAGTACTATAAACAACAAAGAGTTATAGCTTGTAAGCCAACAAAGAAGACAAAATGGAATCATAAAACATATTCAATTACTATGAATAAAGACAGGAAAAGAGGAGAATGGGAAAACAGCAGTGAAACTAATAGAAAATAATTATCAAGATGGTAAATTTAAACATGACTGCATCAATAATCACATTATCATAAATGGTCTAAACACTCCGATTAGAAGGCAGAGATTGTCAGAGTGGATTCAAAAATATAAAACAATACACATCTATATTCTGTCTTAAAAAATCATACTTTGTATAAGATACAGTTAAATGATAGTAAAGGAAAATCCCATAAAATATTTTGAACTGAATAAACAACATAATAAAATGTATGAGATACAACTAAAATAGTGATTAGAGGGAAATTTATAGCATTAAATGCTCATACAGGAAAGAAGTGTCTGAAATTAATAACCTAAGCTTTCACTCTAAGAAACTAGAAAAAACAAGAACAAATTAAACCAAAGACAATCAGAAGGGAAGAAATAACAAGTGAAGAAATCAATGAAATAAAAAACAGAAAAATAATAGTGAAAACTAATAGATTCAAATCTGGTTATTTGAATATATCAATAAAACCAATTACTCTCTGGCCAGATTGGAGGAGGAGAGAGAGGGAGAGAGAGAGAGAGAGAGAGAGAGAGAGAGAGAGAATCTCCTATATCAGGAATAAGAGGGGACATCACTACAGATCCTGCAGACATTTTAAAAGTAATAAAGATTAGTCCAAGAATTGCTTATGTCTGATTCCACAAGGAACTTGTCAGTGTAGATTCTTGGACCCCAACATAATCACAATGATTATGATAGGAGTAGGGGCATGACAGGATTTTGCATTTTTGTAAACCATCCAGGTGACAGATGCAAAGTAGTGCCCAAGGTGCACTGTCTTAGAGTAGGGTCAGTTAGTTTCCAAGATTTATGACTAGGAAAATAAAAAAGAGGTCATGCTCCCTTGCCTTATGTATAAAGTTTAGATCTAGGCTGTCTATAAACAACTTGTCAGGCACATGCAAAGGGGCAATTGTAGTGATGAACAATGGCGCATCCATAAATTCAAGATTCTCTTCATTTTTTTTCCCAAGGCACATGCCTTGAAGTTGAAGGTCAGATAGGTGGCACCTTCCCATGTGCATATTTCAAAAAAGTGAAACTTTAAAATTGTCCACCAGGGTAAAATAAAATACCTCAGTGATCCATTCTGGTATCTGTACACAAGATCTTATTTGGCTCCTGTCTTATTTACAGGTCTCTAGCAGTCTCTTCTCCTAGAAAACAATTGAAAGCAAGGAAGTTAAAACAATATTACCATAGGGCTAAAAATAAATCTGCTTGACACCTTTTGAGTAAAGCACTCACACCCGTACCCACTTGACTCTTATTGCTGACATATGATTCTCAAAACTCAGAAAACAAGATGCACAACTTATCATGATGCCATCATTGTAAGCTCACAGCAGCCAGAGACTTGCTTATCCATTGTACAGAGAAGGCCATTCTCTCGTTGTAGCCAACTCCTCAAGCCCCAGGGCTTTCCAGTAGCCCAGGCAGGCCAGAGTTCTGGCAGGATATAGCCTATTACATACTGTTTAAATAAAGATTTGCAAGAAAAATAAATTCATGGCAACATTCATTATTGATCACTCTCAAAACTGTCTGGAGAATTCCCTAGAGGGCTTAAGAAAGAAATTAAACATTGTTTTCCTGAGTTGTTTCCTGCTGTTTTTCCACTTCATTGGTTTTGCTCCCATAATTGCGTGTGTTCCTATAGGCATATGTTTTAATATGGCTGAATTATTTTATACAACTTCTGGATCATATGTCAGCAATTTGGGTGTGAATAACTATAATAACAATGGTGTTAATTATCATCATGATGATAAGAAGATAGCCTTAGTGTTTCTTCTTTACCATCATCTCTTAAATCTTTCATTCCTTTTAATCTGATCTAAAATCTGCAGATAACAAATTCCAAATTATTTCTTATCTCCTTTGCTCTCTATTGATGAAGGTTCTTCCTCTTGCTTTCCTGGCTGTTGCTCTCTTCTGGTTTTCCTCCTATATCTCTGACCTCATAGATACTTATCATCAACTTTATGAGTTTAAAAAGTTGAACATTTCTCAGAATTCTAATCAGAGCTTTCTCATCTCATTCCAAATATTCTTAGCTTCTTACCTCTTCTCATGACTTCAAACATTAACAATCTACATATCTAGAACTGACATCTTTGATGCAGAATTCAACATGTCACTCTCCATATCTCAATTTATTGTTCCAGTGTCATCTTCCTACTCTCTCACAAACCCTGTGTTCCAAACCAACTACTCTGCTCCTGGTTCAGTCAACATTCTGACCTTCTTATATTCATAGCTGTGACTTTCTAGTACTCATGTTTCAACAAATCATGTCCAGCAGTATATTAAAATTAGCAAATAATCCATTATTGAGTCTGTTTAATTCATGGAAAGTAAGAATGGTCCGACATTAAAAATATATAATATTGACCAGACACGGCTCACTTTTATAATCCCAGCACTTTGGGAGGCCAAGGTGGAAGAATCACTTGAGCCCAAGAGTCTGACACCCGCCTGGTAAACATGGCAAAACCCCCATCTTTACAAAAAAAAAAAAAAAACTTTAAAAAAATTAGCTGGGTATGATGCTGAGTGTCTGTAATTCTACCTACATGGGAGGTGGATGACTTGAGACTAGGAGTTCAAGGCTACAGTGAGTTGTGATCATGTCACTGCACTCCAACCTGGAAAAGAGAGCAAGACCATCTCAGGAAAAAAAAAAAAAAAAAAATATATATATATATATATATATATATGTGTGTTCATATATGTGTATTATATGTATATACACATTATGTGTTTAATATGTTTGCATTACATATGTAATATATAACATATTAAATATGCATAATATACATATATATAAATTATGTATATTCATTTCTAGTTTTTTATCGCATAGAATACTGAAACTAAGATGCTAACTTCTTCACAGATTTAAAGGAAAAACCCTGTCTCAGGCCTGTCAACACTCATTCTACCAAGTAATAAAGCACCCGCATCATCCCTTTAAAAAGGAAAGTCTTCATAAGTATGTTCGTTATCCCCACCAGTACATAATATTTTTTCTGAAAGTTCTATCCAAAGAAGTAAGACAATAAAAAGTTGCACAAAATATAAATATAGGAAAGGCTAAGAAAAAGGGTCATTGTTTACATATTTTATGGTTGTCTTCCTAAAAAATTATCTGGTAATCTATTTGAGCTAATAATAGAATTTAGTTAGGTGGTCTAATAATAAACATTAAAAACTAATCACCTCCGTGAAGTGAAGCAATGATCAGTGGGAAAAGATAACCAACAACATACTCAGAATTACCAGAATCAGTTACAGTAGCAAGAAAATTACAGATACAAACACATATACTATATAATTCCAGATACAAACACATATACTATATAAATAGATTGAGATCTATATATCCCTATATGTAATATGTATGTATACACGCAACACTGATGATTTTTGAACAGCATAGGGGGGTGAGGCGGACTCCCCCCGCACAGTCAAAAATCCATGTTTAACTTTTGATTCCCCCAAAATTTAACTACCAGTAGCCTGCTGACCAGAACCTTTACTGATAGCATAGACAGTTGATTGACACACGGTCTAGTATCTACATATGATTTACGCATTCATGACATTCCCTTATTTTTCTTAACTTTTCCATATTTCATCTGTACATTTTTCACATTGTTGCAAATATCCAGAAAATGTCTCAATGCATTCATCGAAAAAAATTCCACATGTAGATGGACCCATGCAGTTCAAACTCATGCTGTTCAAGGGTCAACTGTATATTTTATATACATATCCATCTAATATACTGAAATGTGAAGATAGTCATGCTATGAATATTTATCTGTTTATTTAAATCATACTGTGAATTTTTTTATTTAAAGGTACAATAGCCCTTTCTGTCTCCGCTGCTGACATGGCGCCCATGAAAAAGCTTGTGGTGAAGGGGGGCAAAAAAAAAAAGAAAAGAAACAGCCTCTGAAGTTCACTCTTGATTGCACCCTCCCTGTAGAAGATGGAATCATGGATGCAGCCAATTTTGAGCAGTTTTTGCGAGAGAGGATCAAAGTGAATGGAAAAGCTGGGAATCTCGGTGAGGGGTTGTGGCCATTGAAAGGAGTGAGAGCAAAATCACTGCAGCTTCCAAGGTGCCTTTTTTGGTGAGGTATTTGAAATATCTCACCAAAAAATATGTGAAGAAGAATAATCTACCTAATTGGTTGCGCATAGCTGCCAACAGCAAAGAGAGTTATGAGTTACGTTACTTCCAAATTAAACAGGATGAAGAAGAGGAGGAAGATGAGGATTAAAAGTCATTTATCTTCAATATTTTGTATGAGTTCTTGAATAAAACTTGGGAACAGAAAAAAGTACAATAGATAGTAAGGGAGTTCCACAAATAGTCTTGCAATAAGTTGGCATTCTGATACTCATATTAACAGCTTTAAGTTAGATGACATGTTTAGGGCCAATAAATAATGCACTTCAGAAGAGGATTTTTGTGGTGTTAATTACATCACAATAAAAATTTTTAAATAAAATAAACATATAATGCCTCTAAAGGGGTGACTACCCAACCTCACATGGCATCATGCTTACTCATATATGTGGAAGCACAGACATAGACACACATAGTTATACATATGTGAACCAGAACAATATAGCTTCCAAATTTATTACTGGCAGTAATAAGATCTTCACCTTCCATACACCTCCCATGGTACTTGGTGGGTTTCTACTCTGTAATCTTATATAAGAGTGTCACTTTGCAGCCCGTGCTTTTACATTACCTATGGTGGCATGCCATGCTCATTCAAGTGTGAAGGTGCACATATTCCCACTAATTTTTATCCCCAGTGTTGCATTATTTATGCCTCTCCCGTCAAAGTCTCTGAGGAAGTAAGGACCTTGCCCAAATTCTCAAAAATAGTAGCTTCCAGATGTAGGACTTGAATCCAGGTCTCTAGATTGTATGCCAGGGTTAAGGCAGGCCCAGGGCCCAGATCATGTGTATCTGCCTTTCTTCCTCCATTAAAGCCTTCCTGGAAAGTCTCCTTCCTACCCCATGGCTCCAGGATCTGCCCCCCCCCACCTCCCCGGAGTAAGTCACCACAGTGGAGAGGGACACCAGTGAGTCAGGGTCCCTGGTGCTACTCCCACTCCCCACCTTCCAGTGATGTTCACCAAAGACACCCCACTGACAAGATTAACTGGGGGATGTCCAGGTCCCTCTTCAGGCCGGCTAACCATAGCATCGGGAGTGGGACAGGGAACCTCCAATTTGAAGACCATGGCGGGCACTTCTGACCAGGCAAGTTGAGAAGCAGTGCATGGTCACAGCCGCACCGTTAGCCTTATCTCCATAGAATCCTTGACCGTGAAGGCTCATGAACGTCTCCATCATAGAGAAAGTTGGCGATGGAATTTTGAACATGAATTCAATTTCCAGCGATCCTTTGTAGGGGATTTGAGAATCTGAGACACACCCTGCAGAGGCCAGTCGTGAATGATGTAAGAGTCCTAGAAACTGATCAACCTCGTTAATAAACAAAGGCAAGCCAATGTGAGCAAGTTACCTTTTTGGAGCCTGTCTAATGAGCAAAGATTTAAAAAGTGACCAGGATCTGCCAGGGCTTAAAAAGTGGACACTCTGAAGGGAAAGGGAAATCCAGGCACATTTTCTGCAGTGACCCCATCCCTGCTCTCCCAGGACTCCATCTGCAGGAAGTCACGTGTGTGCGGAAATGAATTTTCAATCCCAGCTAATGCTGCAGTACTTGGAGTTGCAGAAAACGACAAACACTCTAAGTATCAAGCAGAAAGGAATAGGGTGACTGAGCTAACGGGTGGTGGACTCACAGTAAAAAACACTATGTGACTATTGTTTGTAAATGTAGATCTGTGATTATAGACTTGGAAACATATTCATAATGTAAAATTAAGTGAGGAAAGAAGGCTGTAAACAGGATAAATATGAAGCCCGTTTTGCTTTAAATAATAACTACATACATAATATATGCATCTGCATATACCTATATTTTATATATTTTTATTCACAGAAACAAAGATTTCGATGCATAAATACCAAATTGCTAGCAGTAGTTACCTTCTAGCGTATTTTCTTTTCTCTTTTTACTTCGTTCTCTCTTTCTTTTCTTTTTGCTTGTCTGTGTTTCTCTTCTGCAATTATTTTTATATTTATAAAAATATGTAAATATTTTTACATACATGTATATCATATGAGCTTCCCAGAACCTTCTACAGCTCTCAGGAACGAACATGCTGACCAACAGCGGGCCCGGGTGGAAAGTGAAGGCGCCGAGCATCACTCTGAGACTTGGCCTGGGATGCTCCTGGTCTCCTCTCCAGCTTCCTGCGCACAGAGAGGCGAGGCTGGCTCAGGCCCCGATGGTGACGCCGGCGACGGCGACAGGGAGGTGTGCGAAGCCGGGCGCGAGCTGTGCCAGCTCTCGCTAATCCTCTGCAGTATGGTTCGCTGCTAATTTGTCATGGCACATATTTGCCTTATGTCTAATTAGCATCAAATTGCAAACTGCTATTTGCTAACAATTTGTTGCATCAATCTGCTTGAAAATCTATAGTTTAGAATTGGATTGCAACTTATCCTGTCTATCAAAATTCTAGTTCACACATACACAAAATAACTTCCCCTTCCCGCCAAAAACGTCGCAATGTTTGCAGTGGCACAAAAGGAGAGCGATGTGATTTTTTTTTTTTTTTCCTGAAGGAAGAAGAATAACCATGGGGTGTCTGATTTCGAATGTCCTGACTTCGCTTTCTCATGGCCTGAGAAGAGAGCTAGAATGGTGCTCACACACACACAGAGTGTGCTCACTCAGCCCTTTCTCGGGTACTTTATGGGAAAATCAAGACACATCAAAGGACCAGAAGCCCAGCTCTCAAGACCCAGAAATAGGACCCCCAGGCCAAGTTATGCAAGGAACAAGCCCCTGCCTCCTGGCCCGTCCTGCTGAAGGATGCAGCCCCACCCAGTATTCTGCCTGATTAGCCTGATAAATGCCGGCAACCTCTTAAGGAAGGAGGGACTAATACTTTCCTTATTTTCAAATGGTGAGACTGAGGCTGAAATTATAAATTGCCCGAGGTCACATGTGTAGCAAATGGCAGATCAGAGATAGAGATGATAAACCTGCGACGTTTCACTACTAAGGTGACCCTCTAAATATCAAAAACAGGTGCTAGGAATAATAATGATGATGTGAAATTCAGGAAATAAAATATGAATAAAATACTAGAAAACTAATGAAATAAAAAGAAAACCATATCTAATGATGTCATCACTCTTGACGGTCCGGCCTTGTGGAGACAACATCTAGTTGGATGGTTCCCCTTTTGGCTTGGCGACATACCCCATGCACAGATGGAAGACTCTCAGCCTTCAACTCCTAGACCTCCTCATGGTCTTGAAAGCCACCTCCTGTGGTCCAAGCTGAATGAAGAACTGAGATAACCTCGACGGCAGAAGGACAACTCCTGTGGAGTCCAAGGAGAGTCCAAAGGTGACATCGGGGTGGGCATTCCCTCCTTCCCTGTTCATTGGGCAGGGAAGAGAAGTTTTCACAGAGAGATGCTAGAACACCATTGCAGAGCACAGACACAGTAGCTGTGACAGCCTCAGTCCAGTAGGTAGTTGGTTAAAAATGTGGCACTGGTTAAAATTCATTGACCTCTCGAGTGGCCTCCGGACAAGAGGTCCTCACGGTGAGCCAGCCCAGTTTTCTTCAGCACTCCTAAAGAATCGCCTTGTTTGGAAAAAAAGTTCATGCTGACATTTTAAATGATCATAACTATTATTATTATAAATATTCAAAACCTCTCTTTCTGTGGCATCTGCTAAGAATTTCTTGGGGTGGAGGTCAAAGCTTGTCCAAGAGAATCTCCAAGGGAGAAGCTAGAGATTTCACAAGGACGATTGACAAGAGTTCTTTTCTCACATCCATGAATGTGGTCGAGTATCGTTAGCTTAATATGCAGAACTGATGTCCCTTGGACAGATGCTCAGGGAACCCTTTCCAGGTGTCCTGGCCTGTGTTAGGTGGTGGTAACAGTGAAGGAACGAGGGGCGCAGGCCATCACAGAGCACAGGGTGTAAAGACACAGGATGTAAAGGGACACTCAAGACAATAAGGCGAGCTCTTGGTAAGGACAAAGTCTGGTGAACGGTCTGGGGACCGTTTGTCTGGGGACAGACAAACAGAGAAGGCTTCCTGGAGGAAAGGATGCCTGAGCTGGAACAGGAAGAAAAAGTGGAAGGGGCACAAGTATCCTTCCGGGCAGAAGGAGGGGCAGGTACGAAGGCCCACGCACCCCAGGGAGCTGAAGCACCTCTGAGCGACACACGAGGCCAAGGGTGAGCCCAAAGCTCCTGGCTCCCCCCTGCCGGTTGAGAGATCCCCTTCCAAAAGGCAAAGTCTCAGGATGCCTGCAGGACACAGCCTTCTCTAGCTTTCTTGAGTGTCGATTGATGTACAGCTCTTTCTCTGTTGAGCTCACTGGAGGAGTCGGGCAAAGGGAAGGAAGATTCTGAGCAGATTGAGCCAGACACAGGAAGCAGGTTGAGAAGCTTTCTTCGCATGTGTTCTTGGAATGACTCTTTTACTTAATACGATATTAAATGAGTGTTTGCCCCATACCAGATTCAAACAGAAATGATGCTACCAACTACTGCCCGGATGCACATTTTTCTACATTTGGACTGGAAAGAGGCCAGATACTGCATAGATCTACAACCGACATGGAAGTGCCGTGGGGAGGAAAAGCAAAAGATGCGCAGGAAAAAAACAATCCCCAAAGAATTGCTTCTGGGAGGAAGAAGGATGTCCACGCTAAAGAACTGAGCTTGGGGTTTATGTTCAAGTCCACTCGGCGGGTCAGGTAAGACTTCAGCATCCCCGGCCACACACAGACACACAAGCTCAGGATCTAGAACAGGCAGGAAACTTGGGATCGAGCAGCAGCCAGGGAAAGCAGTCAGAAGGGCTTTCCAGAGGCTTGGCCCAGCACACAGAGGTCACCCTCAATCAGGGCCTGCCATGCGAAGACCTGCAGCATAAGCCTGTTGCTGTCAACACAGCAGAAGGACAACGCCAGCCATCTGCCAAGCCCAAGACACGGCCTCATTGTCATGGGTGGCATCCCAGAACACAGAGCCATTGTGTCCTTTGATCAAAGCCTGAGGAATCGCTTTGGTTTGGGATAAGTCAGATGCCTGAAAAGAGCACTCCTCAGAGGCCAGGGTTACAAGCCGTTCAGTCCCCTGCTGGTCCACCTGTAGACTCTGTTGTATACCTCACCCTGCGGACCCCAGCAGAGGACTGAGAGGTGGCTCAACTCCCTGTGTCTGCGTGTTCTGATTCTGCTGAGCGAAGATCCAAGGAGGTAACAATAATAGGTGTGCTCATGCCACATATTCTCCCTGTGGCATTAGCAAAAGAAGCGAGTTGAACCCTGGACAGGGAAAGAATGCCCCCAGGACCTCCCCCAGCACATCAGCCGGTGCTGGGACCCGCCCAGGATCCCTGCATCCCACATCGTGCCCCATGGCAGGGCCATCCTGGCCTCTCCCTGCTGCCTGCACAGCACACTGACCTGTAACCTTTTCAGTAACTCCAAGACATCTCTGGGACCTCCACACAGCTCCTGTCCAAACGTTGGGCTGCTAGCTATAAACTTTGTTTTGATGTCTTGCTTTTCGGGAATAATTACTCTGTACCTAAAATGTAAGCCTATTTACTGCTTGCGCAAAAAAGACGACAATAAAATCAATGTTGCACAATTCCCCCAAGTCCATCAAATCTTTTGCAATGTTAATGGACTGGCAGGTCTAAGAGGTGTGAGCTCATGCTGGCTGGAGTGGGTGCCCGGCTGGAGTGAAGGAACGTGCCTTTTCTCATCAACTTGTAGCCCCAGTCTGCCAAATGTATTCATTCAGAAAGTTGGCTCGTTCCCTGGGGTAAGAGGATGGCTGAAAGTAGGGAGGGTGATGACAGGAGATTGACAGGTACATGAAATCACAGGTTGTGTGGTTTGAAGGACGCAGGGACTGACATGTCCAACTCCATCCACTAGAGAGAGGAAGACAGGTCCAGAGAGGAGGAGCAGTTCCCCTGGGCCCCACCAGCAGACAAGTTGTGAAGCCGGAACCAGAACCTACATCTTCTGGTTCCTGGTTAGAATTAGATTCTCCAGTCTGCTCTGTGGGGAATTAAATGATTTGTTTCCCCTTTGGCGTTCCCTCCCGCAGCATAGAAAAAGTAACACCTTCAGCAAGAGGACAGGCTAAACGGTGTCTGCTAGTCATGTAACTAAGACAAGCACCAAGAAACTCTGTGTTCAAAGGAGTTTGAGAAAGGAATTATAAAAATTTTTGATTCCATGAAATCGCTGAGTATGCTGGCAAATTAAAGGTTCTGCTAGCCGGGTTCGGTGGCTCAGCCTGTAATCCCACGCCTTGGGAGGCCGAGGTGAGTGAATTGCCTGAGCCCACGGGTTCGAGTCCCGCCTGGGCAACTTGGCGAGACCTCATCTCTACAATAAATCAAAAAAATTAGCCAGCGTGGTAGCGCGAGCCTGTAGTTCCAGCTACTTGGAAGGCTGAAGTGGAAGGATCGCTGGAGCCCAGCCGGTGGAGGCTGCGGTTCTGCTAAGTCTTGTAATGAGTCATGTATTTGACTTTGTTTACATGGCATCTCTAAATGTCTATTAAGCAAGTTATTTTGGTGAAAGAGGTACCCAATATTGGTGAAAGAATTTGCTGTGCTTTTCACCAGCATCGCACAGGTTTCTTTCTTTCTTTTTTTTTTTTTTTTTTGAGTTGGAGTCTCACTCGGTCGCCCAGACTGGAGTGCAGTGGCCGCTCCCGGCCACCGCAGCCTCGACCCACAGGCCTCCAGCGATCCTTCCGCCTCAGCCTTCCGAGTAGCCGGAACTACAGGCGCGCGCTACCACGCCCAGTTGATTTTTTTATTTATTGCAGAGATGAGGTCTCGCTGCCCAGGCGGGTCTCGAACCCGCAGGCTCAGGCCATCCACTCACCTCAGCCTCCCAAAGGCGCGGGATGACAGGCTGAGCCACCGAGCCCGGCGCTCTGGTTTCTTGATGGCTGTGGAGAGCCAGGCCTGACAGGAACAAGTGTGGGAAAGGGTCTGTTATATGAAGAAAGCCGGGGGAGGGCAAGACACAGGAAGGGGAATGGTGAAAACAAACTCAGGATGCTGCCATCCAAGCCCAGAGCAGCCTGCACTGTCTTCTTCTCCCACGGAAGGCATGGGTGGGCTGGATGGAAGCCGAGAGAGGGAGCCCAGAGAGAGTCTGGAAAATTGCAAAAAACAGCTGAGCAGAGCAGTCCCCAGTGTGTCCAGTCTAGGACGACGTCTGGCTGGTGAGGCATCCGGGAACAGCAGAAGACAGAGGGTGGGGAAAAAAGAATTTGGGAGGAAGCAGCACACGGGGGCTCTGGCCAGGCTGCACCATCCCTCCGGGCCAGCTCTGAGAGTCTCATGAAGATGAAGAGGCATAGGTGCATCTGGCGTGACTGCAGTGGTCACTGGGGCTACATCCACTGTCCCGTCTGCGGCAGACTCCGTCCAAACAGAAGGTGCCCTCCCTGGGTACCACCTTCATCCACAGCAGCCAATCCTGGGAGAAGACGGACGTGCCCCAGAGAAGACGGACGTGCCCCAGGTTTGGTAGAGGTGACATGCCTTTGGTTTTGTTCTGTTGCCTCTTGTGGCCGCATCACAAGAACAAGTGGGTGACTTTCAGAAGCCGTCTCTTTACCAGACACTTCCTCCCTCACCACACCCCTGGGCATTTTCACCCCAGATGTCCATCCACCTCTCTGCTGCTTGCTCGCTTTGGGAGATTTTCTCATAGCCCTTCCCATAAGCTCAGCAGGACACTCCCTGGAGAAATGGAACTCTGCCTCTCAGAAATCACTTTCCAATCCTAACTTGTTTTCTGTCCCCCAAACAAATGTATTTCAGTGAAGATGCCCCCAGCGCCACGGTTTCTAACAATTTTTGGAAGGAAAATGTCACACAGCTCTGTGAAATCTGCCGGGATGCTGCTTCCTAAATTCCCCTTTCTTTTACTCAGAAAAACTCAATCGAATCAGGGAGGCATGATTCCCCGTTAGAGAACTCATTTTTCCTTTCCTCTGGTGGGTTAGATTTGTTTAGGTGTTCACTGATCCTGCACTTGATTAATCATCCCAGCTGCTTTCTCCCAGCTCACCAGTTGGGGCCGTGAAATTCCTGAAGGCTTTCGAGTCCTGTGGTCCTGTGACCATATGAGGTCCCGCTGCACCTTTAGCCAACATGTCACCGCTTCCCATATGAATTTCTTCAAAGCTCCCCGTAGAAGCTAATCCAATCCCAATTATTTGTTGTAGGTGTATCTGTGAATATGCACCCTCCTCCACCCTACCCCAGACCTGCACGCTCAGGCACACTTGAACTAATCCCTCCGACCTGCCTTTCTTAGACAGAATCAGATGACAGAGGCTCTTTGGGGAAAAGCAATGACGGAGCCCACAGGGACCAATAGGAAGAGGTGGAAGAATCACGTATGGTAAGAACGGAAACCAAGACGGTAGACATAAGGAATGGGAGCCAGAAAAGTAGAAAAGAGAAGGAAAATACATATTCAGAGAGAAAGAGAGGCTGTTCACTGCTCCTTCAGCAGGTTCCCAAGCCAAGGCATCCATCACCAGGTGCATGATGGAGGAACTCTGTCCCCTTACCTATGACCAGCGGCGATGTTTTTTCAGCGATTCCACAAGAGTCAAAAACCCAACAAAGCGCATCGCGGGCGCTGTAAAGGGAGCATGCTGCTCGTGTCTGTGACCACTGTATGCAAAGCTTGGCATTAGTCACAGCCAGGCCGGCTGTGACAGGCCTGAAGTGAGGGAGATTAATGCGAGGCTGGGGCACTTTATTATTGTCATTCTGTTCTTTCAGACTCTGCCTCTGACTTTCAATTTTGCTCCAGAATTAATTGTCTGCTCCCTGCAGTATGACTGATGGAGAAGGATACGCGTAGTCCAGGCACCTAGCTCTGGCCTTGACAGTCGCAGGCCCGGTGCGGAATGGATTGTGTGCGGTCAGGGTGGGGGACAGACAGGCATCCCTCAGAGAAACTGCCCCGTGCCACAGCTGACTTCAGTCAGATGTGACCGAAGATGAGCCTTTGCTAAGAATCCTTTTGGCTTGCAGGGTTCCTGACAACCTGGTCATGCCCTGTTATGAACTCTCCCTGGAACCCAGAGCTCCGTCAGTTGGGGAAGTCCTTCCCAGACCTTCTGGTGTCTGATTTTCTTCTTTTCTCTGGTTCTGGATAGCAAATTAGTGCAGTCTCCTAGGTCTCAGCCCTCCCACATGTAAGCACTTTTGTGAGCATGTCCAATACAGAATCTCTGACGATAGGAAATGCAAGGCTGCTGCCATGTTCTAGCCGGAGGTGAATATCCGCCTCCCTCCTCATCTACTCACCCCCGCCCTGTCTTCCTCCATTGCAAAACTAATCTGGAAAGCCTCTCTTAATATCAAATCCTAAAAGATGCCTCCAACAAAATAGCAACGTTCTCTATTTTAGAAGGAGCCAAGAAACGGTTGTTGAGTGAATACATGAATGTGTGAATGCATGCAAAGATATTTAATGGATAAATGAATCAATGGGGTTCCTATAAAGAATAAAACAGAGAGAGGCTTTTTTTAATAAATAAATAAGAACCTTTTTCAGTCACTTTTAAGCCAAATTCAGATCCCTCTGCTTTTCTATTTCCCCGTTAGCATCATTCCCACTGAAGATACGTTCATGGAAAACTGGGTGTAATTCTCTCTCTTTTTTCTTTTGTAAGTGGAATTCCACAATTAATGTTTAAAAATTTGGGAGAGGGGGAGAAAGTCTTTGAGGAAGGCATTTACAATGCTAACTTCTATGCTGTGGTCCGGGTGTGCATAGCACACATTGACTTTCAACTGGGGGCCCAGAGGCTATAGTTTCAACGCATGAGACTCACAGATTTCCCTAAGCCCTCTCAAGACAAAGTTTCATTAAAGAAAGAGCTCACGTGTCCCAGGCACCTCTTCCTCTAAGCTGGATGAGAGGGACACCTGAAATGAGGAAAAACCAACCAACAAGAGAAAGGGCAGATGTTGACGAGCTGAGAACCATTTAAAGGCTGGTTTTCTGCAGAACTTTCAGGAGTTCCTTCTAAATATGCTGCCTGGCTGTAGCCTGCAATAAATTATTACAGCTTTAACTCATCTGGTACTTTCATACGATTACGGTATTATGTTAAAGGGTACAGAAATATATAATATGCTCAACTGTCTCTATAGTTGATACCAGAGGGAAAATTACCACCACTCAGTGAAGAAGATCCAGCCTCATTACATTAATGATTTATCACAATGGGAGAATGTGAAAAGTAACTCGTTGCTTTCATGAAGAGAGGCAGCTTTTCCCACTGGCAACTCCTACAGGCTCTCGAAGAAGAGGAATTCGGAAGGAGCTCCAGACGGTCACACGCGCCCGCTCCCTTCCCGAGCTCCTTCGGCAACTCTAAGAAGGTGTGCTGGCAAACGTTGGAATATCCTTCAAACTTGACATTAAGTATTCAAATGTTACTTAAGCAAAGTGTGAGCAATTAAATTAATCAATCTTCCCAGCCATGTACAGAACAGATGTTCAATAAATCCTCTTTGCTTACAGTGAGGGAGGAAGAGTCCACTTTTAACTGTCCTTCAGCGATGACACTGCTCAGGCGTCCTCTGCCGGCCTCCTGGGCCACCGTCAGGTGCTTCTGCTGTGCTTTCCTTTATTATAAATAACAACAGGCCACCTGGACTACCTGTGCTACCTGGGAGCCTCAAGTTTAATGATCCTTCCGACGCAGGGCTCCGTGCGCTCCTGATCCCCGGTAATGGGGCTGATGGGAATGGCGATGGAGTGACGGCTGGCAGTGACAGATGACTCCTGGCCAACGTGTGCTGCTGACAGGCGGCGAATATGGGCCAGTGTTGCAGAAAGGTCAGGATGAAAGTATCGGCTTGACTTTCAAAGTTTCTCCGGGAAAACTAGCAAATGAGACAAAACCACCCAGAACTCCAGGACGGGTGCAAACCCAGCTGTGCTCCAGGGAGACGGTTGGTTGCAGTCGGGAAGGGGAGTAGCATCCATTGGAAGCTGTGGTTTAAACCAGGAGAGAAAGTCAGAGCCAGAAGCAGGAGCCTCGTCTGCTTTGCATGGACAGTTTCCAATGAAGGACTCCCCCGCCAACACCTCCCCCGGGTTGCGAGGGGATATCAGGGGAGCAGCTCAGTAAGCAAGTCTCTCCCTGCCCCAGAGACGATGACAGAGAGTCTCCATGTCTCCCCCTCAAGTCACCCAGACCCGGCAAGTGTCCCTCCTGGCCAACAATCTGCTGCAGAGGGAGCCACCACCAGTTTACAAAAATAATGAAATCCACGAATGTGTCAGACTGCCAAAGAGTACAGGACTCCACTTGTCCCTTTTGGCTTCTCGAACGAAATCTATTGTCTCCAAAAGGACCGGGGAATCCCAAAGCATGGGAAGGCCATCAGTCCTAACCACACAGTACTCCAACCCGTTGCCCGTCCCTGACCCGGTTACTCCCCAGCCTGAAGCCTCTGGACACCACCCATGGTAAGCCACGAGGCCACTGACATTCAGAAGTGGCGGTTACAATCCCGGCCCTACAGATATATAACTTCAACCTTTTGAAGGCTGCCTTTCCATATATGGACTTTATCCACATTTTAATGAGGCTTTAAAATCTCCAAGATTAAGCTGGTATTTTATGTAGAACTGCCTGCTTTTTATGATATCCTGACATGTTGTACAACATTTGGTGACTATATTGATCCTTATAAATTCAGCATCTATATATATTCATGAAAAGTACCTTTTCTCCCTATTCGGGGCCCAAGATGATCCAGGCAAACATTTTCCTGAGTGGAGACAATAAAACTGCAATTGTCATGGTTTTGAGCGTACACAATGTTTCTGTGTTTTCAAATTAAACCCCTTTTACCATCTGCTTGAAAATTCCTCCGTGAGGAAATGACAGTTCCTTTCCAGGTATCTGATGGTGTAAGTGCCCCTGTTTCTCCTTCAGGTGAGCCTGTTATAAATCCTGAGCGGCCCCGTGAGGGCTTCCTCCCCTGTGGGACATTATACATCTTCATGCCCTCATGTTTGCCTGACCACA
Organism: Cephalopachus bancanus; assembly: GCA_027257055.1. NCBI lineage: Eukaryota > Metazoa > Chordata > Mammalia > Primates > Tarsiidae > Cephalopachus > Cephalopachus bancanus. The sequence goes on along the minus strand of JAPVLO010000110.1, from coordinate 4,772,380 downwards.
GAGACCAACCTTCCCATGTTTCTTTGTGCCATTTTATGCTTTTAATCTGAAACAAATGGTTGCAGGGGGGAGAAAAAGCATTATCACCTTGGCGAAACATCAGGAGGATGAAAAAAAAAGAAGAAGAAGAAGAAGAAGAAAGAGACTATGCGCAAATTCATCTTCAGCTGCTACAATCAATCTCTCACCTAAAGAAATACACAATAACTAGGCGGGAAAGGGACAAGATTTATGACTTAGAAACATCTACACTGACCAGCATATACCTAGTCTTCTTGGCTCCCTCCCTACCCGAATGGCTCTCTCTAACAGTTACAATGATAAACTGTCTCTCCCTACTGTTTTACAAGTACATTAGCTTTATTTAATGAGATCTCAGAGTAATTTAACAGATGTATATAGGACATAAGACTAGGAAAACTCTTGCTACTTGGATACTTTTGCCAAGGTATTCTAGGACAGTTCATCTGAGGTGTAGCCTTATATTCTTTGGGAAAGCATTATTTGAATTTTTGGAAGGTTTTTAAAATGATTTTAATAGAATTATTGTATTATAATCAATGCAGGGAGAGAGCACCTTTTACATTCACTTGCATTCGGACCATCGAAAGCCAGGATAAACGGGTTTTCTGAAATCACGAAAACTCACGTACACATTGAATTGTCAGGAAGCATGTCACTGTCAGAAATTAATAAATTTGTAGCAGAGTTTTTCATTCACCCACCTCCCCAAAGGAGCAAAAAGATACCTGGTGTGAGGGAAAGGAGAGAGGAGGAAGACGGTTTGAGAGGGAAGTGGGGCCCCTGTTTTCTCAGTCAGTGTCCTACTCTTTGGGGGTAGGGGACCTGTGGGGGGTCCTTACCACCCTCCATGCCTCCACGCCTGGCATATTCAAGCCAGGGCCACGTCTTCCTGGCTGGCTGTGTTCTCCCTGACATTCCTCAGCACTCGGTTCTCTGGGAACTGTAATGGAGGAATGACAATGGTATTAACTTTCTTAAAAATTGCTTTAATAAACTGCCAATTAGTAAGTGAGAAGAGGAAGCCATGGGAAATTACCTGGACGTGCTTAAAATAAAATTAAAGGGGGAAGGGAGCCCTTTCCTCTCCATTTCTCCAAAAGCACGAAGATTGTGCTCTCATATACCAGTTGTGGTTTTCAGAGCCCATTCTCCTAAATAAGACAAAACCGACATTGCATGGTACCACTTACTCATTCATGACACAGTTAGCTCTGTTTCAAAGTGGAGTATTAGCCCAGGTTTAGTAAATGATTGCAATATAAAATACATTTAAGAACCAAAACAGAACAAAAAACAGCAACTCAAAATCTACCCAGTGGTGATAGCTGTGGTCTAACTTTGTTAAGACCAAAACATGGTCTTATTAAACTTTAGGTTGCTTTTTGTCAAAGCATTCATTTCTTTTTTTAAAATCCTTTAAATGGTTTGTGACAGACTCCAACTGATACTTACAGTCCTGCAAAGGTGTTCCATGTCCTCCTCCTTAGAGGCTACAGTTTCCCACAGACAGTTCCTCATAGAGCACATTTATAAGGAATCAGCTCTGAAGGCATAAGATGTTCCAGCGTACATGTGGCAGCAGGTGAGTGTGGATTCCAGAACATACCACATGTTTCTCTGCTCAAGGTAAACACACTTAACGCCTTTCTGCAAAACATATACTACTTTATATAGGGCTTATGGCTCTTTATGAATAATTTAGGGACGTCAATGCAATCTTTTGAAAATATAACACAGTGAGCCTAAAAACTCAGTTAGATGAAAGGTTATGAAATTGGGGGTGACCCTTTAAAATGACATTAAGAAATCACAATGAACCAGCTCACTTTGGAGTGAGGGGCTCAGAAAGAAAGGGAAAGAGAGAGCCGGGGGTGGGGGAGATGTGATATTCTTGCCCCCAACAAATCCATTGCATAGAATTTCATTCCTTGAGAGCTATACATCAAGTTGTATTTGTTTAATGAGGCTGGCACCAGAAAGATGTATAGAACATGTCAGACACCCAGTACCCATGCACGGTGGGGAAAAGATAACATCTCAGACTCTGACCACTCACTTAGTCTTCCAGCCAGCTTCTCTATCTGTTGGTTCTTTGGGGAATAATAAATGAGAGGGCAGAAGGAACAAGGAGCCAAATAATGAAAAACACACACAAAAAAAGAAAAATTATAACATTGGAGAGCAAAGTAGATTTACTGACCTCACAACTCCATAATCAAGAGAAAGTTATCATGGAAGAAACTTTTACTAAGCGGAATGATCTTAAATAACAAGGAGTCCTGGGGAATTTACAACACTTTTAAGATATGCAAATTGAATGCAAGGTATAGACATAAGGGTAATTAATTGTAAATCTAAGAATAATGTTTCTTTGTCAGGCTGTCTCCATGTTGTGGAATACATTCTAATGTGCCCTAACTTAGAATATTTTTTAAAGGCTGCTCTAATTACAAGATGTTCAGAATTTCAAAATACTAGTTATTCTTATCGTTTAATTTAGCTGCTGTAACATTTAATAACAGAATTTACTGATTGCACGAAAATATTTTAATCTTTCAAGGTTAAAGCACTTGTTCCCAAGTTCAGACCATCAGGATCTGTGGGTAGACAGAGTATTTTGGGATAAGCCGCTTTCCGTGGTCCTTGACTTCACATTGGGTGTGGAGGGATCCCATGGGTTGTTCACTGCTACTTAGCTGCCTTTTGGTATCAATTGGCACATGCTTCTGGGTCTCACGGTGATGTCCTTATGCGGTGGGGGACAGTGTAACTGATCTACATTCTTAATGTCCAGCTCCCATCTACCTGCTGATGAAAACCTCCCACGTCTTGTTAATGAAAGCGGTGTCGATTCTGTAGACAATGGATTCTTAAAAATTTGTAAGTGTGAAGACATGGAGAGAAGCTTTCAAATCAGGGGAATCTGACCCTGGTCTCCCACCAAAAAGCTCTTAAACAAGATGCACTTGAGGAAAGAACTGGGAGGGGCATTGGCCAAGCGAATGAGGAGTGCGGGCCGTGCGGGCCAGAAGGAAAGCAACTCTATCCCTTGTCCCCTCAAGGGTCCAGCTCAGGGGCGAGACCCCCGAAGGGATGGGATGTGGCTGATTCTTCCTCTGAAGTTAAAAACAAACGGACTCTCTGGAATCCCATCTCATGTTTCTCAGAAAAGATACGGCCAAGAGTGGGCCACACAACTGCAGAAGGTCTGGGGACAGAAATGGGGTGGGGGGACTGGCCCAAGGAGTGCGCCAGGAAAGATGGGGCCCATCTCTGGAGTTAAGCCCGTGAGGGCAGGTGACCCAGGCGAGTGCTCCTTCTGAGCGCCTGGTCCCCGGCGGGGCGGGCATTGCTTGTGGCCGTGACGACACCTGCTCCGCCCCTCTTTCTGCTTCACAGGCTGTTCCTCCACTCGCTCCTTGTCTGTTCAACTTCTTAAAAGAGGCCCGCTGAGGCAACCCAGGGCTCTACCTGGGCCCTTTCCTCACCCCCTCTCCAAACTCACTTCCTGGGCTCAGGGCACTCGAGGCCAGCTCTGAGCTGGTGACTCTTACAGTGAAACCACTAGCCCAGACCTTCCAGATGTACACTGTTTCGTTTCAGTGGTGTCCACTCCAGAATAACCAAGGGGCATCTCTAACCCGCTGTCTCCCAAATGGACCTACTTCTGCCTGAAACGCTCTGCTCCTGCCTAGAGAACCCTCAGGCTTTGGGTTACAGCTCAGGCGTCAGTTTCTCTGATCGCCCTATCTTTTGTAGGGTGCTCCCATTTCTGTGTCATATCGCCCTGAGTTATTTCCACCAGAGAAACTTACACAATTTACATTCACGTCAACCGCATGTCTATTTTATGCTGCCTGTGAGAGCCACGAAAACGGAAGCCACAAAGGAGTGGGGGCACAGAGGACTCCTGGGCTGCAGCCCCTGCTCACCCCGATGCCCTTTGGCTGCCAAAAACCACGCTCAATAGACCACTGGGGAGTGAAGTGGTGAGGTGACCAGCTGGGAAAGTGAGTGTGGTCTGTGCCTCTCCCTGGGACTCCAGAGCAAGGGCCCACCGTGTGCAGGGTATCGCTCAAAGCGGCAGTATGTCCAGACAGATGGTGTTCATCTCCGGGCATCTCAGTGGAGAAGCCAGAGCTGGATCAGAGCAGGCCTATGAGAGGGGCAAGGAGTCCAGAAAGCATGCCACCCAGAACTTGGTTTTAAGAGACCAAGAATACGGAGCCTAGAAGGAAAGGATGACGTGACGGTGTGATGACACTCGTTTGTAAACTAGTCTATAGAGAGAGTTAAAATTGCTCAGTACAGCTGCCATGGGCACACCCAAGGCCCAGGCCTGGTACCAGGAAGTCAGTGCAGAATGCAGAACCCAGAGCAGAACCATCACAGACTCAGTCTCCATTCCGCCTCTTGCCACCTGGTGGGATTATGAACAACTGGTTCCATCTCACTAGGCCTCAGCTCATTTCCTTGCTGAGGGGATTGAGCAAAATGTTTGCAAAGCACCTACCCCTCAAATGTTGAAGAGAGAGGCTTAGGAAAATCAACATCCCCCAAGCCTTGTATTCTAGGCAACAGTAAGCTTCCATTGAGACCACTGTTAATTCTTCACCAGCTCATGCAGTAACTGTACTCTCCTGCAAAGTTGCACCATTCCCTTCCCCACCACCTCGGATATATCTGGGACTCACCAAGGGGCTGTCTTCCTTGACCTGATAAACCATCAGCCTGCCACCACTGGCCTCGGTCACTTAGCGTCAACTCAACCCAGGCCCCAATTCCAATGGAAACCATCCCAGAAATTCATTTCAGTTACTGAAGATCTCAACATTCATTGCTGTTGGAACAAGTCTTGCAAGTCCAGAGATCAAAGATCTCCCCACCATCATACACACACACACACACACACACACACACACACACACACACACAATGAAGAAAAGTAAAGGCAAGTCAGAGTCTGTGAGAAAATATGCATGATGCATATATCTGGCAAAAGACTTAGTTCTGCAATATGTAAAGAATTCCTACAAATCAATAATTTAAAAACTCCAGGCACAAAATGGGCAAAAGACTTGAATGGACACTTCACCCACACGAAGGATGTAAAATGACATTTTGCACATGAAAATATGTTTTACATCATTAATCTTTGCCGAAATACAAAGTAAAACCACAAGGGGATGTCATTTCATACATAGTATAGTGGCTAAAATTAAAAAGACTCAAAGGTCCAAGAGAAGATAAGAATGTGGAGCAACCAGAACCCCCATACGCTGCTAGCAGAAGGTGAAATGGAACAACCACTTTGGAAGACCGCTACAAAGTTAAACAAGCAGTTACCATTTGACCCCGAATATTCATCTCAAAGCTATTTTTAGAAAAGAAAAAGAAAACTTTTGTTTACAAAAATACTTGTACACACGTGCATAGCTACATTGTTTCCATCAAAACTAAAAACTGGAAACAACCCAGCGTCCACCAACTGAGGCACGGATAAACGAGTCGTTTTATATGAGACAATGAGACACTACTCAGAAATAAAAACGGAAAAAACCTAATACACCCAACAGTATGGAAGAATCTCAAAATTATCACATTGAGCCAGATACCAATACACTCTATATAATCCCTTAACATGAAGAGTTGTAACAGACGAAAGTCAGCTGGTGGACAGAAAGCAGATCGGTGGCTGCCACGGCAAGGAGTCTAAGACGGACTTAGGGGCTGGTAGGAACTCTCCTGGCTCACAGAAAACTCCAGGGTGGTGCATCCAGAAGGGAAGGTGGCAACATGCAGGTGTATCCTTAAAAATCTGTGGATTTTACTGAATGTAAATGTATTTTAATAAAATGGATTACAAAACAAAATAACAAAGGATCCCCCTATTCTAGATTCTGCTCATTTGGGGAAAGGGTGTCCCCCTTGGCAGGCTGGGCCCAAAGAGTTAAGAGCTCAGTGAAGTATGTAAGACCAAGCACACTGGCTCTTCTCTCCGCTGGGTACTCCCAGTCCCACCACGGTAGCCAGGTCTGCATCAGTTCTGTTACATTAGCCCAAGAAAATCAGTCAACGCAGACGGAGCAGAGAGGGGAGGACCCTGCCGATACCTCCCAAAGGGCGGCAGCCCGGGTGGACCGTAAGGTGGTACCGTCTCATCTGCCCTGGGGCTGGGGCAGGGGAGAGCCTGTTAACCTTCTACTTGATCTAGGCAGGCTGCATATGCAGTTCATCACCAAAATGTGCCTTCAGAATGAAGCAACAGTTTCCTTCTCTACCCCAGGAAGATGCCTTGTAGGAACTGCAAGAAGCACTGTGTCCCCCCCGGTCCTGTCAGGGACCCGGGCTGGGTGGTCAGACAGACGGGTTGGTACAGACCCTGACTTCTCCCCCTCACTAGCTGTGTGACCTTGAGCATGTTCCTTAACCTCTCTGTGCCTCAGCTAACTCATCTCCCTAAGGAGTACAGTCAAAGCGCCCACCTTTACATAAAACGGTAGAAATAAAGGGCTTAGGATTTTATTAGCTTTAGATGTCTAGTCCAGCTTATAAAAGTTAGCTATTACTATGATGTCAGGGGATGGGGATAAAGAAGTGGGAGATTCAGAGGGAAATGGAGGGAAAGGGTGAATGAGAGAGACAGAGAGAGAGCATGAATCAGAGAAGAAGGCTCGGGGAGGGTGAAATAAATGTATGAGAGAGAAAGGGAGAAGCAGAAGAAGGATGAATCCAAATTGCACATCTCCGCCTAACGTTTGCCCAAGCGTTCCCCACAGCTTGCTGAGCATAATTTGGACTCGGTTATTTAAAAGGCTGTGGGATAATACAGTGGGAAGACAGGTCTGCACTGTAACTCACACAATTTATCACACAGGGAAGAGCCACTAATCTTTGCAGGAAACAAGGTATTCATAGTTATTTAAGGCTAATATTTATGCATCACCACACATTGTGAGCACAGCCCAATCTCCGTCCTCACACGGCCAAGATCTGGGAAGGTCTTTAACAGCAACGTTCCATATTTTAAGCCCCTTAGAGAAGTCTGGCCCAGTAGTCTGAACCAGGTCTGTTATTAACTGCATTCATGCCCACTAGATATATTCCTGCACACCGCTAATTGAAAGAGCAGATTTTCCAAGGTGGGTGAGTGCAAAGCCGAGTTGGGTGGATACAGTCTGGCGAATTTCCTACGAACCAAAGCCACAGTGTTGCCTTGCAAAGGGCCGTCAATTATTCAAACTCAGAACCTTCAGGACGTGCATAAATATAGTCCCGGCACAGTCCAGCTGGTCCAATCCAAAGAGCTGCTCTTTACAAGGTGCTGAGAACAAAAGCATGGGTGTGCCAATGCAGGCGACCCCAGCTACAACTAGAAAGACCCCGGTCCCCACCCATCACACAGAGAACACAATTGGCAGGTGCATTTTCTCCAGTCAGGGCTGAAGCCGCCTCCCTACCTCCTTGAAAGTCCCCTGCCATTTCTCTCCCTCTCTCTTCTACTCTTCCCCCCCAGGCTATCTGGCTTCACCCTGCCCCAGCCTAGCTTGGCACTGGGCTAGCTGCCAGTGCCTCTTGGCATTCATCAGCATGTCCTGGGTCGTTATGCCCTTGCCGTTGTAATCTGGGTTTCTCATCTTCCTGAACCCTGTGTCCTCAAGATGAACTCTTTACTGGACAAGTAAACTTCATTCTGGTCTACAGCCATTTCCTTTCCCTGAATACCCTCCACGTGGGATTATCCCCAAAGACCCCCTCTCCACCAGGCAGAGAACGAGGTGGCCAAGAAGAAAGAGAATGCCTGGGTTGTGGCTAAACAAAGGGGGATGGAAAAAAAAAAAAAAAACTCAGAGAAATATGGCTGCCACATCTACTCAAGACCAGAATTTACAAAGTAAAGGCAAACTCGAGGACATGCTTCGCGCTTGCCTGGCTTTCAGGGAAAGCTTACATCTTTATGGCTCCAATATTAACTGCCTCTCTCTAGATGGAGTTTGAGATGCCCCATGGCTTCCAGTGGCCTGTGCTCCTTGAGCCCCTCGTCCCCTCCCTTGGTTCTGCCTCAAATGCCCCCGAGGACCCATCTGAGTTCCAGGAAGTTTTCTGATCCCCTGTTCTTTGGTTTATGTCGGGAAGCATGGGAAGTGGATGACCCGCATGGTGTGAGCTTTGCCCTGTGGGAAGGTGTTTTCTCATCACTGTCTTTCAAAGCCACCCCTGAGAAGGATTGCAGTGTAGTCGCCACCCATTTCAGCCCGCACCCTCATAGAGCTCCAATCTTTTCCACGAGCTCATCTCAGGGATTTTGATGTCCATCAGTTGGTCCCAAGAAACCCTTAGACAGCAAGAGGCGCCATCTGAGGCAGGTGCAGGTACAGCAGCGGAGCATGGCACATGTGGGCCTGGATTACTTGCTCATGCAAATCGCCTTTGCTATTCGGTCCTGCCATATTTGACTCCAGGTGTACCATTTCCACCCTATGATGGCTTGTTTCCAGGCCTGACTAGCAACATGAGTTGCAGAGTCTGACAGATGAGCCCATGGTGGCAGCTCTGGCCCCAGGATTCCCCGGTGCCCCACAATCAAGCGCTTAATCTCTTCCAAGGCCAATAGCACAATCAGAAGTTGGTTTTCAAATGGCATATGGTTCTCCCCAGCAGATGCCATGGCCTTGACTCAGAACCCTAGCAATTCTCTCGCTGGAGCATGCCATAAACTCCACATGACGTGTTTTCAATGCCATGGGATATACCTCCCTTACCATTGGGTCTGCTGTTGTTTTACATCCAACATGGCAGGGCTGCTCACACTACAGCCAGGACCCGTGGTAGGGTCCTCTCTCCTCCTGGGCCCCATTCGGATCTGAGAGGGTTCTGTGTCCCTGGTACATGAGTCAAAGCATGATTCCCAGGTAGAGACTCTGTTGCCCCCAGAATCAAAAGAGCTTACCAAACACTGTGTTTCTTTCTTCCATGGTGGGAGAGGCAAGACACAATCATTTCTTCTTTAATTTGAGTGCAATGTTGTGACACTCCTTGTCCACTCCTAAACATGTTTACTGGTGCAGCAGGCTCCTGAATCTTCATAGGGTGTATCTCCCAAACTCTAGACCGCACATGTATCACCAGGGCCTCAAACATGCTGGATATATCTTGCTTATCCTATCAGTGTATTCACCATGGAATGGGTCGTTGTGATGTCCTGCGGGAAATCCACATGGGGAAGACACTTTGGACTGGGACCATATTATGACAGAGGGCAGGAAAGTTAGCAGAGCCCTGGGGCAAAACTATGAATGTGTACTACTGTCTGCTCGATGTGAATGCAAACTATTTCTGATCAACTTGATAGCTGTGGAAAAGAATACATTTGCTAAGTCAATGCTGCATCCCATGAACTTGAGGCCATGTTAATCTGTTCAGTTGCATGGCTGCTGTGATCAGGTTACTATAAGGTTGCAGCTGTGATAGTCACTGTTATTTTTCAGGATCTGTCTGGGTTGAACTGGTGAATTAAGTAATCCACCACCCTACAATATCTTTCAGCTCTTTAAGAGTAGAACTAACATTTCCAGTCTCTGCCAGTATTCTTTCTTCCCACTGGAATAATACTGTTTTGATTCCTTGGTAGCAGATGAGTGAGAGGTATTTTCCAGAGTTCTTGCCTCAACTTTTCCTACTCTGACAGTTCTTATTCTACAGTCTAAGGTCCTAGGATGGGAGTTGCACCTACTACCAAGTGCATCCATTCTGGTTACACATTCACGTAGTAAGAAAGTAACCAATGGATGGGTGGCCTTTGACCAGAATTCCATTCATTACCAAGCCCCATTGTACCTCCACTTGTGTAGCAGGGCCCTGACAACACTTTAAACCTCCAACTATCAATGTCACTTCAAACTCTGTGTCCAACGTTCCTTGAAATATCTGGCTATTTCCTTTCCTAGAATGCAGTTACCCAAGTATATGGCTAGAGTTCTCTTTATGGAAAACTGGGGAATAAAAACCATGTACACTTGCCACAGTGCTGCAGGGTCCTTACTCCTGGGCAGATGGTTTTTTCTTGGGTCCAAGGGTTCCTGGTCCCAAAAAGAGCTCAAGTCTAAAAGCTGGGCACGGTATTGTGTCATTTTATTGGGATAAATTGTCTTGATTCTCCTAACCAGCCATTCTTGATATCTCTTGAAGTCAAGAAAAACTGAGTAGTACTAATTGACTAGTACCTATGTTGGCTGCCTCTAAGGACTACCTTGTTCTAATGACCATCTCCATATCTTTCTGTAGGACAGACCAATCTGACTGCCCTGCCACCATGGTTACTCATTAGGATAATTGTATCCACTGGATCTGGTCAAGCATCACCAACTGGCCTCTACTGTTTGAGGGATTCTCGCATGCTCATTGCTATCCATGAGCCTCATTCTGTAATGCTTCTCCTGAAGCCATCCCTGACCCACTGAGCTGTGCCACCGCTGGACTTATGATGCAAGTGTCCTTTCCATTAGTACATTCCTAATGACTTCGGGAAATCATGCGCCTTCTGGATCTTCCCATGAAACATAATCCTCTGGAGGGTTGTGGTGCATGCACTCAGCGTGCCAGCCTCTGAATTTTTAAATGTGTTCTATCACCACTTTCCATGAAAATTCTGGTATGTGAGCCTCACTTAGAGCGAGGTGTGGCTTTTTGCATCTCCTGGGGTCTTTCTAAGGAAGAAGTATATTTGCCATGCCGGGGAGAGTGACCAAATATTGAAAAAAATATCTTATCAATCCTACTAGCCTGGTCCCCTTGGCCAAACCCTTTCAGAAGGCATGCCCTGTCATCTTCCTCCAGCTTGTGTGGACACATACTGCCTAGGGTGCGTACTATGTGGTCTCTTCCCTCTTTCTATAAGGCCTACCACATATCCAGTTGAGTTTCTTGTGTAAGAGCTCATAGAATTGAGTATCAAGTCCTGGAGAAGAATCTAGCAATTTCTGCTCTGCCTAGTACCTCATTGCAGCGTAGGAAAAAAAAGGACGCCCTAATTCACTGATTCTATGCATTTGGCATGCCTCTGTTGGTTTGGAAGCTATCAGTAGTAATAATATCCACAGAAATGATTAGTCTTTCAATGTTCTGTCTTCCACGTAAGTATAAAAAATGCTCCTGGGTATCTCAGAGGACATAACTGAACCCATTCAAGGGAATTTCCGACCATAGTTCAGAATATGGCTTTTAAAGCATTATTCTGCTCCCACCACCACCTCCAGTCAAGCCATGCTGACTGGATGCTTTTTTCTTCAACGATCCATTTTCAAAAAAGCACTTGGCGAGAAGAAAAGAACATCACTGCTCTGTAGTAACACCAGCTCCCCTCAGAGAGGACACCATAAAATGAACAGATTTTCAGCCTTTAGGTAAAAGCCCAGACTTCCCAATCCTCAATATGCAAAATGTCAAGAAATGAGTTTGCGGGAGGGTTGTCATGTGCAAAGTAAACAAAAGTCATAGAAATAAGAATGTGTTCATAGTTCATTCGTTCCCAAACCTTTACTGAGCACTTAGTATATACAAGCACCAGGCCGGCCTCTGTGGGAAGCAGGAGTGTCGTGTGAGAGGGCAAGCAGGCGTGGTTGTTAAGTCATATTCCTCGTGAATCCCCGCCACGACTAGCTGAAAGGCACCTGACAATGTTAATGTTAACCAATGCCTTGGTTAATTCATCTGCAAAATGGAGATGCTTACCTCAAGTGGCTGTTGTGAGGAGTCAATTAGATCACCCATGCAAAGACACTTTTTAAGTAGTGAAGAACATTCTGTGGGCTAAAGCTGACCAGGGGAAGAAAGTCCACGTTGTGCTTCCAAATAGGAATCTATCTAGAAGAGAAAGTAAGACGTTGAACAATTAAGGAAGGTATAAGGGAAAAAGTGAACCAGGACACAAATAGACAAGCTCTACTTAAAAGAAGCCTGAGGCATAATCAATATTTACTGCATATTCTGCATATAGTATTGACACATATATACACATATGTTACACATATATTATACACATATACACACATATTACACATATATACATATGTATGTCTAGGCCTAAAATGCTGTATGTAAGCAGGAGAGAAGGGACTCAAGGACAAGACTGGAACAGGTTTCTGGGTGCCATGAACTTGGGGTGTTAGCTTGTAGAGTGGTCTTTCCCAAACTTTTATTGTGTATAAATTGTTTAACATTTATAAATAGATATGCATTGTTTATACTTCTATTGTTTATACATTTATATATTGTTTATCCCATTATCTTTGCCAACTCTGTGTGTCCCCTACTATATTACCTACTTAATAGTTGTCTTTAAATTTTTACATGGTCTCACTTGTACTCATAGCCATATAATAGCAACATCTGTCCATGTACAAGTTTAATATGCTAGGTAAACACTTTCCTAATACACATGAAAAGTAATTTATAACTGTAAAATATTCTCATATAATCCCACCTAAATCCTGTTGTGCATGTCTATGGTAAACAGATCCCACTGGACAAAGAGAAACACTGTGAAGGGTTTTTCTAGTGATATGATTAGAATAGCCTCTTTCCTGGCAGCCCCCGTAAAATACCAGTTAGGGGCTTCTGTCCTTTTCTCATGTGTCCCTCCCAATCTAGGGAGAGAGAAATTGGGATGGGTATGAGAAGAGGAACTCAAGAGACAATAGGCCATAGAACAGAACTCAGGACTGGATACTTGGTGGACATGGGGTGCCAGGGAGAGGAAGGACCCCGATGGATACCAGAGTTTTGAAACCCAGATGCCAAAATCCCTTGAAACTCAGGGACCTTTCTCAGTTTTCACTGATTAACTGAAAAGCAGAACTTCACATAAATTAACTAAACCTGAAGTTAACATAAATTCTGGGTCACTTATTTGGAAAAATAGAAGTAAATTAATACAGTAATTTACATACAGAGGTTTTAAAAATAACGGTGGGAAATTGGCTTTTGAGACACCATGTGTTTTCACGCATCAAAGACTCATTTAGGAACATTACCACATCAGGAAATCATTTGTGAAAAACATTAAGATATCATGGATAAATGGGCTAAGAATAGAACAAACAAGTTACAAAAGAAGAGGTACAACAGGTCAAGAAAATATGAAGAAATACCAAGAACAATCATATCAAATAAAGCAATAACATGTTATCAATTTCAACTATCACATGAGCAACTTTTATGACTGTGTGAGTCGTTAGGGCCTTCATCAGGTATTTCCAGCCCTCCCTCCCTTAAGGACAAGGGGTGAACTTGGGTTGTCAGAAGCCATTAAAAATCGGGAGCTGCTAATCACCCTACCAATAAGAAGACTCAAAGCTGGAAAGGGAAAAATACAGCAGAAATTGGAATGTAAGCACCTCTAACTCATGATAAAAACCATTACCCCCTTTGACCTCAAAATTCCACTTATGGGAGTATACCCAAAAAGTTTAAAAAAAAAATTATAATAATATGGAGGAAAAAGACTTATAATCAAAGGATAGACCAATGGCAAAAAGCACGGCCTTCACCAAAAGGATAATAGTTTAGATTCAGCTGTCCCCAGCCAGCTACGTAAACTTGGGTGACTTATTTAATGTTCTAAACCTTAGTTTCTTTACCTGTAAGATGGAGAAGTAATTTCTGTACCTCATAGGGTTACCACAAGAATTAATTAGATGTTGCATAAGCAAAGCTTAACAACAGTCTAACTATATAGTATCTCTCACACACACACATCCCAATGGCACTTTGTTAGTTCAACTAGGGAAAACTTGGATGCAATCCAATAAGCAACAAAAGGGAAACAGTAAAGGCTAGTAAACCCACAAGATGGAAAATGGTTATGTAATAATATTAATTTTAAAGGCATAAGACAAAATTGATTATACAATATAATCACAATTATGGAAAAATAATGAATAGAAAAATAATGAGTGGAAATATATCAAGATCATATTGAATTGTGTTTGAAAAGTAAAATTATTGGTGATTTTTTTCTAGTTTTCTGTTTTCTAAATTGCTAAAAATGAGGCACACAATTGAACCCTAAAAGGAGACGTCCATAGTTTTGAATCCTACCTCTTCCGCTCATTAGCTGTGCCCCCCTGACAGGTTATATAACCTTTCCTAGCAGGGTTCCTTACCTGCTACATGAAAATCATATGTCTAATTCATGATATTATTTTGAGTAATGAATTAGAAAATCCTTGTAAAGTTATAATGCTTGGATAGTAAACTGTCAATAAATACCATCTATTTTCATGACAATTATGGTTGTATGTTTCCTTTATAATGTGGGAAAGAAGGTTATTGTAAAATTCAAGGTAAAGTTTTTTTGTTTTGTTTTTTTGAGTTGGAGTCTCACTCTGTCGCCCAGACTGGAGTGCAGTGGCCGCTCCCGGCCACCGCAGCCTCGACCTGCTGGGCTCCGGCGATCCTTCCGCCTCAGCCTTCCCAGTAGCCGGAATTACAGGCATGCGCTACACGCCCGGCTGATTTTTTGATTTATTGTAGAAGATGAGGTCTCGCTGCCTAGGCGGGTCTCGAACCCACAGGCCCAGGCGATCCACTCACCTCAGGCTCCCAAAGGCGCGGGATTTCAGGCTGAGCCACCGAGCCCGGCTAAGGTAAAGTTTTTAATATCAGAACATCGTCTATAGCCTACACAGTGTTCCTTCACTTGGAAAGTTCGTGGGCCAGGAAAGATACAAGGCAAAAGACAGGTGGGTCAGTGTCGCTTTCAATAACGACTCTCACACGATTCTTCTGCAAGCTGCTTTAATCCCAGGTTACTACATCGTTCTTCTTCTTCTTTCTCCTATTCGTGACCTTAAATCTAGTATCTCTGCCAATCAATTAAGGTAACGCGGCACGCACCGATAGGCCCGTAAGAGAGGATTGTATGCTGACATCCTTTAGTTGCCTTATTAGGGCTTGTTTTGTCTTGTGGTCTGGCTGCTTCGGGCGCCATGTTAGGGCGGAGGCGCTCCACAGGTCAGGGCCACAAAACAAAGCAGAAAGCAGTCACCCCCAGGTCAAGAAAAAAGAGATGGCCCAACTGCTGTCCCAAGAAAGGCTCTTGGCTTGAAGCTGCCACCTCCCCAAGGTCAGGCCCAGAGTGTCAGGGAGCACACAGAGCTCTCTCCCTGACAGCTGCCCCTGCAGCAGCTGGCTCCCCCAGTGATGGATGGAAATTACAGCCGTTTTCAAGAGACCGACAGAAGGCAGTCTGTGTCCCGATAAGCTATAACAACAGTAGTAAAGTTCTAAGGAGACCAGAGGGTCTCCATAACCACACACTTCCCGCGGCTGTGGCTGCCGTAATTACGGTAGTGACAGCTGGGCAGCTGAGGAACATGACTGGAATCGACTAAGGTGTGAGCATATGGTGCTGCCGGTGGACAAGGCCAGCCTGCCCCTCCCTTCCCCGCTGCTCCAGTTCAGCTGCATCCTCAGGCCTGACTGTCAGGGGCCATTCAAGAGATCACCAGCCCACCAAGGGGGCAGGTGCAAAGAAGGGGAGGCTAGAGCCCACCAAGGCCTCCTAGTGCCCAGGGCCAGACGCAGTAGGAGCTCGGTCTGAAATGACAGCGACACATTCCAGAGCTCACTCGTGCTGGACATGGGTTTTGACTCCCAGGATTTCATACCAGGCCCATGCCAAGAGAATACTGTCTCGCCATTCCTCTGGACCTACTCACGGGGCTCCTCCTCCAGGAAAATCACCCAGAATCATCTGTTCTCAGACAGAATTAATCAATTGCCTATTCTCTTCCATGCCTATCCTTTCAATGCACATCTATCCAAAAACATCCCTTTAATACACATTCACAAGTCTGTCTATCTCCCCTTAAGCTTGATGCAAAGAGCGGCTATGTCAGCCTCAATTTAAGTTCAATCATTCATTCAATCACTTGCTCAGTCAACTGACTACCTATGATAGGCCATGAGTCATACTACATACTGATGAAGACAGATATGCCATCCGACGACCAAGAGTCATCCAGGAGAAACAGACCACTAAATGATAGATGACAAAGCAAAATCTTTGAGTTGGGGCCATGATAAGGTGCTATTACATGTGGTCAGAGATCTAGTGACATCTTAAGAAACCAAAGAAGGCTTCTGGCAGAAGGCATGAATAGCTGCTAAAGAAGTTTATGACATTTAGCTGTTTGGAAGGAGGAGCAGACGACGAAGAAGAACCACAGAGCTGCGGAGAAACAAGCCTCGTGGGTTGTGGGGGGCTTTGCATGACTTTTATCTTAAAGGCAGTGGGAAATCACTGATGGCTTTAAGGTAGAGGATGTCATGATCAGGCCTGCGTCTTGCAAAGAACACTCTGGTGTTCTTGGAAGGGGAGAAATTGGAGCAGAGTATGGTTCAGGAGCTGGTATGCCCCATATAGGCACAGGGTCTGGAACATGGCTTTCTGTTTGTTGACCTGAACTGAGGAGGTAGCACGGACGGGTGCCCAGGTGGCACATTTCAGGGTTTCATTCACTCTATTAGCCAGCACAGACATGGTCAACCCCATGGGCACCTGTCTTGGGTGCCAGCATCCAGGACATCCTTCAAAGGGAATCCGTTTCTTTAAAATATCTCCATGCACCTTCCTCACCCTCTGAGATAGCAACACCCACATGCAGAAGGGGGTGTGTTGGGTTCCACCCCTCCTGCCAGGCTAGCGTGGAACCTAGGCTGACCGCCTGGAGAGCAGCACAGACTTTCAGTCACAATGAAAACTCCTGCACGTGTGGAGAGCGGGACAGGATGCTCTTCGGGGAGTCATCCAACTCCAGTCTCTGGGTCTGTATTTAATTCTTGGTCTATCAGCTAATCACTTCGGGTGTTGCTGCTCAAGCCCTGTGTTTATACAGCTAAGTGCCTCTGTTCCTAGCCACACGATGTCAATAAAGAGGGATGCATCGGCCCCCTCCACCACGAAGCATGCCGTGTGTCCCACATTGATTAAGCTTCCTGACCCTCTCCAACACCTAGTGACCGCATGGCTTCTGCCACTCAGCCTGCCACTTGGCCCAGCAAGATGTTCTCTATCATCTGTCAATTAAGGACTGTCACAGCAGGGAGGTTAGAGGGACATCCTAAATACTTGCTCCAAATCTCAGCTTCCAAATTCCCAAGAGTCGTCTTCTGAAAACAGAAAAGTAATATTTACCAATGGGTGCTTCATCTTCCTGTTTACAAAATTACAACTTGTTCATTAGAGAAAATGTTGGAAAATATGCACACACATACACAAAAGAAAATGATTACCCATGACCCCACCACTCAGTCACACTAATAACTTTTAAATTCAGATGCACAATTCTCTCCTGTATACATACATCCACATGTTTAATCCTAGGATTCATTGCACCTGATATTCTGGAATGGAATCATGCCACTAAATTTTTTTCTACAATATCATTGTTAAACACCACATAATTTTCTGACACGTGACTGTGCTATACTTCAGCCAATCTTCTATTGTGCTCAATTTTATGCTAACTACTAGAATCAATTCTGTAATGAACGTTCTGAAAATAAATTCTTAAGGAGGAGTTTATTCGATTTTATTAGAATAAATATATAAAGGAGAATAATCCATCAAAATAAATTTGCCTTTTTAACACTTTGGTCATGCATTGTAAAAATCACACTTTAGAAATATATTAATTTATTCTTCCACCAACAGAATAATCCCTATATCACTATTCTGTATGACATTGTCATTTGAGGGAAACATCAGCGACAGCATCTCTGTTATCATGGTCATGGTCATCATCATGTTACAAAGGGTAACTACTTGTCTAGAACTTTCCTAGAACTTTCTGTGTTCCTGGCACTGAGCAGAACACATTAAGGATATTGTTCCTTTTCATGATAACTCCTTAATTTCTAGTGAGGTTGAGCTCTTCGTTCTTACATTCATTAACCACTGTGCTTCTTTGTTACACAATTTCCTGCTAGTTTTTGTGACCTGTGTTCTCTCACGTGTTTGACATTTAATAATTGTTCCGTATACATTTTATATAATAAGGATATTAAACAACTTTCTTGCAAAAATGCTTTCTCCTAGGCTGTGATCTAACATTTGGTTTTGTTTATAATGAGTAAATAATTCTGTCATTTTGGAGTAGTCAAATCTGTGGGTCTATTTTTTTTTTTTTTTAGTTGGCGTCTCACCCCATCTCCCAGGCTGGAATGCCGTGGCACACTCACGGCCACCCCAGCATCGACCTGCTTGGCTCCAGCGATCCTTCCATCTCAGCCTTCCAAGTACCCTGAACTACAGGCTCGTGCTGCCACACCAGGCTAATTTTGTTGTTGTTGTTGTTGTTGATTTATTGCAGAGACGAGATCTCGCCAAGTTGTCTGGGCTCGAACCCACGGGCTCGGGCAATCCACCTGTCTCAGCCTACCAAAGTGCTGGGATGACAGGCTGAACCACCACGCCCGGTCTGGTCTCTTATTTTATAGGTTATACATTTACGTATACTCTCGGTACCTGCACACCATGACATCGGATAAATATTCATGCATTTTTCGTAAAACCTTTCCTTGGCTTCAAATTTCATATTAAATATTTTATCAATCTGAAATTTGTTAGTGCACGTGGTGCTACTGTAAAGATCTATTTTTTTTTCCACCTGGTCAGCAAATTGACCCAATTTGACTTACTGAATTCTTCATCTTTTCCCCGCTGATTTGAAATGCCACATTTATCTTATATGAAATTCATATTTACATGGACCTGTTTCTGCTCTCCTTGTACTGCTGCATTGATTTATCTGTCTATTCCTGCAATTAAACCAGACCGTTTAAATATATACGAAGCTACAAGGACGTCATCGCACACTGCTTACCCAGTAGTGCGAGTCTCTCCTCATCTTCCAGTTTTCAAAATGTTCTCAGCAATTCCAAAGAGCCAGATGAATTGCAGCACAATTTTATAGAGCACTACTCCCTTCAAAGTCCCATCGGTATTTTCATTTGGATCCCATTAAACTTCTAGATAATGTGGGGAGAATCAATAACTTTATATTGTTTCGCAAAGTTTTAAATCAATAAGGTAACACATTTTTAATTTACAGCCTTATTCCTTTTTCATCACATTTCTTGTTAACTTTTTCCTAGGCATTTTATGATTCGGTTGCTAATGTAAATGGCATTTTTTAAAAAATCATTATATCACTGGTACACAGAAAAACAAAATTTTTATCTGTGTGTTTATTTTGACCAAACCTTGTTTTCAAACTCACTTAACAGGTAGAAACTTTTCCGCTGGTTCCTTGAGGATCTCCAGAGAGACCATTCCATCTCATGTAAATTGCGATAACTGTGTTATCGACTTTCAAACAGTCCTCTTAATTTTTATTCTCATTTTGTTCCATTGGCCAGAATTTTAAAACTGTGTTAACTCTGGCAAGGGTTGTGAGAATCCTTTCTTATTTAAATAGAAATGCCTCTGGTTTTTCATTCCAAAGTATGATTAAGCTGTTGATTTGGAAGCAAGAGCTTCTTTCTTGATAAAGAAGGTTTAATTACTATCATACTAATATTAGGGTTTGGATATTGTTCTTGGAAATGAGCATTGAATTTTATTGTAGACCATTTCAATAGGAGTGTGTGTATATTTTCTCTCTTGATATATTAATATATTTCCTGGTATTAAATTATTCTTAATGAAAAAAACTGAGTCAGAAGATATTTTCTTGTATTCTACTGCCAGATTTTTTAAACCATATTTTATTTACTATTTTCACATTTTGTTTAAAAGTGAGTTTCCTTTTTTGAACTGTATTTGTCCAACTTTAGATTAGAATTACCACTTCATAAAATGAATTGAGTATGTTCTTAGGGGTAATTATGATCTGAAACTATTTATATAAAAGAAAATACACTTCCAATAAAAGCATCTTGGGTTTTTTTGTTGTTGTAAGTAAATTTTTTATAATGTTAAACAGTTCTATCTTAATCATTTATTTGTTCAAGAGTTTTATAGTCTTGGGCTGCTTTCTGTAATCGTTTTTGTTTTCATAAAGACCAACCAGTTTATGTACACATTCTCTAATTTATTTATTATAAAAATAATATTTTAAAAGGGATTTGATGACTCATTTTTCTCATAATGTGTTTTTTTATGTCTGAGGGAGAATTTTCTCATTTTCTTGCTAGATACATCAAAAATTTACTTAGAGTTTTAAAGAAGCAGAACTTAGATTTATTTATTAGTCCTGCTATTTTTATTTTTGTTTCAAAATAATTTATTTCATTTAGATTAATTTGATGTTTAAAACAAAAGATTAGTAAGGTAGTTGACTTGTACTTTATGCTTATTTTTCTATAGAAGTGTGTATATATAATATGTAAATTTTTTACATGTGTAGTATTGTGTATATATCATATATATGAAAGATCTTAAATTCAATATATGTTAAATGTTAATTATATACAAAACATCCAATATATATTAAGGCTTATATTTAAAGCACTTTTTTCATGTCTTTCCCCTTCTTTTTTTTTTTTTACACACTTTTTTTCTTTATTTCATCAGACACTACTACTTTTCAAGGGAAACATAGATGATAGAACAGTCAGGTTCTCAATTACATTTCAATGAAAAGAGAAAACTTGAAAAGTCAACAAATACTTAACAATATCAGAGATAGAATTTAGCACCCGGATTAACATAAATATATATATGAACTACAGTCTTATCTTTGTGTCTCCAGAGATTTTCACTATTTTTTAAATTTTTTATTTTAAAGATGTGGTGTATAATTCAGGGTTAGCTATACAAAGGCTCATTACACAGATGCCCTTGTTGATGAGGTGTGCCCCACCTCCCCTTGGCAGATTTTTTTTTTTTTTTTTTGAGTTGGATTCTCACTCTAACCCATGTTGGAGTGCAGTGGCACACTCATGGCCACCGCAGCCTCGACTTGCTGGGCTCAGGCAATCCTTCCGCCTCAGCCTTCCAAGTAGCTGGAACTACAGGCGTGTGCTACCATGCCTGGCTAATTTTTAGATTCGTTGCAGAGATGAGGTCTCACCAACTTGCCCAGGCGGGTCTCAAACCCCTGGGCTCAGGCATTCCTCTCACATTGGCCTCCCAAAAATGCTGGGATTATAGGCTTGAGCCACCACGCCCGGACTTCCCTTTTCTTTTGTACTTTCATTTTCTGTGTCTTTTCTAATATCTTGCATTTAATACCTAGTTTATTTACATTTACACTTTTAGATTTAATAATGAAAGTATATACACTTAATTTTCCTACGTTCAGCTTTAACAGCATCCCATGAGTTTTGCCTCTTATTTTATATTTACAAAAGGAAAAGAAAAAAGAAAAGTTTTAAACCATCAAAAATTATATCACCAACATTTTCTCCTATTTGACTTATTTTTCTAGATAAAACGATGTATGTTGTAAATAAACAGTGTAGAACTGTATCATTAAAATTAGTATAGGTACCACATTTTTTTTATCCAGTCCTCTCTTGATGGACAGCATGGTTGGTTCCAGGTTCTCGCTATTGTAAACAATGCTGCGATAAACATACGTGTGCAGGTATCTTTTTTATAGAGTGATTTGAGTTCTTCTGGGTATATTCCCAGTAGGGAGATTGCAGGGTCATACAGAAGGTCGATTTCTAGAACTTTTAGGAATTGCCACACTGATTTCCACAGAGGTTGTACTAGTTTACACTCCACCAACCGTAGAAGTGTTCCCTTTTCGCCATATCCTCTCCAACAACTGTTATTTTTTGAGTTATGGGGGGGCAGGGAGGTGGGATTGACAGTAGTCGATATCTGCCTGGGGAAGGGGGAGCATGCCTCATCAACAAGGGTAACTGCACAATGAATATTTGCATACCTAACCCTGAATTGTACCCCATAATTTTAAAATAAAAATTAAAAGAGGAAAAAAATTAGTAGATATCAAATGATAGCTTTCATCACATAAAAATTAAAATTTTTCGACAGCAAATGACATCGTGAAGTTTTAAAAACAATAAACTATGAATGTTTTACAACTTGTAACACAGAGATTTCTTATATTAATCAGTAAGAAAAGATAATTAGCATAAATTTAGAAAAATATGCAAAGCATATAAACAGACCACCAGTCAATATTACTAATCCTGTGCTTTTAAACAATTAATTAACCAACGCAAATAAAGAAACAGACTACCAGTCAGTGCAATTTGTTTATATCTTCACCCATTTTTGCATTTGTGCTGTCTGTTTTCTTACTGATCTAAAAAGGTCTTTATATAGTATGATTATTAATGCTTTTTTATCTTCAAACATTTTTTACCATTTGTCACAATTTGCTGTATATTTCAAAAAAATTTAGGTTGTCAAGTCTATTAGTCTTGTCTATAACAGACTCATGTACTAAGTGCTCAGTACTTCTGTGCTAAACCCACAAGGTTTCATCAAGTATAGTTTTCACTCAATTATTGTAGCCAAAGATACTCTAAAACTCCAGTGGCTTCTTGAAAATTCTGCCTGTTCATTAACACATGCAGATACTAAAGTGACTCAGTATATATGTTTTCTTTTTATAAGAATCATCACAATTCTTCAGCAATTATTCACTTAGAATTTTTCATTCAATTTTGCTATTTCTATGACATGTGCTATTGAGCATGTGTCGCCCAGTTTTTATCTGAAAACAATGTGTAACAGTGTCATCAGAATTACATGATCTTTTGAGGACAGGTTTATTTTTTTTTTGAGTCAGAGTCTTACTTTGTCACCCTGGCTGAAGTGCAGTGGCACACTCATGGCCACCGCAGCCTCTACCGGCTGGGCTCAGGCAATCCTTACACCTCAGCCTTCCAAGTAGCTGGAACTGCAGGTATACATCACCATGCCCGGCTAATTTTTTGACTTGTAGGAATGAGGTCTCACCGAGTTGCCCAGGCTGGTCTCAAACCCCTGGACTCAAGCAATCCTCTTGCCTCGGCCTCCCAAAGTGCTGGGATTACAGACTTGAGCCACTGTGCCCAGCCAAGACAGTTTCTTAAAACACCTTCTCACACCTCCTAAGACTTGTATTTATATTCAAAGGACTCTACGTTGTTCGTGCAAGGTTTTGGTCACTGGATTCAACTGGATTTAAGATGAAGTATGCGAATAAATAAAATGTGTTCATATTTATCAATATCTTTGGCCTGCTGAAATGGCATAGAATATGTTATACCAGGTATCAAGTTCTTTATATACTTAGTGCTGAAACTACGTGCTCAATTCCATCAATCTTACTTTGTAGCTATGGAGGAAGTACCACACCATTTTGATACAGTTGTTTAATAATAGAATTTGTTAAATATCTCGATATAATAAGTTTCCTTCCCTCCCCTCCTATTCTCACTCCTCTTTGTTCAAGGTTTTGTTCTATCATTCTACTTGTATTTTTCCTGGTAAACCTTACAATTATTTTTCAGTTTCCCCCAAAAAAGAAAGATAGCTAGGAGAGCTGAGGAAGGGAAGAAACTGCATGAGAATTTTGATTGGCATTGTGTTTATACTGAAAGTAATTTAGGGGCGTATACTTCCTGCCCTCCTCGCCTAGTGCAGCGTTCTCAGTATTCTACACACTCGCTGGTTAGTTTTCTTTGTAGCCTCTATTAATACTTGACATTTTATTACACGCCCATTGTTTTTTTTTCTATTGCTATCCATCTCCTCAGCTGAAATACATACTCCATGAGGGCAGGGACGCCCTCCAGCTCATCTCTGTATCCACAGTGCCATGCCCGAAGTATGTACTCAACAAACGTTTCTCAGTCAAGTGCTGGATGCTCTTAATTTTGGAGTTAATTTTCTTAGGCTTTCAGACACACAATCACATCACCTACAACTAGGGTTATATACCTCTTCCTTTTCAACATTTATTCTTATGTCATTTTCCTCATTACATTTCCTCAGAGTTCTGGTTTTCTATAAAACCACAACAATGACTGAGCACAGACTTATTGTATTCTTGATTTTAAAGAACTTATTTAGTGTCTCATCCGGTGCTGTCCGTCATCTGAGAATGACACATTTGTTAATCATGTTAGGAAAGGATACTTCGATATCTATTTTACTGAGAAAATGCAGGAAACGCTTTTTAAAATTTTATTGGATGTTAAACAGTAGTAGTAATAGGAGACACCTGTGTCTTCTTACTCATTTTTATTATAAATGTTTTGATTTCTTTTCCATCAAGCCCAACATTCACCGTTGGTTTTGAAAGATATATTTATGTTCATTGTGCTACGGGAATACTCTTGATTTTTTATGGATGTTCTTTCAAGGTTTAAAAGCAAGGGCCTACAGCTATTTGAGAGTGTTTATTTAGCAAATGTTTTCTTTAGTACCATGATGATTTGTCTATTTATTTTTTTCTCTTTCTTTAATCAAGATTAGTATTCATCTTTCCCTATAAAAGTATTGATTTCATCCATAGGGTCAAAGTTCTTACATAAGAATTTTACAAAGTGGTCTATTCTAGCTTTCAGTTCTGTGTGTGTGTGTGTGTGTGTGTGTGTGTGTGTGTGTGTGTGTGTGTGTGTGTGTCTTTCCCCTTATTAGCAGTGCATTTTTTTTTTCTTATTTAGGCTTTATGTAGGCTGCTATATGGACTTACTTAATTATAGTTTAATCCAGTTCTTGGTTTTATCTTATACCTCAATTGGTCTTCTGGTTCCTAGTTCATCAAATTTCAGTTTTATCCTTTTTAGTGTCTTTTTCTATTTTGCTTGGGTTTAATTTGTTGCTTTTTAATCAACTTTTTGAGTTGAATCCTTACTTAATTTAATGTCTTTTTTGTTTTGTTTGATTCTAAAAGGGTAAAGAATATGAATGTTCTTTTCAGTACTGTACTGAGAGGAAGATATTCTGTAATTGCAGTTTTGATTTTAGCTTCTGCCTAAGGGTTTGGTTTTGCTCTGTTTTGAAGACAGGTATTATTATTTTAATTTCTAAATGGTTAGAATAGCAAGGGGGCATTTTTCTATTGTTATCTATCTGATACTATTCTTAAATTGGCCAGTAAGTGTAAATTTCTAATCTACTGATCTTTTTAATCTACTGATGTTTTGATGGCCTAATTTGTGTTCAGTGAGAAGGATGTGGACTCCGCTATAGAGGTCAAGGCACTCATGTAATTCCCAAAGCCCAGACTTCTTTGGTTTGCCAGATGAGAGATGTATATTAGGCTTCACCATGACAACTGTGCTTTTTTCATTTCTCCTTATTCCCTTATATAAGTTAGCTTTGTAATGCTGTGCATAACCATCTATGACACTTACTCATTTGTTCTGAATTGTTACTTATATCACTCTGGGACATGTTTAGACCCATTTGTGTTTTAAATCTTTATGTAACAGCCATTAGATAGAGCTAGCTATGCCAGGAATCTTACAAATGTCATCAACCAACGAGGTAGGCACTATTATCCCCATTATACAGATAGGGAACTGAGACAGGCAGTACCAAGCCCTAGGCCTCACAAAGCATCAATCCAGAAGCACCTTTCAACCCAGGTTCTGGATCTCAGCTTTTTAAGAAAGAATTTGTTATTGAGAAATAATGCACTTAACATAAAGTTTACGACTTTAGAGTACAATTTAGTGAGTCTTAGTATACTCACTGTGTTGTGCGGCCACCACTTCAATCTAATTCCAGAACATTTCTACTACTCCTAAAAGAAACCTTGTATCCACCAGCAGTCCATACTAACCTTTCCTCCCACTCAGCTCCTGGCAACTACTAACCTACCCTCTGTCTTATAGATTTGCCTATTCTGGACATTTCATGCAAATGAAAGCACACAACATGTAGCCTTTTGGGTCTGGCTTCTTTCGCCTAGCATTATGTTTTTAAGAGTCACCTGTGTTTTAGCATATATCATTACTTGATTCCTTTTTATACCTGAATAATAGTCCATTGTATGGATATACCATACATTTTATTAACGTTATCTATACACCATACATTTTATTAACCCATTCATCAGTTGAGGGACATAAAGGTTGTTTCTACTTTAAGGCTAACATGAATAATACTTTTATGAACATTCATATACGTGTTTTTGTGAGAACATATGTTTTCAGTTTTCTTGGAGATATACTTTGGAGTAAAATTGCTAGGTCGTATGGTAAGCCTATGTTTAACTTTCCAAGGTATTGCCAAACCCTTTTCCACAGTAGCAGCACTATTTCATATTTCCACTAGCAATGTATGAGGCAAAGTCTGTGTTGTCGAGGGCCGTCGTTCATTATTAATCAGCATTTAACATGAATTTAACTCATTCAGGTTTCAATGTTATAACCCATACTTTATCTCTGCTTGCCTTTTCATGGGCTTTCCAAACTTTTACCCTCAGGTTGGGTCATTCTGAGTTAAATGTCGACAACATATGCAAAACATGTGAGTTTTGGACTATTACAAAAGTATTTATCTTTTAAACTGAGTATTTACTGCTACGGCATATATATTTATCCTTGCTTTGCCATATTTATTTTATGCTTTCTCTTTTTAATGCTTCCTTCTTTTTTTTTCTCTTCTGCTATATATAAGGTCTGTTTTATTTTCCCCCATCTGGTAATTTGGAAGTAGTACAGTTAGATTATATCTCTAGTGGTGGCTATGTTCTAACTTTATATAAAACCTCTACACGTGTATTTATCAATTATCAGTTTCAGATATGAAGCAAGATTTTTTAGTATTTTCTACTAAAACTGAAGATTCTGTCATCCCATCATCATCCCTGGCTCCATCCTTACCACACACTGTTTTCTCTAAACTGTATGCTCTGATATTCTTGACCCTACTAATCTTAGCTATATAATAATTATTTCTATATCCGCCTTTCTCTCTATAATAAGAATGTTTTGATGCTGTTTTGTGATATTATCAGTGCGATCTGGCTTTTCTAGGATCAGTCCTTTCATAAAACAGCCTCCTCTTTTGTGAGTTCTTGACGTAGACCCTCTTTGGGTTGGCTGTGAGAGAGGAGACAAATAGGGGATATGTCATCCGACTCCTTGCATGTGGGAGATGTGTTTCTACAGTTTTTCATAAGGACAAACAAGTGGACTGACTATAGCATTCTCAGGTCACACGTTTTTTTCCTCCAAAATCTTGACCCATGTCCTCAGTCTTTCTGGGATCTCACGTGGCAGAGGAAATTCAGACCAAGGCCGAGTTTTTTACTTCCTTTGTGATTTGCTTTTCAGACCTGGGTGTTTGCATAATTCACCCTCGAATCTTAGTAATCCCACGAGGCATTTTTGTACACGCTCCCCACACACACCAAGCCCAGTCATTTTTGCCAATTTAGTTCTTCCTTCATTCCGGGCTGATTTTTATTGTGCAATCGCATGCTACCTGTGCTTCCGTTTGTTATATCCTCCAGGTGGGACAGCCATATGCTGCTATGGTGAGTGTGCTCCGCTGTCCTTCCGCCTCTGCGCACCTCTCTCTCCTTGCCGTAACTTCTTTCTCCGTGGCATCTTCCAGGGTTGTCTGAAGCCTGTTCACTTGCCCAGTTCCATGACTCAGGTTTCTGCAAGATCCTGTTCTTTGCTGCTTCTGCTCTTTTCAGTCAGCAGTGGTGTCATTTTCCCCTCAGTTTCTTTGCTTAAACCTGCCACATGTCTCTTCTTCTCAGTCTGCTCTTTGATCAGGCTTCCTGCATGTTTGCAGCCGACCAGCTGGAAGATGCTGGATAATACCTCAAAATGAAGCGAATATGTACACCCTCTGCTTTCTTATCCTTTTCCTCATATTTTATAATTACAGAAAGTTGCAGTAGACCACTGCTGGCTTTTCCATCGGTTACCTTCAGAAGTTTAAATAGTGTACTATAATTTCTGTTTGCTCATCAGCAGTTGGTGGTGACTCCTGACCCCCCACTTCGTAAAGTCAGGGTATTTGTGTCTTCACCCTTCCTTGTAGATCTTTCCCTGCACACACACACACACACACACACACACACACACACACACCCCACCACCACCACCATCACAACATACCTTCAGTCAGCTACTCTGTAACTACTACATTGTCAGTGTAGTTGATATTTACATTTTGATCCTCCATACTTTGTTGTAAGGGTGACTCTAAAACCTGAAAACCATTCATCAGTATTATCACACTATAACTATTCAGCACAGGCCAAAGTTTGTACTAGAATTTGATTTCCTTCTTAGAACATCAATGTCATGGCCCCTGGCCCATTCAGAGAAAAACATCCCTGGCACTAAAGTTAAGTGGAGTCTCATTTATTTGCATCAAGTGTTTAAAATAGTGGAGTGATTTAGTTGGCTTCTTATTGACTATACTACATTCTTGCAAAGTTAGTAGTTGTGTTGTTTCATTTCAGTTTTATTTTTCTCCTGGGGCTTATGGTTGCGTTTTTGAGGCACTTTTTGCTTTTCTCTTTTTAAAAAACTCTTGATCACACGTTCTATTCTATGATATCCTGATATCCCCTACAATGAAACCTCCCGCCTACCTGAACTACCACACAGCTGATTCTGAAATCTCAGATTAGAACCTTAGGACATTTCTGTTCCCTAAATCTGGGTCTTCCTCTTTTTGATTTAGTTACTTATATTTCTAGAGAACACACCCAAATACTTTTTTAGGGGGAGGGGGTTAACATTACATTACAAGAAAAAAAAAAACAACTGCAGGCCAATTTTACTCAAATGCTTTAGTAAACAGAAGCTAGTAATATACAAAAATATAGACACATACATATATGTGAGTGTATAGAGTATATAGATATATACATCTAAAAAAAATCATAACCAAGTGTGATTTTTCCTAGAAATTCCAACATTGATTCATTGTAAAAATGAGCAAACAATAATAAAAGTTTCTCAGAAAATAAGAACAGACGACAACTTCCTCAGCCTCTCAATGGTGAAAAACTTAATAGTAAAACACTGAACATTCTTCTGCTAAGGTAAGTTAAATGGCAAGGGCATCGAATATCACTGCCAGTAACACACAGCAATTTTTTTTTAAAGAGGAGAAAAAGTCAAACTTACTAGAAAGGAAAAAACTTAACCTATCTTTATTTGCAGATGATAAGATCATCTATGTAGGAAATTCTAAGGAATCTATAAAAAAAAAAAAAGCTAGAACCAATAAGTGAATTTAGCAAAGTCACAATAAGCAATTTCAGTATATAAAAATCAATTTAATTTTCATAGTCTTGCAATAACAATTAGAAATTGAAATTGAAATTTTAAAGAATATCAAATACAGGAATACCTTGGAGATATTGTAGGTTTATGTATCTTTTCTTCGACCTCAACTTCATGAACCAACCTCTGCTAGCTTGACTTTTCAGCTTCTTCACCCACTCAGCCTTCTCAGAACTGAAGAGAGCTGGGGCCTTGCTCTGGATTAGGCTTTGGCTTAAGGGAATGTGGTGACTGGTTTGATCTTCTATCCAGACCACTCAAACTTCCTCCATATCAGCAGTAAGGCTGTTTCATTTTCTTATCATTCATGTGTTCTCAGGAGCAGCTCTTTTAACTTCCTTCAAAAACCTTTCCTTGGCATGTGCAACTTGGCTCTTTGGTGCAAAAGGCCTCGTTATGGCCTGTTTCTGCTTTCGACACGCCTTCCCCACTAAGCTTGATCGTTTTTAGCTTTTGATTTAAAGTGAGAGACGTGCAACACTTCCTTTTACTTGAACCCTTAGAGACCATCGTAGGGCTAGTCATTGGTCTGATTTCTATATTGTTGTGTCTCAGGGAATAGAGAGGCCCAAGGAGGGGAAGAGAGATCAGGAGACAGCTGATCAGCAGATCAGTCCAGCACACACTTTTATCAGCTGTTTGCCATGTTATAGGGTTGCCGTTCGTGGTGCCTGGAACAATCACAATAGCAACATCTCCATAGATCACCATAACAGATATGATAATAACGAAAAAGTTTGAAATACTGTG
This sequence comes from Cephalopachus bancanus, assembly GCA_027257055.1. Classification (NCBI taxonomy): domain Eukaryota; kingdom Metazoa; phylum Chordata; class Mammalia; order Primates; family Tarsiidae; genus Cephalopachus; species Cephalopachus bancanus. The sequence continues at coordinate 4,742,368 of JAPVLO010000110.1, read as the reverse complement.
AGACTTACCAAAATGGGACACCAAGACACAAAGTGAACACATGCTGCTAGAAAAAACGGCACTCATAGACTTGCTCGACACAGAGTTGCCACAAACCTTCTATCGGTAAAATCTCAATATCTGCAAAGCACAATAAACTAAGGTATACCTGTAGGACAGCATCCAAACATGTGAAAACCTGAGGGATGAATTTAGTAATATATATGCAAGGCCTGTTAACTAAAAACTACAAAATATTGCTATAATGAAGTAAAGAAAACCTAAACACATGAAGAGAGATTACAAGTCCAGAGATCAGAAGATCCATTAGCTTTATGTCGTCCGTTCTCTCCAAATTAACCTATAGATTCAATACAATGCTAACCAAAATTCCAACATCATTTTTGCAGAAATTGGCAAGCTTTTTATGTTTATATACATAAATAAGTATTTATTTATATGGAAATGCAACTACCTAAATCAGCTAAAACAGTTTTTAAGAAGAACAAAGTTGGACAACTCATATTGCCTATTTCGAGCCTTACTATAAAGCTGCAATAGTCAGGGCAGTGTGTATTGGCTAAAGAACAGAATTACTGCTCTACAGAGTGAGTGTTTAGAAACACACCCACACACCCACAAAAATATGGTCAATTGAATGAAAATACCAAGAAAACCCAATGGGTAAAAGATAGTCTTTTAATAGATATGCTAGAAAAAAATTCAACATCCATATGCAAAGAAATAAATAAAGGATACTTGACATCACACCAGATATAATTCATTAACTCAAAATGAATTATAGGCCTAAATGTAAGAATTAATTTTATGTATTCCGGAATAAAACATAAAAGAAAATTATCGTGGTCTTAGGTGAGGCAAAGATCATACAGCAAGGAAGACCCAGAAAAGAAAAATTAATAATTAATTGTATTTCATTATAATTAAAAACTTTTGGGCTTCAAAAGACACCATTATGAAAACGAAAAGGCAAGACATTACTGGGAGAAAAGTTTTGCAAAACAGTACCCTATAAAAAGGATTTGTATCCAGAATATATAAAGAACCCATATAATGCAATAAAAAATAAAAATGATCAAAGTATTTGAATAGCTATTTCACAACAGAAGACATACAGATGGCAAATAAGTATGTGAAAAGACGCTCAACATTATTATCCATTAGGAAAATGCAAAGTAAAACCACAGTAAGATACTGTTACACATCTGTTAGAATTAGAATCAAATGCCAAATTCTACCCCAAACGTGAAGCAACTGGAATCCCAGGCATTACTGTTAGAACTATAAACCAGCGCAGTCACTTTGGAAAACAGTATGGCAGTTTCTTATCAATTTAAACATACCCTCTGCAACACAGCCATTCCACTTCTAGACATTTACATAAAAGAAATGAAATATTCATTCACACAACGACTGGTATACAAATGATGAGCAAAAACTACAAACCAGCCAAATACCGTCTTCTGATGAGTAGAAACACACATTGTCCTACATTCTTATAACTGAATACTACACGGCAAGAAAAACAAATGAACCACTCAAACACGAAACAACCTCAGAAGCATTAGGAAGGAAAAGAAGCTAGAAAAGACCACATATTGCATGATCCATTTGTGAAACTCTCTAGAATAAAACAGAGGAGAAGAGAGCTTTTAGGAATGATGGAACTGTTCTGTATCATGACCAAACATATGTCAAAACTCATCAAATTGCAAGACTAAATATGGAAACTTTGATTATATGTAAATTTTACTTTAATAAGCCTGTTTTATTAAAAGGATGCTTGGCAGATAAGCTTTTGAGCCTTTGCTGTGATTCCAACCTCCTTTTGAGTGACGACAGTTAGACTGTGTATAAAATTTTAGGTCAAATTATTTTTTCCCTTCCAAATGTTGAAAGCATTATCTTCTAGAATCCAAATGCTGCTTATGGAAACGCATATAACAGTCCAATTCTCTTTCTTATGAGGTGACTTTCTCCTCTTGCTTTAATTTTTTATGATAATGATATTAACAAACCCTTACTGAGAGCTCACGGTGTTCCCAGTTCTGTTCTGCACACCCTTATTCCTAGTGCCTTGGGATTTCTCAGTAATAAATCCAGTTGTGATGTCGCTTTCATTACTGTTCTGAGAACTTAGAGAACTGTTTCAATATAAACACTACTATCCTTTGGGGGTGGTTTCTTCTATTGTTTCCTAACCATTTTTTTTCTGTCTCAGCATCCTCTGTTCTCTGCTACTAGTAGGGATTCGACCTCTTGGGGACTGATCCTTTATTTCTCTTCTCTCTTGTCTTACAATTTCTCCTTTCTAGAACTTTTATTGCATCTTTTATTTTGGCAATCGTATTTTAAACTCAAAGATGTTTCTTGTTTCTGAGTGATCCTTTCCCTAAGCTACTGCTCTTGTTCTTTGAATGTAATATCTTCTTGAATAACACCGAATGTCCTCACAGAACATATGTTTCATCGTGATTTTATATTGGTCTTTCTCTTGCATCTGCTATACACACACACACACACACACACACACACACACACACACACACACACACACGATGATCCTTCGTTATCTACTCATAGATAAGATGGGTGAGGTAGATGAGTGAGCTTTCTCTGTTGCTGGATGATTCTGACTGGGATATCTCTGAGAGGCAGGAGAGAACAGAAAATTTAGAGCCACAGGCTTTGGATTAGGCAAGGAGGGTGTTGGAATGAGATGGGTAAGTCATGGTGGCAGGGTGGAAAGAGCAGATGAGCAAGAAATCTGACATGCCCCAAAATGAGTTTTGTCAGCCCCACATATTATCATTCAAACAGAAATACAGTATTTTTCAAGTAATACATTCCATTTGTCTGTTCGTTTGTGTTTTGATACAAGGGTCCCCTTCTCCTCTCCCTGGAGATAAATTTTGGCAACCTGAACTCAGCACAGCATGGAGAAGCCGAAAGGGAACCATGGTGTCAACAGTGTCCTTAGCTGTGCAATGACCTCCCACTAATCCATCTGCTTCTAGACCCACTCCTGCCCTCTGACTGACAGGCTATCCCTGAGCCAGGAACCTCTCGGGCCACCCAGGCCCCACCTTCTCACCAACCTGTTTTGCATATTCTGATCTGTTTGAACTATGTCTTGCACAAGCGTGTTCTTCTCTACCTTTGATTCAGAATACTTTTCCACCTTAGCTGAAAACCTGCTCCCTACTCCCTCCTCTTTTACTTTCTATAGGAGTTTTGTTTATGTGTTTTTCATTAGGTGTTTTTGTTTGTACTGTTATCGGCTCATTATCACTAAATCTAAGACAGCAGAGCGTAAACAAGGGTGTATTCCGTATGTTTAAAACAAAAAAGTCCTCGAAATCATTTATCTTTTTCTCATCAAAACCACTCCTACTAATGGGATCTACCACCACAGCCCTGTATAAGGTCACTATCATAAAACATTCTTAAAAGTTCTATTGTCCTTTTAAAGAGATTAAAATCATTCGTGTATTCTTCAAATGTTCTACACATTTGTCAAGGAAATCAAGATTAATTTTATAATAACAAAAATGAATTGCATAATCAATTTTTCTCTACCTGTATTTAGTATGTTTCATGATTTGCCAAAGACTGAATGGTTTCTTTAAATAATTCACTATAATTTCAGTTTTCCAACAATAACTTTAAAAATTGCTTTATATATTTAGATGTTGTTATGTGGAGCATAAAAGTTCATGACTACTCTAGCTTCATAATAAAGTGAATTTTTTCCTGAGGTAAGTTAACTATAGTCTAAGTTCTTTTATCTTACATTTAACTTTGTCCAATACTAATGTTACCAGTGCAGCTTTATATGGCTTATATATTCTTAGCAAACCCTTGCCTATTCTTTTATTCTTATCTTTTTTCTGATAATTTACTTTTGTTGTTTCTCCAAAGCAGCAAATAGCCTCTATTTTAATTTAATTTTTGATCCATGAAAAAATCCATTCATTATTTAACGAATATTTATTGAGCAAATACTATGTGTTAGATCTGATATTCAGAGGTAAAAAGAACAAACACTGTCCTAGCCATTATAACTTTTTGCACTTTTTTCTCTATTTAGATACACAAATTTTTGCTCTTTAGTTTATTCTTCATAATATTACCTTTGGATTAAAAGGGGTAAAAAGGTAAGAATTTAACATTTATTCATTGTTGAAAAATGAAATTTCTTAGTAAACTAGACATGGATAAGATCTTCCTTAACCTGATAGATAATATTGATTAAAAACGTGCCTACTGCCGGGTTCAGTGGCTCAGCCTGTAATACCACGCCTTTGGGAGGCTGAGGTGAGTGGATTGCCTGAGCCCACGGGTTCAAGACCCGCCTGGGCGGCGAGACCTCATCTCTACAGTAAATCAAAAAATCAGCCGGGCATGGTAGCGCATGCCTGTAATTCCGGCTACTCAGAAGGCTGAGGCGGAAGGATTGCCAGAGCCAGCAGGTCGAGGCTGCGGGGGCCGGGAGCGGCCACTGCACTCCAGTCTGGACGACAGAGTGAGACTCCGACTCAAAAAAAAAAAAAAAAGTGCCTACAGCAAATATATACTCAACGGTAAGACAAAGAACTTTTCCCCTTGAGATGAGAAATAATAAAAGGGATGCCCAATTTCATCCTACTAAATATTTTCCTGGAGGTTCTAATCAGTGCAACAACAACAAAAAAAACATGAAAATTAGAAATGGAAAAATTATCATCATTCACAAATGAAATAATTGTGTCCAAAGAAAATTCAAAATAATCTATTAATTTGAATTAATAGAGAATCTAGCAAAGGTGCTAAATAATAGGAAATATACAAAAATCGATTTTATTTCTGTATATCAGCAACAAACTAATAGAAAATAAAATGCTAAAATTTAACACTGATCGTAGCATCAAAGCATAACAAACACCTAGAAATAAATCTAAGAAAAAAAACTGTTCTAGACATCTATACTGAAAACCACAAAATATTAAGAGAAACTAAAGGAAAAACTAAATAAATGGAAGATTCTATTTGTAAAAATACAGACCTCCCCAAATTGTTATAACGCTCTTTAAATTTTCTGCAATTCCAATCAAAATCCAAGCACGTGTGTGTGTGTGTTTTCAAGACGATTCTTTAAAATTTTATGAAAATTCAAAGGGCCTAGAATAGTAAAGGCAACTGTAAGGAAGAAAATCAAATCTGGAAAACTCAAATAACTAGGTATTAAGATTTTTAATAAAGCTATAATAAATAGGTAAGTGTGATATTAGTGCAAAGATGAAGGAAGGAAGGAAGGAAGGAAGGAAGGAAGAAATTTAAAGAGTTCAGAAGCAAACCCTACAAATATTCAGTCACCTAATTTATTTAAAAAATGACTCTGTAATGGAGTATTTTCAATAAATGGTGCTGGGTCAATTAAATATCCAGATGAGAAAAAAAATATATTCTCATCCCATCTCACACTATACACAAAAGCCAATTCCAGATGGACTGTAGCTCTATGAAATGTTTAAAAAAAATTTTTTTAACTTTAAGAGAAAATTATCTCATAAATGTGTAAACAAAATTTTTTAATAAGAATACACATACATACAAGTAAACACAGAGTAAAAAGGCAAACCATAGCTTGGTAGAAGAAACATACAATCTCCAACAAAGGTCCCTTATCAAAATGTGCACATAGGGCAACCCCCTCGGGTCCCCTCCCACTGTGGGAGCTTTTCTGTCCTCAATAAATCCAGTTTTCTAAAAAAAAGAAAAAAGAAAAAAGAAAGGAGTGCACATGGAACTTTTACTAGTTAAAAAAAGATTTTTAAAATAGAGAAAAAGTCCAACAATATGAACAGACACTTCACAAACGGAGACGTATAAGTGACCAATAACCACACAAGATATCTGACCTGTAAGGAAATGTAAATATAAAATGCCATCGGGGATATAACTTAAGTTTAAGCTATGATGCAACACACAACACACAACCAGAGAGACTACAATGGAAAAGATAGAAACTACCCATGCATGTAGAACAACCGGAACGCTCATGAACTGCTGCTGTGGTGGTATAAACGGCAACAATTTGGACTATAATTTGGCAGTATCTGCTAAACCCGAACATGTGTATATCTTTGCCTCAGTAATAGCAAAATGCACACATATTTTTAACCAAAAAAAAACACCCCACATGTACTAGAATATCCATGGCAGTGCCATTTATATTCATCAAAACCTGGGAATTCCTCAAGTGCCACCAGCACTAGAACGGGAAAGCGAATGGTGGAATGCCATACAGCAAAAATGAAAGGACGATCTGTGACCACGTTCTCTGAATAAATCTTGGAAACGTAATGTCGAGAAGTAGAAGCCGGAAGAATGAACGCATACGGACATGACTCAATTTCCGTTCGGCCGAAATCTGGACAGTGACTCCTCTTGGAGGGCAGTGACTGGGAGGGAGCAGGAAGAACCCTCTGGGCGTTCGTCATGTTCCTCATACTGATCGCGGTGTGTGTTACCCAGCTGAGTTCATTTCATGAAAGTTCATTGAGCGGAACAGACAGTGCTTTTCTGTAGGGATGTTACACTTCAATAAAGTTCAGCGCAAATAAATAAATAAATAATAACTTCTCTTTATTTTTATAACTGCTGGGACTATTATATTTAGATCCTCTTTGCACAGTGCAAATTTTAAACTGTTCTCCTGTGCCTTTTCCAGTTCTATTCATCAGAAATATTTAGGCCCAAACTATTGTAGTTTTTAGCAACTGTTATTTTATGATTTGAGCATTAGTTTGTGTTTTGTTTTACAGTCACATTTACCCCAATTACACAGACCTAAATTTAACAGGATTTTAATTCTTATTTTAGGCTTTTTATAGCTCATATTCTCTATTCCTAATTTATGGATGTTGATTTGCCTCTTATTTAACTGGGAAACATCTTTTGAGTGATTCTTATAGGTAGAATAAATGCGTCACAGCTGATATAATTGATCTTTCTTCTGTCACCTCATTTAACATTTTGCTTTCTGATTATTGCTTGTGGTTTTTTGTTTATATACCTAGTTTTGTCTGCTCTTTTAAAAAAAAACATGGCTGGGCACAGTGGCTCACGTCTGCAATCTCAGTACTTTAGGAGACCAAGGTGAGAGGATTACTTGAGCTCAGGAGTTTAAGACCAACCCAGGCAACACAGTGAGACCTCGTCACTATAAAAAACAAAAAATAAGCTGGGCATGGTGACACATGCCTGTAGTTCCAGCTACTCGGTGGGCTAAGGCAAGGGATCACCTGAGCCAGGAGGTCGAGGCTGCAGTGAGCTGTCATTGTGCCGCTGCACAAAAGAGTAAGATCCCAACTCAAAAAACAAAAACAAAACAAAAAGTCCTGTGATATGGAAATTAAACATATTATGGTGCCCACATGGTTGGGCTGAAATTTTGAGAAAATACATTTAAATTTATTTTTCTCTGTTTACCAACATCAAAAATGTACACTATCTCTCTACTCTATGTAGACTGATAAATTCTGAGTACTCTTTCTTCATACCATCTTCTGTATATTCCAATTTTAGTTGAGTCCACATGTGGAATTTAAATATTTCCATTAAATAACTTATTTTCTCCTTTGCCATAAACTCCATAGTCATATTTAAAACAAGTCTTCTGATTAAATGTTCTTTCCTGGCCGGGCTCAGTGGCTCAGCCTGTAATCCCAGCTTTACAGGGATTACAGCCACTGTGCCCAGCCCACTTTAGGAGGCCGAGGCAGGTGGATTGCCTGAGCCCACGGATTCAAGACCAGCCTGGGCAACTTGGCAAGACCTCGTCTCTACAATAAATCAGAAATTAACCGGGCACAGTAACACATACCAGTAGTTCCAGCTACTTGGAAGACTGGGTGAAAGGATCGCTGGAGCCCAGCAGGTTGATGCTGGGGTGGCAGTGAGCATGCCACTGCACTCCAGTCTGGGCAACGGAGTGAGACTCCAACTCCAAAAAAAAAAAAAAAAAGGTTCTTTTCTTCTAAGGATTTTGTGTCATTTCCTTTACATCTTCCCATTTCTTGAGTTCTTTATTATTTAGATGCCCTTCATTTAGCTAGAGCAATTCGTGGAGCATTTTTTCATGAAGGGTACATAGATGGCACTCGTTCTAAGTACTTCAATATTTCAAAATCTGCAAGATTGTCTTGGGAAAGATAGTTTGAGAGAAGGTAAATTTGTGTTTTCAACTAAAATAACATTTTATTATTGCAAAGGCAGTGTATGTACACGGTAAAAAAAAATTAGAAAATATAGATAAGTAAAAGGAAGACAATAAAACCGCCATATTTCCACTCCTCAGAGATCACCACTGTTAACAACCTGGACTACCCGCTTCCAGAACGACAGCCTTCACATAGATGTGTATGTATTTTTATCAAAGCAACATTTACATGTTGTTTTGTAACATGCTTTTTATTCAATAGATAAATGTCCATCTCTCCATGGCATTAAATTTCAATGCCATTTAATGCCCAACCCACACTCAAACTTCCCCAATTGTCCTTTACAGATGGTTTGCCCAAAATATGCGATCCAGGTGGTTATTCCCTTAAATCATGGCTGGCTTGGCTTCCCTGATTTCTAGTGTGAACAGAGATTTTCCCCCTATATTTACATTCCCTTGCATATTTCAATAGAAAGCCTCACACCAAATGCATATTTAGAGGGTTTTTGAGTTTTTGTTTCTTATCTCCCCTACCAAAATACAAGCTCTGGTTATTTCATCTCCCCGCCCTAAAACCTTCCACGACTTTTCAACTCATAGTGAACAATGCAAAGTCCCTTAACTTGGAAATCAATTCAAGCATGACTTTCCATCCAGTCGAGCCCAGCATGACTCTCCAATCGTATCCCCTATCACTGCCCTTGATCCTCTTTGGTTTTAGAAGAAACTGACCCACATAATGCACTCTTTCGTGTCCCTGCCCCACACCCTGGCGCCACACGGCTTTCTCCGAGTGAAATGCCCTTTCCCTCATGCCCCACTGGTCATCCTTATCAACCTTCAGTGGGCAGCCGAAATGCCAACCGGCCCTTGAAGTGCCCCTTCAACCCATCCCATGCCCTCTCCTTCCTCTGGTGCCCCAGAGACACTGCACCTCGGCCTCCTCAGCGGCCTTCTCTCAGTTGGAGTCCCGGCACAGAGCAGATGGCACCTTCCAGCGAGGACACTCCAGGGAGAGTTCACTCACAAATGGGTGAATTACAGTGTGGTGAGTGGCTGTAAAGGAACCTCAAGGGTCAGGGTAGGAACCAGTATCTGGGAAGGAAGGAAGGAAGGAAGGGAGGGAGGGAGGGAGGGAGGGAGGGAGGAAGAAAGAGAAAGACAGCAGCGGTCCCCAACCTTTTTGGCATCAGGCACTGGCTTCATGGGAGACAATTCTTCCACAGACTGGAAGAGGTGGTGGAGGAGATGGTTTCAGGATGATTCAAGTGCATAACATTGATTGTGCACTTTATTTTTATTATTATTACATTGTAGTATATTATGAAATCTTTATAAAATTTACCATTACCAAAAGGAGTCACGAACAGAAGTGGTAAATAAAATAAGGGAGCCGGGCTCGGTGGCTCAGCCTGTAATCCTGCGCTTTCAGAGGCTGAGGTGAGTGGATGGCCTGAGCCTGCAGGTTCGAGACCCGCCTGGGCAACTTGGTGAGACCTCACCTCTACAATACATCAAAAAATTAACTGGGCGTGGTAACGCGTGCCTGTAGTTCCAGCTACTTGGAAGGCTGAGGCAGAAGGATCACCAGAGCCCAGCAGGTCGAGGCTGTGGTGGCCGGAAGCAGCCACTGCACTCCAGTCTGGGCGACAGAGTGAGACTCCAACTCAAAAAGTTAATTAATTAATTAAATAAAATAAAATACTGGGTAGGCCACAGGCAGACTCAAGTAAGTGTCAGGTCCTGACCGAAAGCCTGCCACCAGATGCAGCTGCACAACTGCAGTATGTCAACTCACTCGCCACTCACTGACAGGGTTTTGACACACGTCTGCAAGCAACCAGTTTATGATGGTCTCTGTGCAGTCAAACCTCACTGCCAACGCTCACCTGGACTGGCAGCCATTCCCCAGTGCTGGCATCACCGCCTCAGCTCTACCTCAGATCGGGCATCAGGTTCTCATTAGGAGCAACCTAGATCCCTCACCTGCACGGTTCACAATAGGTTTCACACTCCTGTGGGAATTGAATGCCACCACTGATCTAACAGTAAGCGGAGCTCAGGCAGTAATGCCAGCGATGGGGTGTGGCTATAAATACAGATGAGGTTTTATTTACTTGCCTGTCGCTCACCTCCTGCTGTGCAGGCCTGGTTCCTAACAGGCAATGGACAGGTACCAGCCCACACCCCAGGGGTGGGGGGCCCCTGGTTTATGACAAATATTTGTCTCTTAACTTTTCCTCAGCTGAGGGTAAGCACCACAGTTCTGCATTTCTGCACCCCAGTGTCGAACACAGCAGTAGGCATGGAACCCGTGTTCGGTGAAGTTGTGTTGAGTGGGGAAGCAATAATGATATGACTCTACGGTTGTTTTGTTCTTCTAGAGGTGGAAAAGGGTAGCCAGAGTCATCTTAATTCCCCTCTTGGTGATCAGTAGCACTGATGGAGATATTCTGGCAAGTCCCTACAGATATGAAGCCCTGAGGCTAGTGTCATCTATACTGCATTCTGAATGGACCAGCCAGCCCAACCTCCAGCATCCTTTCCGAGCTCAAGGGAACACCAGCAACCAGCCACTACCTGTGTTATTCTTGCATTAATCAACTCGCCTGTTCATTCATTTGTTCAGCACCCATCAGGTGGCTATCATGCACAGCAAGGGTTCCAAACCCATATGGCACCACGGGAAACTGTTCCACTGTTCCTCACTCTGCTGGTAACAATCCTTGCACACCGTTCACTTCTGTTCGTTGAAGATAGACAGGAATAGAAAGGGAAGGAAAGGCCTGAGGGAGCACAGCTAATAAGCAGCTTGAAAGCTACGTCCGTGTTAACATGCCACCCAGACAGAGGGAATGAAGATGACTCTGTTGGCATCAGAGTGAACCTGTCAAGAGAGGAAAGAAGCCCTCCTTAGGGGACCAGTCCTCATTCTGGTGTCTGGTGGTTTGGGTGTGGCTCCTGGAACGATGAATGAAGTCCCTGGCTTTTCTCAGATATGTGGTGTGGCCACAGCGCGTGAGCCTGTGGCAGTAGAAACGCTTGGTCGGTGGTGCAGGGCTTCCAAGCAGAGAGAGGTAGCGTTCCCATGGCCAACCCATCCATGCAGCCTCAGCCCAACTCTGTCCCACTTGGAACCCTGACTTTGGAAACTCAACATGTGAGACTTTGTGATTTTGATTAGAATGACATCTGTATGGGACAGCTACATTCTCTCCCTAGGCGGGAGGCGGAGGAAAGGGAAACATTTTCCAAACAAAGGGTGAAAGAGAATCGCTGTTTACTTATGCTCCATTCTTCTTAATTTCTGATATTCTTTTAGACAACTGCCAAGTCCAAGTGGAAAGAGCTCTTCTGATGTAATAAGTGTAGACTTTGATCTGACACTCACCAAAGCCATTCTGAAAAATTTCAGAGTAGAACCACTTGAGTAACAAGTCATAAAATGGATGTAAGCCTTGACTCTTTTTTTAATTTGCCAATAAGCTGGTCTCAAGTGTTAAAATGAGCTTTTCTCCAGAAGTAAACACTTGTCATACACACTTAAGATGACATTTTCTATAACATTCCTTTTTTTTTTTCCTTATGATAAGCATATATTTCATACCTGGGAGCAAATGCAGCTGCTGCCCTTTGAACCAGTGCCGATCATGGCCTTGGCTTCACACAGATAACTCTGGGTCAGACTCTTTGATCTCACTCCTCCGGGTCTCTAACTTCCAAGTCACCTGGGGCAATGCCTAAAATGCCTTCTGCCTGAATGATCGTATAATTTGCACTGTCAACTGGGCACTTTGCAGATGGAAATGAAGTGTTCTTAGACCAGGAAAATGAGCATTAGCCTTGACTGCTCTGGACTAGACAGGGTGTGTGGCCCTTGTAGCTGAGAAAAGGGTGGACATCAACAGCATGGTGCATTTCTACCAAGCTGATGGAGACCTCTTTATTCAGTCACGAGACAGGATAAAGAGCAAGGAATAGTTAGTTGTAGGTGAGCCAGCAGTAGCCTTAGGTTCCCCCACTCTAAGGACAGCAGAGTGATTGGAGAGTCACAGAGACTGTGCATGGGACCTCAATATGTGGGAAGACCCTCTTCATAGGTCCACCTCTGGGCCAGTTTCCCTACTTCCTGACCTATACCCCGCTTTTGCAGCAAGATTTACGAGTACACATCCCGTCTCTCCCTTGCTATGTGACATCAATTAAAATTTTATCGAGTTTTATTAGAGCTTTCCATGTCAGCTGGGAAAGGAGATGGCTGGAGCACTCTTGAACAGCTAAGAACATGACAGCTCATCCTAGGGGCCTCTTTCCTTAGGCCCTTGGCTGAGAATGTCCATTTTGCACCCCTCCCATTGACTCTCACTGTCTACTGCTCAAATATGTATAAAACAGTAATACTGTTATTCAAATTATAATAGATGTTAACAATATTCACTATTAAGCATTAAGCACTCATACGAGGGCAAGCATTCTACCCAGTGCCCACTTATAATGCTCTCTAATCGCCAACAAATAAAAATATATCAATTTCCATCCTATAGATAAGGACACTGAAGCTCAGAGAGGTTAACTGTCTTGCTCAACATCACACAGTTAGGCAGTGAAGATGGTGACTTCCCCCAGAATCTGCAAAAGGTGAGAAATTCCAAGTCATATTTGTGCCTTAAAAAAAATGTTTGCCTGCCAAGCTTGGTGGCTCAGCCCATAATCCCAGCACTTTGGGAAGTCGAAGTGAGTGGATTGCCTGAACCCGCAGGTTTGAGACCAGCCCGGGCAACTTGGTGAGACCTCGTCACTACAATAAATAAAAATTTAGCCGGGCATGGTAGCACACGCCTGTAGTTCCGGCTATTTAGAAGGCTGAGGTAGAAGGATCGCCTGAGTACAGCAGGTCGATGCTGGCGTGGCCCCGAGCATGCCACTGCACTGCAGCCTGGGCGACAGAGTGAGACGCTAACTCAAAATAATAATAATAACAATGTTTCCCCCCGCCACAAGCAGTCTCACATATCACTGCTATCGATGGTTAAAGTTTGTGCAGGAGACTAGTCAAGAGGCATTTGTCATTTTCTCTCCCTGGACATAGAGAACAAGGTGGCAAAGGGAGGGCACCCATTTTTATTCTGCCATCACATGTATGCGCTTTTTAAAATGTCACATGCATTCACCAACACTGTGCTGGATATGTTATAAAGGCAAAAAAAGAAATGCAGCACAGGAAAAACTATTGTTTGGTGCATTTAAATCAGGATAATGGGAATCACGTCCAGGGCAGATTCCAGTATGTTTGCAAGATGTAGGTACCCTGCTTGGACCCTCTGCTGACACTCAGACCTGAGGGGGAGACCCATGTTCCCGTGACAACAGCTGAGCCCCAAAAGCAAAGATTTCCCAGGTAGCAGCAACTAGAAGGAGCCAGTGCCTGTGAGAAGAGCCGGGGTGACATCTTTAGCAGGGTTTTCTGGGTTTCTCTGTTTCTTTCCCCTCCTCCTCTCTGAACAAGGAAGCCCACGAGGTGAGTGTTTAAGGCTAATGCTTTCTACCCAGTGTGCTCCCGCAGCATAGAAATGGACACCATGGTTTGAAAGATCAGGGAAAATAAACCTGGGGCCGAACTGAGTGACTCCTGGCGAGAGTCAACATGGATGTTCTATCCTCCCATTCTGAGCACAAAGGGTGCTTAAAACTTTAATGAATTGAACTCTATGAGTAAGGGATGTTAATCATTTTAATTACCCAGCAGCTTGAAATCAGATATAACAGTCCAATAATGTATCTTTAAACGAATACAACCCTGCCCTATAAAAAATCCCTTCCAAACCCATTCTAATAATTTCTATTTATCTTTTCTGACGTTAACTGTTATCCGGCCCTGCCGGCCAACAGACAGCCTTCCCCTCGCATTTGGTTTAAACGCAAAGCCGTCTAGTTTTTCAATATCATTAGCGTCCCCCTGGTGGGCAGAGAGCAAGGCGGTGGCACCGGTCACACTTGACTGCTTTATCTCATATGACAAAGAGAGATGATGTGCTTCAATGCGGGCCAGCCTGGCAGAGGGGAGGGGGCCGCAGAGAACTCCCCCTGCTGCCGAGAAATACCAAAGGGCCCCTCCGTGTGACTCGCTAACAGCATGAAGGGGCAGACAAATAGATTTTCCTCTATATTTATAACCAGCATCATTCTTCCTTTCAGGGCGTTCAGTGCAGGTAGCTGTTTTATATGAAATGAACAATCTTTATAGACGTACCAGAGCCATAACAAGCCTGATTTTCAGCGAAGCTGAGGTATATAACTCTTACCGAATTGTCAGGCTACTTGCTCAACAAATCAAGCCTAACTTATGATGTTTGCAGTGTAATTTTTATTCCTGTTTGACTAGCCAACTACCCGGTGGTAATAGGATGTTAGGAAAGGGCAGTGGCGATGTTTGTGCATGCCGTGATTGATAGGCCGACTCGGCATTTTTCATTTATATCTCCCGATTCCAAATCAGTTAAGTTTAGGAAAAATGAAACAAAGTGGCAAGAAAAATGTTTGCAGATTGCAGCCCGGCGCTCCCACAGATCTGAGTTCAGCCCACATCTGCCGGGATTGTCTGGAAACATTAAGATATCTAAATGAAAATCAATACTATATGTGCCAGGCATTTACTCCCAGGAACAAGCATCCAGAGACCTGAGCTAATCAGACTTCCAGCTTGTGCCTCCGCCATAGACCGAACCCCAGGGGTGTCCTAATTGCCCAGACTAATCATAGAAGAGTTAAATTTATAACCCAGAAAGACATCTTGTTTTCCTTACCAGTCATCATGTAGGAGCAGGAAGGCTCACCTGTGAGGTGGGTGCCAGATGTACAGCAGGCGGCCCGTCCAAGAGGAGAGGCTCCTCACCTGTCAGAAGAGAGGGAAGACAAATGTACCGGCAGCTGTAAAAACGGTCAGGCTCGCTGAAGCCCTGGGTGGAGAAGCGTTCCCTCAGCTCGAACACAAACTGCGGATCTCCTCGTTTAAAGCCTCGCCACTTAACCCCTGTGTTCTGGAACATGAAAGCCCCCTGCACCCTTTGATCCCTGGCCTGGTTTTTATTTTAAGGAAATCGCTCAGAAAAGCATCAGCGATGCTACAAATATATGGCTCTGTTTTTCCCTGGGGTCCCGCCCGAGGCTTTTGTCCCTCAGAGACTCCAGAGGAGCTAATATCACTTGGTGACATGTATCTCCCTAATATACTGTACAAACAAGTCACGGATATTATTCACACTCCCACCATCTACAAAGTCACACAATAGCTATTGGACAAGCCCGCACGATACTGCTGAAAAACCATAATGTATCAGGGGACTGGATTCCTAATATTTGCATTCTAGATGCCAACTGTGAGCATATTTTGTACTATTTTCAACAAATTACACCAAAATATGCAAAATGTTTATAAGGCTCCATCTTCTATTTTTGGCTCCGGTATATTTGCAACTTAATAGTCCTTCAGAGATTTGTTTGTCTCCTCAGGAGAAATAGGAAAGTGGGGAATGAAAGCACACACTCACACACACACACACACACACACACACACACGCACAGAGAGAGAGAGAGAGAGAGAGAGAGAGAGAGAGAGAGAGAGAGAGAGAAGAAAAAAGAAACGAAGAGGCTTTGTTCACGCAAGTTGAGTTCTGCAAGTTTTCGTACAGAGTGGAGCCAGCTGTCCCTTGAGACCTTCTTCAACAAGAAATTTAATAACATTATTTGGATTCTTTGTGCCCTGGATTTCAGATGTATTTTTAATGTGTGTGTCTTAAAACAAAACAACCGTTGTCAAATGCTATATTCTTGTCTCACCAGTTTAAATGGTTTCCTAGACAGCACGATTGTGGGAGCATCACAAGGGTTGTGATCAATGGGAGATTGTGCCTTGTGCTCTGTGGCTGCCCAAGGATGCGCACCCCTTCCCACAGGAAGGCTTGTCAGTTTTCTTCCAGGGAAAGGTCCGTGTGATGTGAACAACGACAGTCTATTGCCTCCTGTTCCACCACCACCGCCTCCACGCTCACACATCGGAGTGCAAGGATATATCTGTCACCCTTGTCTTCGACCCTGTGGCACCATCATCCCCGACTACACTGTGTCTGTGTGACATCAGGGCTGATGCGTTGAGCAGAGTCCAGGGTGAGGGAGATTACGATGTGTCTGGGTTGGGGTTGGCAACCATTTTCCAGCCACAGTGTTACACACCCAAGTCAAAGATGTTTCACTCCAGTTTCTCCATTGGAAAATTATTTTTTGAACGTTCATTCTAATGCATTCAACCCAGAGATCGGGTCTCATGCCCCTCTTCTCTAACTAGACCAATCTTTTCCATCAAGACTGAAGCTTCAGTCAGATTCAGCGCTCACCCAGAACGAATAGCACCAGAGAAAGAGGTGATTAGTGAACCAATCCATGTTCTCGACCTACCTTCACCTACAAAACAGTGGGAGAACGTGTATTACCACCTATGTCTTCATACTTGTAGGTTGAATAAACCCATGATACATGTGGAGGAATTGAAAAGTCAGTTGAGCTATACCTAGACTCAAGAAGAGGCCAAAAAGCAACATCAAACGGAGAGGCCAAGGCCACAATGAGTCTCATAACACACCAGGCTGCAGACGACAGACTCTCCTCCTAGAATGCTATGCTGCTCCATACACCAAGCCCTGAAGCAGAGGCAGCCAGACCCTAATGAGCCTCAGGGACAAAGGTCAACAGCAGTTGACCCCTCGGCAGAATGACTCCAAACCCGTTCCTCAGCCAGATGGGGCCTATCAAGAAAACATGCTTGATATGGCAAGGTGTGGCTTCCTGCAGGAAGGGTGGAGGTGCCACAAACCCCATGTCTCACCTCCCCGGTCCTCACATGACCCACTGTGGTCAGGTTCCTACACGCACAGGGGCTGCTGTGAATAGCCTGGGTGGTGAAAAAACTTCTGGGGTCTCAACAGAAGAAAGCCTGCTAGAGGCCAGGGAGCAAGACAGGGCCACCAGGACTAAAGCAGTCTGTGGAGTCCCTGGAGAGAGCCAGGCAGATCAGGACAGTGACACAGGTTCTGCTTGCAGAGGGGTCACATGCACCAGGCGCTCTCCCTCAAGTTGTGTGTGCAATAGCTCGCTTCATCTCCACAAAGTCCCTATGAGGTGGCTCCCATGAGTATCCCACAGGGGAGTTGAGCGATTTGGCTTCCGTCGCAGAATGGCTGAAGGACAAAAGTCGGGGTCTCTCCATGGGGTCAGGCGTGGGGTCCACATCAGAGCCCTACTGCTCTACGCCGAAGGGGGTGCCCAGAGCATCGGGGATGGGGCCATCTACGAAGGCAGAGAGTGGCCCCCCAGGTAGGGATCAGAACAATTTAAACTATTTTTTTTTCCAGGAAATATTTTATTTTTTTTTATTATGATACTGTGGGGTACAGTTAAGGGTTAGGTATACAAATATGTTTTGTTCAGGCACCCTGTTGATAAGAGGTGTCTCCCCGTCCCCAGACAGATATTTGCTGCCGTTAATCCCATCTCCCTCCCTCCCCCATAGTTTCCCACCACTGTCAGTCCTTTTCTTATAGGATTACGTTGGATGTTCAAGGTCCACGATATGCGTGAAAACATGTGATACTCAGACCTTTGTTTCTGTGAGAGGTCGCTCAGTATTATAAATAATAAGGTGCTAAATCCACATCCAACACAAAGCTTTAAAATGGATGCCAAGTCAGAGCTGAGCTTCATCATAGAAGAGAGCAACTCAAACAGAAATGCAGTTAGAATGAGTATAAGGTACACATTTGGGAACATGCAGCAGAGTGACGCACTTGGGCTTTGCCCCGCCTTCAGACACTGGTGAAAGTAACCATCTTCAATTACCAGTGGCATGGGCTTCACCCTCCCCACAATCCCCCTGCATTTGGAAATCTCACGATCAGGAAACCAGAAAGTAAGTGAGCAACTCCCGGAGCCGCCTGCCCAGGGTCCCAGCCCTCCTCCAGAACCACCTGCTGTCCCTCATGCCACCACCACTGGCCCCAGCAGAGTGAAAACTCATCACAACGTTCCCCACAAGGCAGAGTGAACATCTGTGTAGTGACCTTTCTCCTGTCTTTGGCTCTGAAGGAAAGGGGCAAGAGAGCAGGGGGAGAAGGAGGGAACATTAACCCTGTGGGCTGAGTTGGGAGGAGGACGTGGCTTGTTTAATCTCAATAAATCAGAGCGTCCCCGGAGGGTGGAAGCAACAGGGGACAGCGTGCAAGCCACACCGCACGTTGACCCGAGGCACAGCTCCTGGAGAAATGATGTCCTCTTAAGCAGACTCCTGGAGAGATGGTCTGCATTTCTTCTGACAAATTAGAAGTGCCGTGAATGCAACCATTCTTCAGAAAACAGGCCTGATTTAGCAACGGGCTGGCAACATTATCTCGCCGCATAAAAGACCCTTTAAGCAGGGAAGCCTTTAGCACACTGGCCCACTGGAGGCAGCATTTCTGAAAAATGACCCACCTCCATGGCCTCCTAGGCCAGTCCCTCCTCAAGGGAAAGGCTTCCTCTACAACCTTGAAGATCAAGCAGGCTTTAATCGAAGGAAAGGTGTCGTTTGTCTCTGGTCTCTGTGTGAGTTTTCTGTGCTCCTGTCCTGCTTGGGCCCTCAGCTCATCTCCATGGTCTAGCCCAAGTGGGCACCACCCTGTGGGGTCCACAAGCTCCATCCCATCCAACGCATTTTGCCCTGTTCAGGGCAGCGGGGCCCTCACCACCCTTACTGAATACCAGAGCAATTACAAAGCAGATCTGGTGACAATGTTCAAAAGATGAAACGATCCATTTGCACAAAGTGTTCATGTTTGAAAACTTTGCATGCAAAGATTACAACCTGTCATTCTCTTCCCCAGAGACGCACTACCTTCTTAAAAAGTATCTCTAATGAGATCTACAAATCTGTTGAAGACAGCATACTTTATTGTGTTTGTAAAGATAAAAATGTTTTAAATAGGTTATGGCTCCTGGGACTGACAGTCCCCCCATGAGGGGAAGGTCATTTTGAAATGTTAATAAAAGTTTTCATTAAATATGACGGCACTCAGAGAGTAATGTTTGGATGTAAAAATAACTATAAAAGCATAATTTCTTCCAGGGTACACACGCAGTTTTTCTGTATCAGATATTTGCCCAGATCCTCGTCTAACTGGGGCTGCAGCTCTTCCTGCTGTTTTGATGGCCACGCTGGGATTGGATCCTTAGGAGTCAGGGTTGTGTTATGCTAATCCACTAGCATTTATGTAAGGTTGGCGTTGCTCATTGCAGGCCTGGCTGTCCCCACACTGAGGGAGAGAGACGGGCAGACCTAGTGGAGCCAACAAGGAGGGGAACCCTAGGGGCTCAGTCCCCATGGCTCGAGGTTCCAGGACCAGTCAGGGGGAACACACCAAATCGGAAACATTCCGCTGCTTCCTATTCAATGAGCTCCTTTGTGTTTGAAGTTAACCAGCCCAAAGGAAATATCTCAGAAGCATTTTCTAGGTGATGAGATAACTAATGAGATCAATCCGTCCTCTCTGTTTGCCAGATCCCGTTGGCTCAGATCAACCCGATGTTTCTGTTAGGGCACTAGGGACACGTGGGGTCCTCAGGACCCAGCATTGGGAACAAAACACCTTGCAGACACTCAGTGCAGAAGTTAGGGGAAATCTCAGGCATGCTGGAATCTGGGATCATGAACGAGGGGCAAGAAAGAGATAGCATCAGAGTACCACCTGCAAAATATCCTAGCTAAGGAACACCCTCAACAAGAGAGTACCATCTTCAATATTATCCAGAACGTCAGGTATTGATACCTGCCACACATCAAGGGATATACTTCACCCTTTCCATCCCCTCCCTACTCTTCCATACCCAAGGAAGGTTCATCAGGGACTCAAGAGACCGGCCACTTTCCTTTCCTTCTATCTCTATTCTTCGTGTCATGAGCTTGAGGCCCTACGCTCTCCAGGACTCTTATCCACAAAGCCTGGCTCTGACAAATTAAAAACACTTTGTCATGAATCTTAGAACCTATTCTGAAATTTGAGAACGCGTTGCTTTCCTTGTCCTTTGGTTCTGCTCTGGCAACCTTTTTTTAAAACAGGAGAGTAGTAGAAGCCACAGCTCTTGAATTTGTTTGTGGGGGGTAGGGGATGTGAGGAAATCAAGAATGGAAGTGAACTTTGGTTAATGTCTCAGAATTTTATTCCATAATTTTCCCTACCCTAGCTGGGATCCCACTGACTTTTTTCGCAACTTTACCCCATGCTGCTTCTCCAGAGAAGGCTCCCTGACCACCTCATAAAAAACAATCCCATCTTTCTCTACCATTGCCCTTTCCCTTACTATGCCTTAATTTTCTTCTTTGTCCTCAAGGCTCTGAGATACTACAATATCAACTTGCTTAATTTTTGCCCCACCCCCAGCATAAGAATGAAGAAGGGAATGGTCTTGGCCTTATTCGCCACTGGTTCACAATGTCTAGAAAAATGCCTGGCATATAGCAGTGGCTCAATAAATATCTGAAGAAAAAGAATGAATGAATGAGTGGATCATGTGAACAGGACACTGACCAACTCCCTAGCTTTGAGGAGGTTAAGAAGCTACTCAAAATTGATGGCTAAATCAATGTGTATCTGCTTGTCACCAAAAAGACACCTTCTGCATCCTGTATTTGGTTAAAAAAAAAAAAAGATCCAAATTCAAATTTAGAACCCACATGTAAACATAGCATTGTTTGTAACATCCCTGTGGAGCCAATCAAAAGTCCTATTAAGGCAGATTTTTGCTGTGTTCATTTTATAAAAATTTCAGATTCAAACCCAGAGAAAAAACAAATCTTAAGAGATGTTGCAGGGAATAGAGAACAGAGGTTCCTAAGAGCAAACAGCTCGGAAAGCAGTGAACTTACTGAGTGGGGGTATTCAGTCAGGGGCTGGATGCACACCTACTAAGAATGTCCCAGAAGGAGCTCCAAAACTGGGGGGAGGTCAGAAATTAAAATCTAAGATTTCTTATTACTTTGAAAAGTTGCAAATTGTAGTATGCATAATAACAGCCCCTCAAAATGCCCACACGCCGAACCTATGACTACCTTACATGGCAAGAGGGACTTTGCAGGTGTGATTAAGGATATGAATTATTGAAATAGGAACATTACCCTGGATTATCCAGGTAGGCTCAAACTAACCACTTGAATTTTAAAAAAACAAACAAACAAAACCAAAAAAAAACCTTTCCCAGCTTTGATCAGAGAGAAAGATGTGACAATGGAAGAAGTATCAGAGATATGCAAGGTTGTTGGCTTTGAGGATGGAGAAAGGGGCCATGAGCTAAGGAATGAGGGCAGCCTCCAGAAGCTGGAAAATCCAAGGAAGTAAATTCAACATGTGAACTGAGCTGGAGACATAAACCAAGAGGACATAAACCAAGAGGACAAAAGTTCTTCTGCAGGAAGCTGTCCTTCCAATATTTCTTGAATCAGGACAAGGGAATAACTCCAACTTCAGACTTTAAGAAAGATAATACTATAAAAGTCAATCTCCAGGCCATATTTGTATGAGAATCTTATTTTTGTCCCAACTCCCACCCAAGAGACCTCAGCCTGTTCATTTTGGAGCCACAGCAAAGATTAAAACATGTTGAATTAGAAAAGGAATAACTTTCCCACCTTGTAACTCAGTATAATTTAGTGTGTACATATAGACATATCTTCATACTATTTAATACCATCCGCATGTCCTAGACATTGGGAAACTCCAGGCTACCTCATCAAACTGCAGCCTTCTAAAATCTGTACCCAAATTAGTCTCAGCCCCTTCTATTCAGTATCTTCAACTTCCCCCCGTCCTCACCTTCGTCTACTTCCTAGCAAAATGGCCTACGTGTACGTATGTGAGGGTCAAGTAAAAAATGGAATCTTGGACGAGAGCCAGCTCTGAGGAGGACCACCTAGTGAGGATTTCCAAGTCCCCAAAATACGTCATAGAAATGGACATACGAGGGAAACCCAAAAAACCCAGAATTTATTTACTAAAAATTGTGTATTTATTCTTACATGTTTAAACTTCAGTCACCTTCAAAGTACTCTCCATTTGAGGTAATACACCTGTCAAGATGCATTTTCCACTGCTCAAAACAGTTTTTGAACTCATCAATTTTGACGCCTCTTAGTGCTTCTGCCATCTTTTGTTTCACCTCTTCCACATTGATTCTTCCATCAGCAGAATGTTTCCCTTTGAGGACTTTATCATCCAGGGAAACAAAAAAAAAGTCACTCAAGGTGAAACCGGGTGAGTAGGGAGAGGGAAGCACGGGAGTCCTGCTGTTTTTGGCCAAAAACTGCCAAACTCTCAGCACGGTATGGGCAGGTGGGCTCTCCTGGTGGAAGTACCAGTCGCCTGTTTACCACAACTTGGGATGTTTCTTCCACAAATCATGGCGCGACCATCTCAAAACTTCCAAATAAAAACTTCAGTTGACATTTGATGCAGAAGAACAAATTCCAAGTGTGCTACAAAGGGCCCACCCTCCCAAAGATAACTCTGTTTTTTTTTGTGGGGGTCCTTCTTCATACTTGGCAGGTCTCCAGATTGGTTCCTTGGACCCTTGGGTAAAAACTATCGCAATACAGAAGGCCAAGTCTCTGAAATTTCTCCTGCATCCATCCAACATAGAATATATATATGGTGGAAGGGAGGGTAGAAGTTACCCTCATATTCCATTTGATTTACCAGTCTGATCCCTATAAAAACAAGATGGATCCTGAAGGATGACAGTAGACAACCTTGGTAAGATAGATGCTCTCCATGGGCAATAAGTCTTAAGAAACTTCAAAGTTTCACCAAATCAATGAAGTTTTTAAGGGTCCGATGGTCAAAGACGTGTCAGGACAAGCCATCCAAAGGAAAAGATAAATGATTGCATTTCACCTTTCTGACAAATTTCGTTTCGTTTTTTGTTTTGTTTTGTTTTGTTTTTGAGTTGGAGTCTCACTCTGTCGCCCAGACTGGAGTGCAGTGACCGCTTCCGGCCACCGCAGCCTCAACCTGCTGGGCTCCGGCGATCCTTCCGCCTCAGCCTTCCGAGTAGCCAGAATTACAGGCATGCGCTACCACCCCGGCTGATTTTTTGATTTATTGTAGAGATGAGGTCTCGCTGCCCAGGCGGGTCTGGAACCCACAGGCTCAGGCAATCCACTCACCTCAGCCTCCCAAAGGCGCGGGATTACAGGCTAAGCCATTGAGCCCGGCTCTGACCAATTTTTAAAAAGCACTCTGTCATGTAGCCCCCATAAGTTCTGGAGGCAGCTCTTCCACATATTACTCCTATCCATTTACTGAGTGACAAGAATATCTTCCACAGAAAGGGCCACACGTTGGGAAGAGCCCCTGAAACAGGATCTTGGTCGGCCTCACAATCCAGAAGACACAGAGGTCACGGGGGTGGGAAGAGACTATGTGGAATGTAAGCGGTAAGGAATTATATACCATATAAAAAGAAACAAAACAATAACTCACATATACTCCTGGGCCCTGGGAGAGACAACTTACCTGTTGATGGAGTATCAATTTACCTCTCAGTAACAGCCATCCATGGTGAACTAAGTGTTGTCAGAGCCACCAAGTTACAAAGTCAGACAGATGCATCAGTTCAGATAGATTCACCGTAAGATGGAAGCATTGCATCTAGAATTGGTATGAACAGGGCACAAGTAAGCTGCATGAGCTGGCAGCCCAGACCCCTTTGTCCTCCGCTAGTGATGTACTTGCAACCCCTTTCCTCAGCTAACACCTATGGGACCATAGGGACCCTTATGACAAGCTGATGGAGAAGGAAAAAAGCTAAGTTTGGTTCTCAGCTCAGTATGTGAATACAAGCTGCAAATCGACCTCTACAACACCATAGCACAGCCTTGGCCTTAAAAGGGAGTGGTGAGGGGGAAGTTCTCCTTAGTAGCTGAACTTCAGGTGGTGAACCTGCTAATTCACTCTGGATGGAAAAAGAAGTGGCCTGACATAAGAATATACATGGAATCGTGGGCCGTGGCAGATGGCTTGGCTAGATGGTCAAGAGCACCAGGAGGAGAACAATTGGAAGATTGCACACAGAGTCCTGGGAAAGAGGCGACGGATGGGTCCATGAGAAGCACACGTGGGACAATCCCTGTAGTACTTGACAATGCCCATCAGGGAGCATTCACCATGGAAGAAGCCCTAAACAATCAAGTATAACAACTCACTCAGCCAGTTGATATTGGCCAGCCTCTGTCATCAGCCACTGGGCTTGCACAGTGGCCACACCAGGACACAGCAAAGACATGATAGCACAAAAATTATGCATTTACCCAGCATCATAAACTCCGATTTTCTAAGACTGATCTAGCTACCACCACCATCAAATATCCCACTTGTCAGCAACAGAAACCAGTGTTGAGTCCCCTAAGTGGCTTCATATTGCAAAAAAGCTAACCATCCACTTGGAGGCAACTTGATTAATTAGATGCCTTCACCTTGGAAAATGTAATGATTCAAATGGACTGGAATTGACATATGCTCTGGATATGGGTTTGCCATTCTTCGCCACAGGTCAGCTAGCACTATTATATCCAAGGGTTTACATCAAAACTAGATCCCATATGATGTGGCATTGTACCAAGGGATGTTAAGTGTGGGAACAGGAACACGACCACGAGATCCACTGGCTCTATCACTTGTCACAACACAAAGGAAGCTGCCAGTTTGCCAGAATGATAGGATAGCCCTTGGAAGATTCAATCCGGCACCAACTTGGAGATGATATCCTGGAAGAACAGGACATCCTTCTCCTAATAGGACTCAGTGTACACTTTGAAGTCGTAGAAATTATATGATTCTGTGTCCTCAGTAGGTGGAATATTTGGGGTCAGGATGCAAAGGGTAGAAATAGGAGAAGCCCCACTTACAGTCCCTCCCAGATCCTCCATTTAGGGAATTTGTGCTTACAATCCCCATGACTCCATAGATGTAGAGGTCTCGATTTTCACATAAGAAACTCTTCCACCAAAAAAACCTGTGAGGAGTCTCATTACAATTTGAACTAAAGCTATCACCTGTCCCTTTGGGGTTCCTATGCTGAGAGTCTAGCAAGGAAATGAGGAGGTAGCTCTGTTGTTATATAATGGAGGTAGCCAGCTGAGCCATTGGGCATCTCTTGTCATCTGTGCTCTATCTTGAAAACAGAAGAATAGCTGCAACAGCCATGACTGGAGAAGGTCATGGTGACCAGATGTCTACACCCTTCAGAGATGAGGGCCTGGTCATCGCACCAGCTGAGCAACTCAGACCAGTAGAAGTGCCAGCCAAGGATGAGTCTATAATGAATATGAGAGGACATAGATGATGAATAACAGTTGTGGCCCCGAGACCAGCTGCAGTGGTGGGAACTGCAGTTTGTTCCACTAAATCGCCCCTTGTAGGTCTCTCCTAGGAAAGACACCAACTGGATCACGGAGGAGCTGCTCATAAAACTTACATGAACCAAGTGGATCCACAAGGGTGGACTGTCATGATCTGTGTGTGCTACTCACTCCAGCTCCTGAGAGCGCTGGTGGCTGACAGTCTTAACTGAGTGTCTCGTTGAAAACTGTCCTCAGCTGGAGAGAATCACATCTCCTCCACAGGGGCAGCCTACGTTCAATGATTGGCTGATGCAATGGAGCAAAGCCCAAACCTTCCTTGTCCGGCCTCAATGCAGAACACCCCTGCAGAGCCATTCTGGCCCCAGCATGTGCCACGATATCTGCTTCAGCCTCCGTCGCAACCTCGTGATGATGCCACCTCTTCTGCCAGATCTCACTTTCCTTACTTTTAGGTTAGTTGCTGTTCCTAAGAGCTTCCCCAGTGAATATTCTACACACAAACCTCTGAGGCTCTGAATAGGATTTTTTTTTTTTTTTTGAAACTGACTTAGGATAACTGCTTCTTTTAAATGACAGCTACTTGTGTTACCATGTGTGCACACACCCCCCAAGCTCTTCTCGTGTCCTATTATTCTTCTGAGGACAAAGATCAAATGTTACCCCCCGCCCAGACCATAAGGTCCTGTTTGTCCTGCGCCCACCCATCTGTCTCTGCAAATTCTTCCCCACACTTCCTTTCCTGCTCTCCATCCCAGCTGGACTGACTTTACTTGAGATCCCTAGGTACGACAAGATTTCACCTGCCTCGGTGCCTTTGCATGTGCTGATCCTTCTGTCAAAAGTTTCTATGCTTTCTATTCACCCTTCAACCTTCAGACCAAATGTCGTCTTCTGAGAAACCCTCGATCTTTCCAAGACTTGATCAGATTCCTCTGTTATACCAGCTCACAGTGCTGTGCACTCTTCTTTCATAACTCTAGTTTGAATTATATATTCGTGTCACTATCTGATTAATGTCTATTTTACTCACCATTACAGATAGCTCCAGCAACTAGCACAATGCCTAACTCACAGCTGGTAATAGATATGTGCTAAATTAGTGACTAAGATGTGATGTTGTCTAACTTAGATTTAAATCCCTCAACACACAAAAGCATACATACCATACTTTGCTTTTTTGTGGTATTTTCCTTGTCCAGTGATTTACAAGGTAGTCATGGGGTCCAGTACACAGTAGGACCTCAGTGGACAATATCTGAGTTTGCATCTTAGGCAATGCATCATTTTTTTTTTCTCATTAGACTGTGAGCTCCTTGAGAGAAGATGTTCTCTTTTGTCTAAATCTTAGCCGAAGAGATCTGTGAAGGTTTACTGATTGAAAGCCCCAGAAAGTGTGAATATAAACATCTGGTTATTTGGGAACGTGTAGATGGTTCCGTTTTCATTTCTTCCAGAGCATTTGCATCCCACAGGCATACACTTTGCCAACGAGGGAGCTAGGGGTAGCACACTGATCAGTTCATAGTTTGCTAAACACACTCTGTGCTTAGTAGGACCAAGGAAAGCCTATCTCTGAGGGCAATGAGCTCTGGTATTCACATGTGCGAAGCCAACACATGTGTCAGAGAGGCCTCAGAACAGAGGAGTCCAGTCATGTGGACGCTGCAGCTGCAGCCCGCTCTAGAACGGGGCCAACAAGCTCACTGTGCTTGCTAGGCTGAGCCTGGATTAGTGAGGAAGCATCTCACTCGAAGCAGGACAGGGTCTCCACCCTGGCTAGATACTGCCACATAGAATGAGTCCTGTGTTGCTAGATATTCTGATTCTTCAAAAGAATCCAGAACTGGGTCATTGTGGAAAACTCCCAATTTTATATTTGTCTTCCATTTAAAAAAGCAAAAGAGAAAGCAAACAAAAAAAGACATTGTTATTTCCCAACAAAACATACCCAAACGAGAGCCAAGTTCATGGGCGTTGGGAAGCTGTGGGTTGGAAGCCAGAATATACAGTCGTTTCAAGCTTGCAGGGACACCAGGGAGGACCCTGGGAATGGCTGTGGCTCAGTTTCCCCATCTGTCAAAGGAGTCCCTTAAGCTCCATATTTCAGCAGTCACTTTCTGGGTGTCCTGCTGGGTGTCAGGTAGAAATCCGGAATCCCCATCCTCTCACCCCCAAACAACTAGTTTGCATTTACAACTGGAAGCCCGCAACTAGAAAGGTATTTTGCTGGGATTTCCATTTCTTTCAAGGGCTAATTACAAAAGACAGGGGGGATGGCGCTCACCATGCTCTCTTTCACATCTCATTACATTTCTTCAGCTTTATAACTAATTCTTTGTTCATATAATTTTCACCCTGGGATCTACACTTTTGTCTAGTTACCCCGAGCCAGGAAACCCGCCTTAACTTGGGAGGTCTTGATCACCTCATCTGGTGTTCTTGGGATTTTAAAGTGACAGTCCTTATGTTCAGACAAGCTTCCAGAGCAGACTGCTTCTCTAAAGAGCACGCCGCCCAGTCCAGGCGAGGCTGCCGCCTAAGTCACTCCCAGGGGAACTTGGGGGGCTGCTCCCACCGCCACTGAAGTACCTGTGTCATTCTGGGACCCACGGACACCTGCAGGGTGGCCTGTGCTTTAGAAGCCTCACAGGAAGCGCTTGAGGACACAGACAGCTGCCCGCGTCTCCGTATCCCCATGCTGAACTAGAAGCGATCGTTTCCCCGTGAACGTGTCCAGCCCCTTCCACGGCTGGTCACACGCATTTCCCAGCACGCTCAGCACACCGCCCCGGCCACCTCCACTTGAATGGAGCCTCATCTCCAGTCGCTTCACACAGCGTCAGGAAACAGGCCCAAAAGAAGCCAGAGAGGAAAACGGCAGGAAACGTGCCCGCATTCCCTATGAAATACCAACCCAAAGGACAAACTCGGTAATCCCACCAATGATGTTCCAAACCCGTGATGGCTAGCAGCCGACAAATACCCGCAGACCTCAATCCATTTTTATTGTATTCAGGCTGCAGTGTTGTATTTCCTGCTGCCCTTAGCACCACACATACAGTGTACTTGAAAACAAAAATCTATAATATTGATCCCGCAATGTCACCACAATTATTCTTTTGAAACAGCCATTGAAAACAAATTACATCTGCACTGCCTTTTCATCCGCCTGCTGCGAGTGAGCAATGCTCACTGCGGCCTCCAGCACTGTGGCGTTAGCACTGTGTCACCGCCGACAGGACAGCCTGGGGAAAAGCCGGTGGGGGAGGGCCGATGTAGGTGGGCAAAGATTTGGCCGGGCACGGGGTCTGCCCGGGCCGGCTTCTGGGAGGAGTCGGGACCTGGTGCAGCTCGACGGAGCTGAGAAATTCCAGGGCTGCTGACAGGGGACGGGACTCCTCGGTCAACTAAAAGCAGTTGTTGGCCTGATTACATCGACGAGGGTTTAGCCAAGGCCTCATTTTCGGATAGTCGGTTTAAAATCTAATGACAGTAAGTGTTAATTGAAGCAACATGGTCTTCACCTGACAGCACGTAATTCTACTGACAAATTAAGCCTCTTTATAGAGCAGTGAGCTTATGGCAGTAGAGATGGCCACAGCCCTAGCTGTCCCCTGCCCCCCAACGCCAACTGACAGCAAGATGACCCTCCGGAAGAAGGTGAGGTTGTCCTCTTTTCCGGGAGCTGAGTTTCCCGGGGCATCTAAAGGTCACAGAGACTTCACAGGTCCCCTGCCATCCTGCCTCACAGCTGAGGCCTGGTACACACATGGTGTCCCGACCACCAGCAAGATCCCTGACCCCTTCTGTAAGGCACCAGCCAGTTACCCGGGAAACGTCTGCAATCGGGGGCCTGCCTGTTTGTTTAAGATTGTCATACTTGGAAAAATTCTCTCTGCACGGTAATTAAATTCCATGCCACCGAGTGGTGGGCAAAGGGAAATTCTTTTGTTAAGGTCTGACCACACAAGTCACAGTGGTGGCTCCAGCAGCCGGGAAGTGATAACTTTGGAGCATTAAAAAAACCAATAGCCTTGTTGACATGGACATGGAGCCTAACCCCTGAAGCCTCCTGGTATGACGCATTGATTTTCCTGTCCGTGTACAGTTCTAAAGCCATCCATTCTGTATGGTCAGGACTCAAAGGGCCAGAGAGAGGGAAAAAATCTGTTCTTGCCTCTGTACCTCCAGGCAAAGTTGAGAAATAAATTCTACGTTTTGAGAGATGATTTGTTCAAGCCATGTTTAAGAGATATGATTGCATTAAAAAGGGGAAAAATATTTGGTTGCCCTGACCCCCATAACCTGTAGCACTGATCCTCATGCAAAATCTTGACACCATCGACATGGCTTTAGAAGACTGCGGAGTGAGGGTGGTGGGGGAAGGGATGAAGAGGGCTTCGGGAACTGGGGAGCTTATTTATTATTCCCCAAATAATATCACTGAGCTGCCGGATAATTTCTGGAATAGTCCTAGCATGTCCACCTGTCATTGCTCAGATTCTCTGCAACTGTTGTTTTGCAAGAGCGGCTGCCCCTTCTCGTTTGAGAGCTCCTTGAGAAATTGCTATGCTCTCTGCTTGGCTTTCTGATGCTCTCTTTTACACAGCTAAAAAAGGCAGGGCTGACTCACTCTGCTGGTCTGCCTGAGAGGCTCCCCAACCCACTGACCCCACGTGCAACCGCAGTCGGGCAGGACAGGGCTCCCCAGAGAGACCCCAGCATCCCCTCTTCTCCTCCTGTGCACCCCAGAGTTCTCATTCAGAATGCCTCCATGCAACCAAAGCCCCTCCAGTTGCAGGATGTGATGGGGAGAGGGACGCCGGGGGGAGGAAAGAGAGAGCCCAGGCTTTGGGGAAATTTGCTGAGACACCGCAGGGGATTCCGTGTGCCGCCGGTTTCACACGTTCAGTACTTTTTGAGTGTTTAGCTATTTTAGTTCCAAATAAAGAAAGCTTCGGTGCCGGTCAGGAGGTACAGCTTACAGAAGTGGAAGACTAGTGTTTGAGCTGCAAATTTGCAGTGCCGTTCTGCAAAGTATTACATACATCATTTCCTGGTGCAGAAGAATATTGAGCTATTTCTGTGAAGCCAAAAAGGAAAGACCAAAATCGTGCAATTTTCCTGACCTAGACAGAACTACGGACTGAATACAGAAATAGAAAATGCTAAAATGAATGTTCTTACAAGATTTGTCTATATAAACATAGAAGTCACATATCCCAGGCGTACACAATGTGAACTCAATATCAGCACGCATACTCACTAGTTAAAGTCATAAACCCAGTCACACAAAACATTCCTACCAGATGATTCCGTCTTGCCAGACCTATAGGTCTATTCTTAAATTAGGTTGGTGTGAATGTGTTTGTATATTTATTATTAAAATACCTACCGTTCTGCCTTTTGAAGTAGATGGACAAATGATTTAGGAGGGGAAATAGACGAGAAACAAAATTAATGCAAATAATGTGTTGATTTTTTTCTAGCTTGATTAGCCAAGCCAATGGAAAATTCTAGAAAACGTATACAATTATTTTAACTGTCACAGGCTGGCAATTGTAATTGACATGATTTGTACGAGATGCAGTGCAATAACTGAATATATTAAAAAAAAATCTCATGCCTTGATTACCAGGAGAACATTACTAGTGCCACAATATTATTAACAACACAATTATCGTGGCCTCCCCAGGATACGCTCTTAGCACTTCAATGCATTAGTGAACCTTGGCTAACGAAGAAAAAATTAAAGTACAGCAAATTTCAAAGCACCAGTTGTACCCAATATCATTAAAAATTTATAAAACTTCCCCTGAACATGACAAGTGTTTGGTTTAAATGAAGATCAGCCACAAGGAGAGAGCAGAAATCTTGTTACTCTTTGTCTCCTTCCCCAGCCGCCCTCTCTCTCCCTCTCTCTTTCCCCCAGACCTCCCCCAACCGGCACCACCTCAATCCAGCTGAAATATGTAACCATTACAGAGTGACAGCTTGACACACAATGACCCGTCAGAACATTCATCTCGCAATGTTTTATTTTAGTGAGGAGCCAAACTGCAGAAAAAATAAGCAAGTTGTTTCAAGGCTTGGAAGGAGATCAAACACTTCTGGCATCCCCACTTACCAGACCTTTGATTTACAATGGACTTGTCAGAGCCCGATTAGACAGTGTGTGCTTAAAAACCTACAGAGGCTCCTCCGTGCCCCGGCCCACCACCATTCCCCCATGGACAGCATCCCTTTGTTCCCCAGGACCAGCAAGCCAGGCTGAACGTAGAACTTTGCGCCCTTGCGAGAGAACCGGGAACGGGCGAAAGCCCATGAGGCTGCGATTAAAACCCTTCTGCCAAGGTGGAAAGGAGAGAGAAAGAAAAAGAAAGGGGGAGAGAAGGAGAGAAGAAGATAGGGAGGGACGGAGGAAAAAGAGAGAGAGAGAGAACATGAAGAGAGAGGGGAAGATGCAAGCTGAGTTCCTTCTGCCAGTCTCTTTATCTCTCCTTCCAAGTCGAAAGTTATAATCTTCCCAAGAAAAAAAAAAATCCTGCCATGGCTACCACCAGTGAGCTTCCTCAACCTTATTCAGATGAAAACACTCAGCTTAAAAAAAAAAAAAAAAGAATTGGACCGAAAGTGCAGGTGTTTAAAATATGTTCACAGTATTACGATTTTTGCTAGTAATTACAACTATGAAAATGGCTGGAAATATATTGTTTCAATTTGTATGGAGAACAATTGCAGAGAGAGCAAGAACGGCAAGATCTGTGCCTGGCATTGGAATGTATAATTCCTTAACCCTCTCTGGCAGCACAGGGCGTGCTGGAGCAAATTGTGAATACATGTGTTTGGAGCGTCTGAGTCGTAAATTTGGGTTCTGTGCATCCATAACAATGCAATCTGACATGTGTGATTTATGGAATATTAAGTTAATACGGTATTATGAAATTAGCTTAATGTACTAAAGCTGTAATTTTAAAGTGAAAAACAATGCCACCAGACGTAAACAATATCAACATTAGCATTTTTGTGAAAGCTGAAACCAATTCACTCAAAATGTGTCTGGAGAGTCACAGAAGTACCTTACCTAGCCAGGCCCAAGTCTCAGGAAAGCTTTAGACCCCAAAACAATATTCCTCGCTCAGTTGGCAAGAAGGTCACTCTTTACACAAAGCCTGGTGTGCCAGCCACCATAGTCAACCAGTGAACCCAGATCCCTTGGAGAATTCACTAAAAATTGTCCTGAACTCTTCTGACTAGAGGACCTGTGTGACACTCTGCAGGCTGAGGTCAAAGGGCTTCCTGGCACTGCGTGCTTCACCCCACAATAACCCTTGAGTTGAACTCCAGGGAGAGAGAGCTGGGGTGCCAGATGCAACCCCCAAAACTTCGGATTCCAAGCCCGGAATGAACAGAACTCTGAGGCCAAGCAAATCGTATCGATTCAAAAGAGCA
This sequence comes from Cephalopachus bancanus, assembly GCA_027257055.1. Taxonomy (NCBI): domain Eukaryota; kingdom Metazoa; phylum Chordata; class Mammalia; order Primates; family Tarsiidae; genus Cephalopachus; species Cephalopachus bancanus. The sequence continues at coordinate 4,709,276 of JAPVLO010000110.1, read as the reverse complement.
GATCTAGCCATGCAGTCCCAGGGCTTCTCAGAGGGGAAGCCAAGCAAAGCCACAGAGACTTGTGACATAAAGGAGAACCAGAAATCTGTGGGTTATGTCAGGATAAGCCATCCTGAAGCCCAGTGTAGCTCCCCGTGGGCCACCCTCAAACCATGCAAGTGGTGGGCTTCACTTGGGACTCTCTATCAATGGCAACGGGCCAAGTGGATGGATTTGAAGGCAAAGCTTCCCACTGTCCCCTAACCTCTTATTTCCCCTCTTATTTTCCCTCTTGCCTCCCCAGGGCTGAGGATCCACGAAGACTGACAGCAGGACCTTCACACCAGATGGCTGTGGGAAACCAAGTTCTGAGACAGAGAGGAGAAGGAAATATTGTGGTGTTAGAACAGACTAAAGAATCCATGAGAAAACATGGCAGTGGCTTTCGTTGCCTTCGGTCAAGATTGCTAGAAACTTCATACTCATAAATAAATGGATGTGTGGAGAAACTGAAGATGGCCACCTGGTGCCATTTTGCTCCCCTGGGCCAAGCATCTACCCTTTGTAGAGCATTTGGGTAGTGACCCAAACATAAACCCTCCTAGACCCTCAAGGAAATAGAATTAAAGCACTGTACTTGGGTTCCTTTGGGCATAAAGAACCTAGCCATCATACTTTACTCAGAGTCCCAAAATGTAGTATTAAATGTTGACCTCCAGGGCCAGAAGCACAACCATACACACTGGTTCCTGCCATACTGATGAATATTAAACTGATTTGATCAAGGACAGGACTCCCAGCTGGGACCACACCCAGATCCATGCACTACGGGAGGTTACCTCACATGAAGTTCCCTACGGCATTTCCTGCAGAGGCCAGACCCATGCTCTGGTGAGCTCTGCCATGACGAAGGCCCAGGCTGTGTATGTGCTCATCGACACCTATATCAGAGTAAGTGTGAGATTTTTTATGGCCGCTTCTTTTTAAGATTCCTTATATGTGGCTTCATGTAGTAATCAGGATTATTTTGCTTATCTAACATATCTTCCTATACCCATAGTAAAAATCAAAGCATTCTACTTTAAAATAAGTGAAAGGCCTATGTCAAAGTTAGAGATGGAACAGTTGCCGGAGTCCACGGGAAAAATCAATTCAAAAATCTTGCAGGGAAGTTTTGTGCCTCTCCAGCCTTGCCAAGACGCCTGGCTGTTTTCTGTTGGTTTGTTGGCTTTTGTTTTTAAGATGCCCTGCATTTATTACAGGAGCTGGAGAAGTGAGAGCTGGAAGCCAATACTAGTGTTTTAATTCCATCAAGTATGTTTCAATTCCTATTTTGCATTTTGCATGAGGCACCCAGACTCAGTCAATACTTCACAGCACCGCTGCTTCGCAGTCGGGCACAGGGACTTCACCTAAGCTGACAAATGACTGTGCTTCACAACGTGAGGACGAACAGGACTCGGATTCAGGAACTTGCTCGCTGCTCTCTCTCGCTGCAAAGAGCAAAGACATCGTCAAGTCACAATATGTTTATAGAAAGAGACCACCATGGACACTGCTCCTTCGCGTGAGTTCCTTTGCAGGAAGCTCTCTTGTATTTTTCCTCCAGGATTATTAACCTCCAGAGATAGCATAATACTCCATAGGAGAACAAGCCATGCTTTCCCTGTGGGGTAGCCATGCAAACCGAGATACACACATTTAGTGGCCTCCTGTCTCCACGTGTCCTCACTCCACTCCGTGGGCTCAGTCACCTCTCTCCTCTCAGCAGAGGAATGACACTGGGCAGCTTTCTTGATTCCAAGAGATAAAGATGTCACCAATAAAAAAACAAAAAGAAACCTACACATCTGCTCCAGGCTCAAATTGTTGGTTTTGGTCTCCTCCGCAAACCAGGAGATGCCCAATATCTTAGCCTCTATTTTTTAGCATTATAAATTCAAATATATTAAATAGAAAGAGAGTAGTAACAAACCCCAACACAAAGGGTCATAGTTAAAGGTTTCCTAAAATCAAAGTAGAATCACTTAAGAAAATTAAACACATAAACACGATAAGAACTATACACGGTACAACGGCGGAGAAGCGTGTGGGTATGTGTATGTGCATATGTGTATAAAACAGATGGGCTACCCGAATTCCTTTTATTCTAATAGAATCTTTAAAATAAAATCAGAATAGAAGTCCTGATCTCTAAAAAACAGTTTTTTGTTTTGGGGGTTTTTTTTGAGTTGGAGTCTCACTCTGTCGCCCAGACTGGAGTGCAGTGGCCGCTCCCGGCCCCCGCAGCCTCGACCTGCCGGGCTCCGGCGATCCTTCCGCCTCAGCCTTCCGAGTAGCCGGAATTACAGGCATGCGCTACCACGCCCGGCTGATTTTTTGATTTATTGTAGAGATGAGGTCTCGCTGCCCAGGTGGGTCTCGAACCCGCGGGCTCAGGCCATCCACTCACCTCAGCCTCCCAAAGGCGCGGGATTACAGGCTGAGCCACCGAGCCCAGCTCAAAAAGCAGTTTTTTGATAAACTTTTTCAAAACTAGTCCTCATGTTCCTACTTTGGTCACACAGTGTCAGAACAGCCCTTGCCAATTCCTCTGGAGGAGTTAAGGATTCACCTCCAGAGATGACAGTTGTATAGCGGTCGAATCTGCCCTGGAATCTGTAGCCTCCACACTTGCACTGACAGGAGTATGCTGGTTTGCCTGTTCTAGGACAGAGTGGCAACATCTGCGGATCAGAGGGGAGAAGCAGGGAGAATTAAAACACCCTAAGACAGGCTAAATGTGCCCAGGCCCGAACTCTCAGGCCTTTCTCTTGCGGCAGGTACATGGGCCCATTCTCAGCCCGCTTAGCAAATTATGTATAAACAAATTACCTTCCTGGGCCGGTTCCCTCTGAATTACTCCTTGGTTTCCAAGTGGTTTTCCATCAGGACGAACCTTTCCCTTTCCCTTATGCACCAGCAAACATACTGATACAATTTAAAGGTCATGTTCTTTTCAAACTGACAGAGCCCTCCAAAGTTTTGACGAGAGGCCCTCCGAACCTCACACCCTACAGGCAGAAAGGAATTAAGTAAAGCATCACTTGGCGGAAGCTCAATCATGTGAACTGATTAGGAAACGCGTCCGTGGAGAGGGGGCTTCGCCAGGTGACGGCAGCTCATCCCGAAAGGAGATGTCACACCACTAGGCAGAGAGTCCCTGCCACTGGGGGCGGGGGACCACGGCAGGGTCAATGAAGATGTAATTACCTTCCCACAAGAAGCCTCTTCTTTTCCAAACCCCCAGTGAATGCCACCTAATTAGCCTTACCTTCTTATTCAAAGGTAGTCCAACTTTTTCCCAAACTCCAAGACTAAATGAACAGCTCCACTTCTGAGGCCCAGAGGGACTTTCCCTTGATAACTAAAGAATCACTGAGAGTATGGATTCTGCGTAAATGTGCATTGTGTGTAGACACTGATATGTTTTTTTGTTTTGGGGGGTTTTTCTGAATTGGAGTTTCACTGTCGCCCAGACTGGAGTGCAGTGGCCGCTCCCGGCCACCGCAGCCTCGACCTGCTGGGCTCCGGCGATCTTTCCGCCTCAGCCTCCCGAGTAGCTGGAACTACAGGCGCGCGCTACCATGCCCGGCTAACTTATTTGATTTATTGTAGAAATGAGGTCTCGCCTGCCCAGGCGGGTCTCAAACCCGCAGGGCTCAGGCAATCCACTCACCTCAGCCTCCCAAAGGTGCGGGATTACAGGCTGAGCCACCGAGCCCGGCTGACGGCTGACACTGATATGTTTATTTACAGATATATTTGCATTATCAGGAGGATAGGCCGTTTATTCTTTTTTTCTGACTCTGGGACAGAAAGGAAATGACTGACACGGCACCATGTTATTGATGGCATGAGCAGATGCTGTCCTCTAGGACCCAAGCATAGCACTGAGCATTCTTCTGATATTATTATTATCACTATTATTATGTGGCATTTTTGCTTTGATATCTGTGTTCTTCAACTAAAAACTGCTAAGGGTCACCTGAGACATGACACTGCTTGAAGATCCGAGAGGCACCTGATGTTCTCTGTCTTAAATTGTGTGCACATGATGACCTCGTCTGCCACACAGGAGGAGACCTTGATATAAACCCCAGACAGGGCTGTGTTGGTGCCTTTTCCACCTCCTAACCCAGCCGTAGAGTACCATTCCAGACCCTTCCTCTTGGTCTCCCCTTCCTGCCTGTCCCCTCCTGATGCATCTGAGTGTCTTCCTCTTCAAGACAGGCTCTCTGTGACTCCAGGCTTCATCTTTAGGGGAAAAAACAAAAAAACAAAACTGTCCTACCTCCAAAGACTTATGCACCAAGAACTGAAATAATTTAGCCTTGGGGAAAAAAAAACTCATTTTGTTGTGATTTCACATACATCCTCAAAGTCAGCCCAGAGCTTGAAGAGCTTGTTAAGTTTTTACTGGAATGACTTCTCTTTGAAGCTTCCCTCCTCGTTTAATTGCATCAGCACATGAGCCCACAGCCTCGATTGCCCCTGTCGTGGGAGGCTGGGGCTGCAAAACTGAAATTCAGTCATCAGATAGGTTTTCCCTGTCGTTGTCATTCTGTTGACTCTGCCTCACCCCTTATCACATCGGTTGTCTTTCCAAAATGAAGTGCCCTTTCACTCTCTCTGCTGGAGACACAGCCTGCTCCCACCCTTGACCCTTTCAAGTCACATCCACCTTTGCGTTCAGACCAGTCCTCAGCACTCTGGATAAAGGTGCTCAGCATTTCCTGTAAGTCCTTCCTCCCAGCCTCCTTCCTCTGATGCCCCCACAGCTGACGTGCCCCTAAGGTCTGCGCAAACCATGAGTACGTGTTCCACCTGCAAGACCCAGACACCCATAGCAGGCGTCATTAAATTCAAAATCGGGATTAAGGCATACACAACAGTGCAGTCATCGTGAGAAGCTTATTCAGAAACCATAGGAGAAAAACCCAGATGTTCTCATGAAGACAACACTTCATATTCTTCAATCTTGACTATCAATCAGAACAGCTCCTGTTACACCTTTGTGTGGTCTCCTTGTATATGAGTGAGGGGGAAGATAGTCATTTAAATGTGAATCGCATAATCAATCAACATTGACTAAACACCTTTTGTTGCCAAGCACTCCAGCTATTGGCTGGAGATGCAAACACAAGATGCTGTCCTGCTCTCAAGGATTTCTCAGAGCGACCAAGAGAAAGATCCCCAAACAACCGCTTAATTGTGTGGTCATCCCAGTCCTACCTCAGGTCCATAGAAACTGACAGTGACCACATGAGGAATCTTGAGCAAAGGTGGAAACGCTCTGCGCCCCCGTATTTTAATTCCATCTCTCCCCTAAATGATTGCCACACTAAGTCACTAATTCAGTAGAACGTTGTGAAAAGTGCTAGGACCAACAGAGTCAAGACCCAGACCCTAATCCATCTTCCGCCTAGAAAGAGGAGCTTCACCTTAAAGCAGGACTGAAGGTGTTTCACACAAGTGGGCTCTTTGCAAACTTGCTAAATCAGTCTCCCTCCATTTCTGGAGGAAAAATCTGCACGGCTGCTCACAAATGCCAGAAAGGGAATGAATCCAAGACCTTGAAATAGCTGAGGCTCTCTCCCTCATTTAAAACTTTTGTTCCTGGAAGAAGTTTGGGGATGTTTTATAAATGTTTTAAATTCATCATTCAAAGGCTCCTTCCTCCTCTGGGGAGTTGACCCTTCTGTTCTCTCTGTGGACGGGCCTGAACTTTAACCTGTAAGTAAGGCCTCACTCCCACACCAGGAAAGGGCTCTCTGCCAACCGGGGGAGAGGGATAGGGTTTCATTTGCACCAAAGGGGCCTTACGGAAGACGAGGACTTCTGTGTTATAAAGCTTTCACTACACTTTCACTTATTGTCAGCAACTGTCTTTTAAAATACTTTTCATGGAACTCTCCCTTAGCTGTTTTCATGACAGGCACACCCACTGTGCCTCAACTGAACCCGAACTAAGCATTTGAGAAAAAAAATTCCTAGCCATGTCTACCAATTTGAGTGCAGCCAATTTGTCTGACCAATACCGATAGCCCCATTCCTTGAATGCCTACTGTCTACAAAGCCCACTTAAGAGAAGAAGAACTCACAGGTGTAGACCAGGTCTTGAAAGTGGCTTCACTGAGTGGGGCTACACTAGGGATGTGTCTGTAGCTTGGAAGACTCTTGGCTCTGAACTCCACATCCGGCACATTTCCTGTGATCAAGCCAAGTGCTCCAAGTTGCTCATTTTCACCTGCTTGCAGATGCTCTGTTTCCCAGACACCACTCCAAGAGTCTAAGCATGCTCCCCAAAAGTCCACATCTGGAGGTCTGCAAGAGTGGGCCACCAGAAACCCGTGGTTCTGGTGCTTTGGGTCAAATTCTGCCTGCTTTTTCAAGAGCATAGCATCCCTTGAACTGGATGATACTTTCCTCTCCTGTGCAAAAGCAATAAAAGCCGCTGGCCTGGGCTGTGTATCCTGCCCATGCTACTAACAAGACACATTCCTTTTTGTTCATGGCAAGTAGTGTAAGTTTCTGTCTTATGTCACAATTTCTGACAAGTGCTTGAGCACAAAAACAGTATCTTGGCACCAAGAAAATGACCACCACTTAAAAAGATGAAACTCCCAAGGACACCAAAGGGTGAGATTTCATGGGAGATATACAGTAGAAGAGCCAACCCCTCCCCTGTCCCGAACCATCCCTACAAATCATGTCAGAATCGTTCTGCTCTTATCAAACTTCAAGGCAGGGGCTGCAAAACTTCCCTGATTCAAACCAACCACTCAGCCCAGAGCTGATGTTTAACACTTCACACTTCTCACACGCCAAGGCCACAGTGAGCTTATTGGGAAAGCTCAGCTCATACAACCTCATTCCTTTCTCCTTTATTAACATAATTTTATAATTATGTTAATGCTCTGTATTTCTTCCGGATCCCAAAGAAGACTGAATTCTCTCTCCAGGATACCTCTTTCTCGCCGTTAGTATACAAAAGCTTACATCTCTGGAGGACCTTGTAGAGAAAGTATTGTGATGGGAAAGGTACACGGCTGTGAATTTCACTGCATTATCAACTTACCTCTTAAAAATATAGAACAGGTTAGTCTAATAAAACATGGCATCTACAGATATAAATATCTTGCAGAAGCACAAAAGAAAGTGTTAGATTAACTGAAAACTATGGTTTATTTGTGTATTAGGTCGCTTGCTTTTTAAAGAGTGCTGGTGACTTACTAGTTTAAAATCTAAGAGTATTTTGTCATAGTCACCATAAGGATACAAAGGAAAGCAACAGCTGAAGCTATAAGGAGCGCACAGGCAAAATCATAACTCCAACACTTGACCCAAAAAACTCTTGGACTTTGGCAGATGAGCGTTAGAAGGTTGCTGGGGTCACCTAAGACCTTCCAGATTCACCATCATGTCTCTGATAAAGCTCAATCACTGAACCTTACAAGGTGAATGTTAATTTGGAAGTCAAGGTCTCATTTGCCAAAGAAAAGACATTCTGGGATAAAGCTCAGATGGAAAATACTAAGTCTTGGTGACATTGCGTGTTGACAGGATACACTGCCTTTAATATTTCTGCTTAAAAATTACCAACAACTGTTAAAGTTCAAAGCAGGCCGTGTGCTGCTACAGCTGAACAGTGCCCAATTAAAGTTCAAGTCTTCTCTGCAGACTCAAGAAGTACATGTAGCATTGTACCACACCCACTAAACAAGAGCCCAGACGCCTGCCTCGCCCATTCTCATTCCACTGCAACGCCTCACTCAGGGCATGGAGCTCATTCAACCAGGAAGGACCCAGGTGCCCACCTACACCCCACGCCCCTCCTACCCAGAGCCAGATGGAAACTGGTCACATGGAGCTGGGCCTTCACCCTATACTAGGACGTCCCATATCCCCAGGGGAATATGTCCCTGCTTTCCCACCCACATTTCAGGAGCCTTGCCAGTTTACACACACCCATCTGGACTCTGACGGCACGAAATCCCAGCCGGGGTGCAGTAGAGCCCTCCCGGTTCTGTCCCTGCAGGGGAACACAGCATAGTCCCCCACAACCCACAGAGCCATCTTGCAGCCCAGCACAGACTCCAAGCCTTTTATAGAATCAGAATGAGACTCCCTGAAATAAGGGAGGCAAAGGAGGGGATGGCAGCTCTCCCTTCACCAAGGAGCTTGAGCCAATGGCCTCCATGAGAGTCTAGGCAGATCAGCTTTCCCCAAGAAGGACAGCGAAGGAGACCTGCCTGGATGATTCTTCCCAGGAATGCTAGGACAGGGAGAGAGGAGGATACACTTGGGAAAAGAACATTCCTGCAGGGCTGCAGACAGAAGGAAGGGGGAGAAGGGAGGCAAGGAGACAAGCGTATGTATGTCTGTGTCTTTCAACTAGGCAGCTCAATCTCAGGTTATTTTATTTGACAAATAAAACTAAACTGCATATTTATGGACTAATGATGTGAGATATTACTCTTTTATTCGTATCCACTGCTGTTTAAAGACCAACTGTAAATATTCCTGGGACTTTCTGCAAGTTGGTGTGACATAGGTAGACAGCCTCTAACACAGCCTTGCAGCTCTGTTGAAAACCGTGCTGCCTGAAGGTCAAGGTCAGGATTTCACCTCCTTTAGCAAAATCAGCTACTCGTTGGAACATCTCCTCTCAAAAGCCACAGAATCATGTGTCCTTTCAGCAATGACTCTGTGCTGGGCTTGGGGTTTCAGAGCCAGCTGCAGCATGCTGGACCCTGATCCTGATGGTCAGCCACCAGAAGAAGTCAGTCTCTGGAACAGAGAAAGGACACAGTGTAATGACCCTGCTCCTGAAATGGAGACAAGTCCCTACTTCTCTACCCCTTACCACGGGCTGATGAACAGTCATCAAGCTGAAGGGGGAAGTTTTTTAACTATTGGTTGAAGATGAGCTAGAAACACAATCGCGACTACACTGCGCTGTCATTTGATTTAACCGCTCCTGCCATCAGAAATAGGAGAGAGAGAAGGAAGCCAGGTCACCTTGTCTCTCAGAGAGAAATGAGCTCTGGGCAGTAACAGGACCCGATAAGGGGAGGGTCTCTCTTGGTCCATCCTTCCCAAAGGACATTGAGCCCATAGGTGGGAGTGGGTAGAGGATATGGCCCTCTGACCCAGCAGAGGCAGGGCAGATACTAGGAAAATACAGTGCTTTCAGACTTTAAGGGTGTCCAAGTGTGCTACCTCCCAGGTCGCCGTAGGCCTGGACAGTCAACACAGGCTATGTGCTCAGGTGGTCTCGGCAGAATAAATACCGCATGGTGAACCCTGTGCCACCTCTCCATGGGCTGGAGCTAAGCCTGTCACAGGAAGTGGGAGACAGGACGTGGGAGACAGGAAGTGGGAGGGGCCACATGGACAAGTCCAGCCAGACTCGTCTCTGGAGGGTCACTTGGTAAATAAGAGTGGCCCCTCTACGAGACACCCCCCAGCTTAGGGATGACCCAGATGGGAATCATTCAAACAGAACCTCTACCCTACAGAGAAATTCCGCCAGAGGCTGAGGGCCTGCTCAGGGGGTCCGGCATGTGTTGCTGGGGACAGAGGGTCCCATATAGCCACAATCTGTAAGAAGCCGCCTCTACCAGCAACTCCTGCTCAAAGCTTATTGCCCATGATGGTAAAGATGCACCCACCAAGTGCTCTTCTAATGATAACTTCAGTCCCACAGCCCGACTGGGATGCTCCTCAAAGACGCTGTGCCTAGAGCTAAGGCAATGCTCCTGCCTCCAGCCTTCTCCTGTTGCTCACCAGTCCGAGTCACGCCTCGTCCTGCTGCTCACCCAAAACTAAAAGTAACCGGTGCAACTGCTCCACCAGGTCCCTAACCCAAGGCTCCTGCAAAGATCCAGAAGAGACATATGAAGCCAAGCTCTGGCCTCCACCTCCCTACAGTGCTCCACCAGCCTCATTCCAGAACGTGGTGCCTGCTGCCTTCGAGCAGGACATCTGAGCATGCGCCATGTACCAAACTACCATGGGGCCACAGAGATGGACACAGCGTGGCCCTGGGGCTCAAAAACACCACGCCACAGTGAGGGAGTGCTGCACACGGGGCGTTGTGTCCAACAGACGTGTGTGGTAGTGAGAAATGGATCCTGCCGAGGACACGGCAAAGATTTCATGGGAAGAAAGGCCTTTCGGGTAAGTAAAACGTCAGTTGGCCAAGAAGGGAAGGAGCCTCCCAGGGAGGGAGCCGTGCACACCAGGCTGCGGGGGCAGCAGGAAGCTGCACTCTGTGGGGCTTTCCACAAAAGACTGGGCTAAGGGTAAATCCCTCAGCTCTTGGGCAGGGAACTGCAGGCCTCGCTCTGCTGACCTTCCTCACTCACTGCAGCCGTTGATGGGCTTTCTTGAACTTCCAGGTTTCAACTCCAAGACCTCAACAGAATTGGCCATCCCATTCATCTGAAGGATTTTCTTCATAGCACTTGCTGCTCTCTGAAATTATCTTGTTTGTGTGTTTACAGGATCGTCATCTGCTCCCCTAAAGTGTACAGCCCCCGTGAATACAGACATCTTTAATCTGTTTTGTCCGGTATCTTCTGAGGCTGGGACAACGTCTCACAAGAGACCCTCAATAGCTGACTAATACCTGGCGAGGGAGTGAGGGAAGGGTGGAAGGAAGAGCTAACAACAAGACTCATTGTAGGGCAGGGAGGGGAAAAGAGTGGAAGGGCACATGTGGCCTCTTTGTGAAATGGGCACCGGCCAATGGAGTTTGTGCCTTCTAGGGGTTTTGGAAGCAACCCAAGAAATGCAACTCAGGCAGCTAGAGGCCGGCCAGGGAAAGCTGATGGACTCTGTGCAGAAATTGTTAGTCATTTCCCACTTTGAAATGTGACCCACCATTGAGGTCTTTGGACTCACACAGAGGGGTCACGGAGATTCTGGGTCGGGGCGGTTGTTGGAGGAGATGGGAGGAAATTGCTTGCTCCACTACAAATGCTGCAGGATGCTCAGCCCTGGCAGTGCTGCTGGAGTCTTCATCCGGGGCTCCAGGTGCCAGATCCCTTTGGAAAATAGGCTTTGCAAGGAGGCTTGGGTTGGCTTCCCACAGCTGGCTGCAGCAGGCCCCAGCCACAGCATCAACTCACTGTACGTGGGAGGTGCTAGTCCTCAACGTGGCCCAGCTCAGACTCACAATCTCATCAGAACTGGCACATAACCCACATCCATGTGAGAACCAAGGGACAGATTTACCATTCACAGAGAGCTTCCAGTGAGACTCTGGAAAGTCTGGGCCCCTCAGAGAAGGGAGATGTCCAGGATCCAGAGAAGGACACAAGGAAAAAAGCCACAGCTCCATGTTTAAGCCATCAAAGACTCAGGATGCCAGAGAGGGGTTAGCCTGTGCCTTAGGAGTGGGGGATTCTGAGCCACCTATGGGTTAGTTCACAGCCCACAGGAATGCCTGTTGGACAAAGCAGCTGCAAATACTCACACCTCTCAGCCCACTCTGAGAAAGTTTCTAACACAAGATCTTTGAGTTCAATTTCAATAGATCACAAGATTTTTGTGAGATTGGACAAAAGACAGAACCTCTCAGTGATTCACTGTCCTAATCTGAAAATGCAGAGGTCGTTACCACCTATGTCCTAGGAGATCAAGGTGCACTTGCATCAGGTGCTCGGCAATTCTTGACCTTCAGTTTGTGGTCATTGACTATCAATGTCCCTCCTCCCTAATATTCTTTGCACCTCTCTTTCAATGCCCCATTAAAAAAAAAATACCCAGAGAGTCCCTGGGTCTGATGGGTGAGCTCCCTCAGGCACCTCACATGACCTACCCTGGCTGAAGGCTGACGTCACCCAGGCTACCCACTCTTCACCCTCTGTCCTCTGGCACTGGTCCCCTCTAATCACTGTCATCCCATGATTCTTTCTCCTTCTTTCTCTACAAGACTATCTGGATGGGATTCTTTGCCCATTTCTTCCTTATTCCAGAAGAATGGGTGTTAGAGTTCTACAAAGCTTGCCTTATGAGAAACTGATATTTGGAGCCACAGAACATGAGAGATTCAGGCCCCAAAACAACACAGAAATCTCCCATTCACCAGGCTTCATGCCGTTATTCCTCTCCCGAAAGGAATCTGCAAAGGTAAGTCAGACACAGAAAGAGAATTCCAGAACCACAGTTGTAAAGTCTCCTTGGACAAAAGAGAGTGGGAAGAGACGGCCTGCTGCAGAACCCTCTGTATCTGCAAGGAAGAAACTACCAGGCAGACTTCCCAGAATCCTCCTGGCCAGGGAGAGACTGGGGCTCGGGGAAGTTGGGTGTTTCCCCGAGGAAGCAAAAGATGAAGCGGTTGTGTTTTGTTTGAATTGATAATGATGTCAATTTCAGTTATGGGCTCATTACAACAAACCTGGGACATATTAGCAGCTCTTTAATTGAATTTGGAAATAGGAAGGAGAGTTTTGAATAGTCTTATAAATAGTGGATTCCCGGGCCTCTGCAGGGACTGTCTTTAACATAAACAGAGAGATATGGAAGACAGAGTTCCCCCAAGGCCGGCCCCGTTTCACCCTCCACCAGATCCCAAATGCCCACTGTGAGTCAGTCTTTATCGTTCCTGAGCTCATGGGCGCTAAGGCAGAAATTTGGACCAGGATGTCCAGATTTGGACCCAGAGAGTAAAAACAGGGCTGATAGATGCAACTGTTTATTTTTTCTTCCAAATCAGAAACACGAAAGGAACGGCTGACTGTCCAGCTCCCAGCAGAGACCACTCCACAGGGCCGACGGCAGTCCTCACCAGCACAACGCTCAGTGACAGCCTGCCTCCCCGTCAGCCTTTCCCACTGGCAGGTGGACACCCCACAGCTGGGGCCCTGTCCACATCCCCTTAGAACCCAAGGTGCCCAGCCCAAGCCCTGACAAAGGAAGCTTAGGTGATCTAGATGATCATCTGCAGAAGGAACCAGTGGACAAATGACCTGCCGCCTGTGGGCTTTTGCCTTTTTTGTTAACCCTCCTCTCTCCTTCTCCCCTCCATCTGCTTCCTCCACCACATGCACTCACATCAACTCCTACGCAGCCTCTCCCAGAAAACCCTTGTTAATCATTCAGGATGCGTTTTCTTCATTTACTCCACACCTATACAACCACATCCAAATACACATATTTACTCTTACATGCACACATATACATAGACATGTATACACATCATGTACACACTCCTTACATGTGGGGGGCAGGGAGAGAGTTGCCAGATTTAGCACATAAAACCACAAGCCATTCAGCTAAATTTGAATTTTAGATACACAACAAATAAGATTTTTAATTATTTTTAGATTATTTCTTATTTGTCTGAAATTCAAACTCAAATGTTGAGCATTCTGTATCTGGCAACCCTGGGTAGAAAGTGGTTTTATTCTTTTGCAGAATCGATCACAGTGTTCACACCCTTTTCTCTCTCAGGACCCCATGGAGATCTCTCCAAGTCACAGGTGCAGCCTAGCGCACTCTTTTTAATGGATGCATAATATTCCGTGGCGTGGGTGCGCCTTGATTGCTGGGCAATGATCTCTACATTTGGTTAACTGTCACTACAATGCTGTTAAATACATTCCCACCCTCCACAAAAGGAACATAAGACAATATGGTTGACTCTGTCATGTCTCCTTAAATTGGCTGTCACGGCGCAGTCAGCCCCAAAGTCCACAGCAGGAGAGCACCTCGCTCAGAGCGGGCAGCCCCAGGAGAGCCTGTGGCTACAGCAGGCATCCTAGGTGAGGAGGACGGATGACAAAAAGAACGGTGAAACGCCCCTTTCCACAAGAAACATAACAATGGAGACACAGAAACGCCTCCGACTTTAAGCTGGAAATATGCTCAAATGTAGAAATTCAGACCAAGTCGTTTGCCAAAACCCACGCCAGCATAATTATTTTGCACAGCCCCTCCCACTTATTTCATCGGTCATATCTTTAACTTCATCCTCGTTGCTGAAAGCACAAAAATAAAAAATACATCGCCGATCCGTTGACATTACAGCAACAGCATAAGCCTCATTTTACCAACCATTTAACTCCCTCTAAGGACCCCGTTCAGAGACACAGGCACGTTGATGGGAGCTGTACAAAGGTCAGTGATTTGGAGGCTCTTTCCGACAATTTGCCAGGATTTTGGCATTTGTAAGCATCCATAGGACAGCTCTCTAGCAAGCTGACCTTGACAGCGAATGGGATAAATAAACCTTCAATTTACCCCCTCCAGCTCTCCGCGAGCCGGGCCGGTCCCCACGGAGCCTTCACCTGTCCATATCGTTCAACTGCCTGCAACTTCCAACTGACGAACATCCACAGCTCCGCGGCCCAGTGACAAACACCATCTCACAGATAAGGCTTCTGAAAAGTCAAAGCCAATACTGCTTCCATTGAAAATTTAATGCCGGCTCCATCTTTGCCCATCATTCTTCCGACTGTTGCATGTGTCCCAAGAGACCCTTGAAGCTAAAGCACTGCTCTATAACAGGTAATGACGTAGCATTTAATGATACTGTCCAAAGTGATCCCGGTCTTTGGGAAGTAATGTGCACTCATGTACCAGATAAGCACCGCCAAACGTACTGAGCCGCTGTATCTTTCACGGCCCTGTCACCAGATACAATGTGACACGTCCCCGGCCATCCTACCTGCTACTCCTCCGACCCCGCCATCAGACAAAACGCGCATTTTCAGAGCAGAGCTCCAAAGCGTTAAGTGAATTCAGGCTAAGGTAGGATGGTAACATATCCTTAATTAAGTATTCACAGCCTCTTTAATACTTCAGTGCTCTCGGATTCGCTACTAAAATCTGTGAATTATACCTCATTGAAAAATGTCCTTAATCGACTCTGACATGTTTTATTGGAGGCAGAAAAAATGTTTCAGTATGATAGATAAGGTTAAAAATGTTACTACTCTGATCATTTACTCTAGCGCCTGGCAAAAAAAAAGAAACTCCAAAGCCAAAAACCATTTACATCATTCATCGGATGCAAGGGAGGGGGAAAAAAAGCCTTATCTGACAGCCCATTTTAGCTGATGGGACAAAGTGCACATTTTCAATTTTCTGACAAAGTTATGTTGTTTATGTAGATAAGGGGGAAAACAACTGTAACATTTCTGCAGCATGCCATAAGGGCTGGAGATGGGGTTTCAGCTGTGAAGAGGCTCCAAGCCACACGGAGCGCCACACGACCAACAAAACGTCACCATGTGGGCTTCTGATCAAACCATGCATGGCCTGCCTTCCTTTGCAGAAGCAGCTGAGGGGCTTCACGTGCTGATATGGCCCCAGAGCCCTGCTGGGATGTGTCATGTGGCAACTCTATGAATACAAAAGTCTTTCTCATGTCTGCTTTAACCCCGAGAAGTTGCGATAGAAAACGCAGAAACCTGTGGATAGAGAGGCCCTTCAAAAGCCCGTGGTTCGTGGAAACAGTCTTGCCGTTTGCTCCGTCCTTCATCTGATACCACTGACCCCCAAGATATAGACACAAACTTCCGACCTCTACATACTCCTCTGGGGAATGGCCTTGGGCAATTGAACCTCGGTACCCACTGGACAGTCAACTACAAATCCTGTGTACTTTCCATCAGGGGTTCGTCCAAATGCTACCATCTTCCAGACCATGTGTGTTCTCCTAGACAGACCCACTGTTATCCCATCAGGATGGCAAGAGCCCCGGATAGCGTAGAGCAGGGGTCCTCAAACTTTTAAAACAGGGGGCCAGTTCACTGTCCCTCAGACCGTTGGAGGGGCGGACTATAGTTTTAAAAAAAAAACTATGAACAAATTCCTACGCACACTGCACATATTTTGAAGTGAAAAAACAAAATGGGAACAAATACAGTATTAAAATGAAGAACCAGTAAAGTTCAATCAACAAACTTACCAGTATTTCAATGGGAACTATGGGCCTGCTTTTGGCTAATGAGATGGTCAATGTCCGGTTCCATATTTGTCACTGCTGGTCGTAAGACTGAGAGGAGGAGTCAGAGACAGAGAGAAGGAGTGGAGTCGGAGAGTGCCACGCACATTCCACACATGCGCACTGCGGGCCGCACGAGTCGGCTGCTAGGCAGGACAGGCAGCGGCGGGCCGGATAAATGTCCTCGGCGGGCCGCCTGTGGCCCGCGGGCCATAGTTTGAGGACCCCTGGCATAGAGCCTACGAGACTGGGCCCTAACCTAGACGGTTATGGACAAATCTTGGGTCCAACTCTAGGCAGCTATATGATCTGTACAAGTGTCCTAATCACCCCATGCCCCTGCAAGATAAGTATCTATAGTATCCAAGCAGTACTGTGTCTGTTTTCTGGCAGGGGGATCTGTGACTACCCTGATTATGCCTGCCCCCTGGCCCTGGTTTGGGGTCCATGTGATGGAAGGAAGAAAGGAACAATCAGGGAGCATCCTGTTCCTGGAGCTGAATTATTTCCTCACCCACCACGGGCCAGGGGAAAGGAAACTCTGCTCAGTGGCAGTGTGATTGGCCCTGCAACAACTCTCACGCGACGCAGGCCACTTGCCGGGCTGTTCTCCCCTGACACTCCCCACCAAGGCCACCTTCTTGCAGAGTCCCAGCTGAGCAAGGCTGTCCCCCCCGCACCCGCCCAGGAGCAGAGCTGCTGGCATGGGGAAATGGGCACAGGCAGCTGGGGAAGAATGATTCTTGCCGGGCTCGGTGGCTCAGCCTGTGGTCCCGCGCTTTGGGAAGCTGGGGTGAATGGGTTGCCTGAGCCCGCGGGTTCGAGACCCACCAGGGCAACTTGGCGAGACCTCATCTCTACAATAAATCAAAAAAATTAGCCGGGTGTGGTAGTGCGCGCCCGTAGTTCCAGCTCCTTGGAAGGCCGAGGCGGAAGGATCGCCGGAGCCCAGCAGGTCGAGGCTGCAGTGGCCGGGAGCCGCCACTGCACTCCAGTCAGGGGAACGGAGTGAGACTCCAACTCAAAAAAAAAAAAAAAAAGAATGATTCTCCAATTCTCACCTGAAGGACTTGTTAAAACCCCACCCCGAGGCTTCATTCAGTAGGCTCAGGCAAACCCAAGAATTTGCATTTCTCGAAATTTTCAAGCAAACCCAAGAATTTGCATTTCTCGAAATTTCCAAGTGAGGCTGAGCTGCTGTTCTAGGCTGCTCTTAGAGAGTCACTGCTGTATGCAGTGGAAGCCTTGCCCAATACATGTGTGGTCTGTTCTTATTGTTTTCAGAGAGCCCCCCATGACACTGAGGTCTTGGGGTGGGCGTGGTTTGGCCTATTCCAAGGGGCAGAGGTACTGCCTTACCACCCAGGTAGTACAGCTAAGAGGCCAGATTAGGAGTCACTCAGGCCCAGGCACCCAAGCCCTACTCATTAGCTGTGAGACCCTTCATCACTGTGTGTTACTTAACCTCTCTGGGGCTTGCTTTCTTCCTCTGCAGAATGGACATAATAACTCTGTCTTTGCAGGGCACAGTCAGCCTGCAGGCTGAGTACCCCCCTAAACTCAATCCTCACCCCAGACCCTTCCTCTGGACCGCAGGTCTTCATTCACTTCCTACAACACTGGTGGGCATTGAACACTTGAACTTCTAGTCAACTCCGCCACCTCCTCCCCAATAGCTTCCCCCATGGTCTTTCTCATCTCAGTTTTAAGCAATTCATTCCTCAAGTTGCTCAGTCCAAAAGTATTGAGGTCATTCCACCAACCAGTCGGAGCCCTGTGGTCTCCGCGGACAATGCTCTCAATCATCTCGCTACCCAAGGAGCCTCTTATATTTCCAACACCATCACACACAACACCCTCACAGGTTTTCTGCAGAGCTGGGGATGGCTACACCCTGCAGGTCCACTCATACACCTGCAAGGAAGTTGGCCACAGCTGGGATTGAGAAAGGAAGCCTACATATTTCCTACTGTGCCCTCCCCAAAGGAGAGGCCACCCGCAGACTTACATTTGCAAGAAACACCGGCCGACCATCTGAACCCAGGAAGACACAGGGTCCTGTCCTCCAAGGGCGAGCTCCAAGGCCATCTCAAACCTCCCCCTTCACTGCCAGATGCGATTTCATGCTCCGGAAGCCTGTGGTTTGAGTTTTTCCGCCTCACAAACATGTATGGTGTTTGTCTATCAGAAATATTGGTGCACGTGTGCATGTGTGAGCACAGAGCCTCAATCTGAGGGTTGTTACGGACTGATAAGTCCCCACTGGTTGAGTTTAACTGCTCTCCCCATGTGGGAGAGACCCTTTGGCAAGCACTGTATGTAGCATGGACACGTAAGACAAGCTTTTGCCTTCCTGGACACGGCAATCCCACCGGAGTGAGCCACACCATATCCATCACAGGACAGGTGGCACCCCAGGACAGGGTTGGCTGAGGAGCTAGACTTTCAGCAGAACTTGAGGGCAAGTAAGATTTCATAAGACACAGATGGTAATGAGAGAGAGAAGAGAAGAGAAGGCATAAAGGAGTGGAAGAGAGAGGAGACATAAGGAAGACATGAGGCCAGGAATGGACAGTAGTGTGGAGATACGTCCTGTGTGACAGCAGCTTAGGGTGCTGGTGGTGGTGGCAGGAGTGGAAACCATGAGTTCGAATTTCCTGGCTCCCTCCCTAGGAGGACTTACAGTCCTGGATGCACACAGTAGCACTGGAGGGCAAAATGCTCATCAAGCGGCTATAACTCAGGGGCATCCCTGGACCACACCCTGGGAGGAAGCACACCATGGAGTCCCATTATTCTCATAAACCCTGTCTTCCTGTGACTGCCACTGTCAGCTCCGTGCATGGCAATTTTGTGCATTAATAATGTCCATTTCGTAAAAGGCAATCATCTCAATAATCCCTCAGTGTTTTCAATTCCATTTTGAGATCCCGCCCCATTTTAAGTGATTACTTAAGTACACGTGAAGCTTCTGACCCTAACACAATAAAAGGCCACTTCTAGCCTGAGCCCAAATGCTTGGGTTTGAAGCTCAGCTCCACCCTTAACTGTTGAAGTTGTACCTCATTGTCCTCAACTGTAAAATGGGAATAACAATAGCATTCGCCTCCTAAGGTTGTCATGAGGTTCAAATGAGTCAATGTGTGCAAGTTGCTGCTCTTAGATCCTGGTAGACAGCACACATTCATGAGTGTTCGTAAGGCACCCTGGGCAAAAGACAGGGCTGCAAAACTACTCCAGGTGCAGTGGGCTGAGGTAGCTGGATATGCATGTAGCCAAGAACCATGGGAGCCGTCTGAGCAACAGGGACCTCACGGGGCTGCACAGTCACAGTGGGGGACTGGGTCACAGTGGTCCCAAGGGCCAGTTCTGCAGAGGAAGACCCAGCTTAGGCCATTTCACCCACCATGACACGACGCCAGAGCCATCCATGGGGAGCTACTAAGGTAAGGGTCCGGCCTGGCCCCACCCCAGGCATCAGCCCACACCCATCACGTCAGCACAGCGGACCTCCCAGCTCCCCCAGCAGGTTGCCCACACCTTCTGCCACATAGATTTGACTTTCACGGAGCCTGTGACTTGTTCGTTTCGGAAATACTGTAATAAAGTGAGTGTATCTTTCTGGTTATTAATTTTCTGACTTTTTTTGCTTATTTATCTAAATGGGAGATGTTTTATTTCCCAACCAGCTGCTATATGAAGTGTGAGCAACAGTTGAAGATGCAGCTCTACGTACAGTTGAAATCGCATTCGTTGGGATTGAAAGAAACATCTTTTCCCCTTGCTGAAAGAAAAGGAGACGAAGGAAGGAAGGAAGGGACGGAGAATGGGAAGGAGGGAGGAAGGGAGAAGGGAGGGACAAGGGAAGAAATACTCCATCTGCTTACATTGTGTTTATTGTTGCACAAACGCAACTGCATACTTGAGTCAGACCATCAAGCTGAGCCACAGTCACAGTCCTGGCCATGTGTTCATGAGACCCAGGTAGAGCCCAGTGTTGCTTCCCAAAGCTGCTGCTGATCTGGCTGCAGGCAAATGGTACAGATGGCAGTGCAGGTGCAGGGTGAGACCCCTCCAGAGCCAGGTAGGGCTACCTGGAGTGGGAGAAGACGGAGCTCAGGACTCAGTCCCCATCAGGGTGGCGGTGGCTTACTGTCTGACCGAAGGTGGAGATTCCTCGGCTGTAGAGCACAGTTGCCTTCAGGCAGTGTCCTGGCTACCACCTTGAGATCCTGACTGCCATAAGGGATGGGCCAGGCTTGATCCTCCCAGAGAGAGAAGAAACCAACAGGTACTTCCCTTTCATCCTTAAGCACTTATTTCCACTTCTCAGGTTAGGTGAGAGGTGTTTGATAAATATATCTTGTTGAAGGAAACATCATCCTCACCTTTATATGAGAAGCCTGAGGTTCTTGTGCCTGGGAGAAAAAAACCCAATGGCCATTCAGGGAAAACTTTTGACGACTCTGACTCCTGCTCCAAAGACTTCTGTGATGGATAATTTTATGTGCCAATTTGACTGGGCCAGAAAGTGCCCAGATATTTCATCAGACTTTATTCTGGTGTGCCTGTGAGGGTGTTTCTGGATGCAATTAACATTGAAATTGGTAGGCTGAGTAAAGCAGATGGCCCTTCCTGCTATGGGTAGGCCTCATCCAATTTGTTCATGGCCCGAATACAGCAAAAGTCTGACTGCCGCCCCACCCTGCCCCCTAGTAGGAAAGCATTCTCCTGCCTAGTAGCCTCCAAACTGGAACATCAGCTCCTCCTGGTTCTGCAGCAGCTTGTTGGGCTTCAGACTCCAACTGGTTCTGCAAGCTTTGGACTTGTCAGCCTCCGTGATCACATGACCCAACACATTGCAATAAATTGATCTATCATCTATCTGTCTTTCTATCTATCTATCTATCTATCTGTGGCTATCTATCTATCCATGTCATTGCTTCTCTTTCTCTGGGGAACTCTGACTAACACAATTGCTTCGCTAGAAAATCATTACCTGACCCTCAGTACCCAGCTGCGGAAACTTTGCTGGAGGGAGGAAGAAAGGGAGGCTCAGGTTCTGATGTTCTCAAGATGTCAGCCTCTCAGTGGAGTCTCTTGCCCACCACCCACAGGAGGCAGGGTGGGGAGGGGCTGGCACATGGTGCCAGCAGAGAGACACAGGATAAAGCTGCAGGGTGAAAGGGGCATGTCTTCTTAGAGTTTATATAATGTAGTGAAGTTAAATTTACATGAAAGTAGACATAGGCATTCATACACAGAACGCACACTATTTTAAAATACGTCACAAGACGACAGAGAAACTTCACAATTGCAGTGGGCTGTGGACCCTGTCTTCAAGATTCCTTTTTCCCTGCAGTGATTTGGAGTGGCTTTTTGTCATGGGATGGCTGTTTTTTGAGTGCCTGCCCATGGGAAAATACGTGACCACAAGGGGAAGACCCAGTAGAGACAAGGGGCATGGTGGGTTGGTCTGTCTGTCTGACCACCTTCTGCAACCTGAAGTCAAACTCACACGTGTGAGGCCCAGAACCTGGGGTATGGCTTGACCCCCAAACGTGAAAGTCCTGCCCTTGTTCTCTTGTCATGAATAGCGTCAGTCCTGGTCCACCTCTGTGCTCAATGACCACAGCCCTCCTCCAGAGAAGGCATCTCAATGGAACAGACCCAGAAAGCCTATCTGGACTCCAGAGGGAGGCCTTTGGGTTGCCTTGGCTCCCTGTGGAATCTCACCCCCACCCCACCCCCAGTCCTAGAGAGCACACAGAGCCTCCCTGCACCTCACCCAGCCCCAGCTTCTGAACTCACAGCAGAAACTCTAGCCTGTTCTCCTGGCAAGGGGAAAGGCAGAATTTGAGCCAAGCGGGTCTAGAAGGCCAAATGCTTTGTGCCCTCTCTGAGGCCATCATCAGGCCGGGGACATGTACTCAGCAGTAGCCAGCACTGTGCGGCGGGGACGTGGCTGAGACACTGAACTCCTGCTGGACTTCCAACAGAGTGACCTCCCAAGTTTTCAGTCTTATTCCTTCCAAATTTTTTTCCTAAATCAGGAATAAATAAGCACCTGAGGCTGATCTATAGGCACCAATCTCTTCATTGATCAGAGGATGGTCCCCACAGCATTCAGCATTCTTTATGTCGCCTTGCTTGTGTCACCGCCAGTGAGTGCACATCGACACACACACACAAGCACAGCTCTAGGTCACTCATCTAAAACTGCACAAAGTTATCAAGCCTTGTCCACTTGAGAGGTGCTTTCTCTGGAACTCTCCAGTTGCCATAGGGCACTACATGGCCGTGTGCGTGTGAGCGTGCAGTCTCTCTTCAGACCCCTCCTCACCCAAACCATCTCTTCTCTCGTCTACTTCCGGTTCCAACACTCAAGAGGTATCACTTGCCCCACTTGAGCTTACCTCCTTGCTGTCTCAGTGGGGTTGACATTGGTTTTCCTGGCTTCTATTTTCCTCAGAGATCAGAAAAACTAATGAGTACTGGGTCATTTGGGAAGATTACGGAAGTTAACTGCCTCCTCTGTGACAAAACACATGCTGGATCATTCCAGAGTTCCTTCAGGTCCCTGGATCCCATGCTGTCTGTTGGCAACTCAGCACCATTATCCCCGCTTTGACGTTGTCCCCTGTATCACAGGGACTGGAAACCTGGAAACTACGTTTTCCAGGAACCCCTTGGAAGGTGCCAACAAGAGACATCATTGCCAGTATCTAGAAGGCACAAACCATACCACTTCTCCTGTGATCGCAGTGGCAGAGGCACACATTCTGCAGAATGAACTTTTGCAGCAAACTGCATGGTTCCCAGCTATGTGCCGGAGGCAGCTGGAGTTGTTGCTGGTGGCTTCTAGCGAAGTCTCAAGTCTCTGAAAGCCAGTGGCACGCCTGCAAGCCACAGTCAGTTCCCTGACCTCCACTCCTCCAGTCCTTCAAATGGCTTTAGAAGCACCGCATTGCCTATATTAAATCTCTTCCTACTGGAGCTATTCAGAGTGATTTCTGTTTTCCTCTCTGAAAGAAATACCAAGCATCACTTGTATGTTTAACTCAATGTCTAAAATGTTGACTTACATGGAAATATCTAAGAATACTGGCATAAAACAAGGTGCTGCTGTCAATTGAGGACTCTTAGCTCTGTGCAGGAATGACAAGGTTAGCAGGAGATGTTCTCAATATTTTCAATCGCAAGCTTTCTGAAACATGTTTCACCTGCTGTCCCATTTCACCCATTATATTACATGGCCCTTAGAGGGCAGGAACAATATCTTTCCTTTTTGTATAAATTAAATTCCTTTATAATAAACTCCAACTAACTAGCCAAACTATTGATTGTCCTATAACTTTATAATATTGAATATTGTTGGAAAATATATTTAAGCTCTGGAATACAATAGGTTGTGCTAAAGAGATTGTTTCATCTGATGGCAGCCGCAATGAGGGTATGAGTTGGTTTCCCCTGGCCTTCCAGAAAGTGCCGCGGACTCCCTGCCTGTCTGGTCTGCATCGGGTTGGCACCTAGTGCCCTCTGGGATGTTCGACTCCCCCTGCCCTCTGGCCTTGCTGCTGAATAAGCCACGTTTCCACTCTCATCAGACTTCATTTCATCTCCTTCTCTTAAATGATGGCCACGGTGCATCTCTTTAAAACAGAAAGAGTTCTCTCTCTGAGATCAACAAGAGCAGGCCAACCTGTTCGGAGGTGGAAAAATGAGGACAAAAGGGAAAACAACCTCATTCCACAGAGAATTATCTGGGCAGCACAGTGTGCCAAGCATACTGTGCTAAGGTGCCGGGGACCCAGCACTGAGCAAGACAAGCTCGTGGTGCATGTTCTAGAAGCTGAAAGAAATAACCAGGCACACAAATGAGTAAGCCAGATCACTTTAGCCAGTCACAGCTGACATGAAGGACACAAAACAGGTGATGGAAGAAAGAGTGCCCGATGGTGGGTAGAGAGGGGTTCTTCAGATTTGGAGGCCAGGGAAGGACTCTCTGGTAGGTGATGATACAAAGAGCCATCAACACCTAAGACACGAGCTAGAAGGAAGCATGCAGGCAGGGAGGAGCTTGGAATGTGGAGGGACAGAGGCCAAGCTCCATTGTGGCTGGAACCAAGCAAGAGAAAGGACCAGTGGCCAGAACAAAAGACCAGATCAGAACATGGCAGGCTGGCAGGAATGTGAAAAGATTCTGAATTTTATCCCCAAGGCACTGCGGAGCCCATGGGAGTTCTAAATGGCTCCCGAGAGATTCTGAATTTGTAACCCCTCCCCATACAAGAGCCTCCTGCCAGCAGACGGAACTCCACCCGTCAGCCCCAGGGCCATTGTTGCATGCCTCCACCCCAAGTCTCCCATCCTCGAGCTCAGGAATCCACTTCACCACATCTTGAGATGCAGTCTATGAGCTCTAAGCCAGCCTGGTGAATCTCTCTCGATGGTCTCAGACTGTGCTTCTTTTAAATGATAGCACACAGAATTAAATATATCACTGCAGACAGGCTCACTCCAGCCTGCCTCATCCTTCCTCATGCTGGACCTGCCAATGCATCTTCAGCCTCAGTGCATGCTGGGAATGCCATCCTTCCGAACCTCCCCCTGAGTTCACAAGAAACTAGAACTCACAGTTTGTCAGAATACACACACGTTCCCATTTATCCATCACCCATTCATTCACCTTCTCATTAAACAAGCATCTACTGTGGACCCAGGTCTTGTGCTGCTACGAGGACACAGCAAATGAACTGGGCAGTCAGAGTGGTCCCTGCCTATGTCAATTGTTAGTTGCTCCAGGACAAATTACCATAAACTCAATGGCTTAAAACAAAGCTCATGTGTGATCTCATTGTTCCTATGGGTCAGAAGTTTGGGTACCATTCAGTTGGGTCCTCTGCTCAAGTTCTCACCAAGATACAGTTCAGGTGTTGGTAAAGGTTGTGACCTTACCAGAGGCCAAGCGTCCGCTTCCACGTTCACTGGATGTTGGCAGAGCCCAGATCCTCAAAACTGCAGGACTGAGGTCCTCTACTCCTAGAGGCCACCACAGGTCCCTGCCACATGGCCCCCTCCACCATATAGCAGTTTGCTCTCTCAAGACCAACAGGAGACCATCTTGGCTGCCAAGTCTCTGACCTATTGACCCACTATTAAAGGACTCACTGGATCCGTTTGGCCCCCCACCCAAGGGTCATCTCCCTTTTGATTAACTCAAAATCCACTGATTGAGGATGTCGATTACATTTTCAAAATCCCTTCACCTTCTCCATGCACAGGTCTCACCCACACTCAGGGGAGGGAGTCAGGCAGGGCGTGTACAACAAGAAGCAGAAGTCTTGGGGGCCGCCTTCCACACTGTCCTGATGGAACTTCCATTCCAGCCAGGAAGATCTGCTCCACAGGTGACAGGAAAGGTGGCAAGTGTGGAACAGGGTGCCCTGGGAGGGTGGCCCAGCTCCACCCTGCGGCAGGAGGGCCTCACCCACTGCCGTGACCTCCAGCGCCTGCCACCCCGAGGTGCAGCTCAGCCTCCTCTTTGCTCTCACCCATGCCTCGCACATCTGTGACAACTGGCAGCGGCTTATTCATCGTTTCAGATTGCGACTTTCTGTTTTCTCAGACACCCACTTTCATACCCTGACATTTCTGTTCAGCCCATAACATTCTTTCAGTTGCTTACATCTCCCTCTGGCCGATCCAATCGCTTTTTCCACTACCCTCTTGGCCCTCCCCAACCGTGGTGCACACCACTTAGCGAGAGGCTCAGTGTCACCTACTCTCCATCCACACCACCGGGTTTCCAATGAAGTGTCCTGTGTCCCCTACCAGGCATCTGACACGGCACTCCCGGATGATGCTCCGGTCTCGAGTGGATGCTGCCTGCAAAAAGGCAGCCCATGTTGGGTTCTGCTCACCCACGCAAGCCTTTCCCCACGACTCCATCGGCAGGACCTACTGTCCATTCTTTGGCTATTTACCTTGACCCCTCTTCCTGGGTCTGGACCCCACCGCCCCCACCTAACCCCTGCTGGCACTCACCCTTTATCCAGAGCACACCCAGCACAATGATCTTAAAACACAACTTGCACCACTGCCCGATGGACTTCCCACCGCCCTAAGGATGCTGTCTAAACTTCCCTCCACGGTCGACAAGGCCCAGCGTGATCTGCCCTCTGCCCACCTCCCGGCCCTTCTCAAGCCCTCACACATGTCAGGTCAGGCCACACAGATGGTCTTTCAGGTCCTCAGGTTCTTTCCATGGCAGGGTGTGGGCATGTGCTGTTCCTCTCCCACAGACAGCTGCCCCCTCGTCCTGTGGAGTTGGGACAAACGGACAAGTGGTTTGAGGAAGCAACCAAAACTATGTTTGGTTTCTACATGGCTCCTACTTACCTTGCAGGGTTTGACTTAAACATTAGCTTCTCAAACAGAATTCTGCCAACACACCAGTTAAAACAGAATCCCTCTGTTCTTCTCCATAGCATCACCTGGATTGCTTCCTGTTATTTGTGATAATTTCCAGGAATTTTATTCATGTGTCTGTTTGTTTTTTCCTGTCTCCATGCCAGAATGCAAATTCCCATATGGCAAGAATAGATATTTGCTCACCCTATTGTCTGACACATTAGAATGCATTCTAAAGGTATAATAATCAAACCATGATATTTCTAATAAAAGAGTGATTACAAAATCATATCAATGAAATGGAATACAAAGTCAAGTAAGCAAACATACCACTCAGATGTTCAAAATGTTGCTTTTCAAATCAACAGGAAGAGATTATTCAAAAATTGGTATGAACAACTAGCTAACACAAGGAAAAGATAAGCTAGAACCTTACCTCATTACAATTAAATAAATAAGCCATTACAATATAAAATAAGATTTCTGTAAATTACAGTGTAACTTTGAGTAAAGAAGTCCTAAATACGATGCTAATGGCAGAACCATAAAGAAAACACTGGTCTATTCAACCAGACAAAAATAAAAGCCCAAGCTTAAAAACAATGATTTGGCTGGGCACAGTGACTCATGCCTGTAATACCAGCACTTTGGGAGGCCAAAGTGGAGGATCACTTGAGATCAGGAGTTCAAGACTAGCCTGGGCAACATAGCAAGACCTTATCTCTACAAAAAAAAAAATCAAAAACATTACTCTGGCATGTAGCTTTTGCCTGTAGTCCCAGCTAATCTGAAGGCTGAGACAGAAAGATCACCTAAACCAAGGAGGTCAAACTACAGTAAGCCATGATCGTACCACTGCACTCCATCTTGGGTGACAGAGTGAGACTCTGACTAAAACAACAACGATTGTGGTAGTAGAGTTTCCAGCCAGGGTGAATAGAAAAGATCAGTAGCTTTTCTGATAAAACCAGTACAAAACTAAGCCAACATTAAAGACTCTGGAAATTGACTGCCTTAGTCTATGTGGGCTGCGATAACAAGTGAATATAGACTGAGTGGGTTACAAACAACCAAAATTAACATCTCACAGTTCTGAAGGCTGGAAGTCCAAGATTACAGTGCCAGTGGGGTCAAGTTCTAGTGAAAGCTGTCTTCCAGGTTGCAGACTACCAACTGCTCTGTATACTCACATGGCAGAAAGAGCAAGAGAGCTTCCTGAAGTCTCTTTTATAAGGGCATGAATTTCATTCACGAGAGCTCCATTCTCAAAACCTAATCAGCTCCCAAAGGCCCTACCTCCAAACACTATCACATTGGGATTAAGGTTTGAACATATGTATTTTGAAGGGACACAAACATTTAGTCCATAACATTGACCATAAAGCAAATGACAAACTGAAAGCATTTATGCATGAAAAACTGCAAGAACTTTGAGTAAAAACAGTTAGTGGCCTTCCTACCTACTACTGTCCCTATCACCTTTCTCAGCATAGTCAGCCCAGTCATTTTTCTTAAGACAATGCTGGCTGGTCAAACAGCTTCTTCACTCCCAAAAAGACTGACCTGTTTTGGACTGGAGGGTAACCCTGCACCTGGTGATACAGTCAGTAGAAGTTACAAGCTCAGAAGAAAATTAAGGTGGAAACCCACAGCTCTGTAATGTGAAGCTACATTCCCACTTGTGGGAAGTGGTAAAACAATCAGAAATTTAATGAAGTTATCCCAGAAGAGCTGAAATAAGCTATCCACACAGGCCTGGCTGCCTGGAGAGCCTATGGTATGAGCAGGGAAAACCCAAGAGAGCACAGCAAAGGCTAAAACTAAATCTTAAGACAGAACTGAAAACTGTCTGAACATGGGCTATACTCCCCAATCCACATACAAATTAACTAGAAGAGTATGGCACCTTTATGAGCCCAAGTTGCTTAAGTATAACATCTACCCAATCATTGGCTGACTACTAATCTATGTAGACACAAGGGCAACTTTTAGGAAGCTAAGCTAAAACAAAAAAATAAAATTTACAAAACTAAGCAGAGGCATCAACAACTACACATACACAGATGAAGTTCACGCAAGTTATTATTATTTTTTAACATTCAGGGGAAAAGTCACAATCCAGAATTGGCACAATATTTTAAATGTCAAGTTTTCAACAAAAAATTCCAAGACACACAAATAAATGGTTAAAGAAAGATACAAAGGAATAAATATAAACTGATGTTGAGTTGGTTCAGATGTTAGATTTGGACTCAACAGCCAGAGACTTCAAAGCAGCTATTATAAATATATTCAAAGAATTAAAGAACACTATGTTTAAAGGATTAAAGAAGAATCCCTTCTTCGTACCATATACAAAAATTAACTCAAAATAAATCAGCAACCTAAATATAAGAGCTTACACTACAAAACTCTTAGAAAAAAAGTAGAGTTAAGTCTCCATAATCTTGAATTTGTCAGTAGATTCTTAGGACATCAAAATCATGAGCAAAAAAGAAAAAATAGATAAATTGAACTTTGATACCTCTTGTGTATCAAACAAGAATATCAAGAAAGTATAAAAAAGACAATTTTCAGAATGGGAAAAAATATTTTCAAATCACATATCTAATAAGAGTCTAGGATTCAGAATATATAAAGAACTCTTACAGATCAACAAAAAAATGTCCAATTAAAAAAATGGACAAAGTACTTGAATAGACCTTTCCCAAAAAAGATATACAAATGGCCAAAAAACACATAAAAGATGCTCAACAACATTAGTCATCAGGAAAATGAAAATTAAAACCACAATGAGGCAACACTTCACATGGAAAATAACACAGTGAGAGTGTGGAAAAAAATCAGAACTCTGTTACCTACTGGTGGAATGTAATATGGTGCAGACATGGTGGAAGACAGTTTGACATTTCCTCAAAAAGCTAAACATGGAATTATTGTAATTCCAGTAATTCACTTGTACTTATATACCCAAAACAATTGAAAACAGGTACTCAAACAAATACATGTACATGCAACAGCCTAATGTTCATCAATAGAGGAAAAAACAAATCATAATATAGTCATAGAATGAAATATTATTCAGCCATGAAAGAAATGAAATGTTCATGCATACTACAATATAGATGAAACTTGAAAACATTATGCTTAGAGAAAGAAGCCAGACACAAAATATCACATATTACAAATCATTCCATTTATACCAAATATTCAGACAGGTAAATCCATAGAAATGGAACACAGACTGACAGTTGCCAGGGGCTGAGTGGAGGAGTAAACAGAATGCAACTTCTTAATGGGTATGAGGCTTCTTTTTAAAATCATAAAAATGCTTTGAAACAACATTGTGCATGTCCTAAATGCCACTTCATTGTACACTTTAAAATAGTTAATATTGTGTTATGTATATTTCACCTCAATTTTACAAATTCAAAAAGGGAATTAAAGAGAAATATGGTAAATAGAGAAATGTAAACTACAAAACTGAAATAAGTAAAAAGCCTAGATTAAAAATGCAGTGACCAAAATGAAAATTAACTAGAGGGGTTCAACATCAGATTTGAGATGGCAGAATAAAGAATCAGTAAACTTGAAAATTGATCAATGAAACCTATCCAACATGAAGAACAGAGAAGAAAGAATTTTTTTAAATAAACAGAACAAGCATGTATCAAGCATGCCAACACACATATAGTAGGAGTTCTAGAGCTTAACAAGAGAAAGAAAAATGCAGAAAGAGAATATTCAAAGGAATGCTTGCCAAAAACTTACCAAAATTGATGAACACAGTAATTTACAGATTAAAGAAGCTCAAACCAATATAGGATAAATACATTGTGATCAGCCTTTTTGAAACCCAAAGACAAACCAAAAAATCCTGAAAGCAGTAAGAGTAAAATGACTCAACATATACAAGGGAATAATAATATGATAGACAGCAGACTTTGCACCAGGAACAATGAAGGCTAGAAAGCAAGGGAATGGCATGTATTCAGAGTGTTGGCAGTGCAGTAGCAACAAGGTTGTTAATCACAATTCTATATCCCAAAAAACAGTCATCCAAAAATGAGGGTAAAATAAAGACATTTCTAAATTAAACACCAAGAAAGTTTATAGGTGACCATCCAACCTTATAAGAAATAATATAGGATTTTTTTTTTTTTTTTGAGTTGGAGTCTCACTCTGTTGCCCAGACTGGAGTGCAGTAGCCGCTCCCGGCCACCGCAGCCTCGACCTGCTGGGCCCCGGCGATCCTTCCACCTCAGCCTTCCGAGTAGCCGGAATTACAGGCATGCGCTACCATGCCCGGCTGATTTTTTGATTTATTGTAGAGATGAGGTCTTGCTGCCCAGGCGGGTCTCGAACCTGCGGGCTCAGGCAATCCACTCACCTCAGCCTCCCAAAGGCACGGGATTACAGGCTGAGCCACCGAGCCCGGCGAGGATGTTTTTTAAGTTGAAAGGAAAGGACACCAAATAGTAACTTGAATCCATAGGAAGAAATGAAAAACTTAGACATCGTAAATACGTAAGTATAAAAGACTGATTAAATATATTTTTCTTTTTTCTTCTCTTAATTTATGCAAAAACATAAGATTTCAAAGAGGAGTTATAACACTGTATCACTGAGCTTATGATGCATATAGCTATAGTATATATATAATAATAATGTCACAAAAGAGGGATAAATGGAGTTGTATCATAGCAGAGTAGATATATTTTACTAGAATTTGATTAGTACTAACCTGAAGTGAATTGTGACACCTCAAAATGTATATTTTAAACCCATAGAGCAACCACTATTTTTATATGTTAAAATATATCATTAGAAAACCAGACTAATTAAAATGTACACTAAAATGTTTGTTGAACACAGAAGAAGGTAAAAAGGAAGAACAAAGAGACCAAAAAAGGGCATGACACACATTGAAAACAAATAACAAAATGGCAGTTGTATATCAAACATGTAGGTAATTATGTTAAATATGAAAGAACTAATCCCTCTAAACAAAAAACAGAGATTATATGATTGGATACAAAAATTCAGTTATATTTTGTCAATAAGATACACAGTAGACTCAAAGTTACAAATAGATCAAAGTAAAAGGATAGGAAAACATGTAACATGCAAACATTAACAACAAGATAGATGGAATGGCTATATTAGTATCAGGAAAAAATAATTTTAAGACAAAAAAATTTGTCTGGAGATAAGGAGGAACATTTCATAATGATAAGAGGCTTGATGCAAGAAGAAGGTATAAAAATTCTATATGTATACAAATCTAATAATGGAGTCCCAAAATACAAGTGGCAAAAACTGATAGAATCAAAAGGGAAATAAATACATCAATGATTGCAATGGAATATTTCAATAACTCACTCTAAGTAATAGACAAAATTAGACATAAATTTTGTAAAGATATAAACCCCTTAAGCAATACTATCAACGATACTGACCTAACTGACATTTGTAGAACACTCCAACAAAAGTATTCAGTCTTGTCAAGTGCATGGAGAACATTCTCCAGGATAAACAAATCCAGGCCACAAAAGAGTCTCAATGAATTTAAAATAATATGAATAATTTACAGTATATTCTCTGGCCATAATGGAATTAAATTAAATCAAAAACAGAAAAAAACATTTTGAAAATTTGGAATTTTTTTTTTTTTGAGTCAGAGTCTCACTCTGTCACACAGACACTGCAGTCTCCTCGATCTGCTGGGTTCAGGCAGTCCTTCTGCCTCAGCCTTCCAAGTAGGAACTATAGGCATGTGCCATCATGCCCAGTTAATTCTAAGATTTATTGTAGAGACAAGGTCTTGCCATGTTGCTCAGGCTGGTCTTGAACCCATAATCTCAGGCAATCCTCTTGCCTCTACCTCCCAAAGTGCTGGGATTACAGGCATGAGCCACTATACCTGGCTGAAAATTTGGAAATTTAACAACAGACTAAATAAACCAATGACTTAAAGAATAAATCCAAAAGGTCATTATAAAACATTTTGAACAGAACAAGAAAAACATCATGCATAAAAATTACTGGTGCAGCAAGGAAGAGTAAGTGGAAGAATTACAGAAGATTACAAAGGGCATGAGGAAACTTGTGGAGGTGACAAATATGTGCATTATTTTGCACGTTATTTATCAGGCATTATATATGTCAAAACTGATCAAACTGTATACTTTAAATATGTGCAGTTTATTATATAAGTATATATTAATAAAGTTATGGAAATTTGTACCTAGTGGTAAATTTATTAAAATATTAAAAGCTCATATAAGAAAAGAATAAAAATCTCAAATAAATAAGCTCCCACCTTAAAAAAAAAAGAAGAGCAAATTAAACCCAAAACAAGTAGAAGAAGGAAAATAATAAATATCATAACAGAAATCATGAAAATGGAAACAGAAAAACAATAGAGAAAATCAATAAGACAAAAGCTTTGTTTTTCAAAAAGATGAATACAACTGATAAACTTTTAGCTAGATAGGCCAACCAAAAAAGAAAGAATACACAGACATTTCTCAAAGGAAGACATCAAAGCAGCCAACAGACACATGAAGAAATGTTCAATCTCAATAATCAAGGAGATGCAAATCAAAACCACACTGAGATACCACCTAACTCCAGTCAGAATGGCAATTACCAATAACTCAAAAAATAACAGGTGCTGGAGAGGGTGTGGTGAAAAGGGAACACTCCTACACTGTTGATGGGAGTGCAAACTGGTGCAACCTCTGTGGAAAACAGTGTGGCACTTCCTAAAAGCTCTAAATATCAACCTCCCATATGACCCCGCAAACCCCCTACTGGGAATATACCCTGAAGAACTCAAATCACTCTATAAAAAAGATACCTGCACATGTATGTTTATTGCAGCATTGTTCACAATAGCAAGAACCTGGAAGCAACCATACTGTCCATCAAAAGAGGACTGGATTTTTTAAATGTGGTACATATACACGATGGAATACTACACAGCCATAAAAAAGAACAAAATCATGAACTTCGTAGCAACCTGGATAGAACTAGAGTCAATAATACTGAGTGACCTCTCACAGAAACAAAGATCTGAGTATCACATGTTCTCACTCATATAGCGGACCTTGAACATCCATCGTCATACTATAAAAAAAGGACTGACAGTGGTGGGAAACTATGGGGAGGAGGGGAAGGGAGGTGGGATTAATGGTAGTCAATATCTGTCTGGGGACAGGGAGACACCCCTTATCAACAAGGGTGCCTGAACGAAGCATATTTGTATACCTAACCCTTAACTGTACCCCACAATATCAAAATAAAAAATATTGATATATTAAAAAAAGAAAGAATACACAAATTACTAAAATAAAGAATGAAGGTGTCATCACTACCAAATCTACAAAATTAAAAGGATTATAAGGAAAAACTATGAATAACTTTATCCAACAAAGTTAAACAATTTAAATAAAATGAAAGACACAAATTACCGAAACTGACTCAAAAGAAACAGAAAATGTGAATAAAAACTGTAACAAGTAAATATATTTAATAATTCAAAATCTTCTCACAAGAAAAACCCTGACCCAGATGGTTACACTAATGAATTCTATCAATATTAAAGAAATAATATAAAGCCTACACAAACTCTTTCAGAAATTAGAGGAGGAGGAAACATTTCCCAAGACATTCTATGAGGCTAGTAGACTTTAATATCAAAGCCAGAAAAAGTTATCACAAGAAAGGAAAGCTACAGATGAAGACAGAAAAAGAATACTTAACAAAGTAATGAAAACAGCGACATTTAAAAATGTATTATACAAGTGATATTTATCCTAGGAACACAGATTAGTTTAACATTTAAAAGTCAACTAAACTAATACACAATATTTATAAAATAAAAGACCAAAATCACAGACACTTTTCTCAGTTTGATAAAGTCTCACTAGTTTGACAATATCCATGCCCATTCAAGATAATAACTCTCAGCAAACTAGAAATAGAAGGGAATTTCCTCATCTTGCCAAAGGGCAATTTTTAAAAACCCACAGTTATCATATTGACTAATTCTTTTTTTTTTTTTTTTTTTTTTTTGAGTTGGAGTCTCACTCGGTCACCCAGACTGGAGTGCAGTGGCCGCTCCCGGCCACCGCAGCCTCGACCTGCTGGGCTCCAGCGATCCTTCCGCCTCAGCCTTCCAAGTAGCTGGAATTACAGGCATGCGCTACCACACCCGGATGATTTTTTGATTTATTGTAGAGATGAGGTCTTGCTGCCCAGGCGGGTCTCAAACCCGCGGGCTCAGGCAATTCACTCACCTCGGCCTCCCAAAGGCATGGGATTACAGACTGAGCCACCGAGCCCGGCCTGACTAATTCTTCAAAACACATTACTTATCCCTAAGATTAGGAATAAGAAAAAGATAATTGCTCTTACCTTTTCTATTTACTATTGCAGTGAAGGACCTAGCCTATGCAATAAAGCAAGAAAAAAGAAATTAAAGGCATACACACTTGACCCTTGAACAGCACAGGTTTAAACTGCAATGGGTTCAGTTATACATGGATTGCCTTCCAATTCTACTGCCCCTGAAAAAGAAAGACCAGCTCTTCCTCCTCCTCCTCAGCCTCCTCAATGTGAAAAAATGAAGATAAAAACCTTTATGATAATCTACTTCCACTTAATGAATACTAAATGTAGTTT
The DNA here is from genome assembly GCA_027257055.1 of Cephalopachus bancanus. Taxonomy (NCBI): domain Eukaryota; kingdom Metazoa; phylum Chordata; class Mammalia; order Primates; family Tarsiidae; genus Cephalopachus; species Cephalopachus bancanus. The sequence continues at coordinate 4,674,196 of JAPVLO010000110.1, read as the reverse complement.
CTCTATCTTATAATTTTCTTAATAACATTTTATTTTTGCTAACTTACTTTATTGTACGAGTACATTATATAATACATATAACATATTAATGTAAAATATGTTAATCAATTGTTTATGTTACCAGTAAGGCTTCCAGTCAACAGTAGGCTATTAGTAGTTAATGCATACTAATTTGAGCATCAAAAATTATACAGAGATTTTCAACTGCACAGGAGAATCAGCACCTCAAACTCCCACATTGTTCAAGAGTTAACTGTATACTGGCAAAGAAGTAAATTGCTCTTTACTTCTAGGGAACACAAAAAGCCACTAGAACTAATAAAAGAATTCAACCAAGTCACAGATAACAAGATCAAGATACAAAAATTAATTGTGTGCCTATATATTAGCTATAGACAACCTAAGAATAAAATTAAGAAAAAAAACCTTATTCACAATAGTACCCAAACAAATACTTAGGAATAATCAGGAGATTTATACATTGAAACTACAAAATTATAATTAAAAACTGGTACACCAAAAACTATAAATCTTTACAGAGAACTGCATGGTTAACCCTCAACACATTATGCCCAATGAAAAAAGCCAGACATAAAAGAGTGCATGCTGTATGATCCGGTTTATATGGATTTGGTAAAAAATGTGAATCCATACTGATAGAAAGCAGGTCAAGTGGCTGCCTGGGACTGAGAGCCGAGAATAAGGACTGACTAAAAGAAATCATGAGGAAACTTTTAGGAGTGGTGGAAATATTCTAAAACTGGATTGTGATCATCGCTGCATAACTCTCCACATATAATAAAACTCATCAAATTGTACACCTAGAATCATCAGCTGTGTTGGTACATAAATTATACCTCAATAAAACTGCTAGAAAAATTACTATGTCACTTCGACCTACCATAATAACGTAGTAAATTTTTTGAACTGTCATCCCCCGTGACAACTAGAAAAACTAGATAACATATTAAGAATTTTTTAAAAATCTATTAAGGAAATGCAGAATTAGCAAAATAGTGAAGAATTACCAACCCATATCCATAATAAATGGGAAATGGAGGCCTAGGAGGTCTAGTATTTGGGATTACTTTTTTCACCCTGGGGTAAATACCAGTGTCAGTTAAGAAGACTGAACGGTGCTTTGGACAGCCGCAGAGCAAGAGTATTAAAGAGTGCTGTCCATGCTGCAACGAGGTAGGGTGGAGAAACTGGATCTCAGGGACAGAATATTGGAGAGTTTGCTTTTGAAATGAAGACTAAGTCAGGAAAAATAAAAGAAGAGTCGGAAATGAAGTAACAAGTTGTAGATTTTTAAAAGAATCTACAAATTAGCAAAATAAGTGAGTTTAGCATGGTTGTTGAATGTAAAAATCAACATATAAAAATATTTGCCAGGCATGGTGGCTCAAACCTGTAATTCCATCACTTTGGGAGGTCCAGGTGAGAGGCTTGCCTGAGCTCGGGTGTTCAAGACCAGCCTGGGCAACTTGGCGAGAACTTGTCTCTACAAAAAATCAAAAAAGCCAGGCATAGAGGCATGCTCCTTTAATCCCAGCTACTTGGAAGGCTGAGGCAGAAGTGTAGCCTGAGCCCAGCAGGTCGAAGCTGCAGTTGCTGTGATCATGTCATTGTACTCCAGCCTGGGCAACAGAGTGAGACTCTGACATACACACAAAAAAAAAAATTTATATACTAGCTACAAACAAAATTAGTAAACACCATTTACCATAAATATCATATATATATAAACCAAGCTAACAAAAAAGTGGAATAACTCTGCATCAAAGACTGTAAATTATTGAGAAAAATATAGGATATCAACAGAAAGGCATTTCATGTTTACAGATTGGAAGCAATGATTTGGCAAAATGTTCTATTTTCCCCAATATGATCTACTCAGTGTGATCCCACAGAAATCCCAGCAGTGGTTTTTAGATGTTGACAAGCTGATTGTGTCAGTTTTCGATTGCCATGAAACAAATTATCACAATATTAGAGGCTTTAAAAAAACACACACATTTATTATCTCACATTTTCTATGGATCAGGAGTACAGGAATGGCTTAGCTGGGTCTTTGCTCAGTCTCACAAGGTGTCAGTCAGGTTGCGTTCTCATCTGGAGACTGGGCTTCTCTTCCAAGACTGCACGATTTTTGGTAAACTGTATTCCTTTGGTGGTTGTAGAGTTGAGACTTGAGCTCTTAGAGGCTGCACCTAACCCCCTGCTGCAGGGCCTTCTCTACCATCCGTTTACATCATAGCAGCTTGCTTCTTCAGTGCCAGTAGGACTGAATGATAACAAGGCTGAGTTTACATATATGCATGTACATATGTATATGTGTATATATATGCATGTGTGCATTTGCTTTATAAGGGAAAAATCATACTTCAAAGTCATAAGGAAATGGTCATGGGACAACTGGATCTCTAACAGGAAGAAGCAATTGACCACAATCAACTCAAAAATCAATTCTCCAAGGATTTTAGATCTAAATCTGAAGGCAGACTAATAAACAGTTGGAAAATAATATGCAAGAGTATATTTGTGACCTTAGGGTAGATTTTATGACATTAAAACTAGGAACTTCTAGTCCTCAAAACCCACCAACAGAAGAGCAAAGAAATGACAGATCACAGGAAGGGACCTGTGGTGTGTAAAACTAACAAAGGACTTTTAACCAAAACCACCACAGCTATTTGACCAAGACAGGTAAGCCAGAAGAGACAAATGGCTAAAAGACACGGCCAGACACTTACAAGTAAGGATAGCCAAACGCCAAATCAACAGATGAAAATAGTTCGACCTCTTCAGTCATTTAGGAAACACTAGTTAAAACCATAATGAAATACCACTATGCACACACCTGAATGGCTGGAATTTAAAAATAAAAAACCAACAGCACGACATTTCGGCAAGGATGCAAAGCAACAGGAGAACTCACGCACTCCAAGCGGGGTGTAAATTGTACAGCTACATTGGAAAAACGTTTGGCAGTATATGCCAAAGCTGAACGTATACATACTTTAACACAGTTTTAGTTACACGCCCAAAAGAAATACACGTGTACGAGCACCAAGAGACACATACAAGAATATTCATAGCCACACTATCCATGGCACCAAAAACTAAAAATTACCTAGTGTTCATTAACAGAAGAATGGAAGAATACGTGGTGGGATAGTCATAAAATGGAAAGCTGCAGGAACAAACTGCAAGAGTGACAAGGAATAAGCTACAGCTACAGGAAACACACATAAAAGAACTCAGGATATGGTCAATTTATATAAGGGCCCAAAATGAACAAAACTACACCATAGTGTTTAGGTATGCATGGCTTACATAGCAAACTACAAAGGAAAGCAAGGAATTGCATGCCACAAAAGTTAGCATGCTGTTTTGTTTTGGTTTGGTTTTTGCTGGGGATTAGAAGGTAGTCATTGGAAAAAAAGCACAATGATTTTGGACCGCTGACTTGGACTGTAGTTACATGGGTGTTCAGGATGTGATCGTCACTGGTTTGGACTGTAGTTACATGGCTGTTCACGGTGTGATTGTCACTGGCCCGGACAGTGGTTACATGAGTGTTCAGGATGTGACTGTCACTGGCTTGGACAGTAGTTACATGGGTGTTCAGGATGTGATTGTCGCTAAACTGTGTGTTTTTGTTTTGTGCATTTTTCTGCATGTGTTATATTACACAATATGAAGATTTTGATAACTAATTTTTTTCAACATACATGATAAAATTTTATGCCATTAATATGTAATCAGTTTTTCCAAATTAAATGGGCAAGCAACTATCAAATAAAAAACAGAAAATTCAAAAACTTGAAATACAAGTGTCTAATGAATACTTTTAAGTAATCGATCTTGGAAATCAAAGAAAGGCAGTTTGATTATACAACAGAATGTCTGACAATAAGGAAACTTACATGTAATCGGCAACAGTAAACCATTAAAAGTCATATTATAAATACAATATATGGTATGAAATCATAGTCATGACATAAGTGAATAATATAGGTTATCAAACTATTTGCATATGGGGGGACTTGCTTGGTATGTTAAACAAAAAGTCCATGTTGTAAAACTCAACACAATCGTGATCCATTTTTAAAAAGACATCTATATGCAGATATGTATTTATGTATATGCATAGAAAACAATGGGATGATATATTTCAATAGGTTGAATTAACATCTCTGAGTGCTGAGATTACAGATGATTTTAATTTTATAATTTTCTTTATGTGTGTTCTAAATTTTTCACCATGAGCATGTATTAGTTATGAATATGGAAAAAAGATCATTCTTTTTTAATGATAAGCCAAGAATCATGGAATGTCAGCATGGTGAAGCTGTGGATACATGAGGGTGGAAGGAGGGTGAGTGTTTTCTACTGCCCCTTCTCACCAACCACACATTTGCCCTATATATTAGAGTAGAAACGATTTGCTTTAAATAAATAAAATAGATCGCAACCTAACCTGCCTGGCAGCAGAGAGATGACTCTTTGTCCCAACTAGTACTCAGGCAACTAGCAAACATGAAAACCTCAAATGCAGCTCACAGACCAGTTTGGAGTAAAGTGAAGATTTCCATATATATGAAAAGCTGCAAGTAACTACATGTAGATAACATAGCAGCTAAAAATCAAGAACAAAGACGGTGTAAAGATACTTCATTTCAGATGAATAAAAAATCTCCAGGTATTTCTTTTTCTTGTTGATTTTTAGCTGCTTCTCAGATGTTTTTATTAGTTCTGTGTCACTATAAACACCAGGATGTGAAAAAAGACTGCTCTCAAAGCCACCCAAAAGGTGGAAGAACACACCAAAAGCACCCAGCAAATGAGCACACCTCCTAGAAGCAGACAATATACTCACCTGACTCTCTCTCACAGGATTAATAAAGGCCCTCATTTAATTCCTTCAAAAAGCCCAGGTGCTCTATAAGGGGCTCCTTGGTAATAACCACGTCTATAAGGCGAGTCAAGATTACAGTTGCTCTTCATCTCATCACCACCTCTCGGCCTCTCCTTCTCAGTCTCTTTCCCGATGAGTGGCCTGAGATGCCTGCTTGTGCCCCGGGACTCCCTGCAGACAGAAGCCAGGCCCCTCGCCGAGGAACACCGGAGGGAGCGGTGGGGCTGCCGGTCTCTTCCGGTATCAGAGTCACACCGGGAACTTCAGAACCCTGGAAAGATTATCTGAAAGAGTACAGGCTACCCTGGCTACCGCTGCAACAGCACATAATCAAAAATCTAAATAGTGAACATAAATTAAGTTTAAGGAAGACCAAAAACTCCTCCTGATTGATCCCCATGGTAGCCCCTCACATTTGGTTTCTCTCTTCAGGGCCTGCTTCGAGGTGTCTTAGGTCCTCTGCCCGTGAGTGACTCGGGGATGGTTTGCTCTCTCACTGCCTCTTTGAGACAGACGGCCCCTCGGTGATGCTTTTCATGAAAAAGCAGTGACCAATACCATGATCGAAACTTGTTGCAGATAGTGGACTGATTCCTAACACATTCTAAGGAAAGAGCCCAGACACCCAAAGTCTTGACTCCGTCGTCAGAGCATTCCCATTTCAAGGAAACGCAAGCAGGTGAGCCAACCTTCAGTAAAAACACACAGATTGGAAATCAAGTTGCTTTTTTGTTGTTGTTATTGATTCCTTTGTGCTCGAGACTTAGACTCCACACTGAAAAATAAATAAATTATACATAATTTTGGAAAGCTGGGTGCTTCCAGACTAGTTGTTAAACATCTAGATGGCTCCATAACTCATTTGGTCAGAACACGCATCATTAAAGACAAAGGGAGTTGGAACTCAGGGATAGCTGGGCCATCCACAGAGGGAGAAGGTTCAGGACAATCACCCAACCATTAACGAGGCATCTGACCCAGATCACTGGGCAAGCACTCCTTCCCTCCAGAAGCACATGTCTCAGTGCAAGTGGTAGAGAAGCCTTGCCTGAAGCCTACTTCATCCGGTGTAGACACAGCCCTAGGTCTGATAATCATCCTTTTAATTCTACTGCAGCGAAGTGCTCTTGCCACCCTGACAGTAGTATTCTCTTGTGCACTGAAGGAAGTGAATAATAATTAAAGAGTCCTTTGGACAATATCCTCCTATCTGAGGAATCATATACTCAAATAAGCTAATTGGTAAGACCTCTTCACTACCTTGCTGTCTGGCTTCCATTTTCTTTTGCATATATTTTCAGCACTCAACTAATGATGGATAGAGGGAATTAAGACATGGCTGATTGCGTCTCATAAAGGCACTTGGACGCATTTAAGTTCGCTAGCATCTTTTTTTTTCTTTCTAGCACCTTCTAATGTAACGTGTTCTTGGAACACATGTGTGAGACACACACTGATATTAAAAGCCGTATCCTATACAGTCTAATAAAAAGGATGCCACTTCAAAAGCAAGAGTTACCATCTAACATGGACTCTAACCATTTAAGAGATTAGTATAAAGAAACCGGTGAGAGGTTGATGTCACCAAACTGCCTTCAGTCTCTACCTTAATCCACAGGAGCCAAGTTAACCAGTCCCGGAAAGACGGCAGGGTCGCCATGCCCACGATGATGTGAAGTCATTCCATTCGCATATTTTGCCACAACGTGCTCCTAGCTATCTCTGAAAATATGAACAAATGCAGGCAATGATGAAAGACACTCAGTCTATTTTGTATGACCTCTAGAAGCAAAGGAAGAATGAACCTGTCAGGAACACGTTGTAATATATTTTCTAAGTCAACCATTCAACTTTGTGACCTGAGTCAGTTAAACAGAACCTAGAGTTGCAGGTCGTTATGCAAAAATGAGCCAGCACTCCCATTTGGAGACTGAAGAATACAGTGGTTATGCACATGGGCATTGCCATGGACTTTTGGGGACCAAACCCTGGTCTGCCCTGCCCTTGGTGTGTGCCCTTGGGCAAGGTGCTCTGCCTCTGCAGTTCCGCTTTCCTCACTGGGACATGGGTTCTCAACGACAGCCCCCGACTCCTAGGACTTTTTGTAAGGATTGAAAGAGCTAGTCCATGCAAATTATCACATTGTCTCTTTGGTTTTTTTACTTTATTTTATTTCATTTTTTGAGTTGGAGTCTCACTCTGTCGCCCAGACTGGAGTGCAGTGGCCACTCCCGGCCACCGCCGCCTCCACCTGCTGGGCTCCGGCGATCCTTCCGCCTCCGCCTTCCGAGTAGCCGGAATTCCAGGCGCGCGCCACGCCCGGCTGATTTTTTGATTTATTGTAGGGATGAGGTCTCGCTGCCCAGGCGGGTCTCGAACCCGCGGGCTCAGGCAATCCACTCACCTCAGCCTCCCAAAGGCGCGGGATTACAGGCTGAGCCACCGAGCCCGGCTACATTGTCTCTTTAAAAGTAAAGAATGAACTATTACCACTAGGGCAAAGAATAAATTCTATGTGAACTTAGACTACCATTTCCCAAACTCTGTCCTATGAAACACTCAAGATGTTAACAGAAGCTCCAGAGAAAGAATACAAAGTTACCTAGTCAGCTAAGGGAGGGATGTCATGTAGGTAAATGAGGTTGACCTGGTCTCTACTCTGCTGCAACTTTCACAGGCTGAAGAGTTTGTGAATATCTCATGCTGGCCAGAATTCAGTAAACTCCATTTTGGAAACGATGAGCTAAACAAAACTGAAAATGAAAAGTGCAGCGTATTAAAGAAGCTTCTCAGGGTGGACTCCTTTAGAAAGATTTAGCGTGTGGTCAAAACAGAAGCAGGCCAGGAAGAAGCAGGAAGATTTTCCAGATAACACTGAAGCCAGCCGCCTCCAAATTCCAAAGGAAGATTGGGAAAGTGCAAGGTTCTTCTTAGATGAAGAAACAAATGCAAAAAGGAAGCTTGAGTGCAAGGAAAATATCTTCAAAGACTGCTAAGGATGTCAAGTGAGAAACGGAAATGATGACAACTTGACATTGGTTTTGGTCTCTCAAGGGTGGCATGATTTGGGAGGAAACAATAGCCAACTTTAAAAAAAACCCATGGATTTTCCAATATGGCTCTGCAACTAAGCTCCCCGTCCTAAACAGCAGCCTTCTGATCCCTCCTGAGACTCGGGAGACCTCCCACAAAATCCTAAATGGAGTTCAATGGTTGAGTCTCTTCCGTCACCCAGGGGCCTCAGCGTCAACCAGATTTCCACGTGGAAATCCTAGCACATGTTCCAGATCCTGTGACAGGCGAAAGGAAAGCACGTTGGGCCATAGACCAATCACTTCACTTCTCTGGGAAACGGTTTCTTACTCACAATGACCAAACCTAGCTAGACTGTCACACGAGGCTCAGAATGATTTCTAGTCATCCTGAAACCAACTTAACATTTTCAGAGAATGAAATCATACCACCCCCAAGTCGTTCACTTAAAAGCAGGCATATTCCTACAGGTAGAATACAGAGGAAGAGTCAAAAGCTGCTTGTGACAATATCTACACATTTCATTTTAACGTATGTAGATATGATGACTGTTTTACAGGGGGTGGGGGCCAATTCTCACTGACCACTCATACCAGTTTCTTTATTTCAGAAAACGGCATTGAGCACTAAATGTGATACACCATGCCATCTCATTAATTTATATCAAACAGCCTCTAGTTCTTTTAAAATTATTTTGGAAAGCAAAAACAGATGTCGAAAAGCACACTTCCCATCTAAGCGATCCGGGAGCTTTCTCCACAAGCATCCCCAAACCTACCTGAGTCAGAGTTGAAGCCATGCCAGGAATGAATTCCAAAGTAAACCCTTATGCTCCATGAAGCTAAGACAACTGTTCAACACCAAAGTTTTAAACGATGAGAAGGGCAAATCCCAATGAGGAGAGAAAGTGACAGCCCCGACTTTCCACTGTCTCCCCAGATGAAGCCAACACTTTCTAAGGGGCCCTTTTCCTTACAAAGAAACGTGAGTTCCTAAAGAGGGAACTGTGCAGCCGATTAAGACATTCCCCAAGCATTTGCTAACCTACTTACAGGCATCATTGCTCCCCTGGGCCTGGGGACCCCTCCACCTTCCTGAACGGAGTGGCTGAATAGGTAAATGGGTTATATCAGGCCAGGAAATCAATGTGTATACTGTGTTCTCAGCCACAGATGAGCATGTCGAAGCCATTCTATTATAGCTCTAGGAGCCGTATTGATCCAGCTGTAACTACTCGGAGGTGGCCAGCAATCCAATGAAAACGCATCCATCTGTCCATCCGGCAGCCTCTTTCCCCCAGTCGTGCTTAGAGAGTAAGTGTTTGCAGATTGGATTAATTTAATGTTTGCTTAATCAAAACTGACTACCCTGGAACTTAAATGCTATTAATTACTAAGAGAATCCAGAACTAATCCTCTAACACCGCGAGGCCAGGGAGAAACAGCGGCTCTGCAGAGAAAGGGGCACCCTTGAGAAGACTGTCTTTCTTTCCAGATGTTCATTTTGTTTTCTTCTCCACTTCCATCACTACCTACCCACCCCTTTCTTTCTTTAAAAAAAAAAAAAGCAAAAGGTGCTGCTGCTGCCTTTGCTCTCTGTGGCATGCACGCTGCGTGCATTTGAGTGTGCTGAATGCACTCTCTGCCACTGATGTCCTGGCAATGTGCATCACTCCCTTTCCCAGCATGCCCTGGTCACATAGCGCCCTGTTTTGAGTCCAGTTAGAGGTGCATGACTCTTTCTTAGAACACTGAGAGCGCCTCAAAGACGAAGCCTATGCCTTATTAATCTGTGATGCCCCAGCATTTAGCACTGTGTCTGGCACACAGAGGGCATCCGTTAGTGTTTGCTGAACTGAATTCTCAGAGGAGACATGAGTCCAAAGCCCTCTGTCACACCAACACCCCTCCCGGGAGTGTCTCACGGGTTTCAGTTCAACAGGCACCTGCAGACCATCCTCTACCTCCCCGGTACTCGGAAAGACAGAAAACTGTTCTGAGAACCAGGACCTACGGCCTATCTTGCTTATGGAGTCAATGCCACCACAGAAGGAACGTGAGCGGGGGTATCTGCCTCCCAATCTAGTCCACTGCTTTGCAAACGGGTAACCAAGGACCACAAAAGGCCACGCAGTTCAGCCAGAGGGCGAGTGTAAGCCAGGAGAGTTATACCGGTAAAGCTCAGAATGTGTGCTTTGTCCAAGCAATGCCAGAGCCTAGAATGAGTACTTTGTCCTAGCAAAACCAGAGGCTTTTCCAAAACATCTGTGCCTCTGCAGTTTGGCCACCTCGAGCACCTCCCATTCGCCATGAGTCGCTCCATTAGCCACGGCATTTGTGTATTCTGCAGAGAATACCCTCTGGTCTCCAGAGGGATTCCTCTGCTGAGTAGCAGGTCCCTAGAGGGCCACTCCTTAAAACAGAAGCCCTTCTGCAGGAGTATTGACTCCCAGCCCTCAGCCACCACTGAGAAACTTGCAGCTACCACTGGGAAACTCATTATTACAGGGGTCACAAATTCAAATGTCTACAGGGACACAGCAGGCAAATTAACTGACCAAAGCAAGCAGGGTGCACGACAGTGTGGAATGGTGAGGACCACAGCATATTAGCAAGCACATGATCCTCCATGAGAGGCTGCCATCACTCAGCTCTTGCTGGCCATTCCTCTGCGGAACACAGGCTCGGAATGAATTACTCTTACCTCTGTTAGACATCACCCTACTGCTAAATGCTAGCAACCAGGTTAATTTTTAAAACGGGCACATGTCATTCAAATAAGCTCCATGGTTTAGTTAATACTATTGTACCAATGTCAATTTCCTAACTTTGGTAACGTACTATGGTCATGAAAGTTGTTATCATTTGGGGAACGCTGCAGGGAGAAGACAGAGGAACTCTTGGTGCCATTCGTGCAACTTCTTGTAAGCCTCAAATTATTTTGAAATGAAAAGTTAAACACATTCACACACACACACACAAACACACACACACACACACACACACACACACAAAACACAGTGCAGACCAAACTATATGCCTCAATAAGCCAGGGTTTTTCTCCTTTCAGTTGACATTCCTTCGTCACACCCCAGTGGGTTATGGGCACCTGTGCCTCACAGGTCAAGTGGTACAAGGACCTCAAATCCTAACCTGAGACACCCCATACATGGCCAACCTCAGGATTTGTTCATCCTAAGCCCTGGTGGTGACACTCACTGCAGATTCAGCTCACGTAACTCTTGCCTTTGCCAGATTTCTGGAATCAAATCACCACAGTGCCACACAACACCCACTAATTCATATGCATTTTGCACAAATAATTCTTATTTGATGAATAGAGCATCAGACTTACAATTCAACCATGGTGTGGTAAATTATACTGGCCAGATTAACTGTATAAAGAACACGTCTCAAAACAATGATTTCACTTCAAGCTAAGGAGGAACAAGTGCCCTTTCTTTCATTTCTAAATTGCATTTTCGATCATAAATATTGAAAATTACGTTTCTGATCACCGCTGTCACCTTGTGAGTAGTGGCACAAGAGCTCCACAGACACATGGGTTTTTACAAAAGAAAAGCCAGGGCCATTAGAACACCCAGACCACTTTGAGTTTTAAAGGGTTTGTTCCTCCAGCCCTCAAGATTCTAAAACGATGGCACCCTTTGGACTTGCAACTGCAGGGGTGGCAGCCCCGTTTGCACATTGGTTTTCAGTATAGGAAAGTATTACTCTGGGTGCGTTTTGCCACCTATCATGTGCAGGCTGTTCTAAGTATTTGCAGAGAGGTATGGCACAGTCATTACCCCAGACATGCAGACATGGAAACAGAATATCCTTCTGCCTGGTAGACCTTTGAAACATCGAAGCTTTTGGCTCAAAGCATTTTTTTCCATGTAAAATGGGGCTAGCAAACTCATCTTCTTCTCAAACAACAATAAAAGTCAAAACTTTTCAAGATGAAGAGGCCCTTCAAAGAAAAAAGGGATGAGGTGTTAGGATTATCTGGCTGAGGGAATAGCAGGCACAAGTCAGAGCTGACTCCCTGGTCCCAGGTGGGCCAAGAGAAGGATAGAAAAGGCTCTGACGGAAACCCATGACTAGAGAGCAGAGTCAGTCTGGAAGGCTTAGGTGGCAAGTTAGTTTCATTGCAGGTATTTTGAAATTAAGAGGAAAATAGGCTGGGCTTGATGGCTCAGCCTGTAATCCCAGCACTTTGGGAGGCCGAGGTGAGTGCGTTGCCTGAGCCCAAGGGTTCGAGACCAGCCAAGGGCAACTTGGTGAGACCTCATCTCTACAGTAATTTTTTTTAATTAGCTGGGAGTGGTAGCGTGCACCTGTATTCACAGCTACTTGGAAGGCCGAGGCTGAAGGATCACCAGAGCCCAGCAGGTCAAAGCTAAGGTGGCTGTGAGCGTGCCACTGCACCCCAGCCTGGAAGACAGAATGAGACTCCAACTCAAAAAAAAAAAAAGATGAAAATAAAGAGTTTGCCTTCCGTGTTTCAGCACCCCCCAAAAAAAGTTTGCCTATACTGAAGAAACCAAGAACCCACAGCAACCAATGTACTATGTCCATCGAGACATGCCCCTCCCTGCCCCCAGGGCCATCAGGTATAACTGACTCCGGGTCTAATCTTCTCCTGACCCACATACCTGTCAAGCATGTGGATGCTCCATCAATAGACTGAATCAATCTCCCCACCCTACCCACTCACATCAAGGATGCACTGACTGTCCTGCTTGTGCTGGACCACATCAAACCCAGACAAAAATAAGCCATGCAAATTTATCCATGGAATATTCATACCATAAAGATAAAACCAGGAATATATTCTTGCAACCCTGCATTGTGAAGCACCCCCTCCTCCATGTGTATTTCTACTATCTCAAAGGACAGAGGTATTTTTTTAAGCACGAAGTTTTATAGATCCTAACATGGTGGTATTTGAGTGTTGCCTCTTTGCTCTGTCCACACCCCCCTGGCACTCACAATTCTAGTACATGTGTCAAGGGGGTCTGCCATAGGCCTGTACCAGAGCATTAATGCCCCAGGACAACCCTTGGCCCATGGCAGATTAGCACTGGTAGGTTCGCACCAGGCTGAATCCTTCCTCACCTGGAACATTCCAGGCTTATTTTATACTATCCTAGAACTCTCAGCTGCCCAGAACAGAAACCTGCCATTCAGCACATCCTGGATCAGCTTCCTCCCCTTTCTCTCCCTTCTTGGGCCAGGTGGGCTAAAGACCTAAAGACTACCTTCCTTCATCAGAGCTCCCCAGAGAAACAGAACCGATAGGCTATGTATCCATGCACCATGTAAGGTTTCAGTCCATGATGAACTGCATGTACTACAGTAGTCCTGTAAGATTATAATAGAGCAGAAACATTCTTATCATCCAGTGGTGTCACAGCCGTCATTGCTGTCATGTAGTTATGGCAGAACACATTATCTTTTCTAGGTGCAGATATGTTTAGATACACAAATACCACTGTGCTACCCTTGCCTCCAGTATTCAGTACAGTCGCATGCTGTTTACGTTTGTAGCCCAGGAGCAAGAGGCCAATAGGCCATGCCATACCAGTAGCTGTGTAGCAGGTCACACCTTCTGAGGTTTGTGTTATCACACATGAGGTTCACACACCATCGCCTAACGACGTATTTCTCAGAATGTATCCCCCCATGTTTAAGCAACACATGACTGCATAGAGAGAGAAACATTTTTTTAAAGGAATTTGTTCGTGTGATTATGGCGCCTGGCAAAGCCCAACATCTGCAGGCTATGCTGCCAGGCTGGGGATCCAGATTGGAGCCAATGTTACAAGTCCAGAGGCTTCTGCTGCAGAATTCCCTCTTGCTCAGGAGAGGTCAGTCTTTCATTCTATTCAGCCCTTCAAATGACTGGATGAGGCCCACTCACGTTATGACAGGTAATCTACTTTACTCCAAGTCCACTGATTTAAATGTTAGTCTCATCCAAAATGTCCTTCAAGAGCCATCCAGAACATGTTTGACCAAACTCTAGGCACCGGGGCCCAGCCAAGTGGACACATAGAATTAACTTTAGCATCTCCCTTCCTCGTCGCCTACCAGAGTGTCCCGTGATCACCACTCAAGGAAATAACATGCACTCATTCCTTGCAACAGGATTGCTTTGGGGGAAGCTTAAAGACATTGTCATTTCGGTGTACTATAATTTGGAAAATAAATGCAAGCATAAAAATTTTCAGTCCTCTTTCAGAAGCCCAGAGACCCATGAAAGCATTTGGTCCGCAGTTTGGGAACTGCTGCATCACAGATGCTAGAGTCCAATGCCTAGAAAGGTCCACGCAATCTCTGAAGCAATGTAAGCACACATGTTTCCAAAGCCATTGAGCGTGATTTTAGAAAGACCACAGCATTCCTGATAGTGATGCCGCTATCAGGACTGAGCTGTTAAAGAAGTTCCTCTCCATCGCTTGTCTGCCCTATCTCCCAGAAAGTCAGTGACGTTCTGAGTGGGTAAGGACTCTCATACGAAACCCATCATGGCGCCAAAGCAGCAGCGGTTCCACTTAAAAACAACACCTCTATCCTGGAGCTCAGAATATGTTCACAAAAGAAAATACATTTTTTGACATCTCTAAAAATACATGATTCTATCCTATGTGGCAAGATGAGACCAAGTGACTCACTGAAGTCATAAAGGCTGCAAATTGCAGTATTGTTGTCTTTGAATGGAAATTGCCAGAGGACTTGCGTTTCGTTGTCGCAAAAACCCTAAGCAGCCATTTGCTGCATCACCAGATCCAAATCATCTGAAGTCGAAGATCATCTCCTCCTCTTTGTATTTCATTAGCAGAGATCAGGTTAATAAAAAGTTTAAAAGTTGACTGCCTTCCCCCTGAGATTTATTTAGACCTCCTCGGTGGGGATGAGCTGGGAATGGCAGCCGACACTCTCATTTCTCCAGAGCTCGCTCTGTCATCTCCCTCTGTGGTCCCCGAAGTCTGCCAATTAAAGACCTCCTCGATGACATTCCGCTGCTGAAGTTATGCACACATAAATCACTGTAATAAGAGAAGATTGTTATGTTAACCTTCGTCATGCAACCCTTTTCCTTTTGTGAGAAATATGAAAAACATTCATTTGTCTGGCACAAAGGAAGCTATTTCCCAGCAGATGCCTGGAAGCCTCGCCGGGATTTTGCCCCTTCCTTGTGGTTACGTAGGCGGTGCCTCGTGCACCAGCAGGCATTACTCAACTCGAATCGCGGAGCAACGAGGCCATAAACCAGGCGGCATTACGTCAGAGACAGGATGCTCTGAAATAAATGGAGAGCTGGTTCTATCTAGAGGAACATTTTTCCATGTTTAACCAAGCAAAACTGGAGACATTACTGAGCACACAGTCTCAAAGGTCAATTCTTAAGGAGACCAGTTCTGGGGAGAGAGACATGCACTTTCTACAGCCATGGAAGAACCCTCAAGGTGGCTGGAGTTTCGCTGTCAAAATGAGGGGCTGGTGTGCAGCAGCTGTGAATTCTACTTTGGCGTGAAAGATTACATCCTCCAGGCAGGCCCCTGGGAGTGGGCAACCGTAGCAGCTGGGGACCTGAGGCTTAAGGTGGCCGCCCTACGTGGTCCCTCACCTGGACTGCAAAATCTTCCTGGGCTGGGCTCAAATAACCCAGAGATTTCAGTTAAAAAAAAGAGAGGGAGAGAGAATTCTTCATCAATAACAGAATAAATATTCATGCCGTGTTAATTACTTATATCTGCGTGTTACCTTTAGAAGACAATATGAATTGAAAGAATTGAAAAGGAAAAGTCTAGGCATTAAAACGGGGTTGTTTTCTATATTCGGTCCCCCCAATTAGCTAACCCAAGCCTAGGGTGCCCCCAGTTAATGGTGAAGGGTGACATGCCATACCAATGCAGCCCCACATCCAGAACATGGCTTACTTTGGACATCCTACCGGGGGCATCAGCTTTGGTCAAAAGACTCCTTTGCCCATCCCTAAAGACATGATTTTCAGAGCGGTTAGCCAAGACAGGACCATAACTAATATTTTTTTTAAAAAAACTGGTATTTCTCTTGCACAAAATACATCTATCCAAAAAATTAAATATTTCAAGAAATGAAATAAAGTTTTATGTGTTGGAAGGACTGGTGGAGAGGGGACAGGACACAATTTCCCTTATCAATTATTTCACAATGAGAATGTCATTTCATTCTAGTTCACTCCAGAACAATCCACTTGCTCTAGAAACATTGATACATCCTATAAAGAGCATCCAGAAATAACCAATTGCACCAGATTCTGTTGAACTGTCTCTGCACCTGGCCATTTTTTTTAACCTCATTCTCTTATTTACTGTTCCCCACCACCTCCCTACTCCAATACTTAAAGGAATGAGTTGCTTTCCTCTTTAACCCAACATGACCAGCTATCCGGGTTCGCCTGAGACTGAGGGCTTCCCAGGACAGGGGACTTTCAGTGCTAAAACCAGTAAAGTGGGCAACCCCCTTGGGTCCTCTCCCACTGTGGGAACTTCTCTGTTGTCTCAATAAATCCTACTTTCTCAAAAACAAAACAAAACAAAACAAAAACAGTAAAGTTCCAAGCAAAGAGGAAAGTCAATCACCTCTTTTAATAAATACCTTAGATTGAGCCTACATGATAAATTAAACACAGTTTTACAGTTTTGTAGCAGCAGATATAATATATATTCACCAGGCTGTTGGAAATGGGCCCCACTGGGTTTCTGAGTAGCAGTAAGGTCAAGTAGATCACTACTGAGAACTGCTTCCATCTCCTACTTTGAGAAAGACTGAAGCCTTTCAGATGCTGTGGTGCAATTCCAAAGCGTGAAACGATAAGGGCTGGAGAGAGGAGAAGGAAAACAAGAAACAGACTCAGCAGACCCTTCTCCACAGAGTCTTGCAAACGGCTCCAACCCAGCAACCTCTACAGTTTTCTCCAGGTGCCCCCAGGCCCCATCCAAAACGACATTTCACCCGAGTATCCGACCAGGAATGCCATCCGTCTCCCCAGCACATGTTGCCAGAGCACTGTCTCCTTGTAGTCCTTTTACTTTGATTAAAATATATGGGAACGATTAAGAATATAGAACCAATATAACTCAACATACTCTTTATAGGCAAAAAAACAAAAATCCAAGTTTAGGTTTTTGTCACCTCAACAGCACTCTGAGTCCTTGGGCTTTCAGTCTTTTAAATACCGGGAGTAAAATGAGCACAGAGATCCAGCATGCTTCACGCACGGAAACCGGTCACAGGATGAGCCCACCTCACCTGCGGCTTCCCTAGGCTTTCAAGGGGAACCCACCATGAGGCCTCCGTGTGAATTGGACTGGGCTGTTCTTGATTCTATCACCGTGGTTTCTGTTTTTCTTCCTCCTCTATGCTATAAGTTGATATTAGCTGAATACCCGAGTTTGTTCACTAACCAGGTCCAAATGAGACTTTTCACATCTCAAATGGCTGGACTGGAAGATGGAAATTAAATAATGAGAAGCAGGAAGAGGAAGAAAATCGACTGATACCGGGCTCACCGTGTGCCCAGCGATCTGCGAAGTGCTTCTCATATTACGCTGTGTCCAGCGAAACTGCCATTTTTGTGGGTCCAACTTTTACATCGCTCACTGGCACATTATCTCCTATCATCTTCATAACAAATGAAACAATGCTGTCATCGCCTTTTTACACACGGGTATGCTGAGGCTCGCAGAGAGCAGGGTTTAAGCATGTGGTCCAGCCCAACCTTGTCCTGGGGTCCGAGTCCAGCAACTGGGCTCTCAACAAACACCCCTGAGAGCCCCTCTCTGATCCAACTCCGTAGTTTCTTGTTCTTTTCCTATCCCCTCCTCAGCTGTGCGCTGCTGCTGACAGAGGATGAACAGCCACAACTGGCAAGATGGCACCCGGTGAAGAGTCGAAGGCAGGTGACCACATACGTGGTCAAGGCGACAGCAGGGGTTGACCGTTCGGGAAGTTCTGGCTTCACCCCGCTGTGATGCAAAGTGTGAGCTTTTGAACATGAGGGCACGCAGAGATTCCCAGCAGAGGAGGGACAGAGTTCCAGGGACACCACGGTCCCATGACAGCGTCCACACAGAGAGGCCAAGATGAAGCCTGGGAAGGAAACATCGCCGCGTTTCCTCTCTTCCTTCCACGCCGCCATGACGGACCACCCACGCATGGAAGCGAGTCTAACTCACCTCACGATCTCACCCCAACCCACTGGGTCGGCGCATGCACGGTCTTCTCCCTGCACTTGTTGAAGTTTCTTTAACTGTTTGGACCTTGCCTGTTTCAAGCTTAAAAACATCTCCACAGTGTACATACTGTGTTCTGAAGAGCTTACCCGGACACTCTTTATTAGTCACTTGATCTCATTCATCACACACAAAAATCTCAAACGAGCGCCACGCGTCCTTTCGGGGGGGCATGTTCAGGCGGCAAAACTATGCCCGGGCCCTCGTTTCCCGCGACTGGGGCCCGTTGGTGCCACAGGTTCAAAAACGTCATGAAAAGAAGACTGTCGATTTCATCATTGTCAAAACGCACGTCACCCCCTAAAGGAGAAGCCCGCTGCAGTCAATTTCCCCTCCGTGCCAAAGTTTTGGAGAGACCCTTCACTTTATAAATCAACTCACAGCTTAGAACATCCTGGCAACCCCTTCAAGGAACCGATCGGAATGACAGGGAAGAGAGGATAACCATCATAGCTTGACTGGATACAGGTGTTTGCGTTTACAGACGAACCACAAACGCCTGGATCTTTGACAGGCGTTGATGCTATCAGCGAATCGCAGCTATTATTGGCTCCGGTCGCCAAGGGCTGGGGGCCCTTTTCCTTAGCAACATCTCTGAGGCTGATAACATTTGGCTGAACTTTTCAGATCTTAACCTCCCTTCTGACTCTCTGCAGTCAAACCCGCGTAAACTGATCAGAAGAAGAGACACGCAGTGGGAAGACAAGTAAAATATTATTGACTGGACTGTTTCATGTCTATTAGGAAGAAAGAGCAAAGAGGGGTGGGAGAGCCTTGCAGCTTGACAGGCTTCAAGATAATCAGGGGAGGAATCAGGGCTGCACAGTAACCCTCGGTGAGGCTGGAAAGCACTGGCCTACAAGAGGTCATTGTTCTGTGCGGGGAACACACAGGGCACTGGGCAAACGAGGGCGCAGTTGCATTCCTCCACGGCACCCCGCTCCTCTCCAGCGGGCCCTGCTCCTGCAACAAAGCCACGAGGAGGGAAGCAAACACAGGGAGTCGTGGGGTGAGAGGAGGAGGCGAGTCCTCCTCGTCCGCACCCCCAGGCTTTGGTTTCGGGCTGATGCCGGCCACGCGTCCCCAGCACCTTTGTCCTGTAGGGACCTGTAGGGACAGGTGATGCCGCTCTTGAAGCATCTGGCTGTGGCAACTGGTGTTTTCAGTCTGCATTTCACTTCCCTGTTGCTTGCCCGCCTTTCCAGAACTCCTTGCCTCCCCCAGTTTATGTCCTTAGCACTGTGGGGGGTGTGCACAGGCACGGGTGTGCGCGTTGGGGAGACGGTGGCCGGAGGGGCTCTGCTTGCTCTGAATGACCTTCAGGTCAGTCTCCAAGACCTCCAGGGTTTCCATAAATGGGCCATGTGATAGGAGACGTGCCTCTCACTGTTCCCGAACCTACTGGGGAGGATAACAGACCCCACCTGACCACCAAGTTGCCAGATCAAGCCTGTCGTCTGAAGCAGAGGTCAAGGTCTTGAACTTCGATCCAGAGAGCAGGAATGATGAGGCCATGTCCTGCGTCGCCCCTCTGTCCCTCTCCGGCCCCACACCCAGCTCCAGTCACCCCCCGGTTTCTTCAGGGAAGACCACAGACACTGCCCCCGGAGGCCCCAGAAAGTCAATGGAACACTCCCCACCGTCCTGTGGGTATAGTCCACTTTAGCTCCATCTCTCTTTGGGGACAAGGGTTATTTTTACTCCACATGTGTCCAGCTTGTATTCCAGAAGCCTTGATCTGCGCAAATAGTTTGCTTATGGCTGTCCACGAGGCACCAATCTTTGCTTAGGGGAAACACCAGATGAACAACAGGAAGTGAGACCTGGAATCGGAGGATGACAGTACTGAAAGGAACTAATAAATCACCTCCAACTTTTTAGGCTTCATAGGAGAAAGCCGAGCCACGGGGCAAAGAAGAAACACTCGGGTTTGCACAGGCAGAGTAAATTCCTCTGGGGCCCAGCCATCTCTAACTATGAGATGGAACCCCCAAAACACCCACAATTTATTTTAAAACTGGGTTTTCATTCTTGCATGTTTAAACTTCAGTCTCCTTTAAAGCACTCTCCGTTTGACGCAATAGACCCACTGAGATGCTCTTTCCACTGCCCAAAACAGGTTTCAAATTCATTCATTCGGAGACCTTTTAGTGCTTCTGCCGTTTTTTGTTTCACCCCTTCCACATCAGCAAAACGTTTTCCTTTGAGGACTTTTTTCATTGGAAAAACAAATAAAAATTCACTCAGGGCGAGATTGGGTGAATAGGGAGGGGGGGCATGGGGTCATTCCATTTGGGGCCAAAAGTTGCTGAATACCCAGCGTGGTGCGGACAGGCGTGTTCATGAATTGCCTGTCATGAAATGGGTGAATACCAGCCGGGCTCGGCGGCTCATCCTGTCATCCCGCGCCTTGGGAGGCTGAGGTGAGTGGATGGCCTGAGCCCGCGGGTTCGAGACCCGCCTGGGCAGCAAGACCTCATCTCTACAATCAATCAAAAAATCAGCCGGGCGTGGTAGCGCGTGCCTGTAATTCCGGCTCCTTGGAAGGCTGAGGCGGAAGGATCGCCGGAGCCCAGCGGGTCGAGGCTGCGGTGGCCAGGAGTGGCCACTGCACTCCAGTCGGGGTGACAGAGTGAGACTCCAACTCAAAAAAAAAAAAAAGTCAATCTACCAGGAAGATATAACAATTATAAATATAAGCCGGGCTCGGTGGCTCAGCCTGTAATCCTGCGCCTTTGGGAGGCTGAGGTGAGTGGATGGCCTGAGCCCGCAGGTTCGAGACCCGCCTGGGCAGCGAGACCTCATCTCTACAATAAATCAAAAAATCAGCCGGGCGTGGTAGCGCGCGCCTGTAATTTCGGCTCCTGGGAAGGCTGAGGCGGAAGGATCGCCGGAGCCCAGCAGGTCGAGGCTGCGGTGGCCGGGAGCGGCCACTGCCCTCCAGTCTGGGCGACAGAGTGAGACTCCGACTCAAAATAATAATAATAATAATAATTCCAGTTTTTGATGGTTCCCCCCTTATACACACTCCTGCCTTACAGCGCACTCAGTACGTCCATGCTCCGAGCACCCCAGAGCAGGCCTCACCCAGCATGAGCACTCACCGTGTTCCTCACAGCTGGCACAGCTGGCCAGGCTCTACAAGAGACTCTCGGCTGGGCCTATATCAGAAACTCAGGGCCAGGCACACAAGATCCCATCTCCATTACACACACAGGCAGAGGGACCTGCAGTTCTTCCTCCTCACACCCTAGCCCCCAAAGTTACTCCATTTCTGTCCTGCACTGCCGTGCACTTCCTCATTCCTAACTCTTCCCCTGTTGTTTACCCTCCCTCTCCTTGTGACAGAAGCTTCTAGAACCCTGGCTCCATGACATGAAGATGATGGAGAGGATGATAACGATGATGGGAATATGATGAAAGCAGCAGCAATCGCTAAACAGTGCCCTGGCCTAAGACACCACGCTGTCACCTTATCCAAGCCCGACATGATTTTGCTGTGCGTGACGATAGCACAACCCTATCACGGAAGCACCACCATGACTCCCGTTTGCAGAGGAACCCAGAGAGGTGAACTGTCTTCCTCAAACTCATGCGAGATTTGAGTCGGACTCTTCTTTCGTTTCAGCCACCCTCACCCAGAATTTCTCCAGAATGGTGTCATCACCACAAACGAGCAGCGGGCAGGGGCTGGTCTCAGAATGCTTACATCCCGTGTCCACCCTTGACCACAACTGCCGCTCCTCCTAGGCTCCAGAAATCTGGATTTCTTCCTGGAGACTCCCAACCTCCCGGAGACTGATCTCAACACCCTGCCCTTGCAACAGCCTCGCCTGCTGCCCCTTTCTTGCACTCAGCCCATAATCCACACCGATTCCTCTGAACTTACTGCTTTCGCTGGGACACTAAGTTCTCTCACCTCCTCTGTCTCCTCACTGCCCTTGAACTTGCAAAGTCTGCTCCCTGCTCAATCCTCCTCCTCCTATCCTGATCCCATGTGACCAGGAACTCATGGAAAGAATCACACCCCTCACACAGCCAGCAGCCCAGCTTCTGGCCCACATCTCAGCTACGCCCTTGGGGCTCCCATCCGGGCTTTGGTCTCTCCTTTCGGCTCCTTCTTTCATTCTCCCCAGTGGCTCTTGCAGCCCCATCCTTCTACCCACAAACTTAGCAACATTCACGCCGATACCTCCCTGCCCGTCTCGCCACTAGGCCGGTTGAGGACTGACCTTCCCACTCTGCCCTTTCCTGCCTTCTGAATGATGGCTCTGCTTTATTTTCGGAAGAAAGTATGAACAGCAGTTACCACCAACTGAAATTTTTAAGTCTGTTTGTTACATTTCTTGCTCATTATCTGGTGGTCTGTAAGCCAGGGGTCTGTCTTACTCACAGAAGCAGGGCATGTCTGGCTCCTAGAAGGTCCTCAGTAAACACTCATTGAGTAGGAAGGAATGGCTGTGTTGACATCCCCTCCCTGAGGCTGGGACTTTATAGCGCCTGATTCCCAGGTCTCAAGGGGCTCCACCTCTTGTCACTCCCTCTTCCAGCCACTTCCTCAATGATGAAAAGAGCCATGGGTCTTCTGCTAGGTATATTTTCACTGAATTTGGGGAACCCAAGATGATGTTAAACTTACAGTGGGCTCTAAGCCCATTTAAAAGAGCCAACCCTGGACACAATCCCCTGGGTTCCCCTGTGAGTCTGTGCCCTGTAAAAGATGCGAAATCCTCCATCGTTGACATGACCAGACCTGACCTCTGAAAGAAGTTCCAAGTGACGCCTTTTGGGAGCAGTGTGCTCACTACCAAACAGAGCTGGGACTTCTGTCCTTCCAAAGCCACTCCTATAGTGCAGGAACAGGCACCTGTCCCTTCACAATGCTCTCCTCTCCCTTTGGTCTCATTTGATTCTCCCCAAACTGGAGAGGAAACAGATTTAGCAAGTTATTTGATGTATGCAACAAATCCTATCCATGTCACCGCTCCCACCTCTGAACGTTCCACAGCAGTTATGCCCACCCCTCCGGCTGGAGAGGAGCCCTTCCCTGTCCACTTGGTGCACCTGGCCATCCTTTCTCTCCACTTGGACTGTGGCCCTTGGAGGGATTAAGCTTGAAGCACCTCCCAGCATGCCTTGTGCGGCTTGCTTGTAGCAAGTAGCCCAAGATCCACCTTGTTGGCTGAAATATACATTCATTCCACAATTTGGCCATCTGGGGGACGACAAGAAAGAAGAGCGGCTGACAAAGAGACAGTGAAACAGGCAAATGGTATGGAAAAGACACACATCCAGGAAGGGAAAAAAGACATGGGAAAAAGCAAAGTGAAAAACTAGTGTAAGGGAGGGGGAAGAGGACTCATATATAGAAGCAAAGAAAGATGAAGGGAAAAAAATCATGAAGATCTTTCCGAGAAAACTATTTGTCATATGTGAGAGCATGAAGGGACATGAGCCAAAGGCTAGACGGTGCTGTCCACTTGATCTAAAGGGTCCGAGGTCTTAAATCCCCCTGCCACCTGCCACCTCTCATCGGTCCATGCGGTGAATCATAAGAGACCTCACTCCAGCTCAATAATCCAGCCAGCCCCAAAGTGGAAAAATTATCCTCGGATACAACGACAGTTGTCAGAGCAATTTCACTCTGAATCTTGAAGAAACTCAGGTCTGCCTGGAAGAAACTTGGGATGCCCTGGTCCCTGGCTAGAAGTTTGCCAAGTCCCCTCAGAAGACTGCAGCTGTCAGGAGGACAGAAAGAAGCTGGCTTGGTCCTCTCCACCTGTCCTTACGACTTCTCAGTCCAGTCCAGTCCTCCATGTCCACCGTGGCTTCCCGAGAAGCCGGTGACTGGAAGGCACACTGGGGAGCCTCGCCAGTGATGGGTGGGCACAAGGGCTGTCTGATTTCCCCCACACACAACACTGAAATTCAAGGAGGCAGTGCTTGGGAAACAGTAGAATGAGGCTCCAAGCATCCACGGCCATCCCTGTGGGCCACACCAGAGTGCGAGGCCAGACCTTTGCTCCGATAGTCCAGAGATCTCTGGAAGATTCTCTTTGCCTGCCCTTTTCTGTGTGTTTGGAAAGGAGTTTTTATAAACACAGTCTCCTCCATCAGCAAGTTTGAATTTATATACAGTTACTCTCACGCAGAAAAGCAGCGACGAGCAGTTTTATATAAAAGTTACATCTCCATTTAAGAAAGAATATATAATTCCACATTCCACTGTCCCTCGAACTTTATTCCCGTTTATGTAGATCTTAATACAGTTATATAGTCGTGGGGCTAACGTCCCCTCTGGATGATAATGAGGTCCTCTCGAACCCTTTAGCTGCTATAAAGTATGCAGAAGTTAAATGCACAGATGGAAAAAAATTTGTCTCAATTTTATACTTCTGCAAAATGGTAATTTTGTACTTAAAATGTACAAGATGGATGTTCAGAAATATAGGCTGATAGCCTAAATTATATTTGGTCATAATTTATGTAGTACAGTCCCAAAGAGATACAAAAAGGCAGAGCATAATTTATCTGCTGGAATCAGCGATAGCTTTGCTAAAACTCCCATTTATTCCATCCCCCATAGTTTTAAGCAGCCTTCGTCCTCAGGGCTCACTCTATTTAAGTTCCCCATACTGCTGTTTGATCACATATTGTAGTCTATAATTTGCCTATCATCTGAAGCAAATTTAGGTCCCAGAAGTTATGATCTCTACATAGCAACCACTTTATTTGGTAAATGCAAAATATTTATAGCAATATAAAAACCAGATGAAAATAAAATTCCTATAATCATTGGAACATGCACACTTTATCATTGGGACTCATAAGACCATTAGTGTAGGACTAGCATGTTGCCTAATACAATTACCTTTGGACACGCACTCAAGTTTGCTGATGCTTGAGAACCAGAGAAACTTTTTCTCCAGCATCCCTTCCATCTTGCCAATGGTTAAAAATAACATCTGGGCATGGGTTCCAGCTAGAGTTGCCCCAATGGAAATTAGATAAAAAGCAGTGGTCAAGTGAGCCATCACTGCTTTGGATGCAGAAAGGAATTTCCAAGTAGAAATAAACTGCTCAGTCAGGGCCCTGCCCTGAATGGTCTCACCCCTTCCAGAAAAATTGACCAAACCAAGGTATGTTGACCATAATCCCATCTTGGAGCCAAGTCAGTGAATTCCTACATTAATCAGATGACCCGGTTTCTTCTTTGCACTTTCCTCTTTCTTTGAACTTTCTTCCAACGCTAGCCTTCTCACACCTCCAACTTCTTTTTGTGTATGTGCTTCCAAATGTTCTTTGGAGATGATGAGGCGAGAACCTGCAGCACAACTGAGACACAGTCCATCTACAGCTCCTTTGTAAAACTAGCTCTTCAAAATAGGGTGGGGAGAGGCAGAGGAGGCCGGGAAAGGGCAGGCCCCAAACTGAAAGGAGCACTTGAAAATCAAAGGGAATAACATCACTGTGGTTCATCACAAGCCCTTGTTGACTGCTTGCTCCATGTAAGCCTGGATATATATTGTCTCTATTCCTCATAACCACCCTGCACAGTGGAGCTCGTATCTTATCAGTATCCAAAGGAAGAAACTGAGGCCAAGAGAGGTCACCCAGTCACGTCACTGACAGAGGAGAGACTAATACCCAGCTCCAATACCATCCAAGCCAGCACTCCGCATCGTTGTACTTTTCCATAAGCCAACACAGATCACCAAGTTTCCCAAGGTACCTATGCAGGGATATTGCTTCTCTGTCCTCAGAACTGTCGCCGCCCAACTCAGCCCCCTTCCATCCAGCCCTCAAGGTTGCCTTCAGCTGAGTAAAGATGAAATAAAGCCCCCGATGCATCTCTCTGATAAAAACTTCAACTGAAGCCTCATATATTTTGTAGATACTAAAGATCTCATGGCTCTTTGAAGACGAGTGTTAGGATTAATCATTGCGGTTGTTCAGATTAGTTCCTCATTTTTAACATCACCCAAGCTCTCCTCTCAAAGAACCACCATTTCTGTGTCCTAGGCAGCCAGCTCTAAGCAATGCCCTAGTTTTCTCTAGATAGATACTTCCTTCTTCCTTACAACTCATCTCCAGCCCCAGTTCCCTGAGCCTAAGGGAATCTCCCCATTTGAAGTTTTTTCTCCCCCAGCTTGCTTAAACAGACATATGAGAACATATTTGAATGGAATTCTGTTCAAATCCAAATGCTATTCTATAAAGTCTATTTTATACTGTTTGTTTGTTTGTTTTCATACATCACACTGGAAGGAAGAAGAGAGAGGGAGACAGGACATGACCCAAAATAAATGTGTAAAAAAATTAGGACATAAGGGCAGAGGAACAGCCTTGGTCTAATTTATCACCTATTTTTATGATTATTTCAAAACCAAATGTAGGCTCATAAACTATCAGAGTGGGAAGGAACCCTAATGCACAAGAATTGCTCATTTAATAATTGGGGAAATTGAGACTCAGAACAGAGAAGTACTATACAGTAAGGAGAATAGCGGGTCTTTATTTGGGTCTTCCTTGGTAACTTATGAACAATGCATACGTTCTCAAAAGGCAATAGCTATTGCAACCAGTTGGAATGTTAAGACTGCCTGAACTACACAGGACCATCCATGACCAGTCACCAGTTCTCTTCCAATCCAGGAGAGAAATACATCAAGGCAAGTGTGGAGGGAGATGGGTTTTATCTGCCCCTGGCCTGCCACTCAACTCTTCACCCATGCGGGGCTAAAGGGAGCAAAGAGTCATGTTGACTTTTATCAGGAACCAGCATGTTGGGCATCGGGTTTGAGCATCCTCCCTTTATCTTCAGGCAATCCTGTGAGTGACTCTGTTGAAGTGAGGCTCAGTGGAAGCCAGTTATTTTTCCCAAGGACACATACAACGTATAACGCTATCATAGAGGCCACTTCAGAGGGAGGAACTACTAACAAGATGTTGGGGAATAGAAGACAGCGTTCAAGTTGAGTCTTACAGGAGGGGATGGTATTTGCAGAGGAACAATCCGTGAGCAGAGCGCCTAAGACGCCCAACAGGTGTTTAGGATGGTATTTACACACAGAGGACATTTATGGGCAGAACTTCTAAGGTCCCAGTAAATATCCGCTCAATGATCACCGTCCCAAAAAGGGACAGATGTGCAAAGACCCAGAGGAGAGAGGCTTTAAAAACCCCACAGGAAGCTCTTCTCCAAGTGTTTAGCAAAGGGGACGCTTGTTCATCACCTCCCAGGAATCATTCAAACTAGCCCTGTCTCTCACAGCCCGCCTGCAGCCAGGAGCCCTTGATGTGCAATATTATAGAGTGCCAGGATGTGAAAGGCACCCCCATAAAATCAAATTCTCTTCTATTTTAAGTTGAGTGGTGCACCGGTTCAGCTTTAAAACCTAATTTCTTAAAAGTTTCAGAGGGAAAAAAAATGTTCCTTTGCAATTGGAATCGAGTCCACATAAATTAACAGACCGGCTATACGTATCCATCTTTCGGAACTTTCCTTGATTGTTCATTTTAATCAAGCGGCCCACATTCTTTGGCTTTTCATCCTTCACTGCCCAGAATGATGCACTGCGGCTACTGATGACACGCAAATGTTAATTCTGTACAAGTTCAAACATCATCCAAGAGGGCCTATTTTAAAGACGGCTTTGCAAACACCAGCTGAAAATGAGGATGAACGGAATCGAACACCACCAAGAAATTCAGAGGAGGGAAAACTGTGGTCTTACAGAAACTCATCAGTTTTCATCTCTAGATCCTCAGTCTCCCAAGGCCAAGAGAAGAAGCATTGATTTCCAGAGCTAGCAGGGAACCCAGACGTCATCCCGACCTTGTCCAAGGTCATTCAGCCTGGTGGTGAAGGGACTAGCTCACTCAAGCCTCCCTTGGTAAAGGAGCTTTCACAAACTGTGAAACCACACATTTAAAGTCTTTCCATCATTTAAGGATTCAAAAATAGCAGGCCACACACTCATATACACACACACACCACACACGAGTCACATTTAACTAACAGGCTTATCTTAGAACCCTCGCCCACCCCTGAACCAAGTATCCACTGCCTCTACCCTGTCTTCTCTAGTGTAGGGTGTCATCGTTGCCCAGCGAGGGCATGAGAGTGACAATTGTTTGGAGGGGCCAAAAAAGGAATTGTGCACTTGAAGAAGGAGAAATCAGCTAAGCTCCTATTTCTTCAGAACCGAAATTATCTGAAGCTTGTCTCTGTTTGTTCGCCTACCCACTAAACGAAGCTCCATCAAAACACAATGTCATCTGCATGAATCATTACTGCATCCCCAGAACCTTCACCGGCACCTTGGTGCCTAGTAAGCACACAAAGAATATTGTTGAATGAAGGAAGAAATAAAATAATTCTGGGCTGCTTTTCACTGGGATTCTTCAAAGCAGGACGGCACTACGCAAAGTCTCTGAGCACCAAGGCTAGGGGTGCGAGGGTCCCCAAGACTTTGAGAACCATCTCGCGGCAACACGGCCCTAGAAAACAAATCCAGGGACTGGGCCAGGCTCAGGGATCTGGGCGGCCTCGCCTTTAGAACACCCGTTTCATGTAAGCAAGCTATCAGCAGTGACAATTACCAGTTTCCCTGGCCCATCAGACTAAACTCTTCACAGTGGCGGCCCATCTTCTGAAAGAACAGACGAGACCCTTTCATGGCAATGTCAAAAAAAAAAAAATGACTGCAGCCATTCCCTGAGCGATAACAGCCAATCTTGCAATGCAGGACATGTTTCACTTGGCTTATGATAATTGTGCTCTGTCTTTTAACCCTCAAAGTGTTAAGTATCGTCATATCCTCTGGGGATGAAAAGATCTGGGGTTAACAACTTTCTCTTTTAAAAATTCATAAAGGTGCAAACAAACAGCATTACATCCAGTGGCTACACACTGGAAGAAATCAAGGGAGAAAGAGGGAAAAAAAAGACAATAACCACAACCTGACCCCCCACAGGATACTTGGCAATTAACTCCAGCTATGTCAGCAATTTTTTGAAAAATTTCCTCAACATGGAGAAGTCTCGTCCTCACCGTATGAAAAACAAAGCGACTGCAGTGACTCTCCCATGCATTACAATGTGTGTGTCTTACTTCTTAACCAAGCCGCTAATCACGCAAATTATTGCAACTAATTACATCTGAAGGTCTAATTAATTCTTTCAGTACCACATCATTTAGTACGCATTCACAACACAGCACCTGTTTTGAAAATCCTTGCAGTTAATTTGTTTATAAACAAACACTATTTGCATAAAATGTTTAATGAATGGTTTAACAGTACAATACTCCAGTTTTGTCTTAGTAGATTTGAGGTCATCAAAGGCCACGATAAATTAATTTTAAGCTATACAAATTAATTTAAATAGAATGTGTGAATTTCTCATTAATAAAGAAAACATTTTCAACATGTTAATTAATATCTCTGTAACAGGCTAATTACTCCCTACACAACAAGTACGTCTTACACGCAAACCTTAAAAATTTGGGGGGCAAAGGGGCAGGGACTATTTTATGCTGCAAAAAAGGTGCAATTCAGAAAAAAAGACACACAAAGCCCAATTATACTGGAGAATTCACCATTTAGGACAGGCAAGCGAAGAAAAGAAGCTCTCTCCTTATTTTATGGATATAATACATTTTCATCATCGCGAATGGGACTGTTGAAAAATGTTTCTATCACAGGTGCAGTTACTCTGCAAAGATGGTGAGAGGATGCCTGCCTTGTGGTAGAAACACACAATTAATGAAAATATTAGTTCTGAAAGTAAAGCTCTCTCCTTTGAATTTAGGGCATATTAGCTGTGTTTGTGCCCCAACGGTAAATATGGATTTCATTAAGCAAATCTGCATCTTCATGCCAGTGTCGGAGGCTCAGCCGTCATAATTCTCCTCGTGGCAAACCATGGCAAGACACTTCATGTGAAAACTGAAGTGGAGCCACATTATTGCTCAGCATCAAGCACAGCCCTTGCAAAAGCCATCCCTGAAATACGTTCACAGCCCTTAAGTTTGTGTCTGATTTGCAAGCATTTTCACATCTGATAAGCACCTGTTGTAAATTTAGATCCACTCAGGAAGTAGTCTTAGGATGGGGAGCTGAGAATTGTAAAGCATATTTATATTCTTACCCTTGTGTGGGGTTGCCCCTTAATGCACAGGCTGATAAAATGACGAGCTGCACAGGACCCGAAGGGATTGTGCTGCTACACCTGGCTCTCGCAGCATCCGTCCCCAAGGAGCCACTAGTCCCTTCCTCACAGAAAGGGTTTTGTCAGCACTGATCAACAAGCACTTGGTTTTTATTTTAAGTTCGTTAATTTGGAGAGAGAAAAAGAGAAAGAGAGAGGAGAGAATGAGAGAGAGAGAGAGAGAGAGAGAGAGAGAGACTGCAGGGTGTGGAGTGGAAGGACAGAGAGACAAAGGGAAGCACAAACACAGATTTCACAATACTTTCCTGGAACCTGCCAATATATTTCCAAGAAAACAATGGAAAACCAATAGGAGTCCTATCTTGACAACACCAGAGAAAAACAGAAATGTGCCCAGCCTCTGATTGTGCACAGATTTCCAGTGTGGTACTGCTACCCATCAGGGAACGCGTGACCATCTTGCCCCTTGGCCCTAATATTTCTCTGGAGGTGTGTAGAGAATGAAACTGTCTCAAGCCACCCGCTGCCAAGTTGCCCGAGTGAGACCAGCAGGGTGTGAAGACCTCCTCATAGACCCAGCATTTCCTGTAAACCTCGAGCTCCATGGATGATGTAGCAGAATGCTAGATTTCAGAAAGGGCAGGCACTCCCCACTCTTGCAAATTTTTTAAAAAATTATTTCCAAGTTTCCCACCCACAGCCCTGCGGTAAAAATCCAGTGCTTGGAAGACAAACATTTCATGAGTACAGACAGAGATGAGGAGAAACAAGCCATTCCATCTCCATCAGGACACAGATGTAAGCTGCTTTATTCTTGAAATGAAATGAAAAAAAAAAAAAAGGCCTAACTGTTAGCACAGCACTCAGGACTACGGGTCATTTCCATGTGGACTTCTTTTTGAAAAAGATGCTCAGAAGAGCCATGTGAGGAGATGCTCGGGTTTCAGCCCCCACGAGAACAGAGGATCCGGGAGCTGAGCGTGAACTCTCCAATGGGAACAGAGGAGGGTGGGGTGGAGGATGCCGGCTGTCAGAGAAAATGCTTCCAACCCAGAACAAGCAGAAACAGGCACCCAACTCTGAAATGTAAACATCAGAAAGCTCTGCAGGATAGATGCGGCCCAGCAAGCCCCACTGCAGCAAGACTGTGTTTAAGCCCAACTTGGTCCCTAACTTCTCTCCCAAGTCGGTCAAGGTGCCCCACCTGAAGCGGCCAGATGGCACACTCTTGCCTCCCCTCTCACACAAAATCACTCCCGGATCTGGAGCCTGACTTTTTCTCTCCCCATTAAAAAATCGCCAGCATTCCGCAAATAAAGGCGATCACCATGTGAAAAATTATCTTTTAAAATGGAGTTTAATTTGCATATAAGGAACGAGAGATTTATGACAAGCTACATCGTCCAGTACGGCATCTGCCTAGTATCAGTCGTAATTTAGATTGTTTGTGACTGATCTTAAATTCTAAAGCTTGGAGAAGATGAAGTACTCCGTTGCTGTATTATTGTCAGGAGTCTAAGACTTACCAGAGATTTATTAGTAATCTTATCACAAACATGTCTCAAGTTTTTGCTTTTAATATGTGCCAAGCTCCTCTGAGGAATTTTCCTCACTGCAATTATATTCCTCAATGCATGCATTCTGAAGCTGAGTTGATTTCCTTCCCAAAATAAAGCGACCTATCATTACACCAGAGCCACTCTGGTACATTTTTCCTCTGCTACTTAATAATCAATGTATTCATCATTAAAATCTGAGCCCTGAAGCAATGGTTTTTAGCATATTCTAATGACTAGCGACTTGCAAATTACAATGACCTTTCATGTACATTCTGTAAGCACCTTGTTCTAATGTGTACTGTATTTATAGTTTGCCAATACAAACTAGCCAAAGATTGGATAATTACTGTAATCTATTAGCTCGATTGCTTTCCCTGCTCATTTATAGCATGTGCCACGCAGGCCATTTTCAAAAACTGGCCTATCTTTCATCTCCCGCAAGCTCAGAAAGTAAGGGATACTTCATCTGCAGGATACACACACTTACTAATGTCTGAAGAGCGGCCCATCTCAGCTCAAGGAGGTTTCAAAAATAAAGAACCTTCCTACCTATTAGTGTCATCATGCTATTTGTGACTGACAAAAAACACCGCTCCAAGAGTGTAAACTTTCGTTGAGGAATGTCAAGGCCAGTCCCATTTTCTCCCTGTCACTCTGACCTCCAAATCACATTTAATAAGATCTGCTGCTTTCTTCGCTTTGAAGGAAAAAGATAAAGGCACTTCTCTTAAACAAGAAACAATTTTTTCGCTACAAGGAAATGTTTCTAGTGAAGCATTAAACTTTTGTTGTTGTTGTCTTTAAGCACACGACTGTGACTCAGGAGCTGATAAGAGCTGTGTGCGTGGAAGTATCAGCTCAGGTCGCCTTCTGACCCTCTGTGACGGTCTATTTCGGGCAGTTATGGATAGATAACATTACAGACACTGGTAATTAAAACAACACTAATTTTGTCTCCGTGGCCACGCTTTGTTGTTAGAAGCCATCTATCATGGCCTTCACGCGTCACACAATGAGAAGACATTTGTCTACGTACATTGTGCTTGGTCAACGGTTTTACGGGTCTCCCCGCGTACCTGGGCGCCCGGGCACTTTTAAAGACGTAGTGCTTTCATTTCTACTCGATTGCTCTGATTAATAAAACATTTTGCATGCTTAGTCAAAACATACTGCAATCTTTTCACTATATATATTCATGGGGGGAAAACAATGTTAATTTCTTTCCTTTATAGAAAGGAAATAACAACAACAAAAGAAATTCTCTACTGGATTGGAGGAGAAAGAAAAAATGAAATACAGAAATATTTGCCTTCTCTGTAAAACAGAGAGCAGCCTAATGAAAAGCGTAATATTAAAACACACACACAATACAGGGCACCTCCTTAAAGGCTACACATATTTTTGACTATTCGCATTGTTGATTCTTTTCTGGGCTTCCATGT
The DNA here is from genome assembly GCA_027257055.1 of Cephalopachus bancanus. NCBI lineage: Eukaryota > Metazoa > Chordata > Mammalia > Primates > Tarsiidae > Cephalopachus > Cephalopachus bancanus. The sequence goes on along the minus strand of JAPVLO010000110.1, from coordinate 4,640,779 downwards.
GTTTGATTTGCGGACACTCAATTTCACTTCACCTTTTCTTACAAGCTCTACAGTTCCATTAAGGGTGATACAAGTCAAATATTTTTATATTTGGATAATAAGGAAAGAAAAGATCTATTCCATAGGCCCTTATAGGAAATCAGGAGTAGCTGAAATGCAAGATGACTAGTTTAGTCCTGTTGTAATAAACTAAAGGGAAACTGTAATGGTGCACTTCAAGAGATCTTTAACAAGTGACACAAACAAGAGAAGAAGCAGACAGGACCATTTAACTTCAGACTCCTCCAAAGAGAGCTGAGTGGTAGGTTTCCCAAAGCAAGCCCAGCTGGCGGCTACGTGGCAGTCTTCATTTCTCAGTGGGAAAGCCACCCCCTTGAGACTTGCCAGGCACCCCCAACCGCATTTTTTATCAAGTGTCTAAAAGGTGGGAGCTGTTGGAATTCCTTTCTCTATTCACAGATGATCACAGCCCTTTTTTCCCCTTTAGCTGCAGACACACATGTAGTTTCAAATATTAGCCAGCACTCCAGCCCTTACCAGCCCTTAATTGCTCTCCCAGGGAAGGTACCATAAACGCAGGTATGGCTGACACAGACGTGACTTCAGCTTTACGCAGGCCGGAATGCGACATCAAAGCTATTTGCAAAGTGACAGAACCGGTTATTAAAAAGTACGTTTTTATTCTATTCCTCAGAATTTGCATTCTTCTGGAAACCAAGTGTATTTTTTAATGTGGCCATGGAAATGTCGGGGTAATTGACCATCAATGACATCTGCAAGGGAAAGGCATCCAAATATTTTTCAAGCCAGTTTCATAAATGTGGGTGCTCCTGTTACTAAAGTAACTCAATCATTTAAATAAGTTAGTATTAGCACATCTCTTCGGCCAGCTGCTGTGAGCCATCCAGCTGCTGTCATTCAGCAAAAAGGCCCAGATAGTGTACGTTTATCTGGTCCTACCTGCATTTTTTCCCCCCGATTCGACTGCAAGCAAATGAGAAAGAAAAACTTACTGACTTTTGGCAAACTACAAAGGTTAACTCTATTCATCATGGAGGAACCGATGCTAAGTGCTTTCTGTCTGTCCATATATTTAGAAGATTTAGAAGGCACCTGGCAATGTTCTTAGGAGAGAGAGGACAGGAGTGTTCGTCTTTGGCATATGCAGTGTCCTCTTAAAGTGGATGGCACTGATGAAATCCTTCTTAGACTACGGAGTTTGGGAAACAGTTATTTTTCAGCGAGATAAAAAGCAACGCTTTTCCTCCCTAGGACCCTTCGGGAGTCTCTTAAGGTTGAGTGGCAGGTGTGGAGCCACCGTTAACCCTTTGTAGAGAAGTAGTTCTGGAGTCGCAGCGGTCAGAATATCATTCTCATCCTCCAGATGGTGAGAAAATGTGCCTCTCCCGATGCCCACAAAGCCTACCCTGGAGCTGATTGCCAGAGACCGTTGGAAGCAAGTGAGAGGTGAGCCCCGAGGAAGCACAAGGCAGAAGGAGCCAGGTGCCCTGGTTCTTCCATCTTAAAGCCCCAGCTCCAAAGTCGAGAGCAATCTGCGGCACAGCCTGACAGGAGAAGGGGCGAGGGAGTTCAGAACCCGACAGCTGCCAAGGCGATGGGAGGGCTTCCCGGCGCCGGGTCCCACCGCGCCCCGCGCCCAACAACCGATCTTTTCACGTTCCATAACTCATTTGCATGAATTTACTTTGTTGCCCGAAGAGGTTGTTGCCATGTGTGTTAAAACACACAGTGCGATTTTATCTCCATAATATCACAAAAGAAATATTATGTTAGGATAAAGTTAACCGAAAAAAAAGAAAAGAAAAGAAAATGCTGCGGGAGCTTCCGCGCGGCAGGCAGCAAAGCGCTGCTCAAAAGCGCCACCCAAAGGCGGGAGGGGCGTCATGGCGCCCGGGGAGGGATCGTCGGTGCTGGTTTCAGCCACAGCCGAACGTCAAAGATGACAGCGCCACGCAAGTTGACGGAGGCTTTTGATTGAATTGACTGCTTGCCTCAGCTGCACCTGCGGAAAATTGATGACAATGCTGTCTAAACCATTCATTAGGATTTGGAACTTCGCGCAGACGAATGCCGGATTCATAAATTTGCTAGACATGTGTTGTAGATAATATGACAAAGCACTGTTTTCAAATGAACGTTTCTTTGACCTAATTTTATCGAAATCATGCAAAGGAATGAAAGAACATTTGTGCCCGAACTCTCTGGAAACAGCTGCAACTGAGGTTTCAGTCTCTCTCCTCTCTCGTTTCTCTCTCCCTCCGCCCCCCCCCATTTTTTCTCTTTCAAATAAATTTAGGTGAAATATATTGTGTGAAATATGTATGCTGGTTTGGTTTGAAGTATTTGTTAGAATGATCAAACATTCATTTTTAACTTATTACAAACAATGTCACTCTTTGCTAAGTGAAGGAAAATTACCACGAGGTTTTTCAAGCCCCAAATTTGTTAAATTGAACCCAAGTGGAAAATAGATTTTTTAAATAATATCAATAATGTCATCTCCACAGGCATCTTGAGAGGTACCATTTCAGTACCAAATGGACAACTGGACAGCCTGCAGTCTTTGAAGGAATGTGAAATTCCTTCAAAATATTGACTCTTTGGGTCAAAAACAGTGAAACCAGGGGAAAAATCACATCTGTGCACATTTTATATAAGATTCCTGACTTGCTCTTGATTTTAATGTATCAAAACACTATCAATATTGAATGCAGCTTTTTGTATGCATCCAAAAAAATTATTTTTGAGAAGGAACGAGAGAACACCGTTTTCATACCTGGCTCTACTTAGCTGCACGGAGAAGGAGAGGCCGTGGCTGAATCCACCTCCTGGAGCAGCTCATAGCCCACTAGAGGTTTGAATTGTGAGGAAAGAGTTATATTTTTAGAAAAGAATACCTGGTACTTAAGAATTCGAATTTCTTGCCATAGAAATAGCTCTTCCTTCTACAACAAGGACCCTCTGCCTAGCACTTGGACTCCCCCCCAAAAAAGCAAAATGAATATTTATTAACGTAAGAAGAACCTGGCGCAGGTCGGTCCATGCATCCCAATCTGCCAAAATGCTTCCAGATCTCTTCCCTGGCATTTAAAAGAAATCTATTTTTATACTTCTCATGAATTTGGGTTTTACTACCAGTAAGGTAATTTCTGATTAGGCCTCTGGGGTTTTTCTCTTTTCTTCCTAAAGAATCTCCGCAAACACCTGAGGCGCTTGCGTTAGCCCCGCACCTGGATGGAAAGGAACCGCAGGTGTGAACGGCAAGGCTAATGGATCTGAGTTTTGCCAAGCATCTTCCTCCTGTTCTAGCAGTTGCTTTGAACTGGAAAACATTATCCAGACAAATCCAAACACAGCTCTTAAGGATGCTAACGCCCAAGCTGCTACAGACACGAAATTACCAAAGTAGACACACGAAAACCCCTGAATGCAGATCATCTGGGTCGTCTTCTAATTGCTGTGTTTCATTCTCTAATGGGGAAAAGGCGTAAAACAAATAACTGGGTATTGGGAGCTCTGAGCGGTAAAAGCAGAACATTCTTGCATTTCAGTCAATCAGGTAACTCTACAGCTGAATTTGGAAAGCTTGGAACTCCAACCACTTCTAGACTATTTGGATCCAGATTATTTGGGAAATCGATTTTAAAATGAATATTAGTCATCTCCAAAAAAGATGTCGTAACCACAGACATCTCGGGAGAAACCATTTCAGCACAACCGAACAAGTATTCCAAGAGAATTTGCTTCAAATTCGAGGCAATATGGTTACAACAAGTTCCTAGTTTGTCTCGGTGGCCTTTGCAACGAGAATCCCAGGCCTGCAAAACCTCTGAGGCTCATGGACCTCACCAGCCCACCAACAGAGAAATACATGGGCACTCGCTGCACTGTCCAGCCCTAAGGGTTACGGGTGGGGGCTGGGAGAGTGATACTCAGCTTCATCCTCAGAGATGTTACATTTGGTCATCTTGCATGAAGGGAGCCAGTGTGGGGAGCAAAATGTACATCAGTTCCTGGCAGCACAAGGCGAGAAAACCTAGATGCCTGGGTTAACTTCAGGTTAACTCATAGCCCTTGCGAAGTGGGAGTAATTGAGTACCGTTCGGGAGCAAAAGCTTTTAAGGCAGGAGGCTGCAGAGGGCGTGTATGGCAGAAACATACATATGCGAGCCTCCAGCCACGTGCATGGTTTAACCTGTGCCTGGGTTTTGTCTCCCTTAGTTACTACCCTTCCAGCTATTCTGGTAGGCTCTAGCCAGGCAAAGGCAAGGAGAGGGGTCCAAGGAGCACCCAGCCTGCAGAGTCACCCACAAATACCCCCTTCCTGGCTTGGGTGGTCACCTGAGTTTGGAACCCTTAGAGAGAAACCCTCTACCTTCTATTCTGACGCCCTTACTGGAATCTTTTAGTCCCAACCAATGAGAAAAAAATTGTTTCCTTCCTTCAAGAACCTCAGCTAAGAATCATTTCACTCACCCTAGGCATTCTGCTAATTTCCTTTCTCCCATTCCTTATTTTCAGAACCTACACTTCTGTTTTAAGCTCCTGGTCCTGCGAATGCCCTTCAAACCTAACGCAAATCCTCTTCTTTTGTAGTCTGAACGGGGACCCTTTTGAGCCTATGATGAGGCAGCCTGTCCTCTGGAGTCCCAAATGCTAAATGAGTCTTTTTCTCTCTCTCTCTCTTTAGACACAGTGAACAGAAACCAGAGCTTCTGAATACGGATTCCCAGCAAAACCAAGCCTGGCTTGGGTCAGACGCACATCTTGAGCATAGACCATCTAAGCAACAACTTGCCAGCTGTCGCCCTGAAATCCAGCCACTGAGAAACTTCAGTCCCTTTCACCAAGGAGCCAGGTTCTAGCATCAGCACCATCTGCAGGGGCATTCAGGTAGGGCTGGTTCCTGGAGAATGCAGGAACGGAGCAGGATAGCAAGTTCTCATTGACAACGAAGGCATTGTGGCATCCACTCCCTGTCGGCAGACAGGCACTTGACAGCACCTCCTACTTGGTTCAGTGTGAGATCTCAGAGGCCCTTAAGAAAACGATGCTCAAAAAAATAAATAAAATACAGCACAGCTGCGTTCCAGGGCCAGACCTGGCAGTGGTGTTGGGCAGGCAACACAGGTACGGGGGAAAAGAAAGAAAATGAAGGGGGCAACAGGCAGAGTACCCCTTAAAATCTGACCCAGAAGCCGGGCTCGGTGGCTCGGCCTGTAATCCCAGCGCTTTGGGAGGCTGAGGTGAGTGGATTGCCTGAGCCCGCGGGTTCGAGACCCGCCTGGGCAACTTGGTGAGACCTCATCTCTACAATAAATCAAAAATTAGCCGGGCGTGCAAGCGCATGCCTGTGGTTCCAGCTACTTGGAAGCCTGAGCCGGAAGGATCGCCGGAGCCCAGCAGGTGGAGGCTGCGGTGGCCGGGAGCGGCCACTGCACTCCAGTCTGGGCGACAGAGTGAGACTCCAACTCCAAAAAAAAAAAAAAAAATCTGACCCAGCACCTGCTTCATTTAGACAAGAAAGTGGCTTAAGAAGTGGCAGAGCCGAGGCTAGGACCCAGGCCCACGGGCCCTCTTGGTGTACCTCGTCCAGTCCAGGCTGCTTCTGAAACCACCTCCCAAGCATTCTGTATGGAACAGCCAAGCTAATCTTCCCAGGCAACTTCCCAGCCCAGATGCTCAGAAAAGGCAGAACCAATTCACCATGAATCTATGCACTCAGGCATTCAGTCAACACCATGCTGAAGATATAAGGACAAAAATGGCACGGGCCCTGACCTCCAGAAACCCACAGTCCAACCGGGGAGAGTGTCAGTCAACAGGACCTCTGAGCTCCATCCCGGCAGCGGGACGGCTTTGCACAGAGGCATCCCCACTCTGCAGCTCCTTCTTTTGTGCACAGCAAGGACAGAGTTCACAGAGACCCTGCCTGAGCTTCCTTGGCCTAGGGCTCCACCCTGCTGTGCCTAGCAAGAACACACACGAATATAGATACATGTACCTTGCCACTACTGGGAGGGAAGGAAAAAATAAATCATTGGGAGCAGCAGCACGGTGAGGCCTCAGACCTCAGCAAGTCCCAGTTTTCCAGAGGCTACAGCATCTTTAGATGCCGCAGGAATGCACTCCTGGCTAAAGCAGGTGCGTGGAGCTCACTTTCCACACCAGCTGTCGCAGACTGCCAGGAAGCTGCACAGTAAACTCCTTACATATCAGCCTCTGAGGACCAGGTTTTCTGCACCTGGTGGTCCTTCCAGAAATCTGGAAAGAGTTTGTTCCTAGGGGTGTGACTGCATCTATACTGGAGAACATGACCCCAGCGGATAGTACGAGATGCGACCTCTGAGCAACGTAACGGACACTCTGTAGCCCATTTGTCGCTTGTAACAAACACTGGCGGCCACACCGTGAGAGGAGGTAAGGCTGTTCAGGCAGTGGCTGCACCAGCCCTGAAATCAGGGCGCACAGTCCCCAAGCAGACACCCAAGTCGTACAAACACCTGCAGCAGCAGGTCAGATGTCTAACAGGGCCAGGCAGGGGACCCAGGGCAGGGAGGCTGCCAGTCCGAGGCTCAAGGAGTGGAGTTTGTGGAAGCATGAGGAGGGTCTGCAGCATCTAAAGAAATTGATTATCTGCACAGATGTGAGCACCCAGTGTTCCAGCACTTCCAAACATTCCAATGGAGCCAGAAATCCAGATTATGGGGTGAAATTTCCCCATTGTTAAATGTGGACAAATTCATATTTCTCTCAAATAACCTGAGAAACCAAGCAAAACACATCTGCGGGCAGATGGGCCCCCCCAGACACGCGTTTTGTAACTCTGCCATAAGACCTTCCTCCAAGGGTCCTGGAAGTTCATACAAACCCTTTAATTCCTCTTCTGCCGGCCAGGCGTCACACCATTAACCAGGCAGGACTAGCAAGTTGAGGGGCAGGTCAGCGCGGTCCCCAGCAGAGCCAGGCTGGGGGACTGCTGAGCAACGCTTGCCCATGGGCCGTGGGTCTTGTCTGTGGGACCAGGTCATTTGGCCAGAGTGCAAAGGCTTTCCAAGTAGAAGTGATTCTCTGAGCTTGTGACATAGGAGAGGTGTGTCTCTGGACAGAGTCCCCCAAGCATCCCCGCAGGGCTGCCAGAGGAGCTGCCAGTGTCAGCCCTAGCTCAGCAGGGGCTTCCACAGCCTCTCCAGACAGAAGGGTTTGTGGGGATTTGCTCAAACACCGACTGTTAGCTGCGCACTGTGTTTCCCTGGAAGGGGATAGAATCATCCCGGTTGCGAGACAAGCACCTTTCACAGCGGCAGAGAATGTATGAACCAGGTGGTTTAAATTTCAGTTTTTGTCAACATTTGCTTTCATCAGATTGTTCTTTTTATGCATTATATATTGACATTCATAAATAGATTTTAAATGGATATAAATATGTTTAGGCTTATGCATTCATTTTTACATTATATGTGTATTTTTCTATTTCTTCTATTTCCTTGCTAGTGTCTGCAGATTGAGCCCAATACAATAGTTAAAATATCACATTTCTCCAAATGGATTTTTATATATTGGCATGTGGTAGCCGAAGCTTGGTGGGAATCAGTTTGTTCTCAAGTTCCCCGATGCCTTCTGACTTCACCGAGGAAATCAAGGGGCTCCAGGCATGTCCACTCGGGGACTCCCACCGAAGCACCTCCAAATCCTGCACAAAAGGGGAGATGCTGCACACTTTCTCTTTGTATCCTTTGGCACGTTTCTGTTTGTGTGCACACCCGTGAGCATTTGCACCTCGCGTGTTTGAAAACCCTACTTAAGAATGCTAAGGTCCATATAGTGTCATTAAAACAAATGAGTATAACCCTTTGGTCATCTAGGTGAAAGCATTCTGTGGGGTTTTTTCAAATTGCTATTGCTATATATAAATGTAACATATAGCAATAACCGTAGAAAGATACTGTGCCCTTGTGTATGGATAATTAAAATAGGAACATCTCTGGACTAAATTAAAATGTGTAAAAACCAAATCCTTATAGCATCCATGAAATTACAGAAGCTACAAGTGAATCACCAGCCCAGGGACGAAGTATCTCTCTCATTACTTCATGAGCCTCTTCCATGATCACAGTTTTACATTTTCACAAATCTACACGGTTCTTTTTATGTCACTAAATATCTCAGCTCACTTTTACTGCCCTCCTTATAGATATGCTCATTGGTAACAGCATGCAAACAGTCTCCAATCATTTAAGAGAAATCAACACTTTCAAAGCACTTTCAGTGCTTTTGATGACAATTATTACTACAAATTATGAATTAAAAATCTGAACAGGATGTAAGGAGATGAATCATATCTTTATGAACATAAAATGGAAAAAATGTATGTGTTTCGGTATCAGAAAATCAAAACCCTCAGGTCATCATCTATGCATTAAGAAGACCTGAACAGCTGAGAACCCGTACACAGATTTTTGCCTTAACCCATGACCTGCACAATCTGTGTGAGTCCTCTCCACAGAGAGCTCCTGATATGCCCTTTTCTCCTCTGTACTTTGAGCGTAAGAGGTGTTATTACCCATAACTTTTTATTTAAAGGAATTGTGCAGCTGGGAAAATGAATGAATTTAATTATCAATGCAGTGTGAAAAAAATCATTAGGGCAAGGGCCTGGAACGCCACATATTAAAAATAAACAAAGGCTATTAAAAAACAGTTCCAAAAAAGAATGTCAGTTTTTCTTCAATTCTTAAAATGTAAATACCAAAAAGAAAACCATATGTAAACATCCATAGTTACAGAAGAAATTACTCTTTAAGAAAATGTTAAATGACTGACTGGATCATTTAACTTTAAATCTATACTTTATGTGGCAGTATAGGAAGGTCATTTGATTGCTATGCATAGAAAAATGAGAATTCTAATATGTTCTCAAAGTTTCACCTTCATAAGACAAAATTTTCATTATAAAATTGTATTTAATGGTGAGCACACAGAACTTCTTCCTCAATTGTACAGGATGACACGTCCATGACCAGAAAGGAAGCTTGTCTTTGCTTTTTAAAAGACAGCAAAACGATTATCTTTTAACTTAATCTTTAAAAACAGCTCTCTATTAATATTCCCTTCATGACTGCAGAGTGAAAGCCCTCATTTAGCTGGAATATTGGGGATAAAAGCTGAGCATGAGTGCCCGGGAAAGGCCTTTCCAGTTGGCAGAAGCTCTAGGGGAGTGTGTGTTCCAGGCAAACAGAAATGCTGAGTTGCTCATTTGAGGTTCAGGATTTTCTGGTTGGGACCAAATGTAACCTAGAGCCACACAGACTTCCCATGGGGCGTTTACAGCGGGAACACTTACAAATTCCAATCTGGGAGAGCCCAGGCAAGATAGAGGGGCCAAGAGAAGACACAGATGACAGATCCCCCCAGGACAGAGGGTGGCCCTGCAGTGGTCTGTCTCTAACTAGACAGAGAGCAAGAGACCCTGATGGAAGACACGATGGCTCCGCCCGGGAGGGGAGGAGGAGGGTGCCTTCTCCTCCACCAACTCAGGGAAGCCTCCTTTCTGACTGTAGCCACAAGGGTGGGACACTGGAGAGGGTCAAAGTCGTCAAAGAGCACCGAGTGCCACAGAAACGAGGCACTTTCCAGACAGCGGAGAATCCAGTCTCCAGGCAGAAGGAGAACGGCCCAGGAACTGCCGTCTGTCCTCCGCTACAGTCTCGCCTTCTGGTGGGCCAGGGCCGCCATTTTGTAGAAGGCAGAAGCATAGGCCAAAACCCACGTCAGACAACAGTCGCCCGCCAAGGTCACGCGGTTGTGGTTACTTTTGTCAAAGCTGTGTTCTGTGTCCGTTCCTGCTTTATCTATTTCCACATCTCAGCTCTCCACTGGGCTTCCCAATGCCTCTCTGGAAGGTCAAGCTCTAAGAGAGAGTCTCTCGTTCTCCCCACCCTCCCTCCATTCCCTGCCTGGGTGCATCTCCAGCGGTCCCCATCAGAATTGTGCACAGTACTCCTTAGACCCCTCTCTGCGCCTCAGTGTCCCCATTCTGTAAAGCCAAGACATGAAGCAGAAGCATCTGAAGGTGCATGGGCCTGAGATCCTGTACATTTAGGTGATTTTAGCCTCTGATACACAAGAACCATTTGGAAATTCGATGAAGGTTATGAACTCTCTCCTCTAGGAAAAAAAAGTCAATGTTGCTCACAATTTCAAGAGGTTCATGGACCACCCCAGAGCTCAACACGTGCCCCAGGCTAAGGGCCCCCAAACCGGCTCAAAACCACCACCCTCGCCACCAGAGGTTTAATATCAAAGAAGCCGAGGCGCAGAGAAGAGGACAGAGTGCCCCAAAGCCACACAGAAGGCGAATGTCCGAAGTGGGGTGAGAACCTGCTTCCTACCTCCCAGGCCGGGTCCTTTTTCTGGGCTCTTCTGCCCTCAGCACTCCCTCTGTCCTCACCAACAGCTCCCCGGTTCCCCAGGGAGCGCCACCTTTTGGATTCCCCAGATAGGAGCTTGATATCTACAGGTCCACGGTCACTTCCGCTCCAGAATTCACCTCCCAGCAAGGGCAGGGAAGTGGAGAAGGCTTGAGGAAGGCAGGACACAGAGCCGGAAAAGGCACCCATGTCCCGCACTGCCGCAGCCTTCGGGTAAGCCCTGGGTGACCGTGGCTGGGAAGGGGCAAACAGAGCCAGGAAGGGGCCACCTGTCCCTTCCTCACAGAAGAGGTGGCCTAAGCTGTTGTTTCAAAAAGCACATTTGCTGTCTTTAAAAAAAACGTGGAGGAGGAGGAGGAGGAGGAGGAAGAGAAAAAAAGAAGGATGCTCAGGCTAGATAAATTCAGAATGATTTGAATACATTACTGTAGTTAAGTTTAGTACATAAAGTACCGGGATGGCTCTGCCGTGCATTTCAATGAAGCCCAAAATAATGAGGCACTAACTGAGCTGTTGCAGCGGCGTCAGAGCGATTCGGCCCTAATAAGTGGGAAGGAGGTGGCCACGGCTCCCTGCCTATGAATTGTCCTCTTGGGAGTTGGCCCGGCCTCCGAGGGGAAGGCGGACCTGCAGAGGAGAGGAGCGGCGATTGGGATGAGCGGCCGAACACCTGGAGGGAAGGACAAGCCTGCGGGACGTTTCCAGCGAGTCCTTCGAGGAGCAGCCAAAATCTGTCCCCTTAACCTTCCCAGTCTCCCCAGGGGAGGCCGGCCCGACGGGGAGCCCTAGGACAGGAAGCTAGCCTCTGATCTTCTCGCAGCTCTCCCCTCCCCACCTCCTCAAATCCTGCACCCCCGCCCGAGAACATGGACCCACGTAACCAAGGATCCGAGAAGGCACCAGCAATTCCCTCCAGGACCCATCAGAGGAAGGAGTTTACAGAGAGGAGGCAGGGCCGAGTGAGAAGAGAAGGGAAGACAGGAAGGAGAAAGCAAGGGCGGAGGAAGAGGGAGAAAGAGACCAAAAGAGACAGAGATGGAGTCTCCCAGCTGCAGCTGCCTCCGCCGCTGAATGGAGAGATGTGGCGTGTGACTTTCTCCAGCTTTTCCGGGGCCCGAATGGCTAAATCTGCAAGAACTAGAGGAGAGGAGACTGACTCCACAGCCACTGGATGAGTCATGTGTTCCAGAAACATCCCAGGAGCCAACGTCCAGGCTGTGAGGACAGGAAGGAACAGCCGTGACCCAGAGAAAGAGTGCTGGAAACAACAACGGCCTCCATGACGACTCCATGGAACCCGGCCCCCAGCTCCATGAGCAGCCATCTGATGCTCAGAAGCCAGAGCAGAAAGAGCCACAAAGGCACCAGACCTGATCCTTAGCCAGGGACAGGGTAAGCTTCCCTGTCCGACCTGTCACCAGCCAGGGGAGCTTGGAGCCCCTCTCAGGTGGGCCCCGCAGATGCCAGGAGCTTTCGGAGAAAGGGGTGAAAGTTACTAACCTCCGTATAAGGGGAAACCCGCAGACCGTGGCCCACCTCTCACTGAGAAAATATAAACAGTTAAATCCGTAGAATCAGCCTCCTTTTCTATTCTCTGGATATAACTTGCTCCTGGACGTCTGTGAATAGTTAACTGAAAAGCTGTTGGGGTGGACATCTGTTGTTTTTGCCTGCCCAGCCTCTTTCCTCCTTTTACTGGAAATAGCATCCCGATTTTCCTTGAGAAATCATCCTCCCCCACGCTCAGTCCATGTGGCCTTGGGTGGAGCTGAACCCACTCCCAACTCCAGGGATAGGCAAGTGACCCAGAGCAGGACAACGGGGACATCGCATCCACAAGCCACTACCATCGACTCAGGGGTGGGGACGGGACCTCATCGGCAACAGCCAGACGCCATAGCAGGTCTTTGTGTGAAAAAAGAATCTTTTCGCTGGAGTTTCGAAGAGGAGAGATAAATGTCTGGAGCTGCTGGCAGCCATCTTGCACCACACAGAGCATCCAAGCTGCCTGAAAATGGAGTCCAGGCAGAGGACATCGAGGCTGCATCCTGCTGACAGCATTCTTGCCCCTAGATCCAGCTCTGCCTGAAGCTCTTTTCTAGTCCTAGGATTTTCCGTTAGGAGCCATGACAAGCTGTGGTTTGGCAAGACCATCTGACTTGAGCTTCTGGGCAAGAGCCTTGACTAAGATAGTTGTTCACTGATGGACCGATAGACATCTAACATGTCTTAGTCCATTCATGCTGCTCTAGCAAAATGCCCAAAAACCGGATTCGTTATTTAAAAAAAAAAAAAACAGAAATGTATTTTCTCACCATTCTGGAGGCTGGGAAGTCCCAGACTGAGATGCCAGCAGGTTCCGTTTTCTGGTGAGGGCTGTGCTCTGTGTCCAGGAAGGCACCTTCTTGCCGCCTCCCACGAGGGAAGACCGCTGTGTCCTCATATGGCAGAAGGATAAGCAAGTATAACACCGCATGGGGCCTTTTTCAGAAGGGCCTTAATCCCGTGCACAAGGGAGGAGCCCTCATGGCCTAATCACCTCTTAAAGTCCTGCCTGCTGACAGCATCACATTGGCCATTAAGTGGCAACCCCTGCATTTTGGAGGAGATACATTCAAGCCATAGCATAATAGTTCCTCTTAGGTCAAGGACCAATGGGAGCCAGGTACCATGCTGCCCACCAGGTTCCCGGGGTCGCCACAAACAGGTATGCACTGGCCCCGTCGCGTTTTGGGAAAGCTGTGACTGAAGGACTCCTTCCCCAGGAATATATCAAGCTGTGAAGTATTCACAGTTTTAAAATTACTCATCAAGAGCCGGATTTTTTTTCTCCTCTGCTACCTTAGTTACTGATTATTTCCAGACCCATCAGATACACAAACTCTTGTTTTTAAAATGCAATCAGCATACCCACGCACCCATCTATAGATAGTAAGGAATAGGTGGCTGAAGCCCCTGGAACGTAATGCTCTCTCGTGCAGGATGAAATGGATCACATTACAAATGTACACTCAGCAGGAAAATACTATTTAGCCAGTAATTCAAGCTGGGGATGAATAATCAGTTCATTCTGAATAATGAACCAAGAAAGCACTGCCGTTTGGAAAACCGAAGGTCCGTTCTCCTCCTTGAAAGCCTGGTGTGGCTGTGGTGCACTAATGCAGGAGGTCACCACCCCACCGTCTCCAGCCAGTCAGGCGCAGCCAACCGGAGAGCCCACCCCCCCACCCGGCAGACTCCCCAGGCCCCTGTCTCTCATCTGGCTCCAGGGAGTTGGGAGCCTCTCCCGAAGCCTCTGGTTCCTTCGAACACTGACTCTGCAGAAGGGCAGACAGACGGTGCACAACTCTGTCTGTGGTCTCTGGGCAGGTCTAAAAGCCCCATTTGTTGATTTCCTCTCTTGTCCTCTGTGCACTGGGTCCCACCACTGGGCTGCTCGTGGCCAGCAGCCACAAGATCTTTATAGGGAGGGAGCCTGTCAATGTATCCTTGCAGGGCTCCAGAAAATGCTCTGGCAAATTGTGGGCAATGTCCTCTCAAGTCTTGGGATCCGATACTAGAAACATACACCAGAGCAGCATCAATACAGAGAAACATCTTGGAAAACGAAATTCACACAGAGCCCACCAGAGCCAATTTTGACCTGTTTCGAAGAAAACTGCACCTTTTGTAGGTGTGAGAGTCACCTGTTGCACGTGTCCTGCACTCTGCCCTTTTTTAAGCCACGGACATAACGTACTTGACATGACCCACACTCTTCTGCCCCACTGGCTGGGTCACCAGCCTTCAGACAGGAGCCTGCAACCTCCCGCACGGTAATCGGATCTCTTGAGCCAGGAGACACAGGCTTCCTGGGAGACCTAAGGCCTGCCAGACCTTAGTCTGGATTGTTGCCCCAGGCTGAAGCCATGCCCATCCAGAAGCCAGATTCTCAGCCTCCACCAGAAGCTTCCGGAACTTTATTCCCATGAAACACTGACCTAATCTTTGCTCGGAGAACTGCTATTTACATTAAAATTGGTCACATAATGAAAAAAAAAGTAGTTCATTAATATGCTAAGAAGTGCTAATTTGAACATTGCCGAAAAGCAATTGCAAATTCCATTTTGCAACTTGCAAATGCGATGCAGTGCAAATTAGGGCTGATGGACCCATCTTCAGACATTCAGGCTTCATCTGGGGCTTCTGAGCTCCCCATGCCTCCTGGCAGAAACAGGCTTCCAGACCTGTGGAGGCGATTTCTCCTTCACTGGGGAAGAAAGACCGTGCCCCCAGTAGTGGGCGGACAACTGTTAGCCCTTTTACACCGACATGGGGTGAGTCAGAGGAAGGCCATCGTGAAGGGTTTGCTGAAATTACCCACAGCAAAAGACGAAGAACGGCTCCAAATACACACACCAGGTGTCTTCAGGGAAGCAGACCTGTGCCAGGTCCGTGTCTTCCATGAGGACACCCCTCAGCCCCTAGACTCGCCCCTCTCTTCCAATGAATCACCTGCCATGCCCTGCTGACCTGACTTGGGTTAAGAAGTAGGCGGGGGGAGGCTGCTCCACACACCCCGTGAGTATCAGAGCCAGCTTTGGACAGGCTGGTCTCCGTCGGTGAAAAATAAGCCCTGGGAACTGCATCCGCCTTGGCCGTCCCTTCCACCTTCCCGTCATCTTCCCCCGTCTACACAGGCAGTGAGTCAGGACGCGTGTGGTTTAGGTTCCAAAGTCAGCACACACTGGGAAATCAGTGAGGGATCAAAAATACCCTTGCAACTCCCTAGGATGGGGCGACATCAGAGACCAACTTTCCCCTGGTAAATGCCACACAGCCAAATTGTCTTCCATCTTTGGCTGGTCATTCTTTCTTTAGTTGAATTCTAGATGAAGCGGTTGGCTTGCCTAGGGAACCATACTTTTTTTTTTTTAAGTGTGTATCCTTAAACATGAGGCAACCCTTTCCACACAGCAAGATGCTCCAACTCTAAGAGGCACCAGCCAGAGCCCCTAATACCCATGGCCAAGGTCTGCCACTACAGGGCCAGCACAGCGGCTCCTGGGTCTGCACCCCCTCCAGGCGACTGTCCTGGATGACTGACTTCTGACCAGCTCCGACTCCAAGGCAGGCGTGTCCGAATCCTCAGGTTCGACTTCTCAAAAGGATACTCACAAAACAAAAAGGAGGTCACAATGCTGTGGGTACCTGGGTAACACAGAAGAAGGAGTCGATCTTGAGGCCACACATAAGGTTGATAACAGTCACACAGACGGGCAGTGCCCAGAGGGAGACGGAAAACATAGCTCTGAGCCTTCCACGAGGTCAAAGCAAGAGGAGAGCGGAAGCCAGGGAGAAGCACTGTGTCTGTGGAACTCAACAGGCGTAGGTCTGTGTTTTTCCTGCATCTGAGACCTGAGAGAAATTTATCTGGTGGGTCCCCTCCAAAGGCGAGGACAGTATCCTGGCCACGGTGCCTGTGAAGCAGCTCCTGGCCCGGAAGCCCGGACCTGGTGTGTACTTAGCTCTCAGAAGTGTCTGTTTGCAGGTGAAACGGAAGGGAATGCAGCCACCTCCTCCCCACCAGGACTCCTGGCCTCCTGGGAACCTGTGTGTCTTCACCATCACGCTGTCAGTCCACCCTCTGGGTCCTGGCACACGACAACCCTTCCTAATCACCCAGGTGTCCTCTCCCAGGTCCCTTGCCCAGGGAGGCTTTCTGTGACCACTCTGCCTAAAGCTGATCGTTTCTTTATAGTGCTGGTTGTCATCCGGGATTGCCTCTTTCTTATGGCTCCGTAGAGAACATAGACTCCATGTGAGCAAAAGCTTTGCTTGTTCACACGGGCCCGTAATAGATACTTAATAGATATTTGGGGGACATGTGAATTGGCACAGAGAACCCTTCTGTAACACATTCTATGTGTCAAGTGCTTCTAAGCACCTTGAAAATATGAACCCTCACTTAACTCTCAGAGCAAGCCTTGCAGGAAGTGTCTATCACCGACACATTCCACAGATGAAGAAACAGAGGCACAGAGAGGCTGCGTAGTTTTCCTGGGGTCACACAGCTAGTGAGGAGTAGAAACCAGAAAGGCTGGTTGCAAAGTCAGAGCCCTTGACCGCCACAGCCCGTGTCTGCAAAGTTTTCATCTCCTCCCCCAACCCCAGAAATCTCCCGGACCCGTTGCCCCTCTCTCTCATGGCTTCTGAACACACTGTCTGGTTTTGGAACTCAGCAGCCTCATCCGCTTAAATTCTTCTTTCTTCAGCGTTGTTGGCTGTAGCTGAAATGCACAGCGCGGCACGGAGGGGCCCAGCCGGCATCCGCGGCAGACTCTGGGACGAGTTCATTACCAGGTTCGGCAGCCGCCCATGCCGCAGCATAACATCAGGAGCTAACTGCTTCCCACCACGCCCCACTGAGGTCCTCACATCGGCAAACCAGTCCGGGATGCATGTCGCTGCGAGAGATGACGTGTTCAAGAAACGCATTTTTCCTTGATTCGATCAGGAATACCTCTGAGTGAGGACGATCGGCATAGACGCTGCAAGGGCCGTTTTCCTCGTCGGTTTTCCAGATCAGCCAACCCTGGCGTTGCTCCCTAGCCAGCTTCCAGATGTGGGTGTTTCACGGAGACAGACGTGCCACGCCGGGGCCGGCCTCTTTGCCCTGCCCCTGGCCCACCCAGTGCCCCAGGTCAGGCAGGGACAACTGAAACGTGCACAGCCCAGGAAAAGTGCCTGAGAACTGAATGCAGGTTCTGGGGAAGGAGCTTCCTTCGTGCCCTGGGTGGAGATGTCAAGGAGGCCCCTGGGCCCTGGGGTGGAGGCCAAGACGCCGCCGTGTCCCGGCACATGGGCACGCGGAGCTGCGAGGGAGGACGGAAGCCCCACCCAGCAGAGGAGGGTGCCTGTGCCCTGTGCCCTCCGTGCCTACTGCAGCCGCCACCTGCTGGGCTTAGGTGATCCTTTCATCTCAGCCTTCCAAGTAGCTGGTACCACAGTCTCCCTCCCTCCTACACCGCCCTCGGAGTGCTGCGGGTCTTCCCAGCCTCCCAGCGGCTTCCACTTCCCCGGTCCTGCATCCTTGTGACTTCACTTGCCATGACCTCCCTCGGCCCATCCGCCTGTGGCCTCTTTGCTGCCTTCAGCTCCAAACTCAAATGTGTGTGGTGCTGGGCATGGTGGCTCATGCCTGTCATCCCAGCGCTTTGGGAGGCCAAGGCGAGAGGACCGCCTGAGCCCGGGGGTTCAAGACCCACTTGGGCAACTTGGCAAAACCACACCTCTACAATAAATCAAAAAATTAGCCAGGCATGGTGGCGTGCGCCTATAGTTCCCACTACTTGGAAGGCTGAGGTGGAAGGATCACCTGAGCCCAGCAGGTAGAGGCTGCGGTGGTCATGAGCATGCCACTGCACCCCAGGCTGGGTGACAGAGTAAGACTCTGATTCATAAAAAAAAAAAAAGTTAAAAAGCGTGTTGCCACAAGGAGAGGCTATATAATCCTTACGTTATATTCCTTCCTCTTTCGCTGCCTCTTGTCCAAAGAGGTTTGAAGTCTCCCAGGATCCGTGAGGGCCAAGGAAAGCAGCATTGTTTTCCCTGCGCAAATTTTACTTTCCCAGACTTGTTGGAATCCAGAGCTAAAAAAATCAGCTAGGCCCCGCCCGAATAAATCTGTCATTTAAGAAGAATGAGCTGGTCCATTTTACCTACTGGTATAACTACATGCCGAGAAAGAGTAACAAGCATTGAAGAAAACAGCTTGGCCTGAGAGAGGCCAGCTCACACTGGTGCAAAACACCCAGTTTTCATACGATTTTCTTTCTCACCATTAAATAGCATATTGGGTTTCTGGGTTTATACATCAGTCTCGTGACCTTGACGAATGGGAGTTTATGCCTCAAAGACAGATCCACTCTCAAAGTCTGAATAAAATACAGTTTCTGTATTTGTGAGGTTGAGACTCCAACTTCAAGCTGTGATCGGCTCGCCACTAGCAAATGCCGTCTTTCAGAGGCGTCCTCTGGCAAGTGCCTCTCCTCTCCCACCAGACTCCAGGAAGGCCCATTCTTGAGGGGAGAAAGCAGCCAGGGGTATACACACATCACAACCGGGAGCAGAGATTCTAATTTTGTTGGTCTGGGGTCTTCTAAAGCCCCCAGATGGCTCTGCTGTGCACCCAAGGTTCAGAACCACTGCCTAGGGCTTGGAAGCCCCAGATCTGAATCCAGGTAGCCAGGAGACGCAGCCCACGGGAGGGCTGAGCAGAAGCCCCTAGAGACAGGAAACGCCTTCCACCGCAGGGGAATGCCCCTTGTCCTCTTTGCCACCCCCCCGCTGAGTTCTGCCATGATGGCACCTCCCTGTAAGTCAAGCCTCCGTGTCAGCTGCCAAGAATAACTGCCTGCCCTCGCTGAAGTTCATAACTGCCTTTGGATGCCAGTTAGAGCCTCTAATTAGAATTCACTGCAACTCCGGGAGCTCGTGGCCCGTCCACAGGACTCCAGCGGCATCAGCTTTAACCCGGTGATTTAAAGCCTCCGTGGACAGATCCGCCACACCTAATGTGCATCTCTTGGTGGGCTGCCCCCTCTGATGGCCACTGAGAAGGGCGTGAGTTATGGCCCCAGACACAAGACTGAGAAGGTTGCGGGAGGAAGTCGCAATGATGCACGGACCTGGATGGGCAATTTGAGGGAAGCTAAGTCTGCCTCCCTTTCAACCTTCAAGTCTCCTTCCAGAATCTGGTCCCAGGGCCCACCCTGCCAGAGGCACAGCCGGCAATGTTGGGAGCGAGGTGAGGGGGACGGGCTTCCTCACCAACCCCTCTTATAATGCCAGGATGAAGGTAGCATAATTAGTCTTCACTTTCACAAGTAATAAATACACTCAAATTAAAAATGCATTTGTACCACTCACTTTACCCTGCATATATCATAACATGTAAATACACATTCCACTTGTCTTCCGCTAATCATTTGCTTTATGTTCTCATGTTGGTCAACAGGGTAGATAGCCATCTTCCTGAGCTTCTCCATGTCATTAATATTCTTTAAAGCGTATAGGTTCTCATTTAAGACTGAATGGGGGCCACTGCCTATGGCAGTGGAAACAACTGGAAAATTTGCAAATGACATGCCTGGTTTGCTTCTATTTGCCAGGCTAAATATTTAAGAAAGTCTTCCTGGCGAGAGCAACCAAAAAAGTTTTTGATAAGCACAATAATTTAGTGAGAAGAACCATGGACGTAATACCAAATTTGGCCTTGGAAGACCTCAGTTCAAGTTCCCACTCATACATAAAGCCGTTCTGAGACTTTGGCCATCAGCATCTCCCTGGGGTAAATTTCCTCAGTAAACTGGAAACACCCTTCTCTTCCTTATCTCTAACAGGAGGATTAGGGGGGGCCCCAGTAGGTGGGAGAGGCTACCTGAGGCAGGGAATGGCTGGAAACGGAAGTCACCCCGGATGGGGCCCCACAGAAGAGAGTGGGCTTGTTAAACAGGAGGAGTGAGGGACAAGGACGCACCCAAAGGAACCAGGGAGGACGTGGGCTCCCAGAGTCCAGTGAACTGAGATGAGGAACCTCAGAAGAAGAACCCCTGACAAGTGCTGAGGTTTTTGGGGGGTTCCGGGGCTGCCAGACCGCCGGGCCCGAAACATGGAGGGAGCTTGCAGCAGCTCACCCATCTTGTTCTCTGATTCACTTCTGGAGCCTCCCAGTGGCCAGGCTGGCATATGAGTGAGGGTGGCAGTAACCAGCACAGATCTCGCTCCAGAATTAGAATCTTCATCTTACCCTAGAGATGAAAACGTGACTCTTCCCGCAAGGAGTTTTCAAAATGCCTTGGAATTCGGCGTCCCTCAACTGAGGAAGCCCCTGATGCTGAGCAGCATTGGTCATCGTTGATTCATAAACCCTGGCTTGAGAAAGTTCAATATCCAGGAGAGCAAAGTTTCACATTAGACCAGAGAAGGTGACTTGGCCTCAAAGGACTCTCCAGGTGCTTTGCACAACGGTTCTTCCCAGAGACATGGCCCCTGCTCACGCCTTTACCCTGAGGCTGGCATTGGCTGGAGGAAAGAAAGGCCAGAGGGCAGGCAGGCCACGCGAGGGAGTCACCTGCCACCACACATCCAGTCCCTCAGCACATGCTTGCTGGTTTGGTCTCTGACAGTCCAGTGTCAAAGAAGAAACGTGACATCCGGTGTGGTCTCACAGCACCCCAGTGACCAGGGCATGCCCAGATGCTTATTTAGCCCTGAAAGCTCTCAGTAGATGACCCAGTCGCGTCCTGGGATTTCATTTTAGGGAAACATCCTGATCTGGTACCCGGATGGACCTCAGAGGTTAACCCAGTGTGAGTCTTCGACAGATAAATTGAGAACCAAATAGAGGATGTGATGTAACTTGCTCAAGACCACAGAGGAAGTCAGAGATGGAAGAACGCAGGCTCCCCAGCTGACAAGGAGCATATGAGAACGCGTTGGGCTGGGCATGGTGGCTCACACTTGTAATTCCAGCACTTTGGGAGACCGAGGCAAGAGGACTGCCTGAGCCGGGAGTTTGAGACCAGCCTGGGCAACATAGTGAGACCTCATCTCTACAAAAAATATCCAAAATCAATAGCCAGGTGTGGAGACACATGCCTGTAGTCTCAGCTACTCAGGAGGCTGAAGGGGAAAGGTTGCCTGAACCTAGGAGGTTGAGGCTGTGATGAGCTGTGAATGTGCCACTGCACTCCAACCTGGGTGACAGAATGAGAGTCCAACTCAAAAAAAAAGAAAGAAGGAAAATGAGTGGAAATGTGATCCATGTCATGGCAAAAGAGACCTGCACACGTATGTTTATCGCAGCATTGTTCACAATAGCAAGAACCTGGAAGCAACCATGCTGTCCATCAAAAGAGGACTGGATTAAAAAAATGCGGTACATATACACGATGGAATACTACGCAGCCATAAAAAAGAACAAAATCATGAATTTCGCAGCAACCTGGATGGAACTCGAGTCTATAATACTGAGCGACCTCTCACAGAAACAAAGATCCGAGTGTCACATGTTCTCACTCATATAGTGGACCTTGATCATCCAACGTATTACCATAAGAAAATGACTGACAGTGGTAGGAAACTATGTGGGGGGGAGGGGAAGGGAGATGGGATTAATGGTAGTAAATATCTGTCTGGGGACGGGGAGACACCTCTTATCAACAAGGGTGCCTGAACAAAGCATATTTGTATACCTAACCCTTAACTGTGCCCCATAATATCATAATAAAAAATATTGATTATAAAAAAAAAAAACGCATCCACATCTTTTCTCAGCCTGAAAGGACTCCTGAGGGCATTCAGAAGAAGACTGACTTCAGAAGAAGTTGTATCTTAATTAGTAGCCAGTTTTTCTCTCCTATCTCCTTTAGGTTGCTCTTTAAAATATCACGGTGGCAAATACGCCTTCTGTATCAATAAAAATATACAAAAAAAGAAAAAAAAAAGAAAGAAAATGAGTGGGAATGCGATCCATGTCGTGACATAGTTTGGGAGCGTGGGCTCTGGGATTAGGCTACCGACTTCAAATCCCTGCTCCACTTACTGTACGAGCTTGGACAAGATAATAGTCTTTCTAAGCCTCAGTGTCTGCATCTGTAAGATGGATACTAAAATAACGTATCTACCTCTGAGAGTCATTAAAAGAATAAGACAGAGCATGTAAAGAGCTTGGTACAGTGCAAGCAGTAAGAACATTTCTCTTTTTTGCCAGGTCATCAGAATGTCACTCTTGATACTAATGGTTCTGTGTTCTGCGTCTTGACAGCCAGACCAGGTATCCATCCCTTGCTGGGATGTAGGATCCCACTGGACTAGAGAACTCTGAGACAGCCGAGGGCAAAGCTCTTTCCATAATTTCATGGACACTCTAAGCACAGGGCCCCTCCCTCAGGATGAGGGGGACCCATGCCCACAGAGGCAGACCAGAGAGGTAAGCATGCATGTGCTGCTCCATGACCAGCCTGGATGTAACCAGTGCTGTGAAACTGGTCATTCCACATGCCACCAGCAACCAGGAAGTGGATATGGGGTCCCATTTACTTTAAATATCAATCTACAATGACCTGAGCCCCATCAACTTGATTCTGAAACTCAGATCTCTCCTCCCGTCTCCTGCAAGGTACCCACACGGCAGCCACCACCTTCTTCCCTTCTCTTCTGGCTCCCCTGGCCCTTGTCTGTTTCCATGGAAACTGTCTGGTGATACCCTGGACCAAGGTGCTGTCTCCGGGGCCTCCAGGGGCCGCGAGAGAAAGACCCCTGATAGCGCCGTAGGAGAGGAGCTGGGTCCCTTTCACCGGGCCATTCTTGTCGCTTCTCACCCTTCAACAATTCCCATCCCCACCCCTCTGCCACACAGGGTCCTCCGCTAATCAGGTACACTTGAATCAATCCCTACACAGAGCAATCGAACAAGACCCAGCTGCCTGGAGTTGATGAGTCGTTATGGAGTCAGGCACCCTGACATCCGCTGAGGCCATGACAAGGGACACCTCACTAGCCAGAGGACTGGGAGCAAAAAAAGAAAAAAGAAAAATAATAAAATTGCTATTGCTTCTGGATGAAATATCCTGATAATCACAGGAAAGGAGAGCTTGAAATCATAATCATAATCATCTTTGGTCTTTGCCTGTGTAGACCTGGCCTAAGGCTTAAATTTAAGCCCATGGTGACTCTAAAAGCTGCATGAGTAGTTCATTTCCCGACAAAACTGCCATACAGGGAGACAAATAATTTAAGTAGGGACAATGCTTCACCAGTATGCACATATTAAAAGTTTAAAATCACAACCTAGGGAAAGCCAGAGAGAGAAAGAAGGAAAAACAAACTTTTGTTTCATTTCTTCTAGCCGGAAAGCTCGCTCCATTCCAAAGCTGCCATGGTCTCCTCTTGGATGGAGAGAGGCAGCCAGGAAGGGGTGCCAGGAGGGGGTGTCCAGGCAGGAGCCCCACCTCAGAGGGTGGGGGAGGTATTTAGAGGGACAGAGACCCAGCAATAGTTCGCAACTGGAAATTTGCAGTGCTTGTTTCTCCTCTAGCAAAGCAATCAGAGGCGTGTTGACATCAGCTTCATGTAAATGAGGTCTAATTTCTCACCCCAGGTGGCTTCTACACTTTCCCAGGACATTCTGTTTTCTGAGCATTTCACCAAAACGCTCCCTCCTCCCCAAATCAATGTATGGGTTACAGATTATTGATCACTAAGGACCCAGACCGCTGCCTCTCTTTCAGTGTCAGGCTGAGAGCCATTGTCCTCCTTCCTAGCCTTTTAGCCATGAGTCATCATACATTTTCAGACATGGAGCCATTATTCATCGTCAAGTTATCCTATGCAAGCTTGTCAAGAATTTAAACTGGAAAATAAGTCTATGCCCCTTCCTGTGGCAGCACAGATACACGGAAAAAGTCAGAAAAACACTGCCGGTCCAAGAAAGAACTCTGAATACTTAGCTTTTGCTTCTCCCTCTAATATATAGCAATTTCAACGAGACTAATATCACCATTCTGCAAACCTGCCAGCCGATAGAAGTTCCCACATTATTGTGGTCTGTTTCTGAGGACAAATAAAGTATGCTGCTCTCCAGTGTTCTGCAGAGCATGCCACGCTATAGACAGAAGTGTTTCAAGTCAACACAATATGAAAAAATTCAAAATAAAATGAAAAGTGTCTGAAAACAAACCAACATAAATATACAGCAGTCCTGTTAATTATGATTATTTATGATCATAAGAACTGGCACCAGGACTGTGGTTTCCTTTCCAAAATCTCACAAACTTGTTACTATACAGCAGTTTTGGAGTTCGATAGGCTTTAAAAGGTGGCGTGTTGAAGGCAAAAGTCGTTTTTGGCAGAGATGACGCACGTCCCGGGCGCGAGGGCTCACTCGCGCCCACACACGCACGTGTGTGATGCCAACACACAACGAAACCTGTGTGGACCTTCCAGCGTCCCCCCACATCAAACCGCTGGCAGCGCGTTACAGATGTCTCTAATGAGCACCACCAATCTAGTCAACAAAGCGCTCTCGGTGCCTGCGAGGGGCCTGCAGAAGGATCTGGAATCCCACCCCCCGGAGGGAAACAGCCCAAGGAGCATCACCGACAACACTGAATATTTCATCGGGGATGACAGGACTTTTCTCTTGGCAGCCCCCACCCCCCCGCCCCCACCTGCCACTTCCTCCCCCGCCTCCCGATTTTTCTCTCCACTCACTTGACAAGTAGTCACGGCCACATCACGGCTGTCCCGCTGTCCTTGCGAGCTGACCTCGGCAGTGCGCGGTGCCCAGCGGTCATGCTGTCCTCGTCTCTCGCCAACCACATCTGACAGGAGACGAGGCGCACACGGCAGCGGCTCCTGGCACCTGAGACGCCCTGGGATTACACAGGTAAACCAGGAGAGTCCGTGTTGTCTCCGGACTCACAACAGAGGGAAAGACATGACATCTCCGACCAGGAGCCCACGTCCGAATATTCAAAAGCTATATCCTGCGGGTGAGGAAGGCGGCCCCCTCAGCCTTCCAGGATGAGGCCTGCAGAAGGCAGGAGAGGGGAGGGAGGGAGGAACCCCCCACCTGGCCCCCACCTGGCCCTGTCCCAATCAGAAAAGAAGAACACAGGTGTAACAAAGCAGCGGTGACAACTCGGGAGGTAAGGGGGCAGGAAGCATGCCCCCCCCCCGCTCCCAGAGCCCCTCCCAGGTAGGCTCCAGACCCCTGAGACGTGTAGGCACACAGGCAGCCAAGAGACCAGCCCTTCCTCAGGGCCACCCCTGCCCGCCAGCATATCCAGGGAGACGAGGAAGGTGGATTAGTAGAGAACGGAAATGGCGCCTTTAAAAATGACATGGTGGTTCTGAGTTGCTATATCCTCTTGTAACTCCTTTTTGGTGAAGTGTCGGAGTAGAGAAAAACATGCAGTATTTTGACTGAAATAAATGCTTTCATGGAAAACAGAGAGCCCTAGAGAGTATTCTAAGGCTGGAAGAACGTCATACTGTTTTAAGCAGGTGACAGTAATGTCACTGTCTGAGGGGTTAGGATATTTTTTTTTCTAGAATTACAAGAGGAAAAAATAAGTTTGCTTTGAACAGAGAAAGTTAAGCAAAGAAGCACACTTCCCCGTTGCATGGATAATTCATAGACTGCAGTGACATATTTCCCTGCTTTCGGTCTTTGACAAAAGTAACCAGTACTATTAGAGAGAGAATGTTTGTGAACTTCAAGCAGAAAACTAAATAAAATACAAACACACTCTTCAAATCACTCTGATTCTTCCAACTTTCATTACACCACCCACAACAACGTGACTACAGTGCATTTGTTCAAAAGCCTAGCCCAGCTTTCCTTGTATATCGTGGACGAGAAAGGTCTGGGGCAAACCCGGACAGAATGCTTGATCTGACCTTGACCCTCAAGCTTGCTCCAGGCTACCCCTCCTCCTTATTTTTCTTTTCTTCCCTGGTAGTACTGAATAGTCAACAAAAGGTAGGTAGCTTTTGATACTACCTTTTTGTACCACGGGCATTCACAACAAACATCCCTTCTCATATGTACACAGCACTGAAATATCCAGAAAGGAGTCTTGCAGGTGTCTTGTTAGAAGATCTCGCTGGGGTCACGGCTGCTTATCGGCTTCCTCTTTACCCCAGGTTGCAGTAGTCGTCTGATCCTGACTCATGGGAGAGTGGTGACGTCATGGGCCAGCCCTGGTTCTTGGTTCCACGGTGCAGCCATAATGAAGCCATAGCGAGGCTCCTATTGTTCCTGGAGCTGGCGTGGATGAAGACACCAGCCCAAGGAGCCCTGCAGTGGGGTCCCTCTCCCCACCGTCTCCACCTCTCACTTTCCCACACAAAGGTACAGACCGTGTCTTGAGGAGAAAGGGCACCATCCACTCCCAGTTTTGCAACAGTGCCTGGACACCAAGAAGAGGAAAGGGGAGGCAATCTCCCTGGGCCCCGGGTGCCTCTGAGCTCAGGGGCACTCAGAAGACAGCATGGTCAAGTGGAGAGCGGGCCTGGGGCACACCTCTGCCAGCCAAACTGCTGCTGCTGGATTAGAACGTGAAATTCTCAGGGCTAGACCAACCTCGAATGCCCTTGGGGCCAAAACCGCTCCTCCCCGGTTGAGACCCAAGAATCAGTCTCCTTGGAAAAGGGGAGTTCCCTGGAAGTCCCTCCCCCCCAAGCCAGCCCAGCCCCTGAATCAGATGGATTCGGGTCTACAGGCTGTACCGGAAGCCCCTCATGGGCCGCTGCGGAGCCGGAATCACGCACATGCTCACAACACTCATCCCGCCTTCTCCATCTGGGGCTCCCCCACACGGATGTCACTCAAGGCCCAAGACTCCCCAGACGCAGACACAAGATTTTCCTCCGGAGAAACCTCACCTCCCAACAAGCTGTGAAGGAATAAGACAAATGCCTTGATAACCATCTGGTGCATTTAAAGCCAAGCCCCAAAATGTAACAGTACTCCGGCATGGCATGGCCTCAGTGATACTGGCCATGTCACCCTGCTGCAGGAGACCCCCGCTTCTCCCAGTCCCGCAGTAATGTCTGCCACACGTCCATGTCATTAGCCCCAGAGAGAAGGCACTCCTTAAAGTCAAATTCAAAGGAGGTGTGTTGCATTGCCTGGGTTCCAGGGGGAGTGCAGAGGAAGGGGGTCCATGAAGGCAGAATCAAGGCCTGTAGTATTTAATCTAGAGCAGATACGTTTTGGATTCACTTGGAAAAGAAAATCTAAACGTCGTTTGAAATGTCAGTGCCAAAATCTCTCTCTAGGGTTTCAAGAGCCCTCACGCCCGTGCCCAGTCCACTCCCGTGGCCAGCCGGATGCCCAGGTTAGCTCACAAGCTCCAAAGAGGCCAGTTGCCCAACTCCCCCAGAGGATGCTCTGCTCTCAGCCCAGGACACCGTCCCGGGGATTCCTCTCCATGCATGACCAGCTGCCTGCTTGGGTGTCACCTGGTTATCTGGAACATTGTGCTGAAACGTGTTCTATTCTCAGCAGACACACCAACTCAGAAAGTTGAGCAGGGAGACAGACGTCAGAAACAACATGCCCCTGAGCTGGTGTTGGTCGCAGAGAACAACCCACCAACATCCTGGGCCCACCCAGGCCTCTCTGAGAGGGTGACATTTGGACAAGATGCCAAGGACAAGGAGGCCTCCTGGTGGAGGCGCAGGCAAGAGCAAAAGCCCCGAGGCAGCACAGAGGTGTAAGCGTTCCAAGTACGGAGAGAAGATTCTGTGGCTGGAGCACAGCAAGGAAGAGCAAGGATGCTCTTTTGATGGACAGCACAGTTGGTTCCATGTTCTTGCTATTGTGAACAATGCTGTGATAAACATAGAGGCAGAGAAAGGGGTAGAAACAAGGTCCCATGAGGCCAAGGTCAAGGAGCGATATTTTATTTTAAAGCAATCAGAAGTCACTGCAAAGCTTTGAGCAGGTGAGCAAAGTGCAAAAAAGACCACGAGGGTTTCAATGAGGCAGACTGTGAGTGGGGAAGAGTGGGTGCAGGGACTCACAAGTGAGTGTGGGGCCTTAGGAGTGGGTGCAGGGATCCCCCTCCTGGGAACATACCCGGAAGAACTCAGGTTGCTCTATAAGAAAGATACCTACACACGTATGTTTATCACAGCATTGCTCACAATAGCAAGAACATGGAACCAACCGTGCTGTCCATCAAAAGAGGACTGTGGTACATACACACAATGGAATATTACGCAGCCATAAAGAACAAAATCGTGAACTTCGCAGCAATCTGGATAGAATTAGAGCCGATAATACTGAGCGACCTCTCACAGAAAAAAAGAGCTGAGTATCATATGTTCTCACTCCTAAGTGTACCTTGAAAAACTACCATATTACTGTAGCAGGAAACTGCAGGGAGGGGGGTAGGGGGCGGGTAGCTGGGATTGACAGTAGTCGAAATCCGCCCGGGGAAGGGGGGGCACGCCTCATCAATAAGGGTACCTGCACAATGAGCATTTGTGTACCTAGCCCTGGATTGTACCCCACAGTTTCAAACTAAAAATTAAAAGAGAAAAAAAAAGAAGAAATGGGTGCAGGGCCTCAGGAGTGGGTGCACGAGGACTCCAGTCTTTGGGCTAGGGTAGGGTGAGGGGAGGTGGAGAACAGACACAGCAGGGATGTGTCTGGAGGTGAAGCCAACAGGAGGTGTTGTTGACTAGGATATGAATAAGTGGCAGGAGACGGGGCCTTTTCGGGGAAGGGAAAAGTCAAGGTTGGTGCTTTGGTCTCTACCTGTCCACCCCAGTAGTGCTGAACAACAACAAAAAACAACCCAAGCCGGGATCGATGGCTCAGCCTGTAACCCCGCGCCTTGGGAGGCTGAGGTGAGTGGATTGCCTGAGCCCGCGGGTTCGAGACCCGCCTGGGCAACTTGGTGAGACCTCATCTCTACAATAAATCAAAAAAATAAGTCAGGTGGGGTAGCGCGCACCTGTAGTTCCAGCTCCTTGGAAGGCTGAGGCGGAAGGATGGCCAGAGCCCAGCAGGTCAAGGCTGCGGTGGCCGGGAGCGGCCACTGGCCACTGCACTCCAGTCTGGGTGACAGAGTAAGACTCCAACTCAAAAATAAACAAATAACCCAAACTCAGAGGTTTAAAACAGCAAACGCTTATTTAGTACACAAGCCCGAACTTTGCAATTTAGGCTGAGTTGGGCTGGGCGGTTCTTCTGCTTTTGACAGCACTCCCTCACACACTGCCAGTGGGTTCGCTGTTGGCTGGAAAAGAGTGAACAGGTCACCTGGCTCTCATCCTTCAACCTGCCAGCCCAGGCATGTT
This sequence comes from Cephalopachus bancanus, assembly GCA_027257055.1. Taxonomy (NCBI): domain Eukaryota; kingdom Metazoa; phylum Chordata; class Mammalia; order Primates; family Tarsiidae; genus Cephalopachus; species Cephalopachus bancanus. Next base: position 4,611,467 of record JAPVLO010000110.1, on the reverse strand, counting down.
CTCACAGTGAAGACCAAGGGGCAAGAGTGGGCCAGTAATCACAAACCTGGTGGGATAGAGCTCAGGGTCTCAGCAGGTAGCACCGCAAAGAGAGATGGCAAAGGGTGAGGACGTGGACCACATACGCAATGAGCCTGCTATGAAAGGTTCTAGATATTTGGCTTGAATCCCTGGGTAGATGAAGTCCCCTTTGGTTGTCATGGAGCAGACTGGGGAAGGAATGCATTGGGGATTTCGGGAATCAGGAATTCTGTTTTGGCTTAGGAATATGCAGGACAGCTTCAGACTTCCTAAAGCACCGAGCAGGGGCTCGTGAGAACTGCCCCACCCCTCATGGGTAATTCTTCTCTTCTAATTTTAAATAAAAGTCACCAAGCTGGAGTTCCAAAGTCCCGAGATCACAAAACCTTTGGGAGATCGTGATCATGAACCCGCCATGGTGCCCACAGAGCAGAGAGCAGTTCCTCCCCACTCCCAAGGTGACAGCTGGGCAGTCGTTGGGGTTCGCCACATGATAAACAGGTCCCTTCTGTCTGCCACGTCCACCGTTCTGTATTCACCGTCAAATGAGCTGGAGTTTCCATTGACTCAGAGAGAATCTCTGATTTTATGCTGATCATTAGCTAAGAATATTTCTCTCCAGAGATTTATTACATTAATGAGCTCTGAAATTACTCATAGCAATTAAGTATATTGTTTTTAAACTCTCAGAAATCATCAAAACACATTGATTGTTTTTCAGGGAAACATAAATAAAGGGTACAACTCGTTACCCAAACAAACCCAGCATCCAGCTCCCTTCATACTGGCCTGGGGAGTTCTCGGTCCCCGGTCTCCAAGGTAGAAGTATGCCTGCCCACCTGAGAGACACCCACGTCCCTAAATAGTGACACCGTCTTTCCTAAAAGAGGACTGAACGCTGAGGATGGGTCGTCAGGCAGTGGATGGCTCTGTACCTGGAGCCACTGTGGGGGCTGAGACTCTGTCCTGCAAGCTGCAAAGCCCACTCACACACAAGAAGCAGAGGAAGACCAGAGGGTCTCAACATCCCAGTTAAGGAGGCCACAGACCCCAGCAGCCGAGTGTCACCTCTTATCCCATATTCCCTGTGTCCACAGGGACCACCCACCTCACACGGAGATACTGGCCTTACCTCCCGGTAATGCAAACCTTGGATCTTCAGATGGGATCCCAGCCTCACAGCCACCTCACTCCTCCTTGACAAGGCACCGTCATCATGCTCCCCTAGCCATTTCAAGGCCAGGTGATCGATTTAGGGCAGGCGCTAAGAGCAAGTTCTCGGGTCTCAAGTTGCCTGCCTTCAAATATGACCTTGACGCTCACTGGCTTCCCCATGTGAGGACTCTGGTAGAACACAGTGTGTGGCACAGAACTCAGGTCCTCCTAAGCAAACAGCATCTCTTACAATGTGGGTCAGAGAGTTGTCACATTCTCTCACTGAATTTTCACAACTTTGAGATGGGAACTATTATTATTATTCCCCACTTTACAAAGAATGAGACTGCCACACACAGAGCGTAAGTGATGTGCTCAAGTCATCTGTGAGCCTGGGGTTTTGTACCTCTCTGATTCCGCCTCCAGGCAGGGAGGCTACCCCACACAGACCATGTTGTGGACTGTGGATTGGGATCAGGCAATGGGAGCCCCTGTAACAGATCAGAAGGAAGGAGGGAAGGAAGCGGGGATGTTTATCCTCCCAGCTTCCTCCTGGGAGGAACGCTGCTTTCTTTTTCTTCCTTTTATTTTGGGGGGGTTGGAGTCTCACTCTGTCGCCCAGACCGGAGTGCAGTGGCCGCTGCCGGCCACCGCAGCCTCGACCTGCTGGGCTCCGGCGATCCTTCCGCCTCAGCCTTCCGAGTAGCTGGAACTACAGGTGCGCGCTGCCACACCCGGCTCATTTTTTTGATTTATTGTAGAGATGCGGTCTCGCCAAGTTGCCCAGGCGGGTCTCGAACCCGCGGACTCAGGCAGTTCACTCACCTCAGCCTCCCAAGGCGTGGGATTACAGGTTGCTTTCTGATGTCCATTTCCACGCAGGCTTCTCTGTCTTTGGGCTCCAGACTGCTGTCTCTCCTAACACTTCTGTCTCTGCTTCCTCCCACTCCACCCCACCCTACCCTCACGGATTCTCAATCCGCTCCTCCTCTTTTGGAAGTGGCCCTTTCACTAACCTGTCCTTGACTTGAAGTCTTTGAGCTTTGAACACGCCATCTGCTTCCTCCTGAGGCTGAAGCTCCCACTTCTCTACTCTAACCACTACTCCACACTGCCTGTGTCCTGTACCCTAGAAAACAAGAAGTTTAACAGAGAAGGGAAAGAATTATCAATACATTTTTCTTTCACTTTTAAAGCAAAACAAAGACTTGAGAGGTCCCTCCCTTCGGAGCCACGGGCTGGGCTTTGTTCAGCATAGTGGCCGGTGCTAGGGAAGGAAGAGGGAGCCCCACCACCAACACCCACATGGACCAGGCAGCCCCAGACACCAGAGGAGATCTGGTTATTTAAACACAGCCGAGGACAGCCACAGAACCTCCATTCGGCTTCTCTGTGAGTGTGAGGATCCAAGATGAGTGCCAACAGTATATACAGAAAATAAGGGGGGACCCAGAGCCCCAGGGCTGGCGAGCAACTCACCAACGTGCCATTCCTGGAACTCCATGTGCAAGGAAATGGCTTCTTTTTCAGCAGGAACCTTCAATTCTCACATTCAACTGAGGGTAGTGCTGCTCGCCTTAGGCCCACATGGTCAGAGTTGGGTTTGGAGAGGAAGAAGCCTCTTTCCCTTGCCCCCATGCTGCAGGATCCCAGTCCAGAGCTCAGGAGGCTGGGTGAGTGTCCTGAATGAGGGCACAACACGGGGGAAACAGAAAGGGAGAGTCTCCAACTATTTCTTGTGTCTTTGTTTCCCAACCATGCACTGTAGGCTACCTTTCATCATCCCCCTGCACCAGCGAGACCAGCATCATGGGATATCAGATGCTATGACGTGTAGGCCTTAGTTTCAAGCACTGTGAAGGCCCAGCTCAGGTCCCTTTGCCCCTGTGAAATGGGGCTCTGGGAGTCTTCACTGGGTCCACTGGATTTGCCAAGAGCTTTCTTGCCAGTTCAACCACCCAGCAGAAGCCCTGGAAGGCAGGGAACGAAGCCTCAGACCTCTCACCCCTTCCCACCTCACCTCCCAAGGCTCATGGCCTGGACACACAGACCCTACTCTAGAAATGCTTGCTGGTGGCTCCAAAGAGTTACCAAAACAAAGAAAATTGCAGATGACTGGGGTCAGAGGGGACATCAGAGATATCCTGGGCCATTTTTACCAATGGGAAAGTTAAATACCCAGAGGGAGGAACTAGACAAGAAGCCTGGATGCAAAGCTAAGCGCTCTGACTCCCAAGCCAGGCTTCCCAAGTTGTGAGCCCAGCCCAACCTGTTTACATTCATCTCCATTTCTAAATGACCCAAGAGCCTTAGGAACTGCCATCCCAAGGCGTGGATATCACCTGGCCTCCCAGAGCACGGAGAGGCACTCTGCAGCAGTGCCAGGGGCATGGTGACCCCGGGACTCTTTTAAGTTCAGTATTAATGTTTGCTGCCTCTGTGGCCTCAAGGATTATAATCCAGAGCCCTTTGCAAGTCTGGGGCTGTGTGCCGTGTGAACGCCTTGGTAGGGTGGTTAATATAAAAGATGGTTGTCCTTAAAATGTGTCTGTTAAAAATTAAAACCTTGTAGGTGCTTAATGCCAAATACGCAGATTCCACTTCCTCCCACCCTGCCAAGCATTCCCTGCCAATGAAGTATAATGGTTTTAATATCCTTTCAGATTAACATAGCATAAGGCATGCCCATTAAAGTAGCCAATGAACAACTCCCCTCTCCCCACCCAAAAGAATAAGGAAGTTAATAAACGGAGACAACTGAGGCTTCGGAGCGAGTTCTGAGGACAGGACCACAGGCTATGCAAGTGTCCCTGAATCCCAGATTCGGTAAGAGCTGTGTTGGCAGCGGTTGGAGGCAGAGGGGCTTCTCTCCAGTTTTCAAAGCGAGACCTTATTTTCAGGGTATTGTACAAAGCAGGGAGGTTTTCCCGTGTCAGAGAGCTCCCACTGAAATCCCACTACAGATCATCCCACCCTGAACCAAACTGCTGTGACGAGCCCTTAAAAGTCACCAGGGAATAACGTCCGATGCAGCAAAGACAGGGAGAGAAGGTTTTGAGAAAACAGGGGTCTTGTGGGCATCACCCATCTTCAGGCCCCGCCCCAGTCCCCACCCAACTCCCTCATGGACCCAAGATTCTGAACCGCACCATCCCCCTCCCCCACCCCTATCACACCTCCCACCTCAAAGCATGCGTGTCCTCCTTAAGGTGATTAATCGAAAAAGCCAAACAGCCCAAACCAGGCAGGACCAAGGATCAGAGCGGGGACAGCTCAGACTCCTATGGCCAGAACTGGCCAGAGTGACATGTCCAGCAGAGCTAACCGTGGCGCCACAGACAGAGCCTCCACCTTGGCCAGGCTCACGGGCACCATGATACGACGGAAGTAAAACTAAATTATATCACTTGTCATCATTAAGAAAACTCTGCATCTTCGTTCTTCATTTGAAAAGCTCTATATTTAATGAATGAGTACTGAGTCATGACACGCAAATGACTAAAACGTAGGAATTATATGGGGGGTCAGCTAATGTGTTTTTAAACCATGTAATTAAGGGACCTATTCGCGCCTGTCACCGATGCCACTCCCAGGCATTATGAGCCTCTACACGGCTGCCGTGAGCCCTGGGGAGTGGACGACACTTCGATAAGAGGTAGACCAAGTTTCTGTGCACACCCTCTGGTGATGGAGAAGAAGAACTCTTGCTGACCTGTGTGTCAACCGCCTGGGTCTGTGAGCTCTTTATGTGTATCCAGTGAAGGCACTGCCAGCCTCAAGGGAGGCAAGCCCCCTTCCAAGGAGCATTTTGCTCCTCTGCTTCCACAACGGTGGTCCACACCAGGTGTGCATCAGAAGAACACACACCTTTCTCAACTGCATTCCTCTCCTTTCATTTCTCCCAGAAAATTAAGTTGTCTTAAAGTCTGAACTCTGCAAAAGTGTGGATGAAAATGGCAAAGAAAAAAAAACAGATGCCAAGATCCACCAAGAAGCCTGAGATTGGAAGTTCCCGGTGAGGAATCATTGTCCAAGGACTCAACATTCAGGTTGAAGTTGGCATGTTTGAGGCTTTCCACCTTGCAGCTAAAGCTATTTTTTGGTCAAACGATATTCTGGGTTTCCTTTGGTAAAGACTCTACTCTCCGTTCTCAGTCATGCAGTTTGGGTGGGGTTGATGCCACATCCAGCACCAAGGCTGGATGCTAATTGTCAAAAGTCAATCAATATGGGTCTTTATTCTAACCACAGGGATTAATGACCCGATTCTGGCCAGGCGGCTGATGATTGTGTATAGACACAAAGATTGCAACTGCCAGAAACATATCCATTTATGAAAGGAGGGCTTAGAGCTATTAAGAGGGAGAGGTAACATTATGTGGAAGCTGATGATAAAACCAATACCAAGAGGGCCTTTGACGAAGTCTTTAATCTGCTGAATCAAACCTTACCTGAAGCAGAACTTTATTATTTACAAAGGCCAAAACATTTTCTCTCTCGTTTAATCCAGTGAGAGCTGGGTGGTTTTTGCGACATGAAGTGTTTCCAGAATGTCAAGGATCTTGTCTAGAATCCTGTGACCTAGAGTACAGAGAAGCTTTCCAATCCCCTTCTCCAATACACATAAAAATGACTGGACGCAAAGCAAGTGGTTGGACAAGGGCTGATAACAACGGCAAAGAGAAGCAGCTGTGTCAGTACCAAAAACAGGGAGCTCACAGCTTTCAGAGTGCAGGACAGGACTGAGGGCCATCCAAGACACACACACACACACACACACACACACACACACACACACACACACACACACACACACACACACACTGTCTGTGGCTGACCTCTTTCTTATTTGTCAAATCCTAAACTATCCTAGTCTTTAATACTTGGAAATCACCCCTGTCCTGAACTGTCCAAGCCTGTCACTGATTAACCACTCTCTGTCAAGGAGGCTCCCTCGCCTCTCTGGGATTCTGCTGGGGGCAAGAAAAATGTTGACGATGCCCTACCTGAGTCATCCATAAAAGCATGACACCGTTTCATCTGAAGCTGATCCCACACTGTGAGGCCTCTGTGGTGTCAGAACCGGGAGGCTTACGAACTTAGGGAGGGCGGATGTCCGAGTGGGCCCAGTGTCCTCAGCAGGGGCTGCGACTTGGCGGCAGGAAGGAGACACTGAGGAAAACCGTGCTGCCCCGCCGTGTACGTGAAGCGGCTGTTCCACTCTTCCAGCATTCAGATCAGGGTCCAGACGCGGAGTTCCGAGCTCTGCATGGGTGGAAAACACCCTCAGTGTCATCCACTCTGACCCCTAATTTTTAAACTTCCTCCTGTCAGTGGCCACACAGCCTATGTTGAACACGTCTAGCGATGAGGAACTCCCTCCCTACCTCCCTCAGAGGCAACGCCATCTTCGGTCAGTGCTGAAAGTCTCAAGTTTTCCCTTGTTCTGGGCGTGTATCCACATCTCTGAAGCTCCCGCCCCCTTGGGGATGCTCAGAACTCACTGTTCCCTCTTCCCCGGGAAGCTCTTCAGATATGGAAAGCCAGAAATCGTGGTTCCCCGAGTGTTCCCAGGTCTGGATTAAATGCTCCCTATTCATTCCTCATACAGGCTTGGTTCTGTGTATCTAACCCCATCCAGGCTGTACTAACCACAGTACTTTCTAGTGTGGTCTGGTCAGTATTTGCAGTACAACACTCCTTCTCCTCTCCTCCATTGTTCCTTACACTGTACTCCCATTAATGCAACCACAATGACACTGTGGTTAGAGAGACCAACAGAGATTCAGACCAACATCATTTCTTCTCGTTTTTCAACAAAAGTAAGATATGCTCTGCTTATAAAAAGTTGACCTTAAAATGACCCTCAGTGCCAATAAAGTCCCGTCCCTTGCTTTCTTCTACTTTTACAACGTTCCAAATAGTATTCCCATCCCCGGCACTTTGGGCCAGCGAGATAGCACACTACCTTGCGGCGAGAGAAGAGCGTGCCAGCATCTATGTCACAGGAGGGGGAAAAAGGGTTCTCTCGGCTTCAGAGATGAATGTGTAAGTAAAAGTGAAGGCTACTAAATTGAAACTGATCAATGTAGGCCACCCATCGCTAATTGTCACCCAGCTATTTTGTTTCCACGGGGTGGGTGACGGCCACAGACGTTGATGGATCCTGACCTGGACTAGAAATCTGGTTTCTAAAAAAGCGAGAGAGAGAAAGAGGACAGGAGCAATGAAGTTAGCGGCCCAGCGTGAGGAGAAGGGAGCGAGAACAAGGTGGTGTCTCTGACGGCTCAAGCTGAGGGGGAAAATTAGAAAAGAAAGCCCACTCCGCCACCATACGTGTGGAAGCTGGCCGGGACAGCTGGAAGAAATATCGCCCAGCCCGAGTCCCCGGCCAGGACTGTGATCTGTGCTGGCATACGGCTATCAATAACCCTGCATGATTAATGCTAATGATTTATGTTAATTTCACCATAAGCTTTATTTGTGCCCAGTGTTGAACTTAAGGATGTCAAATCATTCCTTAGGAGGTTGCTAGAGATTTTTAGAAGCAAAGTCTAAAACAGAACATCTGACGTTCCGTAGATCATGGCCCTGGCCACCCCAACATTTCTCTGTGTGACCAGGGTCACCATCCCTCATGGAGCTGCCTCTCATCCAGCCATGTCCTTGGGAAGGGATTTCACAGCACAGAAAGGGTGGCTCATTTTGGGGGGTGTCCGTCCCTGGCACTGCACCTGCCTCCATGGGCTACTGTCCATCACGGAGGCAGGATGAGCTTGCCGGATCTCATCCTGCGTGGCTGTGTGTCACCTCTGGAGTCTCACTTCCCCTTCTGTTCCATGAAGCAGGGGGAAGGCTCCGCCCTCTTCACAGGAAAGCTGGGAGCCTTGAACATCCTAACACTATGGGATCCTTTGCTCTCTACAATCACCCCCCATGCATGATACCCCGCATTCACCAAGATGCTTTGAGGGTCCACCTGCCTCCCCGGAAGCAGACCTGATCTCTCAGGTCATCGTCCGCTCACCTTGTTCCTGTCCACACATCAGTTGTTAATGCAGGCAGCTCCTGTGGAGCCTCCTTCATTCACTCCCAGAAACCAACGCAACACCCAGTGTGTGGCTAGCCCCACCCAAGGTGCCAGGGACCATGGTGGCCTAGAAAGGTAGGGCCAGGCAGCAGCTTAAACCTCTCCAACAGGCCTAGAGACCAATCCAACTACAGAGGATGGTACCGGGTGGGGTTGCCACCAAGTGAGGACAAGAGAACAGGTCAGACAGACGTGGTGGAAATGGAAAGAGGGTGTTACAAGTCAGCCCCATGCAGGGCCACCGGATGTGACAACCACCCAACATCAGGGCAGCCCACCTGGGGAATTCAAGCCACCCGCCGTTTGGGACCCCTGGGAGTGCCAGCCTAGCACCCCGCCTGGTCTGTCCCTCACTTCTCTTGTAAATTCCATCCAGGACTGCCACAATCCTTCCCCACCTCCTCCTTGGCTCCAGTACGTAGGGCTCCATCGAGGACCCAGGGACTAGTGGCTTTTCCACCTAGAAACCAGTCACCGCACCTGCCCTGCCTTCGAAATGAAACCCTTCATACTCTCTCCGACAGAGCCCAGATCCAAGTCGTGACCCAACTGAAACCCCAAGCCACGGGGGAGGTAAAGGCCAGATCCCTCCCGCCCCTCCCTCCCCCCATCTCCTGCTAGAAATGCATTATCTCCAGCTTAAAAGCAACGATATCTATATGGGTTTGTACCAAAAAGGAAATATTCTATCCGCCCTCCTGGCTTCCTGTGATGGAGCTCCACTAAGCCAGCTTGGTCTGGGCTGTACGGCGAACACCTGTCAAAACGTATGGACGCTGCCATTTATCAAATAATCTGCTCCCAGAACAGATAGGCACTATCAGCAATCTGGTATTGATCTGTACAGGCCCCAGCTATTGTTCATCCCTGCATCCCGAATGGCAGCAGGAATTAATGAAAGAAACAAAACAATGCATACCAATCACTCAGCCCCACAACTTTGTTTGCTGCACTCATTAAGTTGAGCCAAGTTTCCCCAGCTAACCAAGAGCTTGATTGGGAGACGTGGGCCCAAAAGGCCAACTTTCTACCTGCCAAAGGTCCCTCTCGCTATCCTCCCGCTCTTCCAGACCTCCACAGACCCCTTGCTTGTTAATGCTCTGCACTCTGAAGCTGTGGAAGCCGGGGGCTAATAGCATGCAAGAATCCCGCCTGGATCTCTCCCCGGGGCTGGGCAGGGACAGCCCTTCCTCCGGCTGCCCCTGTGCTATGGGTCATCCGCCCTTGTGCAGGGTTTTCACCCACACAGAGTCTGTTTGCCTTGCATGAAAGCAGACTCCCATGGGGAGGGATGGGTCCACAGAGGATACCCACGGGCCACCAAGGGGAGACGAGGCACTGCTGGGAAGCAAGAGTGAATCAACCTCCCGCCCCTCCCTCAAGGGGAGGTCCTGAAGAGAGACAGAGAGACACCCCCCCAGCCCCAGATCTGGGCCTCCCACTAAGCAGTAAGCCTCCTCCATCGCCCCCCACCCACACAGACACTCCTGCCGCACCATCACTGTGTCCACACGCGTCCCCACGCAAGCTTCAAGGCTCAGTTTAAGTGGCACCCCCCAACACCTTCTCCAAGCCCTCTAGCCAAGGTTGGTATCTCCCTCCTCCGAGCACTCGCCCTGCTATAAAATAACCTGTGCAGGGCTTAAAAAGGTAGCAAGCTTTGGGTCTCTTCCATCCTCGGGACTTAGAAGGAGTGGGGATCTGGGTAAAATGAGCACATAATTCTGATCCCTGCCCTCTGAAGTAATGATGTAGTTGAACTCATCTTTGCAGCCCTACATAGTACTTAACGCAATCAGTGATGGATGGATAATTGGATGGATGATGAATGAATGGAGAGGTGAATGGGTGGAGGGGTAGATGTGAGTGGATGGAAGGAAGGAAGGAAGGATGGATGGATGATAGGTAGATGTCAGATGAGTGGGTGGATAGGTAGGTGTGGGTTGATGAATAGATGAATGATGGGTGAATGGATAGATGAATGGGTGAGTGGGTGGATGGGTGGATGGACGCATGGATAGACAGATGTTGGATGGATGGGTGAGTAGGTGGGTAGATGAGTAGACACGAGTGGATGGATGGATGATGGGTAGACGTTGGATGGATGGGCGGAGGTTAGATGAGTGGATGGGTAGGTGTGGGGGGATGGAAGGATGGATGGACAGATAGATGGTGGATGACGGATGAAGGATGAATTAATTAATCTGAACCAAGTGGGGTGATTCAAGGGTATACCAGACCCATGGCCGTGAGCCTGCCATGATGGCATACCGCTGACGGGTCGCACTTTTCCCCAAGGTGCCAAAGTATCTCCTCATACTCTAGCCATAGTGCAAGGAGTTCTCCTCCTGACGGAGTAAGAGGCGACTCTGAAGTTCAGAGAGCATGAGCAATCTGCCTTGGATCACACAGAGCCATCCCTCAAACAACAGCCCTCCTGAAAGGAAAGGAACCCACTGACTGTCTGCAAAAATAAGGGCTCCAACTCTCCGGGACAAATATCTTAACCCCACTCTCCAGAAGTCTCAAGGCCATAGTGGGACCAAACCCCCACCACAGACCAGCGAAGGCAGTGAGTGCAGCTGAGACAGCACCACACCAGAGTGACCCAAAGTCCCAGCCTCGCAGGGTTGCCTTGATTATCTGCACAGGGTGCAGAGGGCCCTGTGTGTCCCCATGCTGGGACAGCAAGGTCTTCCCTCTCTGGAGGCTCCTCCCTGGCTGGGATGTTTCTGCAGAAAAGCTGCCGAGAATGAAGCTCTTTGTACATCTCTGGCTTTCCAAGAAAGGCAGCTAGCCCCACATCCGGGAAGGAAGCATGGATATGGAGTGGCGGCAACCGAAGCCTCGCTCAGCTGAGCAGGGCCTCGAGGGGGCCAAGAGACATTTCCAGTCTGGAAAGGCACAGACCAAGGGGTCAGGCCGGGCCAGCCAGGCATGCGACATGCAGCTCTCCAAGGACAGACAGTAAATCTCCACTCGTGCAGGGTCCAGGTATGGCGGCCGTTCCCCCTCGCTCCTGCCCAGAGACTCCCTGCAGCATCACCTGGACGCCCTCCTCAAGGGCCACATCACACGTCTGCGTTGCCAGGACAGGGGGAGTTGCAGCTGCTTCTGTTTCCAACTGAGGATGACAAGTGTGGATGACGAGGGTGGGTGGGCAGTTGAGTGGGAAAGAGACAGGAGGGAAACGATGAGCTGAGAGTGACAGGAGAGCAAGAAGAGCTCACGTCTTAGTTCCTGTTTTTCGGGATCTCAGAATAGAGTGGGAAGGACAGCCATAAGAGCCTGCAGTCAAGCAGGGACAAGAAACCAGACCGAAAATCCCACACTCGGGGGCATTTCTTCTTTGCATGCTGGGGATGTGCAGAATGTTGGAGAGAGTCTTGGTCTCCATCCGCTGCCCATGCCAACTCTGAGAAAACTGACAGCAGCAGAATCCAACTTCTGAACTTCCAAATTTCTCTTGTCCAGGGCTCACTGGTGGGCAGGGCAGAGTTTGGGGACAGGCATCTGTCCCCTTGAGTTCCTGCAGGCAACGCTGTAAGGACTGATGGTGGCACCCACCCACAGTCCAACTGACCTCAGTAAAGGATTGTTTTGCCAAGACTGGTCCATTCCCGCCCTCTATCCTGCCACAATTTTGACTGATTCGCCCTTATCTGAAATGCTTGGGACCAGGAATGTTTCAGACTTCATGGGTTTCGAGGGTTTGTTTTTTTTTTCAAATTTGAGAATATTTGCACATACATAAGGAGCTATCTTGGGGATGGAGCCCAAGCCAAAACACAAAATTCATTTATGTTTCTTATGCACCTGAAGGTAATTTTATACCATTTTTTTTTTAGTTGGAGTCTCACTCCGTTGCCCAGGCTGGAGTGCAATGGCAGTCTCACAGCCACGCCAGCATCGACCTGCTGGGTTCAGGTGATCCTTCTGCCTCAGCCTTCCAAGCATTCAGAACTATAGGCGGGTGCTACCATGCCTGGCTAACTTTTGATTTATTTTAGAGATGAGGTCTCACCAAGTTGCCCAGACCGTTCTCGAACCTGTGGGCTCAGGCAATCCTTTCAACCCGGTCTCCCAAAGTGCTGGGATTACAGGCTTGAGCCACTGTGCCTGGCCACGATATTTTTAATAATTTTGTGCATGAAACAAAATATCGACTGCGATCTGTCGCACGAGGCCAGGTGTGGAATTTTCCACTTGGGGCATCACGTCCGTGCTCAAAAAGCTTTGGTTTTTCGAGCGTTTCAGATTTTGTATTTTAGGATTAGGGCTTCTCAACCTGTACCGTATTCTGCGCAGGTCATGCTCTGATGGGACTCACAGAGAAAAGGAAGAAAGACTGACCCTTGCTTACCTACTCCTGTCCCGTGACACCCGAGTCCACACAATTCCAGGGACATGCTGGGGAGGGGGCTTCATAGAGGGGGTGCCACGCACAGCAGAGGTGGAAAAAGGTGTAGGGGGAGAAAGATGACTCCCACTCCCAAGGAATCCCACCAAATTTCAAGGCAGCAGGAGTGGAAAATCCCCTGATGTGAGCATGAGGCCCGCAGCAATGTGACCGGTGTTCTAGTTAGTCCTCCAAGTCCTCCACAACCCTGGGTATTAAGACCACTCTGAGTCCACCCCCGATTGCACAGTGAGCTAGTAATGGGAAAGCCGGCCCACAGCGAAGCTGCTCGATGTTCTGGAGAAAGCCATCAGGCCAGGTCCCTATGCTGTTGTCAGCCAAAAGGGCTGACACCCACGCAGAACCCAGAGAGCCCATCGGCACAGGCCAGCTAGCAGCCACTTACGTCGCCTTTGAAAGCCGAGGCCATGGAATTGGAACACACCGTTGCACTCTGGGACTCGACTGGGCCTTTGCTGAGACTTAAGCAGCTCAGGTCAGAGCGCACTGAGAGCTCAGCACCAGGCCTCTCACGTCTACCCAGATGACCGCTCTGCTTGTAGCCTCTACTACCCACACCTGCCGGCCCTGCCCCTCCAGGGTCCCCATGTGCCTGCAGCTGCACCATTGTCCCTCAGAGGCCTGACACCCCAGCAGTCTCGGCCTCCATCCGGTGCCCATGGGCCATCTCGTCCAGGCCAACTCTGAGAAAGCTGACAGCAGCAGAATCCAACTTCGAGCACTGGAGTGGAGACACCGGCACTCTCCAAGGGGGCTGTGGTGAGCCCAGGAGCCGCTGTGCCAGCACACTGCAGCCATCTGTCAGCAGGGGGACATTGCTTTGAAAATAGGCTATGTTTGCTGCCTGCAACTCCTCGTATCCCGTGGATCATTGCTCAACGGGTTCCTCTCAGGACCCCAAGTGCCAAGGTTGCATCCTGCCTCCTGTTCCGTGGGCATACATCACCTTCACCTTGGAAGTGAGCCCCAGCTTGTCAGGCATGCTTGCTCAGGAAGGGCTGACGTCTCACCCTCTCTTTCTTCCTGTTCAATGCAGCTCATCAGCGCACCCCTCCCTGGGAAAGTAGCAATTTCAGTCAAAGACCTTCAGAGCCTAGGGTAAGACACTGAGCAGGGAATAACAACAAAGCAAGCCCCGGTTCCTGCCCTTAAGGTCTCAGAACGCAGTGGAGAAGGAAAACCATGAGGTCACATGCCGGGGAACAAAGACAAGAAATCAAACCATAGGTCCCACACTGGGCGGCACCTCTTGGGGAATGTTGAGTGAGATTCTCAAGTGCCTCCATGCTGAACATCCAAATATCTCTTGCCCAGGGCCCACACGGGTTCCGATAACCCCCTGAGGCCTCCAGCAAAGCCTAGGTCCAGGAAGCCGCCTTTGGGCAGAATGTCTGCGTGGAGCTGGTGGCACAGGAAAGAATGCTTAGTAGGACTTGCTCACCCTCCCAAGGGCACTGCCGTCAGGAGACCGGAGCCACTCCCTGACAAACGGGACATTTCAGGCTGTGCTCAACCCCAGACTGCTCTAGGGCCCAGGAGAACCCCTTCGAGGGAGGCCGGATGAGACGACACCCGAACAACTCTTACTCACCCAGCCCCCTTCCCAGAAGCCACACTGAGTTCACACAGCAAGTCCAGGGTGTGGGAGAGGTGTGGGTGGGATAGAAAATGTTCACCTGTCCATGACTCAGTTTGGTTGGGCATGCACAAAGTATTTTTTTCACTTGACCCAACATTTAAAAATCAGAAGGTCTTGCATTTTTTTAAGCCTGTATTACCAGTTCTGTGGCCACCAGACATGGCTGGGTTGAATTCATACCTGGCCACGTTGGCTGGGGCAAGGTAGCAGGCAATAGCCCTCTCTCTAGCCCATTCCTTTTTTTTTTTTGAGTTGGAGTCTCACTCTGTCGCCAGACTGGAGGGCAGTGGCCGCTCCCGGCCCCGCAGCCTCCCGACCTGCTGGGCTCCAGCGATCCTTCCGCCTCAGCCTTCCAAGGAGCCGGAGTTACAGGCATGCGCTACCACGCCCGGCTGATTTTTTGATTTATTGTAGAGATGAGGTCTCGCCTGCCTCCCAAAGGCGCGGGATTACAGGCTGAGCCACCGAGCCCGGCTTAGCCCATTCCTACTGATGTCACTCCCTGCCTGGCCCCTATGGGTGTCTGGTTTGTAACCCTGGTGAAGGGGGCATGCCTGCAGATCAAGGCATGATCTAGAAGATTCTAGAGGATCACTGGGACCTCCCAGTAACCCTAAAATTGTGTGACCTTGGCGAGCCAATTCCTCTTCAGATGATGCTCTCCTGGACCTCAGCAGGTCACCTTGAAGCCAGAAGCCAGTAAAACTTTGCCGACTGGGGAAGTAGAATTGCCAGAAAGGCCAGGCCAGGCCTCTGAGTTCCTCTGCTGCTCCCTCTGTCTTAACAGCAACTGTGTCCTCAGCCGGCTGCTGTTTCCAGAAGGCAGGCAGACTTGCTTTAAATGCAAAGAGGGGTGGTGATTGACTGCAGAGATCCAGTAAACAAGGAGGGTTAAAAAAATAAAGCGAGGCTTCCTGTCTGCCCTCTGCACACTAACAGCCGCTGTTTGCTGGGGCTTCCACGTGAGTCACACGGGCGCGCTGATTTCTATTGCACAGAACATTAATAAGAGGAAGCGCTGACCCTCGATTGCCGAGAACCAGGTAAATGGCGGGGAGGGAAAGGGGCCGAGAAATGGCAGGCATTTTACGCCGCACGACTTGAAGGGAAATGCATTGACTATAAAGATGACAGGTGTTGTAGCACTGAGGAAAAAAACATAATTTTTCACTGATGTACGGCAGCCAGGCTAGAAGGAACACAAATACTAAAGTAGATCCATTAGCTGAATGACAAGAAACAGTGTTCACATCCACTCACTAAACTGTTTTTGATTCTTTAGCACCAACACGCAGAATGATCCTTACATTATGTTGCCAGGGAAAAACCTTAAAACGCATTTATTTCATAATGTAACTTTCTTGTATTATCATAATAGAGCCATAACGGTTGTTGCAAACACTATGGGGTCTAAAAAACACCTAAGTACCGTTATTAAATTGGAAATTTTTTTAAAGGGGGAAATTTGGAGTGTCTACTTCCTGTGGGGATGGGGAAGATAGCAGAGAATGGCCTGCCCTACGCCTCTCCTTCTGGCCACGCGCGTACCAAAGCCCGCGTACCACCAGTCACCGCCAGACAGGACTGAGAGAGACAAGAGGAAGACAGGCAGGCATCCGTGTGCAGTGACTCTGTGCACAAGGAGACTTGAGGAGGTACCACCATCGCCACTGCCATCTAGGCGTCCACGCCTCCACTCTGACACTGCACGCTCCCTCCTCTTCCTCACCTACCCCTTGTGCCGTAGCCTGAATGTCCCATCTATACAATGGGGACAAAAATGGCCATTTCATGCCATGTGTCTAGCACAGTGCCTGGGCATATTCTCAGTAGAAAATGGATGACTCTAAGGAGCATGACTGTCATTTGGTTACTTCCCTGGGGCCACCATGCCGAGAGCCAATGCTCAGGGCCGGTACCCTAGCCGGGCTGCAAAGGAGCCCGTTAGTCCCAGGCTGGAATCCTGACTCAGCAGCATCTTCGGGCCGTCAAATATGGTCATTCTCATTAGCATCGCTAGCACCCTATTTCAGGCACTGAGCTGTGGGAGGCAGAGTGCCCGCCCACCCGGAAGGACCTGGCCTGCCACCAGCAAAGACAGTCAGGACAGCGACAGCAGAAGCAGAAACAAAGAGGCAGAGCAGCAAAGGAGGAAGACTTCTCGGAGGAAGCAGCATAATGAGACCTGGGATTTAACAGACACAGACAGGCAAAGGCGTTCTGGCAAAATGAGCAGGTGGTCAGATATGGAATATGCAGGTGGGATCGTCTAGGGGTGGGTGGAGCCCAGCACGTGCACAGAAAGCAGCTGGTCTCACTGGAGAGAGGCAGGCTGGCGTCGAAGCAGGGAGAGCCTGAGCTAAAACCAGCTTCTAGGCACTCCTCAGGGCCTCGGTGACAGATTGGGAATGGCAGCGAGACAGGCAGGAAGGGCCAGGAGTGACCTCTCAATGTATTTTCGTCCTTGGACACTTGGGTGACTGGCACCAGCATGGGGATGAGAAACCCATTTGGAGGAGGCGATGAGGTCATGAGATTGAGGATGTTGGTCTGTCAGTTGAATGAGTTGAGTAACAATGCAAAAAAAAAAATGTGCTGTCACTGAGAGTTCACCACCAGGCAGGTACTGGGGTGCCCACTGTGCACCCCTTATCTCATTCAAGGCTCCCCTCAACCCAGTGAGAGGGTATTGCCCACGTTTCGTGGATGAGAAGGCCAAGGCCCACGGCAGCAAGTAAGGCATCCCGGCTGCACAGCTGGAGGGCAGTGGAGCTTGGATTCAAACCCAGAGCTCACCAGCTCCAAACCACACTCTCTTCATTGGGACTGTTTGTTTGAATCTGATTTTTAAAAATAGATCAAATAAATTTAACAGAGTGTATTTGAGCAAAAAAATGATTTGCAAATAGGGCAGTACTCAGAAGCGGAAGAGGCTCAGAGAACTCCACGCAGCAACGTTGCCGTGTTTATACACAGAAAAAAAAAAAACTGAAGACAGTAGAAACCAGAAATAAAAAGCAGATTGGTTGTTTCAGAGTTGCTTTCCTTATAAAAGTTACAGCAGAGTGAATTTTCTCATCATGCTAGCTGAAACTGACCTGTTGGAGATTTGGCTGCTGTCTCTCTCCTGACTCCTGGGAAGATTGGGTAAACAACTTAGGTTTGGCTTGGAGACTTAAGATGCGGTGTGAGTGACTCCAGTTTGGTTTGGTCTGTCTGGGCCTCGTGCAGGAGCTCGGTTTTGCTCGATGACCTCCGGTAAATTTTGTTTAGCAAATCTCAGCTTCTCCATCAGCTTCAGGGAAAGATGGTCACCGAGGTAGGAGCCGTGGAGTCACGGTCCAGTAGGGCTCATGATGGCATCACCAAAGACCTGCCATTGGGAAGAAATAAAACGCATCTGTTACCCTTTCTTAACGCTACCATGAATAAGAGAAGACGGAAGGAAGAAATCCCAGGCAGATTCAAGATTTAAACGCGGCGAGATAAAGCCATAAAACCTCAGGTGCTAATGAAATAAACCTTGAGATGAGGAAGATTTACAAAATATAATTTTTAATTTTTTTTAATTCTTTTTACCCGTATCAATTTACACAAATGTACAAGTTCGGGGTCCGAGTACAATTTTGTTACATGGATATATTGGCTAGTGTAAAGTCTGGGCGATTAGGGTCCCCATCACCCCAATAGCATACATTGTTCCCATTAAGCAATTTCTCACCCCTCCCCCTCTTCCAGCCCCTCCCTCCTGAGTCTCCAGTGCCTATCATGCCACACTCTATGTCCATGTGTACTAAGTATCATCTTAAAACCACACCTGCGGCCCAAACTATACCATGACCTGTCCCTCCCTTGGGCTAAAGACAGTTGGGGCTTCAAGACTTCTTTTGAAGATGCACATTATCCCTGAGAGGCGGGGTCACTGCCTACAGAAATCACTTGTAAGCTTTCTTTCCACGACAACAGCATACAGGAGAAGGGATGGATGAACCCTGGGCAAAGACATCCTGACCTGGGTCAGGGAAGAGAGCTGGGGAGATGTTATCCTTGGAACCCTGAGGAGTAGGTTCAGAGTCTAGGGTGAAGAAAAGATCCAGACTTAAGCTCTGCTGATCAAGTTAGTCTAGGACTCGAACATGTCCTAGCCAAGAGAGGTCCGTGTCATCCCAGGGACAGAAGGACTCTGAAGCCCCTCCACCCACCAGAATCCCACTTTCGCAACACTTTGTAGAAGTTGACTATCAATACTATTTTTCTATGTTGTAACATCAGATCACCTAGCGTGATACAAAGGAAATCACAAGACGACCTCGATTACATAGGTTAAAATGCAGTTATCTGCTTAGCAGCTGCAGCTCAGGCCTTAGGCATGGAAAAAGGTGATGAATTCTGTGGCCAGGCTTTAGTCCCAAGTCTCTACTGGCTGCCTATAAGGAGACTCTCAAACCTAATCACAAATACACATTCCTTGAAGCAGAAAAATGCCCTGCTTCCTGTGGTTTTTGTTTGTTTGTTTCATTTTTTAGGGCCTTTTTTGTTTTAATTTTCCAATCAATATGGTTTGCACCAATGTGATATTTGTACCTAATATACAAGGGGGAACCCCCCAAAATAAAATTTGTTTATAAAAACTGTGTATTGATTCTTACATGTTTAAACTTTAGTCACCATCAAAGTACTCTCCATCTGATTCAATACTCCTATAGAGACACTTTTTCCACAGCTCAGAGCAATTTTTGAACGTGTCAATTTTGATGCCTTTTAGTGCCTCTGCCGTTTTTTTTGCTTCACCTTTTTCACATCAGCAAAACATTTCCTCTTGAGGGTGTTTTTCATCCGGGGAAACAAAAAAAAGTCGCTCGGGACAATATCGGGCAAATACGGAGGGTGGAGTACAGGGTCATGCTGTTTTTTGGTCAAAAAACCGCTGAACATTCAGTGTGGCATGGGCAGGTGCACTCATAAATCACCCATCCTGAAATGGGCAAACATGTTAAAAGAATCTCTAACAAAAAAGACCACTGAAGCCAAACGCAGTCCCTCAGAACAACCCTAGCTGGTATGCTCATGCCAATGGGTTCCTAGGACACTTACCTAACGAAGGAACCCTGTACTGCAAGGGACTCGCCCTCCAAAAAATAATTCTAGATTTTTTTGGGGGGTCACCCCTCACACATATACCATTACACTGTTTCTTGACGTAACTTCCATAATAATTCAACATGAGAGATACGCCTTGGAAAATCAGCACACGCAATCTACGGTGAGATGCTGGAAACAAATTGGGGGGTCAGCCGTCTGATATCTTGTTATCTGTCCAAAAACAGACATAAATTCGCTGCAAAAATCAAGATCCACATGTGGTTCCTGGGAACAGAAAGATCGCTGGAAGCAAAGCAGGAGGATGTGGCTTTATGTAATTGAAGACTTAAATATCTTTAGGATTGTTTTTTTCTCTCCAAAGGAAGGTCACTTTGCTGTACAAGCATGTCAGCACCTCCTTGGTGGCTCTGTCCCCTGCAATACAGGTGCCCTCTTCCATATTACAGGGACACACTCTGCCAAACCAATATTTGGATTCCAGCATCATTCCCCACACCCCTGAGCCCATCTCCCCCCCGCCCCCGCCGCCTTAGTCAGGTACTTGGAGGCCCCACTCATTAGCCACAGAGTCACAGAGACTTGCACGGTATTAAGATGGCAATATCATCTTATTGGCTATTAACACAAATGTGCCAATAAACATAGTGCATAAAAATTATACATATTCCCTCGGAGTCCATAATCCCGAACTGATATGGCATAATGCAAAACACACTTCCCCAAAAGTAGTGCTTAAAGTCACGATGTACAAATTGAATTTTAAATAAATTTCCTGAAACATCACCAGTGGTTCCAGCTACATTAGCTATAAGCATTTGCTAAAAATAAAGCGCAGAACGACTGAGCCCATCCCAACCTCGAAGGGGTGGGACCAGTGGACATTTATCTTCCTTGCTCTCGAGTTATTTCAGTGGCGCTCACCACACATGCATTCGGGTGCAATTGTTGAAACAACCCCATACATCCCCCTCAAGAGTGTCTCCTAATTATCAGTGACCATCAAGTTCCAAAAGTCAGCTTGTCTTCACCTCATTCTCCATCAAAGAGGGAGATGTTAATTGCATTATCGCCTTGCCAACACCCTCTGAAATGATGGCAGTGATCATTAGCAGCCTACTAGGGAGCCAATCAGAGCCACCCCAAATTCAGAGCCAGCCAAGGAAGTGCTTCCGAATCCCACGTGTGTATGAATGATAAAAACACCAGGCAGCCACCACAGAAACCTGAGCACACACGAGTGCCCTCAACGCCCCCATAAAGTGTCCAACTGGCTGATAAACACACACACACACACACACACACACACACACACACACACACACACACACACAAAGCGGAGCAATGAAAAACTAGAAGTTCCCCCCAAGCCTTGGGATGTTCCCCCCCCCCCGTCTTCCTGACCAAGCTGATCATCCAGCAAAGAAAACCAAAGTGAAGTTGAGTTGCCTTGTTTTGTTTCATGAAGAACCTCTCCATAAATGTTGTCAGCACGCTTCCTTTTGTAGATAGATAAATACTTATGGCTATTTACACGTAATTTTCAGCAAAGACCAAGACCAAAAATAATTTTCACTTATTTTCTCAACTGTAGAGGTTGAGACTGTGGTTTTTCTATATGTTCTGGCACAAGACTCACCTGAGCAGGTGCCTTGTGGACTGATATAAGACCCAATGATCAAAATCCTCTCAGCCTTGGAAGGCTGAGGCGGAAGGATCGCCGGAGCCCAGCAGGTCGAGGCTGTGGTGGCTGGGAGCGGCCACTGCACTCCAGTCTGGGCGACAGAGTGAGACTCCAACTCAAAAAAAAAAAAAAATCCTCTCAGCTTTTCAGGGCCTGGTTCAAGCCCCAACCTCCCTACGTCTCCCTTCTCAGTCTCATCAGAAGGGAGATAAATCATGGAACAGATGATATCTTTGTGCTGTAAAGAGCTCTTTCAAAGATTTAATCCTCAGGAGAAAAGTAGGCAAATAAACAATGTACATTGAAGAAATATACATACACAAGAGCCATATGAAATTTATTCAACCTCAATCATAAAAGAAATTCCAGTTTAAACATTTTAATCTGCCCCACAGGTAGCTCTGTGAAGACCATCTCCCATTTGGAAATTGAGACTGTCACTCTTCCACAAAGCTTACAGAGCCAACCTTACCTGGGGGACAAACTTTTCAAAATAAAGGGACCTCACCGACTATACAGGACTTCTTTCTCTTCTAAGAATTCACCTTAAGTAAACAGCCAGAGGGGCAGCCAGTGATTAATGGTGAAGAATATTTGTTATAACTTCACTGATAAAGTAAAAAAATCAGAAGCAATTCAATTCTTGCCAAGAAGGAGATGGTTCAATAATACGATACACGGTGCCAAAAGACAAAACTACAGTCGACCCGTTAACAACACAGGTTTAAACTGTTTGGGTTCACTGACACTCATATCTTCTCCTATCTCTGCCCCTAAGACAACAAAACCAATCCCTCTTCCTCTTCCTCCTCCCTCCTTTGCCTCCCCCCTCCTCCTCAGGCTGCTCACCTGGAAGACCCTTAGGATAGAAACCCTTCCACTCAGTGAATAGCCAGTGAATTTTCTCTTCCTTATGATTTTCCCGATAACGTTTTATTTTCTCTGGCTTACTTTCCTGTAAAAATACAGCATGTTGAGACGCATGCAATCTTAAAAATACGTGTTAATCGGTTGTTTCTGGTCATCAGTAAGGCTTCTGGTCAGCAGTAGGCTATTAGTAGTTAAGTATGGGGCAAAGTTTTATGACGACTTCGACTGTGTGGTGGAGGTGAAGGTGGCCCCTCACCCCCGAGTTGCTTAAGGGTCAACTAGAGTCAGGCAGAACTCCATTCCCTAAACTTAGAATAAGTGATCCAATCCACTGAGCAAAGGAGTTTGGCTTTATAGATAGAGAAAAAAGCAGAAGTAAAGAACAAAGAGCGTCTTGTTACATTTAGACAGAACAATAGAAAAATAACTGGTTATCACCAGGCTACTGCAGGCTTCCTTTTCTGTGTAAGGGTTGAAGCAGAGGGAGCTTCATTATCATGCCGATTGCAGATTTCAACTGGCCTGTTTGGGAGGTTGGCTGTTGTATCTCTCCAGCTTTCTCGGGAGGTCTGAAAACAACCTAGTTTAGGTTTGGTGACCTGGAACTTTAGCACCGGTAACTCCATTTTGAATTTTAGTCTGGTCTGGTGGGGCCTAGTGCAGGAGCTAAGTTCAAAACAGTGGCCTCCTATAATTTTTATTTAACACATCCATAAAATGCAACTCTGTGAATTCTTAAAATTGAACAAAAGAAGTCTGGGAAAACAGACACAGAAAATGTTTACAATATGTTAAGGGGGAGAGGAAAGGGAGGATATAAAAGCTATATGTATCATTGAATCCCAATTTTGAAAAAATAAGAAGACATCTAAATGCCCACGGGCCTGTAGAGAAATACATAAAAAATTTAACAAGGTTTATCTCTGGATAGTGGGATTACAAGCAGTTTTTATTTTCTTCTTGAAACTTCCTTATATTTTCAAATGTTTAAAAATAAATTTCTGTTACTCCTATATTCAGAGAGTCATGCTTTGCGTTTGTTCTTCCCAGGCTCTGAGCCCCCACAGCACTTGCTGTCGGAATGACTTACCACAAAGTGCATGCTACTCCCAGCTCTTGAGAACTTTCTGGTATCTGCTCCCGGCTGGGCCTCCAGCAGGCTGGGAATCAAGCCTCCTCCTCCCTGGCTCTTCAGCCAAGATCTGCAAGCTCAGTTCCTTATTTCTGTCGTTTGCCCTCAGTTATCCCCACCTCGATCGCCTAGCTTGTATCCACAAATCCTGGACAAGGTGCCGTGCTTCCCCTGAGGAACTGGAGGGCAGAGATAGGGAAGGCAGAGACAGAAAGAGGAAGGGGTTTGAGAAATTCTCCTTAGTCCTGCTGGGAAATTGGCTACAGACTCAGCCTATGCACATGTTTCACTTAACAGGAATTTTTTTATAGGTAGTTGTCATCAGACCAGGGGATGGGGTGAGCCTGCTGCCAGCTGTCCTGTCTGTGAGCCTCCGCCTTGAGGGGTCTGAGAAAGGAGACTGGGAACTAGTTCAGCTCTTCCCAAGCCAGGGTGGCCTGATCGTGTCACCAAAGCAAGTGTGATGCCAGTGACAGACAGAGACTCGGCAATCTGTTTCAACACTACAGTAAAACAGGCTAGGATGAACTTGGATTATCGTCTAACGTGGCACCTTCCCAACCGCTTGCGAGGACACTGTGGCTTTTTTCTGATTTTACCTTGCACCCTGAGAACCGTGAGAAGGTTCCCTTTTGTTTGTCCCTAAAGCGTGGCTTTTTCCGACGTTGCCAGGCCCCTAGGAAGATCATCAGAGCCCCCGACGCCTTGCCCCTCCCCCACGTACTCCCTGTCTTTCCTCTCCTGGCCCGCAGGGGAAGCACAGCGGTCCTGGATGCACCAAAAAGCAGGAGGGTCCTTCCACCACCGAAGCCATCGTTGGCCTTTGATGGGAGGCGCCGTTGCGGAAAGGAGAGAAGAGCCCCCACCCGACGGCTCCCACCGACCTTACCACCCACGGATGCACAGCCAAACGAATCTGTCACATCGTAGGCGCTCTTGGCAGCCACCCACTTCCCTTTCCAGATGGCCGTTACTGCAATTTCAGCCACTGGGAGCTCCTGGATGGGCACCGGCTCTGGCCAGGCTCTGTCCCTAGCTGGGTTGGTCAGGCAAACCAATCGCCCGCTCTTTGCCTGCAAAATGCCAAGGGAGTCTGATCCAAGCAGATGGGTTCCCACTGATGGCCTACTCCAGGCCTGAAGGAACACAGACGGCAGGCACAGAAAAATGGCCTCACCACTCCACCCAAGCCAGGTCTTCCTGCCAGAGAACCTCCTTTCGCATCAGGTTACTGGCAGCACCTCTGTTCTAACCCAAGGCCAGCACCAGCTCTCAGAGCTCCAGCCACGACGAGCCCTTCCCACCAAAGGAAGCTCACCCCAGAACATGGCTCTCAGCACCCCAGGGGAGAATGGATGGATGTTTATTGGCTTCATCCCAGCAGTTTCTAACACGATGCCATTCTCTTTCAACTTTCTCCACCAACAGGGTCGGGCCGGCGACGGGCCTCAGCTGCAGTTAGCTTGACATGACTAGCAGCCTCGACAAATTAAATGAGGCAGGGAGGCCGTGCAGTGATCATTCCATTATGTCCCCTCTGCTTCTTGTCCACGCGTGACTCACACCGTCACTGTTAGAAGGTGGGGCATCTGATTGAATCAACACTTCATCTCCCTGCAGTCACAGACGAGGGTCGAGGGGACAGCGGGTGCACTGTCCCTCATTCCTTTATTTGCTGAGGACCTTGCTGGAGACAGCTGGGTGGGGGGAGGACGGCTTGTGAGGGACCCTGACCCTGTTTCAGGTAAGCTTCTGATTTACCGTTCATTGTGCTTTCGAACGAATAATTTTTATATAATAATTCCACTAGCAAGCACCAAACCTTCTTCTTGGGAATGCAATTAGGGGAAAAATTAGCAATAAATTGTTTTCGGTACTTAACCCAGCTCCAGATTTATGGTTGCCGGAATTTATTGTTTCAGAGGCCTGAAAAATGGCGATTAATTTTGTCCCATTTCCTGTCATTCGCCCTCAAAACCGAAATGCAGCTGAGGAGCTGTCCACGCCCTGGGTCGTCCCTCCTGTTACAAACCTCAAAACTCAACCCCTCCAGGCGGTCATCTCGAAGGCAGAGAGGAGAACATCCCTTTCTCAACAAGCTTCTCCTTCGCTTCCAGCCCAGCCACAGCTGCCAGAAGATCCAGGCTGCCCTCGGAGCAGCAATGTGCTGTACAGAGTAAGTATAAATGGAGAAGCACTGAGTTAGGCTCTGACGGCCAGTGCTGGATGTATCCGTTTGCCCTATAAATAAGCACTGATCACCTCCATTTTATTGAACTCATTTTCCAGGCAAGCAAAGACCACAAGATTCCTCTGCACATTTTCTCTTTACACCCTCTAGTACTGCTGCTAGTGTCAACTCCGACAGATTTATAGCCCATTCATTCATGGGAACAAAAACCCTGCCACGGCTGGTCATGGGACACGCAATAGCAGTTAGTTCAAAAGATAACAGCTGCAATACCTCACCTCTCCATTCAGCACTATAGAGCCAGCACTACTTTGGAGGTAATAAATGCTTCTTGTTTGTGTGCTCTGAGTCATAATCCGCGAATAACCGTGGTTGGCCTCACCCCAGGCCCCGCCCCCAGGGAAACCGCTTTCTGCCCCCTCCCTGCTCCCCCGTCCCCCCCTTAACTCCAGCCCCTTTCTGCTAAAGGCAGCCCCTCGTGGAACAAGAAAAGAAGACCAGGTTTCTTCCTTCCAGTCCCCCAGTGTGGGCTGTGGCCAGTCTGCTGAACCATCGCAACTCTAGCAATTATGCCATGCAGAAAAGCCAGGCTTCCTCCTGGTGAGTGGCAATACGGGTGCATGCACTTGCCTCGCCAGCTGATCGGACACAGAGCTGGGGTGGGGGCCCGTCCCCACAAGAGGAGGCAGCTGGTCTGACTGGTCTACCACCATCCTCAGAACCTGGAACGTGCCAGGCCCAGAGCAAGCACACAGCAAACATGCACTGAGTGAATCAGTGGGCTTGTATTTAAAGTAAAGGATCTAAACTGGAAGAGAATCTGTTCCAAAACCCTCCTTTGACAGACAAGGAATCTGCAGCTCAGAGCAGGGATAGGTTTGGTCCAAGAAGCAATACAGTGGCTAAGCCTTCCACCTTATTTTGAAGTTGGTTTTGACCACGCACAGGCCTCAGCTGACTCTTCTGTACAAATGGGACTGTTAATTCTACCTAACTCAGGGTAGTTGCTACCGTTAAATGTGTACGGTGTGAGCCAAATAATATGGATTCTCTAATAAACTGATTATTTTAATTGGAGAAACAAGATGTCCACCCAAAAAAACATTAAGAAAGAGCTCTAGAAGACAGAAGGTCATTGAGGATGAGTTATGGCTTTTAGATAAATGCCTTCAGTTTTTGAAACCCTCCGATGTCCCCATCCATACTCCGTGGCCTGTGTTCTTTGGAGATGTGTCATGGTTGCTATCATTCCGATGCTCTGACAATTAATCAGCCAAGAAAAAGGCCAAGAACGCAAGGCTAAGCCTTTCCTCTGGGGTCCTCCCACCCGGGCCTGCGGGCTCCCCTCTCCTGAGGCCCCCGTGGGAGATGGGGCTCGGAGAAGGTGCAGGTTCACCGTCCACAGTTGACGTGAAAGTTGAGCTCCTCCAGGCTGTGGAAGGTGCCAGAGAAAGAAGCCAAAGTTAAACCCCCCATGAAAACATGCAATTCAGTGGGGAGAGAAGAGGCTGTGAAACGCATAGAAAGTGACACCGGGCATCAGTTACCATAAGTACATTCTTCGCTAATCAATCAGCTTTTATTGTGATGCCTCTAGCTCAGCTCATAAGGCCGGAAAGCAGCTTCGGCAGCAGTTTAAAATGTTTCCAGTTTAATAATCCCTGCTAATTGAAAGCAGCTCAGAAACCGGGAAGGTGGGGGTAGAAGGCGCACCCGCTCGGTTTATGGCAACAGAGCCATTCCTAGGGGAAACAAAATAACCTTTGATGCGGGTTCCCCATCCCCAAACAACTAATTCCCACAACTGTCTGCTTCGGCAGCCGGGTCCTTTCTTCTTATGTTTTAATTGTGGAACGTTATAGCAGCAGAATTGCTGGGAAACCTGTTTTCATCTGTGGAAAATTAACCACCCCCTGCTGCAAAAACTGAATTTTTTTTCCTTCAACACGGAATTACATTCATTTTTATAATTGTTCTTTCCTTTCAAATCACCTAATTTGACAAATACCGGGCAACGTTATAGTTCATCTGCTAAAGAGTGTCTTTACGAGTTGAGGCTTCAATGCTTTAATGGAGAAATTGCCTGATTTAAGTAAATCATGTCACCTTCACCCTTACAATCATATTTGTTGCAGACGTCTGCTGACCTAACCTGCAGAGCAAAAACAAAAACACATTTATATTCCCAGGCTGAGATATTTGGTTCAAAAGATGTACCAATAGGTCACAGTGAAAAGTAATTTTAGCGCACGGCAAAGGTACAATTTAAGTACACTTTTGACAGTTTTTACACATACATAATTATTCAGTATTGTAATTTAAACAGGTGAAAGACAGGTCTTGGCACCAAAGCCTCTGTCCTAGTGTCTTTACCTTCCCGGGCAGAGCTACAGTCGGGAACGTAGATAGAAGGGTGCTGTCATCTGTCTGACGTGCAGAGAATCCGCTGGGCCCGTCTTTTTCCTTTCCTCCGTACAAACCTATCCCAAAAGTTCAATCCCAACACCTAGATCTTGATCCTGGGAATCTCTGTTCATACGCAGCTTCCCCGGCTATTTTTTTAAAAAGGTATCGCCAGAAAAGGGGGGCGGAATCTTAGCCCTTGAGGGAGCCCAAGGACTAATGGATGCAACTGGTAGTCGTGCGGGGTGGAGGAGTGGAACAGATGGAGCAAGGGCCAGTGTAAGGAGGACAGTTCCATTCTTTTTCCCAGGCTTGCCTCGACTCGGATAATCCCGTCAGGAGACCACAGACGACTGGGGAAACCTAAGATGTTGGTGGCCAGACTACTAAGAAGTCGCCCTTAGGAAAAGCATCTCTTGCCTCGAGTCAAAATCTCTCCTTCCGATGTGCTGTCTCCTAAGGAATCCTTGGCTTGCAAAGAAATCGCAGCTGTAGTTCTAAATCCAGAGCAGAGGCAGGGATCATCCCAACCAGAGAGTCCCCCAGCTTGAAGAAGGAAAGGAATTGAGAAGAGATTGAATTGTGAGGGAGAGACAGATGGACAGCCAGCCAGGGAGAAGGCATGCACATCTTCATTCTCAGATAACCACAGCCTGGGCATACACCTGCAGTACCAGGGGAGTGGCTCTGTATTGGGAGATAAGCATGCAACTAGAAGCAGGAGGGTTAATTTGTGTATGTCTTCTCCGTCCTTCCAGAAGGATTTGGAACACTGAAACTGGAGGGCGCTGAGCTTTCGAGGGTGGTTGTAAAATGTGTAAATGAGTGACTGAAACAAGGCTGCATTCACAGAAGCACAAAGTCCACCCTGGAAGATGCCCTTCCTTCTGGGCTGGCTAAACGTACTCAGGAGTTGTTCCTTTTGAAAGGAGACAGACCCACTGGAATACGTCTGGGAAGGAAAAAACAGGACAGCGAGGCTTTAAAATGTCATAGCTGAACAACAGGGGAAGAAACTGGAGAAGCAACAACTCCAGGGAAACACACTTGCTGCCTCCAAATCCCTCTCATTTGTCCTGGAGTCCTCTCTGCCGATTGGAGTGGAGCGGATTCTCCACACAAGATCTCCCTCGTGCCCTGCTGCACTGGTGCTTTGAGAGAAGCGGGACCATGGCTTTCATATTGCAGATGGGAAACCGAGACGGTGGGAGGCCAGTGATGTGGCCAGGATCATCTGCCATGATTGGTGGGGCAAGAATCCACGCCTGGCTCTGCCATGATTCTCCAGTGTCTGGGGCATGTGTCATCTCAAGAGACAGGTATGGGTGGCCGGGAGAGATGTGACAGCAATTTCAGCCCAACATATACCCTTCTGTTGGATAAATAGAGCCCCAAGAGTGAGGGGGCAGAGGCTTGACACCTGTCTTCTGAGGAGTCTGTAGAGGACTGACTGAGTTTCCCTCCAAACCCAGATTTTGCATTTAAGGCAAAGTGCCTCCCTATGTCTTGCTCCCAGTATTATGTCCCGAAATCACTTAATAGGTTTTTTAAATGTTCAACAGTAGGCTTTGTACCAGACAGTGCACTCCTGGCAAATCCTTCTCCTTATATAATCCATAGTTAATACACTCATTCATTCGTTAATTCAACAAATATTTCCCACTCATTTATTCAAAGCAAATATTCCTCAAAAATGTGATACATGCACAGTGCAATGGGCATAGATGGTGCTCCTGATGTTGGGCTGATATCCTCCCGTGCCACAACAAGGGCCAGCTTCCCAGAGGCCCAAGGCAGGGGACCAAGCTTCTCCCAAAGCCAGTCTCTGACATGCCATCATTCTCACCTAGATCCTTCACCGCCTTCTCTCGACGACACCAGTTGTTCCTGTCACATGGTAAGAAATCAACACATATTTGTTAAGTGGGTTAATACAAATGGCCAAGGTTTGGGAAAAAAATCTAAAAATCAACAAAGGGAAAATTTTCTCTGAATAAAGGCAATTCACAGTCAAATATCACAAGAAACAGACACTCGCATCACAGCACACTCAGAACCTGGTTCTTCTTAAACGTGGTTCCATTCAGCAAACATGTATTCAACTGCTTTGCAGGGTGGGGTAGGGAGAAGGGCTTCCCTCACTTTCCCTCGAGCTTTCCTGACCCCATGGAGAACTCTGAGCAGGAGAAACATAATCAAATCCCCTGCTTTCTTCTGATACCAACCAGGCATTCTCCTAACTGCCAGAAATCTAGAAGATGGTGACGTTCTCACAGGGCAGTAGAGTTTAGTTCTATCAGTAACAAAAACATAAAGTTCCACAAAAACTTACTTAATAAAATTTTAAGTATTGCCTGAATAAACTATACTTTTTGTAATAAACTAAAGCAGTTCATCTGGAAGTCACCATAAAATTATAAGGCATTATTAGCATTATATTTCTTATTCGAAACAATGTGGTTTTAAATTTGTAGCCAATGCCTTCAAAATATTATACATATTTTGTGGTAATATATATAATACACACTTCATTCTCAAAATCCTATCTACCACCACCACGACCCAAGAAAATTTGAGGTTATGTGTGTATGTATGTCTTTCCATTTTAAAGTGTTGGGACTATCTCTCCTTTACCCTCAGTCAAGGCCACTAATTACAAAACTGTATTTCTTTCCTGGCAAAACAGCTTTATTTCTGAGGAAAATGATGCTGGTACCACCATACCTGATAGCAGTGAGAGCTCTACTTACAATCAAGATAAGAGGTGGTCTGGTCAGGCCAAGAGTCCAAGCAGTCGAAAAATCAGACACTCTTTGGCATCAAAGGTGGAGCAGATAAAACAAAGAAGCGTTACCCCATCCCAGCTCCCAGCCAGACACCCCAGGCCCAAACAGTCCCCTGGGATCCTCCATTCCATTCAGGCTGGAGAGAAGATGCTGGCTCCAGAAAGCTGTTGCACAGTCATGGGGAAAGGTTGAGAAGGACACCCATTTTCATAATGATAAACTGTGTGTGTCCACACACGCAACCTAGAAGACTCCTACGTCCTCCAGTCTGTCACTGGATTCCAGTGGGCCATGAACCCCTTCCTTTAATACCACAGTCGCCCGAAGGACCAATTTCACATGCCTTGAGAAGACACAATGCTCATTTAGTTGTCTAGATCCAGAGTTTTAAAGTAATTTCCCTGAATTTTCCCTGGAAATGCAGCCTACAGGAAGAGTTCTCA
This sequence comes from Cephalopachus bancanus, assembly GCA_027257055.1. NCBI lineage: Eukaryota > Metazoa > Chordata > Mammalia > Primates > Tarsiidae > Cephalopachus > Cephalopachus bancanus. The sequence continues at coordinate 4,580,533 of JAPVLO010000110.1, read as the reverse complement.
GGTCTGAAGCAGGGGGAAATATTGTGGTTCCAGAAAGTTAAGTAATGGGGACATACAGAAAGACCCCAGACTTAAATTGAAGGAGATTCTCATAGCCAAATCTGGGACGATTTAAGCAAAAAAAATAAGTAACAGTCATGGATTGTAATCCCTAGGATAAAAAATATATTCATAAATCCATGATGATATACATAAATCATTGAACAAATAAATAAATGGGGGAGAAGGGACAGCTGTTTCTTGCTATAGAATTTCAACTAATAAGTCTGGAAGGAATGACGGAAATAGAAAAGGTATTAGGCAGACACCCTGGTAATAATCAGTGCAGGCAAGAATCACCATAGATGCTAAAATCAGTGGGTGAAGGAGTGATAAGGAACAAGATACCTGTATAGTCCTAAAGTATCTTCCCACAAGATGCTTGCTAATTACAGAGGGAAGAGCAGTAACTTTACAGCTAAGAACCTGGTAGACAACTCCCTACCCAAGTGATCAAACTGAACATCACTTGTAATGTAAATGTAGACACCATGTACCCCTGATAAGATGCACTGAGATGTTAAACTGCACATTTTTCCTTTAAAGACTTCGGTTACTTCTGAGTCTCCAATATCCATTATATCATTCACCATGCCTTTGCAAAGGCTTAGTTTAGCTCCAACTTATGAGTAAGAACGTGCAGGGTTTGATTCCTGAGTTAGTTGACTTAGGATGATGTTCTCCAATTCCATCTAAGTTGCTCCAAAATACATTATTTCATTTTTTGATGGCTGAATAGTACTGCACAGTTTGTATACATACCACATTTTCATTATCCACTGATCAGTTGATGGACATTTAGGTTGATTCCACATCTTCGGGGAAGGGGAAGGGGCAGAGAGACGAAAAATCACCTGTTGGGTACAGTGTGCACAGGTGGGGGTGGGAGTTTCGCTTAAAGCCCAGACTCTTCACCACTATACAGTGCATCCATGTAACTCCCTAAAGCTATTGAAATTTTAAAAAAGCAAACAGCAAAAAAGAAAGTTCTGTTACATATGACAACATGAGTAGCAACATAACTTAAAAATTGCAAAAAAAAATTTGGCATCAAAATTTTATATAATACAATAAATAATAATACTTTATTAATGATATATTGTGATTGAGCATAGGATTTTTCTGGCTCACTTTTCTGAAAATTTTTACAAGTTCATTTGTTAGATCATTGAAATTTATACTTTTAGAAACTTCATTTCCATTGGAAACAATTGAAAGTGGTGTCAATCTTGGGAAATACTAGATTGCAAATAATATTTTATTGATCATTTTTAAATTTGAGAATGATCTTTCTGCTGATGCAACTCTTACTGGCGCTCTGAGTATTTTTTTAGATGGTAACAGTGTTGATAGTTTCTGATAAACCATTTCAAAATACCAATTTTAGCACATCTAGAGCTGATGATTCTTGTGAAATAATTTTTCTAAAAAGATTTAACTCTTCATAAGAATCAGTTTTGCGTAAGTCTGGATTTCATTTTCAGTGTAAATTTATGCAACAGCACTTTAATGTTTCCTCTGACATTTCCTGTAACTTGTGGGGGTCATACACGAAACTGGAAGTGGCTTCCTGATTTGTATGTAATTCAAAATGCCCATTCACACATTCTATCACTGTATCTTCAATTACAAGGAAAAAATTAATTTTAAAATTGGCTTCCTCATTAATAATTGGTTATCCAAAGCTTCACATGAAAATAGTGTTCTCTTCCACCGAATGTGACAATCCTTAAATCTAAGCCTGTGGATATTTGCTGTGCGATGTGGTAGTAGTTTTCAAACCCAGAGATTCCAAACTCTTGGAGAATTCTGACATCTCTCTGATATGCCTTATTACCCTGCCCATATATACATTTTTATTTTGTAATAATTTACTGACAAAGTTTACTGCCTGGGCATTAGGAGTTCCTATCTTGGTACTCAGATTGAAGAGTTAATGTCTGTGCAGGCAGGTTCCAGGGACAGATAGGTAAGCTGGCCTCCAACCTTGGGTCCCAGGGCAGGTACCACGTGTTGGCACTACCGCTGCTGTTTCTGCTACTGCTGGTGCCATTGCCACTGACAGTCTCAGTCTAGGTCCCACTGCTTGCTCCTACCGAGTATCTTCTCCACCCATATACACACTCCATCATTCCACCAGACTTCACTTACAACACTGTGTAGTTCAAAGGTTAAATTATCAAGAATTTCAAGAAATCCCAAGATGATTAAGAATGCTTCAGCAGAACATCCACGTACTCAGCTCTCATAGGCTGCATACCCCTGAAACCAGACTGCAAGTAGATTTATTTTGTGAAGGTTGTTTGTTTATTTGTTTGTTTGTTTGTTTGTTTTACATGATCCTTTCTACTAAAACGTGTTGTTCCACTGCTTCACTTCTACTCAACAAAGTTTTTGGAGTTCTTTCCAGGATAATACATACAAACCACCTCATTCTGTCAGATTGCTACCTAGTCTTCTGGGGGAGGACACACCATTGTTTATTTTTCCAATGCTCTGTTGATAACCATTTAGTTTGTTTTCAGGCTTTCCTACAGCATCACGAATAGTCATTTGCAATGTGTAATTTGTATCCTTGTGCATCTGTGCTATTGCTTCTCTGGGGTCCTAAGAAGCAGAAAGGCAAGTGAATTTTTTCAATTAAAAGTATCTGACTTTTACTGAATGGTTACTGTGAGTCAGGCAGTATGCTAGGTGTTTTATAAACACATCTCACTTAATGTCCTTACCAGAACTAAGAGGTAGAGAGTTGTATTTGATCCCTATTTTACAAATGAGAAACCTAAGACTCAAAGAGGCTAAGAAAGTTGCTTAGAATATACAGCCAGTCAGGACAAAAACAACTCTAGAACATGGACTCCCAACTTCATGCTATTCTGCCTCTCCCGTGTGAGTATTTATGAACAAGTCTTCCTTTATAAATCAAGAACCTAGTATGTGTCATTCATTGTGTAGCAAGGAACTTAATGCTGTTATATCACTGACTCATCCTAGCAGTCCAATGACGTCAAAATGTTTGTCCCGCATACCCCATGGAATACTGAAGCTCAGAACCTTAACCAGACCCTACTGCTAATAAACAGCAGAGCCAGGATCTGCCCCCAGAGACCCTCTGTTCTTCTGAGGATGAGGATCTGCTCTCTGGGGAAGTTAAGCAAGACAGACCTTGGGCTCAGAAGGCAAATATGCCGAGCCAGATGTCAGGACAGAGGACTGGGGCACCTGGAACCTCCTTCCCAGCCAAGTCTGGCCGGTGGTCATTTGCCTCTTTCATGCACAAGCCATTGTTCTTCAAACCTTCCAGGTCCCTCTTCCGAAAACAAAAGCCTTCAGCTCCAAGGAAGCCCCACCTTTGGAGAGGGCCAGGGAGGCACATTTTATCTTTGGCTCTTGTCAGGCAATAGTTCCTCCTGGTTGCCTACAACCTTGGAGTTTTCTGAATTTGAATCTCAGACACAAATAGGAGCAAAGGAGACAAAATTCTCCTAATTCTCTGTGTAGAGCCACCCTTGAATCAGGGAATTCTTTGCTATAGGCTTTAAACTGAGTTTCTCTTTTACATGTTATCAGAACAATAGGAACACACACACGTCCTAGGAGACTGACACGGTTAAACACCTCTCTACCTCAGCCATCATGACAACTACAGAGAGAGGACATTCTACCCTGTAACACGGGGCAGCTACAAGAAACACTCTTCAACACAAAGGTGAAGCCCCCTGCCTGTGGAGCCTCTGGGTATGGTTCATAGAAACTAAATTGGCAAAGAAAAACTGTCAATCTCTATCTTTGCCTCCTCCTTTGACAAGGTCTGAAAGATCCACCCAGGAACTTACTCTCAGAACCCCCTACTGAATAACCCTCTGACCTCCCCTGCAAGGAAGAGAAAAAAAAGAGAGAAATCACAAGACGTGTGGAAATGTTTAGCCATTCAAGATGCATACATAAATCTGAGCAATTAGAGCAAACGTCACATTACATGGCAGAGTTAGTGCAAGAAATGGGAGAAACGTGGAGCGTCTTCAGATGTTCTTCTCAGAGAACATTTCAACTCTGAAGCTGTGGGAGGCAGTAAGGAAAAGAAAAATTTAAAGAGGTTGCTTTTGGGATGAGAAACATGATTGACAAACTTTTGAAGGAAGAATTAGAAGACAACCTCGAGAGATATTACCAGGCCTCAAAAGATGAAAATGAAAATGAGAAAGAAAAAGCAGAGGGTACTAATCCTGGATATAAAAGTGGTTCCAGAGGAAAGAAAAGAAGAATAGAAAAGCAATAATTAAAAGGAAAACAAAGCCTTCCTTAGGGTGCACGAATATTAAAGTCTTCAAGGTACAAAGGACCTTTGAGAACAAAACCTTTACCCAGAAGGAACTAATATAGGATATGCTTTAATTTCACATACAAGGGTATGTGAAGCCCTATAAGCAACTAAGCACAAAATGTTTCTATCAAAAGACTTAGCTTGGGTCAAAACTAAAATTCAGCTTTGTGTTATTATGAAGGAACACACCTATAATAAAATGTTCCAGGAAGCTTTAAAAATTTATGTATTTATTCATTCAACAAATAAATACTGAGTTTTTTCTATATGCCAAACACAGTGATGGGCAAAGGCTTAACAGGCAAACACAAACAAAAGGAAATCAGAGATGATAATATTAATATTTAACAAGGCAGAGATTAAAGCAAAATAGTCAATGTGAACATTTTCTCTCAATCTTTGCCAGATATAGAGAGCAAAAAAAGAGGATTTAACCAATGTTAAAAAACTTGAATATATATGCATATATACTATAAATGCACATATGCTACACATATACACATACAAATCACATGCCCAAAGGCCTAATATACTATTTGAACAGAATTAATTTGAACAACATTATTAATAAACTTGAACACACACACACACACACACACACACACACACACACACACAATTCACATACACCCCCTTAAACATATATCCAAAAGTCTAATATAGTAGCCACTAACCATGAGTGACTATTTAAATTCAAAATTTAAGCCAGGCTCGGTGGCTCAGCCTGTAATCCCGCACCTCTGGGAGGCTGAGGTGAGTGGATTGCCTGAGCCCACAGGTTCAAGACCCTCCTGGGCAACTTGGTGAGACCCCATCTCTACAATAAATCAAAAAATTAGCCGGGCGTGATAGCACGCACCTGTAATTCTAGCTACTTGGAAGGCTGAGGTGGAAGGATCGCAGGAGCAACCACTACACTCCAGTCTGGGTGATGGAGTGAGACTCCAACTCAAAAAAAAAAATTAAAAAATAAAAATAAAATAAATAATTTCAAAATTCAGATAATTAAAATTAAATAAAATGAAAAATCAGTTGTGCAGTCTCACTAGCCACATTTTCTGAGTCTAGTGGATGCCTTATCATTGTGTAGTTAGATAACATTCCTATCATTGCAAAAAGTTCAATTGTACAGTGATGCTTGTAGAATGCAGTTTTTAAAGTGCTACATAGCATTTACAGAACTTTCCTACAATATAACATGCACAAAAGAAGGATATACTTTTTAAAATTTTAATTGAGATTAATAATTTAAAATGAAGTTCTTAGTATAAGATTTGCTCATTGCTATTGGTGTGTCATTGTTTCTAGGACCTCTCAGCAAGCAGAGCTGGGAATTGTGTGTGTGTGTGTGTGTGTGTGTGTGTGTATTACATCGGCATCAATATTTATTTTGTATCTATATATGATGATGAAAACAGATGGAAATAAAGATAGATGATAGATAGATATAGAAAGAGAGAGATTAAAAACCATGAGTTCATCTGCCACCTTTGATTCCAGTTCAGCACAACTGTGGAACGTTTCTAGTCTCTTCCTTCTCATATTTCCCCAACAGTGAGAACCTCAGCTCCCATCGTCCTCAATATATCCATTTGCTCAATCCCAGAACTCACAAAAGTTGAGTTCATAGTTATTACCACTATAATTGCGAGAAAAAACTAATTATAGGCAACACCAACTAGCAATCAGTATTTGTTTAACTCTTCTTGATTGGCTGTTGGTTGGTTGGTTAGTTGGTTCTAGGTACAGATCCTTGGAGAAGTAACTGAGTTGGGGTAGGGAAAGTATAAAATGAATCCGAAACATCTTTCCATGCCAGAAAGTAAGAGAGCACTCAGAGTCATCAGGATGTGTCAAAAGAAGACAAGAATCAGATTTCAGAGGTTCCAGCTGCCAAATACGGGACAGTTTGAACATCAAAATATATTTTTATGTAATGGCAGAAGTGGATCGTAACTCACTGAATGAATTAAGAGTCCATGACCCTATACTGATATAAATAAGTAGGTGGTTTTTTAATTAAGGGGATGGGGAGATAAAGTTTTTCCTTACAGTAGAATGCTAATGGATAATATAGAACAAATGATGAAGTTAGAACATCATCAGTTTATGAAACTAGTGGGTAAACAGTTGATAAAGAATTCACAGTGAATTGCCTGAGCCCGCGGGTTCGAGACCCGCCTGGGCAACCTGGCGAGACCTCATCTCTACAATAAATCAAAATATTAGCCGGGCGTGGTAGTGCGCGCCTGTAGTTCCAGCTACTCAGAAGGCTGAGGCGGAAGGATCGCCGGAGCCCAGCAGGTCGAGGCTGTGGTGGCCGGGAGCAGCCACTGCACTCCAGTCTGGGTGACAGAGTGAGACTCCAACTCAAAAAAAAAAAAAAAGAATTCACAGTTGATAAAGAATACACAGTAGAAAGAATCTCCCCACAATTCGTTACTAGTTACAAAGGAGAAAATAGCAACTTTACCATGGAGAGGCAGGACATGAAAGCTCCTGTCTGTAATCACAGGATCTTGGGAGGCCAAGACAGGAAGATCACTTGAGTTCAAGACCAGACTGGGCAACATTGCAAGACCTCTCGTCTATACAAAAATGTCAAACAATTAGCTGGGGCTGGTGATATGAGCCTGTAGTCCCAGCTACTCAAGTGGTTGAGAAGGGTAGATCCCTTCAGCCCAGGAGTTCGAGGCTACAGTGAACCATCGTAGTACCACTGCACTCCAGCCTGGGTGACAGAGTGAGACCAAGACTCAAAAAAAAAAAACAAAAATAGCAGCATCAATCAGAACAAGTCAACATTAAGTGTCTTCTAATAAGAGGCAGTGAGAAGGGTATGGACATACTTTGTGTGACATTCCATCCAGAAGTGCATAAACCATACCGATGCATGAGGAATCGTGACGCAAACCCAAATGAGAGACATTCTGCAAAATAACCAGCCTACACTCTTCCAAAATGTCGAGATCAAGAAACGCAATGAAAGGCTGAGTAACAGTTCCAGGTGAAAGAAGGATAAAGATACATGGCGACTTGATCTTGGCTAGATCCTGCAAAGGGAAAAGTGGCTGTATAGGACATTAGGACAATTGACGAAATCTGAATAAGGATTAGGTGTTAGACACTCATGCCACATCAATGTTAAATGCCCTGATTTGAGTAACTGTGCCATGGTCATGTAAGCAAATTCCCTCATTCCTAGGAAACGATGTTGAAGTATTTAGGGGTAAAGGAGACTGATATCTGCAGCTTATTCTCAAATAGTTTAGAAAAAAATTAGCACATATACTAATGTATATTAAATACTAGTATATGCATTCTAATTAGTATTTATGCACTGAGAGGGGGAAAAGTAAATGGGGTAAATTCAACTAATTTAGGATGTGTGGGTGTCCCCTAAACTCTTCTTGTGACTTCAATATACATTGGAAGTAATAATAACGTAAAAAGTCATCCAAAACTTTAAATAATGGACAATATGATTTTTTAAGTTGAATTACTAAAAAATTCAAGAATAAGTTATTTAAAACAAGCAAATACCTATCAAGGAAAAAAAGAAAAAACCATTAAAAGAATAGAAAAGGAAAATTATCTCTCATAAAAGAATATGATAACTCCATACTAACACTTTTTTAAACTGAATTCCAGACTTCATCCAGATGTCACCAATTTTTTTACTAATGTCCTTTTTCTGAACCAGGCTCTTCTTAAATACACCACATTTCCTTGGCCTCCCCTGGTCTGTGACAGTTTCTCAGTTTCTGTCTCATTTGCCATGACCTTGATAGTTTAGAGGAATACCGGCCAGATATTTTGGAGAATGTCCCTCCGCTTCACACCAGTGGTTTTTGAAATTATCATAATATTTATAATTTTTATAAATATATGGATTATCAAAACCATCAACAAAAGAAACGCTGAATTTTTTTAAAAAACAGAAGAACTGAAAAAACTGCCAAAGGACTGATTCAAAGAACAAGGCACTGTATTAAAGTTTTAAGGGCAATTTCTTCCAAATATCAAGACGTGAGTGATCCCTGCACCATTTAAGTTATTTCAGAGAAAAGAGAAACATAGAGATTCTCCTAGTCCTTTGTTCAAAGCAAGCATAATCTTCATACCCAAACTTCCCAAAGATATAACAAAAAGAAAAATGAACCAATCTCATTTATGAATATCAACACAAACATCTTAAGTAAAGCATAACAACTCAGATGCAATAAGATCAAGCTTTTCTTGCCAAAATGCAAAGATGCCTCAACATTAGAAACATCTACTAACTATAATTCATTTTATTTATTTATTTATTTATTTATTTATTTATTTTTATTTTTGGTTGGAGTCTCAATCTGTTGCCCAGGCTGGAGTGCAGTGGCATGCTCACAGTCACCCCAGCATCAACCTGCTGGGTTCCGGCGATCCTTCTGCCTCAGTATTCCAAGTAGACAGGACTACAGGCACACACTACCGAGTCCAGCTAATTTTTTGTTATTTATTGTAGAGATGCAGTCTCGCCAAGATGCCCAGACTGGTCTTGAACCCGTGGGCTCAGGCAATCTGCTCGTCTCGGCCTCCCAAAGTGCTGGGATTACAGGCTGAGCCACCAAGCACAGCCTATAATTCGTTTCATCGGAAGGTCAAAGAAGAAAGACCATGTGGTCATCTTGATGGATGCTGAAAGGTATGAACTCAATATCTCTTCCTGATGAAAACTCAATAAATTTGTAATAGAAGCATCTGATCATAAAATAATACAAAGCAGCTGTCTCAAACCACAGACACAGCAGAAAACTAGCGTCATTTCCATTCAAGTCAACAATGAGACAAGGGTACTCATTACCACCATTAACAAGGTTCTGTCTGTTCTAGGCAATTCAATATGACAAAGACAAAAAATGAAATGTGTGACTATTGAAAAAGTAAAAGCAAATTTTTCACTATTTCTCAATATGCTTGTTGACCTGGAAAGCCCAAGAGAATTAACTGAAATAAAAAGAAGAGCCACTAAAATAACTCAGTTTGGTGGCCAGTTATAGAATAAAATATGCACACATGCACACACACACACACACACACACACACACACACACTATGCTCTCCTATTTATCCACAATGGCCAGTGAAAACTAACTACAATTAACAATGCAAAATAATATTGTCCACAAAAACAATGAGAAATCTGAATGCATAGAATAAACTAAACATTAAAAGTGAAGGATTCTTCTGGGCACGGTGGCTCAAGCCTGTAATCCCAGTACTTTGGGAGGCAGAGGCGAAAGAATTGCCTGAGCCCAGGGTTCGAGGCTAGCCTGAGCAACTTGGCAAGACCTCGTCTCTACAATAAATAAAAAAATTAGCCAGGTGTGATGGTGCATGCCTGTAGTTACAGCTACTCGGAAGGCTGAGGAGGAAGGATCGCCTGAGTCCAGCAGGTCAAGGTTGCAGTGACCATGAGCATGCCACTGCACTCCAGCCTGGGAAACAGTGAGACTCTGACTCAAAAAAAAAAAAAAAAGTAAAGGATTCCTATTAGATAAATATATATATAAGTGTTCTGTTAATATTATAAAAATAATACTTTTTCCATGAATTTATCAACGTATAAATTACATTTCTCCACATAGGAGAAAAATTTTCATAAAAAATTATAAAAACAAAATAGGAATTTAATACCATATTCTAAGATAAATTACAGAACTGTGGTATATTAAAACAATGTGGAACTGACTCAGGAAAAGACAGGTATAAAAGGACATAAATGAAAAATTATCTAAGAAGAAAATAAAGTTATCAAAAAACATATTAAAAATATGTCTAGGCCGGGCTCGGTGGCTCAGTCTGTAATCCAGCTCTTTGGGAGGCCGAGGCGAGTGGATTCAAGAACCACCCGGGCAACTTGGTGAGACCTCGTCTCTACAATAAATCAAAAATTAGCCAGGTATGGTAGCACATGCCTGTAGTTCCAGCTACTTGGAAGGCTGAGGTGGAGGAATTGCTGAAGCCCAGCAGGTCGAGGCTGCAGCGGCCGGGAACATGCCATTGCACTCCAGTCTGGGTGACAGAGTGAGGCTCCAACTAAAAAAATAATAATAATATGTCTAGCCCATTAGTTAGCAAAGAAATGTAATGCAATATAAAATAACACTTTTTGGCAAAGAATGGAAAGGACTATACGACACAGTTGCTGATGGAAGTAAAGAACTGTACGCACCCCATATGCTATGAATATGAGGGCAAATTTCTATTTCTGGAAAGCAATTTAGAGACATGTAAGAAAAACTTTAAACTGTAGTGTAAACTTTGATTCAGGAATTTCATGTTTAAAATTAGAAGCTGTTTTTTTTTTTTGTGACGTCCTTGTCTGGCTTTGGTATCAGGGTAATGTTGGCCTTGTAAAAAGAGTTTGGAAGTATTTCCTCCCTTCCAATTTTTGGAAGAGTTGTGGAGAATTGGTATTAGTTCTTTAAATGTTGGGCAGAACTCAGCCATGAAGCCATCTGGTCCTAGGCTTTTCTTTATTGGGAGACTTTTTACTACTATTTCAATCTCCTCTCTCTTTATTGGTCTGTTCAGATTTTTGACTTTTTCATAATTCAGTCTTGGTAGCATGTATCCAGCTCTTCTAGGTTATTTAAATTTTGGCATGTAATTATTCCTACTAGTATCTTACGATCCTTTGCATTTCAGTGGTGTCGGTTATTAATGTTTTTTCTTTTATTTCTGATTTTATTTGTTTGAGTTTTTTTCTCTTTCTCTTGGTTAGTCAAGCTAAAGTTTTATCAACTTCATTTGTCTTTCCAAAAAAAAATTTCTCCATTTTGTTGATCTTTTGTATTGCTTTCTAGTCTATATTTCATTTATTTCGTCTTGATCTTTAATATTTCTTTCTTTTGCTAACATTGGTCTTCGTTTGTTCTTCTTTTTATATTTTCTTGAGGTATAACATCAAGTTGCTTACTTGCAATCTTTTTTTTTACAGAGGTATTTATTACTATAAACACCTCTGTAAGGCATTTATAGCAATGCCTTGGGACTGTTTTTTCTGCTTCCCATAAGTTTTGGGGTGTTGTGTTTCCATTTTTGTTTGTCTCAAGATATTTTTAAATTTTCCTTTTAATTTCCTCATTGACCTATTGTTTGTTCAAAAGCATGTTGTTTGATTACCAAGTATTTGTGAATTTTCTGAAATTCCTCTTGCTAATGATTTCTAGCTTCAAATCACTGCAGTAAGAGGTACTTGATATTTTAATCTTGACATTGCTAATATTTGGCTTGTGGCCTAACATATGAGCTATCCTGAAGAATGTTTTGTGTGCCCTTGAGAAGAATGTGTGCTCTGAGGCTGCTGGCTGTTGGGTGAAATGTCCTGTATATGTCTAGTAGGTGCATTTGGTCTAAAGTTTGTTCAAATCCAATGTTTTCTATTAATTTTCTGTCTGGATGATTTGTCCACTCTTGAAAGTGGTATATTAAAGTCCCTACTCTTACTGTATTACAATGTCTCTCCCCTCAGATCTCTTAATATTTGCTTTATATATTTAGGTGCACCACTGCTGATTAATAGATTTTTTTTTTTTTTTTTGAGAAAGAGTCTCACTCTGTCATCCAGGCTGGAGTGCAGTGGCATGCTCACGGCCACCCCATTGTCAACCTGCTGGGCTCAGACGATCCTTCTGCCTCAGTCTTCCAAGTAGCCAGAACTACAGGCACACGCTACCACACCTGGCTAATTTTCTGATATATTGTAGAGGCGAGGTCTCACCAAGTTGCCCTGGGCTCAGGCAATCCTCTCACCTCGGCCTCCCAAAGTGCCAAAGGGATTACAGGATTGGGCCACTGCGCTTGGCAGATGAATGGATTTTTTTTTTTTAATGTGGTACATATACACAGTGGAAAGCTCTTCAGCCTTAAAAATAAAGAAAAAGAAAAATCTATTATTAGCATCAATGTGGATAGAATCAGACAACATTATACTAAGCGAAATAAGCCAAACTTAAAAGGACAAAAACCACATATTCACCCTTATGTGTAGACTCCAAAACAATTAAATGCATAGAAGCAAAGAATAGACTGGTGAGGACTAGAGGCTGAGTTTCAGGGCAAGGGAGAGGTAACAGTCAGAGGGCAAAAAGCCTCAGTTAGATAGGAGGAAAAGGTTTGACTTTTTAGATCAGTTGCACAGCATGGTGAATATAGCTAATAACTGGAGTGAAAACCTGTTGACTATTTCAATATCAGCTGAAATGACTATATAGCTTACTAATAATTTAAGCATTTCAATTGGATGCTGAAACTATATTTCTAAATAACTAAGGATGCTAAATATTTGAGGAGTTGGACATGTTAATTAGCTTAACTTAATCTTTCAAAAATCATAACACCACTTTATACCCCACTAATAGATACAACTGTAACTCACCAAACAAATGTTTAATAAGATAAAATTAGAAACAGCCATGTACTGGATGTCATGGAATACCATGCAACCATTTAAAATTGCAATGTCGAAAGACATACTGCTAAGTGGAAAGATGCTCACAATACCTAAGTGAAAATGCAGGCTGGGAATGACTTCGCACAGTGGGATCTGATGCCTATAAAGGAGCAGGCCTCTAGAAAAGCTGGCTGGTGGGCAGACACAGAGACTCAGAAGGATGTGCCCCGTTCACTTCCCCACAGCTATGGTGTCCCTGTCGTCAGTCACCCCTGTTGCTGTTAATCTTCCTCTCCTCAGCTTTCTCTCTTCCACTACTGTGGTCAGCTTCTTGATGGAAGGATTGTAATTCATTCGTTCACTCATTGATTGTAGGAGTCAAGTGTGGAAATAAGCAAGGACCACCTAAATGAGTACAAGTCAAGGCTGTTTATTCAGAGCTTGCAGTGCCCAGGGAGTCAGCCGTCACTTGCACTTGGCAGACTCAAAGGCAGGCAGAGGAGTGGGGAAACTTGACGGTGGGAAAAAGAGAAGCTTCAGGTGTGCCCTGTTGGTGGAAGAATGCTGCAGGCAGCTAACTGGAAGCAGGATATCCTATGTAAACTGTTATGTGGCCATATTTGACTTTCTCCAGTTGGCCCTAAGTTGGAAGCAGGCACATAACCTAGGGGCACCCTTGGTTTTTCGTCAAGTCCTGGCCATCTGAGGCCAAATGTTACAGGAGTCATTGGGTGACTTCCTGGACTGGTTGCTACAGGTTATGGGTCAGAGTTCTATTTTTCTGGTTGTTGTGTGTATATCCATTCTTTCATAAACACTAAATAAAATACTGGTTTACAAAAGTACATGAAACAGATTGCCTGTCCTCAGGGAGATTATGTTCTGACGGGAAAGATACCCGCTGTTTTGGAATTTCCTGGTGACTATTTCCATGTTCTATGGGAGGAATATCTACCTGGCATTATGAGAGCACGTTGCACTAGAGATAAAAGCCACACCCCAGCACGATGGCTGGCACGATCCCTCGGAACTTGGCTCCCCCCAGCCCCTTTCACCTCATCTCTCACTGTTCCTCCCCTCCACTCAGCTCTGCAGGCTGCAGTGGCAGTCCCACCAGTGGAAAATCAACCACCCTCAGACGCAGGCAGTAAGTAATGTCTACAGAGCATTTTGACCATCATCTGCCAGCAAGTGTAAACAACGTCAGTGATTAAAAAATACTTCTCCCAAATCTCTTGTTGGTTTAGGTTTTAAACAATAGCTCCCAGGACTCTGAGTTTTAATAATATATATATATACAAACTTCAAATTAGCACATTTTATCACTTACATTTTAATACATATTGATTTCTACATGAAACTTAATTCAAATAACTCTTAGTTATGTAGAGGCTCCTGAGACACATGGGATCAACTATATGCATTTGTTTTAAGAGTAAGAAATTTGTTAGAGTTCAGAATTGCTGAAGTCCACCATAGGCACAGCCTCTGAAAGAGTAGATGCAAAATAAATGATGAGAGCCCAGTGTTGCAAAGACAAAAAACAGGACTTATATTACTTCAGTCCTGTCATCCGCAATGATCATTTGTAAGTTCGTTTGTGCTTAAAATTTAAAACAGAATGAACTACACAGTGTTACCTTTTTGTCTGTTAAGTGCAAATTTTAGTTTATGCATGATTTATTAATTTTAATAGTGTCAAGATTGAAATTTGTTATTTTCAATTGTTAATTGAAAGCCAAAAAGGAATCAAGAAAATAAAATTTTACAGCAATGGTACCATTTAGCAGTTTTTATCCTGATATGATGAGGTTAATCAGTCACAAAAATATTTGCAAGCAGCCAGAACCTGTCTTGAACAATGTACAGTGAAGCATCAAGCTTTAAAACTGTTTCTTGAAGATCTATACTCAGAACTTGTGGAGAAGGCCATTAACTATGCAGCACACAAATACAAAGAAATGAACAATTAAACAGAAAAGGAATCAAATTTCAAAGAAGAATGAAAGGGAAAATGACAAAAAGACACTGGTCCAATATTACCCGGAGAAATTGGAAGAGCAAAGTTTGAAATCCTTGATCATTTTCCCCAAGAACTGGACACTCGGCCTAAAGCAATGGATTTGACAATGTCATGTTCACTATCATTCAATCGTTCTTTCTGATTTTTGTAAAAGAAGAAAAACTTTGAAAGTTTTTACTGAATAAAATAAGAATTTATGATGAATTTTCTGGTGATATTTTAGTGATTTTCAACTAGAGGAGATATTTTAGATGGGATTTTTATAAGTCTCTGCCAAAATTATCCTCACATTTAAGACTTTCATAACCATTTGTATGTCTGTTGTTTCATGTGAAAGTCTTTGAAATGTAACACAAAAGTGTTCTTCTATCGACTATGAGCAAAGACAAACTGACAAATATGGCTATAGTGAACACTGAATATGTATATATGAAGAAGACTGGGAAGATCACTGGCAAATCTGCAGAAGCCAAGGCTCAGCATGGGACACGATGATGTGACTATTCACTACTGCAACGTACCAATATGTAGGAATAAGTTTGTCCACATTAAGGTAATTTAATAGTATTAATTTATCATGTATTTTTCTTTCTTTTATTTTTAATTTAATTTTTTTTAAGTCAGAGTCTCACTCTTTCACCCAGGCTGGAATGCAGTGGCACACTCAACGGCCACTGAAGCCTCCACCTGCTGGGCTCAGGCAATCTTTCCACTTCAGCCTTTCGAGTAGCTGGAACTATAGGCATGTGCCACTGTGCCCAGATAATTTTTTTATTTATTATAGAGATGAGGGCTCACCAAGTTGCCCAAGCTGATCTCAAGCCCCTGGGCTCAAGCAATCCTCTCACCTCCACCTCCCAAAGAACAGGGATTACAGGCATGGTCCATCGTGCCTGGCATATTTTTCTTTTTGATACTATAATTTCTTCTTCTGAAATGATTATGTATAAAAGTTAAAAAAAAAAAAAGTTCTCACTGCCTACATTTTTTCTGGTCATTATTATTATTTCTTTCATTTCTGAATGTTTACTGAAAATTATTTGGTCATATAGAGGAAAGGGGTTTAGGAACAAACCCCTCAGTGTATCAAATGCACCAGGCTCACTCTGCTTCTGATGCTCCTTGGGACACATTAACCTGTTGCCCAGCTCAGAGCCTTTGAGCCTGCGATTCTCCCTGCCTGGAGTACAACAGTTTCAGATCTTGGAGGCACTAGACTCTTCCCAGCTCAAATGTCACTCTCAGAAGCCTCGTCTGTTTTCTGCTGCTATAATAGTATACCTCAGACTGGGTAGCTTATAAAGAAGTTTATTTCTCACAGTTCTGGAGACTGGAAAGTCCAAAAGCGTGACTACAGCATCTGGTGAGAGCCTTCGTGCTCCGCCATAATGTGGCAGGAGGACAAGCCCGTGCACGAGACAGAGAAAGGAACGGGGGCTGAACTTCATCCTTGAACCAGGAGCCCACTCCCGCGATAACCAGCACCCTCCCAAGACAACTGTATTAATCCGTTCAGGAAGATGGAGACCTCATGGCCTAATCATCTCCTAGAGGTCCCACCTGCAACAACTCTCAACATGAGTTTTGGAGGGGACAGCCATAGCAGAAGGGCCTCGCCTGGCCATTTTTTGCAATGTGCCTGCTTCCCCAGTGAAAAGTCTTGCAGTCTTGCATTATCTGTTTATTTCTTTGCTTGTTCATTGTCTGTGTCATGCTACCAGTACAGAAGCCCCGAGAGGGCAGGTCGTGCTGCCCTGTTTCCCTGTCTTCCCTTGGCATGGCAACTGGCATACAGGAAGCCCACAGGAAATAGCTGTGGTATCGACCCATGAACTCAGAGGAGAAGCACCTGACCTGGGGGGTGGCCGGTAAGTGGGGTCCAGTCCACCAAGTGCAGGCCCCTGAGGCTGAAACCAGAAAGATGAACAAGTCAACAAGAGTCAGAGAGAGGAGAAAAGGGCTTTCGGGGAATTGCAAGTGGATGGTGTTTCTGGAGGGCATCGTAGTGGTGTCAAAATAGCAGAGACCCTGAGGTGGCCATCCTGACCCAGGGAAGATTGACAAGGGTTTTTAAGGGGTCTGGGCTTTATGCTTAAGAAAATAAGGAGCTGTTTTGAGCAAAAGAGTGACATGATCTGATTTTCCCTCTGAAAATACCACTGTTGCAGAAAGAGGGAAAGAAGTGGAGGAGAAAAACTGGGAAGGGAAGATGGAAACCGTTAAGGGCTGGGCTCTCCAGATGCTCTGGGAAAAAATGGGCTAAATCCTTTCTACCCTGCTACAAACAGCTGGGATTTCCACCAGTTCTGGAGCAAGTCCTCTGAGGAGAGGGTGGGGCAGGTGAGCTGAGAGAAGAGGGAGACAGGAACCTCCTCCACACAGGCAGTGGGCAGGGGTGCAGATGGGCTTCCGGAAGGGTACTGATGCCGAGGGCAGGAGACATCCTCACCAAGCTGCTTGTTGTGGGGCGGAGCCTGCGGGGAGCTACAGGAGACAGGACAGAGGCCGAACTCAGCGTGCTTTCAATCACTCTCCCCACTCACCGGACTGTCTGGGATGGAGGGCGGCCCCAGGGAGGTCTGTGAGGATGGACACAAATGCACAATTTCCAGGGAGGACCATGAAATTCGAGCATCCACTGATTCTCCTTTATCAAAATTCAGTTCGGCAAGAAAGCCACCACAAAGGCTGCCCCACCCTGACTCCCCAGAGCCCATGCCCAGCTCCCATCCTGGGACACACCCACGTAGCTCCCGCACTGGCAGACGCTGAGGGACCCCCTCCTCTCACACTGGTGGCCAGTTTTCGGCTTGTCCAGATTCAGCCACTGATGCAGGAACTCTCTTGGGACAGGGAGCAAGGGGCACACTTTGAATCTTTACGTGCCACAAGGAAGAAAATCAATTTCAATGCCCAAAGGAGGGAATTACTGCAGCAGTGGGTCACCAACCATTGCAAGTTACTGTATTGTCTTGGAGACTTGGACAGGGAAACATGCCTCGAAGTGAGCTAAGAATGCTCTGAGGTCTGAAGCAAACTCTTCTCCTCAAGAATAATGTGAGATGGTCCCAGGGGGACAAGACCACACAAAGGAAGAGGCTTCTTTGTGTGTGCACTTCTGTGGCTAAATTCTAAATTCTGGCTCTGGCCGCTTGAGGCAAGTCCCCAACGGTAGCTGCAGAGTTCTGACTCATGTTCAATCTTGGAGGAACGGGCTGACATTTTAACGGTATTGTTACAGTAGCAGCAACACCAGTAGCATTTTTCATTTGGGTATGAGGGACAAACTTCATAGCCCATCCTCCAGGCCCTAGAGCTCTCTGGTTGGTGCCAGGTCCCCTAAACACTGGTACAAGGATGCTAGGTTTGAACTTAGATGTAACTTCTAGAACCACTGCAGCAAAGATGGAAGGACCTTGCCTTTCCTTGGGCAGGGATCAAATGAGAAGTACATTGGGCTAGACATTTAACATTCCTTTTCTAGGTTGGAGACTACAAGGCAGCTGAAGCTCATGGTCTAGGCCAGGCAAAACAAAGCTAACAGCGGTCAGGCAGGATCCCGGGGTTAAGAAGAAAAGAGATTTTGCAGGTCCATGGAGGCTACCACTCCCTACTCCCTGGCCCATTCATATTAAGTCCAAGACTCTCTGGGATTATAAGAGGCTGTACCTCAGTCCTGAATCCTGATATTTAAAATTGGAGAAATCTGTGGGGTGGACTGCAGTGACTCCAGACAAAGCCTAGGGGCCGTGAAAGACAGTGAAGCTTCTGGAATGAAAACAGCCTAAAAAGACACTTGGAGAAAGTGGGAGTCCAGGCAAGCAAGCAGAATGTACAGTGTGGTGGGGGACCTCCTCAGTGGCTCTCCGCCTTAATGACATCTTTCACCAGGGCTTTTGAGAGACAGCATCTGTGCACCAGTGTTCCTCCTAGCAGAAGTTCTATCTGGTGACCAAAATAACAAGGAGGGAGCCAAGCAGGGGCCACGCAGGAAGTGGGGAAGAACCATGTAGCAATTGCCTGGAAGCCACACCCTAACACTGTTCATAGTCTGAGGAGAATTAAAATAAAATTAAAAACTTGTGGGAGACACCAAATTATATTCATGAAAGAAAAGAATGATAGATGGTAGACTTCATCAAAATCAAAAACTTCTGCTCCACAAAAGACATTGTTAAAGGAATGAAAAGACAAGCCACAAATTAGAAGAAAATATTTGCAGATCACATGTTCAACAAAGGACTTGAATCCAGATTCTATAAAGAATTCTCAAAACTCAATAATAAGAAAGCAAGCAACCCAATAAAATTGGGCAAAACTTTTAACAGACACTTAACCAAAGAAGACAAACAGCAAATAAACATATTAAAAAGGTGTTTCCCGTCATTAGTCATCAGGGAAATACAAATTAAACCCACAATGAGATGCCACTACCCACCTACTAGACTAGCTAAAGTATACACACACAAAAATTGACAATATCAAATGCTGATGAGGATGTGGGGAGGAACTGGAATGCTCATACACCATTGGTTCAGAAAAGGTACAGCCATTTTGAACAAGTTTGTCAGTTTCTTATAAATCCTAACCCTAGAGAAATGAAAATTTATGTTCTCACAAAAACTTGAATCCAAAAATTTTAGTGAATTTATTCATAATCACCAAGAAAATTGCCAACAGCCCAAATATCCTTCAACTAGTGAATGGATAAACCATAAGTCATCCATACCATGGAATATTACTCAGCAATAAAAAGGAACAAACTACTGCTACACATCACAGTATGAGTGAATCTGAAATGTGCCATGCGAAGTAAAAGATGTCCAACACAAAAAGCTGCATGACTCCATTTGTATGACACTCTGGAATAAGGCAAAAACTGTAGGACCAGAAAGCATCCATAGCTGTGAGGAGTTAGCTGTGTGGAGAAGTCTGATTATAAAGGGATGGCAAGAGAATTGGAGAATGAATGGATTTTGCCAGTATCTTCATCGTGGTGGTAATTATGTAGCTGTTCACTTTTGTCTGAACTCATAGAACATATACCAAAAAAGGGTGCCTTTTATCATATATGAATTTTAAAAGTGAATATGTTTCTTGGAATGGGGAAGTGAAAAAAACTGAGGGTAAGAAGCTTCTTCCCCAAATGGATTTTTCCCCAAATTCAAAGCACCTGACAAGGAGGTCCTACCCATTCAGACAAAACCAAGCAGGTTCTGTCACCTGGGGGAAGCCCCTGTGTGACCCTGGCAGTCTGGGAGGATCTGGGAGCACTGAGACCCCCAGCACTTCTGCCTCACAGGGACCGATTACTCCAGAGCAAAGAGGGAGCACAGAGAAGCCTCAGCTGGAGCCTAGGGCTCTCATGGAGGAGGAGGGTCGAAGTTGGCTCCCAAAAGTTTGCAATTTTCTTGACGACCATGAATAAATTCACTAAAATTTTTGGATTCAAGTTTTTGTGAGAACTGGGGCGTAGGGGAGGCAGGAGTACGGGCCTGTACACAGGCCACTCCAAAGTAGAGAGAAGCTAGTGGGTAGTCATACGAGAGGCCAGACCACATATGCTGATGGGAAGCCCTGCAGGGCTCTGGTCGGCACAGCCCGAGGATCCCGTGGTAACTCGCTTGGGAGGCAGATGGAACATAAATAAATATCCAACACCTAGCCTACTTAGATCAAATGCCACCAGAGGCACGGGGAAGAACGTCTCACCAAGTGCCATCAATAGCCCCCAGAAGGAAACACATCAACAAGAGGTCATCATGACCCTGTTAGCTGACATTTATGGCATGCCTGCCTTGTGCCTGTTGCAAGTGCTGGATATGGATTGACTCATTTACTCTACCCAAGACTCCATGAGACACTTTGATCACCCTTCTTTTGCAAATAATAGACAGTAGAGGCCCAGAGAGATGAAGTGACATGACAGGATCACACAAGGAATACGTGGGGTTTGAATCCAGACAGTCTGACTCCATGCATGTCCTCTTAACTGTATGTTGAGCTACTGTTGGTGCAAGTAATTACAGCTGCTTCAACAGCTTAAGGTGTATTTTTCCCACCCTTTTTTTTTTTCTCCCTCGTGTGTCAACATTATGGCACCATCTCACCATAGCCTTCCAGGATTTTTCCATTCAGTTTCTGACTCACACCTGGGCAGCACTGTTTAACACACGTGTGTGCACACAGGTACACAAGGACACACACACTTGGAGGACAACAGACTCAGCCGAGTCAAATGCCACAAAGGAATCACAAGACACTGGTTCTCAAAAATAATAAATCTTTTCCAAAAGAGGCCAGGCCGTTCAAGCCGCAGTGGAACCAAATGACATCCGAGCAAAACAGTCAATAGATTAATTTCATGTGGAAAAAACAACCGATTTGGCCCTGGGTTAACAAAGATCTCGTCGACATAAAGATCTTATTACAACACAGGCTTCCCTGGCAAGAGTCTCATCTGCTGAAGCTGTTTTGGATTCGAGCTCTTCCGGCGCCCCCTGTGCCTAACAAAGATTCCACATCAAATGCAAAAAAGATGGACCTGTCTAGACATCCCCCTGCAAGTAAAAATAAAAAGAACCACTCGGCCTTCTTTTCAGTTCCACAGAGGTGGGCCTGTATGAAGTCACCCCCACCCTGGCAGCCAGCAGCTGGCAAAACTGGGGAGAAAGGCAAACCCGGCTGTTCCGACTCAGGCATAGTATTCAGGCCTTTTGTAGGAATCGTCACTGAGCTTCGAGAAGATTCTGAGGACTCAATGAAAGCTAACGGGGAAAGTTTTTGTTGTAGAGCCAGCCGTCCCCTGGGAGAAGTGGAGGCACATCAATGACTCATTGATGAAATGCAGACTACCCCAAGTCAAAATGTGCAGTAATTCAGCCAGGGCTGAGCCGCAGTCTCCCTTTGGCATGGCTGGGAAACAAAAGGCTCAGGAAGAACATGGATAATGTAAACAAGGAAAGGGGATGGAGAGCTAGTTAATCTCATTAATAACAGTAATATTCATTCAGCATTCATAAATATTTATTCCACACCTACTCGGGAGCAGGCACTTGCTAGGAGCTGGTGCTTGGGTGGTGGATGACGTGGGTGTATGTCTTCACTGAGCTCCAGTGAGAAACCCAGACGTGGCACACAAGGACACACAGGACTGACTCCAGACTGTGGCGCACCCTGTCCACCTCTCCTCCCTCTTCCTCCACCTCCCTCACTCCGGGACAACCACAGGGTACAGCTGCCTTGAGTTCCAGCCCAGGGTCTGTTCCCTCGCGGCTCCCTGGCCGCTCCCCTCCTCCCTCTGGAGTTCCCTTCTCCCAGCCTCTGTTCAGCTGGCTGGCTCACACTTGCGTTCTCAGCTCCTCCTCCGATGGCCTACCCAAAGCAACTGTGGAAACCCACGCTTCCTCTCCCCTCCCACGGGTTGCACTATGTACCCTGTTTATTTCCTGCACATAACATAGCAAGCTCTTATACACTTAATTTTTCTGTGTCTCAAGCTAGATTGTCAGCAGCCAGGGAGCAGGAACGCCATCTGTCTCGTCAACCGCCATTAATCCAGTGAACTCAGACTGGCCGGCACATGACAGGCATCCAGAAAATGGGTTTACAATGTGAAAGAAAACAACAAGGCCATGAGGTAGCCTATGAGGTAGGGAGGTGGCTGGGCCTCCTTGAGGGGTGACGTTTACCAGAAGAAAATGATGGGGCTCACCAGGTGCTTGTTGAAGAAAGGATTTCTCAGGGCAAAGTCACATTCAAAGGCCCCGCAGGAAACGCCTTGGGTGGGAGGAGTTGAAGGAAGATGTCAGGGTTAAAATACAGAAAATAGAATGTGTGACCAGAGAGGACAGCAGGGTTGTGCTCCGGAGTCCTGTCCCTACATTAAATGTAACAGATAGGCTCTGATGGTTTAAAGCAGAGACAGGACATTGTCTAATGTATCATTCTGGCGAATGAGCAGAGCAAAGATTGTAAGGGGACCAAAGTGGAGGCCAAGAGACAAGTGAGAGACGATAGCATCATCCAGGTGAAAATAATGGGGGAGAGGGGAGGACAGTGAGATGGAGGGAGAAAATGGAGGTGAATGAGTGGATTCGGATACAACCTAAGGCCGTCCCCGTAGGCTGGCTGATGTGAATCTCAGTAAGAACAGCAACCAGGACCAGGCACAGTGGCTCACTCCTATAATCCCGGCACTTTAGGAGGCTGAGGTAAGAGGATCACCTGAGCCTAGGAGTTCAAGACCAGCCTGGGCAACATGGCAAGATCTTGTCTCGACGATAAATCAAAAAATGAGCCAGGCATGTTGACACGCCCATGTGGCTCCGGCTACTTGGAAGGCTGAGGTGGCAGGATCGCCTGAGCCCAACAGGTTGAGACTGTGGTGGCCATGAGCATGCCACTGCACTCTAGCCTGGGCAACAGAGTGAAACTCTGCCTCCAAAAAAAAAAAGAAAAAAGACTAGCAATCAGGGATTGTTTCAGTTACATGATTTGCAAGGCACATATCTGATAAAGGTCTAGAATCAGGATATATCAAGAACTCTTAGATGCAACAATAAAAAGAAAAACAACTCAATTTTAAAATGGGCAAAAGATATGATTAGACATTTCTTCAAGAAGATATACAGATGACCAGCAAGCACATAAAAGATGGTCAACATTACATAAGGAAAATGCAAATCAAAACCATAATGAGGTTTTCATATCTACCTGGATGGCTAGCATAAGAAAAAAATTAACAGAAAATAACAAGTGTGGGTGGGGATGTAGAGACACTGGAACCCTTATACGTTACTAGCGGGAATATAAAATGATGCAGCCAATGTGGGAAAAGGTTAAACATAGAATTACCTTACGATTCAGCAAATTCACTCCTAGAGATATACCCAAAAAATTTGAGAACAGGTACTCAAACAAATATACATGCATGCCTGGTCATTGAAGCACTATTCACAGTAACTAAAAGGTGGAAATACCCCAAAATATCTATCAATAACAGATAAATGGAGAAATATTTTGTTATATGATTATATTGTGTTCTGTTACTCAGCCATAAAAGAAGTGAAGTACTGATACATATTACAATGTGGATTAACCTCAAAAACGGTATGTTCAGTGAAAGACGACAGACAAAAAGTTCACATGTTATGATTCCATTTATAGGAAGTACCCAGGCTAGGTAAATCCATAGAGAGGGAATTCAGACTGGCAGTTGCCAGGGCTTGCTGGAGGGGGAATAAGCAGTGCACACTTAATGGACGTAGAGTTTTATCTTGGTGTATGAAAATGTTTTGTATAATAGCTACATAGAGGTGATGGTCCTACAAGACTGTAAATGTACTACAAGTCACCAAATTGTTCATTTTAAGGTGATTAATTTTATGCCATATGAATTATAACTCTCTAAATTATTTTTTTAAAACAGAGTAACAACCGGGTGTGGGGATTGAGCAGTGAGATAGATACAGGTGCCACTTTCTGAGTCAGGGAAGACTGGGGGAAAGTATGTTTTGGGGAAAGACCAAGAGTTTAAGTTTTGGACATGTTCCATTGAGATGCCCCTCGATCTGAAAGGAATTTTCAGAGAAGCAGTTGAAGACGGGAGTCCAGAGCTTCGAGAGGAGGTCTTGGCTGTAGATTTAAAAATATACAACAACTGTTTGTATATGAAAGGATTTTAGAACCAAGGATACAAACGAGACCAACCGTGTTGGTTTCCTAAGAAAGTCAAAAGAAGATGAGCCCACAGGGAGGCTGGGAAAGACGACGATGAAAAGAACCTTAGGAAGAGAGGTTGGTGCAGGTGTCATGGCAGCAGGAAAGAGAGACAGAGACAGAGAAAAAGAGACTAGAAGAGAACAAAAGAACAGCTGGCCAGGGCCTGAGTGTGGCAATAGCGTGGTCACCAGGAAAGGTCGGAACAGAAGCAACCCTCTACCAGTTAAAACAGAGAGTAGGGAATAAAGCGATGAAAAAAACATATGCAGGCACTTCTCTTGGGAGCTTTGGCAAGTGTCTGTCCCTTTTAAGAGGAAACAATCTGACTTGTAAACCACATCTTTAAAATTCAAAAAAGAGAAACAAATACAAAAATAATTAGGGGGAAATGTGAGGTCAAGAATGACCCTCTTAAAAGATGGGTGATATTATCGCCTATCTAGAAGCTCATCTGGACCACGCCGGAGAAGTAGAAAGGGCAGGAGAAAGGAGGCAGGGAACGAACAGGGAAGGGAAGAAGAGAGAGAAGAGGGGTTCCCTCAGCAGGTAGCTCTGGAGAGAACTGGAGGTAAGAAGATGAAGGCATTTGTGACCTATGGCTTCGGCTGCTTCAGTGAAGGACATAGCGCGATCATCCGCTTGTGTAAGCCAGTGCAGCCTGGGCAGTTTGAGGAGGGAGGACAGGACATGAGACGGAAGTGAGGAGGGTAGCATAGTGGCTGCCTAACAGTGATGACTTTCATTTGATAAGCCAGAGCTGAGCTCCTCAATAACCTCAGAAAACAGACAGAACGGTGTTAAAAACCCATCTCACAGGCTAAACACACAGAGGGACTAAACCAGGCCGTAAGCATTAGCTCTCTAAGTTAAGCCCCATGTTTTTTGCTGACAGGGAGTCAACTCATGTGAAATCTCAGTTCCTTCCTTCCAATCAGCATGGGCTTGACAGCCAGTCACTATTAAAACCCCTTCTCTAAGGGCCACACCATTCAATGTGTCTCTCCTATGGGACAATGTTTGGGAGGAAAGCCTGAACTCTGAAAACGCTTCCCCAGGCCCGGGTCAACCGTCCCCTCTTGTTGCCAACAAGCCACATCACCAGAAGGGTAGATGCCACTCAGCAAGCCCCAGGTTCCAAAACCAGGACCCCGTTTCTCTCAGGAACGCTCACCATTCTGCTCCCTGTCCAAATCCAGTGCTCTTAAAACCAGCACCCGGGTTCTTGGGGTTTTTTTGTTTTTGTTTTTTGACCAGAAAAAAATATTTCATGCTAATTCAAGTCTGTTTGGGGGTTACTAGCACATGTGGGTAGTCCACTAGTATTGGCATGTGAACGGAGATCCACGCTGACTTCGCAAAGGTCAAGAGACTTCAGGGAGAAACGCAAAGCTGAACCTGGGAACTGAAACCAAACAAGAGAAGGAGATGGGGAGACAGCTCTAGGCTAGGAAGGATCCTTCAAGCCATTGCTCAAATGCCGTCTTTTTCAGTGGACTTTATGCTGACCACCCAATTTTAAATTGCACACCACCATGCTGCACCCAGCTCCTAGACCCCCTCCTCCTCCTTTTTTTTTTTTTTTTTTTTTTTGAGTTGGAGTCTCACTCCGTCGCCCAGACTGGAGGGCAGCGGCCGCTCCCGGCCACCGCAGTCCTGACCTGCTGGGCTCCGGCGATCCTTCCGCCTCAGCCTTCTGAGCAGCTGGAACTACAGGCGCGTGCCTCCACACTTGGCTAATTTTTGATTTATTGTAGAGATGAGGTCTCGCCAAGTTGCCCAGGCGGGTCTCGAACCCGCAAGCTCAGGCAATCCACTCTCCTCAGCCTCCCAAAGGCGCGGGATTACAGGCTGAGCCACCGAGCTCTGCTTAGTTTTTGATTTTATTGTAGAGATGAGGTCTCACCAAGTTGCCCAGGCGGGTCTCGAACTCGCAGGCTCAGGCAATCCACTCTCCTCAGCCTCCCAAAGGCACGGGATTACAGGCTGAGCCACCAAGCCTGGCTTCTCCTTCTTTTAAACAACACTTATACCTCCCAACATACTGTATAATTTAATATGTAGCTTGCTGATGTGCTCAGTAAATATCTGTCAGAGGAACGAATGAAACTGCTTCTTCATGCTCTGAGAGTCTTTACTTTGGTTACTTTGGTTACTTTTATCTGGATGCCTGTTCTTCTACTCTTGAAGGAGGTCCCCAAACTGTTTCTGATCACAGACCCCTATCAGTAAATAATGTGGCCACGCACCCCCAAACACAATTAATGCATTCATATTTAATTTGGCTAGCTATGTATGTATTACTGTATGAATAATACATCATGCATATTTTAGCCACTCAATTTTTTCTTTTCTTTTCTTTTCTTTTGAATCAGGGTCTCACTCTGTCGCCCAAGCTAGAATACAGTGGCATGGTCACTGTTCACTGCAGCCTCAAACTCCTGAGCTCAGACCATTCTTTCACCTCAGCCTCCTGAGTGGCTGAAACTACAGGCAAATGCCACCACACTTGGCTAATTTTAAAAAAATGTAGGAATGATGTCTTGCTATGTTGTCCGGGCTGGTCTCAAACGCCTGGGCTCAAGCAATCCTCCCACCTCAGCCCCCCAAAGTACTGGGATGACAAGAATGGGCCACAGCGCCCGGCCAGTTTCTTGTTTTAATTCAATGCAAAGTTAAAAAATACTAGTAGGTTATATTTTCTTCATGTACCAAAGTGGAGCAGCTTCTTGTAGACATAAGACATCATCCTAAATAATAATAAAGCATATTTTACATGCCAAGCACATGCACATATTACAATTATCATGATAATCCCCCTAAACTCCTACTAGGTCCATTCATACCTCTATTTAATAGCTTGGAAAACTGAGGATCAGATAAACTAAGTAATGTGATCTGTGTCACAGTTAGTAAGTGGCAGAGCCAGAAAAAAAAAACCCTGGGCATGTATAACCCCAAAGCCCATGTACTCCAGGGGTGGAACTGACACTCCACTCAAGACAATTCTGGAGGAAAAGTAAGAATGGCCCAGCATACATCCTAACTTGAAAATCCCCACATGGACACCACCAACATGACAGAATTCCAAGCTCTGTACCCTGGAACCAGCCATTGACCAGTCCAGAGACCATATAAACACCCTGAAGACCCAGGGATGAGTGCATGGGCCCCCCATACTCACAGAGGAACCAGAATCCAAAGATTCCCAAGACATGGGCAGCAGAGATGATCAAGATAATGATAGATCTGTACCCAACTCATCGATTCCAAGGTGGCCTCTTGTCCCAGTTTGACAGGCACAGCCTCCACTTTAGTACCAATTTACCTCCTTTCACTCTCAAAAGTGCCCCAGTCTAGACGATAAATTACATGGACATTCAGCCTACACCCCAGCTTAGCACATACCAGATTGAGCCCAAGAGCTGCTCTGATAAGAGCTGAAAAGACGGTGATTTCTCATATCCAGGGACACTCCCCGCCCTCTCTTGCCCCAGGAGGTCAAAGCAGCAAGCTCCCCATTAGCAGTGGCTGACCCCGGGCAACCTGCATGGAATTCACACCCGGAGCCCTGGACACTGGGCCAGTCGGACTACCTTTTCCATAAATCATGCTACATCGTCAGCCTGGTCTGGCCTCCAGCCCCACTCGGGTCTCACCTCAATAGGAAAACATCATCACTGACATTAATGGAAGGTTTGCCAGGGGCACCACAGCTCAGGTGATCAAGGGCTTGTCTGTGTTTGTCAGATTCACTTGACAAATAGGACCAGGCAGCCAGACACCTGCTTTAGAGTCCTATGCCTGACATCACACCTGGGAAAGAATAAAGAAAGAAGGGTGTCCAGGCAGCCTGGGTCAGGGCCACCTGGCATTTGACCTGGTGAGAGTCAGATGGCTCCGATGTTTCTTCTGGTGTTCCTTCTCAGGCTTTGTGGTCTCCACCGGTCAGCCCTTCCTTCTTGCCTCTGACACAAAGCCCAGACTACAAGAGATGTCCCCAGGATAATGGCTTGAGCATCATGTTCCTGATGAGGAAAAGGCTGTAGAGTTCTACCCAAGTAAGCCAGACAGAACCTCGTGGTCCACAGTGAGCTGATCCAGTTCACACTGGCCAAAACTGACAGTGACTCACTGTCAGAAACATCTTCTAGATCTTCCTAAAATTACCAGCCTTAGACCCTGAGAAGTTCCAAGGGCAACATTTCAGCTTTTCATATTTTCTCTGCCACTTGGCTGTGGTCTCTTTCCCTGAGGCAGTTTGGGGAGCAGCCGGACACATAAAGAGATTTGTCTCTTTCTCAGTTCGATTTTGGTGGCGAAAAGCAGAAGGCCCATGTGCTGTGATTCCACCTCACCAAGAGTTGACTCCCCAGCTCAAAGCACACGAACAGAATGATCGAAGGTCAACCGTTGCAGGGCTTTGTGATTCTTGACGTCATCAGAAATTTGTCATTGTTCTTTTCCAAAAACCCTAGTCTTCATGCTTTGTGTTGCTAGTTTCCATCCCCCGCCAGACTGGAAGGCAGGGGATCCAGGCTTTGCCACTAATTGGTTGTGAGGTTGCAGGCATGGCTGCCTCCTTCCCTTGGCCTCAGATCCTCCAGGTACGCACTCAGGCTATTGGCCTGGACGACTCTGTGAGCCTGACATGCCCAGTGAAGACTTCCAGCAGAGGACAGCCCATCGAATCCTACCTGGATTTAGCTCAGTGCCCCCGGGGAGCATGAATAGAGGTAGCATTCTCTGTGGCTCCGTAGAAGCATAGACAAGGCCTGAAAACTTCCTCTCTGGTCGGAAAGAGCAAGCTCAGATCCCTGGGACTCCAGGATCAAGATTTGGTACAACTGGGCTTGATGGTGTTAATAGGAATTGTCAGGCTGGGGTCCTGGCCTATGGCTCACCAGTCCCTTCCTGCATCTCAGAACTGACACCACAAGGTCAGCTGCTGTGTCTCCACTGAGCAGCATCAGAGAAAACAGCAAGTACAGGGAAGGTACAACTTTCAGGAAAACCACTGTCTTCACCATGGGCCCCGAAGGAGGGACCCTGTGTCAGGTGTGCTCATGCCCAGCCCAGGCATCAGAAAGATGGGCTGGACCAGTCCTAGAAGGTAGCTCCTGGGCATGGGGGTTTTGCCGCAAGCGGAGTGAGGGGATGGCAGCCAGCGAGAGCCTTAGACTCCTGGCCTTCATTTGCCTTCGACTGTGGGACCCTTAAGAGCTGGAAACAACCCACTCTGCAACCATCGCTCCACCCACCCGACTCCCAACACAGATTTGTTTCCCAAACGCTTTGACTAACATGTGGGTCCAAAGGAGCCCCCTATCTATGGTCTGAATTGTCAAAAGTTGAGGATGGTGTGGCTGGATTTTCTCCCAGTGCAGGTGGAAAATAAAATGAAGGGGAATAGAAAGCTTAGCTATGGTTCTTCCAAGAGAAGACTTCACACTGTGATCCACTAGAATGTATCAGCAGTTCGGCCCCAGGACCAGGCGGCCTTCCGGGATAGAGAGCAAAGGCGGAAAACACCGGATTTAGGGTTCCCAAGAGCAATTGGCCATCAACCCCTGCCCAGTCCTGGATAACACTACCGGGAGAGCCAGCCCCACAGGGCAACTCGCCTCCCCAGAAGCGGGCCCTGACACATCTCCCCAGGGCAGTGAGTCAGTTGCAGGAGAAGTGAGCAGACACATATCCCAGGATATGACAAGAATTGGGCTCAGTGAGACTAGAAAACTCAAACCCACATTCACTACCTGACCTCTCTTGTAAGAATTTGCCATTTCTTCTCTCAAGAAGTATATGGGCATAGAAGACATAAATTTGAAAGCAATTATCAATAAATATTAAACAATAATAGCAGTGACTAATCTGCCCTAGTAGACGAAAAGATTATTTCCACCCTATTGTTCAGAAAACTTTACAATGAGCATTCAGTGGATGCTTACTGTACCTCAGGTGTGTTCTGAGTACTTTTCATGATCATTGCATGTAAAACTCAGAACACCCATACGTAGTTGGGTTCAATGTCAAGTTCATGCATTTTTACAAATGAACTTGAGGTTGAGTCTGGGGCCCAGAAAAGCTAACAAACTTGCTTAAGATCACAGAGCTCATAAGTGGTAGAACCCAGGTTTGAACCCAAGCCACCAGACTCAGCCTCTACTTACGCTGTCTCACATGCGGGCCAGAGAGTTAAGTCTGTTTCCCAGACACAGAGCTGCCATGTTGAGAGGCCCAGACTGAGCCCTGGGCCCTCAGACTTTTAGTTTCATGGATGAGCACAGGATTTACAGTGCACCCCAGACGCGGAAGCCCTGAGGTATGGGACCTGGTGGCCTGCCTGGTGACCTCAGGAAATGCAGACCACCCACACTGCCCTCTTTTCTCATAGCCTCCCTTGCAAAACCACAGCCTTGTTTCTCTCTCTCCGAGTTCCTCAACCCAGAACACTTACTGCCGTCTTCACCCATCCTTCACACCTTCACGGGGACTGTGGGACATGAATCACTTCTCTCTGTCAAGGTTATATTTTCTTGTTTTAAAAAGAGCACCTATTCTTCTTATTATTCTGAGGATGGAAAAAAGTTGCCTCTTTTTTTGGCTTAGAAGGTGGCTGAATTTTTCAATATATTCATGCAAACGAGATATTTCATCTCATGGATTTTATCCCAGTTCTGTCTATGCACATTTTAAATAAATTAAGATGAAATAAATCCATTTTATTATATTACCCGGTGCCATCTCCATGAAATAATGCCCATATTTGTATTTCCTAAGGAATGTTGACGTGGCTAAAAATGTTTCAGCAAGTGTAATCTTTGAGGATTGTGCTGCCAGAAAAAAAATAAATCTAGGCCTTTGTTTAGAGCTTAGAGTGGCACCACTTTTGATTGAAATGGCTTGAAATATCCATCCCCAAAACATGGACAAGGCAGTAAAGTATCCAGAATTGATCACCATTGGCTCAGAAACAAAAGTGGTATGCCTTCCTTTGTTTTCTTAACATCTGTTCTCTCCCTCCCAGCATAAACCACCCCACAGAAATAAATTACACAGGCTCCTTTTTTAGGGAGGAGAAACAAGGATTTGCAGTGGCCAGCCCTGAGGGGCCCTGGCAGGTCAGCCAAACTCTCAGGGCTGTCTCTGCTCCCCATGAGGCCGCCACAGACTGCAGACCATCTTCTCCCAGCACACACCACTGCTGATCTGAAAACTCCAGCACCCCCCTTCCCAAGGCAGATGGGCTAGCACTGGTGACTCCCATAAAGTTCACAGCGACACGAAGCCAGGCTCTGCAGCTCATTAGCCTTCAAGGACAAGAAGAGCTAAGGAAAGCAGAACAAGAAGTAGTTTAAATCACTCACTGGCCCCTTTGTCCAGGAGATAAATAAGGATCGCAAAGAATGAGGGAGATGGGTGACACAGTCCAACCTTCCAACAGCTACAGCCAAATTCTCCCACCTGGGGCTGTGGTTTTCGTAGAACTCAAAGTATAAGGTAGAGACAGAAAAATCGTGCTGTGGGAGGACACTACTGGCTTCAGTCTAGGGCCCTGGACATCTCTCCTGCTCACACCTTCCTCCACTTCCCTTCTCCACCACTCCTGACATTTCTCACCCTCCTCTTTGTGTTACTCTCAACATATGTTAAGTGGATGGACAGACAGACTAACTGCTCAATTGTACCCAGCACACCTCTGTCCAAACATCCCTTCCAGGTATAGTAAACATCGGAAGCAACTGACAAAGGGCATCGGCTTCACACATAAGCACACCTGGAGAACATTAGCCCTCAAGGTCAAAGTAAGTGTCTCAACAGGTGTGAGCATCACAGCTAAGGAACCTGGCTCCTTTGGTGATTGTGCTTGTGGGTGTGATTCACATGCTTTCTGGCAAAAACGAGATGCCTCATCAGAGCAGCCTGCCAGGTTCCTCAGCAAGAACCCATCACAAATGCACAGCAGCTTCCCTACAGGACAGCCTACTTACTCTCTCCAGAACTGACAAGTGCTTTTACTTGCCAGGGTCACCAACAGCTGGGAATACACATTCAACCTTACAGGAAAGGATTTTCTTTTAGTGGCAGGTGTTGTATCAGGGACTGATATAAGAAAGTGCCTCTAGACCTTTCTGTGGTCATCCTTAAATACCCTGATAAGAAGGGCAGCCCTTCCTCCATTTAATGTAAGAACACCCGGTCTTCCTTTCCCAGGCTTTCATCACGGCCAGCTGTGGGAAGACTCAGTGAGGCCTGGTGGTAAATTCCCAACCTTCCAGTGCTCACACAGCCAGGGAATATTCTGGGTTGGTTCCTCCTCCCTCCACTGCTATTAGTGTCAATTAGGTTCAGCATGACAGGCTACCTTTGACAAAATACTGGAGCAACAAAGACATAAACAACGCCAAAGCCTTTGGAGTTGATGTGTGGTTGCATTTAATAAACATTTGTTTGCATATTTTTTATCATGCTAATGAATATAATTACTTTAATTTATGTCATCAAGCTATGATTCTGTTCTGATCTATACGTCACTTAAATGTGTAGTGTTAGCATTTTGCACACACTGGCAATTCAAGAAGAAGAAGGATTCACCCCTCCTTGAGAACTCAGGGCGATGTTCCATAGTCGCACGCACCCTTGCAACAGCTAAACCTAGCTCAGCAGATGGGCACCCCAGCTCAGCACCCCCACAAGGGTGAATAAGTCGTCTATACCTGAGAGACCTTTTTGAGAGAGCACAAGTTTTTACTTCTCTGTAATCTCCCCAAGAGGAGACCACTGAACACTTACCCATAGCATAGTACTCATAGTACAGTCATGAAAACAAAAAAAAAAAAAAAGATTTTAGTCACATTCCTGGGCTTACTGATTATAAAAGTAATCGCATGCTTATTTTAGAAAATTTGAGAAAACATAGATCAAAAAAGAGATTAGATGAAGATGATAAGCTAAGCTTCTCCTCTCATAATCCTTAGAAATCAAACTGTACTGGAAAATAGGAGGGGTTGCTCTTGGTTAGACCAGAGGTATCATTAGAAAAACATGTGTTCAGAAGAAGTAATGAAAGGTGTACCAAGGATGTACCAAGCTTGGATGGGGCAGCCCCAGAGCATCTGTATTGATTGAGGAACTTCTTTAGGAGAAGCCAAGTGGATTGTCCTTAACCATTTCCTTTCTGTGGCCAGTGTGTTAAGCAGCATGGTGGGCTGGCATTGGCCTTCAGGAGAGAAAAGTTCACAAGTACCTATTCCAGAGAGACCAGACAATGTCCAGATGACAAGTCCTTCCACCCCCAATACATGGGGGTAAGAAGCAGAAAAAGATTAAAAATTAAGCAAGGCCTGGTAGCTCACACCTGTAACACCAGCACTTTTGGAGGATTGTTTAAGCCCAGGAGTTGTAGACCAGCCTGGGCAACACAGTAGGGCCTTGTCTCTACAAAAAACTTTTAAAATTAGCTAGACTTGGTGGCACACACCTGTAGTCCCAGCTACTCGGGAGACTGAGGGGAAAGGATTGCTTGAGGTCGAGCATGCAGTGAGCCATGATCATGCCACTGTACCTCAGCCTGGGTGACAGAATGAGACTCTGATTTTTTAAAAAATTAACTGAGATGCTGGACTTAAGACTCCTGTATGCAACCCAAGACAACTTGCCACCCCCTCCCAGAGGCATTAGCAAGGGGGATCACATCATAACATGTTGTCCTAGACCGATAAAAGATCTCTTTCCCCACAGGGCCTTAATTCCCTCTTCCACCCACATATACCATGAAGCCAGAAGGCCATAGACAAAGGAGATCCTGCTGTAAAACTATATGGCCCAGGAAGTTCTCTCCATTCTTTATAGGCAAGGGACCCCATCACACAAGCAGTCAGCCTTGGAAGAGCTCATTGGCTAAACAAGACCCTTCCTCAACAAGATTTGCCAGATGGCCCAGTCTGGGAAGCTGCTTCTTCCCATTTCCCATTCAAGTGCCAAAAGGGACCAGTGGAAGCCCCAGTCACAGGAGATAAGCCAAGCAGAACAAAATAACACCACATAGGCTCTGAAAATTAGCCTGGCATTGGAACCATAGCCCATAAAAGTAGGCCAGGGCCTGCATGCCAAATCTAAACAGGGTGACTGCCTGCTAAAATGAAAGATTTAAATAGGAAACAGAGTTTCCTAAAATAACAAGCAGAATGTTAAGTATACAATCGAAAGTCACCCATAATACCAAGAACCAGAAAAATCACAAGTTGAATGAAAAAAGACAGTTCATGGATGCCAACAGTGAAATGAGTCAGATGTTAAAAATAACTGACAAGGGCTTTAAAGTAACCATCACAAAAGTAGTTCAACAAGCAATTACACATTCTCTCTAAACAAATGAAAAATTAGAAAATTCAGTAAAGAAACATAACTTTTTTAAAAGGACTAAATTGGAGAACTGAAAAATTCAATAACAGAAATAGAAAATTTACTAGATCAACTCAATATTGAATGGAGACAACAGATAATAAAATCAGTGAACCTGAGGACACAGCAGTGAAATTTACCCATTGTGAGAAACATAGAAAATAGATTTTTAAAAATGAACAGAGACTTGGGGACCTGTGAACAATAACAAAAGATGCAACATTTGTATAAAGTCCTAGAAGATGAGAAAAAGAATGAGACTAGAAGAGCATTCAGAGAAACAGGGCTGAAAACTTCCCAGACATAGCCAAAGATACAAACCAAAGACTCAAAAAGGTGACAAACTTGAAATAGGATCAACTCCAAAAAGCCAGACCAAAATACATTTTAATTAAAGTTCTGAAAACCAAAGACAAAGGAGAATCTTGAGAGCAGCAAGAGAGAACCAGCATATTATCTAAGGAAAACACCAAAGTGAATGGCATAAAATTACTCAACTGAAACTGTTGAGACCAAAAGGAAGTGACACAACATTTTTCAAGTGCCAAAAGAACAGAATTGTCAACTAAGAATTCTATACTCAACAAAACTATCCTTGAGAATGAAGGAGAAATAAATTCAAAGAAAGAACTACAAAAAGACCAAAAAACGTGAATAAATACCATAGACTCTCCTTCTAATGAATTTTCTAAACCACATGTGATTAGTGAAACAAAAACTATGAACACCATCTTCCATACAAGACAATGATATTTAAAAGTGGAAATATTCTTTAAAGGGAGAATCTAAATATAATTAGTTTCCACACTTTACTTAAAGTGGCAAAATGTTGATATTAATAGATCATGATAAGCCATATTGATATTGTGATATCTCCAGCAACAAATTTTAAAAACTATACAAAATTATATACTTAAGAACACTATAAATATGTAGCTATATCAACATGAAATTCTTTAAGATGTTTAAGTAACCCATAGAGAGATAAGAATGGAGAAATAGAAGAAATAAATGGAAAACAAAATAAAATATCAGACTTAAGACTTAACATGTCAATAATTACTTTAAATGTAAATGACCCAAATACACCAATTAAAGGAAAATAGGAGTGAATTTTAAAATCCATAAATAAATCATATACTGTTTATACATCATTCACTTCAAATTCAACAACATAAGTATGTTGAAAATAAAATAGGGAAAAAAAGTATACTATGAAATCATTAATTTCTAAAAAGGAGTGGCTATATTAATATCGAAAAATGTGGACTTCAAAGAAAAAACAATTACTATAGACAGAAGGACATCACTCAATGACAAAAAAATCAATACATCAAGAAGACATGACAATCGTAGATGGGCACACAACAGACAGCAAAGTTTCAAACATATGAAACAAATAATGATAGAACTGGAAAGATAACAAGATACATGCACAATTATAGCAGGGGACTTTAGACCCTCAGCAACTCATAGAAGTACTTCACAGAAAACCAGCAAGGATAGAAATGATCTGAAGAATACAATCAACCTTCAGACTCTCATTGACATACGTGTAATAACCCATCCAACAACAGGAAAAAATATATCTTTTCAAGGGCCTATGAAAGATTCACCAAGAAAAACCAAATCACGGACCATAAAACAAACCTCACAAATCTAAAAGTATTTAGATTATACAAAGTACGCTTTCTGATTATAGCAAAAATGAGACTAGAAATCAGAATAGGAAGACAACAGGAAAATCTATAAACACTTAGAAATTAAATATAATACTTCTAAATAATTCATGGATCAAGGAAGAAACCTCAAAGAAAACTAAACTTGAAAATACTGAACTGAATAAAAATAAAAATAAAGCATAACAAAATAAATGGGATAAAGCCAAAGCAATGCTTAGCAAAAATGTATAGCACTAAATTCATATATTAGAACATAGGAAGAGTCTCAAATCAATAAACTACATATCTACCCCCAAGAAGCTAAGAAAAAGAACAAAACAAACACAAAGAAAGCAGGGGGAGGGGCATAAAATAATAAATAACAAAGCAGAAAGCAACGAAAATGAGATAAAAATAGAGAAAAATCAATAAAACAAAAAGCTGGTTCCTTAAAAAAATAATAAACATTAAACAAGATTGTCAAAAATGAAAAGAGAAAAAGACACAAACTACCAATATCAGGAATGGAAGAAGGAATATCTCTACAGTTCCTGGAGCCATTCAAATGATAACATGAGACTATTATGAGCATCCCCCTCATAAATTTCACAACTCAGAAAAAAATTGGGCCAAATCCTAAAAAACTACAAACAAACAAAATTCAATTAAATTAAATATGTAATATGAATAGATCTAACTATTATAGAAATTGAATTCACACTTTACAATCTTCCCCCTCTAAAAAAAGAAAAGAAAAATCTCTAGGCTCAGAGAATACTAGAGAATTCTATCAAGCATTTAAATAATTAACATCAACAGCACCAACTTTACACAATCTACTCCAGCAACAGAAGAGATTATTTCCCAGCTCATTTTGTGAGACCAGTATTATCCTGATACCAAAATCACACAAGCAAAATTTTAAAAAAGAAAAAAGGAAACCGCAGACTAGTATTGCTCATGAACTTACACACCAAAACCCTCAACAAACTATTAGCAAATTGAATCTAACAATGCGTTAAAATAATTATACACCATGACCAAATGGGATTTATACCAGATATGCAAGGCTGGTTCATCCTTCAAAAAACAATCAATGTAATACATCGTATCAACAAGCTGAGGAAGAACATTAAGTGATCATATCAGTTGACAAAGCAAAGCATTTGACAAAATGCAATATCCACTTAGGACTAAAAACTCTCAGCAAGTTAGGAATAAAAGGGAACTACCTCAGCTTGCTAAAGAGCATCCATCTATAAAAACACTGCAGCCAACATTACACTTAATGGCAAAAGACCCCTAGGATCAGGAGTAAGGCAAGGTTGTCACCCATACCACCCACGTAGAAAACAGTAACTGGAAGTTCTAACCACGCTAATAAATAAATGAAAAAGAAAATAAAAGACATACAGATTGGAAAGGAAGAAATAAAACCATCCTTATTTGAAAATGACATAATTATCTATATACAAAATACCAAGATATTTACAAAAACATTCCTAGAATGAATGGCTTTAGCAAGGCCACAGAATAAAAGATCAACACAAAAATCAATTGCATTGCTATATACTAACACTGAATATATAAAAACCAAAATTAAAAACACAATACCACTTATAATCACTCCAAAAATACTTAGAGATAAACTTGACAAAACTTGTAAATGATCTATGTTTCAATTACAAAATACAGAAGGGAAACATCAAAAAAACACCTAAATAAATGGAGAAGTATACCATGACCATGGATTTTAAAACTCAACATAATAAGGATGTTCTCTCCAAACTGATTTATAGAGTTGATGCAATTTTTATTAAGTTACTAGCAAAGATTTTTGTAGACATAGACAAGCTTATTCTAAGGTTTTTGTGGACAAGCACAAATCTTAGAACAACTAAAACAATCTTGAAAAAAAAGGCTAAAGAATGAATACTCACTCTACCCAGTGTCAAAGTTTACTATATTGCCAATGCAATCAAGACAATGTAATGTTGATGGAGGAACAGATATATCAATCAATAGAACAAAGTAGAGAACCCAGAAATAGATCCACACAACTGATTTTTGACACAAGGGTAAAAGCTATTCAATGGCACTGGAGCAAGTAGATATCCATATCCAAAGGGGGAAAAAATGAACCCCAATCTAGACTTCACACACACACACACACCACACACACACACACTCTCCAAACTCAAAATGGATCACAATCACAGATTGTAAAAGGAAAAGCTATAAAACTTTTGGAAATAAAATAGAAGAAAAGTCTTTAGGAACTGGGGCTAGGCAAATATTTTTAGACTTGATACCAAAAACATAATCATAAAAGGAAAAATGTATAAAATTTACTTCGTCAAAATTTTTAATTTTACTCTGCACAAAACCTGTGACAAGAATAAAAAATAAAAAGACTGGGAGAAAATATTTTCAAACCACACATCCAACAAGGTATTAGTATGCAGCATATAGAAAGGACTCTCAAAGCTCAACAATAAAATATACAAATAATCAAATTAGAAAACGGGCAAAAGATATAAAAAGACATTCCACTGAATAGAATATACAGATGTCAAATACAGTCAACATAATTAGCTATTAGGAAAACACACATTGAGACCCCAATGAGATATCACTACACACCTACCAGAATAGCCAGAATAAAAAATAGTGACAACACCAAAATGCCGGTAAGGATGCAGAGAAGCTGGAGCACTCATATATTGCTTGTGGGAATACAAAATAGCAAGCCACTCTGAAAAACGGTTCGGCAGTTTCTGAAAAAACTAAATATGCAACTATTATACAGCCCAGCAATTGCACTCTTACACACTGATCTCAGAGAACGAAAACGTATTTCACATACAACTTGGACAGAAATGTTTTTAGTATCTTTTCTTTGTAATAGCCAAAACTGAAAACTGCCTAGACGTCCTTCAATGGATGAGTGATTAGCAAAATGAAATACTACTCATCAATGAAAAGGAAAAAAATATTGATTACATGTGACAGCTTATATATATCTAAATCTCAGAGAATTACGCTGGGTGAAAAAAGAAAATCCCAAAAGACTACATATTGATTCCCTTTATATGACGTTCCTTAAATGGTAAAACTATAGGAATGGAGAATCAATTCATGATTGCCAGAGTTAGGGCTACAGGTATGGAGAAGAGCCTGAGGAATTCTTGTGGTGTGGAACTGTTCTTCATCTTATTCCATGTCAGTGCTGGTTGCTGTATTACCCTACAGTTTTACACAATGTTGCTACTGTATCGGGAGCACGTGGGACTTCTCTCCATTATTTCTAACAACTGCACACGAATCTACAATTGTCTCAAAATAAAAAGGTTTTTAAAGTTGTAGCCACTTGGAAAACATTTCCATCGTTTCTTATAAAGTTAAACATACTCCCATTCAACCTAGCAGTTCAACTCCTAGGTGTTTACCAAGAGAAATGAAGGCATATATCCACACAAAAGCCTATACACAATTGCTTGCAATCATCAAAAATTGGAAACTGAAATGTCCATCAACTGGTGAATAGATTAACAGATTGTGACATATACATACAATAGAATTCTACCTAGCAGTAAAAAAATTATTGATATATGCAACAATACAGATGAATTACGTGATTTTCAAGACCCAAAGGAAAAAAAAAATCAAATTTTTAGGTAGAAAGAATCCATAAATACTAAGCAGAATAACCAGGAAAATGTGAAATTAAAGTTCCTCTGTGAAATGTTGAAAGTCAAGAAAAAGACAGAACCCTAAAAACTTCCAGAAAAACAAGGTTGCATGCAAAAAAAACAAGGATCGTGGTGGCACCTGACTTTTGTTGAGGAACTCAAAATAATGAAGAGTAATATCATCAACTTTCTGAGAGAAAATGATACTAGATTTGCATTTCTATACTCAACCAAAATATCAGTCAAGCCTTAAGGCAAAATAAAAACTTTTTAAATCACTCAAGGACTCAAAGTTTGCCACACACAAAGCATTCCTGGAAAAATTATAAGAAGATGTATTGCAACAAAAAGTAAAATAAGAACTCAAAACTAGTAGGATACAATATACAGTCATGCACCAAAAAATCAGTGAAATTTATAGTTAAGTCTAATGGAAAGAAAATTAAACAACAAACTGGGAATAAATTCTCAACTGATAACAATACTGGAGGTGACAGGGGACAGGTTAAGAAGGAGTTGAGAGGTAAATGGTAGTGAGAAGATATTAATTCATTCTAGACATCAAAAGAAAATAACTAAGATTTTCAGAGCAAATACAAATTTTATGTATCTTTTTTTTTTTTTTTTGTCGAGGTCTCACTGTGTTGCCCAAGATTGGAGTATGGTGGTACAATCATCGTCTACCACAGCTTCAATTTCCTGGGCTCATGCAAACCTTTTGCCTCAGCCTCCCACCTGGCTGGAACTATAGGCATGCACCACCACACCCAGTTGATGTTTTGTTTTGTTTTGTTTTGTTTTGTTTTGTTTTGTTTTGTTGTAGAGATGAGGTCTCTCCATGTTGCCTGGCCTGGTTTTGAACTCTTCACCTCAAGCAATCCTTCCACCTCAACCTTCCAGAGTGCTGAGATTACAGCGTGAGCCACAGCACCCAGCCTAAATTTCACAAAGATGTTCTAACTGCCAAACCACTGAAGGCAAAACATGTATGCAAACGCATAGAAAAAGTTCTGGAGGGACAAACACCGAACTTAAAATAATGGTGGAGAGGGCATAGGGTTGGTCTGAGGGACATCAGCTTTATCTGTAGAGTTTTGGTTTCTACAAGAATGTGTTTATGTAGTGGTTGTGATATTTAGCTAAATTAAGAAATATAAGCACAGAGAGAATGATAAATATCATCACTGCCCAGAAATAATAAATTGTAACATAGTAGTGCATTTCTTTTCCTTTTTTTTTTTTATTTTTTCTTTGAATTGGTGTCTCACTCTTGTAACCCCGGCTGGAGTGCAGCAGCTTGTTCACGGCCACCATAGCCTCGATCTGCTGGACTTAGGTAATCCTTCTGCCTCAGTCTTCCAAGTAGCTGGAACTACAGACGTACAGCACCATGCCCTGCTAGTTTTTGTGATTTATTGTAGAGACGAGGTCTCACCAAGTTGCCCAGGCTGGTCTCAAACCACCAGGCTCAGGCAATCCTCTTGCCTCAGCCTCCCAAAGTGCATTTCTATCCGGCTTAATTTATTCATCTATGTATAGATATATAGGTGTAAAACAAAGTCATAGTTAGACACAGGGCTAGCTTTATTCACAAAACAGGGGTTTCTTGGCCTTTTCTCACAAAATTGAAATCGTGTTTACTGATGTTCTATAGTCTATTTGTGCTCCCACATAACCATAACATAGGTCTGCACCACTACAAGTCTCAAAGACATCATTTTTACTGGCTGAATAATATTCCATACTATATATGCCTCATAACAATTTATTTGGTATTTAAGTAGTTTTCCAGTTTTTGCTAATGTATATAAAATCACAGTGAATGCCATTATACACGCTTGTATGTGAACATCTATGATTATCCCATTTAAGTAATTTCCAAAAAAGTGGACTACTAGGTCAAAGAGTATACTCATTTTTAATATATTTGCTACTTATTGCAAAATTATCTTATACACACTGTATCCTAGTTTATACTGAGTAAAATCATCTCCACACATCTTCTAGTGTTGATAATATTTTTTCTATCTTTCACAATTCAAGTAAAGATTGTTCAAATCTGATACCTCTGATAACTACTGAGGTTAAGCCATTTTTGTATGTTTTTAGTGTCCACTCATATTTCTCACTTTGGCAATTGCTTATTCATTGTCTTTGATAGCTTTTTAAAAACTTCTTATTAATCTGTAAAATCTATTAATAAGAAATGCCATTCTCTTTTTGTTGTGTATTTTAAATAATTTTCACAACTTATTGTCTTTTTAAATACATTTGTGATATCATCAGAAAAACAATTTATATTTTTATATCCTTTTTTCTCTTTTGTTCTCTGCTTTTGATATCATGTTAATATGAAGGTTGCCTATTACATCAATATTTAACTTATTCCTATTCTTCTGCAGT
Organism: Cephalopachus bancanus; assembly: GCA_027257055.1. NCBI lineage: Eukaryota > Metazoa > Chordata > Mammalia > Primates > Tarsiidae > Cephalopachus > Cephalopachus bancanus. The sequence goes on along the minus strand of JAPVLO010000110.1, from coordinate 4,537,827 downwards.
TTCATTTTTCACATTTGAATTTTTATTATACCTGGGATTATCTGGCTTTATGGTAAAGCTCTAACTTTATTTTTTCCGAACCATTAGATGGTTGTCCCAAAACCATTCTACTTTTCCCACTTATTTTTTACTAAATTCTGTTTATTTTAATTTCACAAGAAACAGTCCTTAGTGTAAAAGCCAAACTATCCAAACAAAGCAGAAATTCTCCATGACCAAACCTTCATTCAAGTTACAATTGCATTCTCGCCTCAGAAGTAACTGCTGATCAGTTTGATGTGTGGAAACCCAGAGTTATTTTCAAAACGAAAATAACTAACTTAGGAGGGCTTACCACATGCCAGGCAGTACTCTAAGTGCTTGCTGTGTGATGACTTATGCAGTCTCCCCGACAGCCTACAGAGTAGGTACAATTGCTCTCTTAATTTTACCATTCTACAGAAGAGAAAAATGGGACACCAAAGGTGGCAGAAGAGGGATTTGAACACCAGCATCTAGTCTCAGAATCAGCAGAACATTGACTAATGTCCCTCTGTCTCACAATATACCTATATGCACTTCAGTGAAAAATCACTAGCATTATTTTTTTTGAAAGAAAGTTGGAATTTATGGGTTTGGTATCATACTGTCCAAATTATGTTACAGCCTAATTTGTTCAAATATCATTATATCTTGGTTGTCCTTCCATATCAATTCATGTAAATCACTTTTAATTTTTTTTAAAACTGTAATATAATATGACTTACCACGGTTTACTTAGCTCTTTTCTCAGTGTATAATTAGGTTGTTTCCAGCCTTTCACCATCAATAAGCCTGCACAAAAAAATCTCTAATGTAACTCCCTGCACATTTTTTGTAAAAGTTTCTATTAGTTTTTCTTGGTCATGTGGTATGTGCATTTTTTAATTTAATAGATACTCCCAAATTGCCATACTGTCTATACCAATTTATACCCCAATGAGTAAAATGTCAGTACTTATTTCTTCATAACATCCTCATAGTTGATACTATTCAAACATTTACCTATTTGTATATTTTTATTATATTCCTTTGGGTTAATGATCTTTTTCTTATTGATTTGTGAATGTTTACATATATTTTGGATATTAATACCCTGTCTATTACAAATGTTGTAAATATGTTCTACCAGCATGCACTCTTTCAATTTTGTTTATGGTGCCTTTTATGTTTATGGTATCTCTAATGGCCTCTCTGATTATCTTGTCCTTTCTAGGGAGCTTAGCTAAAAAAACAAAATGACACTATAATATTTTCCTTTTTATTATTCACATACCTTTTTAATTTTTTCTTGTTGTATAGTATTGGCTAGGACCTCCAATACAATACTGAATGTAGAAGTAATAGGAAGCTTAGTCTTACTCACTCCTGAAATAGAAGTACTTCTCATGGTTTCACCACTGCTCTAGATTTCTGGTAGATAGCTTTACTTTAATAATGGAATTTTTCTTCTATTTCTCACATGCAAGAATACTGGAGCAGCTGCTGGAGGGCAGAAGTTGTTTACTTATCTTGAAAGGATAATTTTGAAAAATAAAGTTTTCACTTCTGTTATGATTTTAATATCAAAGTTATACTGGGCTCTTACAATAAATTGAATACCTCCCCTATCTGTAATATAAGAATTATTTATTGCTTGAAGTTCTTGTAGAACTAAATAATAAAGCCATCTGGGCTCAATGTTTTCCATAACTGTATGTCTTTGACTAGCTTCCTACTTTCTTCAATAGAAATAACACATTTGATTTTCTATTATTTCTTAAGCCAATCTTGTTAAACTGTTTTTTAGAGATTCATACATTTGTCTAGTTTTTTTGGTTATTAATATAAATATACTACCTTATAAAATTTAATTCCCCCGTATCTGTAATTACATCCTCTTATCTCATTGCCAATGCTGTTTATTTATACTTTCTTTTTTCCTTAATCGAGCTCATAGTTACATTGATCAATTCTACCTGCTCTGTTGTTCTTATTTATTTTACTAATGTGAGTTTTTATCTTTATTAATTTCTTCCTTTTACTTTCTGGAGATTTGATTTTTTTGTTGTTCTTTCTAGTAACTTGAATATTATGCTTGGTCCATTTGATTTCAATTTCCCTCATTTTCTAATGTATGCATTTAACTCCATAAATTTTCCTCTGATAACTGCTTTGGCCACATCTCACAGGTTTTAATATTTAATGCTCTATTGCTTATTTCTAAATAGTTTGTAATTTCCAGTTTTTATTCCCTTATTAACAGAAGGCTTTTTATAAGTGTTTTTATATTTATGACTACGGAGATTTATTTAATCTCTCCTTTAGTTATTTTCTCCTTTGTTTGGGGAATGAAGCCTGCCTATCTCTACCTCTTAGAATTCGCTGAGATTTCCTTTGTGGTCTAATATAGTATCAAATTGTGTGAGTGATTTACATCAGTTTCTAAAGAACATGTATTATAAATTTGCTAGTACAAAGTTGTTCATTGTGTAATTTCAGTTCTGTGTGTTATTATTTTTGTCTATTTAAAATATTTATTTCCTAAAGAAGTATGACATTTGTCTATGATTCATTTTGTCTTTGTATTTTAATAATTTTTGTTTTATGTTTTCCAAAGTTACCTTGTTAAGGGCACAAAAGTGTATAATCGTTCTATATTCTTGGTGGATTGTTCTTTTTCACATTATGAACTATTCTTTTATGTACTCTGCTGTGTCCCCTCTGACTTTACATAACACCTAAATCATATTACAAATTTTTAATTCATTAGGCTTATTTCTTGACTGTCTATTTCTTCCATTGATTTAACAAATTATGTTGGGGCAGGAATCATACATTTGTTCACCATAGCTTTATAAATTAACTTATTATCTAATAGATAAATTATTGGTTAATATATACATTCAACCACACTAACTTTAGATTTATTTGTAAAATTTCCAACAAAGTCCAATTTATAATTTTTATTGGCATGCCAGGCATAGTTTCATGTGCCTGTAGTTCCAGCTATTTGGGAGGCTGAGGTGGGAGGATTGCTTGAGCCAGGAGTTCAAATCCACCCTGCACAAATGTAGTATGACCCAGTCTCTAAAAAAAATAAAAATAAAAATTATTGAAATAGAATTACTTATAAATCAACTTGCAGATGTCTCTATGTACTACTTAAGTCTATTTGTATTCATCTTAAAAAATTTAGCCCACTTCTTAATTTTGGGGGGGTTTTTTTAGTGTTTTTATTTTGTATCATCTATATAAGTAGAATGTTTTTCTTTATCTTTTATCTCTAACTGGTACAATATCATTCCTGGTATAATAAGTAAAACATTTTTTATTTGTTTGTATTTGTTTTATTATTGGACATATTACTGAACTCCCATATATGACATAGAAGTATTTCAGACGATGTTCTTGGATTTTTTTCATATTATCATAAAATAGTAATAATTTTGATTTGACTATTCCAAGATTTATCCCTCACTTCTTTTATTACTTTGATTAAATTGTTCTTTGTATAATTATCTTAAATGTGTTTTATTACTACAAGAATTCCTCCAAGTGTTCAATTTTAAGTAGGTGTAGGCTGTTGTTCTGAGATAGATTATCATATAAGCCAGGATTACTCAACCTTGGTATTACCAATACACTGATATTTTGGGCTGGATAATTCTTTGCTGGGGGATAGAGAGCCCTTTCCTGAGCATGGTAGGATGTTCAGTGGCATCCTTGACCTGTACCCACTAAATACCAATAGCACCATCTCCAAGTCATGACAATCAAAAATGTTTCCAGACATTGCCAAGTGTCCCAGAGAGGCAAAAATGTCCCTGACTGAGAAACTCCAATGCAGTGAATGTTCCTTCTATTCCCATTTTAACAGGACTAGATATTGAATTTTATCAAAAGTCTTTTTGACATATGGGTTTTTTCTCCAGTGACCTACTGATATGATAAATTTTAAATTATATATTTCCTAATTTGTTAGCCTCCTACAATAGTGGAATAATGTCTGATTGGTCAAAGTATTTTTTAATATGAGGTTAATGTTCATTTTTTATAAATTTTCTATTGCTATTCGCACGTGAAGTTGGCCTATAGATTTTGTTTGTTTACTACTTTTGTTAGGTTTTGGTAAAAAGATTATGCTTGTTTTACACGTTTTTCTTGTATGGATTATTAGCATGATCACTTTTTGTTCCTTAAGAGATTTAAATAGATGTCCTCTGCAGCCATCTGTTTTAGCATTTTTTTCACTTTCTTCCTTTGTTATTCAACTATTCTACAATTAGTAATTTGATATTTCCTAGAAAATAATTCTTTTCGACAAAATTTTCTATAACAAAATATCTTTAGTTTTTACCATTTTAAAATTTGTTAGAATACTTGTCTAATCTCCCTTTTTATTCTAATGTTGTTCCATGTGTTTTCTCACTCTGTTTTACTTGAATAACTTGTCAGATGTCTTTGACAAGTTCTAATTCTTACACTTGGCAATCTTCTGATTCACTAAGTTATGTTTTATCTTTATCAATCCTTTATCTTTCTAGGATTATTTAGTTGTTATCTTTCTAATGTATTGTGAGTTGAAAGCTTAATCTGTTTATTTGTATTCTACATTCAATAATGTTGGTATTTAAGGCTATGTGTTTCCTACCAAATACAGTTTGAGCATACACTGTAAGGTTTGATATATGCGTCTTCTCATTGTTATTTTCTAAATATTCTCTAAATATAGTTTTGATAGCCTCTTAAAAGATATCTCAAGAGGTTTTAATAATTAGAAATTTCTAATTAAAATTTTTACTCTTTTTAATTGATAATATAAAATATGGGATCTGCCCACTTTTTGATTCCTGGAATATATTCAACCTTTATTTAGAACCAATATATACTATTCAGTGAACATTTTTATGGGCTTGGATATACTTTTTCATTTTTAAAAAAAATCTCAAGTTAAAAAACAACTTTATTATTTGAGATCATCTCAATCTTTGGACTCTTTGCTTGCTAGATCTGCCAAATACCAAGAGAGATGTCATAAAGTTTCCATCACAAACTGTGAATTTTTTCATTTCTTCTTGTTCTCCTAACAATCTTGCTTTCTACATTTCACTTCAATGTTATTTGACATAGTAAGATCCATGACTAGATCAGTCTACTAGACTGTAAGTCCAATGAAGATAGGAATCACATCTGACTTTAACATTGAGTTACCAGCTCCGGCCCAGTATTTATTGAGTAAATGTTGTAGTAAACTGACAAGTGATAGAGCTCCAGTGCTAAGTACGCGTCCTTCATCAAAAATATAAATTCCCTGTTTTATCTAATTTTTTTAACCTCAATTCTACTTTGCTAATGTCCCTGTATTTGTTGGTTTGTTTTGCCTGATATATATCTTATTGTTTGGGAGGGCTGGGTTGGTGTTTTTTTGTTTGGTTGGTTTGGGGTTTTGTTTGTTTTAGGTTTTTTTGCTTTTGTTTTGTTTTTTGCTTTTTAGTGTTTCTTTTTCCATCTTTTCCTTAGGTCTATGAAATCCGTTTTCTTTGTGATTGTCATCAATAGACAGAGATCCAGTTCAGAATTCAAGTAGTAAATGGTTTCGTGTTCCCAAAGTATTATTTAACCCCTATGTTTTTCTAATTGTTAAGTCAAAAGGCAATTGGATCTTTCAGCTCGCCTTTTTAACACGAAGTACTTGACACATTTTTATTCTCCTCCTCAAGCCCCGTGCTTCTATTTCTTCTCTAACTACTCCTCAGACACTTATTAAACAAACTCAGATTTTTATATGTGGATTATTATGAATTTTTATAGCATATGACTTCTCTTCAAAAGTTAATTTTTAACACTTGAATTTAATTTTTCAAACAATTTCTCAGTTATTTAGAGTGCATTTCCTGAAGCATAAATGATGCTTTAAAGTTTGTCCCGCTTCTTCTGGACACAGCTGGGTCTCTTCCCTCCTACGAGACCACACAGGGTACCAGTGAGGGTTACAGAATTCCCACAGGCAGTTTTGGCTCTCTTGGTGGGCCTGGTAGCTCCAGTGCCCAAAAGCAACCCTCTGAGAAGGGATGTGAGTGGGGTTGTTGAGAGCAAAACACACAGAAGCTGGGAGGAAGCCTGGAGGGGTCTGGACAGGGCACCAGGACAGTCCAAGCAGCAGGCAGGAGCCGTGTCCTCTCATTCCCCGCCCGGGATAGGCATGAGCCAGCCAGACCTGCAGCTGGTGACACACTCAGTCCACCCTTCTCACCTGGCCTTCCTGTTTGGACTTACTGTCGCCACCAGCCTTTGCATCAGCTGCATTTTGGCCGAGATTTCCATCAACGGGTCATCATGTCACCTGCACCAGAGGCAAGGAGGGCTCTTCTAAAATTCTAACGTGAAAAGTGAGCGTGTCACACGCGGAATGTGCGGACACAGCGACCACGGAGTTTACCACTTTATTAAAATTGTGATCGTTCACATAAAGACTCAACCAGGTCACATATTAATAATTATCACTGACAATCTTGAACATCAGCCGAAGCCCACAAGTGAAGCAATATTACATCTCCCGGTCTCATTTATCTTGCTGCTTATGGCCCCTCTGTGGTCAGCACACTGCGAGCTTCGCGGACATTTAATTATGAGCACGTCATAAATGTAGCTGACAGGGCAGAGGCTGCCCAGGGATGCTCCTGGCCAGGGGGTCGCGGCGGAAAGCAGCGAGTGGATGCACCCACCACAGGGTAAGGCGAAAGACCCCTTCACATTGTCCCTGCACAGTTTTCCACTGCCTGCTGGATAGGGGCAGTGGGTGGGATTGTGCTTGGCTCCCCCCTAACTTCCAGAAGCCTCAGCCAAGTTGTCCTAAAACCTAAGACCAGCCCTGTGTGCTTTCCTGTCCCGCTCAGCTCTGAGAGTCCCCTGGCTTGCCTCTCTGGTTGTCTCTGGCTGTCTGTACAGCTCCCACATGAGGATTATCCTCTGATGCAGATGAAGGGGATAAACGTTCACCCCATAGCCCAGGAAGGGGTCCAGGAAGCCCGCTGCCCCATGCAGCTGGCCCCAGAGCCCCCTGCCCAAACCACTCAGCTATAACGGGGTACAAAAGACAGCAAGTACCCCCAAGAACACCCCACCTCTCACCTCGACCCTGACAATGCCTTTCCATCAAATCAAAAAAGAGGACCCTGCAAGGCAAGCGACAGAGCAAGGAGGGCTTTCCATTTGTTCCTAATTAGCCACCGTCCCAATGCCACAGCTGGGGCAGCGTGCACTCATAAGGCCGCGCACCTCTCCGAGCGCACCTAGCAGAGCAGCAGGACCTCACCGTGTCATGTTTCAAAGCAAGTGTCCTCAGAGGGCTGAGGGACGACTCCCCCACCGCCCCAGCAGGCTCGATGGGGAAGACAAAGCGTATAATAAGGGGCGCGGGATGAAGGGGCTCTGAGGAGAAAGCTGAAAAGTAGCTATCATGTTGGCAGATAAATTCTACACACAATTATTCATTCCTAGCCTCTTGACATGTAGATTAATGAGTTTGATAACCCAGGCTTCTAAGAAGTAGATTCCACTCTGTTCGCGGGCTCTCTCCCCCTCTACCTACAAACAGCACACAGGTCTATGGAGAAAAAACAAATCGATACATTTGCAGTAGCCATCACTGCTTTTTGTGATTGGAGCCCTAAGTCAAAAAGATGATGTGCCTTCTCCTTCCCGGCTAGAAGAAGGCAGCCGTGGCCAGGCAGACACTGGAGGGGACAGCGGGCCTCAGACCGTGGACTCCAGGAGGTACTGGACTTTCTTTGGAAGGTTGGGCATGGAGCACTTCCAATCCCAACCTCGAGGGCAAGGGGCCATTTGTTGACACGGCTGCTGTTGTCCCCGAGGTTGGCGTCCCCACTAGCACTGTCCCCAGTTGGCACCACTCTTGCCAAGAAAGAGCCATGTGAGACAAAAGAACAACGTGGGAGTAGGATACACACACCTGCAGCCACTCCAGGTGTTTTATTTAGAATGGGGGAACAGCACCAAACTCGGGGCTTTCTTCCCTTCAGCCCAAACGCGGTGAGTTCAAGTCCTCGTAAAGAGAAACGGGGTCCACCGTGTGCATCTATCAAGATGATTTGGATTTTAAGTCATGATTGCACTATGGTCAATCAGAGTGAGTTAAATTCCGGTGATGTATTCGGATTGTCAATTGACTTGGTTTTCTCATCAGCCACTAGGCAAAAGCGTTTCTCGATTCCAACCTGTTTTATTTCCTCTTTATCTCATTGGTGTTTTTATTCTAAAAATAAAGTATTTGGAGGCAGCGGGGAAAGGAAAAGGGAAGGCTTCTCTCCTGCTACCTTGCTTCTCCTGCTGCCACACCCCCTGCCTGGCAAGTCCTCTGGCAAACAGAGTAGACCTCAAAAATCTGAACAGAGTTCTGCCTGGGTACTGGGAGATTCAGTGATTCGCCTGGCTAGGTATTCACAGATCCAAGATCTGTGAGAGCCTTGTGGATGCTGGGGCAGGGGACAGGGGTACAGTGAGATTATTAGTGCAGGCATTCTGCAAGACATTTCTTTTATCCCACAGGAATAGAAATGAATGGAGCAGCAATTCACCCACCTCACAAAAGTCCAATGAGATCTTTGATTAGCAACACGGACCAGCCTAAGCATTTATAGCAGTACAATCAAATTTCAGCATAACTTCCAGCCCTCCTTAAAGAGACAGCCCCGAACTATGCAAAGAGGGTGAAATATCTTTCTCTTATTCAAGCAGCCTTGAGGAGTCAGGTTCAAGGTGTCTCACGGAGTCTTGGGGTGAGGATTGCCAGGTTTCGCAAACAAAAATTCAGGATGCCTGGTTAAATTTGAATTCCAGGTAAACACTGAGTAGTTTTGTCGTATAAATGTTTCCCCAGTATGCACAGGGCGTACTTATGCTAAAAAGATAATTTACTATATACTAAATGCTAAGATAATATGCTAAAGATATTTTAGTATTAGTATGTCCCATGCATATTTGAGACATTATACTAAAAAATTATTCATTATCTGAAATTCAAATTTAAGCAGACATCTAGTATTTCATCTGACAGCCCTATTCAGGGTGTCCTTGTGAAACTGCTCAGGGAAGAACTAGGGTGTGACTAAGGAGAAGGGAGCAAACACTGGCTCCAGAGTCGAGACAGCCACACAAAGGAGCCTCCTCCACCCCTCGCCTGGCCTCCCCAAGACATCCTGCATCCTCCTGAGCCCAAAGCCCAAACCACTGAGGGAAATTTGGACCACTGTTCCTGAGGAGATGAGAAGCCTCTTCCTGGATTTCAAGGCTCTGTATTTAAGAGCCTAAACTAGAGGAGCCTTAAGCTGGGGGCCAGGAGAGGACACCAAGGTCAATCACAAGAGACCAGGGCCCACGGCATTCTCCTTGACAACCCTCTTCCGACTCCCAGGGCAAGGAATCTCAGTCCCTCACCACAGCTTGGCTGGGGCTTTTCCTAGAAGTCAGGGGGCCTTCGAGGTCCTGCTCTTCCACCAGGCCTGGCAGCAACCCCAGAGCAGAGCCACAAAATGCAATCGGGGCAGGGGTTGGGGAGACAAGCCAGCACGGCTTCCTTTTTCAAATCAATTATGGCCGCACTGACTCATCTCTCATAGACCAGAAGTCCTACATCTTGTTGTTTCTTAATCATATGGAAAGCTAAATATAGACGTGTCTGTAGAAGGACAAGCCTGAGAAAGCCAGTACCCTCGTTCTCCCAGGGGAAAGCTCAATTCTTACTGTTCTCATCTGGATTTTAAGTTCTCAGGACTGCACCCTTAGCAGTGATCACATCACAGTGGACAGGGCATGAGCCTGTCGGGGCCACAGCAGAGAGTCAGACCTGGCTCCAGGTCACCCTGCAGATGGGTTCCCACCTCACACCACAGATGGGTTCCCACCTCACACCACAGATGGGTTCCCACCTCACACCACATCCTTCCCTTCGGACAGATCTCTAGCTTTATTCCTCCACGAGAGTGCTGGCACGAGAAGCAAAGCCCCTTGGCTGCATCACAGAGAATGCCTTTGCCAGGGAGACCCTCACTGCCATCAGCCCAGGGCCGCCGGCTCCAGAGAATATTCCAGCAGAAGAGTCTCGCCAAGCATCAGGCCAAAGCACATGAGCACACCCGGCACCCAAGAGCAAGCAGCATCCCGGCACTGTTCTGGAAAAGAGCATCAAGGATGCCTTTCTCGAGAAGCAGCTCAGTACCCTTTAGGGAGGGTCTTCAGGCCCCAGGGTTTCAAAAGCTGGGGCAAAGGAGCAAACAGAGCTGTGCTGTGGAGAACACAGAAGCAAATGAGACAGCCATCCATGCAGCCCCAACAATAGTCAGCTTGTCCAAGAAAAAACACTTTAGAAGAGATAAAAGTCGTGTATCAGATCGGCCACCAAATGCCTCTTCAAAGCATAATGGTCAGATTTAGCCGTGAGAATCATGAGACCAGGGAAAAGGAGCCAAGAGCCTGGGATTCCCTAGGGCAACATGAGTAAGGGCAAAATCTGAACTTCACTGCAAGCGGCTGCCCAGCCCGAGGCAGCAGCAGCCTGAGCAGCAACACCTGGGGTTCAAGGGCAAAGAGCTTCTTTTAGATGATTCTCCTGCCATCCCCACACCGTGCCCAAAACACAATATTAACGTCCTCTGGGCATCCCTATACTAGAGGTCAAAACCTAGCAGCACAAGGCCTTAGTACAGCCCATGATCTTCTTTGGTTCACACAGTAGTTTGTTTGGTTTGCTTGAGTTGGAGTCTGACTCTGTCGCCCAGACTGGAGTGCAGCGGCCGCTCCCAGCCACCGCAGCCTCGACCTGCTGGGCTCCGGCGATCCTTCCCCCTCAGCCTTCTGAGTAGCCAGAACTGTAGGCGCTCGCTACCACGCCCAGCTAGTTTTTTTATTTATTGTAGAGATGAGGTCTCACCAAGTTGCCCAGGCGGGTCTCGAACCCGCGGGCTCAGGCAATCCACTCACCTCGGCCTCCCAGAGCGCTGAGCCGCCGAGCCCGGCCCACACAGTAGTTTTTAAATGTTTGACTTAATTGGCTATATTGAAAAATCAGGAGATTTCACAGAAAAATCCAGATTTCAGGTTATCCTTCAAAAATTAGATCGGACAACATTGGGCCTGTGTCTGATTGGGAGGAGCCAAAGAACAGCGGGCCCTTAGGTGGGACACCTACTTGCCCGTTCTCCACAGTCCCCAGAAGTCCCTATTGTCTAACATCTGCTCTGTGGGTGCACTGCGGAGACATTGCCCTTGGCCTCAAAGGGCCACACCAGGAACACAGGCAAACTTTACCATCCCCAGAAGCCTTTTCCCAGTGATCCCCTCCCATCTCTCAGAAGAACCATTATTCTAGTACCTTCTCTCCTTGAACCACAGGTCAGCTGCCCTTGAGGTCCCCAAAACCCTGTGGCTTACCATCTACCACCCCAAGAGCAGCATCAATTCATAAGACAAACAACCCCAGTGCCTTGGAAACCACCTAGAAAATAATTTAAATAGAAGCAGCAGAATTTTAGACAAAAATGTAACCAAATCATGCTCAAGACCCAAGATCAAAGGCTACTCACGTGGCAATGGCAAAGGCAAGAATGACGTGCCCATTTCACAGACTGTGGCATCAGAGGTCACCATCCCATCTCCCAGACTCCATTCCCCTTAACTTCCAGGTTGCTTGGACCACCAGTGGGGGATGAAGGGGAGGGAAGTTTCCTGAATGTGTTGGGGGGGGAAGTTCTGATTGGCTGATTCAGGAATTGGGATTCTGGGCAGAGCTTTACAAAAGGATAATGTATCTTTAAGCCTAGGTGCCCTTCAGGGAATGTATTGGATAAATGTCTTCTGAAAAGCCTGTAAATATTCCATCGCCTCACTGTCATTACTACCATGAAATGATAATGAAGCATGAAAGAAATATAATTCCATATTCAGATGACAGCATTAGCCTCCATAAGCAAACTGAAATATTTATTAGTAAAATGTTCAGTATCTACGCCTGTAATCTAAAAAAAAGGACAAAAATGTTTTATAATAAAAAAGAGATTGAATGCAGAGGTAAAATCTGGTTGGCTGATTTTATTGCTTATTATTAAATCCTGGCAAAACAATTATTTTTTTCTTTTCATTAGTAAGACACCCAAATTAAAACTATGCCCTCCGGCTGCAAGGTTTACAGTAGTGATTAAAAACAAGGAATTGTGATGCATGGGGCTTTTGACAATGGCATAATCAAATTCATTCATATTGTTCAATCTTTCACTGACAAATATTTTTACAGTGAAATATACCAAACAAAGAATCACATACAACTATCAATACAGAGAAATTAGGAAACCTTGTTATTATTTAAACAGTGAACTGATACCACGTTGCCATAATCTTGAATACAAACATTATAGTGTAGTTAATTAGGGTAATTATTGCCTAAATTGTGCTTAATTGTCTTATGCTGAATAGGATGTATGAATGAAGCTTTTCGAGCTTTTTACAATACATAAGTGCTTGCCAAACTATTTTGTTATAATTTAATAAGTTTTGATGGTATTTCCTATAAGCCAGGAAAGACATCTGAATACAAGCTAAGATATAAACATGAGCCATAGGCCTTGACCTCTGTTTCACCTTATTGAAAAAGAGGCGTGAGTCATTTAGTATAGCAACGGCACGGAGCGTTCCCGTATCCTGAGCACAGTCCTTAAAGGAAAGGGGAAAGAAAAAAACAGGGTCTTTGAAGTGAATGAAAAATTAGAAATTCAAGTGACCACGATCAATTCTGAAACACTGCACAAAATTAATTACAGTTTTGCATCAGAAGCAAGAATGTAGATTTCAGACAGTCGGTGTCATTTATCTCGAGCTGCACAATATACAAAGCGATTAAAAAGCCAAATCTGTCCCCACCTCCCAAGTCTAAGACCTCTCAGAGGCTGTGAAGTACAAATGATTAACTCCAAATTATGCAAGGGATTGTGCAGTCGCTTCAGCTTGAATGGAGTGTGTGGCAAGTTGCAGAAGCTAGAGAGGGACAGATTTGCGGCTCTTTATCAAAATCCAGTCTGGCCACCACTGACGGAATCCAGATAAATTGCCCAGAGATCTGACAGTGGCTGCAGAAAGCTTGCTTGGCACAATCCGAATCTCTAATTTCTATCTGTTTTTAACTGCTTGCCTTAAATTTGCATTTTTATACAATTGGTTTAAAGGATTGGTTCTATTCTGCAGACCACTCTGACCAAATGGCTTCCCATTTGACACAGAGTTGCAGGAACCTGTCTTGGGAGGTGGAGAAGGATTTGGCTTTTTCATCACCTTTAATATGTAAGCTCGGAGTTCAAAGTACACCTCAGCTGGGGAGGTTCCCTGCTCTCTCTGGCCATCGGGATCCGCCCAAGAAGCCGTCAGGATCCAGGTAGCACTTAGATACCCCAGGCCTTTGTCCCCAGAAGAAGTTCAATGAGCTGACACCCCACAAAGAAGCTCAGCCGTGCTCACCCTTCTCAGTCTGGGGTTGCTCTCATTAGCCTCCCTTTCGAAAAAGCAGGACGCACATGTGTTCAAAATACATCTTATTCTGTTGTCAAAACTAACTCAGTATTAGAAAAGTTGACAGATTTTCCCCGACACCAAGAAACCACACATGGTGTGCCACACACACATACACATACACATACACACACACAAAAGCTGGGTGCCTGCTTCATTTAACCCTGCCTTTGTAACCGATTTATGAGCACGAGAGAAAGCCAAACGAAAAACTGTCGTTTTAAGATTTGTAAATTGAGTCTCACCTCACAAACCTTAGATTCTGAGCAATTGGCTTCAGGTTTCCCGGTGAAGCCGGGGCTGCCCTCGACAGCTGCACCTTCATAAACTCTACCTGACTTAACCCAGGTGCCCTCTCACCTGCCCCTACCAAATACCCTCAGCCCTGCCCCAGGATTCTCAAACACAGCTGCAGACATCTCACTGCAGAAGCCTCTCTTCAGCCCTATCCTTCCTCTGAGCAAGTCTATTTATCCTAGTGATCTCAGACAAAAATGGCGACTGGCCCCAGGAAGGGCCCACAGAGGAAAGGAAGACTGAGCGTAGACAAGTGCGTCTCCCATATTCCCCTCTGTTTCATGAAAATAGACTTCTTCATCTCCTGGAGGCAAAATAATAACTTGAGCACAACGGAAACGTCAACCGACCCTCTGCCCAGCGTCAGGGACACTAAGGAGTGGTGGGGACCGTGGCTAACTCTAAACACATGATCTCTCTGAAGTGGGTTTCGCTCACATAGATGTTGCCAGGACTAAAAGCAGATTCTTATTGCCAGATATCCTGGATTTTCAGTGAAAACTGGAAACCTGGATTCTTTCAGAAAATTGCTTCATTTTTAATATTGATTCGTATTTTCAAAGTAAATAAAAGGCCACTGTGCTGGCCACGTATAAACACTTCCAATGTCCAAATCCAATCTACAGCCCCAATTTCTTTTTTTTTTTTTTTTTTTTGAGTTGGAGTCTCACTCTGTCACCCAGACTCCAGACTGGAGTGCAGTGGCCACTCCCGGACACCACAGCCTCGACTTGCTGGGCTCCGGCGATCCTTCCGCCTCAGCCTTCCAATAGCTGGAACTACAGGCGCGCACTACCATGCCCGGCTAATTTTTTGATTTTATTGTAAAGATGAGGTCTCGCCTGCCCAGGCGGGTCTCGAACCCGCGGGCTCAGGCAGTCCACTCACCTCAGCCTCCCAAAGGCGCGGGATGACAGGCTGAGCCGCCGAGCCCTGCTCAGCCCCAATTTCTAACCTCAGGTTCATACCTTTGATGGATAGAAGCATGCGTCAAATAGTGGTAAGAGCCATCACAGGATTCTCAAAGGCCAGTCACCCTCCTCGACCCCTAGGCTGCCACACCAGCCCCTGAATTCCTCCAACCCACTGCCCGGCAGCCTCACCTTGTAGCGACCCCTGGTGCCAAGGCTTTGGAGAACTATGGACCTTGGTCCAGCTCAGGGTCCAGTTCCACATCACTTTCAGGCTCTGAAACTAGCCTTGCCCCGCTCTGTTTAATCCTTGGACTCTTAGATGGATGACATGATTGTAATCCAGGACGTGCACGCAAGTGTGCTGTCCCAGCTTGGCCTGCTCCATGCTGTTCCAGGCTGGGCTCTTTCCGGCCTCGTGCCAGCCTTGCTTCCTCCCACACCGTCTCCCCGTTCCTGGTGCCCCGGCTGCGCTCCTGTCTAGACTGACTTCCCATTGCTGTGAGCAGCTCCATGGCACCTATTAGAGAGAGAAAGATGTGCTGTGCTACTGTGGGGTGCCCTCAAGCTGCATCCTGCCAATGCCCATCAGTGAGCCTCGCCGAGCGGGGAGGAGAGACACCACCTAATGCCTCCCCAAAGCAACCGATAACTCACTCCTGATTACTGGCCAAGAAAACACTCAGCTCCCACACCCTGGCAGCTCACTGTCCTCGCTCTCCTGACGCAAATGCCAGGACAGCGACCACACGAGAGTGTGCCCTGAATTGCTTACACTCCACCCTGTGGCTGAGGAAGTGTGGCCAGACGGAAAGGGCCCTGGACACAGGTGGCTGAGGCGCCTTGGGTCAGTCATATGAACTCAGAGTCTCTGCTTAAGCCTCTAGAAATAGAGCTTACACCACCTGTTTTACTGGAAGAATTAAATTTGCAGTTCATAGATGTCAAATCACCATGTAAGCACCAAGGATGAGTTTCTTTTTCAGAGCTATGTGGCCACCATGTATGATGCATAGGGTGTCAGCCCCAAGTATCAAAACTCCCACTCCAGGGCGACAACACCCTTTAAGATCAAATTAGGGGCAATATTTTTTCTAAGCAACTCCTTCTTGTAATAGTTTTGAGAGGCATTTATTGGGCCCCAGGAGAAACATCTGAAAACAAGAGTGCATGGTTCCTACCCTCAAGGAGCTTCTAATCCATTTGCCATGCAGAGATGGTAGTGGACGCGGTGGACTAATCACTGCGGGCCGCAGCTAGGGTAAGGGAAGGAGGGATTTAGGGGCTGTTGTTACGTCACCCTTCTGTCATGAGGTCAAGGAGGTTGACCTATCCTTGAGAATCCTGAGATGTCCCTTTACAGCTATTCAAGGTAAATTAATGTGAGAAAAGTACATCTGCCATAATCCCCTCCGTTTCATGGAAACAGAGTTCTTCATCTCCAGGAGGCAAAACAATAGTGTGAGCACAACAGAAACAGCTACTGACCCTCTGCCCTAAGTCAGGGACACTAGGGAGTGGTAGGGACTGTGGCTAACTCTAAACACATGTTCTCTCTGAAGGGCGCAGCTGCACTTCCACTCACATAGCTGTTGCCAGGACTAAAAGCAGATTCTTATTGCCAGATTGTTACCAAATGCTTATATCCTTCAAAGGCATGAACCCAAAGTTATAAATTGGGATCCTAGGTTAGATTTGCTCATCAGAAGTGTCTCTATCCAGCCATGGAGATCTGAAAAGTTGATCCCCACAGGCTAGGGCCAAAGCTTTTCTTCCCAAACTCTGGGAAGCAGTTTTCTGACAGCTCATACCAGAACCAACATAGGAGATTATTTTGATATTTATGGAATTTTCATTCCCTGGAAATAAACACCTTCCTAGGAACAGGAGAGGCCCAAGCAGGAGGTCTCTCTTGCTTTCTCACCCCAAGGGCGAACACGAAATCCAGGTGAGTTCACTGCCCCAGGCTGAGTCCTCCCCCAGGGCTGTTTCGCCAGTGAAATGATGTGACATTCGAAAGAGGCTCTTATGTGCTATCATCTTTATTCTAGTACCGTCTTCATCAAAAGGATTGTATCCTACAAACTCAGAAAAAACTGAAGGGTTGGCTTTGGGAATCTGTGAATCAGAAAGTTCGGGAATTTATGAATCAGAAATCACTTTTTGAAAGACCACATGTTTGAGTAGTTCAGGCAATATTTACCAATAGCATTTTTGCCTGCTGCATTCATGATTTAAGTCGCAAAAATGTTTTATGTGAAATTAACTGAATGTCTGTCTTGCTGTTCAGGTCGTGAATGGAGCCACTAACATTCACATGGATGACTCCAAACGTCCTCTCCGGGTGGGCCTGGAGGCCGAACATCAGCCTGAACAGGCCAATTATCTTCGAGGGAGGAAAAGACAACGCTTCCCCGCCTCAGAAGAGACCAGTGCCCAGTTCACCCCCTCGAGAAAGACTATTTCTAGCTTACAGAATCAGAATGTGGCCTTCCAAGGAGGAAACAAAGGATCAGAGAGGTGTGGTGACTTACAGAAAGACTAGCAAAGTTAGTGAAAGAGAGCAAGTTAGTGACCAACCTGAGACAAGAATGCCAGTCTGGGCTCACTCCCTGCTCCCTGCTCCTGCAAGGTAAGGGAACCCTTCTAATGACACACTGAATGACTCCATGTTCACAGGGAGATGTCCTGGACCTTGGAGAAGGACAGGGTGAGCTGTCCTCAGGCCTGAAGGCAGAACCTTCTCGACTGATTCCTGAGCTCCCCCGTGCTGCACCCTACAGGTGGGCACTGTAAGAGAAGAACTACACATCTTGCCCGGTTTGGTGGCTCAGCCTGTAATCTCAGCACTTTGGGAGGCCGGGGTGAGTGGATTGCCTGAGGCCCTGGGTTCGAGACCAGCCCGGGCAACTTGGCAAGACCTCATCTCTACCACAAATTAAAAAATTAGCAAGCCAGGCTCGGTGGCTCATCCTGTCATCCCGCGCCTTTGGGAGGCTGAGGTGAGTGGATTGCCTGAGCCCGCGGGTTCGAGACCCGCCTGGGCAGCGAGACCTCATCTCTACAATAAGTCAAAAAATCAGCCGGGCGTGGTAGCGCGCACCTGTAATTCCGGCTACTGGGAAGGCTGAGGGGGAAGGATCGCCGGAGACCAGCAGGTTGAGGCTGCGGTGGCCGGGAGCGGCCACTGCACTCCAGTCTGGGCGACGGAGTGAGACTCCAACTCAAAAAAAAAAAATTAGCTAGGCGTGGTAGTGCATGCCTGTAGTTCCCACTACTTGGAAGGTTGAGGCCCAGCAGGTCAACACTGGAGTGGCCATAAGTGTACCACGGCACTCCAGTCTAGGCGACAGAGTGAAACTCCAGCTCAGACAAAGAAAAAGAACTGCACATCAGAGGCACGCCAAGTCATCTGCTGAGGCCGGCAGGGGCAGACACACACGAAATGTTCTCAAGTCCTTCAGGAAAACATGACTGAAACAAATAAAGAGATTTTTTCAAAGCATAACTCTTTAGAGGGTGTGTACGTGGTCATCTCCGAAAATTTCAACAACAAAAAAGAGATTCCATTTAAATTAGAAGGGGTTGCCCAAAGATAAAATTCAAGGGGAATTTTTTACCTCTGTGCTTGGCAATGTGCCCTAGAGGGACTCTGACAATGACAATGCAAATGGGGTGACTTTCATTTCAAATTAGCTATTGGGTACCTTACAACTCAAAGCTCAGTCTTCTCAGAGAACGTCCATAGCCAAAAGTAACGCATCGTGTTGTTACATAAGAGCCAGATAAGTTCCATCAGGAAAGACAATGACCTAGGGGGTCACATGGGCCATGACCGATCATCAGTCAGGATTGTCAGGCACCAAGGGACAGCAGAAAGAAGGAACGTCAGGCATTCCCGTTCTGCAGCCGACGCTGGGCAAACCTCTCCTTGGGTCTTGGTCTTCCCAGCCATAAAATGGGGGTAGGATAATACCCCTTCCGTCTTTCTCGGAAGGTTGGTTTGGAAGTGAAGACAGGTGTTGTTAGGAGAGCCTAGGGCACTGGACACACATGAGAGGCCTGGGGACCAGCAAACTTATGGGCTTGCTCCCGTGTGGCCTTTGTATGTAAGAACTGGGGTCTCGGTCTGTGGTTCAGGCTGAAACGCAAGGGCTCTTCATAGACTTGATTACAGCGCACTGTAGACTTGAACCCCTGGGTTCAAGCAACCCTCCTGCCTCAGCCTCCTGGGTAACTGGGACCACAAGTGTGTGCCACTAGGCCTGGCTGAAACAAAAACCACATGAATAACTGTCTTAAACAATAACAACATCTCAAACCACATTGAGATCATGCCTAACCCCAGTAAAAATGGCCATCAATAATAAAACAAATAATAGATGCTAGCAGCCGGGCTCGGTGGCTCAGCCTGTCATCCCGCGCCTTTGGGAGGCCGAGGTGAGTGGATTGCCTGAGCCCGCGGGTTCGAGACCCGCTGGGCAGCGAGACCTCGTCTCTACAATAAATCAAAAAATCAGCCGGGCGTGGTAGCGCATGCCTGTAATTCCGGCTACTGGGAAGGCTGAGGCGGAAGGGTCGCCGGAGCCCAGCAGGTCGAGGCGCGGTGGCCAGAAGCGGCCACTGCACTCCAGTTTGGGCGACCGAGTGAGACTCCAACTAAAAAAAAAAAAAAAAAAAAAAACCAAACAAATAGATGCTAGCGAGGATGTGGAGAAAAAGAAACACGTCTACACTGCTGGTGGGAATGCAGACTAGTGCAACCTCTTAGGAAGACAGTGTGGCGATTTCTGAAAGAACTAGAAGTTGACCTTCCATATGACCTAGCAATCCCCCTTTGGGGAATATACCCAGAGGAACTCAAATCGTTCTACAAAAAAGACACCTGTACACATATGTTTATTGCAGCACTATTCACAATAGCAAAAATATGGAACCAGCCGTGCTGCCCATCGAAACTGGACCAGATTTTTTTTAAAACTGTGGTACATATACACAATGAAATATTATGCAACTATAAAGAAGGACAAACGCCGGGCTGGGTGGCTCAGCCTGTCATCCCGCGCCTTTGGGAGGCTCAGGTGAGTGGATTGCCTGAGCCCGCGGGTTCGAGACCCGTCTGGGCAGCGAGACCCCATCCCTACAATAAATCAAAAAATCAGCCGGGCGTGGTAGCGCATGCCTGTAATTCCGGCTACTCGGAAGGCTGAGGCGGAAGGATCGTCAGAGCCCAGCAGGCCGAGGCTGCGGTGGCTGGGAGCGGCCACTGCACTCCAGTCTGGGCGACAGAGTGAGACTCCAACTAAAAAAAAAAGGAAAGACAAACATAGGACTTTGCAGCAACTTGGATGGATTTAAAGTCGATCATACTCAGTGATCTATCACAGAAACAAAGAACAGAGTACCATATGTTCTCACTCATAAGTGGATCTTGAATAATTATCATAATATTCTAAGAAAGGGATCGGCACTTTGCGAGGCTGAGGCGAGTGGATTGCCTGAGCTCACAAGTTCGAAACCAGCCCAGGCAACTTGGCAAGCTCTCATCTCTACAATAAGTAAAAAAAATTAGCCAGGCGTGGTGGTGCACGCCTGTAGTTCCGGCTACTTGGAAGACTGAGGCAGAAGGATCGCGGGGGCCCAGCAGGTCAACACTGGAGTGGTGGTGAGTGTGCCACTGCACTCCATTCTGAGAAACAGAGTGAGGCTCCAACTCAAAAAAAAAAAAGGAAAGGGATAGGCAACAGTGGGAAACTGCCAAGGGAGGGGGAAGCACACCTCACCAACAAGGGTACCTTCAGAATGAACATTTATGTACCTAACCCTGAATTGTATCCCACATCTTTAAAATTAAAAATTGAAAATAATAATAATAGCCACATCTATTATTATTATTATTATTATTATTATTATTATTAGAGAGCTCACTTCAACCCACACATGGAAAGAGAGAAATTTCCAAGTCAGGGCAAGTAAAGGGTTGGGTCAGAGATTTAGCCAGTGGCTGTGGTGGAGAAAGAAGAGGGTTGGTGCCCACCTGATCCCTGCCTCTCTCCTACAAGAGTACCATGTGGAAGAGTACCATGGTACCCAGCTGACGGCTAATCACCCCCAGACACGCAGGTGAGGCCAACCCAGACTACCTGGCCGCCCCTTAACCTGCCAGCTGACCTGTTCGCCAGCCCAGCAGAAACCAGCCAACAGGCCCAGCCCCCCCACGGAATGGCAGTTCCCTTAAGCCCTGAGGTGGTCTGTTACACAGCAGCAGCCCAGACACCAATCAAACAACCCTACTGTAGAGATGAAAAGTCCAAGGCCCAGAAAAGATTACTTCTCTCTCCTCTGCAGCTTTGACCTGTCTGATCCATCCTTCCCTCAGCCTTCAGAGTGACAGTTCCAAATGTGAATTTTGTCATGTCTCTACACTCCCAGGGACCTCACATGGCTCCCCGGGGTCCTGAGGAATTGCCAAGTCCCTCCTCACATGGCAACCCTAAGCCGGCCTTCCACCAACGCCTTTCCGAATGGATTCTCCACACTCTCCAGTGGGCCACAAAGCCCCCCCAAGCCTGGTGCTGTCCAAGAGAAACAGAGCTCCCTGAGAGCCCAAGCCAGCTGTGCCTGCTCTCGTCTGGCTGCTCCCTCTCTTTGGACAGGGTTGCTGGTCTCCCGGCCACACTTGCTCTGGCCTCGTCGCTTCTGAGACTGTCACTCAGCAGCTACCCTGCCCTGGAGCTCCGTCTCCAGAAATCCAGGGCCTCTAACTCACCTTGGAATATCCCATTGCGCTTGGCAGGGGCCTTGATTGAGGCCATGCAGCTGCTGATGGTGACATATGCTCGCCCGCCGGTATACCAGGGGAGGGTTCAAACACGTCATGAGATGGAAGGAGCACTGGGTTCAAGGTTTGCCCCTTTGACCTGCCACCTCACAACCAGAGGCCAAGGGGCCTAAGGTCTCCGAATCCTGGTTTTTTCGTTTGTAAAATGAAGCTGATGGTTCCCGCCCCATCCACAGGGACACTGACTGTGAAAGCCAAAGTGACTGCAGGCTCGTCTACACCACAGCTCACATCCTCTTGGTGTGCTAGCCACACCTTTCACCGAATGACAGAGAGATGCCCAACCCTCACCTCCCATCCACCCCCCAGAGCCACCTCAGCCACCTGCCACTGAGCAACGTGTGCTGTGCCGTGTGTGTATATGTGTGTGTGTGTCTGTCTGTCTTTCTCTCTTCCTCCACTCCCCTTCCCACTGGGAAAAGCCATCTAGCATCTTTGGTGGGGGAAGATGCCATATCTCTCTGCTTCTTGAATTTTCTCTCAGAGATCTTCAGGAGGCAGTCCTGGAATGAAGGTGACTTCTTACCCACCAGATTTTGCAAAAGGCCCTACTCAGCAGGAGGTATGGGGAAATCAGAGGTTATATCAAATGGGTCCATTTCACAGATTTCAACAATCTTGAAAACCACATCTCTGGTCATTGGGAATGTGTGCAATAATCCTTAAAAAAAAAAAAAAAGCCAGCCTAGCCTGGGTGCAGGCTGCCAACCTGGGTGAGGGGCACAGATGACAATCCTCATCTCCCGGGCTCCACTGCCTAACCCTCAAGCCTGTGCTCGGTGTAATCGGAACTATGAGGAGCTGCTTTATAAAAATGAAAATGCAATTGTCTGACCAATAAAAAGCTTGCCTGTATGTAATCCCAGTAATAGATTTTTTAATCCTCGGTGCTGACACACTGTTATGTGTTCACGGTTATTATCTGTCCACTTCCAAACCTTAAGAGGTTAGATTGTTTAAAGATTTGTTAGCTATGAACTGCTTAAAGAAGGCAAAGTATAAACTCCCAGCTAATTGAAAAATAGCATTTTATCAGATTCTCCTCTGATATTATATTGTAATGGTTGTACTTAGAGAACTCTCAATACTTCAATAAGTGATGAAATTAAAAAAATAACATCTTCAGGGCTTTGCAGAAAATGTGGCTGTTACCAATTTATACTGCTTTTTTAACCATTATTTTCTTATATTTCCCACAATGCCTCGGATCAGAAGCAAACAGAAACTGAGTGATTACCCCAAAGTGTGCTAGATGAACTGGAAAAAGTCTATTCAAACAAAGCTCATTAGTTCTGATACCTCCAGGGCTATGACAAATTAAGCGGCTGGTGAGTGTGCTTGCAGACAAAAGGATGATGCCGAAAACTAGGGCTGAGCTAGGCACTGTGTCAATAAATTCCCCTGAAAAAGGTAAAAATTACAATTGGAGCTAAAATGGAATCCCTTTAAGGAGCATGTACAAAATAGATCATCCCTTCTTTCTTAAGTACATTTGTGAGCCGCCTGTGATGAATTATTGCAGTGGGGAAGTGGCCACTCCAGGGGGTTGCCTGGCCAGGTGTGCGCCGCTGTGGCATCCACCCGCGCCCCTCTGCAAAGGCTTGGCCCTGTTGGAGGAGGCTGGGTCCAAGCCCAACCAGCAGAGCACACACGTTCAAAGCCAAAAGTCGGGGCTCCAGGTGAAGGATGCGTTATCCTCAAAGCCAGGCCCACAGCTTTTATCCTTGGAGGGCTCCAGGACTTTAGGGTCACCTTGTTTTCCCAGCCAAAAGAGGACAATGTGTTATAACCTGGAGTTTTCTTGTTCCTGGCTTGTGAATTCGATTTATAGGAGGATTCATCGAAAATTCTAAAAAGTAGAGATGATTGCAATAAATACGGCACATTGAGGCTTTAATAAATATTTGCTAGACATTGAAGACTCAGAAAGTTGGGAGGTTGGGAGGACTGAGGGATGAGAAACCGCCTATTGGGTACAACGTACCCAATTCAGGTCGGGGGTGCACCGATAGCCTAAGCTTCAACACTAGAAAACAGTTCCGTGCAACAAAACGGCATGCATGCCCCTAAATCTATGAAAATAAATACAAATTTAATGAACAAAGGACAAACGAGTGAGGCTTTTGGTAGAGCCACAAGAAAAGACAGGGAGAGCATCAAGACTGGGCCCAGATTCTCAAGACTGTCCTTGGGTTCTCTGGAACACGTGATGGCCACCTATGCCCATTTGACCAAGGCGTTTGTGGGTGCCTCACAGTGCTTTGTGACCGCAGTGACAATTTCTGTGCCACAGAGAATCACAACTGAACAGTAATTCCCAGAATGTCAAAGTGAGGGAAACCTTCAGAAAGCACCCAGCTCCTAGATGAACAAGGACCAAACCGAACCCACAAAATTTTTCCCCCAAACACTGTTATTTCTCCTTTTTATCTGAAACAGCCATTTAAAAATTGGGAGAGTTCCCACAAATGTTCACATTTCAGTTCCTCTGGAAACTTGAAAGTCTGGTCAAAACGGACCCACATTCCCGCACAGCACACATCCAGGACAGAATCGCAGTCTGGTGGGAGTTCCTCTCAACCCACCCCACCAAGGAATTTTACCAGCCTGGCCTCCAAAGGCATCTGAGTCTGGTCAACCATGGGTCTAGGAGACATGCGAAAATTAGGACTGAAAGTGGGGGTGGCTTGCAGGAGCAAGCATGTGACAGCTCCAGGACTACACACCAAGTCTCGGCATCTTTAGTGCCACGGTCACTGAAGCCATCCACCCCCTAGCTCCAGTGGAGTGAATTCCTCCATCCTTCATTTTTATATCTATGCCTTGTTCATATTTCCTTCGGTTTATCTACCCAGCCATCCACCCATCCAGGCAAGATGCCAGGTTTTGGGCTAGATGCTATCATGTGATCATCTGCTTACAGCTCTGTCTCCACCATTAGACTATGAGCAGTGGAGGGCGGGAGAGCTGTGGTTTTATCTCTCTCCGCAGTGACTGGCACACAGTAGATCTCAGCAAAATCCTATTTCCCTTTCATCAGACAGTCTCACGGCATCCTTCAGATTCTGGGTCCTGAATCTTGATGAACCCATGCATAACTAAGCCGAAGACCACCATGACCATCCGTTTTTTTCTTCAGTACCTGACTAGCCAACCACCTCAGGCCACACTTCTGATGCAGACCTCTATATTTTGGTCTTCCTTGGGTCAGCTGACATCACCCAGAGGACCACCTGTCCTTGGTGGCCCCAGAATGTCCATTCTATCCAGATACTTTCTTTTTTTTTTTTGAGTTGGGGTTCTCACTCCGTGGCCCAGACTGGAGGGCAGTGGCATGCTCCCGGCCACCGCAGCCTCGACCTGCTGGGCTCCGGCGATCCTTCCGCCTCAGCCTTCTGAGTAGCCGGAACTACAGGCGCACACTACCACGCCCGGCTAATTTTTTGATTTATGGTAGAGATGAGTCTCGCCAAGCTGCCCGGGCGGGTCTTGAACCCGCGGGCTCAGGCAATCCACTCACCTCGGCCTCCCAAGGCGCGGGATTACAGGCTGAGCCACCGAGCCCGGCTGGGTACTTTCTTCTATCCAGGTCCTTTCTTCTTTATGGACCCTTAGGTTTTGATTACACTTCACTTACATCTCCAGAACCAATGACACTGGGGGCCATTCTTCATGAGTTGATGTATGCTGTCACCTAGACAAGAACTTCCTGCTGCCCTTTATCAGCCAGCCTTAGCCTGTCACGGCTGCTGCCTGGAGGGTATGATCACAGGGTCCTAGGGCCCTAGGAGGCGAGAACAGGGGCTGCAGAACCCACGATGGGAAACACCAGGTCTGGACCCCCGTGATCCCCCACAGCCCGACCGCCTTCCACTGTGCAAGCAAGACAGGGCTTCATGGAGAACTTACAAACAGCCCAAAGGAGTCAAGGTTTTTACTTTTGCCTTTTGAACGTTGAGAAGTGGGTGGGAAAAAATTAGGGGTCACAGGCAATCCAGGTGCTTCCATCACCCGGTCAACACTGGGCAGAGGGGGAACAGCGCAGAGCCTGGGGTTGGCATGGGGACCCCCGCCCCAACTGAGCTAGGGCCCACCCTCCTGCAGAACTCCCGGCACCACTAGGCTAGACGGCAGGACAGGGAGGACACGGGATTCTAAGAGGGGCGGGTCTCAGCCAGTCCCCCCAGGCCTGAGGAGCCCCAGAGCAGCAGAGGAAAGCCACCCACCTTTCCAAAATGGTACAATTAGCCGGGAGAGAAAGCACCCAGATCTGCAGGGCCTTCCTGGCCTCGGGGCGAGGGGCTAGCAGGGGCGGACACATCACGCCCCTGGGAGGTCACTGAACAGCAGCATCGAAACACAGTTGACTGGCCTGAGGCCCATGTGCAAGCCACACCCTCCATCCTGGGGAAAAGGGAGCAGGGGAATTCCAATTAATGTTGCTCTGTCAGAATTGATTAGATTGAGTTTCTCCCATTGGGCATATGGGGGTTTGACAGAAGCTCACCTGACATACAGAAGCATAAAGAAAGTTCCATTCGCCCATACGTCTGACTCTGCGAGCCAAGAATTCATCCTTACCACACAGTACGCTGGAAAGCATCTTCCTGGGAGGAGGGGCTGGGAGAAGGAAGAGATCCCTGGCACGCAGTGTCAGGGGGAAAGGGTGTCCCGAGGGCGGGTGCTGGCATGGGGGGGAGGGTCTACTGCGGGCAGGTGGCAGCAGGGCACCTGAAAGGCTTTCTGACTCCTCCACGGGTGAGGCAGGAAGATCCAGCGGCTGAGGCCACTGGCAGGGACACCTGGCGGGGCTCCCTGCAGCCTCGTCGACCCTGAGCAGGCATTCGGGAATGGCTGTGACAGAACCAGGACATCCACAACTGTCCCAGGCCGGAGATACCAGAGAGAGGGCCTCCCGCAGGGGCTGCTCCAGACCGGGCCAAGCCAGGAGACAGTAAACTCGGAAGGGGGCAGGCGCAAAGCTAAGCCAGGACGTTCTCCCTCTGTCCACAGGGGCTTCCTCCTCTCCACCTCCAGGCCACTCCACCCCTTGCCACCTCAATTCTCCTTCTCTTGGGATTTGTGGGAGCCCTCTCCCCGCCTTTTTCCCCTCCCCCGACTATCCCTAAATGGAAGAATTCCCTGAGGTTCTGGCCTCAACTCTCCTCTCTCTCACACCCCTCTCTCTGCTGGCCTCATGTTCACACCTCCATGGGAGTGACGGCCACGGGTCCGCCTTCCACCTAGCCTCTCTCCCAGACTCGGCTCCCCGCTTCCTCCCACCAGACACACCCCCTCAGGGGTCCTGCTCCCCCTCTGACCCAGGGTCAGTTTCTCCAATCTACTCCCGTCGACAGCCCGCTTCTGCAATAGGACCCCCACAGGCCAACCGAGTCACCCGCAGAGGTGTGGCCGAGCAGGGCTAGCCAGGTGGGCAGGGGAGAAGGTATGTGCATCGTGCCAGGTTGCCAGGGAGCGAGCCTTCTCTACACGTCTTGCTATGGCATCACCACCAAGACATATTACCACCACGTCAACATGGCGCCCTCAAAAAGCTTGCGAACAGGGGTCTCCACTGGAGGACGTGCTCAGGGAAAATGTCCGCTCCCTCCCGGCTGTGCTTCCTCCACCCACCCCATCCTCCTCATTCTCCTTCTTTATGCCACTCCCTGGGGAGCCTGCCCTGACCACCAAGATCAGCTAACTCCACCTGCTGCATGTTCTGTTTATTCAAAAGATTTATCATAATTCGATTCATGATCTGTGTGGTGATTCATCTAAGGTATTCCTTCTCTCCTGCTACACTGCAGGTTTTATAGCAGCAGCCATGGGTGCTCTCTTGCTGGCATGATGTCTGTACGCAGTAGGCACTCAATAAATGCTTGAAATGAGAGGGAACTTTTATTTATTCAAGCATTTGTTAAAAATAAATTCTTATTAAAAATAAATGCTTGGTGAAAACTGGCCACATGCCAACTGGAATTTTTATCATATGTCCTTGTTTGTGATAAATGTATATTCAAGTCACCCATCCAGAAATCTAGCCCCACAGCTTCTAGAAAGATAGTTATGCCCCTCACCAAGGAGCACAGTTAAGCTCTCCCCCTGCTCGACCCCGACCCTCAAAGAAGAACCCACCTGGGGCCAAGTTTTCTCACCCTGCTTAGTCTCTGGTACCTCAAAGAAAGCACCAGTGAATAGCCCAGAACCGGCACCCTTGAGTATAAAACACCTGAGGGCTCCAGAAATATGGCAGACCTACTCTTGTATCCATCACTGGCAAAACACAGGCAGAGGACAGCTGAGCTGGCCCAAGGATTCCTGGCATGCTGGCACTCGGCGCTTCTTAAGAAGCCACGTTCTTTTTCTGACTGGCTCCTTCTCTGCTCTTCCACGCATCGACATGACCACATCTTGGAAATGTGGAGAGTTTTTTTCATTGCACAAGTAATAGATGCTCACTCTCGAGAGATGTGTACCTATGGCTAAGCAGAACGGAGCCACCCGTGACGTCACCTGTTACCTAGACCACTGCTGTTGGGGAGGCTTGGTGCAATTCTTCCACATTTGCATATCTGTAGCCCCCCCGGTTGGCTCCTTCATCCTTCCCAGTTATCTCTACATTTGTGTGGGGGTCACCTCCTCACCAGCCACACCCACACCCTTGGCACCCCTCTGGCTTTTAAGCTGCAAATACTAGCTCCCTGCTACCTGCTCCCAGGTGTACGTCTTCACCGGTCTCCCTCCCAAATCCCCAGGCACTAAGTTCTCATCTCCCAATCATTACCACTTGGGTGTCTGTTGAGTGTCTCAAACTTAGCACATCCAAAAATGTCTCTCCAAACCTGCAAAAAAAGAAAAAGTCCAGGATAAACAAAATAGCACCATCTTCAATCAAGACAAGACCCAGCCCTGCACTGGCATGTCACTCACCTCACTTTAATTCCACCCTTTTGGATTCTGTCTTTATTTAGAATGTTGATATTTTGCTCATCGTGAGTTTTTGCATTCATTTTCACTTTTTAAAAGACGGCATTAAAATATGATTCAGCTTGACGGCTGGGTTTTTTGGCACATCCTTAAATTGTGCACCTGAAACGAGTGCCTCACTCCTCTGGTTCTAATCCCAGACCCACCCCCTCTTGGCCACCACTGTGCCACCAGCAGCCCAGGCACACTCCTAGTGTTTCTGGCACTCCTGAACTTGCGGGAAACCCCTCGCCTCTGGGTATGAGGTCTTGAGACGCTGCCAAATGTGCAAAGAAGATACAATGCAAAGAAACGGGGGAAGGACTCCCCACAGGGTGAACTTTGACCATCAGGGAAGGAGAGGAGAGAGGGAACCAGGCGCAGATTTCCTTCTCCCCCCCCCACTACTCTGAGACAGAGCTTCTGCACACAGCCCATCTGGAGAAGATGGCGACGCCAAGCAGAGACACCTGCTGAGCCACCTGCCTGTCTCTCCGCAGCCAGCTCGGAGCAGGACTCTGCACGCTGCTTCCCGCCCCTCATCGCAGCAAGTCCTGTTCCCCTTTCCCTCTCTTTCTGAGCACAATTTGCACCTCCCAAATAAAGCATCAGCCCTTTAATCCTTGCCTCAGGCTCTGTTTTCCTGAGAGTCTGTGCTATGGCCGGTCTGCTGCTGGATTTGGTGTTTCGTCATCTTGATCTATTTTGTGGCCTTAAAATGCTTTTGAATATCTAATACTAATTCTTCACTGCTCTTTCCCCCCCCAAATTCCCTCATCTGCTATTACTCATTTAATCATCCAAATGGACTTTCCTAGAAGTTAAATTCTGGGAAAAATAAGTAGCTCTCTATTTTCTAAACCATTTTCACATGTATTATCTTTTTCCAAAGCAACACAAATATTTTATCCGCTTTTTGGGTAGAACCACAGTCCTGGGCTCCATGTGACCCTCCCCCCGCCCCCGCCCAGGGGAATTGTAATCTAGCTGAGGAATGAAAGCAAAAAATAAGCAACCTTATAGTATAAGTTCTCAGGGTAGGTGTCAATATTCCAGTCTGGCCACAGAGCTGGGACGCGGAAGTTTTGTAACTGCCTGAGACGAGCAGCTAGGAGCCCATTCTCTGTCCATTCATCAGCCTGGACCAGGGGTGACCACAGAGACAGTGAGCACTGAAATAATTCACAGAAACGAGAGCTCATTGGGGGCCCAGGGGTGCCAGGCTGCGGGAGTCTTCATGAAGCTTTAAGCTTTTAGATCAGCTTTAAGCTTTTAGATCAGCTTTCAGGAAATAAGAACAGGAAACATCATTCCAAAGAGAGGAAACAATACCTATGGAAGATCACAAAAGCAATTGTAATGGGACTCCAGGAAGACCCCAGAAGCACCCAGGCCCCAGGGGGCAGGAGAGCACACAGCAGGCACTCATAAGTGCACACCTGGTGGTCAGCTATGGCTTCCTTCTGCCTGTGGGTGCTCACTGCTATACCTGAGAATGTCACTCTTGATGCCCCCACGTGGTCTGCAGTGGACAGAGCCCTCAGCTTCTCCCACATACTTGGCTCAGTGGCCTGTGTCCCTTGGCCACAAGGATCTGGGGACATGGCCCGAGACCAGGACGGCAATGCCTCATCTTTCTTTTATAGGATGTTTTAATTGCCATCAAATGTTCAATTCTGTTGAACTTCCCAAAGGAAAATTCGACTTGAAAGCAATACTCCTTACTGTGATTGTGGTCTTTTGTGCGTCTTAAAAATTCTTCAATAAAAATCAACCCAAGCCGGGCTCGGTGGCTCAGCCTGTCATCCCGCGCCTTTGGGAGGCTGAGGTGAGTGGACTGCCTGAGCCCGCGGGTTCGAGACCCGCCTGGGCAGCGAGACCTCATCTCTACAATAAATCAAAAACTCAGCCGGGCGTGGTAGCGCGCGCCTGTAATTCCGGCTCCTCGGAAGGCTGAGGCGGAAGGATCGCCGGAGCCCAGCAGGTCGAGGCTGCGGGGGCCGGGAGCGGCCGCTGCACTCCAGTCTGGGCGACAGAGTGAGACTCCGACTCAAAAAAAAAAAAAAAATCAACCCACACAACCATAATGTGTCATCATACATTGTGCAGAAGACACAATGTGAGGGTCTTCCTTTTGAGAAACACGTGGTTGCCTCCCTCTAGGAGCAGGAATATTCTCCCCTGCCGAGGGCTGCATCCTGAGAAGTTACCACAGGGAACAACATGGCTGCTTTAGGGAATGAATGAATGAATACAAAAAACTGAGCAGACTCTGAGACTATGATGGCTGCATGAGCAAAGTACTCTGAAAATGCCAGAAATGGAGCAGACACTTGGAGCAGGTAACATTGACTACATCCCCGTTGGTGGGGGGTACAGGAGAGCCGCCACTGAAGCACCAGCCTCTTCACCCAGACCCTGCTCAGTCTGGGATTACTCATCTTGTCCAAGAAGCCAGGTAAGGATGAAACCACCATTCCTCATGTCTCAGCATCTGCCAGAACAGTGCTCCAACAGCACTTGAGACAGGAATGTGTGGCTCAGTGGACACTCAGAAGTCAAATGCCACTCTAGGGGCGTGTGTGTATTTGGGGGCAAGGGGACAGCTTCTTGGAACAGGACTTTCAGAATCCTCTAGCAGACCTTGATCTGGATATTTCAGGTAGGTGGGGAATGCCTTTGCAAAGACATGGGTCTCAAGCTGTGGGGCGCTTTGAGCCTGCATGTAACTGGAGCCACTGACCATGGCGCAGGGGCCAGGGGGAAAGCAAAGAAGAAGGGATGGGTAGGAGAATAAATACCCTTGAACGCTGGCATGGCATGCTATTTGTTGCTGAAATATCCTCACTGTCTCTGTGTCCTTTGAGCCCCATAACATTCCTAAGAAAAAGACCGAGAGAGACCAGGTTTGGTGGCTCGGTCTGTAATCTCAGCACTTTGGGAGGCTGATGTGAGTGGATTGCCCGAGCCCACGGGTTCGAGACCAGTCCAGACAACTGGCGAGAGCTTGTCTCTACGATAAATAAAAAATTAGCCAGGCATGGTAGCGCATGCCTATAGTTCCAGCGACTTGAAAGGCTGAGGCAGAAGGATTACTGGAATCCAGCAAGTCGACACTGGAATGGCTGTAAGCCTGCCACTGAACTCTAACCTGGGTGACAGAGTGAGACTCCAACTCAAAAAAAAAAAAAAAAGGCCAAGAGAGACACATTTAATCAATAAATATTGATGGTACGCTTTCTTTTTTTTTTTTTTTTTTTGAGTTGGAGTCTCACTTTGTTGCCCAGACTGGAGTGCAGTGGCCACTCCCGGCCACCGCAGCCTTGCCTGCTGGGCTCCGGCGATCCTTCCGCCTCAGCCTTCCCAGTAGCCGGAATTACAGGCACGCGCTCCCACACCCGGCTGATTTTTTTATTTATTGTAGAGATGAGGTCTCACTGCCCAGGCGGGTCTCGAACCCACGGGCTCAGGCAATCCGCTCACCTCAGCCTCCCAAAGGCACGGGAATACAGGCTGAGCCACCGAGCCCGGCGGATGGTACGCTTTCTGTGGGCCCGCCACAGCTGTAGGTGCTGCAGCCACAGCAATGGACAAGACAGACAAGGTCCCTGCCTCCATGGAACTGACATTCTAACAGGAAGAATAAAGCCTTCTGGCAATAAGAGAGATGAAGAAATACAACAGTGTGATATGGCAGAGTGACTACAAGAGCTGTAGAAGCTGTGTGGCCAAGGAGCCGAGACCTGCTTTGGAACCTCAGGGAAAATGACTCGAGGTCAGAAGCCAGGCTGGCCCCAAGTTGTGAAAAGCCTTAGGTACTGTGACGAGAAGTTAGGGGTTATTCTCATGCAATGGGAAGCCACGGGGGGCAGAGGGGTGTTTAGTAAGATTAGTGGCAGGACCAGACCTCTTCAGGTGAGAAACAACGGTGGTTTGGACCAGAGAGCAAAGGATGTGGAGAGATCAGCCAGTTCCAGATCTGTTTTAGAAAAAGGACCAACACCGTCACTGGTGCACAGTTTCAGAAGTCGAGGGAAGGAAAGAAATAGAGGATGACCCCCAGTTCAGCCAGTACCTCCAGTGCTCACTACCCTCATAGCAGGGCCTCTTGTCACCCGACTACACCCAGTGCCCTGGCACTACAGGCCTCTGGACGCGGGTTGCTAAGGGCCAAACTCTGCCCACCCCCACCACAATTCATATGTAGAAGCCCTAACTTCCAGTGTGACTGTCTTTGGAGATAAGGTCTTTAAGAGGAATTAAGTTTAAATAAAGTCATAGAGATGGAGTCCTAATCCCATAGATTAGAAGCAGCCATCTACAAGCCAGGAAGAGAGTCCTTACCAGAACCCTGCACCCTGATATTGGACTTCAAGCCTCAGAACTATGGGAAACTAAATTTCTGTTGTGCAAGCTTTCTGGTCTATGGTATTTTGTTGTGGCAGTTCAAGCTGACAAAGTCAAGGGTCCTATGGCCATATCTTCCATCTTCTGTAGCATACATGGAGAGTTCTGGGTCAAGAGAAGGCAGATTTTAACAGAGTGTAAGCCCCCAGAAGATGACAGCCCTGGCCCATACGCTCCAACCTGCTGAGAGGACTCCCTCGCCCCTCTGGCTCTATGGCCAACTTGTTCGTATGTCTTATTATAATCCCCATCACTTTTGGCCACAAAGCACCCAAAGTTCCCATAGGTAACTTTTCTAAACATAGAAAAAAGAGAACGAAAAAATGCCTACACTAACTTTGGGAAGCCTAGGTGAAAGAATTGCCTGAGCCCACGGGTTTGAGACCAGCCTGGGCAACTTGGCGAGACCTCGTCCTTACAATAAATTTTTTTAAAAATTAGCCGGGCGTGGCGGTACATGCCTGTAGTTCCAACTACTTGGAAAGGTGAGGCAGAAGGATGGCCTGAGCCCAGCAGGTGGAGGCTGCGGTGGCCGTGAGCGTGCCACTGCACTCCAGCCTGGGTGACAGAGTGGGACTCCAACTCACCAAAAAAAAAAAACTCAGAAGAAGGTATACGTGGTCTCAGATCCTCCGAACAGGCTCAAGTAAGTAAGTGTCAAGGCCGTAACTCCTGCAAACTTGAGACATCATATAACCTGACCCATACAGATTGTTGGGATGCTGCTTTGCCTTTTGATAAGACAATCCACAAGCATGCATGTCCCTGTGTATAAAGCGTAAGAATAAAAGGTGAAAGACAAAACAACCTGGTAGGAGAGAAAATCTGACTCCATCTTTAGACAAAAATGTGGTCTTACATCCCCACTAGGGTGACTTTGGTCAGCCCATAATCCCAGTGCAAGACTCCTAAAGTTTCTCACTGTTTTTTTCTTGCCAGGTCTCTGCGGGATGCAGAACTTTACAACATCTTTCTACTTGGGTCTGTCTTCATCCCAGCCAGGGATGTGGGAATGCCACAGGGTGTCTACTGAGGGAGGGTTGGTCACCTGTTCCCAGAAGGTGACTCCGCGTCTATCTTCTTCCCCTCTAGATACCTGCCAGCTCCCTCAGACATCGCCTTGCCTTCAAGGGGCCTCCTGGTGAGATGGACAGATGGAAGACAAGACACGAGCTAAAGAGAGGAGCACGCAGTCTGTGGACCCAAATGAAGAAACGATTAGCAAGGGCGACACAAGAAAACCGTTAGAGGGGAAAGCTTGCTTGCCTGCTTTCAAAGGTCAAGGTAGACTTCTACAGGCAGAGACTTATCCTCTGCCCTTGTTTTGCTCCATTTCTTCCTTCCCTGCCAGGGTGGGGCTGCCTCATGGACAGAGGCCGTGGTCACTGGAACTCATCGCCTTCTCAGTATTGGTCTCCACACACACACCCAGACTCTCCCACAATGACGCACCCAAAACCCTGGGCCCCCCTCTCCATATGTACAACTGCGGTAAGTCGTTCTGCTGTTCTGGGAAACCAGGCCTCCTTCCTACCCAGCAGCTCCTCAGCAACTTTGTATAACCACAGCACCAGCCTCATTCCCA
Source organism: Cephalopachus bancanus (assembly GCA_027257055.1). Classification (NCBI taxonomy): domain Eukaryota; kingdom Metazoa; phylum Chordata; class Mammalia; order Primates; family Tarsiidae; genus Cephalopachus; species Cephalopachus bancanus. The sequence goes on along the minus strand of JAPVLO010000110.1, from coordinate 4,503,245 downwards.
CCATCACTGCCAAGCTCTCCCTGAGACCCCAGTGTTCCTGGAGCCACATGGCACCTCTGCACTCGGTACCTGATATTCAAGCAGGAGACACCACAGAGACAGAGAGAATGGAGACTCCGACCCCCTCTCCCCCACTCACTGCCAGAAGGAAGGGACATCGCCAGGTGGGGCAGGTGGATGGAGACTGCACAGCGAGCCCTGGCTCAGAGCTCACTGAATCCTAGAGCATCATGGTCCTGAGGCCTCAGGGTGACTCTGTGAGGCAGGTGCATTTTCACTTCCCCAGTTTACCAGGAGAAAACCAGAACTCACAGAGTCAACATAAATCCCCAGAGAGGTCATGCAGCCCTTACACATCTGAGTCAACATGTGACTCCAAGGTCCTCATGGTTTCCAAGCACCCAGTGAGGCTGACAAGCTGGGTGGGCTCCAGAGGCTGACCCTGATATCCACTCAGCTGGTATGCACTGAGCACCCACTCAGGCTAGGCAGAGGCAGCAGGAAGGGGTGTGCCTGTCACACCCCATCCTCTCCAGAAGCTAGGGTGAATAGAGGGCATGACTGTGATTGGAAGAAACATTTTGGCATGGCCATTGTTACAATGATACATGCATGCTACACATACCTATGTACAGTGATGTCACAGCATGGGAATGCTGGGGATGCGTAGGAAAGGTATGGTTAAGCATCACAGTCAAAGGGTGCCCACCTCTTCTGCGTGCTTGTCCCTCACACCCAGAACACTCTTCACCCTCATCCCAGATGTTAAACCCTGTCCACCCCTCTGGTCCCACAGATAAAGTGACTAACCACCCAGTTTGCACTGGACAAAGAAGTTTCCCGGGACATGGACTTTCAGTGCTAAAACCCGGAAAGTAGGCCGGGCTTGGTGGCTCAATCTTTAATCCCAGCACTTTGGGAGGTCGAGGCGAGTGGATTGCCTGAGCCCATGGATTTGAGACCAGCGCGGGCAACTTGGCAAGACCTCGTCTCTACAATAAATCAAAAATTAGTCAGGCCTGGTAGCCTGTAGTTCCAGCTTCTTGGAAGGCTAAGGCAGAAGGATCACCTGAGCCCAGCAGGTCAATGCTGGGGTGGCCGTGAGTATGCATGCCACTGCACTCCAGCATGGGTGACAGAGTTTTTTGAGTTGAGACTCCAACTCAAAAAAAAAAAAAAAAACAACAGAAAGTGCTGGGTACAGTGGTTCACACCTATAATCCCAGCATGTCAGAAGACAAAAGGATTGTCTGAGCCAAAGGATTCGAGACCAGACTGGGTGAGACCTCGTCTCTACGATACATCAAGAAATTAGCCAGGCATGATGCCATGCACCTGTGGTTCCAGCTACTTGGAAGGCTGAGGCAGAAGGCTCACCTGAGCCCAGCAGGTTGAGGCTGCGGTGGCCATGAGTGTGCCACTGCACTCCAGTACGGGCAACAGAATGAGAATTCGATTTAAAAAAAAAAAAGAAAAAGAAAACCAGATAACCCTGCCAACCAGGACAAGTATGCCAATGCCCAGAAGCCCCATAGAGAAGCAGAACACAGCCACCTTGCACTTCAGATCTACGCTTCTGCCTGCGGCCTAGCAACAATGTCCAGTGCACCATGGTTAGGGCTGGCCACGAGCTATTGAACTACTTTTCAGTTTTGTAGGATTTCTCAGCCTCCCCCCGGACCCTTTTCTTGCTGGAAAGTTGCTCAAACTGTCAAAGAGCTCACTTCCCAGATGGACTCACCTTGGAGCCACTGAGGCCAGCGGTGACTGCTGTTCCTCACAGGCTCTGACTTGCTATGGGAAACTGGGGCCTGCCTGGGGGAGAGGCAGGTAGGTGTCGCCGCAGAGCTGCGTGAATAACTGCTCTCCCCTCAAACGTCCACACAAGGGTGCCGCAGCTCCAAGGTCGGGAGGGAAGAGATGAGAGACCCCCGGGCCCGTCTGAGGCACTGTTTGCTGTTGGAGACTAGGCCCTTGACCTTGGACAAAAGACGCCAACCCCAGGGTTTTCTGGGAAGGTCCCAGGTCCTGAGTGGCTGGCATTTCAGGGCCAGTGTATGTCGAGCCACTTCCCTGACCCATTGGACCTCCAGATGGCCTGGCTTTTAACCTCAGCCTGGTTTTCCATGTAGCAGCCTTTCTGAGAATCAGAAGTGGCTCTCTTAAGGAAATGACATGGTGGAGCAGGAGAATTTTTCCTCAGGGAGGCAGAGGGGGAAGCGTCCAGAGTTTAACTCCATTTTCCAGCTGAAGACCCCGAGAGCTTGCGTGGTATACACATGGTGCTGCAGCACATCAGAGACTGAAGCCATTCTGGATGAGGGTCACTCCTCAGACCACCTTCTCCACACGGAAAGCCACAGTCGGCTCCAAGTCCAGGACACTGCCATTCATTCCCCTGAGACAAGCAGTCACGTTGCATAACCCAGCTGCAGAAACCCTCATCGGAGGAACCTGTGAACCTCGCAACCAATACTCCAACCCACCACATGGCCAGGGGTCTTTCGGGGAACAGGGATGCCCACCGGCTGTATACAAAACGACACTCGGCCTGATGTTGAAGAAAGCCATGCTCTCACTTCTTCATATATCACCCTCTGTTTAGTTCAACGGGATCCCAGTCTACTACTGGATGACAAACTAATGAGATAGTGTCTGAGAGGTAGGCTGGGCCCTTAATCTTACACTGTGGCAGCTGGTCTTCATTCACCATTTTTCTGATAATACAAAAACTCTGTCTCTGCCTGCCTAGAATTCCAAGGCCAGTCAAAACCAGCTGGGGAGCAGAGACCCACCCCACAGAACGGCAAGAGACACCAAACGAGTTTGTAGGAGGCGTGTTCTTCTCCAAGGACCCGAAGACAAGACGCAGCCGCTGTCAGCAGCTCCTGGGCAACATGGCATCCTTGCCTTTGCAGCCACACACCAGCCAGAGACAAGTTCTGGGCAGAGTGTGAGCTGGACCCCGGGAAAGTGACCACTGTGTGGAGCCTGAGGCTTTGCCCCTTTTAAAGGGATCCGGGGGTGCCCTGTTAACAAGCTGCTCCTGCTGAATGGTTGTCAGCCCCAGGGCACAGGCTTTCTGGGGGGAGAAACAGAGTCCAGGGAAGGTCCTTTACAAAGAGAAGATCATAATGTCACAATTTCACGAATCAGCAAGGGCGGCTGACAGAACACCCAGGTTGGCCACATCTTCTCTCCCCAACCCCTTCTCTCCCTGGCCAGGATGAGACAATGCCCTCACAATGCTGTCAATAGCAGAAAGAATATTCTGGCCCAATAATTTGATCATCGGGGTACAGGAGGAAGCACGTTCACAGAGTTCAAGGACACAGACAGGAATAGATGGCAGGGACCCTCCTTCCCCATCTGTACCCTGCTATGTCCCCGACACTGGGCCATCCATGGTCAGCAAAGAGTCACAGGAAACTTCTAAATGAGGAGACACATAGTAAAATGCCCACAGGAGCCAGGCAGCCAGGCTAAATGACTGATGGCAGTTGGGTGTAAGAAACGCAACAATGAGAATCAAAGATCTACAGTGACAGCCATTCAGCACAGGGCTGAGACGAGTGTGCAGAAAGACGGGGACCACTGCAACCTGGAGCTCAGCTCATGTAAAAGGAACAGTCTGACTCCACACCCACGAATCGCAGCACTGAAGAAATGGCCACGTTTTTCCAAAAGATGCCCGACATTTGGATGTTAATATGTAATCTTCCGATTTTGAGATATTGGCATTTTATTTAATTCAGGTTTTGTTAAAACATTGCACAGGCTAAAAAGCCCACCTGGGCTTGAAAACAGTCCATGGGCCATCTACTTGCAACCTCTCTTCCAAATATTTGTGTAGCGTCCAGGGAAAACTGAGCTGGCTGCAGGGGTCCCAGGCAGGCTCACTGCCAGCACACCCCAGGAGGTTCCCTGAAGTGACCGAGGCTCCCTCTGCCAAGCGAGTGGCCCATACACACGCAGCACCAGCGGGAGAGACAGGTGAACGTCCCCTGCTCTGTGACCCTGCTGTTGCCCCCATTGAAAAAAGGTGTTTGAACAAATTAAACTCCAAACCAAAGTTCTGTTTCCCTGTGAAGTCAGCACCCGATTCCAAAGTGCCTGTGATTGACATGACTCTTAATGTGTATTTCTAAATGTGAAACCATTTTGTGTGCAAATATTGCAAGAACAAGAATTCCTTGGTCCAGTGATCCCGAAGCTTCCTCTCCCGGTTAGAGGCCCAAAGCTGAAATTACCCTTGAAAGTTATCCTCTTCTTCTATTATTTTTCTTTGGGAATCCAAATAAAGCACTTTGGGAAAATAAGATTTTCTGGCGGTTCCTGAGCCAGAGACCCCATCAGGTGGCCTGAATTCTCCCTGAGAGACACGATGATGAGGAGTCATGGAGCACCTCGGCCCGAGGAAGAAGGCTGCAAACGCTTTGTCATGAAAGAAATGGCTTTCATGCAGGCAGAGGTCAGAATGACCTTTCAGGTAGGGGATGCTGTCCCCCCAGGGTGACTGGGAAAGGGGGGAGCAGCAAGGTTATGCCAGGTCCAGCCTCCTGGCACTGCAACAACTCAGGACCACCCGTTGATGACAGGGCGGTGTGAACCACCTCCTCCCACGCACCCAGGAGCCCTGACTGCTGCAGAGGGGCTGGCACCCTGGCGAATCGGGCGTCCTCACCGGCACTGCTGCCAGCTTGCCTGGCCACAGCTGAGGCCAAAGGGGACCCAGTGTTGTCACCAGACTCATCCCACTCTCCAACTTTGGAACAGGGCCAGCTTCTTGCGGCAGTGACCTGCGAGGTGCTCAGGTCCCACACGCAGAAGGGCCCGACTATGGGTTAAAATCCTCTGCTGTTGTACCTTGAAATTCCTCCTTCTTTTTTTAACAAGGGACCTTGTATTTCCATTTTACCCTGGGCCTCACCATGGCTGGAGGGATCTTCCTCCAAGTACCATACTGCTGTGGGACTCAGCTCTTGAGGGAATTCCTCACCCCCGGGAGACACCAGGGGAAGAGGAACGGACTTGAGCTTGGGTCATCCGCATGGCCGAAGAGGCTGCCATGGTTTGGATATTCCCCCCTCAAAACTCGTTGAAACGTAATCCCCAATGTGGCCGTACTGAGAGGTGGGGCCTTTAAGAAGTGAATGGATAATGAGGTTCTGCTCTTATGAGCGGATTAATAAATTAACAAGTTAATGAACTGTTGGGTTACTAGGGAAAGGAAACTCCTGGCTTTATAAGAAGAGGAAAAGAAACCTGAACATAGCACATTAGCACCTTCCACCTCCTTGCCATGGGACGCCCTGCGCCACCTTGAGACTCAACTGAGCGTCCCACCGGCAAGAAGGCTCTCACCAGGTGCAGCCTTTCAACCCTGGACTTCTCAGCCTCTGGAACTTTAAGAAAGAACTTCCTTTTCTTTATAAATTATCCTGTTTCCGGTATCCTGTTATAAGCAACAGAAGACTAATTCATACAGAAGTCTCGTCTAAAGCGCTTGGTACGTGGCTGCAGAGTGCCCAGTCAGGCCTAGCCAGGACTTAAGGCCAAGGCAGGGGAAAGCCCTGGAGCCTGCAGGGAGGGACCCAGGCCCTCACCAGCACCAGCAGATACAGAGCTGAAAGAGCCAGTAGCCAGGTATCTCGGGCTTCCTGGAGGAGAGACCCAGACCTAGGACTGAACTGAATAGATAGGCAGGGTTTGGAGAAGCCATGGGGGTAGAGGACAGGATATGTGGAGTGCCGGTGGCAGAAATGGACCCCGCAGGGTGGGAGGCCCTGGACTGTGAAGGAGAAAGGTCCCCGGTCCCTTTCCCTGGCCACCAAGGGAGCAGCTTCACTCGTCCCCCCAGGGTCACGCACCTGCCACCTCCCGGGCACCCCCAGCCCCTCATCTCCCTGCACAAAGGCTGCTCTGATTCTCCTTGCAGCCCGGGTGAGAGGCAGTCAGTGAACAATGCTATCTGCGCGTGGTGGCGCCCAAAATACGACTGTCATTTATTTCGTTATATGAAATTAGAGCACGCCTTGTAGCCATAATGAATCATTTCCTTCCTGGCTCGGCCACGGTGTCAGGCAGGAGCTCGGCATCCCCCATTCAGGGCCTTTCACTTCATTGCAGGCTAATAATAACCCACCCGGGTGAGCACACATCTTCCCGAGACAATGCAGGGCCGGGACGGGCATCGCGGGCCGGAGAGCAGAGCCCGTGCAGGGGGCAGGGCGAGCCCGGGCGAGGGCCCAGGCTGGGCATTGTGGCTAGAGAAAGATATTGCTCACGGGAAGGAAGGGGCAGCGCCTGGGTGGGAACCCAGGACACCCAGGTCCCTTCTCCTGCTGTTCCACCTGATGGGAGCAGAAAACATAGCCCACTTCCAGCTGCTCTTCTACCAGGATTTCTCCCAGTCATTGCCCAGGTCCAGCTGGGACGCCCTATCCTGATCCCTGGTCCCGACCACAGGTGGCCTCACTCCATATTCGCCCTCAGTTTTCAAGGCACTGGCTGTTTCCATAGCCTCATCCCAGGAGCCGGCCTGTCTCTCTCCTCACGCAGTGGCAGGTGCTCAGCAAACAAATAAATGCGTCCTGATGGAGCCAAGCCCCCAGGCGTCTCCCTCTGGGGCTATGACTGGAAGCCTCGTCCAGCCCTGGGCCGGGGAAACCAGACCCAGGCCCTGCCCTCCAGAGGCTTCCTTCCTGCCCCAAGCTGAAGGCAAGACCAGACAAGAGGAAGACTCTCTTCCCAGACCCCATGATTATGGTGTGTTTCCTCTCCTAAGTAGAACGCATAAAGCCCTTTAACCGCCGTATGCACAAGGATAAGTACCCAACCGGTTTTGTCAAATGAAAGAATGAATGAATGAGAGTCAAAAGGCACGTGCTAAGTGGTACCGAACGAACCCCATATGGAGAATGATCAGAGGATGGGGGCAAGCAGAGGGGGTGACAGGTGCCTTTGCCCTTCCTCTTCCTGTCTCAGGAGGACGTGATCAGACCACACCCTGCAGCTACCCATGAACTCATGGTCCCTAGTGCGCCGTCAGATGGGACTTGCCATCCCATCTCTGGCTCCTGGCTCTCTTCACCTCAACTTCCCAGGGCCACACTAGGCCTCTGGGGAATTCTGCCTGGCCCTTCCTAAGGGTCTTCATGGAGACTGCTCCCTCTGCCTGGAACTTTCTTCTCCCTCACGCCTCCTCCTGACCCCGACCACCCAACCCACATTCCTCCTTAGGGAAGCCCCTCCATCCAGCTTCACCCACCCTATTTCTAGGACCTCATGCCTCCCTGCACACACCCCAGCACTCCACTACTCACCAGGCACTACTGATCTGGCTGCTGTCAGGAGACCCCATTTTGCCTGCAGCTCCATGCCCTGTAGAGGGTGGCCCTGTGTCTGTTTTGTGCATCACTGTGGCTCTTACTAAACCTGCTGCAATACCAGATGCACAGAAGGTCTTCATGGAACGTTTCCCGCTTAAGTGAACGAGTGAAACCAAAAACAGAGACCTCACCAAATCCCAAAACAACCCATTCCATCTTTCTCAACAGCAGGTGTTTTTTCTCTGTAAATTACCATACAAAAAAAGAAAAAATTATAACTCATCCATAATTTTTAAAAATTAAAATGTGGATAACCATTATTAATATTTTTGTGTATTTCCTTCTAGTTTTCTCTATAATTTTTGTACATAATTGCAATCTTACGTAAAATAGAATTTTCTATCCTCTTTATCCCACAATATAATATCCTAAGTGTTTGTGAAAGTCGGTAAAACTTAATAAACTTCATTTTAATGACCACATCATACTTTATTCTTTTCTTAATGATTCCCATATGAAACCCTTAAGTTGTTTGCAGTTTCTCAGTATCTTAAACAATATTGCAATGAACATCTTTGTGTATAAAATGTTTCCATGCTTTTAATTAGCTTCTTACATGACATTGCTGAAGTGGATATCCTGGGTCAAAGCTGATAAACATTTTTAAATTCCTTGAGAACTATCTCTAAAGCACTTTTTCAGAAACTTGATATCAATTTACAAGCCTATCAACAAAGTATGGTTGCCCAGTTCATCACAAGCCTGTCAACACTGACTATTTATTTTTAATCACTCCTAATTTGTCAAGGAAACAAAGAAGCATTGCTTCATTTCACGTTCCTGCATTGCGTATTTGTGAATTATCTGGACACGTTTTCCCATCTTCATTAGATGACCCATTCTATGACAGCTTTTTCTGAAGCACTTCAAGGTGAGCCATGAAGAAGGGAAAGAAAGATGAAAGGAGACACACAATCCCCAGCATGGCATCTCAATCTCTAGAGAGGTCTTTTGGCAGCAAACTTTGGCATCCAAAGATGCCTCCTTTGATGATGCACCTCTCATCACCTCTTCCTCTCTTTGTCATAGATGAGCCTGACCTCACAGCTACCCAACAACAAAAGAGTCAGGAAACACTCACCCCGTGATCAACCTAGTGGCCCCCAAGTCCATAGGATCTGAAGAGGTCAAGCCACTCATCACCCCAGCCTCAATCTCAAATGACAGCCTGGAAGACACTAATTTCTGTTCCAGGCAATCTTCCACTTTAATTTAACATCTTCGCGGGACACTGCAGAGGCTTTCTGACCCCTAGATGAGGAATGCCAGTGCAGATGTCCCAAGGATCCAGATCCCACCCCTGTGCATTTGGGCTGAATCATCCTGAGGACGGGAAGATTCAAAAATCTTCACTTTCATATTTTCTGTATCTATTTTTGCTTTTTGTTCTCATTATAAAAACAGTACATACTTATTGGCAGAAATTCTAGTTAATAATAATTTGGACCTAACTACCAAATAAACTGTTAGATTTTTTATTTTTGTTTTGTTTTGTTTGGCCAAAGAGTGCTTAAAAAAAAAAAAAAAACTACTGAGATATTAAGGGCACTGTGAATTGAGAAAGCTGAACCTTTGCACCACCACAAGACTCAGCAGTGACTTCCAAAGTGGAGTTTTAAGTCTACGGCAAGTGAGTAGATTTGACTCCAGGCTTTGTGGAAAAGACTATTCTGGGTCAACATATCTGGAGCATAAAGTTTTAACATATCTGGATCAAGAAGTTTCCATCCAGGCAGGAAGCAGAAGAAGAGACGGCCAACCCCTCATGGCCCAAGAGATTGTGAGAAGAAGGAAGGCAAAGGAAGAAGACACACAGGCAGCATGTGTGTCCTGATGCTCCTCTTCAGATTTGACCCAGAGTGGATAGACACATAAGCCAGGCTTAAGGGAATGCTGAGAACTTGGGAAGTTTCATGTTCTGTGTTTCGAAACTGGGAAGAGATGTCTTTACAGGTTGCCCCACTGATCCTCGAGGAAGTGGCCACGTCATCGCACATTCAGTGACACCACCAGGGTATGCGGAAGTAGACAAGAAATTAGCTTTCCCAAGCCACCTCAGTTCCCATATGGCTTTTTTTTTTTTTGAGTCGGAGTCTCACCCTGTTGCCCAGGCTGGAGTGCAGTGGCACGCTCACGGCCACCCCAGCATCGACCTGCTGGGCTCCAGCAACTCTTCCGCCTCAGCCTTCCAAGTAGCCGGAACTACAGGCGCACACTACCACATCCAGCTAATTTTTTATTTATTGTAGAGATGAGGTCTCGCTAAGTTGCCCAGGTTGGTCTTGAACCCACAGACTCAGGCAATCCACTCACCTCGGCCTCCCAAAGTGCTGGGATTACAGGTTGAGCCACCGAGCCCGGCCCCCATGTAGCTTTAAAGGGGCAAAGAAGTCCCTGATGCCCCATAGAGAAGAAAGGAAGGTGACCACGCCAAATTGCAGAGCCCTCGCCTGGGGGCAAGGAACAAAAGCTAAGATCCAGTGGTAGCACACTGAGAAACACGGTGTAGTCTGTGGACACCATCAGAGACAGAACAAGGCAAGAGTACCCAAGGAGCATCAGTTGTGCCCGCTCCAACAGGAAGTTCAGACTATGCGTGTCTAGACTTGATTACGTTGCAGTAGCAAACAACCCCAAATCCCAGGCGTTTAGAACAATAAAGCTCTATGTGCTGTTCTCTCTCTGTCTATCGAGGGATGGCTGGAGGTTCTACCCTATGCTGTCCTCGCTCAGGGACACAGGAGCAACCCTCATCTGAATGATAACTGGTCAGCACAGCAGGATGAAGGGAATATAAAGAAACATGGACCAGCACCCAAAGGCTTCCACAGAAATGCCAGTCATCATTTCAGCTCACGCTTTCCTGGTCCAAGTGTGTCACACAGCCATGCCTAACTCCACATCTGGTTACAAGTACAACCCTACGATACAGCCGGCAAGAAAGAGTCAGAAATATTGGTGAACAAGTTTCAGTAGATGTCAGCAAATCTGGGTGGGATAGCCGTGTTTGAAGAGTCCCCCGCTGGAGCATTTCAGACCAGTCACTCGTCTAAGAGGACAGTGGGGAATTCAAAGCTTCCATCTTTCTCCCTTTGTCACTGGGTCCTGGGAGCCCTTCCACACCCGCTCACCCGGTCACCATCTTGAAGAAGAATCGAACGAGAGGGAGACCCAAGAGCCTGCTTTATGCTCCACCTTCCAAATTGGACTAAAATGTCAGGATTTCATTCCCCATGGGTATTGAGCAAGACAGAGCTTTTTGAGAAGAAGTCATACGTTTCTTGCACATTTCAGTACAGTGTTAGTAAATTTGCAAACTTATTACACAAAGACTATTTTCACATAATAGGATTATACTACTTATATTAGTTTACCTGCTTCATTCCTTTATTTATTTGTTTGTTTTTGTAGAGACAAGATCTTGCTATGCGGCCTAGGCTGATCTCAAACCCCTGAGCTCAAGCAATCCTCTTACCTCAGCCTCCCAGAGTGCTGGGATTACAGGCATGAGCCACCATGCCCAGCCCATTCCATTTTTAATAGAGAGGAAAATTTTCTCTTCTAATATTATTAAATATTTTTACACCTCTCCATTATAGATATAACCCAGGGATCTCTAAGTCTGACCCTCCTGTAGGGACCCTGGAGTCGTATTCATGGCAAAAACTCAAATCCCACTGACTCTTATGTCCATATGCTGTTACCATCATTTTTAACTTGCTATTTAATATTTGTGTGATTTCCAATTTTTATGTTTAAAATGTTACAATATCTGATAAAATGACATATGCGTTTACCTTTGGATGCGGCAATCTCATGTCTAGGAATCTAACACAAAGACAGAGTAGCAAAAATATAAATGACGAAAAACACAATGCTAGTCTTTGCAGCACTATTTGTACTAGCAAAAGACTGGAAACAACTCAAGTATCATAATAATGAACTAGTTGAATAAATTATGGTATACCCATAAAAGTGGATGACTGTGCTGTTTTAAAAAGGAATAGAAATGTATCTGTATACTGATATAGAATTACCTCCAGGATAATTATTAAATAAAAGGCAAGGTGAAAAAAAGTGTTTTTGTATGATATAATTTATCTAAGAAAGGGAGAGATGCATACACACACAAACACACACACATAAACAGAGTTACTTATATTTTTAAAATTAAAAAACAAACCAAAACTTTAAAAAATAATAAACTTAGAAGCAGAGGAAGAGAACAGAGTGGAGGACAAAGGGATAGAAGCTAGACTTCTTTGAGCATAATTTGTGTTGTAGATTTGACTTTGATATTAAATACTTACATAGTTATAAACAAAATTAGTTTTGTAATTATCTCCAGGAAGATGGAATAGACAACACTTTTCCCTATTCCCCCCATTAAGTACAACTAAAAATTCCAAACATTGCATATAACCAAATAAGACAATTATCTGAAGGATGGAGAAACTATAGCAAACTGGCTAGGGACCTTAAGACCCAGGGAATGGCACAGCAGTGAGTTCCTTAAGTTTTCCTTTTGTTTTACATATGCTGGACTTAGAAACGAAGAAGTCAGAAACCTGGAAAGAACAATTGACACAAACAGGAAAAGGCCCCAAAAGACTGCTCTCTCCAGCCAAAGGAGCAGGAAAGTGACAAGCTAGCAGGCCAGAAAATTTTTAGACAAGAACACTCTACTCCCACCAAACACCACAGAAAAAGTTCCTGTGGTCCCACCTACACCGACACCAGTCAAGGCCAGATTGAGAGTCTAGACTCCTACCCTCACAAGGGAGCCCAACATTCAAGCTGACCTGATGTCAAAGAATGTCAAGTGTGAAGATTTCATCTCCTCTGGGCTCCCTTCCCCAACAATGTCAAAGGATCCTCACTACTCCCTCAGATGTCAATAGAGGCTAAGCAGGGAACCTGGAGGTAGATTGTATTTATTTCAGATAAAATAGAGACTTCAGAGAAAACAAGTTACCAGATAGAGAGAGGGACATCATATTAACGATAAAAGAGTTACTCCATCATTGGCACACCAAGAAGACATACCAGTTCTAAATGTGCATGCACCAAACAACAAAGCTGCAAAATATGTGAAGCCAAAACTGATGTGCAGCATACGCTTTTCCCTGCTGGAGCAGTATGGTACACCCATAAAAGTGGATGACTGTGGAAAACCATCTAAAGCATGAGGTGTAAGTAAGATTCAGAGCATCATAATATAATACAGATTCCCAGGTTTTAATTTAAAAGTCATTCATCATACCATAAAAGCTCACAAACTGAGTGAACATGACAACCAGATGTCAACACCACTAAGATAGAGCTGTTAGAATTATCCGACAAAGAATTTAAAGAAGTCATCATTAAAAATGCTTCATGAGCGTTTGCAAACACACTTGAAACAAATGGGGACAAAAGGAGTCTCAACAAAAAAATGGAAATTTTAGAATTCAAAAATACATTCACTAAATGTAAAAGCTCAGTGGGTGGACTTATGAACAGAATGGAGAGAACAGAAGAGGAAAAAAATCAGTGAACTGGAAGAAAAAAACAATAGAAATGATCCATTCTGATTCTGCAGCACCTTGGATGGATTTGGAGTCGATCCTCCTCAGGGATCTATCACAGAAACAAAGAACAGAATCCCATGTGTTCTCACTCGTAAGCAGACCTTGAACTAGAAGGTCTGCTTTATCCTAATACTAGAAGGTAGGGACTGGCAGTAGTGGGAAACTGTCAGGGAATGGGGGAGGGGCTTGGCAGTTGAAGGAAACTGCTAGGGGAGGGAGGGGCACACCTCATCAACAAGGGTATCTGCATAATCAGCATTTGTATGCCTACCCTGAATTGTACTCCACATCTCTAAAAGTAAAATAAATGATCTCTTCTGAATAACAGAGAGAAAAGTAGACTGAAAAAAAAAACATAGTCTCAAGGACCTGAGGGACTGTATCAAAAGATGTAACCCTTATTTGATCAGAGCCTTGAAACGAGAGAAGAAAGAGGATGGGACCGAAAAATATTCAGCAAAAAGAGTAGCTGAGAAATGTCTCCCATTTGGCAAGAGACGTAAACCTACAGATTCAAGGAGCAGAGTTCACCCAGTCAGGAAACATACAAAAAGTTCCATGCCATTATTATTAAATTTCTGAAAACGTAAGATAAGACAAAATCTTGAAAACAGGCAAAGGAAAAGGACATGCTAATATATCGGGAAAATAATTAGAATAGCAGTAGATTTCTCATAAAAAATTATGGAGGCCTGAGGAAGTGACACAATGTTTTTCAAGTGCTGAAAGAACTGCCTACTCAGAATCCTATTCCACCCCCCCCCCCAAAATATCCTTCAGTAATTAAAGGGAAATCGAGACATTCTTCAATGAAGGAAAACTAAAAGAATTTGTCCCTAGCAGAACTACTCTTGAAGAATACCTAATGGAAGTGTTCTAAACAGAAAGAATGTTAGAAAAAGCTTAAAACATTAGAAAGGAAGAAAGGAGCCGGGCTCGGTGGCTCAGCCTGTAATCCCGCGCCTTTGGGAGGCTGAGGTGAGTGGATTGCCTGAGCCCGCGGGTTCGAGACCCGCCTGGGCAGCGAGACCTCATCTCTACAATAAATCAAAAAATCAGCCGGGCTGATTTTTATAGGCATGCAGTAGCGCATGCCTATAATTCCGGCTACTTGGAAGGCTGAGGCGAAAGGATCGCCGGAGCCCAGCAGGTCGAGGCTGCGGGGGCCGGGAGAGGCCACTGCACTCCAGCCTGGGTGACAGAGTGAGACTCCAACTCAAAAAAAAAAAAAGGAAGAAAGGATACAATAAGCCAAAATATGGGTAAACACAATAGGCTTCCTTCCTCTTGAGTGGTCCAAATTGTTTGATGGTTGAAGCAAAAACTATAACACTTTCTGATGTGGTTCTAAATGCATGTAGAGAAAATATTCCTGACAATTACATTAAAAGTAAGATAAAAGTACTTAAAGGGCAATAATGTTCCTAAACTTTATTCACATTGGTGAAATGATGACATCAGGACTTTGATAAGTTATGTATAAATAAAGTAATACCTAAATCAACCACTAAAACCATATACAAAGAGATACGCTTAAAAACATTACAGCTAAATCAAAATTAAATTCTAAAAAAAATGCTCAAGTAACTCACAGGATGATAGAGGGAAGAAACAGAGAGACAAACCACGGAAAGAAAAACAAAAAACAATGGCAGAATTAATCTCTATCATGGCAATAATTATAGTAACTATAAATGTCCTAAATATATCAATGAAAAGATATGGCAGAAGAATATTTAAAAACATGACCTAACGACATGCCATCTAAAAAAACCTCATTCCATACATAATAATATAGATAGATTGAAAGCAAAAGGATGGAAAGGATATAGTTATATCACACAAACATTAATCAAAGGGAAGCAGGACTTATTATATTAATATCAGGTAAAATTGACTCTAGAGCAAAGAAAATTACCACACACAGAGAAAGAAAATATATCACGATAAAATGGCTAACCCATCAGGAAGACATAGCAACCCTACATGTGTATACACCAAACAAAAGAGCTGAAGAATATAACAAGCAAAAACTGACAGAACTTAAAGAAGAAATAGACAAATCCACAGTCATAGTTGGGTACTTTCAGCCCTCTCTCTCAGAAATTAGACAGAAGATCAGCAAAGATGCGGAGGAACTTAAAACACCACCAGCCAACAAGAATTGATCAGCATTTATAAAACAGCTCACTCCAAAACAAAAGAATACACATTCTTTTCATCTGTCCATGGAATATATACAAAAATAGAACAAACCCTGGTACATAAAATAAACCTCAGTAAATGTGAATTAATGTAAATTATGCTGTGTGCTCTCCAATCCCAAAAGGATCAAATCGAAATAACAGAAATATAACACAAAAATCTCCAAACACTTGGAAACTAAAAAACACACTTCTAAATAACTAAGGCTAAGCAAAAAATCTCAAAGGAAATAAAAGCAAAAATACACTGAACTGAATGAAAGTAAAAATATAACATATCAGAAGTTGTGGGACACAACTAAAATAGTGCTGAGAGGGAAATTTATAGTCTGCATACATTAGTTAAGACGAAAGTTTTCAAATCAAAAATATAATTTCTCACCTCAATAATCTAGACAGGAAGAGCAAAATAAACCCAAAGCAAGCAAAAAGAAGAACGTAATAAGAATAAAAACAAATGAAATTGAAAACAGAAAAACAATAGAGAAAATCAGCAAAACAAAGAACTAGTTCTTTGAAAAGATCAATATAATTGACAAACCTCTAGCAAAACTGACAACATTTTTTAAAAAGAGAAAACACAAATTACCAATATCAGGGATAAAACAGGTGATATCACCACAAAATCTTGCAGACATCAAAAGAATGATAAGGGAACACTATAAACAAATCTAGACATGTGAATTTGACAACTGAAACAAAATGAACCAATTCCTTAAAAACACAAGTTACTATGTCATTCGATATAAAAAAGATCATGTGAATAACCCTATAATAATTAAGAATTTTGAATTTGTAATCTTAAAACTCCCAAAAGGAAATCTGGCCCAGATGGTGTCACTGGTGAGTTGTATCAAATGTGTGAAGACTTAGCACCATTTAACACAATCTTTTCCAGAAAATTAAGAAAACAGAACACTTCCTAATTCATATTAAGTTAGTATTACCTTCATACCAAAGCCAAATGACTATGCAAAAAAGAAGAAAGAAATAAGCAAAGGGGAAAAAAAGCTAGACCTGGCTCAGTGGCTCAGCCTGTAATCCCAGCACTTTGGGAGGCCGAGGCAAGTGGATTGCCTGAGCCCGCAGGTTCGAGACCAGCCTGGGCAACTTGGCAAGACCTCATCTCTACAATAAAATAAAAAATAGCCGGGTGTGGTCGTGCATGTCTGTAGTTCCAGCTACTCAGAAGGCTGAGGCGGAAGGATCCATGGAGCCCAGAAGGTTGACAGTGGGGTGACCATGAACTTGGATGCCACTGCACTTCAGCCTGGGCGAAGGAGTGCGACTCCAACTCAAAAACAAACAAACAAAAAAAACCATAAGAATAGAGATGCTGCCGGGCTCGGTGGCTCAGCCTGTAATCCCGCGCCTTTGGGAGGCTGAGGTGAGTGGATTGCCTGAGCCCGCGGGTTCGAGACCTGCCTGGGCAGCAAGACCTCATCTCTACAATAAATAAAAAAATCAGCCGGGCATGGTTGCGCGTGCCTGTAATTCTGGCTACTTAGAAGGCTGAGGCGGAAGGATCGCCGGAGCCCAGCAGGTCGAGGCTGCGGGGGCCGGGAGCGGCCACTGCACTCCAGTCTGGGTGACAGAGTGAGACTCCAACTCAAAAAAAAAAAAAAAAATAGAGATGCTAAATTTTTTCACAAATATTAGCAAATAAAATTCCATAATACATAAAAATCATTACACAAAATAAACAAGCGTAGTTTATTTTTATGACCACAAGACTGGTTCAATGTTAGCAAATCAACTGAAATAAGTCACTTTGTTAACAGGCTAAAAAAAATAAAAATCATATGATGATATTATTTCTATATATAAACAGTGAACACATGAACACCAAAATTAAAACTATACTAAATATTTTAAAATGTGTAATTACTTGCAAAAATAAAACACTAAGATGTAAGTCTAACAAAACATATACAAAACTTGTACAGACAACTGCATAAGACTGATGAAAGACATCAAAGAAGATCTAAATAAATGGGGAGACATACCACATTCATGGATTAGAAGACTCACTATAGTGTAAAAAAAAAAGTCAATTTTCCTCAATTTGATATACAAATGTAATGTAATTCCCATTAAAATCCCAGAAAAACGTTTGTGTGTAAACACAGACAATAGGCCAGGCACGGTGGTTGGAGCCTGTAATCCCAGCACTTTGCGAGGCCAAGGTTAGGGGATTTCCTGAGTTCACGGGTTCGAGAACAGCCTGGGCAACTTGGCAAGAACTCATCTTTATAATAAATCAAAAAAAAATTAGCCATGTGTGATGGCACATGCCTGCAGTTCCAGTTACTTGGAAGCTGGGGCAGAAGCATCACCTGAGCCCAGCAGATTGATGCTGGGGTGGCCGTGAGCATGCCACTGCACTCCAGCCTAAGCGACGGAGTGAGACTCCAACCCTCCCCCAAAACAGACAATATTATTCTAAAATTTATTTGAGAAACAAAGGAACTAGCCTTAGCTAAAATGATTATGGGGGGGGAGGAATAAAATGGAAGACGTCAGTGTCCCCCCTATCAAGACTCACTGTTTAACTGCAGTCATCAGGGCTGTGTGGTACTGACAGATGAACAGATGTGTAGATCAATAGAACAGAATGGAAAACCCAGAAATAGACCCACACAAATAAGCCCAACTGTTTTTGACAAAGATACAACCAATGATGCTGAAGCAACTGTATATTCATAGGGAAAAAAAAGAACTCTGATCTAAGTTTCATACCTCATTTTTTAAAAATTAACTCACATTGATCACAGACGCAAATGAAAAAGGGCAAAACCCTAAAACTTTTAGTGGAAAACATTAGCAAAAATCTTCAGCATCCGGGACCGTGTTGAGAGTCCCCAGCCTCGACACCCAAAACATGATCCATAAATGGAAAATGTGATAAAATGTGTGTAACTGATATTAAAAGCTTTGGCCCTTCAAAAGACCATGTTAAGAGGGTGAAAAACAAACTGCATACCTGGAGGAAATATTTGCAATTGTATGTCTGACAAAAGACTAGCAACTAGACTACCAAAAACCTCTCAAAACTCAACAGTGTAAATTTTTTTTAAGAAACCGATATTCCAATTCGTAAGTGGGCAAAAAACATGAAGAGACATTTCACCAAAGAAAATATAAAGAGAGTAAATAAAAACGAGAAAAGATATTCGCCATCATTAGCCATTAGGAAATGCAAGTTAAAGCCACAATAGGTTCTGCTACACACGTGTCAAAATGTTTTTTGAGTGACGTCAGATGAGGATGCAGAGAAACTAGACCACTTTTGCATTGCATCGTTAGTAGGAAAGTAAAGAAAAGGTAAGCCATTCTGGAAAAGTTCAACAATTTCTTAAATAACTAAATATGCAACTATCATACAACCCAACAATTTCACACTTGGGTATGTATCTCACAGAAATGGATACATGTTCACACAAAACCCTGTACACACATGCTTTATTCACAGTAGCTAAAAACTGAAAACAACCCAGATGTCCTTCAGTGGGTGAATCCTTTAAACTAGTACATCCTTACTGTAGAGTACCACTCAGCAATGAAAAGCAACAGTCTGAATGGATCTCCAGAGAATCATGCTGAGTGACAAAAGCCAGTCCCAAAAGGTCACATACTGTATGATTCCATTTATTTAGCCTTTTTGAAATGGCAAAATTCTAGAAATAGGAAATAGATAAGTGGTTGCCAGGGGCTGAGGGGCAGGGTGGGGAGAGAAACGGTGTGGCTAATAAGAGAGCCACTCGAGACATCCTTGTAGCGATGGAAGTTTTCTGCATATTATCTATATCATGTCAGTATCCTGGTCTGACATTGTACTGCAGTCTTGCATGGTTACCACTGGGAGACGCTGCATAAAGAGTACCTACAAGCTCTCTGTATTATTTCTTACAACTGCATGTGAATTTACAGATATCTCAAAATAAAAATTTTTAATGCCTAAAAAATAAGTTAACAAAATAGTTGACAATGGGAAACTTCTCCTTACAGAACTACTCCAGCTAATGTGTTAAAAATAAGTGACCAAGCATAACCATTGTGCAGCACTAATAAAATAATGGTTTTTTTGTAGCATATCTTTGAGTGGTTTATTTTTATTTGAAATAATTATATGTTCACAAGAAGTTGCAACGGTAAAAAAGTCCCTTGTAGCCTTCATTTAGATGCCTCCAGTGGTTATATCTTATATAGTTATATGACAATATCAAAGCCAGGAATTCAACATTCTTCATATAGAGGTTTGCATACATGAAGTTCATGTGTTGACCACCTCATTGAAGATAAAAATCTAAAGATCTTCCTCTTATATCCTTTATAGTCACACCACCTCTCTCTCCACCATCCCAATACCCTAGCAATCGGTAATCTTTCTCCATATCTATAACTTTTGTCATTTTTGGGATGTTATATAAATGAAATTATATAGAATGTGACCTTTTGTAATTGGCTTTTTACAGTCAGCATAATGCCCTTGAGATCCATCCAATAATAATAATAATAATAATAGATCTAGATTAAAATATTTTACTCTTTGAGACCATTGGCCCCTTCTGGTCACTCTGAAGAGTATGGGCCTTCTCAGAATAATGAAATGAAATACATAGGTTACAAATCACTGAAATACAATGATCAAAATTTTTTTTTTTTTTTTTTTTTTTGAGTTGGAGTCTCACTCAGTCGCCCAGACTGGAGTGCAGCGGCCACTCCTGGCCACCGCAGCCTCAACCTGCTGGGCTTCGGCGATCCTTCCACCTCAGCCTTCCGAGTAGCTGGAATTACAGGCATGCGCTACCACGCCCGGCTGATTTTTTGATTTATTGTAGAGATGAGGTCTTGCTGCCCAGGCAGGTCTTGAACCCGCGGGCTCAGGCAATCCACTCACCTCAGCCTCCCAAAGGTGCGGGATTACAGGCTGAGCCACTGAGCCCGGCTGATCAAAATACTTTATAAAAAACAAATTTGTGAACTAATAATATGAATCTTTATTTACTTATCAAATAACAAAAGTCTAGTGAAGAGTCTAATCATTTTAAAGTGGAGATAAGCCCAAACGGTATCTCAAGCTACCTGCAATAGCTATAACGCTACATGGAAATATCTGTGACTTCTACTGGTGACAAAGTCACAGGATGTACAAGATACAGAGGAACATGTTAAGTGACACAAAAACAATGCAATCAGCAAAATCAAGTCTGTGGGAAACCTAACTGTGCGATTCATTCAGCCCCTTCAACAAATTCCAAGGGAAAAAGAGAACAGGGGTGGGAACTTTGAGATTGAAAGAGATGAGATGCATCAACTAGCCGCAATGAATGGACTTTATCTGACTCAAAGAAACGGTGTAGAGGACAAAAGAAAAATTATGAGACAGGTAGGAGAAATTGAATACTGACTGAATATTTGGCAATGTTAAGGAATTTTTGTTAATTTTAAAGTGAGATA
This sequence comes from Cephalopachus bancanus, assembly GCA_027257055.1. Taxonomy (NCBI): domain Eukaryota; kingdom Metazoa; phylum Chordata; class Mammalia; order Primates; family Tarsiidae; genus Cephalopachus; species Cephalopachus bancanus. The sequence continues at coordinate 4,482,620 of JAPVLO010000110.1, read as the reverse complement.
GAGGTATTGTGACCTGCTTTTTAAAGGTGTCCTTACCTTTTAGAGACACATTCTGAATGATTGATGGATGAAATAGCACAATATCTGGGCTCTGTTTCCAATAATCCGAGACAAGGGAGGGGCACCGGAGTTGATAGCCATTAAAGCTGGGTAACAGGTACCTGGGTATCCAAATTTCTGTTCACGCTACTTTTGTACATTGTTTAAGTTTTCTATAATAAAAAGCCAAAAGTACAGCTGCAATAAGCATCATGGTACATAATTCTTTGTTTTCATGTAGGATTATTCCCTACAGACAATTCTTAAAAGTGGCATCGTGGGTTCAAGGATATGAATATGTCAAAGCCTTTGAAATGCATTGCTTGAGTGAGCCAGGGGAACAGGAAAAAACGGAGCAGCCCAGCAGGGAACGGGGGAACATATCAAGAGGTGAGGCTTGTCTTCCTCCACCCTACCTCTCGTTTGCCTAGATGTGCCCTTCTCTATGAAAGAAGCCACATTTTAGCCAGCACTCAAACCCTGGTTCTCACTATTCAAATTTCCCTGGTTCTGGCACCCATCGGTTGGAAGTAAAATCATTTATTCACCTAATCTCAGTGACTGGACATTACATTTGGTCTATTTCTTTCTCTTATGCAAGATGCTGTAACAACATGCCTGTAGTAAATTGCTATGGTCATTTATTTTTATGTCCTCAGGATAAATTTTTCTAGAAGAATTTACTTAGAAGTGTACATTGCCCTTCTAGAAACGGCTCTGGGTTAGCTCCATCAGCAGCCAGGGGCTGGTTCCTCGTCTCTTACTAGATACCGTCAACTTTACAAGCACCAACCAATTCGGTGGGTTAAAATAAAGGTCACCTTGAGTGGGGCACAGTGGCTCATAACTGTAATTTCAGTGCTTTGGGACACTGAGGTGGGAGGATCGCTTGAGGCCAGGAGTTCAAGACCAGCCTGAACAACCCAGCAAGACCCCTATCTCCACAAAAACTTTAAAAATTAGCCAGGCATGGTGGGTATATGCCTGTAATCCCAGCTACTTGGGAGGCTGAGATGTATGGAACTTTTGAGCCCAGGAGTTCCAGGTTACAGTGAGTTATGACCACACCACTGCACTCCAGCCTAGGCAACAACAGAGTGAGATCCTGCCTCTTAAAAAAAATAAAAATTAAAAAATAAGATCACCTCGCTGTTAACATGAGCATCTTTTCTATTACCAGGAGGTTGGATATTCTAATCTGGTCAACTCTGAGGAGTAAGTTTAATTCCTTGGAATCCCTAGGAAAATAAGGCATTTAACCTCTCTCAAGAGACTAGCCGAACTCGCCACAGATGAAGCCTGCCTCATGTGTGTGGCCCCTTGATGCTGGTGTCAGAACCACTTAGACAGGAGGTCTCTTGAGAAAAATGCCAGTTCGCAGACCCACTCCAGATATACAGAAATCAGGGTCTCTTGCCTGAGCCCGCGGGTTCGAGACCTGTCTGGGCAACTTGGCAAGACCTCATCTCTACAAAAAATCAAAAAATTAGCCGGGTGTGGTAGCACGCACCTGTAGTTCCAGCTACTCGGAAGGCTGAGGCGGAAGGATCGCCGGAGCCCAGCAGGTCGAGGCTGCGGTGGCCGGGAGCGGCCACTGCACTCCAGTCTGGGTGACAGAGTGAGAGTCCAACTCAAAAAAAAAAAAAAAAAGAAAGAGAAAAAGAAATCAGGGTCTTGGGGGGTGGAGACTGAGCATCCCTATGGAATTCTATTAAGACCCCTGACCTGGAGAGAACTGTCCCGGTTCCTAATCCTTAAAAACTGAGCTGAACTATTCACGATAGCCAAATCAACCTAAACGTCCATCAACATATGGATGAATAAAGGAAATTGTGGTATATATTACAGTGGAATACTATTCAGCCTTTAAAAAGACAAAAATCCTGGCATTTGCAACAACACGATGAACTAGCGGACATTATGTTAAGTAAAATAAGCCAGGCACAGAAAGGAAAACGCTGCATGATCTCACTTCTATATGTAATCGAAACAAGTCAAACTCAGAGAAGCAGGAAGTAGCATGGGAGTTATCAGAGGCTCGGGGAGGAGGATTGGAGAGATATTGGTCCGTGGATACAAAATTTTAGTAAGATAGGGAATAAGTTTAAGAGATCGGTTGTACATCATAGTGGCTACAGTTAACAGCAAAGTGTACCTGAAAATTGCTAACAGAATAGATTTTTAAGTGTTCTCACCACAAGGAAATAATAAATAAGTGAGGTAGTGTATATGTTAATCAGCTTGATTTAGCCATCCCACCGTATATATGCACCGGGGTGCCAAAAAAAATGTATACACACATTAAGCGCTATTAAGATGTTCGCCATAATCAGAAATGTCTGGACGCTGATGGTTCCATTCTGAGCACCTCTTGTCATTGCAGAAGTCAAATGTGACTTGTATTCCTCTTTTGTTATCAGTATATATTGAGTATTACAGTTTTAACTGTTTTTTCTTTCTTAAAAATGTATGCTTTTGGGGCACCGTCTGTATATCAAAACATCATGTTACACATTTCAAATATATACAACTTGTATTTGTCAATTTAACCAAAAACGGGCTGATGAGAAGTCAGAGCCCTTTCCTGGGAGGCACCGTAAACACCTACTGAATGTACCAACAAAAAGTGAGTAGACGAATGCGTGAAAGAACAAATGGATTGCTTAATTAACTGACCAACAAGTTCATATATGAACAAACGAGTTCATGCGTCAACAAATGGAGAAACGAGTGAGCTGACGGGCCCACCAGCGAGGGCCCATGAGAAGACAAGGAGTGTTGGTTCCAGGCAGGGAATCTGGGGACACAGCAGCGATGGACGCCTGCCAGCCTGCCCGCCGCCCTCTGCCACCCAGGCGGCACACAGTCTTCAGAGGAAGAGACAGAATCCACATCACGCACCCACCCTCCGCAGCCTCCAGGGGACAGTGGCGGGCACATCCCAGGACAAGAGCACCAAACAGCATCCACGATGACTCCAAACACAAAATAACCGAGTTTTATGTTTTTGACACATTTTCCCGAGAATTTCTGGATGTGTCCTACACTCCAAATAAAATAATTATTTGTGGGAAGAGAAAAGCTTTCAGCCTCTGAAATAAAATAATTCATGCTGCTGGGTAAATGAACGCTTGCCTTCTGCGTAAGCCGAGTGTGTTTTGGAAATCTCCAGCAGGGATCAGAGATGTGCGCAGCTTGAGAACTGGAAGGTCTGTTTTCCTCCTCGCCTCTCTTTCCTTCCTCCCCTTCCACCTTCTCCTTCTTCTCCTTGCCTCTCTTCTCAAACCCTTTTCCTCGGAAGGCTTAGAGTCCCTAGCAGCAGTGGGGAAGAAGAAAGCCTGTGCACCGCCCTCCACCGCACCCCTACCCTCTCCACCGTTCCCTCCTCTGCCTCGGTCCTACCAGTCACACAATTTGCAGGAGCTGGCCCAGCACCTCTGCCAATCCTTGCCCAAGGTCAAAGGAACAAGAACGTCTTCAGGGTCCCCAGGTGCTTCCCCAGAACCTCTATTCCAGTGTCTGCAATGTCTGGCTTGGAAGCTGTGCTCTAACCACATCCACGGCGTCTCTGGGGTCCCACGGGCCCATGGGGCTAGGCCAGACCTCAGACTCAGGACTCAAGGTTCGGCTGGTGGGGACAACATGCATTAGCAAGTCGGGGTACAGGCCACCAGCCACGACACACACGGGACACACAGCCACACAGGAGTGATGCTTCATGTTCTCAGCAGACACACCCAGCCCTAGACTCTGCGAGACTTTTCTCCATAGGGAACCCAGGAGTTACTAAACTTCATGACTCATTCCCACAATATTCATGGAAATAGGGGACCCCAAACTTGGGCAGGCTTTTCCAAGGGGGTCCCTTTCTCCTCCGAGAGGGGAGTTCCTTCTGGAACGCTCCTCTCAGCCTGGGGCACCTGGGGCCTCTGCGTCCTGGGAAAACAAGAAATGTTCAGGTCGACCGACTCTGTTCATTTTATTTGTATTTTAATCATCCGATTGCCTGTAACGTTTTCTAATTCCGTGCCTGAGAAACTGCAGCTCCACCTGCCCCACCCCCTCATGGAAGGCAAGCCAAGTAGCGATAAACATCCAAGCTGCCACCAACTCCCGAGCTCCGGCTTCCTCCCAGAGGGTCCTGCTTCCATCACCTTGGAGGGACTCCTCCTTCCGTGATCCTCTTCTCTCCACTGTGACTTCAACTCCTCGTCATAAGATGGAATGATTCCCGTGTTTATGCTGTTAGCTACATTTATCTTTAAGAGTAAGATGTTGAGTTTAGTTTTAATGATGAAAAAAGCCTTTCAGAAGATAACTCATTGGAACTCATTATGTACTATAAAGGCCACTACTTAAAGATTCGGTAATTCCAGTGATGATCTTTTTAAAGCAGATTTATAGCAGAAAATAGTTAGATTCTTTGACTTCAGTTATAATTTTCTATTTTGTAATTTAATACTCCTTTAGTTTATATTTGCACATTAAAAATATAGCATCTAAAAGTCCATCATTAAATACTTTTAATAAGTGCAATAAATAAGTTTTACAGTGTGCATAAATCTAAAAACAAAACCCAACATAAATTGTTAATCTTACACTTTTTCTCATTAATTGCAATACATAAACATATGTTTTATACAAAGATATTTGCTACAAAATAAGTATAATAAATACAGTTTACCACATGTATTAATCTTAATAGTTACAAGCTGTTAATCTTATATATTAGGTAATAATTTGCAATAAATAATTGTTTATTATCTTGATGTTTGCTTGTCTTGGGTTTTAGCAATATGCAATAAAGAAATGCAATTTTGAATAATTTGATTGTAAGACTGCTGGGAAAATACTGCACGTTATAATTAGCTGCAAGAGGATTCTGCTCACGAGAAGAACCTTGAAGATGAGGTTCAGCAACCCAAACATACGTTATTGAGTCCACAAATAATTTGAAAAGTTAAGTTCGGTTTCCAACAAAACCGAATTTTAAAAGCTTAAATGCAAATGCAATTAGTGAAACATTTCACATTCTTCAGTGCTTTTATCATGATACATTCAAAGGAGAGGAAGAAAGCTGGAAGCCCCATCAAAGCTGCCAGGCTCCAAGCTGAGACAGGAATGTGGCTGCCCTGGAGAGAGGGGACTCCTTGTCCCCACAGACGGGGGCTTCCCTCCACCCATGGGTGTACCTCCAATCGGTCAGCAGGTGCATACACAAACATGACTCCCCCCCCAGGCCCCGCTTTCAGCCAGCACTTGCTCAACTGCACATTTTTCAGGGAGGGGTTGTCACCTTTACTAAGTTTAATAGACACTGTTAATCTTATATGTAAAGGTAATCATTTGTCATAAATAATTGTTCATTATCTGGGCCTTTGCTTGTCTTGGAGTTTAGCAGTATGCAATAAAACAGTGCAATTTTGAGTAATTTGATTGTAAGGCTGCTGGAGAAACATGGTGGATTGTAATGAGCTGGGGACGGTTCCTGTGGCCAGGGACATTGCAGAACCTGACCACCTGGCAGAGGTAAAACCAGGTCCTTGCCGGTGATCACCTGGGGTCTTTAAAGAGTCACCCAAAGACAGAGAGCGAACTTGTTCATGCTTCTGCCAGAGAAGACCTCAGTCACAGGAAACCAGCCCTCGTCTGACTTCAGCCTTGGCCCCTCAGGGATGCTGGGGGAGGGGGTCTCCGGGCAGCCCAGGTCCCAGCTGCGGGTTCTGGGTTGCAGCTGCAGAAGAGGGCCCCTGCCAGCTGGTTGGCACTGAAGGCTCACCTGAAGCAGGTGGGGAGGGCCGCTTCCCGCAGGGCGCCCAACTCGGCTCACGGCTCGTCCCTGCAGGCAGAGAGCTGGAGCAGCCCCAGCCAAGATGAGGCTGGGTGGTCAGGGAGCAGGGAAGATGCAGGCTGCATCTTCATGGAGTCCCGTGGGCAGAAAGACCCGCCTAGGAGAATGTCCCCCCACCCAGAAAGAAAAGGAGGGAAGATGAGAGGGAGAAAAGAGGGGAAAAAAGAACAAAAGAGAAAGGGAGAGGGAGGGAGAGAAAGAGAGGGAGGGAGGATCCATGTCCATTATAACATGAACGACTCAGCCGGGCTCGGTGGCCCAGCCTGCCATCCCGCGCCTTTGGGAGGCTGAGGTGAGTGGATGGCCTGAGCCCGCGGGTTCGAGACCCGCCTGGGCAACGAGACCTCATCTCTACAATGAATCAAAAAAATCAGCCGGGCGTGGTAGTGCGTGCCTGTGATTCTGGCTACTCGGAAGGCTGAGGCGGAAGGATCGCCGGAGCCCAGCGGGTCGAGGCTGCGGTGGCCGGGAGCGGCCGCTGCACTCCAGTCTGGGCGACAGAGTGAGACTCCAACTCAAAAAATAAAAAAATAATAATAACGTGAACAACTCTTCATAATGTAGACTATACCAGCACCCCCCTCAAAACACACACCGACACACACTGACCTGAACCAAACGATACCAAAGTCTCCACATCAAAGTTCACTAACAGCGTGTTCATACTGGCAGTCTCTGTGGTTTTAGCCCCCGCGTCTTCTATTCTGCTGGTGTTAAGTGCACATGGCCGAACGGGCCTAGCTTTCCCTCTCTACACATAGCCTGGTGGACAGCCCTTCAGCCCCACCCAAGTGTGAGTCCCAGGCGCCTTCTCCGCCCAGGGTGGGCAGGGTGCAGTCCACATCCTGGCAGGGGGGCATTCACCGGGGTGACAGAACAGTTGAGTTCGCGGAGGAAGTTTCTGCCTCGAGCTGGGCGTCCGGCAGAGCTGCTCTGGGGTTCCCAGGAGCCTGAAGCCCCAGGCCTCTGAAAACACAACAAGGTTTCCTGTCCTCTCCTGTGTCACAGCAAACCCTGAGCCAAGGGCCCTGCTTTCTCCAGTGTTGGAAAGGGATAAAAGTCTCCCCATCTCCCACCTCCTCACAAAAGACAGGGCTCTCCAGTAGAGCCTTCAGCCCTCGGGGGTCCCTTCTGTCGGCTCCCTGACCCCCAGCCTGGATATGAGACAGCAGGCCTCAGGATGCAGCTGGAGTGGCAGGGGAAGGGACTCCCCCCTACACACACACACACACACACACACACACACACACACACACACACACCCCACGTCCTTGAAGAGGCCTAAGGGTCATGAGGGTCCGCAGACCCCTGCCCCCACCCCAGCTCATTAACGCCAAGAAAATGTAGGGGCATCCCTGGACTGTCAAGAAACGTGGCTGATCCAGACACCTGAGGGAGGGGATTTGGCGTGGGCCCCAAAGAGGGGCCGGGGCGCCTCTCAAGCTCAGGGGAAAGGCAAAGGAGCCTGGAAGAGCCTGCTTCTCGGAGGCCGCCGCCGCAGAAGCCCCAGGCCCCGAGCACGCCCGGGCCGCCCCGGCAGACGGAAAAGCGCCTTGCTCCTCGCCCGAGGATGCAGAGAGCAATCGCGTCCCCGGGCGGCGTCGGGGCCACGGCGGAAACCCCGCAGCCAGATGAAGCTCGTAAATTTCCCCTATGAACAATTGTTTTCATTTCCCTCCCATGCCACTAGATATTACAAGTGGAAAGCAAAACACGAGTAAATATGTTCATTCCACTCCTGTGATCAGTGATCAACGAGAGGCGGCGCGGGCCGACAAAGGTCAGCGGGCCGCGCGGCGGGTCTGCGAGCGGACACCGCCACCCTCCGGCCGCGCGCGGGACTGCAGCGGCCCGGGCCGCCCGGCTCGCCCGCGCGCCCCGCCGCCCCGGCTGCCCGCGCCCTGGGCGCCGGGGTCCCTCCTCGGGCCGGCGGGGACCCGGGACGTGCGAGCGGCAGGAAGATCAGAAAGTGCGGAACCACCTCGAGCGGGAGCAGCCGTCATCCGGAGCAGCCTGTCTGCCAAAGAGCTCCCCTCTCGTTAACACTGGAGCACGTTTGGCTCCATTCTCAGGGTAGGGGCCTTCCCACGAGGGGCGAGGTATGGACGTTCCGGCGTGTTCTGTGCCCGAGCTGTTCCTGGAAGGTTCAAGCCTGGTTGTCCGCGCAACACTGAAACGAAAGCCAGTCTCGCGAATACCTCCCAGGTATCTTTATAAGGGTTGCGTAATATTTCGGCTTGAGACTGCACCCCAAGTTATTGAACGACCTCTCCATCGTTGTCCGTGGAGAGTGTCTTTCGCGTCTTAATCACGGTGACTCACTCTGCAGCCGAAATCTTCACCCAAAATCTTCTGCTCATGTCATTGCTACAGATCATCAAAAGTGGAATGGCTCATTGAAAGGGAATTAACGTTTTCAAGGCTCTTAACATTATTATTTTCCAGGAGTGTAACATCTAGGTGAAGGATATTGTAAGGAACGGAGAATGAACATCAAATAGTGCTCAAATGAACAAACAAAGGTGTTACTGCCTTTCCACTCACCTAGCCTTTCACATTAGTACCAAGTCCAATAAAAACTTTATCAACGCTTTTTTGGTATGTTGTCAAAATTGATTCCAAGTTTTATTTGAAAAATAAATAAATAACTCCAAAAATTTTTTTGCGAAAAAAAGAAAAGAGAGAGGAGAATCGCTCAATCAGATATGAAACCACATTGCAGAAAGCTGCAATAATTGAAATAGTGCAACACAAAATCCAGAGTGCAGAAATAGGTCCAGGTAGACCTACATTTATATTTTAACAGAAAGGCACTTTATATCAGAAGGGAAAGGACGATCAATTGATAAGGACATAGATATAATCTGCCACTCATTCAGAAAACAAAAGTAGTGTCCTACCTCACACCACAACAAATCCTATAGGAATGAAAGATTTAAAATTTTAATGACATTATGAAAGTACTATTTACATACATTATAATAGAGAAGTTCTTTCTAAGTCTAATTCCAAAAGCAGAAACTAAAAAGTTTTAAATAGCTAGATCTGAATTGTGCAAATTTAAAATATCCTTATGCTGGGCTCGGTGGCTCAGCCTGTAATCCCGCACCTTTGGGAGGCTGAGGTGAGTGGATCGCCTGAGCCCGTGGGTTCAAGACCCACCTGGGCAGCGAGACCTCATCTCTACAATAAATCAAAAAAAAATCAGCTGGGCGTGGTAGCACATGCCTGTAATTCCGGCTACTCGGAAGGCTGAGGCGGAAGGATCGCCGGAGCCCAGCAGGTCGAGGCTGCGGTGGCCGGGAGCAGCCACTGCACTCCAGTCTGGGCGACTGAGTGAGACTCCAACTCAAAATAAAATAAAATATCCTTATGTAAAAAATGCTATTTTGAGAATGAAAGGTAAACCCAACCCAGGAAACAAATATTTTCAACATATACAGCAGAAGAAAGGTTAATGCCCCTAATGTATAAAGCATTCTTACAAATGAACAGATAAATATTTCAACAGAAAAAAATGAATTCGATATGAATAGCAATTCACGCCCAAAAATACAAATGATAAATCAATATAGAAAAGATGCTTAAGCTTAGTGGTGATCAAAGACATGCAAATTAAAACAAAAATGAGAAATCATCGTTGTCCCTATGTTCGTAATGACAAAAACAATGACAATACATAGTGTTGTCCAGGGGTGAAGAAATAAACCCTTTCAACACCGTTGAGGATAGGGTAAGTTGGGGAACCTCTATAAAGGGCAATTTGGCAATATTACAAAATCCTTTGGCATATCTGACCTACAGAATCTACTTCCAAAGAAATCAGTCATGGGTATGTATAAAGATTCAGCCCTGAGGCTGCTCATTACTATTGGAAACAAACCAGTATGTTGTTTTCATTTGCCCTGCAACGTTCAACAACAGAAAACCTAAGGGTTTCTATAGACACAAGGGGGACCCCCCCCAAAAACAGAAATGTGTTTATTAAAAATGTGTCAATTTATTCTTACAGGTTTAAGCTTCAGTCTCCTGCAAAGTACCCTCCGTTTGATGGCACACACCTACCGAGATGCTTTCTCCACTGCTCAAAAACAGTTTTTTAACTCGTCAGTTTTGATGCCTTTTGGTGCTTCTGCCGGTTTGTTTGTTTCACCTCTTCCACATCGGCAAAACATTTCCCTTTGAGGAATTTTTTCACCCGGTAAAACAAAAAAAATCACTCCGGTGAGATCAGGTGAATAGGGGTACAGGGGTCACGCCATTTGGGGTCAAAAACTACTGAACACTCAACACGGTGTGGGCAGGTAGGTGTACACGCAAATCACTCATCATGAAAAGGGCAAACGCATTGAAAGAATCTCCACAAAACTGCACTGAAGCCGAACACAATCTCTCACAACAACACTCATCTTGTGGGAGAAGCCTATACTACAAGGAACCCACCCTCCAAAAGATAATTCCGTCTTTTCAGCTCCCTCCTAGAACATAAAATGCCCTAAGATAGATAATACAGTAGCGTTTTTAATAGTAATGTTGTCGAGCTGTACTTGCCATTCAAGGGTTTTTCATAATATGCTGTTCTGTGACAAACCAAGTTACAACGTAACCAGGCTTTTTACACACATGGGAAAAATAAACCATAAGGTATTCCTCCAAACAATAATAATGGCAGGTGCGTTACAAGTAATTTTTAATATTCTTTTTGCTGATTGGTATTTTCTAACTTTCTACGTTTAAAGCTCTCTTACCAAGAGTTCATTCGAAAAATAGTTTTCATGATATCTAGAAACGTTGTACTGATTTACATTCCCACCAAGCAGCTGAAAGTTTCGTTCATTCATTCGTTCATCAAGTACTCTCACACCACACTCTCAGTGCAAAGAAAATTCTAGAAGGAGGCTGGCAACGGTTGTCAACGAGACACAGCCCTGCTCTCGCATGTTCCAGGACAAGGGAAGGAAGAGGGAACACAGACAAGGCACACGGTCAAGCAGCCCTGCCATGATGTTCTGGTACCTGCTGTGGAGGAGAACAGAGCAGGAGCGTGTCAAGGGGCTGAGGAAGGGAGCTATTTTCAGGTGGGGCTCACACCAAGCATGGTGGCTCACACCTGCAATCCCAGCACTTTGGGAGGCTAAGGCAGGAGGATCGCTTGGGGCCAGGAGCTCAATGTTGGTCTGGATGACCAAGAGAGACCCCATCTCTACAAAAAAATTAAATTAAATTAAAAATTAGCCTGGCGCGGTGGTGCGCGCCTGGAGTCCCAGTTCCTGGCCAAGGTTGGGGGAATCACTTGAGGCCAGGAGTTTGAGGCTACAGTGAGCCGTGATCGCACCACTGCTCTCCAGCCTGGAAACAGGGCAAGATGCTGTGTCTAAAAAGCAATAATAATAAAATTTGTAATGAAAAGGAAAGGCGCAGGGAGGGCCACTCTGAGGAAGTGACAGTGAGGGGACCTGGGTGAGTAAGGAAGAGAACAGCAGGGGTGAAGGTCTGGGGAGGGTACGAGCTTGGTGTGTATGAGGCCATGTGGCTGGAAGGGAAGAGGCAGGAAGTAAGACCAGAGGGTCCAGGGAGGGCAGCAAGATCCTGAGAACCTTCTGGGCCACAAGAGAGAGGCTGTGTTTTCTTCTGGGTGTGAGGGCTGCCATGTGGGAGTTGGTGCAGGACAGCGATGTGATGTGATTTCGTTTTCCCTGGATAGCACTAGCCCCCAGGGAGAAGGGTACAGTGGGCAGAGATGGAAGCAGAGAAGCCAGTCGGGAGGTCATTGCATGCTGTTGAAGGGCATGGCCTTGGGGAATGGGGTGGACAGCACAAGCCGTGCACACATGCCGATCTAGTAAGCAACCCTGAGCGCATTGCAGGGTTGGCACGTGGATGTATTTCTTCTCTGAGCCCCTGGTCAATGAGGACACCCAGGCCGCTCATCCCTCAGGGGATCTGGAGGTTCCTGAAAATACAGAACCGCCCTGAGGGGCTCGACTGCAGAATATGTCATCCCCCATCTGCCCCAGCCCAGATATCATCTAATGAATCGGCCTCGAGTCCCACTAAACAAAGGAAGCACATCCTGTGGAAGCCTAGTCATCATCGACACTCACAAGAGTTTTTATGTCCATCACGTGGGTCAGCATAGAAGTCTCACTTTTCCCGAAAGTGTCCCTGTGTCCAACATCCCATGTTATGGAAGGAAGCACAAAATACACATGATCTTACACTTTTTCTCCCTTCAGTTTGGAGATTACTAATGGATTTCCAGGACATATTCCCGCCTGAGTTCTAAAGTCAGCCCACTATATTTATATGGAAGAAAAATTGTGTTTTTTCCTAAGTCTTTCTAAAATTATTATCACCCCCTCGGATGATAAAAATTAATCAAACTTGAGTCTTAAAATTATTCTTGTAAAATAGAGGTGCCTGTAGAGACCTACACATCTTATGTCCTAGCAATCGCATTCAGACTTCTCACTCCGTATTCCCGTGTCTCCACAGACCGGGTCTTCGGTTTCTGAAAAGACCTATGTCTGCCCTGGCCTATCACTTCTCTTGAGGAAGCTGATTCCTTGTAGCTAGAGAGACCTTGGGGTGATAGGGGAGAGGGAACTCTGGGCTGGGCCTGAGACACAGTCTGAAGTGAGTTCTATGCCATCTGGGGGCTCAGACGCTGGGGTCGAATAGGTCAGAGATTAACTTGTGACTGACGCCAACCTTGGCCAAATCTGGGTCAGACTGCTCTGTGGGTACCTGGGAGACCACGTGCTCAGGACAGGGCTCTTTTGTGTAAAGCACCTTGGGAGTTTCACCAGTGACCCAATGCCCATGCGTGCCCTCTGGTTGAATAGGTATTCAGAGGCATGAGAGAAAGGTGTGCCTGGGTGGGTACAGGTATCTGGGACTCCAGGTTAGACCCTGTCCATCACGACACTGAAGATCCATCTGTCCCAAGTAAGGCAGGGATATGAGAGTGGCATCCCTGAGAGAGTACCCTGGGCTGAGCATCACCAAACAGCTAACACAGACCCCACCATATTGCCATGGAAAAGTCTCACAGGAAGTGACACCCAGTGCTGACCAAGGACATCTTAGCACCAGCAGACTCTGGCACCCCCAGGCCCCCAAGACATGACAGCCGGCCAAAAGCCGCAGCCCAGCCCAGAGACAGCACCTCCACACCAAGGCAGCCACAGCATGAGGTCAGAAGGTTCTTTTAGCCTGACTACTGCCTAAAGGGAGCAGTGAGAACACATGTGTACACAGGTGTCCACACACATCCGAGAGCATCTAGCCTCTGAACTTGCACCCCTCTGTTCTATCCTGTCACCCAGTGTGATGCCTGGCACACTGTAGACACTTGGCCAGTGTTTGCTAAATACAGGAAGGAACAGGGAAGAGTGGAAGGGGTGCGTAGACACGATCCCAATCCAGTGGCTTGCTTCTCTTCCAGTTTTGTATGCAGAAGGCAACACGGCATTTCTGGGTAGAGCCAGATCTGGTCGCCAGCTCCATACTAAGCATCAGCTGTAGGAAGTAAGAATCCGGGTGGATCTGGGTGGCTTTGCCCTCCATAATCCATCACCTTCCAAGAGACACCCCCCAAGTTTGGGAGAGGAAGGCCACGGCACGGGCAGAGACGGCCTGCAGAGCAGACCCCACGGCTTGAAAGGGAGCCCCAACACCCGCTTGGCAGGCAGCTGAAGTTGGACAAAACCAGGTCTCTGTTGCCCCATCTGTAAGATGGCACTAATTACCCAGGCTTGTCCCAAGATTCTAATGACATGATGAGCACGAAAGCCCCTCATTAGCCGGGGGCTCAGACATCATTATGCCACGTTTAGGGGATGTCATTTGCTACTGGCTAGAGCTGAAGAGGAGCGTGGGAAGAAGCCAGAAGTCTAATGCTCTTGGCCCACTGCCTATCGGCATCATGTCTGAAGCTGGAATCTTCGTCCTGGGGTTTCTGCCCCTCCTCGGGGGGACCCAGTGCTGCCTGGTGGGCAAAACCCTTGTAAGTGCCCAGGCATCGCGGCCCTGCAGGGCCAGGGAGCCACTGCAGACACCCATCAACGGCATTGCCCTGGAGGAGGGGCGGGCTTGTGGCTGGCAGCGGAGGGGATCACTGCCCGCACGAGAGGTCTGTGCTCCAGTGACGTCCTGTGCACCAGTTGGGGGAAAGACAGTCCAAGGCTTCTCCCAAAGGCTCGGCTTTAGCCTGCCCAGACTCCTCAAGAGGCTGGCCTCGCCATTCCATACTTCACCAGAGAGCAGGCGTCTCCACCACCACCGGGCATGGAAACATTCTCCACCACGAGCTCAGCTCGCTCCATCTCAGAGTGGTACAGGGATGGGCGGTGATGAACATTAGGAAACAGATCAGCACCTTCAGCCAGCACAGATGATCTGCTCATGTTAGGACACCTACGTTAGATTCCCGAGCAGATGCTCAGGCACGCTCACTCCACAAGATGAGAGTACAGTGGCCTGGAGGGCACAGACACCCTGACTGCATGCTGTAGGAACTGTCCGTGTCACTCTGCTCCCATCACTGAGGAAGGATGTGCAGCGTTGAAGCCCTGTGCCCACCGCAAGCCCCTCTCGTGCCGATGGCACGAGAATCCCCACGCTGTCCCAGCGCCCTCCTCACCGGCATGTTGGAGGGCTGACCCACCCCTGCCCAGGACGCCCTCTCACTCACCTTCACCACACTCAGGCTCACCCCAGAGACAACACATTTTAAGCCAGGAGTGCGCTCTCTCAAGCTATGTTTTAAGGGACCCACGGAAGAAACAGTGATATTGGAGGGTTGGCAGGTGTTCACTGTCAGTCTGGAGAAAGGAGACCCAAGCAGCCATAAGAAAACCCCAGCGTGGAATCAAACCCTGTGCAATGTGGCCCCTACAGAGCCCTGAGGAGTTGAGCAGAGGTCCCCGTGGCTGGGCAGGCCGGGGACATGTCCTGGGGGCAGCAGGCCTTGAACTTGCAGTCTGTAGAAGTCACCCTTGACCAAGCAGCACTCGGGATTCAAGGGCAGCCCTAGAGGAACGGTCACTTAGCACCTCCAGACTTGGACCATGCCTGGTGGCCCAGAGGAGCCTGCTTCGCCTCCCCAGACTTTCTCTTGGAGAAAAGCAGGACCCCAGGGCTGTGCCTTGCTCTACCCAGGAGATGCTGTGAAGAGTTTGGGCCCTGGGACTGGCCCGGATTCCCTCCTGGAAGGCCACGCCGGCTCCCTGGCACATCCTGCTCTGGTCTCTGAAACCCAGGCTGGAGGCGCAGGAGGAGGGGCATTGCGCCGCTCACAGGAAGTTGAAGATCCCAAAGTGCATTTTGCTGGGAGGTATTTAAGTAAGTTAGCTACCCTGAAAATCGAAGGGTTCTCCCAGCCCCCCAATGCCACGATGCCCTCCACCTCACACGGAGCACCACAAACCCAACCACCGAGGTAAGTGCCATCTTTCCTAAACTCAAAATTAATGCATTAAAAAATCATGTTGAGCAAAATTATCAAAATTTTAAATCAAGACAGGCTCTGACCTTGCTCAGCACGAGCTGGCCGCTCCACACTCTCACAGCGCGGAGTACTCTGTCCTCACTGCAACCCCCACCATTGGCATTAAATATTCATTGAGGTGATGGCTGGATTGGTTTCTGACCCCACAAGGGCAAGGGTAGCGAGTGCCACTGGTCTTTGTGCACCTGGCACCTGGCTTAGAGCTTGGCGAGAGGTAAAGAGGTACCCAGGAAACACAGAATGAGTATCCTAGATGGAAGCCAACCCCGAGAGCTGTTCTTTGCTCAGATGCCAGGGCGGGCTCCTTGCCCTGGGGGACTCTCCATCACTGCCACCCTGCGAGCCCCTACCTTCCGGCAGGTAGAAGCCAGGCCTGGGTCCGGAGGCCCCTTTATTGACGTTTGTGGAAAGACAGATCTAAGTGCGGAGCTGATAGGATTCAAAACAATCAGGCAGGACCTGGGACCGCGTGTGACCAATGTCCCACCCCCGCCCAGTGGCCATGGGAGGGTATGTCCGCCATTTCAGGCACGTGGGTACCTGGGCTTCTGCCCCTCAGGAGCCAGGTTGGATCCATTCCAAGACGGTCGTTCACTGTCCACTTCTTCACAGAAAACATTTCTCTTTCGAGGAAGTTTAACTGGAGGTGGGTCGGAATCACAGCATACAGGGTGAGCCTGAAAGCGGCTCAGACACAGGCAACTGCTAAATAAAAATCTCCAAATAGCCGTGCTCTATTTTTGCAATTTTGCATGTTCTTTGAAGGAAAAAAAGAGATGAAGAAGTACAAAGTGTCTCCCTTTTCTCGCCTGACCTCCCAGTGGCAGGAGACGCAGGAAGGGAGGCCAAGGGTAAGGGGAATCCCCACACGGGCAGCCCTGCCCTGCATTCCTCTGCATCCACCCATCCTGTCCACTCTGACTTGGAGGGTGGCTATATCTCTCTGCCTCAGAGCACGGAAGGGGGGAAGCACCCCACGTTGTCACCACCCACCCCCCCAGCTCCTGGGAAGACATCCAGCTGGAGAGCCGCTCGTGCACAGCCCCCGATGCCAGCGGGCCCAGTGTTGCCGGCTCCCGGGGACCCAGGCCAAGCCAGAGACCAGCCTGGGCTCATTGTCGAGGGCAGATGGATGAGGAGAGAGAAGCAACACACGGTTTGGATTCTTTGTGCAAAACTCACAAGCCCTGCCAAGGGGTCAGTCTCCCTTGCAGAAGGAACATTAGGTGCCATTTTCCTGCTGGAAGCCCCATAAATCCCCATGCCTCCTCAATATACAATTCAAAAAAGGCCTCGGAATTGCCACTGCTGTCATGCTAAGCATTGGAAAGTTCTGCTTGACCTTTTATTAACATTTTTCTAAACCAATATGTTTGGTGTGGTGGATTTTTTTTTTTTTTTTTTGCTACAAGCACCCTGAGGAATTATGAAAAATACTTTTTTCTGTAGTTTATCCCATATGCACTTAATAGGCTCACAAATATAATACCATTATAAAAAAGAAAAACTGCCAACTCTGCTAAAAAAATTGTCATAACACTAAATTATTATATAAATATAAAAGGAGTGTGTCTGTAAAATATTCACTCAATGAACATCCCAAGGTGATGGTTTTGCTATGTTGTTTTTATTCCTGAGAGATCCATAACGCATTTGGATATGCCACATGTCACCACATGAATCAGGCAGTTAATGCATGTGCTTTTTAGAAGCAGGGATGTCTTCCCAATAGAATGTGCTATAAAAAAATGTACAGATCCGGCTGCTTTGTCTGATAGGCATAATTTAATGTCTTGCTTATAATACTGCATCTTAAGGAAAAATACACACTGTCCTATGTAGTTATTTACAATATATTGCTAAGTCTATGCAAATATGTTTCCCCGAGCCCGGGATTATATAACAAAGGTCAACAATGTTTGAAATATTTTGAAGCATATTCCCAATATGCTTAGTGTGTGGTGCTAATGTCCAACATATGCACATATATCTTAATATATTTCCAGATATTTCTGTTCATTGTTCTTTCCATAGCTTCCCGCAGAATACTATTAGAGGAATGTTTTCTTCTAAAGAAAGCCAAACATTGCCTATTCATCTTGGAAATATTTATTAAGGTGGCTAATTCTGCGGTCCTTAATATTGCATTCGAATGGAGGTTGCTCGATGCCACTGTGGAAGAGAAAAAGATAGAAGCCAGCTCAATAATACCGAACAGAGTTTCAATATGTGAAAAAATTGAGCGCACACCTATGTGATCTTATTTTTCTGTTTCAGATTCCCAAATCAGGCAATTACGCTTTAACCATCATTCATGTGCCCGTACACACACACACACACACACACACACACACACACACACACACACATACACATACACACACATACACACACACACACACATACACGTGCACACACACACATGCTTGTGGTTTGGTCTACACAAAACCAAGATTACAAGCCACACCTCCTACTTCTACCTTCCAAATATTGCAATTTGGGGCCTTATTTTTCTGAGGGAAATTTTGTGATCACATGTACATTTCATTCAGATCAGTTTCTTTTTTGGGGTGTGAGGAGGCCAAGGTATCACTCTATAGCCCAGGCTGGAGTACAGTGGCACAATCACGGTCCACCACAGCCTCGACCTTCCGGGCCCGGGCAGCCTTCCACCTCAGCCTCCTGAGTAGCTGGGACTATCGGTGTGCACCACCACACCCAGCTAGTTTATGTTATTTTTTTGTAGAGTTGAAGTCTCATTGTGTTACCCAGGCTGGTCTTAAATTCTTGGCTCGAGCAATCCTCCCGCCTCATCCTTCCAAAGTGCTGGGATTACAGGCGTGAGCCACAGCACCCAGTTCAGATCACTTTCTTAAGGAAACAAGGTTTGGCTAATTGCACAAGGGTGGAGGAAAGGGTTGTCAAAACCAGACCTCCACTGTCCAAGCCATGTCCAGAAGAAAACATAAAAGAAAGATTTGTACCAAAGGTATTAGTCCTCACTTCTGTCCTCCGTTCCATGCTGCTCCCTTATAGTCTCCAATAATTGGGTTGAAGCAAATTAAGAAGACTACACACTCACCCAGACACCAAAACAAGTCACTGATGACACTAAAAAGAGGCCAGTTCTAGGAAGGGATGCTCATCCCTGGTGTGTGGACCATACTGGACTGGGCAGCTGGCTTTTCATGTCTATGCTGCCATGACACTGTGTGGCTGCCCCGAACTCTGGGCCTCAGCATCTCTCAGAGGTTCACTCTGGCAGCTTCAGCCCACCCTGGTCTTTAGGGTCCCCCAAAACCCTCCCAACTAATCTATTTTCTGAGACGCTGCAAATATCACCCATTTTCAAGGGCTCTAAAGTATGTCTGGATGTGGCTAAGGAACTGGTACCTTTTATTAGAAACCTTTTCCATATTATCAATCCAGTCAGCCACACAGCCCACCTGATGAAGATTTGGAAAAGAGTCAAAGTTGTGAAATCAACCTTTCTCCAGCGGATGCTTTGCACCCCCATCGCCTGCAGAAATGAGTTATCCAGAGGCTTCTTGAACAGAGTGCTCTCAGGAAAGCAATCATAGACACAGAATGCAATTCTCCTCATGAGAAGGTGAGCTCTCCTTTTTTTCCAGAAGGGAATGTCATTACCATTCATTGCTCCAAATAACCCTCTAGCTTGACTCTGGCCATGGGGTTCCAGGAACCCCAGTAATGATCCCACATACATGGGGGAGATGGAGTGATAGGCCAATACACATGTGTACCAAAGACAGCCCCTGTTTCCCCCTAAACTATAAACGGTTTCGTGAAGCGTTCCAGAAGGTTTTGAGGAAGGGTTTCCACGAGGGCCAAGAGAGCTATGAGCATCTTTGTTCTCCCACTGGAAACTCAACTGTATATAAGAGAGAGCAAATGTTAAATCATTTAAAGAGAGCTATTTTTCATAGTTTCCAGTACATAAATGTGTTTCAGTACATGTTATTGTAAAATAGTGTTCCGACTTACGTTCTTATACATCTGTTGTTGTGTTTACTCATCCTTTAGTTCTGACTTTTAGAAATAGCAATAACTCTATTTTTTATCCCCTCTCCTGGTGACGGATTATTCATCACTAAAAGGGATGGAGGGAGGTCCGTGTGAGGAGTGATCCACCCTCCAGAACAAGCTCCACTGTTACAAGACAAACAGGGTCTAGGGAGATTCCTCTTTTGTCCTGGGTAGTTTATGCAAACTAAATAAGGACTGGGTGGCAGCTCAAATAAATATAAATTACCCTCTAGTGGAAACTCCGACCACTTGTTACAGTCAATTTCAGCCAGGAGGAGCCAACGGTGACATCTACACAAACAATACAATCCGTTTCTATACTGCATCCCTAATGCGAAGATCACAAATGGCTGCATGGAGGCTCAGTCATCACGGAGCTAAACCGAAGAGGAAGGGAATCCAAAAAGGTAGAAGGAGGAAGAAGAGGAACCGCCACTTCTGGACCCTAGGAAGTACAGAGGAGTCACCAAAGCAAGTGCCTAGCGAGGTGTGTAAGGCAGGATAGGGCAGGCGTATGCTGCTGTAACAAACAGTCCCCAAATTCCAGTAGTTCACTCTAAATGTCGATTTCTTGGGCTGAGAGGTTAGGCGACTCACAAGAGCAGCTGTCCTATATTCCACCTGTCTCGATGATCAGGCTGTATTGATCTGTGGTTCCTGCCTCACAGCCGAGGTCTCTGTGATTGCCTGGTGAGAGGAAGCCAGAGAGCCATGGCTAGTCACATGAAGGCTCCTCTACACTTTTGCCTGGAAGCAGCCCTCTGGCCAGCATAAGACAAGCATATTTGCAAAGGAGCTGGAAACATGGGAGAACAGGTGGGAATGTTTGGTGATCATTGCTATCTCGCTATCTCTATCACAGGGGACAGACCAATTCACAGAGTCACAGTAATCGCACAGCCAAATGGAAAAGGAAGACAATCCCCAAGCAGAATACATAATAAAGACCCCTCTAAGCACTTTTCCTCAGCTGTGTTGTGTTACAAGTTTGCTCCCTTTGTCTACAACTAAACTGTGCTTTAAATGGATTCCCTGGGCAAAGGGATAGAGCAAATTTAACTTTCTCCTCTGTAAAATGAAGGTACCAATGCCAATCTAACAAGTTACCATGAGGATCTAAGACTCGATGCATCTGTAAACTGAGCATTATTCGTGCACACATTTGTGTTGGTGGAAGTAACAGTTACAGCTATTTGGCCAGCATTTCAGCATGCGGGAACAGGGATGCCCTGGTTCAATGACTAGGACTTAGCATCCAGAGTGGTCAGATGACTCACATCCAGTTCTGTCTGATGTCTAGCTGGTTGCTTTGGAAATCACTTCTAGTTTTAATGCTTTCAGATCCACATTGCTTTAGCATCTCAGTTGGTGATTTGCACGTCCCTATTTTATGTCTGGTGGTTCTTACCCTAGACTATTGGCTGGAAATTTTTAAATGAATTTTTTAAGATATCTATCACAGGTACCTTCCAGCTGGGATTCCCTAGCAAGTGCTTAGATTTGCACTTAGCTCATGGTCAATCTTGTTCATTTTCCTGCACTCGAAAGTGAATTCTAATGGATATATGACAGGGCCACAGGGTCCAGTTATTTTTCCAATGATGTAATGCCAATTTTCTTATTTTTTGTTAGCCATGTATAGCAAATTATCCTTCCTAAAAGCCTCTTGACATCTTATCATCTCTGGATCACGTTAGAAATGGCCAATTGTAAACAACACCAACTTGAGGCTTGACAAAAGGAAAAATAGAACCTTTTCGTTAGGTTCACATGGAGATGGCATGCCATGGTAGAGAGGAAGAAGCTTGACTTTGAACTTGGGTTTCAACCTCAACACTGCCTTTTGCATACTTTGCCTTAAACAGATGTTACCCTCTCTTTAGGCTTCCCCTGGTAGGGAAGCTTCCTTATGATGACATGCCAAGGACTATGGCTTCGTGGGTACTGAATGCTCAAAGAGATCTAGTTCTCTTTCTCAAGCTTCTGATGACACATTCATCATGGGACACCCAAAACCTGATAGGACTATGCCCATGTAGGTGTGTGGACAAGTTGATGCAGGGAATGGATAGGAATAGTCCCCTTTTTATAACTATCTTTTTTTCAGAGACGAGATCTCACTATGTTGTCCCGGCTAGTCTCGAACCCCTGGGCTCAAGCAATCCTCTTGCCTCGGCCTCCCAAAGTGATGGGATCACAGCATGAGCCACCATCCCCGGCCTTTATAAATTTCTGTTGATAACATCGAGCTGTCTCCAGAAAGGAGCCCACGAGACCCTCTTCACGACTTGAACCATGACCTCCAGAAACATTCTACAAGAGAGCCACACAGTCATGGGCTTTCCTGCCCAAAACACACGAATGTGAGTTTGCCCTTTACTGCAGCTGCCTCCTCCAAGCCTATGGTAGGTGACTCCAGCAGTGGGATTGGAATTATTATCGAAATCATTGCTTCATTTTCAGACTGTACCAACCAATGCCCAGTTTAACTTTTTTAACCAGTCTATTGGCTATTTCAACCAAATTACAAAAACACGAAGATAAAAGAATTAGAAATGCTCATTTGTCATGAAAATCCGGCAAGCAGGGCCTATATTTTGTGAGCAGTTTTAATATTATACTTTTGTACTTTCCTAAACTAATTTAGCCTACTAATTTTCTATAATTACCTGAATGCTCTTAGCTTCCGCCGGTCAGATGAGTTCCGAGACACTTATATAACCAGCATTAAAAAGATGCATTTAGCGGCTCAGATTGTTAAAGTAACAAAGCCTATAGAATCTGGAGGTTATTGTATTCTCCCAAAAGTACTTAAATAATAGCCTAAAATCTGAAGAATTACTTTAATACTTCAATAAAAATAACCCAATTCAAAACATTTTCAAGGAAACAGAGTTCTTTGCTCTAGGCTACCCAAGTAATGGCTGAGAGAAAGTATATAGCCTGTCACTTCTGATTAGAGAACTGTGCCTCTGTGCTTTGAATGAGGGGCATGTCTGGTAATAGGAAGTGCAGATATTAAAGTTAATAAAATAATGTGGAATACAATATATATGAAACTTGACCAAGTAGAGCGCAGAATATAACATACATTACCCTGTTCAGTCAACTCCTGTGGCCCAGCATCTAATGACAAGCTTAATTTCTGTTCCCAATGAGAGTACAGCTAAAAATACAATTTCCAGATTAGACAAATATTTTATCCGACTCCCTAACAAACGTCACCGAGAATGGCTGACATGTCTACACAGATGCCCAGCGACCATGAGAGGGAATTACCAGGATTGCAAACTGCTCAGCCTGAAAAGTCTGTGAAACCCCATCATCTTTGAGGTCATTATAAATAATTAGTTGCAAACACAGCGATGTCGAGGCTTCACAGCTGGAAAAGGACGAGGGCGGGTCCATTCCTCTCCTGCCCTGAGAGGCCCTCGGCTCCGTCTCAAGGCCTCCTCAAGCAACTTGGCATCCAGGCCCCTGCACACCCATTATTGCGTCTTTCATCTAAAACCCCAACGCCAACCCTAATGGTTTTGTTTTTCGATACATTAACCTTCAACTTGGATTTTCACTATTAAATAACCAGCCTGAGAACCCCCTGGAATTTTTTTTTTCCCCGCTCACCTACAAGAAACCACGCAGTCCCCACGATGTGACCCTCTTAAGGGATTTAAAAGCAATTCAATGAGCTAATCTCAGTAAACCTAGAATTAAAGTTCTTGTTTCCATATTTCACTTTCAAAATATTTAGAACTTTGACAGATATGACATTATGTTTTCATTAAAACAGCTGATTTCAAAATGCTGCACTGTGCAGAAACGCCATAAACAGTTTATGATGAACTGCCACGCTCTTAATTAAAACAATAAATCCACCACACAATATTTGCGCAGCCTCCGGTCTGACCTTTGCCTCTTGCTATCCACCACCAAGCCGCGGCTGCGTTCCCAACGCCAGACGTGGAGGGTTTTAAAACATGATCTGAAAGGCACTAAAGATAAAATAAGAGAAAACGTACCATTAGTCTTCGCAGTTATGATTAATTCAGTTCATATTTTACAATCTGGTTATGGAGTAAAACTGCAGACTTTACATCAAGTATTTGCCATTCACTATACCTAATGTATAAAAATGCTTGATATTTTAGAAAATGGCACTGAGCTAATTCACCACAACCCCATGAAGGACAGGAACTGAAATAATAAAAACAGAGAGTGACTCGCTATCCATCTGAGGTGACGAGCGCAGTTCACTGGTTGGATGGTCAACCTCAGACAATAAATTGCAGCCCACTGCACCATGCCACTCTTATCTCTGTGCTGCTAGATTTCAGATTCGCATATTTCCTAAATCTCTCCCGTCTACTCCTGGAGCAGGCAACAAAAGTGTTAATTACCAAGCAGTAATGACCAATAAATGTGTTGCAGTGGCCGGGAGTCACCAAGCTCACCTTGGGCCCTGCCAGCTCCAGGAGTAGAAACTATTCTGAGCTGGGTCCTGCTCACTTGCACCTCTTAGAGAGAAAGCATTGGCCTGGCTGGGGGCCATTCTGCAGCCGCTCCCTGAAGGGATGGGCAGCCAGCAACTGGCCAGAAGAAAATGGCCCCAGCTGTCATTGGAGCAGAGACACTGCAGGAAGGGGAAGAAGTTTCCAGGCACCTTGAGGATACGCAGATAAATCCCAGGTTGCGGGCAGCAGGTACCTCTGGGCACCTCCCCAACACACCTGACATTAGCACGTGTCTCTGGGCCCTTGCTCGGGCCCTCGTCTGCCCTGCATTCCCTGTCTTTCCTACTCTCCCTCCCCACTCGCTCCACAGCCATATGACAGGCACATGCACTGTGCACATGAACATGTACAGAGCTGGGTCCAGCAAAGCCCCTCAGGCTGGGGGACTGGAGCGTAACTGCAGAGCTGGTGCCCCCTCTGCAGATCCTTGTCCAAACTGCAGGTGGAGCACACCTGGGTTCCAGAAAGACGGAGGAGCAGGAAGCAGCTGTGGCCACGGGTGGCCACGCAGGCTCTCAGTCCAGGATCTGGGTTCATTCTGCCCATATCTGGAGAAGCGGAACCCCGGATGGGCCATCTCCCACTGTGAGAGGAAGACCCCCACCTTGGACTATCTGGCCTTTACTCACCTTGAAAATCTCATCATGCCTGCCCTGTCCAAGAGCCTCTCTGCCCTCCAAAGACCCCTCCCAGCCCATGCAGCATTGCCAACTTGGAGTTCTCACCTGTACCTAAGCCCTGGAAGGGACCAATGCTATGCACCCCTGCCACAGGGCCTCAGAAGCTGAACTCTAGGGAAAGATGCCAGACTGAGCTCCCAGAGCCTTTTTCCTACCTGACCCTAAAGACATGCCTCAGTCCTTGTTTAGTTGGGAACTCTGTCCCAGGCATCCTAGGAAGGAAAGGGTCCTACAAGAAAGCTGGACTCTGGAGGTCCCTGAGCACCATCCAGATTTCCTGTGCCCACCTGCCCTGCCCAGATGCAGAACGGCCTCCTGCAGAAGCCACCACTCAGAGTCCTTGTCCTTCGGATTAACCATCAGAGTTGGGTAGGGCCCATCCAACTCCCAAAAGAGGGTACCCCGACAATCAAACCTCCCTCTCCCCTCCCAGCTGCCCCCACACCCAGATACTTGGAGAAGAAGGAGCATGCCCAGACACCTAGGCACCTACCATCCCCCACTAGTGTCATGTGCCATATTTTCCCATTGTGCAGCCCACCCTCGTGGACCAAGTTTGTACCACACGCATCCCTGTGGTCACAGTTGGCCCCTACCACCATCTTATGAACACTACCATTTTTTTAGAAAGCGATCCAAAAAGAATAAAGTCTCCATCCTGAAGTCACCCAGCTAGTTAGTAACAACAGAAAATTAACATCCACATCCTCTGCCTTTGGGGCTAGTTCTCTCTCATGTTAATGTCTCCATCACACTGTGCAACCCTGCTTTGGGGCAAGCGCTTGAGTTCCTCAGACTGAGGCCTACAGCTATTTTCTTGGGGGTCCATAAGTCTTTCTAGTAATTTTTCATTTTTTAGTGTTTTCACTTAATGCGCCCATCGAAAAGAAACAATGAATATGAACAGATTCTGTATCACCTGGATGACCAACCACCACATAATTTCCATGCCAGGTCTGTGTCTTCTGTCATGAGTGTGGCAACGCACAGACATACCTTGTTTTATTGCACACCACTTTATTGCAATTTGCAAATATTGTGTTTTCGACACATTGGAGGTCTGTGGCAACTCTGCATTGAGCGTATTTATCGGTGCCATTTTTCCAACAGAATGCATTCACTTCATATCTTTGTGTCACATATTGGTAATTCTCACACTATTTGCACTGTTATTATATCTGTTATGGTGATCTTTGATCAGTGATCTTTGATGTTACTAACTTAAGTGTTTTGGGATCCCACCATGCACCGATATAAGAAGGCAGATTCTACCAATAAATGTGGTATGTGTTCTGACTGCTCCACCAGCTGGCTGTTCCCCCATGTCTCTCCCTCTCCTCCGGCCTCCCTAGTCCCTGAGACACAACAATATTGAAATTAGGACAAATAACCCTATAATGGCCTCTAAGTATTCAAGTGAAAGGAAGAGTGGAATCGCTCACTTTAAATCAAAAGCTAGAAGTACTTAAGCTTACTGAGGAAGGCAAGTAAAAAACTGAAATAGGTTAAAAGCTAGACCTCTATGCCAAAAGTTACCCGAATTGTGAAAGCAGAGGAAAAATCCCTTAAAAAATTAAAAGTGCGCCGGGCTCGGTGGCTCAGCCTGTAATCCCACGCTTTGGGAGGCTGAGGTGAATGGATTGCTTGAGCCCGCGGGGTCGAGACCCACCTGGGCAACTTGGCGAGACCACATCTCTACAATAAATCAAAAAATTAGCTGGGCATGGCAGCGCGCACCTGTAGTTCCAGCCACATGGAAGGCTGAGGCGGAAGGATCGCCGGAGCCCAGCAGGTCGAGGCTGCGGTGGCCATGAGCATGCCACTGCACTCCAGCCTGGGCGACAGAGTGAGACTCCAACTCAAAAAAAAAAAAAATTAAAAGTGCTACTCCAGTGAACACATTAACAATAAGAAAGCAAAACAACCTAATTGCCTATATGGAGAAAGCTTTAGTGACCTGGATAGAATGCCTTTACAAACCAATCATAACCCTCAACCCAAAGCCTAATTCAGAACAAGGCCCTAACTCTCTTCAAGTCTGTGAAGACTAAGAGGTGAGGAAGCTGCAGAAGAAAAGTCTGAAGTTAGCAGAGGCTGGTTCATGACACTGAACCAACTGAAAAAGCCATTTCCATGACAATAGTACTAGGTAAGGCAGGAAGTGCTAATGGAAAAGCTGCAGCAAGTTATCTAGAAAGTCTAGATAAGGTCATTGATGAAGGTGGTTACACCAAACAACAGATTTCCAATGCAGACAAGCAGTCTTCTGTTGAAAGAAGCTGCCATCTAGGACTTTCATAGCTAGAGAGGAGAAGTTAAAGCCTGGCTTCAAAGCTTCAAAGGACAGGCTGACTCCTTTGTTAGGGACTCAAGCAGCTGGTGACAGAAAGTTTAAGCCCACGCTTGTTGACCATTCTGAAAATCCTAGGGCCCTTCAGAATTATGCCTGTGCTCTATAAATGGAACAACAAAGCCTGGGAAACAGACTTCAGCAGAGGAAATAAAAGCAGATATGGCGGACATAGCAAGAGAGCTGAAATTAGAAGTAGAACCTGAAGATGTGATGGAATTGTTGCAATCTTATGATCAAATGTGAATGGATAAGGAGTTGCTTCTTATGGATGAGCTAAGAAAATAGTCTCTTAAGATGAAATCTAATCCTGGTCAGGAGGCTGTGAATGTTGAGATGACAACAACGGATTTAGACTATCGCCTAAAATTCATTGATAAAGTATCGGCAGGGTCTGAGAGAACTGACTGCAATTTTGAAAGTTCTACAGTGAGTACAATGCTGTCAAATAGCATCACAGGCTACAGAGAAATCTTTTGTGAAAGGAAGAGTTAACCAATGCACCAAACTTCATGATTATCTTTTTTTTGAGTTGGAGTCTCACTGTCGCCCAGACTGGAGGGCAGTGGCCGCTCCCGGCCACCGCAGCCTCGACCTGCTGGGCTCCGGTGATCCTTCCGCCTCGGCCTTCCACGTAGCTAGAACTACAGGCACGCGCTACCACGCCCGGCTGATTTTTGATTTATTGTAGAGATGAGATCTCACTGCCCAGGCGGGTCTCAAACCTGCGGGCTCAGGCAATCCACTCACCTCAGCCTCCCAAAGGCGCGGGATGACAAGCTGAGCCACTGAGCCCGGCTATCTTATTTTTTTTAATTGCCAGTCACCCCAGTCTTCAGCAACCACCACCCTGATCATTCAACAGCCATCAACATCAAGGAAAGACCCTCCACCAGCAAAAAGTATTGCTCGCTGAAGGCTCAGACAATCCTTAATAATTTTTGGCAAGGAAGTATTTTTAATGAAGGTATGTACATTTTTAGTCATAATGCTACCATGCACGTAAGACTATAGTATAAACATAACTTTCGTATGCACTGGGAAACCCAAAAATTTGTGTCACTCACTTGACTGCAGTATTTGCTTTCTGTGGTGGTCTGGAACCAAACCTGCAGTGCCTCGGAGGTATGCCTGTACGCGCTTTTAATCATCAAGGACTCAAGGTGTGGGGGCAGAATCAACGTGTTACAGATATACCGCACTGGAGTTGAAGAAAGGCTAAATGGAATCATAGAATTCTGCTCATGGAAGTGTAAGCACTGCATTATTCCAAACTCGGAGTGTGAAGAGGAGAGTATGTGCTCTAAAAGACTGACCTGGGATATGTCACAAGCCTCTGCCTTTCTCTGCCGGGTCACCTCTCAGTCCACGCGAGTACATCCAGATGGACAGCTGGAACCTTCTCTTCCTGGTCTCCCTCCTCTTCTCTCCTGCAGCTCCCTTGGCCTCCTTCCAACCCTGAGCAAGTCCTCTGGATCCACGCCCCACTCTGGAGGGGCAGGGGCAGAGCTTTCAGATTTCTGGATATCTCAGATTCTTCAGACAGTATCAATGACTTTTTCTTGCTCATCTTGACGGGTCTGGGAGCATAACTTTCATGTGTTGTTATCCCAAAGACTTATCTTCTCTTTATTGGTTCCCCAGGAAGGAGGGAGGGGTGCAAAGAAAGAAGAGAGCAAGGGAGGCAGAAACCCCTGTCCTGTCGCTGGGGATGGTCCAAAGCACAGAAAAATGGTGAAAGAACCGAGTCAGTCCCACCCACACCTCGCCCTCAGGTTGTGGAACCTTACCAATCTGGAAAGAACCTGGATCTATTTGTCACTTCAAGATTTATGTTGTAAGCTGTGGCTTAGTTGCAGCAAAACAATGTCATCCTTTCCATTCAGTAAATGTTCCTGTTTTCAGTTGTATTGGTTTTACAATTCTGTTTGTATTTAACTGGTAAATGTGGATTGGTTTTGTAGTTGTATAAAAGTTGTAAACATAAGGCATTTAAATCTACTTTGGTAAGATCTCTAATAGGGACTATTTCAATCTTCTCTACCGAGTGGTTATGAAGAGCACATGAAAATAATGCAGGGAAAGGTGTTTAACACAGGGCCAGGCACATGGGAAGAACTAGGAAATGCTGTTAAATTTTGACCTCATTTTATGATACATATTTACAACAAAAAATAATTCAGCTTATTACTGAAGGTCTGCAATTTTTTCTTAATAAGTCACGTGAATCAAACTTGAGGAACAGCAGGCTGAGTCACTGTGTCTTCGGGAGGCCCAATGAGGAGACAAGTTTGTGGTCTAAAGACCGAGCAACCGTTATCTCACAGAAATGCACAGCACGTCGGGAAGAATACCGCATAAAGACAGCAGGTAGACCATGCACAAAGGTGGAAAGAGAACAGAAAAGCAGGGTAGAGACGGACACTGAGAGTAGGGAAGAAATGTTCTCACTCAGCCCGTGGCTCAGGCATGGCTGAAACCCCGTATCTGGGAACAGCCAAACTTCCTTACTCAAACCCTGACTCACATCTGGAATTCCCTCAGCACGTCTCCTGAAGCATCTGGGTGGAGTGGTGGAATTCTCATCTCTGAGTCTTTCCGCCCCACCTGCCAGGAACTCTACCTCTGCTCCCCACCCCCACACACCTGATGAAATTCCACCCGTCATCCCAGTCTCTCATTTCAGTCTGGGCGACAGAGTGAGACTCCAACTCAAAAAAAAAAGGTAGATTTATATAACCATTTTTCACCCTCCACTTCCTGGCTATCAAAGCAGACTGCAGGGTGGAAGGCCCACACCCCGGAGGGTGGGATCCAGCTCCGTGAAAAGCTTGACATGTTGAACCATGAACTTGCCCTGCACTTACTTTCGATGACAGGGAGGAAGGAAGGAAGAGTAGAGAACACAGATGTCTCTGAGGGGTGTCTAAGCTCTCTTCCCTTTCCCCTGACGCTCCCTTTTCCACCGCCTCCTGCCAGGGGAATCTTTGGTTTCAAGGGTGGAGGTGCAGAGGGTTGGCCATCCTCTCTTGCTTTAAATTTCTTCTGAGTCTTTTGTTTAGGCCTTCTGCTCTAGGCTGAATTGTTTCTCCCCAAATTCATGTGTCAAACCCCCAGCTCAACCCCCAGTACATCAGAATGTGACTGTGTTTGGAGGCAGGATTTTTAAAGGGGTAATTAAGTTAAAATGGAGTCATTAGGGTGCACCCTGATCCAGTATGACTGGTGTCCTTAAAAGAAGAGAATAAGCCGGGCTCGGTGGCTCAGCCTGTCATCCCGCGCTTTGGGAGGTCGAGGTGAGTGAATTGCCTGAGCCTGCGGGTTCAAGACCTGCCTGGGCAACTTGGTGAGACCTCATCTCTACAATAAATCAAAAAAATTAGCCAGGCATGGTAGCGCGCACCTGTAGTTCCGGCTACTTGGAAGGCTGAGGCGGAAGGATCGCTGGAGCCCAGCAAGTCAAGGCTGCAGTGGCCGGGAGTGAGTGGCAGTCTCACTCTGGGTGACAGAGTGAGACTCCAACTCAAAAAAAAAAAAAAACAGAGAATAAAACACACACACTGAGGGAAGACCACGTGAAGGCACAGGGAGAAGACAGTCTTCTATAAGCCAAGGAGAGAGGCCACAGAAGAAGCCAATCCTACCGACACTTTGAACTCAGACTTCTGGCTCCCAGAGCTGTGAGAAATGCATTTCTGTTGTGTAGGTTGCCCTGTCTGTGATGTTTTGTTACAGCAGCCCTAACAGATTAATACACCTGGAACTCCCAGAGCCAAGACCTGACTTGTGTTTCCCCTGTGTTCAGTTGTGCCATCCCTTCCACCGAGCGAATCCTGCCCAGTTGGTCTGAGAAAGGTGGGCAAACAATGAAGCCCATATCCAGTCACCATTCCATCCCCCAGACTTTCCCATGAGGCCATGAGGTCCCTGAGCTGAGCCATGTCTTGCCCACCTGGACCCACCCCTCAGTGCCAATGTCAGCAGGAGGGACCTAGGGCAACCCCTGAGCACCTGCACCAGCTTGGGCACTTCTTGGCATACATCTCCCTGTGGTGTACTTCCCAGGCTGGCACCGAGCCATGCTGGGGGCTGGCCCCTGAGTGGGTGTGAGTTCATGCGGGTGGCCAGCCCAGGCTCCAGAGCCCCCACAAAAGGCTCCCAAGCCTCCCCGCCACTGCCATCCATCCCAAGAGACACCTGCCTCCCTGCCAGCTCCCCACTGTGATGCCCAGTCCTCTGCCAGAGGCCAGAGGCGCCAGCAGGAGCACAAGGGCTTCTGGAGCTCCGCTCAGTTTTACAGGGGACAAATGGACCATTTCATGTCCCCAAATAACCTTCCAGGAACACCCCCAGATGGAGCCATAAAAGAAGGTTTAGAACCAAGAACTTTTAGAGGGGTTTTTATCTCTGTGAGTGTCTATTGAGTTTTATACCCCTTCAGGGTCTCTATCGGCTGTGGGCAGAGTGGGAAACGGCCTTTCATTAAATGCAAGAAGGCAGGAACAGCGGAGATGAGTTGGACTCTTTGCCCTCTGGTTTTAAGTTGATTCTGAAGAGTTTTAAAAGTCCGCTCCCACAGGAGAGCAGGCAGCGGCCTGAAAGGCAGCACCCTCTGGCCGTTGACGCAATCGGAGTCCGAGTGGAGGTCCAGTCAGAGGTCAAGACAGAGGCCTGAAGCCCCCAGTCCTGGCCAATATCTCCCGAAGGCCATGAGGGGCAGGAACAAGGAGGGGCAGCTGACCTATCAGACGGGGCATGCGCAGGTAACCACGAGCACGTGCGACCACGTAAGCCACACAGATACACGTACACACACACAGAGGCATGGCTGCAGTCACCCCTGGGGTAGGAAGCACAACCTCCGCCCTTCCTGGAACCGTCTTTTCTCCAGTCTCCAGGCCTGCAGCCAGTTCCACCAGGGAGCCAGCCTGCCACCGCTGGTCTCCCGTCTCCATTCTTCCCATCCTTGTATTGACAAAGGGCCACTTTCAGAAAAGTGCTCATGGGGTTGTGCCATCACTCCTAACGCCTTGGGCACAACGCCTCCAAGCACGACCAACGACAGTATGAACCAGCCCTCCGGAGACACAGACCTCTGGTTTTTCATAAGGTCGAACCAGACTCTGGTGGGCCATGAGGTGTGGCAGGCCTGAGAGAATAACCCAGCTCACACCTCCTTCCCTGTCAACTCCTGGCTCTGACATGGAGAGGCGACACAGTGAGCTCAGGAGACCACAGGACTTCCCACATTTCCCCACCTGCCTCAGATCAGCCCCCCGTGGTCATCTGGGTGTTAACGCCAAACTGTGGACTTCAAGGCCCCGCGTGCAGAAAAAAGGCAAGGCTTAGAGAGACAGGGGCAGGCCGTGGCATCACGGCAGGTCTGCAGGACACCCAGTCAGCACGTGTCAGAGCAAGGTAGAGCAGGTGTTAGGGACACAGGCTCGAGAGCTCTGATTCCAGCTCTGACATGACTGGCTTGCAGAACAGAAGCATCCGTTTCCTTGTCTGGACAATGGGAGATAGTCGCAGAAGTGACTTCCCAGGCCTGTCGTGAGAGGAGGCCACACACTGCACAGAAAGGGCTGAGCGCCCCACCTGGCCTGGGACAGAGATCTACACGTCCGCCATCATTGTCCTACTGTCATCCTGGCTGCCACTTTCCCACTCACCCTACATTTCCTGCCCCATGGAAACAATAGCCAGTGACCCATAAAGGGCCCCATGCTTTCCCAAGTGCCGAGCAATCTAAATTGTCCCATCAACCTGTGGAGAGAGAGGTCAAAAGCAGGGGCTTGGATTCTCCTACCTAGCCCCCACCCCCAGGCCTCCAGCAGCATCAGATCCTGAACCTGGCTGCCCCGTCAGTCTGTGCGTCTTCCCTGGACCTTCCTCTCACTCCAAGTCCTCTGCGGCTCGAGCATCACTGTCAGATCATCGTGGGGGCCAAGACAGCCAGCACTGAGCTCGAGAAATAGTTCCAACCAGGAAGGACACTGGCATTCCCAAGTTTATTTCCATCTCGAAACCCAAAAGTGTTCCAGAGACACCCTTCGCTCTGCCGTGAAGGCAGGTACCTGCCAGGACAGCACCCACGCCCACCGCTCCTCAAACCCTGCATCCAGAGCACCCAGCAAACACAGGTTGTAACTTGAAAGGCATGAAAATCAGGAAACGGAACATTGCTAATTCTCACGGCAGCATTAACTCATTCGCTTGCACATATGGGGTATTTGGATCCCAGTAGGTCTTCTATATATATAACTTATTATACAGTAGGTGCAACTTGGGAGAATTAATGTTGCTATAGGAACATTCGGATCAAGGCTGGCTTCCAGAGTGAAGAGAGAAAAAATAAGTTTTCCTCCTCAGTGTACTTCTCTGTTTTGAGTTTAAAAGAGGAAGAAGCAGTGTAATTGAGTCAGATGAGGCGAGGAGGGGCTTCCCCTGGTGGTTTGGGGAAGGTGAGAATTCCTGGAAGCAGCTCACTGGGGAGAGAAGGCAGAAAAGCTCAGGGCCTGAGCCAAGTGCCCAGGTGGCGAAGAACCCTGGGAAAGAGACTGCCGGGCCCAAGCCCCCACCCAGGCCAGGGCCAGGGCCAGGCTCCGGGTGCCAAAGCTGGAGCGCCGCTCTGGGGTGACCCTCCCCTACAGACAGGCTGAAAGCCCTGTAAATGCTAGCATACAATGTGCTAGCTCCTCCAGCCCCAGGCCCCTGTGCCTCATTCCTTCCCAGGGCTAAGGCAATGGGAAATCAAGAGTGAGTTTAGTGACCGGCATTGGTTCCTGGATAGACTCACCATGAGACACCATCTCTGGCAGGACTGCCGCAGAGGATGCACTGGGCAGTTACCTCCACCACGGTACGTTATAGCTGAGCTCTCTCATCAGGGGCAGCGACGCTGTGTCCGCCTGTGAATCTACCAAGAAGCTCTGTTAAAAATCTGAGCATTTGGCTCCCCCATTAGAGGTTTTACTAATTAGTAAACCTGGATATGCTTTGGATAGGCCCCAAGTGCTCTGAGATGCATAAGCCTCCTACTGTCTCCTTTGGGGAAAGCCAGGGGCCCTAAATCGCCCCTGTCCCAGGACATTTCCCACCACATCTGGGGGTCTTGGCAGCTCATGGATGCTGTGGTGGTCACAGCACAGACAGACACAACACCCCAAACACACACCCAGGTTGACTGCACCTTCGACCCAGGCCCCCCCGACCAGGCAGCTGGGTCGGCTCCTCCTGGCAGCCTTAGCAGTTGGCAACGTGCTGGGCAGGCGGAGATGGCTCAGAACGGGTTGGCTGCAGGAGTGGATGTTGAGCCCAAGATGGCAGCAAAGAGGGAGAGGGAAAAGGAGAAAGACTCGCATTCCCAGCACCGTCTTCCAACTCCACATTTGCCCACTCTGTACCAGGTGCTCCGTCACACCCTGGGCTTCCTAGATAAATGAGATACTACCTCTGCCCGCGAGCTGCTCACAGTCCGCCTGGGGGAGGAGAAGAAGAAGCATGGCGACAAATAACCAAGGCCGGGTCTTACTTCTGGTCTCCCCAGGGACCCAGCCTAGGGAGGCCCAGAACAGGCATCCACAAACACCCGTGGAAGGAGCCCTGAGATGGCAGAGTGGCGGGCGCCTGCCCGAGGAGAAGAATGAAACGTACAAAGGAGCACGGCGTGGAGGGATATTCGTTCCGAACAAGGTGGCATCGTCCCAAGGGCTGTGGCCCATTCTTCCTCTCCCACCTACCAGCCAAAGCCTCCCTTGCCATTAGGTATTTCAGACATGTTCCAAATACTGCGACAGGCAAGGGGCTGCTGCTACCCAGAGCTGCTGTTTCGCATCTCATCTGAAGCTGTGTCTACTTTTAAAAACATATACAACAGTGAAGTGGAATATCTAAACGCTTTCCAGGCCGGTCCGCCTGGAGCTGCGTGCTGAACATCCTAACCGCCTGGAGGGGTTGGGTCCCAGAGATGGTGAGGAAACAGAAACAACGCCTCCAAGGAAGGCAGGAGGGAGAGCATTAGCATTCTCCTCCTTCCCGCCTCCCAGATCTTCCGCACAGTTAAAATAAAGGTGGATTCGCAGCGTCCGTGAGTCAACAATTAGCCAAATTTCACGGGACAGACCAGCAAGGGACAGGACAAATCTAACATGCCCTCAGATATTTGGTTATTCCCAGATGGGGGCAGGCAGGTGGTTAAGGGGTATCTGTTTGTCTAGTCATCAAAAGCCCAATGAGACTCCCAGCATCACTGAGAGGGACTTTCTTCTAGGGCTCCCGGACCCTCCGGAGCATCCCCCACATCGCCAGTCTGCTCTGTGTCAGACATTCTTCTCTTTGTTCCTTCAGCTCACTTTAATTCAAGTGTGGCGTTTTTAATTCTGTCTGTGGCATGATTTTGAAATTAAGCAGTTGGTGTGCTGACAGCTGGTGTTACAACTGGCCTTCCGCCCCCACAAAAAGCCGGCGTGGTGGGGGCACAGCCTTGTAGGAGCACAGGCATGCCTCCAACACCCATCTCCATGGGGGTGGAAGGTCGTGGGGTTGGGGAGGGGTGCTTCCGAAGCATGTGAGGTGCCATGGAGCTGAGAAGGGAATGGCTTCTTGCAGCCCTGGGGACCTCCTGGGGAGGGACAGGAAGCATTTGAAAGAC
Organism: Cephalopachus bancanus; assembly: GCA_027257055.1. Lineage (NCBI taxonomy): Eukaryota > Metazoa > Chordata > Mammalia > Primates > Tarsiidae > Cephalopachus > Cephalopachus bancanus. Next base: position 4,446,978 of record JAPVLO010000110.1, on the reverse strand, counting down.
ATCACACTGCACTTGACAACGCACCTTTCTGGGACATAGTCTAGACCCAAACACACTACCATTGGGACATCTTCATGCACCCTTCAGATCACCGGCTCCAGCTAAGTACTGGAGTGCATGGGTGTTAGAAGTGAGAATTCTGAGTACGGGGTCTGCTTTTAAAGCCCTTTTCCTCTTATTCTTTTCTCTTGTCCTTTCGTCTTATCACAGTGCTGAGACGACCATTAGCCTGGCAACCTAGTTGGGTGAGGGCGTTCAATTGCCCAAAGAGTGACCATTTCCAGAATTTTGCTTTGTTCCAGGTGCTCAGAAATGGTCCCTGCCGGGCTCGGTGGCTCAGCCTGTCATCCCGCGCTTTGAGAGGCCGAGGTGAGTGAATTGTCTGAACCCGCAGGTTCGAGACCCGCCTGGGCAACTTGGCGAGACCTCATCTCTACAATAAATCAAAAATGAGCCGGGCATGGTAATGCGCGCCTGTAGTTCCAGCTACTTGGAAGGCTGAGGCGGAAGGATCGCCGGAGCCCAGCAGGTCGAGGCCGCGGTGGCCGGGAGCGGCCACTGCACTCCAGTCTGGGCGTCAGAGTGAGACTCCAACTCAAAAAAAAAAAAAAAAAGAAATGGTCCCTAAGGACAGAAGCTAATTCAGGAAGGCAACCCCACAAAGAGCTGATTTTATGGCATATGAAAACAACCATGCCCACCTCCAAGCCACAGCCGTGCCAACTGGCTGAACCCAGACAGTCATCCTCTCCCATTCCGCTCTCCACCCTCACCCATCATTAAGCTCCTTCTGTTTGCAAAGCCTGCTAGCTTTAAAGAGTAACAGACAGAAGTTGTCCAACCTTGATGCATGTGCCCACCACCTCAGGCCTCTGTCTGGCGATCCTTGATGTTGTCTAGCTTCTTATATCGGAGGTGCCATGTGGTCTTCTCCTTTCCTTGAGGCATTTGTATCTCCCTCACAATGTAGCCCATTTTTGAAACTAAGCACATGTTGTATATCCTAGACCGAAAGTGGAAGTTTTGAAAATGATTTTTTTTTAAGTAAGGCATTTTATTCTGGATCTCAGAATCTATACATAAGTCAACAACTCATCTAGGTATCTGATTCCTTATTTAGACTATGATGTTATTCTCTGCCGAGTTCAATAAAGTGCTCACAAGGCCCTTAATCCGATGAAACTTTTTTTTTTTTGGAAAGTAGGATTTATTGAGAGGACAGAAAGGCTCCCAGAGTGGCAGGGGACCTGAGGGGGTTGACTCCGATGAGGGGGGGCTTGTACTCTCTCCTCTTTCTCTCCTTGGTCCACTCTTCCTCATTCTTCTCATTCGACGTAAATGATGTTCCTTCAGGGAAGCAGGCCTTTCAGACCCAATGGCGTCCTCCAAGAACCCCTGCTGTCTTCCTCGAGAGCATTTGTCACCCTGTCCTTAAATAATTACGTTCTTGCCGGGCTCCATGGCTCAGCCTGTCATCCCGCGCCTTTGGGAGGCTGAGGTGAGTGGATTGCCTGAGCCCGCGGGTTCGAGACCCGCCTGGGCAGTGAGACCTCATCTCTACAATAAATCAAAAAATCAACCGGGCGTAGTAGCGCATGCCTGCAGTTCCGGCTACTCGGAAGGCTGAGGCAGAAGGATCGCCGGAGCCCAGCAGGTCGAGGCTGCGGTGGCCAGAAGCGGCCATTGCACTCCAGTCTGGGTGACAGAGTGAGACTCCAACTCAAAATAATAATAATAATAAATTACATTCTTACTGTCTTTCTAACTTCATACAGACAATAACTGTACATTTTTTTCTCCACGACATCTCTCACCCATAACAAGTCTTTGGTGTTTAATAGGTCCTTGGAAAATATACATACATATATATGTACACACACACACACACACACACACACACACACACGGAGCATTGGTGTTCGCTATTGAGTCATGCACAGAGTTAGGCTTTTAAAAGAAAAGTGGTTGAAACTGACAAATTAAATCTCATCAAATTAAAAACTTGCTCTGCAAAATCCCTATGAAGAAGATAAAAAGATAAGCTACAAATTAGGAGAGCACGGTAGCAAACCACATCCCCACCAAAGGACTAGTATCTAGAATACATAAAGAACCCTCAAAACTCAACCGTTAAAAAAACAATTAGAAAATGGGCAAAAAATCATGAACAGATACTTCATTGACAGGGACATACAGATGGCAGATAATAAAATGAAAGATATACTTGGCAGTGGGCTTTGAAAAGGCCACAGCTTTATGTTCAGAGATTCTACTTCTACAGATTTCTCCAAAAGAAATAGAAACGTGCAAAACAATTTCAGGGTCCAGAATGTTCATTGTAACATTATAATACAATACAGAACCCTTGAAATTCCCAACTTCAAGCCATTAGCTGATCAGTTGTGTTTCATCCAAAAGTACCTAAAATTTAAACTCCTTCGGAGCAAGGGTTTGTGTTTGGACAGCAGTATATCTCAAATGCCCAGAATAAGCTTCAGTAAATATTATCAGATTGACTGGAACTGAATGAAGAAACACCCAATCCCACAGAATCGTGACATGGAGAAATGTTCACAATACAGTAAGCAAGGAGAAAAAAGGAACAGATTGTAAGACTATACGTGCATCGTAACCACAGTTTTGTTTAAAGGAAAGAAATATATGTATCTTTGCATATTAAAAGACTACAGCAAAATAAACCAAAACATTAGCAATGGTTATTTCTGGTGAATGGGATCTTAGGGAATTTTTCTTTTTCTTTCTTTCCCTTCTTTCGTTTCCTTTGTGTGTGTGTGTGTGTGTGTGTGTGTGTGTGTGTGTGTGTGTGTGTGTTCTATATAGAGTGTTCCAAGTTTTCTACAAAGAACATTTATTCTTTTTTCAAACAGAAAATAAGACAGCAGTATTTTTTAAATGGTTTGGAATCCATGCCAAGTTATAGTGATTTCTGAAGCACTAATAGAGTTCCTGGGCAGGGTAGGGAGTGCCCTGCCTCTGGCCACCAGCACCTCACAGCAGTTCAGGTGGCTTCCCAGACTACTGTCATTCACGTGGCACCTTCAGGGTAAACCAACACCACTGGCGTCTTGTTTATGGAATGCTTGTGTCTAAATTAACTCTCTATTTAAAGAAATTTATTTAGAAGGAATCTCCCTCATAACCATAAAGGGAAATCAGAATCACTTAATAAAACAAAGGGAAATCAGTATCATAAATAAAACAAAACTGTACAAGACATTCTTTTGTTGTTGCTGTTGTTGATTGGAAGTCTCATTCTTATCACCCTTATCCAGTCTGGAGCGCACAGCCACCGCAGCCTCAACCTGTTGGGTTCTGGCGATTCTTCCGCCTCAACCTTCTGGGTAGCTGGAATGGCAGACTCACACCACCACGCCTGGTTAGTTTTTTTGTGTGTTTTTTATTGAAGAGATGAGGTCTCACCAAGTTGCCAAGGCTGGTCTTGAACGCCCAGGCTCAGGCGATCCTCTCGCCTCAGCCTCCCAAAGTGCTGGGATTACAGGCTGAGCCACCGCACCCAGCCTCTATTTTTTAAAGTAGCATTATTTAGCTCTAGCTGCCTGCAGAAGGTTCTGGGTCTTAGGCTTGCTCGCCCTTTTGTAATAAAGCGAGGTTAGCAAATGTAAGAGAGGTAGGTGTTAAAGACATATTTGCACCAAATAAGCCTTTCTTCTGATATCATCAGAAGACTTGAAAGTGGATTGAAGGAGCAATGGCATTGGATTCAATGTCATTTATTGCCTTGTCCCTACAGCACCCACCTACATTTCTCAGGCCGCCAACGGTATGCATCCCATGCTTCAGGGCTCATGGGACATCACAGATGAGGCTAACTGAAGCCCCGGAGTAGGCCAGCCTCTGCCACCCCTCTGGGCTCCAAGCCCAACCACTCCAGGTACAGGACAGGGCAGAGGGGGACAGTGGGACGCCCAGAAACTGACAAGGGACACTAACCTTTCTCAAGCCCTAGGGGACTTCACAGGGCACTCTTAGACTTTCAAGAATGTCTTCCGCCCAAGGAAGGAGTCGTACACGGGGGAAGCAAGTGTGCCTCTCTCTAGCCCTGTAAAGGTGTGAGATGTTCTCTTCTAGGATGCTGGACAGGAAGAACTGAATGATTTGCGGTCATGTTTGCGAGTTACAGACCTAGGAAAAATGATCCTTTTCTTCCTAGAGCATTATGAGTCAAACTGCACCAGCTCCATTAGCGTTAGAAGAAGCATCCATATGAAATTATGGAACTTATGATGGCTTTGTCTGGGAAACTGTTCATTTCTGATCGGAAGTCCTATTACACATGAATTTAATTCTAAACAGTGTTACCAACAGACCTAAATGATTTACATTTGAAGCAGTCTTCTTTCATTATCTCATACCTTGTCGGGTAGGAAAAGATGGATTTTATGGGCTTCTATGGTGAGAAATGATGAATGCCCTTAAATGGGCGTCTTTCCCTACTCCAGCCACCTTGGCATGGGCTCCCATTCCTCAGTCCTGCTTCAGTGGGCATATCTGAGAGCTGAGATCAAAGAAAGGGCACGCAGAAAGAACATTCCAAACTTAAAGTGGGCTCGAAATAGGGTCAAGATTTCCACTTAGGGCAGGAAGACCATTTGGTACCTAACATTCTCTTTCATCTAGCGAGAGGGAAAGAGAGAGAATAAGAGAACAAGCGAAAGGGAGAATTTTCCACTAATAAAGCTAAAGACGGTAACAAAAGCTTAAAATTTATAAGAGAAACTATGTGGTTTCAATCTGCCAGGATGCGGGACCAGGCAAAGAGGGGACACTGATCCCCAGACAGAAACAAACCTGGAATTTTGTGTCCCACTGATGTGACTTCTCAGCAGGAACAGAGGAGAGGCAAGCCAGGGCCCTCATTCCTTGTGTGTTTGCCTTTGGATCCATCATTTCCAAGGGCACCTAGACAATCAGCCTAGAAAAACCATGAAGATAAGGTTTTTAGGTGAACTGCTAAGAGGATACTTTTCTGGAAACTTCTGATCACATACCAGAATCACATGAGACATTCTTGATGGGTAGATTCTCCTCTCCGGTTTCCTGCAGTGAATTCCTTCTCCACCTAGGGGCAAAGGAAGAGGCCTCTGTCTGAGAATGATGGCCCTTGGGATTGAACAGTTGGGTCAGAAGCCAAGTCACTGAGGAAACAAACACAGGATGAACCGTGCCCAGGACTTTCCCATGGCAGGGGAAGACGTTAGGCCTCATTCAAATCATAGCACAAGTTCCCAGCCCAAAAGTTTAAAAAATAAACAAAATGCAAAAACTCAAGCGTTCTGATTTCCAAATTTTAGAAAATATGCAAAAGCAGCCTTAAAAAGTCATCTTTGAAGTGTTAGAAATCCCGCTGTCCTCCAGGCCTGCGTGGCTCTGTAGCCTTGGAGGCCCAGCCCAAAAACAGCCAACAGCAAGCAGAGGAACCAGAAAGCAAATTGTGAACAGCCTCCACTTGGGGAAGGGGGGGTCGTGTCCTTGAAGCAGGGCCCACGGTTACCCCGAGCCCCCTAGACCACTTCTCCCTCCCCCTACAGTTCATGGTATCTTTAAAATCAAGGCTACAAACTGCATGAATAGCGAGTAATTCAATTAACTCTATAGTCTGTGATGAAAAAAGGGCCATTTTGCTAGCTCGAGTGGAGCACTAGTTTAACCCTGGTGCTCAGGAAATTCCCAGGCCAGACAGCATATTAAACCAGCTCTTCAACTTAAGAACAATTACTGTCATTTATCAGCCTGAATAGCAATAATGCACAAATCGACAGCTTTCAGGAGGCAAAAAGCTAGCTAGGTGTAATGGTATGCAAAGCCACAGCACTCTACATTTTGAACTGTCTCCATCCCATCAATACATCTCCTACTACCTACAATTTATCAATACAAATGTGGTGTCCAATGAAGGCAAGACCAAGAAGATAAATATGAAGGGGGTGAGGGGGGGAAAAAAGGCCCAGGAATGTTTGAATTTTAAAATGATGAAGTACAGATCACATTCTTAAAGCATTTTACATGCAATGACCCGATCATATCAAGTTCTCTTCTGAAAGAGGAAACCAAATAAGGGGATTTTTTTTTTTTTTACCCCAAGATGGGAGGCAGGTGCGGCTCTTATTTCTTTTCCTTTTTCCAGACCATGTCTTTAGCAGAAGTGCATGATCGTTTAGGGCTCTAATAAACGTACTGAAGATAATGCTAATTGTAGCGAGGGGTTTTCATAGAGCTTTTTTGCTAATTACTGCCACATCTGTCATTTTATTTCACTTACATAATATCTGCAGAAGGTAAGAAGATCAACAGTATTATACCCGTTTTGGAAGAAGGAGAAACTGAGGCATCAGTCAGGCACGAGCGGAGCGAGGGCTGGAACCTGGGTCCGGACTCCCAGCCAGTCCCTCAAAAGTCATCAAAGGCAAAGCAAAGGCCACCCAGAAGTGCCCGGGAGTGTGCAAGAATTTCAGGGCACAGTGGCTCAGGCCTGTAATCCCGGCACTTTGGGAGCTCGAGGAGAGCTCAGGGGTTCGAGACCAGCCTGGGCAACTTGGTGAGACTTGATCTCTACAATAAATCACAAAAACTAGCCGGGCGTGGTGGCACGCGTCTGTAGTTCCAGCTACTTGGAAGGCTGAAGCAGAGGGATCGCCGGAGCCCAGCAGGTCGAGGCTGCAGTGGCCGTGAGCGTGCCGCTGCACTCCAGCCTGGGCGACAGAGTGCGACTCCTACTCAAAAAAACAAAAACAGAACAGCAACAGAAAAGGATGTAAGTACAGATGGGAGGAGGCCCCTCGGGGGTGGAGCAGGACCAGAAGAATGTCACATTTCACCGCCAGATGAATAGACTCTCAAGTCCACAGTATACACTGACTAAGCTCTTACTGTTTGCTGGCACTGGAGGAGGTGAAGACAACGCTAGCCCAGACCCAGGCCCTGCATGCGGTCTGGCCTCCCACACACCCAGTCCGCCCCGGCACACACAGACATCTTACTGAGCAGCGTCCCACAGTTAATTGATGTCAAGGGACGCCAAGGAGGGTAACAGGCAAGGGAGCAAAACATTCCTGCAAAGGCCGTGGAGATGGAAGTCCCACCCGAGCTCTTGATGCCAGTCAGGCAAACAAGGGCCTCCCAGCCTGTGCCTCAGTGAGGCCTCGGGGTTGTTTACCACTACAGTCATTTGCATCCTTCACCTTCCAACTATTTCCATGACCCATCCAGGCCCTTCGGTGACCCATCCAGGCCCTCCAGACGGTTCCAGCACAGTGCACATCATCTCAGCCCTAGAAGTCTGCTCTGGTCTCCAGCTCTGGCAGGCAAACTCATAGCCTCCCTATATAGAATATTTTTTAACCAATTCACAAAGGCAAATAGTAACTGGTGGTAAAATTTAAAGGATTTGTTTGCTTGTATGTTTCCTTGAAAGATGAAGCTTTTTTAAAAATCTGCTTATCTTCACTTCCTAATGTAATACCTACCTAATTAAAATCAAACACACAAAAATAAAATGATCGTATCTTATAAAAGCACTGAGATAATTATTTGATAAAATGGAGTGAAGGAAAGCCCCGAACAGATTCTTAATTTCTGACATCAAAGAAGAATGTGGGTGCAGTTCCCTCTCTTCATAAGAAATTACACCTTGCTCTTACTATTAAATTAGAATATCCTCTTCTCTTCTCTGAAATTTGGCTGCTTTACAATAAATACACAAATCGGAGAGGCATGGGATCCAGACGCCAATTGGCAGACGGCACTATGAAATAAGCACGGGGACACAGGCGTGCGGAAGTGTTACAACCTGTTCCAATCTGCTCCCTGTTCTCCCTCATAACAAAAGAAGAAGAGAGTCCAAACCCTCCTACACACACACACACACACACACAACACACACGCAAAGCAAAGTTTGCGAGGTTTAAATAGAGCTAAAACTGCTAAGAGGAAGAGCCACCCAACTGCACAGGACATGGGTTTCTCATCTCACCACGGAGCTGCAATATTTGCCACATCTTGCCAACAGAAGAAGGTGTGAACGTGCCGTGAGACTGCTGAGAAGTTTGGAAAGGCCTGAGGTTTTGCCAGTATTGTCATCCTCCTCCTCCTCATTGTCATCAGACCAGAGAAATTTCCCAAGCACTTGAGCTTGGGATTTTTCTCAGTAGACAAGGGAGGGTGGTCATTAGCATCACCTCGGTCATTCACTGATGAAAGAGATTTGGAGATACAGGTGAGGCAGAGACTAGATGGGCATAGCAATTAGGACAGTGTTGGTAGCACACAATAGGCCATCCAACCTAAAAAGGCATGAAGCAAAAGAGAACCTATTGACTCATGTAAGTGAAAGATCCCAAGAGTGATCTGGTTTGGGGTAGGGATGAATCGAAAACTCACCACTCCCCACCCCTCCCACTCTGCTTCTTGCGGTAACCCTCTTTCCCACCATAACACTTGAGCCAGCAGGAGAAGATTCCAAACCAAAGCTTAGAACTGAGACTGATTGGCCCAGACTACATTGACTTGGTCACGAGCACATACCTGTACCAATCCTGCAGCCAAAGGGATGGCGTGCACCCACTGGCTTAGACTGGGTCACATGACCCTTTCTGCAGCCCAAGGACAAAAACTTCACCAAAACAAGTAGGCAGAGAGAAGTATCGTGTGAGCCTCACCCCACAAAACCAGGAAGAGAAAGAAGTCGGGAGGCAAAAAGCAACAAATGTTCACTTAGAAGCATCACAAGTCTTGGGTTGATCTTGGGTTGCACCACAAATCTCTAATTCCATTTACCAAGTTACCATACCCAGTGTGCACTCACAGTTTGAGTAGAGAATCTAATCACTTACTTATGTTGACTATCCTGTACTTTCTGCAGCTAGACTGCACATGAGCCCAGCATCACTAGAACTTGATGGATTCGCAAACAGACTTCTAACGATGAGTTTTACATCTACAAGTGTCTAGAATGTTAATAGCTGCCACTCTTGAGTTACAAAACTCAAGCCAAAAGATTAAACAACTCCCCAGTCAAGAACAAAAGCAATGAAGAGAACCACAGGACCATGTCACTTGTACTTTTTTAATTTAATTAAGATTATAGGCCAGATTAAGTGATTGCTTTCTATAAGAGATAGATAAACACAGAGACAGCTACACCAAGATTGTTTAAAGAAACCACTTGGGTTTAGCTTAGATATGTTCTTTTTTTGCATTCATTAAGCTGTATTTGTTAAAAATGTAACACATATGGGTAAATGTGCTGAGAGTAAATGTATACCTCAATTCTTATCCTACGGGAAACATATTTAGTAACTGCTATTGAGGTCAACAAATAGAATATTACTGGCGTCCTAGAAGTCCCTCTGAACTCCCTGCCAGTCGGTATGCCCACCCTTCCACTCAAAGGTAACTACTGCCCTGACTTCTAACAACATAGATCAATTTTGTCTGTTTTGGAGTTCTAGATGGGGTCATACAGTGTATACTCTTGTGCCTGGATCACTTCTTTCAAAAGAAAGTCACCCAAATTATTATATCCAGTAAGTTCAGTCATTTTTCTTGTTACTTAATCTCTTATATGAGTATCCTGCAACCTATGTATCCAATCTATTTGTGATGATCATTTGAGCTACTGCTGTGAACATTCTTGTACATATGCAGACACTTCTGTTGGGTTTATATCTAGGAGGGAAACTGTTAGATCACATTTTACAATTGGTAGACAAAGGCAAGTCGCCTTCTAAGGCGAATATACCAATTTATGTTCCCCGTAGAAGAAACACCTTCCTGAATATCACTGGCCACCAGTCGTTACTGCTTTGACCAGTTCATCTTTGTTCCTATCTATGACTCCACTAAAGAAGACCACAAGTGGAGTTGGGAAAGCAACCAGAGTTCAGTGTGAATCCTGGCCTTAACACTTATTAGCTGTGAGTGTTTCTTTAGAGAACTTCACTTAGCCTCAGATTCCTGATCTGTGAAGGGCCGGTAATCATGATGTTCCTGTAAGAACCAAATTGGACTTTATATACAAAAGTACTGTGAAAACTGTTAACCTGGATACCCATGTTAGGGATTAGAAGGAAACTGGATCCCTGTGGCCGATATTACAGTCACCAAGTGTTACCATAGAATTCTCTCAGCAGCATTTGCAGGGTAGACAATAGCAAGTTAGAAAGATCTACGCTACTTATATGACCTCTGAGGAGTCACTTAATCTCTCTGGTCCTCAGTTTTTTCATCTGTGAAGTGAGGACAGTAAAACTTCCCAGAGAGAATCGTGAGGATAAGAAGATACGATGTATCGGGAAAAAGGAAGTAGTGAGTAGGAAAGCAAGATTGAGAGAGAGAGAATCTAAATGTTGATTCCAATATTTACAAGTGCTCAATAATGATGGCCATTATTAGTAAAAGTCTAGAAGAAATGGCAGATGTGGTTCTTTATGGATACTCATCTTTCATAATGGTTATAAAGCTGACTTTTCTGTCTCAAAATCGCCCTTTTTTTTCCCCTGCCTGTTCTGCCCAATCAGGGGTCCAGCATGCCCAGGATCTCTACCATCCACTCTTTAAGAAGAGCTTGTTATTAGAAAAGCATTCGATATGGCAGTCCCAGAATATCAACGCCAGAAGGTACCTGAGAACATACAGCCCATTTAATTCATTGTGTAGATGGTGAAGCTGAGGTCAGAAAACTACCACTGTTGACTGGTAACAGAACCAGAGCTAGGGCCCAGCCCTCTTTACAACCAGCCCAGGGCTTTCTTTAGCAGCTTAGTGTAAAAGTTAATCTGTATCTCCAATTGTACGTAAAAGACTTGGTTCTTTCTTAAAGGCCTTTCAAGCATTAGAAAGAGTTAAATCACATCTAATCGACCCATAAATTGAACGAGCCCTGCTAAAATTTAAAGCACAGACACAGACAAAAGCCATCAGCATTTATATATATATATATATATATTTTTTTTTTTTTTTTTTTTTTTTTTTTTTTTTTGAGTTGGAGTCTCACTCTGTCGCCCAGACTGGAGTGCAGTGGCCGCTCCCGGCCACCGCAGCCTCGACCTGCTGGGCTCCGGCGATCCTTCCGCCTCAGCCTTCCGAGTAGCTGGAATTACAGGCATGCACTGCCACGCCCGGCTGATTTTTTGATTTATTGTAGAGATGAGGTCTCGCTGCCCAGGCGGGTCTCAAACCCGCAGGCTCAGGCAATCCACTCACCTCAGCCTCCCAAAGGCGCGGGATTACAGGCTGAGCCACCGAGCCCGGCTCAGCATTTATATTTTTAAAAACTTTTTTTTTTAATTGGAGAACTTCTGTTTCCAGCCATGACAGAATAACTGATATGAGACTTGCCCTCTTGCCAAAAACAACCAAAAAACAAAACAGATATATGATGTAACTGTTTTCAGACACTGAAAAACAGACAGCACCAGACTATAATTTGGGGGGAAAGCATACACATAAATAAACCCCATTGTTTCTCTAACTTTCAGCCTGGGGGTACCTTTCTGCCAAGGCACAAAGATGGGGTGTCCAAATAGTTACACTAAGCAACTATTGCACTAATCTGAGGAGGTAAAGATTAGAGATTGTTGAAGTGGGTGAATTTTTGTGAGCAGAATAACAAAGAATAGAGATTTTCACAAAGAGGCCCTCATCGTGGGACTTTGAAAAATGACCAGGATGTGCAATCACAAAGTAAGATTCCAGCAGCCTAGCAGATGTCTCCTGCTTTGGAGCTGTGAATGGTACTATGATACCAGAAATCATGCTCTACAGAAGGCATTGAAGTTTTGACTAAGCCAAGGTAAAGAAACTTCACTGAAGCTCAAAGTCTCCATCTGAGATCTCAAAAAGGCCATACTTTTGGGTTAACAACTGTGGTCTAAAGTGAAGGGAATGCTGTAAGACTAAGTTCAAAATCAAAATAGATCTGAATAACAAATTAAGCCAACGCTAACAGAACACAAAGGACACACCAATAATGTTACTGACAGAACAGATATTAAAACTCTTTAAAGAAAGAAGACATGATTTGGAATCTCCACAGTGCATTATTAACAATGTTCACTATACACTCAGAAATTACCAGACATGAAAAGAAGCACTAAATATGATTTATAATTTTTTTAAATCATTCAGTAGAAACTGATGCCAAGATGACCCACATGTGGAGATTAGCAGGACAAGTTCTTTCAAACAGCATTATAAATATGTGTTCAAGAACTTAAAAGAAAAGATAACCATGAATGAACAGCAGCGATATATAAAAAAAATAAGAACCAAATAGAAATTCTGAAACTGAAGAGCACAATGCCTAAAATGAAAGCTCTGTATGAGCTTAACATAAAATTAGAGACTGCAGACGAGAGTTAGTGAACTTAAGGACAGATCAATCTGAAGAACAGAGAGAAAACATCGGGAAAAAAATAGACAAAATCTCAGGGAATTGTGGGGAAAATATCAAGCAGCCCAGCAGATATGTCACTGGAGTCCCAAAAGAAAAGGAAAGAGAAAACACAGAAAAAAATATGTGCAGGAATAATCATTAAATTTTTTACAAATTTTGTGAAAAGTTCATAAGTGTTTGAAGCCAAGAAAGTCAATCAAGCCCAAATGGCACAAACACAAAGAGAACTACACCTAGATCACATCAGTGTCAAACTGCTGAAAACTAAAATAATGGAAAAATCTTAAAAGCCACCAATGAATAAAGACTCATAGCTTACAGAGGAACAACAATCTTAATGACAGCTGATTTATCAGATTGGAATTCAGATCTATAAGCAGGAATGAACAGCAGACTGGTACATATATAGGTAAATATAAAAGATGTTTTGCCCTCCCTTAATTTTCTAGTAAAACAATTGTCAGCCGGGGCTTGGTAGCTCAGCCTGTAATCCCAGCACTTTGGAAGACTGAGGCGAGTGGACTGCCTGAGCCTGTGAGTTTGAGATCAGCCCGGGCAATTTGGGAAGACCTTGTCTCTACAATAAATCAAAAATTAGCCAGGTGTGGTAGAGTGCACCTGTAGTTCTAGCTACTTGGAAGGCTGAGGCTGAAGGATCGCCGGAGCCCTGCAGGTCGACGCGGGGGGGGCCGTGAGTGTGCCACTGCACTCCAGCCTGGGCAACAGAGTGAGACTCCAACTCAAAAAAAAAAAAAAAAACAATTGTCTGACCAAAAATAGTAACATAATGTCATTGAGTTTATTAAATACTTTTAAAAATACAACACCAATGATCATGCCACTGCACTTCAGCCTGGGTGACAGAGTGAGACCCCAACTCCAAAAAAAAAGTGACGACCCCAACTCCAAAAAAAAAAAACGACACTAATAGCACAAAAGATAGTTATGTAAATGAATTTTACTGTTGTAAGGGTCTTATACTTTACATAAGTGCCACAATATTAACTAAAAATAGACTGTGGTGAGTTAAAAATACACATTGTAATTCCTAGAACAATCAACTAAAAAATATACAAAGACGTAGAGGTCTTTGTATTAAAATGTATTTTAAAGGGATTAAAATGAAACCCTAAAAAATAGTACAATAATGCAAAAGTATTCAGAAAAGGAGGAACAGATAAACACAAATCAGAGCTATAACTAGAAATCAAATTGCAACTTGTTGAGTATCCATCATAAATTAAATATAGTGGATGGAGCCCTCCAATCAAAAAACACAGATTGCCAGATGGAATTTAAAAAGCTACATCCAGCCGGGTTCGGTGACTCAGCCTGTAATCCCGCGCCTTTGGGAGGCTGAGGTGAGTGGATTGCCTGAGCCCGCGGGTTCGAGACCCGCCTGGGCAGCAAGACCTCATCTCTACAATAAAAATCAAAAAAATCAGCCGGGCATGGTAACGCATGCCTGTAATTCCGGCTACTCGGAAGGCTGAGGCGGAAGGATCGCCGGAGCCCAGCAGGTCGAGGCTGCGGTGGCCGGGAGCGGCCACTGCCCTCCAGTCTGGGCGACGGAGTGAGACTCCGACTCAAAACAAAACAAAACAAAAAACAAAAAAAAGCTACATCCAACTAAATGCTGTCTACAGGAGACATTTTAATTTTTTATTGTATTTGTTTTATTTTAAAGATGTGGGGTACGATTCAGTGTTAGGTACGCAAATGCTCATTATGCAGGTCCCCTTGTTGATGAGGTGTGCCCTCCCTCCCCAGGCAGACTCCCACTACTGCCAATCCCGCTTCCCCACCCCCCTCCCGGCAGTTTCCTGCTACTGCCAATCCTTTTTTTATAGTATTACGATAATTGTTCAAGGTCCACTTATGTGATATTCGGCTCTTTGTTTCTGTGAAAGATCACTTTCAGCTTTTCTTTTAATTTTTTTTACAAGAGACATTTAAAATGGAAATAGGCTAAATGTGAGAAGGATAGAAAAAAGACAATAAGCAAATAAAAAGCTAGTTTATATTACTAACAGACAGACTTCAGAACAAAGAATATAACTACAGATTTTTTTTTAAAAGGACATTTTACTGAGCAAAGGACATGAACAGATACTTCTCAAAGGAAGCAACCAACAAACATGAAAAAATGCTCACTAATCATCAGAGAAATGCAAATCAAAACTACAGTGAGATACCACCTCACACTTGTCATGATAGCTATCATTAAAAAGTCAAAAAACAGCATGTGTTGGTAAGGCTGCAGAGAATGCTTCTACATGTTGGTGGAAATGTAAGTTAGTTCAAACTTTGTTGGACAAAGGCTTTTTTTTTTTTACAAAAAAATTAAGAGAGGGAAAGCAGAGTGGCATTTTCTCAAAGCACTAAAAACTGAGCTACCATACCATCCAGGAATCCCATTTCTGGGACTATATCCAGAGGAACATAAATCACTGTACCAAAAAGATACCTGCACGTGTTTGTTCATTTCAGCATGGTTCGCAACAGTAAAAATAGAAAACTAAGCCAGATGTCCATCAAAAGTGGACTGGATAAAGAATATATGCTACATATACATGATGGAATACTACCCGGCTATAAAGAGGAACAAAATAGTGTCCTTTGTGGCCACATGGATGCAGCTGGAGACCATCATTCTAAGTGAACTATCACAGAAATTAAAAACTGCATACCTCATGCGCTCACTCCTAAGTGGGCCCTTCACATTGGGCACATGAGAACAAAGACAGAAACAACAAATGCTGAGCACTGCTAAAGGGGGCAGGGAGGCATTAGGGATACAAAGCACACAACCACGCCTTGGGTACTATGTCCTCTACCAGGGGGAGAGGGAACACGCTAGAAACCCAAACCTCACCTGCACACAGTTTATTTATGTAGCAGATCCTCACATGTACCCCACAACTTTAAAATTTTTTAAAAGGACATTTTATAGCAATAGTGATTTTGTAGTGAAAAAGGGATAATTTATCAGGAAAACGTAACAACCCAAAGTATGTAGACAGTAAATAACAGAGCTTCAAAATACATGAAACAAGACCAAACAAAACTAAGGGGAGAATAGATTAATTCACAATGGTTATTGAAGATTTTAACATTTGCCTTTTGGTTATTGATACAACTAGACATATATATATGTGTGTGTGTGTAATATTTGAAGAACATTATCAATGAACGTGACCTAATTGACGTTTTTGGAAAACTATACCCAACCAATTTAGAATGCACATTAGTTTTTAAAGTGCACCTGGAATATTCACCAAGATAAATCATATTTTGGGTTCACTTCAAGTCTCAATAAATCCGAAATATTAAAATGGTAATGAATACAAGGAGGGACCCCCCAAAAATGAATTTATTTTTGGAAGACAGGTCCCTTGTAGTGCAGGCTTTCCCTGCTAGGTGAATGTTCTAGGAACCCATCAGTGAGAAGTTGCGTTTAGCTTCAGAGAATTTTTTTTATTTTTTTTTTTTGAGTTGGAGTCTCACTGTTGCCCAGACTGGAGTGCAGTGGCCGCTCCCGGCCACCGCAGCCTCGACCTGCTGGGCTCCGGCGATCCTTCCGCCTCAGCCTTTCAAGTAGCTGGAACTACAGGCGCGCGCTACCACCCCCGGCTAATTTTTTTGATTTATTGTAGAGATGAGGTCTTGACAAGTTGCCCAGGCGGGTCTCGAACCCGCGGGCTCAGGCAATTCACTCACCTCGGCCTCCCAAAGCACGGTATTACAGGCTGAGCCGCCGAGTCCGGCTTTTTTTTTTTTTTTTTTTTGGAGAGTCTTTCAACTCTTTTGCCCATTGTATGATGGGCACCTGCCCACACTATGCTGAGTTTCAACAGTTTTTGACCAAAACCAGCATGATCCTCATGCCCCACCCTCCCTATTTACCCAATCCCGAGTGACTTTTTTTGTTTCTCCGGAAATGTCCTCAGAGGGAAGTGTTTTGCCGACATGGAAGAGGTGAAACAAAAAACGGCGGGAACACTAACAGGCATCAAAATCGATGAGTTCAAAAACTGTTTTGAGCAGTGGAAAAAGCATCTTCATAGGTATGTTGCATCGAGTGTACTTTGAAAGTGACTGAAGTTTAAACATGCAAGAATAAATATATAATTCTTAGAAATAAATTCCGGTTTGGGGAGCCCCTTCATATTTTTTTATCACAATCAAAAAGCTACAAATATATATAAATTCACAACATGCTTCTAAATAACCCATGAATCAAAGAAGTTACCAAAAAATTCTGAAATATTTAAACTGAATAATGATAGAGGCTGAGTGCAATAGGCCACACCTGTAATCCCAGCACTTTGGGAGGCTGAGGCAGGAGGATTGCTTGAGGCCAAGAAGTCAATATCAGCCTGAGCAGCATAGCTAGACTCCATCTCTACAAAAAAAATCAAAATAAAAAATTAGCCTGTCATGGTGGCATGTGCTTGTAATCCTAGCTACTTAGGAGGCTGAGGCAGGAGGATCTCTTGAGCCCAGGAGGACAAGATTGCAGTGAGCCCTGATCAAGCCACTGCACTCCAAGCAAGGTAACAGAGTAAGACCCTGTCGCAAAAATAATAATAACACAACATATCAAAATGTGTGGGATGCTGCTAGAGCAGTAATTCGAGAGAATTTATAGCTTTTAGTGAGTTATGTTCGCAAAAAGGAAAATCTTTAAGTGAGCAAAATTTTTATTTAAGAAACTAGAAAAAGTAAATCGAGTTTAACCCGGTGTAAGTATAAGGAAGGCAGTAATAATAAGAGGCGATATCAAAGAAGTAAAAAAAAAAAAAAAAAAGAATTGAGAAAATTAGCAAAACCAAAATTGTCTTTTAAAAATTTACAAAATTGATGAAACCCTAGAAAAACTAAGAAAGAAAAAAGAGAATAAAACCAAATTATCAATATCAGAAATGAAAAGGGAACATCGATACAGTTTCCACAGACATTAAAAGAATAACAAGGCAATATTATAAATAACTTTATTGCCCATATATTTGATAGTTTATATGAAACGAACAAATTTCTTGACGATTTCAATTTTCTAAAACTAGCATTAGAAGAAATAGAAAATCTGGAAAATTCAATTTTAAATTTAATTCCACTAAATAGGTTAGTTTTATAATCAAAAATCAAATGGTTTCACTGGCAAATTCTACCAGGTATTTTTTTAAAGGACAATCCTAACCTTACATAAAGTCTCTCAGAAAATAAAGGATGAGGCTGGGCTTGGTGGCTCAACCTGTAATCCCAGCACTTTGGGAGGCTAAGGCGAAAGGATTGCCTGAGCCCTCAGGTTCGAGACCTGCTGAGTAACTTGGCGAGACCTCATCTCTACAATAAATCAAAAATTTGCCGAGCATGGTAGCGTGCGCCTGTAGTTCCAGCTACTTAGAAGGCTGAGGCAGAAGGATCGCCAGAGCCCAGCAGGTTGAGGCTGCGGTGGCCGGGAGTGTGCCACTGCCCTCCAGCCTGGGTAACAACTCAAAAAAAAAAAAGAAAAGAAAAGAAAAGAAAGGATGAGAGAATGTTCCTCGGCAAATTTTAGAAAGAAGAACACTGATTCCAAACCTTAAAAAGAAATTACATATTCCTTATAAGTATTGGCACAAAATCTGCTTCCAAAATATTAGCAAATAAAATCCTGTAATATAAAAACAATACAGTAGTCAAGTTTTTCACAGAAGGCAGGTTGGTTCAACAGTAGTAAATAAATCAGTGTGATGCACCATACTAACAGGAAAACATTATCTAACTGTATATCAAATTTAAAAACTAT
The DNA here is from genome assembly GCA_027257055.1 of Cephalopachus bancanus. Classification (NCBI taxonomy): domain Eukaryota; kingdom Metazoa; phylum Chordata; class Mammalia; order Primates; family Tarsiidae; genus Cephalopachus; species Cephalopachus bancanus. The sequence goes on along the minus strand of JAPVLO010000110.1, from coordinate 4,428,754 downwards.
CAAGATTCAACATTCATTTGTTGAAGAAAAAGTTTTAACTAGGAATAAAATGGAACTGTATCAATCTGATAAAAGGGCTCTGATAAATCTACAACTAACATTATACTTAAGGGTCAAATATTCAACACTTTCCCCTTAAGATTAGAGACAAGTCAAGAAGTTTCTCACCATGTCTATTCAACATTGTCCTGGAGATTCTGGCCAACTATAAGAAAAAAAAAAAATCAAAAAAGAAGTAAAGCTGTATTCATTTACAGATAGCGTAGTGGTTTATATAGAAAATTCTAAGGAATCTACAAAGAAATCACTAGAACATCAGTAAGGATTAGCAAGGTAGCAAGATAAGTCAGTATACAAAATAAATAATATTCTTATACACTTTTAGATATTCACGAAAGAGATGAAGATGTGTGTCCACGCAAATGAAGACGTGTGTCCACACATGTTCATAGCAGCTTTTTTCATGATAGTCATAAAACTAGATAAACGTTCGTTCAGCAGCAAACAATTGGAAATGAAATTTTCTAAATGCCACTAACATTTTATATTTTTGCATCAAAAGTACAAAATACTTAGAAATAAGCTAGCAGAGTATGTGCACCATCTTTTCTCTGAAAACATGGACAAGAGAAGTTAAAAAGACCTAAGTTAATGGAAAGGTATACGGTATATATGAATTGGAAGACTCGATGCTGATTTACTTTTGCTGGACAACTCAATACTAAAGACTCAATTATGAACCTATAGCTTCAATGCAATCCCAATCAAAATCTACAGAATAAATTTTTTACAGAAATGATAAAAATTATAACAGCCAAAACAATAATTGAAAAAGAAGAACAATGTTGAGAGACTTATGCTAGCTAAATATTAAGCTAGAGTAATCAAGACAAAATGGTATTAACACTCAAGTAGATTCATAGATCAATAGTTCAATTCATAGATCAATGTGTTGCATACAGCAACACATACTGATTTTCGTCAGTGGCATCAAGACCAGTCAACGAGGGACATAAAAGCCTTTTCAACAAATGGAGCTGAAAGAACTGGATAAGCATATGGAGGAAAATAAACTTTAACCCTACTCCACACTATACACATAAAAATTAACTTGAAATAGATTATAAACTTAAGCACAAAAGATAATACTATAAAGCTTCTAGAAGAAAACATAGAAGAATAGCCTCATGACCTGTGGTAGTAAAGGTCTCTTAGAAAAAATACAAAAGGCACTTATTTTAAAAGAAAAATTATTAACAAATTGGACTTCATGAAAGTTATGAATGTCTACTTATTAAAAATCATTGTTAAGAAAATGAAAAGGCAAGACACAGAATGGGAGAAAATGGTCACAATTCACACATCTGACAAAATACCTTGCATCCAAAGTGCATAAAGAACTCAAGTAAATCGATAATGAAAAGTTAAACAATCCAATAAAAATGAACAAAAAAGTTGAGCAGATTTTTCAAAAAAGATACTCGAATGGCCAATAAATGCATGAAAGATGCTCAATATCATAAATCATCCAGAAAGCACAAATTAAAATCACAATGAGATACTACGTACGACCACCAGAAGGGCTAAAATTAAAAAGACGGAGAATATCAAACGTTGGCCAGAACGTGAAACAGCTGGATCTCTCATACATTGCTAATAGGGATTAAAATGGAACAGCCAGTTCAGAACACTAGCATTTTCTTAGAAATTTAAACATATACTTGCTATATGACCCAGCAATTCCACCTTTAGGTATTCACCAAAGAGATGAAGATGTGTGTCCGCGCAAATGAAGACGTGTGTCCGCACATGTTTATAGCAGCTTTTTTCATGATAGTCATAAAACTAGATAAATTTCGTCAGTCATAAAACTAGATAAATGTTCATCAGTAGAAAAACGGACACGCAAACTGTAATGTAGTCACACAGTGGAATACTACTCAGCTAATGAAGGCAATCCCATAGAAGAATCTCCGAAACGGTGTGTTGGATGGAAGATACCAGACACAAAAGAGCGCATGGTGTCTGGGTTCCTGTATTGAAAGTTCATGCTCATCTATCATGATAAGAATGACATCAGCGGCTGGTTATGGAATGGGGCCCGAAGGAATTTTCTAGGGTGAGGGAAATATTCCATATCTTGATTGTGGTGTTGATTCTAAGTGTATACTTTTGTCACAACTGATGAAGTTGTTCCCTGTATTCAATTCTTAGTCTCAATTTTTAAAATGTGAACTCACTTTCTACGTTCACCAAATCTTGCTAATACAGGACTCTGGAGTCTCAATAAGCCTCCCCAGTATTTTCTGAAGTTCCCAGAGTATGTCCCGTGTGCTCACAAGAAGCTCCCTTTGGCTTCCAAACAGCCCTTGCTGTTACGGTGGCTTCTGCAGGCTTCGGGGGCTTCCCTGGCTCTCCCGGCCTGGCCTCTCCCTCCTACCACATCATCCCTCTGAGTTAGATCTGGTCCCTGGCACTGAGAAAGTGGCGGGTCATTTCTTTAATCGGGTAACTCACAACGCCTCAGTAGAAGGCTCCAGGGCAGGGTCGATGGGAGAGAGTTGCCGCCGTGTCTCATCAGGTTTCTCTGTTGTTGGCCCTTGCGTTTTACTGTTGCACAGATTTTGCTGTTGCGAGTGTCATTTCTCTGGGAAACTGCTCTGTCCGCTTCTTCTTAGACCTACCTTTCTTCCCAGGGCATGTTGGGGCTGAACCAGGAGTGCAGCTGAGCAAGAGACAACCTACCATCCTCAGGAGCACGTCTGCCTCCAGGATTCTCAGCCGTCCGAGGTCTTCCTGCGCCCCGATGTTCATGCCAGCCCCAGCCCTTGAGAAGACAGAGCATCCTGGATCTTCTCCTTTCCCCATGTTTGGTCGTGGATATCCAGGGAGAGCTGGTGTGTTCTTACCTGACGCTATTGCCCTTCCTATTAGACCACCGCCATGAGCTCCTCTGTTCTTGCCCAAGAAAATCTTAGTACTCCTGCCCATGATTCCCCAGTTTTAAGTTAAGTCTGTCAACCCTTTCGTAAAGTTTGTTCAACACAAGTTTATGTCAGTGGAGTTTTGAGGAAGTGAAGGGAAGCCTGTCTGCTCTGCCCACGCGTGGACCTCGGGCCGCTCAAAGCCCTCCACACGTGAACTGGGTGTTTCCCAAACTTTACTAAAGACTGGGCCTAATAGGAGGGAAGATGAGATAGAAGGGGGGAAAGTTAACATTGGATATCAGATCCCTTGATTCCATCAGCCACCGTCCTCTTTCCAGGAATCTCTTGATTTCCAGGCTGATGGCAAACTGCTCGTGTCCCCTATAACTCTGTCTCTCTCTCTGTTTCTCTCTCTCTCTCTCTCTCTCTCCTGTCCCCAGGTTTGGCCGGAGAGATTTGAAAGTAATCAAAAAAGAAAGAAAAAACTCAGTGAATGTTGGAATTTCTGTGCCCGGAGGCCCTGCGGAGGTCCAGTCCGAAGTCCAGGCATCTCAGTTATACCCCATACTCGGGATACCTTCGGATCGGATCGCTAGCTCAGACTTGCAAACACAAGCCACTGGACGTTAGGAATGGACACAGGAAGTCCCCTCCCCACTTTCCTAGCTCCTCACGTTCAGCTATAAGGGAGATGAAAAAGCCGTGGTCCTTCCAAATCTTCTCCTCACCTCTCTGCCCTCGCCTGCCCTGAGCTCCCAAGTCAGGCAGCCAGGGCTGGACCTCCTTGACCTTGCCGTGAGTTGTGTCTGGGCAAGGTCATCATTCTGGGATGCCAAGAGTGTCCACAGGACACATACTGCTCCCACTCTGCCTTGGACATCCAGTGTCCCCATTGCAACGACTATTCTGTTGGTGTTTGTATTGCTGTGGTTGTTTTCACGTCACCACACACTCCATTTAAGAGGATGACTGAGAGGATTCCTGACATGATTTGCAACCACATAAAATGATTTCGGCTCAGAGTTCGAATGCTTGGCTTGGGTGCTGGAGCTATGATCAATAGCTGGGTTTTCACTTACTAACTGGGTGACCTTGGGCGAGTTACTTCTGCTGACTTTGAAATTTCTTGGGCAAGTTATCCCTCTACGCCTCACTGTCCTCACCTGTAAAGTGGGGATAATCACAGGACCGGTCATGGGGTAGTGAGGCTTAAGTTAATTATACAGGAAGGGCTTAAAACAGTGCCTGGAACAGAGTAAGTGCTATTTGCTTGTCAAATAAATTCCAAACATTGTATAAATTGTCTGTATGGACTTTAAATGGAGGACATTACCTAGGAAGAGAAAACAAGTTGAAGAAGCCACTCATGTGAACATTTTTAATTGAAGTAAGGGAAAAATTATACTGCCGTATACACAAGGTTGCTTTTTGCTTAGTCAACAAGAGCAGAATCTTCAACGTGGCAACATAAAATAATACCAAAGACAACATTGAAAGAAAGGTGAATGATCCAGTTGGGGTCAAGCAGTCTTCAAGAGCAGAATCTTCAACATGGCAACATAAAGTAATACCAAAGATAACATTGAAAGAAAGGTGAATGATCCAACTAGGGTCAAGCAGTCTTCAAGCAAGGGCATTCTCTTGGCTCCGCCTCCCCTCCCAGTCAGATATACAGTTGGAGGAATGAACACAAGGTCACGGGCTCAGAAGCTGCTGGAGTGGCCAGAGCACCCAGACCACCAAGGCTGGCTTGTGGGCAGGACAGAGTGGGGAGGGGCCTTCTTCAAGGTCCTCTTATGAGGCCGAGGGGACCAGACAATCCATCAAAGAATCATCATGCTTAAGTCGCGTGAAGTCGTAAAGCCAGCAGTGAAGCAGATGCGCTCCACTGCCAGCCCAAGCACCCTCTCTCTCTCCCTTCACTTTCCCCAACCCCTCCCAGCCTGATGGCGAGGCAGAGGTGCTGAGCAACCCTCCAGCTCCGTCACTGGCAGGAGGGCCCTCCTGAGGGTGGGCTCTCTGCCATGCCTGGCAAGGCTGCAGGTCAAGGAGAAAGCAGTATCATTCATTCACTCCTTCATTCATCCATAAATTTGTCTTGAGTGGCTACCATGTGCCAGACCCTGCCCCAGGCATCAGAAACATCAGAGAATCAAACCAAAAGATGATCCCAGCCACACGGTGCTGACTTTCTAGTGAAGGGAGCCAGACAAGAGCAATACACATAATACATAAGTATATTATGTGGTATGTTAAAAGGTGCTAAATGCTTTGGTAACCATAAAGCAGAAGAAAAATGGTACTCTTGGGTAGAGAACTGATTGGGCTGCAGAATTTGAAAGGGTGACAGTAAGGCAGGACAAGGACTAGGGGGAGGAGATCAAGGAAGTGACCCGGGTCCCAAATTTAAGGAGGTGCTTACACTCAGAGCCATGCAAGCGCAGGATCAGTATGTGAGACCCTAAGAAATGTAAGTGCCTCCTTAACAACTCACCAGCAACAATTCCTATTTCAGGCCCAAATAGAGGCCTTTTTGAAATTGTGAGGTTTTGGCTAAGACAACCTTTTAAAAAAATATATTGAAGGCTTTGCACTTCCTGATTCCAAAACATACTACATAGCTATAGTAATCAAAACAGTGTGGTACTGACATAAAGCTATACAAGGAGGGGCCTCCCGAAAAACTGGAATTATCTTTTGGAGTGCCGACCCCTTATAGTACACCCAGAATATCTTCCTTTGGATCAAAGGATCAGCCAAAGTTTTTATCTGGAAGTTTTGAGAAAGTTGCATCACAATTTGCATAAGACATGCCCCAAGTTGTGGCAAACAAGTGACTGATTCTCTGCACCTACCCACACCCAGCTGAGTGTTCAGCAGTTTTTGACCAAAAACAGCAGGACCCTCATGTCCGACCCTCCCTATTCACTCAATCTCTCCCTGAGTTACTTTTCTTTGTTTCCCCAGATGAAAAAACCCTCAGAGGAAAACGTTTTTGGCCAATGTAGAAGAGGTGGAAAAAAAAAAAACCAGCAGGAACACTCAAAGGCATCAAAATTGACAAGTTAAAAAACTGTCTTAACAGTGGAGAAAGCATCTCAATAGGTGTATTGTATTAAACGGTGAGTATTTTGAAGGCGACTGAAGTTTAAACATGCAAGAATAAATAGACAATTTTTAATAAATAAATGCCAGTTTTTTGGGGTCCCTTCTCATACAGACCAATAGACTAGAATAGACAGCCCAGTGGCATGGGGGAAACTCTCTCTACGTGATCAAATGAGTTTCCACAAAAGTGGCAAAACCATTCAATGGACAAAGGATGGTCTTTTCTACAAATGGTGCTGGGAAAACTGAATATTCACATGGAAAAGGACTCTGACCTTATGCCATATACAAGAAATAACTCAAGGGGCCAGGCTCGGTGGTTCAGCCTGTAATCCCAGCACTTTGGGAGGCCAAGGCAAGTGGATTGCCTGAGCCTGCGGGTTCAAGACCAGCCCAGACAACTTGGCAAAACCTTGTCTCTACAATAAATCAAAAATTGGCCGGGCATGGTAGCACGCACCTGTAGTTCCGGCTACTTGGGAGGCTGAGGTGGAAGGATTGCCTGAGCCCAGCAGGTCAATGCTGGGGTGGCCATGAGCATGCCATTTACTCTAGCCTGGGCAGTGGAGTGAGACTCTAATTCAAAAAAAAAAAATTAACTCGAAATTTATCAAAGATCTAAACATAAGGCCCAAAACTATAAAGCTCTTAGAAGAAAACATAGGAGAAATGTCATGACATTGGATTTAATAAGGATTTCTTGCATATGACATCACAAGCACAGGAAATGACAGAAAAAAATCAATAAATAGAACTATATCAAAATTTAAAACAAACTTCTATGCATCGAAGGACATGATCAACAGAATGAAAGGCTGGCCATGGAATGGGAGAAAATATTGACAAATTATAAATCTGAAAAGAGGTTACTATCCAGAAAATATAAAGAATTCCAACTCATCAGCAAGATAGTAACGCAAATACAAAATGGGCAAAAGACTTGAATAGGCATTTCTCAAAAGAAGATATACAAATTACCAATAAACACACGAAAAAGTATTCAACACCATTAGTTATTTGAAAATTGCAAATCAAAACTACAAGGAGATATCACTTCACTCCCATTAGACTAGCTACTACCAAATGAGTAAATAAATTAGAAAATCACAAATGCTGTGAGGGTGTAACAAAGCTGAACCCATATGCACTCTAGGTGGGGAGGTGCAGTGGTGCAGCCACTATGATGAACCTCAAAAAATTAAAAACAGAATTACAATATGATGCAGCAATTCCACTTCTATACCTAACGTAATTTAAGGCAAGGTTTCAAAGAGATAGTTGTATACTCATGTTCATAACAGCATTATTCTCAATAGCCAAAAAACAGAAGCAACCCAAGTGTTCATTGGTAGATGAATGGAAAAACAACATGTAGTATAACCATGCAATGGAATATTATTCAGCCTGAAAAGGGGAGGAAATTCTAACACATGCTACAACATGGACAATCCTTGTGGACATTCTGCTGAATGAAGTAAGCTAGTCACAAAAAGGAAAGTACTGATTCCATTTATATAAGGTCTCTAAAGTCATCAGATTCATGGAGACAGAAAGTTGAATAGTGGTTGCCAGGAGTGTGGAGTAAATGTTTAAGGGATAGAGTTTCAGCCGGGCTTGGTGGCTCAGCCTGTAATCCCACACCTTTGGGAGGCTGAGGTGAGTGGATTGCCTGAGCCCGCGGGTTCGAGACCCGCCTGGGCAGGCGAGATCTCATCTCTACATTAAACCAAAAAATTAGCCGGGCGTGGTAGCGTGCGCCTGTAATTCCAGCTACTAGGAAGACTGAGGCGGAAGGATCGCCGGAGCCCAGCAGGCGAGGCTGCGGTGGCCGGGAGCAGCCACTGCACTCCAGTCTGGGCGACAGAGTGAGACTCCAACTCAAAAAAAAAAACGGGGGTGGGTGGAGTTTCAGTTTTGCAAAATGAAGAGTTCTGGAGATGGATGGCAGTGATGGTTGCATAGCATAACAACGTGAATGTACCTAATGCCACTGAACTATACATTTTAAAAGGGTAAAAATAGGTCATGTGCAGTGGCTCATGCCTGTAATCCCAGCACTTTGGGAGGTCCAGGCAGGAGTATTGCTTGAGCCCATGAGTTCAAGACCAGCCTATGCAACATAGTGAGACCTCATCTCTACAAAAAATAAAAAACCAGCGAAGTGTGGTGGCTCACCTGCCTGTAGTCCCAGCTTCTCGAGAGGCTGAAACAGAAGGATCTCCTGAGCCAAGGAGGTCGAGTCTTCAGTGAGCCATGATCATACCACTGCACTCCAGCCTGGACAAAAAAGCAAGATGGTAAATTTTATGTGTATTTGACCATGTTTAACAATGATACTAATAAAAGAAGATGAAGCTTGAATAAGCGCTTGAAACTAGAAGGGATGAGGAAGTTAGTCAAGTAGACATCTGGGAGGAGAACAGACCAGGCAGAGGGTAGCAAGCGGGCAAAAGCCCTGGAGTGACAGTGTGCTTGGTGTGATAAAACTACAACCTCTCCTAAGAAGTCATACCGCATCGGTGACACTTCATGTGGCTGCTGATACCTTAGACCTTCTGGGCAACCTTAATTCCTCATGGGCAAGCTCCAGCCTATTGTCTTCCTGTTTAAGCTCCTGCAGGTCAGGCTTTGGGGATAAGCATCTTATAAAGCAGCGGTCCCCCCCCTTTTTGGCATCAGGGACTAGTTTTGTGGAAGACGATTTTTTCACAGGTCAGGTGGGAGGATGATTTCAGGATGATTCAAGCACATAACATTTATTGTGCACTTTATTTCTATTATTATTACATTGCAATATATTATGAAATAATTATACAACTCATCATTTAAAAAGAGGCATGGACGGAGTGGTAAATGAAATAATGGGCAGGGCCCGTGCGGACTAAAATAAGTGTGGGATTCTGACTTAAAGCCTGCCACCAGATGCAGCTGTACAATTGAAATACATCAACCCACTTGCCACTCACTGATAGGGTTTTGCTATGAGTCTCTAAGCAATTGGTTTACGATGGTCGCTGTGCAGTCAAACCTCACTGCTAATGTTCATCGGTATTTGCAGCTGCTCCCTAGCACTAGTATCACCACCTCAGCTCCACCTCAGATCATCAGGCATTAGACTCTCATCAGGAGCGTGCAACCTAGATCCCGCGCAAGTGCGGTTCACAATAGGGTTCCTGCTCCTAGGAGAATCTAATGCCAAAACTGATCTGACAGCAGATGGAACTCAGGAAGTAATGCAAGAGATGGGGAACAGCTGTAAATACAGATGAAGCTTCGCTTGCTCGCCAGCTGCTCAACTTCTGCCGCGTGGCCCGGTTCCTAACAGGCCACAGATCAGTCCGTGGCCCAGGAGTTGGGAACCCCTATTGTCAAGCGCATCTAAGTAGCACATCTGTCTGCAGCCGATAGGACAGACCACAAGCTTCCTGCGGCCAGCTCTTTGTTCTCATTTTCCCTCTGAACCCCAAGAGTACAAAGCTGACCCGAGATGGAAGCACCCTCAGTGGCTTTCTGATGAGCAATGTGTTTTAGACAGGAGCATGAGGAGATGGGAGAGAGAGTGACATTTCATGCTCCACAAAGAAATAAGGTCCTTGAGATATAAGACTCCAGAGACTTTGTGGACTACGTTGCTTTACCAGCTTCGGTGATAAATTAGTTTCATCCTTTCCCAGTCTGCTAATAATCAGGTCTCAGACAAATCAGTGATCAAACTTTAAAAGATGGTCTGTGAGCCACTAACCGCACAGAAGAACAATTGCACAAAAGTTTACTGTAGCCATACAAAGGGAATTTTTTTATGAACCTTTTAAATCTGCTGATCTACTTGGCGAGCAAGCGCATCAGTGGTGCATTTAAAAGTCTACGTGGAAGTAAACATTTTACTGCATGTTTGGGAAGAAGGGAAAAGTAAGCCAAGATTCATATTTTTCTAGGGCAAATGAGGTCATGTGCTTGTTTGCACCTGATCTTTCTTCCCATGGGGTCCTATAAAGATTCGTGAAGGCCCCCAACACGGCTGTTTTGCTATTCCTGGAGATTTATGGGGTTTTGGTTAAACACAATAGTAAGCATTCTCTCCAAGACAGTCCAGGAGTCAACAACTGGAAAATGGCCTTGTAACCACACAAACCAAGATAACAGTGCCCTTGCCTGAGGACTAGGTACTCAGGAACTGAGGCAAACACATCCAGAACTAGGCTGAACCTTCATGTCTAACCAGGCTCCCAGGAGAGGACAAAGGAAGTCCCCTTCTTCCTTCTCCTGATCCCTGGGCCTGTCTGGAGCTTCCAGCAGGGGCATAATGGGATACCAGGGTTGCTCTGTGTTTCCGTGTGGCTTCAACAGAGAAGCAGCCCTTGTTCAAGCGGACGTTTGCCATTTGGGCTGCTTGACATCCACTGCACCTTTCTCCCAGGGCCAAGAGTCAGCTGCTTGTCTGGGATTGACCAGTCAGGCTCCTTCACCCAGGCCCTTGATGCTTGAGGAAAGTGGTGCGGGACCGGGAGGGGGGAGGCTTTTTATTCCAGCCCTGATGCCTGGACTTCTAGAAGCTACCAGATATCTACTGTCTACTACACTATACAGATGTCTCGAACCACCTGCTTCCTCTCCTTTTTCCAAGCTTTGTTCTCTAGCCTTCCTATCCTCTCTTGAGTTGTCTGGGAGCCTTCCAGCAAATTCCTAATGTGCTGATATTTGCTGAAGCTAGTTTCAGTTGCCTGTCAGCAAAGAATCTTGATTGGTAAAGATGGGCATAGCCCCAGGGCCTGCTACTAACTCAAGCATCAAAAGTGCTCCCACCAACAGTTCAACTGCTATGGAACTGCTAGCGATTCCTAATAGAATGAAAAATTGACCTTCCACACGATCGGCAAACCTTCTCCTGGGAATATACCCAGAGAAACCTCTATTGCTCTACGAAAAAGACACTTGCACATGCGTGTTTATTGCTTTTCCATTCATAATAGCAAGAACATGGAAGTACCCCTACTTCCCATCGAAAGTGGACTGGATAAAGAAAAGGCAGTGCATTTACACGATGGAGTAATACACAGCCGTAAAGAACAAAATCATGGACTCTGCAGCAAATTGGATGGCGTTGGAAATCATTATACTTAGTGATAGATCACAGAAGCAAGGAACGACTACCACAAGTTCTCACTCGTAAGTGGGCCTAGACTGTTAATCACCTTAGCACAAGGGAAGGATTGGCAGTCACTGGGCACGGCCAGGGGAGGGAGGGAGGAAGGAAGGTGGGGACAAGTGACAACACCAAGGGCACCTGGCCCACTACCGGGGGAGTGAGAGCCAGCTAGAAGCTCAAACTTCGCCTGTGTGCGGCCTACTTATGGAGTCAATCTTCACTTGTACCCCACATCTCTAAAATAAAATTTTTAAAAATAAGTAAAAAATAGCCGGGCTCGGCGGCTCAGCCTGTCATCCCGCGCCTTTGGGAGGCTGAGGTGAGTGGATTGCCTGAGCCCGCGGGTTCGAGACCCGCCTGGGCAGGCGAGACCTCATCTCTACAATAAATCAAAAAATCAGCCGGGCGTGGTAGCGCATGCCTGTAATTCCAGCTCCTTGGAAGGCTGAGGTGGAAGGATGGCTGGAGCCCAGCAGGTCGAGGCTGCGGTGGCCGGGAGCGGCCACTGCCCTCCAGTCTGGGCGACAGAGTGAGACTCCAACTCAAAAAAAAAAAAAAGTAGAAAATAAAGTGTTCACACCCTAATCCCTAGGCAAACACTAACTTTTTCCCCAGAAGCCCTGCCTTACAGTGACCATCATTCTTCTCTGAGGGTTCAAATAAGGACCCAAGGACTGTGATTTCATTATTTCAACAACCAGAAACAATCCTCAGAATTCACAACCTTCAGAGAGATGGAGGATAGACCCAATGTTCTCTCAAGGATCCTTTCCCAACAGGATTCTCGGAGGCATCACAAAGCAAAAATGCCACAGTGCAGAATCCTGACTTTACTTTTATTTTAATTGTAGTAAAATATACATGAGGCCGGCTCGGTGGCTCAGTCTGTAAATCCCAGCACTTTGGGAGGCTGAGGTGAGTGGATTGCCTGAGCCCGCAGGTTCGAGACCAGCCTGGGTAACCTGGCGAGACCTCCTCTCTACAGTAAGTTTTAAAAAACGTATTCGGGCGTGGTAGCACATGCCTGTAGTTCTGGCTACTTGGAAGGCTGAGGCAGAAAGATCGCCGGAGCCCAGCAGGTTGACACTGGGGTGGCTGTGAGCATGCCACTGCATGTCAGCCTGGGCAACAGAGTGAGACTCCAACTCAAAAATATATAGAGACATGACATAAAATGCACCAAATGTAACCATTTCAAGTGTTAAGTTCTGTGGCATTAAGTCCATGCATATCATGTGTATCCATGACCACCACTCCAGAACTTTTTTCATCTTCCACAGCTGAAGCTCTGTCTTAGTTAAACACTAACTCCCCATTTCTTTCCCTCAGCCCCTGGCAACCACCATTCTACTTCCTGTCCCTATCAGTTTGATTTCTCTACGAATCTCATATACGTAGACTCATACAGTATTTGTCTTTCTGTAACTGGCTTCTTTCACTTAGCGTAATGACCTCAAGGCTCACCCATGTTGTAGCATGTGCCAGAATTTCCTTCCTTTTCCAGGTTGAATAATAATCTATTGTATGTATATATCACTTTTTTTACCTTATTTTATTATAAAGATGTGAGGCACAAGTCAGGCTTAGGTACATAAGTGATGTATGTGCAGGTGAAGTCTGGGCCTCCAACTGGTTCTCACTATTCCTGGTTTAGGACCAGGTACCTTCGTGTTGTTACATACTCCTCCCTTCCTCCCTCCCCTGACAGTGCCCTGTGACTGCCAATCCCTCCCTTGTGCTTTTGTGATTAATGTTCAGGTCCCACTTATGGGTGAGAACATGTAGTATTTGGTTCTTTGTTTCTGTGATAGATCACTAAGAATGACCGTCTCCAATTTCACCCAATTTGCTGAGAAGTCCATGATTTTTTCCTTCTATATGGCTGCGTAATATTCCATCATGCTGCGTAATATTCCATCACAGTGTGCAATATCCCATGCATGGCTGCGTAATATTCCATCATGTACCACATTTTCTTTATCTAGTCCATCTTTGGTGGGCAGTAGGATTGGTTCCATATTTTTGCTATTGTGAATGGTGCGGCAATAAACATGCGTGTGTAGGTGTCTTTTTTGTAGAACGATCTTTTGCACCACATTTTGTTTACCCATTCATCTGTCAGTTGACACTTGTATTACTTTCACCTTTTGGCTAATATTATGAATAATGCTGCTATGAACTTAGGTGTACAAATACCTACTCAAGTCCCTGTTTTCAGTTCTTTTAACTAAATTTACGTTTGAAGATAGCTGAATATGAGTTGCACAGCTTGCCTTCTTAAAGGGGATCTACTTGAATAATGTCTTTCTGGGTCCTTGTTACATTCAGGATACTATGATAGGTTCAAGGAATACAAAGATGGATACTCTTGGGCCCTTTCCCAGCACTCATCAGGAAGAGAAGAGGCTCCAGCACAGAAACGTCAGGAAAGTCTACCTCGCTCCCACAAGGTTCCAGACAGAAGTGCCAATAACTCTTCTAGGGTCTCTGAGAAGGGAGAGGCTGGCACAGACTGTTGGGACTCAGGGGATAGGCCATGAAGGGTGCCAGGGTGTGGAGCAGCAGCACCAGGGACCACTCTTGCGAGGACCACCCATCTTCATAAGGGCCTATTGTTTTCCCATTAGACAACTTCCAAGACAGGACTTTCCAAGGCTCCTCACCTGGGGTTCCAAATGAGACCCCTTACCTGCACCCACATGGGCAAGTCTTTGCATGAATTCTCCAAGGTTGGCAGCAAACCTTCCAGTGGATTGTGATCTTGGGTAAGTGACCAATCTCAGGTTAATGACTTGAGCTTCTGTCACCTCATAGAGTCATTGTGAATGGAACCATGCATGTAAATACCCAGGGTGCCAAAAAAGTATACATTTTAAGAAAGGAAAAAACTGTATTAAAATGTAACACTCAATATATACCAATAACAAAAGATGACAACAAGTCACAATTAACTTCTGCAATTACAAGAGGTGCTCAGAGTGGTTACCATCAGTATCCAGACACTTCTGATTACGGCGAACATCTCTTATCATAGCTTAAAATGTGTAGACATATTTTTGGCTCCCCGGTATTTATCCCAGTGCCTGGTCATAGATAGGCATGCACTGACACAGTATTGGCTATTCCTCCCAAGCCTATTAGCTTCATCTGAGAGGGAATTCTGTTTTGCCCACAGATGTATCTCCAGGGCCTGGCCTATTGCCCAGCACTTAGTAGGTATACAGTAACTATTTATCATACTCACTAATATTCACAGTTTTACAAAGGCAGACATAGGTTAGTGTGCAGAATACTGTGTGCTATTTTTCAGCAAAAAGTCCCCCTTCCAAGCATGCCTCGAGAGCACTGGGGCTAGATGCCTGCAAACTGCATTTTCACATTCTTTTGTTAGCTGGCTGATTTGGAGCTAGGTGCCATTAAAAAGCACTGGGGGGAGAAAAGGAAAGGCATGAGAAAGGGTAAAGCTGCTTTCCCCAGATTCTGAGGCTCCTTTAGCAGAAGTAGCAGTAGCAGCAGTGGAAAGGGGCCAGCAGGGAAGGAAGCAGCAGCCAAGGCAGTGACAGCGGCAGCAGTAGCAGCAGGCCAGAAAACGCAGGCCCAGATTCCTGCTCAGGCAGCTTCTTCCCAACACCAGCAGGTCTCAGGGGCACCAAACCATGGGTGCTGGCTAAAGACAGTTTCCCTATTGTTCCTCAGGCCCTGGGGTGGTAGCAGCTTCTAGTAGCTGTTACTCACTGGATAGCTTTCCCATGCTCTTCCCCCCACACACACATACTCTTTTAACACCTTTGTAATCGATCCCTTGTATTAAACTCTCTGTTTTGAAATACATGGGAGTGCTATATTGATTGGACGCCAACTGAGAGAGTTAACTTCTTCTCGAAAGGAGTGTCTAGGGGCTTCAGGGCAGTCCTACTGCCAGGGCCATTCTGGTGATGGTGCCTCTATCTGCATCTCGGCATAGCAAAGGCTGTCAGGAAAAAACCTCACGATCTTCCTGGCTCCTCTGTGATGCTGGCCGCTGTGGATGGTGGTGTTAGTTGTTCTCGGCACAAAAACGCCCTGTTATGGGTACATGAGATCTGAGCTCTCTCCAAGCCCTGTGCCCAGATGGCTGCACTCACCTGAGGGGAGAGGAATGCCTTTTTTGAAGCTGGCACAGGCAGGTGACGACCCTGCTGAGACCACTCCAGACCCATGCCTGGGCAGGGCTAGCTCTTTCCCCAAAATCTCAAGTCCCTAGCCTCCTCCCAAGTACCCCTCAGGGCTATTTTCTGGGCTGACTCAGACATTTAAGAGGAAAAGGATTTCGGTCAGGACTGATGGAATTCCTCTCAGGTGGAGGCCAGGCCAGAGCAGAACAGATTCCAGATTCAGTATAGCTTCCCATGCTGCCCCAAACCTGGCCTTCTGTTCTCAAAACATCCCCAGGCCTCCGTCGCACCGTACTGACGCCAAGCTAGAAAGCTGACCTATCCCTGCCCTCACAGGGCTCCCATGCCCGGGGACCCCCACAGCCACGAAAGCCACTAATCTTCCTCCACGTCTCCTCTCACTACATGGAGAACCCAGAAGGCTGCTCCGAGCCCTCCCCAGACTACTTGCTCCACCAATTCTCTACAGGCATCTGTGTCAACACAACGTTTTTGAAGGGTTTCAGGTACCTCTGACGAAATGCAATAAAATGAAACAAGCCACCCATCTCTGGGCCCACGAACCCTTACGGAGCTCCACGTTTCTTTTCCTGTTGTTGAGGAGAAGCCACACCACCCACTGAGTTCACTGAAACCGAGGCATCCATATTCCTGCAGAAGAGTGCACGTATGCTTGAAACCCTTAAACAACCCTCGCCATATGTGTCGATTTAAATGGAAACCAAACGGAGAAGGATTCTGACGACAGTCTGTCACTGACTGGAGCGCTACTTCCTCCAGCTAATTTATGTCTTCCGTAATCACGTTGATGCTTTTTAAAAGGCTCCACCTGTGACGGCACTTTTTTTGCCCCTACGTCCCCACTCAAAGGTCCCCAGTCCCTGCCCTAAGAGTCATTTTAAGACACCACGCTCTCATAGCACTTTATCTTCCCAGCTCTTTACCTGTATTAATTAATTAGTGCTATAAATACAACCAGCACATGACTATTCTAGAGCTAATCCGTCAATGACTCAGCTCAGGACCTGCAGGGAAATTAGGAAAATTGAATCTTTCAAAAGTTAGGCCTATGCAAAGTAACTTAGTCGATTCTGTCCTGAGGGTCAATGGGGACTGGCTGATTTAGGCTCCACCTGGGTAGAAAAGCAATTTCCTTAACAGCGAGCCAGCAACCCCGGTTAAGGTGATTCTGACCTTATAAGTAAAATATGGATTATGATTTCCTGCTGGTTGAGTGTACTAACACTTGTCGAGGGCCCACTACTGTATACACCTCATCCTGGGCTACATAATAAGTGTCAGGAGATGGTCTCAGGCTTTTCCCACTAAATTTGTTATGGTGGGGCTAAGCAAAATACAATCTATGATCAGAAATATCAATCCCAAAAATCAAGCAAAGGAAATCAGGAGACTTGGGGCTGATGTAAAAGATCATAGATTCACTGAGTCATTAAAAAAAAATTGAACATCTACAATGTGTTGCATTCCAGAGATACTAGGAATAAGATGTGGTCACCACACTTTTTGTTTGTTTGTTTGTTTTGTTTTTGAGTCGGAGTCTCGCTCTGTTCCCCAGGCTGGAGTGCAGTGGCACGCTCATGGCCACCACAGCTTCAACCTGCTGGGCCCAGGTCATCCTTCCACCTCAGCCTTCCGAGTAGCTGGAATCACAGGCAAGCACCACCACACCTGGCTAAATTGTTGTTGTGTTGTTGTTGTTGTTGTTGTTGTTGTTGCTGTTGCTGTGGAGACAAGTTCTCGACAAGTTGCCCAGAATGTTCTCAAACCCCAGGCTCAGGCAATCCCCTTGCTTCTGCCTCCCAAAGTGCTGGAATTACAGGCGTGAGCCACCGCACACAGCTGGTTTTCACTCTTAAAAGCCATACAGCCACTGAGGAAGATAAACTTGAAAGCCATATACCCAGGAATCCATCATGTCCAGAATCCAAGGTATAGGGGGAAAAGGCCCAACGAAGGGATATCCTACACTCCCCAATTCACAAGGTCATGGGTCTGTCTAGAAACAAGGCTGGAAGAAGAGAAGCTCTGTTGATTCAATCATAGGCCTCGAAGACTATCTTCGTGCCGCGCCAAACTACTTATGTTTTGTTTGGACCTTAACTCTGCATTCCTGGGTCTGAATTCTGGGTTTGGCCCTAATGGGTCCTTCTCCACATTGGACACTGGCATGGCCGGCGGGTCTTTGGCCCTGGTCTGGCCTCCTTCTGGGTCACAGGCAAATAGGGCTGAACGAGAGTGACATGAACAAGAGGTCCACTGAATTCCCATGGCTGACCTAGGAATGTCATTTCTTTAGCTCAGTGTTCTTAATTTCTTGTTAACTGCAACATAAAGAGCTCACCTCATCTGGAGTCCTACCATGAAACTGCAGCTGCAGGCTGGCATTTATGCCATGAGTAGAATTGCTTTGCTGAACTCTAATTTGCATTTGGTTTTTGCCCACCTTGCTGATTAAATACAGGAATGCTGATTCTCATAAGGCTCTGGACTAGGCTCTGGGGGATAAAGGATGCAAAAGTCTTAGACGCCACCCTGAAAAAGAGAAAGGCTGCCTGCGCCTCTGGCTGGGAGCATGGATAAACAACAACTTCAAGTCCGCAAGAAGCCCTGAATGTACAGGATAGGAGAGTCAGAATCTTCCTGCGTAGGGAGGGTGGAGAGTAGAGTTCAGCATCTTGGAAAAGACCCCCTTCCAACAGGGAGGCTTAAGCACTGCAGGGCAAGGGGAACTTGCTGGCAAGGGCAGAAATGTGCTGGGCCTACTGAGTAGTGATGACTGGGAGCCCGCTTTCAGCACCCATCCTGAAAACGCTCTTGGACTTCCAAACTTTGTAGATTTCCTTACCTCCTTCAACCAGCCCATCCTGCATTCCTCAGGCATCTTCTGACAGTAACAAAAGCAGATACAGACTCCTCCCACAGCCATCCTATAGGGAAATGATCTCCCTAAGTCGCCCCTGCCTTCCTACTCCTCCTGTAACCCTGTGGTCCAACTTTATTCTGAGGCAGCCCCCCTGGGTAGAAAGAGATGTGTTTTCTCCCTGCCTCCCTGGTGCAACAAGCTACTTTCTCATAAAAGAGTCTAAATGTTCAAAGATGTTTCACCCATCTATCTTCACGTGGAAAGGGGAAAGTCCTAGAATTCAGCGAGGTCATTCCAAGCAACTACAAGTTGACAGCTGTGAAACTGTCCAAGGAAACTACCAACTTCCATTGTCTTTTTTATTTTTTTTTGAGTTGGAGTCTCACTCCGTCGCCCAGGCTGGAGTGCAGTGGCTGCTCCCAGCCACCGCAGCCTCAACCTGCTGGGCTCCAGTGATCCTTCCGTCTCAGCCTTCCAAATAGCTGGAACTACAGGCGCATGCTACCACGTCCGGCTAAATTTTTTTTGATTTACTGTAGAGATGAGGGCTCGCCAAGTTGCCCAGGCGGGTCTTGAACCCGCAGGCTCAGGTAGTCCACTCACCTCAGCCTCCCAAAGCGCAGGATTACAGGCTAAGCCATCGAGCCCGGCTTCCATTGTCTTAAAGTATTTAATTCCACCATAACAATGAATTCTCAGGCTGGAGGGAGCTCTGGACACCACACAGAGTCTATAAGAGACGCCCACTGAGGTTGTTGAGGCACAGACACCACAACCTGCCTGTGGACATTCCCTCACATTTTACCTGCTTGGAGGAGACACTGTTTTGTTGGTGCCCAGTCAAGGCCAGATGCTTTCAGGAAGGCGACTGTCAGAGATCTTCAGGAATACCAAACGGACCCCAGCCTCCTCCAGTACATGGAAATCCTGCTATCTCCAAACACATTTTCCCCCAACTTTATTGAGGTTTGATTGACAAATAAAAATTGTATGTATTTAAGGTGTACAATATAATGATTTGACATTCATAAGTACTGAGAAAAGATTACTACAATCAAGCTAATTAACATATCCATCACCTCCCATAGTTACCCTTTGTGTGTGGGTGTGTGGCGAGAACACTTAAGATCTCCTCTCTTAGCAATTGCAAGTTTACGATGCATTATTAACGATAGTCACCATGCCTTACCTTAGAGCTCCAGAATTTACTCATCCTGCATAATAGAAACGTTGTACCTTCCAACAACATGTCTTCATCACTCCCACCCACCCCCAGTCACTGGTAACCACCATTTGACTCTCGGTTTCTATGAGCTTAACTTTTTTGGATTCCACAAATAAATGAGACCCCGCAATGCTTGTCTTTTGGTGTCCACCTTATTTCACCAGGTATAATGTCCTCCAGGTTTATCCCTGTTGTGGCAATGACAGAATCTCCTTCTTTTTTAAGACTGAATAATATTCTGTTGTTTGTATGTGTGTTTGTACAAACATATCACAGTTTCTTTATCCGTTTGACTGTTGTCTTAGTGCTTTTTTCTGTTGTTATAACAAGAACACCACAGACTGGATAACTTATGATGAATGGAAATGTATTGGCTTACAGTTTGGGAGGCTAGAAATTCCAATACCAAGGTGCGGGCACCTTGCAAGGCTGCACTATCCTATGGCAGAAGATCAGAAAGGCAAGAGCGGGCAAGAGAGAGAGGCAAAAGAAAGCCAAACTCACCTTTTTATAAGGAACCGCTCCTTCAATAATAAATCCTCTCCCAAGATAAAAGCATTCATCTATTCATGAGGCAGAATCCTCATGGCCTAATCACCTCTCATTAGGGCCTCTCCCACTGGGGTAAGTTTCCAACACATGCTTTTGGGAGGACACATTCAAACCACAGCGACTGTCAATGGACACTTCAGTTGATTCCATTTCTTGGCTACTGTAGATAAATCTGCAATGAACATGAGAGCACAGTTATCTCGACGAGATGGTTATTTTATTGCTTTTGGCCACGGATCCAGATGAGACATTGTCGTATCATATGGTAGTTCTATTTTAAATTTCTTTATGAACCTCTATACTATTTTCCACAATGACTACACCAGTCTACATTCCCACCAACAGTGTATAATAGCCCTCCTTACAGGTATGAGGTGATATCTCATTAAAGTTGATTCGCAGTTCCCTGATAATCTGTAATGTTGGCAATCTTTTCATATACCTGCTGACTATTATATCTTCTTTGGAGAAATGTCTATTCAGGTCTTTTGCCGTTTGTTCAACAGGTTTTTTGTTTTTCTGCTATTGAGTGATGTGAGCTCTTGATAGATTTATTAACCCTTTATCAGATGTATGGTTTACAAATAATTTCTCCCAAATCTTAAGCTACCTTTTCGTTTTAATTGCTTCCTTCACTGTGTAGAAGTTTTTAGTTTGATGCAGCTCCATTTACTTAATTTGCTCTTGTAACCTAAGCTTTTAGGAGTCATATCCAAAAAATTATCGCCAAGACCAATGTCAAGGAGCTTTCCCCTTACATTTTCTTTTAAGAGATTTTTTTTGGATTCAGGCCTTATTTAAGTCTTTAATCCACGTTGAGTTGATTTTTATATATGGCATAAGGGCTCATTATCATCCTTTTGTATGTGGATATCCAGTTTTTCCAGCTCATTTATTGAAAAGACTTCCCTTTCCCATTACGCATTCTTGCCCCATTGTATATTTTTGTTAAAGATTAGTAGACCATATATGCATATATATGCAGATTTGTCTCTGGGTCCTCTATTCTATTCTACTGGCATATGTTTGTCTTTATGCCAGTACCATACCATACCATTCTTACTACTTAGCTTTGCAATATAATTTGAAACTAAAAAGTATGATGCCTGCAGCTTTGTTCTTCTTTTTCAAGATTGCTCTAGCTATTTGGGGTCTTCTGTGGTTCCTGTAAGATTTAAGATTGTTTTTTCTATTTCTATGAAAAATGTCATTGGAATTTTGATAGGGATTGCATTAAAACTATAGATCACTTTAATAGGATGGACATTTTCACAATGTTAATTATCCCACTCCATGATCACAGGATATCCTTCAATTTATTTGTATCTCCTCCAATTTCTATCATCAATGTTTTATAGTTTTCAGTGTACAGATCTAAGAAATAATGTACAGCTCTTACCTCCTTGGTTAAATTTATTCCTAAGTATTTTATTATTTTTGAGGTTATTTTAAATGGGATTTTTTTTTTTTGAGTTGGAGTCTCACTCTGTCGCCCAAACTGGAGTGCAATGGCATGCTCCCGGCCACCACAGCCTCGATCTGTTGGGCTCTGGTCATCCTTCTGCCTCAGCCTTCCAAGTAGCTGGAACTACAGGTGTGCACCACCCCGCCCGGCTAATTTTTTGATTTATTGTAGAGATGAGGTCTCGCCAAGTTGCCCAGGCAGGCCTCGAACCCGCGGGCTCAGGCAATCCACTCACCTTGGCCTTCCAAAGCGCAGGATTACAGGCTGAGCCACTGAGCCCGGCTTGTAAATGAGATTTTTTAATTTCCTTTCTCTAATAGTTTATTTTTAGTAGATAGAAACACAACTGATTTTTGTATATTGATTTTGTATCCTGCAACTTTAGTAAATTCATTTATTCATTTTAACAGGTTTATTTTGTGAAGCCTTTAGAATTTTCTATATATACTCTAAGATCATGTCACTTAAACAGACCGTCTAACTTCTTCTTTTCTTATTTAGATGCCTTTTATTTCTGTTTCTTGCCTAATTGCTCTGGCCAAGACTTCCAGTATGGTGTTGAAAGAAGTGGAAAGAGTAGACATTTTTATCTTGTTCCTGATCTTAGAGGCAAAAAAATTGAACTTTGTACTGCTGAGTATGATGTTAGCTATCTTGTCATAAATGGTCTCTATTATGTTGAGGCACATTCCTCTATACCTAATTTATTGAGAGTTTTGTTTTTGTTTTTGTTTGAGTTGGAGTCTCACTCTGTTGCCCAGACTGGAGTGCAGTGGCCGCTCCTGGCCACTGCAGCCTCGACCTGCTGGGCTCCAACGATCCTTCCGCCTCAGCCTTCCAAGTAGCCGGAACTACAGGCACACGCTACCACGCCCAGCTGATTTTTTGATTTATTGTAGAGATGAGGTCTCACTGCCCAGGCGGGTCTCGAACCTGCGGGCTCAGGCAATCCACTCACCTCAGCCTCCCAAAGGCGTGGGATTACAGGCTGAGCCACCGAGCCCGGCGAGAGTTTTTATTATAATATAATATTGAGTTTTGTCAAATGCTTTTTTGCATTTATTGAGATGATCATATAGTTTTTATCTTTCATTCTGTTGGTGTGGTGTCACATTTATTGATTTGCATATGTTGGCATGTCCTTGTAGCACAGGAATAAATCCCACCTGATTATGGTAACCTTTTTATCTTCTTCCCTCCCCCCCCGGTTTTTTGGGGTTTTTTTCTCTCTCTTTTAATTTTTTTATTTTAAAGATGTGGGGTACAATTCAGGATTAGGTATACAAATGTTCATTATGCAGGTACTCTTGTTGATGAAGTGTGTTCCCCCTCCCCTGGCAGATTCCCACTACTGCCAATCCCACCCCCCATCCCACCCTGCACCCGGCAGTTTCCCACTACTGCCAATCCTTTTCTTATAGTATTACAATAATTGTTCAAGGTCTGCTTATGAGTGAGAACATGTGATACTCAGTTCTTTGTTTCTGTGATACATCACTCAGTATTATAGACTCTGAGTCCATCCAGGTTGCTGTGAAGTTCATGATTTTGTCCTTCTTTATGGCTGCGTAATATTCCATCATGTATATGTATCACATTTTTTTAATCCAGTCCTCATTTGATGGGCAGCATGGTTTGTTCAATATGCTGGTAATTCAGTTCACTAGTATTTTGTTGAGGATTTTGACATCTATGTTCAACAGGGATATTGGCCACTAATTTTATTTTATTATAGTGTCCATGTCTGGCTTTGCTATTAAGGTAATGCTAGCCTCAAAATATGAGTTTGGAAGTGTTATCTACTCTTCAATTTTTTAAAAATACTTTGAGAAGAATCGGTATTCATTCTTTTTAAAATTTTTAATAGAATTCACCAGTTCAATCATCTGTATCTGGGTTTTTCTCTGCTGGAAAATTTTTGAATACTGATTCCGTTTTCTTAATTTTCATTGGTTAGTCTGTTCTTATTTTCTAGTTCCCTATGACAGTCTTGACATGTTGTATGTCTTCATGATTCAGTCATGTTTTATATTTCTAGGATGTATCCATTTCTTCTAGGTTGTTTGTATATGAATGTTTATGGTAGTTTTTCATGATCTTTTTATTTTAGTGGTATCAGTTGCAATGTCTCCTCTTTCAATTCTGATTTAAGTGTTCTCTTTTAGTCTTGGTTAGTCCAGCTAAAGGTTGTCAATTTTGTTTATATTTTCAAACAACCAACTCTCAGTTTTATTAATTTTTATATTGTTTTTCTAGTCACGATTTCACTTACTTCTGCTATGATTTTTGTTATTTCCTTCCTCTGCTTACTTTGAGCTTAGTGTGTTCTTCTTTTTCTAGTTCCTTGAGATTACATGTTAGGTTGTTTGAGTTTTTTCTTAATGTAGACATTTATCTACATAAATTTCCTCTTAAACTTCTTTTGCTGCATCCCATACGTCTTGTTATGTTTAGTTTCCATTTTTGTTTGTCTCAAAATATGTTTTATTTCTTATTTGACCCACTGGTTGTTGCTATGGTCTGAATGTTTGTGTATCCCTTGAAATCCCAACCCCCAAGGTGATGGTATTAAGAAGTAGGACCTTTGCGATGTGATTTGCAAAAGGATAAGTGCCCTTATAAAAGAGACCTCAGAGAGCTAGATAGCTCTTTCCTCCATAATAAGTTACAGTGAGAAGACATTAGACTATAAAGAAAATAGGCGCTCACCAGACACTGAAACTTTCAGCGCCTTAATCTTGGACTCCTCAGCCTTCAGAACTGTGAGAAATAACTATTCATTCTGAATTACCTAGTTTGTGACAGTTTGCTATAAAAACCTGAACAAAGTCAGTTGTTCAGAAGGATGATGTTCAACTCCCACATATTTGTGAATTATACAGTTTTCCTCCTTACTGATTCCTATTACCATTGTGGTCAGAAGAGATACTGTTCCTGAATAAACTAGTCCAGCTGCTTCTCTTACAGTCAATCAAAGAGACAGAAACAGGGAGAAAAGGGGTTTATTTCTGCAACCAGGTTATAGGGAGACAGGTAATATCCTTACCAAAAAAACTGCTCAAAATTTGTACAGTTTCCTCAGAATTTATATTCCGTAGCCCCTCACCCACCCCTGAGGCTAAATTAACAAGGGCATGACTCAAGACCTCTTAATAATCCCTTCACCCGCCCCTGAGACTCAATTAACAAGGCCTACTGGCAGTTTCAGCATGACCCCAGATCTAATAATCAAACATGAGAAATGTTAGAAACCCCCATTCCCAAAGCCTTGGTCTATAACAATACTTGATAAGATTTCAATCTTACATTTGTTAAGATTTTTTTTGTGTGGCCTAATACACAATCTATCCTAGAGGATATTCCATGTTTGCTTGAGAAGAACATGTATTTGGTTGCTATTGGATAGAATGTTCTGTATATGTCTGCTAGGTCCATTTGGCCTAAAGTGTAGTTCAATAAGTTTTTCACTTAAAGTCTATTTTAGCTGATATAACTATAGCCACCCCTGCTCTCTTTTGTTTACCATTTACCTGAAATTTCTTTTTCCATCCCTTCACTTTCAGCCCAAATGTGTCCTTAAAGTACAGTGATTCTCTTTAAGGTCACATATAATTAGATATTTTTTTAAATATCCATTCAGCCACTCACCAGACTATGAAGAAAATAGGCCCTCACCAGACACTGAAACTCTCAGTGCCTTAATCTTGGACTTCTTAGCCTCCAAAACTGTGAGAAATAATTATTCATTCTTGATAAGCTACAAAGTTTGTGACAGTTTGCTATAAAAACCTGAACAGACAAACTCGGTTGTTCAGAAGTATGATGTTCAACTTCCACATACTGATTGGAGAAATTAACCCATTTACATTTAAGGCAACTATTGATGGATAAGAACTTACTATTGCCATTTTGTTCATTGTTTTCTGACTGTCTTGTAGTTCCTTTGTTCTTTTCTTCCTCTCTTGCTGCCTTCTTTTGTGACTTGATGATTTTCTATAGTGGTATGCTTTGAATTCTTTTCTTCATCAGTTGTGTATCTACTATAGGTTTTGGTTTGTGAATACCATAAGACTTATGTGAAACATTTTACACAAGTCTATTTTAAGCTAATAACAGTTTAACTTTGATCACACACAAAAACTCTCCACTTTTATTTCTCTCCCCACACTTTATGCTTTTGATGTCACAATTAACTTTTTTTTTTTGAGTTGGAGTCTCACTCTGTCACCCAGACTGGAGTGCAGTGGCCACTCCTGGCCACCACAGCCTCGACCTGTTTGGCTCCAGTGATCCTTCCGCCTCAGCCTTCCAAGTAGCTGGAAATACAGGCGCGCACTACCACGCCCAGCTCATTTTGATTTATTGTAGAGATGAGGTCTCACCAAGTTGCCCAGGCAGGTCTCGAACCTGCGGGCTCAGGCAATCCACTCACCTGAGCCTCCCAAGTCGCGGGATTACAGGCTGAGCCACTGAGCCCGGCACAATTAACTTTTTATATTGTGTATCCATTACCAACTATTATAGCTATAGCTATTTTTATACTTTTGATTCCTATATCACCATTAGAGTATTAGAGTATTCTGAATTTGACTATAGATGGTCTCTCACTTAAAATGGTTCAACTTATGATTGCTCAACTTTACAATGGTTTAAAGTAATACATAAGCTGGGCTCGGTGGCTCAGCCTGTAATCCCGCGCTTTTGGAGGCTAAGGTGAGTGGATTGCCTGAGCCTGTGGGTTCGAGACCTGCCTGGGCAACTTGACGAGACCTTATCTCTACAATTAATCAAAAATCAGCCAGGCATGGTAGCGCGTGCCTGTAATTCCGGCTACTCGGAAGGCTGAGGCGGAAGGATCATCAGAGCCCAGCAGGTCGAGGCTGCAGTGGCTGGGAGCAGCCACTGCATTCCAGTCTGGGTGACAGAGTGAGACTCCAACTCAAAAAAAAAAAAAAAGTATTACATGTTTAGTAAAAAACAATACTTCAATGCAGTATTCAATAAATTACATGAGATAATCAACACCTATAAGATGAACAGGAGGTCAAAGTTGTGGTGAGCCACAATCATGCCACTGCATTCCAATCTGGGCAATAGGGCAAGACCCCAACTCAAAATAATAATAATAATAACAAACAAAATAAAATGAGCTTTGAGTTGGATTATTTTGCCCAAACATAGGCTAATGTAAGTGTTTTTAGCTTGTTTTAGGTAGCATAGATCAACCTATGATGTTCAGTAGGTTAACTGTATGACATACTAAAAGCATTTCAACTTACAATATTTTCAGCTTATGATAGATTTATCAGGGCACACCCCATCATAAGTCAAAGAGCATCTGTATATATTTACCTTTAATTTGAGCTTTATAATTTTATATATTTCGCATCACTAATTAGTGTCCTTTCATTTCAGAACTTTCTTCAGCATTAGGCAGGCCTAGTGGTGATGTACTTCATCTTTTGTTTATCTTCGAAAGTCTTTCTCTCTCCTTCATTTCTAAAGGACAGCTTTTTCAGGTAAAGTTTTGTTGTTGCTGTTTTTTAGCACATTGGCAGTATATTTTTTTGCACATTGAATTTGATATATTTGATGATATCCTACTGCCTCTTGGCTTTTGCTGAGAAATCCATTGATAGACTTACAGAGGTTCCCTTGTATGTGACCCATCTCTTTTCTCTTGTCTTTTCAAAATTCTGTTTGTCTTTAATTTTTGATAACTTGATTATAATGTGCCCCATTGGAATCCTCTTTAGGTTGAAACTGTTTGGGGACTTTTGATCCTCATGTATGTGGATGTTTATGTCCTTCCCAATATTTGGAAAGTTTCCAGTCATTATTTCTTTAAATAAGGTTTTGCCCTTTTCTCTCTCTCTCTTCTCTTTTCAAGATTTCCCTTATGTGGAAAATTTTATTTCTTTTGTTGGGGTCTTATAAAACCTGTAAACGTTCTGTGTTCTTTCCAATTTTTTTTTTTTTCTCCTTTGACTGGATAATTTCAAATGACCTACCTTCAAGTTCACAGATTCTTTCTTCTTCTTGACCAACTCTGCTGTTAAAGCTCTCTATTGCATTTTTCATTTTATTCATTGTTTCCTTCAGGTTCAGAATTTGTTTGGAACTTTTACATGATTTCTATCTCTTTGTTGAGCTTCTTGTTTTGTTCATGCATTGTTTTTCTGATTTAACTGAGTTGTTTATCTGCACTTTTTTGTAGCTAGCTGAACTTCCTTAAAACAATTATTTTAAATTCTTTATCAGGCAATTTTTATAGATCTTTGTTTCTTTGGGATCAGCTAGTGGGAAATTATTCTGTTCCTTTGGTGGGGTTAAGTTTCCTTAACTTTTTTTAATGTTTATTTAAGTCTTTCATTGATGACTTTACATTTGAAGAAGCAGTCACCTCCTCCAAACTTGAGGAGAGAAAAGCCTTTACCAGTCAACCTGGCTAGAAATTCTAAGTCTTCTCAGAGATTTTCTATGGAAGAGCCCATTCCACCCCTCTTTGTTCCCTTTTTGAGGAGAATTCTTAAGATTTTATGCCTTCTCTCAATTTTACAAAGCTATGGTGGATACTGAGAACCTCCCTTTTGTTTTCCCCAGGGCAGTGCTCTGAAATGCTCAAGTCTGTGCACCTTTTCCCAATTCCACAGAGTTTAGCTAGACAATTACATATGCTTGTTAGCCATCTGCAAAGGCTCACCTTTGCTTTCCAGGGGTGCACACAGGGAGTCAGTCGTAACTGGAGAGACAGGTGAAGTCTATGGAGAATCGAGGTACACATGAGTCAGTTGTAGGGATGGAGATCCATCCGCAAGTCATCCCAAGTAGCTTGTGGGCAGCCTCCCTGCTGAATTCTGCGATGCAGTTCGTAGAACTGTGGCCCTTTGCTGAGTGCCATGGTCTGGTTGCCATAAGTCTCCACCTTCCTTCCCTGTTCTCGGTTTCTCCCAGTCATCCACCATGCTTATCTCCTCAGTATTCTAGATAGCACGAGAAAAAAGTGAGCCTCTTGGACAGAATTTCACAGAGCTGGAGAACCTGGGCACTCATTCACTCCTCTCACTTTACCCCCTGGAAGGAATTGCAGGCTGAGGGAGTCTCTCTTGTCATTGGGCTATGAACTTTTGGGGGAGAGAAGATGCAGGTAAGTTGAAATTGTTCCTACTTTTTGAAGAGATCTATTCTCAGACTTTATGATTCAACCGCACGTTGGAACTTCCCCTACCGGATGCCCAGATTCCCAGAGGTACTCCAATCCTTGGGTGGTCAAAATCAGTGCACTGTGGCAGAAAATTCACATTTCGCCATCTTGCTGACATCATTTTTCTCCACTTCCTCTTCTGTCTAAAGTCTCCTATGCCATCCGGGGGTATTTCTCAAGGTCACCTACCCATGTCATCAGTGCCTTCTATGAACGGCCTGTTGTTGAGGGGTTTTCCCAAGATCACGCATGAAGTGGTGCTGCAGCCCAGCTCTCATGTTCTCAGAACAGGAGACCTAGTCAAAGAAAAATACAAGATTTAAGCCCAGAATCCACTTCAGTAGCATTCATAGCTTCCAACTGAAGAAAGCTAATTATCCGCACCCACTCTTGCTTAAAACAGCAACATTCAAAAAGAAGTGAGCAGCTCATCTCCAAAGATGTGTAAGCAGAGGCATGGGGACTATCTGTTCTGAGCCAAAGATATTCTAGTTTTGTGCTACTACCAATATGGTCCGTGGACAAGCTGCATCAGCATCACCTGGGACCTATTAGAAATGCAGACTTTTGTTAGAAGTGCTCCATTCCAGATCTACTGAATTAGAATCTACTTAATCAAGATCCCCAGATGATACATGTGTACATTAAAGTTTGAGAAATGTTGGTTCCCAGCCACAGTTGCACATTAGAGTCACCTAGGCAATTTTAGTTTTTAAATATCAACACCCAGACCCCATCCACAATCAAGTGAATCTTTGTGATTGGGACCCATACATTTGTATTTGAAATGTTCCCAAAGGAATTCTAATGTGGCATAGTGAGAATGTCCTGCACTTCATATCCAGCTGAATTTGAGACAATTTCCTTCTCTTTCTTATTATTTTTCTACAGGTAATACATGAACACAACTTTCTAAAAGTCAAAGATTATAAAGTAGGGTGACTTTGATGCCCTCATTTTCCACTCCAAGAGCAATCATTTTGTTACCAGTTTTTTGTGTCTTTCCAGAGCTCTTCTATGCACGGTCAAAGATATACATAATATATATTATTCTTCCTTATATATGCAGTGGTATTATACTATGCATGGTGTTCTGTGGCTTGCTATTCTCACATAACAGTATATCTTAGAAATTGTTCCATGGCAGTCAACCTAATTCTGTCTCAGTGCTTTTTGAGAGCAGCATACTACTCTATTTTATGCACATAATTTATTCATCAGTCTCCAATTAGTGGATGTTCAGGTTGTTTCCAATTTTTTACTATCTCAAACAATCTGCAATAAACAGTACATGAAATAGCACTTATTTTGGTCACTCTTTCCCTCTTTTCCTACATTTTCTTCCAAAGTATTTATCAATTCCACCTCAGGGTGACTACACAATTTACCATACAGACTTGGACACTTCTAATAGCAGAAGTGAGAACTATGCTCAGTTCTACTAGAACATAAAATGTGACTATTCCAGGCAACCAGGATATATGGTCACCCTACCTGATTTATTATTCAGTCCTTGTTTTCTTGTTTATCATCTGACTTCCCCACCAGATTATAAGCTCCTGGAGGGTAAGAACTAGTCTGTTTTGTTCACTGCTATTTATTTATGCAGTGCCCTGAACAGTGTCTGGAATGGAGCAGAAGCTTATTAAATAACTGATGAATTAAAATTAAATATCTCTGAATATCATCATTGGCACATGTGTGAGAATATCTTTGGGCTACATTCCTACAAGTTGAATGGCTGAATCAAAGGGTACATGCATCTTACTATTATTATTATTTTTCTTTTTTTAGAGACACATCTCACTATGTGGCCCAGGTGGCATTCACATTTCTAAATTCAAGTGAACCTCCGACCTCAGTTTCCCAAGTAGCTGGTGGTACGTGCCTCTCGCAACTTGGCACATATCTATATTGTACTCCATGGAGTGTGTGCTAATCAACACGCCCATCAGCAGAGAGGGTGGGACTTCTGTCTCTGTTGATCTGCATGGCCAGCCCGTGGGCATGCGCACACAAATATGCATGTGCGCACACACGTCCATACCCAATGTGCTACACACAGGCACACACAGAGCCCTGCTGCTACAGCGCTGCCAGGCCCCAGTGCTGAAGCTCCTGACTTCCAGAGCACATGTTTTGGTGCTGTGAGAGGTGAGCTCACCGACGAGTGTGTCCGGTCCATCCTCCCTTCTCCCCAGTAACCCTCCCGGGAAGGATCAACATTTACAAATTACCTTCGAAGCCCCTGGCTATCAGACACAGCACGGGAGCACCCTGTGCAGGCCTGGCTCAATAAATGTTTAATTAATTAATCAATCAAGTCAAATCAAAGATTACGTTGATTATCTAGATATTTTTATCCGTATAGCACTAGGCAACGCGTTAATTGCTTTTTCTCTTTTTTTAAAGTTTTGTACTGAAATGATAATATGTTTTGGAATTTTGTAGATCTAGCCTCCAGAGGTCAAAAGCCTGATAAGTATGAAATATTCCCAGGTGTCCTCAAGAGCAGATTGCTGCAAAAGCAATAGTCATTATCCTAGAAGTCAATGCCTTAATGTTACCATAATGCTGAGGTATAAAATACTCTGACGTATGATGGGGCAGCTAAAATCCGCAAAATAAAAAGCCAAACTTGGAGCACCTGCCTCAGCACTATTTTCCCCACTGTGGATGTCCATACATACACGCATCATAAGGACAAAGGATTGTGTTACTGTATGAGATTCTTAATTGTGCCTCTCCCTGTGGGATTCTGTCTGAATCTCGGCATGTCGTAGCTCTGTAAGAAAATATTATGTTGAGTAAAATGCAGGAGAGTAAAAATCTGGTAATCAAATAACCACAGTGAGGAGAAGTGCAATGCGGCTCCTGTGCCTAATAAATCTCCCATGGATAGTGGCGATTTCTAGAAAACCCCATCCAAGAGCCTTGTGGAGCTCCACGTTGTGTTTCGTAAGTGTCCCCACGTCGTCACTTAAGAGTCATAAATCATCTGCCTTACTTTCATTTACAGATCACAAGATGCTGAGATCTTGTGCTGTTTACTTTTAGCCATAAATATTAGACTAGGCCTTTCTGGATATGAATCTGGTTGTAATCATGCTCTTGGTGGATCTGGGGCAGAATAAAGTCATGGCATCCTGAGGGCCCTCTCTGCAGAATCCACAACTAGGCGCCCAGGGAAGGCACATCTAGAACCTGCCGTCACTCTGTTGCTAGCAGCGGCTCAGTTCAAATAGGCTCAGGACCTCAGGGAGGAGCAGTATGCAGAGCAGGAAGGCCTTGCAGGTTCAAGACAACTCGAAATTTTGGTAACTTCCAGAAGTTGCAAAAAATAATTCACAAAAGCATGTTCCCCTCACTTTCTAAAGATTTGCCTTTGGTTTTTAAAAAGCTCTTTTGGGTTGAGTTAGAGCACTCACTCACACATTCGTCTGGGAGGCGGTGATCTGGCAGCAACCCATGGTTGAGAGGCTGCCAGGAGGACTCCAGCGGCTCGTCGAGGCCTCCGATTCCTTGCAGTCTGAGCCCGAGCGCAGAGATGCGTGATCCCGACCATAAGCGCTGCCTTCACAGGCTGTCGGGGAGTGTGAACTGAGGACAGCAGAGCTGGCTGGCAGACCCACAATAGCCACTTCCTCCTCCACCCACAGCGCTGCAAACACTCTGAAAGATCAATCGCTGTTGCTTCAGAATTTCCCTCTTCTCAACACTGTCAACACACATTCAGCCACACATAGTGTATAAACGAGTCCACAAATACACAAGCCAACACACACATTCATCAAATGTCAACCCTCACGGTCTACTCAAAACCTTCAAATGGTGCTAAACACCCAAAAGGTGGTAAACTCGAACCTGACGAAGGATCGATGCCCACTGGCTCTCGAGGAGCCCGAAGTCTAATCAAGGCTTTGGGGACTCTGATCTGGGGACCCTGCAGCCACGCAGAGACATGTGTGCCTTTTGAAAGCCCGGATCACCTGTGAGGGAATGTGCCTTCAGGGTTTGGGTGACAGGCCACGAATCAGAAAGCGCAGAAGTGGTGTCCAGAAGAGCAGGATTGCGAGGCATGGGCTCCAGCGCAGGTACTGCTCCCCTGTGGGACCCATATCTTCACCCATGACTCATCTCCCATCAAGTGCCATGGTACGACCTCTTAACAGATGGCATTTCTGGAACAACTCCATTCCAAATTGCCTGTGTCTGTCTGTTTTAAAAAGAAGAGGCAGAGCTGTCTTTCCCGGGAACTCTAACCAGCAGACTCTCAAGCATCATGGGAAAAATACAGCTTTGGCATCAGCTAGGCTTGGGTTCAACCTCTGGCTCTGTCATAAACACCTAGGTGACCTTAAACAGGATTCAGAACCTCTACTTTTGATTTCTTAATCTGTAAAATGGGGATGATGACATTCACGCCCTTGAGTTTGTCGTGAGCATTAAAGATGGTGTATATAAAACACTGAGTGTCCAATCGGAGTGTGGTTCATGGAGGCGAGGGAGAGGCCAACAGTCATTCCATTGGGCGGAACACTCAGTCTCCTGTGGTCTCTCCTACTGCGGGACCACTTTCCCCAGGACCCTCTGGAAAGCAGAATTCAGACCAATGTGCTTTGGTAAAGGATGATAGCTTTGGAATTGATCGTGGAAAAGGAAAGTGAGCCGGTAACATTTGGAGTGAGGCAGCGGATAAAGCGCTATGTGGGCAGGAAGAAGAGGAGGCTTAAGTTGAGAGACCCTGTACTAAGTGTCCCCCGTCCAGCTCAAAAAGAGAGGAATTGATAGGTGACTACCTAGAGAGACACTACTGAGGTGCCTCGAGCCTCACTGACAGTGTTCTCCCCAGCAAATCTCCACCCCCGATCTTCATGCAAATGTCGTAGAGCTTCAGCAGTAGACCACACACACACACACAGTCACCAGCCAGCTCCTCTCTATCCCTGCACAGTATCTTCCGAGACAACTGAAAAACCAGTGGAGGTCTCTGGAGACCTAGCAGGGCTACGGGGAGGAGCTTCACTTCTTCTACACGGGGATGAACTGAGAGGACCTGATGCCCCTAGGTGGGGTATGCCCACTCCGTCACACAGGCAATTGAGAACATCACCTGTCATCATCATCGTTTTGGTCCAGGAGGTCAGAGGTGAGCATACAATGGAGAAGTTGCCAGGCAGATTCCCAGAGCAGGAAAGCAGAAATTGAAAGAGGCTTCTGGGAAGCCAATTTAGAAATCTAAATGACGTGTTAAGAAGGAGATAAGAGGGAGAAATGTCATTTCATACTTCTTCCTGGAGAAAAAAAATATACCTGTTTAGAGGAGATACTTTGATAAGTTGCCTGTGGTGTGAAGGTGACACCCAGGGAGCATGTTCAAGTAATAAAGATAGCAAGCAAACTGCCTTCTAAAGAGAATCCTACTGACGGGGGCTGGGGTGGGGGGTTGCTGGGTTTCATTGGGTTTGGGTTTGTGAGTTTGAGGGTAGGGAAGAACTGAACAGCTTGACATAGAAAGGACAAAAATTTTGCATCTTGACGTGTTGAAGAGCCGTGTGATTGGGCACTGCCTAGAGGATGGCTGGGAATGACCAAGAGTGGCCATTGGTAACCAGAAATTCCTATTGAGGATGCTACAGAGTCTTTGTGTCCTGACCCCAGAGGGAAAACTTTTTCTCTACTTGCAACACTTCTACCATGAAATGTGTGGGTTTTCCACATCAAGTAGTTTTCCATTTCTCTGTGGACACCAAATGGGTATCCAGTGATTCATTTCTTACCTTAACTGCCAAGAGATAGTGTCAGACCCCACAAGACTTCCCCCCATTTCAGATTCCAACTGCATGTAGTGGATCCCCAGGTCACCCACACTTCTGTTAGACTTTGCTACAATTAGGGGATCCCATGACCCCCTCCTGAAGTTCAATAATTTATTGTAACAGCTCACAGAGCTCAGGGAAATACTTTACTTACTGTTACCAGTTAATTGTAAAGGATGCAAATAAACAGCCAGATGAAGTATGTAAGGAGAGATCTGGAAGGGGCAGGAGGTCTGCAGGCACTCCTGTGGTGAACACTGAGCTAAGGCATGCCACCCTCCGGGCACATGCAGGTGTTCACCAACCCAGAAGCCCATCAAATCTCACAGGTCAATAGTTTTGGGGGCCAGGCTCGGTGGTTCAGTGTGTAATCCCAGCTCTTTGGGAGGACAAGGTGAGTGGATTGCCTGAGCCTGTGGGTTTGAGACCCGCTTGGGCAACTTGGCAAGACCTCATCTCTACAATAAATAAAAAAATTATCCGGGCGTAGTAGTGCACGCCTGTAGTTCCAGCTACTTGGAAGGCTGAGGCGGAAGGATCGTTGGAGCCCAGGAGGTCGAGGCTGCGGTGGTGGGGAACGGCCAGTGCACTCCAGTCTGGGCGACAGAGTGAGACTCTAATTCAAAAATAATAATAATAATAGTTTTGGGGGTTTAATCTCCAGTTGCCTTCCCAGAGGTCGGTGTGTGGGGCTGAAAGTTCCAACCCTCTAATCACTTGGTTTTTCTGGTGACCATTCCCAATGTGAGGCTATCTAGGCTATCAGACGAAGTCACCTAATCAGCATAAGCTCAAGTGTGATCAAAGAGACGAAAACCTTCCTATCGCTCAAGAAATTGCAAGAGTTTTAGGAGTTCTGTGCCAAGAACTAGGAACAAAGACTGAATGTATTTCTTACACTACAGACCTTCTCTGCCATCCAGTGATCATTAATGCCTTTGTGTGTTAGGACTTTTGGAGAATGTGGGAACAATGTCTAGGTTGACATGTGAGCAAAACACACACAGCATGCCTAGACACAGGAGCCAGGGGAGGAAGACAGAGCTGACATCTGCGCTGCAGTCGGAATCAGAGGCATGGGTGCAGATCCAGCTCTGCAGCTAATGACTTTTGAGACCCTGGAAAAGCTACCTCCTCTCTCCGGGTTTTATTTACTCAGTCCTAAAATGGGTTCATGCCCTTCCTACACTGACATTCTAAAATTCTAATTTTAGTTCAGCACTTTCCACAGTGCAAGGTGGGGTGGTGGTGTTGATTAACAGAGAATTCGGTGCCTTTATGTGAAATGTGCTTGCTGCACCACAATACAAGGAATTTTCTCACAAATTACATATGCAAAGAACTGCTCAAATTGAACTGTACGATCACTTCCAATGCACTATTGATTTTCATTACTTTTGTTTCTCCATCCCTAAGTTCCCTGCTACTATCCCCCAGTTTGATTTTACTCAGCAAAGTAATCTCTGCCTCCTTCTTTCTGGTAATCACTCAGAATGTGGTTGTCTGAGGAGCATGGGTGTCTGGTTTGGCCAGAATGTCGATCCTTCCATAGGGATCATGATTTCTGACCTCCTGGAGCCATTTAGCCAGTAAGGGGAGACCAATAATTAAGCTGTGAACATATCACAGACAAGATGACTTCAGAAAGTTGTAAATATTATGAAGAAAACACAACAGGATACAGTAACTGAGAGACACTGGCAGGGACAGGGAGGCCACTACCATAGCCTGGGTGGTCAGGGAAAGCCTCTATGAACTGGTGACATTTAAATGGGGTGTGAAGAAACCAAGAAACACTGGTTAGGAATGGGGCTTCCTCCAGCTAAGCAGTAGACATCCTTGGATGGCAATGTGACTCAACAGTCATGCACACCTACACTCTTATTATACAATAAAGAAAGCAACTTCTGTTATGAACAATATCCTGTTAGTGCATGAATGCTTTGTCTCCCCTACTACAGCTGTCCATTGGGGAACACTGAGTAGCCCTTCTTCATGGGGGCTCTTCAGTGCCCACCTTCCTACCCATTTTGTCCTTTTTTACCCCATTTCCTGGCAGTGACTGGGCTGAATCATTTCTAGGCAGTTTCTGTTCCCGCAAAATGACAAGCAAGGTAATTTCCCAGCAAAAGAGGCCTCTCCTGACTTTGCAAGGACCGTCTAGGGGGCTGAGACGCCTCAAGAGTCCTTTCCAGCATCTCTCCTCTGATTCGTTGTCATCCCAGAACAGATTAGCTCTGCACACAAACACCAAGATATTAAAATTGGACACTTCTCTGCCTCTGATATTGGGGAACAGTCACAGATAGCTTTGTATAGAACGACTTTGATGACAGAGTAACAAGATGTACAACTTCAAGGCTATTAAAACCAAGCAGGATAAAAAGTAAAACGGGAAGGACTACTGACCCAAAAATTTCGGGAGAAAAGCAAATAAGTCAACAGACTATTGATGAGGAAAAGACCACAAATAGAGAGGATTCAATCGTTTCATATGTTGGCCCTGGGTACTTTCAATGAGCTCATTCATCATTCATTCACTTGTACCAAAGGCCAGGCGCTGTCCTTAGTGCTGAATCTCCACATAGCAGAGAACAGCCAACAAAACCCCTACTCCTCTGGCATTTAACCAGTAAGGGGAGACCAACAATTAAGTTGTGAACATATCACAGACAAGATGACTTCAGAAAGGATAGAGTAACTGAGAGACACTGGCAGGGACAGGGAGGCCACCGCCATAGCCTGGGTGGTCAGGGAAAGCCTCTCTGAGGAGGTGACATTAAACGGGGTGTGAAGAAACCAAGAAACACTGGATACCCTTTGGAGTTGGTTGAGGTTTGTTGTCGTTGTTGTTGTTGTTTGGCTTGAACGACTTTTTGATGGAAATGAATTATCAGTGTGTCAGATTGATGATAAACTCTCCATCATTCTCAGGAGGGATGCAGGTATCCTTTAGTTTTTGTTTTTTAGGATTTTAGGGGCCAACACATAGCATTCAACTCTGCAATGTGAAAAATATTTTGGTTTTTGGCTGCATGTGATTATTTTTAACCTACTTCTTCAGGAAAACAAATGCCAAGTGGAGGTTAGAAACAAATGCTGGCATCGATGTAAACATCCACTCTGTGGAGACTCAATCAGAGGCAGGCCCTATCTCTGCCAGAAATGTGTTTCTTATCCACAAAGGGCAGAAGAGGCCTTACCCCCACTGTCTGGTTGAGGATCCAGAGTTCAAACTTAACCCAGTTGGTCTGGAGGCCAACTGGATGGAGGATGGAGTGACTGTTGAAAAGTCTAATGTGTTTTGTGGAGGCAAATAGGCAAAAGCATACTGAGGGTGCAAAGCCGGGATGAGATTTTAAAAGAGGCAGAATATTGAGGAAGAGAAACTGCAAACAGATTCATGAGCGTCCATGGGCTGCTGGCAGCATGTGTCATCTCTGGGATTCCTGTGAAGGGGTCACATGACTACTTCCAAGTGCATGTGCATCGCTGTGGGGATGGCCTTTAATGAGACACAGTTTCTAGCCAATTGGATTTCACATCACTCAGTAGCAACTTGGCGATCTGTTTTGCATTAAACACTGCAGCCGGCTAACCTGGTGAGTAACTGTTCTGGTGGACAGCCAGAATCCCTCATGGCACTTCACTTTTTCTCTTAAAAGAAAAAGGAAAAGGTGGTAGTGGAGGTGATAAAAGAAAATGAGCTCAATCAAGTTACTATCTTGAACTCACTGAGCTAAAATGACCCAGATAATGGGCCTTTAAAAACATCTTTTCTGGAGCATTCCAGAGACGAGCTCACTCCATTTTCCAGTCTTTCTGTGCCCTCTGCTCTTGTTGGGAGAAATGGGTTGCTCCATTTCTTCCCTTTCAGGTTCAGGAAAATTTAGAGTCCTGGAGTGAGCCAGGCATTTGGGAATTAGGTCTGGAACAGCCTGGGTTTAGGGAGAGGAGACAGTGGTGGGGAGTAATTTAGGAACAAAGACATCAGACTTCATCAATCTCGATTGTAAATGTAAAAGTCCTCCTGTTGCTGACACCACCAGGAAAGTAGGAATCTTCTTCTTCAAGGGACATAAATGTACCATCCCCGGCAAAACAGTCTGTCCAGGGTCTCTCTCTTGTTGGCCCAAATAACCTTAAAACTCTGAACATGTTTACTGAATCTCCACTAGATCTTATCACTTACCTTGAAGAATCTGTGGTCACCCTACCCACATTCCTCCAACCTCTTTCCACAACAGAAGGGAAAGGCCCTGTTAGCTGTGATCCCAGAAAGCATGCGATAATATGTATCCTTCCACAGTGGGACCCTTGCTGGGTAAAATAGCTCATTCTCAAACCGCCTTCCCACAAGGTCAAGGCAAGGCATCTGTGGTGATCAGTCTCTACAGAAGAGGAATCCTGATTTTCTGGATCTCAACTGTAACTTCTGCTTCAATGAGAACTGCATAGAGCTACCGCCAGGCTGCCGAAACAAGTTGAAGAAAGTCACACCTTATCAATATGTGAAACTTAAAAGGCAATAATCAAAGGTTTCAGAGG
Source organism: Cephalopachus bancanus (assembly GCA_027257055.1). Classification (NCBI taxonomy): domain Eukaryota; kingdom Metazoa; phylum Chordata; class Mammalia; order Primates; family Tarsiidae; genus Cephalopachus; species Cephalopachus bancanus. The sequence goes on along the minus strand of JAPVLO010000110.1, from coordinate 4,389,722 downwards.
CAACGACAGCCAATGTTTTTGCCTTACAATGAAAAAGACAAGCTTTCTTAGCTTAGAGAAGTCAGAAAAGAATGTGTGCACATGTGCATGTGTTTGTAGGTGTTATATGCATAGTGTACATGAGTGTGTGTGTGTGTCACTTTCAGAGTACCAAAAACCAAACTGTCTATTTGATTTTCTGACAAGCTACACGGTCCTTTTCAACTACCCAAAACAGAAGGGTGACCATACACAGATGAATGTTGTCAGAAAGCTCAGGAAGTGCATACCATGCAGCCCTGAGCACGTGACTCAACTCACATTGGCAATTGTTCATGGTGGAGTTTCTGCTCTCAGCATCGTCAAGATAATCCCCCAGGCACTGGGGCCCCTTGGACCAACCTCGGAAGTTGTACAGCTCTTGGTTTTATACCAACATGTGCTGATTGAAAAGTTGCACCCTGGAGGGCCTTGAATTGTTTCTAGTATTTTGTGATATCTTAAGATCACAGGCAAATACAATTACTTTCCACAACAGAATATTTCCCCATGCCTCTCTTAAAGAGCCCAGTGTTAGCAAGCCATCTGGGATGTATCCTTTGTTTGGTGATGTGTTTGTGAGATGGTTCCATCACATGGAAAATAAACTTAATCAAGGCAATGTGAGGCTCTGTGAAAATTAACAGACGAGTAATTGCTGCTCCAGAGTGTAATACAGTCAGAGGACTGGGTTATGGCCAGATTCCCAGCTCCAGGAGGCAGACATGTATCAGCACACAAAGAAGCAGCCAGAAGGCAGGTCAGTTCTGAGATGCATAAAGACATGCTGTTGTTAGTGCAACTCAAAGAACTTATCTCGTTAGGCCATCGTATATAAATATTTTCTAACATATTCAATCAGCTCCCTCAAATTGACACTGTCACCAAAATTAAATCAATACTTCTTGTGAGAGAAGAATAAGTATCTTATCTAATAATCAACTTATTTGAGATTTAAAATGCTGACTGCTGTTACCAAATGGCATTTCTCAATTATTTGCATTTAACTATACATTACTTTGATTTTTGTCTCGGTTGCATTCAGCTAAAATGTGGGCTTCTAATTTAATTTTGTTTTGGATTTCCCATGACATATCTATTTATGCCAATATCCCAGGAGGAAAAGGCCATCAGTAATAATGATAGTTATGGAAAACACTTATCAAGCACTTTTAACATGCCAGACTCTGGACTCAAGCCATTACCGGGACAGTCTACTTCAATCTTCAGCAAGGCCATGGGTTGGTATCCCCATTTCATGGATGATGACTGGAGCTGAGATTAAGTGTCTTGTCTCTGAGATTTGGCCCAGGCAGTCTGACTCTCGAGACCTGCTCCTAACCACTGCACAGCCCCATTTCCCAGTGGCATGAGTCATTCGAAGGAGAGATTTTCCTAAGATTTTTCTACTCTGAGTCAGCAGATAACCAGAGGAGCACGGGCATTAGTGCTAGGATGGATCTTGCAGACGACACGGTCCTTGAATAAGGTCAGACTCACTTCTGTTGACTGTTCTCTCTCACGTGGCTTCCATCTAAGATGCTTGCCTTCTGGGAGAACTGCACAAGACGTGGAGGAGCCAACTATCACAGTCTTTGGACCAAGTGTATTTTCTGAGTCGGAAAAGAAGGAAGAAGAGGAACGTGTGGGTGTGGCATGCCACGTAGACGAAGACCGCTTGTGGGAAAACCCTAGCCCGTAGCCCATCTATTAACCACGTGTTCCTGAGGAAGGGCAAAGTCTCTGAACCTCAGTGTCTTCATCTGTACAATAGGGATGATCCTAATTCCTCTGCAACATGGGGTTAGGGAGGGGATTACAAGAAACACCACATATAAAGCACTCACCATGTGCCCAGTGCAGAATAAGGGCTCAGTTCTCAGTTCTGAGTCACGACCACCCCCAGGACAAGCCCCCTTCCCCCAACACACCACACCCTGCAAGATGCCCGCTATGAGGCTTTGCTTATTCATATGTGTGTCTATTTTTTAAGTTGGAGTCTCACTCTGTCACCCAGGCTGGAGTTCAGCGGCACACTCATGGCCACCACCGCCTCGACCTGCTGGGCTCAGGCAATCCTCTCGTCTTCACCTGCCAAGGTGCTGGGATTACAGGCATGGGTCACTGCACCAGAGAGGCTTTGTTTATACCTTCCTTCCCCATGGTGCTGTGCATCACTCACAGGCCTGGGTTGCACCTCATTCACCTCGGGATCCCAGGCCTAAGACAGCTCCCAACCAATGGTTGGCACTCATCAATATATGCCGATTGAATGAGTGATTGCATATATATATATATATATATATATATACACACTTAGTCCAATCCCAGCTCACTGTTCAAATGAGGTAGCAAGCTCAGAGAGGCAAAGCCTTCAACTGGGGCCATGGAATTAGATGATGGCCCAGCTGGAGGGAGAACCCCAGCTGCATGGCTTCCAGTCCGAAGTCTGCACACCACGGTGCCTCCACTTTACATCTTCTTTTAAAAAGATGCAGTTAAGCCGGGCTTGGTGGCTCAGCCTGTAATCCCGCGCTTTGGGAGGCTGAGGTGAGTGGATTGCCTGAGCCCGCGGGTTCAAGACCTGCCTGGGCAACTTGGCGAGACCTCATCTCTACAATAAATCAAAAAATTAGCCAGGCGTGGTATCACGCACCTGTAGTTCCAGCTACTTGGAAGGCTGAGGCAGGAGGATTGCCGGAGCCCAGCAGGTAGAGGCTGCGGTGGCCGGGAGCAGCCACTGTACTCCAGTCTGGGTGACAGAGTGGGACTCCAACTCAAAAAAAAAAAAAAAAGATGCTATTAAAGACCAAGACCAAAGTGATCATCAGAAGATCATTAGTATTATCAAACTAGGGACACATTCAGAATCTATTTTTCTAACTTGCCATAACTTAGGTGTCAGCAATCCATCACATAAGATGCAAAAAAAAAAGTTGCAAAAATATGGACCCAAACATTTTTAGTGTCTTGCATCTTAGATAAGTACACAGTAATACTATGATAATCTAATAGCAATTGACAAGATAAAAATGCATGGTAATCATGTATTGTACCTGATACAAGCAATATTACATCATCTAATATCCTGCCTTTTACACACCTATTTTATTACTTAGAGGATCCCTGGTAATGAATATGCTATTAAGCAGAGTTTTTTTAATTTGCCTGTTTCTCTAACAGTGATTCTTCAATAAATTTTTCTGACTTCCTTCATAAATAAGTTTCATTATTCCTCATTATTAAAAAAAACAACCACATTCTCCTTTCCTGAAGGGATGTCATATATTAGATGACCTTCCTATATAAGATCATAAATGAGAAAGGGCCAGACAACCTGCAAGAAAATAAGTAATCAGACAATAGGGCACTAAAGACGGTTGGGCAGATATAAAGCATTACAGCATGGTTAAAAGTCTGCAGAAAGAATACTTTACAATGCTAAAACCAAAAGAGAATTTAGTCTAACTATGGCCTGAGACAAGTCCCAGCTTTTGCACAATTTATCACTGATTTTTTCATTTTGTTGTTTTAAACATGCTTTTAAGACATACTGGATAACTAGTAAAAATTGTGTACAATTCAAATGACATTTCAGATAAGTTTTGTTGACTTAATGCTCTGATAATAAAAATATAACCATCAGTATTATTCTGATTCATTGTAAGTTTTACTTTCACTTTGTAATGGACGTGGCGCATCACAGAATTGAGTGTAACACTGCTGCCACCTCAAGGTCACTCCCTGGAAATGAGATGGTTCCCTTCAGTCTAATGCACTAGAGTGAGTCAGTAACGGAGGGCTCTCTGGACAAAAATACCCCTTTGTGGTCACATCACAGTAAATCTAAACTTTTATTTGCAATGAAACGATGGGTTTTATATGCGATTTTCAATGAAAACATGCTCCAGCAATGCTAGGACGGCATGGTGAGGACCGGGTCTGTGAAAGGAAAGGCTTTCATATCACAGTCCAGGGGAAGAAATGTCAATGCATCAAACAGAAAAACCATCTGTGCTACTGGCATATTGACACGGCGTCATCCGGATACAGGGGTTTCTTTAGAAAAAGACATAGTCCTTGAGTTTATTTTTCCTTCACAAAGCGTACTTGGCTCTTCTCCTCTCCCGCTTCAATCTTTCCCAGTTGGTGACCTCCATGAACCTGACACGCTTCCATCTGGATTTATCAAAACTACCCTTCACATGAACAAACAGTTCACAGAAAAGGAAATGCCAGCAAGCAGACTCAAGGAGATATATGTTTTGCCTAACAGATTGTCAAAGATCAACTTTTGATAACACTGGCTTGGCAAGGTAGTACTGCAAATTAAAAGAGAGGGAAATGTGGTGATATTTTTCAAATTTTAAAATGCATATACCTTCTGACCAGCAACCTCATTTCTAAAAATGTTATCTGTCCGATATACACATACATGTGCACAAAGATGTATGTACAAGAAAATGTATCACAGCAAAAGATTGGAAACAAACTAAATGTCCATCAACAGAAGACTTGTAAATTATGGTGAATCCATAAAATAAAATACTGTGCAGCCTTTGAAATCAACAAGGCAGCTCTATACGTACCAATATGGCACAATTTCCAAGATCATATGGTTAAGTGGGGAAAAAAAAGCAATGTGCAAAACGGTGTGTATAGTATGCTGAGTGTGTATGTATTTGCATAGAATCTCTTTGGAAAAAATACAATTAACCATTAACAACGGTTCCCTTGTGGAAGAAACGGGGGACTGGTAATGGGGTGGGGGAGACTTCATTTTCACTATACACCTGTTTTTGTCCTTAATTTCATAGTATATATATATATATATGTATTAACTACTTGAAAGGCAAAAATAAAATAAAACATTTTAAAAGCTGCTTTGGATAATAATTCAAAGGGAAAGTCAATAATTATGAGAAAGAAAAGAAAAAAGAGACCTTGGAGAGAAGAGAGAGAAGGAAGGAACACAAGAAGGGCAGAAGGGGAGGCTGCCAGGGAGCTGGGCTCACTCCACGTGCCCACCCTCTTGCATGCCTCCCACTTGGCGGTTCCTCTGTTCTGGGCTAGTCCGAAGCCCATTTCTTCCCGGGTCTTCCCATTTCTTCTACTCTCCTCTCTGTTTCCATTCATTCTCCTTCCAGTCGTCACTTCTCATTTTGATTTCTCTGGCTCCTTGTGTTCTGCCTGTCTCTAAGGATCCTCTCCATAGCACCCTCCAGGAAGAGGACCAGAGCCAGTCCTCCTGTGCTGGTGCCAGTATGTGGCCGGGCTTGCCAGGTATGCGCTGTGTGCACCCTGGATGTACAAAGGGTGTGAAGAAGCCGCATTGCGGTTAACGGTCCCATCTGTCAGCTGCCCTCTACTGGAACTCAGTATTCAGCAGAGAGTTGTCTGTGTTTAGCTTCTTCTCTAAGCGCCGGTACCACAATGATGAGCAATATATCTGCCCGTTGAACAGCAGCGGCCAACACGCAGAAGAGACGCATTTGGGTGGGGTCCAGAAATCTGGAGACACCCACGAGTTTTCAGAGAAGGCAAAGGGTGAGTACTTTACCCGCCGTCTCTCAGATATGGACCCAGGGACACGCAGTACCGACAGAATGTCTGTGTTGACTACCTCAGTAGAGGAACACTACACTCAGAGGAGAAAATGGAGTTGAAGACACGAAGTGGGCACCTTTAACTTTTCAGCTTCATGTGTCTATTAGGTTTAATATTCCTTTCCATTTTCCCTTTTTATGAGCCGCCGTTTATTTTTATGTAGATTTACACACAGTTTTTACACATTACATGCAACGACATGAAAGCTGGTTCGATAGGAACCAAGAGCCTTGTCTCTGAGGTCATTGGAATTCAGGAACATCATTTTAGGAGGCTACTCGGAAGCAGAAATGCCCCCAGAGGTTTCCACTTTCTAGACAGAAAAATTCTACAGATGGGCCCCAACAAGGTAGGTGGATCCTCCACTGCTGAGGATGAGAAAACTTTCAGTCATAGTAGAGATGCTAAACAGATAGGTTTCAAATGCTTCCAAGAGCCCCAAACCTTGAAAGATGGTGTCCCAAACCTGGATCACCATCTGTTCCTGAAGGATCAGATGACCACCTGTGTCTCTGAGACACTGTCCAGTCAGGCCTCAGTTGAGATGAGCCCGATAATTTTAAGTGTAAGATGCCTGAAGCACACCATCAGCTTCAAGTTGGTTTCACATCCACTGAAATGGGTTGGTAAAAATGGCCCACTAGGCACATGCCTGGGAGTGGGTTTTTCCTTTGCTCTTAGCAGATCCCGAGTGACCCAATAATTCCACTCCCTCATGCTTCAAATTCCACATCCACGAAAAGGGCATCAATGATGGTGACACTTCCAGGAAGCCGCATCCCCCCGTGACCCCTGGCAAAGCTCTGAAGCTGTGGTGGGGTCTAGATGGGGATTTCTCCAAAAGCGGCAAAATCCCTGAAATCCTCTTGTTTTCAGGGATTTTACTGGACTGAACGCGTCACAGTGGGTGGTATCTGTGGCATCACCACCCCACAAGTGGATTAGGAAGCAGGTGGGTCCTGGGCTGAGGAGTCCAGGGCTCTGGAGCGAGCCAGGTGTGAGTGGAGAAGATTCAGAGCTGTGCAGGGATGCGGGAGGTTAAGCCCGGCCAAAGCGGACCAGGACCAGATGCATCGGAGCATCCCATGGTCCCCAAGCCCCCATGTTCCTCTCCGAACTCACTCCCTGTGGTGACCTGGTAGCAGGAAGTCAGCAGCCAGCAGGACTTTGATGGGACGAGCCGCACCACCCTGTCCCACCCTCCATAGCTGCTCACTGCCTGCAGCCGGTGCAGACTGCGATGGAGTCCTGCAGCCCAGGCGCCCTTCCTGTTTTCCCTCTTTTATTAAAGCAAAACTCTTGCTATTTGTATAACTTTTTTCAAAGATACATCATTAGCAGTGAAGCCCAAATTCTATTTAACATTGTCTACTAATTTAAATTCCATCAAACATTCGCCAGAATATTTTTATAAGCCACTGACATGCAGCATTTTAAAAGCATGTGCATTTCTTCTATTCAAGCCCATACAAGGACTGGTTGATTTTCACTTGGTATTCATTTGAAATACTATAGTTCAAAAGATTAGGAGGAGTCCTGCACCAAACCAGTGAGTTTTTCAGACTTTATTCACTTTGAAACAGACACGTCATTTTGTTATATTTGGAGGTTACTGAAAAAGTTAGAAGCAAAACAATAAACAGTTTATTTTGTCTTAGAGGGATGCCTTGTCGAATTTCTGGCTATGAAAATCCTTCTCCATTTTTCTTACAGAGACCCTCCGAGAGAAGGTGAACACTCTAAGCCCTGCCACACTGTGTTAGAGAGAGTCCAGGAGAGGAGGGGGATGCAGAGGTTGGGCCCCCAGAAGGCTTGCTACATCCAGGCTTCTGCTCCATGGACCACTCGCCACACCACCTTCCTGCTCTGCCCATCTCTGAGATCCTTCCTGCTCTAAAATGCTAAGTCAATGCTGAAACAGTGAAAGAAGAGCAGAAAAACAAAAATAGAGGGCAATAAAGAGAGAGGAAAGCTTAAGTCAAGCCTCGGGCCAAAGACAGGAAATAAGTTTCTGTTGCCTTCCTCTTGTTTTCAGGGATTTTACATAGATATGAATTAAGAGAGACTATTTTACTTTTGCCTCCAGGTCCCTTCTTCCACCTTACGTGTAATTACCTGCAATCATCTTAAATGTATAAACAGACACATTTAAAAATACCCCCGCCTCATTAGGCGTTCCAGACTGGGTTTTGAGAGTCTAGAAATCCATGACCTCCTAAGGATATGAGGCGTGTCATGAAATGAGGAGGCAAAGGGCAGATGTGGTGGAGGAACAGCTGGAGCTTTAGGAAGCTGACCCTGAACTCAACAAGCAAGCGTGGGGGCTGCCAAGTAATGGTCCATGGGAGAACCAAAAGTGGGATCAAGAGATGCTGGGGAAGGAATTTTCTGGAAAGGAAGAACTGAGACAAATGACTCCATGGTAAGGCACTGGTCTCGTCAGCCAAGATGAGGCTGCCGTGAATAACACTGGGGATCGCTCATCTCATGTGGGGTCTCCCTGTTGACTATATTCTAGTATTGCACAAAAGTGGATTGGACAGAAGTACTGCACCCATCGACTTTTCAGAGTTTTGAAGATTTTTATTCCACATTTCAGAGATGTACAGGAAATCTCCAGGCAGTTACACTGAGGGGCCGAGCATGTCTCTCAGTTGGCTCAAAGCCAGGCATTGGGAGGGTAGCTTTAATTCCTAGGATATGGAGTCATACAATCAGGAAGCAGCCCTGACCCCGGTAAGGTCAGTGTCGTGGCCAACCACCCTGGGCTCAATTTAGAGACATAACTATGGCAACGACTGTGCCCAATCGGTTATTAGAGGAGATTTATTGACGGATATGCTTGAATAGCAGAGCCATTAATTGCAATTACCAGACAAGACACTTTGTTCATCTCGGGGAACTGAATGCCAAAATGCCCTAACAACTTTAAAATCCCATTTGCTCTTGGGCTCTCTGCTGGCGTCACTGCACCTGCTCCAGCTTCCCAGTCCTAAGAAGGAAGGGGGAAGAGGCTTAGCCTGATATGGCACCAGCTGGAGAAAATGGCTATACTGGGTGTCGAGGCACGAGCTGGAGGACCCTCACGCAGCTCTGCAAGACCCTTCCTTCACAACAATGAGGGAGGCATGCGCAGTCCTGCTCCTCTCAGCCCTATACCCCTTCCCCAGCCTCCACCGGCAGACGTTGAAATGCCTTCCACCTTCACTCTGCCAATCCACGCCTGCCACTTTCTTCAAAATTCTGTGTCCCTGCTTGGCCTTCCCATCCTGGCTTCCTATGCCTGGGTCTGTTCACTTTGTCCCCACTCTTCAAGCCTGAAACAGCCTGGATATCATCCTTCTGGTCTTCCTCAGGGCAGCGTGCCCCGAGAACCCCATTTCTCTAAAACAGGAACCTCCGCCTCTCCCTTGCGTCTTCTATTCCCTCATTCAGCTCTTGTCACTTCCTAGCACTGAAATTATGCTATGCATTGGGTTGCCCGTGTACCTGTTTATTTCTACCTCCCTCACTAGACTCTAAGGTTCACAAGAGCAGAGATTTGGTCTGTCCTTTCCACCACTGCATGCCTATCGCCAAGTACAGTACCCAGCATACAGCCGCTACTCAAGAAATATTTGTTGAATGAGTGAATAAATGAATGAACTCAGTCGATTCTGCAGTTGTGCTTACAGGGAACTTCTCTGTCCAATTAGATCACTACTTCCCTGAAAGCAGGGGTTCTCCCCCTACTCATAGCATCTTCTTCAGCTCCAAGCACACCTTAGACAGTCTTAAATCATGAGCAAACAAGCCAGGCTCGGTGGCTCAGCCTGTCATCCCGCGCCTTTGGGAGGCTGAGGTGAGCGGATGGCCTGAGCCCACGAGTTCGAGACCCACCTGGGCAGGCGAGACCTCATCTCTACAATAAATCAAAAAAAAATCAGCCGGGCGTGGTAGCGCGTGCCTGTAATTCCGGCTACTTGAAAGGCTGAGGCGGAAGGATCGCCGGAGCCCAGCAGGTCGAGGGTGCGGTGGCCAGGAGTGGCCACGGCACTCCAGTCTGGGCGACGGAGTGAGACTCCGACTCAAAAAAAAAAAACAAATCATGAGCAAATGAATAAGAGGGGTTGTGAGCCACAAACCCTGTCGTGCATCAGAATAAGGAAAAGCACACATCCCACCACTTTTTAAGGAATAATGCTAGCTAACACTTAATAGTGCTTTCTACAGAAGCACTGTTTTAAGTGCTCTCTAGTGAATTCATTCATGTGATAACACCGTGAGGTAGGGATGTGATTCTCTGCATGTTAAAGGTAAGGACTTGGGGTTACACAGCTTGTGAGTGATAGTCACAGAGCTAGGAAACAGACCCGGGAGGTCCGGACCCAGAATCTGTGCCCTTAACCTCTGTGCCATGCTATTTCTCCTGACTGAAAACTGGAATGCAAAAACAGTTAGAAAAATACTCTGAGAGAGAGGGCTTTGGACATCAACATCATGTTCCTCTGAGTCTAGATTTTATTTTTCTTTCAAAGTAGATTGCAAATTATAAATCTCTGCTCCAGATTAAGATGCCACTTGATAATCTCTCCCTACAGATAAAACATCAAGACCATAGTTAACCTGAGGTTAGTGAGGCAAATGATTCTGCGAGAGAGTTGAATGCACTCCTACCCTAGAGCTGTGAGAATGCAATCCCCACTTCTTGGACTTTCTGCCAAGGGCTTACGTTACAAGAATTTCCAGCGAGCATAGATGAACTCCCCCGTCAATGCAAAAAAGACGCTTTACTCTACACTCAACACGCAGGAGGACCTTTGATCAATGGGAGTACTTGAGCAACTGGAATTTTCTCTACTCAACACTGATGCCCACTGATGTTAATTAAGTATTCTTTGAAATCAAAATTTCCTCAGTGGGTCCTTCAACCCACACAAATATAACCCATGTTGTCTGCCATGCAGTTCTCTAGTTTACACAATTAAATGGAGCAGTTTGACATTGGGTTGATGAACTTGAAGCACTACAAAAATCTTAGCCCCCGAAGAAAAACTCCATTCAAGTCATCATTCATTCATTCGCTAGTACCATTTGCTTATGTATTAGCATCTACTAGCAGTAGCCATGCTGCTGACACAACGTGGCAGATGACCTTACAGAATCCACAGTTTATGGAGGGGCATTGCCAGTGATCCCATAACTACAGAGATAACCTACAGCTGTGGTAAGAGCATTAACAAAGGGCATAAGGCACTAAGTGATTCAACCTGGTCACAGACGTCAGCGAAGGTATCCCTGAGAAAACGGCTCTTGTTAAGTCCTGAAGGAAGGGTAAGAAGTCGCCAAGTGAAGGGGAGTGGGGAGAGACAGAGAGGAGATGGAGCTTGGTACAGCTAGAAAACCAAAATGCAGATTGATGAGGACAGCAGGTTTGCTGGGGTTAAGGCTGGGGCAGTAGCCAGGGACATCAGGCTGGACCTTGAAGGCTGAATAAAGGTCTGGATCTTTATTAGAAACCCCTGGAGACGTTGAGCCCCTTCAGAAAGGGAAAGATTCAAGGGTCATTTAGAAGTGAAACTGACAGCCTCCTGTGCACAATAAGCTCAGCACATTCTACGGGCTGAGGCAGAAAACTGGACAAACGCACTAAAGAGAGAAAAAGAAAGTTCAACAGCAAGAATTGAAATGAAAAGGACTTCTTGGCTCATCCTAAGATAAAGAAAAAATTTAAACAATCAGGTGTACACTTTCAGAGTGGAATAGTTATGCCATTTCACTACCCTCAACTTACTGTACAGTTCTGCAAACAGACCAGAAATGAAACTTAGAGCTTGATAACACCAACGGTCAACTCATATTCAACCATGGAGATGGGTCCTATTTGTGTGTGTGTGTGTGTGTGTGTGTGTGTGTGTGTGTGTGTGTGTGTGTGTGTGTGTGTGTTGGAGTCTCACTCTGTCACCCAGGCTGGAATGCAGTGGCAAGCTCATGGCCACTGCATCATCGACCTGCTGAGCTCAGGCAATCTTTCCGCCTCAGTCTGCCAAGGAGCTGGGACCACAGGCATGCCCCACCACACCCAGCTAATTTTTTTTTTATTTATTGTGGAGATGAGGTCTCACCAGGTTGCTCAGGCAACCCTCTTGCCTCGGCCTCCCAAAGTGCTGGGATTACAGGTTTGAGCCACCATGCCTGGCCAGAGATGGGTTCTATTTTGCATTGCTCTCACTAGAACATTAAAAACATATCTATAATGCAGCTACTAATCTTGTGCTGATACCAACATTATTATGCATCAGAATAGCAGGGTACTAATTTTAATCTGCACAAAAATCACAGAATTTTCATGCTGAGATGAAACTTAACCATTATCTGAATATGTATGCATTTTCCCAGGAGGTTCTTAGATGTTTTCATGGAAAACAATTTTTTTTGTTAACATGTGTGTTTGGTGCCTATAAATAAATGGTATGTTTTTCGTGGGCTAAACCCATGAATATTGCCTTTTGGGTCATCCTTATTCCCACCTAAACCCTAGTGTGACACACAAATGCAAAAAGATTATACCCAGGTGTTCAATTCACACTGTTAGTTGACTGACTTACAACAGACCAAAGGCTGCCTCTGAGCCTGATGGTCAAAGCCACAAAATCGTGAGCTCTCCGTTGAAAAGAGTCTGATTAAAAAAAAAAATATATGTATATATATATATATGCATATATAGGGGAGAGAGATGAGGTGAACTGCTGAAGACTTGCTCCACTATCTCCTCAAAGAATAGGGAAAACCAAAAGGAGCTGGAATCTGAGGCCCCAAGCCCTCTCTATGCAGGGAAGGTGGTTTTGCCACCCATGGGAAGAGTGGACTAGGATCAAACAGGAAAGCTGAGAAGAATGCCGCATCGCTGGTTAAAAGGTCAGGGGAAAATCAGTACATCAAGCAAACTGAGAGGTATTGCAATTTTAGAAGGAAAGTAATTTTCTCAAATGACAGCAGAAGCCACTTGCAAGCTTTTTCTGTTCTTTGATCCATCAGTGTTGCCCTGGCCACCAACCAAGTTCACACGGTCCAAGCACACATGCTGGATCGCATCAACATGTTAGCACTCTTATTTTTCAAAATGTAGAGGATGTATATCTAAGATTAAACCTGTAGAAACCAACCCCTAGATGTCATTGTTGCTGTTGAAATATCAAATCTTGAGTCTGAATTTTTAAATCTGAAGAGATAGCAGTGTTAATCTGAATAAGCCACTTAAATAATGCAAATTCAATTCACTTTCAATTTTTCAAAGCCAAGTCCAAAGTCTTCTGGACTTCTTAACCAAAATGTAACTAAATCTTAGGGTGTTAGCACGCATTCAGTTGCCAGCAAAATCCGCATTTAGGAAAAATAGGCTGAAAACCCACGTAGTCATATGCAGCATTACTAACGTGCTCACATCAAATTCCACGACATAAGCTGATTATAGAGTAGCGGATGGTTCTGCCCCGTCCTCCCTTTCCCTGTGTTGTCTGACTTCTGCGCTTGCCTCTGCCATTGGTGTCTGGAGCCCAGAGCTGTCGGCGCCTTGCGAACAGCAGCTTCCAACCCAGGGCGCACTCGAGAGCAGCGGTGCTCAGCGGGCCCCGCCTTTGCGTCCTATTTTCAACTAGCCCCCAAATGCCACAGATGCATTGTTCACAGAGCTGCTGAACTCCACCTCTTCCTCCCATTTCATATCATTCTAGTCCGAATCTCCGCAGTAAGAACACCTTTTGTTTCTTGATCACTTTCCATGAGACAGTCACATCAGCGCTTCATAGACATTAAGTCTTTTACACTTTTCAACATCTCTATAAGACAGCGATCACAATCCCCATTTTACAGATGAAGTAACTGAGGAAGAGAGACGTCAAGTAACTTACCCAGGTCATACAACTAGGGAGTACTAATAGGTTTTGAAGGACAGTGTGAGGACCAGTCCACCCACTGGATTCTTAGGGTCTCTCTGAGGCCAATTCCCAAATCCCCGAATGGACGTCATCTTTATTCTAGCTCCCAAGCTCCCAGCCCTCAATCTGATCCCAGAAGGTGAGTAGCTCCTTCAGTAAAGTCTATGCCCAGGAACATGTGTGCTAAATGAAATAACCTTTTTATTGAATCACTATTTACTGAATGTAGCTACATTCTAGGCTCTGGAAGAGGGAGGGGAGACATCCATGACCTGACAAGCTCCATGAACTCTTGCAGCTCATCTCCCATCGGGGCAGACAGATGTTGAAGCAGTGATTCCACAAGTAACTGACAACAAAGCTAAGTCCACAAAGATGTGTCCACAGGTGGAGCCACTAACATGGGCCCTCCACCAGGAAGGCCCGCAGCAGACACTTTCCACCCATCCCAGCCTGGTCCAGCCCCAGCCCCAACAGGCCTTTCTGGTTGTAGCTCTTCCTGCTCCCCACTTCAAGCCCTCCAAGCCGGGCAGAGAGGTCTCCAGGATCCAGAAAGATGCCGTGCATCCATTTTCACCTCACACTTACAAGCATGTTGGTCCAAGTTTGTCCACATCCCCAAGGTCACCCGGCCTTGAACTTAACTCAGGCTTTTCCCTCCTGTTAGCAGATGATAGGGATGTCCCAGCATTTGGCCCAGAGGCATGAGTTGAATGAGGAGGCCCGAGGCAAGAGGGTTGGATGACACGGGAGCCTGGCTGCTCACTCGGGAAACCTCATTCCACCCCACAGCCCTGCTCATGCCTGATTTTGGATGTGCCGCTTCCAGCTCACAGTAGATTTCAGCTGGGCCCCGCTGCCTGTGTCTTTGTCAAGTGTATGATGAGGCCAGAAAGGGCATGAAAAATGGCAGTGTGGACTTTCTCTTGGTATTAGAGACGTTTTCCCTTTCCTTTCTCACTCGTGTCTCTTTCTCCACGAAAGAAACATCCCAGAAGATCAAATACTCTACCAATGTTTCCTACGCTCGCTCTTCCATAGCAGAGGAGGAGCTGAGGCTGGGAACCTTAGAAGATAGACTACTTACTATCTACGGTTATCCATTTGCTGATGTCTTAAAGAAGCACAGAGGAGAACTCCCAGCCAGCTGATGATGATGCCAGCAGCTCCCCCTAGTCTATCACCTCAAGAGGAACTGTCAAAATAACAAATGACATATTTTTAAGTTGCAGGATTACCCCTCAGCTGGGCTCTCTCGGCTTGATTAGCAGTTACTTTTCCTTTGAGTGTCTTTCCTCATCTTCTCCTCCTCCTTTTCATTGTCTCCCTCTGCCCCACTCATCAATAAAGGCCACTGCTCTACGGAAACCGCTTCTCTGGGAAGAAGTTAGCGGTGTCCTATTACAATCACACCGTCTTGTTCAGAAGCAGGTGGTATTACCTGTCAAAGGAATCTGAGGCACAGCAAACAGCTGCCACCCAACTCGATGGAACTGCCACCTGGCTCTTGGGCAGATAGAGTGGCAAAAGGAGAGAGTCCTTTGGAGGCCTCAAAATCTCATCTTCATTTCCCTTGCAGAGAAGAGACTGACTTTATTGACAGAGACGACAGAAGATTGCTTGAGCGTTCCAATAACCAGTCTGCGTCGAAGCAGAGAGACAGTCTGGCGGAGGCGAGCTCCCTGCTCCCTCGCATAGCTCCGCTGAGCCACACTCTGCTGCAGCACCAGTCTGTGGCATATGCAGACTAGACTGAAAGGAGCCTCCTGTCGGCCTCCCAAGCAGCCCCCCTCCATCTCCACTCCCAGCCTGCTGGTGCGCTTCCTGGATCCCAACCATAAATCAACACGAATTCAGGGAATCTCTGCCAGAAACCAAACTCTTAAGACTGATTCAGGGGCTCGGGGTCAGGTCTAGGTTAGCTGGACAAGGCAAACGTCCCACGTTCCGCGGCTGGGCCCTGTGGCTCGACTGCACATTCCAGGTTAGCCACTAGATGTCACTACTGTTTATTCTTGTCCTTACACCCAGGTCCTGAGTCTACCACAGAGACCCAGAGCTAGGAGAATTCTAGACGAACTCCATCACAACCTTGATGATAGGGCTGCTAGACCTGCTTTGACTGTCTGAGTTCCTCCATGGGCCTTTTCTAAACCAGTTAGTATTTCACCACTAAAACAGCTCACTGAAAGTTAAGCAGCCGGGCTCGGTGGCTCAGCCTGCCATCCCGCGCCTTTGGGAGGCCAAGGTGAGTGGATGGCCTGAGCCCGCGGGTTCGAGACCCGCCTGGGCAGCGAGACCTCATCTCTACAATCAATCAAAAAATCAGCCGGGCGTGGTAGCGCGCGCCTGTAATTCCGGCTACTCGGAAGGCTGAGGCGGAAGGATCGCCGGAGCCCAGCGGGTCGAGGCTGCGGTGGCCGGGAGCAAGCCACTGCACTCCAGTCTGGGCGACGGAGTGAGACTCCAACTCAAAAAAGAAAGAAAGTTAAGCAAGACCAATGCTAGCCAGAGCAAACCCCAACTCTCCCAATCAATCACATCCTCTGTTCTTTCTTCTCTTCTTCCTAGCTGTGGTTGGTTGTTGGGTATCCTTCTGGTTTGGTTGGGCCTTCAATGAGAAATAAATTAATATGTGTGCCTCATAACATCAGGGATTTTAGATGTCAACGTGTTGCCAAAATAACATGGATCTGTGGCTTTTAGCAGAGAATGAATGACAGATGGCTAATGTATGATGATTCTTGAGACCTGAACTATAATTATGAAGTATTTCTAGGTGTACATTCAGGATGTAAAGTGTAAGGAACCCAGAGCTAATGTTAATTTATTACTGACAGCTGTATATATAATAATATATCATGTCCTTTAATCTTACATTCCTTCTGACTTACATCAAGCAACCTTTTCATTCATTAATAACATCAAGCCTTGCCGTTATTCTTAATGATGAAGTCCCATTTTGAACCCGGAGGACTCCTATAATTAAACTCGGTGCTTTCACATACCAGAAATCTGAACTTAAAAAAAAAAGGGGGTAGATTGAACTTCTTGTTTTACAAGCAAAATGAAAACACTGGCAAGATGAAGCCCACCTGCTCACAACCCCACGGGAGCTAACTAGCAAGTCAGGAATTTTCGAGTTTATCTTCTCAGCTCACATCACATCCTCTTCCCTTTTAGCCCTCCTGCTTTCTCTCACCCTTCCACTATCCTTTTTTGAGACAGTATATTTTTTTTAAAGGTCATGATAAAGAAAAATTATGGCTAAAACTAATACGGGACACATGTCTCGTCCAATTTTCTGTACTGTGCCAAAGACTTACATGATTAATCCCTTCAAAAGAAATCTAATCTAATCTTATTACACCAAAGACAAGGAGTCCTTCATAAGTATCATGGCTGGAAACAAGTAGGTCTTTCTCAAGTTTGAACTGATTCAGTGTCTCATTCCGTTTACAACCCATCGTAACCTTGGCAACTTACTGCACTGTCCTTACTGTTCCCAAAATTTAAGCAGTGCTCTGGTTTAAGTTGTAAAGCACTATGTATTATCAGACTCCTCGATCACATTAGGAGATACAGACCCATGATACTAATAGAAGAAGTGAAACCTTTAACCTCATCGACTAATTAATGACCCCAAAGTAGAACAATGAGGTGTGTTGAGATAGAGACTCAGCTACTGGATCATCTCTCATCTGAAGACAGAATCAGATTCCACTGAATAGGTGCTAGATAACAGAGTAAGCAAGTTTCCTATCTATAACACTAAATCTTACTATGATTGGTTAATTAAATCATGATAAATAACACTCCATGGCAGGTGGAAGGTGCTGAAAAGTGTGTCCACAAGTTCAGTGGAATTACATCTGAATGTCTTTGCATTTTTCTGTCTTTAAAACGTTAACTATAATTTTCTGGAGAGTTATTTTATAGGAAAGAGAAATACTGAAGTTTTGTGTCCCAGGCTTTTTGAAGTTGTTTAGGTTTTCCTGTCGGAGTCTGCATCTTATACTGTCTCAGTCTTCAGGAATGAAAGTTCAAATTCTTAATAACATTCCTTTCTGCCTGCAATGATAAGAAGAAATTCGTATCGGCTCTGGCTCTTCCAGGCACTTCAATGTAGGGAAGAATGTCAGCAGTGGTTGTGTCATGCTACAGTAACAAACAGCTCCAAAAGCCTCAGTGACTTATTCTATTGACAATGATCAGCTGGGGGATCAATTCAACTTACACCTCTCAGATGTCAGTTGACAGGGTGGCCACCACTTGAAACATTGCCAGTCATCGAGCCAGAGGTAAATGAGCACTGTGGAGGGAACCACTGGCAATTAAATGCTCCAATACAGGGGGACGCCCTCACTTCCACACATGAGTCATTTGCCAACCTTAGTCACAGGTCATACCCCAAGACAGAAGAGGGCCAGGAAGTTCTATCTAACACTGTGCTGAAAGAGGGACAATGAGAAATAGCTGGTGGATACCAGTAATGACTACCACAGGAACTCCAGACAGATATTCTTTCTTCCTCTCATTTCAGAACGTCCTTATCTCCCTAGATCATATTTTCTCTACTTTGTTTCTGCACGCTCCCCGATCATATAATTCTCTGATTTCTATTCTGTCTACTTTCAGGTTAATGGACATCACAATTAAGAAAAGCCTCTCTTCAGACAATTATACACTAGGATTGTTTGCACCGTAGTCCAAGGAAAGGAATTTTCACATTAGTTGTTTATTTTTACTGTCACCATTTTGTGGTTCTGGTTTTCTCTGATTTTTTTTTTCCTTTTATGCTAATCTCCTGCTCAATCTCTCACTTTTTACTGAAAAAAAAATTTTATTGTTACTTCTTAGCTATTTGGTCCAATTGGTAAATAATCTTTTGGAATAACAGAATTCTAACTGCTGGTTTTCCAACCCCAAATTCAGATGAACTTGGACTCTGAAACACAGTTAAGGGAACTACCAGCCTGACTGAACAGTAACTCTAAATTTTACTGGCTCTTCCACCCAAGACAATGGACAATCTAGCCTGCTGTAAAGGCCTGTAAATATATCTGGAAGTCTGAAAGAGGTATCTCACTAAGCAAATCCAGTCTGTCACTATGACCAGAATCTTCGGTTTTACTCCCTTCCTCCTGTCCATGACGCACCTGCCGAGTCCAGACCCAAGCACCGCACTGTGTATTCCTGAGACAGCAAAACTATACTGTATTCTTGGTGAAGCTGGCTGGAATCCTCCAACTCTGTATTTCACTATGTTCGCAGGTGAACCAAAGTAGGGCTTACGCCTCGGTGGGTATTTCAGAAAACAGATCCAAATGACAAACACTGTTGCGCCCTCAGAGGACAGGTCGTGTTCCCAGGTCAAGCTACCAAGTCCGACCCTGCAATCCCTGAAAACCCTCACTCTCTCAAGCAAATAGATTTCCCAGGCCAACTCTGCCCCTCGAGAGGCACAACTAAAGTAAAGCCGTGAGCCCAGTTAGGACCTGTTTTCAGCCAACACCCCAACCAGAAGAAATGACACAAATTCAGAAACATCAGGCTGAAAAAAAGTCAATGTCCACTGTTGACAGTCACTCATGGCGCGCGTGGGGTGACAAAGCCAGCCCACAGCAGATGCGGGCGACGTGAGAAAACTCCAGAGTGAAGACACACCGACGTCTAGACCTGGACGACCGCTGACAGGGGACGCGGGGGCTGCGAGCGCGGGACAACCAGCCCGGGGTTGCACGAGTCAGCCAGGAACCTTCGCGCCCGCCCCGTCCTGTTGGCCCGGGATGCCCGAGGGCGGGGCCTGAGCCTCGCCCCGCCCCCGTGCCCGCCATTCGGGTCACCTGACCTACCCGCGGCTCACGTGATCTGCTCCCAGCGCCGCCATTTTGGAGCTCCGGATGAGGAGGGGGAAAGCGGGGGCAAAGAGGGAAAAGAGCCGGGAGAGAGGTGGGCGAGCACGAGGGCGAGGGCACGGCCGGGTCCTGGCCGGCCAAAGGAGGCTCGCGGAAGCAGCAGCCGCCGCCCGACCGCAGGTACCGCGCCCCGGGGCCGCCCCTTCGCCCGCTGTTAGCGCCGCCGCCGGCCATGTGCCTCCTCCCCTCAGGCCTCTACCGGCGCCCGCTTCCTCCTCAGCCGGCCGACACCTGACGGGGCTCGCCACACGCCCCAAGTTCCGTGTCGCGGTTCTGTCTTCTGTACAGCCCACAGCAAGGCCTGCGGAGAGCCTGAGCTTGCCCTGCAGCCGGGGGTGGGGGGAACCTGCCTCTCTCCTCCTCCTGTCATCAGCCTGGTCCGCCCGCAGGCCCGCCCGAGGCGTTGCTTCCTTCCCTCCTTCGGCTGTGAGATCGCTTAAACCAGTCGGGATGGAGCTAACGACGGTGTGCTCGCAGCATTTCTTGGTTACTTTTCTAAGTCCCTGCCCCAACCCTGTAGCCACTGCGTGGAGTAGAAAAAGCTAGACTAGAAAAAGCAATCCTGCCTGGGCTTCTGCACTTACTACTGTTATCGTCGATGTCCTGATTTCTCCAGGGATCATGGAGACCATTGGGAAAAGCTCCCACCTCTTGAGACCTGGGGGCTTCCGGAGTGATTTGTTGGAGGCCAAGATGATTAATAAAAGGCGGAGGCCACTTTCCCAACCCGAAGGCGGTCTGTTTTAGTTTGTGCAGTAGGCTGTAATTTGTTATCAGTCTGTGTCGCTCTCCTCAGGCAGTTTACTGGATTTATCACTTCCTGGAGTTGCACTTTCTCCAGTACTCCGCCCTGACTCAGTGTGTGTATGGCGTTATTGGTTAAAAGAAAGCCTGACCTTTCATTCCTTTACCTCACTAACTCATTGAAAATTAACTTCAGAGGTCTAAATATGTGCTTTCTGGCCCTGCCAGTGAACTATTTTACTTGACCATAATCGATAGGTAGTTGCGTTCTAGGTGAAACATTATAATAAGCATTCTTTGATCTTTTAGATCTATTTTAGCTGACATGAGAAAGGAAAGGTAGCAAAGAAATGTAGGGCCAGGGTAAGAAACTGCATTAGAAGATAAAATAGGTCACACCACTGGGTCGTATCTTTTTATGCTGCTGTTTTGCCCACTGTGTTTGTAAAATTTGCAGAATCACTCATTAGATTGTATTTTTGGTTTGGAATAAAGTAGCAGCAATTTGCAGTTTATTGTTCCATACTCATTAAAAAGTTATGTCAGTAAAACCAACATGTTTGAGTCAGTTACATAAATTCTGAGGTAAGACACAGAATATACAATTATTGTGAGACGTTTCCAGAGCTTTTTTCCTTCTCACTTCTGCAAAATCTTCTAATCTACTTGTTAGATAAATTATTTCAACTTGCATCATGTAATCGGGTTGCATGAACATCCCTCTGAATTTCTTTTGATGTGGAATATTGAGAAATTTTTCGCTGCCAAAAAAATCATTACTTTGTTTCACCAAGAAAGAGAAATGTTTGATACTATATACTTTCATTCTTGGCCACAGCAGGATTTTGAAGATTGATCCAAGGGACTGTATTAATTTCAGGAATTGATTTGAAAGACACTGGCTCTGCCACTTAACAGCCATGTAACCTTGGGTAAGTCCCTTAAACTGCACCGAGTGTGTCCTTATTTATAAAATTGTGTAATATCCACCTAGCCTGTCCCAAAGAGTTAAGAGGATCAGATTCACTAACATATTCAATACAGCCTGGGTATAAGGGGCTGTTATTCTTTTCAATATTGACAGTTTGTACATTTTTGTTCTCATTTAGAATTAAATGGAAAACTGGTATATTAGAGAAAGCAGGGTTTTAGAATCAGATAGGTCTGAATTCCAGTTCTTAAATCAGGTACTGTTTGCATCTGTGAGCCTTAGGTCCCTCATCTGCAAAAAAAAAAAAAAAAAAAAAGCAGCCAGCACTATGAGGAATTTTGTGTAATACACAAAATTTGAGTATTACACAAAATCTGCATAAGCATTACTCCCTGGACTTGCACCTCAAGGGTTTCCAGCACTGTGCTTGGCACATTACAGGTGCTCAATAAATGATAGTAAATCTGAACATTGGTTAATGTTAGTTAGACCTTATGTCTTAATTGTAGCTGCCAAATTAGAATATTCTCTCAGGCTAGATGCCAGCTAAGAAATTGTAGACTATGAAATTCATATACTTGTGATATTTATGCTGTTTTTTTCTTAGTGGTAATTAATAATTACATTGAGCTGAGGATTTTAAGTCAAATAAATGATAGCCTGCATTAGAGAGGTCAATCTATACATAATGTATAAGCAGTTTCCTGGTAACTTTTTGTAGACAGTTTGTAACTCAGGGACCTGAAAGTTCATCCAAGCTTCATCCTCTTGCTTTACATCTGGAATCTAAAACCCACAGAGACAGTGACTTGCCTAAGGTCACACAGCTTATGGAAGGTACTTTAGGGGAGGTACCTATTAATTTATGTTCCCCGCCTTCTTTTGGCTAGAGCGAAATAAGTGTTTTGTGCTTTCAAATTGTAATCTGAAAGAATGGGAAATTAATTGACTGTTACTTCTATCCCACAATTCTTTTTTTCTAGTTGGAAAAGAGCAAATTCATATTCTAAAATTCTTTTATGTCTTTTATGTATTGTCTTCATATATCCTCAGAATTACAGCCTTTTCTCCAAGTCCCACATGAATTGTTCGATTTGATTTTACTTATGATAACCATAGTGCTATAACTAAAAGGAAAGAATTAGATACACAAATAAACCAAATAGCAAATTATAAGGAAATAAAGACGACTGAAATAATTTGGCTCTTAACTTTTCTAGGGAAAGACATTCATTATAAGCTTTACCTTTGGAATACTGTTGTTGAGTAAAGGTTTGAGAGACTTGGTGGAAAAGGTTATGGGAATTTTCTGATTTGGGATACAACTTTTGTTTATTTACTTATTATTTATAACAATTTAATGTGTTTGCTCTAATGTCTAAAGATTCTAAACAAGAAGTCTGTTTTACTAATCCCTCTAGTCTTCTTCTGAACTTTCATATTCAGCTACACTGGTTTTTTCACTAGCCTCTAGGTAGCATACTTATTCTCACTTCTAGAACTACAGTAATGTTACAGCTTATCTTATCAGTATTATTCTGTGTAAACTTGTATCAACAGTATTCCAGGGACGCAACTGGCATATTCAAATTAGGATCATTCAACGAGGTATATTTGCAAAGATACTAATAATAAAGGTGCTGGACTTATATAGGTGAACCACAGGGATAGTGCAGTTATCTGGAGTTAGCAGCATCAGGAGAAGGGAGAGGTATCGAATTATAAGAAGAGTCTCATGGAGCAACCTACTTGGAGAGAAATGGCCTTCTGTTGAGGAACACAGCCAGTCCAAGGTGACTTAGAGATAGTGAACCAGGACAATGGTGGTGATTCAGGACAGCTATTCTGATCTCGCTCTGTTGCCTCAGTCTGATCTGTCATAGCTCTTCATTGGCTGACCTTAGCTAGAAACCAGAGGGCAGGGGAGCCTAATGATGTATTCTTTCCTGAGCAGCAGGGAGAGGGGGATACAGTGAGCCTGGAAGGCAAATACCTGATGTCTGCCACGCTGCCCATCCTTTGGGATCCAGTGTACCTCTTACCTCTTCAAGAAGCTTTATGTACCTTTCTAGCCCAGAGAAGCTGTTCACTCTCTTTTAGGATTGAGTTACTGGCTGTTGCCTTCTATTTTACTTTGTGTACTATTGCATTGTTTAAAAGCTGTTAATTCTTTTTAACTTCTTAATACGTTTGTCTGATTGACTCAGCTTTGTTTTAAACTATGAGTACTATAAGTAATTTTTTCCATTCTTTCTGATATTTTGCTTTGTGTCTTGCACATAACCCTTTTTTTGTATCTTTTTATTATGAAAAATTTTAGACGTAAGTAGAAAGAATGTATAATGAACTTTCCACTTAGTTACATTATATATATATAATGAGCATTCCACTTAGTTACAGAATTTGTCGTTCTTACTTTATTTCCACCCTGCTCCATCCCCATACTACCGCCATGGTAATTTTTAAAAGTTGTGTTTAAATTGATCTCTTAGAGGCCAAGGATGGTATGCAGACTATGATAATCCATGTTGTAATCATTATTGAGCCACTGAGATTGTATTTGTACTCCTTATTTTCTTTTTACTCAAACTTCACTTGACATGCAAGCCCATTTATCTATCAGTTATATCTGTCTGTATCTGTATTAGTGATCTAAGTAAAATCTGTGTGAAAATTTGAAGAGTTGGTCTTAAGGTAACTTCCCCTTTGTGTATATTTTATACACAATATAAATGAGCTGTTTATCTAACCTTTTTTTTTTTAAAACAGAGACTTGTTTTTATGAGGTTTAACTTGTGCATTAATTTTGCATGTGGACCTAAACTGGTTTTCAGGTGTTTCTTGATGTATTTTATGTTGTCATATCTGCTTTATAGCTGCCATTACTGTACTTATCCCCAAATGTATGCAGTCTCTAAAATGAGATACTTACATAAATGTTCAGGGAAAATTGGAGCATCTGCTGCAAATTTCCATTAGCTCTTAATGCCTGAGCAGACACAACTTTAAAAATCTGAATGTTTTGTCAGATTCTTTTGTATTAGTCTTTTTCTTGAGATAAGATGAACTCCTCTTTCTCCTTTTCATTTTACTTTCTTTTTAAGGTACACACTGAAATATCCACAGGGAGCAATTTGCACTGCTCTGTGTCACTCCTATTATATCATTAAGTAGAAGAGAGATAACATGAATCACCTTTGTAACCCTGTGGGTGTGCAATGTCTGTTGAACAAACATTCACTTGTTAACCTTCAGATTATAAGTCAGCCTACATAAATGTTACATTTCGTGGAAAAGAGACCTTAGATCTACAGAAGAGAGCCATGTCTTATCCAGAAAATTAAATGTTTGGGGATTTCTATTATTAATCTTATGATTTAACCCATGTACATTTAACAGTAAACTGAAAGAAATAAAACCTTGAGTTAATCACCCTGAAGGGAAATAAGTCAGTCATCACATGAAGAGCCACAGCCCTCCTTGGCCTAAAAATGTGGAATTCTAAGGCAGTAAAGTGACTCAGGAAGTCACAGAAAGGTTCTTCTGAAGGAAGGAATCGTTCCCCCGTTGGTCTTCTCTTTAGTGACCAATTGAGGTTCGATATAGAGATCTAAGAAGACTTTTGTTCTTTGTACCTGAGAAAGACGAAGCAGAGCTAGTCTCTGGAGAGGTTATTTAGGGGAGAGAGTGACCAAGGGACCTGCTGGCCTTTGGGAGCTGGGATGAGCTGTCTTTGTCATGGATATGAATGCATTTCCTGCCTTGAGGGCAGTTAGAAGGAATCACTGGCCAGGGGAATAAAAGCTGATCCCCAGGGCAGAGTATTAGGGAGGAGGGAAGGAGTAGTACTAAAGACACCAAGAGTAAAGTATTTGCATTTTTGCCTGATATGGACCAGGATCTGAAAAGCTGCTGTGTGGTCAGAAGGAGCGGAAGATAAGAAAGGAAGAGCCATAGCTGCTGCCCAGGGCAGCTGGCTGCCTGGCACTGAAGCTGGTCAGAAAACTGGGGGGTGGAGGATTTGGCAAGACACTTTGGGTATAACCCTGGTAGGGGCCAAAAGTCCCTTGTGTCTTGATTCTTCTCATGTGGGGAAGAGCGGCCATGGTTTGCCACCTAAAATAAGAATTCAGAGCCTGTGACTCAAGTTTAAGAATAGTATGGTCTTTGGTCTATAGCTAGTGCTACTAAGAATTTTGCTGGCATTTATTGAATGTTGTGAGTAAGATTCCAGAATGCACCTAAAATGTGGAAAAACAAAACTTGTTGCTGGAAAAAAGCCTAAACTTAAAAATGTGATCCAAGTCAACAAATTAATCTCACTTTAAGCCAAAGGAAATGTTTGAAATGAAAGTACTGCCAGGAAATATAAAGAGTATTCAAGATTTAAACGGAAAGATTTATGAGTATTTTATGTTTAGTGACTTTCTGAGCCACAATGCATTATTAGAATCAACAAATAACCCCTTCTAAGGACTCTGTTCATATATGTAACTGAAACACAACTTTTTTCTTCTCCGATAGCCCTTTCGGGGGAAAAAGTACATATATATATTTGAGCATGAGTAATAGTTGACCACTAATATGACCTCTAGAAAAAACCACAACGTAGTTTGTGGTTTATCTTCAGGAAGATAAATCAAGGGAAGTAAAAGTAGGAACTGGATCATTGCCTAGTACTTCTCAAAATGCACTGTGCTCTTTACACAGGTTATATGACTAGTTTACATTTTCAAAGATTTGCGGAGAAAAAAGCATTTGTGATTTTAGTAATAAAACTACAGTTCTGTTTGGTGCAAGGAATAGTTTCTCAAGAATTGTGTCAATCATTGACTCTACAAAATGACGTTTCTCTGTAACCTGAGAAGTGGTTCCAAATACCTTGAGAATGGCTATGTTTCTTTAATCAAGGAATAGGAGTCTTTTTTTTCATTGGCGTTGTGCAAAAGAAAGGGAGCACTGGTTGGCTCCAGCTGGATGTTGTGGGCAAAGAAAGTGAAGAAAAATGAAGATAGAGATGAGTAAAGTCATTTCTAGAGATATAAATGAAGGACATAAAGATCTCCATTGTCAGTCTAGGTAGGAGATCGCATTCCAGAGAGAAATTCTGAACAATTGAAGTCCATATTGGGAATAACCAGACACATTAATATGGAACTCCCAGCTTAGAAAATACTTAGATTGATTTAGACACTAAAATTGATGTATAATTCCTGAGTTGCATGCCTGTAATTATGCTGTAACCTGATTTTTTTTTTCTGTTATATATTATCTTTTTTAGATATGGAAGAAAGTAGCAGTGTTGCCATGTTGGTGCCAGACATTGGAGAACAGGAAGCTACATTGACTGCTGAGAGTATCATCAGTTCTTCACTGGAAATTGATGAACAAAGAAAGGCTAAAGCAGATCCATTAATCCATGTTATCCAGAAATTAAGCAAGATAGTAGAACATGAAAAGTCACAAAAATGTCTTTTAATTGGGAAAAAACGCTCACGTTCAAGTGCTGCAACACGCTCCCTTGAAACTCAAGAACTTTGTGAAGTTCCAGCTAAAGTAACCCAGTCACCTGCTGCTGATATTAGGAGGGCTGAGATGTCACAAATTACCCCTGACTCTCTTACCCAGAATGATGGGAAGGCTATGTCTTATCAGTGTAGCCTTTGTAAGTTTCTGTCATCATCTTTTTCTGTGTTAAAAGATCATATTAAGCAGCATGGTCAGCAGAATGAAGTGATATTAATGTGCTCAGAGTGCCATATTACATCTAAAAGCCAAGAGGAACTTGAAGCTCATGTAGTAAATGACCACGAAAATGATGCCAACAATCACAACCAATCCAAAGACCAACAGTGCATAAGCCCCTCCGACTCCTTGTGTCAGAGACCCACAGAAAGAAAGAATGAAACCATTCCTGACATCCCAGTAAATGTGGACAGTCCACAA
The DNA here is from genome assembly GCA_027257055.1 of Cephalopachus bancanus. NCBI lineage: Eukaryota > Metazoa > Chordata > Mammalia > Primates > Tarsiidae > Cephalopachus > Cephalopachus bancanus. The sequence goes on along the minus strand of JAPVLO010000110.1, from coordinate 4,362,642 downwards.
ACTCATACTGTCCAAGCTGCACCAACGGCAGAAATGGGTAGGAGGAAATGGTATGCGTATGAACAATATGGCATGTATCGATGCTTGTTTTGTAGTTACACTTGTGGCCAACAGAGAATGTTGAAAACACATGCTTGGAAACATGCTGGGGAGGTTGACTGCTCCTATCCAATCTTTGAAAATGAGAATGAGCCCCTAGGCTTACTAGATTCTTCAGTACCTGCTACCCCTGGTGGGGTTGATGCAGTAGTCATTGCTATTGGAGATAGTGAACTAAGTATCCACAATGGGCCATCAGTACAAGTGCAGATTTGCAGTTCAGATCAGTTATCATCTTCATCTACTTTAGAGCAGAGTGCAGAAAGAGGAGTCCAACTCGGTCAGTCAATTACCCTTGACCCTAATGAGGAAGAAATGCTAGAAGTGATTTCTGATATGGAAGAAAATCTGATTGCTGATAGTCTACTTTCATCAGCACAAAAAATCATTAGCAGTAGCCCAAACAAAAAAGGTCATGTTAATGTGATAGTGGAACGATTGCCAAGTGCTGAAGAAACTCTTTCACAGAAACATTTCCTTATGAATGCTGAAATTGAAGAAGGGAAAAACCTAAGCCCAATAGAAGCCCAGATTGAGTGTGAAGGAACGAATGATGTTTATCGTACTGATAAATGTACTGTTGATATTGGAGGGTTGATCATAGGCTGGAGCAATCCAGAGAAGAAAGATGAGTTAATAAGTAAAGGCCTGGCTGCTGATGAGAATGCCCCACCAGGCCGAAGAAGGACAAATTCTGAGTCTCTTAGACTACACTCATTAGCTGCAGAAGCCCTTGTCACAATGCCTATAAGAGCTGCAGAGCTGACAAGAGCCAACCTCGGGCACTATGGGGACATAAACCTTTTAGATCCAGATACTGGACAAAGGCAAGTAGATAGTACGTTGGCAGCTTATTCAAAAATTATGTCGCCACTTAAAAACTCGTCAGATGGATTAACTAGTTTTAACCAAAGCAACTCGACCTTGGTAGCACTCCCAGAGGGTCGACAGGAATTGTCAGATGGGCAAGTTAAGACAGGCATCAGCATGTCCTTACTCACTGTCATCGAAAAATTGAGAGAAAGGACAGATCAAAACGCTTCAGATGATGACATTTTGAAAGAGTTGCAGGACAACGCCCAGTGCCAACCCAACAGTGATACCAGTTTGTCGGGAAACAATGTAGTAGAATACATTCCTAATGCTGAGCAACCCTACCGTTGCCGCTTGTGTCACTACACCAGTGGTAACAAGGGCTATATCAAGCAGCACTTGCGAGTTCATCGACAGAGACAGCCTTATCAGTGCCCTATCTGTGAGCACATAGCTGACAACAGCAAAGATTTGGAGAGCCACATGATAAACCATTGTAAAACAAGAATATACCAGTGCAAACAGTGTGAAGGATCTTTTCATTATAAGGTAAGCATTGGCTCAGGACGTCTTTCGGAGGACCTTAGAGCTGTAGGATGAGGAGGGAACTTTGTAGACCCAGTCCAACCACTTCAGTTTACAGATAAGGAAACTGAGTTCCAGAAAACCTAATTTGCCCAGGGGAATCCCAACTAATTCGTATTAAAGTTGGGGCTGAAATCTAGGCCTTCAGAATGCTGCAGAATTCTTTCCCCTACCTGCTGCCTCCTTAACAGCCTCTGTGTATTTTAGCACATATGTGGGGTTTTTTTTGGGTTTTTTTTGAGTTGGAGTCTCACTCCGTTGCCCAGACTGGAGTGTAGTGGCCGCTCCCGGCCACCACAGCCTCGACCTGCTGGGCTCCGGCGATCCTTCCGCCTCAGCCTTCCAAGTTGCTGGAACTACAGGCGCGCGCTACCATGCCCGGCTAATTTTTTGATTTATTGTGGAGATGAGGTCTCGCCAAGTTGCCCAGGTGGGTCTCGAACCCACGGGCTCAGGCAGTCCATTTACCTCAGCCTCCCAAGGCAAGGGATTACAGGCTGAGCCACTGAGCCTGGCTATACATGGTTTTTAAAGTGATGATTTTTCAGTTGTAAGCAAATTCCGAGGAATGTACAGTGGATTGATACACACGTTTGACCTACACAAATTTAACCATACATCATCAAGACAAAAAGTAGGTGTTTTCATCTTACATAGTCCCAAATTGCAAGTCCAACTTCTAAACAACTAAATGATATGTATCACTGCAGAAGAAAAATGATCTATACTGGACTTATTGAAAGGCAGTACAGTGGAAATAGAGCCACGTGTACTATGTTTTGTTTGTTTTTCGAGTCGGGTCTCACCCAGGTTGGAGTGCAGTGGCACAGATTATGGCTCATCACAGCCCCAACCTCCTGGGCTCAGGTGATCCTTCTGCATCAGTCTCCTGAGTGGATGGGAACTAAGGTGCATACCACCACATCTGGCTAATTTGGCTTTTTTTCTTTTGAGTTGGAGTCTCACTCTGTCAACCAGGCTGGAGTACAGTGGCTTGCTCCCGGTGACCGCAGCCTTGACCTACTGGGCTCAAGTGATCCTTCCACCTTAGCCTTACAAGTAGCTGGAACTAGAGGCACGTGCCACCGTGCCCAGCTAATTTTTTTGATTTACTGTAGATATAAGGTCTCACCAAATTGCCCAGGCTGGTCTTGAACCTGTGGACTCAGACAGTCCTCTCATCTCGGCTTCCCAAAGTGCTAGGATTGTAGACGTGAGCCACCACACCCAGCCTAATTTGGTTTTTTTGTAGAGACAAGGTCTTGTTATATTGCCTAGGCTGGTCTCAAACTCCTGGGTGTAAATAATCTTTCTGCCTTAGTCTCCCAAAGTGCTGGGATTACAGGTATGAGCCATTGTGCCTGGCCTCATGTGTGCTGTGTTTTATGGGCAATTTAAGGGACTTTGAAGGGTTATTTTGGCTGGTTTGCATCTTATGTGCTGACCTTAAAACAAATTGCCAATATGAAATGCTGTTCTTTTATAAAGGAAACTCAGATCCATCAAATGATTGATTTAGAGCTTTCTTCTTCAGTGGACCAGATGACTCTCTGAAAATGTTTTTAAAATGTATTCTAAAGGACTAGCTGGGATGTAGACTCAGATTACCAAGGTGGGGTCTAGCTAGTGGTCAGTCAGTCATTCAGGTGTGGAAGAAAACAAAGCCTTTGAATCTGAGATTTGCTGTTTGGGTTACCTTCATGAAATGCCAAGTAGCCCATTCACATAGGCTGCAAAGGCTAGTTCCAGGAGTTTCTTTTGCTGTCGTGTTCTTGAGGAGGAACTCCTTGGACGAGCAGTTCCAATGAGGTCTCTTAGCCATTTTGTTGAGATTTAAAGGCAAAAATTAGGAGTCTAGCAATTACTGATGGGACTTAATTTTGTGGAGGTTGTGTTATTCTGAACACTGCTCTTTCCTCCTCTGGGCCTGCCAGTGATTCAGTAAGATGGACATGTCGTGAATAAATACTTCCTAAAATAGCAGTGACTCCTTTTTAGAGTATAAGAAAAGAACTGTCTTTTTGATGACATTATGATTTATGTAGTGTATTTTTTTTCTACAAATTGTCAAATGTATTAAATAATATTTTAGTGGATTTGTTTTTTAGATATTGGTAATGTGTTCTAGTTACTAGGCCAGGAGCACAATTAACCCCTTCTGCAGCCTCCTAATAATTGGACATGTATATGTATTGAAAATTACATACTAATTTCTATCCATTTTTTAGAGTCAACTGAGGAATCATGAGAGAGAGCAGCACAGTCTTCCAGATACCTTGTCAGTAGCAACTTCCAGTGAGCCAAGAATTTCCAGTGATACAACTGATGGAAAATATGTTCAGGAAGGTATTTATGTATTTTTTCTACAGGCTGCAATGACTAGCATATGAAGTAAAGATGCCCTTAGTTGTGGGTTATTTTCAGGACCAAAGCATATATTCTTTATTTTTATGCTATGGATGTGAGTTAATCTGATCTGTTTCTGAGGAAATGCCTAAATGAAGTTATTTCTAAATGAGACCTAAATGAAGTTATTAATAGATCCTAGATAAGAAGTACTAAATTAATAAGGACTAAGCTTCAACTGTGTAGGTAGATGTTACAGTTGAAATTTATGCTATCCTTTAAGAGCTAAGCTACAGCATAGAACCTTATAGCATGAACCCTTAGAAGGTGAAATACCAGCAAGCTAGAGAAACTGCAGCACAAAAAGGAAACCTTCTCTCCCTCTCGGTACCCATTGACCTACTGAGAATATAGCCTTTGCAGATGGTGGGCCCCCACCTCAAACTTTAACTGAGGCTTCCTGCTGTGATCTTACTCTTATCCAAGTATGACTGCCAGATTTCATCTGCATTATTTAAAAAAAACACACACACATGCACAAGATCTTTTTATGTACTAGTTAGGTACTAGTCGGCTGAGTTTCTGGTAATAGGAATATTAGAATCAAAAGATTTAATTAGAGTTCCATGAAAAGGCGGATGCCACATCCGGAGAATTGGGGATAAAGTGTGCTAAGCTGTGCTTCCTTGCTTCAGCTCACTTAAATTGATATACTTTAAATGTCTCTACTGTGGTACATAATGTTTATGGGAAATAAAACATATTGGGGTGACTTTCCTTTTTAGATTTGCTAAGAATTAAAGTTAGAAATGACTGTGGAGTGAAATGTTTTACCATAATGTTTCATTAAATTATACCCCAGAAAGCATAACTGATTCTAGAATGTTTCTGAAAGAACTGATTTTGACACCACTGTAGCACCAAAATTCCCTTGTCAAACAGATGTCGTCCCTGTGAAACTATCCAAAACAAAAGGAGTTTATGACATAGCATCTGTTTCTGCGATAGATGTCTGAGCTAAAACAGTTTTGTTTCCTTTTTACAAAATAGACCTAAATGCCTCCTTTTATTTTAATTCATTATGTTTCCATATCCCCTTTAAAGGAGACATTAAAACATTTGATATGATTGAACCATAAATCCCTAATGAAGGAATAAAGTAAGTACTACTCAGTAGCACCACCTGCAGTTAATACCAGTGTTGGAATATGTCTTTTCTATCACTGTCTTAAAAAGCAAAAATTTTAAACTATCCAAATAAGATTACAGATTAAAACTCACAATTTTAATTAAATATCAACTCAGAATTAAAATGACCATTTCAAACTTTACAGTATTAGTATCTTTCCACAGTGTTTTATTTTGCAACATCTTTCTTTGTGGATCATACCTGATTTTTCTTAGGGTTAAGTGTATGGATTTTAAATTGCTCGCCACTCCTGTTTCCCTCAGTTGGCTCCATTTGCTTTTTTTTTTTTTTTTTTTTTTTTAATCCTAGTACTATAACAATTCAGATAGCTGATATATTCCTGCATACTTAACACTCGGATGGGTACTTTATTAATTCAGTATTAGATATTTTGGAATCTGGTTGTCAAGACAAAAAACACAAAGACAGTCATAGTAATTCATGTTGTGTTAAAACTTCTTTAACCTAAATAGGAAAGGAGATGTGGGCCTCTGGTCCCCAGTCTCTGCCTGTTATAGCACGAACACTTTAAGCTCCATTTCAACTCAGAGGTTCAGTGTGATTGTCCTTCAGACTTCTGTTCATCCAAAGGGTGTGCAAGCCTGTCTTGAACTAGAGCCTGTGCTAGGTATTGGGAGCATCATGAAAGGTGTGACTGCCCTTGAGGCACCTAACTCAGTGAAGAAGACAGAACTGGGCTGATGGGTGTGTCGGCAAACATTACAGGTCCAAACGTTAGGGCAAAGCACTTTCATATAGTGTTTCTTCATGAAATCTAGTTAAAAATTTTTTTTATTGGAGACCTATTATTTGCCAAGCCTGGGGATTTATTCAGTATTAACAAAATAGGCAGGTCCTTGTCGTCAGGGAATCTGCAGCTTAGTGACATGGCAGAGACTGCCCAGACATGCAGGTAATGTACAGAATTTGGTGAAAGAAAAATTCTGGACTTAATAAACTATGCTGTGAGGTTCCAGTATTCCAATTTGTGGATGAGAAAGCTGAGACCTCAAGAAGTAAAATAATTTACCCATGATCGTATGGGTAGTAAGTGGCAGAGCAAGGACTGAGCCCAAGTTTTTGAACTTTAAATCCAATATTCTTTCCATTGGAAACAGTTGCTTGAAGTAGCACAGGCTCTCATTCTGTGCTATATTAAGTTTTTCCATCTGTCAGTTTTATTAGTTGTCATTGATCTGTAATATTTCTCACACAAAACCATTATCCAATATTCACACTCCATTTTTTTAGGGTTTTTTAAAAAATGTACTTGGAAGAATGCCATTAATAATCAAGTCCAAGTTTTTAACCTACCAATTAAGAGCAATACTTAGATTATAATTATGATTAGTGTGTATAGTAATGTTATAGATTTATAACAGGAAATTAGGAAATTTTGTTCTGCCTGGCAGTGGTTATTAGCAAAAGAAAATTTCAGTTTTAGAAAGCTTAAATTTAACCTAAGGATTTTCTTTTTTGAAATTTTCAGTGTGGGTTTTCTTTTGTATCGCTGATTTGACTTTTATGCAGTATGTGCAAGTGTTCTACCTAAGCTTTCTTCCTGCCAAGCAACACACAGTTCTTCCTGCTCTGCCTTATTCTTGCTTGCTTTTTTTTCTGAATATAAAGCAATCTGAGTATGAATAGCCTGTGGACTTTATGCTGACAGAAGAGTAAATAAAGCTTTGAATATCTTTAGGAAACAGGTTCATATGATCAGGTTATTTACCTTTTATTGTCACAAGCTTACCCAACTTGAACTACTCAGCTCTGTTGTTGCAGAGTGAGTTTAGTAGCATGGCTTATTTCCATTAGATCCATGTTCTCATTTTATATTCATGTTAATTATGACCTTTGTCCCTCTAACTTGTCAGTTTACTAGATAGAATTATACTACATGGCAGAACACTTAATAATTTGCAGTTGCTTTTTCTTCTGTGTTGCATTGATAGCTGACATTTTGTAGTAAACACGGAAAACCCACTGGGTGAAAAAGCCTCAGGCTGTTTATATTGAGTTTGTTATATATGCTTCATAGCCATACTTTATAATATTAAGTTATAGTATTACAGCTTGTTGGCCAATCATTATTTCTTTAAGACAATATATGTAGTATTGATTAGAGTAACATCTATTTGTTGTTACAAATCAACGGTGGATCTCTGGTTAATTTAGCTGCTACACAGCCAGCAGGAAGCAAGTTCATTATAATTTAGAATATTATACAAGGTTGTGCAGAAACCAACCCAACTTATCTATGTTTATAGGTCAGATGATGTTTGGTTTATGTCTGCTGATAGTCTAGATGCAGGAGAATCTGTAAAACCACTTCAAACTTGTTAAATTTAAGCAGTGAGAAACCTTTGATTAAAATGTTAATACTACTGTGTAGTATAAATATTTATTAACAATGGAATATAAACACTGTCATTTGAATCTTATCAAAGCATGCTACTAAAACTCTGAAATACCTTGTCTAGGGAGTAAGTCTTCAGTCCAGAAACAATATAGATGTGATGTGTGTGATTATACAAGTACAACATATGTTGGTGTCAGAAACCACAGACGAATCCATAACTCTGATAAGCCATACAGGTAAGTGTTATGATCCTAGAATTTTAATGCATATATTAAAATATTTTATAGTAAAGAAATTAAATGAAAATAATTAAAAATTTATAACACTAGAAACACAGATTAGGAACTAAGAAACTCACTGGTTATATAAGTCTTGTTTATCTTGTTAAGGAGTATGAACTTTAAGCCTGAATTTGAGGACAGTAGACATTTTGTCTACTGAAGTATAGGAAGATGTCTGTATCTGTCAGTTTTATGTTTTTATTTCATTTGGGTATAAATTCTTCTGGCAATTTTCAGTGCTTTAGAGTACATTTCAGTAAGTTGGAATTTTAAGTACACAGTATTTCAGCAAAAAATCTTTACAACTTAAAGGTAATCAGATTTCTTATGAAAGATGCCATTTGTGAAAATTAAGCTCTCTTTTTTTTTTTTTTTTTTTTTTGAGTTGGAGTCTCACTCTGTCATCCAGACTGGAGTGCAGTGGCCGCTCCCGGTCACCGCAGCCTCGCCTGCTGGGCTCCGGCAATCCTTCTGCCTCAGCCTTCCGAGTAGCTGGAACTACAGGTGCACACTACCACATCCGGCTAATTTTTGATTTATTGTAGAGATGAGGTCTCGCCAAGTTGCCCAGGTGTGTCTCGAACCCGCAGGCACAGGCAATCCACTCACCTCGGCCTCCCAAAGGCACAGGATTACAGGCTGAGTCACGGAGCCCAGCTGTTATGTGTAGAATAAGGTGACTTAATCTAATTATGTTACTTGGTTTTTAACAAAAGCAAATTCAAACAATGTATTTTCAGAAAATATAGGTATTCTCAGTCAATTAAGATGAGCTGATAAACATAAATCATTATTTCGTTTTGTTTTTTTTTTTTGAGTTGGAGTCTCACTCTGTCACCCAGCCTGGAGTGCAGTGGCCACTCCTGGCCACCGCAGCCTCAACCTGCTGGGCTCCGATGATCCTTCCGCCTCAACCTTCCAAGTAGACGGAATTACAGGCTCGCGCTACCACGCCCGGCTGATTTTTTGATTTATTGTAGAGATGAGGTTTCACTGCCCAGGTGGGTCTCGAACCCGCGGGCTCAGGCAATCCACTCAACTCACCCTCCCAAAGGTGCGGGATTACAGGCTGAGCCACACTGTCAGAGAACGGTTGTTCTATTTGCAAGCATGATGGAACATCAGATTCCTACATTCTTACAGAGCCAGTCACTCTGACTGATAGTGCTAAGCCATGGGCATGAGCTCTTTTAACACCCTTGTCAAAACTTGTTTCACCTTTTAACTCTCTCCCCAGATTATGCAAGCATGACAGAAGTGAGTATGGGCAAGTTATTCTAGTAATCTAAATAAAATCCTAACAGAATATTCCATAAAAGGTCATCATTTGATCCTGTAGTGTGGTGCTGTCATATGTATGATTTTAAATATCTAATGTGTTCTTAATTTGCTAACCATCACACTTATTTATAGTCACTCTTCAGACTACGCATCTGTTTGCAAAAAGTCTTACAGGTGGTGTTTGGCTTTGCCTCAAAGTCTGTAGGTGGTGTTTGGCTTTGCCTCAGTGTTCTATTTTTATTTCAAAGGTTTTCAAAACTAGAATGTTTTCCTCAGAGCATAATGAAGGTCATTATTAACATCAACTAAGTGCCATAAATTACTAAATAAGGAATAATAGGTAGGATTGACCATGTATCCATTTGTGATTTACCCTGGGAAATGTTTAGGAGAATATGATGGAAACAGGGTGCACTAGTGTACCTGATATGAGAAAAACCATTGCCTTTATATTGTGGATATCTTTATTCTTAAATATAATGACATACTATGCCAAATTCATGTGATCTGGGCAAGAAAAAGTTACATTCTCTGGATCTAGAATTAGATTGTTCATTCATTGAAAAGTATTTATTGAGCAAATACTATATTCCAGGAGCTGTGCTAGGTTCTTGGACTATATTCATAACAAAAAAAAAAAAGCATAATCTTTGTTGTCATGGAGCTGGTAGATAAACAGTAAACAGGTAAACTCTCAAATATATGGTATATGATAAGTTTATGAAAGAGGTTAATGATTGATTCTGGTTCCATAGAAGATTTCCTATCTACTTGAGTACATTAGTCTTACAGCTTAAAGATTTATTTTGTTAGCTTCTGGTGTCTTAGGGATGTTTTCTTTTGTTCTTAAGATATTTGCAAACTCTTAAGATTGGTTGCGGTTGTCCTAGGCGGCATCCTGTGAGAATCCACTTAATGTAACATCTGAGTCTTCAGTTGTTATTTTCCAAATTATTCACACTCCATTTTGTCACTGAGTTTGGTGTGTTAATGTCTTAGAAAAAATGCTGTCGTGTCTCCCTCCATGTATTTACTACATTTTTTTCTCATAAGTCTTATTTTCTAATCTTGTGACTTTCCTTTTAACTTTCTCTCAATACACGTTCTCCTTTGTCTTCATGGGATTCACAGTCTGCAGAGCATTATGGATTAGCATGTTCTTTCTACTCCAGAATGTTTGTAGGACTTTCTTTTCATTGTCATATACTGTTTGCCTTAAGCTGAGCTAGTAAGTGCAGGCTTCTTTATGTTTGATTTTAATCTAAGGGTCATAGTCATTTTTCTGGTTTATTTCATTTTGCTTCATTCAGCTTTGATGCCTGGTGCACTTATGGTCAGAGTCTGGGCTTGTTTTCTCAGAGTTCATACCCTGTGCATTTCTGATTTCCCCTACGTTTTTGTTAAGAAACATGCTCACAGTCAGCAGTGATAAATTTCTCACAGAGCAAGAATGCCTTGTAAGAAACAACTTCTAGCCTCTGCACAAGGGCACAAAAGGTTTATCATGTATTTTAATGTGCCTGTTATATAGTAAATTTTCTGCAGTGCTGATACCTATTCCTTTCTCAGGCCTTTGCTTTTTTATGTTGCCATTCCAGTCCTTCACTGACCCCATCTGTGTGGTCTGGGCAGTACAGCTTCACGTAGCCCCGGCTCTGAGGGCCGATAGTCCTACGATTGAATCTGAGCTCTGTCACCTATAGGATTTGTGACCTTGGGCAGACTGTCTCACCTCTCTGTGTTTGGTTTTGTCATTTATAAAATGAGGATAGTTAGGGCTGTGGGGATTAAATGAAATACTATATAAGGTACTAGCACATAATAAACAGCCAGTCAATAGTAGCTTTCTAAAATGGCCCAGCTTGTATCCTCATCTCTTCTTAATGATTCATTGTGTAACCGAAAAGAAAAGACTGTTGACCTCTCATCATTTGGGAAACAAAGAAGCGTAATTCTGTTTCTGGGTAGGCAAGTGTAGCTTCTTTTACCAGAGAGGTGCTAAGCAGGGTAGAAACGTTGTCACTGCTGACATCCCTGTGCCATGCTTGGAAACAATCCAGGGTCTCAGAGAGCATCCTTATAGAAAGGTCCCAGGTCTGTGCCACCTACCTTCTGTGGCCCACTGGTGACCTTGGGAACGTGATTCCAAGCTAAGTCTCTTTCCCATTGAAACTGGAGAGAATGCTGCCTAGCTCATGAGGCTTTGTGAGGATTGAATGAGATTATATTTATGAAGCAGCCAGCATGTTATCTGGTACATTGAAGGAGCTTGTTCCCTTTTTCTCTTCATGAAGTTGTGAGATCGTCTAAGAAACCCTGTCCTACTACAGAAGGAGGAGAGCTATTTTCCATTCCTGTGTCAGAACAGGGGAATATTAAAATAGCACCTTCCCATCCCAATTCCTACCAAATGCAACTCACTTTGGTTTTTATTCTGTGTATGTTTGTATTCTGTGTAAACCATACTGCAATTCTAGTTTTACTTGATGTTTAAAATATTGATGCCAAAGTTTTACTGAAAGACTCCATTCAAAGTCTTTAAATATTAGATTGTCCTCAGTTTAGTTTAGTATTTAGTTAAGATTGTCCTCAATTTAGTTTAGTACTAACATTCCCCTGTTACATCCCTCAATACCATTTTTGGGGAGAACAAGATGGAAGAACAAAATATTGTCCTGAGGTTACCAAGTTTCCTTCTAACCGTATGGCATCAAGGCCATTTTCCTTAGAAACGCAGTTGTATTGGTTCTGAAACTTATACTGTCGTAGGTAGATAGCATGATGTAGAGGAGAGTACAGGGGCTTTGAGCCAAGTTACTTAAATGCTGCCTAGTAGGTGCTCAGTAAATGTTGACGGATAGTTGTCTGCATCCCTCAGTTTTTCTCATGGATAAAATGGCTCTGAGTCTAAGTTTATTGTGTAAGTTTAATTTATTATTTGAAAATAAATGTGTAGTGGTATTATTATGCTTTTTTTCTTCCTTAAGTAGAAGGGCTGCACGCATAATGTACATTGAATTTTTTTAATACAAAGTGCAAATTTAATGTCCAGTCCAAAAATACTCTATTTTTCCCTAAATGTTTGAAAATATACTTTTAAAGTTAGTTTCCAAACAAGGTCCAAACCTTATAACTTATGAATTAAGATAAGTTTCTTAACTCTGTCTCTCTCCCTCGACATTTTTTAACTAAACTTTGTGATTGAAGTTAGCATACATTCTGAAAATGGCATAAGTCATAAAGGTACAGCTTGATGAGTGATACCAAATTAAATTCACGTTTGTAATAAACTGTTGTCAGTCCCTCGGTGGCACCCCTCCTTGTGCCTTCTAGGTATTAGCTACCTCTCCCCGCTTTCTGGTAACCACTGTCTTGACTTCTAACATTATAAATTAGTTTTGCCGCCAGGCTCGGTGGCTCAGCCTGTAATCCCGCACCTTTGGGAGGCTGAGGTGAGTGGATTGCCTGAGCACGCGGGTTCGAGACCCGCCTGGGCAGCGAGACCTCATCTCTACAATAAATCAAAAAATCAGCCGGGCGTGGTAGCACATGCCTGTAATTCCGGCTACTCGGAAGACTGAGGCGGCAGGATCGCCGGAGCCCAGCAGGTCGAGGCTGCGGTGGCCGGGAGCGGCCACTGCACTCCAGTCTGGGCAACAGAGTTAGACTCCAACTCAAAAAAATAAAATAAAATAATAAAAATAAATAAATTAGTTTTGCCTATTTTGAACTTTATAGAAATGGAATTATACAGTATGTACTCTTTTTATGTCTGGGTTTTTTAACTCAACATCACTGTATTTATATGGTTTGTGTGTGTGTGATTCAGTGTAGCACTAATGCATTTTGTTACTACATATTATTCCATTGTAAGACTGTACCATAATTTATTCTGCTATTGGCAGACATTTGGATTATTGGTAGGTTTTCCTCCTTGTTAAGAATAATGCCTTTTTGAATATTCTTTTACATATTTTGGGGTGCCTTTATTAAGAGAGTTCATTTCTGTTGGGTTTATACCTAGGAATGACAATTTTTGGTAATTGGATATACATATATGTTCAGCTTTAGTAGATAATGTCAGCAGTTTTCCAAAATGGTTGTACCATTTCATATCCTAACCAACACTTTGTATTATCTGTCTTTAATCTTTATCATTCTAGTAGGTATATGATGGTATGTCATTGTGGTTTTAACTTGAATTTCCCTGATAATTTATGAGGTTGAGCATCTTTTCGTTTGTTTCTGGCTGTTGCCCGTTTCTTTATTGGATTGTCTGCTGCATCAATTTGTTTTGCATTGCTGTGAGGCTGGGTCATTTATGAAGAAGAGGTTTATTTGGCTCACAGTTCTGCAGACTGTACTCTGCTTTGGTAAGAACCTCAGGAGGAGTCCAGTCATGGCAGAGGTGAAGGGAGAATAGACATGTCACATGCGAAAGAGGGAGCAAGAGAGCAGGAGGTGCCAGGCTCTTCCAGTGATCAGACCCTGTGGTAACTAGTGGAGTCAGAACTCACTCTCACCGTGAGGATGGCGCCACACATCTCCCTCAGGTCCCCACTGCCAGCACTGGGAATCGGATTTTGACTTGAGATTTGGAGGGGATAAGTAATCCAAACGGTCTCGTCTGCCCTGTTTTACGGATTTGCAGGAGTCAGGAATCCTTTGTATATTCTTAATACAAATCCTTTGATATGTGTAGTACAGGTATCATCTGAACTATGGCCTGTCCTTCTACTTTCTCAGAGTTATCTTTTGATGAACAGAAATTTCTAGTTTAATCTAATCAAACTTACTAATCTTGGTGTTTAGGACTTCTTTGTCCTTAGATTCTGTATTAGTTTTGTGTTGCTTTAAAGGAATACCTGAGCCTGGGTAATTTATAAAGAAAAGAGGCTGATAAACCTTTTGCGCCCTTGTGCTTGGCTTCTAGTGAGGCCTCAGGAAGCTTTTACTTGTGGTGGAAGGCAGAGGGATTCAGAATGGTTTGAGTGGAAGCAAGAGAAGCGGGGAGGTGCCAGGCTCTTTTAAACAACGAGCTCTCGTGTGAACTGATAGAGCAAGGACTGACTCATTACTATGAGAACAGCACCAAGCCCTGCATGAGGGATCCACTCCCAGGACCCAGGCACCTCCCACTAACCTCACCTCCCACTCTGGGGACCACATTTCAACATGAGATTTCGAGGGAACAAACATTTACATGGTATCATATTCTGAAACTGGTCTTCATTTTTTGAAATCGTCTGGTACGTGAAGAAGATGTGCAGATTTTTGGAGATGGCACATCACTGTGTGTGCTTATGTATTAATGAGCACACAGTGATTTTCTAATATAACACAAAAGCTAAAATAATCTAAAAAAAAATTCCAGAAATATTTTAAGCAGTGGGAATGGCAGTTTGGAATGGAAATGACAGGGTTGCTTCTCATTGTGCTCCCTCATTGTATGGTCTTTATGTAAATAGAAATGCTTAGAAATGATAATAATAGTTGACATTTCTTTAGAAGACTTTTTGTGGGCCTGGCAATGTACTGAGCTCTCAGTATTTATCAGCTTGTTTAATCCTCACAGCCCAGTACTTAGGAATATTACTGCCCCAATTTTGTAGATGTGGAGACAGAGACTGGAATAGATTAAGTAACTTTCCCTAGGTCTCACAAGTAACAGAGCCAGGGCTTGACCCTTGCTCCTTCTGGCCGTGCCATCCTGCCTGTCTGTGCTGTGCCAGGGAGATCTCTTTATGAAATGTACTGCTGCTGCATGCCAGACCACCTGACTCAGTGGTGTGAGACAACAGCGATTTCAGTATGCTCAGGGACATTGTCGATCAGGAATTTGGAAAGGGCACAGTAGAGAGGGCTTGTCTCTGTCCCATACAGTTTGGGGCCTCAGCAGGGAAGACTTGAAAGCTGGGGTAACTCAGGCAGCTGGGCATGTAATCATCTGAAGGCCACCTACCACAGGCTGGTGACTGATGCTGGCTGTTGGTGGGGCCTTACCTGGAACACATCCATGCGGTTTTTCCTTGTGGACTTTGCAGATGTGCTAGTCCAAAACATGAACTTCTTTTATAAGAAGTAAGCAAAAGCGGTATTGCCTTCTATGACTTACCTGTCACTTCCACCGGAGTTCCAGATTTAAATCTCTCTTTAATCTGTAGGCATGTTGAATCATTAGTCAATGGTGTTGGTTTAGAGAAAAACTTAAGTCTTTGAAAAGTTTGAATCTGTTTTGAGGAAAACAGCTTAGCAGTTTGAGTTTTTGAGTTTAATTTGGAAAAAAAATATGTTTTGAAGTGATTAACTAAAAGAGTTCGTTTTCACAATGGTATAGACTTCTCAGGTTCATCACAAAATTTGAAGTGGTTGTTTTTCTGAATTGTACTAATTTCTTTAAAAGCATAGAAAATAAATTGAATGTGGTAAGACAAACCCTGTTGCAACATTTCTATTGAAATCTTTATCTTGTAGGATATCTAGCTTCTGCGTTCTTCCACCTGCTCTCTCAAGGCCGTTCTTTCTAACTGAATCAGACCTGGAGACAAACCAAATTAAGTCCCAGGCTAGGGAAATGGGAGTTTTTAAACCAGCATCCTTATCTCCTTGGGGTTCTGAGACCATTAGCAATGGGAGAAAGCCTGTAGAAAAATTCAGTCCCAGGCTTTTTAGCCAGGTTGTGCAAAGCCTTGAGTTTCTGCATAGGCTTTTGTTTTACAAAATAGCTTTCTTTGATCAGGAATAAATCATTTTTCATACAAATATGGGTGGGGTGTTAGATTGACATAGAAATGGTGTTCACTTGGCATTTGGTCAATAATTGCCTTACTTAGAACACTGAGATTGGCAATCAAGCTGTTAGTATGTTCACTTATTTCCTCGTGTCACATGTATGACTTTGCTTGATAGGCTTGAATAATTGAAGTACCAAATGCTTGTATCATCAGGAGCATCAGACGGTTCCACTAAAGGAGCAAAACAAAATTGTGACAGGTCATGTCATGATGAATGTGCCTGTGCTGCTGCTGTCCTTTTGTCAGTGTGGTTTTGTTTTGGTTTCGATTTTTCCCCCCAGTGGAAGGAGCAGTTTGCCCTAAATGCAGATATGAATGTTGTTGAGGGAGTTAAAAATGATTTGTTAGACGTAACCTTCATCTCAAAACATACTCTCTTTGTATGTGTTTCTATCTTGTTTTTAAATAAATTTTGTTGTATATGTTTGAGGTTTACCACATGATGTTATGGAATACAGATAGATAGTAAAATGGTTACTACAGTAGAACAAATGAGCATATCTATTATCTTCCATAGTTTTTTTGTAACAAGAGCAGCTGACATCTGCTTATTTAACAAATACACCTAATATCCTGTCAGTTTATTATGGTCCTTATGTTGTACATTAGATCGCTAGACATGTTTTTCCTACGTGACTGTTACTTTGTATCCTTTGACCCACATTTCCCGTGTCCTCCTCCTCCTCTCTCATGCCCACTCTTTTATTCTCTGTCTCTGTATTTGACTTTTAAGTGAGATCGTGAAATATCTGTCTCTGTGTCTGGCTTATTTCACTTAGCATAACGTCCCCCGGGTTCATCCACATTGTGGCAAATGGCAGGATCTTCTTTTTTAAGGCTGAATAATATTCGTGTGTGTGTGTGTGTGTGTGTGTGTGTGTACACGCACGCACAGAACATTTTCTTTATCCATTGACAGACACTCGTGTGTGTGTGTGTGTGTGTGTGTGTGTGTGTGTGTGTGTGTGTGTGTGTACACGCACACACAGAACATTTTCTTTATCCATTGACAGACACTTAGGTTGTTTCCATGTCTTGGCTATTGTGAATAATGCTGCAATGAACATATCAACATGGGTGTACAAATATCCTTACCAGGTGGCAATTTCCTCTCCTTTAGGTATGTACCCAGAACAGGGATTGCTGGGTCATGGTAGTTCTATTTTTAATTTCTTTAGGAACCTCTGCATTTCAAGGCTATACCAATCTACATTCCCACTAACAGTGTACTAGGATTTCCTTTTCTCCCCACTCTTGCCAACGTTTATTGTTGCTTGGCTTGTCTCTTTGATAATAGCTATCCTGACGGTTGTGAGGTAGTAATTTCACAGTGGTTTTAATTTGTGTTTCTCTGATGATTAGTGATACTGAGCGCCTTTCCACAATACCTGTTGCCATTTTATGTCCTAGGAGAAATAGCTGTTCAGGTCCTTTGCCCATTTCTTAATTAGTAGTCTTTCTGCTACTGAGTTGTAAGAGTTCTTCACAAATTTTGAATATTAACCCCTTGTCAGATATGTGGTCTGCAAATATTTTTTCCAATCCTTAGGTTGCTCTTTCATTTTGTTGATTGTTTTATTTGCTGTGTAGAAGTTTTTTAGCTTGCTGCCGTTCCATTTATTTTTGCTTTTGTAGCCTGACCCTTCGGTATAATATCAAAAAAAAAAATCATTGCCAAGGCCAGTGTCAAGAACTATATTCTCTTCTAGGAGTTTTATGGTTTCTGGTGTCTTATGTTTAGGTATTTTATCCAATTTGAGTTGATTTTTGTGTGTGGTATACAGGTCCAGTTTCATTCTTTTGCATGTGCATGGCCAATATTCCCAGCACCATTTATCAAAGAGACTCTCCTTTCCCCATTGTGCCCTCTTGGTGCCCTTATCAAAATTTAGTTGACTCTGTGTTTAGATTTATGTCTGAGCTTTCTATTCTGTTTCTTCAGCCTATGTTTCTGCTTTTATGCCAGTACCATGCTGTCAAAACATATTTTCTTCTTTTTTTTTGAGTCAGAGTCTCACTCTGTCACCTACACTGGAGTGCAGTGGCACACTCACGACCGCCGCAGCCTTGACCTGCTGGGCTCTGGTGATCTTTCCACCTCAGCCTTCCAGGTAGCTGGAACTACAGGTGTATGCTACCACACCCAGCTAATTTTTTGATTTATTGTAGACACGAGGTCTCACCATGTTGCCCAGGCTGCTGTTGAACCCGTGGGCTCAGGCAGCCCTCTCACCTCAGCCTCCCAAAGTGCTGGGATTACAGGCATGAGCCACCACACCTGGCTACAAAACATATTTTTTGTCATTCTGTATCCTAACTATGATTGTTCATTTTTTCTTTATTACTCTTAACCCTTTGCACTCGGAGCCATCTCGCAGATCACATACCCGCAACTCGACCAACACTTTTTTACAACATAGTGAAAAACGAATCACTTCATATTAAATAGTATAGCATTGGAACCAATTATTTTATTGTAATGATATTTGGCTTATAATAGAATTTATTTTTCTGATGTATGGTAACATGTGAAACAGTCACCAACATGCATTGTAGGTTCATTGATACATGTTGTACAATAGTAATTTGTTTGATGTCTTCCTCCTGATGTTTTTCTATTTGAGCAGACAGTGCAGTCTTGTTTTCTTCCTCCCACATTAATAATATGTAATTTGTTGTCCAATCTGTGTACTACTGTGAAAACACTTAACACATTCTCTTTTTATGTAACACCAGCTGGTATTTTTTATGTATATCTTAGTATATATTCCATCTCTTTATTTGCTTTTCTGTGCAATTTGAATGGAAAACTTCAAAGAAACATACATGTTTGAACAATTTACACTGGCATAAATTTGTCATGTTTAATCCCCAGCAATCTCTTTATGTCCCCTGAGAAGGGACATCCAAGCAGTTTGCTAGATTTACAGTGTCCCTCTGAGTGCGAAGGGTTAAAGATTCTTGAGGGAAAATGAACTCTATCGCAAAGAGAATCAGCAGTGCATTTATATTGATGTAGAAGATATTTCTCATAGTGTTGTTTATAGTATCAAAGGGATTGAAAACATTCTAACACTATATTACTCTGTAGAATGGTTAAATTACAATATTTTCATAGGCTAGGACATTATGCCCCATTGAAAATGTATAATTTTTAACTTGAGAAAAAATACTCAGGGAACATTGTCAAAAATAGGATTAAAAATCTGTAATATAATTCCACTTTTGCTTCAGATCTACATATGTACATTTTAAAAGACTAGGAATTTATACAAGTAATTTTTTAGAATTTGTCTGTGTATTTGCCTGTATATTTCATTTTTGTACAAGAATATAGATTATATAATCAGAAAAAGCAGAGACAGCATTTGCTGACCAGTTGAGTGGGACAGAAATTGGCTCAGCAGCTTAAAGTAGCCATCTGTAAGCCAGAGGATCTCATTTCCAACATAGCAGACTAGATAACCTGAACAACTCTGTAAGATTAAATAGAGTTCATTATAAAGGATACGCCAGGCTCGGTGGCTCAGCCTGTAATCCTGCGCTTTGGGAGGCTGAGGTGAGTGGATTGCCTGAGCCCACGGGTTCGAGACCCGCCTGGGCAACTTGGCGAGACCTTATCTCTACAACAAATCAAAAAATCAGCCGGGCATGGCAGCGCATGCCTGTAATTCTGGCTACTTGGAAGGCTGAGGTGGCAGGATTGCTGGAGCCCAGCAGGTTGAGGCTGCAGTGGCCAAGAGCGGCCACTGCACTCCAGTCTGGGTGACAGAGTGAGACTCCAACTCAAAAAAAATAAAAAATAAAGGATGCAATTGAAGAGATGCATAGCGTGAGATCTGAGGCAAGGGGCAAGGACTTCCACGTTCCTCTGGGCATACCACCTTCCAGGAACCTACACATGTTCAACTATTCAAAAGCTCTCCATACTCTGTCCTCTGGGGCTTTACAGAGGTTTTATGGCTACATAGGCATGACTGATTAAATCAGTGGCCCTTGTGATTGGCTTAACCTTTGGCCGTCTCCCCATCCCAGAGGTTGGAGGTGGGGCTAATGCTGCCGAGGGCTTTCCAGTGACCAGCTCACATCCTGAAGCTGCCTAAGGGCTACTAGCCATCATTCATTAGCAACAAGAAGACATCACTCTGGAGATCTTAGGGATCTTAGGAGTTATGTGACTGGGTAGTGTCGAAGACCACATATGGATTTCACACACAAATATGCTTTTCACTACATCATTAATGGATAATATGAGCATGCACCTGAGAACTTTAGAATCAGCTTATTTAGTTTTCTCTTAAAGTAATTCTGCTGTTATTTGTATTGAGAGCATATTAAGCTTTTAGATTAATTTAGAAAGAATTTAAAATTGTATAAAGTATGGGCTTTTCCATTTTTTCAGGTCATTTATTCTTTACCTTAGTATTTTAAAGTTTTCTTCCTGTATATCGTGTATATTTCTTGTTTTGTATGTATGTATGTACATACCATATATGTGTATATGTAGGCAGTATGTGCAAGTTGAAACAATGCAAAGCCATCAATAATATATGGAGAAAATTGCAATTATTCCATAACCTTTAAATCTTTGTCTTAAAGCCGACAGTAAAACTCTTTTACTGTCAGTTATAAATGTATAGGGAAATGAAAAATAATAAAAGTAATACTTATTTAGTGCATAGTGTCTTAGTTCTTTTTCTATTGCTGTAAAAAAAATTGCTTGAGACTGAGTAATTCATAAAGAAAAGAACTCATGGTTTTACAGGCCAAAAAGTTCAAGGACATGGCATTGGCTTCTGTTGAGGGCTTTTGTGCTACATCACAACATGGCAGAGAATATAAAAAAGGAAGAGGACATGTTTGAAGAGGGGGAAGACTGAGGAGCGTCCTGGCTTTACAACAGCCCACTTTCTCGGCAATTAATCCATTCCCATGAGAACCAGTCCAGTCCTGAGAAAGCCAGAACTCACTACTGCAACAGCACCACCAGTCCATGCATGAGGGATCCACCCTCGTAACCCAAAACCCCCCGTTAGGCCCCACTTCCCAACACTGTCACCTTGGGGATTCAGTTTCAGCCTGCGTTTTGGTAGGGACAGACAGACCATATCCAAACCAAGGCATCGTATCTCAGTTTGTTCAGGCTGCTATAACAAAATAGTTAAGGTTGGGTACTTTATAAACAATAGGACTTTATTGCTCATAGTTCTGGAGGCTGGGAAGTCCAAAATTAAGATGCTGGCAGATCTGGTGTCTGATGGGGGCTCCCTGCTTCAGAGATGGCACCCTCTTGCAGCATCCTCACTTGATAGAAAGGTCCCCAAAGCTCCCTCAGGCCTCTTTAATAAGGACACTATTCACAAGGGCTCCACTCTCATGACCTACCTACTGAAGGCCTCACCTCTTAATACCATCACTTTTGGGGTTAGCTTCAACATGTGAATTTAGGGGGAGCCACATACATTCATATCATAATAACACACTGTAATTTAAAGCGTGGAAACCGTGAGAATTGCCAGGCCCACATGGCTCACGCCTATAATCCCAGCACTTTAAGAGGCAGAGGCAAGAGGTTTGCCTGAGCCCAGAGGTTTGAGACCAACCTGCCAACCTGAACAACTTGGCAAGACCTCATCTCTTCAGTAAATCAAAAAATTAGCCAGGTATGGTAGCACGCTACCACCTGTAGTTCCAGCTACTTGGAAGGCTGAGGCAGAAAGATTGCCTGAGTTCAGCAGGTTGAGGCTGCGGTGACCATGAGTGTGTCACTACATTCCAGCCTGGGCAACAGAGTGAGACTCCAACTCAAAAAAAAAAAAAGAGACTGAAAGTTAAAGTGTTTTATCTCTTTGTAAGAAACTTATTTGAACAGTACTTGTCTTCTTCCCTTACAATATGGAGTAAGCGTCTTTTCCATGTCTTGGCAAATTGTCAGTTGTCCTTTCCAAGTATGGATCATTTTATCCTTTGCCCTTTCAGTATCAAGAAATATCTCCAAGAGTTCCTTCAATGTGAAATTTTTATCAGCATAACTTACTTTGAGATCCTCTGCCTGCATATCCAGAGTTTTCAATGGTGACAGTGTTAACTTTTCTATGGTTAACTATTTGTTCTATAACTCGTTGACATTTTGCCTAATTTTGTTTCCAGGATTATCACTTTTGAGGTTTTTGCTGCCCTTCGATTTTGTTCACTAATTCCCCTCTTTCAATTATCCATTTTTGTAAAATGTCACATGGATTTATCTCTGGAAGACAAGGAAGCAACACAAATACATGTTTTGTTGTCATCAAAGTTGAACTGAATAGCATAGTGACCTATCACTGATAGACTTTGAAAGGAGTAGCCAGATTGTCATTGATCATGCTGCATCTTTGTTTATATAGTGGACTGAAGAACTAACTACCTGTGAAGTTTGTACTCCACAGTAACAGCTGGTATACCTATACTAGTTATTAACTGAAATTTAAACCATACTTTTGGGGAACTGGTGCCGTTTAACTAAGCCATGATAACCGAAATTCATGCATGTCAGAACCGTGCAAAGCGAGGACTGTACACACAAACACACACACACACACACACACACACACACTTATTGTTAGGCTTATTCTTATGTATTTTTTTTTTCCATTGCTATTATAAATTGTGTTTTTTCCTTCCCCTAGCATTTTAGTATTGTTTTCATATGGAAAAGTTGTTGATCTATGTGGAATGTTAGCTTTATGCCCTCATTGAGTTATCTTATTATTTGTAATAGTTTTTAATTTTCTGTTGGATTGTCAAGGTGCACAACTGTATTATCTGCAAATAATTTTCTCACCCTTTCCTTTATATTTATGTCTCTTGTTTCTTTTTCTTGTCTCGTAGTACTAGCTAGTACCTTTCCAATACTAAATAATCCTGACAATAAGTAAACATCTTTGTTTTGTTCTTGGACTTAAAGAAATGCTTCTGGTGTTTCTTCATTAATCTGGAGTTGAGATCTATTTTATCATATTGAGAACTATCCATCTGCCATATTATGTAGAGAAGTTTTATTCAGAATGTATATTGTATTTAGGTGCTATCAGCTTGATTCAAGTGCCTCCTGAGTATGGTTGTAGGAAACACAAAACTTTACCCTTGGAGTATATCTGTAAATAATCATAATAATATAAAAAACAGTTAAATCTGACCTTGAATCCAGTGAAACCTTTAGACCAGTGGTTCTCAACCAGGGGTGATTTTGCCACTACCCCTCCCCCCACCCAGGACATTTGGCAGTGTCTGGAGACATTGCTGTTTGTCACAACTGGAAAAAAGGGTGCTACTAGCATTGAGTGGGGAGAGGCAAAGAGTACTGCTAGACCACTTGAAATGCCCAAAAAAGCTCCCACCATGAAGAAGTATCTAGCCCAAAATGTCACGAGTGCCAAAGTTGAGGAACTGTTTTCTAGATCTCACTACTAGCTTACAAAAAATTTGAGGGAGATAGGAACATGATAAATTGCATCATCAGAAAGTCATCAGTGTAATTCATACTATAAGAAATTCCACAAGGCAGATGACTTGGTATCTTCAGCTTACACATTCATGAGGGGGCAGGGCAAGAAAGAAGAACTGTTATGGGTCAAAAGAGACTTAATGTATGCCAACCAAAAACAATATATGGATCTTGTTTGGATCCTAATTTGAATAAGACATTTGCAAAAAATCAAGGAAGTTTAAGTTGAGAGGATACATGAAACACAGTTGGCAAAGTGCCGGTAAGAAATCACCAAAGCTTAGTGATGCTGAACAGAAACAGGGCATCCGGTAAAAACTAAAGACATCTGAATAAAGCATGGACTTGGTTAATATGTATCAAAATTGAGTCCTTGTTTATGACATGTATCACAGGAGTACAATCTGCTAACAATACATGAAGCTGAACTTTTCTATAAATCGATAACTATTCTAAAATTAGAAGTTTCTAAAATGTATGGATTATAATAGAGTTGTGGGATACAAGTGAGCATTTACTACATAAATAGGCTGCATGCGAGTGAAGAGAAGTTCATTTTAAAAAGGAAAGCAGTTACTTAACAGACTAGTTTATCACCCTTTTTAAGAGGCTTAAATAACATTGGAGAGGTTCTTTAGGATACATTTGCAGTTTCTGATGTTTATTTTCTGACCCAGTTTTCTCAAAAGTGTGAAATTCTTGTTGCATAAGACTGAATTTTCATTCGGGGGATCAATCTGGATAAAGAATTTTCTGGTGAGGCTTCAGGACAACAGTCAAAGTGTGGAGACAGGTAATTTGAAGAACCAGAATTCCACATCTGTTTTCCCTTTGCAGGACATACATACAAAGGTGTTTATATTACAAATTACCATCTAAGCACTCAGTGTGTGTAAAGGCTTGGCGGAAATGAGTAGATGGACATTTCTTGCCCAGTGTCAAGCGGGTGCCTGGCCACAGTGACACAGGGCAATTGCTCCTTTCAAGCTACTGATCTAGAGACATTTGAGCAGGAGATTTTAAGTACACAACACACCACATCACTGTGTGGCCAGTACATTCATATATAGATAAACACTGAATTTAATGACTTGGATGTGGGAGAGATTGCCAACTACCTGCCCTTTTATAAAGATGTTAGTGAAGATAGATTTACTGAGGATTGTCAAAAAAATTGCTGCATCTCAGATATAAATGGGCAAAATAAAACGCATTAAGGTTAGCCTTTTTAGGTGTAGTCAAGAAGAAAATGTGGTAATTTTTTTAGTTATAGTTATAAAGTCTTAAAGAGAATGTAAGCTATACAATCTTTAAGAGAATATGCTAATAACTTTTAAAATACTTAAATAATAAAACATTTCGATCATTTTAACACATTTTGAAGAAATAAAACATTGTAGATACAGCTAAAACGTCACTTTCTTTCTTCTTCACCCCTTCCTTCTCAGAGGTAACCTATTGTCCTGATAGTGATCTGTATCGTTTCTAGGCATTCTTAAATAATTTCCGTGTGTATGTATATAATGTCTGTGTATATAAATAAAACGTGTGTATATATACATTTATATATGTATTAAAAACAATGTATAGTGTTGGTTTTGATATCTTGACAATTTATTTAAATTGTGTATCAAACAGATCTTTTTGTTTTTCTTTTCATTGATCACTGTTGACATTAGCTTATGGTGCTAAGTGTAGATCTGGTTTTTTGTTGTTTTTTTTTCTTCCCATTGTAACCACTTTATAACATTCCATTACATGAAAATAAAACAATCTGTTTTAATATCCTTGTGGAAGAACAGTGGTTGTGATTATGTCCCTTTTTAACTGTTCATGGCTATAGAGATCATTCTTGTATGTGTGTCTTTGTGAACATGTACAGGAATATGTTTAGAGTACACATCTAGAGCTAATTTTGTGAAGTTCCAGATGTGTGCCCTTCAGTCTTAATAGATATTGCCAAATTGCTCTTCTGAGTTTTCACACATATGTACATACATGCAATTTGTGCATTTCCATTTCCACATCTGTGACACATACTACCAGAGTCTTCATCTTATCAGATTTATCCTTTTCCAATCTGATGGGTGTGATGCATTTTCCTGATTATTAGTAAGCTGAACATCTTTTGATATGTTTAAATTAGACAGTTCTATCAAGAATTGCCTAGATATTGCCTTTAAGTGGACTAGTATTTATTTCTTAAGGTCAGCAGTTATTCTCCTAGGTATTAACCCAAATGGTGAAAAGATTTTTTTGGTTTTGGATTTGTTTTTTTTTTTTTTAGAAAATATAGTTTACTTAGAAAGTAAATTAGAGAGAGAGAGAGGGGATATTCACCTCCCCAAGGTAGGGGAGGGGGCCAAAGTTTAAGAAAACTTGGCCTGGCCATAGCCAAAGAGCACATGGCCGCACCATAGCTTAGCAAAGCAATAGCCAAAAAATTTATCCACACAAAAACTTGCATATGAATATTCATATCAGCTTTATAATTGCAAAAAACTGGAAGCAACCAAAATATCTTTCAGTAGGTAAATGAATAAACAAACTGTGTTATAGCCATACTACGGAATATTACTCAGCAACAGGAATTATCAAGCTATGAAAAGACATGGAAAAACCTTAAATGCATGTTGCTGTGATTCCAATTATATAATATTCTGAAGAAGGCAAAATGATGCAGTCAATAAAAAGATCAGTGGTTGCCAGGGATTCAGGGACAGGAGAAAAAGACGAAAAGGTGGAGCCCAGGGAATTTTAGGGCAGTGAAGCTGTTGGTATGACATTGTAAAGGTGGATTTATGACATTATACTTTGTCAAAACACATAGGATTGTACAACACAAACAATGAACCTTAATGAAAACTACAGACTTTCATTAATAATAATGTATCAATATAGATTCATCATTTGTAACAAATATCCCATACTAATGCAAGATGTTAATAACAGGTGGAACTGTGTGCAGGGGAGGAAGCGTATATGGGAATTCTATATACTGTCTGGCCAGTTTTTTTCTATAAACCTAAAGGTGCTCTAAGTCTATTAATTTTTTGTAAAAGCACTTCACTGTTAAATTCAGGTTTTACCAAGTATACTCAAATATGTGGAACAGTTCTTTTTTAATTGAACCTTTTTAGAGTATTGTTGCCTGTTTTACTTATGAAATTTGAATGTTGAAGCTCTTTCAAGACTACTACTTCCATTTTCAGTGGGTCTGTAAATAAATGCAAAGTTCACATTGAAAATCATTTCTTTTTGCTTTCTTAAGAAGTATAGTGGTGCCAGGCATGGTGGCTCAAGCCTGTAGACCCAGCACTTTGGGAACCCAAGGCAAATGGATTGCCTGAGCCCAGGGATTCGAGGCCAGCCTGGGCAACTTGATGAGACTTCATCTCTACAATATATTAAAAAAATTAGCTGGGCATGATAGTGCACACCTGTCATTACAGCTACTTGGAAGGCTGAGGCAGAAGGATCGCCTGAGCCCAGCAGGTTGACACTGGGGTGGCTGTGAGCATGCCACTGCACTCCAGCGTGGGTGACGGAGTGAGACTCTGACTCAAAAAGAAAAAAAGTATAGTGATAAAGATACCTGCACATGCATGTTTATTGCAGCACTGTTCACAGTAGCAAAAACATGGAACCAACTGTGCTGTCCATTGAAATTGGACTGGATTTTTAAAATGTGATATATGTGCTCAATGGAATATTACTCAGCCATAAAGAACTTTGCAGCAACTTGGATGGATTTAGAGTCTATAATACTCAGCGATCTATCACAGAAACAAAGAACTGAGTACCATATGTTCTCACTCATAAGTGGACCCTGAACATTTACCATAATACGATAAGAAATGGATTGGCAGTAGCCGGAAACTGCCAAGGAAAGGTGGGAGTACATAACATCAATAAGGGTACCTGATCTCAAACCGGGTGAAGTGGGGACCAAAGGGAGACGCAAACCTGTATGATGACCACTTGTATACCTAATCCTGAATTGTACCCCACATCTTTAATTTTTTTTAAAGTAGAATGGTATAAAGTATTAATTTTCTAAGCTTTCCATGTGTTTGTGTGCATGTGTGTGTGTGTGTTTTTAAATACTTTAGAACAAAGATATTGTATGTTACTAGATTAGAAATGTTTCCAAATCTTGCAGCAGCTAAAGTAATCTGGAATGCTTGTCTTGATTCTTGTAAACTCTTTATAATATAAATACTTCTTTCATTGTTTGATTCTAAGACATCCACTCCAGGATTCTCTGAAATCATTATTCCTCTTAGAACCGGTGACATCTTAGATTCAGCGAAATGTGGCAACTCTAGTAAGGCCTCAAAAGAAGGAATGTAATAATTGTTACAGAATCATTATAACTTTTTAAATAATGTTATGGGGTCATTCTGATTTTTCTTATACCTGTTTGTCTTTCAGATGCTCTTTGTGTGGGTATGTATGCAGCCATCCTCCTTCTTTGAAGTCTCATATGTGGAAGCATGCTAGTGACCAAAATTACAACTATGAACAAGTAAACAAGGCTATTAACGATGCAATTTCACAAAGTGGCAGGTATTTGATTCTATCCCCTCACCCTTTATTTCTATATATAAATGAAAGCTAGGATTAAATCTACTAGTCCTACATGATAGCCCACTCAAGGTTTGGTGTGTTTTGTTTTGTTTTTAAGAGTTCTGGGGAAATCCCCTGGAAAGACTCTATTAAAGAACAGTGAAGAAAGAGCCGATTCTGTCACTGGAAGTTCAGAAAATTTGGTGTCATCCTCAGAACTGATTTCCCAGGCTCCCAGTGAAGTTACAGGTTCCAGCGAGAATGAGAAACTGAGCCCTACAAGTAATACCTCATATAGTTTAGAAAAAATCTCCAGTCTTGCCCCTCCTGGTATGGAGTATTGCGTTTTACTCTTCTGCTGTTGTATTTGTGGTTTTGAATCAACCAGCAAAGAAAATCTCTTGGATCATATGAAAGAGCATGAGGGTGAAATCGTAAACATCATCCTAAATAAGGACCACAACACAACTCTAAACACAAATTAAATGGAATAATTACTTGAGGAAAACGGTAGAAGAGGATTTCTGTAAGCCACACTTTCACCTTTGCGCTGTCGAATGGTTTAACTGACTAGACACAGAAGAAGTGGTGTGACTTTTGAGGAGATGACAGATGTGACTTTGGAGCCAAACTTGTCATAAAAGGAATTCCAAGTGGATAAGCAGTAGTGATATTTCAGTACTTTCTGTGGGGGGACGTGGGCTGAGAAGGAAGCAGGGTGTCATCCTGTATTAACTCTCTGTCACTTCTTCTTAGTGTTGAGTGTATTTATTAATAAAAGCTTATTATAGTATAGAAATGCAAGCAAGAGAGTTAAGAAAGAACTTTTCAGGAGTTATTCCAGAACTTATTGTTAAAAGTATCACAGTCTTAAGCAGAGCTTAGTTTTCCGCTTTTGACATGCCAGTTCTAGAACGACAGGCCTCCTGGGAGAAATGGGAGGCAGCTCTCAGAGGGTTTTTTTCCATGTCACCAACAGAGTCAACAAGGAAACAGATAATTACAGGGCTTTGAAATGATCTACCTAAATCCCTAAATTGATAGGAATTAATCATATTTTTAGTCCAGGATATGTTCCTTTAACCCCTTAAAAAAGAAAGAAAAGAAGAAAGACCTCTGAATTCAACTCTAGATTGTAAATAGGCACTTCAGAAATAAATTATTGTCTTAAATGTACAGGGAATTCCTTGCGGGCAGTGAAGGAAATAGGTGAATTCCCACCAGACTCACACCAGATCTCAAGTTCATAGAATTGGTAACTCATTCAAGTGCACTTCTCAGAGTTTCTTTTCAGAGTGTTAGAACATGGCACACTTTCTCCATAGTTACATAGACCTTCTCATAGTTTCTGCTAAATGAGAGCACACTTGTTATCAGAAAGTATGTGTTAAAGCAACAAAGTATGAAAATGTGTATTTAATCATCAGGCCTGGGAAATAGTTTGAACTATTTCCAAAAGTCACTTGGGAGATGAGGGTGGACTTCAGAAGCTCCTTAAAATGAGTAAGGCTATTGAGATTTTCCTTCCTAGAGTTTATTAATTTAGTTACATTCAGCAGAAAAGGACGTGTGACTAAAATACGGTAAAAATTCAGGTTGCTTATAAAAATTTGAATAACAAACAGCATTTGGCAAGTCTGTAGGAGTTCTCCTATCTAGGAAATTGCATTTTATTAGAGTGTGATAGGACATATAGAAAACCAACTAAAAGTGCTTTAGCATTAAAATTCACCATCAAATAGGTGTAATCTCATTAATTACACATTTTGTATTATAATTATTTCAAAGAGTGAAGAAAACAGAGTGTTTTTGTTTTTGCAGTTCTGATTACTTATTTATGCATTATTTTGTTAAAGTAAATTCTGCCTACAAGTCAGAAGGTCAGTGCACTAATCCGTGTACTATTGTTTTCATGGTGCTATTTTTGAATATCTGAATGTTGACTTCTGACATCTCAGTTGAGGCTGTGACTCTGATAAACTTATAATATTGAAAACAGTTTTTTGAATGGGATATTCTCTGTAGGCACATTATAAGAAAGAATTCTATTCCCAAAGTCCAGTATGAATTAAATTAATATTTTTAAAATTATTATTATTAGGAACTATTTAAGTGGGGCCAGGCATATTGAAACATTGTCTGATTTGTTGTTTTAATCTCATTTTGATGATGATATTTAAACAAACATAATTGATTGTAACTTTGCAGCTTTTTAAGTAGCTTTAATTTATTACGAAAGTTAATCCATTTCTGATATGTGGCTTTTGAAAAGATAAAATGAATTTATATATACTAAATTATATTCTCCATATCCACTGTATGTGGACTTGTATTCATTTTCTCCCATTTTCAGAATTGAAACATTTATTTTTAATTTCAAATTCAAATAAAGTATTTTAAATGGTTTCATTATTATTACTCATTGTTGCCACTGATATTGTAGGTCAGTTGCTAGTTACTGTGACTCAGTGTTTCTTTATAAAAATCTGTTATCTTACAAATTAATAACCTGGAAGAATTATGTTTTATAATTTTTAAAAATTTTTCCCTTGGCTTTAATTTTATGTAACATTTGGAAAATATTAATGACCAAAAAATCCCCCAAATGTACGGTGAATTTTTAAATTACCTTTCTTCATTTCCTTAAACCACATCCATTGATTGTACTTAAATGTTGAACTTAAATGTTCCATTTGGAATCATGAATTAAAAATTTTCCCAGCTCATGGGGTAAAATTAACCCAGAAGTTCAAAGTTGTTAAACTTCTGATTCTGGCTTAGACTATCCTCAAATCTTTCTCCTGTCATATCGGATATCAAGGGTATTCCGTACCTTCCCATTATCATTTTGTGGCAAGCCTTGAGTTAACAGTGTCTCTACCAAGAACAATTGAACTTCCTAAACATAATAATGAAGATTAAATATGCAGTTCAAATTGTAGAAGAGATAGCTATTAAAATAATCAGTAGGAATAACATTTTATTTATTGGTGTTAGACCTTTTGTCATACAAAGCTCGTAGTATTTGTTTTCTGCTCTGAACACTTAAAATTCTAAGATTGGATAGTGAAAATTGTTTTTACAAGAAACTTACTGGATATGGCAAAGGTGGAGAGGGAAATGATGATGCATTCTGCTCATTATAAATAATACTTTTCAGGGCTCTATCATTTTCTCCATTTCTTTAATAATCCAGAATATGATAGGGATCTCCAGTGTTCCAGTGGTACCATGCTAATATTCCATTTGATCTGTAGACTGCATTCTGTGGCCAGATAGTGCAATGTAGTGACACAGATTGAAGCCTTTGTCCTATGTCTTTCATTCTATTTAAGGTAGCCATTGGTGGTGGCTTCGTAATTTCTGTTTTTTCTCACAAAGCAGGTGATGGGCATCCATGTTTACATTGTATCTTCCCGCAGTGTAATTGGCTTGACCAAGATGAGCAGGCTTCTCTATTGAGACTTATTGTATTTTTAGTTTTCACAGACGTATTTAATCTTTTTTATTGTACAGCAAGGTGCTCTAAGTAATATTCGATAAGATATATTTAATAGAAATTTGAGTTTGATATTCATGGATATGAATACATGTATTTTTTTAAGAAATAAGTATTGTGTAACACTATGGCATTGCTTCTATAGCCAAAGTATAAAAAATTTCTGGAATACTGACATGTAAAGACTACAGTTAATTCTGACACTGTACCTTATTAAAATAGGATGATTTGCATTTTGTAAAATTATCCTGCACATTGAGCTGCATGCCTTAAAGCTGAAACTCTAGGATTGTGTTCATGGTAGAACAGTTTATCTGTTCAGAACAGTGAAGCAAGGTCTATAGCGCTTCTTCAACTACCTTTGGAAATACTGTACAATGTTAGAATAATTTATTTTGCTTTACAGGAGTTTGTCATGTATTGACTTTAATATTGTATTTTGGTAATAAATTTTTTGTTAAAAAAAAAACTTGCCTCTAAGTTTTATTAACAACAGGTTATGTCCATTCTTATCTTGGAAATGTTGACTTTATTACTTAGAAAGTGGTATTTAAATAATTAAAAACTTCCCAAGGGTTAAACTGAGGCTTATGATAACTCTTTGTTGACTTGTTAAACTATTGCTGTGTAGCATTAAGTTGTGTTACACAGAAATAATTGAAAAAACATTTTGCTTTTTTAATGATTTTTACATTTGAGTCTAATTTTTATTTCTTTACTTAATTTTTTTTTGAGTTGGAGTCTCACTCTGTTGCCTAGGCTGGAGGGCAGTGGCACATTCGGGACACCGTAGCCTCGACCTGCTGGGTTTAGGTGATCCTTCCGCCTCAGCCTTCCAAGTACCTGGAACTACAGGTGCGTGCTAGCACACCCAGTTTTGTTTTGTTTTTTAATTTATTGTAGAGATGAGGTCTCACCAAGTTGCCCAGGCTGGTCTCGAATCCCCGGGCTCAGGCATTCCTCTCGCCTCTGCCTCCCAAAGTGCTGGAATAACAGACTGAGCCACCGTGCCTAGATTTCTCTCTAATCTTTAAACTTCTTTCCTTGCTACACAGTTCATTTTTTCTTCCAAATCACATACTTACATGCTTTCAGTTCTGATGTAGTCCAAGTGCTAAAGACTAGTTCTGCTGCTGACAGAGTTCTGCTATTGCATTATTTAGTGAAAGCCAGAGATTGCCATCATGTGTTCACACCTGGATCATTTTGTGGTCTATATCAAATATCTTTTGACATCTTTATATTGGCAAATGAAGCTACCATCATCTAATGTTAGCCACCTGGGCCACTGCAGCTTTAAGTGACTGAGAGGCCAAATATTTCTTCCCAATAACTATAGTTCCTTGTCCTAAGCTCCCCAGGGACAATATAATCACATCCCCTATCTTTCAAGTACCAAATCTCAAACTGTCTCACTAGACTCGTAAGTTGTAGAAATCCTAGCTTGGAAGGTCTAGAGCATGTGGTCCATTTTGGTAGCCACTAGCCATATATGGCTATTGAGCA
Source organism: Cephalopachus bancanus (assembly GCA_027257055.1). Taxonomy (NCBI): domain Eukaryota; kingdom Metazoa; phylum Chordata; class Mammalia; order Primates; family Tarsiidae; genus Cephalopachus; species Cephalopachus bancanus. Next base: position 4,329,835 of record JAPVLO010000110.1, on the reverse strand, counting down.
CCTAAAATATGTTTAATATACTTTTAAGTGTAAAATACAGAACAGTTTTGAAGACTTAGTACAAAAGGATATGTAAAGTATCTTTTTTTTTTTTTGAGTCAGAGTCTCGCTGCAACCCAGGCTGAAGTGCAGTGGCACACTCATGGCCACCACAGCCATAACCTCCTGGGCTCAGGCAATCCTTCCACCTCAGCCTTCCAAGTAGCTGGAACCATGGGTGTGCGCCTCCATGCCCAGCTAATATTTTGATTTACTGTAGAAACAAGGTCTCGCCAAGTTGCCCAGCCTAATCTCGAAGCCCTGGACTCAGGCAGTCCTCTGGCCTCTACCTTCTAAAGTGCTGGGATTACAGGCGTGAGCCACCACACCCAGCTAAAGTATTTTATTAATAGTTTTTTATATTGATTACATGTTGAGATAATATTTTTGGATATATTGGGTTAAATAATTAAAATTAACTTCACCTGTTTTTTTAAATATAGCTAAGAGAACATTTTTAATTTAGTGATTTACATTTTATTCCTGTTAGTGCTGGTATAGAAGAGTGATTAGCAAACTACGGCCCTCACTTCAAATCCAGCCACCTGTTTTGGTAAATACAGTTTTATTGGAGCACAGCCATGGCCATTTGTTTTATGCATCATACGTGTCTATTTTCAAGGTACAACAGCAGCATTCATTGTGACAGAGACTGTATAGCCCACAAAGCCCAAACTATTTACCATCTGTTTGGTAGAAAAAGTTTGCTGACCTTTGAACCAGAACAATGATATAACCTATGCTTTAAAGCTATCAGAAAGAAAAATACTTTTTTATATTGAAAGCTTTTTATAGCAGTTTTATAACTAAATTATATTGTTTCTTTCTCTGTAATTTTTATAGTCTTCCTATTCTACAGCTCTTACCCATGTTTTATGACGTTAACCTAACTCATTATTTCATCATCTCTGATACTTAAAGCCATACACAATTTGTTTAAAATAACACACAAATAGTAAATTAAAATGCTGCTATAAAAAGTGTCATTTTCCTCCCGACAACCTTGCAGTGTCAATGTTAGCCCTTGCTGCTTCACCCTGTCAGTGCTGTGGGACTATAGCACACCACCTGCATGTGTAACCGTGGTGCAAGCCACAGTAACAGATCCACTCAACTGGGTGACAATTGACTCGACTAATCCAGGATATACAGAAAATAGTCTTAGATGTACCTCTTTATAGTGGATGGTATGTGTGATTCTAAAGCCAAATTCAAGGGTGGGGAGGAGGTTGAAGTTGGCTTTGCCGTAGAGCTGTTGATTAAATTGGCAGAGATAAGAAAAAGTCAGTACTCTTCTACATAGATTTCTTCCAAATCAATCAGCAACGATGTAAAATGAGAACATTTTGGCCCTACAGATTATTAGAGATGTTTCTGTTTTTAATTGGTACCATAAAATAGGCTTACTTAGGTAGTGTGTTTTGGTGTGTGTCTCAGAATCCAAATGAGCGTAACATACTTAAACCCATTTCAGAGTCTTACATGTGCAGCAAAATTCAGTTTGCATACTGGGTTAGGGGATTACAGGCCTCATTTTTCTGGTGGTATTCTAATAAATATAGTCTCTAGTTTTATTTGATCTATAAAGTGTCTGTAAGATTATGACTGCTTTGGTTTCTTTAATCTTTCCAATAATGGGCAATCACTGTTTAAATTGTTTGCCTTACAAAAGTAGATTATACAGGTAGCAGGTTCTCCTTTGAATTAAAAAGTTTAATTTTAGGCCATTAATGTAAATTCTTACTGCTGTATAACAAAATCATCAAATGTTGGTGTCTTTTTGCTTCCTAACTCAGCCAGATTTACACCAGTTCACTTAATGTTATTCTGTAACAATTTGCAAAATTGCATGTGAGACAGGCACTTCTGTGGCAATACTGAGGTAAATGAGGTGTTTGTTTTAAGAAGACTGTACACATTAGATAGATGGAGTTTTATTTACACAAATCAGAAAATAATGAATCCTTGGACATGAGCGCTAATCCAACTATTTCATCTTCCTAATTTCTCAGCTTTGTTCTTGTTAAAAGGTAAAATTAAAATATGTATAATTATCCATGTCATTGCTATATTAATCAGTAATACCAAGTATAGTTTTAAAAATAAGTAATCGAGTATGTGATCTTAAATATTTATACAGTGGAAAATTGTGACCTGAAGAGACTCTCAACGAAATAAAATGTGTTATTTATACTTCGGGTCTTTTATTGGCACCCACTAGCGTTATTTAAAGGCTTGTTGTCACTACAGGGCACATCTTCAATTTTGGAGGTTTTCCACTTGTTACTTTATTAATTTTAGTCTCCATATTTTGGAAATAACGTGGCTACATTTTACTGAAATAGGCACATCAATCCACATCTTGCTCTTTTTGTTTATATCTGGAGTTCCATTTAAATTCAGTGTTTCCAACCACAAAAGGTGTTAGAAAATTCTATTTCAGGCTTATGTGAAAAAGTTTGGTAGGATGTGGTTCAAATCTTAAGTTGTATTTATTTCTGCTCTATAGCTAGCATTCTGCAAAAAACAGTTATGCTGAAATAATTTTAAAATTGTAGGAAACCAGTGGTTTCAAGGTTATCTTCATTTCCTAAGCCCTTCTCCATATGAAGCCTGAGAACATAGTTGGTGAGGTACTGCCTTCCTGGAATGATGATATTGGAGTCCTTGCAGAGTGTCACCACAGAGGTTAAAAATGTTAACTTGAGCTTCCTCAGCATCTGGGCCCACCTGGAGCAACCCTGTGCTTGGGCTGCAAATGCTGATAAGAAGGCTTTAGTGTATTGTCTGACAGTTTTTAAAAATTACTTTGTAATGGGGGAAAAATGGAGAGAGGGAGCCTGGGTCTTCCTAATGGGAAAGCAGTCACCATGTCCCTCGAAGCACAGGGACGACATGCCTGGTTTCCAGCCCACCAAGAACTGCACACAGGTAGTTTCCAATCAGTTTCATCCGATTGGAAAACAGCTTGGCTTTTCCTTTTTTAACCTCCTAGTAGTTCAGTTATTTCCTCTATCTTCTTAAATGAAGAATTGACCAAATAACACCTACCTTGTGTATATTCAGTGAGATAAATCTACAGAGTACCTAGTCAAGTCTGATACAGTTCTGGACAGTGCTTGGTTCCAGTCCTAGCTCAGTGAGCCATGTGACCTTGAGTAAGGCATTCAACCTTTTTAAAACCAGTTTCTTCAGTAAAACAGATGGTAATACTTACCTGGCAGGGTTATTGTAAAGATTATACAAAAGCCCTAGCCATATGGAAGCCCAAACAGTGGTTGCTATCATAGTTTGAGCATTAATTGTAAGGAGGGAAAAAAATTAAACTGCCTTATACATCATGGTATCAAAGCTACTTAGGTAGAACTTTGGAAAGAAACATTAGAACCATACTGATTTATGTCATGAGGAAGAACACTCAAACAAAATACCCTGATCCTTAAAATATGCCAAAACAGACAAGCCTAGTTTATCGTGCCTAGAATATTGTACCCAATTCACATTACATCTAAAAAGATAACAGTCCGGGAGAAGGTGTTAGAGCATTACCCTATTACCATTATGTTAAGTTTTTACTATTGTTGATACATAATTCTTCTCTTAAAGTTGTAAATTGTCATTAAGGACTTATTTTTGCCTGCTGTGTTGGATACAGGAAAAATGTGAAAATGGCCCTTTCTCTAAATAAGCTTAAAAGCTGGCTGCATTAGCAAAATTTAGTACCTGGGGAAGAGACTGGTACTTAGGATTGTATGCACTCAATGTAATCAGCAACTTACTATATGCAGGTGAGTTTGCACATTGGACTTTTTGTGAACAGTAGCGGTTCTTGGAGAAAATCCAAAAAAGGCTATCCCAGATTGTGATGGCTTTGTCACACATGGGTCAGTCTTCTGTCTTACAAGGATGTTTTACCTCCAGGACTCTGGTGCAGAGCAGTCATAATTCTGAAGTACACCTGCAGGCCAGGCCAAATGTCAGGCACTTCATGGTCAGGTGCTCTCCTACAGGCCTTGGGTGTGGCTTTCCTAATTTCATCAAGTGGCCTTGTGATCAGATAGGAAAATAGCAAAAGTATCAAAATGAAGTCAGATGAGCACTTTTGTTTAACCCTAACCCATTGATAAAACTTAAAAGATTAAGTGAAACAAGAGCTTAGTAGCTATCATCTCCAGCTATGTTATACCTTACAAAACAAAAAAGAATATGTATGAAAGATGCAAAGAGCATGATAACTAATCAAAACAAAATCCTAAAATAGTACCACTTATCTCGTGTACATAGAAGTGCCCAAATTGAATTCTAGCTGCACCCAAACATTGTATTAAATACCCTAAGGGTTTTTGAAATTCAAGAAGACATTAAATCTTGCCTACACAATAATTTGCATTTACATAACACCTTTCAGCTGATTTACTCAAACATCTACTAATTGAGTTTCTAAATGTCCCTGAGAGAGCTATCCAATAAAATTCTATTTTCAGTTTAGAAAGGAATTATGTTTTTCCATAAAGAAGGGAAAATACAACTAGGGAATTTGTATTTAGTAGCTGAAGATATCCTCTAGATTGATGTTGAATTCTTTACTGATACAAATAACTTTTACTCCGGATCAGCTTCTCAGTCCTCTACACATTACCACACACTAGCTTATTTATAAAATAATTATACTGCTTGTGCTTACAGCGTTTATGATCATTAGAGAAACGAGACCAACAGTGTGCATGAAACAATGCACATCAACTTTAATCTTCAAAAGAAGGTGCTTTTCACCTGAGTTGTGGCGGACACTGCCAATTGTTCCCCAAGATTCTCTTCCATGATGGCAGAATTTTTTTTTAGCTGGGCAGCTCTCTGCCCAGTAGACTGTATTCCCTAGTCTCCCTTGTAGCAACCAAATTACGGTTAATGGGGCTTGAATAGTGGTATATGAACTTCTGAAGATATTAAGCAAACTTTCTAGAGTCACAGAGTTCAAATTTGGCTAAGAAAATATGCCGGTTGTCCCTGAGCCATTCACTGTATTTGATGGCTATCCTTTCTCTAAGCGTATTATAATAAAACATAAAGTCTTGTTTTATAAGGCAATAAAGGTAGTACATTGGCCACTGCCTTGCTAAGCCGTGATTTGGCCACGTGCTCTTTGAGCTGTGGTCAGGCCATGTTTTCTGAAGCTTTGGCCCTCTCCCCTACCCTGGGGAGGTGACTCTCCTCTTTCTCTCTCCAATTTACTTTCTAAGTAAGCTATTTTTTAATCTAAAAAAAAGATAATACATCTGCTGAAGTTATCCCCAAAAGAAAAAAACTCCCTGGTGTGCCCTTGAAAGTAAGGGGAGTTCCATCTCCTTCCCTTCTCTTTTCTGCTGGCTGTTATATAAATATGGTAATGAGCCATCACTGACTATAAGAACTAGAGTAATACAGAACTTCTAAAACTCAACAACCACAAAAAAATAAAAATAAAAAATGAGCAAAGGAATTGACATCTCCAAAGATATACAAGTGGCCAACAAGTACATGAAAAGATGCTCAACATCACTAATTATTAGGGAACTGCAAATCGTAACTACCGTGAGATTCCACCTCATACCCACTAGGATGACTACTATTAAAAAAAAAAGATGTGGAGAAATTGGAACCCTTACTGGATGCAAAATGGTACAGTTACTGTGGAAAATAGTATGGCAGTTCCTCAAAAAGTTAAAAATAGAATTACCATATGATCCATATATATTCACTTCTGGATGTACCCAAAAGAACTGAAAGCTGGGTCTCAAAGAAATATTAGTACATCCATGTTCATAACAGCATTATTCACAATAGCAAAAATGTAGAAGCAACCAAAGTGTCCGTCAACAGATGAACAGGTAGGCAAAATGTGATGTATCCATACAATGGAATCTTGGCCTTAAAAAGAAAGGACATTTTGACACATGCTACAACATGGAAGAACCTTGAGGACATGATCCCAAGTAAAGGAAGCCAGTCACAAAAAGACATCCTGTATGATTCCACTTGTATGAGGTACTTTAGTCAGATCCGTAGAGACAGAAAGTGGTGATTCTCACAGGCTGTGGGGAAGGTGGAATAGGGAGTTACAGTTTAACGGGGATAGAGTTTCAGTCTCATAAGATGAAGAGTTACAGAGGTGGATGGTAGTGATGGCTGTGCAACATTATGAATGTATTTAATACCACTGAACTGTACACTTAGAAATGATAAAAATGGTAATTTTTATATATGTTACCACAGTAAAATTTTTTAAAAACTGGTTGCAAGGACCGTGGGTTCCTGACATTGTGGAACTGATCTGCTCACACGACAAGAGAAATAGAAATCTTGTTTAAACCACTGTCCTTTGAGGGCATGTTTCAGTAGCCCAACCTAGTCACTACTAAATCGTCAGCTGTTCTTTCTCCCCTGCCCCCACCCCCAATTATGTATAGAGAACTCCATTAAAGAGGAAAGTACACTGCCAGGATTTTGCCAGGGTCTAAGCACTAAAACGTCTGTATCAGTGTTTCAGGGGTTTTTTTCATTTTCCCTTTCCTGACGAGGCTTTTTGGACTTTTTTTTCCGTCCATCCTCCCCACCTATGCAATGTTAATACCATGAAACTACTGTACTGTATCTCTGTTTAGGTACTGTATATATAGCTATGCTTTATACATAAAAATTTCTCTTCAGCCTCCAAGAACCATTTTTTTCCTCCACTGGGGGGCATATTGCCATCGAGGATGCATACTCTTATGTAAACGAGCTAGTTGAAGATAGTTGTGGGGAGGGAAATCTACTTCAAACTTCATCTTCTGGTATCTTGACTGAAAATTCAGAAGGGTCATCAGGAGATGGTGATTAAAACCCTCTTTAGAGGAAGCTGGATTTCTTACCTCCGTCATGGGGAGTCACTAAAGTGCAGAATCCACTGTACTCAGCCTCCACACAGCTGTTGGGATAGTCTGGGTTTTAGCACCTTTCAGGTCTGGAGAGTTGCAATCAAACCTGTGAATTCTTAGGCATAAGGGGTCCTTCCTGCTGTCTCATCACTATCCACAGGTTGACTCAGAAAGGTCTGGGGGAAGCACTTGATGTCAGTGAAAAGCCAGCCCGGTGCCGTAATTTAAGGCATGACAAAATGTCTGAATTCAAGAGTGTTTGAAACATCCGTTTCTGGCTGAAAATCCTACTTGCAACAGAAAAAAAAAGTCCCCAGCCTGACAATACGCCTTGGCATCTGTTGGTAGGAAAAATCTGCTTCTGGGATTTTTAGACACCTGTGTATAATGCCTGTTTTGCGGGGAATGACATTAAAGCAATCCAAGGAAACAAACTGGAAGGACCAGCCAAGGACAATGATTCTTGGACTAGAACAGCTGACACCTAGGGAATCATCACACTTGGCAAAAAGCTTATGTGATAAAGCACCATCATCATCCGCTTTAGTTGAATAGCTTACCTAGTCATGTCTTTACTCAAAAATATACAATTACAACAGTTATTCTAGCCATGGAAATGGAAAAAGTGTAGGTGGTAACCATGGAAATGAAAGTACCAGCAAGTAGAGGTAAGAAGAGTAGCAGGTGTTAAGGAAGAAAATGAAACAAAACTGCCATGTTTAAATACTTTGCTAACTTTGTATTTTATAGAATCCTTGGATAATTGTGCACCTATGGTAGTCTGCCTATAAATTTAAAACCACTACAAATCTAGTTAATGCAAAGTTGATTAAAGGAAGAGAAAAAATATGAACAATATTTCATTATGGCTTTTCTAAAGATTCTCACAGGAAAGAAGCCACATACTGACAAATATTTTAAAGGAAGAAAGGAGTAATCCAGTGTACTGTCAATTCCTGTGCAACTCAAATGATCTGTGAGCACCGAGGAAACTGATTCCTAGGACTTGGTGTGGGTTCCCTGAGAACCAAACAGGCCAGCCCAGGCTCCAAAGATTGCCATAGACACATGCTCTCTCTGGTCTCTGACATGAGTACACAAAGAATGTATAAAATGATTCACTGGGCCAGGCTCAGTGGCTCAGCCTGTAATCCCGCACCTTTGGGAGGCTGAGGTGAGTGGATTGCCTGAGCCCACGGGTTCGAGACCTCATCTCTACAATAAATCAAAAAATCAGCCGGGCATGGTAGCGCATGCCTGTAATTCCGGCTATTCGGAAGGCTGAGGCGGAAGGATCACCGGAGCCCAGCAGGTCGAGCGACAGAGTGAGGCTCCAACTCAAAACAAACAAACAAAAAAATGATTCACTGGTATGCAAGTAGAAAATGGACTTCCATGCGCAGTTACTTTAGTTAAATATGTTTATATGTATACACAGAAAGGACAAAAAAATTTTGTCCAATAGAAGTTTGGAGGCCACTGTTCTGACTTTCATCAAGACACCTGAAAAGTCAACAATTGTCAACATAGAGAAATAAGAAAGTGGATGACAATACTGTGGAAAAACATATGTAGTGGGCCAAACTGTCCTATGTATGTTCCTCTAAGGGAGTACTCAATATTGTAAAGATCTCATTTCTCCCAAACATTTCTATGCATTTTATACAATTCTAGTAAAAACGTCAATGGATTTGGTAAATGATTGTAAAGCTTATCTGAGCAAATAAATAAGCAAAAAGTTTCTAAGATATGTGTATAAAAGAAGTATAATGAAGGGTCAATTGCACTCCGAACTATCAAAGCATTCTATAAACAGTTTTTTTAAACGTGGAAAGTTGCAAGACTAGTTTTTTGTTGTTGTTGTTGTTGGAATCTCACTCTGTTGCCCAGGCTAGAGTACAGTGGCACGCTCATGGCTACCACAGCCTTGATCTGCTGGACTCAGGTGGTCCTTCTGCCTCAGCCTTCCAAGTAGCTGGAACCACAGGCATGTGCCACCATGCCCGGCTGATTTTTGGATATTGTAGAGATGAGGTCTCGCCATGTTGCTCAGGCTGGTCTTTAACCCCTGAGCTCTGGTATTCCTCTCACCTCTGCCTCCCAAAGTGCTGAGATTACAGAAGACTAGTTCTTTTTTAAGTCATTTAAACTTAATAGTGAACTTATAAATAAGCCACATATGAGGAGAGATCCCAAAAAACCCAGAATTTATTTATAAAAAATTGCGTATTTATTACATGTTTAAACTTCAGTCACCTTCAAAGTACTCTTTGTTTGATGCAATACACCTGAGTAAACGCTCAGCTGCTATCTCTTGACACCAATAAACTGGGATGCAGGGAACTGGCAGAAGTTTACTTCTGAATTCAAATTCAGGGAGACAGAACCTGGCACCTCACATTTCTGGAACAGGTGAATAGGTCTGCCTGCCACTCAGGTGTCATAATCCATTTTTATAAATTTAGGGTTGCTGTACCTATACATTGACTACACGACTGACAGAGCATTGTATTGAACTCCAGTTAAAGCCACATTTTGTTAGCAGTAATATTATTTATGGTCTGCATTTCCTGGCACCAGCTACCAAAAGGTAGCTCACAGTGTTCTCAGTAACACCAAACTGAAGAGTTGAATAAGCTTGCCGTAGAGTAAGGGAGTTAATAGAGCCTATTACAAAGTAAAACATATTCACTATGACATATTGTTAATTCGTAGTTATAACATGCAAAAAGTTATATAAATTACAAGGCTTTTACCATTTGTATGGGTGCTGTATTTTCAAATCTAAGACCACTGATAAAAGGGAGTGAATAGGGATTCATTTCTCCCAGTTGAGAGAGTGCAGTCTGCAGGTGGTTAAGGGTTCTTTGAAGTGACTTAACAGGGAATGTGTAGGAAATAAGGGAATAAGCTTTCTTGGCTAATTCTCAGGAATATCGGTGCATGCAGGCCCGCTCAAACACGTTATGCCTTTCTTTAAGGGTTGTGGCATGTGGACGGACAGTAGTGGGTTTCCATATCACACCTATTGAGACGCTTTTTCCACTGCACAAAACGGTTTTTGAACTTGTCAATTTTGAAGCCTTTTAGTGTCCTGCTGTGTTTTGTTTCACCTCTTCCACAAAACATTTCCCTTTGAGGACTTATTCCATCCGGACCAAAAAGAAAAGTTGCCAGGGGCAAGATCTGCTGAACAGGAAGGGTAAGGCATGGGAGTCGTGCCCTTTTGGTCAAAAACTGCTAAGCAGCTGGGTGGGGGCAGGTGCATTGTCTTGGTGGAAGATCCAGGTCACCTGTTTGCCACAACCTGGGACGTTGTGTCTGCAAATCATGACACAACCTTCTCAAAACTTCCAGATAAAAACTCTGGTTGACCGTCTGATCCAGAGGAACAAATTCTAAGTGTACTACAAAAGGCCCACCCTCTGAAAGGTAATTCTGTTTTTGTGTGTGTGTGTCTCCCTAGGACTTTATGTGGTATAGGTCATTTTTTTATCAGTAGGGTAAGGATGATGGGGAAATACCTGACTATCCAATTATTAAAAAACGTCAGATCTCTCTCATACCATATTAAAAAGATAAAATATTTTAAAATACTAAGAAAGTATTTTTTAACATTTCTAGTCCTAGCTGGGTGCAGTGGCTCATGCCTATAATCCCAGCACTTTGGGAGATGAAGGCAAGAGGATTGCCTGAGTCCATGTGTTCAAGGCCAGCCTGGGCAACATGGCAAGACCTCGTCTCTACAATAAATAAATAAAATTAGCTGGGCATGGTGGTGCACACCTGTAGTTTGAGCTACTTGGAAGGATTGCCTGAGCCCAGCTGATTGAGGCCGCATGGCCATGAGTGTGCCACTGCACTCCAGCCTGGGGGACAGAGTGAGACTCGGGCTCAAAAAAAAAAAAAAAAATTCTAGTCTTGAGATGGAAAGGTTTTTCTAACCATGATGGAAAAAACCTGGAAATTACAAAGGCAAGATGATAGACTTGACAATACAAAAATGGAAAATCTGGCCAGGCTCAGTGGGTCATGCCTATTATTACAGTGCTTTGTGAGGACAAAGCCAGAGGATCGCTTGAGGCCAGGAGTTTGAGATTAGCCTGGGCAACATAGTAAGATCCCACTTCCACAAAAAAATATTGTTTTTAATTAGCCAGGCACAGTGTCACACACACTGGTGTGCTCCTGTGATCCAAGCTACCCGGGAGGCTTACGCAGGCAGATCCCTTGAGCCCAGGAGAGAGGCTGCAGTGAACCATGAGCATGCCACTGCACTCTAGCCTGGGTAACAGACCAAGACTCTGTCTCAAAAAAAAAAAACAAAAAAATGAAAATCCCTGTATAACAAAAGACACCACACCAGACACACAATAATGAGAAAATATGTACAATGTATATGACACAAAAGATGAATAGCCATAATCTATAAATAAGCCTTTCGCATCAAGATTAAATAGATGGCCAAAGAACATGAAAAGATAAAAACTATAGAAAAAGAAATGCAAACTGCCAATAAATCCAATATAATTGTCTCCACATCACTAATAACAAAATACATATATTATTTGTTACCTAAAATTGGCAAAGATTAAAAATATTGTTGGCGAGAGCATGGAAAAATCAGTACTATAATATTCATTGGTGGAAAAGAAAAGCAATAGAATTGTTAACCTTTTTGGAATGTAGTTTGCCAATGTCACAATTTAGAATGAGTTCTAGAAACTCTCTTTCTAGAAATATATCCTATAGAATTATATAAATATAATTACGTTCTTACAGCATTGCCTGTAATGGCATAAAACCAGAAACAACCCAAAAGTCCAGTTAGATGGGAATCAGTAAATTATAACACATCCATGCAGGGGATTATATCGTATTGAATGCCTGAAACAACAGTACACATTTATTACTCTCATAATCTCTGTATGTCAACTATCTGGCCATGGCACAGCGAGGCAGCTCCAGCCCGGGATCTCTCATGTGATTTGAAGGCTAACCTGAAGTTGCTGGTTCTACTTTCAAGTTGGCTCACTCCTGTGGCTGGCAAGGTGGTGCAGGTTGTTGCCTGGAAGCCAGTTGCTGCCTATGTGGCCTTCTCCATGGGCTATTTGAGTGTCCTAATGGTATGGTGGCTGACATCCCCCTTAAGGGAGCAATCCAAGAGAGGTGAAAGCTGAAACAGGGATGTCTTTTATGCCCCAGCCTCAGAAGGCCCACACTGTCCCCTCCATAGTATTCTGTCCATCACACAGAACAGTCATGATTCAGTAAGATGGAACAGAGGCAGGAAGGATCATTTAAGCTGAGAGCTAAAGGCTGAGTAGTAAGTAGCTAGTCCGGTACAGAGAGTGCAAGAACTACTTTTTATTCATGGGACAAAACTTTGAAAAAAAGTTTACGTGGATAGAAGTAATAATAAGGCTAGAGAGGTCAACAGAGCCTGATTCATGACAGTGCTAGCAGGCTGTGTTAAGAAGCCTAGTTTTTATAATAAAGTCAAAAGCCACCAAATGATCTATATTTTCGTAAGATCACCCTGGTTATTATTACATGAAGGGTGGATTGAAGGAACAAGGACAGGGAACAGGAATGGAGGTAAGGAAATCAGAAAGCTATTGAAATGATCCTAATGAGAAGCAGTAACTTGGACGATGGTGGTGGCAACAGAAATGAAGAAAAGCGGGCAAGTTCTGAACTATTTAGGAAATAAATGCAACAGGACTGAAAGTTTGATTGGAGATACAGATTACATAATAGGAGGAATCAAGGCTGGCTCCCAGTTTCTCGAGCAATTAAACAGGGCACATGGAAGGAAGTGCAGTTTTATGGATTAGAAAAAGTTTAACATGTTGAGTTTGAGGTGCTTTGCACACCCAGAGATGTCTAATAGGCAGTGGACATATGGGACCTGAAGATCAGAAGATATGCCTGGACATTAAAAAGTATGAGTTAGCCGGGCTCGGTGGCTCAGCCTGTAATCCCGCACCTTTGGGAGGCTGAGGTAAGTAGATTGCCTGAGCCCGCGGGTTCGAGACCCGCCTGGGCAGCGAGACCTCATCCTTACAATAAATCAAAAAAAAAAAAAAAAAGCAGCCGGGCGTGGTAGCGCATGCCTGTAATTCCGGCTACTCGGAAGGCTGAGGCGGAAGGATCGCCGGAGCCCAGCAGGTCAAGGCTGCGGTGGCCGGGAGCGGCCACTGCACTCCAGTCTGGGCGACAGAGTGAGACTCCAACTCAAAAAAAAAAGAGTATGAGTTATCAGAATATCAGTGGAAACTGGAGCCATAGATCAGAGAATCACTGATTTTTAAGAGAAAGAGGAGCTGCAAGAGACTTAAAAGGAATGCCACAATGATAAACAGAAGGAATATCCACACAGTCTGTTATAACAGGAGGCAGGAATGATGGCGAGTATTCATACTACTAAGCCAAGCAATTTAAAAATGAACATTATGTACCAGATAGGAAAAAGCCAACAGAACAGGAGAGCTCTTACCCTCCATCCGAAGGCAAGATACTTCTGTGGGAAGGATGCAATGAACGGCACTAATGACTTCTGGTGCAACACTTCTGAAAATGTACATACAAATCACCTGGGGATCAAATTAAAATGCAGATTCTGGCTATGTATGTGTGGATAGGGTCTGGGATTCCTGCCTTTCTAAGATCCTAGGTGATGCCCCATGCTGCTAGTCCACAGAACCCATTTTAAGTATTAAGGTTCTGCTGTGGCTCTCAAACTTTACCGAGCAAAAATATCACCTGGACAATTTCTTAAAACAGATTAGTGGGCCTCTACTCCTAACAGATTCTGATTCAGTAGGTCTGAGGTAAGACCTGATAATCTGCATTTCTTTCTCTTTTTTTGAGTTGGAGTCTCACTCTGTCACCCAGGCTGTAGTGCAGGGTCATGCTCATGGCCTCCATCTGCTGGGCTTAGGCTTCCGCCTCCGCCTTCCAAGTAGCTGGAACTACAGGTGCCTACCACCACATCCTGCCAATTTCTGTTATTTATTATAGAGATGAGGTCTCATCAAGTTGCCCCGGCTGGTCTTGAACCCCCAGGCTCAGGCAATCCTCTCGCCTCAGCCTCCCAAATTGCTGGGATTACTGAGCCACCGAGCCCAGCCTGCATTTCTTAACAAGCTCCCAGGTGATGGTGATTAGTGATACTGCAGATATCCAGACTACACTTTGAGCTGCACAGCTCAACTATGGCTGGCCCTGGCAGAGAAAAAGCCAGGAAGTCCATTTGGGCTTCAAACATACTGCAAACAAGAAGTATTCTTGTACACCCAGTGGTGTAGTGGTGCAGTCACAGTCCATTACCAGTGCTCATCATTCCTTTCATGGTCCCTCTCTGACTCCTTGCTCATAAGGCCAGAGGGGCAAGGGCCTGTCCTCATTGTTTGCCAGCCCCATGGTTACTTCATCAAAATGTAACGGTTCTTAATTGGCTTATTCGTTCCCAAGACTTACTCTCAGCAGTAGGTGCCTACTTTTTATGAAAAGTTTCAAAGCTTTATCTTGCTTAGTAGAGCCATCTCATAGTACCAAATCAAGCAGTTGCTGATGAATACTATTTTCTTTCCTCAAGGAATGAAGTTTCTCAACAGTCACATCTTCCCTGAGACAATTTAAGAACAAAACCTAATACAAAGGGGAGAGGGGGTGGGGGAAGAAATTCTACTTAAGGAAGAATCAATTCACCTCGTATTAAGCACAAAAAAATGTATTTTGTGTAAAGCATCTTAAAATGAAAGAGAACGATTATACTGACTCTGCCCTCAAGCCTATTTGAGATAAGACATCAACAACCTTGTTGAAACATGACAAATGTCATATGAAAACACAGCTGACATTTATTTTAATTAAAGGCATCCAGCAGATACTTCAATCCCCACAGAATGTGCACTTGTTAAGAGCAACCGACACACAAAGGAGGAGAAAACCCGCCAGCAGGGTGACTAGGAAAGGCTTCCTGGACGAAGTAATCTAATGCTGGAATTAGACGAAGGAGCTGCCTTCTCACAGGTGGCGGTCCCATAGGGCCATTCCTTTAATAAAAATCAACTAACATGTAGTCTGAATATGTGCTGGTTAAGTAAAAGTCCTTATCTGCTGTTTTTCACAGTGTGATTAAGAAAGGTACCTAAAGGTAAAGCACAGTACCAGTCATCACAAAAATCCGCGGCCAATCTAGTTTGGAGATGGAATAACGCAGCAGACCGACAACACAGAGGGGCGTAATTTCCAAGAAGCAACTAAGAAAACAGCACGCGTGGGTAACCACCCCAGAGGGGCTCTTTGGAGATGCAAAAGAATCTCTGAGGGTTCTCTCGCTGGCAGCAAGGGCTTCCAAGCACAGGACAGTGGCAACTGGGCGCTGAGAAGTTCGCCAAGCCCGGGGAGGTGGCGCGCCAACCTCAAAACGGAAGAAGCTGGAACGCGCCCGAGCCGCCCGGCAGAAAGAGGTTTTCAAAGAAACACGCTCCGCGGCCCCAGGCGCTCGGTGGCTCTCAGGCCCGCGCCGCCACAAGCCCCGGGGACCACCGCGGGGTCACTGCTCCCGGCCCAGCGACCCGGAGCGACCTTTCGGAGCAGCTGGGGCCCTCCACCCCGAGCTGCCTCCCCAGCCCTGCCAGGAGTGACCAGAGCCTGCGGGAGCGAACACAGGCCCGGCGCCTCGAGGACCGCAGCAGACGCCCAGCACGCCCGCTCGCTCGCGGTCGCCGGAGCAGGCGGGAAGGGGGCGGGGCCCGGCAAGCGGAAGCGTGCCGCTTCCTTCCGGCCGGCGCCGCACGAGACGGGGCGGGCCGCCGCCGGAGGGGGCGGAGGCTGGAGTTGACGGACGGCTCCCGCGGCCTATGGGTGCGGCCGCCGCGGCTCGGCCTCCCCGGCGCGCCCCCTCCGCGGGCTGTCGACACCGCCCCAGCCCCCCAGCTCCGAGGTGCACAAAGCTCGCGCCTCGCGGCCCTCCCTCTCCCGCGGCGCGCTGCGGACGGTCGCGCGGCCCCGCCCCCGCGGCCCCCGGCGCCGCCTCGGCCGGCCGCTCTCGTCCCCTCCCCGGAGCCGAGCGCGAGGACGGCTGAGGCCGCAGGTCTGTGGCTGCGTGCCGGACGCGGGCCGCGCCGGGGGACGCGGGGCGCCGGGCTCCCGCGGCGGGCCGAGGGTCCCGCGGGCGGGCGGCGCCCCGCCGGGGCCTCCCGCGCCGCCTGCCGCGAGCGCCCCAGCCCCTCGGGCCGCCCCGCCGCGTGGCGCAGTCGGGGAGGCGCGGCCGCGGCGCCCGGGCTTCCTGGAGGGGGCGGAGCGGGTCCGGGGCTGGAGCTCGGGAGTCGGGAAGTTTGCGGACGTCCCGCCGTGGGCGCGGGTGGGGGCTGGGCCGGGCCCTCCGCGGGCCCTCGCTGTCCCACGAGGCCGGCGCGGGCGCCTGGGGGCGGCCGCCGCCGCGTCCGAGGGTGGCTTCGGGGGGGGCGCCGCTGCGCGGTCCCCGCGTCTCGCCGCGCCGGGGGATGCGCCGCACGGGTGGGTCGCTCTTGCTGGCGACGAGTCGCGTCCAGCTGCTTGGCAAGCCCTGCAGATGGCATTCCCTTTCACCGGACGGAGGAACTTTTGCTTCCTCGCTGGTGGGACTGTCGCAGCGCCCGACACACGACTGACTCTTCAGTGTTTGTCGGCTTTCTCTTAGGTGTCAGAAGGTGTATGTTTTGCGAGATTTTGGAAACTCCCCTCCCTCCGAGGGGCGCGACCCTAGGCCGAAGTCGCTTGGGGGCGAAGCCCGGGTCTGGCTGTGTGACTGCTGACGCTCGTCTCGCTCTCCGCCCCAGCTACTCCATTTCTGGTGCTTGAAGGCACAGCACTGAAATCTGCTTTTCTTCTCACATTTTTTGGTATGAATGAACAAACGAATTGTACAGTGTTGATTGGCTCTGTTCTATAGAGCAAGCCTTTGGGAATTAATAAGATAGGGGAACGATCATGTCAGGCTGCTGGTCATATTTGGTGAGTCGTAAAATGCATTACAATACAGTATCATAAAAGTAATACTTAATAAAACGCTCACGATGCAGAGGAGTGAAGCGAGGTGTTCTGGGGACTGGAACCCGCTTACTCACTGCCACCACTCCCCCGCCTCCCACTTGTGCTTCCAAACCTGGCTCCTGCTCCCCGCGGTTACTCCCACTGCCACTCCCTGGGACGGCAGCTGCCCTGATTGGCACACCCCCGCTGTCATCTCCACTGAGGCACATCCCTAAAGCTTCCAGTGTGGCTTGTGTTCGAGAACACTGGGGTTCAAATTCACATACCTGCGACAAAACAGTATTTCAGATCTCCCATGGTCACTCCTTTGGGAGATACAGAAGACCTACAACCGCCTATGGAACTGGGGGAAATAACACAAAACTAACTTTGTGACGTATGGCAGGGTAACTGCTATGGCTCAGGGAGGGGAGCGATCAGCAGGGACTGGAGCACCCAGAGAAAGGGGGTTTCCTGGAAGAAGGGCTGCAGCTTGGCTGTTGCTCACCTGTTTTCCTGACTCCTTGCAGTGCCTGCTGTAGAACAGGTGCTTCGTAAATCTGGTTGAGTTAAGTAAATATGTGCATTGTGTCTTGAGTGGAGCTTTGAAGGCTGGTTAAGACTTGGATGGGAAAATGGGAGGGCGTGAAGACACAAAGTCTCTTAAGCGCAGGTGAGCGCAGGTGTGTTGGGGGAGAGGGTGCTGGGATATGGACGGGCCTTTTATTTCTATGTTGTTTGTAGGTGTGGTTGGAAGAAAATGCATGTAACTCTGACATCATGATGTCCATCCGGCAAAGAAAAGGATTAAAAACGACAGAAGTTTCTGAGGATTTTCCAGCACAAGAAGAAAATGTGAAGTTGGAAAATAAATTACCATCTGGTAAGTGATTTCAGCTAAAACAGCATTTTGGGTTGCTTTTATTTCTGCATATTAAAATATCACTCTCCCAAAGGGTAAAAATTTGGTGAGAACTAACAGTTGAGGAAACTTGTTATAGTACCCTAATGTTCTCATTGCGATTTTATTGTATTGGTTTCACAGTTACGATTAGATAAATGATGAAAGAGCATTTATTAGAACCTTTGTTAGTTGCCTGTTCGTTAGCTTATGTCTGTACCAGTCTGGTCCTTTGACCCTCTAGAGTAATGCTTTTCCCTACCATTCGGATTTTTGTCTGTCTCTAATTTTTCTGTTTTATATCTGCTGTTCACACTAGGCAGCCTTGCCTTGGTGGATGAGTTTCTCGTTTCATTAAAGTATTGAAAAGTGGATCAAAATTTTTTTATTCTTTAATTTTAGTCAAATTCCTGAAATTTTCTCCCCTTTTTTGGTGGGAAAAGTGATCAGAACTTGGTAAGTTGTTTATGTGATGCTGAAGACTTGCTACGTGAGGCATCAAATGGCATTAATTGCCATCTTCTTGCTTCCTGAGTTGCTTTTGTAACCAAGCATGACCAGGATTTTAAAAATTAGCATGAAAAAATTCCATGCCCACCAGCCATTTTGGATATCTGACAGATTTTACCTTATTTGTAGCCATGTTAATTCTTACCAGCCAGAGCTGGCAAAGTAATTTGGGGAAAGAGTTTAATAAAATAAAAGTAATCTGTAATAAGAGATGCCACCCAGCTCAGCCATCAGTGAGTAATGCATTTCGGACATTACAAGGCACTCTAGGAAGACTTTATACAATACAAATTCAAGTTTTGTTTTTCTTTGAGTTGGAGTCTCACTCTGTCACCCAGACTGGAGTGCAGTGGCCGCTCCCGGCCACCACAGCCTCAACCTGCTGGGCTCCGGCAATCCTTCCGCCTCAGCCTTCCAAGTAGCTAGAACTACAGGCACGCACTTCCATGTCCGGCTGATTTTTGATTTATTGTAGAGATGAGGTCTCGCCAAGTTGCCCAGGTGGGTCTCGAACCCACGGGCTCAGGCAGTCCACTCACCTCAGCCTCCCAAAGCGCAGGATTACAGGCTGAGCCACCGAGCCCGGCCTGTTCATTTTTAATTAAAACATAATTTTGAGAATTGTTCATCTTACCAAAAGTATTTATTCATCTCAGAAGAGACATGAAAACTAAAGAAAAGTTAAAAACAAGGAAAAAGCTCCCATAAACCCACCCATACTGAGACTACTCTTAATGACACTGTCTTTCTGTCCAAATGTCATACTCTGCATATGTATACTCACAATCATATGTAATTTTACAAAATTAGGGTCTCCATGCTGTTTTTCTCTATTAAGTCATAAGTTAGTCAATATATTTTAAAAATATTTTCAAGATATAGTATTCCACTGTGTAGCTGTGATATAATTTATTTAATTAAATTATTGTTGAATAGTAAGGTCGTTTTCTAATCTTTTATTTATGCAAACAGAAATCTGACAAATATCCTTGAGGCCAAATGTTTGCCCAAAACTTTAGGTATGTCTTAGTCCATTTGTGTTACTGTAAAAGAATGCCTGAGGCTGGGTAATTTATAAAGAAAAGAGGTTTATTTGGCTTATGATTCTTTGGACTGTATAAGGAGCATGGTGTCAGCATCTATGTCTGGTGAGGGTGTTCAAGCTGCTTCCATTAATGGGAAGAGGGGAAGATCACATAAGAGAGAAGGCAAGTAGGGGCCCAGGGGGAGTTGCCAGGCTCTTTTTAACAACCAGCTGTAGTCGGAACTAATGGAGGAGTCACTCACATTGGGAATGGCACCAAGGGAAGTCACCACAGTGACCCAGACACCTCCCATTAGGCCCCGTCTCCAACATTGGGAGTCCAGTTTCAACATGAGATTTGGAGGGGTCAAGTATCCAAACCATGACAGGGTATATACCTAGATGTAGAATTATTCATCAAACGGTATGCTTATTGTAGTCACTTTGACTCCATGTTGCCATACTGCATTCCGGAGAGGTACCTACTTATTCTTCTACCCTCAGTGTTTGAAGATATCTATTTTTTTATACCCTTAACAAAACAGTATTTGCATTTTTAAAAGTCTTTTAAAAGGTTTTTAAAAGTATAACCCATTGTTTCGATTTGCATTTCTTTAACCCTAATGAATCTGAATGCCTTGTTATTCTTACTGGCATTTTTTATTTTATGCATGGCCCATTTATGTCCTCAATCTGTTTCTTACTGAAATTTTCATCTTTTTTATTGTCCTGAAAGTATTCGTCTTATAATATGGATATTTAAGCTTTCTTACATGTGCTATAAATATTTTTCCTAGTTTATTTATCCTTTAACTTGAGTTATGATGGATTATTTTTTCTATGGGTTTTGAAATTTTTAAGTAATTGAGTTTTTTTATAGTTTTTAATGAATAAACCAAAGGTTTAAGAAGATCATCTAAAAGATTGAGTACATCCTAGACCATAACCCAATTATTCCTCCATTTAACAAACTTCATAGTTAAACTGTGATTGTTAAACATGCCAGACATAGGCCCTGGGTATAAAAGGTGAATAAGATGATGCACTTGTCTTCAAGAAGCTCAATTCTAGTTGACAGAATGGACAAGTGAACAGTTATGCACAATGGGGCAATAACTGTAGTGAAAGAATGAAAACAGGTCTGTGGAATCATAGAAAGGAGCATCTGCTGAGGACAGGGAAGGTTCACCAGTGACAGGCAGCTGGAAGTTGGCTAACTTGATAATCTGAAGAAGAACTGTTAAATTCTAAATTTTGTGCTGACTTATTATTCATCTGTTCCATTTTTCTAAAAGGTTGTACCAGTAGAAGATTATGGAAGATTCTGTCATTTACAGTTGGTGGAATCATTGCCCTTTGCATTGGACTTCTTACATCTGTCTACCTTGCCACTCTACATGAAAATGACTTATGGTTTTCTAATATTAAGGTATGGGGTTTTATGACCATTGTGAAACTTACTCCTCAGTGTCTCCAGTAGTTAATCATGCAGATGAATGACCGAGACAACACAGTTTTGCCAGAGTTCAAGATCTTGAAAACTTTGACTGTGAAGTAAAAAAGATTTTTATGTCTATTATTTTAAGATGCCATCAGGGTTTTTATAATCAAATGAATTTTCTCTTTTTCACTCACTTAATCCAGTTATGCAGCATTACTCTAAATTAGTATTTTCAGATTATAGATTGTAAAATTAGTGCAGTAGGTCATGATAGCATTTTCTTAACCAAATAGAAGAGAATGCTATCACATACAGTAGGGTTGAGAATGGTTTTGTGAAACTTTAAATTATAAATATGCATGTACAAATTAGGTCATAGTATAAAGTATTTTTTTTTCTGTTGTTGCAATAGCAAAGAAAGAAAAGAAAAGAAAAAACCACTGCTCTAAACCTTGGAGTCTTAATGTGGCTTCCATAGAGGGACTTCAGTGTGTTCATACCTTTTTTTTTTTTTTTTTTTTTTTTGAGTTGGCATCTCACTCTGTCACCCAGGAGGCTGAAGTGCAGTGGCATGCTCATGACCAACACAGCCTCGACCTGCTGGGCTCAGGCAGTCCTTCCACCTTAGCCTTCCAAGTAGCTGGAATCACAGTTACACACTACCATGCCCAGCTAATTTTTTGATTTATTGTAGGGACGAGATCTTGCCAACTTATCCAGGCTGATCTTGAACCTCTGGGCTCAGGCAGTCCTCTCGCCTCTTCCTCTCAAAGTGCTGGGATTACAGGCATAAGCCACCATACCTGGCATGTTCATATCTTCCTAATATTCTACACAAGTGGTTTTTTGGAGTGGGGATAGGGAAGCTATTGTTTTTCCGGGAAAAGGAGTCATAATTTTTATCAGATTTTCAAGAGGATCTTTGACTCCTTAAGTACTAGTTTCCTTGTTTTCTTTCTTCTTTTTCCCTCTCCCTCGTTCTCTCTCAACATTTCTAGAACCCCTCTTGTCATTGTTTTCAGAACAAGTATATAGCTTGCACAAGAAAACTTGTACATTGCCGGTGGTTTTGATCAAATATACCTTATTTTTAATCCAGTGTGTCATGATCTTTGATTATTTACTAACCATGGTGTCTGATGACTAGTTGCATACAGATATAAACACTGACCTTCAAAGCTGAAGAGTTATCATCTGAGAATATTCAGAATAATTGTTGCAGGATGTAAAGTTAGTTTCCAAAGAAAGTTTTTGAAAACATTTTGAGCTTTGGTTCTATTATTGGAATGAGTCTCCAGAAGAGATTACTTTGAATGACAAATATAATTTATATGAATAACTTCTAGAACTCTATTTTTAAAACCTGTCATGTTACTTTATGGGTAACATGTGTATGTATATATCCTTATACAAGTTATCATGGTGCCAAAGAATAATAATTCTTATCTTTCAATGACAGTAGGCAGTTTTTTTGTGTCAAGAAAAGTTTTATTCATTTATATTTCTTTAAACTGTAGTACTTATAAACAGATTCCCTAGAATTGACCCGTATAGTGCTTATTTATTAACATAGGTATTTTGAAAAAAAGGCTAAAATATCCCTTTGTGGGCATATATCCCAAGTTAAATGCTAGTAATAGTGTAGCAAGGAGATATGTTAAAAGAGATCATATAGCTTAGTCATAAACTATATGTTTATCTTTTTAATTTAAGGCATATAGTATCCTTAAATAAATATCCCTAATATCAAGAAACCTGAGCATCCTTGATTTTTCTTTCTTTCACATGAAGTTATACTTTAGAAAGCATTACTCTTTAAAGTTTACTTTGTTTTTATTGAGCACCTGCTCTGTGGGTAACATTGAATTAAACACTGGGAGCGTGGAATATAAAGACTTCTGAATTTGCCAGCAGATTTTCTAGTATAATACATGAATTCAGTAAATATATATTAGACATCTTCAGTATGCCAGCAGCCATTGTGTTCAGTGGTAGCAGTATGAATAAGACAAGGCCCTGTGCCCAAGGAGCTAATACTCCTGAGAAGGATACAGGCAAGTATCCAGATAATTACTGGACATCCATAATTAGTGCTAGGATGGCGTGAGGTAGAAACTACTGTAGGAGACACAGGAGGGGTAGCTGATGCAATTTTGGAAGATCAGGGAAAGTTTTCCGGAGGAAGCGATGGTGAAGGAGACCCAAAGGATGAGTAAGAGTTAACCAGGCAAACGAGAGGAAGGATGAGTGTCGTGGCGGGAGGGACCCGTCCAGGAAGTGTGAGAGGCAAGAGGGCCTGAGTGTGAAGGTGTTGGCAATAGTTCGGCACGGCTGGAGACTCAAAGGGGAGAAGGGATGTACTGGGAATGGTAAACGGAGCACAGATAATAAGGGCCTGTCTTATGTGTCTCAGAGATGGAACTCTCCCCGAATATAGTAGTGAGCCCTGTTTTTAATGAGGCAGCGATGTCATCATACTGATGTTTTAGAAAGATGGCTCAAGCTACAATGTGGAGAATGGATTTGAGGAGGGCAAAACTAAAGTCAGAGGAAACAGCTGAGATAACCTAATTCAGTGGATTCAGTAATATCTGAATATCCCGTTCAGATATTCAGTAAGTGAATATCTTCTTTGTGCCAGACACTGTTCTAAGCCCTGGGAATACAGCACGGAACATGACGTGGGGTTTAATTCTATGAGAGGGAAAAATCAGAAACAAAATTAAAATAAGTACTAGGGTGAAAATGATGACACAGTCACTAGAAGGCTACTTAGAATTGGGAAGCAAACAGATCACCTTGAGAACGAGACATGTAAATCATGATCCGAATGATAAGGAGGAACCAGTCAAGCTAAGATCTCTGAAAACATTCTAAGCAGAGGGAACAGCAAGTGAAAAGGCTTTGAGGTGAGTCAGGTATCAGAGAGAAGGCACTTGTGGCCATGATTTTATGAGCAGTGAGGAGAATGGGACGAAAGAGGAGAAGATCAGGTCATGTAGGACTGGGTAGTCTGCAGGGGAGTCGCAGAGATGTGAATCGCTTCTGGGAAGTGGACGTGGAAAGACACACAAAAGGTGGTTGAGGGGGAGAGTCAGCAGTGACAGCAGCTGGATAGATGAATGGACCTGCCGTTTGCTATGACAGCGAACATGTTAGGAAGAGCAGATCTGACGGTTTCAGGGACTCCTGACTCCAGCAACACAGAGTTCAGCCAAGCCTCAAAGTTGAGAACACAGTCCTTTGCAAAATTGTTCTCACTTCACACACCGTCTGCAAGTTAGGGGGATCCCCCGGCAGCTGTCATTTCTGACCAGATGGCTATAAATTCTGAGGTCACCACTACCTGCTCAGGTTTCATACTTACATAACTCAGGAAAGTGCTATATTATGATTACGGTTTTATTATCACAAAGCCTTCTGGCAAAACCAACCAAAAGGAGAAACACATCAGGCAAAATCTTGGAGGGTTTCAAGTGGAAAGTCTTTGTTATATTTTCTCCATAGAGTCAAACCCCATTACCCTCCTGTCAGGTCAGTGTGTGACAATATGTGGACTGTTGCCAGCCCAAGGCTCACCTGCGCTCCAGTGTCCAGTCTTTACCGGGGCTTCATTATGTAGGCATAATGATTGAATCATTGACCACATGGCTGAACTAATTCTCCAGCACCCTTCTATTCCCCAAAGGTTGTGCTGATACCACATGGCTCAGAGCCCCAACCCTGTGGTCACATGGGTGGGCCTTCTGACATGGCCATCCCCAGCCCTGAGTCATCTCCGTAGCACAAACTATGAGCTCACCCTGTCACCTGTGAGCATAAGCTATCAGATGTGGCCTGAGGAACCCACCATGAAAAACAAAGACAATCTGATCACTCGGAAATTCCAAGGATTTTGAGACTCCCTCCCGGGAAGTGGGGATAAAGTGCAGTCAATTCTTTATTCCTAGAGCTTCTAGGTAACCTCCAGGAACCAAGCAAAGGCCAGACAAATTCTGTAGTATGTAGGAGGCAAGGCAGGGAGTGAGTTTAGGTTTGGCTGTGTTGTGAGATACTTTTAAAGCAGTCCAAGTAGAGATATGGAGTAAAGGAAGCTGTACTTACAGATCTGAAGGCCGGCATTCCGTCTGTGTTGAAGTGGACATTTTCATACTGCCATCTCGTAGATGTGTGGGTGAGATTGTTTCAGGATTGTGTAGCATGAGAAGAGAAAGCGGACCTGGACCAGTTTCTGTCTGCCTTCAATGCCATCTGGAAAGCTATAAAATAGGTACACCCCCACCCACCGTCCTTGTCCCCTGAAACTTACAGTTGAGCTCAGAATCTTACTGCATGTTTTCTTTTTCTTCAAGCAAGAGCCTGTAGCACACCCTTTTTTCTTCTGTATCACAAGACGAATCCTCTGATGTTGCAATCATTACTGAAACCTGGTAATACCTCTGTAT
Source organism: Cephalopachus bancanus (assembly GCA_027257055.1). NCBI lineage: Eukaryota > Metazoa > Chordata > Mammalia > Primates > Tarsiidae > Cephalopachus > Cephalopachus bancanus. The sequence goes on along the minus strand of JAPVLO010000110.1, from coordinate 4,304,556 downwards.
AGACATTTGACTTATTTTTCGGCTTAGATTCTCTAAATCAGCACCTTCTAATAGAACTCTCTGTAGTAAAAGAAATATTCTATACTGTAGTGTCCAGTACAGTAGCCACAGCTACATGTAGCTGTTGAACACTTGGAACGTATTCCAGCAGCTAAATCCTTTATTTAATTTTAAGACTAATTTTTAAATGTATATACATTTTCTGTCAATAAATAATTGAAAATTATTGCCATTACTGATCAAAGACCTTAGCCAAAAGAAAAGTTCCTTTTTGGAGTATATATGCATTTGTAAGTTTACTCCTGTAATTTATGCCATTTTTATAGTGGGAGATCATTTGAGAAGGGTCAATCTGTTTTCCTTTTGTATTTGTGGGTTACAGCTTATTCTCATCAAAATTGGTGAGCTAGTTTTTCATGAAAATACTTTATTTTGAATACTTTTCATTAGTTGTAATTATTAGAGAATAAAAAGTATTACTTATACAAGTCATACATTGAATTTATGCATTCAAAGTGATTTTTAGATGTTTATTGCAATATGTCTATGATAAGTGGGAACCGTGAAACAGCAACTTGAAAGTTAAAGGAAAAGGTAGTGGTTTGAAATTGTCTCAGAAAATCTGTATATAGTGTACTTTCTCAGCATACTTTTTTAAATTAAAAAGTTATTTTTCTGTTGTCTTAACCATTGTGTTTTGTTTCCCTTGCTGGGAAATTTAAAGAGATTTTTTTAATTCCCTTTATTGAATATCTGCTGTGTGCTTGGAACTATTGTAAAGGCATTTTGTACATATCCTATTTAATCTGGCTGTCTCCAGAGCCCAAGGATTTTAAATCTAAATTTGCCTTTAAATGCAGCCTGGTTTTTTTTGCTGCCCTTTATTAGAAACAAAAAGCAAAAAGGCAAAGCCCGTGTTCTTACTCACTGTGCTGCCCTGACAGCATGTGGTGCGTTGTGAATGCTCACTAGCTTATGGTCTGCTTGGAGTAGAGTCGGCCTCTGTGGACGAGGGGAATGGGGTAGGAGGAGAAGGGGAGGCGACTGGCTGCTGTGGAAGGCCTGGGGTAGAACTTGAGCAGAAGACGCAGCTTTTGGAGCGTGTGTTCAAGGAGAGGATGCAGTTAGTACAGGCACGTAGGAGAGCCAGTCAGTGCCTTTTGATGATCTGTGTCTCGTAGATACCACAGTAAGAGTCTTATGTATTTTTGGAACATGTATTTTTTTTAGTTCAAATTATGCTGTGACAATAATGAACATTTTTAAATGAGAGCTGTTAATCAATAACCATAACCCTTAACAAAAAAGTTTTCTTTTTTCCCTTTCATTCTTCATCCTAAATGCATATATATTTTGTTTATGTAATCTGCCTTATCTGACATTACATCATGTGCTTTTTCCGTATATAGTTATATTTTTTAAAAGCTTAAAATTATATAAATAATTATGGTTGTACACTTTAATACTTTTGAAATTATAGTCTTAGTTATTTCACTGTTTCCGTGCTCCCAATTGTGAATAAATTGCTTCTCGTTGTGTAGTTAAACTTCTTAAATTGCTTGCTTAACTTATTTTAAAATGGCAGTGTATTGATACCAGTTCCTCCTCCTCTTAGAATTACTGCAGATAAATTAAGGAAAATGAAAAATAGTTAAGTTCCATCCTTGAGGAAACTAAGAGAGGTCTGTTGTCTAGAGGGGTTGCCAAATCCAGTAAAACTCAAAGAAGTGTAGAAGGATGCTGAGAGGGGACTCTCTAAGCTGCACGCTTCAGATAAAGCTGGCAAGTGTAGTTCTAAGTCACTGGCGTGTCCCGAGGGTTAAGCTCAGAAACTCCTAAGTAGGAGCGTGGGACTGAGTGTGAGAAGTAATGGCAGAAGCTTTCCTGGACACGCTTTGTTTTGAGGAAACAGCAAGCCAGGCAGACTGAAGGAGCGACCACAGAGAGCAGCCGCATTTGTGGGAAGTGGAATTTAAGAGGACAAGAATAAAGGGAGGCCACTTGCATTCTGAATGCCCTTGAAGCTGTCAGTCTCTTGGCCAAAACGATGAAAAGACTAAACGACTCACTCTTACAAACTATCCTGTAAAAAAAACTCTTGCTGGCTTATGTCCCTGACCTTTCCACTGTGTGAAGATCCTAAAAGCAGCTGTAAGAAAGAACTTGCCACATTCAGAAATAACTAATTATCAGTCAGGACCTAGCACAAGCTCTATGCAATAATACCATAACAAAACAAGAGGCGAGAAAGACAGAACAAATGGCTGATGAAGAGCAGTCACCAGAAAAATTCTGCAGCAGAGACATGAAGAGAGTGACCAAACATATCATATTAAAAAATAAATGTAGGCCGGGCTCGGTGGCTCAGCCTGTAATCCCAGCACTTTGGGAGGCCAAGGTGAGTGGATTACCTGAGCCCACGGGTTCGAGACTCGCCTGGGCAACTTGACGAGACCTCATCTCTACAATAAATCAAAAGTTAGCCGCACGTGGTAGCGGGCGCCTGTAGTTCCAGCTACTTGGAAGGCTGAGGCGGAAGGATCGCCGGAGCCCATCAGGTCGAGGCTGCAGTGGCTGGGAGAGGCCACTGCACTCCAGTCTAAGTGACAGAGTGAGACTCCAACTCAAAAAATAAAAAATAAATGTAATCCTTTGCCACTGTGGAATATAAATTCAAAGAAGAGATATAAGAAGGTATATACCTTCAGGGGGATATAGGAAGATAACAAAAGGAAATGAAACCTATACTGGCAGAATTTAGATAAGAAATAGAATTAAAAGATACAGTTATGGCCAGCATGGTAGCTCAAGCCTGTAATCCCAGCACTTTGGGTGGCTGAGATGAGAGGATTGCTTGAGCTCAGGGATTCAAGACCAGCCTGGGCAACTTGGTGAGACCTTATCTCTATAATAAGTCAAAAAATAAGCTGGGCGTGGTAGTGTACGCCTTTAGTTCCAGCTACTGGGAAGGCTGAGACAGAAGGACCACCTGAGCCTAGCAAGGCAAGGCTGCGGTGGCCACTAGCATGCCACTGCACTCTAACCTGGGTGGCAGAGTGAGACTCCAACTCAAAAAATAAAAAATAAAAGATATAGCCAGGCTCGGTGGCTCAGCCTGTAATCCCGCACCTTTGGGAGGCTGAGGTGAGTGGATTGCCTGAGCCCACAGGTTCGAGACCTGCCTGGGCAACTTGGCGAGACCGCATCTCTACAATAAATCAAAAATTACCTGGGCGTGGTAGCGTGTGCCTGTAGTTCCAGCTACTTAGAAGGCTGAGGCGGAAGGATTGGCGGAGCCCAGCAGGTCAAGGCTGCGATGGCCTGGAGCGGCCACTGCACTCCAGTCTGGGTGACAGAGTAAGATTCTAACTCAAAAAAAAAAAAAAAAAATTAAAAGATATAATGGTAATAGAAATTATGGCCATGTTGAATGCAACATACAGGAGACCAGAATCATCAGAAAGTACAGAAAGAAGAGTATTGGACAGGACTGATAAAAGTGAAGAAGACGAAGTAAAATCAGTAAAGTTAAAATATCAGAAAGAAAGTGACACCTCAGGAAGATAGCAGCAAACATTCATAATTTGTGCCTCAAAAGAAGAGAACCTAAACAATGAAACATTTTTTTTAAGTCTTTAAAGATATAATTCAAGGAAACTTTTCAAAAATGAAAGAAAATTTGAGTCTACAAATTGAAATGCAAAATGGGTCCCAGGAAAAATGGCCTAGAAAAATCACTAGCAGGAAATAGTTGTATTCATTCTATGAAGTTGTTGGACTTAAATATAAAGAAACTTTTGGATATTTGAGACAAGTCAAGTTACCTTTGAGGAGTGACAAAGATCAATCTGGCTTCCAGCTTTTCTATAGTAGCATCTAATGCTCAAAGATCATAAATAATACCTATGATACACTTAAGTCAAATGAAATGATTTGTACATTTTAATCCAGTCATTCTTTCATATATAAAGCAACTTACAAACTTTTGAACACCTATCATATGATTGTTTGTATGTTGCTTTATATATCATAGAATGTCATTCTATGATATATAAAGCAACATACAAACAATTTTGAAGAAACTGGAAGAGGAAAACTTTATCCAGCAAAGAGATAAATGGAAAAACAATGGCAGAAAGATTGTCAGTGAGTCTCAAATTTATTTAACGGTAAGACTAAGACTAAATAGTTACAGAACAAAATGTATATGATAAACAATGTAATAGCATAATGTAATAATTCAACACAAGATAAAAAGAAGGGGGAAAAAGAGTAGAAGATGGTGGAGGTATCCTGATTTCTTTATTAATTACAGCTAGAATAAAAAATTTTATTTAAAGCTGGCCAGTCAAGAAACAGGTAGATGAGTGCAGTGGCGTATGCCTGTAGTCTCAGCTCCTCAGGAGTTTGAGGCAAGAGGATTGCTTAAATTCAGGAGTTCTAGGCTGCAGTGTGCCATGCCGGTATCTGCACTGGGTTCACATCAATAGAGTAAATGGGGAACAGCCAGGTTGCCTAAGGAGGGGTGAACTGGCTCAAGTTGAAAACAGCAGGTCAGAATCCCCATGCTGATTAGTAGTGGGATTACCTCTGTGAATAACCACTGTACACTAGCCTGAGCAACACAGGGAGACCCTGTAAAAAAAATAAAAAACAAAGAAACAGAGGTATAGTGTATATAAAAGAAAACTCCAAGAAAAATAATATCAAATAAAATTGGGCAGAAGAGAAGCATAGACTGCATAAGGTTGTCATTACTCATTATAGAAAGTCAATAGATACTGTGCATAGAAGTAAAGAATTAAGTTATATGAAGTTATATTTATAAAGATAACTCTTAGAACAAAAACCTTCCAAGTCAAAAGAAACAAGTGTATGCATGAGCGCGCACACACACACACAAAACAAGCAGATACAGGTCATATAGCGAAGAATTTATTCTGAAAAGCAGTAAAAAGCATGTCATAAAATATATTAACATATATAGCTCCAAACTTTTTAAATATAAATAAATGTAAATGGACTTTACTTAGTAAAGAAAAGTTTTACTTAGTACTAAGTTAATAAAGTAAAAAGTTTGGATCACAAAGCAAAACCAAAAGCACACAAAGCGACTTAGAAGGATTAAGAGCAAATCCTTGGATAATGACTTACCAAACAAATGCAAAAAGGGAAATTAAAGTCTCAAGTAGAAAATGTTAAATGAGACAAAGTGCAGTTTTCCTTTTTTTTTTTTATTTTTTTTAATTTTAAAGATGTGGGGTACAATTCAGGGTTAGGTATACAAATGTTGATTATCCAGGTGCCCTTGCTGATGAGGTATACCCCGCCCTGCCCTGGCAGTTTCCCTCAACTGCCAGTCCCACTACCCACCCCCCCACCCGCCCCAGCAGTTTCCCACGACTGCCAATCCCCTTCTTACAGTGTTATGATAATTGTTCAAGGTCCGCTTATGAGTGAGAACATATGGTAGATCACTGAATATGACAGACTCTAAATCCATCCAAGTTGCTGCGAAGCCCGTATGTTTGTCCTTCTTTATGGTTGCCTGATATTCCATTGTGTGTATGTACCACATTTTTTTTAATCCAGTCCAGCAGTTTTCAGTAATAAAGAACCAGACCACAAATATGACTCTCCATACATCCAACACTGACACAAAAACTAGAGTAGATTCTCACTCACAGCAACTTAGCATCAATATTCATAAAGCAAAAACTATAGGAAATATAAGAAGAAATATAGAAACATTTAATTCTTCTTTCCCTGTTTTTGGAAAAAACATGTGGACGAAAATAAGGATCTAAAAGTGCTAGGGAAAATAACGAACACAAGAAATTTAATCTATAAATAACAATAGGCAGAATTTCTCAGATGTCTGTAGAACATTCGCAAAAACATTGATATGTTAAGCCATAAAGAAAATCTCAAATCCAAAAATATAAAAATTATACAGACAATATTAACTGATTACAATGTGGTAGTGGACAATCTCAGCTTGTTCCCTACTTGGGGTAAAAGTCATGAACTCACAGTATCCTCTTTTGTTAATTTAGAAGAGCTGCCTGTCCCCCACCTCCCAAAATACTAGATCCCGTTGATTTTATGAAGGAGTTTTGCCAAAACCTTAACCAAAATATTCCAGTGGTGTTTGAGCCATTCTAGGACACCAAAGAGGAAGAAAACTTCCAAAATATTTTTATAAGGCAGGCCTAACACTGACACCAAAACTACAGTCAGTTTTCAATTGCCTTCTGTACAGTGCCTTCTATACAGTGGCTGAGAAAACAGAATTAGCAAGCATTGAGCCGTCGCAACTGTGGGAAATAATCTTAAGACCTAAAAGGTCATATTGATAGATTATGTTTTTTATTTTACAAAAGAGAAAATGAGGTTCAGAGTGTTAAGTGGCTTGTCTGCGCCACCCCATGGCGGGTGCCAGGATTGGAATTCTGTCTAGCTAGCTCCAGATCTAGAGCTGCTTGTACCGTGCTGCACTGACCCCCGCTGTCTTCAGCCTCTGGTCATCCCTGTAGGAAAGCCTGAACAAGAGGCTGACCACACCTGGGAGCCCCACCCTGAGCACCTTGAGTATTTCACCCCTCTGCATCTACGCAAATGACTGCAGAAGCACTGCAGGTGTTGATTTAGTTCGATTTGTCATTATAAATAAATGTTAGCAAGCAGATGAAATTGCAGATGAGGAGTCCATGGATGATGGGGATGGATTGTGTATAATCCTGATAATACTAAAAAATGAAACTCATAGGCTAATCTTACTTATGTATATTGAAGCAAAGATCCTAATGCCTGGAAAGAGAATCCAGTGGCACAATTAAAAGTAGGACACACCATGAATAAGTCGTCTGTAGGTCAGGAATGCTGAGGAGGATCATTGGGAAATCTGTGAATGTACTCGCTCACTGTATCAGTACTGCCAAAGACATCTTTGAAAAAGTTCAACCTTTTTTTAAATATATAACTGGAAATATGAATAGACCAAATGAGCTTTCTGGATCAATAAAGGACAAAAACCATACAATCATCTGGTATGACACAAGAAAAAGCGTTTGACAAAAATGCAACCTCCCTTCATGTGGATGTGTAAAATCACTCAGCCTACTAGGAGTAGAAAAGAACTTCAACCTCATAAAGGTCATCTGCCAGAAACCCATAGCTAACAACATACTTAATGGTGAAGGATTGAAAACCTCCCCTGTAAGATCATGAATAAGACAAAAATGTCCACCCTCACTATGTATATTCAACATTTTACTGGAGGTTCTAGTCAGGGGATTTAGGCAAGAAAATAAATGACATTCAAAATAGAAAGGAAAAAATAAAGCTGTCTCTGTTTGTAGATGACATAATCTTATATATAGAATCCACTAAAAAGCTATCAGAACTAATAAACTAATTCAGCAAGATTGTGGAGCATACAAAAATTAATTGTATATTCTGTATAGTAACAATGTACAGATAAAAAATGAAATTAGAACAATCCCATTTACAGTAGCAAAAAAATTGTTAGGAATACATTTAACAAGGGAAGTATAACACTTATACCTTGTTCATGAATTGGAAAACAGTATTGAAGATGGCAGTACTCCTCAAATTGGTCTACAGATTCAATGATCCCTCTCAGAATCCCAGGTAGACTTTTCACAGATATTGGCAGACTGATCCTAAAATGTGTATGGAAACTCAGGGGACCCATACTAACTAAAAACTTTTTGAAAAAGAAGAAAAAATTGAAGATTCAGACTTTCTGATTTCAAATTTTACTGCACAACTATAATAATTAAGGCTGTAGTGCTGGCTTGAGGATTGACACAGAATAAAATTGAGAGCCCAGGAGTAAATCCTTACATTTATGGTTAGTTGATTTTCAATAAGGTGCCAAGACAATCAACAAGGTGCTGAGACAATTAAATGGGGGAAAAAATAGTCTTTCTTTCAACAAGTGGTCTATGAACAAACATATATTTACATGCCAAAGAATGAATTTAGGCTCCTTTCCCACACCACGCACAAAAATTAACTCAAAATATATCATAGCCCTAAATGTCTAAAACTATAAAACTTTTAGAAGAAAACATAAGGATAAATCTTCCTGGCCTTAGAGTAGAATAAGACTTCTTAGATACAAAATCAAACACAAAAGTGATTTTTAAAAAAATAGCTAAATTGGTCTTCATCAAAAATAGAAATTTTGTGCTTCAAAGTATTCAAAGTACATCATCAAGAAAGTATACTTAAAAGGCAACACAAAATTGGAAAAAATGTTTACAACTGTTAAGGGACCTTTACCTAGAATATAAAAAGAACTATTATAAGTCAATAATAAAAAAGACAACCCAGTTTTTAAAATAGGCAAAGGGAATTGAATAGACATTTCTCCAAAGACAGTGTACAAATGACCAAAAATCATAGGTGCTCACCATTATTTGCTATCAGGAAAATGCAAATCCAAATCACAATGAGATACCACTTCATATCCTTTATTAGGGCAGTAATCTTAAAAGACAGATATTAGCAAGTGTTGACAAAGAAGTATAGAAATTGGAACTCTTCTAGCTGCTTTGGAAAACAGTCCAGCAGTTCCTCAGTTACATAGAGTTACCATATAATCTTAGCTTTCTCCTCTTCAGTATGTACCCAAGAAAAATGAAATTTTGTATACAGAAATTCAGAACAGCATTTTTCCTGATAGTAAAAAATCAGAAACAACTCAAATGCCCGTCAACTGATGAATGAATGGATAAAATGTGATAGATCCATACAGTGATGTATTATTTGACTATTTTAAAATGAGTAACAATGCATGCTACAATGTAGATGAACCTTGAAAATTTTATACTAAGTGAAAGTAGCCAGGCACAAAGGACCACATATTGTATGATTCCATTTATGTGAGACGTCCAGAACAGGCCAATCTAAAGATACAGAAAGGAGATTAGTGGTTTGCGGGGTCCCGCCCCACAAGGGTCGTGAGATATGTTGAAGGAGAGACAGATAGGCGACGACGACGATCATATACCGGACACCTGCTTCTTGAACAGATGACAATTTAATGCTAGTTAATACAGAGCTTTTATACCATTTGTGAAGGGGCAAGACAAAGAAAATTCTTTCATATACATATCTTTTAAAAGTTACCAGCTAGTGGTCTTAGTAGCAAACAAACCAAGATTCCCAGTGGCTTTAGTAGCAAATAAGCCAGGAATCTCATAGGCATTAGACAAGTCCTATTCATAAAGCCAACAATGACACTCTCAGTCCAATGTCCCAAATTACAAATGTTTCAAGAAAGTTTCTTTAAGTGTGTATTTCTTTATGTGTCAGGAATATTCTCATCTTAGGCTCTTGTGTTCTTCAGAGTCCTGTGATCGCCTCCCTTGTCCAGATGTCCTCGTTACTTTTCTCTTATCTTGCAGTGCTTGTTTCTAAAGAAACTCAAAAGAAGCTTTTAGTAATGTTTCCCAAGCCCCTCAAGGTTACTTTCTGTTTTAGCTGATCTGTCATAAAAGTGTCTAATTATTATATTATGAGTTTAGTGAAAACCTACTCTATAAATGTTAACTTAGAGTATTAATTTTATAGTTTTAACTATAGAATTAAGAAAAAACCCTTAACATTAATCTTTATCCTAAGTCAGTGAAAACAGTGTTATAAGTCACCTACATAACTCCTAGTAAGTGTTAGAACTTATAATGAATTCATAATGAACCTATTATAAACTTGTGCTTCTAAAAATCCTTATGTCTAAACACTAAACTGCATAGTTCTAAATCAAATAAGGAGTGGATATACTCATATCATTTATTACTTAAGTAATGTCTAGTAACTTATAACCAAGTGAAATAAAGCATTCTTGATGTGCTTCAGAGTTTAACCCTTGCATATGTTAGAAAAGGCCAAGTGGCATAGGGGGAAAAAATGGAAAAATAAACCATGATGTTTCCAGGTTAGCTGTGAGCTCTTCACATAAACATGCCATTTTCTTCTTCCACGACTGCACAGAATTCTTTGGCGGTATCAAACAGCAAAGGTGAAGGACAGAAGGGCCTCAGCTTCCTGGGCTCGCCCTGCGGCCCGGGGTCTTCGGCCCACCCGGACCCTGTCAATCAGGTGGACCTCCAAGGCTGGCTCCCAACATATCCTCCTTTTTTGTTTTTTAATACAAAGCCGTGAAATTCCGTGCTTAGTCGAGAGATGTTATTTTTCAATGATTTGAAGAGTACTGGAAGTAAGCATAATAGTAGCAAGATTATTCCTCCACAAATTCCCACATTGATTAATATAGACAATAATGATTTTTGATTGACAAATGAAGAGAAATTATTATAAATTGACTGAGCCAATTGGGTGAATTCAAATTGTTTTTCAGCAGAGCTAATGTCTTGTACTTCCTGATGAAGTTTGGAAAGATCCAGACTTATGTTGGAATGGTTCCAAATTCCAGAGATATGATTTTTAATCCTATCCCAGGTATGAATAGACTTGTTCACTTGAAGAGGTGTGACACAAATCCATTTAAACTCTGAATGACATCTCAAAGCCAATTTAATTTTCAAGGCTACAAGTTCCTGTCCTATAATCAAAATAGCCTCTTCTAATGCATTAACTTTACTTTCTAATTTTTGGTCAATAATTTCTTGAGCTGCTAAAGCTAATGAGACATTTTTGGATAACTGATCTGTAAATGTAGCAGTATGTACTTCTTTAGCTAAAGTTATAGCTGAAACTGAAGCTGAAGTAGCAATGGCTATCAAAGCTGTAATTCCTAAAATTAAAGTTGCTATGAATCTTTTGGTCGTGACAACAGTGAGTTAAGCTCATATAATGTTCTTAGACTGTATTCATCATCCCAAAGAGATGGAAGTTTTACAGGAACCATCAAATAAGAAGGCTGTTTAAGAATTATAAATTCTCCATATAAATTAGAAAAAGTAAGACAATTAGTTAATTTATAATTTATGCAAGTAGTTTGATTTTTCAGGTAAACTAAAACATATTGGAAGAGAACTAGAGCAACCTGAAAAGGAAAATTATGATTGATTACAGTTTTGACCCACAATGAAAAAAGAGTGACCCTTTTTAATAAAGAGGAATGATTAGTAAAAGCAGTAATAATCTTAGTATCCCATATAACAGGCTGAAACACTGGAGGGTTTGGGATATAAGCCCAATAAGATTTTTTTGAATAAATACAACCCACCTGGCTTGCTATAATAGCCAGTATAGCAATAAAAACAGTAGAGAGAGTAAGAGAAGTAATTTGAAACCAAACCAAGTCCTTTGCATCACGTATCAGCACTTTCAGCTGTCCCCAAGTTGGTGGTGTGCAGGTTCTCACACTGTGGTGGGGGGGGGAAGCTGGACATTTCTAATGAGGGGTCTGGAACCCAAATAGGTGAAGTAAACTTTCGGCATTCTGATGATGAAAGGCATGGGAGCGGTAGCTGCTAGCGAAGGAAAAACAAAAAATTACATAGCCTCATTAGTAAGAGCATTGCTTTTAGATAATGGACCAAGGAAGGGTAGAATGAGTATGAATACTGAGTAGCATAAACAGGTTTTATACTAGCACAAATATGTAATTGAATGGTTTATAAAACAACAATTATGTTAGGGGGAGAGAACGAAGAGACAGCATGAAGACTAGCAGTTTTTAAATGACACAGTACACCTGTAACATAATGTTAGTGTCGAGTTTAAAAATTTTTTGTAAAGACCTGACAAGCTGCAAACAGCTTAACTCGTTGAGTGGAATTATAATCTGTTTGAAATCAAGAAATAACACCATTAATAACAGTAACCGCTGTTTCAGAAGAGGAGCCATCTGTAAAAACCAAGCCAGCATTTTGTAGAGGTTGAGCACTGGTAACCTGAAGAAAGATAAAAGAATGACTTTTTACAAAAGTAAGAAGTGAAGGAGGAGGATAGTGGGAGTCCTCTTGCCCAGTAAAGTGGGCTATAGCTAACTGTCACACGGGCACGTTTTACAAAGCCAAGTTATCTGAGGAGCAGTGTAAGGCATTACAATTAAAACAGACTTATGGCCAAAAAGCTTTTTGGCTCTTACGTACCATGTTTGACATACTTAAGCCATTTTTCTTTATGTTTGAACCTTCTATTTTTGTTTTATACCCTTTTTTCTCTCCCTTTCCCTTTCCTTTTTTTTGTTTTTCAAATAACCAGCCATTCACCATAAAACAAAAATGTACTACATAAGACTTTTTTCTTTACAATTATTTTTCTTTCCTTTATTCTTTTTTACTAAAAACATACCCTAACCAAACATTTTTTTTATACTTTTCCTAACCTTAGAGCTACAACCAAAGCAGTAAGTTTATAAGCAGTGGAAGGGCTAGATAGGATTCAACATAAAACTATTAGGGAAATCCAAAGCTAAACAAAAGGCACCCAAAAAGCACAATTGTGAGGGCAAAGAATAATATGAGTTTTAATTTTGTATATAATATCTCTTTTCAATAATGGAGCTGGACACGTTGGCATAACAAGGAAGGAGTGTTGAAACATTTTATATACCAGAACACATGGAAGCAACAGCGCAGTGAGGGGTCTGGATATAATGTCCTGCACCCCCACAACCTAAAGGGGGGAAGGAAGGATTGGACCGGGAAATTCAAGTAGAGCTGAGCATGTAGCTCTTGCTAAAGCGGTAGACAAAAGCTAAAACGCTTCCCATTTATGTTTTCGGTCCTGCATACTTTTCTTCCTGTTGTTAAAGATTATAAAGGCCGTGTCCAATAGCTTTAGTTGAGGGGGTTTTTGGGCCCTTCTGTCTTTTTAGGAGTTTGTACCTAATGTCCGGTGCTGACTGGGAGACAAAATACATAGCCAAAAGAGCTTGTCCTTCCAGAGAATTTAAATTGATATTAGTAAATTACTGCAATGTCTCAGAGAGGCGACTTAGAAACATTGTTGAATTTTTATCTGGTTTTTGAAAAACCTTTTTTATTTGTCTTAGTAGCCTGTGGTTAGTTAACAGGATTAATTTATATGATTCCTATACTTTTGTCTGGAAAGAAGGTTGATATAGTCCCAGTTTAGATATAACTTGAGAGAAATTTATCATAAGAAAACATGAGAAGTCTAGAGGCTGGGGTTAGGTGCCGTGGCCTTTGGCACCTGCCCCTTCTCTGAAGACAGAAGAAAAAGACTGGAGGCTGGAGTCAGATGCCGTGGCCTTTGGCATCTGCCCCTTCTCCGAAGGTACAAGAGAAAGACTGAAGGTCAGGGTTAGGCGCCACGGCCGTAGACGCCAGCCCTTCCTTCCCAGATAAAGGTGGGGAGCAAGAAGGGAAAAGAAACTAATAGAGCAGATTACAAAAAACAGGAGTAGTTAAACCAGTTAGCAGAGAGTTGAGGGGGAAAACAGGAATCAGAGGAGGAGGAAAGGAAGGACAAAGGAGTTGAAAACCTTTTTTATTGTTTACAATTAAAAAAAATCCGGAATTTTCTCTGAACACTTGTAATTTATTTCTTAAAGGAGAATTCTAAAACAAACAAATAACTAACAAGGTTATAAACAGTAATGCCAGGAATTTCTGGAACCTGATGGCTTTTTCCAGGCTGAGTGTTCTCATAGTTTTCATAGTAGCATTAACAGCCCTTAAATTTTGTAAAAGATTTCATTTACCTGATTTATTCTTAATAACAAATATAGGGGTTTTCCCCAGACTAGTGGAAGGCTTAATGTGACCAGCTTTTAGTTGTTGCTGTTGCACCAAATCTTTTGCTGTCTTAAGTTTTTCTGACGGCATGATTTATAATATGATGGGGAGAGCTATACTTAAACTCCCTTTCCTACAATTTAACTATTTGATTATTTAGCGTTTGATGGGCTCTTTCAACTATAGCTTGAGGCTGAGAGTTATAAGGAATTCCTGTGGAATGAGAAACACCAAATTGGACACAAAAACATTGAAAAGACTTGTATGTATAAGCAGGAGTATCATCAGTATTTAATTGTTTTGCAATACCCAATTGTGAGAAGCAAAACCTTAGAGGGGAGGGGTTAATAGGCTGTCTCCCTTGGAATGTGAAACTGGGACCTTAAAGCTGCAGCGTTTTGATGGTGAATTTTGTGGGATTGCTGAGCTTAATTACTAAAGAATCTTCAAGGGAGAGACACATGGCTAATTTTGTCAAGACATTTGTTAATTGATTACCTTGACTTGGAAGTTCAGGGAGTCCTGAATGAGATTTAATATGACCTATAAAAAACGGTTGGTTTCTAACAATTATTAATTGCTATAATTGAACAAGTAAATCAAGAATAGTTATTTTATTAACAGGAATGGTGGCTGTTTCAATATGAGGAAACAGTCCTTTTATATAATAAGAATTAGTATAGCTAATTCTCTTTTACTTTAATGGGCATTTTATTAACCTTTTGTTGTGGATTTAAGGCATCTCTAATAATATTCCACAAGGCAAAAGCATCAACAGGGACCTCATCAGGTCCGTGCAAAATTTAACAGAGTTTAAGTTTTTTCCCCAACTTTGGTCCAAATAGCCAAATCAACGGTGCCTTCTTGAGGGAACCAGGGACACTGTGCCTGGACAAATCGCAAAAAATGAGCCAATCGAGTAGAAGACACCTTAGTTCCCTTTTTAGATAACGTATCGAGTAAGACATTTATAAACAGTCTCCTGCGTTTAGACTGTTTCTGGCCCATGATTATATCACGGCTCTAGCACTTCTCACCTATCCTTTCCCTGCTTATCTCTACAGGGGGGCCTGCAGCGCCCCAGGTGAGGTCCTATCTGCCCCGAAAAGAAAGAGAAAAGATTACCTTCAAGCTCCCAGGCGTTGGGCGTCACTTGCGGGGTCCCGCCCCACAAGGGTCGTGAGATATGTTGAAGGAGAGACAGGCGACGACGACGATCATATACCGGACACCTGCTTCTTGAACAGATGACAATTTAATGCTAGTTAATACAGAGCTTTTATACCATTTGTGAAGGGGCAAGACAAAGAAAATTCTTTCATATACATATCTTTTAAAAGTTACCAGCTAGTGGTCTTAGTAGCAAACAAACCAAGATTCCCAGTGGCTTTAGTAGCAAATAAGCCAGGAATCTCATAGGCATTAGACAAGTCCTATTCATAAAGCCAACAATGACACTCTCAGTCCAATGTCCCAAATTACAAATGTTTCAAGAAAGTTTCTTTAAGTGTGTATTTCTTTATGTGTCAGGAATATTCTCATCTTAGGCTCTTGTGTTCTTCAGAGTCCTGTGATCGCCTCCCTTGTCCAGATGTCCTCGTTACTTTTCTCTTATCTTGCAGTGCTTGTTTCTAAAGAGAACTCAAAAGAAGCTTTTAGTAATGTTTCCCAAGCCCCCCAAGGTTACTTTCTGTTTTAGCTGATCTGTCATAAAAGTGTCTAATTATTATATTATGAGTTTAGTGAAAACCTACTCTATAAATGTTAACTTAGAGTATTAATTTTATAGTTTTAACTATAGAATTAAGTAAAAACCTTAACATTAATCTTTATCCTAAGTCAGTGAAAACAGTGTTATAAGTCACCTACATAACTCCCAGAAATGTTAGAACTTATAATGAATTCATAATGAACCTATTATAAACTTGTGCTTCTAAAAATCCTTATGTCTAAACACTAAACTGCATAGTTCTAAATCAAATAAGGAGTGGATATACTCATATCATTTATTACTTAAGTAATGTCTAGTAACTTATAACCAAGTGAAATAAAGCATTCTTGATGTGCTTCAGAGTTTAACCCCTTTCATATGTTAGAAAAGGCCAAGTGGCATAGTGGGAAAAATGGAAAAATAAACCATGATGTTTCCAGGTTAGCTGTGAGCTCTTCACATAAACATGCCATTTTCTTCTTCCACGACTGCACAGAATTCTTCGGCGGTATCAAACAGCAAAGATGAAGGACAGAAGGGCCTCAGCTTCCTGGGCTCGCCCTGCGGCCCGGGGTCTTCGGCCCACCCGGACCCTGTCAATCAGGTGGACCTCCAAGGCTGGCTCCCAACAGTGGTTGCCTAGGATTGTGGAGCCTGAAGATTTGTAGAGTGACAATTCAGTAATGTGTGATTTCATTTTAGGATAATGAGAATGTTTTTAGATTGATTGTAGTGATGCATGCACAGCTCTGTGAACATAGTATAAGTCATTGAATTGTACACCTTAAACAGTTGACTTGTATGGCATATGAATTCTATCTCAGTCAGTAAAGTTGTTGAAAAAACCAGATGCATAATTTTTAAAAATATGCATTAGACCAAATGCTAAGCCCTTACCCAATAGGGAAACAGAGCTATCCAGTAGAACTTCCTGTGATGATGAAAAGTCATTTATCTGTGCCATGCTGTCTAGTACTGTAGCCACTAGGCAAATGTGCTCAGGAACTGAGAAACAGAATTTTTAATTTTGATTCAACTTTAAGCAGGCACATATGGCCAGAGGCTAACAAATTGGACAGCACAGCACTAGAAGCATACCTTCAAGCCAAAGATACCTGTTATTACTACCATTATTTAGGACTGCCTTGGCTGTACCAGCAACACAAACATGGGAAGAATTTAGAAGTATAAAAATTGGAAAAGAGGAGGCAAAATTATTTGCAGATGAAGTGATTATATATCTGGAGACCCTAAGAGAATACCCTGAAAAGAATATTACAAGCAGTAAGAAAATGCAGATGTAACGGTATAATATTAAATATGCAGGAGCCAAAATACTTTACATTTAGCAAATTGAAGTGAATAGAGAAGGAAGAGCTCAGATGTGCTCCTTATAGTGCTGCCTAGCAATCCGGTTATACTTCATCCGTTTACTGCCCCACGCTCCTGGACTACTTCATGATGACTTTTGCTTTGAAACCTTCAGCAGCCTTTCCGACCTCAACCCTCAGCTGACACATTGCTTCCTGTTTCACTGAGATGGTAAAAGCACACTGAAGACCTTCCACTTGCTTCAGCCCCTCATCTACCTGGAGCCTGCCTGATTATGCTGGTTTTCTTCTTGTCTCTTGTGTAGATCTTGTCCTCTGTCTCTTGCTGAAGTCCATTGCTCTAGCCACTGATTCTCTCTTACGCTCTTTCTCCCATCCTAAGGGGAAAAGCCTTTTTGACCCCATTTTCTTTAGAGGGGGCGGGCAAAGCAGGGAGACCATGAGGAAGGGGGCTGCTGTCCTAATCCAGGTGGAGATGAAGGTGAAGGTTGTGCGATTGTAAGGAAAATAATACAAGATTATTGTGATTACTTTTCACAATAAGGAGTAGCCTTGTTGTGACCCCACTTTCTCTTTCAGCTACTGTTTCATTTTTGTGCTCACCTTGCCACCAAAACTCTCCCCAGAGTTGGTCAACCTCTGTTGAAAGACGGTTTGGCACCAGTAACGACGCCACGCCCGGTCTGAACCAAGAGATTTATTAAAGGGGCAGTTACACGAAGGGACTGTAACCGAGGAAGGGCAAGAGAGAGAGAGAGAGAGAGAGACCGAGAGAGAAAGAGAGTAAGAGAGTAAAAGAGTGGCAGGGACAGAGAGAAAGCAAGAGAGGGAGAGAGAGCTATGCAGGGAGAAGGATATATTTATGAACCTTGTAGGGTCTGACCCGTACCAGGCTTGAGTCTTATTGGAGGAGACCGTGAGGTAGCATTTCTATAGGGAGAGGTTGTTTGAGCACAGGTTTAAGTTTTGCGCGGGCGGGCAGGAAAAGCCGCTTAGGGCCTTTGTTGTCTTTGGGAGGCAGCGCCATCTTGGGGATGCCCTTCTGACTGTTGTCTGCGCCCTTCATTCCCACCTTTTCTGTTTATTTGGGAGAGGGGCGTCATTATTCTTTCTGGCTGCTTCCTGCTGGATGTGGGTGTTGTGGGGTGAGGTAGGGGAAGGGCACAGAATCAGCCATAATAGGGTCCAGAGGTAGGCACTGAAGGTGAAGATTCTTGAAAGCTTGAGTTGTATGGAAGTTTTTTGTAAATGCAGAATGGCGACTTGTTTCGGCCAGTCCTCCAGTGGGCGTGAGGGCGGTAGTAACCAGCTGTCTTGGAGTAGACTGTGGAGGTAAATGGAGAACCTGGAAGAGTACATATCTAAAAGAAAAGTTAAGTGATGTTTAGGGGCAGCACCAGAAGAAGAAGCCAGGTGGGGCACAGGTGACGTTGACATGTGATGGTTGAGTTGGGGTTGTGAACAGGGGAATTTCTGATAGTGAGGGGAAATGAACAGTAGGATTTTGTGTGTAAGGGGCGGTAAGATTTTTTATGAATGGTACTGCCATAAATGCTATTGTGAATAATGCTGTAATAAACATGTATGTGTAGAACCAACTGTGTTGTTCACTGAAAGAATACTGGATAAAAATGTGGTGTATATATATGATGGAATATTACGCAGCCGTAAAGGACAAAATTACGAACCTTACATCTGTAGTCTTTGTTCTTGTCTTCTGATTTTCTCTTTCTTAAACCCATTTCAGTCATGCTTTCACCCATGACACTGCTCTGAAGATGTGCTTGCTAAAGTTACTGGTTACCGCCATGGTGCTAAGTGAAGCAGTCCTTTCTCAGCCCTCGTTTTACTTGATCAGTTTGTGTTTTTTTCCCTTGGCTTCCAGGACAGATGCTTCTGGAGTTCCTCCTTCCCCAGCTGATCCTTTGGCTCCTTTACAGGCTACTCCTCAGTTCCTGACCTCTTATTAATACTCAGCCCCTGCACTTTCATTGGCATCTCTTATTAGACTCAGTCCTTGTATTTTGCTGTCTGCCCTCATTTATAAGAACAGTCTTGTCTACGGCTTTAAATACCATGTGTATGCTGATTACTCCCAGATGTATGTTCAGACCTCTCCTCTGAACTCTTGGCTTTTATATACAGCTGCCTACTTGGCCACCTTCATTTGGATGGCCCAACAGGCATTTCAGATGTAACAGGTGCAAATTTAAGCACCTGGCCTTCCCTGCCCTCGGTGTTTCTCCTTCTATCTTCTCCATCTCTGTAAATTGCCGTTTTGTCCTTCAGTGACTCGGGTCAGAAAACTTGAAGAATCTTAGTTTTCTCAAGCCCCACACTGCATCCCTCAGCAAATCCTGTCAGCTTTACTTTTACAGTATCTAGAATCTGATAATCTCACAACCTTCACCTTCATCTCCGCCTGGGTTAGGACAGCAGCCCCCTTCCTTACAGTCTCTCCACTTTACCCTCCCACCTCTAGTCTCTTCTGAACAACAGCAGCCAGTGTGATCCTTTAAAAACGTAAATCGGCAAATGTCTCTGCTCAGAAGACTTAACATTCCAACTCGGCATGTCTAAAACCAAACTCCTGACCCTCCTCCACCCCTGTTTCTAGCTCTGGAGGACAAGCCCGGATATGACCCCATGTTACCTCTGGCTCTCCTCCTGCCCTGACAGCCCCCTAACCTTATTAGCTACCCTTCCTTGTTCCCCCAGCTCAGACCACACTGCCTTTCAGTTCTTCAGGATGCATGTGGGTTGCTCTGTTTGCCTGGTAGGCTCTTCCCTCAGATACTCATGTGTCTCACAGTCTCACCTCTTCAGTTTTCTGTTCAGTTGTCACTTCATCAGTGGAGCCTTCTCTGCCCAGCTTCAAAAATCCCCCTTCGCCAAGCCCTCCCAGTCCTCCTTCCTGCTTTGTTTTCCATAGCACTATCTGACGTAGTATATATTTTGCTTATTTATTTGTTCTCTTCTCTCTCAAGATTATAAATTTCATGAAGACAGAGATTTTTACCTGTTTTATTTCCTGCTGAGTCTCCCAGCAAAATAATGCTTGTCACTTGTTGGTAGTCAATAGATACTTCTTGAATGCATGAATGAGGAGGATAGATTGGAGGGAAACCAGTTAGAAGCACAGAATCCAGTGGGGAAGATAGCTTAATAGTTGAAGCAAAAGGCTATTCATTACTTTCACTTGATACTGGTGTTTCCTCGAATACAGGCATACCTTGGAGATAATGTAGGTTCAGTTCTAGACCACTGCAGTAAAGCAAGTCACAAATTTTTTGGTTTCCCAGTGCATATAAAAGTTATGTCTACACTATACTGTAGTCTATAAAGTATGCAGTAATAGCACTATGTCTTCTTTTTTTTTCCTGAGAGAGAGAGAGAGAGAGAGAGAGAGAGAGAGAGAGAGAGAGAGAGAGAGAGAGAGAGAAGGTCTTGCTTGCTCTTTTGCCCAGGTTATAGTCCAGTAGCTTGATCACAGCTCACCTTAACCTCAAACACCTGTACTCAAGATCCTCCCTCCCAAAGCACTGGGATTACAGACGTGAGCCACCGCAACTAGTTGCATTATGTCTAAAAATGTATATACCTAGCCGGGCGCAGTGGCTCAGCCTGTAATCCCGCGCCTTTGGGAGGCTGAGGTGAGTGGATTGCCTGAGCCCGCGGGTTCGAGACCCGCCTGGGCAGCGAGACCTCATCTCTACAATAAATCAAAAAAAAAAATCAGCCGGGCGTGGTAGCGCATGCCTGAAATTCCAGCTACTTGGAAGGCTGAGGCGGAAGGATCGCCGGAGCCCAGCAGGTCGAGGCTGCGGTGGCCGGGAGCGGCCACTGCACTCCAGTCTGGGTGACAGAGTGAGACTCCAACTCAAAAAAAACAAACAAACCCCCCCAAAAGGTATATACCTTTGTTTAAAAATACTTTATTTGTAAAATGAATAAACTGTAGTTACAGGTATCAAAAAACACCTTTTTGCTAAAAAATGCTCACAATCATCTGAGCCTTCAGCAAGTCATAGTCTTTTTCCTAGTGGAGGGTCTTGCCCTAATGTTGATGATTGCTGACTGATCAGGGTGGTGGTTGTTGACGGTTAGGTGGCTATGACAATTTTTAAAGGTAAGAAAACAGTGAAGTTCGCCATATCAATTGACTCTTCCTTCACGAAAGATTTTTCTGTAGTATGCAATGCTGTCTGATAGCATTTTACCTACTGTAGAACTTCTTTCAAAATTGGAGTCAGTTTACTCAAACTCTACTCCTGCTTTCTCAACTAAGTTGATGTAATAATCTAAATCCTTTGTCATCATTTCAACAATGTTCACGGCATCTTCACCAGCAGTATATTCCTTCTTAAGAAACCACTTTGCTCCTCTATGGAAATAACTCCTTGTCCATTCAAGTTTGATCTGACACTACAGTAATTTAGTCATGTCTTCAGGCTTCACTTCTAATTCTAGTTCTCTTGCTATTTCTGCCACATTTGCATTTACTTTCTTCACTGATCCCCTCAAAGTCATCCATGAGAGTCATTGTAGGATTATTAATTTCAATATCGTTGTGTCTCAGGCAATAGAGAGGCTCAAGGGGAGAGAGAAACGGGAATGACCAGTCAGTGGAGCAGTCAGAACACACACAACACTCATCAGTTAAGTTCAGTGACTTATGTGGGCACAGTTTGTGGGGCTCCAAAACAATTACAATAGTAACATCAGAGATCACTGATCACAGGTCACCACAATATATATATAATAATAAGATTTACCAAAGTGTGACACAGAGGCACAAACTGAGCACATGAACTGATAGACTTGTTTGATGCAAGGTTGTCACAAACCTTTGTAGAAAGATGGATTATCTGCGAAGCACAAGAAAGTGAAGCATGATAAAAGCCTGAAGTCATTTTCTTCTTTCTTTTTGAAACATAGACTCCTTGGGGTCAAGGGCTAAATTCTCATACTTTTTTGTTTCTGCAGAAAATAAATGTGCATTGATAGGAAAGGTAATTTTCATTTGACTGTAAACACTCAGGTCGCCTGTTTTATTTTTTTAGACTTGTTCCTTGTGCTAACATTTCCACTGTTCCTCTCTTTTTTGATGTCACAGGATTTGCATATCTTCCTATTCAGTATTCCTGCAAAGCAAGGAGTCTTTAGAATAGAGAGGGTTCGTCCGTGCAGTCGTAACTACATTAGTGCAGAGACCACTGAGAGTTTCGGCGCGGCCCCGTGGAAGGACTGTCACCAGCCACAGCCTGACCTACTCACAAACCCTGCTTGGCAGCTTTCCTGGGTCACGGCTTTAATCAACTCTAGGGCAAGAGTCATTTCAGTCTAACAGATGGACATGAATTTAACCACACAGTAAACCAGGGATGTGCCATAAATATGTTTGCTGAGGGCATCATTCCCAGTACAGAACTTTAAGAACAGCTGTCTTATCATGGGCTACTGTTTCTTGCTGAGATGATTTGTTGACCTAATTCTGAAACAGATTACTTTCATAAGGTCAATCTTTCAATAGCTTCTCCACTATCAGCAGTATAATTATTTGTAGGGGACAATTTTTATAAATAAATTTTACTTACATGAGGTTATTTTTTTAAAAGCACGGTGAGGAAGACTTTATTAAGGGCCGTCTTGATAGACAGAGGGACCCCTGCACGGGAGTCTTACAGTGGGAGGGAGAGAGATTGGGCTCAACTCCAGATTCTGCCAGAATCCCCCTTCTGACTAAGAAGATTCTTGCTGAAGGTGGTCCAGGGTGATCAGACCTCACATGGAGGATCTATAGACATGTGATTTTTAAAAACTAATTTGATGTTTCCTTCCCCTACTTGGTGATATTTGTCTAAAAGGATTTGTTAACCTTTTGTGCGTTGCCAGCAATTTGTTTTCATGCCTGTGGGAGATGCAAATCATTAATTGTGAGCAGTCATTTTTTTTTCCTTGATGCTTTTTTCTTTTATTACTTCTGTTAGATTACTATATAAGCTGTTACTTAAATCATTTTAGCTGTACAGTTCTTTAAAAATATGCTTTTGTCTTTCTACCTTTTTCTGTCCCTATCTTCATAGATGATATTTTCATTTTGTCAACAAACAGTACTTTCCCTTTGTAACCTATGCAAATTGAAATGAAGTATTTAGGCCAGGCACAATGGCTTGTGCCTGTCATCTCAGCACTTTGGGAGGCCGAGCCAGGAGGATTGCGTGAGTCCAGGAGTTAGAGATTAGCCTGGGCAACATAGCAGGACCTCACCCCTCCTCCCCAAAAAAACGTAATCTTAAAAAAATATGACGTATTATGATCATTTTGCATTCTTCTGAGGGTAGCTTCTATTGGTGTACATTTCATTGGCATGATCCACCAGGCAAAGTATAAATTGCTGTAAAACTGGAAAAGTGTTTGAATGAGTGAAGCAGATGTTCTCTTAGCATGAAGCAGATGTAAAACTTGCAAGTGTCTGTCTAATGAAGTATAGCATTTGGTTCTTTACAGCTGGTGCCAGATTACCAATTAATCATGTTTGAACGCATTTTTACTAATTAGGTCCCCCTCTGGTCTTTACACATTCTGGGTATATTAAAGAGAGATGGAGCACAGAAGCTTTCTACTTTTAGTACTTGGAGCGGTGGTTTTTCCTTGTTCCCAGTCTTTTACTCCTGGGCCCACATGGGCCGGTCTTGTATTCTTCAGTGGCTCTCCGGTCAGATGTTGAGGATGTAGGTTTGACTTGAGGATATTCCATTGAAAGCAAGTTAGCACTTTGAGCATTTTGAGGCAACTGGAGAAAAGCAAATGAATGTAATTTAAACTTAATGTTTCCTTCTTTTCTTATTTGCATGGACAAAAACTAATGTTTGTTTAGTTAACATCAATTCCTAGCCTCCATGGTTATTTAAGTAGGAGTTTGAACATTCTAGAAATGAGTGATACCAATTTAGTTTTTTATTATCAAAAGCAATAGAACACTTCTTCTCAAAGAGCAAAGATGAATGGGTTAGCGTAACTACTGAGAAAAATCGTCTTTACCACTATGAATGATGCAACACAAATCATTAGCAACTATGAAAGCTTAAAAAGCTATATCATTCTGTACTGTCCTTTTTATAAAGCAAATGTGCTAATGAAATTAAATTTTAGAACCTGGTGGGCCTTTTTTGGGCCTGATTTCTTCAGGATAAATTTGTTCTCTGTGAAAGGAAATTTAATATGTCAGAAGGTTTGCTACCCCACCTCCTGTTTTTCTAAAAGACTTGAGTTAGTTAATGATGATAAAACATAAGCGCTTTTTGGAGTTCAGTAATTGGATGTTTACACTTGTAGATAATTAAGAGATTGTTGTTTCCTCAGAGCTTTACTCATGAATTGATTTATAATGCTACTTTTAAAGGATAAGAGAAATATTTAAAGAAATATTTAAAGGGTAGGATAAATACATTAAATAATTTCTAGGTCTGACGATAAATAGCGTGAGTGGTTCTTTTAATGAAATGTTTTTTCCCATTAGAAAATTAGTTAGAAATAAGGAAAAGCAAAGATGTGCTGAAAGAAGTTCATCAGCTAGAAAGTGAGAAGGTTAGTGTTTATTGCCCTCCCCCAGTAAAATTGAATTTGTGGAATTTGTATTTCCTTTAATATGAGAAAACATAGGTGGAATCACATTTTAGATGATGTGTTATAGATTCTAGACTTTTTTTTTTACAATGGTGTTAAATAATCTGTAATGACACAGATTATAACTTTTTGTTCATTTATACTTTTACGTGTATAGGTTGAGTATCTCTTATCTGAAATGCTTGGGATCAGTGTTTTGGATTTCAGATTTTGGAATATTTACATGTACATAATGAGAAATCTTGGGGATAGGACCCAAGTCTAAACATAAAATTCACTTATATTTTATATATACTTTATACACACAGCCTGAAGGTAATTTTATATATTTAATAATTTTGTGCGTGAAACAAAGTTTGTAAACACTGAACCACCAGAAGGCAAAGGTGTCACTGTCTCAACCCCCCATGTGGATCATCTGCAGTTATCCGGTGCCAACATCATTCCTGACTCTGAGGCTATATACTGCCTTTATAAACAATTGTCTTAGGCCAGGCTCAGTGACTCAACCTGTAATCCAAGCACTTTGGGAGACCGAGGCAAGTGGATTGCCTGAGCCCCCAGGTTCGAGATCATCCCAGGCAACTTGGCGAGACCTCATCTCTACAATAAATAAAAAATTAGCCAGGTGTGGTAGTGCGCGCCTGTAGTTCTTGGAAGACTGAGGCAGAGGGATCACTGGAGCCCAGCAAGTTGGCGCTGGGGTGGCTGTGAGTGTGCCACTGCACTCCAACCTGGATGACAGAGTGAGATGCCAACTCAAAACAAAAAAGAAAAACAAAAAAAATTGTTTTCCTTTATTCACATATAAGCACTTCACAGTAAAAAAAATATGACAAACCATTAATACAGTGAAAAAATAACATGCTCAGCGTAATTTATGGCATCATATTGGCTCTCTGAAACTTTTAGATTTTGGAATATTTTGATTTTCGAATTTTTGGATTAGGGATGCTCAACCTATATGTAAAATATATGAGCTGAGAGTATTACTAGTCTGGGTGTGGTGGCTCACGCCTGTAATCCCAGGACTTTGGGAGGCGGAGGTGAGAGGGTTGTCTGAACTCAGGAATTCACAACTAGCCTGGGCAACTAGGCAAGACTGCATCTTTCCAATAAATCAAAAAATTAGCCAGCCATGGTGGAATGTGCCTGTAGTCCCAGCTACTTGGAAGGCTGAGGTGCCAGGTTTGCCTGAGCTCGGCAGTTCGAGGCTGTGGTAGTCAGTCGTCAGCATGCGATTGCACTTTAATCTGAGCAAGAGTATGACTCCTACTCAAAATAAAAAAAGGATTTATAGGAATCGTCTAGAAAGTCTTCTCCATCCTTACTGCCCTTTGCCTCCATATTTTATGTTAATGATTTAAATTTTAAATTGAATAAAAGCATTTTGCAACCAAATTGACTGATAGCTATTACTTTAAATTTCCCATTCTTCTAGGATTGAATACTTACCTAAAAGCAGTCTAAATATTTTGTGCATCCTTTTACCTACATGAACATCTTTCCACCTAGATTACACCTGTCAAAGTAAGATTCATAGTAAAAGGCCTATATTCTTAGACTAAAAAGAAAATTATTTCCTTTATACAGTTGTGTTGGCTTTTAGGTTGGTGTCTAATGCAGTTACATTTATTATCATTTGGGAGATTTGTCTTGTACTGTCTCTGTTTTGTGTCCCATTACATGAGAATGGTAGTGAATGTTTTAAAATTTTTTAATGTTTAACATTCACAAAAATAGAAAGAATATTATGACAAGCCCCCATGTATTCATCACTCAGCTTTAACAATTATCAGCCTTCTGTTCTTGTTTGCCAAGATTTTTTGAGACTATATTTGCCGAGTTTTTTCTATTTTAAGCTGTAGTCCTTTCTACTGTGACAATGCATATTTAAACAAAAGTAGGCCATGTAAACCCAGTCGATCTAACTTTGTTTCAGGAAGTGGAGCGAGAAATCTCATTCAGAACAGAATGTGGACTGTATTACTCCTACTACAAGCAAATGTTGCAGGCGCCAACCCTCGTTCAAGGTAATTACAGCTAACCATTTCATTTGGGATCTACTGCATTCTTGTCAGTGTTTTGGTGAAAAATACTTTTGCACTAAAGTATTTTAAATGCTCTGTAGAATTTATGTTGTTTTTTTCTTGTTAACATCTAATCATTCCATGGAAATGTTTTTCACTCTGAAAGAAGTTCATAATAATTTATGTAATCCTCCCCTTCTTACGTTCCAGCTCTGTTCCATCCCAAAAGCAATTTCTATGCAATTGTTTGTTTTTATTGCTGATTTTTCTCATGATCACTTTGGAAGAGGTCTTTGCAGGTAGCAGGAGTATTATCTAAAAACAGGAGATATTCTGGTAATAAAATTAGTGTTGTCCCTTTTGTCCCCAACACCCTGGTTCGTGTCTTTATTTTGCACTCGCCATTTTCCAACATTGTTACTATTCCTGAGTGATTAAGAGCCCACTCTCCACCTTTACTCCATCTAATAAAAGTCCCAAAAGATGTTTTCTGCTTAGCACACTCTTGATATGCTCAGCGTGGGTACACATGACAGGGAACTGCCCTTTTCTAGGCTTTACTTAGATTCATCTATGGTGTTTTTGGCGAAAAATCTTCATAGGTGATGGTTTGTACTTCTAATTTTATCACAATAGGAGACGTGAAATTTTGGTTATCTTTGTTTTTGTGCCTTAAAAATTAATCAGTTGGTTTCTGTGTTGATAGCCAATTCATCCATAATAAGGCTAATTACCCACCATTCTTTCACTTAGTGTTTGACTAGCTTTTCATGATTATTGCCTAGATCCATTATTTCAATAAAGCTACAAATAGTGATGTAATAATTCTATCGTTCCTCTTGTGTTTATTAGTTAAAGCTCTGTTATATAGAAAACCTTTTTCTCAACAATTATATGGTCATCTTGAGATACAGTTTATACAAGAAAATCAGGCTAAGTTATTGATTTCTTTGCCATACAGTCAGTCCTCATGATTCACAGACTCTACTTTACAAAATCATCTACTCACTAAGATTTGTTTATAACCCTAAAATCAATATTCATGGCACTTTCACAGTCATTCATGGACATGTCTAGAGCAGTGAACAATTTAGTCACCAACATGCATGTTCCCAACAAAGACTGAATGAGGCAACACTGCCTTCTTGTTTCAGTTTTCATCCTACAGTGTTCTTTTCACAGTCTATTCTGTACCGTGTTTTCTGCACTTTTTTGTTGTTTGGTAATTTCGCAGTTTAAAGTGGCCCCCAAGCATAGTGCAAAATGCATAGTGCAAAATTCCTAAGTGAAAGAAGTCTGTGATGTGCCTTACAGAGAAAATACATGTTAGATAAGCTTCATTTAGGCATGGATTATAATGCTGTTGGCCATGAGTTAACTGTTAATGAATTAACAACATATATTAAAGAAAATGTCTTTAAACAGAAGCACATAAAACAAGGTCATATGTTGATAGATGGATCAAGATACATAGCCATAGGCTTGCAGGAACATAACCTTTATTTCGTACTAGTTCAGTTTTTGCCAATTCAGTTTTCACTGCAACTTTATAGAATGTAATTACTGTGAATAATGAGAATTGACTACATTTATCAGTTCTCAAAATTACGAGCTGCTTCTCTCGCATCCTTTAAAGTAATGGTTCTCATTGAGGGGAATTTGTGCCCCTAGGGCATATCTGGAATGTCTGGAGACATTTTGGGTTGTTACAGGATGGGGGGTAAGGACAGGAACACTGTTGGAATCTGGTAAATAGAAGCCAAGGATGCTGCTGAACATCCTACAATGCATAGGACGGCTCTTGCAGCAAAGAATTAAATGGCCCAAAACATCAGCAGAGCTGAGGTTGAGAAGCTCTGTTCTGAAGGGCCACATGGGCCAGACGCAGTGGCTCGTGCCTGTAATCCTACACTTTGGGAGGTGGAGGTAGTAGGATTGCTTGAGATCAGCCTGGGAAACATAGCGAGACTTCTCTGCAAAAAACAAACAAAAATTAGCTAGATGTGGTGGTGCACACCTGCAATCTAGCTACTCGTAAGGCTGAGGTGGAAAGATCACCTGAGCCCAGGAAGTCAAGGCTGCAGTGAGCTGTGATCATGCCAGTGCACCCCAGCTTGGGCAACAGTGAAACCCTGACTCAATAAATAAAGGGGCATACAGAATATTTTCTTTTAAAGTATCACTATGAACTCAGTGGTTGATTTAATTCATTTATGTCATTTAGTAAGATTATTCTTTTGGAAAATTTTAAACGTATAAAAAGGTAGAGGGAAGTCTCTAATGGATTTATGTATCTTTAACTTTAGAATCGTGAGGTGCATGTGAAGATTTGTTACCTAGGTATATTGTGTGAAGACAAGGTTTAGGCTTCTGATGAGCTCTCCTCTTCTGTGAGCATGGTACCCAACAGGTGGTTTTGCATCCCTTATCATCCCCGCCCTCTTCCCTTTAGCAGTGCCCGGTATCGTCATTCCCATCCTTGTGCTCATTGTGTTAGTATCCACTTATGAGTGTGAGAACATGTGGTTTTTTGTTTCTTTGGTAGTTCACTTAGAGTGATGATCTCCAGCTATATCCATGTTGCTGTGAATGCCACGAATTAATTCCCTTTCATGACTGCATATTATTCCATAATATATATGTACCACATTTTCTTTATCCAGTCCACCATTGATGGGCATCTGGGTTTGTTCCATGTCTTTACTATTATGAATACTGCTGCTGCAATAAACATATGAGTGCAGGTGTCACTCATATGTTTCCTCTGTATCCCTGCCCTCAACCTGGATTATTTTGGAGTAAATTTAAGACATGATATTTCTTCATCTGTAAATATATCAGTGGGTTTCAGCAGTTGGTGTTCTAATTTCCAGTTGTCTTATGGATTTGTAATACAGTTTTTGAGATCCAGATAAAGCTTATACATTGCAATTATTTGGTGTGTTTCTTTAACTATTTCTTTAAACCTATCATTATCTTTCCATGTTTTTTTCTTGAATTTTTTTTTATGTTGTTGTTGTTGTTGTTGAAAACACTGACTTAACTGGGCATGGTGGCTCATACCTGTCATCCCAGCACTTTGGGAGACTGAGGCTGGAGGATTCCTTGATCCCAGGAGTTTAAGACCAGCCTGGGCAAAATAGAGAGACTGTCTCTACAAAAAAATAAAAAAATTAGCTGGGCATGGTGACACACACCTGGAGTCCCAGCAACTTGGAAGGCTGAGACTGAAGGATTGCCTGAGCCCAGGAGGTCAAGCCTGCAGTGAACCATAATCAAGCCACTGTACTACAGCTTGGGCGACAGAGTGAGACACTGACTCAGAAATAACCCCCCAAAACTACTTTATTGTCTAATAGAATTTTTCACCTTCTGTATTTTACTGGAGCCTCATGGTATCATGGTTTTTCTGTTCCCTGAATTTCCGACTAAATGATCTAGAGGCTTAGATATAGGTTCTGCTTTTTGGTAAGAATACTTCCTATATGATGTTGTATACTTCCACATCTGAGAACATTCTAATTAGCCTTTCATCTAATGGCTGAACACCACTTAAGATCATAACCTAAATTCATTAATTTCATAAGGACTATAAAAGGGTGATATTTGAATTACGTATCATTCCTTCCATTATTACTAGGCATAATTTATCTCTATTTTCTCATCAACTCTTTGGTAACCAAGTTTAGTTCACAAAAGAAAGGTGAGATAAATGTTGACCTTTCCTTTTATTGTTTTTAGAATGAGTTACCTTTTTTTTTTTTTTGAGTCTGAGTCTCACTCTGTCGCCCAGACTGGAGTGCAGCGGCCGTTCCCGGCCACCACAGCCTCGACCTGCTGGGCTCCGGCGATCCTTCCACTTCAGCCTTCCAAGTAGCTGGAATTACAGGCACTCTCTACCACACCCAACTAATTTTTTTTTATTTATTGTAGAGATGAGGTCTTGCCAAGTTGCCCAGGCAGGTCTCAAACCCACGGGCTCAGGCAATTCACTCACCTCGGCCTCCCAAAGCGCGGGATTACAGGCTGAGCCACCGAGCCTGGCTGAGTTACCTTTCTAATATTCTCTTAAGCTTTTGCTTCTTAAGTATTATCATGAACTTTTGGATTTTTAACATAATTGATGTGTTTCAATACTTTGTGTTACTCTTATATTCAAATCGCCTAATCTTTGTCCAGTGGAATGCCGTTCAGATTGATTGCTTCCGGTAATCTTTGAAAACTCCCTTGCTTTTTGGCATGACAAGATGTTTTGGGTCCATTTTGTATATTTCCTATCCTCGACCTAGAATCAGCCATTTCTGCAAGGAGCTCTGGTTCCTTTTTGTAGCTAGAGATCAAAGTTTGTGTACAAGGGATGCTTGCTTATTGATTGATCATTGTTTCCAGCCCTTTTTAAGTGAGCAGAGGTAGGAAATAGAAATTTTTTTCTGAGAGAAAATATGAATTTACCTATTTTCACTTCAAAGTTAAGATAACAGTATTTTTACTTTTTTATTTTCTATATGTATCTCTTTTCTCCTTAAGTTGAAAACTTGGGTTCCTTATGATAGTAATGTTATCACTTATTTTATGCTAACATAACTTTTAAAGTAACAATTATAATATTGCCACTAACAAATATGATTATCTGAAAACAGTTCAGGCTGTCTTTGCAGTTCTTTTTCTCATTAAGACATAACCCACTTAGGGACATTTTCTCTGTTTCTGAGTTACTTAAAAGATTCCCTCCATGTAACCAAGGCACCAACTCAGTAGATTTATTTGTATATCTTGCTTTTGGCTTTCAGGGATGGTACTGTAAAAATTTTTATTTAATTTCTTATACTTATAAAAAAGTTGCTTTCACCATGTGAAAAGGCATCATCTTTGAAGAGAGGAAGCCCTTACCAGACATTTAATCTGCTGGTGCCTTGATTTTGGACTTCCTGGCATCTGGAACTGTGAGCAACAAATTTCTGTTGTTTATAAATTTAAAAGTTTACGTGGTTCCAAAGTCAAAACTGTATAACACTGGAGCATTTAGAGATGTCTGCTTTCATTCCTAACCCTCCACCCTTTTTCCTTTCTTTCTCTTTAGGCAACCATTCTTATTTTTGGTTTATTCTTCTACTTTTAATATTCCTTTTATAAGTGACTAATATATTGTAATTTTCACTGTTATTACAGAAAAAATACCTACTTACCATATAGACTATTTTCTGCTTTGTATTTTTTACTTAAAAGTTTAGGAGAATACTCTATAGTAGAATATAAAGATGTTCCTTATTCTTTTTTGCATCTGTGTAGTTGCTCCTTTGTATGGATAACCATAGGTTAAAATACCATAGGCTGGGTGGCTTAAACAACAGAAATTTATTTTCTCACAGCCTGGAGGCTAGAAGGCTGAGGTTAGGGCGCCAGCATGGCTGGGTTCTAGTAAGGGCCCTCTTCCTGTCTTGCAGATGGCCACCTTCTGCTGTGTCCTCACATGGCGAAGAGAGAAGAGGGGGCTCTCTCGTAAGGCCGCTGATTCCATCATAAGGGCCCCGTCCTTCCACGTGTGAATGATGGGGAGACCTGAACATTCCCTCCATTATACTCCTGTCTTTTAGGTCTTCTGTAGCGTAATAACTGCAGACGAGGTGGTTTACGCAAGTTTTGGGGCTAGAAGTCTAAGGTCAGCATGCCGTTATGGTTAATTTCTGGTGAGAATTCTCTTCCTGGCATGTAGCTGGCCCCCTTCTCACTGTTTCTCATGTGGCCTTTTCTCTGTGCAAGTGCAGAGAGAGAGAGCGAGAGAGGGCACTAAGCAAACTCTTGCATGTAGTCTTACAAGGACATCAGCCCTCTCAGATTAAAACCAATCCTTATGACTGCGCATGACCCTGATTACCTCCGAATAGGCCCTAAGTCCAATGACAGTCATATTCAGGGTTAGGACTTCAATATATGAATTTGAGGGGGCTGGGGGCTGCAGTGACGTCCACAGCACCTCCTGCCGGTGGACATTTGGGTTGTTTCTGATCTTTTGCTGTTACAGATGGTGCTGCTTGAATGACTTTGTGTCATTCATTTTGTGTTTTTGCCAGTCTGTCTTTGAGACATGGGCTTTCTGGATTAAAGGGTAAATGTTATGTAGTTTTGCTGGGTATTATAATGTTCTTCTCCATAGAGAGGATACAATTACAGTGTGTGAGAGTCTGCTTTCTTATAACCTCACAGAGTATATTTTAAAAGTACTTGATTTTTACCAAGCTAATAGGTGGGAAATGGTGTCTCAGTGTTAATTTACACTTCTTTTAGGAGGAGCAAGGTTGAGCATCTTTCCCTGTGTGTAAGGAGTGTGTGTGTTTTCTTCTGTGAACTAGCCTTTCGTGCCTTGTATTAATTAGTCAGCATGGTTACGTCAGTAAATAACCTCAGTGTGGCAGTGGATCTCTGTAACAGCAGGTTGATTTCTTACTCTCGTGACATGTTTTCTGTGAGACAGCAGCAGCTCTGTTCTGCCCCACAAGTCCCCTCAGTCCAACCCTGTCTGAAACAATCCAGTGACGTGGCAAAGGGAAAGAGCCAGAGCTGGTAGAAATGCACATCACCTCTTAAAGCCTCTGCTCAAGTGTGGTGTCTTCCATCTACTCACATGCCACCAGTCAGAGTAAGTCAGATGGCCAAACCCAGCCTGGGGAACTTGGAAGTCCGCGTGTATGCTCTCTCCCAAAGGAGATGCTGCAGGTTGCATAATAGGAAGGCAAGGTGGGGAGACACAAAATCTTGCCCAAACTTCTATAGAAGAACCATGTGGGGATTTTTTCTTCCTCACAGTCACAAAAGTTTTCATTTGTCGATGTTTGTATAAACATTTTTAAAATTCCCAGCTACTATATGGTAGCTCCTTTGAGGGTAGGACTGTGTTTTTTGCTTGCTGTTATCCCCAGTACTTATCACGGTCTCTGGTACATACTAAAGAATCTGTGAATAGTTTTGAATGAATGAATAATTATAAGTAATTATTTTCTTCCTGATTTTTTCAAATATCAATCTAGGTTTTCATGGCTTAATGTATGATAATAAAACTGAATCTATGAGGACAATTAACCTCCTTCAACGAATGAATATTTACCAAGAGGTTTTTCTCAGTATTTTATATAGAGTTCTACCTATACAGGTATGTTGTACCCTGTGACATTGAATTGTTAATATTAGATGAAAGTCAAAATCTGCCATTTTTGTGTTGTTTTCATGTATGCTCTTCTGATCATCAACTAGCTTGGTAGAAAACCTGCAGTACCTTATTTCTTTCCATGTATATTTGTGAACTTTGCTTTTTATTTATATTTTATAAAATATAAAATTTTTGTACATAGATGCTTCCTGGTTTATATCATAATATGTGTGTGCAGTTTAGAAGCTGATAAATATTGTCATTTGGAATTGTGTAATCACTCTTGATTTATTTTTGAGATAAAAACATTTGTAAAGTTAGCAAATCACAATGACCACTTTATAGGTAAATAAGATAAAATTGGACAAAGTTAAGTATAAAACGTGTCTAGGGTAAAGAAACAAGCTAGGACCCTCACAAACTTCCTGCCCTGTTCTCTTCTCGGTAGTGGGAACAAGGCTGCCAGCACACTTCTAGATGGAAGGGGAGAACATGGGTTTCCTGCTAGGAATTAACAGCAAGCTTCTAAATATTACATTTCTACTGTCATATTTTTTAAGTGGCAATGAGGAAGGCTAGGGCTTTTCTGACAAACACTTTTTATTGTTCCCTTTTACAGAAATATTTAGAGCCAGTTTATTTTTATATTTACACCTTATTTGGGCTCCAAGCAATCTATGTCACAGCTCTTTACATAACCAGCTGGCTCCTTAGTGGTACGTGGCTATCAGGACTATTAGCAGCTTTCTGGTATGTCATAAATAGGTGAGTTGGAATCAGTTTCCCTCTCTTCTTTACAAAATGTGAGTAAAAAGGAAGTCATCATTTTCAGTTCAGTGAATTTTGTTCAGCTGCATTTATTTGGGTGGGGGTATTTTCTCCATGGTTTACCTATTGGTTTATGAAATATTTCTTATTTACTAGGGTAAAAAGTGCTACTGATGTATATTTCCAGCCAAAGAACAGGACATCGAATTGCAAATCAAGAGAATCATCCATATAATCCCAAATCTGTTACCTGTTTGCTGTGTGATCAGTATTTTCTCCAGCCACATATCTCATTTCTTAAAGAGTTTTTTTTAATTGACAAATAGTAATTATACATATCAGTGTGGTGCATAGTGATATACATATCAATGTGGTGCATAGTGATGTTTCAGTGCACATGATATGTGATCAGATGAAGGTAATTGGTATATTCATCATTAAAGAGATTTAATGATGTCTTCACTGTCAATCTTAATAAGGTTATGTATGGCTCTCGATTAGCAAAGTATAAGGATATACAAATGCACGGAAGTTCTTACAATATTTAATATGTATTTTTAATTTATAAGCCGGGCTCGGTGACTCAGCCTGTCATCCCGCGCCTTTGGGAGGCCGAGGTGAGTGGATTGCCTGAGCCCTCGGGTTCGAGACCCACCTGGGCAGCGAGACCTCATCTCTACAATAAATCAAAAAATCAGCCGGGCGTGGTAGTGCATGCCTGTAATTCCAGCTACTTGGAAGGCTGAGGCAGAAGGATCACTGGAGCCCAGCAGGTCGAGGCTGCGGTGGCCAGGAGCGGCCACTGCACTCCAGTCTGGGTGACCAAGTGAGACTCCGACTCAAAAAAAAAAAAAAATTACAAACACTAGAGCCTTATGAAATGGCAATTTTAAAAAACATTCAAGATAATTGAAAAAAAAAATATATATATATAGCCTGACTATAGCAGCAGCACCAATATTCAGTACAAGTCTTAAAACTTGAATATAAGCCGGACTTGGTGGCTCAGCCTGTGATCCCACGCTTTGGGAGGCTGAGGTGAGTGGATTGCTTGAGCCCATGGTTTCGAGACCCACCTTGGCAACTTGGTGAGAACTCATCTCTAAGATAAATCAAAAAATTAGCCGGGCGTGGTAGCGCGCGCCTGTCGTTCCAGCTACTTGGAAGGCTGAGGTGGAAGAATCTCCAGAGCCCAGCAGGTCGAGTCTGCGGTGGCTGGGCGTGTGCCACAGCACTCCAGTCTGGGCGACAGAGTGAGACTCCAACTAAAAAAAAAAAAACAACAACAACAAAAAAAAAAACGACTTGAATATAAGTTCTAGTAATCTAAAGCAAATTCCTTTTATTATAACCCTGTTGGGTGCTTACTATATGCCAAGCACTTTGCAAAGTGTTTTATATGTGTTATTTTAGCAACACTATAGGGTAGGTACTATTATTATCCCTATTTTAGAGATGAAGAAATTGAGGCTTAATATATATGCATACACATATGTATGCATGTAGATGTACGTGTGTATATCATTTATTGAATGTATAGTATGTGCAGGTATGGCTTTGGTGCTGAATGTACAGAGGTTAAAAGAATCTTCCCTATACTTGCCCTCTTGGGGTTCACATTCTAGAGAGGCAGGAAGCTTTTAAAAATTACTGCCAATGACACATTTAAGACTGAAGTATAAAGCACTAGAGAAATACGGAGGGAGAATACACAACATTGCCTATTGACGCTAATGAAGTTAGAAATTAAAGTAAGAGGCTGGCGTTGATACGTTCATGGGTTTAGGATTCAGGCTAATATGGGCTTGAGCCCCAGGTCTGCCACTTAGCTAAATGCATACCCATGGACAGATCACTTACATTTTCTCAATGGTAATTTTATGTTATAGGTATGATGAGTATAAGGACAGTTATTGAGAACCAGTGACCAGAATCTATGTATCTTTATCCTTAATGTAATATATCTTTCACTTTAGGAAGTCTTTGAGGAAATTATTGTAAAAATTAACACTTTGGCCGTTTGTGTTTTCTTTTGTGCAGAATAGATACCACAAGAGTTGAATTCACCATCCCGCTGAGGGAGAACTGGGCACTGCCGTTCTTTGCAATTCAGATAGCAGCAATTACATACTTTCTGAGACCAAACTTACAGCTTCTTTCTGAAGTAAGTTTTTATAAAACTTTATGCATTTTTTAATTCCCCAATTTTATATAAGAAGCTTCAAAAAATTTGATGTGCATAGTGTCACAATGCATGCAGATAGTTCTTACTCTATGACCAATTTTTTTAACTTGAGTTAATTTAAGTCTTCTTTTTTTGAGCTTCTTCCTACTTTGCAAAGAAAATGTTTTCATTTTTGATGTTAAAAATGTACTCTACATAATCTACCCTTAAATAGTTACAGCAAACCCACACACGATTTCTGCAAAACTGTCAGAATTTTTAAGCCATTGCTCTTGAGATGTGATTTGGTGCATTATCGCCTCCAAAATAGTGTGGAATACACATACCGTGTGTGAATATTTATATGCAAAGTGTCACTTTACGATATTTAGAGCTTAAATAACAAATGCAAGGGTTTTCAGAGCAACAGTTTATGGTTTCACTGTTTGGTTTATAGAGATATTGACTGCTCTTGAGAAAACTTGTTTGCAAGGTTTTTTATTACTAGGACATGTAAATTATACAAAGGTTTTCTTTTTACAGAGGCTGACACTTCTTGCCATTTTCATATCAACTTTTCTCTTTAGTCTGACATGGCAATTTAATCAATTTATGATGCTGATGCAAGCATTAGTGCTGTTCATACTGGACTCCTTGGACATGCTGCCAGCAGTGAAGGTAAACTTCACTTTCTTTTCTCATTTGAGATTTTCATTGTTTAGTATTTTATATCATAGAATGAAATGAAAATATGCAAGTACTTAATGATAAAATTGAAACTCCTTCGATGCAATGTAAATATGCTGTGGTCAATTGAAGTTGAATAATATTCGAGGCCTTGTTTGACCATATTAACTTTTATTTTGCTATTTTAAGTTGAAAAATTGATTTATTTGGGGCATAAATGCATAGGCCAATTGTTATTTATAGAGACGACTTTTAAAATTGCTTACTGTGTATTGCCATTTTTTAAAAAAGAACTCAATAAGTATGTAGCAGCCTTTCTGTAATACTTCATAAAATTTTCAGAGTAACATTTAACCAGTATGGAACATGTATCACTATTGACTGGCCAAAGGTCACATGTGAAATACGGAAACCCATCTCTGTCTCCCAGGCACTGCTGCTGTTATTTAATCATGTGGGGTTTTTTCATATGTAGAAACATGTTTTTAATGTATTGTGTATATTTTTTAAATTACTTATAGTTACTAATCTAAAGTAACAATAAGTTAAGTATTTTCCAAGTATAATAAAACACTTTGTCCAGATCTAAGGCAGCAACATAGCCCAGGAGTTGCACTCATTTATTTCATATCAAAAGAAATGTGATAACCTTAGGAAACTAAGTCTGAATTAAGAAACATTTGAGTTAACCAACAAATACACATTTTATATCTACTGAACCACTGTAATAAGATGGGTACTACTGAAAATTTCAGTGTGGGTAAAACATTGCCAGAGCCATGGAAGTGTGCTGCCCTGCTTGGGAAACAAAGAGACAGTTAGAGAAATTAAAGCTGTTAATTTGTAGCAATGATAAGTATAGAAGAGAAAAAGTTATTTTTAGGCAGAAAAGTTTTCACAGAAGTGAGATACTGGAACTGGGCCACAGATGAGAAGAGTAGAACTTGGATGGAATGTGAGGGGACAGGATAGGAAGGTAAAATGCAGTAAGGAAAGCAAGTCGAAGGCAAAGCTGATAATATATATAGTTTAGTGCTTCTGCAGGTATGGCAGTGGCCACTCTGGTAAAATATAAATTTCTGTAATGTTTTCACTACACTACAGAAACATTACAGAAATTTATATTTTCTGTAGGTATCAAAAGTCTATAAATGTGTTTACCCTTTCACCAACATTTTCAGCTCTGCGAATTTATCCTAAGTAAATAGCTAACCATGTTTATTTAAGTTGTATTGTAATGAGAAAAGACTGGGGGGGAAATGGAAAAGAAAAATCCGGAAATGACATAAGTCAATAGCAATAGGGCATAGTTAAATAAATTATGGTAAGCCGGGCTCGGTGCCTCAGCCTGTAAATCCCGTACCTTTGGGAGGCTGAGGTGAGTGGATTACCTGAGCCCGCAGGTTCGAGACCTGCCTGGGCAACTTGGTGAGACCTCATCTCTACAACAAATCAAAAACTAGCCGGGCGTGGTAGCATGTGCCTGTAGTTCCAGCTGTTCGGAAGGCTGAGGCGGAAGGATCGCCGGAGCACAGCAGGTCAAGGCTGCGGTGGCCGGGAGCGGCCACTGCACTCCAGTCTGGGCGACAGAGTGAGACTCCAACTCAAAAAAAAAAAAAAAGTCAAAAATTAGCCGGGTGTGGCAGCACGCGCCTGTAGTTCCAGCTACTTGGGAGGCTGAGGCGGAAGAATCGCCGGAGCCCAGCAGGTTGAGGCTGCGGTGGCCAGGAGCAGCCACTGCACTCCAGTCTGGGCGACAGAGTGAGACTCCAACTCAAAAAAAAAAAAATTATGGTATATCTGTAACAGAGAATTATATAACTATTAGTCCCCTCCCTTCACCTTTTTAAAGTAAAACATATGTATAAAAAGTGAGAAAAGGTTCTAGAAAAATATACATGAAAGGAACAATATTTAACTAAATGTTCTGTATATTCATTCTTTAGAGCTTTTGCATTTTGGGGGTAATAAATATGAATTTCTTTTAAAATTGTAAAACAGTAAAAGTTATTGTTTTGGTACACATACACAAAATTTTAAAATAATGCAGCTATGTGTTGGTCTCCTCTCAAGAAGAGATTCTGCAGGATAGGAACCTCATCTGTTGCTATAGAACATAATACCTACTCAGTATTTATTGAATTAAAATTCTCAGTCCAAATCTCTGTTAAAAATTAATTAATTAATTAATTAACACAGCTAATTTATTTTATATTCAGTTGGAAGCTATGTTGATGTTAGAAATGATTATAAGTATTGGATTTCAAGGAGGAACATTATTCTAATGAAAAGATCCTGAGTTATAAAACCAAGTTGCTACTACCAGCTCTGAAAATAATTAGCTAGCTCTATAAGCTCAGGCAAGTGATTTAACTTTTTTGAGCTTTGGTTTTACCTTTTTTTTTTTTAATTTTTATTTTAAAGATGTGGGGTATAATTCAGGATTAGGTATACAAATGGTCATTGTACAGGTAAAGTTTGGACCTCACTTTGGCCCCCATATCACCTGGTACCCTTGTTGAGGAAGTGTGCACCCCTTGCTCCTTCCGCTGGCAGTTTCCCACAACTGCCAATCCCTTTCTTATAGTATTATGATAATTGTTCAGGGTCCACTTATGAGTAAGAACGTGTGATACTCAGTTCTTTGTTTTTGTGGTAGATCACTGAGTATTACAGACTCTAAATCCATCCAAGTTACAGCAAAGTTTATAATTTTGTCTTTCTTTATGGCTGCATAATATCCATCGTGTATATGTACCACATTTTTTTAGTCTAGTCTACTTTCGATGGGCAGCACAGTTGGTTCCATGTTTTTGCTCTTGTGAATAGTGCTGCAATAAACATTCGTGTGCAGGTAGTTTTTTAATAAATAAGAATTACTTCTCTGTAATCATGTCAAATGAAAAAGAGTCAGAATGATTGGCATAGAAAAGATTCATAGCTTGGTGTGGTGGTAAGAAGCAAAATCTTCTTCAGTACATTTGTCATCTTTTCATGAAAGATAGAAAGCCCCTTACCAACAGAAACTCAAATTTCCAGTCAGAAATGTGAACAGAAGTTTAAAAAAAAAAAACAGAACAGCAAACAGTATACTTTCGCTTCATTAAAGGTCAAAATGTGGAGGTTGATATTGTTTTCTTAACCCATTGTTGAAACAAGACAAGTTAATGATAAATGTCTAAGAAATGGTTTTAAGTACTCCATATGGTTTCAGACAAGATGGAGTAGACAGTACTTCTCCCTGTTCATCCCCAGAGTACAGTTAAAAACCCTGGACAATATATATAAAACAAACATAAGAAGAGTTTGAGAAGTGGAGAAAAGAAAGCAGACTGCCTAGAGACCTTGAGACCAGAGGGAAAACATGGAAGTGAGTTCCCTGGGTTTTCTTTTTGCCTCATATATCCTAGACTGGGTGCTGGGGCAGTCGGGAACCTAGAAATACCAGTGGACTCAGACAAAATATAAAAGGCCAAAGAAAAGCCTTCTCTCTTTAGCAGAAGGACCAGAAGAGGGGAAACTAGCAAGACAGAAAACTTTCAGACATTAAGTGCCCTATTCTAGTCAGATGCCCCAGAAAAAGCTGTAGCCTCACTCCCATCTCCATCAGCAGAAGTTCAGTGTGAAACCCAGACTTCTGCCCTCACCTAGCTCTAACTAGGCACTCCTGGCTTCCTGATAGGGCAGTGTCAGAGAAGACTAGTGGGGAGCCAGAACTTTCACCATCTCAGAGCTGGTGCCAGTGATGACCACATGGGGAACCTGTACTTAACCCCCACTCAGTAGTAATGAGACGTTCTATCCCCTCCCTGCCAGGATGGTGTCAGGAGGCCAGCAGGAAAGCTGGGACTCTAACCACCATTCGGAAGTTTAATACGCTTTTCTTTCCCACTGTCCCATTCTACATTGTCAGTCAAGGCCACGTGAGAAGCCATAATGAGGCAGCCAGAATCATTGCAGAAACCACAATCAGTGTAGCAGAGGCTTATGGCGATCCTGAACTCACTCGCCGTCATCCAGCAGTAAGGAGATACACCATCTCCCTGCCCCCCAGATGCCAGTGGAAGGTCCAGTAGGCACCCTGGACTTACGCCTCCTTCTGCAGGTAATGAAGCAGCACCCTTCTTTCCCCACTAGCATAATGCTAGCATGGTGCTATGCTTCGAATGTTTGTGTTCCCGCAAAATAATATGCTGAAATCCTAACCCCCAAGGTGATTGTATTAGGAGACAGGGCTTTTAGGAGATAGTTAGAGCCATTATAAAGTAAGACTAAGGGAGCTGTTTCACCCCTTTCACCATGTAAGGACACAGCAAGGAGGTGCCATCAGTGAACCAGGAAACAGATGCTTGTCAGACACTGAATCTGCTGGTGCCTTGATGTTGGACTTCCCAACCTCCAGAACCCTGAGAAATACGTTTTTGTGTTGTTTTTAAGCTATCCAGGTTATAACATTTTGTTATAGCAGGCTG
The DNA here is from genome assembly GCA_027257055.1 of Cephalopachus bancanus. NCBI lineage: Eukaryota > Metazoa > Chordata > Mammalia > Primates > Tarsiidae > Cephalopachus > Cephalopachus bancanus. The sequence goes on along the minus strand of JAPVLO010000110.1, from coordinate 4,262,917 downwards.
AACAGACTAAGACACATGGTGCCAGAGGAGGACTGCTAAAACAGAAGATTTAAATAAGATTGAGTCCCATGATATACTAGGATACAACTGAGTATTATCTCTTATACTAAGAATCAGGAAAATCTTTCTTGAGTGAAAAGAGACATTCAACAGATGCCCAGACACATAGAAATTGAAATTATCTGACAAGGAATTTAAAGCATTCATCATAAAAAAAAATCTTTATTGAGTAACTACAAATATACTTGAAACACATAAAAATACAAACTCAAAGCAAAGAAATAGAAGCTACAAAGAAAAAGCAAGTGGAAATTCCAGATGTGAAAAATTCCAGTATCCAACATTTAAAGCTCAGTGAATGGGCTCCACAGCAGAGTGAAGTGGTCAGAGGAAAGAATAAGTGAACTTGAAGATAAAACAATTTAGAAATTACCTCATCTGAATAAGAAAAAATACAATGGAAAACAAAATGAATACAGCCTCAAGGACTTGTGAGACAATAACAAAAAGTCTAAAATTCATGTAATCAAGCAGAGCATGATGGAGAGTGCCTGTAATCTCAGCTACTTGGGAGGGTTGCTTGAGACCAGGAGTTTGAGACAGCCTGAACAACAGAGCAAGACCTCATCTCTAAAATATATATATATATATATATATATATATATATATGTTTTTTGAGTTGTAATCTCATTCCATCGCCCAGACTGGAGTGCAGTGGCCACTCCTGGCCACCGCAGCCTCAACCTGCTGGACTCCGGTGATCCTTCTGCCTCAGCCTTCCAAGTAGCTGAAACTACAGCCGTGTGCTACCATGCCCGGCTGATTTTTGATTTATTGTAGAGATGAGGTCTCACCAAGTTGCCCAGGTGGGTCTCGAACCCGCGGGCTCAGGCAATCCACTCAGACTCCCAAATCACGGGATTACAGGCTGAGCCACCAAGCTGGCTTTCAAAAATATTTTTAAATTTAGCTTGATAAGGTGGCACATTGCCTATAGTCCTAGCAGTTTGGGAGACTGAAGCTGGAGGATTTCTTGAGCCCAGGAGTTCATGGCTACAGTGAGCTGTAATCACACCATTACACTCCAACCCAGGTAACAGAGCAAGATTCCATCTCTTAAAAAAAAAAAAGAGGAAGAATAAAATAAAGTAGAATCAAATTTATGTAATCAGAATCCCAGAAGGAGAAGAGAAAGAATGTATGGCTGAAAAGAATATTCAAATAAATACTTTTTTAAAAAATAACTAAAATTTCCCCAAGTGTAGCAAAAGATATAAGCCTACAGGATCAAGAAGCTGAGCTAGTGTCCGATAGGATAAATCCAAGTCGAATCACACCAAGACACATTATAATCAAACTTCTGGAGAACAGAGGTAAAGAAAAAAATCTTGAAAGTAGTCAGTGGGGAAAAACTGATTTAAATGGCAATGGATTTCTCATAAAAAAACCATGGCGACAAGAAGGAAGTGGCACATTATTTTTCAGATGATGAAAAAAAAAAGAACAGCCAACCCAGAATCCTGTACCCAGTGAAAATAACCTTCAAGAATGAAGAGGAAATCAAAACATTCTCAGTGAAGGAAAACTAATAGAATTTGTTGCCAACAGGCCTATCCTAAAAGAATAGCTAAAAGAAGTTTTTGAAACAGAAAGGAAACGATAAAAGAAGGAATTTAAAAACAAGAAGAAAGAGGAGGCAATGCAGAGAGTAAAATTGTGAATAAATATAATAAACTTTCATTCTCTTGAGTTTTGAGGTTATATTTGATAACTGAAACAAAAATTATAATGTCTTATGTAGTATTCATTGTATATAGAAGAAATAATTTAAGACAGAATATTATGAATGAGAAAGACAAAGGGACTTAGATGGCAGTAAGATTTCTGTGCTTCACTCAGACTCGTAAAATGTTCACACTACTAGACTGTAATAAGTTATGAATGCATATTGTAATACCCAGAACAGCCACTAAAAAAGTTTATACAGAGATATACACCAAAAACACTATAGATAAATAAAAAATGGAATTCTAAGAATGTTCAGGTAACTCACAGGAAGGCAAGAAAAATGAAACAAAATAAACAAAGATTAAAATAGCCAATTTAAGACCTAACATGGTAATAATTACCTTAAAGGTAATTATCTAAATAAACTCATTAAAAGAGCTGACAGAGTAGATATAAAAGCATGACCCAACTCAAACACAACAATATAAGTAGGTTGAAAGTAAAGGATGGAAAATGATATATCATGCAACCATTAATCAAAAGAGAAGAGTAACTATATTAACATCAGATAAAGTAGACATAAGAGCAAAGAAAGTTACTTGGACAGAGCAGGGTAAAAGAATCAGGCCAGCACTGTGGCTCACACCTGTAATCCCAGTACTTTGGGAGACCAAGGCAGGAGAATTGCTTGAGCTCAAGACCAGCCTGGGCAATATAGCAAGACCTTGTCTGTACAAAAAAATTTTTTTTTAATTAGCCAGGTGTGGTGCCGCGTGCCTGTAGTCTCAGCTACGAAGGTTGAGGTGGAAAGATCACCTGAGCCCAGAAAGTTGAGGCTGCGGTGAGCCGTGATTGTGCCACTGAACTCTACCCTGTGTGAGAGGGTGAGATCTCGACTGAAAAAAAAAATGAAGGCCAGGCGCGATGGCCCACGCCTATAAGCCTAGCACTTTGGGAGGCAAAGGCCAGCAGATTACTTGAGCCCAGGAGTTCAAGACAAGCCTGAGAAACATGGCAAAACCTTGTCTCTACAAAAAATAAAAAAAAAAAAAAATTAGCCAGACATGGTGGCATGAACCTGTAGTCCCAGCTACTCAGAATGCTGAGGTGGAAGGCTCACCTGAGCCCAGGAAGTTGAGGCTGTTGTGAGCTGTGATTGTCATGATCCTGCCACTACACTCCAGCAGCCTGGGCGACAGTAAGACCCTGACTCAAAAAAAAAAAAAAAAGGTCAATGCATCGAGAAGACATAGCAGTCCTAAATGTGTATGTACCAAACAACAAAACTGCAACATATGTGAAGCAAAAGCTGACAGAACCGAAAGAAGAAAGGGACAAATCTACAATTGTAGTAAGAGACTTCAATATTCTTCTCTAACAATCGATAGAACACCAGACAGAAAATGATCAAGAATGTAGAACCCAACAACACCATCAACCAACATAATCTTTTTAAAATTTCAGTATCTTTAAGAGTGCCATGGGTTTGATTTTGGTTTGTTTTTTTTGAGTCGGGGTCTCTGTCACTCATACGGGAATGCAGTGGCATGATCAGGGCTCACTGCGTTCTCCACCTCCTGGGTTCAGGTGATCCTTCTGCCTTGGCCTCCTGAGTAGCTGGGACTACACTTTTGGTGGGAATGTAAATAGATGCCACCACGCCTGGCTAATATTTTGATTTTTTTTTTTTTTTTTTTTTTGTAGAGAAGAGGTCTCCCTGTGTTGCCTAGGCTGGTCTTAGACTCCTGGGCTCAGGCATTCCTCCCACCTCAGCCTCAAAGTGCTGGGTTTACAAGCGTGAGTCTCTGTGCCTGGCATGGTTTTGGTTACAAGGGTGAATTGTTAAGTGGTGAAATCTGGTCTAATGGTGTACCCATCACTCAAATAGTGTACATTGTACTCAGTAGATAGATTCTTCATCCTTTATTTCCCTCCCACCTTACCCCCTTCTGAGTCTCCAGTGTCCATTATACCATTCTATATGTCTTTTGGACCTATAATTTAGCTCCCATCTGCTTAAGTGAGAACATGCAGTATTTGGTTTTCTGTTTCATCAGTTACTCCACTTAGGAGAAAGCCCTCTATTTCCATCCAAGTTGCTGAACAGGACATTGTTTCATTCTGTTTTGTGGTTGAATAGTGTGTGTGTGTGTGTGTGTGTGTGTGTGTGTGTGTGTGTGTGTGTGTGTATCATTTTCTTCATCTTATCACTTGTTGAACACTTAGGTTGATTCTAAATCTTTGCAATTGTGAATTGTGCTGTGATAAACATACAAGTACAGGTGTCTTCTTTGTATAATGACTTCTTTTCCTTTGGGTAGATAACCAGTAATGGGATTGCTGGTTCAAATGAAGTTTCGCTCTTTGAGAAATCTCCACACTGTTTTTCATAGGTTGTACTAATTTACATTCCCACCAATAGTGAATAAGCATTCCCTTATCACTGCGTCTGCAGCATCTATTGTTTTTTGACTTTTTAATAATGTCCATTGGGGTAAGGTGGTTTTAACTTGCAATTTCCCTGATGATTTGTTATGTTTTTTCATGTTTGTGGACCATTTGTTATCTTCTTTTGAGATATGTCTGTTCATGTTGTTTGCCCACTTTTTTTTTTTTTTTTTTTTTGAGTTGGAGTCTCACTCTGTCGCCCAGACTGGAGAGACTGGAGTGCAGTGGCCGCTCCCAGCCACTACAGCCCCGACCTGCTGGGCTCCGGCGATCCTTCCACCTCAGCCTTCCAAGTAGCTGGAAACTACAGGCGTGTGCTACCACGCCCGGCTAATTTTTGGATTTATTGTGGAGATGAGGTCTCGCCAAGTTGCCCGGGTGGGTCTCGAACCCGCGGGCTCAGGCATTCCACTCGCCTCAGCCTCCCAAGACGCGGGATTACAGGCTGAGCCACCGAGCCCAGCATTTGCCCACTTTTTAATGGGGTTATTTGTTTATTTTCTTGCTGATTTGTTTGAATTTCTTGTAGCTTCTGGATATTAGTCCTTTGCTGGATGTAGTTTGTGAATATTTTCTCCCACTCTGTAGGTTGTCTGTTTACTCTGCTGATTATTTCTTTTGTTATGCAGAAGCTTTTGGTTTAATTAAGTCTCATTTGTTGTTTTTGTCACATTTGTTTTAAGGCATCTTAGAAGTAAATTTTTTGCCTGGGACAGTATCCAGAAGTGTTTTTCCTAGGTTTTCTTCTGGAACTTTATGGTTTGGGGTCTTATATTTGAGTATTTAGTCCATTTTGAGTTACATTTTTTATATAGTGACAGAGAGGAAGAGCGCCAAACACAGAAGTGGGGGCGGCTCCTGGTAGCGGGCCCAAGGGAGGAGGGCTGGGGACAGAGGAGGACTGAGGAGGAGTGAGCGCGCCAGAGGGAGGTGGGGCTGGGACAGGCGTCCACCTGGTAGGACCCACAGGAGGGGCGGGAGTGGCGGGGCCTCCCGTCTCCACCTCAGCGATCCGGCATCCAGAGTGATGGCGGTTGCTTGCACAGCCCCAGTGAAGCGCTGCTTTGGGAAATACATTCAGAAAGTGCCCTAAAGTTTCCCCTCCTGGAAAAACTGAAAAAGCAGGATTTATAACATTAGAATGAGTGAATAATTTGCTAAGATGTCAGAAAATAATAGTAAAAATATAGATGTAAGGCCCCCACCCATAAAAAAAGAGAGGAAAAGTCTGAAATCAATAATTTAAACTGTCACCTTAAAAAATAAAAAAGAGCCGGGCTCGGTGGCTCAGCCTGTAATCCCGCACCTTTGGGAGGCTGAGGCGAGTGGATTGCCTGAGCCCGTGGGTTTGAGACCCACCTGGGCAGCTTGGCAAGACCTCATCTCTACAACAAATCAAAAAATGAGCCAGGCGTGGTAGTGCGCGCCTGTAGTTCCAGCTACTTGGAAGGCTGAGGCAGAAGGATCGCCAGAGCCCAGCAGGTCGAGGCTGCAGTGGCCAGGAGCGGCCACTGCACTCCAACCTGGGCGACAGAGTGAGACTCCAACTCAAAAAAATAAATAAATAAAATAAAAAAGAAGCATCAGCAAGGGTACCTGCGTAATCAAAGCTCAAGGGTCCCTGCATAATCAGAGTTTGTATAACTAACACTGAGTTGTACCCCACATCTTTATAATAAATAAGTAAATGAACAATAAAAATAAAAAAGAGGCAGAATAAACCGAATACAAGCAGAAGGAAGAAAATAAAAGGATAAGAGCAGAAGTCAGTGATATTGGAAACATAAGAATAAAAGAATCAGTGAAATTTTAAAAAACCCAGTTCTTTGAAAAGATTAGTTCAATTACAAACTTGTGGCGATAGCTGTAATTGCCTTAGAGAACTAAAACCTTTTCAATTTTAACAGGCTTTGATACTAAAGTTCTGAGTCTTTATGACACTACTTATATTCTAGCCAGTACAGCATAGTGGTAAAGAATACAGACTCTAGAACCAGACTACCTAGGCTTAAAATGAGTTATTTAGAGCCGGGTTGGGTGGCTCTGCCTGTAATCCCAGCGCTTTGGGAGGCTGAGGTGAGTGGATTGCCTGAGTCCTTGGGTTCGAGACCCGCCTGGGCAACTTGATGAGACCTCATCTCTATAATAAATTAAAAAATTAGCCGGGCATGGTAGCGCGCACCTGTAGTTCCGGCTACTTGGAAGGCTGAGACGGATTGCCGGAGCCCAGCAGGTCGAGGCTGCGGTGGCCAGGAGCGGCCACTGCCCTCCAGTCTGGGTGACAGAGTGAGACTCCAACTCAGAAAAAAAAATGAGTTATTTAGAACAGTGCCTGATATTTTGTGAATGTTAAGCAAATGTTAACTGTTGTTATGTTCATGATCCATTGAAGAAAATTTCTGTTATTCAGTACAGAGTGAATATATAGTTGACTTTGAATAGCACCACAGTTGGGTGTCCCCTCCATCCCCTGCACAATCAAAAATCCATGTATAACTTTTGATTCTCAAAAACTTAACTACTAATAGCCTACTGGTGTCCAGAAGCCTTATCAATAACAAAACAATTGATTAGCACGTATTTTGTAAGTTATGCATTGTATACTATATTCTTACAATAAGGTAAGCTAGAGAAAAGAAAATGTTATTAGAATTATAAGGAAGAGAATATATATTCATTAAGTGAAAGTGGATCATTATAAAAGTCTTCATTCTTGTTGTCTCAGTGTGAATTGAGTAGCCTGATAAGGAGGAGGAAAACAGGGTGTTGGGCTTCCTGTCCCAGGAGTGACAGAAGCAGAAGAAAATCCACATATACTTGGAAATACTTGGAAACGTGCAGCTCAACAACTGTATTATTGCTGCCTTGTTTCTATATTGTACTGTACTTAAAGAAGCTGGGAAGGGATATCAGATGTTCCACTGTTAATCCAGGACTTTCTAATGTACAGTACTGCTTAACTTACATTTTTGGCTGCTTACTAGCAATATTTTTCTTGAACCTAGAGTATCACATTTATAAAACTAAGCAATCTTGTTGTTACACAAACTGTATCTTTTTCTAAGTTTATCCAGCATCAAAAAAACATACCCCTAAATAAAGGCAAAATAAATCTTTTGGGGGGGGAAGTGTTTGTAAATTAGTATCCTTCAAGAATTCCTACAAACCAATGAGAAAAACATTTACAAACCAATGAGAAAAGAGAACAAAGGACATAAACATTCCCTAGAAGGAATAGCATCAAAAAGAATTAAATATGTAGGTATATATTTAGCAAAGAAGGTGTAGACCTGTATTCTGAACACTATAAAACATTGTTGAAAATATTAAAGACCTAAATAAATTGAAAGATACGTTCTTGGATTAGAAGACTTACTGTTCTTAAAATGGCAATACTCCCCAATTGAACTACAGATTCAACACATTCCCCCTCAGAATCCCAGGTAGGATTTTTGCGAAAATTGACAAGCTGATCCTAAAATTTATATGGAAACACAAGGGACCCAGAATAGCTAAAACAATCTTGAAAAATAATAATAAAGTTGGGAGACTCACACTTTCCAGTGTCAAAACTTACTACAAAGCCACAGTAATCAGGACAGTGTGATAATGGCAGAAGGAATAGCCAGAAATCAGTGGAATAGAGTTGAGAGAAGAGAAGTAAACCCTCATAAAAAATAGGCAATTGCTTTTCAGCAAGGGTGTGAAGATATAGAGAAAGAACAGTCTTCTTCAACAAGTGGTGCTGGAATAACTGGATATTCACATGCAGAAGAACGAAGTCAGATCCCCTCCTCTCCCCATACATGCTAATTAATTTAAAATGAATAATAGACCTAAGTATAAGTGCTAAAAATATAAAACTTATAGAAGAAAACATAAGAATAACTCTTCATGACCTTGGAGTAGACCAAGTCTAATTCAAAAAATACAAGTGACTAAAAAATATATATATTGGTGAATGGGACTTCATCAAAATTTAAAACTTCTGTGCTTCAAAGTATTCCATCAAGAAAGTAAAAAGGCAACCCATAGAATGGGAGAGAATATTTGCCAATTATATATCTGATAAGGGACTTCCAGAATATCTAAAGAACTGATACCACTCCTTCAACAATAAAATATGGACAAAAGATGTGTATAAACATTTCTCCAAATAATATTTATAAATGTTCAATAAACAAATGACAATATGCTCAACATCTCTGGCTATCAGAGCAATAAAGATCAAAACCACAGTGAGATACCACTTTATACCCACTCGTATGCCTAAGTTAAAAAAGAATAATGATGACAAATATTGTTGAGTATGTGGAGAAATTGAAACTCTCACATGTTGGTAGAATCGTAAAATGGTACAGTCACATGGAAAAAACAGCCTTTCCTCAGATTTAAAGCATAAGAGTTACCACATGATATGACAGTCCTATTCCCAGATATATATCCAAGGAAAATGAAAATATATATATCCATCAAAAAAATGTGTAATATGATCATAACAGTGTGATTCATAGCCCGAAAGGGGAAACCACCCAAATGCCCATCAACTGATGAATGGATAAACAAAATGTAGTATAGCCATACAATAAATAATATTCAATAAAAAAAGAATACTGATACATGCTACAACATGAATGAAACTTGAAAACATCATACTAAGTAAAAGAAACCAGTCACAAAAAACTTCATTTTGCATTATTCCACTTATATGAAATGTCCAGAATATGAAACTGTATAGAGACAGTACATTAATGGTCACCAACGGTTGAGGGGAGGAGATACTGGCCAGGGATGGCATGTAAGTGTGAGATTTCTTTGAAGTAATGAGAATGTCTTAAAATTAGTCTGTGATGATAGTTGCACAATGCTGTGACTATATCAAAAGTTGCAAATTGTATAATTTAAATGAGTATGAAGGTATATAAATTATATCTTTTTTTTTTCATTGGAGTCTCACTCTGTCGCTCAGGCTGGAGTGCAGTGGCACATTCATAGCCACCACAACCTTGACCTGCTGGGCTCGGGTGATCCTTCCACCTCAGCCTCCCAAGTAACTGGAACCACAGGCATATGGCACCACACCCAACTAATTTTTTGATTTATTGTAGAGATGAGGTCTCACCATGTTGCTCAGACTGGTCTCAAACCCCTAGGCTCAGACAATACTCTTGCCTCCGCCTCCCAAAGTCTGGTATCACAGGTTTGAGCCACTGTGCCTGGTCTATAAATTATATCCTAATAAAACTATTAAAAAGAAAAAATGTTTTCATTCCCTAAGCAGTAATTCTACTTTTAGAAATCTGTCCTAAGGAAATGAATGTATTCATTCATTCCTTCAATATTTATTAAGTGACACTGTTCTAGTGGGCATTCTTTTAGGTGCTAGGGATACAGCAGTGAACGCAATAATCAAATATAATGGCCTGAGGATTTTTTAAAAGAAAGGTTCATAATAACATGAATAATGTAAAAAGCTAGAAGCACCTAAATGGTCCCACAGCAGACAAATAATGCTGTGTTGTAGAATGTTATATACCCATTTAAAATTCAAGTTTTCATAGAGTAACCATTGATGTGAGAAAATTCTACTGTGTAATGTGATATTAAGTGTTCTATATGAAATATTGTACACTGCTGTGAAATTAATATTATTTCTGTAGGTAATAGTGTTGGGTTTTGACTCTAGAGCACACCTTTCTATCAGTTGGTGTCTTTTTTATGTTTTTCTGAGTTTTCTATTTCTCCTACAGTAAGATGCGTTATCTTTATAATGCTAAAAACTATCAACATCCGTTTTCCTGAGTTTCCATTAATACCAAGCGAAAGCTCTGAACTGTTTCAATGCTTGATGTGGGTTTGTTTCCCTTGAGGTTAAGAGAACAAAGCCGTGGGAACATCTGATTTGCTGCTGAATAAAACCGGTATTTTTTTCATAAGCCAATCTGAGTATGGAAATACCTAGTTTAAAAGAAGAAAATGAACAGGAAAAGTATCAACTCTTTATTAGGGACTGCCTTTTGTTCTTTGTGGTATTTTTTGTGTGTTCAAGTCGATTGCATTTTGCTTCTTTCAGTGTCAACCTGTGAACAATTTTTATTACATCAGAGTTATCCTTAGTGAGCACTTATTACGTGCCAGCAGTTTAATGCATTACCATATCCTGTTGTTCTAAGAGACCGCTAGCCACTTATGAGGAAAACATAATCATATCCCTTTCACCAGGTGAACCACTAAGATCACACAGCTGGATTACACCAGAATCAGGACTGCAGGATACAAGTATTCCTGATGCCCAGGCTCATTTTCTCAGCCACTACCGGCTCTGATACTAAGAGGGGAAAACTGTGTTGCCAGAGGGGTTCTTAACCCAGCCCGGGGGTTCAGGCACACACACGCAGACAAAATGAAGCAATATGTGACACAGTCCTAAAGTGTATAGTATGGAAAATTAGGACATGATGGAATGCAGTAAAGTACTTATTGTTGACTGTGAACAGTAACTAAATGAATTCAAAAGAAAACTGAAGATTACAAACGGTCCCAGAATACGTTTATGCCATTGTTTGCTGCTTCTGCTTCTTATAATCCCTGTTCATTTCTCTTTTAATTAATGTTACAAGATTTAAAATGTTCTGTTAAAAGGTAAACACACAGTTGGTATGTGTATTTTGTTTCCTTTTTTAGACTGTTTCTAGTAGCTGAGTGTGTTTTCTGCCTTATTGGTAACCTGAGATGTATTTGGCTAATGACCAACGTGAAAGCATGAGGTGGTCTCTTGTTGAAATCTATTTAACCATCTAATCTTTGATTGTTGCAGGCAACATGGCTGTATGGTATCCAGATAACAGGTTTACTCCTGGTCTGCTTTCTTCAGTTTTTTAATTCCATGATTCTTGGATCATTGCTTATCAGTTTTAACCTTTCAGTATTAATTGCAAGAAAACTTCAGGTAGGACTTTTTTTGTCCCTTATCCAAGTAAACCTAAAAAATAAAAAGTGTGGTTCATTGAGCCTTATTTTCATTCAGCATACAAAGGAAAATTTATGAAGCAATTCCCACTAGAAAGCACAAGTAGTATTGTTTGCTTTTTAAGTGTATGTTGCACCATTCTGTTCCAAGCTTTCTGTTTGTTTGTTTGTTTGTTTGTTTTTGAGTTGGAGTCTCACTCTGTCACCCAGACTGGAGTGCAGTGGCCATGCCCAGCCTCAACCTGCTGGGCTCCGGCGATCCTTCTGCCTCAGCCTTCCAAGTAGCTGGAACTATAGGCACGCGCTACCCCGCCTGGCTAATTTTTGGATTTATTGTAGAGATGAGGGCTCACCAAGTTGCCCAGGCAGATCTCGAACCCGCGGGCTCAGGCAATCCACTCACCTCAGCCTCCCAAAGCACGGGATTACAGGTTGAGCCACCAAGCCCAGCTTGTTTCAAGCTTTCTAAGGTCATAGTCATCCCTTTGTTCTGACAGTTATACTAATTTAGAGAACTGGAAGTTTACTTCAGGGATTAGCCGAAGATGCTTCGTTGACTGTCACTGATTTAAAGTTGCAATAAAAGAGAAAAATTTTTAACTTTTGTGTGTGTGAACTCAAGATTGAGAAGAATCTGTTGCCTGTGTGAAGGTGTTCACCACAGTTGTTCAAGTTGGTGGACACTTTATTGTTTTTCATGTAGTAACACTACTTCCATCCTTTCATAGCATGTTACCTATTTTAAGTGAATTGCAATTAACTCTGTTTTGAAAATTTTCAGGATCCAAATGAATACCTTTAAAAATAATGGGACATTTCCTAGGGTATTGTAAAATATGTTTGAAAACATCAGACTAATCTTTTGCCTTTGCTATATAATTAAACTTCTTACATTCACATGAAATTTGAGTCATTTGTTTTTGCCTTAAATTTTAGCAAAGTCTGTTTTCTTTTATATGTTTTAAATATTTATATGCTATAAACATTTCTACTTTAAGAAGGATAAGTTCTTTTAAGGAAAATTTGTAGTCTTTTGAGTGAGAATTGCTGAGGATAAACTGTAATCAAGATCTTTTTTTTAAACCAGACTTTTAGCTGACTGTTAGAAACAGCAGTTCAGTCTGGGCATGGTGACTCATACCTGTCATCCTAACACTTTGGAAGACTGACATGGAAGGGTCACCTGAGGCCAGGAGTTTGAGACCAGCTTGGGCAACATAGCAAGACCCCCTTCTCTACTAAAAATAAAAATTAAAAAATTAGCCAGACATGGTGCCACATGTCTGTAGTCCTTGCTACTTGGGAGGCAGAGGTGAGAGGATTACTTGAGCCCAGGTGTTTGAGGCTACAGTGAGCTATGATTGCACCACTGTGTTCCAACCTGGATGACAGAGTGAGACCCTGTCTCTACAAAAACAATCAAAAAACATTAGCTCTTATTCATCTTTTTAACCTTAATTGTAAGTGATGTTCATATTTGAACTCCTTAGATGATATTATATTTTTTGATATATAGTTACCTGAAGATTCTGAGAAAACTAGTATATATCAAAGAGCACAATTCATTTTTTCATATTGATAAGTCTTTAATTGGGTTATAGATATGTCTGTGATATATGAATTAATAGATAAATGATGTAATGATTTGTTCAGTCAGCATTTTCTGAGTACCTTCCAAGTGGCAGACCCCAATACTCTGCTGGTGAAGTCCTTGAAAAACAAAAACTCTGTTGCAAAGGTCTTTCAAAAAAAAAAAAAAGACTAGGGCACATTTATTCATCTGATGAAGTTTATTATTAAGGGATTCATTTACTCCTAGAAAATTACAGACATTAAGACAGTGTAACCTCATGAAGATTAGGTTATATTTCCAATTATTTTTCCTTTATATTGTATAATCCAGTGTTTTACATCCTTAAGTAATCTCATTGTCAGTGTTTATGTAGTTATGTTAAAGTTGAAGAATTAAAACACAACTCTTTTAATTTCTAGAAAAATCTGAAAACTGGAAGCTTCCTTAATAGACTTGGGAAACTTTTGTTACATTTATTTGTGGTTTTATGTTTGACACTTTTTCTCAACAACATAATTAAGGTAAGTTAATAAAGTGACATATTTAATGTATTTTTTAATTAACTTTTAGCATTGTAGATAATTTCTGAAACTTTTCATATATATTTTAAGATATATGTGTATATATAGATATATATTTTTTTAGTAGGAATCTCACTTTGTCACCCCAGCTGAAGTGCGGTGGCATGCTCATGGCTACCGCAGCCTCGATCTGCTGGGCTCAGGTGATCCTTCCGCCTTAGCCTTCCAAATAGCTGGAACTACAAGTGTGCACCATCATACCCAGCTAACTGTTTGATTTATTGTAGAGACCAGATCTTGCCAAGTTGCCCAGGCTGATCTTCAAACCCCTGAGCTCAGGCAATCTTCTCACCTCCACCTCCCAAAGTGCTTTATACAGTAAATTAGCATCACTGAAGTTACTAACTTCACTTTAAACAGGCTTTGTTTTAACTTTGTCTTAGTAACAAGGATTGTTTTGTTGATTTTTGTCACTGATTTCTATTCACTCTTCAGCGTGTTCTACCTTAAACTCACTCACCTCTTAAGTTATTAACCTTTTTAGTAGTTCAACTTTAAAAGCATTAAATAAATACTTCTGTAAATTCAAAAACTCTACTTTTTAGGACCATAGTATACACAGTTTTCTATACAATCACTGTTTAGTACACTATGGTACCAAAAAATATGACACGATTTTTATGGAGCTCAGGTGATAAGTAAACGGACTTGCTATCCAGTTCCTGCTAGGAAGGAGTTGGACTCATTTTTCCCTAACATTTAACTAACAACTTAAATTTAATGAGCAGAATAACTCATTTAGAAACTTAGGTATCTAGTTGTTACATGTCCAGCAGATACTTTGCTAAGATTTTTTTTTTTTTTTTTTTTGAGTTGGAGTCTCACTCTGTCGCCCAGACTGGAGTGCAGTGGCCGCTCCCGGCCACCGCAGCCTCGACCTGCTGGGCTCCGGCGATCTCTCCAGCCTTCTAAGTAGCTGGAACTACAGGCGTGCACTACCACACCCGGCTAATTTTTTATTTGTTGTACAGACAAGGTCTCACCAAGTAGCCTGGGTGGGTCTCAAACCCACAGGCTCAGGCAATCCACTCGCCTCAGCCTCTCAAAGTGCTGGAATTACAGGCTGAGCCACCAAGCCTGACCATTTTGCTAAGATTTTTTAAGTGCTCAGTATTTTTACCAGGAACTTTTTTTTTTTTGAGAGCAGGCTTCACCTAAGTGCTTAGACCTTGCTCTCCCCTTTATTTTCATGCTGGAGCAAAGCTACAATGATTTCTTCGGATGATTGTGCCCCTTCTTAGAAAGCTGGGCTCAGAAGAGGAGCCATCTGCAGTGTAGCCGCCTCCTCCTCTGTAAGAGAATGGTGGTTCTGGTCCCTGTCTGTTGACGTTCATAGAAAAAAAAAAAGACTATTCACTCAGTCAGCCACGTTACATACCTTGTTCCAAGTCCTTGTCTCCAGCTGTGTTCTCAAACTCTGTATACTTCATTGCATATCACTTATTTGATTGGAGCGTTCAGCATTTTTGTGGAAGATTAACTGAGAGACATGCAGTTCATCCATTTGCCCTCTTGACATACTCAGTTATCTGTTCTTGGACTAAACCAGCTAGCAGAGAGCTACATCCCTGGACCACCACCTTCTGACTCCCCGTAGAATAACATCTGTGAATTGCACTTGATATTTTTCCAGTGATCTACAATGAGAGGACTTAGAAAAAATAGTCTGAAATGTCTTGCTGTTTTTGCTGTACTCAAGGGAAAAATTTCTCTTGAGTCTCTGTTCTAGGTCTGTCATGCTGTCTTCTGAGCATCTAGTTTGTTTTACTCTTATGACCCTGTGAGTAACATAAATGCATTTATCTCCCTCCTTGCATTTGCTGCTAGAATGCACAAGACCAGATTTGTGGCTCATCTCTAATGAATATATTGTGTGTACTGATCTCAATTCTAGCTTTATATATTTTTTAATCTATCTTCTTTTTTTTTTCTGGTAGAATTTGTTCACCACTTTTATGTCATGGATTTTTTAAGCCATAATTTAAAAATGAAATTGTTAATTAAAATTCTCATCACTGATGATGAGCACTGGCACTTGTCTGTCCACCTCTTAAGGGTCTACTATCTTGAATTGTCTTTGAGTGAATGAGTCTTGCATCAGTGTATCTGCAGATCAAAAGCCCAAAGCCAAACAGGCTTTGTGGGCTGTATCTGTCTGAGGTTTCTGATCATTGTATTGTTGGTTTTCTGGTCTGAAAACTTGTATTCACTGTGCTTCAGCCTTTTCCTTTTCCCAAAAACCAAAAAAGCTCATCTTTCATTACCTATTTTGCATATTTAACTTATGCATAAGATTTTTTTGAATAAGGGATTATGCTAGAAATGGGGGGGGTGGGAGGAGAGGAAGGAGTTTGAAAGTCCCTGCTTTAGAATTCCTCAATTCTGAGAACTACTGTGAACATGTGCTAATTTTATACACACATACACACACTCCTGTGAAATTGGACACTGAATATACATATTCAAGGGGAAATTATCGGGAAACCATGCCCAAGGCACTAAACAGAATTTTCTCTCTCCCCAATAGAAAATTCTTAACCTGAAGTCAGATGAGCACATATTTAAATTTCTGAAGGCAAAATTTGGGCTTGGAGCAACAAGGTATGGCTGAATTGAAGATCTGTGTTTGCCGTTTTATATCGAGTCAGCAGAGACTTTAAAACTTAAGTTGCCGTAGTGCCTTCAACTATTCGTGACAGACTCACTTTGAGGAAATATATAATGTAGTTTCCTTGCCTTGTATTGAATTTAATACTTTGCTTTCCATTTGTTCCCTAGGGATTTTGATGCAAATCTCTATCTGTGTGAAGAAGCTTTTGGTCTCCTGCCTTTTAATACATTTGAAAGGCTTTCCGATACTCTGCTTTTTTATGCTTACGTGTTTGTTCTGTTCATCACAGTGATTGCAGCATTAGTTGTTGCCTTTCAAAATCTCAGGTATGGCATATTTCAGAAGTCTAAAGCTCTACTTTTATGAACTCTTTCTATGTTGCAGAAAAATTGCTAACTGAAAATCAAAATACCAGATGCAGAACAGAGTAGGGGTATTCATCTTAAACGGAGGACATACCTTAGTTTAGAGTGAACTCCCACTCTCAATAATTCAGAGACAACAAAGAGTAACGGTCACAGTGCAAACTAGTCTGGGTTTAAGTCGTGGCTTGCATACTTGGAAGCAAAGTGATCTTTGAGCCAATTATGTAATCTCAGTATTTATATGTCCTTATCTGTAGAATGGGAATACTAAGAGTACTTACTCTATAGGATTTTGTGAAAAATAAATAAGTCAAAACAACATACATTTTTTTTTTAATTGGAGTCTCACTCTGTCGCCCAGACTGAAGTGCAGTGGCATGCTCCCGGCCACCGCAGCCTCAGCCTGCTGGGCTCCAGCGATCCTTCCACCTCAGCCTTCCAAGTAGCCGGAACTACAGGCGCGTACTACCACGCCTGGCTAATTTTTGACTTATTGTAGAGACAAGGTCTCGCCCACTTGTCCGGGCTGGTCTCAAACCCACAGGCTCAGGAAATCCGTTCACCTCAGCCTCCCAAAGTGCTGGGATTACAAGCTGAGCCACTGAGCCCAGCCCATAAAATACTTGAAGTAGTGTCTTGTGCCTAGAATATTTTATAAATGTAAGCTATCATTAGTTAGTATTATTTTTACTGTTGACTCATAAGTCTCTTTTTTGTTCCCATTATTGGTATTCTGTGTTTTTCTGCCTTCTTTCTCTAGCTACTTTAAAAAAAATTTCTCGTGAAATATCAAGAGTTAATTATTGTTCATTTTTGCTTTTGCCTTTTGTTTCAGGACTCAAAGTTGGAGTGTACCCTAATTACTAGTATCCACTAAAAGTTTTAAATAACTGCCAGTTCTTTTAAACTTAGTATGTCTATTAATCTAAAAGAAAACATCAAGGAGTATAAAGCCTTTTTAGAAACTTGTACAACACCTACCTATCAAGCTGGTGGGGATTTGCGTTTACTATGTATATTAAATGGAAAGAAAATTAAACATGAGAAGTTGAAGCTACTTTCCGTTGTGAAAATTTAATGAAGCTGACAAGGAAGCCCTTGTTCTGTATAGCTACCTTGCCAGTTAAGGTGCTGGTGAACTGTGACTCACAGCCACAAGGGCTGCATTAAAATGAGTCCAGATCAGTTGAGATGCTTTATGATTATTGAGAATGAAGCAACATTGAACCATGAAAATATTTCACTGACTATAAACTATTTTAGTATCTTTCAGAAGTGTTCTTTTTTTCTACCTCACCCAAGATAAAATTTAGCCCTGTGAAAATGGATGGAAATTATTCTAGGCAGTGTAACTTAATATTATTCCAGACAGACCAAGTGTCAACAGGATGCTAGACCACATGCAAAGCAGGAAGTTTAGTTGGCCTGCGGTGTCTTTGTGAAAGTGTCTGCCATGCTCAGTGTGAACCCATGACCCGTCTTTCAAGCTGACTTGGTGTATGGTCACAGCCAAAGGCTTTAGAGCATCCTCATCCCCCAGATCGGGATCTTAGGACTTTATGAGAAGAAAAGCACTGCATTAAGGTAGCTAAAGAATCAAACTCAGTCACATGTCGCTTAACAATGAGAACGTGTTCTGAGAAGTGACTTTCTAGCCGATTTTGTCATTGTGTGAACAGCATAAAGAGCACTTACACAAACCTAGCTTGCATCGCCTGCTGCACACCTAAGCTATATGCTGTAGTCTGTTATTCCTAGGCTACAAACCTGTATAGCATGTTACTGTACTGAATGCTGTAGACAGTTGAAATACAGTGGTCCATATTTATGTATCAAACATATCTAAATATAGAAAAGGTACAGTAAAAATATATAAAGATTGAAAAATAAAAGATACACCTACATAGGGCACTTACCAGGAATGGAGCTTACAGGACATATCTAAATATAGAAAAGGTACAGTAAAAATATGATATAAAGATTGAAAAATAAAAGATACACCTACATAGGGCACTTACTAGGAGTGGAGCCTACAGGACTGGAAGTTCTGAGTGAGTCAGTGAGTAAATGTGAAGGCCTGGGACGTTACTGTATAGTATTATAGACTTCATAAACACTGTGCACTTAGGATATACTACATTTATTTTTAAAATAAAGTAATTGGGCTATGACATTATGAATGAGATTGAGTATGTTCAGGGTGCCGTAGACAGGCTGTTTTGTTACAACAACGATGATGTCACTGGGTAATAGGAATTTTTCAGCACCATTATGGGACCAGTGTCGTATACATGGTCCTTCATTGACTAAATTGTCCTTATGAGGCACATGGCTGTATCTTAATATGAATTAACTTTAAGTAACTTGAAGGGTATCTTATCAGTGCCAAGTATTTAAGTTATTTCTGCAGTTTTAATACTAGGAAGGATGATACTATCACATTTATACAACACATCTGCATTAGTGTGAAGGATAGATCAAAAAGGCACTGTGTTCTATATAGATGGGATTAATAAAAGACTTCCCCTTGCCTAGGGTACAGGAGAAGTATTGCAGAATTCTCCCAGGTACCAAGGGAAGATAAGTGCATATGTTCTCCTTGTCTGGAGTAACCTTTTAGTATCATTATGGAAGCCAGTGTTTGAGTTGTAGTATTTAACATTTAAGTAAAGATTACCACCAATGGTGAAAACTGCCTTAGAGTACCACTTTATTTTATTTATTTATTTATTTATTTATTTTGAGTTGGAGTCTCACTCTGTCGCCCAGACTGGAGTGCAGTGGCCGCTCCCGGCCACCGCAGCCTCGACCTGCTGGGCTCCAGCAATCCTTCCGCCTCAGGCTTCCAAGGAGCTGGAAGTGCAGGCACGCGCTACCACGCCCAGCTAATTTTTTGATTTATTGTAGAAATGAGGTCTCGTCTGCCCAGGCGCATCTCGAACCCGCGGGCTCAGGCAATCCACTCACCTCAGCCTCCCAAGGCACGGGATTACAGGCTGAGCCACCGAGCCCAGCTTAGAGTATCATTTTAAACTTCCTATGTATCCATGATAGTGAGAAGAGAATTTTTAGGAAATAAAATTATCCAGTTACAAAGAGAAGCAGCAAGCATATTCCTTTCTGTTGAATGTGCATGAAGGATCAGTAAGGCCTTTATGAAAGTATTATTTTTATCTTAAACTGGCAGCCCTCACTGTCGTTGCCTTTTCCGCTCAACAGCAAATTGCACAACATCTAAACTCATTCATCAATCTTAACATCACTAAGGTGGAGACCACCAGTATGTACTTCCCACTGTGATGCAATATGGAGTATAGCAGTCCCTTTTTCATGGGGAATATGTTTCAATACCCTCCAGTGGGTGTGTGAAACCCTGTATGTACTAAGTGTTTTTTTTAATGCATGCATAGCTATGATAAAATTTAACTTATAAATTAGGCACAATAGGAGGTTAGCAACAATAATAATAAAATCAAACAGTTATAACAATATGCCAGCATCACTACTGTGCTTTGGAGCCATTCTTAAGTAAAATAAGGGCTACCTGAATACAAGCAATACCAGGACAGATGATCTGATGAACAAGACAGCTACTAAGTGACTAATGAGTGGGTAGTATATGAAGCATGGATACGCAGGGGAAAGGGATGATTTGCCTCTTAGGTGGGACAGAGAGAGACAGTGAGAGACTTCCTCATATAACTCTAAGAGTAAGTAGCGCAATTCAAAACTATGAATTGTTTATTTCTGGAACTTCCCATTTAATATTTTCGGACAGCAGTTCCCACAGTTGCTGAAACTAAAAGCAAAACCACGGATAAGAGAAGACTCCTGTACACTGTAACCCTGTGAAGTGTTCTTGCAAAAAAAAAAAAAAAATTTGAACTCGACACTTGACTCTAATAGACTCCAACACCTAATTGCAAGTTTACAAGAAACATTGGAATGGGGAAGTGTGCTTGCTAAACATCACTTTTTCTCATCTAGAAATGCTATATTCAGAAGATGGGAGGAGTTACAGGACAAATGCTACATTTTCTTCAACAAATAAGTGGCCTTTTAAAAAAAGGGAGGGGTTTTTATAGATCAAAAAATATTTAAAGAGATGCATGTCAGTGAAGTGCAGTGTGCATTCTTTAGCTCCTGATTCAAAGATACCACTTGAAATAAACAGTTGCTACAAACAGGGAGGATAAAGCTTGAACTGGGTATTCGATTTTATTAAAGAATGCGTTTTATTGGGTGTAATACCTTTAATGTAGTTTTATTTGATAAAGGTCATATGTTAGGCCTACAGCACAAAGTGTTGGTGGGCTAAAAATGCAATTTGGGTTCATGAAAGAACTGTATTCCATATTTATGGATATATCTTTGCTTTTACTTATTTGCAGAAATTTATATAAAGTATTGGTAATACTTCATTGATTTCAAAAAAGTTTTTTTGCTATTCTCTTTTCACTTAAAGAATTGAAGCACTTTAATTTTTTGCTTAAATTAAGAGCATCTGTGAAATGCGAGTTTTTCTTTTTTTTTTTTTTTTTTTTTTTGAGTTGGAGTCTCACTCCGTTGCCCAGACTGGAGTGCAGTGGCCGCTCCCGGCCACCGCAGCCTCGACCCGCTGGGCTCCGGCGATCCTTCCGCCTCAGCCTTCCGAGTAGCCGGAATTACAGGCATGCGCTACCACGCCAGGCTGATTTTTTGATTTATTGTAGAGATGAGGTCTCGCTGCCCAGGCGGGTCTCGAACCCGCGGGCTCAGGCCATCCACTCACCTCAGCCTCCCAAAGGCGCGGGATTGCAGGCTGAGTCACCGAGCCCGGCTCGAGTTTTTCTAATTGCTGACACATTTATACTATGACACTTGTAGTCTTATAAATTAAAGTTGATCAATGCTAATTCATTTCATCTTAGGGAAATAATTTATTTCCGAATATGTAATAGGATGTGTTTCTTACAGTTTTTTAAAAAATTAAATTAAAATCATGTCTCTGGCTTAAATTTTATATGTTTGCTATTTTGTGCAGTGATTCTACAAATCAACAATCCGTGCGTAAAATGGGAAAAGGCACAATTGACTTGAAACCAGAAACTGCCTACAACTTAATACATACCATTCTGTTTGGATTCTTGGCTTTGAGTACAATGAGGTATTTTTGCCTTATGTGTTTGTTTGATTGATTTTTCAGTTTGACCACTCCTGATGTTATTTAGCAACATAATTTGGAAACTGACAGTCATCTCCATTAATTATTATGGTTCCCATAAAATTGTCCTTACTATCTTCTCCCAATATAAAATATTATTTCTAGTCAGTTTTTCCCTGATTACAAGCATTCCTTTATGTTTTTTTTACATGATCTCAAAAGGCAATGGAATTAATAAACAACCCTTTGGCAAATGGTTTCTGCATCGTTTTAAGTAAGATTTTTCTGTCACAAACTGGAAAGTTTCCTTTACAGATATTTCAGAATCCAGGTTTATACACAACTAGTACTTGCTGACTTTTGCCGATTTCTTTTCTTACAGAATGAAGTATCTCTGGACGTCACACATGTGTGTGTTTGCATCATTTGGCTTATGTAGCCCCGAAATATGGGAGTTACTTCTGAAATCAGTCCATCTTTGTAACCCCAAAAGGGTCAGTGCTGGCTCTTTCTCCATTTACTTTTCATGACTTTTAGTATTTCTTTCATACCAATTCTTTTTTTTTTTAGTAGTCACCTAAACATCAGTCAGATAAAATTGAATTATTTTTAAAATTTTTATTTTTTAAAATAATGTGTTTTTCCCAGACTGAGAGATATGTTCATTATATAGAATTGGAAATACAAAAAAAAAGCACTCAGTAGGAGATTTAAAATCACCAACAATCCCCTTATCCAGAATTATAGCTGTTATTATTATGTTTTCGTAAAAGTAGTTATTGATAAGAGTATGATAATGTTCATTAGCCTTTAGATGCAAAGTTGAATTGGTCTGCCCTATTAATTCACCAGATGGCAATATGGTAGATGCTACAAATGTATTATGAATGATTAGAACCTTTATATTTTTGCATATTGTAGACTTATAGACCGTTAAATTCCTTTTGTTGTTTTTTTAAAGGCATATATTTTAAAAGCAAAACTGTAAGGCAAAAGTATTCCAAAAAGCTGGGCGCGCTGGCATGTATATGTAGTTCCAGCTACTTAGGAGGCTGAGACTGGAAAATCACTTGAGTCCAGGAGTTCAAGACCAGCCCGAGCAACATAGCAAGACCCCTGATTCTTAAAAAAAAAAAGTGTTGAAAATACTTGTAATCTAAATAGTGTCTTTCTTATATAGATATCTATAATGCGGTATTCGGTACCGATATTAATACTGCTGTATCTGTGCTATAAGGTAAGACTGATTTTTCTCATTCTTTAATCTATTTAGCAGACTAATTGCTTTAACTCAGTATCTTTTATGTGTTATTTGGCACATAGACTGGTTTGTGGAGATTATAAATATTCCCTTAGCTTCTTATTGCAGTTGGCATTGATAGGAAAACTGATCTGTCCCCCAATTAGTTTTAGCAAATAAAAACCTAGCAAAAACTACTGTAACATTTAGTCATTCTAATCAACTCTTACTATTCAGCTAATACAAATTCAGAATATAAGATATTTTCAGATCTATTTTGAAATGAAAGTAGAAAAATTATTTTCCTTTGTTACCTAATTTATTAAAGTAAGATATTTTTTAATGTATCTTACTTTAAGCTCGTATTTTATTAGATGCTTATCTTCATAAGAGAACTGAAAATGTAAATAATATAGTCTAAGAAGGTTTTTTTTCTGTTCTTCAGTTTCAACAGGAAATAGTGGAGTTCTTCATATTCTCAGTTGATTAATTTCTGAAACAACATTAGCTATGCTTCAGTTCTGAGAATTTTCTGTCATATACAATGATCATTGATCAAGCTGACTGCTTTGGGACTCTTTGTCACATTTTTTAAATTTAGAGGCTTGAATTATCACCTAGGCAGGTGGCACAGATTGTTTTATCAGTTAGGCTCTTGTCCCTCCTTTTAAACAGAACTTACATATTTTTTAAGTTTAGATTTTTTTTTTTAATTTTATTTTAAGTTAGAATAATGAATTTCAGACTCTACTGTGTCGACCCCCTGGTTTGGAAGGGTAATTAAAGGTGGGGGTAGGGGTCTTCACCCGCAGAAAATCAGGTACAGCAGCTCAGCTTTTGACTTTATTTGCTTATATTTTCATGTAAGTTTTTGTGAACCCAAAGGTTTTAGACTACAAAAGGTATATTTGATAAATACTGTATTGTATTTCAAAAAATTATGTTCTATCTTGTTTTTGTTTATCAAAACATTCACTATTATGGGCAGAGCTCTGTGCTAACTCCTAGATATTGAAAAACACATATATTTCTACCTTCCTGCCTCTGGGAATTTTATCCTTCTAATGTAAATAAGTGAAACTTATCAAAAACATCTGGAAGGCAAAAGTTAAGGATTAAACATAGGATAAGTTCATGAGGAATTGGGTAACTTTGCCTTTACACAATGATTTTGAGGATTAAAACACCCTCCTCACAGAAAAGATACAGTTCATCATTGTTCCTGTCTCACCAGTGAAAATGTATGCAAATGATAGCAATCTTTTCCACTGTCTGTGTGTGTGTGTAGGCTGTTATATTATGTCTCAGCTATTTATTGAGATTTTGTTGATTTTTTTAAAGCTATTTGAGAGCCGGGCTCGGTGGCTCAGCCTGTAAACCCACGCTTTGGGAGGCTGAGGTGAGTGAATTGCCTGAGCCCATGGGTTCGAGACCCACCTGGGCAACTTGGCAAGACCTCATCTCTACAATAAAAGTCAAAAATTGGCCGGGCGTGGTAGCGTGCGCCTGTAGTTCCAGCTACTTGGAAGGCTGAGGCGGAAGGATTGCCGGAGCCCAGCAGGTCGAGGCTGCGGTGGCCGGGAGCGGCCACTGCACTCCAGTCTGGGCGACAGAGTGAGACTCCGACTCAAAAAAAAAAAGGACTTAAGTCTCTTGTTCTTAATCAAACTGAGGACGGACATTGTAGAAGAAATAAGCTATGCTATAGAGCATTGCCTCTTAAAGTGTGGTCTGAGACAGGCAACATCAGCATCCTCTGGGAACTTGTTAGAAATACAGATGTTAGCTGGGCTCGGTGGCTCAGCCTGTAATCCCAACACTTTAGGAGGCCGAAGCGAGTGGATTGCCTGAGCCCGCGGGTTCAAGACCAGCCCAGGCAACTTGGCGAGACTTCGTCTCTACAATAAATTAATTTTTTTAAAAAAGAAAGGGATACAGATGTTTAGGTCCCACTCCAGATCTACTGAATCAGAAACTCTGAGGTCAGAGTCCAGAAATGTATTTTAACCAGCCCTCTGGGTGATGCTGGTATACCATGATATTCAATAGGGTTTCTCAGCAGTGGCACTATTGACATTATGACCAGATAATTCTTTATCCTAGGGAACTGTCCTGTGCGCTGTAAGATGTTTAGCAACATCCTTGCCTTCTCCTCACTAGATACCAGTGAGCACCTTTCCCCTAGTTGTGACAACCACAAATGTCTCCACACATCCCCTGGGGCAAGGGTGAGGATAAAGTCTCTCCTCTTACTCCACTGCTGTAGAAGAACCAGTGATAGCACTGGAAAAGCCATTGTTGTCAGGAAATCCTTGCAGATTTTCCCTAAGAGAATTAGTATAGTAAAGAATCCTTCAAGATTTTTGGTCTCATCACTCTTGGTATAGGACTTTAGGAGAAATCCCAGGGCACTCATTTTTCACTGTATAAAGTAGGTTAGATATTTTACTCCTCAAAACTTGCAAAGTGTAAGATCACGGGGAAAATAAAAATGTAATGTTTATTAGGGATTACCCTGAAACTGAATCTGTTTTCCAACTATTACAGATTTATCTGTAAGAGATGTGAATTCATGTATTTCAAAGCCTGACTTGGGTTTTACATCACAATTGAAATTAGGGTTTCCCGGGCTTGGTGGCTCAGCCTGTAATCCCAGCACTTTGGGAGGCCAAGGCGAGTGGATTGCCTGAGCCCATGGGTTCGAGACCCACCCGGGCAACTTGGTGAGACCTCGTCTCTACAATAAATAAAAAATTAGCCAGGCATAGTAGCACCTGCCTGTAGTTCCGGCTACTTGGAAGGCTGAGGCAGAAGGATCGCTGGAGCCCAGCAGGTTGAGGCTGCAGCCCAGAGTGACACTGTACTCTAGTCTGGGCAACAGAGTGAGACTCCAAACTCAAAAGGAAAAAAAAGAAATTAGGGTTTCAGAATTTATTGTTTATAATGCCAGTTGTACTATATCTCTCTTTAGGTTAATCCTATTAAAAGGGAAAAAGAGCTGGGCTTGGTGGCTCAGCCTGTAATGCCCCGCCTTTGGGAGGCTGAGGTGAGTGGATTGCCTGAGCCCGCGGGTTTGAGACCCACCTGGGCAACTTGGCGAGACCTCACCTCTACAATAAATCAAAATGAGCCGGGCGTGGTAGCGCGCGCCTGTAGTTCCAGCTACTTGAAAGGCTGAGGCAGAAGGATTGCTAGAGCCCAACAGGTTGAGGCTGCGGTGGCCGGGAGCGGCCACTGCACTCCAGTCTGGGTGACAGTGAGAATCCAACTCAAAAAAAAGGGAAAAAGCATGTGCTAGTCTCCACTCTGAAACCAAGAATTTGATAAAATTATTACTCTGATCAACTTATTTGGGTTTCTGAAATCCCATATAAACTACTGGTAATTGGTAAAAACAGCATTTAGTTAATTAAATCCAATACTTATTTTCACATTGTTTAAGAGATTTGCCATAAAACTCTCACTAGATTTTAACACTATCAGAATTAATAACAGCAACTTTCAAACTAGAAAAATATCTAATATACATTGAGTTCACAGATTTCAAATGTTTTATTCTAAGCATTTCACTAAAAAGTTGATATTCTATGGATTATCAAATTAAGAGGAAAAATGTACAATTGAAATATTACAAAGGTATCATTTAATCAGTAATGTTTTACTACATCTCTTCCAAAAACTAGAACCAGAAGTGCTGACACCTGATTTTCCATCACCAGCAAATTTCCTGACTCACCACCCAGGAGACAAGATTTGAATGAGCAGTAAAAGTGGCCAAAGATGAAATGACAAAAAAAGTGATAGGGCTAAAACAGCCATAGACCAATCAGGTGCTTACTTTGGTTCTACTTAGTGGTTCTTAAATAAAAGCATTATGTTTTCTACACCTGTGAAACATAGATACATTGTCATTGGTCTTCTGTGCCAATATGTGAAGTGAGTTCTGCTTGAACCTTAGGGTGTATATTGATGCGACCAAGTGTTTTAGTCATTTGAGAAAACAGTTGCTAAGATATAATTGACTGCTAAATTAAATAGACTTATATTAGATAAGTGGTGAATTCAGAGTGTAATTTTTATAGTGTATGTGCCTAATCTTAAGTAACTCAAGTCAACCAGGAGGCACCAATGGCTGTAAATACAGCCAGCTGTACCAGATTTTCCTAGAGAGTCCTACATTCAGATGGTCTTCTTTCCCATCGTAGCAGTAATTATATTAATATTTGTCAAGCCATTCAACCATATTTCTAGTACAAAAAATGCAATCATGATATTATGAAATGAAAAGGTGTCTGGATTTGCAGCCATGGTCCAAATCATGGCTCTGCGCAGTGCCTGGTTGAGTTGGGTACCTCTGTGGCCATGGTTTTCCTACTTGTAAGTGTAAAATGAATCTCAGTGGTGATGTGCCTGTCACATCATCTGTCTCCTGGGCTATTGAGAGGTTAAAATGAGATTCGTACTTAAAAGCGTTCTGCAGCTATAAAAGGGTGCTATCTTCCACAGGGCACATTCTACGTAAGGGTAAATTGCATGGTATTAATTAGTCACGTGTTCCGAATAGACTGTGAGCTTTCTCATGGTTGGCATTCTTGTCATATTAAAAGTGTTTTACTAGATATTAACACCACATACAATAGCATTTCTATTAGAGTAAAACAAAAGCTCTTTTTTCAGAAAGCTGGCAGTACCTCTAATCCTAATTAGCTTCACCTCAAGATAATTTCAGAAACTTTTCTCAGGCTTCAGCTCTCTCATGCTAGGAGGGTTGATTGCAGAGATGAAGTAATTCTGTATTCTGGTTGCCATGTTTATTTAGTTCACAAATAATATGCAGTTTCTCTTTTTTTTATTTTATTTAATCTTAGTCATAGTTTGTGGGCATGGGGGATTTTGTTTTTGTTTTGTTTTGTTTTTAATTTCAGTTCTGGCCAGGAATGATGGATGAACTCTCCGAGTTGAGAGAATTCTATGATCCAGATACAGTGGAGCTGATGAACTGGATTAAGTAAGAAGATTTTTTTTTTAACCTTTAAAATTTTAAGTGCCTTTTAAGAGTCACTATAGACCATATTTGCTTTTGGGGCATTTTTTGTTTGTGTGTTTCTGAATCTATTTGTGAAGAAATAGTCATACTTCTTAAATTTTTCTTTAAAACTCTGTGTTTGAAAATAACTTTTTTCCATTCAAGAACTATCCTCTCCAACTGTATCCCATGAAAAAAGGAAATACCCACTTGGGGAGGAAAACAATCCAGGAATGAGTTTCAAGCCACTAACAGAAGTGGCAATAACATTTATCATCTGTGTTAAAACTTATAATTTTATACTCCCTGCCAATTTTATCTTTATTGTTTTCATCTTAATATCATTTAAATTTTCTATTAACGCTGACACTTGAAAGTATTCCTTCTTTGTTAATTATTTTTAAATTACACTGTAAACTCCAGATAATTAGACTCACATACTAGCTTATTGCAGATTTCATTTTAACTAATAATATTGCTGAAGCCTAGGACTGGAGAAAAGTTTGAATACAAAAATTGAAGCTTTTCCTCTCTTGAACTTCATAATGCTTTAGCACCATATTGGTTCTTCTTTTTGCCTGCTCTTTGTTGCCTTACCTCAGCATTCAGCATCAGAATGAAATTTGTGTATTTCAGAGCTTTGTTAATGAAACCTGCCTCCCACCAACAAAAATAAACCTTTCTACCCAGAGCAGCGTTCCCAGGCCCAGTTGCACTATGTTTCTCTACTTTATAACAAAAATGCAACAGTGTAATTATTCACACATAAATAGATGTTGCAAATCTTGTGTGGCATATTCTGAAAGCATTGGCTGTATTGTCTCTATCACTTAGAATTTTAGTAGTTGTATTGGCACTTGTTTGTGACTAATGTTTACTAACCAGTACAGTTTAGCACCACTTGTGTATTAAGAGATGGTAAATATTTGATAGCTCAGGTCTCCTGAGTGCAGTGCATGGATTTTATAGAGATTTATGTCTAAAATATACATGTGGCTTTGATCCCAATGTTGGACTGGGTTTGACTAGATGCAATGAGTATAATTTTCACATATTTCTAGGGCTGAGAGTACTAAGCAGTGCTTTGTCTTTATGTGTTCAATTTTAAGTCATGGAAGACAATTATAGAGTAAGTAATTCCTTCAGTATTTATTACATATGGGAAGAGTTGTTCGTATAAGGAAAGCTATTTTTGCATTAACTGTAGTCGACTGGAAATTTATGACATTGTACATCTGAAGGTGAGGCTTATATTTCCTATTTTTAAGATTATACTGTTGGCCAGGCTCGGTGGCTCAGCCTGTAACCCAGCGCTCTGGGAGGCCGAGGTGAGTGGATGGCCTGAGCCCGCGGGTTCGAGACCCGCCTGGGCAACTTGGCGAGACCTCATCTCTACAATAAATCAAAAATTAGCCGGGCGTGGTAGTGCGTGCCTGTAATTCCAGCTACTTGGAAGGCTGAGGCGGAAGGATTGCCAGAGCCCAGTAGGTGAGGCTGCGGTGGCCGGGAACGACCACTGCACTCCAGTCTGGCCGACAGAGTGAGACTCCAACGCAAAAAAAAAAAAAAAAAGAGAGAGATTATTTTGTTGAAATTAATGCTGTAGGACACCCACTTTCTGGTAACATTCTGAAGTTGGTGGATCTTCCAGACCTACATGGATTAGCATTGCAAGCAACCCATTCCCACTCCTCAGTCATTTAGGATTAATTATAGTCTTAACATGTATTCTAGTAGAGCTCCAGGTTATCTTTGGCTGTTTCAAGCTGGATGTACTTACTTAGTGCCTTTATTTTCATGCTTTTCCTCACAGAAAATCAAAGTAACATTTCTGGCTTTGCAAAATTGTGGTTGAGAGATTCTTTCAGGCATGAAGAAAGTAGTGCCTTAGTCTGTTAGACCTCTCATTTAGGGACATTGTCTTTGTTCCTGACAGTCTCCTTTTACTAATACTGTTTTCTTCCTAGTGCCGAAAGAGATACTCCTGACTTTTTTTTTTTAATTCTCAGCAACTGAAGGATTGGTATTGTTGCAAAAAATTTGTTTCATTGTGATCTAATCTTGCCTGTTTTCCCCTAAAATTCTTCAAATCTGAATTATCTTTTTTTAAATATAGCTGCTTGGCATGTTTGCGAAATAAGCTTAAGTGATGATGAATGTATGCCAAAATAGGGTCTATTTAGACTTAAAATATGTTTGTTTAAATAAACATTTAAATTAGCTCTGGTCGAGCCGGGCTCGGTGGCTCAGCCTATAATCCCACGCCTTTGGGAGGCTGAGGTGAGTGGATTGCCTAAGCCCGCGGGTTCGAGACCCGCCTGGGCAGCGAGACCTCATCTCTCCAATAAATCAAAAAAATCAGCCGGGTGTGGTAGCGCATGCCTGTAATTCCAGCTACTTGGAAGGCTGAGGCGGAAGGATCGCCGGAGCCCAGCTGGTCGAGGCTGCGGTGGCCGGGAGCGGCCACTGCACTCCAGTCTGGGCGACAGAGTGAGACTCCAACTCAAAAAAAAAAAAAAAAATTAGCTCTGGTCTACAGGCTTCTATTCCAAACATAAGTGAATGTACTTAATATTCTTTTAACTTCCTCTGATTTCTTCTGGTTTTGAAATCTCAAATATGACCCTCAACGTCCACGTCACTGCTTTGATTAGTCACACAGTATCCATGATATTAGTAGGTACGAGTTGTACTGGAGAAAAGGCTGTGCCCTAAGTATACATGGGGCATATCTGAAAGCAGCACCCAGACATCTGGCTGGGAGGCAGCAGAGTTTATGAGGGATGCCTTAGTCCTCCCCATCCTGTCTTCCTGTCTGCACTGTATTCAGACAGGCGGAGCGGGCACACTCAGATGTTGCCCCCCATCAGTGCAGTCGTGACAGCATCTATTGGGGCAGGGCGCAGCCTCCGCTACAGAATGGCTGCCCTTGGGATGTGCCAGAACTAGAGAAAAAGTGACCTGCAGAAACTCTGAGGATACCTCAAGAGTCCTACATTTCGGCACAGGGTGACTCTTATGTAAAGTGTCAAGAAGAAGCTTCTCCATCATCTTCCAGTCTCTGCTTTGTGTACATGAAGCCAGGTAAACCATGCCCCTGTGGTCAGCTGTGTGCTTTCATGTAGAGACTTGGATTTTCCATGTACTCTGTGAGGGCTTCTCTGCTTTGGGGGTAAATTGAAAAATGCTATTGCCTCAGTGGGAGTTAGTTATTTTCTTTTCTATTTGAGGGCCCTGGTTATGACGTTTTATAGGCTAAAAAGATATCCTCAAGGGATAATAAAGGGCATTACTTCAGGATAACACTTATTAATATGAGAGGGATCATACCAAAGAGGTTGGATTTCTGTGAAAACATTTAAAGTCTTAGTACGTGTGAATTTGTGTACGTACTAATACAATTCAACAGATATTATTGAGCGGCAACTGTATATATATGGGACACTGCATTAAACGTGTAAATGTCAGGGAGCAATTCATTATAACTGCCTCCTCATTAAACGTTGGACTGCATCTCAGCACTGTTGTCTTCTTTTCTTTCATATGCCTACTCTTGACTCTATTTTACGATTTCCAAGCCGAACTTGGTGGCTCAGCCTGTAATCCCGCGCCTTTGGGAGGCTGAGGTGAGTGGATTGCCTGAGCACGTGGGTTCGAGACCCGCCTGGGCAGGCGAGACCTCATCTCTACAATAAATCAAAAATCAGCCGGGCGTGGTAGCGCATGCCTGTAATTCCGGCTACTCGGAAGGCTGAGGCGGAAGGATCGCCAGAGCCCAGCAGGTCGAGGCTGCGGTGGCCGGGAGCGGCCACTGCACTCCAGTCTGGGCGACAGAGTGAGACTCCAACTCAGAAAAAAATTTAAAAAAATTTCCAGAGGCCTAACAGGTTTAGTGGAAAATTTTTTTGAGAGTTCTAATTTTTAGTAATAGAAAATGTTTTATACTTTCCTATCTTGACTTCCTTAAAGACGTGGAGATTTAAGTATAAAGCCAGGCCAGGCTCGGTGGCTCAGCCTGTAATCCCAGCGCTTTGGGAGGCTGAGGTGAGCGAATTGCCTGAGCCCGAGGGTTCGAGACCTCATCTCTACAATAAATAAAAAATCAGCCGGGCGTGGTAGTGCGCGCCTGTAGTTCCAGCTACTCGGAAGGCTGAGGCGGAAGGATCGCCAGAGCCCAGCAGGTTGAGGCTGCGGTGGCCGCAATCCAGGCTGGGCGACGGAGTGAGACTCCAGCTCAAAAAAAAAAGTATAAAACCAAGAACAGTAGAGATGAAATTGCTGTTTATTTACAAGGACATTTTGGCATTGTAATCAGAGACTTTTATTGTGGAAGGCCGTTTTGTTGCAATCAGGCCCCAGGATGTGGCCGCCCCAGCCGCCTCGCGTGAGAGCTAGGAGGCCAGCTCGCCCGTGCCTGTGTCTGTTCACCTGGCTGCCTGCTCTCCGCGTCAGACCAAAGTGATGCACGCCTCGTTTTCAAGCAGATTTAAATGTATATGTTCATATTCACCACTCTTTGCTGATAATGTTTCCTGGATACGAAGATTAAAAACCTGTGTTTTTTGTTTTGGTTGGGGTTTTGGGGGTTTTTTTCCTTTTGCCTTCTGGTATCTCTTTCAGCAAAAACCAGGTGGTACTTTTATAGGTTTTATGTGTGATTAGAAAACACATTAATTTCAGCAAGGCCAAATGCAGCAGCAATCTGTGGCTTGTACCTTGTTCCTTTGTGTCCTTGAATGCTTCATTTTTCATTCCTGAAAAGAATGTCTTTTGACATTTTGCAATTAAGATGGACAGATCTATAGATTTGAATATTTTGAGGTATGACATTTTAACTACTTGGCCTTAGGAGGTTTTCGCTGGAAATAGTCTCTTTCCAGTAATGAAGCCTGTATGTACAGTATTTTCTCATTGGGACAGTAAAAATGTACCAAAATTCTTTCATAGTTAATCAAAATAAAGAGTTACTTAAGTGTATTTTAAATATGATGTCGACTAAGTTCAGACCTTAAATGCCTATAAACCCCTTTTATGTTGAATGAATCATTTTCTAGTATTTGCATAATTCCATAAATTTCTAAAGTGTAGATAAAGCAAATGTTCTCACATTCTATTATAATGTTCAGTTTACCCATTAGTTCAACAGTAATTAACTTGTTGAAACTTAAGAGCTTCAAAAATAAATGAGATTATTTGTTCAAAATGCCATCAGGTCTTCCTGGAATGACATTAAAATTATATAATGTAAATCCGTTTGACCTGTGAATCCTTGTCATTATTTAGTGACATTTCTTACAGAACAAATTGTTTGCAGGTTGGGCAGCCTGCTATGGAGCTTGGCAGAGAGCTATAAAAACAAATTATCCTTTCATTTTACACATCATTTGTTCAAACATCTGTAAAAATTGCTTTGTTTTTCTGTATTAGAGAAGTGTCGTTCAGTGGTTAAGAACACGTTAGCTATTTTAGATACAGACCACAGACTGTATCAGGCAGAAAGTATCTGTGAAGAAGGAGTGCCCAGCGTTGTATCTGTTACTTTGTCTTAAGGACAAAGAATTCCCCCTCCCTTTGCCTGCTAAATTTACCACAGAAGATATAAAATACAATGAATATGGGTCTTTTTAAAGTTTAGAAGATGTATGATTGTTTGTTTCTCATTTGGTTCCATTTCGCTTGCTGCTTGTACTTGCGCATTTGCTGTACTGGTACAGTTAGATATTTAAAGTAACAGTGATATGTCCCAGATTTACCATGGAGCTAGCATGTAAAACCAGATCAAACAGCATGGAGTAAATAAACATCTTCCTTACTGTCGCCAGAAGTCAATATTTCTCAAATTAGTGTTATTTTTAATGTACTTTATAGGCATTAGGGTGCTTGTATTTTATTACTTTAAAATAAAACCAAAGAGCATCAACAATCCAAAGGACTGTTGCTCTCACAGTTTCAACAGATTGCATTTCTTTTCAACTTTATGACTTTTTGCTAATAAGGCCAAACATTAAGACGTTTACAATGTAATGAGCTTTACTCCTCCCCACCGCACTCCAGTTTCTCTAAGCAGTCATGTGACATATCTCCTTGTTCTGCCTGGTGATTGCTCCAGTGCTGGGGGCCACACCTGCCAGGGGCCAGGGGAAGGGAGCCATTCAAGTGCTCTTAGAGCACACTGAGGAGAGAGCATCCTGAGAGAAGGATGTGTCTCATTTTCAGCCTAGCTAAAGGCCTGCAGTAAGCATTTGTGAATACCTAATGATTATAGTACTGGTTTATTGAGAAGTACTTGGCTGTAATGGAACTGAGCCTAGCTCTGTTAACTATAGCCTGGCATATAGCAGGTCCTCAGTAATTTCTTTCTTTCTTTCCTTCTTTCCTTCTTTCTTTCTTTCTTTCTTTCTTGTTTGTGAGTCTTACTCTGTTGACCATGTTGATGTACTATGGCACAATCATGGCTCACCACAGCCTTGATCTCCTGGACTCAGGCAATCCTTCTGCCTCAGCCTCCCAAAGTAACTGGGACTAGGGACTTACAGGTGCATGTCACCACACCCAACTAATTTTTGTATTTTTTGCAGAAACAGGGTCTCACTATGTTGCCCAGGCTGGACTTGAACTCCTGGTCTCAAGCAGTCCTACCACCTTGGCCTTCCAAAGTGCAGGAATTATAGGCATGAGCCACCATTCCTGGCCAGTAATATTTTTTGAATAACTTTATAACTCCCTAGAGAGCACTTCAGGACTTTTGACATTTAAACCTTTGTGACTTCTGTAATTCAGTGAAGCATTATGATTATAGTCCAGGAAATAGGCTGAAACTTTGATTCTTAGCTGTGAATAGATAACAAGGTCCATCATCTGCCTCTGCCATAATTATAAAATGCACACTATAAACACCTTCTTGGTACTGATTCCTATTATACATTCAAAGCAGTGATGCTGAGACAGTCTTGTGATCTGAATGGATGTTGTAAGCTCAGCTGCTGAATTTGTCTTTTAGTAGAAAGACCAGCTTGTCACTCTTTAGGCGGTAAGACTGTACAAACCAAGATTGTCCACCTCCTGTTAGCGCTCGCCTCTACCCATGCTCTGCCAGGCATGGAAACCAGACTTATTTTCTTTCTGCATTCTGAATCTGACTGATTGAGAGGACCCAAAGACAGCCAGTTTTGGCACTGACATGTGATGTTACTGTGGCATTTATTGCAGTGGAAGGGCTTATGCTAGTTGAGAATATACAAAAGGAAAGGAGACTGTCTTAGAAAAGCGATGACACGTTCTATAATATTTGTTCATATTTATTTTGTTTGGAAGCTATAGTATACTATAAATGAGGGAGCACAGTGTACAGGGCCCAGAATGAATATCTAATATGAATAAGTATTAACTGAATTAAACTGAATTTCAGTAAAACTTTTCATTAGGAAATTCTGTACACCTTCACGTGCTCTCACTTAAACCCTCCTTTTCCTCTTGCCACATGGGACAAATGTCAGAGATTTTCTGTAAATTGTTGGCAGAGGGGAAGAAGCAAACACCTATTTGTTCTTGTGTTCCTGGGTCTGATTGTCAGAACGATGACAGCCTATCACGTACAGCCAAGCTCATGCAAAACTTTTTTCTGTTGGAACCCACATTCTAGACTCTGGCAAGAGCGAGGGAAGATGCAGATTATGTGTCATGCCTTGTACGCTCATTGGAATTCCATTCACTTTTTTCTCTCACTTAAGATAGTTTATTGGACTGTGAATGGATGAGAGTGTCATTGTTAGAAAATCTTGAATTTTTCAAAAGTAAATTATTTGTAAATGTCACAGCTTGAATTGTAGAATGTCTTGCTTTAGCCATCCAAAAGGCCTTTGTTGGATGACTTTCATGCTGAAGTCTTAGCACTAAGTTGGAATACATAAAACATCTTGGTGAGATATATGAATCATATTGAATAAGATGAGGCTTCTCTTAGAAACCTCAGCACTAGAGCAAGTTGCGTGGCCTGCTCTCCAAAACCATTGAGGAGAACAGCCTGCTATAGCTTTTTTTGCAGAGGATGTTGAATTTTAATGATTTCAAATAAACTTCCTAAAACTCCCTCATTTTAGCTCAGTCCAGCATGCATAGCCTTCTCTTGCTTAACCTCGTCCAAGAAGGACAGTATCTTGCAGTATTCCTAGTGGACATCTTTAAGAAATTCTGCCTTGGGGAGAATTTCTAGAAGAACTGTTGTGGGTTCCACAATAAAATAATACCTCCTCGGTTTGCAAATGACTCGAGTTTCCAAAACATAGAAGAAAATTAAATCAACTACTATGATTCTTCTCCTCCCCCCGCCCAAGGTACAGATGGTAAAAGGAAAATATTTTTACCATATTCTAGGGATCTTTCCTTGGTCTTCAATCACTGCCCCTCACACCATCCTAGGAAACAGAGACTCATAGCTTGGTGGCAATTGGAAAGTGGAGGGTATCTGACATTAGTGTACCCCATTCCCTAAGATGCCTATAATTCTTCATAGTCAAGACTAAGGAAGAGGAATGTATAACACTATTGCACATTCCCATATTGAGTAATAAGATATTTGCTGTTGCAGAATCTTCTTTCCATGTTCTTTTGTTTTTATTGTTTTTCATAAATGTAATTTATAGTAGTGTATGTGATTTTTTTTCTTGTTTTAAACAAATACCCTTGGAATTGACTTATGATCACCTGAAGTTTCTAGCTTGATAATTTATATTGTACTCTAGGTAACCCTTTAGTTAGTTAAGTTTAATATGGAAAGCAGTGGAATCCTTTTGAGTTATTTTGTTAGAATCTGCCCCTCAGAAACAATAGCAAGAGAACTGTGGATTTTAGCCTAGAAGACTTAGGCTCAGGAGTTACCTGCCTCTTACATTTATTTTTAAAGTAAACCCATCAAAACAATAAGAAGCTTTCTAACCATTATACTAGTGAACAGCCAAAAAACAACTTCAAAAAGTTTATGTAAAATAGTTGAGTACAAATCAAAACCCAAGCAAGCTCCTAGTTTTTTCCCCTAGCTCTTAACACTTTCTAACATAGATGGGTAATTCTGAGTATGATATTGTCTTCTTTGTTATCTTTGAGGAAATCTTAGCAGTGGGGTTAACTCAGACTCTAAAATCCTTTAGCTCTAACACTCCAAGAAAGGCCGTGTTTGCTGGAAGCATGCAGTTGCTGGCGGGAGTCAAGCTGTGCACAGGAAGGACCCTAACCAACCACCCGCACTATGAAGACAGCAGCCTGAGGGAGCGAACCAAAGCGGTGAGGGCCTGTCTGTGCCTGTTTTCGCCGGTGGGGACCGGCTGTGCGCTGGATTTCCCTCTGCTGGGTAAAGATGGGGCTTATTGCTGCACGCCCCCAGCTTGTCGTTGAGGAGGGGACATCAGAACTGAAGTGCACAGGGCTTGTGGGCTCCTGATTCTGGACCTCAGCCTACCCCCACCACGAAGGGCATGGGGTTAAGCCACATGGTCTTCTCAGAGGAATAGTTGGGGAGATGCACGCCTTGACATGTACAGAGAGTGTTTGGGAACAAAGCCCTTGGAACTTTTGAACTGGGGAGTGGCAGGAAAAGTTGTTGAGGCTTGCTGGCCACTTCCTTTTTTTTCCCCCTTCCTCCCACCCCACTCACTGGCCACATTTTTAATGGACGGTTTGTTGTGTGTGGTGGTTGTGTTTTTTTAAACAAGTAGTATAGCCGTACAGTTCAACATTCAGAACATAGAAAAGGAAATAGAAGCTGCATTCCAGCTACTAGTTCCCCTCCCAGGAGGCAAGTAATTTTACCAGTTTTTGGTGTATTTTTTCCATAGGTATTTTATGCATATACAAATGTATTAGGGATGCCCACAAATGTATATACATTTTAAGAGCTGTTAAGAGATGTTCACCATAATCAGAAGTGTTTGGACACCTATAGTAACTACTCTGAACACCTCTTGTAATTGCAGAAGTCAGACATGACTTCGTTCATCTTTTGTATTGGTATATATTGAGTATTATAATTTTAATACAGTTTTTCCTTTCTTAATATATATGTACAATTTTTTGGCATCTTCTGTGTAGATAACCTATATATCCATATTTCTTCTTTTTTTACAAAAGAAGTAG
This sequence comes from Cephalopachus bancanus, assembly GCA_027257055.1. NCBI lineage: Eukaryota > Metazoa > Chordata > Mammalia > Primates > Tarsiidae > Cephalopachus > Cephalopachus bancanus. The sequence goes on along the minus strand of JAPVLO010000110.1, from coordinate 4,225,105 downwards.
CAATCTACACCTCGCTATTTTGGCACTTGTGTATTTTGGAGATCATTCTGTGTCAATATATTAGTAGTTTCTTGTTAATTTTAAAGCTGCTTAATATTTTATGTGGATTGAGCATGTTTTATTCAGCTATTTTGACAGTTTTCCAGTCTTTTGCAGTTATATAAACAGTGCTCTAAATAAATGTGCATATACATTACTCTTTACAGGTGCCATATATGAGGAGGGACTCAGAAAAACCCGGATTTATCTTTTGGAGGGTGGGCCCTTGTAGTACAGGTTTCTCCTGCTAGATTAGTGTTCTAGGAACTCATCAGCATTGTGAGAGGCTGCATTCAGCTTCAGTGAATTTTTGTTTTTGGAGGTTCAGTGCATTTGCCCATTTCATGAAGGATGATTTACGAGTGCCCCTGCCCACACCACACTGAGTTTCAGCAGTTTTTGACCAAAAATGGCATACCTCCTGTGCCCTACCCTTCCTATTCTCTCAGTCTTGGCCCCAGTGACTTTGTTACCCCAAAGGAAGCAAGTCTTCAGTGAAGTGTTTTACAGATGTCAAAGAGGTGAAACAAAAAATGATAGAAGCATGAAAAGGCAGCACCATCGATAGGTTCAGAAACTGTTTTGAGCAGTGGAGAAAGCATCTCAAGGTGTATTGCAGTAAACAGAGAGTACTTTGAAAGTGACAAGTTTAAACGTAGGAATAAGTACACAATTTTTTATAAATAAATTCTAGGTGTTTTGGGTTCCCCCTCATATATCTGTACATCAGACTTTTAGATACGGAATTGCTGAGTCAAAGGGTGTTGGCATTTGTAAACTAGAGCCATGTTATCACTTCTGTACAGGTTATATCAATTTACATTCAAGTCAGCAATGTAGGGGATACCTGTTTCCCTTAGTTCTCACCAACAAAGTTTCAAACTTTTTAATCTTTCGTACTAGTCACTTCTTAATGTTAGCAGTTGAAAAGCTGTTGAAAACCAGGCTCGGTGGCTCAGCCTGTAATCCCACGCCTTTGGGAGACTGAGGTGAATGGATTGCCTGAGCCTGTGGGTTCGAAACCCACCTGGGCAACTTGGCGAGACCTCATCTCTACAATAAATCAAAAACTAGCCAGACATGGTAGAGCGCGCCTGTAGTTCCAGCTACTCGGAAGGCTGAGGTGGAAGGATTGCCTGCACCCAGCAGGCGAGGCTACAGTGGCTGGAAGCGGCCACTGCACTCCAGTCTGGGTGACAGAGTGAGACTCCAACTCAAAAAAAAAAAAAAAATCTGAGTTTAGACTCCTGCTAAAATGGGAATTTTCATTCAACCCGAGTGCTTTGGAGAGTTCCCAGTTAACTTGACACAGGAATAGGGAGTACCCGGCACTCCAGACAGAGGTTCAGTCAGGAGCTGGTCTGGACTGCATGACCTGGAGGAAAGATGTACCACGTGGGTGAGAAGTCCTATGCACCACCCTCTCCAAGATCCAGTCCCTGTCTAGATACTAAGAGTTATGCTCCTTGCAATGCCTTTAGCCTGAGGCCTTGTGCAGGACTATAGGATAACCTCATAGTTTCACAGCAGAAGCAGCTCACTGCCCCACCATCTCACCCATCTGTGTGGACATACTAAATTAGGCCCTCACACCCAAACCCTTACGCCACAGACCTGTCATTAGAAATCAGGAGTAGCCGGGCTCGGTGGCTCAGCCTGTCATCCCGCGCCTTTGGGAGGCTGAGGTGAGTGGATTGCCTGAGCCCGCGGGTTCGAGACCCGCCTGGGCAGCGAGACCTCATCTCTACAATAAATCAAAAAATCAGCCGGGCGTGGTAGCGCACGCCTGTAATTCCAGCTACTCGGAAGGTGGAGGCGGAAGGATCGCCGGAGCCCAGCAGGTCGAGGCTGCGGTGGCCAGGAGCGGCCACTGCACTCCAGTCTGGGCGACGGAGTGAGACTCCAACTCAAAAAAAAAAAAGAAATCAGGAGTAACAGGGGAGCCAGTATCTCTCTTCGGGAACACACATACACACACACACACACACACACACACACACACACACACACACACACACACACACACACACACACACACACACACACACACCACACACCACACACACACACACACACACACACACACACACACAACTTTTTCCCATTGCAGAGTCCTAGAATATAGGACACTCTAACAGTCTGTGGCTATTTCCTCGGGTGTGTGGCCTGTGATGGATGTGAAGGGGCAGCTCCTGGTGCCCTGCTGGTACCTGCTGCAAGTTGCTCTTGCTCCAGGGGGAAGGATGAGCGGCAGAGAAGTGGTGGGTCTCCCACTGCCCCGGCGGGAGGTGGCGAAGCAGCAGTGAAGCCACAGGTGTGTGGTCTGGGACCTGGAGCCTCTGGGGGCCTTTTCCCTACCTGACATTCTCAGAAGTGGGGTCTCCCCTTCCTAGTCCATGCGTTCCCCAAATTCTGCCATCGCCCCTAATGGGCCATTTTAGTCTGGAGGTCCCCTTAGCAAAGGAATCCCTGTCTTACTTACTCAGCCTGTCTTACTTACCTTGGGGAAGCATTCTTAGAATTCTCATCTGATGGATATATCATAGCTCAGAGCAATACATTCTAAATCCAGATGTACTTGGTGTCGCAATTCCAGTGTGTTCAGCATGGCTCGTGTTCCCGCTCCCCACAGCTAAGCAATCGCAACACTCCTTGGACATTTTCCGTGCGCACTCCGGCCAGCAGATGAGTGAGCACAACAGCGGCCTGGGCAGCGGGAGGAAGGGCCTGGGTGTCCAGGACTTAGATTCCCGTGATCCTTACTTTGCTCCCAGATCACCCATGGGAGGTTATGTCATGTTCCTCGGTTAATTCCTTGGCAGTTGAGTGGTATTTGGCTCCCTTCCACTCTTATCTCATTTTGAAGGTTTATCAAATATATGCAAAGAAGTCTCCAGAGGAAGTGCATGCCCTCCTCAGATCCTTCGGCACCGACTACGTAATCTTGGAAGACAGCATCTGCTACGAGCGAAGACACCGCCGGGGCTGCCGGCTTCGGGACCTGCTGGACATTGCCAATGGACATGTGAGCATGTTATCTCACCATGCGCGGGAATCTCTGGGAGGGGTGGGATTCCAGTTCGTATTCTAAGAATGTAAATCTTTGTCTACTTTATTTCAAAATAAAGTATTCACTTTTCCCTTGCTTCCTGCAAAAACCCCTTTAAAGAAGCACTTTAGTGACTGCCACCAGGGCTGGCCAAGGTGGGGAGGTGAGTTCTGGGTCCCCAATTTCACATCAAGCAGAACAACTCTGCGTTTGGCTAGTTTGTGTGACGGGGCTTTGCATTAAATGTGTCTTTTAACGATTTTGTGGATTTTAAAAAACCTCAGCGCTCAAAATCGCTGCTCTTGAGCTTCATATTGGCCCACCTCCGAGTGGCTGGAGCAGAGGGGCCTTCCCTCTCCAGCCTCAATAGAGAGATCTGCTTGCTCCTCCCACCCTCGCAGGGCATCCTGTGTCCACTGGCACACTTCCACAGAGATGATTTTCTGTGTCCACGCTTGTGCTCCAGAGCCAAAGACCAGCATGCCATTACTCCTTTCTCCCATCTGAGGAAAATGTTCTTGGAGCTATGCCAGGTCTCAGTAGCACAAACAGGATTTTCACCCTTTATAGGTGTGACGGATGCTGTAGCAAATGATGTAAATGCTGATAGATGTTTGCAAACAAGTGGGAAAAATTGACAAATTGAACCTGTGTCTGAAAAACAAACAAAAACCTTAACTGTAAGGAATTTGAGATTCAGATATTTATTCAAGGAGAATAGCAGTCTGTAACTGTCTTGGATTCAGAGACAATACAGACCAAAGACATGCATTTAGATTTTGCTTTGAGTATAACTTTTTCTGACTAGGCCATCTGGTGGAGAACTTGCTCGGGTCATAGTAGTTCTTTGTATTTCATTTTTGTGAGAAAGATAGTGCACTACATCCTTAAGAACAAGGAGATCTGAATTCTGGTTTTGGCTGGGCCGTTAATGGTGATCGTTGTGAGGTGCTGGACTCTCCTCCTCAGCCTTAGTTTGTACTTCTGAAGAGGGAAAGGAAGGGACCAGATAATCTCCAAGTAGCATTGACATTGACATAATATTATTTAATTTCTCCAACATATTATTCTTAAAGAAACCCAGTACTTCTTCCTGCTTAGTTGTCTTTTATAAATATGATTTTACTTTCAAACGGTATTTGGGTTTGTTTTGGTTGTAGATGATGGATGGCCCAGGAGAGAATGATCCAGATTTGAAACCTGCAGACCACCCTCGCTTCTGTGAAGAGATTAAAAGAAACCTGCCTCCCTACATGGTCCACTTCACTAGAGTGTTTCAGAACAAAACATTCCACGTTTACAAGCTATCCAGAAACAAGTAACAATGATTTCTGTCCAATCTCTATTTTTGATACAGTGAAACTGCATCATAATGAAACTCAGTAGATAAAGTTCCCTATGTAAGTAGGTAGCCAGTACCTCAAAGCTGTGATATGAGTAAGTTCTAGAGATGTTTACACCAGTGTTACCTGAAAGTATCTTCTTTGATACTTTGAAAGTATCTTCTACAAGCTTAAGTCTCTTTTGTCTTGTCCATCAGTGTTCTTTAACCTAAATGTTCACAGCTTTCTAAAAGTGACCTAGAATTTTGTTGTTGGGGAGAATAATATGCATTCCATAGGTAGCCTGGACAGGCATGTATCATGTTGGAAGGTGTTCAGGATTCGAAACACTGCTAATTTTCAGGTGACTTAAGACAGCTGTGGTTGATTCAAATTGAGAGGATATTAAGTTATTCAATATGGGATTTCACTAGTGAAAAACAATTGGTGGTTTTTTAAAGAGCTCATTTTTGTCCTGTTTCACCTTAAAATTTTATAGTATTTTCCAATTATGCTTTTAACATTAACAAAAAAATCATGTTAGGTCTTTGTATGTATCAAATGTTTTGTTATACTCTGTCTGGAATAGAATGTGTACCAGTCAGTAGTATGTGACTTGTATTAAGTGTGTGTGTATGTGTGTGTGTTTTAATACTGGGCACAGAAAAATGTTACAAATTCCATATTGTAAGTCCTTAGAGGGGCAGAAATGTATGTAGTCCAGTAGAATTTGTTACTGTTTAGTGTTATTATTTTAAAATCTACTGATACTCTGTAATCTCTCCTGCAAGTAAAATGGTTTTGCTTTATTTCTTACTCATTTCAATTTACTGGGTTTGCAAAATTTTGTAAACTTTTTGTGTTTTTAGCCTTTGTATTTTTTACAGCCTAGAATCTTGCAGTCTGGATATTTTTTAAATGTTATATCTTAATTAGTTCACTAATACAATATTTTTAGCAGACAGCATTTTCATACCAGGTTTGACTTGTGGTCTCCAATCTTACTGTGAGGGTCCTGGTAACATCTTCTTTTCCTTACTAAAAGATAACAAGTGCCTCTAAGTCATGCTTATTTGTACACAACAAAGAGGATTATACGTACCGGCTCAAAAATTTTTGATAATTGCTTTCATAATTAATTTCTAATGATAGGGACATGTAAAAGTTGCAGATAAAAGCATATTGTGCATTTAATTAAATCAAGATGGCTAATGAAATTAACTTTCTCTCCTGCTCTTGCCAGTAGGAAATGATTTAAATGTTTCTCCTTGCAGTTGTATTGAAATAAATTACCATAGGCATCAAGATGGATACACCACATTCTCAAATGACTTTATACTCAGTTACTACTTATTAAGCAGCATTCAAACAAATTTTTACAATGTCATGTTGGACATAAAGAATACTCAGCTTTTATCAGAACTTTTTAAATAAAAAATTGACATCTCTAGGTTATTAAATTATGCAACTGAGACTCCTGAATTATATCTTTCCTGAATCCCTTAATAAGGTTGGAGACTACTGCAGTTTAGGATAATACAATAATAAAACATTTTAATCAGTACTAAAACTTTAATTAAGCCAGTAATGATGCATGCCTGTTGTAGCTGACAGCATGGGTCAGTACATCCTTCAGCGAGTGCCTTACTCTAATTGAAACCAAGCACATGTAAGGTACAATATGTTAAATTATGTGGTTTTGTTTTTATAATTCTCTGTTACCTCTTCAGATATATTTAAATTTATGTTAAATATTCCTGTATGTATGAGTCTAAGCATTTGGGCATTTGGAGTCTCAGTATACAAGAAATATATACTTAAACTTTTATGCTTATCATCACTGTGATGATGACATACAGTAATTTTTTTTCATGGTTTAGGTACCATTGTTGCCAAAACATTTAGTGTTCAGTCTTTAGTGAAAAATAAAAGTGCCAAAAAAATCTTGCAAGACAAAAATCCATACATACACTCTTTCCAAGACACTGTGACCATATACGGTGGAAGTTTTAATTTCCTGATGACCAAATCTCTCAACAGAGCATATTAAATATTTATAGCACTCGTCAGTATTCTCTTATATGACCTTCTCATTGGAGTACATTGGAGAAAAAGAGGAAGAGCATCTGACTTCTGGCTCTGGTTTCCAGCCTCTTTACTGAGCCAAAGCAAGAGACCTGTGGCCTGTGCTCTCCGCCACTCAGACCTTGGTGGCTGTGTCAATACTTGATGATAGCCTCAAATAATGACTCTGATATTTATTGATAGAAAAACCACTTGAGTTTCCTTGTGAGCGAGCAGTCAGATGGCTCTCTAAATACAGGAGAAGTACTCCTAACTGACTCTGCTTCTGTGGCTTCCCAGACCCCAGAGGCTTGTCTCCGGCAGGTTGCCAGTCTCGCCCTAGCCCGGAGGCTGCTCTCTGGTTCCTCCGCACTCTCCTTCCCGCCCTTGAGCTGTATGCCCGTCCCGGAATTCTGCGTGCACGTTCTCCTTCCTGTTCTAAGTCTACAACTCAACTGCGTACATCAACATAGGAAACATGGATGTAAAAGGAGAGTCATGACTGGAAAAATTAAATTGAATGCTTTGGTAAGAAGTGATCGTTGTTGAGTTGCTGTTAAAAGTTGCTTTTAAATTAGGTTTGGCTGGGAAAAGTATAAAATATCGGGGAAAATATAAAAATCAAGAAAATTTCTGAGCTGAGATTACTTCTTAGTTTATTTAAGTATTCATTCCACCTTTAAAATATCTAAACCAACAGGAAGTTACTAAAATGTACCCAGGCCAAGCTCAGTGGCTCAGCCTGTAATCCCAGCACTTTGGGAGGCTGAGGCCTAAGCCCACAGGTTCGAGACCCACCTGGGCAACTTGGCGAGACCTCGTCTCTACAATAAATCAAAAATTATCCAGGCAAGGTAGCATGCGCCTGTAGTTCCGGCTACTTGGAAAACTGAGGCAGAAGGATTGCAGGAGCCCAGCAGGTCAAGGCTGTGGTGGCCAGGAGCGTGCCACTGCCCTCCAACTTGAGTGAGACTCCAACTCAAAAAATAAAAAATAAATGTACCCAAACCATGTTATTGATATGATTTATGCAAGAAGTAGAGCTGCAAATATTGGACCGTTATATCAAAAGATGAGCAAGTACAAATACACGTTTTCAGTTATGATCCCCTACTTCAATGTATTTCCTTCATTAAATGACCATTTACTGATACTGATCACAATCGTTACTAGTGATTCTACTTTAGTGAAAGGTTCCAACCACTTTTATTACAGGCCTTTAAAAAATAGGAATTCTCCCTGTGTACAGACAGACAGCTGGTCAATAAATTCTGAAAATAGAAATTCATTTCAGTTATATTAGCCAGGAGCATAATTAGGTGTTACCTAATTCATTTGTTTTCCTCTTAAAAATGATTTTCTTGACCTTTATGAGATCAACAAGAATGTGTATGTGTATATGTTTTGGGTGGGTACTGCCAGGTGGTAAAGGCATATTTCATCTGGCCTGCCTCTTTATTTGACAGTTAACTAAAAATAAAAATGTTTATTCTGATTCCACACTAACTTTGTCCAAGAATTAAAAATTTTAGCTTATCTCGGGCCAAAACCTACCTAAATTAATATAGTCATATGCTGTTTTTAAAGTTTAATACAAACTTTGGAATCGATGGCAAAATAGTAAAATGTTCTCAGATCATGTATCTTGGTTAATATGCTCCCAAATGCTTTATACATGGCAACCTTTGGCCTGAGAAAATGTCTGTTCATGGAAAAAAGTTTTTAAGATGAGAGAGTGGCTTACTTTCCTGTGGCAATTGATTTTCTGTTTTTAACATCCTATAGGTAAAATCTTACAAAGAGCTTTTATAATTTGTTGTACTGAATTGTATGGAGATTGTATACTAAGTAAAGCTCTTTTAAATTACACAAGATATGTTTTGCATTTCTTTGAAGGTCAAAGGCCAGGGAACCTGCTTATTGAAGTGTGTTAAATATTTGCTAAATAGAGGAAATCGCTAAAGATGGGTCTGTCAAAGTCTTAACTGTGCTTGTTAATGCTGAAGGAGTTTATTTTTTTCATATGGAATTTGGTTTGATAGCTGCCTGTTTCACTTGAATTTCAAGGTTATAGTTGAGATTTATAAACAGAAGACTGCTCTCAGCTGGATTTATCCTTAAAGACATAAATGCTATTTGTTTTAACCTTAAGAACAGTTTCTACTTCTAGATTAAATTCTCAATCTTTGGTAATTTAGGAATGCGAGTCCACAGTCTTACTGAGAGTGTATAAGCTGGGCTCGGTGGCTCAGCCTGTAATCCCGCGCTTTGGGAGGCTGAGGTGGGATTTTGGTTCAAGACCCGCCTGGGCAACTTGGCGAGACCTCATCGCTACAATAAATCAAAAAAATTAACCGGGCGTGGTAGCACGCATCTGTAGTTCCGGCTACTGGAAGGCTGAGACGGAAGGATCGCCGGCGCCCAGCAGGTCAAGGCTGCAGTGGCCGTGAGTCTGCCACTGCACTCCAGTCTAGCTGACAGAGTGAGACTCCAACTCAAAAAAAAAAAAAAATGTATAGATAATAAAATGTGCTTCGCTGTTATGTTCAAGCAGAAATTGAAATTTTAAGCAGAAATCAGAGAGACAAATATTAATAGAAAAAACTGGTAGTGGAATCAAAAATATTATATATTGACTAGTGGTCCCTAGCAAAGTAAGAATGACAAACAATATAGATAAGTGGGAGATTTGGGATACGAATGAATGAACACGCAGTGGCTTAAAATGGACACCAGGTACTTGGCAGATGAAATGCTTTGTATCTGCTCCTCCTTTCAGGAAAAGACATGTGAACTCATTTCATAAACATTTACAGTTAATGTTTAGCAGTTTGCTTTCTAGGATTATTTTTCAAAATACAGGTAATAGAGTAATGTGAAATCAATTTAGTGGGTTACAACCACCATTTAAAAAAAAGAAACTGAGCTCGGTGGCTCAGCCTGTAATCCCGCACCTTTGGGAGGCTGAAGTGAGTGGATTGCCTGAGCCCGCGGGTTCGAGGCCCACCTGGGCAGGTGAGACCTCATCTCCTCAATAAAACCAAAAAATTAGCTGGGCGTGGTAGTGCGCACCTGTAATTCTGGCTACTGGGAAGGCGGAGGCGGAAGGATCGCTGGAGCCCAGCAGGTCGAGGCTGCGGTGGCCGGGAGCGGCCACTGCACTCCAGTCTGGGCGACAGAGTGAGACTCTGACTCCAAAAAAAAAAAGGAAGAAAGGAATAATGAGGGAGACGAGGAAGAAGGGAGGGAGGGAAGACGGATAGCCCTTATGGTAAATGTTAAGTGTTCTTTTGTGGAATATTTGCTTCAGTTGTACACATGGCCATTAATGTTATGGGGTACAATATAAAATGTATTTCTTCCTGTGAGTTATAGAGTTTGAAAGCCATGCCCTTACAGCAGGGAGGACCCTGAGAGGATGACAGACTGGACTTGTCTCTGTCTTTGTCCTCCAACTCTGCTCGAGTAGAATATTGGTAATATTAAAGAACTGTTATAGAAGGACAAACACAGGGACTTTGCAGCAACTTGGATGGATGTAGAGTCTGTCTTCCCCAGTGATCCATCACAGAAACAAAGAACTGAGTGCCACGTGTTTTCATAAGCGAACCCTGAACACTTGCCATAAAACTGTAAGAAAGGGTTTGATAATAGCAGGACACTGCCAGGGACGGAGTGGGGTACAACATCCCTAAGGGTGCCCGATCGAAACCAGGTAAAGGGAGGCCCAAACTTTACCTGTACAACGACCAACTGTATACCTAATCCTGAATTGTACCCCACATCTTTAAATTTTTTTTAAGAAAGGTTATTTTGGCCAGGCTGGGTGGCTCAGCCTGTAATCGCAGCACTTTGGGAGGCCGAGGTGAGTGGATTGCCTGAGCCCGCGGGTTCGAGACCCCCCCAGACAACTTGGTGAGACCTCATCTCTACAATAAATCAATAATTAAGCCAGGCTTGGTGGCTCAGCCTGTCATCCCGCGCCTTGGGAGGCTGAGGTGAGTGGATTGCCTGAGCCTGCAGGTTCAAGACCCGCCTGGGCAGTGAGACCTCATCTCTACAATAAATCAAAAAAAGTAACCGGGCGTGGTAGCACGTGCCTGTAGTTCCAGCTACGTGCAAAGCTGAGCCGGAAGGATCGCTGGAGCCCAGCAGGTCGAGGCTGTGGTGGCCGGGAGCGGCCACTGCACCCCAGTCTGGGCGACAGAGTGAGACTCCAACTCAAAAAAAAAAAATTAGCCAGGTACAGTAGCACACACCTGTAGTACCAGCTACTTGGAAGGCTGAGGCAGGAGATTGCCTGAGCCCAGCAGGTCGAGGTTGCGGTGGCTGTGAGCGTTCCACTGCCCTCCAGTCTGGGCGACAAAGTGAGACTCCAACTCAAAAAAAAAAAAATGAATGTAAAAAATGGCATAATTCCAGAATCAGGAATGATGAGAAGTTTTATATGAGAATAAAGTATGCAGTTCTGTGACAAAAATAAACTGACAACCTGGGGGAAATGGGTGACTTTCTAACAAAACAGAAAATGTCAATATGGCCCCCAAAAGAAGTTGAAAATTTCAGTGGAGTAGAACCATAGAAAAGGGTTCAAAGGTTGCAAAGGACATTTGGACATGAAGGGTACTTGGGCCAAAATCTTTCTAACTTTTAAGGGATGGGCTCCAAGTTTATTTAACTAGTCTCAGCCATAGAAAACACAGTAAGCCTCAAGTTTGTTTTAGGAAATTTACCAAAATTCAACACAGGTAGTGTAATCATTTTTTTATTACCACATAACAAATTACCATAAACTTTGCAGCTTAAAACAACATACAACACATTTATTTTCTCAAGGTTTTCTTAGCACAGTTTAATTGGGTCTTCTTGTGTCTCACAAGACTGCAGTCAAGGTGTCAGCTGGGCTACCTTCTCATCTGGTGTTAGGAAAGCTCTTCCAAGTTGGTGACAAAATTCAGTTACTTATGTTTGTAGGGCTGAGGCCATTATCTCCTAGATCCCACTCTTCTCCATAGACAGTTCACAGCATGACTTTATGCCTCTTTAAGGCCATCAGGAAGCATCTCTCACTTTAGTTCCTTGTTTAAGAGTTTGTACAAGCCGGGCTCGGTGGCTCAGCCTGTAATCCCGCGCCTTTGGGAGGCTGAGGTGAGTGAATTGCCTGAGCCCGCGGGTTCGAGACCCGCCTGGGCAGTGAGACCTCATCTCTACAATAAATTAAAAAATCAGCCGGGCGTGGTAGCGCATGCCTGTAATTCCGGCTACATTGGAATTTGGGCCTAGCCAGGATCCAGTGTGAATCTCCTAGCTAACAATTGAGACTCTAGAAAGGCTATACTTTATCCTGAGAGTAGAGGCTATTGTTCAAATTGCCTGCTAGAAGCTAATATAAATCTGCTATGAAGGATAGTAACATTATCCATGACCTCAAGTTATCTCTACAATTTTTATATACACTGTCAATCAAAAATAACGAATTAATTTTTTTTTTTGAGTTGGAGTCTCACTCCGTCATCCAGACTGGAGTGCAGTGACACGCTCACAGCCACCCCAGCGTTGACCTGCTGGGCTCCAGTGATTCTTCCACCTCAGCCCTTCCAAGTAGTCAGAACTACAGGTGCGTGCTACCATGCCTGGCTAATTTTTGATTTATTATAGAGACAAGGTCTCACGAAGTTGCCCGGGCTGGTCTTGAACCTGCAGACTCAGGCAATCGACTCGCCTCAGCCTCCCAAGTGCTGGGATTACAGGCTGAGCCACCGAGCCCAGATGGGATTAATTTTTGAAAGCAAGACCGAATAGAATTGAAATAGAAACAGAGCCACAGATTAATCCGATATTGCAGCCTAAAGCATAGACTTTAAATTAATTGCTTATTATATTTAAGAACTTAAATGGCAAGATAGAGAATTTAGATGAAGAACTAAAAACTATTTTAAAAGCAAAATGGAAATACTAAAACTGCAAAATGCAATGAATTGCTCGATGTTGGGTTAGACACCATTGAAGAGAGAACTGATCAACTGGACAATAAATTAGAAGAAAATATCCAGATTAAAACACGAGGGAGGGGAAAGATGAAAAACAAAGGAAAGAACATGGAACCTATTTTGGAACATTTTGGTTTACCCCGTAAGTGTAATTGAAGTTTCACAAAGAGAGGAAAGAGAATAGGCCTCAATTACTTTGAGCATGTTACTTACATTCTTAGCTTTAGTTTCTTTTTTTGTTAATGGAAGTATAATGATAATCTACCTATTGGTTTGTTGGGTAGATTAAATGAGATAATAGTTAAAGCATTAGGCTCAATATCTAACACATGGTAAACACATTAGATGGAGCTGCAGGATTATTCTTACCATCATCCAAATTAGAATGTGTGTGCTGTGTGAAAGGAAAGAAAATTAATTAGAAAGTGAAAGAAAAGTGTAAGATACTAAAGCACACTTTGTAATTTTGTGCTAACTTTTTTTTTTTTTTTTTTTTGAGTTGGAGTCTCACTCTGTCGCCCAGACTGGAGTGCAGTGGCCGCTCCCGGCCACCGCAGCCTCGACCTGATGGGCTCTGGTGATCCTTCCGCCTCAGCCTTCCAAGTAGCTGGAATTACAGGCATGCGCTACCACGCCCGGCTGATTTTTTGATTTATTGTAGAGATGAGGTCTCACTGCCCAGGCGGGTCTCGAACCCGCGGGCTCAGGCAATCCACTCACCTCAGCCTCCCAAAGGCGCGGGATTACAGGCTGAGCCACCGAGCCCGGCTGCTAACTTCTTGCTGTAGAAAGCATCTTCAAAAGCAAAGCAACTTTAGGAACTGAGAAGATTAACAGAATAGTTTATAAGGAAATCAATTTCTTAGTACTTCCTGAGGTATTTGCAACACAAGAAAAAGTATGTTTGTGTCTACATAAGATTGGGAGAGAGAAAAAAAAATAGTTCCATAGACAAAGATCAAGAAAAACTGATTGAATGTTTTTAGAAGAGACACTCATTGTTGACAGTAAATGTTAAAATTCTGCTAAGATGCACATGTTCATAAAGCATTGGAAGTGGCTGATTGTGTGTGAATCTGCTTAAGAAAGGGAAAGGAGTGAAGGAATGTCATTTCAGGACTAACACAGTAGTTAGAACAGCAGTGTGCTAATTAAGGCTCATAAATTTAATGAAACTGTTAGCATTCTCTCTTGCAAGAAAAGGTGGATTCCCACCCCCCCAGGAAATGACACCTGTGAACAATTATGTCTTATTTCTATTATTTACATAAATTGTGTTCATTTAGCACTCACTGCTGTTAATGATTTTTTTTTTTTTGACACCTGATCTCACACTAGATTCATTCTCTGTGACTGAGAAAGTACTTTGGAGATTACTGATAATTAACAGTGTAGTAAAAACAGACAAGACCATTGTTAGGGGACCTGCTGTACTGTTATTTTGCTGTCTTTGTGGGCAGCCTTTTTGCTTAATAGAAGAAAATGTTTTGGAATTTTGAGGTGCCTGTAGATTATGAAAATTGTAAATAGAACCTCCTCTGTGCCATCATGCAACTCAATGATTTCTTCAGTGAGAACTTACTGAGTACCTACTCTATGCCCAGGAGAGAGCTGAGGGTGGGTATGAGGATAGGTTTATTGTATAAACATGAGTTAAAAGACCCTATTATTGCACTGAATGAAGATGGTTATGACGGTAACCTCTGAGGGAAAACAAGAGTATACCAGTTCGGAAATTTCACATTGCAAGTTATAGAAAACCTAACCCAAGTTGGCTTAAGCCATAAAGGGAGACTTTTTTTTTTAGCACATTTAACTGTTTTAAAACAGCGGTCCCCAACGTTTCTGGCATCAGGGCCAGCTTCATGGAAGACAGTTTTCCCAGGCACTGGAGTGGGGGGAAATCTGGCATTAGATTCTCCTGAGGAGTGCAGTCTAGATCCCTCCCATTCGCAGTTTGTAGCAGGGTTCATGCAGGCTCCTCTGAGAATCTAATGCCACCACTGATGTGACAGGAGGTGGAACACTGCTCACCCACTGCTCACCTCCTGCTGGGCAGTGTGTGGCCGGATTCCTAAAAGGCCATGTGCGGTACTGGTCCGTGGCCTGGGGTCGGGAACCCCTGTTTTTTTTTATGGGTCCGGGAATGTGGATATGCATATTTAAATAGACAGGTAATCAGTTCCTTCATACCAGAGGTTTTTCTCTATCTGTGACTGACCATTCCTTTTTTTAAAAAAAAATTCTGTTTTAAATATGTGGGGTACAGTTCAGGGTTAGGTATACAAATGTTCATTATGCAGGTACCCTTGTTGATGAGGTGTGTCCCCCTCTCCCCTGGCAGGTTTCCTCTACTGCCAGTCCCACCCCCACCCTCTCCTGGCAGTTCCCCATCACTGCCAATCCCTTTCTTAGAGTATTAGAAGTTGTTCAGGAGCCACTTATGAGAGAGAACATGTGATACTCGCTTCTGTATTTCTGTCACAGATCACTCAGTGTTATAGCCTCTAAGTCCATCCAAGTTGCTGTGAAGTTCATAATTTTGTACTTCCTATGGCTGCGTCACACTCCATCGTGTATATGTACCACATTTCTTTAATCCAGTCCTCTTCCAATGGGCAGCACAGTTGGTTCCACGTTTGTGCTGTTGTGAATAATACTGCAGTGAGCATGCCTGTGCAGGTGTCTTTTTCATAGAGTGATTTGAGTTCTTCCAGGTATATTCCCAGGGTGGGGATTGTGCGGTCATTTGGGAGGTCGATTTTCAGATCTTTTAGGAATCACCACACTGTTTTCCACAGAGGCTGTCCTAGTTTACGCTCCCAGCCACAGTGTGGAAGTGGGAGCACCTGTGTTATAGGCCTTTAGGTAAGACTTAATCTAATATCCCAGTGATTAAATTTATTAAATTAATATTTATTGAGACCTGGTGGCCCTGGGAACACATTTGTGTGCAAGACAGACAAGTTTCATATTCTCGTTGAGTTTTTACATTTTAGTGGCGGATACGGACAACAGGGAAGGAAAATATAACAGAATACCAAATGTTTGAAGGTAATTAAAGTACGTTGATGAAAGATGCCAAACTGTGTGAAATATTCAAGATGGTTTATTCTGAAACAAATGTGAGTGACCTAGGCCTATGGCGTCTGACCCCGGGAGGGCCAGAGAGAATGTGTGCTCCCCGTGGTTGAACTGAAGCTTGGTTATGGACAACTTAGGAAGATGGAAGCTACAAGAAACCATAAAGCAATGCCTGTGAGATTTAAGCTGTGTGGGTGCAGGAAGGCGGGACGTTTCCAGGGGAAGGAGGGATTCAGGCTACGGGTGGATTCGAAGATTTTCTGACCGGCAATTTGTCAGAGTTACCCTAAGGAATTTTGAAAGCAGTAAAGGAAACGCACAACTTGAGGAATAATACGGGAGCGGAGCTTCGTGATATGTAGATGAAGCTTTACAGGTGGCGGCAGACTTCAGAGAGAGAGCAGATACGTGTCTTAAAAGGTGCCCAGACTTCCCAAAAGACGACTTTACAGGGTCACAGAATGCTTTGATTTTCATTCTTTACCTATGCCAGAGCCAGGTTGGAAAGTAAATCACATGAAAAGCTAGAAGCCGGACTCGGCGGCTCAGCCTGTCATCCCGCGCCTTTGGGAGGCCGAGGGGAGTGGATGGCCTGAGCCCGCGGGTTCGAGACCCGCCTGGGCGGCGAGACCTCATCTCTACAATAAATCAAAAAATCAGCCGGGCGTGGTAGCGCGCGCCTGTAATTCCGGCTACTCGGAAGGCTGAGGCGGAAGGATCGCCGGAGCCCGGCAGGTCGAGGCTGCGGGGGCCGGGAGCGGCCGCTGCCCTCCAGTCTGGGCGACAGAGTGAGACTCCGACTCAAAAAGAAAAGAAAAGTTAGGAATTTGGTAAGGTAAAAAAAGTTCAGAATTTAATTGTCAGTGCTGGGATAGTGTATAACTGGGTGGTTAAAGCTATTAATACCTCTGAGAAGATGATATTTAGGCTCAGATTTGAATAAGCAGAATTCCACTCTACTATGATTGGAGGAAAGAAAGTTCCCGACAGATGAGCCAGCATTACAAAGCCCATGAGTGAGGCAGGAAGGAGCTTGGTGCACCTGTCAGAGATGAGGCAGATGGGAGGATGGGGGAGAGAAGTATGCAGAAGTCAGACCACATATGCCATAGTAAAGAAGTTAATTTTTTTCCCCCAAATGTAATCGAAAAACACTGGAGGATTTTGAGCAGGTAGAGAGTGCTGAATTTATGTTTCAGAAAGGTGCCTGTGAATGTATAAAACATCACAAATATGTTGTCTCATGGTTTTGTAGTTGGAAGTCCAGGTGCAGCATGGCTTGACTGTTTCCTCTGAGCAGAGTCCGTAAAGGTGAAATCTAGGCTCCCTTCTGGAAGCTCCAGGGATCAAATCGGTTCATCTTCTGACTCATTCAGAATGAAGACCTAAGGTTCTTATTTCTTTGCTGGCTCTTAGCTAGGCAGCACCCTTAGTTCCCTCTGGTGCTTGCTCATAGGCCCCTGAGTCTCAGGGTCAGCAACAGAGTATCCACGCTGCCACATTTCTTCTGCCTCCTATCTCCTGCATCTTTCCAACCTCAGTTAGAAAAGAGTCTCCTAGCCGGGCTTGGTGGCTCAGCCTATAATCCCGCGCCTTTGGGAGGCTGAGGTGAGTGGATTGCCTGAGCCTGCGGGTGTGAGACCTCATCTCTACAATAAATCAAAAAGTCAGCCGGGTGTGGTAGCACATGCCTGTAATTCTGGCTACTTGAAAGGCTGAGGCGGAAGGATCGCCGGAGCCCAGCAGGTCGAGGCTGCGGTGGCCAGGAGCAGCCACTGCACTCCAGTCTGGGCAACCGAGTGAGACTCCAACTCAAAAAAAAAAAGAAGAAAGAAAAGAGTCTCCACTTTTTAGGGCTCATGTGTGTTAGATGGGAACCACCAGATAACAGAGAATAATCTCCCTTATCTCCAAGTTCATAACCCTCATCACATCTGCAAAGACCCTTTGGCCAAGTAGCATGACATATTCACAGGCCCTAGAGATTAGGAAGTGAACATTTTGTGGGGTTGGAGGGCATTAATCAGCCTACCTCAGATGCTGTGTGGAAGTTAGACTTGAGTGGGCAGGGCGGATGATTGGAACAAGGAGTCTGGTTGCAGGAATACTTCCGTAGTCCAAGTACAAGGCTGTGGTGTTTGGGAATAGAGTGGTAGTGGCAGAGGAACAGAAGTAGGGTTGACAGAACTTGAGGAGGGTTAGACATTGGGAATAAGGGGAAAGGGGACCAAGGGTAAACCTAGATTGTTTTTTTCTCAAGTAACTGGATGTGTGGTGATGGTGACTTTTCTTGAGATGGAGAAGCTTGGTGTGGTCCTCATGATTGAGGTTTCACAGATACTTCTGGTTCTCCCCTCTTCATGGTTTTGGGGGCCCACTACTAGCTCTGGACAATGAGATGTGTCATTTCTGGGTCAGAGAATTCAACTCTGGAAAAATCCTCAAATGTTCTCTCTCCCAGAGGGTGGCTGCTGCCCTGTTAACCTGGGTACTGACATAAGAATGGTGTGGAGAAGACATTCCTGACAACCTGCATTCAACACATACTACAAGAGATAAGCCTGTGTTGTTTTTGATCACCAAGATTTGGAGGTTGCTTGTTACTGCACCACAGTCTCAGCTATCCTGACGTGACATACTGGTGAGGAACAAGAAAAAAGAGTTACGGATTGGCCATGTTAAGTTCAAGGTGCTAGCCAGGCTCGGTGGCTCAGCCTGTAATCGCGCACCTTGGGAGGCTGAGGTGAGTGGATTGCCTGAGCCCGCGGGTTCGTGACCCACCTGGGCAACTTGGTGAGACCTCATCTCTACAATAAATCAAAAAATTAGCTGGGCGTGGTAGCGTGCGCCTGTAGTTCCAACTACTTGGAAGGCTGAGGCGGAATTATTGCCGGAGCCCAGCAGTTCGAGGCTGCGGTGGCCAGGAGAGGCCACTGCACTCCAGTCTGAGTGACAGAGTGAGACTCCAACTCCAAAAAAAAAAGTTCAAGGTGCTTCATTAATGGTGTGCCCAGGACCCATGCCGTCCTGCCCACTTCACTGCTCTGCTGCAGTGAGCAGTATCGTGTTAATTCCATTCTTACAGACCTGTTCCTGTTTCTAGAATAGCTGCCTACTGCTCTTGAGGTCTGTATGCCCCTAGGTCCAAGTTCAGAGGGAGAGTGTGTTTTGCAAATAGTTCAAAGGTCCAGGAGTGGAGCCTTTTGGACCTGTTGGTTCATGTGCCCATCTCAGAGCCAGGCACCATGACCGGCGCATGGGTTATGTTGACGACTTCAGCCAGCCAGTTTCTCTGGAGTTGAATGCGGGACCAATTCCACATAACTCACATGGCTAGGAAATCCAGAGCACTGTTGGAAAGGGACAAAATAGGAATGCATGTCCACTACCAGATAAAAGCATCCTCAAGTTCTTATTGCAGGTCTGGCACTGCCCTTGGTACTTTGTATGGCCTTATCACTTTTCCCATCCTTCAGGGAGCCCATTAGGAACACTGATAATTTCACCTAGAATTGATGAGACTGCCTTACCTGTAAGTTTTATCCTCCTTAAGATTTCTTTTGCGAAACATTTTTCCATAGAAGCTATGAAAACAGTGACACTTCTTACCGGTGCCTCAGCAACAATAACTAGCCATTTAGAGAGACATCTGAAAGCCCTGTGGCCGGCCACGTGGAGTGGGTGTGCTCCCTCCATCACCCACATCCTCTCTGTGGAGAGTGTGCTCCCTCGGCCTCTGCCACATAGGCGGGAGACCACCTCCTTGATCTCCGGCCACAGCTGGCTGCACACAACTGTCTTACCCAAGTGGGCCGTCCGATTCTTCTCTGTGTCTTTGGAAATGTGACTCGGGGATTTTAGTCAGTCTCCAGGGGCAACTTGACTTGTGAAGTCAGAAAGTCAAGTTAGAGCAGCTGTGTGCACTCCGAAGCAGACAAAGCCAGTGCTGCGCAGCAAACCCAAAGCAGCAACCATGAGGGGACATGTGACCTCGGGAGGCAGGAAGAGCAAAGGTTGTGGACTCCCCACCCAGTGCTCACTTGTCGTCCCTCCTGAGGCTCAGCCTCGCTGTTATGGGCTCCATGAAGCACCCCTGTTATCTTTCCAATAAATTGCTTTTTTGACTTGAGTCAATGTGAGTAAATGTCTGTTCCTTATAACCAAATAATCCCTGATGAAGACACTTGAGTGAAGCCAAGGAGTTCTCATGAGGCTGGTTTTCTTGAAGCGGATACCTTTTTTGCAGTGATCTTTACTCTCATCACACCATTTCCTTACAGTTAACAAGGTGCTTGTCGTCCTGAATTCTGGTTAATTATAGATCTCTCCGGCCTTCTCACTGTGCTTTGAAATTCCTGAAAGCAGGAACTTTTTTTTTTTTCATCTCTGAACCCACTGGATGCTCAGACTGAGCATAGGGTAAAGGCTTATTGCATTGGATTCTGCAGGCAAGGTCAGGTTCGGATGACTTAATGATACTCTGCAAGCTCTAATTAACAGGTTCCTCCTGGGAGATACAGATGAGAACATGGATCAAGATGCCTGGCAAGCTAACTTCCTTTCCTACTGCCTGTCAAAGACACCAGCCTACCTATGCCTTCCAAAAAGAGGACATGAATATGAAAACAACACTAAAAATATCCAGGCGTTCAAGACAACAGCTTAAAAAAAAAGTGGTGACAGCATATAATGATGGAATATATGCCTACTTAAAAAAAGATTCACCATGCCATTGTTGGGTGCAGTGCTTTATTATTAGACCAAATTTAATGTGGTTGTTCAGGTCCTCAGTATACATATAATTATTTGTTTCTTCTGTCGATGGTTGAAAGAGGCATTAGAATCTCCCACTGTGATTGTGGATTTGTCTAGTTCTCAGTTGAGTCCTGTTAATTTTCTTTATATGTTTGAAATTATGTTAGCAGGTGCATCAGTATTTAGAACTGCTCCACCTCTCGGTGAGCAGATCTCTTTAACATTTACAGAATGCCCCGCTGAATTTCTAAGTGGTGACTATGGCCTTAGCTGTGTCCAATATTAGCAGAGTCACAACAGTTCTCTTTGCATAGCATAGATTGTAATATAACCTTTTTCTTTGAACTTTTCTGTATTCCTATGTTTATGATGTTTTCTTATAAACATATAATTGAAGCCAGGCTCGGTGGCTCAGCCTGTAATCCCGCACCTTTGGGAGGCTGAGGTGAGTGGATTGCCTGAGCCCGTGGGTTCGAGACCCACCTGGGCAGGCGAGACCTCATCTCTACAATAAAGTAAAAAAATTAGCCAGGCATGGTAGCACACACCTGTAATTCTGGCTACTCGGAAGGCTGAGGCGGAAGAATCGCCGGAGCCCAGCAGGTCGAGGTTGCGGTGGCCGGGAGCGGCCACTGCCCTCCAGCCTGGGCGACAGAGTGAGACTCCGACTCAAAAAAAAAAAACAAAAACAAAAAAACATATAATTGGGTTTTTTTTCCTCCATTCTGACTTTTTTTTTCCTTTTGATTGGAGTCTGTTAGTCTACTTAGACTTTAATATGATTACTGATAGATACATTGGAGTTTATGTAATCATCTTATTATTTGTTTTCTATTTGACCCACCTGTTTTATATTCCATTACTCCTCTATAAACTTACATATTCTTTACTATTTTTTTAATCTTATTTTGAAATCATGTCCAACTTACAGAAAAGTTACAAGAATTATACAAAGAATTCCTATATTCCCTTTACCCAGATTCACCAGTTTTTTACATATGGCCATATTTGCCTTATCATTCTCTCAGCAGATTGATAGTTATACGAAAACACATATTATGATTTCTTCTGAATTATTTAGGAGTATGCTGCATATATCATACCACTATACCCTTTAACTTTTTAGTGACTATTTCCTAAGAATAAGGATATTCTTTTTCTGTAACCACAGTTCTAGTACCGAATTCAGGAATTTAACATTGATGTATAATCTACAGATCTAACGATATAATCGAATCTGCAGTTTGTCTTCCAATGCAGTCGGTTGCCTCCCAAATGTTCTCTATGGGAATTCTTTTTCCGGTGGAGAATCCCATCCAGAATCACAGGTTGCATTCAGCTGTCGAGTCCTTTTAGTCTCCTTAAAACTGGAACCGTTTCGTAACCTTTCTTGTCTTGCATAAAATTGGTATTTTTGAAGAATCAGGTCAGTTATTGTGTAGAATGTCCTTCAGTGTGTGTGTCTGCTTTTTCCTTAGGATTTGATTTCAGTTCTACATTTCCGGCTGGACTGCTGCACAAATGATAGCATGTCCTTCTCGGGGTATCACACCTAGAGGCACATAATTCCCTTTTTCTCTGTTTGATTATATTAATTTTAATTAATTAGAGATCTGTAATACACACAATAATCTATAATCTTCATAGATTATTATAAATGATTATAATTATCAAAGAAAAGTTAAGCGGTGTATGTGGAGATATTTTGAGACTAAAACCCTTTTCTTCAACAACCCCCCTTCCTTCTAGAATTAGATTTACCTTCCGTCACTGATCTTACATCAGTCTTCACACTCATGTTCCTTGACCTACTTAGCCCTTGCTCACTTTCTGCTGCAGCTAGACATTCCATGCTTATGTTGTATGTTTCCTTCCCCAGCCCTGAAATCAACCATTTCTCCAAGTAGCCCTGGCCATTTCAATAGGAAATGATTTTTATTTATTTTATGAGTCAGAATCTCTGTCACCCAGGCTGGAGTGCAATGGCATGGTCACAGCTACCATATCCTCAACTTGCTGGGCTCTGGCCATCCGTCTGGCTCAGCCATACAAGTAGCTAGAACTACAGGCATGCACCACCATGTCTGGCTAGCTTTTTTTTATTTTTATTTTTATTTTTGTAGAGACAAGGTCTCGCCAAGTTACCCAAGCTAGTCTCAGACACCTGGGCTCAGGCAATCCTCTGTCCTCCACCTCCCTCAGTGCTGGGAGTACAGGCATGAGCCACTATGCCTAGCTGGAAATGGTATTTAGGAACCCGAATCTGGATACTAGGTGTTCTTATTGCTGTTGGCTGGAAGCTCGTGGCTTCTAGGCCTTTTCAGTGGATGATGTGAAAAATACACATATGCATACACATGAAAGCACAAGAAAATGTATCAACTTGTATATGTATACACACATATACATGGTACACATACACCTGAGTTTGTGCTGATCCAACCAATTTCAACTCAACTTCACAGGGTCTTCCTTGCCTTCCCTAAGTAAAAACGTCTGTATTTTTATCCCCTTATTCCAAAGTGAGAACGTGACTCCCTAAACTGTCAATCCTAGATGACACAAAATAGGTTCAGAATTGCTATGTCCCTATGAAGATCAGACCTACTCAAAAGACTTCAGTATTTGTTTGCAGCTTTCTTTTTAACTGAGGACATATAATCGAAGCATTGTGTTCGAATGTTGTTTGCATTAATTCTTTCTCCCTCTTCTCCATACTTGTTATTCTTCTGAAATAGAGTTGAGTTCATTAGTTTCTGTTTGCATTTAGTTTTAGAGTTTTTCCCTCCATTTTTACTGATCTTTTTTTTTTTTTACTATTTAGAACATTAACATGATTTTAAAAGTGAAAACAACAAAAAGCTGTACTCAAGGAAATGTCATTCCTTCCCCTACCCCTGCCATCCCTCCTGCCTCTCTTGTACATAATTCATTTTATTAGTTCTGATTTACCCATTCTTTGTTTCTTTTTGCAAAGGTAAGTAGATACGTGTGTTTTCTTATTTTCCATTTTTTACACACAATCTATATTTTTTGCTTAACAGTATACCCTAGAAATCATTCAATGTGTGTGCATAGACATTGTTTTCACGTTTTTTACAGCTATTTCGTCTAGTTAAGCCCACTAACATTCATTGGCATGGTTGATATGTTTGGTCTTTTTTACCTTTAGGAAAGCTTGTATTTTGTTTCACTGTTTACTTTGGTATTTATTCCTTTTATGCTCGTAATTAGACATAACCAAGAACTCATTTAACTTTTGCTATCTGGTTCTCTGTTGCAAAGGTATTTGTAGATTCTTGTATGTTATCCACTCAAGAATCAATGATCATATTCTCCTTTTCCCTTTCTCCATTCTCTGCTAATATTTGATTGCATTCTTTCCACTTTGTCAGAATATATGGTTTACATACTATTTCTTCACTCATGTCTCAACCTGTTGTAGATTCTCCTGTTTACCTGATATGATATAGGATTATTTGAAGGTACTTTGCAACAAAGATGTATCTTGTAAACATTAGAGCCCCCTCTCTATATATGAAACATTATACATTATACACGATTAATAAAAAAAGGAAGAAAAAGAGCAAACGACAGATGTAATACATAGAAAAGAAAGGGCAACATAGAACATCTCAACCAATCTTATTAATAATTACATTAAGTGCAAATGGTCAAAACTACAATCAAAAGGCAGATACATTGGATACAAAAGCAAAAATTTAAAGAAGCATGATTCCAATAAAAAGTCATAGGTTATAGAGTAACAAAGGAAAAAAATAGACAAATTGGAATACATGAAAATTTTTAAATTTTGTACATCAAAAGACACTATCAACAGCATAAAAAGGCAGCCCACAGAATGGAAAAAAAATCTTCAAATCATGTTTCTGATAAGAGATTAATATCCAAAATATATAGAAAACTCCTAACACTCAAAAACTTCAACTCAAAAATGGTCAAAACACTTCAATAAACATTTCGGCAAAGAAGAAATACAAATGGCTGACAAGCACATAAAAAGATACTCAACATCACTAATCTCTGGGGAAATAAAAATAAAAGCTACAATGAGACCCTAAGGTGGCTCATGCCTATAATCCCAGAACTTTGGGTGGCCGAGATAAAAGGATTGCTTGAGGCCAGGAGTTCGACACCAGTCTGGGCAACATAGTTAAATCCCTTATACAAAAATAACTTTTAAAAATTAGCAAGGCCTGGTGTGGCATACCTGTAGTCACAGGAGTTCACGTTTACAGTAAGCCATGATCGCACCATGTACTCCATCCAGTCTGGGCCCAGAGCAAGACCCTGTCTTGAGAGGGAGAGAGAGAGAGAGATTGATTCTACCACACACCAATTAGGGTAACTACTATTTTTAAAAAATAGAAAATAACAAGTGTTGGTGAAGATGTGGCGAAATTGGAACCTTTGTGCACTGTTGGTGGGAATGTAAAATGGAACCGCCACTGTAAATAAACAATGACAGTTACTCAGAAAATTAAAAATGATATTGCCATGTTATTCAGCAATTTCGCTTCTGGGTAATACCCCCAAATTGAAAGCAGGGTCACAAAGAGATATTCATACACTCATGTTCACATCAGTACATTATTCACAATAGGTAAAACATGGAAGCAGCCAAGTATCTGTTGACATGAATGTATAAGCAAAATGTGGTATAGCAATGCAGTGGAATATTACCTTTAAAAGGAAGGAAATTCTGCGATATACTGAAACATAGGTGAACCTTAAGGACATTATGCTAGTAAAATAAACCGGTCTCAAAAGACAAATACTGTATGCTTTTACTTATATGAAGTGTGTAGAATAGTCAAAATCACAGAGAAAAATAAGATACTGGTTTCCAGGAGCTGGCAGGAAGAGGGATGGAGAGTTGGTTTTTTTTTGGGGGGGGAGGGGTTGAGTTGGAGTCTCACTCTGTCACGCAGACTGGACTGCAGTGGCCGCTCCCAGCCACCGCAGCCTGGACCTGCTGGGCTCCAGCGATCCTTCCGCCTCAACCTTCCACGTAGCCAGAACTACAGGCACGCGCTACCACGCCCGGATGATTTTTTGATTTATTGTAGAGATGAGGTCTCGCCAAGTGGCCCAGGCGGATCTCGAACCCGCGGGCTCAGGCAATCCACTCACCTCACCCTCCCAAGGCGCGGGATTACAGGCTGAGCCACCAAGCCCAGCCAAGAGTTATTGATTAATAAGCATGTAGTTTCAGTTTTACAAGATGAAAGTGTTATGGAGTAGGATGAAGGAGATGGTTGTACAACGTTATGAATGTATTTAAAACCACTGAATTGTTTGTTAAAACTAATCAATATGGTAAATTTGGCCAGGTGTGATGGCTCACACCTATAATCCCAGCACTTAGGGAGGTCAGGGTGGAAGGATTGCTTGAGCTGAGGAGTTTGAGGTTGCAGTGAGCTATGATCATGTCACTGCACTCCAGCCTGGGCAACAGAGTGAGATCTTGTCTCCAATTAAAAAAAAAAGAGTAAATGTTATGCATATTTCACAAAAATTTAAACATTGATTGAAAAAGATACTAATCTATTCCCCATCTAACACTAGCATAATCTCCCCCACTAATACTAACCACAAAAAAATTGCAATGGTTAAATGAATGTCAGAAAAGTGGATTTATTACCAGTAATAAGGAAGGATATGTCACAATAATAAAAGAGTCAATTTATCAAAAAAAAACCCATAACAATCCTAAATCTATTTGAATCCAATAGATTTTTGCTTCATTTGTTTTAAAGCTTTGACAAAGGTTTAAAGTAAATGAAGCAAGAACTAACATGATTGAAAGGATAAATAGATTAACGCACAAATATAGTTAAAATTGCAACATTCCTCTCATTACTTGACTAAAAAAGTACAGCACAGAAGACTTGGATGTCAACCAACTGCATCTAATTGACGTTTAGAGATC
Organism: Cephalopachus bancanus; assembly: GCA_027257055.1. Lineage (NCBI taxonomy): Eukaryota > Metazoa > Chordata > Mammalia > Primates > Tarsiidae > Cephalopachus > Cephalopachus bancanus. Next base: position 4,198,849 of record JAPVLO010000110.1, on the reverse strand, counting down.
ATTCTACCCAATAATAGCAGAATACAAATTCTTTTTAAGTGCACATAGAACATTCAACAACATGCACCATAGAATAGGCCATAAAATATATCTCAGTAGATTTAAAGAGATTTAGGTCATGCAAAGTATGTTCTCTGGCAACAATGGAATTACATTAGAAATCAATAACAGAAACTTGGCGACACCTCATCTCTACAATAAATCAAAAAATGAGCCGGGCGTGGTAGCACACGCCTGTAATTCCGGCTACCCTGGAAGGCTGAGGCGGAAGGATCGCCGGAGCCCAGCAGGCGAGGCTGTGGTGGCCGGGAGCGGCCACTGCACTCTAGCCTGGGCGACAGAGTGAGACGCCAACTCAAAATATATATATGTATATATCAGCAACAGAAAGAGATCTGGAAAACCCCGAAGTGTTTGAAATTAACACACTTTCCGATAATCCATGGGCCAAAAAGAAAGCAAAGAGGAAATTAGGGACGTTTTTAGATGAATGAAAAAGAGCACACAGTATGTCACGATATGTGAAACGAAGCTGAAGCAGGACACAGAGGAAATGGGTAGCTTCAAGTGCTTATTTAGAAAAGTTAGAAATTAATGACCTAAGCCACCATTTTTTTTTTTTTGAGTCGGAGTCTCACTCTGTCGCCCAGGCTGGAGTGCAGTGGCCGCTCCCGGCCACGGCAGCCTCGACCTGCTGGGCCCAGTGATCCTTCCGCCTCAGCCTTCCGAGTAGCTGGAATTACAGGCATGCACTGCCACGCCCGGCTGATTTTTTGATTTGTTGTAGAGATGAGGTCTCGCTGCCCAGGAGGGTCTCGAAGCCGCGGGCTCAGCAGTCCACTCACCTCCGCCTCCCAAAGGCGCGGGATGACAGGCTGAGCCACCGAGCCCGGCTCTAAGCAACCATTTTAAGAAATGAGATTAAGGGAACAAACTAAAGTAGCAAAAGGAAATGATAAACAGATTAGAGAAGAACCCAGTAAAACAGAAAAGAGATAAACAATAGAGAAAAATCAATAAAACCAAAACTGATGTTAGGGGAAAACCAGTAATACTGACACAATTCTTTTTTTTTAACTCAAGGATGTCATTCTCAAATTATTCATAACATTCAAACTAGATTGACTAATAAGACACAAATTACTCAGGGATACCACTCCTGAGCCTACAGACACTAAAATAAAAATAATATTATGAACAGCCTTATGTCAATAAATTTTTTAACTTATATTAATGGATAACTTTCTTGAAAAATACATGGATTGCCTGACCCCGCGGGTTCGAGACCCGCCTGGGCAGCGAGACCTCATCTCTACAATAAATCAAAAATCAGCCAGGCGTGGTAGCGCACGCCTGTAGTTCCGGCTACTTGGAAGGCTGAGGCGGAAGGATCGCCGGAGTCCAGCAGGTCGAGGCTGCGGTGGCCGGGAGCAGCCACTGCACTCCAGTCTGGGACGACAGAGTGAGACTCCAACTCAAAAAATAAAATTAAATTAAAATTAAAATTACCAAAAGAAAAAACCCCTCCAGAGTTTTATTTAGTTCGTCTGGGGTAGGGCATAGAAATTTGCAATCAGTTCTCAGATAATATTGGTGCTGCTGGCCTATTTACCACATTTTAAGAATCAGTGTCGGCCGGGATCGGTGGCTCAGCCTGTAATCCAGCTGCAATCTAGCCTGGGCGACAGAGTGAGATTCCAACTCCAGGAAAAGAAAAAGAAAAAAAAAAGAATCAGTGCCTTTTTATCCCCATTTATTTAATGTTTTTATTTTTACTTTTTTGTGTTTTTTCCCCCCAACTCTATTAAGGTATAATTGACAAATAAAAATTATACATCTTTAAGGTGATTCATACAATACGCTGTCTTGACATATGTATACATGGAGAAATGACTACCGCAATCATGCTAATTAACATATCTGTCACATCACACGTAGTTGCCATTATGTGTGTGTGTGTGTGTGTGTGTTGAGAACATTTAAGATCTACTCTCTTAGCAAATTTCAAGCAGACTCAGATTAAAATAAAATAAAACCATTTAAAGTTTCCAGAGATTGTCCTAAGGGCATATGGCAAATGAAGAAACATTCAAGAAAGTCAGTGAAAACTTGGTGAAAACAGTAAACATCTAGCTTTTAAACCACAATCTCTTCCTACCCTCAACCCTCCCAGATTAGCATGATGAAAACTACTCCTGGTATGTGCCGCCAAGAATGCAGGGGCCTCTCTCTCCTCCAGCTAACAGTTAATGGCTACAATACCTCCCAGGAGGAGCAGGCCACTGATATGGTACATTAATTTTATTCACCATGCTGTGCATTAGATCAGCAGAACTTATTCATCTTACATAACGGAAACTTACCACTCTTTGGTCAGCATCTCCCTGTTTCCTCTACCTGCCAGTCCAGGCACCCACAATTCTACTTTTTGCTTCTGTGAGTTTGACTTTTTTAGATTTCACATGTAAGTGAAATCATGGAGTATTTGTATTTCTGTGCCTGTCTTATTTGCCCTAGAATAATGTCCTCCAAGTTCATAGACATTGTATCAAGGGACAAGATTTCCTACTCTTTAAAGACTGGATGGTATTCTACTGTATTTATATACCACATTTTCTTTCGCCATTCATCCATGGAAGGACAGTTAGGTTTATTTCATATCTTGGCCATTGTGAATGAGGCTGCAGTAAACATGGGAGTGAAGATATCTCTAATATGACTGATTTCACTTCTTTTTCATATATACCCAGAAGTGGTATTGCTGGATCATATGGTAGTTCTAGTTTTAATTTTTTTCATAGTGGCTGTTTTTCATAATGACTGTACCAATTTACAATCCCACCAGCAATGTACAAGTGGTTCCTTTTCTCTACATTCTAACACTCATTATCTTACAACTTTTTGATCGTAGCTTTCCACATAGGTGTGAGGTGATATCTCATTGTGCCTTTGATATGTATTTCCCTGGTGATGAGTTGTGTCTGGCATTTTTTCATAAATTTTTTCTGAGGCCATTTATATGTCTTCTTTTGAGAAATGTCAATTCAGGTGCTTTGGCCATTTTTAATTGGGTTATTTGTTTTTGAGAATCGGTGTCTTAATGAAATTGAATGTGTTAGCAAAAACTTTTCCAGAGGGTTTCACTTGCACAACGGCAGCATGAGGAATTATGTGTGCCTGCTTCCCAGTGAAATGAGCGTAACTGGGAAAATTATTTTCTAAAACCAACCATTTTTCCCTAGCAAACAGACTCAGATTAGAATAAAATAAAACCGTTTAAAGTTTCCAGAGATTGTCCTAAGGGCGTATGGCAAATGAAGAAACATTTATTCAAGAAAGTCAATGAAAACCTGGTGAAAACAGTAAGCGTCTAGCTTTTGAACCACAATCTCTTCCTACCCTCAACCCTCCCAGATTAGCATGATGAAAACTACTCCTGCTATGTGCAGCCAAGAATGCAGGGGCCTCTCTCTCCTCCAGCTAACAGTTAATGGCTACAATACCTCCCAGGAGGAACAGGCCACTGATATGTTTCACTCCTCAAGCCCAGCTAGTACTCAGAGGCTACATTACAGGCAAGTGAGGCCAAGAAATCACATTTGCATTCTTCCACCCAGATCCCCACAATAAGGTGGAGGAGGTTCTGCCTCAGGCATGGAACACTGAGAGTTCTAGGCCTGCATCACCCTCCCTCCAGCTGTTTCAAAGGTTCCGTGCTGGAAGCAAGCGGGGAAGAGACCCTTATCCAGTGTCTTGCTCCCAAAGCAGAGGTGTCACTCAGAATGGGACTGCTGTCTCTGCCCCCACATCTGGAGTAATGGCTCAGAGATTATGCTAGGGTAAAAGGCAGCCCCTAGGCACAGAACTTTGAAGTTCTCCCCAAAGCCACTGGATTCACTTTAAATAGACTGTAGAGAATTCCAAACAATGGCGGTTTCAGTGGTAAGAAATTAAAGATGTGATCGCTTGATGAGAAGCACAAGCTAAACTATAGGCCAGTGAGTTTACCGGAGAGAAACAGGTAACCAAAAAGAGACTTCCTGGAGTCAAAGTTCACCTCAAACACTTATCCTCAAAAGCTACCCCTACAAAGGAACCCTGATTTAATAGGACAGGACCATGGAACGATTTCTTTCCCAGAACATTGTTGAAAACAGTAGAGCGGTCAGCCAGCAGTTAGTGGAGCTTAAAGACGGGTGTGGTCAGGAAAAGAGGCACCCAGAGAAAGTCCTGCTAGAACCGCTGTCATGACAGGGGGACTGTGTGCGTGCCCAAGGCTGCACCTTTTGAGGAGCAACAATGCCACTAAAATAGTCCAGCTAGTCACTAAACAAATAAACAAGAAAATTATAATAAGTCCTGCGGTAGAAAGGGTCAGTATGTATGTATCTATATATATTTAGATTGTATATATTTTTTAACAGTTTTTAACAAAAAAAAATTTTATTAGACATGAAAAAGAACAAGAAAATGTGACTAATGTACAGGGAAAAAAACACACAGGAAACAGAAACTGCCTGTGACATAGCCCAGATGTCATATTTAATAGACAAAGATTCCAAAACAATGATTTTTAAATATGTTCAAAGAGATTGCCTAAGCCCAGGGGTTCAAGACCAGCCCGGACAACTTGGCGAGACCTTGTCTCTACAGTGAATCAAAAGTCAGCCGGGCGTGGTAGCGCGCGCCTGTAGTTGCAGCTACTCGGAAGGCGGAGGCAAAAGGATGGCCGGAGCCCAGCGGGTCGAGGCTGCGGTGGCCGGGAGCGGCCCCTGCACTCCAGTCTGGGCCACGGAGTGAGACTCCAACTCAAAAAAAATAAAAAAAAAAAAAGAATATGCTAAATGAAGTACTTTGGTAACTAGATTAGATTGATGGATGCTATCTCTTGTTGAATTGATAAGATGACCAGAAGGCTTTCTGTCCATACAGACAGTGGCGTCGGCCCTGGATGCATCAGTACTTCTGTATCTTGGAGACAGAAGACCACACCACCTGCTTGCCTCCCCTGAAATTTGTCATTTGTCCCCACACTTCACACCCAACCCCCATCTATTGAAGAAGGGAAGGCATAGAATTTACAAAGTAATGAGAATTTCCTTTCATTTTTGTTTTTTTGTTTTGTTTGGTTTTGTTTGAGTTGGAGTCTCACTCTGTCGCCCAGACTGGAGGGCAGTGGCCGCTCCCGGCCACCGCAGCCTCGACCTGCTGGCTCCAGCGATCCTTCCGCCTCCGCCTTCCGAGTAGCCGGAATTACAGACGTGCGCTGCCATGCCCGGCTGATTTTTTATTGTAGAGATGAGGTCTCGCTGCCCAGGCGGATCTCGAACCCGCGGGCTCAGGTAATCCACTCACCTCAGCCTCCCAAAGGGCGTGGGATTACAGGCTGAGCCACCAAGCCTGGCTTCGTTTTTTTATTTATTTTTTTGAGTTGGAGTCTCACTCTTGTCACTAGACTGGAGCTTGATCTGCTGGTCTTAAGTTATCCTTCTGCCTCAGCCTTCCAAGTAGCTGGAACTACAGACACATGCCACCACGCCTGGCTGGATCTTGTGATTTATTGTAGAAACAAGGTCTCACCAAGTTGCCCAGGCTGGTCTAGAACCCCGGCTCAGGCAATCCTCTTGCCTCAGCCTCCCAAAGTGCTGGGATGACAGACTGAGCCGCCATGCCCGACTATAGGTTTTAATGTTTGTTCGAAAAAATTTTTTGTAAGATGTGGGGAACAACTGAGAATTTCCTAATGGATAACTGGTGTCGGACATTCTTTTATTTTCATCCTTGGACTCAAGTAAGTGATCATAAATTTCAGAAAATTTTAATTATACGTCATCAGGGAATTCCAAATTAAAACAACAAGGACGTATCACTACATACCTATTAGAATGGCAAAAATCCAAAACACTAATGACACTGCATGCTGGCAAGGATGTGGAGCAACAGAAACTCTCATTCATTTTTAGTGTTGGAAGACAGTTTGGCAATTTCTTATAAAGCTAAGTATACTTTTACCGTACAATCCAACTATCATGCTCCTTGGTATTTACCCAAAGACGCTGAAAACTTATGTCCGCACTAAAACCTATACACAGATGTTTCCAGCAGCTTCATTCACAAATGCCAAAACTTGAAAGTAAACAAGATGTCCTGCAGTCGGTAAATGGATAAACAAACAGTGGTGCATCCAGACAATGGAATATCACTCAGCACTAAAAAGAAATGTGCTATCAGGTCATGAAAAGACATGGAGGAATCTTGAATGTGTATTACTAAGTTAAGGAGGCCAATCTGAAAAGGCTACGTACTGTATGATTCCAACAACATGACGTTCTGGAAAAAGCAACTCTGCAGACACTATAAAATAGACCAATAGCTGCCCAAGACTGGGGGAAAGGAAAGATGAAAAGGTGGAGCACAGGCCGGACTCGGTGGCTCAGCCTGTAATCCCAGCATTTTGGGAGGCCGAGGTGAGTGGATTGCCTGAGCCTGCGGGTTCGAGACCCGCCTGGGCAACTTGGCGAGCCCTCATCTCTACAATACATCAAAAAATTAACCGGGCGTGGTAGCACACGCCTGTAGTTCCAGCTACTTGGAAGCCTGAGCAGAAGGGTCACCGGAGCCCAGCAGGTCGAGGCTGTGGATCCTCGACCTGCTGAAAGGTTCCTTTAGGAGCATGCCACTACACTCCAGTCTAGGTGACAAGGGCGAGACTTCAACTCAAAAAAAAAATTTACAAAAATTTTGACCAGGTGTGGTGGTTCATGCCTATAATTCCAGCACTTTGGGTGGCTGAGGCGGGAGGTTTGCTTGAGCCCAGGAGTTGGAGACCAGCCTGGGCAACATAGTGATACCTTGTCTCTTTGATTAAAAAAAAAAAAAAGCCAGGCATGATGGCATGTGCCTGTAATCTCAGCTATTCAGGAGGCTGTGAAGGGAATATCGCTTGAGTCCAGGAGTTTGAAGCTGCGGTAAGTTGTGATCAGGTCACTGTACTCCAGTCTGGGTGACAGAGTGAGGACTTGATTTAAAAAAAAATTTAACAAAATTTTGTTAGAAAAAAACTTTATGACTCCATTATATCTCACAAAGGCAAATTTGTTCTATCATAAAGGTATGATTGCTAAGCTCATGCAAGCCCTAACAATAGCCATGAACTTCTATTGTGCTGCTGGTTGATTTTCCCACTTTGCACAATTATTGCAAATCTCCTCCCTCTTTAAACATACAGCCTCTCCCCTTCTGCACTCCCAGTAGATTATCCATGTATTGATTATCTATTGCTGTCTAATAAATTGCTGCAACATTTAGTGGCTTAAAACATAAGAAGAAGCCAGGCTCGGTGGCTCAGCCTGTAATCCCACACTTTGGGAGGCTGAGGTGAGTGGATTGCCTGAGCCCACAGGTTCAAGATCCGCCTGGGCAACTTGGCGAGAGCTCATCTGTACAATAAATCAAAAATTAGCAGGGCGTGATAGTGTGCTCCTGTAGTTCCAGCTACTTGGAAGGCTGAGGCGGAAGGATCGCCAGAGCCCAGCAGGTCGAGGCTGCGGTGGCCGGGAGCAGCCACTGCACTCCAGTCTGGGTGACAGAGTGAGACTCCAACTCTAAATAAATAAATAAATAAACAAATAAGAAGCATTTATTTTAGTTTTTGTTGTTAGGAATCCAAGTGTGGATTAGGTGGATGCCTCTGGCTCAAGATCTGCCATTAAGTTTCAGTCAAGCTATCAGTGGAGTCTGTGGTCTCATCTGAAGGTTCAACTGGGGTGAGACTCTTCTAAATTCACTCACATGGCTATTGGTGGCATTCAGTTCTTTGTAAGCTGTCAGTTAGAAGACTTCCCCTAGCCGGGCTCGGTGGCTCAGCCTGTAATCCCGTGCCTTGGGAGGCTGAGGTGAGTGGATTGCCGAAGCCTGCAGGTTCGAGACCCGCCTGGGCGGCGAGACCTCATCTCTACAATAAATCAAAAAATCAGCTGGGCGTGGTAGTGCATGCCTGTAATTCCGGCTACTGGGAAGGCTGAGGCGGAAGGATCGCCAGAGCCCAGCAGGTCGAGGCTGCGGTGGCCGGGAGCGGCCACTGCACTCCAGTCTGGGCAACAGAGTGAGACTCCAACTCAAAAAAAAAAAAGAAAAGAAAACTTCCCCTGTGAGCCTTTCCACAGGGCAGGTCACAGTATGGCAGCTGACTTTCCTTAAGGTGCACATGCATACAAGACAGTCCAAATCAGAAGCCAGTGTCTTTTAGGTTATCTAATAACAGAAGCAGAACCCCATTATTCTGCCATATTGTATTTGTTAGAAGCAAGTCACTAGGTTCAGACCACACTCAAGGGACGGGATCATGCAAGGGCAATGAACACCATTAGGGATCTTTTGGGAATCTTAGAGACTGCCTACCACATCCCAATTCCAACTTTATAGAGAAAATAGAAGCCATGACATGAGAATTTTCTCATACTTAGTCATTTGCACTATCCTGTCATCCTTTCCTGCTGTAGTAGTAGAAAAGATATCCTTCTACTTATGCTTTGGTTCTCATTTTGACCTTTCTTCTCAGAATGTTAACATAATTGGTGATTCCCCCTTTGTTGCATAGTCAACCTTTCAACTTAACTGAATTATTCCCATCAGCTTTTCAGTGTACTGAAGACTCTTCCCACAGAAACAAACCAACAAAAGCACACACTAAACAAATCTAAATTCTCCCTTTTCATCTCTTTCCAATATATATCATTCTGTCTCTCTCCTTTAGTTAATAGTCCAAATCCTGCCAAAGGAAAAAAGCTGTCTACTGTCCTGTGTTAATCCACTCCAACATAGCTTTTGGCAGAATTACTTGACTATTGCTAGTGTTACTAGTGACTTCATGAGATCCAGTAACACATTTAGTCCTTGAGCACTCTTAATTTTGAACACTGGGGACCATGCTGTCTTTCCTGAGATTCCCTCTTCCCTTATTCTCTAAGACAATGTTTTCAAGGTTCAATTCCTGCTTTCTCAGCCTCCCCTTCTCTAGTGCTCAAGTGGGCTTATCTTCTACTACTCATCTGTTTAATGTTGGAGTTCCTGGGGGCTTGGTTCTAGGACTTCCTGTCTCACGCTTTATTATTTCCCTTGGGATCTTACCCATGCCTTTGCTTTATTATAGCTGGATTGCAAGAAATGACACTAATGCACAGAGAAGGTCAGATTATGAGTCCTTTATTGACACTGGTGACCAAGAATGGACTAATGTCCCAAATAACTCCCGGCCCCGAACAGAGTGAGTAGTGGGTTTTTAAAGGTAAACATTACATAAGCTGTACAGTTTGACTTATATTTCTTGGCAAACCATATGATTAGTAAGGGGTACGGATGGTTATAGAATTTACACAACTAGGGTGTTCCCAGTCACCGAGGGGCACAGGAATGTGGGTGTGCGGTATGATTATGAGAAGGTTGCATAAGGGGGTCATCTCTAGGCTAAGATGGAAGATGTGTTACAAAACGGAGTTACTTACTCATGTCAAGGAAGCTATTTCAACAGGCTGTTATAGGTTTTGCAGCTAGATATTTCAGCTTCAAGTACCTGCTGAATGCACATGACTCAAAACTGACTTCTCCAGCCCAGATTGGTATACATATTGACCCATTTGACATCTTTTCTTGACGTTTCAAAGGCACTTCAAGCCCGACATGTTCAAAGCTGAACTCATTGTTTCCACCCCTAAACTTGTCCTTTTTTCCATGCTCACTAGTGTATTCATTTTCTGGGGTCGTTGTAACAAATTACCACAAACTTGAGGGCTTAAAGCAACATAAGTTTATTTATGTATTTGTTTTAAAGATGTGGGGTACAATTCAGGGTTAGGTACATAAGTGGTCATTGTACGGGTGAAGTTTGAGACTCTCATTAGTCCTTACTTTGCCTGGTTTGGGATCAGGTACTCTTATTAATGTTATGTGTTCCCCCCACCCCGACCCCCAGCAGTGATCTGCTCCTGCCAATCTCTTTCATGTAGTGTTATGATAAATGTTCAGTGTCCACTTATGAGTGAGAACATGCGGTGTTCAGTTTGTTGTTTCTGTGATTGATCACTGAGTATTAAAATAACATACATTTATTCTCTCACAGTTCTAGAAATCTGAAATCAAGCCTCCCCTTAAAGGCTACCTCTAAGGGAGAATTTTTCCTTGCCTCTTCCAGTTTTAGAGGGCTCCGGTGGTTCTTGTCTTATGAACTGTATGACTTCAATTTTTTCTCCATCTTCACCTTCTACTCTCCTTGTGTGTCTCAAATCTCCCTCTGCCTTTCTCTGGGAAAGACCCAGAATGATCTAGGATAATCTCATTCGAGATCCCTAATTACATCTTCAAATACCCTTTTTCCAAATCAGGTCACATTCATAGGTTCTAGGCGGACGTCATCTTTTTTTTTTTTTCTTTTTTTTTTTGAGTTGGAGTCTCACTCTGTCGCCCAGACTGGAGTGCAGTGGCCGCTCCCGGCCACCGCAGCCTCGACCTGCTGGGCTCCGCGATCCTTCCGCCTCAGCCTTCCAAGTAGCTGGAACGACAGGCGTGCGCTACCATGCCCGCCTGATTTTTTTATTTATTGTAGAGATGAGGTCTTGCCAAGTTGCCCAGGCAGGTCCCGAAGCCGCAGGCTCAGGCAATCCATTCACCTCAGCCTCCCAAAGCACTGGGATTGCAGGCTGAGCCACCAAGCCCGGCTTGGATGTCATCTTTATAGCCCTCTAAATCTAGCTCCATGAAAGGCACCTTCATCCTCTTGCTCAAGCCAGAAACCCCATACCTATGCGGTCTTTTCACTTGTTTCCAGTATCCAAAGCATTCAAGTTGTTCATTCAAGTTGTTTTACTTCTTCAACATCTTGGATATCTATCCACTTCTCCCTCCTTGCCACAACCTAATCCAAGCTAGCATCACCCACCTGCTAGAGTCCTGGAGCAGCCTCTGTCCATCCACAGCTGTCCCAGGTCCTACCATTCATTCTCCACACTGTGACTCGTTTCCACATGCAAATCCAGTCATGCTGCCCCCACCTGCCTTACCCGCACCTGCTCACTGCTCTTGGGCAATCAATGGGTGACTATAACATAGTCTACGTTAAAAATCAAAATGAGCTGGGCTCGATGGCTCAGCCTGTCATCCCACACTTTGGGAGACCGAGGTGAGTGAATTGCCTGAGCCCACGGGTTCGAGACCCGCCTGGGCAACTTGGCGACACCTCATCTCTACAATAAATCAAAAATTAGCCGAGCATGGTAGTGTGCACCTGTAGTTCCGGCTACTTGGAAGGCTGGGGCGGAAGGATCTCCGGAGCCCAGCAGGTCGAGGCTGCGGTGTCCGGGAGCGGCCACTGCCCTCCAGTCTGGGTGTCAGAGTGAGACTCCGACTCGAAAAAAAAATCAAAATGAAATAAGAGAATAAACTTGAGCTTGCAAAGCTTGTAAGATGGCAGTACATAGCAAGCAAAGAAACATTTGGGAAAAGAATTGAGAAGAGTCACTACAAAAATTGATGACTTTGAGCCTGGCCTCCTCTACACCCAACACTTTAATGCAGCAACCTTCCTAGGCCCCTTCTCCTCTAGCCTTTGAGAAAACAAGGCCACAGGGAACTGATGCTAAAAGGCACCCGCCTCTCTTCAACACTCCTCATGCCATGAAAACTGAAACGCCTGGAATCCCCTCCGAGGACTTCTGCCAGCAGAATTTTAAACTTGCCAGGCCCCACTTTCCCATCCTCATCTTCTAGCTCTTCTGCTCTAACACCTGAATGGGAGCTGTCCAGATGGTTTCAGAATGAAGTGCCTTTAAGTCACCTACCTTTGTATTACTGTCACTACAAAGCAGTTCGTGCCAATTCATGTTCTAATAATAGCTAAGTGAAAACCTTGTAAGCTTGAGGAAAGCCAATCTCAGGTATAAAAATATGACATTTACCAATCAGTCGTCCACCACCTTCTTTTTTTTTTTTTTTTTTTTTTTGAGTTGGAGTCTCACTGTCGCCCAGACTGGAGTGCAGTGGCCACTCCCAGCCACCGCAGCCTCGACCTGCTGGGCTCTGGCGATCCTTCCGCCTCAGCCTTCCAAGTAGCTGGAACTACAAGCACACGCTACCACACCTGGCTGATTTTTTATTTATTTATTGTAGAGATGAGGTCTCACTGCCCAGGCGGGTCTCGAACCCGCAGGCTCACGCAAGCCACTCACCTCAGCCTCCCAAAGGTGCGGGATTACAGGCTGAGCCACCGAGCCCAGTTTGTACACCACCTTCTGGGGACCCATCCTGTGTTCAGCACTGAGCCAGTTTCACTCTGGCCTTTAGCAAGGTTTCGGCCCCCAAACAGGGAGATGGTGATTTGGCCCCAAAACAGCACAGGGTGATCTTATACCAGTAAAATACTCGCTTCATGATTTCTGTTTTTCAGGAGAGGCCTCTCTGCGTTTCCATAACAAACTGAGAGGACCGTAATAAAGTATACCATAGACCTAGGCTAAAAGCATGCTATAACCCAATAAATATGTAATCGGCTTGTGGACAATAGCACAGTCATTTTTAGTTTTTAGTTTTCTGTCTTAAAACATAACCTGTAACCGTTTAAAGTTCCAGTTATGGGAAAAACTGCAAAGCCCCAGTTATTCTTCCCTTGTCTCACTTTCCCTTAGCAACAACCAATCAGGTGCCGGGGATAATCACCTAAGTTTCCGGATGTCTCTGCAACTTCCCTAGCTCGTGGGCCCAGGTCAGCCCGAGTCAGGCTAGCCAATCCTCCACGATTAAGCTGACCACCAGAGGAACTACCCAATTAAATGGTAACACGACTGGAAAGCCCCCCAAACTCCTCCTCCCTTTGTGTAAAAGCATACAAGGCATCTGCTTAAGGAAATCAGAGCCTAGGTCCAGGCTCGAGCTTGTAAATAAAGACCCTCTTGAACTTTCTTTTTTTTTTTTTTTTTTGAGTTGGAGTCTCACTCTGTCACCCAGACTGGAGTGCAGTGGCCGCTCCCGGCCACCGCAGCCTCGACCTGCTGGGCTCCGGCGATCCTTCCGCCTCAGCCTTCCAAGCAGCTGGAATTACAGGCATGCACTACCACGCCCAGCTGATTTTTTGATTTATTGTAGAGATGAGGTCTCGCTGCCCAGGCGGGTCTCGAACCCGCGGGCTCAGACAATCCACTCACCTCAGCCTCCCAAAGGCGCAGGATTACAGGCTGAGCCACCGAGCCCGGCTCTGAACTTTCATCGGAATTGGCTCTTGGTGGTTTCTCGGATTGAACTTTCGGCCACTACAAAACAACCCTAAAATCTCGGTGGCTTAAACAATGAAGGGTTATCTCCTACTCTGCTTTGTGTCCAGCAGGCTGGCAATTTCCACCATGCTGTCCTCCCTTCTCGACCAGCTGAGGGAGCAGCCACAATGAGGTTCCTGGTCACTATGGCAGAGGGAGAGGGGGCTTTTGTTGTTGTTGTTCTTGTTGTTTGAGTTGGAGTCTCCCTGTCACCCAGACTGGAGTGCAGTGACCGCTCCCGGCCACCACAGCCTCGACCTGCTGGGCTCCGGCGATCCTTCCGCCTCAGCCTTCCAAGTAGCTGGAACTACAGGCGCGCGCTACCACGCCCGGCTAGTTTTTGATTTATTGTGGAGATTAGGTCTTGCCAAGTTGCCCAGGCGGGTCTCGAACCCACGGGCTCAGGCAATTCACTCACCTCAGCCTCCCAAAGCACGGGATTACAGGCTGAGCCACCGAACCCGGCTGAGAGAGGGCTTTGGAGGGTCTCACATTAGTCATTAAACATGTGCTCTGGCCTAGAAGTGAGACATTTCTCTTCTGCTCACAACTCATTGGCCAGAAGAGCCAAATGGCCCCACTCAACCACAAGAGGCCTGGAATGTGCACTCTTTGGTGTGATTGACAGGAAAGCCGTGGAAATGTTGGCAAACAGCACTAAAGATGACCACTGTCGGCCCTCTTCTCACTAAGGACCACGCTTACTGCTCCAACCTTCTTTGAATCGCTGTTCTTCCCAGCAAGGAAAATATACTCACCCTCCCCTCAAGGGAAATAATCCAAAAGTTCCACCAAATAAAGGCATCAGGCTTAAAGTCGAGGACCTCCTAAGAGGACCTCCTAACAGTGCATCAGGCTTAAAGTCCGGGACCTCCAGCAGGTCAAAGCAGGCACTCTCCCCATCTGGAGACCTGGGAACTAAAAGCCAAGTTCCACTTCCCAGCATATTGCCCCATTCCCAATCGACTCCATTCCTACAAAAATGGAATTCTTGCGGACTGACTGCCATCAACATACCCAAGGAAAGGGATGGAAAGCACTCGGGCACTACTCGAATTCTCCTTCTGCATTGTGTTGCATCTAACATTTACATAGCGTCTGTTATCTGCCAAGAACGCCTCTCTGCACTGTACATATATTAATTGACTAAATCCTCATTCTACAGTCCTATGAGAAAGGTACTATTATAAACCTCATTTTCAAATGAGAAAACTCAAACAATTCATTTGTCACGGTCCCCAGCTGGGACGGGCTGGAGCTGGGCTTCTGCCCAACCATGGCACTACGTTGCCTCTGCAGAATGTCTTCATCTTGAGAGAGCCATTTACAAGTACAATTCTAAATTAAACTTACAACCTCAACGTGGAGAAATGTTTATTATGGGAAGTATGTTTTCGTCTTGAAAGGAGCAGGCTGGCTCCTGCAGTTGCCAGCGCCCACCTCTCAGTATGCACGCCCAGACTCCCTGGTGCTGATGTCATTTCCACCAGGATGAATCTGGTGGGCATTCACATCTCTCATGGTTTGATCCCACTAGAAGGTGAAACACTCTTGCTTTTTGCTGTCCGAAGGGCTCCGAGTAGAAAGCACTGCTGCCTTGCTCTACTGCCAGAAGAGAAGACACCTGTGAACATTTACGTCCTGGTGTGAGTGAACGTGGAAATGGAACGTCTCAATCCAAAGCAGGCAGCATTTTGAGGACTGCCTCACAGGTAGCCCGACAGCAGGTGTGAAGGAACGAGCCTGGGACTGCCTGACCCCCTGAACCCCTCCAGGGGGAGGAATACCTGTGGCCCCAGGGGAAGACTGAACCAGCCTGCAGACAGAGGTGGAGTGAAAGAATTCTTTATTCAAGTCCTGGTTCCCTTTCCCACAGGGTGAAAGACATTTTCCATCTCAAGCTTGTTCAAGTTGGAAGTCTGTCCCTTGCCATCAAAGCTGTAGATACGCCATAATTTATTTAATCAATCTTCTCTTGATATCTCTGAATTTTTGTTTTTGCTATTGGAAATAATGCTTGAAAAACTTTCCTGTTCTTTGAACCTGATTATGTTCATAAAGATAATCCTAAAAGTAGAACATGCTACTGTTTACATTATGCAGCAAAGAAATCGTAAGCCACATCATGTAAAGCATAATAACTTTTCTTAGAGGCAGGGTCTTGCTCTGTCACCCAGGATGCAGTGCAGTGGCTCACTACAGCACTGAGCTCCTGGGCTCAAGCAATCCCTCTGCCTCAGTCTCCCAAGTAGCTGGAATTATAGGCACCGACCACCACACCCGGCTAATTTATTTTTTTCTATAGAGATAGGATCTTGCTATGTTGCCCAGGCTTATCTCAAACTCCTGGCCTCAAACAATCCTCCCATCTTGGCCACCCAAAGCTCTAGGATTATTGGCATATGCCACCAGACCCAGTCTAATAATAACATAATAAATAAATTCTGGTCTTATGGCCATAATTTCCAGTCATTTAGACCTAATAATTTTGCTTACTTAGACTCACCACAAACTTCATTCCTCATATTCCTAAGTTCTTTCGTTTGTTATTTTTCTTAAAGTAGGATTTATTGAGAGGACAAAATCTCCCACAGTGGGAGGGGACCGAAGGGGTTGCCCAAGTTCCTTATTTTTATTATTCTTTTGGTATGTATTTCATCAACTAACGCATACATTTAAGCATTCCCTAGCTCAAAGGCTTTTCCCCACCATAATCTGCAAATGATTGTTGCATTATCTTTTGGTATCTGTTAGGGTCACACTCCCAGTGGGGCCTCCAGAATGTTAGGTCAGGCCCGCTGGGGGTGTGGGTGTCTGGTGTGTGATCCTGATCTGGTGCCATGAAAAAGATGCAAAGAATTGCATGGAAGTTAGATTAGAAAATACAGTTTATTTATAAAGTAAATCAGATGCCTGAGCCCGCGGGTTCGAGACCCGCCTGGGCAACTTGGTGAGACCTCATCTCTACAATAAATCAAAAATTAGCTGGGCGTGGTAGCATGCGCCTGTAGTTCCAGCTACTTGGAAGGCTGAGGCGGGAGGATCACTGGAGCCCAGCAGGTCGAGGCTGCGGTGGCTGGGACCGGCCACTGCACTCCAGTCTGGGTGACAGAGTGAGACTCCAACTCAAAAAAATAAAAAATAAATAAAGTCAATTAGAGAGAGAGAAAGAGGCGATTCACCTCCCCAAGGCAGAGGAGGAGGTCAAAGCTTAAGAAAATATGGCCTGACCATAGCTCAAAGAGCACAAGGCTCCACCATAGCTTAGCAAGGCAATGGCCGCAATGGCCGATGGTTGCTCATGGTTGGGTCCTTTTAACCCTTCCCTTTGATGGGGGAAGGTCATTAAGATGATTGGGTGGTGGTCTGCTCAGTTTCGTGATGGAGGGGCAGATAAGCAAAGGTCCTGACATCAGGTGATGGACAGCAGGCAGATGGGTGGGTTAGTCACATCATTGCTGACACAGTGGTGGACTAGATGAGAGGAGACAAGGAGAGTTTGTCTCCTGTTTTTCCTGCAAGAGATCTGTCAGACGTTTTCAATCCACAAGCTCTTTAGCAATAAGATAGTCTTATTATCATTTCTATGGCTTCAGTCAGCTAAGGGACCTGAAAGTTTCTTAGAGATTATTATGCTAAACCATGTATTGAATGGTTGAGCTGTCTTGTCTTGCATCTGATGGAGATTTGCTGAGGGGGTGGGGTAGGCTTCCAGCTTGACCTATAGTAAAATGTCTGAACACTTCCTAAAACTCGCCTGTTTTTTCTATCTGTGTTTAACCTGTGCTAGATTGAAAGCATGTCAATCTAAGCAAAAATGGTTATGCTGAGGCAAAACATGAACTAAGTTTATTCTAAGTTTCTAGGGGTCCCTCCTTTCAGTCTCTTTAGTTCTGAAGCAAAGAAACAGCTGGATGTTTTTCCAAGGTCACCTGACCTTACTTGATCCTGATATAGAATTTGTATGCGTCCTGATTACTTTGTACTGACTTGCCTTGTTATAGTAAGATACTCTTTTTAGTGTACAATTTCCAGTCCTCCTATTTTATATATACATTTGGTTTTCTTACATTGTTCTGTTCTCCTTGGGAATCCCACTGTGTATTGAAGCACTGCCTTCAGTTTTCTTTTCTTTCTTTTTTTTTTTTTTTTTTTTTGAGTTGGAGTCTCACTCTGTCGCCCAGACTGGAGTGCAGCAGCCGTTCCCGGCCATTGCAGCCTCAACCTGCTGGGGCTCCGGCAATCCTCCCGCCTCAGCCTTCCAAGTAGCTGGAACTATGGGTGCGCACTACCACGCCCAGCTAATTTTTTGATTTATTGTAGAGATGAGGAGGTCTCACCAAGTTGCCCAGGCGGGTCTCGAACCCGCGGGCTCAGGCAATCCACTCACCTCAGCCTCCCAAGGCACGGGATTACAGGCTGAGCCACCGAGCCCAGTCCATCAGCTTTCACATCCTTCATCTGGTCACATCTGCCCTCCACCTTTGGCCCTTGCACTTGATGTGTTTTTTCCTGGATCTCATCTCCATAATATCAGTACAATTTTGATTCCAAGTTGTTTCCAAGGTGGGTTTCATTTTATAAAAACTTTTCTCTCAACTCATTCTCCAAGATCTACATTTTCCCTCTTTCTCTTGCTTAACGTCTTTGATCTCTTGTGTCTTTGACCCGGCTAAGTATGTATTTTTAATCTACACTCTCCACCCTCACTTTCTTGTAATGCCTTCATTCTGTGTTGGTTCCTTTCTGGTCATTAATGAATGGGGAAGGCTCTATCCAAGCCTGCCTGAGAATTGCATAATGCCATCATCCTTTATTTTCTGATAATCTGGGTACTGTTTTAGTTCTTCCCTAGAAAGCAAGATGAAGAACTAGATATTCACTATTTATAGTGTAATATGTGTTCACTCCTTCAGCTGCTGGGGAGTGGGGAGAAAGAGAGGAGAAGTGGACTGGAATAACTGGCTGCCTTGACTTGGGAATGTTGCCTGCAAATCTTTTCCCACTGTTCTTCCCGGACATTTCGTGTCGGGAGCCAGCCTTGGAGGCCCACCCGATTGACAGGGTCCTGGTGGGCGGAAGACCCCAGGCCACATGGCGAGTCCGGGAAGCTGAGGCCCTTCTGTCTTCTGCCTTTGCTGTTGATACGGCCGAAGGATTCTGTGCAGCCTGAAAGAAGAAAACAGCATGTTTATGCGAAGTATTTTCAGCTACTGGAAACTCATTGTCCATTTTTCCACTTTCCCTTTCTGCCCATGTGATGGTTAAGCTGTGGAGGCACGTCAAAAGGGCTTCCCTTCGCTTGGTCATGGGTTACAGGTCTTGTTCTTAGGGTTAGGATTTGTGACTTATACCAGGTAAAAAGAGGTTTCGGATTTTGTTTAAGCAAAGAATTGTTTTAAATATTTTTACTTATTATTTGTAGTTGTAGTTATGGTGTTTGGACATAAGGTTTTCTAGGTATAAGTTTATAATCGTAGGCATAAGATTTCAGTGTAGTGAAAGTTTATATTAAGGTATATGTAGGTGATTTATGGGTTTGTTTTTAGGGGTTTGGGATACATATTAAAGTTTTAGTATATAAGAAGTTGAAGGGTTTAGATGTAGCATTTAAGTAAGTGAAACCGGTTTTATCTAACAACCAAAACTACCTTGAGGCCTGAATAACACCACTAAAAGTTACTTCTGAGCTGTTCTCCTCAGGAATAAGATGTCCCAGATAAGAAGACAATGAAGGAATTCGAACAAGAAGAAACTACCAAGGGGCTTGAAAGACCAGAGGGCCTCAAAAAAGAAACTCCTCGTCCATAAAAAAAAGGAACATCTGCGCAAGGTGCTTCGGGAGGGTCTCCAGGTGCATATTCCGCCACACAGATGGCGGAAGTATTTTACACACGAACTTCTCCAAAGCTTTGGGCCAGAAACTGCTGTTCTGGCCCCTAGAGACTTTTATTATGGAAAAACTTTTTTTCCTAGATAGTTCGAATAAGGAAGTTAAGTTTATAAAGAATTAGAATTGTTAGAAAGATGATAATATGTATTAGTTAATTTGGGATATAAGTTTTATTTTAAGTAGAGTTGTTTAATGAGAAGCTTTATGATTTTATATGAGTTTTTAAGTTTATAATTTTAAGGTTCTATATTAACGAGTTGCGGGGACTGTTTTTTACTTCAAGATAACATCATTGTGTTGGAATGATGTTGTTTTGAGGTGGAGATAGTCTCCACCCTTAGAGAGAAAATTAGCCAAGCATTGAGAAGAATACTTAAACTTTCCCTTAAGCATTGTTTTAACATCACAAAAAATTCATGTAATTTGTTGTAAGTGATTTGCTTTGTAATGATGATTTTAACTTCCTTTGTAACAATGACTTGTAGGAATTATTTCCTTGTAAAAAGGAATATAAGCTCGCTGTTAATTAGCAATAAACGGCATCTGGCACCTGATCTCAGAACAGTTGTCCGAAAGTGTTCCTTTCAACGCTGACGCCGTTCGTCCTTCGGGGTACTCTGGACCCGGCAGGAGCTGGACTCCCGCAATTTCAGGTAGTTCTCTCTTTTGGGTGAGCAAGATGACAGGGCAGACGTTCTCAGATCAAGGTAAAGCTTATAGCTCTGGGCTGGTTGTCTATCGTGGTCTTAGAAACCATTCAGTTCTTACCGGCTTGTAATAATTTATTATTGTCTCTTACAGCTCTGTAGGTTGACTGGGCTCAGCTAGGCGGTTTTCCCTCAGTGTCTCGCTTGCTGTTGTATTCGGATGGCATCTGAAGCCAGAGTCACCTGAGGGCTTCATGATTCCGATGTCTGGCACCTGGTCCAGGATGGCTAGAGCAGCTAGGGGCTGGCAGGGCCTTTCCCTCCCCAGTGGCCTCTCTACATGGTTAGTTTGGGCTTTCTCACAGAACGGTAGTCTTAGTGTAGTTGGACTTCTTACATGGGAACAAACTACCATCTGTGCAAGAGCTCCAAAAAGTGCAAGTCAGTCTTTAGACAGAGTGACCAGAGAGTTCCTGCCCTGGATGTGACTGTGACGCAAATTGGAGTGGCAGAGCTTGGAAGGATGCAACAGCTGACTGCTGGGACAGAATTGTCCTATCTCTGCCTTAGGTCTGAAAAAGAAGGGTGGGGTATTCTGAGAGTGTGGTTCATGGTAAATCCGTGCTTCTCGCACTTTATTTTTTTTTTTGAGTTGGAGTCTCACTCTGTCGCCCAGACTGAAGTGCAGTGGCACGCTCCCGGCCACCGCAGCCTCGACCTGCTGGGCTCAGGTGATCCTTCCGCCTCAGTCTTCCAAGTAGCTGGAACTACAGGCGTGCTCTACCACACCCAGCTAATTTTTTCATTTATTGTAGAGATGATGTCTCGCCAAGTTGCCCAGGCGGGTCTCAAACCCGCGGGCTCAGGCAATCCACTCACCTCAGCCTTCCAAAGTGCTGGGATTACAGGCTGAGCCACCAAACCCAGCTCACACTTTAAAGTATACAGAAATCACCTGGTGGTTTTTGGTAAATGCGGTATTTTATATCCACCATCACCCATTACAGTGTCATACAGAACAGTTTCATTGCCCTGAAAAAATCCTCTGCACATCACCTCTTCAAACCCCCACTTAAGTCCCCGGCAACCATTTCTAGAGTTTTGCCCTTTCCAGAATGTCACGTAATTGACATCATACAGTACATAGCCTTTTCAACTGGTTTCTTTCACTTAGCAGTGTACATTTAAGATTCATCCATTTCTTTGTGTGGATGGATATTACATTCCTTTCATTGATGAATACAAAGTATTCCACTGCATGGACACGGCACACTTTAAAAATTCATTCATCTGTTGAAGGACATCCTGGTTGCTTCCAGTTTTTGGTGATTATGAATGCAATTGTTATAAATATTCGTGTGCGGGCTTTGGTTGGAACGTAAGTTTCCCAATCAGTTGGAGAAATACCTAGGAGCATGACTATGAAATTAGCATAAGACTATATTTAATTTCATAAGAAACCATCAGTCTTCCAAAATAGTTATACTATTTTGCATTCTCACCAGCAATTAATAAGAGCTCCTGTTGCTCTGTGTCCTTGCCAACAGTTGATATTGTCAAGTTTTTGGATTTCTGCCGTTCTAATAGATGTGTGATGATATTCTATTATTGTTTTAATTTCCATATCCTAATGACAAGTGATATTGAGTATCTTTTCATATGCTTATTTGTATCTCTGTGTCTTCTTTGGTGAAGTGTCTGTCAGATCTTTTGCTCATTTTTTAACTGGGATGTTTGCTTTCTTTTTTTTTTCTTTTTTGAGTTGGAGTCTCACTCTGTCACCCAGACTGGAGTGCAGTGGCTGCTCCCGGCCACCGCAGCCTCGACCTGCTGGGCTCCGGCGATCCTTCCGCCTCAGCCTTCCAAACGCTGGAACTACAGGCGTGTGCTATCACACCCGGCTAATTTTTGATTTGTTGTGGAGATGAGGTCTCGCCAAGTTGCCCAGGTGGGTCTCGAACCCGCAGGCTCAAGCAATTCACTCACCTCAGCCTCCCAAAGGCGCGGGATTACAGGCTGAGCCACCGAGCCTGGCTGTTTGCTTTCTTATAGTTGCATTTTAAGAGTTAGCCGGGCCCGGTGGCTCAGCCTGTAATCCTGCGCCTTTGGGAGGCTGAGGTGAGTGGATCGCCTGAGCCCGCGGGTTCGTGACCCGCCTGGGCAGCGAGACCTCGTCTCTACAATAAATCAAAAAATCAGCCGGGCGTGGTGGCGCGTGCCTATAATTTCGGCTACTTGGAAGGCTGAGGCGGAAGGCTCGCTGGAGCCCAGCAGGTCGAGGCTGCGGTGGCCGGAAGCGGCCACTGCACTCCAGTCTGGGTGACAGAGTGAGACTCCAACTCAAAAAAAAAGAAAAAGTGTTATTTGTATATTATGCATTCAAGTTCAGTATCAGATATGTGCTTTAATAATATTTTCTCCCATAATATGGCTCATCTCTCTCCATTCTCTTAACAGTTTTTTGCACAAAAGACATTTTTTTTTTTTTTGAGTTGGAGTCTCACTCTGTCACCCAGACTGGAGTGCAGTGGCCGCTCCCAGCAACCTGCTGGGCTCCGGCAATCCTTCCACCTCAGCTTTCCAAGTAGCTGGAACTACAGGTGTGCGCTACCACGCCCGGCTAGTTTTTGATATATTGTAGAGATGAGGTCTCGCCAAGTTGCCCAGGCGGGTCTCGAACCCACGGGCTCAGGCAATTCACTCACCTCAGCCTCCCAAAGGCTTGGAATTACAGTCTGAGCCACTGAGCCCGGCTGACAAAAGACATTTTTAATTTTAGTAAAGTTCCGCTCACCAATTTTTTCATTCATGGATTGTAACTTTCGTGTTGATATTGAATTAATGCTGGCCCCCCAAAATTAATTATTAAGTGTTTTCTCTGCTTCTGTTTTTATCTAAGAGTTTGTAGAGAATTGGTATTACTTCTTCCTTCAGTGTTTGGTAGAATCCATCAGTGAGATTTTGGATCCATTGAGCATGGTGTTTCTTTTCTTTCTTGATAGTTGTTCATTGTTGATTTCATTTCATTAATAGTTTTAGGGCTACCTGTGTTATCTATTTCCCCTTATGTTAATTTTTGGTAGATTGTATTTTTTTTTTTTTTGAGTTGGAGTCTCACTCTGTCGCCCAGACTGGAGTGCAGTGGCCACTCCCGGCCACCGCAGCCTCAACCTGCTGGCTCCGGCAATCCTTCCGCCTCAGCCTTCCAAGTAGCTGGAACTACAGGCGCGCGCTACCACACCCCGCTCATTTTGATTTTATTGTAGAGATGAGGTCTCGCCAACTTGCCCAGGCGGGTCTCGAACCTGAGGGCTCAGGCAGTCCACTCACCTCAGCCTCCCAAAGGCGTGGGATTACAGGCTGAGCCACCGAACCCGGCAGATTGTATTTTTTAAGGATGTCCACATGCACACAAAAAGGTACCTAAATATAGACCTAACACCTTTCACAAAAATTATCTCAAATGGATCATAACCCTAAATGTAAGACTATAAAACTCTAGGAGACATAGAAGAAAATATCCTTAACCTAGAATTTGGTGTTAAGTTTTTTGTTACAACAGCAAATTCATGTCATTGACAAAAATGTACACATGGGTATTGTCTAGAAAGGTAAGAAATCAGAGATTGAAGCAGTTGAGATTCCAACTCAAAAAAAAGCCCCTTTGTCACCTGTAGTTCCTTATGCTGTCTCTCTGCACATTAAATGAAGACAAATCTGAAGGCTATACAGAAATAGAGCCTTAGAAGTCTAGACCATTTACATTTCAAAAATCCACTACTCAAAATCACTAAGGTGTCAGATGGGTGTCACATTCAGTTCGTTCTAACAGGCATAATATATACAAACTTGTGGCCAAAAATGCTATTGGACAGTTTTGAGTCATAACTTCTGTTTTTATCTTAAAGTCACAAAACTCAAGTTTAACTCTAAAAAAAACCAAGACAACCAAATGGAAAGAAAAAGTCTTTGGCCTAACTCAAGAGATTTTTATGTTCAACTTCTTCCTATAGTCAGTGATTAGTAGATTAAGTCCTTAGAAAGATCATAAAAGCGTGTGTGGGCTGGGCTCGGTGGCTCAGCCTGTAATCTCAGCGCTTTGGGAGGCCAAGGTGAGTGGATTGCCTGAGCCCGTGGGTTCGAGACCCGCCTGGCAACTTGGCGAGACTGCATCTCTATAATAAATCAACAACTAGCCGGGCATAGTAGCGCGCGCCTGTAGTTCCAACTACTTGGAAGGCTGAGGCGGAAGGATCACCGGAGCCCAGCAGGTGGAGGCTGCGGTGGCCGGGAGCGGCCACTGCACTCCAGTCTGGGTGACATGTTGGGAGCCAACATCTATAGCTACATGGCTGAGACCTGTAAAGGCCCATCTGGAAGATCGCCTCTGACCTAGGATATCAGTTATACCTATAATATTGGCGTGTGATTAGTGACCAGTGTGCATACATGGCAGTAAAACTTATAAGTAAAATCTCTATACGCCTGATGAAAGGTTATACAGCAGAATGACCTTGTTCTTTCTAAATCTTACTTCTTTCTAGATATTTTTTAACTTCTATTCCTGGTAGACTGGTGAGTCAGCTCTTGTTCCTAAAGGCAGTTCCTCCTAGGATTAGGATTAGAAACTAAATTATCATAATAGTTTTATTGCCCCGCCTTTTAGCCGGGCAGGGCGTTTTTCTTCAGCTCTTATTCCCAAAGGTAGTTCCTCCTAGGATTAAGATTAGAAACTAAATTATAATAGTTTTATTGCCCCGCCTTTTAGCCGGGCAGGGCGTTTTTCTTCAGGACGTTTTTCCAGTTTCGTTACATGCCGAAACTGTTTGCTTCAGCCCGTGGCCATTGCCATAGTAACCGTGCAGTCCATTATCCAAGAGTGTGACAGACACTATTTGATTTTTAGAATAGACTTGTTCGGATAAAACATTCATTTAAGACGATATAATTTCCATTGGAAAGATTTAAACAGTAATAAGCATTTGTAGAAAACTTTTAGGTTTTGTTTAAGCTTTTTAAGTTTCCTTTTCTCAGATTATGACTTTGGTTCCTGTTCCTGTAGGCCAATTTTAAGATCCTTTGATTAGTACACCGAAACTTTCCCAACGCTGTAGTTTTTGCTTCTAATATGATAATAGGAAATTTTACACGTAGCCATGTATTAATATACTAGGAAAAAAGATTTAAGTTTTGGGTTAAAGTCATAGTTTTATTAGAATAGAATGAGAATTATAGTGTTATGATTCTAAAATCATATGTCAATGATAATTATAAGATTTAATGATAAGATATTAGCTTAATAAGATATAGCATAGTATTAAAGTCCAAACACTAGATCATGAAACTCATATAAGTCATGGTAAGGAATAAGTTTTGAATTAATTGTTATAGAATTACAGGCCACTATGTTGAATCGTAATAGGTTGATGGAATAAATAAAAATTAAGTCATTTAAGTAAACTTATAAATTATAGTATAGTGTTAAGTTGATAAATTCAATCGTTAAAAAATATTGGGAGTCAGTGAACTTGGATTGAACCTAGAGTTAACTAAGAAAGTTTTTGTATTAATCAGGGTTTAGGACAAAAAGTATAATATGAATGATTTGTTGAACACTATGGAAGACACTTTTAAACAAACTGTATTTGTGCACCTGTGACCTTGATGTGAGATTTGTAAGGCACGCCTGCTTGGAGCTTGCAAGTCTCGTGATGGTCTTGTGATGCATAGTTTGTAAATCGCAATATACATCATGGAGTTTGTACGCCCCCAGCAAGTGATTATCACACTGCTGGAGGGTATGAAAAAATGATATATAAGTTGGAAGGTGTCCGAATAAAATTTGGCTTCAGTCCTGATCAGACTGTTCCCAGAAGAAATGGCCTCAGAGTCGTCTCTTCTCGCCATCCGGATTCTCCGTTGCAGTCCTTAACCCTTCCCTCTTTGGTCGGGGCTGGTACCCCGACAGTGACAGAGTGAGACTCCAACTCAAAAAAAAAAAGCCAAAACAACAACAACAACAACAACAACAACAAAAGTGTGTGTTTAGAGCAAGATTTTTTCTGCTCATAAAACTGAATGTTCTTATGGGGAGCAGTAAGAAAAGTGATCAGAGCCGGGCATGGTGGCTCAAGCCTGCGGTCCCAGCACTTTGGGAGGCTGAGGTAAGGGGACTGCCTGAGCCTATGGGTTCGAGAACAGCCTGGGCCACCTGGCAAGACCTCATCTCTACAAAAAATAAATCCAAAACTTAGCTGGGCGTGGTAGCAAGCGCCTATAGTTCTGGCTACCTGAGAAGGCTGAAACAGAAGAATCACCTGGGCCCAGCAGGTCCATGCTGGGCTGGCCGTGACCGTGCCACTGCACTCCAGCCTGGGTGATAGAGTGAGATTCCAACTCAAAAAAAAATTTTTTTAAGTGGTCAGGCAAGGAGGAAGCAGACATTCAACAGAGACCAGTGTCCTATATGGCTAACCAGCCCTCTGCTGAGGTCATCTCAACACAGGAAGGAGATACAGAAGGAACCTCCTCACCTCTGAGGCTGGCCCTCATTCCCTGGTGCGTACGGACTATCCTATAAGTTGTTGCCGGGGCTGGAACTGCGTAGCCAGAGCCACCGCTCAGCACTTTCCTTGCTGTGTGAGTTCAGTATCCTTGGCCATGAACGGAGAAGGTAATCCTACCTATTCTCATGAGGGCTTCATGAGGATTAAATGAAGCAAGGTCTCTCTGGACCTTACAAAGGCCCAGCACATCACAGTTTCTCAGCAGTTGTTAACTCCCTCCCTGTTCAGCACGTCTCACCCCATCTTTAAAAAATATTATTTGGCCGGGCGCGGTGGCTCAGCCTGTAATCCCAGCATTTTGGGAGGTCGAGGCGAGTGGATTGCCTGAGACTGCGTGAGTTTGAGACCAGCCCAGGCAACTTGGTGAGACCTCGTCTCTACAATAAATAAAAAAAGATTAGCCAGGCATTAGCGCCTGTAGTTCCGGCTACTTGGAAGGTTGAGCCAGAAGGATCGCCTGCGCCCAGCAGGTCGACGCTAGGGTGGCCGTGAGCATGCCACTGCACTCCAGCCTGCGTGAGAGAGACTCTGACTCAAAAAAAAAAAAAAAATTTAAGAGCTATTCCCAAATGCATAAAAGAAATGTACGTTAAACCTGCATCAAGATGTGACTTCTCATCACATTAGCAAATGTGAAAGCCCTGTGTGAGAGAGGTGTCATTGCAAGATGGACTATTCAATAACAGTGTTGGGACAATCTGTATTTTTTTTAAAAAATGTAATTAGAGCCCTACCTTTTACCTGATGGGAAAAATTCCTTATGGATTATAAAATGTTAAAGCTGAAAGATAAAACTTTTAAGATGCCTAGGAGAAAACATAGGATAACATATGGTCTTGAGTAGAGAAGAATTTCTCAAATGAGATACAAAAATCACCAACTAGCCGGGCTCGGTGGCTCAGCCTGTAATCCCGCGCCTTTGGGAGGCTGAGGTGAGTGGATTGCCTGAGCCCGCAGGTTCGAGACCCGCCTGGGCAGAGAGACCTCATCTCTACAATAAATCAAAAAATCAGCCGGGCGTGGTAGCGCATGCCTGTAATTCCAGCTACTGGGAAGGCTGAGGCGGAAGGATCGCCGGAGCCCGGCAGGTCGAGGCTGCGGGGGCCGGGAGCGGCCACTGCCCTCCAGTCTGGGCGACAGAGTGAGACTCCAACTCAAAAAAAAAAAAAAAAAAAGTCACCAACTAACAGTAAAAGAAAATACTGACAATGTATACATTTGGCAAGTGCCTGCAGTCTCACCTGCTGGGGAGGCTGCAGCAAGAGGATCACTTGAGTGCAGGAGGTCGAGGCTACAGTGCACCGTAACTGTGCCTGTCGATAGCCTCTGCAGTCCAGCCTAGGTAACATAATGAGTTCCCATCTCTGAAAAAAAAAATTAACTTTTGTTTACCCCAAAATGCCATACAAATTATGTAAGAATTTAACATAGGGGAAGATAGGTAAAGGGAATACAGGAACTTTCTGTATTATGAGTTGCAACTCTTCCATAAGTCTCAAATTATCTCAAAATATAAAGTTTAAAACAAACTACAGCCGGGCTCAGTGGCTCAGCCTGCAATCCCAGCACTTTGGGAGGCTGAGGTGAGTGGATTGACTGAGCCTGAGGGTTCAAGACCCGCCCGGGCAACTTGGCGAGACCTCATCTTTACAATAAATCAAAAATTAGCCGGGCATGGTAACGCGCACCTGTAGTTCCAGCTACTTGGAAGGCTGAGGCGGAAGGATCACTTGAACGCAGCAGGTCAAAGCTGGGGTGACTGTGAGCAAGCCACTGCACTCCAGCCTGGGTGACGGAATGAGACACCAACTCAAAAAAAAAAAAAATACAGTAGCCCCCCTTACTTGCAAGGAACAAGATGTCCCAAGATGCCCAGTGGATACCCAAAACCATGGATAATACTGGACCCTATCTACACTATGTTGCTCCTATACAGTAACAGGGAATGTATATAGCGTGGATGCCTCAGCAAAAGGATGGTTCACACTCCAGGCGGAGCAGAGCAGGACGGTGCAAGATTTCATCATGCTACTCAGAATGTCTCACAATTAAAAGCATACTTTTTTATTTCCGGAATTTTCTATTTAATATTTTCAGGCCACAGTTGCCCACGGGTAACCGAAACTGGAAAGCAACACTGTGAATACAATGGGACTGCCACCCAGAGACAAGGAGACAAACTACAAGCATAGGAGAAAATACTGGCAACACGCATAATCTGCCAAAGGATGAATGTCCAGAATATGTAAGAAACTGCTACAAGTCGGTAAGAAAAAATTGCAAATAGCCTAATGGAAGAAAAGTATACACATACAAAAAAAATACTTAAAAAAAAAAGAGAGAGCATGGGTTCATATCACAGAGGAATGGCCATCAATGTAAAAATGATGCTTAATCTCATTAGAGGTCAGGGAAATGTGGCTCGAGCCCACAATGCACCGTGATCCACCTTCAGTAAATAGACCCAGCAAGGTGACAGGGACATGTATCCATTATCCTATTCTCTTTACGCATGTATATTTTGCAAACGTTCACAAAAAAGATTTTTTTAAAAACCCTACAATGAAATACCATTTTCCCACCCAACTGATTGGCCAACGTTGAGAAACCTGACAGTTTGGTAAGCATGTGGGCCAGTGAGAATTGCCCATTGCTGGTCAGCATGTCGACTGCTAAAACCACTCTAGAAAAGAGCGTGGCGGTCTTGCAAGGTTGAGCACACGCTTGTTCTACGGGCCAGCAGCTCCCACTGTTATGCACCTAGAGGAAATATTGCCTGTGTGCCCCAAGATTCTTCATAGGAAACGTGATTTATAATGGCAGAAAATTAAAAGGCAACAACCCCAAATGCCCCCCGACAGAATATGGCTAGACAGAGCCATGTCACAGAATGGACTTCTCACGACAGCGATGAAAATGGATGTGCTACTGCTAGATGCAGCAATACACATGAATCTTAGATCTTAGAGTATCAAGTGATAAAAGCAAGTCATAGAAAGTCATGTACAGGATGATGACATTTTTATACAATTCAAGGGAGACTAAACAATACATTGTTTAGGGATACATATGCAAGGGGACCCAGAACAAACTGGAATTATCTTTTTTTTTTTTAATCTTGTTGAGAATTTTAGCATCTGTGTTCATCAAGGATATTGGCCTGTAGTTCTCTTTCTTTGTTGGATCTTTTCCTGGTTTGGGTATCAGTGTGATGTTAGTTTCATAAAATGATTTGGGAAAAGTTCCATCTTTCTCGATTGCCTGGAATACCTTCTGTAAGGATTGGTATCAGCTCCTCCTTGTATGTTTTGTAGAATTCCACTGGAAAGCCATCTGGTCCAGAGCTTTTTTTGTTCTTGCTGATAGTTTTCTTTCCTTTTTTTTTTTTTTTTTTGAGTTGGAGTCTCACTCTGTCACCCAGACTGGAGTGCAGTGGCCGCTCCCGGCCACCGCAGCCTCGACCTGCTGGGCTCCGGCGATCCTCCCGCCTCAGCCTTCCGAGTAGCCGGAATTACAGGCATGCGCTACCACACCCGGCTGATTTTTTGATTTATTGTAGAGATGAGGTCTCACCGCCCAGGCGGGTCTCGAACCCATGGGCTCAGGCAATCCACTCACCTCAGCCTCCCAAAGGCACGGGATTATAGGCTGAGCCACTGAGCCTGGCTTGTTGATAGTTTTCTTATGACATAGTTGATTTCCTGGGTTGTTATTGGTCTATTTAGGGTCTCAATTTCTTCTTGTTTCAACCTGGGGAGGTTGTGTGGTGTTAGAATGTCCTCCATTTCATTTAGGCTATCAAGTTTGTTTTCATACAGGTGTACATAGTAATCACTAATAATCTTTTGAATTTCTTTGGGGTTAGTTGTGACTTCATCTTTTGCATTTCTGATTGGGATTTTTTTTTTTTTTGGAGGGCGGGTCCTTTGGAGTACAGGCTTTCCCCACTAGGTAAGTGTTCCAGGAACCCATCGTCATCAATGTACCAACTAGCGTTGTTGTGAGAGACTGCGTTCAGCTTCAGTGAATTTTTTTGGGGGGAAGACTCTTTCGATACCTTTGCCCGTTTCATGAAGAGTGATTCACGAGAGCATCTGCCAACACCGTGCTGAATGTTCAGCAATTTTTGACCAAAAACCACGCGACCCCCATGTTCCACCCTCCCTCTTCACCCGATCTTGCCCCAGTGACTTTTTTTGTTTCCCTGGATGAAAAAAAATCCTTAAAGGGAAACATTAAATCAGCCGGGCCTGGTAGCGCATGCTTGTAATTCCGGCTACTCGGAAGGCTGAGGCGGAAGGATCGCCGGAGCCCAGCAGGTCGAGGCTGCGGTGGCCGGGAGCGGCCACTGCACTCCAGTCTGGGCGACAGAGTGAGACTCCGACTCAAAACAAACAAACAAACAAAAAATGGAAACATTTTGCCAATGTGGAAGAGGCGAAACCAAAAAAAAAAAAACCGCAGAAGCACTGAAAGGCGTCAAAATTGATGAGTTCAAAAACTGTTTTGAGTGGTGAAAAAAGCATCTCAATAGGGTGTATTGCATAAAATGCAGAGTACTTTGAAGGTAGCTGAGGTTAAAACATAGAAGAATAAACACACAATTTTTTATAAATAAATTCCTGTTTTGGGGGTTTTCCCTCGTATGTATGTAATAAACTTATATTTCTTAAGCAAGGGGGAAAAAAGCTTTGGGATAGTGGTTACCTCTCAAAGGAAGATCACTCTCCTGGCTGGAATATGTAGCACTCTAGGACAGGTGACTGAAGAGGTAACAACTGGAGAGAAATTCTGTCACTATGTATATGATAGGTATTATGTATCTGTATGTGATAGCAAAAATAAAATTATATTCTAGCCGGGCTCGGTGGCTCAGCCTGTAATCCCGCGCCTTTGGGAGGCTGAGGTGAGTGGATGGCCTGAGCCCACGGGTTCGAGACCCGCCTGGGCAGCAAGACCTCATCTGTACAATAAATCTAAAATATCAGCCGGGCCTGGTAGCGCATGCCTGTAATTCCGGCTACTGGGAAGGCTGAGGCGGAAGGATCGCTGGAGCCCAGCAGGTCGAGGCTGCGGTGGCCGGAAGCGGCCACTGCCCTCCAGACTGGGCGACAGAGTGAGACTCCAACTCAAAAAAAAAAAAAAAAATTATATTCTAATAACAATAATGAGTTATAGAAACAATGAAACAGCGATGTATACATGTGACAGAATGTCAAGCAGCCATTAAGAATCTTGTTCTCGGCTGGGCATGGTGGCTCACACCTGTAATCCCAGCATTTTGGGAGACCAAGGCAGGAGGATTGCTTAAGCCCAGGAGTTTGAAACTAGCCTAGGCAACGTATTGAGACCTTGTCACTACAAAAAAATTTTTTTAATTAGCTAGACATGGTGGTTCACACCTGTAGTCCCAGCTACTTGGGAGACTGAGGTGAGAGGATTGCTTGAGCCCAAGAGTTCAAGGCTGGGGTGAGCCGTGATTGTGTCACTGCACTCCAGCCTGACAGAGTGAGACCCCAACTCAAAAAAAAAATCATGTTCTCAAAAACTACCTTAGGATCCTGAAAAAGATATTGTTTAATAGGAAAAGTTTCAGAGCTGCATAGAGAAATGGGGTAAAGAGGATGTGTCCAGCCTCCTCTGACCGCCAGTATCTAAAAATGACTGGCGCATAAACACAGATACGTTTGTATTTTTACATCTATGAACAGGGCTAAAAAAGCAAAGGATGCTTTCAACGTACCAGCAGTTATGAGGCATCCCCCAAATTCAGAAGGCACATGGGTCTGAATTGGAGATCTTGCCAGCCTAATATATGCCAGGAGTTGACTTCTGTGGCGTGTGGGAGCGGCTGGGGCAGGAGGCTCCATGCTCCAGGGGGCAGCCCTGGGGTGTCCACCCCTATGCTGGCCAGGCCACAGCAGTAGCCCCCCGGCAGATCCACTTGCTCCGCTCCCCAGGCCGTGCCAAGCTGGGGGCAGGAGCCAAGAGGGAACCCACAAAGCAAGTAGGAAAATGCACATGAAAAGTCTTAGAAACCAACGGAGGAGCCGTGGAACAGGATGGACCAGCTGAGGAGGGGCAAGTGAACCAGGGAGGGGCAGCACGGACGGCCTGGACATTTGCAGAGACTAGGATGGAAGCCTGAGAGCTGAGAGGCCTGAGATACGCAGGAGTCTCCACAGCAATGAAGCTGAAGATCCGGGAGGAGAAGACCTAGGGAGGGGGAAAAACAAGGAAGGAAGAGGACCCAGAGCTGAAGAGAGACATGAGTCCACAGGTCACAGACAGTCATCGAGCAGGAAGAATGACGAGGACTCTCTGAGACACAGCGTGGTGAAATCCAGCACACCCGAGGAAGAGGGACGCCTCCACATCAATGTTTCCTACAGGTAGCAAGAGCCAGTAGACGTAGCCAGAGCCAGTAGACTTCTCTTGGGCAACGCTGAATGAAAGACAGCAGAGCAACTTTGGACAGAAAATGATTCTGCACCTACGATACTATCCCCAGCCTGATTATCTTTCAAAATTAAGGGCAGAGGACAAGCTCAGACTTCGAAGAGTCAGCAAATACACCACATTCATGAAGAAAGATACCAACACACGTGTAGGTAAGCCTCAATAAACAGATTCTATTCCCGACAGCCTTAACAGGGAAACGGGAGGAAGAGTTGCCCGGGGTCTGACTTGAGGGAGGAAGCAGCATGCCTGCTGGTAAACTTCAACTCCTAGTAGAATTTAATCATGCTGTTGGACCCTTGATCAAACTCAGTTGAATCACAGATCCCAGGAAAGCCAGATCATCATTTACTCTGGCCACTCGCCCTCTCCTCTCATTGAGAGGCTGCTTGCACCACCTGTAAGGTAAAATGTGGAAGACATAAAGTCTTCTGTTGAGGAGACAGTTGTGCTTTTCATACTACTGAAAACCTGCAGTATTATGAAGGTTCGAGTACTGTAGTCCTCTCTTTCCACAGTTTAACTTTCCATGGTTTCAGTAACCCACAGTTAAAAATATTAAATGAAAAAACTCCACGGTCAGGCTCGGTGGCTCAGCCCGTAATCCCAGCACTTTGGGAGGCCGAGGTGAGAGGATTGCCTGAACCCAAGGGTTCGAGACCTACCTGGGCAACTTGTTGAGACCTCGTCTCTACAATAAATCAAAAAATTAGCTGGGCGTGATGATGCACACCTGTAGTTCCAGCTACTTAGAAGGCTGAAGTGGAAGGATCCCCAGAGCCCAACAGGTCGAGGCTGCGGTGACCAGGAGCATGCCACTATCCAGTCTGGGTGACAGAGTGAGATTCCAACTCAAAAAAAAAAAAAAGAGCCGGGCTCGGTGGCTCAGCCTGTAATCCCGCGCCTTTGGGAGGCTGAGGTGAGCGGATTGCCTGAGCCCATGGGTTCGAGACCCGCCTGGGCAGCGAGACCTCATCTCTACAATAAATCAAAAAATCAGCCGGGCATGGTAGTGCACGCCTGTAATTCTGGCTACTTGGAAGGCTGAGGTGGAAGGATCGCCGGAGCCCAGCAGGTCGAGGTTGTGGTGGCCGGGAGCGGCCACTGCACTCCAGTCTGGGTGACAGAGTGAGACTCCAACTCAGAAAAAAAAAAGAAAAGAAAAACTCCAGAAGTAGACAACGTGTAAGTTATCGGTTATATGCCATTCCAAGAGGCATGATGAAATCTTAACACTATCCTGCTCCATCTTGTCCAGATATCCCTTTGCTCAATTGTCCATCCCATCTGCCAATTAGTCACTTAGTAACCATCTGGGTTCTCAGAACGACTGTCTCAGTATCACAGAGCTTGTATTTAAGTAACCCTTATTATCTTTAATAATGGCCCTAAAGTACAAGAGTAGCGATGCTGACATATTGTTATATTTGATGACTAGTTATTGTTATTCATTGCTTACTGTGCCTAATTTATAAGTTAAACTTCACCGTCATTATGTATGGATAGAAAAACACATAGTGTATATATAGGGCTCCGTACTATCCATGGTTTCAGGCATCTACTGGGCATCCTGGAATGTGCCCCCTATAGATGAGAGGACACTGCTATACCTGGCCCAAAACCTTCTTTTAAAAATTAAGCCAGCCGGGCTCGGTGGCTCAGCCTGTAATCCCAGCACTTTGGGAGGCCAAGGCAGGTGAATTGTCTGAGCCTGCGGGTTCAGAACCAGCCCAGGCAACTCGGCAAGACCTTGTCACTACAATACATTTTTTTAAAAAATTAAGCTAAACGTACGCACTCACCGTGCCTAATGAGATGAGTTCTGTTGCACTGAGAGCTAGTCACAAGTATTATTTGCCATGCCTTCTGTGTTTTCTGGACCAAGGTCAGGCTATAAATCTCATACTGAGCATGAAACCAAGCCCGGCATTTCCCTGCCTCAGCCACCTTCAAGACTGCATATAGAAATACCCATGCACCTTGAAAGAGCCTCCCATGAGGCTCTTTCCTGACATTTAGTGACACAGAACCATTTTCTCCTTATCAAATTATAATTTTAAAGCATGTGACAAGGCCTGGCTCGGTGGCTCAGCCTTTAATCCCAGCGCTTTGGGAGGCCGAGGCCAGTGGATTGCCTGAGCCCACGGGTTCGAGACCCACCCGGGCAACTTGGTGAGACCTCGTCTCTACAATAAATCAAAAATTAACCGGGTGTGGCAGTGCGCCTGTAGTTCCAGCTACTTGGAAGGCTGAGGCGAAGGGATCGTCAGAGCCCAGCAGGTCGAGGCTGCGGTGGCCGGGAGCGGCCACTGCACTCCAGTCTGGGCGACGGAGTGAGACTCCAACTCAAAAAAAAAAAAAAAAGTGACAAAATTTATAAAAAGCAAAGCATATGACAATAAAACCTGATAACTTGCTAGACATAAAATATTTGGATCTGATATATCACAAAACCTTGTGGTTAATTTTATGTGTCAACTTTGAATTCTCGGTTTGTAAAATGACTTGCAGTTTCATAATCACCAAATAGGTGGAACAATACTTTTAAGATGACAAACTGACTTTGTAAGTCTTCTTAAAATTAAGAAGTACTTTCCTTTTGACCAACATTCCAACATGGTATATTAGATGGAAAAGAAGACCTGGATTGTAAGAATTTTTAATTTTGTTTTGCATAAAATTCTCCTAAGTTCCCAGTCTTTATAAGACAGACATAAATTAGCTCTATAGAGCTTTAGCTGAATAATTAACTTAGGGTTCAGCTTCTTATTTGTAATAAGATTGAAAAAGATAAATAAATCAAGCCTGTGACCATTTTACCCCAAAATACAATTTCGTCATTATAAGGAACAAAACAGAAAAGAAGTTAAAGAACTTCCTTAATAAAAGCACTGAACTGCCACAAGTCTAATAGACTATTAGAGCCTAGATGAAGATGGAAAATTACCTAATAAAAATTGCAATTTGCATAGATTTGCCCCATAATTACAAAACTTATTAAGCTCCATTTTCTAGATACTATAATGGGGTTCACCTTTCATTTAATGCAATTTGTGATCACTGACTACTGCAGGCAGCAAACGTTGGCAAAATCAAATCCATAATTACATTTTTGGTTCATACGTGAAAGACTGAAATATTCATTAGCCGATATATATACTATTTGTTAAAATTAAGTAGAATGAAAAATTCTGAAGAGGGTTTTACTCAATTCTTTACCTTTTTCAGGGCTTTTGGTCCATTGACTGGGCAAGGTAAGGTTATGAAGGTTACAAAACAGAGAGAGAAAGCATTCCCTTTGGGTCATAGATTATGCAGTCTAGTTCAACACAGCCAGTGTTGATTAAAATCTTCCCATATGTGCGGTCCTGTCTGAAGGAAGCAGGTAGTATAACTGGCAGGTGTCTGTTTCGTGCTGAATCTTGAAAGTAGCAACTGCCTTATGGTCTTGTGGCAGACTGAGACAAGTAGGGCCCTAATGAGTCATACCTCCCTGGGTCCACATCCCTTTTCAGAGTGACTTCATGGCCTGTCCCATAAAGTTGTGGGATCTATTTCCCCACCGCCTAAATCTGGGCTGATCTTGTCGTTGGCTTTGACCAAAAGAATGCAGGAGATATGAAATGAGGCCATAAGAATCCTTATAGTGTCTTCTTTTACCTCTTGGAATGTTCCGGCTGCCATGAGAGCAAGACTGGGATAGACTCCCAAATGATGAGAAACTAAGCATCCGGAGATGTCTAGCAGACAACCCGCACCAAGATTGTGAGGAGGTCGTCTTGGACTCCTGAGCTGCCAGAAGATCACAGTCACGTGAATAACCCAGGCAAGACCAACAGAAGACTCTCCAAGCTGAGCCCAGCCAATCCATGGAATTGTGAGAAATAATAAGTCGTGGTTTTTTTGTTTTGTTTTGTTTTTCAGTTGGAGTCTCACTCCCTCACCCAGGCTGGAGTTCGGTGGCATGCTCACGGCCACCCCAGCCTCGACCTGCTGGGCTCAGGCGATCCTTCCACCTCAGCCTTCCAAGTAGCTGGAACTACAGGCGCGCTCCATGCCCAGCTAATTTTTCTATTTATTGTAGAGATGAGGGCTCGCCAAGTTGCCCAGGCGGGTCTCGAACCCGCGGGCTCAGGCAATCCACTCGCCTCTGCCTCCCAAAGTCCTGGAATTACAGGCTGAGACATCAAGCCCAGCCAGTAGTTTTTAAGCACTAAGTTTGGGGATGGTTCACTAAGCAGCCCAGGTAACTGACACTATCTCCAATTCAGTTTCCCAGGAGAAAGTCTCTAGGGTACCAGAAACCGCAATAGTGAGTGTGACTGTTGAGAACAATCCCTGAAAACACAAATATGTCTTTTTTTTCTTTTCATTTGTTTCCCTAGTAGTGACTGCTACTAATTCAAATGCACTATTCCCATTATCTCCACCAGTCATAATAACATTTAAGATTATAAACGATTCCTAGGCAATTGCCTGGCAATACATGCAGAACTAACCTAAGTGTGTTCACTACTCCAGTGACGGCTCGCAGAGTGGTCCTAAGTGCTTCCACACAGGCATGCTGCCCACCTAGTCAGTGCACAGTGAACTCTCAAATACGCATGTTGATTGAGCGTTTGACTGGCTAATTCATACTGAAGTAAAAACCATTGATATTGCTTGAATGTTCTTTTACAGAACTCGCTTTAAAAGTGCAGAGAAGCTGGGCTCGGTGGCTCAGCCTGTAATCCCGTGCCTTTGGGAGGCCGAGGTGAGTGGATTGCCTGAGCCCGCAGGTTCGAGACCCGCCTGGGCAACTTGGCGAGACCTCATCTCTACAATAAATCAAAAAAAAACATTAGCCGGGCATGGTAGCGCGTGCCTGTAATTCCAGCTACTCGAAAGGCTGAGGCGGAAGGATTGCCGGAGCCCAGCAGGTCGAGGCTGCGGTGGCCATGAGCATGCCACTGCACTCCAGTCTGGGCGACAGAGTGAGACTCCAACTCAAAAAAAAAAAAATAAATAAATAAATAAAGAAGTGCAGAGAGGGGAGCTCCAACCCTCTGAGGACTCCTCTCCCTTTATGAAGCTTCCCATGCCTGGCTCTCCCTGGCTGCTTCCTTCCCTTGCTTCCCACCAGACTTGGTTAAGTCTCTCTAGGCTCAAGTGCCAAAACCCCTCTCAGATTGGGCTACAGGTGGAATTTATTTTAAATGTCAGAAAAGTTATCCATAACTTGAAAATAGATAAAAGAGATTTTATCTGGACTAGGCTGGTTCTTTCAGGGAAGTTCTGCTTTTGCACCTTAGATTGACTTTCTACTAACTGGGCTATTTTATCTCTCTGTAGGGGCAGAAGTGAATGAGATTTTTTGGTAGGTACGCAAAGAATTTCTGATCAGTAGAAAAGACAGCCTTAAATACAGGGTTTATGGCCCTGTGGGAGATTAAGGGGCTTACTATCTAAACCAGCAATGTGTCCCTTTATTAAGTTGTCTGACACACTCAGTCTCTCAAATGCACTTGGAACCGGATGGTTTTAACATCTTCCTGGCCTCCACATAAATTAACGAGTCAGAGAAAATCTTTGGCTCTTATTCGTTTATTGCTGAGTCATGTTATTTAATCTTTTGTAAATTACACGTACACCTTAACATAAGGCCAAAGAGGATTATGGAGAACCCAAGGACTGGAGGAAGTATTCAGCTTCTCAAAGTAGCCGCTGCCTCAAGGTGGCTCATTGCCATGTGACCATTCTCTCTCTCTCTCTCTCTCTCTCTCTCCCCCCCCCTTCCTCCCTCCCTCTCTCTCCATGCCTGCTCCTGCTGCACTCCCCTCTGGGCAGACTGGCTCTCTCTCCACACTCTTAGAGAAAGTGGCCACCCCACAGCTCTCAAATTTGTATATTCTCAATCTAGAGGAACAGCCCAGACTGGCCAGAGTTGCAGAATGTTAAATCCACTTCCAAGAGAGAGAGACTGAGATCACGCCAGTTTGGTTCCAGCATCTGCTTCTTGACCACTGGAAGATAAGGACAAAGTGGCGATATTTCTGCATTTGTGGGACCAGAGACATCGCTGAAACTCCCGAGGGGCCCAAGGTGCCCACCTCGAGAGCTCCCACTGCCTCTCGAGGCCCAGCAGAAAGCCGAGCCTGTGGAGGAAGTGGAGCTAGGGAGGAGGACGCCATGTTGTGATGGCATTAAGTTCCCCTCTCACCTCCGTGTCCACACGGCCTTTACCATTCACCAGTGTTTCCTCTTTCTTTGTCTTGATGAGCATGGCCAACATTTAAGTCATTTTCAACTTTTTCAAGAGCCCCACTCCTTGCATTTAAAATTCTACTGTAGTTCTTTTCTCTAACTTGTTATTTCTGGTTTTGTCTCCATTCATTCCATTTTTATTCTTCTTGGCTTTATTTTATTGGTTTTCTGGCTTTTTATGGAATACTGAGATCATTCATTCTCATCCTCTCTTGCCTAATAACGAAGACACTTCATTCTTTAACTCTGAGCAAAGCTTTGGCTGCGTCTCTCATAAGCTTTGGCGCTCCCTGTTTTCCAAGTTCCTGACTTCTAAGGAGCTATAATTACTATCTGGGTTTCCTCCCTGGCAGGAGGGGTTCCTAAAAGGCTTGTTTGTTTAACTTCCAGGATTCGAACTTTAAAAATTAACCTTTTGTAGTTGATTTCTAGTTTTACTACGCTGTTGACAGAAAATGAGCCCTGTGGCACATCCTGCTGAATGGAACTTGAGATTTTCTTCTTGTGAAAATAGGTTCTGAGATAAAATGATTATACATAGGCCAGAACGTTCCATGGAACTGTAAGTCACCTTATTACAAAGCCTTTAACTCTTTTGCTTTTCCAATTTGACCTGTCAAAGATTGAGACTAGTGTGTTAAAGCATCTCACTATGATTTTCTTCTTTTTTTTTTTTGAGTTGGAGTCTCACTGTCGCCCAGACTGGAGTGCAGTGGCCGAGCCTCGACCTGCTGGGCTCCGGCGATCCTTCCACCTCAGCCTTCCAAGTAGCTGGAACTACAGGCGCGCGCTACCACGCCCGGCTAATTTTTTTTTTTGATTTATTGTAGAGATGAGGTCTCGCCTGCCCAGGCGGGTCTTGAACCCGCGGGCTCAGGCAATCCTCTCACTTCAGCCTCCCAAAGGCGCGGGATTACAGGCTGAGCCACCGAGCCCAGCTATGATTTTCTTTATGACAGTTTATTCTTGAATTTCTTCTGGGTTTGCTTTGTACATTTCAACTTTGGTAATTTGCTACATCTGTGTTAGTGATAAAAACATTATTGTGAATCATGCCTTCTCTATCAATAATATTTTGACCCAACTCCATATCACATAACCCCAGGTTTTTTTAAATTGCACCTGCCGGCCGGGCTCGCTGGCTCAGCCTATAATCCCGGCACTTTGGGAGGCCGAGGTGAGTGGATTGCCTGAGCCCGCGGGTTCAAGACCCGCCCGGGCAACTCGACGAGACCTCATCTCTGCAACAAATCAAAAATTAGCCGGGCGTGGTAGCGCGCGCCTGTAGTTCCAGCTACTTGAAAGGCTGAGGCGGAAGGATCGCCGGAGCCCAGCAGGTCGAGGCTGCGGTGGCTGGGAATGGCCACTGCTCTCCAGTCTGGGGGGCGGAGTGAGACTCCAACTCAAAAATAAATAAATAAACTGCACCTGCCTAGTATTCATCAGTTCATTCTTTCAAATATTTGAACATCTGCCACATGCCAGGCATGGTGCCCGGTGCTGGAGACAAAGTGGTGAACAGAACTTGCAAGGTTTTGTGCTCACAGAGCTCATCATGGAAATGAGAGGCCATGATCAAATGTAGCAACAGTGTTAGACTCACACTCACACGCACACACTCTCATACAGACACTAACACACACAAACATGCACACACTCATCCTTGCCCTGTAAAAGTATTCCTGCAGGATGGATTATGAGGAAGGGAATTCAGAGGTTGAAAGTCATAGGCATTTTAAATAGACAAAAACTGCCACACGTACTCTCTCCAAAGACAGTAATATTTTATACTTCCACCGAAAGAGCAGGAATGCTTCTCCCCACAGCCTTACAAACAGAAATTTTTTTTCTAGATCTTTACATTTAAGCTGGTCCAGTAGGTGACAGTGACATTTTTGCTAATTTATTTATATTTTTTGATTCATAAACCTGAACACACTTTACTATATATTTGTCTTACCTATTTTCAGAAGCCCTTTACACATTCTGGATGTCAACACCTTGTCTTGTATCAGAAATATGTTTTCATTTTGTTGTTTGTTGTTCAGCTTTACTGATGATGTGCTGTATATGTAACTTTAGGGGTACCCTCTTTTTTTTCTTCTATTATCTAGATTTCATTTCTTTTCTTCTCTCGGATTATGAAAACATGCTCCTAGACTTCCTTCTGCTACTTTAGCAATTATTATTTTTATTTTTTAGTTTTTTGAGTAGGAGTCTCACTCTGTCACCCAGGCTGGATGGGAGTGCAGTGGTGTGCTCATGGCCACCACGGCCTCGACCTGCTGGGCTCAGGCAATCCTTCTGCCTCAGCCTTCCAAGTAGCTGGAACAACAGGCACACTCCACTATGCCCTGCTTATTTTTTGATTTGTTGTAGAGACGAGTTCTCACCAAATTGCCCAGGCTGGTCTTCAACCCCTGAACTCAGGCAAACCTCTCACCCTGGCCTCCCAAAGTGCTGGGATTACAGGTTTGAGCCACCATACCTAGCCAGCAATTCTTTTACTTTTGGATTTTTAACCCATCCAGATTTTTGTGAATAACATGAAAGCAGAAATGTGATTTCTCCCCAAACGGATAGACTGACAACACTTACTGACTAATCTATGAACTAGTCCACCAAAAGTAAAATACTATTACCAGAGCAAGGGGCCGAGAATAGGGATGCTGGGCCGAGAAAAAAGCAAGTGTCTATTCCAGTGCATAATATTTTCTTTCCAAATCTTAGAGCCTATATTCTGAGAGGAAACTGTAACTCTGTGGTGAGAAGCCACATCCAGCCAACAGTGAGCTTGCTTTCTTTGGAGAAGATAGATCTTGTTTCATGGAGGAGACCAGGCTTCTGATCTGAGTCCAAGATGCAAGGATGTGGCCACCCAGTCATGAGCAGAGCTCCTAGCTCTCAGGAAAAAAATAGCCCAGGAGTGAAGGTGGCTCATACAGTATGCATGCTACGATGAATACTTCCACAGCGACCGATTTAATACAAAGCAACGTCCTTTGTTTTGATCAATCTCAAATGCCTACCTTGAAAAGAGAGGTTGTCATGGCAACTCTTTCGGAGACAATGTCTTCACCATAGACCAGTTGTTTAAACTCCAGAAAAT
The DNA here is from genome assembly GCA_027257055.1 of Cephalopachus bancanus. NCBI lineage: Eukaryota > Metazoa > Chordata > Mammalia > Primates > Tarsiidae > Cephalopachus > Cephalopachus bancanus. Next base: position 4,156,634 of record JAPVLO010000110.1, on the reverse strand, counting down.
AATCTTTTCTTCCGTGATGACAATTAAAACCCAACAAGGGGGCTGAACCTGGCAGGACCAGTGTGAACCGGGGAGACCTTCACTGGTTTTCAAAACACTTCAGCATAGTAAAACAAGGGCTTAAGATACGTGACACCTTTTTTAAAAGCTAAATCAATTATTTGTTTAGCTCAACTGTTTTACTACAAGAATATGAAGTAGTAATAGATTGAAATGGCAAAATGAATAGTATGATAACTAAAACAATATTATAACAAGTCTGTTTTTTTAAATATAGGGATATTCAATACTAAATTCAAGTACACGAACATGCACTTTCTCTAACCTCGTCATCTGAGGCTTTTAAACTATTGCTGTCTTACTAGGAGGGTCCAAAAAACACTGAAAGTGTCTTTCGGAGATTAGGCCCCCTGTAATACAGACTCCTCTCACCAGGTAAGTGTTCTAGGAACTCTTCGGCATCAGTGAACCAGCTAGTGTTGTTGTGAGAGGTTGCATTTAGCTTCAATGAATTCTTTTTTGGAGAGTCTTTCTTTTTTTTTTTTTTTTTTTTCTGAGTCGGAGTCTCACTCTGTTGCCCAGACTGGCGTGCAGTGGCTGCTCCCGGCCACCGCAGCCTCGACCTGCTGGGCTCCGGCGATCCTTCCGCTTCAGCCTTCCGAGTAGCCGGAACTACAGGCACGCACTATCACGCCAGGCTGATTTTTTGATTTATTGTAGAGATGGGGGGTCTCACCAAGTTGCCCAAGCGGGTCTCGAACCCGCAGGCTCAGGCAGTCCACTCACCTCTGCCTCCCAAAGCGCGGGATGACAGGCTGAGCCACAGAGCCCGGCTTGGTGAGTCTTTCAACACGTGTGCCCATTTCATGATGGGTGATTTATGAGCTTACCTGCCCACACTGGACTGAGTGTTCAGAAGTTGTTAACTAAAGACAGCATGGCCCCCCTGTGCCCCACCCTCTCTATTCACCAGATCTCACCCCAAGTGACATTTTTTGTGTTTTGTTTCCCCAGATGAAAAAATCCTCAAAGGGAGATGTTTTGCCCCTGTGGAAGAGGTGAAACAAAAAATGGCAGAAGCTCTAAAAGGCATCAGAATTAACCAATTCAAAAACTGTTCTGAATAGTAGAAAAAGCGTCTCAATAGGTGTATTACAATAAATGGAGAGTGCTTTTAAGGTGACTGATGTTTAAACATGTAAGAATAAATACACAACTTTTTTATAATTAAGTTCAAGGGTTTTTCGAGTTCTTCCTCATATGTCTTAAATCTGTTTCTGGGCAGCAGGCATCTGGAGCCTGACAGAACCAGACTGAACCTAAGCCCTGGCACCTCCAAGACGTGTGGCTTCATCAGGGACAGTCCTTGCCAAGGGTACCAAAGGTGTAAGAGAAAGCAGCTTCAAGAAAAGGTTATAGCTGGGCTTGGTGGCTCAGCCTGTAATCCCACGCCTTTGGGAGGCTGAGGTGAGTGGATTGCCTGAGCCCGTGGGTTTGAGACCCACCTGGGTAAATTGGCGAGACCTCATCTCTACAATAAATCAAAAAAAAAAAAAAATTTAGCCGGGCGTGGAAGCACGTGCCTGTAGTTCCAGCTACTGGGAAGGCTGAGGCGGAAGGATCGCCAGAGCCCAGCAGGTGGAGGCTGCGGTGGCCGGGAGCGGCCACTGCACTCCAGTCTGGGTGACAGTGAGATTCCAACTCAAAAAAAAAGAAAAAAGAGAAGGTTATTTACAGAGGTGTGGACTGGGTTATAGAACCAACAAAGGAATGGAACAATCCCATTTCTCATTCTTAGAGGTTTGACAGTGTTGTATAAATTCAAGCTGTGTACTTTGGTTTTCTAATCTACGGTGGGAGTATAGGCTGGTTCAGCCACTATGGAAAGCAGTGTGGGGATTCCTAAAAGAACTCAAAATTGACCTTCCATACGATCCAGCAATCCCTCTCCTGGGAAGATACCCAAAGGAACATAAATCATTCTACCAAAAAAGACACTTGCATACGCATGTCTCTAGCTGCACTTTTCACAATAGCGAAAACATGGACCCAAACCTACTGTCCATCAAAAGTGGGCTGGAGAAAGGCAATGTGGTGCATATACGTGGTAGAGGATTTCGCAGTCCTAAAGAAGAACAAAATCGTGGAATTCGTAGCAGTTTGGGTGAAGTCGAAAACCACCATCCTAAGGGATCTGTCACAGAAACAAAAATGAACGTTGCTTGTTCTCACTCATGAGTGGGGCCTGAATATTAATCACAATAGCAAAAGGGAGGGACACAGCCAGGGGAGGGAGGGAGGGGGGAGGTGCGTAGCGTCACAAAGGGTACCTGGTCCCAAACCAGGGGAAGTGAGGGCCAGTTGGAGGCCCCAGTTTCACCTGCATGCAGGTGTAGTTGATCCTGGCTTGTCCCCCACATCTCTATAAAGTTTTTTTTTTTTTTTGAGTTGGAGTCTCACTCCGTCGCCCAGACTGGAGTGCAGTGGCCACTCCTGGCCACCGCAGCCTCGACCGGCGATCCTTCCGCCTCAGCCTTCCAGTAGCTGGAACTACAGGTGCGCACTACCACGCCTGGCTAATTTTTGATTTATTGCAGAGATGAGGTCTCGCCAAGTTGCCCAGGCGGGTCTCGAACCCGTGGGCTCAGGCAATCCACTCACCTCGGCCTCCCAAAGGCGCGGGATGACAGGCTGAGCCACCGAGCCCGGCTCCTATCAAGTTTTTTAAAAGAATGGATAGTAATACTGCCAATGTCATGGGGCTAAAGATTAACTTTTATGTAGACACTGCCCAACTTAACAATGGTTTGATCTATGATGTTTTGACTTTACGATGGTGCGAAAGGAACAAGCATTCAGGAGAACCCGTATTTTGGGCACTCGTGCAAACCTTCTGTTTTTCACTTTCTGTATAGTTCTCAATAAATTACACGAGATATTCAACCCTTTTCTACTGATGACATTTTCACTGATGATGGGTGTATTGGGACATAACCTCACTGTAAGCCAAGGAGCATCTGTGCTCACAAAAACACTTGGAACACAGGTTGGCACTGTTCAAGCAATGGGTACTCAAACATTAGCACCTCAGTAAAAACAGGTAAGAAAACTAACCTTGCTAATTACTGAGGTTAAATGATGTTGACCTAGAAAACCCATCATTCAAGTGTTTTCAAACATGTAAAGATTTAGAAAATGCGCCACCAGCTGAGCTCGGTGGCTCAGCCTGTAATCCCGCGCCTTGGGAGGCTGAGGTGAGTGAATTGCCTGAGCCCGTGGGTTTGAGACCCGCCTGGGCAACTTAATGAGACCTCATCTCTACAACAAATTAAAAAAAAAAAAATTAGCCGGGCGTGGTAGCGCATACCTGTAATTCCGGCTACCTGGAAGGCTGAGGCGGAAGGATCACCGGAGCCCAGCAGGTCAAGGCTGCAGTGGCCGTTCCCGGCCACTGCACTCCAGTCTGGGTGACAGAGTGAGACTCCAACTGAAAAAAAGAAAATGCACCACCAATTGCTCATTCTGAGGATTTTCATGCGGGTGCACGCCTTCACTCACGAGGTACTACAGTGAACGGTATTAGCATGATCAAGACTTTTTATAGACAACAAATGCTGCTTTGGATTCTACTTTTTGAATTATCCTCTAGACAGATCAGAATACACATGTAGTTACAGGGGGGACATGTAACTGTTTTTCACCTTGAACGTAAGAAAGAGTGAAGGGAGCATCTAACAGAAGTTAGGAAATGCAGTTACGAGGAGAGGGCAGACGCGTTGGAGGGGCAGTATCTTCCCTCCCCGTGGAGACAAGTTCAGAGGCATGACTGAACATTGGTGGAACCAGACACAGGCGTCTAAGTGAGGTGTTTACTGTTACAAAGGTAGCCGGGCTCTGTGGCTCAGCCTGTAATCCCGCGCCTTTGGGAGGCCGAGGTGAGTGGATTGCCTGAGCCCGTGGGTTCGAGACCCGCCCAGGCAACTTGGTGAGACCTCATCTCTACAATTTAAAAAAAAAAAAAAAATCAGCTGGGTGTGGTAGCGTGTGCCTATAATTCTGGCTACTCGGAAGGCTGAGGCTGGGAGGATTGCCGGAGCCCAGCGGGTCGAGGCTGCGGTGGCCGGGAGTGTGCCACTGCACTCCAGTAGCAAGTGAGACTCCAACTCAAAAAAAAAAAAAAAAAAAAAGAAATGAAGAGTCAGGCAAAGAGAGAAGAGTGAGAGGGAGGGAGAAAGAGAGGGAAAGAGACAGGGAGAGAGACACACAGAGGGAGGGAGGGGGAGAGAGAAGGAGAGAGACAAAGGGGCAACTAGCTGTATCTACAATGGAATAGGGTATGGATCACTTCAAGTTCACTGCAAATACCTAAATGGCCCACTAAAGGAAGCAATGAAAGAAAGGCAGGAGGCTGTGTGCCAAGCAGGAGAGATGCCTCTCATCTTTTTTTTTTTCCTGAGTTGAAGTCTCACCCTGTCGCCCACACTGGAGTGCAGCGGCTGCTCCCAGCCACCGCAGCCTCGACCTGCTGGGCTCCGGCGATCCTGCCACCTCAGTCTTCCGAGTAGCCGGAATTACAGGCATGCGCTACCACGCCCGGCTGATTTTTTGATTTATTGTAGAGGTGAGGTCTCGCTGCCCAAGCGGGTCTCGAACCCGCGGGCTCAGGCAATCCACTCACCTCAGCCTCCCAAAAGCGCGGGATTACAGGCTGAGCCACCAAGCCTGGCTGTGTTCTACTTCTAATGCCCAGGCAGCAACCTTCGCTTCTGTTGTAGGGAGTCAGTCCGTAACATCTGTGGACTAGAAATGTTAATTATAGTATGTTAACTAGGTATGTTAATTATAGTTGTGAGCATAATCACTGAAGGTCAGTCATTTCATGACATCGAAACATATCTTTGACAATATTCAGCAGATGGGTTTGCTGTTTTAGAAAGACTTGGGGCCAGGCTGGGTGGCTCAGCCTGTAATCCCAGCACTTTGGGAGGTCGAGGCAAGTGGACTGCCTGGGTTTGAGACCAGCCTGGGCAACCTGGCAAGACCTCATCTCTACAATAAATCAAAAAATTAGCCAGACATGGTAGCGTGCAACTGTAGTTCCAGCTACTTGGAAGGCTGAGGCGGAAGGATCTCCCGAGCCCAGCAGGTCGAGGCTGGGGTGGCCGGGAGCGTGCGTGCCACTGCACTCCAGCCTGGGCGACAGAGTGAGACTCAGACTCAAAAATAAAGAAAGAAAGAAAGAAAGAAAAGACTTGACCAACACAAGGGAAAGTGGGTGACATACAACGGAGAGACGTCACAGCATCTTGGTCTGTGGCAACGTGTGTGCCTTGTCTGGACATTGATTATAAGAGACAAACTAACAAAGGATCTTGAGTCATCTGAGCACTTTCTGATTATAAATTTCATATTAAGGAGTTGCAAGAAGAAAAGGATCGATGGGCTGAGTCTGTGGAATTTTTTTTTTTTTTGCTAGTCCTTATTTTTCAGAGATATATACTGCAGTAATTACAGATGAGATGGTATGATGTCTGGGATTGCCTCCAAATCATCCAAGAAGGAGGGTGAGGATCAAACCAAACTGACTGTAAGTTGACAATGAGGGGTTCATCGTACTATTGTCTTAACTTGCATATACGTGTGAAATTTCCAATATTAAAGACAGACACTGAATAAGAATGTATATGCTAAGTAGCAGCAACATACATTTTGACTTTTTTTTTTTTTTTTTTTTTAGTAGAAGGCTCACTCTGTCGCCCAGGCTAGAGTGTGGTGGCACGCTCATGGCCACTGCAGCCTCGACCTGCTGGGCTCCGGTGATCCTTCCGCCTCAGCCTTCCAAGGAGCTGGAACTACAGGCGCGCACCAACATACCTGGCTAATTTTTTTATTTATTGTAGAGATGGGGTCTCACTATGTTGCCCAGGCTGTTCTCCAACCCCTGGGCTCAGGCAATCCTCTCACCTCTTGCTTCCCAAAGTGCTGGAATTACAGGTGTGAGATCTCACGCTCAGTGACATCTGATTTTTTAAATTAAACATATGCTGTTGAGTTTTAAAATAAAGCCTTAATTTGGGTAGAGTTTTCCCTTCTAAGGGATTTGAACCTAAATTTCCGAGCTGTAAGGTTGGAGTGTGAGTGCTACTGGCAATACTCTGGCTCTCGAGAGTGATGTGGAGCAGAAAGAACCCGGTAATGCACAAAAGGGAAGATCCACTGTGCTCCCCAAAGCCCCAAAGACCTTCGCCTGAGTCCCTCTCACTCCAGGGGAGCACCCAATTCATTTGTCTGGCTGATTTGCGGTGCCAAGCCAAGACACCACTATGGGTGGGGAAGAGAAAAAACACAGTAGGAGGTGAAGGTGAGGGCCAAGATTTAGAAGTGAGAGCCAGACTGTCCACTGGACCAGTGCATACGGTAGGCACTTAATACATGTTGGCCTGGATAGACGGGGCGAATGCACAGACATTGAAGAAAGGTAGCAACTTTTCCCCCTGGAATGAAAGGAAAGGTCTGTTGATAAAAGTCATAATAAAAATGTTCATGATTTTTGCTATGGTCTGAATGTTTCTGTTCCCCTCCAAATTCATATGTGGAAACCCTAACCCCAAAGGTATCAGAAGGTGGGGGCTTGGGTGGGTTGAGAGACCCAAGAGATTAAAAAAAAAACTCTAAGAGAACTATTACTATATGAATTCCTACCCCATGTTCACTGTATTCGTTTGCAGTGTTTGTACTTAGAATTTTGTTAAATTTAATTTTTGTTTGTCTCATAAAATAACCGATTGCTTCCGCAACTGCTGCTAGCAGTATGTGAATGTCAAGTAATAAACCCCTCCCGGACATTCCTTTGCTTAGCGGGCCTGCTTGCTAAACCTAGCTTATCTGACATTCCACTCTGCTCATTTAGCAGCTTCCCCGTCGTCAATCGCAGGTAGCTGAGCGGACCAGACCAATCCCAAGTGCCCCCGTACCCATTAGGAGAAATTACCCTATCATGTAAAACCAAGTTTAAAGTTCTTTCCCCTCCCTCTGTAACGATGTATAAAAACCGCTTGCCATGCTGGATCGGGGCTCTCGTCCCTGAAGCTGCTGCTTCGGGCGTGAGCCCAGACTCGAGCCTGAGTAGAGACCCTTGTGTGTTTGCATCAGAGCTGGCTCTTTGCTGGTCTCTCGGATTCTGAAATTTGGGTTTAACAGGGTGCTGAGAGCATGAGGGTAGAAGCTACTCAGCACTGATTGAAGAGACCTTTAGGACTGAGATCGATGCTCTTCTAAAGGAGACGACAGAGATGGAAGGCGGAGGCGGAAGGCTCGCCGGAGCCCAGCAGGCCGAGGCTGCGGTGGCCGGGAGCCGCCACTGCACTCCAGTCTGGGCGACGGAGTGAGACTCCAACTCAAGAAAAAGAGACGACAGAGATCTAACTAGCTTCTTTCACAGTGCGGAGGCGTAGAAAGAAGTCTACAAGGAAGTAGGCCCTCACCAGACACTGAATCTGCCAGCCCCTTGGTCTTGGATTTCATCCTCCAGCACTGTGAGAAATTTCTGTGGTTTATGGTACACAGTTGACGGTATTTTGTTATAGGAGCCTGAGCAAACTAAGACAGTTTCTAACAAACAGTCAGAAATTCTTAACAGGAAAGAGTGCCAAAATTCCCAGGGCTCCTCAAGGGCCATTTCTGCTAAAAGAGCCTGAGGAGTTTCTGTGGTTCTTGTCATAACTCATTTCTGACCCCAAGGTGTTTACCTTTGGCATTTCCATATACTTTTTCTACTATGTTGACTTGTTGATTTGCACAGTGCCCCCACAGCCACCAACCCACATATGCAAAAGGCAGCCACAGTCGCAAGTCAAAGGAATTTAAGAAATGAAACATAGCCGGGCTCGGTGGCTCAGCCTGTAATCCCGTGCCTTTGGGAGGCTGAGGTGAGTGAATTGCCTGAGCCCGCGGGTTCGAGACCCGCCTGGGCAGCGAGACCTCATCTCTACAATAAATCAAAAAAAAATCAGCTGGGCGTGGTGGCGCATGCCTGTAATTCCGGCTACTCGGAAGGCTGAGGCGGAAGGATCGCCGGAGCTCAGCAGGTCGAGGCTGCGGTGGCCGGGAGCGGCCACTGCACTCCAGTCTGGGCGACAGAGTGAGACTCCAACTCAAAAAAAAAAAAAAAGAAATGAAACATTTTTTCAAAATGGGATTTAGGAATAAGGGAAAAAGTCCTTACAGGCATGACAAGATTCCATATAAATTGCTTGGGCTGAATTTAGACACTCAGTTAGGCGCTTAATTATCTGGAAGATTTATCGATGCCCGATTAGAAGGACCCCCACCCACCAGAATCCAGGGGAGATACAGGTCAGTTCCCCACAGGAGCCGGAGGCGGGTAGCATTCCCACCACAGCTCCCGGGCCCCCTCCCAGTCCTGTTGTCCTAGTCACACCACTCAAGGCACATGCGTTTTCCCCTTAACCGTCTCTCAGATCTTCATTTGAAACGTGGGTTTTCCTTCAGGGCTGCAAGCAGACTATCACTCTGCGTGGGCCCACCGTAAGGATGGCAACCTTTAGCGACAGCTCAGACCTTCAAAGGGTCATCATCCAAGCCGCTCTAATGAGCGGCTGGGAGTTGGGCTCTGACTGATGGAGTCAGTTAATGGTCCACCGCACCCCCTCATTAATAACTTACCTCCACAGGCAGCCGGCTCCAGGTCCCTGCCTCTGGTATCCCATTATATGGTAATTAAACTCAGATTAGTTTTTCATACCCTTTGGACAGAGACATGCTAATTTGGGTTCTTAGACATTAAAATCTTATAAAGTTCTCTAGTGATTAGGTCCAGTTTCTTAAATTGGGCGCTGTCGTGGAAAGAAAAGATGTGACTATTGGCTTCCTCTCAATAACTGATTTCTGGGTAGACAGGCAAGTGATTTCCATCCAAAGAGTTCCTCTGAGGGCAGGGATGTGAGATCTCACACCAGATTCAGCACCTTACTTTAACAAGTCCGCCAGAGAAAGACAAATACTGTATGATCTCACCTCTATGTGAAATATGGAAAAAATCAGACACATAGAAACAGAGAGTAAAATGGTGGTTTCCAGGGGCTGGGGGTGGAGGCGATGGAGAGCTGTCAAACGGTGCCAGCGCTTGGCTACGAGATGAACACAGCCTGGAGTGCAGTGGGTGCAGCACGGTGGGTGGCTGTAGTCAATAATAATGTCTTGTGTACATGAAATTTGTTCAGAGTGTAGATCTTAGGTGTTCTCAAGACACAAAACAGCCGGGCTCGGTGGCTCAGCCTGCAATCCCGCGCCTTTGGGAGGCTGAGGTGAATAGATTGCCTGAGCCCGCGGGTTCAAGACCCACCTGGGCGGCGAGACCTCACCTCTACAATAAATCAAAAAATCAGCTGGGCGTGGTAGCACAGACCTCCCCTTCACACACAAGTATCTGGGATTTCCCACAAGCTCTTCCTGCCTAGCTGCACCTGTGTTTCCGACTGCTGTAGTTAGAGACTTTTGACACTCCCATTCTAGACCTTTAATTTTCCACCTTTGTGTAGATTCTAATTCCTCTAGTAAGACTCTTATCCCATAAAATATTATCAAATAATAGAGAGGCAAAAAATAGGAACAAGTAGTTCACAAAAAAGGAACTACAGATTGTTCTTAAACATATGAAAAGATGCTCAACTTCATTCGTTACAGAAAGGCAAATTTACATTTCCCAAGATACAGTTTCATCTATCAAATTGGCAAAATCCACAGATTTGCTGGCATACTTTGTTGACAAGACTGTGGGAAGGCACTCCTCTACAGAGCGAGCGGAACAATCCATGAAGGAGCCTGCCGAGGGCACAGTTGGCAATAGCCATTCGGTGACAAAAACTGGCTGGGCGCAGGGGCTCATGTCTCTGATCTCAGCACTTTGGGAGGCTGAGGCGAGAGGATCTCTTGAGTCCAGGAGTCCAAGGTAGCATATGATGGTACCACTCTACTCCAGTGGCTAGTATGCATTCATTACAAAAGTGTATTCCTTATGACTCAGCAATTCAACTTTGATGTTTCACCCTACAGATATTCATATCAGCACGTGTGTAAAAAGGCATCACATTTGTTGCAGTACTGTTTGCAGCAGTAAAAGACAAGAAGCAATCTGAAGTCAGTCAAAAATTAAATAAATGAAGATGTGTTCATACACATACTATGCCCCTGTAATGGAGAAAGAATATGAGAAGCTCTTTATGTGCTGATATGGAGAGATACCTGAGACATTAGTGTGTGAAAAGAACAAGATGCAGAAATATACATCGAGTATGCTGTCTTGCACAGCAAAGGAAAAAAACCAAAGTATGTATTTTGTACTCGATGTATGCATAAATAACTTCTAGACAGGTACACAAGAAACCAATGAGAGAGTGGGATTGGGGCAGAAATACAGGGAATACGGGAATCAAGATGGAAGAAAATGTGTTTGTATTCCATTGTTTTAATTATGCAAAGATCTTTCTTTCTTCCTCCCTTCCTCCCTTCCTTTTTTTTTTTTTTTTTTTGGAAACAGGGTCTTGCTCTATTGCTCAGGCTGGAACGCAGTAGCAGGATCATAGCTCACTATAACCTCGAACTCCTGGGCTCAAGTAGTCCTTCCACCTCAGCCTCCCAAAGTGCTGGTATTACATGTATGAGCTACTGTGCCCAGCACGAATACATTTCTATTCAAAAGTTAAACATGCACAAAAATTAATTAGGTGGTGATTTTTAAAAAGCAAGTTTTATTATAATTATATTGACATTCATTTACAAATGTAATTGCACATGAATTCATTATTTTTACTTAAAACTCATCTAACATATTTATATGAAGTAGAGTCGCAATGATTTGACCAGCTTTTCCCCCTCAACCTTTAATTCTATTTTTAAACCTTCAGAAAATTTGAAACAATATGATGAATAGCCATATACCCTTTTTCTCGATTTACCACTTGCTAATATTTTGCCACATTTGCTTTTATTCTGTATTTATACACACAAGCATCAGCACACTTTTGGGGGTTAAATTATCTGAGCATTGGCTGTAGACATGACACGTGATTCCTAAATATTTCATCATGTAGCTCTAGGAAACAAAGACTCATATCTACGCAACCACATGTTATTGCAATCAGAAAATTTAGCTATGAACTAATAAACAGCCTGTGTTTAAATTTCCCCAATTATGCCCTTTATATATTTCTTTCTGATCCACGCTGTCTACAGCAATCACACAATGCATTTAGTTATGTTTCTTTAGTCTCTTTTAATCCAAAGCAGTTCCCCAAACTGCTCTTCATCATTCTTCATCACGATATTTTAAAGAATCTGGGCCTGTTGTTTTTGCAAAATGTCCCTAAGTTTGGATTTTCCAGTTGATTCCTCTTGACTAGACTTTGGCTAAATATTTTTGGCAAGGGTACCTATAGGTAATATTGTGTCTTCATCAGAAGGCACATGGTGTCAATCAGTTCCATTATTTATTTATTTTTGAGTTGGAGTCTCACTCTGTCGCCCAGGCTGGAGTGCAGTGGCATGCTCATGGCCACCCCAGCGTTGACCTGCTGGGCTCCAGTGATCCTTCCACCTCAGCCTTCCGAGTAGCCAGAACTATAGGTGCGTGCTACTGCCCAGGTAATTTTTTATTTTATCTTAGAGACCTCTCTCCAAGTTGCCCGGGCTGGTCTCGAACCCACGGGCTCAGGCAATCCAATCGCCTCGGCCTCCCAAAGTGCTGGGATTACAGGCTGAGCCACCGAGCCCAGCCACCAGTGCCATTATTATTGGTGAAACTTGAACATTTGGGTAAGGTGGTATCTGGCAGATTTCTCCATTGTAATGATCTTCTTTTCTCTTTGTAATTAATAAGTCTTTTGGGGTGATACTTTGAGACTGCATGAATATCCTCTTTCAACAAAATATCATTCAGTGGTTATGCATTCGTTGCTAAATTTGGCCTGAATCAATTATAACAAAACTTCTTTTATAAAAAAGTGATTTTCTAGTTTTATTATTTCTTCTACATTTAGTAATTGCCATTCTTGGTGTGTGTGTTGGGAGGACAAGTGGCACTATTATTATGACTTAAATTATTTTTTATTCAGTAATCCATCATGATTATAATTCTTTATGCTCAAATTGTCCCAGATCTCCTGGTAAGAATGCCTCCAGGCTAGCTCTTAAGTCCTTTAGACATGTCCGCATCAGTCTTGGAGCATGTCCTTGTACTTGGGAAACAAGATGTTTCAGGCTCGGTTTGTACATTTCTCACTCCATACTTGGAATCCACCATTTTCAGTGATGCCTTAGTTCCTTTTAGTAGGAAATGGTGTTTAGAGGCCACAGTCTGGGTGCTAGGGGTCTTCATTGCTTCCAGCCATTTTTACTTACTCGTTCTGGTGAAAAATTGGTCTTTGCTCTTTAACCACCCTTCAAACCAATTCTCTGCTCCACCTCCATTTTCTTTTCCCCCCTGCTATGGGCATCCAATCCTTGACAAAATGTGAGAAGCTCTGAAGACTAGAAAGCGTGAACCCAAATGGTACAACATTTGAAGGGAGACAATTTCTTTTTTTTTTCCGGTGCTCCCATCCCTCTCTGAGCTTACATGGGTTACAAACTGAGTTTTTCTCAGGACTATATATGAAGAAAGGAATCATGGCTGTAGTTTCCCAGTCAGATCTTTTTCTGGGAAAGGAGAGATGAAAAGGAGGAATCTCCTCTCACACAAATATCATTTGAATTTTAAAAGTTTAGGTCTAATTGCTACTTATGACTATAGTCAAAATTGACTTAATACATTGTAATTATACAGTTTGAATGTGTAATCAGAAATGCAAAACTTGATGCCTTTGATTTTAATTTCCATAACTAAAGCCTCTCGGTTCACATAATTCAGTGGTTTCTGGACCGAAACACTTTTTTCTAATTAATGGTCAAGATGTTCACAGTAGTCTGGACCACCCTGAATAATGCATTTTATTCCACATCAAGATTACACTTGTCCCTTTACTGAGTTGATCACCACCTTGACCATAGAAAGACATCACCTAGGCAGTCAGTTCTTGAATTCTTAAGTGGTCTAAGATATACATTATCCCGGCAGATAAAAGGTTCAAATTTACCAATCAACTATCAAATAGTCTCAGAGGATTAAAAAACAATTACAGTTTGCAACAACTGGAGCTGTACTCCAGTGTTTTAATAAAATGTTCTTCACTAATGAACAGAGTCTAAGGAAAATCATCACAGGATTCCGTAAGACACAAAACAAACGATGGAGTATCCATCCTGTGAAATCCAAGCTCTGACCATCCTCAACACTTTTCTGTTCAAGATCAGCCTTTGTCATGTTTTGTGTCAAAATATATAAGGCATATTGGCAACCATCAAAAACTCAAAGCAAAATGGTTCAACATATAGGTGACTCCAACTCAAATTCTCATGTGTGGTTTAAAAACAATATTAATGATAATATTTTCAAATCCAAAAAATTATATGAATTTAGTTGTGCAAAACAAACTCAAGGAACCTTGTGGGGTAAACAACACATTCAGTACCACTCCATAAATGATCCATTTTTTTTACAACTAATCTTTGATATTATTATGGTCATTGAAATGTACCCATAGAAACCTAGAAAAAACTTGGCTTATTTTTAGTCTTTTTGCCTCAGCGTAACCATTAGAAAGCATTCAGACATTCTACTGCAGGACGAACAGCAGCCTATCCCATCCCCACTAGGCAAATCTCCTTCAGATACAAGATCAGGACAACCCAACCACTCATGGTTTAGCGTAATAATCTCTAGTAAACTTCTGATTCCTTGTCAAGGCCAAAGTCATGAGTTTGTGAGTTGCAAATGTCTGCATTTGTGAATTGTAAATGTCTAACAGGTCTCTTGCAGGAATCTTTCCCCCCATCCCAGGGTTAACCTAATCAGCCCTCTGTAAACTGTGACACAGATAAGCCCCACCATGGCAGCAATCATGTGACTAACCCACCCATCTGCCTGCTGTCCATCACCTGACATTATCAGTACCCATGCTTGTCTGCCCCTTTGTGATGACCTGGAAGCAGACCACCACCCAATCGCCTTAATGATCCTCCCTGGTCTAGGGGAATGGTTAAAAGGACTCAACCACAAGCAACCAGGGGCCATTGCCTTGCTAGAGTCTGGTGTGGCCATGTGCTCTCTGAGTCATGGCTGTCGCCATGTTTCCTGGCTTTGGTCCCCCTCCCCCTCCTTGGGGAAGTGAATCTTCTCTCTTCTTTCTCTTTCTTTCTCTAATTTACTTTTAAATAAACTTTTCTTTCTTGACCTTTTTGTGTGTCGCAGTTCTTTACAATTCACTCGGATCTCTGGGTTCCCAGCGCAACACCTCTGGCTTGCCAGCCCCGGCGGTGCTGCGTACCTCCCTACGCCTCCCCACCCCTACCCTGTCCATCCGTACACTAACAGTCATGAGACTAGAGATACTGCAGACAAAAACATGTTGATGATTTTGAAATGGCCTCAAGTCGTTTTGGATATCCTGTCTAGTGAGCCACTTAGGTTGTCCACACTCTTCCTTGCCTTTAAGTTATTTTATAACTTTTTTAACTGCTGAAAACTGGTGGCAATGTAAGTGATTCTCTTTCTATAAAACTGCAAAGTGAATTTTGTTTTGGCGGAATGACATTGATTATTGTCCTGTGGATAGTCATCATTTTTGCACTTCTTTCAGCATTCCTGGGAGGAGGGACTGCATATGTGCTTTAAGTATTCAAGGAACAACCCTTTCCCTCAGGTGAGAGGAAACCTGCCTGGTTTCAGGCCAGCTTTATAAGCCTCCATACCTGCCCCCAGCTCAGAGGCCCGCAGTCCCGAAGCCTTCCGACAGCACTGCTCAGCTCTGGCATTCTCCTTGGTTCATGGCTTTCTGCCACTTTTCGTGTTTTTCCATATGTTTTTCTATGTTACTTTTGTCTCCCCAAGTCAATTTTGAGAGTCCATCATCAACAAAGAAGCATATCATATTGTCTTCAATATTCCTGTGGCATTCTTTGAAAAGAAACACGCTTGTTGCTGTTGTGATCACTGTTAAAGTTTTGAAATACAGAAAACTTGTGTTCGGGGGTTTTTTTGGTTTTTTTTTTTTTGAGTTGGAGTCTCACTCTGTCACCCAGACTGGAGTGCATGGTCGCTCCTGGCCACCGCAGCCTCAGCCTGCTGGGCTCCAGCGATCCTTCGCCTCAGCCTTCCAAGTAGCTGGAACTACGGGTGTGTGCTACCATGCCCAGCTAATTTTTGATTTATTGTGAGATGAGGTCTCACCAAGTTGCCCAGGCGGGTCATGAACCCACGGGCTCAGGCAGTGTTTGGGTTTTTAATGAACTTCCCTTCTAATTCATAGTTATTACTCCCACCCTAGGTCAACTACACTTACTATGACAACTATCATTTCTTGATTTATTTCAACTTCTCCTCACCCACCCCACATAATGACCCCCAACTCTGACTGCCACAAGGATTCTATAGGAAAGTACCACGATACATTAGACAAAGAAAACAATGGACTGGGTATGCATAT
The DNA here is from genome assembly GCA_027257055.1 of Cephalopachus bancanus. Lineage (NCBI taxonomy): Eukaryota > Metazoa > Chordata > Mammalia > Primates > Tarsiidae > Cephalopachus > Cephalopachus bancanus. The sequence continues at coordinate 4,141,035 of JAPVLO010000110.1, read as the reverse complement.
AGAACGTTTGAAAAATATAAACTGATATATCAATTTCTGTACCTCTTAAACAGAAAAAAACCCCACCGTCTTTTCAAATGTACACGGTGTATTTACAAAAAGTAATCATATACTAAGCCAGGAAAAAGAAAACCTAAATTAACTTCCAAAATAACGAAGCACATAATCTGACCACCACAAAATAAACAAACAAACAGCAAAATGATCAATTAAATCAAAATGACTCTAATAACTTATAAACTGAAAGTCACTCTCCTGGCCATACTGGAAATCAACAAAAACCACCAACTATCAGTACATAGCAGTAAGAGCAATGCATGTCAACACTTATCAGATGGGGCCATAGCCATACACAGGGAAAAAAATAGCTGTCTAAGCTGAAAAACAAAGCCACGATATTCTGTAACTCCTACAGAACTATAGCTCCTAAACCCGTTAGAATGCAGGGTTTGTGCAGACAGCTCTTAAACCTTGGCTTACCTTCTGAGCTGCTCCAGCCTTTGGAGTGTGTGGGAGGGCCTAAGGACTGAGTTCCTGAGCCTGACCGGTTTGGTTTTGCTCTCTGGAATGTGGCCCCACCCAGCGCTGTCCCCACCCCCTTTTTTTTTAATTGGAGTCTCCCAGGCTCAAGTGCAGTGACACGCTTACGGCCACCCCAGCGTCGACCCTCTGGGCTCCAGCGATCCTTTCTCCTCAGCCTTCCTAGTAGCCCGAACTACAGACCCGCGCTACCACGCCCGGCTATTTTTTATTTTACTGTAGAGACGAGCTCTCGCCAAGTTGCCTGGGCTGGTCTTGACTTGCGTGCTCAGGCAGTCCACTCACCTCGGCCTCCCAAAGTGCTGGGATTACAGGCTGGGCCACTGAGCCCAGTCAACATTTTTATTTTATCGTCGAGTTGAGGTCTCGCCACGTTGCCCAGGCTGTTCTGGAACTCATGGGCTCAAGCCAGCTCCCTCACCTCGGCCTCCCAAAGTGCTGGAATTACAGGCGTGAGCCACCGCGCCCAACCCAGCATTGCCTCTTAAGGAAGCTGGTCTAGCCCACTGAGGATGGGAGGCCAAGTGGAGGACGACCCACCGGCTGGCACTAACTGGAGGCCACAGAGGAACCACCTAGTCAACCTAAAAAAATTATAGGAAATAGACTCTCGACAAATCCAGCCATATGTTGTAGGTAGTTTGTTATGCGGCAACAGTTAAACAATAACTTTAATTGTTTTTATTTTTTTATTTTTATTTTTTATTTTTTTTGAGTTAGAGTCTCACTCTGTCGCCCAGACTGGAGTGCAGTGACCACTCCCGGCCACCGCAGCCTCGACCTGCTGGACTCCGGCAATCCTTCCGCCTCAGCCTTCCAAGGAGCTGGAACTACAGGTGCATGCTACCACACTCGCCTAATTTTTGACTTATTGTAGAGATGAGGTGAGAGACTCAAAGGACTCCAAAGAACTATACTTGCTATGAAAGAAACGTTTACTATATGAATTCCTACCTCACGTTCACTGTATTTTATAAATCCCTACCTTAAACCCCATAAGACTAGGCATAGTAAGGGTCCTGGTAGTAACTGTGACCGTAAAGTTACAAAATATTTGCAGTGTTTGTACTTAGAACTTTGTTAAGTTTTTGTTTGTCCCATAATAACCACGTTAAATGAAATAACCAGCTTCTTCTGTTTCTGCAACCACTGCTGGTTATTAAGCAATAAGCCCCTCCCGGACATTCCTTTGCTTGAATTATGGTGGACTCTGTGGCGCCAGCCACTCTTCTGGTGGACTCTGTGTTGTTTCAAACCTGCTTGTATGTCGAAGCTGACTGTAAAGCGTAGCTTAGCTGACATTCCAGGAGGCTTAACTACCTCCCCTCCGTGTGTTTGGATGTTAGTAGTCAATAACGGGCAGCCGAGCCCACGCCCGCGCAAATCAAAAGCGAACCAACCAATCTCAAGCACTCCTGTCCCCTGACATCACCACGGACCTAATTGAGAACTAATTATGCAAGGTCTGTGGACTTCCTGTTCTACGTCATGCCCTCTTCTAGTTGGATCATGTCTCAAGCCTAGGAAAAACCAGTCACGCCCAGCCCTTCCCTCGCAACTGTGTATATAAACCACTTGCTGTACTAGGTTGGGGCTCTCGTTACTGTACCGCTGCGCCAGTTACAGACGTGAGCCCAGACTCAAGCCTGAATAAAGACCCTCGTGTGATTTGCATCGGAGCTGGCTCTTTAGTGGTCTCTTGGATTTAGGACTTTGGGGTCCAACAGAGGTCTCACTGCCCAGGAGGGTCTCGAACCCGTGGGCTCAGGCAATTCACTCACCTCAGCCTCCCGAAGGCGCGGGATTACAGGTTGAGCCACAGAGCCCAGCTCATTGTTTTTATTATTAACCATGGAACTTTGAACAAATCACAAGTAAAGCAACCGTGTGGTCTGCTGTTTGGGGCAGCCGAGGACCCAGTTTCCTTTCCTCTGGTCTCAGTTCTCGCTGAGGGGACTAAGGTCTGTCAATCAGTGTAAGTATATCCTTTCGGCCATGTGACTGGTTCTCCAGGGGACCAGCAACCCATGTCGGTCCAGCCAGTGAATCCCAGCCCCCCCACACACGTGGCTCTGCCAGGGGCAAGCAGGCCGCCTGTGTCCAGCCCTTCCAAGTTGAGCGGGGAGAATCTGCCTTTTCCCGAGCACACGTCCTTTACCCTTGATTCCTGTGGGTCCCTATGGTCAGGGGTTTTAAACCTCCTGAGACCCGCAGACTGGCTCAGCCTGGACCCCGTGCACCCCTGGGAGTTTGGAGTCGAGGTCTTAGTGCTTGAAATGTGCTCAGTATGCATCAGCTGTTATTATTATAGTAGTATTTGGTTTTCCAGGTAACCGTGAGGCACTCTTCAGCCTATCCCTGTCTTTCTCCTCTGAAGAGACAGACTCTGAGGCTGGAACACAGGATTCACTTGATGTCCCAAGAGGTGAAAGGTCATCATTCTATGTCTGCTAAAAAAATGGCTGAAAGACAAATGCCTACTGGCTCTACAATGCAGCTTTACTGGGGGAAGTTGCCTCTTTTTTCTTTTTCCTTCTGAAGGGGATGTTTACCTGGCTGTCAAGAAACCTCCTAATACTGCATCTTTCGGGCCTTCTGCCTTTGGGGTCTCCTTGAAGATAAGCCTATGCCCCCCAGGGCTGGAGGCCCCTCAAAGAGTTCTGCAGCTGGGCTCGGCGGCTCAGCCTGTCATCCCGCGCCTTTGGGAGGCTGAGGTGAGTAGATTGCCTGAGCCCGCGGGTTCAAGACCTACCTGGGCAGCGAGACCTCATCTCTACAATAAATCAAAAAATTAGCCGGGCGTGGTAGCGCATGCCTGTACTTCCGGCTACTTGGAAGACTGAGGCGGAAGGATCGCTGGAGCCCAGCAGGCCAAGGCTGCGGTGGCCGGGAGCGGCCACTGCACTCAGTCTGGGCAGCAGAGTGAGACTCCAACTCAAAAAAAAAAAAGAGTTCTGCAGCCTCAAAGAGCAGGAAGATGCCGGATCCTCCCTGAGCCGCCGGGCAGGGCTGTGGGGAGCGCCAAGGGGCCCAGGGCAGCCACGAGTGGGAGGGGAGAGGTGTGAAGAAGTCATGCCTCTGAGGGCAACCTGGAAGCTGGGTTTGGCTGGAGAGTGGTAACTCCGACACCGAGGAGAGGCCCTTGGAGTCTCTGTCCGTCCTGTCCCTGACCCCAACAACGTGGAGAGCCCCCTGCAGAGCCGGAGTCTATTTCCTATAATTTTTTAGGTTGCCTGGGTGGTTTCTGTGGCCTCCAGTTCGTGCCGGCCGTTGGTTCTCGCATCCTCAGTGGGCTAGACCAGCTTGCTTAAGAGGTGCGGTGGCTCACGCCTGTAATTCCAGCACTTTGGGAGGTGGCGGTGAGGGGACTGGCGAGCTGGGAGTGGACTGTGGCCAAGCTCCCACTCGTCCCCACACTGAGCTAGAGGACAGCTCGGATGGCGAGAAGAGCGAGCACGTGGTCCGCACCCTCGAAACTCCCGAGAACCCGATCAGGGTGCAGGGCGCAGCCTCCACGGCCACTGGGCCTTCCAGACGCCACGTGGGAGGCGCAGAGAAGGCCCAGTGTGGTTTCCACTCCGCGAATGTCTCTGCTGCAAAAGTAGCTCCATGACAGACTGGCCCAGGGGGCGGAGTGCCGAGTGCGCCTCCCAAGTGGTGGCCTGAGCAAGGGACAGCTGCTCCCTCCCACCCCAGCAGCCCAGCCTGGTCCACAGGGTCACTGCCGGGCCGGCGACCTTGAGCTGGCCAGGCATCCCGGCCCGAGCTGTGACAAGGAGGACCCCCCATGCGCTGGGCAGAAGCCGGAGTACAGCCGGGCTGGGCACTGCCCTGACCAGATCATCACAGGCGAGGTGTCCCTGCAGAGGCGGGAGGGGAGGGTCCCGGCCACAAGCCGAAATGCCGACCCCCGGAGGGGTCTCTCGCTTGGCTTGGTGTGGGGACGAGAGGGAGCTCGTGGACCTTCTGTCCCTCGTCCAGCTCTTCTGTGACCTAAGGGGGTGGGACGGGGAGTCTCAGGAGGGCCAGAGAGGGGCCTTTGCCGGGGACCCACCCGAGAGGCGACCCCTGCAGGAGCCAGACCAAGTGCCCGGGAACATGGGCATGACTGATAAGCAGCACCCTCTATAAACCAGTGTTTTATTTCCAAATAAGAAATCAATAAAAAGACCACGCTCGGTAGCTCAGCCTGCAATCCCAGCACTTTGGGAGGCCCAGGCGAGTGGATGGCCTGAGCCCGCAGGTTCGAGACCCACCCGGGCGACTTGGCGAGACCTCATCTCTACAATAAATCAAAAAAATTAGCCAGGCGTGGTAGCACGTGCCTGTAGTTCTGGCTACTTGGAAGGCTGGGGCAGAAGGATTGCCAGAGCTCAGCAGGGCGAGGCTGCGGTGGCCGGGAGCATGCCACTGCACTCCAGTCTGGGCGACAGAGTGAGACTCCAGCTCAAAAAAAACCAACCATAAATAAATAAATAACATTAAAAGATAGAAATACACTCATGCCTATTTCTAAAACTCATAACTCCTTTAGAGGCTTATTACAGAAGTTGAGATGTAGATTATACATTACTCGTCTGTTTCCGGTGAAACAGACACAGGACCCAGCAGAATCTCAGCTGAGCACAGGTACAATCAGCCTGGCCTCAGTGGGTTTGAGGCAGGTTATCAGTGTAGGTTAGACAGAGATAGATGTTTCTTTTCTTCTCTTTTTAGAGTTGTGGGGTACAAATGAGGATTTGCTAGAGAAGTAGACTGCATGCAGGTGACGCTGGGTTTGTAACTGGCCCTGTCTCCCCTTGGTAGTGGACCAGGTACCCTTTGCATTGCCATGTACCCTTCTTCCTCCCCTAGCAGTGCCCGGCATCAAGGTCAGTTTCTTGTAGGCGTTTAATTAAAATAGGATAAGTGTTCAGACCTGACCACCCTGTGGGATGGAATATGGATTTACCAGTGCAGCAAGTCACAGAAACAACAGGGAATTATCCAAACACAGACATGTTCTGAGAAAAGCCTATCTTCTTAGCTCATCAAAGGTGGAGAGATGGTCATCGAAACTTGGGACCAGATACCTGCAGCCCATCCTCTTAGTTCATGGTTAGCTTAATAGTTGTTTAAAAAGTATGTAAAGCTTCTTGTCAAAAGCAAGCCCATGTTCTCTCTCTCTCTCTCTCTCTCTCTTTTTTTTTTTCCCCTGAGCGGAAGTCTCACTCTGTCGCCCTGGATGGAGTGCAGTGGCGTGCTCATGACCATCACCGCCTCAAACTGCTGGGCTCAGGTGATCCTTCCACCTGAGCCTTCCAAGTCGCTGGAACTACAGCTGCACGCCATCTTGCCCAGCTAATTTTTCTTGATGTATTGTAGAGATGAGGTCTTGCTAAGTTGCCCAGACTGGTCGCATACTCATGGGCTCAGGCAGTCCTCTCACCTCGACCTCCCAAAGTGCTGGGATTACAGGCGTGAGCCACGGCACCCGGCCTGTTCTTTCTCTTAAGACACCTACTGGGCTGCCTCTTTCTCTCTAAGAATACTTTGGATTCGCTCTGAAATTCTTTTCTGTGGCAAGTCAGAATAGCCCATGGAGCAACACACCACAGTCCACGCAGCAACAGGCTGTGTCACTAGAGCTGTGCTGTGCTACTTGTAGTGCATGTTCAAGACACCCCTTGCTCCTGGGTCCTATCTCTGCAGTAGCAGAACTGCTGAGTGGGAACTTAGCCTGACATAGTGAAAGGTTCCCAGTTCACTTCCAGGGAGCCCATCCCAGAGCTGATGGAGCAGACAGCCTCACAAACCCAATTAAGACACAAGAACAGCCGGGCTCGGTGGCTCAGCCTGTCATCCCGCGCCTTTGGGAGGCTGAGGTGAGCGGATTGCCTGAGCCCGCGGGTTCGAGACCCGCCTGGGCAGCGAGACCTCATCTCTACAACAAATCAAAAAACAGAGCTAGAAACAAGGAAAGAGACGGGGCAAGTTAGTGCACTTAGAACAGGGTACAGAAGGTGAGTGGAAGGACCGCAACTTTTGAACCCTGGGTTACACCACGTTTACCTGTCCTGTTCCACTCTCAGTGCTGCCAGCCTTTCCCACAGATGGGGACCAGAGCTGAAAGAAAGCAAGCAGGTGGACACCAGGTGCCTGGGGCCTACACACACGCTCTATGGGGAGCCAACGGTATGAAAGTGCCTGGTCTAAGGGTAACCCCTTTGGGTCCCCTCCCACTGTGGGAGCTTTTCTGTCCTCTCAATAATTCCTGCTTTCTAAAAAAAGACAATGCCTGGTCTGTAGTTATCCAGAAACATGATGAGCAACTGTGGCTTTGTCTGTGTCATAAGCAGAGGGCAGGTGTGGCTAGAATGAGTGTCACAGAGGTGCGGAAGTGGAGATAGCCCAATTTACAGAACCATCATGTCTTTAATAAAGGACAATGCTTCCAACATAAGCCACAGAAAATTATTGAATGCTGACCAACACCAAAGAGGAACTTTGGCTTGAAAAACTTAGAGGTGGTTTAGCCTGTAACCCCAGCACTTTGGGAGGTTGAGGCGAGTGGATTGTCTTCGCCTACGGGTTCGGGACCAGCCTGAGCAATTTGGTGAGACCTCCTCTCTACAATAAATCAAAAATTAGCTGGGTGTGGTAGTGCACACCTGTAGTTCTGGTCACTTGAAAGGATGAGGTGGAAGGATCGCCGGAGCCCAGCAGGTCAATGCTGGGGTGGCCATAAGTAGCATGCCATTAAAAAAAAAAAAAAACTCCAACTCAAAGCAACAACAACAAAGAATATCTACACCTTCTTGCTTCTGTCTTCCATTTGCTTGAAAAACCATTTCTCAGCCCCCAACTTTGAGTCTGTGGGTGTCCTTTGCAGGGAGATGAGTTTCCTGGAGGCAGCAGACTGGATTTTGCTTCTTTATCCAGCTTGCCACTCTGTCTCTTCAGTGGTGCATTTAGTCCTTTCACATTCAAATTGATTATTGAAATGTGAGAGTTTATCCCTGTCATAGGGCTCTTAGGGGGTTGTTTAGTTTCCTTTTTACTTGTGTATTGATATATGTGTGTATTTTCTTTTTTGGGTCAGAGTGTCATTCTGTCACCCAGGCTGGAGTGCAGTGGCATGCTGTCAGCCACTGCAGCCTTGACCTGCTGGGTTCGGGTGATTCCGCCTCAGTCTTCCAAGTAGCTGGAACCGCAGGTGTGCACCATCATGCCCGGCAAATATGTTTTATGTATTGTAGAAATGAGTTCTTGCCAACTTGTCCAGGCTGGTCTCAAATCCCTGGACTCAGGCAGTCCTCTCACCTTCACCTCCCAAACTGCTGGGATTACAGGTGTGAGCCACCTCGCCTGGCATATGCGTGTATTTTCATTATTGTGAATGCTCTGTATGTTGTTAACTCTGTGCCTGTCTGTACTTTTGTGATGGGTATGACCATTTTTTTTCTGTGTTCAACCCCTTCATAAGCTTAAGTGTCTCTTGAAGGGCTAGTCTGGAGGTGGCATATTTTCTTTTTTTTTTTTTGAGTTGGAGTCTCACTCTGTCGCCCAGACTGGAGTGCAGTGGCCACTCCCGGCCACCGCAGCCTCGACCCACTGGGCTCCGGCGATCCTTCCGCCTCAGCCTTCCAAGTAGCTGGAACTACATGCGCATGCTACCACGCCCGGCTAATTTTTGGATTTATTGTGGAGATGAGGTCTCGCCAAGTTGCCCAGGAGGGTCTCGAACCTGCGGGCTCCGGCAATCCACTCACCCCAGCCTCCCAAGGCCTGGGATTACAGGCTGAGCCACCAAGGCCAGCAGCATATTTTCTTAAAGATTGAGTGTCTGGGAAGAATTTTAATTATCCATCACTGATGAAGCTTAGCCTGACAGGGTAGGAAATTCTTAGCTGGAATTGTTTGTCTTTAAGAACATTAAAAACTAGACTCCAGTCTCTTCTTCTGGTTCTTGTCCTGGGATGCAAATAATTCTGGAGAGATTCTGATAGGTCTTCCCCAGTAGGTAGTCTGACCTTTCTTTCTCTCTTGTTGCCTACAGGATTTTTTCTTTCATGCTTTCTTTGTGGGGGTGAATTACTATGTGCCTTGGGGCTGGTCTTCTCATGTGATACCTTGTGAGGGTTCTCTGAATCTCTTGTGCTTGAATGGCCGCCTCTCTAGTAAGATGTGGGAAGTTTTCTTAGATAACATCATGAAATGTTTGTTCCATTGTGTTCTCAGTTTGCCTTTCTGCTTCAGGGATTCCAATCAGGTATAGATTTGTCTTCTTGACATAACTCCACATCTCTCAGAGGCTTTGCTCTGTCTTTTTGAGTTTTTTTTCTATGTTTTTGACAGACTGGGTTAATTCCATATTTTGTTCTTCAAGCTCTGGGATTTTTTCCTCTGCCTGGTTTTCCTGTCCCTGATGCTTGTTACTGTGTTTGTAATTTCTAGGATGAAGTTCTTCATTTTCATTATTTCAGAATGGGCTTGTCTTTTTTTTTTTTTTTTTTGAGTCGGAGTCTCACTCTGTTGCCCAGACTGGAGTGCAGTGGCCGCTCCCAGCCACCGCAGCCTCAACCTGCTGGGCTCCAGCGATCCTTTCACCTCGGCCTTTCAAGGAGCTGGAACTACAGGCGTGCACTACCACGCCTGGCTAATTTTTGATTTATTGTAGAGATGAAGTCTCACCAAGTTACCCAGGCGGGTCTCGAACCCGCAGGCTCAGGCAATCCACTCACCTCCGCCTCCCAAAGGCACGGGATTACCGGCTGAGCCACCGAGCCTGGCTTGGGCTTGTCTTAAATTGACCAACTCTACTTTTACTTCCTGTATGACTTTGGTGAGTTTCACTTGTAGATTCCCTTGGTTCTCTCTTTTCATTTTAGCCATCCTGTCTCTGATTTCTGTGACTGTCATCTGGGGCAGAATGTTCTGGGGCATTTCTATTGTTTCTGCTCTGGTAGCTGCTGGTTCAGGTGCTATCTCATTAGGACTCTGAGGATTGCTTATATTTTTTTCAGTGATTTTTCCTCATTTGTGACAGAGCTTGCTTCCCTCGCTATAACTCTGCATGGGTTTTGTTGCTCTCAAGCTAGTCAGTGAGCCTCTGTTCTAGAAGCCGTTCCGTGGTTTAACAGATCACTCAGTGCGAGGAGGGGCATTCACTTCTGCTCCGTGCTCCACCTTGTGGCCGGTATCTCTACTCAAGATTTTCTCTCCCTCTGTTAATGCAGTCAGGTGAGTTTTCCGCCCATGCTGCTAGTACTCTGCGGAGAGCAGGTGGGGAGATGGGTCCCCCCATCTGCTATCTGTGGTTTTCGGCCCAGAAGCCTTCCCACTGAAAAAGCCTTCAGGGACCTTTTGGGTCCCTCCTTCCCTGTTCAAGTCCACACCCTGCTCTTGAAAAAGAGCATGCTCCCTGCCATGAACCAGACCAGAAAGAATCACCCCCAAGCCTTGTGTGCCTTGTGGGATGGGGGACAGGCATAGGCACACAAGGCTTGGAGGTGATTCTTTCTGGTCTGGTTGGGAAGATAGCTATGATTGCTGGTGGTAGGTACCAGCCAGGTTCACTCTGCAGGTGAGCTTTCCCTGTCTGGGAGCCTGTCAAGGGCTTCACCTGCAGAAGTCACGCTCATGTCAGTTGACCTGGTGCAACTTTTGTTCCCTGTCCACTTGGGCTCTGGCGGCCTGCTGCTGTGTCCTGGCCAGTGCTCCTGCCATGTGGGACCAACAACTCATGCACAGTTGGGAGGAGGGGAACCAACTCAAAGCATCTTAGGATCACTCACCCACTCTCGTTCACCTGGCAAGTCTTTGGTTCTTGTGCAAGCCTGGTGCACAGTGGGGGATGGGGTGCCTGGATTGAAACGTCTTCTGTCACTTTCTGATCTCTGTGTGTTCAAAGAGACCTCTGCTGGGTGCAGGGTGCTTCACCCATCCAAAAGAGTTTGGGGTGTCTCTGCCTGTCAGCTGCTGGGTCTCTATTCTTTGCCTTGCTTGGGAAAAGAGCTACCAGTCTGCTGCTCCCCAGTGGCCATCTTGAATCTCTCTTCTCTGTGTATATTTTAAATGGATTCAATAAAATGGGTATATCAAGCTTCTCAATGGAGCTTATGAGCTTTTCAGTTTGGTCACCTCTGGGATAACCTGGCTGGTAATGTAATGGGAGACTACCATGGCATTAGATACATTCACTTTATCTAGGAGTGATTTACACTTTGCGAGTTATGTGGAAAGTTGAGTGTAGAAAACCGAACTAAATGGCACCATATTTGGAATGTTTTGCAGTGATATCTTAGCATTCCCTCTAGATTGGCACTCAGGGACGCTACCTGGTTATCTCGTCTCTTATCTGGTTCTTATACTGGGATGCCTCTCTCCGACGTGTTTCAGGTGGATTTTCTGAGAATATCAGCCCAACATCCTGGGCACACTGAACACTGACCTCACTGTGTGTCAGAAACTATAGCAAAGGGTAGATGCATCCTGGAGCTTCCACTATGGTAGACAGAAAGGGCTCCAGGGAGGGCTGTGAAGTGCCTCTCCTGGAAGACCTTATCAGATAACATGTTCAAATTGTAGGACATCTGATGACCTCTGGCGGGGGCCAGAGAGAGCCACCTATGAGCTGGCTTTCCTGAGTTTCTGGAATAAGACGCTGAGCCTATCAGAAAAATATAAGACAATGAAACAAAAGACTGTGCATATTCCCAGTGCCTTGATTTATCTGAGCATATTCTGTTTTTTTATTATAATACTCCACTTACAATAATTTTGCTCAGAAATGGATGAAGAGATACAAGAAATAAATTTCCTTCGGGAAAGATGGATATGAAAAGAGAGAGGTCCAGCCTGAGGAATGTAGTGAGAACCCTTCTCTACAAAAAAATTCTTAAAAATTAACTGAGAGTGGTAGAATGCGTCTGTTGTCCCCGCAACTCAGGAGGTTGAGGCGGAAGGATCACCTGAGCCCAGGAGAAAAAGGCTGCAGTGAGCTATCATGGCACCACTGCAGTCCAGCCTGGATCACAGAATGATCCTGTCTGAAAAAAAAAAGAAGAGAGACGATCCACTTTGCTGGAACACCAGACCTCTTTAATAAGTCTTACAAACAAAAGTCTTGAAATCAAGGAAACTAACCTGTCTTACACGTGCAACATATACACAAACAGACTTTAACACAATGATTTACAAGCATTATTGTGATCCACTGAGACACTGCACTTAATGAAAACCCACAAAGAGAGTAAATATTACTCTGCATTTTCTTACTGTAACCAATGTCTCCTTCTAGAACTCAGCAACACATAATTAGGAAGCAAATGTTTAAAATACCATTTAAAATAACACGAAAGATATTCTATAGTCATAGAATATGTTTGTTTTGGACTTCATTGAAGCCCAGAGAAGACAAAGGCACAAATGCTCCCCCAACATCCTGCCAGGGCCACAGCTGACTGTCTCTGGAACTCCAGGTCCTTGGCCGGCATGCCTTCGTGTCTCATCATCTGGAGATACCTAGGAGGAGGTCATTTGTCCGTTAAAATAGAAGCTGCGATGAATAGACTTTGCAGTAATTAGTAGCTGGGAGTAAAGGAAATGTGTGTGATGCATACTTTTAAAAGTCTCTTCTACCTAAGTATTTGGTGAATTCTCCACGGAGAAGCTCTTCCATCCTTTGCTCTCTTGGGCAGGTGAACAGGAACAAGTCCATTAACTCTAGAGGCATATCTGAACCATTATCTGAAGGAAAAAAAAGCCACGTCTGAAAGTTAAAATAATGACTATGAGGGGGGACGTCACACATCTGGGTGCTCTGTCTTAACGAAGCTAAACATTCACAGAGCATTTGGAAATAACCAGTTGGTCCACTGGAACCTTCAATTTTCTTTTTCTTTTTCTTTTTTTTGAGTTGGAGTCTCACTCTGTCGCCCAGGCTGGAGTGCAGTGGCACACTCATGGCCACCTCAGCCTCAACCTGCTGGGCTCCGGCGATCACTCTCCTTAGCCTTCCAAGTAGCTGGAACTACAGGCGCGTGATCCACGTCCAGCTAGTTTTTGATTTATTGTAGAGACGAGGTCTCACCAAGTTCCCCGGGCAGGTCTCGAACCCACAGCCTCAGGCAATCCACTCATCTCGGCCTCCCAAAGTGCTGGGATTACAGGCTGAGCCACTGAGCCCAGCCAATGTTTTAAAAAATTTATTGTAGAGATGAGGTCTCGCCAAATTGCCCAGGCTAGTCTCAAACCTGCGGGCTCAGGCAATCCTCTCATCTGGCCTCCCAAAGTGCTGGGATTATAGGCGTGAGCCACTGCATCCGGCAAACTTTCATTTCTCATCCAGGTATTTTGCAATCATATAGCTCTCTCTATGTATGTTGTCCTATTCATATATTTGTATATATGATACATATATAAAAGCTTTTATACCGAGATAAATGTGTGTTGTGAAAAAAGACATCTATCATTTTTGTGAATTAAAATCCTACCAGGTTGGGCGTGGCAACTCACGCCTATACTGCCAGCACTTTAGGAGGCCAAAGCAGGAGGATTGCTGGAGACCAGGAGTTGAGACCAGCTGGCCAACATAATGAGATCCTGTCTTTTCAAAACATAAAAACAGTAGCTAGGCATGGTGGCACGAGCCTGTAGTCCTAGCTTCTTGGGAGGTTGATGCTGAACGATTGCTTAAGCCCAGGCGTTTGAAGATACAGTGAACAATGATCGCACCACTGCATTTCAGCCTGGTGACAGATCCAGACTCTCTCAAAAAAAAAATCTTACCACCTAGACTTACCTTCAGCACCCTAGGTCAAGTGGCTTAGTGTTTAATATCAGTTAATCAATCAGCAGGCACTTATGGGGTAGTGGCTCCATGTTTATGACGCCTTCCTGGAAAATGGGAGCTAATTGCTTTGTGTTTCTTTAATTGATCTGGGAAATCTCAGCCCATTGCTTCCATCTTCTTTTTCTTCTTGACCAGCAGAGGAGGAATGTGCCTTGTGGCTTCATTGCTAGAATATGTACTTGTTAGGGCAATTTTGTTTGAAATATCTTTATTATCAGTTGACCTTTGGATTTTCACTCTGAAATGATTCCATCACAAAGCAAATATTTAAATTTGTAATTAGTAATAATCTAATTAATAAAGCTTATCTTAAATGTGAAATTGAGTGATTTTACAATTGTAGGAAATGTGCTATTATTTGAGGAGTAAGGAATAAACTGCCCATGAATCAAAACACTGCGGCACAAACTCAGGAACAAACAGCCGAGTGAACTACAGGGAGGACCATCGAGCCCAGAAGTTGCTGCTCCTCTCATACAGGAGAGGGATGGTCCTCCAGTCTGGTTTGGCTGCCCTCTGTTTCCTAACCCAGCTCTGATCACAGTGCCTCATGTGTTCCTGGGGTCAGAAAAGTCAATCAGGCCCCAGAGAAAGCCTAGACACTCTAGGACACCGTAGCCGGTAGAACAGGCCAGCGACTCTCTGCGTGAAGGGAGTGCACCTAGAACCCCTCAGGAAAAGCAAACTCAGGTGCAGCCACAGGGCTTTGTATTCAGCAGGACTTGCCGGAATTACAGGCATGCGCTGCCACGCCCGGCTGATTTTTGATTTATTGTAGAGATGAGGTCTCGCCAAGTTGCCCAGGCTGGTCTTGAACCCACGGGTTCAGGCAATCCACTCACCTCAGCCTCCTAAGGCGCGGGATTACAGGCTGAGCCACCGAGCCCGGCGGCAGAAAGAAGTTTATGTCAGAATTCAGAATTCAGGGAGACAGAACCTTGTATTTCTGGACCTGGTCTGCTTGTCTCTTAGGTGTCACAGTCCATTTTTATAAGTTTAGGGTTGCTGTTACCTATACGTTGACTGCATGACTGGCAGAACATTGTATGTAACTCAAGTTACAGTCGCATTTTGTTAACACAGTGGTCCACATCTCTTGGCACCACCTACTAAAAGGTGGCTCACGGAGCTATCAGTAACACCAAATTGAAGTGTTGAATAAGCTTGCCATAGAGTAAGGGAGTTAACAGTACCTATTACAAAGTAAAACATTATTCACTACGTCATATTGTTGATTAGTAGTTATAAACACACAAAAAGTTATATAAATTACAAGGCTTATGGTTACATGGGTACTATATTTTCAAAACTATGACCACTGATAAAAGGGAGTGAACAGGGATTCCTTTCTGTCAGTTGAGAGAGTGCAGTCTGCAGGGGGTTAAGGGTTCTTTGAAGTGACTTAATAGGGAATATATAGGAGATAAGGGAATAAGCTTTCTTGGCTAATTCTCAGGAATGTAGGTGCGCACAGGCCCGCTTGAACACGTTATGCCTTTCTTTAAGGGTTGTGGCGTATGGACAGACAATAATGGGTTTCCATTCAAGTTTACTGTTTTGCTTTGTTTTGTTTTTTTTGAGCTGGAGTCTCACTCTGTCGCCCAGACTGGAGTGCAGCGGCCGCTCCCGGCCACCGCAGCCTCCACCTGCTGGGCTCCGGAGATCCTTCCGCCTCAGCCTTCCCAGTAGCTGGAACTACAGGCGCGCACTACCACGCCCGGCTCATTTTTGATATATTGTAGAGATGAGGTCTCGCCAAGTTGCCGGGGCGGGTCTCGAACCCGCGGGCTCAGGCAATCCACTCACCTCGGCCTCCCAAAGCGCGGGATGACAGGCTGAGCCACCGAGCCCGGCTAAGTTTACTATTTTTTATTCTCATATTTGCTCTGAGGTGATCTGCATCTGTTGTGTTTCTGTGGTGGGAATACAATACAACACAGCAGACGTCCCTTCCCAACTCAGTTCCGTGATCAGTGACCTCACATTGGTAATCTGAAATTGGCCACGGTGGGAGGATTTACACCACGGAAAGCAGCAAGCGTAACACATCGGGGTTTCTTTTGTTTGTTCCAAGAACCTCTGTTACACGTTCACAATCTCTTGTGGAACCAGAGTGGGACGAACAGCGGTTAGGCTGGCGAATGGCAGAAGACACTCCCAGCAGAAAGGACATTCCCAGCGAGAGGTCACAAAGGGCATGAGGCAGGGCCAGTCTGAGACCTTTAGAGAACTGAGTACTGCCCAGAGATCAAAGACAACGACTGAAAACCTCCCAGTAGATGCAGCTGAATGATACCCGGGAACAAGAAACAGGAATCTCTAGAGAGAGATCGCCACGGCTGAGGGAAGTGTTCCCCTAACGCTGCCCCGCAGTCCCAGAAAATTCTCCCACCTCCACTGATCCATCTACACCGGGGGGAAGAGGACTGAGAAGAAATGGCTGAGGGTGGTGTGGGTAAGTGTACCACAGGCTGTCCTTGGGCAGAAGCCTCCACCAGGGAGGCCGTCTGAGTGTCTTCTCTTAATTCTCTCACCCCAGCCCCAGGCCCTCTCAGCAAACCATGGAAGCGCCATTGCCAGCCAGCACTTGGGCAAAGACTTCATTTGCCAGGGCTGCAGTAACCATACACCACAGACAGGGCCTGGCTCGCACAACGGACACGTATTTTCTCACAGTTCTGAAGGGTGGACGTTTGAGATCAAGGTGTTGGAAGGGTTGGTTTTTCTGAGAGTCTTTCTCTTTGGCTTGTAGACGGCTGTTTCCTCCGTGCATGGACTTCCCTCTGGTCTGAGTGCTTGTCTGAGTCCTACTCACTTGTGCTTGTCTGAGTCCTTGTCTGAGTCCTACTCACAATGGATTAGAGCCTGTCTCATGACCTCATTTTAACTTAATCACCCTTTAATGACTGTCTCCAAAGGCAGACTCAGGTACTAGGGATTAGGACTCAAACATATGAACTTTGAGGCAGGACACAATTCAGCTAAAAACAGCTAGGAGTGTCTGCGGAGGCTCTGGAGGCAGAGGTGAGATCCTGGGAGACAGACAGAGGCAGCCAGCCTTGGGACAGAGGAACTAAGGAAATTCGTGCTCCTTAGGGTAGGCACTGGGTCTGACTAGCCTTTGTTTCCCCAGCGTCTAGCACTTTGATTGGTATCTAATAGACTTTCAGCAAAATATGTCTTGCTGAGCACAGTGGTTTGTGTCTGTGATCCCAGCTACTCAGGAGGCAGAGGTGAGGGGATCATTTGAGGCCGGGAGTCGGAGACCAGCCTGGGCAACATAGCAAGACCCTATCTCTAAACAAAATAATGATAAAAATAGGGCAACCCTCTTTCAGGTTCTCTTTTGCCGTGGGAGCGTTTCTGTCTTCTGAATAACCTCCCGATTTTTTACCAAAATAATAATAATAATAAGCTGGGCTCGGTGGCTCAGCCTGTAATTCTGCATTTTGGGAGGCTGAGGTGAGTGGATTGCCTGAGCTCGCAGGTTCAAGACCTGCCTGGGCAACTTGGCAAGACCTCATCTCTACAATAAAAAAAAAAAAAAACCCAAAGATCAGCCGGGCGTGGTAGCGTGTGCCTGTAATTCCAGCTACTTGAAAGGCTGGGGCAGAAGGATCGCCGGAGCCCAGCAGGTCAAGGCTGCGGTGGCCGGGAGCGGCCACTGCCCTCCAGTCTGGGCGACAGATTGAGACTCCAACTCAATAATAATAATGATAATAATATTTCTTGAATGAATGCATGAGTGAGCAATGTTGCTAGAAGAAGAAAAAAATCTCCTTCTCTGGACTTTTTCTAAGGACAGGTGAGAGTCCTAGTTTTACTTGAGGACAAGTGAGGGTTTCTTTATTTCCTTTGAGGTTGGTTCTCTTTGGACCAGGCAGGTGAGGCCTTCATTTTGGCCTCCAACTATACAGGACCGCCGTCTGCATGAAGTTCCCCAGAATCGGGGCCCAAAACTGAGAGTTGCCCAAAGACCCAGGGGCTATACACCAACTGGAAGGAAAAAAAATGTATTGGTGCCAAACTATAGAGAAAAAAATATTGCAAAGTCAATATTAATACACTTGATGAAACTAATAGCTAAGCCTATGTGTTGTCATTTGTTATTTACTTTCATGTTATACTGGATGTGGGAAAGGGGTGCATTTCTTTTTTTTTTTGAGTCGGGGTCTCACTCTGTCGCCCAGATGGAGTACAGTGGCCGCTCCCGGCCACCGCAGCCTCGACCTGCTGGGCTCTGGCGATCCTACCGCCTCAGCCTTCCAAGTAGCCGGAACTATAGGCACGCACTTCCATGCCCGGCTTTTTTTGATTTATTGTAGGGGTGAGGACTCGCCAAGTTGCCCCAGCGGGTCTCGAGCCCACAGGCTCAGGCAATCCACTCACCTCAGCCTCCCAAGGCGTAGGATTACAGGCTGAGCCACCGAGCCCGGCTAGGGGTGTATTTCTGAATGTGCAATGTTTTAGGTAGCAGGGGTTTCACAAGTAAGGGAGCCTCTTAGAATAGCCTCTAAACATAAGAAGGAAGTCCTGATGGGGTAATATAACCATCCCCTCACCCTCTTGTATGGCAGGCTCATGGAGAGCAGGAAGCTGTCATCCCAGCAATTGGCCACAAAAGCTTGAGCAAAGCTGCTTGTCAAGTAAAAGATGCAGTAACTGTTTTAGATGAGAAACTCTTTTGTAAATGTTTCTGGTTGGTCCCCTTTCCCACCAGGCATAGATGACAGCTGATCTGTGAGTCAGTATAAAGGAGCTGAGGGCTTTTTTTCCTAAGAGTGGTTTCGGAACTTGGCTGGGTTGTTTGGGGAGGGACACGAAGAGGGAATGGTTCGGAAAAAGACAAACATGTTTTTTTCTTTGTTCCCAGAAAGAGCACAATGTGAGGAACAGTTGGGTGTGGCTTAGCTATGGCAATGATCCTGGGCCCTAATATTCTGACACCATGCCCAGCTTTAACAGTTAACCCGAAAGGATTCTGAAAAAAAAAAGCCATTCTGTGCTGCATGGAATCATACGTAAAATAGGCTTTCTCTGAGCAAAGAAGCATCAATATCTATTACTTAGAAACAGATGAGAAGGCAAATCATCAGCTGCTAGACAACCATCCGACACGGCCCCACTCCATTGTGTTCTGTGCCTCCAGATTTTTTTAATGGGCCAGTCTTCTCCCTCTTGCATCTAGTAATTGTCAGTGAGTTCAATGTTACCTTTCCATGACAACAACGAATCAACTGCAGGATCATGGCTAATAAACTGATATAAAACAACTCATGAAGACATAACCTTTAAGCACGTGAGTTAACAATAAGCAATTCAACATGCGGCACAAACGGCTCTGAAGCCCAAGCTCACAGCCAAGCTCGCTGTGGCTTTCTCCGGGCGAATCCAGGCATATGGTCCCATAATGGAGCATAAATTTCCAGCAACAGAGATGTACAAGGGAGATTCAAGCTTCATCTGTAAGGACATACTGCGTGGCAAAAAACAACAGTCATTGTATTTCCTGCTTTGTATTATAATGAGAAACTCAATTCCTTTCGATAGAGTGTGGGCTCCCTCTGCTGCTGGCAGAAGGCACCAAGATGCCAGGCTTTCGGTGGCGCCTCGGAGACCTGAAGAGAAAAGGTGGCCTGTCCTGGGACGAGAAAGATGGGGCCGAATAGTGCGGAGGGACCGACTGGCTCACAGATCCTACCCCTGTGGCCGCTGGGACTATTCGTGCTGCTGCTACAAAAAGAAGCAGGAAGCAGAAGTCATGGGAAAACACAAAGAAAGCACAGGCAGTGCGGTCCAGACCGCCTGTGCTCGTGCTGAAACACATCACAGCAGCGGGGCTGAGCAGCAGCCCATCCAGAGGGGCTTTTCGATTTTTCTTTCCTTTCCCTTTCCCTTTCCCTTTCCCTTTCCCTCCCTTCCTTCCTTCCTTCTTCCCTCCCTCCCCCCTTCCTTCCTCACAGCCACCGTGGAAATTCTGACCCCATTTCAGAACTCTGCCAACAGTGCTGCTGGTTCTCCGGGTTGCGCCTTGTCCATGGACTCCCAGGAGCTGACCCGTCTGGTGCAGCACCCAGAACTTCTCTACCTTCCTACATCAGAAAGGCAGCGCTTCCCAACAAATCTGGCCACGCCCTCCCTGGCCTCCCACCTGCAGGTCCACTGCGACAGTTGTTTCTTCTCAGCAGCAGGACATCTCAATATGGCCATCGTGAGACAGAAACATTTTAATGCCACAACTTTGATGTGTTCATTTTGGTCAAACCAAAAAATAACCACTCAAACTCCAGCTGTTTGTATTCCCCAGATATAGGTGAGAGATCGCAAACTCCAACCCCTGGAGATAGACTGGGTCTTCGGGGATGTGAGGCTCATCGTGTGGGCCAAACACCACACTCTGAAACTCTCTCCTCTCGGACAGAACCATCATCTATCATCCTAAGCCAAGCACGCAGTTCATTCACTGATAATTTTGTTCTTTGCGTGCTCAGGATCGCAAATTCTCCAGTTTCTCTTTTAAAGTCTTACTGACCCATACTTTCAATTAGTCAGTTAAAGTACATTTTGTGTGTGTGTGTGTGTGTGTGTGTGTGTGTGTGTGTGTGTGTGTGTGTGTGACATCGTGGTGATGCTAACCTATTTTACTGGGTATATATCAGACAGTCAGTCAGGGGGAGCAGGGGGTCTTGGCTAGTTCTCTGGGTGATACGTGCTGTTGTGTGGTTACCTATTTCACCAGCAGCTTGCCTAGAAAAATGTCCAATTACTTTTCTGATGGTGTTCTTGGCAATACATATTTGTATTTCATATTGTTAAGCTCAACACTCCTAGCATTTGTTTGTCTGTTCATTGGGCTAGAAAGCCGCCGCCACAATCATCCAGATGAAAGAACAAGGTCGCAGAGGAGCCGGTGGGGAGGGGCCGGGGCCTGGAGAGGTGCTGGAGAGAGAGAGGACAGGATGATCAGGTGAGTTGAATGCGGAGTAAGAGAAAGAGAGGAGCCAAGTTCAAGATCTTTGGTGTGCAGATAAAATGCCTGTTTTTTGACCTGGCTGCAAGGTGGTGTCAGTTACCTAGATGGGGAATGGTGGAGGGCACAGGTTCTGGAGGCGAAGTCTAGAACTTGTTCCAGGCTTGTTGTTGAGTCTCACGTGCCTCTGAGACATCTTGGTGGAGGTGCTGAGTGGGCAGGCAGATGTCCCAGCACTGGGTTCCAAGGGAGGGTGGGCCCAGAGGCAGGATCCGACTCCCCAGCGTATAGATGGCACTGGGAGAGGCTGGCAGGGAGTGAGTACAGACAGCCCGGGCAGAACCCTGGCAGCAGTGACGTCCTACACAGAGTCAGGAGGAGGGTCCCAGGCAGATGGAACAAACAAGAAGCCACTGCTGCAAGAGGAAACCAGGAAGCCAGGGGCAAGTATTTCAAGGATGAACAAGAGATCAAGATGCTGTCGATTGCTTGGAATTACCACAGTGACCTTGAACAGAGCAGTTTCAGAAAATCCTGGTGGGAGTGGGTTCAGCAACACATGAGAGGTGAAAAGCAGAGACGGGAAGTATAAACTACTCTTTTCAGGAGTTTTGCTGTAAGGAGGGCAGAAAAACAGGACAACTGTAGGAGGGGCTTGCAGTGTCAAGGGAGCTTTCTGTTTTGTTTCTTTTTCATTGTGGTGAAACCGACATAACATAAAATTCACTATCTCAGCCGTTTAAAAATGTACAATTCAGTTGTGCTTAATACATTCATATTCTTGCGCAGCCAATCTCCAAAACTCTTTCATCTTGGAAAATGTGAACACTATACTCATTAAACAGCAACTATCACTCCCTTCTCCCATCCAGCCCCTGGCAGCCACCATTCCGCTCTCTGTCTCTATGAACTTGAGTGCTCTAGCGTATTTGTCTGCTAGGACCACCATTACAAATGACCACAGGCTGGGTTGCTTAAACAACAGAAGTGTATTTTTCTCATAGCTCTGGAGCCTGGAAGTCCAAGAGCAGGGTATAAGCAGGGCTGGTTCCTTCTGAGACTTCTTTCCGCAAATGTCTGACTTCTCACGGTGCCATCATGCAGCGTTTTCTCTGTGTGCACTCATCCCTGGTGTCTCTTTCCCTTTTTATAGGGATACCAGTCATACTGGATTCGGGCTTCACTCTTCGGACCTCATTCAGCTTCAATTATCTCTTCAAAATCTCCATCTCAGCTGGAGGTGAGGGGATTGCCTGAGCTCGTGGGTTCGGGACCCGCCTGGGCAACTTGGCGAGATCTCATCTCTACAATAAATCAAAAAATTAGCAGGGCGTGGTAGTACATGCGTGTAGTTCCAGCTACTCGGAAGGCTGAGGCGGAAGGATCGCCGGAGCCCAGCAGGTCCAGGCTGTGGTGGCCGGGAGTGGCCACTGCACTCCAGTCTGGGTGACAGAGTGAGACTCCAACTCAAAAAATTAAAAACTTTAAAAAATAAAATAAAATAAAAATCTCCATCTCCAAATACTCACATTAGGGGGTTAGGGATTCAACATATATTTGGGGGTGGGGTATGAATAATTTAGTCCGTAACATCTAGGTACCTGTATTAGTAGAATCATACAGTATTTGTCCTTTTGTGACTGTCACTAAGCATATGTCTTCAAGGTTCATCAATGTTGTAACATATGCCAGAATTTCCTTCCTTCTTAAGGCTTGGATACGTATATACCACATGGTATGTATATACCACCTCTTGTTTATCCATTCATCTGCCAATAGACACTTGGGTTATTTCTACCTTGTGGTTATTGTGAGTAATGCAGCTATGAACATGAGTGTACAAATGGCTCGTCAAGATCCTGCTTTTGATTATTTTGGCATACACCAGAAATCGAATTGCTGGATCTACGGTAATTCTGTGTTTATTTCTTTGAGGAACCATCAAGCTATTTTCCATAGTGACTGTACTATTTTGCATTCCCACCAACAGAGCACAAGAGTTCTAGTTTCTCCATATCTTTGCCAACATTTGTTTATGGTTTTTTGTTTTGTTTTGTTTTCTAGTAGCTATTTTAACGAATGTGATCTGGTGACTTGTAGTTTTGATTTGCCTTTCCTTAATGATTACTGATATTGAGTATCTTTTCAAGTGCTTATTGGCCATTTATATAGCTTCTTTTTTTTTTTTGAGGTGGACTCTCACTCCGTTGCCCAGGCTGGAGTGTAGTGGTACATTCACAGCCACCCCAGTGTCGACCTGCTGGGCTCCGGCAATGCTTCCACTTCAGCCTTCCAAGTAGCCGGAACTACAGGAGCATGCTACCACACTTGGCTAATTTTTTTTTAATTGTAGAGACAGGGTCTCACCATGTTGCCCAGACTGGTCTCAAACCTGCAGGCTCAAGCAATTCTCTTGCCTTAGCCTCCCAAATTGCTGGGATTACAGGCTTGAGCCACTGCATCCGACTATATATCTTCTTTAGAGAAACGTCTATTCAAATCATTTCCTGATTTTTGAATCTGGCTGTTTGTTTCTTGGTTGTTGAATGGTTCTTTATAACTATATTCAGAATACTGGTATCAGTCCTCCTATATACTGCAAGATATATGACTTGCAAACATTCTCCCATTCCATAGGTTGCCCTTTCATTCTGCTGATTGTGTATCTTAATGCACAGAAGTTTTTAATTTTGAGAAAGTCCAATTTATCTATTTTTACTTTTTAAAATAACTTTTATTGTGCATATACTTAAGGTATACAGCATGATGTTATATGATACATACCTAGTAAAATGGCTACTATAAGCCGGGCTTGGTGGCTCAGCCTGTAATCCCATGCTTTGGGAGGCTGAGGTGAGTGGATTGCCTGAGCCTGCGGGTTCGAGACCCACCTGGGCAACTTGGCAAGACCTCATCTCTACAATAAATCAAAAATTAGCCGGCCGTGGTAGCGCACGGCTGTAGTTCCAGCTACTTGGAAGGCTGAGGCGAAAGGATCGCCAGAACCCATTAGGTCGAGGCTGTGGTGGCCGGGAGCGGCCACTGCACTCCAGGCTGGGCGACAGACTCCAACTCAAAAAAAAATGACTATTAGGCTGTGATGAGTGGATTGCCTGAGCCCGCAGGTTCGAGACCCGCCTGGGCAGGCTAGACCTCATCTCTACAATAAATCAAAAAATGAGCCGGGCGTGGTAGCGCGCGCCTGTAGTTCCAGCTACTGGGAAGGCTGAGGCGGAAGGATCGCCGGAGCCCAGCAGGTCGAGGCTGCGGTGGCCGGGAGCGGCCACTGCCCTCCAGTCTGAGCGACAGAGTGAGACTCCAACTCAAAAAAAAAAAATGACTATTATAGTGGAACAAACTAACATACCCATCATCTCGCATGCTACCCATTTCCCTCTCCATGCCGAGAGCAGCTAGAATTGTAGTGACCGAAAGTTCAATCCGAGAGACCACCAAGAGCCAATTCCGATGAAAGTTCAAGAGGGTCTTTATTTGCAAGCTCGAGCCTGGACCTCTGTCGACCACCGACGCAGCGGAGTACACCCAGAGGCCCTGGCTTCCTTAAGCAGATGCCTTTTATGTTTTCACACAAAGGGAGGAGGAGTTTGGGGGGACTTCCCAGTCTTGTTACCATTTAATTGGGTGGTAACCTCTGGTGGTCAGCCTAATCGTGGAGGATTGGCTAGCTTGACTCGGGCTGACCTTGGCCCACTAGCTGGGGAAGTTGCAGAGACATTTGGAAACTTTAGGTGATTTCCCCCTGGCACCTGATTGGTTGTTGCTAAGGGGAAAGTGGGTCAAGGGAAGGGGTTGAAGCTTGAACTGGAGCTTTGCAGTTTTTCCCATAACTGAAACTTTAAACAGCTACAGGTTATGTTTTAAAGCAGAAAACTAAAATGGCTGTGCTATTGTCCACAAGCCGATTACATATCTATTGGGTTATAGCATGCTCTTAACCTAAGTTTATGGTATACTTGATTACGGTTCTCTCAGAATCTCATTTAGCAAAAATTCCTATCTATCTGCAATAGACCATTATTAACTATAGTCCTCCTATTGTACATTGGATCTTTCAGCTTGTTTTTCCTACTTATTTGCTACTTTGTATCCTTTGACCTATATCTCCCCATTCTCTGCTCACCAATCCCAACCCTGGTAACTACTGTTTTATTCTCTCTATGTATTTGACCTTTCCTTTTAGATTCCACATATAAATGAGATGATGCAGTATTTTCCTTTCTATGTCTGGTTTATTTCACTTATTATAATGTCTTCCAAGTTCATCCATGTTGTGGCAAATGGTAAGATCTTTTTTAAAGTTGAATGATAGTCCATTATATATATATTTTTTTTTTTTTTTCCCCCGCAGATTCTTTATCCATTTGTCCATTGATGGACACCTAGGTTGTTTCCATATCTTGACTATTATGAATAATGCTTCAATGAACATAGGAGTACAGATATCTTTACAAGGTGGTCATTTCATTCATTCTGGATATATACTCAAATGAAGGATTGCTGGGTAATATGCTAGTTCTAGTTTTAATTTATTTAGGAAACTTTGTACTGTTTCTGTGATGGCTGCACCAGTCTACATTTCCAACAGCAATGTACAAAAGTTCCTTTTCTCCACACCCTTGCAAACACTTGTTATCTCTTGTCCTTTTTTCCTTTATTTTGTGATTGAGACACAATAATCGTTTGTATTTATGGGGTACAAATATGCTATTTCCAAACATGCATAAATTGTAACAACCAAATCAGAGTAATCAGTATACTGATCATCTTAAACATTTATCATTTCTATAGGATGAGAACATTCAAAACCTTATCTTCTAGCTATTTGAAATATACAATACATCATTGTTAACTTTAGCCATCCTTCTATGCAACAGACCCCGAGACGCTTCTTCCTCCTGACTGTAGCTTTGTACCTACTGACCAATCTCTCACCATTCCTCCCTCCCTGCTATCTTCCCCATTCTCTGATAACCACTACTCTACTCTCTACTTCTATGAGAAGAAACTTTTATCTTTCACATCAGATCATGTGGTATCTGTCTTTCTGTGCCTTGCTTATTTTACTTAACACAATGTCTTCCAGGTTTATCCATGTTGCTTTTTATGGTTGAATAGTATTCCATTGTGTGTGTGTGTGTGTGTGTGTGTGTGTGTGTGTGTGTGTGTGTGATCACATTTTCTTTATTCATTAATCCTTTGATGGACCTTTAAGTTGATTCCATGTCTTGGCTATTGTGATAACGTAGATATCTCTTTGGTGTATTAATTTCATTTCCTTTGGCTATATGCCCCGTAGTGGAATTGCTGGATCATATGATAGTTATATTTTTAATATTTGTAGGAACCTCCATTTTATTTTCCATAATGGCTGTAGAAATTTACAATTCCACCAACGGTGTGCAAGTGTTTCCTTTTCTCCACATCCTCACCAATATTTGCTATATTTCGATTTTTTTGATAGTACTCATTCTTACTGGAGTGAGATGATATCTCATTATAGTTTTGATTTGCATTTCCCTGATAATTAGTGATGCTGATCACCTTGTCATATACCTGTTGTCTCTTTTTATGTCATTTGCCCATTAAATCATGGTGTAGGTTATCCATCTTGAGTTTATGAGTTTTTTTTTATAAATGGATATTAACTCTTTATCTAATATAGGGTTTGCAAATATTTTTCCCAATCTGTAGGTTGCCTTTTCATTTTGTTGACTGTTGCCTGTTGCTCTACAGAAGTTTTTTTTAGTATGATGAAGTCCCGTGTATTTATTTTTGCTTTTGTTACCTGTGCTTTTGATGTGGTATCCAAGACTCATTGCCAAGGCCAATATCAATGAGCTTTTCCCTTGTGTTTTTTTTCTAGAAGTTTTCAGAAATATCTGGTTTTCTGAACCAGGTATTATGGTTCAGAAATTTTATGATTTCAGGTCTTATGGTTTCAGAACTTTTACCCATCTTGAGTTGATTTTTGTGCATGGTGTACAATAAGGGGCCAATTCCATTTTTTTGCATGTGGACATTCAGTTTTCCTAGCACCACTTATTGAAGAGACTATTCTTTCCCCTTTGTGTCTTTCTGGTGCTGTTGTCAAACATTTGTTGACAACATATGTTTGGATTTATTTCTGCACTCTATTCTGTTCCACTGGTCTAGGTGTCTGTTTTTATGCTAGGACCATACTGTTTTGAGTACTGTAGTTTTGTAATATGATTTTAAATCAGGGAATGTGATGCCTCCAGCTAATTTTTTTTTTCTTCTCAGAATTGTTTTGGCTGTTAGGGGTCTTTTGTGGCTTTGAACAAATTTTAGCATTTTTTTTTCCTATATCTGTAAAAAATGTCATTGAGATTTTTATAGGGATTGCACTGAATCTATTTGTTATTTTATGTAGTTTGGGCATTTAAACAATATTAATTCATCTGATCCACAAGCATGGGCTATTTTTACATTTATTTGTGTCCTTTTCAATTTCTTTTATCGATATTTTATTCTTGTTAGTATATAGGAAACTTGGTTTCACCTGGTTAAATTTATTCCTAAGTATTTTTCACCTCCTTGGTTAAATATATTCCTAAGTGTTTTTATGCTATTGTAAATGGGATTGTTTTCTTGATTTCTTTTTTGGCTAGGTCATTATTTGTATATATGAAATGTCACTAGTCTTTTTATATTGATTTGATATCTTGCAACTTTACTGAATTCGTTTATTAGATCTAACAGTTTTTTGTGGAATCTCTGGCATGTTCTACATATAGGATTGTGTCATCTACAAATAGAGATAATTTTACTTCTTTTTTGGTTTGGATTCATTTAATATTTATTTTTCTTGTCTAATTGCTCTTGGTAATACTTCCAGTATTATACTGAACAGAAGTGGTTAAGGTGGGCATCCTTGCCTTGTACCAGATCTTACAGAAGAAACTTTTAGTTTATCCCCATTGATTGTAATGTCGGCTGTGAGTTTTTTACAAATGGGCCTTATTATATTGAGGAACTTTCCTTCAATACCTAAATTGTTAAGAGTCTTTTTGTTTGTCTTTTGTTTCTATTTTTTGTAGAGATGAGGTCTCGCTAAGTTGCCCGAGCTGGTTTACTCAAACCTGTGGGCTCAGGCAAGTCACTCGCCTTGGCCTCCCAAAGTGCTGGGATTACAGGCTGAGCCACCGAGCCTGGCCAAGAGTTTTTATCAAGAAAGGCTATTGAACTTTGTTGAATCCTTTTTCTGCATCAATTGATATGATCATGTTTTCTGTCTTTCAGTCTGTTAGATTGATTTATCACATTGATTGATTTGCGTATGTTAAGTCAGACACATGCCAGGGATAAATCCCACTTGATTATTATTTATAATCTTTTTAATGTGTTATTGAAATCAATTTGCTATTATGTTATTGAGGATTTTTTCACAACATTCATCAAAGATCTCAGCCAACAGTTTTCTTTCTTTTTTTTTTTTTCTTGAGTTGGAGTCTCACTGTCGCCCAGACTGGAGGGCAGCGGCCGCTCCCGGCCACCGCAGCCTCGACCTGCTGGGCTCCAGCGATCCTTCCACCCCAGCCTTCCGAGTAGCTGGAACTACAGGCGTGCGCTACCACGCCCGGCTGATTTTTTGATTTATTGTAGAGATGAGGTCTCGCTGCCCAGGCAGGTCTCGAACCCACGGGCTCAGGCAATCCATTCACCTCAGCCTCCCAAAGGCGCGGGATGACAGGCTGAGCCACCGAGCCCGGCTCAGTTTTCTTTTTTTATGATGTCTTTGTCTTGCTTAGGGATCAAGGTGATGCTGGCCTCATAAAATGTGTTAGGAAATATTCCCTCCAACTCTGTTTTTGGAGAAGAGTTTATAAAGTATTGTTATTAATTTGTCTTTGAAAGTTTGGTAGAATTCAGTTGTAAAGCCATCTGGTCCTGGGCTTTTCTTTGTTGGGAGGTTTTTAATCACTACTTCAAGCTCTTTGTTATTGGTCTTGTCCAGGTTTTCTATTTTTTTCCCGATTCTTGGAAGCTTGGTAGGTTGTATTTTTCTAGGAACTTATTCATTTTTTTCTAGGTTATAAAATTTGTTGGCAAATAATTGTTCATAATAGTCCTTTCTGATCTTTTATCTCTGAGGCATCTGTTGTAATGTCTCCACTTTCATTTCTGATTTTATAGAGTTTAATTTTCTTTTTTCCTTAGTCTAAGAGTTTGTTGATTTATTTTTTCAAAAAACAAATTTTATTTTTATTTTATTTTATTTTATTTTTTTTGAGTTGGAGTCTTACTCTGTCACCCAGGCTGGAGTGCAGTGGCACGCTCCCGGCCACCGCAGCCTCGACCTGCTGGACTCCGGCGATCCTTCCGCCTCAGCCTTCCAAGTAGCTGGAACTACAGTGGTGCGCTACCACGCCCGGATAATTTTTTTGATTTACTGTAGAGATGAGCTCTCACCAATTTGCCCAGGGGGTCTCGAACCACGGGCTCAGGCAATCCACTCACCTCTGCCTCCCAAAGCGCTGGGATTATAGGCTGAGCCACCGAGCCCGGCCGAATTTTAGTTTTATTGATCTTTTTTCTGTTCTCTATTTGGTTTATTTATGTTCCGATCTTTGTTATTTCCGTTCTCCTGCTAACTTTTTAAAAACCCAAGAGTTGAATTGTTTCAAAAAACTCAGCCTCTTGAAATTTACAGTCTCCTGGTACTGTTCAAAACAAACCTGTCCAGTTTCCCATTTTCCAAGCCCAGGGTAGGACTGCACTTTTCCACCACCTTTGACGATAGACATAGTCGAATGATTTGCTCGGGTCAACAAAAGTTGAAATGATGGAAATCATTCCTGGTTGGAAATTTAAAGGGACCGTGTGCAATTCACCAGGTTATCTTTGCCATGGCGACTAGTAGCATCGGGATGGCAGTTGCTCCGTTACCCTAGGTCGCAGAGTGAGAAAACATGGAGCAGAGCCCCCGGCCAACCTGGTGGACAGGCAGAATGAACAAGAAATAAGGCTTTGTTGTTTGAAGCCATTAAGATTGTGAGTTTTTTGATAGCTACAACTTATCCATCCTGACAAATACAGGTCTCCTAAATTACTTCTCCATCAAGGAAACCGAAACTGCACGCTGCAGACTAGAAAATAAGAGCGGTAGAAAAGAAACCGATCACTCCGTTTTTCCTTGGCCCTACAAAAAGGACAGTAAAGGGCTAAAATGGGAATGCGTCCACGATGGCAAAGAGAGCAGAAAGTTACCCATCAGTGCCAGGGCTTTAAAATAAATTCTGAGACTTTGTAAAGCTGATAGAGAAGTGACCATAGAGACACAGCCCAGAGGAATTCCAGAGAGCCAAGACAGATGACACTAGCGAAACTGGGCAAAAGCATTGGAATTACTTGAGAAACTATGCCCTCAGTGGTCTAGTTCTGACCCCTTCCCCGCATCCAGAGTGCAGGGCTATAAGATAGCAACTCTGCAAGTGAAATATCAGCGAGTTCCGCCAGGAAGATGTGCAATAACTTAGAAGAAGGAGGAGGCAGAGGAGAGGAAGGAGGACCAGGAGGAGAAGAGGGAGAAGAGAAAGCAAGGAGGACGCCACGGGGAAGCAGGTGCATTGTCTTGCTGGGACTGCCATTAAAAAGTCAGCCACAAACGAAGTGGCTTAGAACAACGGAAATTTGCCGGGAACCATGGCCCATGCCTATAATCCCAGTTGCTCAGAAGGCTGAGGTGGGCGGATTGCTTGAGCCCAGGAGTGTGGGTCTAGCCTAGGCAACACAGTGTTTAGAGACCTGGTGTCTCAATAGAAAGGGGGAGGAAGTGCGGGGAGAGAGGGAGGGAGGGGAGGGGGAGGGAGGGAGGGGAGGGGGAGGGAGGAGGGGAGGGGAGGAGGAGGGAGGGAGGGAGGGGAGGGGGAGGGAGGGAGGGAGGAAGGAAGAGAAAGACGGACACTGCGTCACGGTTTTGGAGGCTAGAGGTCTGATATCAAGCTGTCAGCAGAGCCATGCTCCATCTGAAACTTGCAGGAAAAAGACACTTCCCTGCCTCTTCCTACCTCTTCGTGGTTTGCTCGCAATTTTGGCACTCCTTGGCTTATGTATACCTCTCTCCAACCCTCTGTCTTCATGTGGGCTTCTTCCCTCTGTGCACATCTGTCTGTGTCCCAATTCCTCTATTTTGTAAGGACACCAGTCATATCTGATTAGGGCCCTTCCTTATGACCTCATTCTAACTTGACTGCCACTGTAAAGTCTATTTTCAAACAAGGTCACATTCTGAAGTGCTGGGCATTAGACTTCAACATATCTTTTTGTGGGGTGGGGGAGACACAATTCAGCCCATAAAGCATGTGAACACATCTCAGTCTTTCTTCTGGCTTCTTGCCAGTCAAAAACCTGCCCATATACATAGAGCGCCTGATCAAATGTCTTATTTTATCCTTAAAAATATACACAATAATCCAGCATCACCAGTCATCTAAGGAGAGCCTACCACATGCGTGTGAGACTGTAATAACCACATTTTCTAGTTTTTTTTATATTTGACACTCTGACATCTCAGGGCCTTGCTGACCCTGGAGGGACTGTCACTCCCAGGGCTAGGCAAATCCTAGACAGTAAAGGACTCCCCTGTAACACATCTTTCATATACAAACCAACCAGTCCAGGGGCTGTACCCCAACCATCTCCTTTATAGGGTTCTCACAGGGTTCTTGCCGCCTTGGACCACTATTTCCCTGCTTCAATCATTTTAGGGCCAGGTATCAGACAACTCGGGCAGCCCCTATACACCAGAGCCCACTAAAATCTTTCAAACTAGCCAGTCCCAAGCCTGCTTATTTGCCCTGCCCATTCCTTCCCACAGATACCACAGTAAAGGCTCTTGTTCACTGTTTTCCCTCTTTCCATTTACCTCATGACTGACCCTGGTGCTTCCTGGTGAGCCCACCTGCAGGATGTGCCATGCCTTCTGTTTCTAGGGATCTGTGAGTATAAACTCTCTCCTTCATGACAGTCATTTCCGCGTCTGCATGTCTTACCATACCTGATTGAAACAGACCCTGGGTACCCTTACAACAGAAGCCAAAACAAGTAATCTGGAGTAACAACTTCAAAAGAAAGAGAACTAACTCAGATTTGGAAAAGAATTCTAATTTTTTTTCTAACTTTTATCATAATAATATTCAAGAAGTCATTGCATTCAAAATCAAGAACAATATAGTAAATAAATGGCACAATAAGAGAACAAGAAAGTCCTCTCATAAAATACAAATATGATGACTCATATTTTTCAATAGGAGGGTCAGAAGGTGAAACATAAGAAATCTTACATAAAGTAGGACAAAAAGACAAAGAGTTGGAAGACATAAAAGAAAAGAGACATAAAAGATTTATCCAGGGGGTCCAGTTTACAGGTGTTCCACATAAAGATAGAAAACTGAGAGAAGAAAAGTATCAAGTGAACAATAAAACAAAAGCTCTCAGAGGTTAAAGATAGAAGTTTCCATATTGAAAAGCCCTACCAAGCAAACAGCACAAAGACTTTTTTTAAAGCCCCAAATCTTTGCAAAATTTCAGAATCCTGGGGATAAAAGGAAAAATCTGAAAAGTTTCAGAAAGGAAAAAAAACAAACAAACCATGACTTACAAAGAAACAGAAACCAGATTTTTTTTCTATCACCAACACCAAATGCTTTTATATTTTTATATTTCAAAGGGAATGACCACTAAACAAGATTGAATCATGGGTTTACAAGAAAACAAACAGTTATGGTGAAGGTTATTTGAACAATTGGAGAGATAAATGTCAGTTGTATGTCAAATAGATGATAATATTTTACCTATATTAATTTATTGGGTGCAATGATTATATTTTACTTACGTACGAAAATGTCTTCATTCTTAAGATATATATTTAGGAATGAACTGACATGATATCTGCAACTTACTTTCAAGTGCTTCAGAAAAACTGTGTGTGTGTGTGTGTGTGTGTGTGTGTGTGTGTGTGTGTGTGCGCGCACACATATGCATGCACATGTGTTTACAGACAAAGATAAGACCAATGTGACAAAACCTTCATGATCAGTGAACGTATGTGAAAGACATACATATGTTCTTTGCACTGTTTTCTATTTTTTATAGATTTGATATTTTTCAAAATGAAAAGTAAGGAATTTGAAAAAATGACCAACACATAACAAAGTTGTAAGGGTAAATTTAAAATAATTTATAATTTTATTTATTTTTAATTTAAAGTAATTCTAACAGGGAAATATTTTATTCAAAAGTCTATAACCAGTCAAGTGTAAAGGCTGATTCAGTCATACAAAAATATGGAAAATGTACCTATCACACACTTCTTAGAAAATTACTTGAAAATGTGCTTCAACAAAATGTAGAGTTAAGCCAAGAAAGAACATCAGGAATCCAAGAAATAGAGGATAGAATGTGGGATAGCAATAAAGGGAAATTCAGAATAATAGGCATGCAACAGGCCTAGTGAGAAACCTGTCTAGAATAAAGAGGGAGAATGAAGACCTTTATAAGAGAGGTCTCTGATAATAAAAGGCTTCTAGAGTACAAAATATGCTGGAGAGTTTAGAAATGCTCAATTTTTTTAAATAAAGAAAAACAAAAGCAAATAAAAACTCCAGGAAAAGCAAAACATTGTATAGAAAAATAAATAGTATTATGCATTACTTGATTTGGTGTTGAACAGTATTAAAAAGTCAGAGCTGATGGGTTATGACTATAAAACATGTCACTACAGACAAATCAACTAAACCCAAAGGCAGCAATGAAGGAAATGAAGAACCAAACGTTTTCAGACATACAGAAAGCAAAGAGAAAACTCACAGTGGTAAGTGTTAAATGAAAAACAAGATCCAACTACATGCCATCTATAAAAGACTCATGTTCGGTCTAAGGACATAAATAGGTTGATAGTGAAAGGTTGTAAAAAAGATATTCCATGTAAATAGTAACCAAAATAAAGTAAGGGCAGCTATACTCATATGAGCTATACTCATATGAGCTATACTCATACTCATAATGTAGACTTTAAGTAAAAAACTTACAAGAGACAAAGAAGGACATTATATAAAAAGGATCAGTTCACCAAGAGGCTATAACATTATAAACATACACGCACAAAACATCAGCGTTCCTATATATTTGAAGCAAACTTAGACAGAATGGAAGAAAGAAATAGGAAAGTCTAAATAATCATGGAGAAGTTTGATTCCTCACTTTCAATAATGGATAAAATAGCCAGATAGATATCAGTAATGAAGAAGGGCTTAACCCCCTACAGACCAACTGAACCTAATGCACATACACAGAACACTCCAACAGAAGAATCACACTTTTCACAAGTGTGCATGGAACATTCTCCAGAATAAACCATGTGTTAGGTCACAAAAAAACCTTAATACACTTGAAAGATTGAAATCATACAAAGTATATCTTCTGATCACAATGGAATAAAACTAGAAATCAATAGCAAAAGGAAAACTTGTAAGTTTACAAATACATGAAAATTAAGCAACACATTCTTCAACAACCAACGGGTCAAAGAAAGACTCATCAAACAAATAAAAATTAGGAATAAGAAAATATTTTGAGACAAATAAAAATGAAAACACAAAATGCCAAACTTATTGGATTCATCAAAACAGTGCTTAAAAGGGAAATGTACAGATAACTAAAAACTTAGTTATACCAAAAGAGAAGAAAGAGCTCAAATCAACAGCCTGACTCAACACCTTAAGAAACTAGAAAAGAATAAATTAAAGCCAGGCTTGGTGGCTCAGCCTGTAATCCTGCACCTTTGGGAGGCTGAGGTGAGTGGATTGCCTGAGCCCGCGGGTTCAAGACCCGCCTGGGCAGGCGAGACCTCATCTCTACAATAAAATTTTTTTAAAAATTAGCCGGGCGTGGTAGCGCACGCCTGTAATTCCAGCTACTTGGAAGGCTGAGGCGGAAGGCTCGCGGGAGCCCAGCTGGTCGAGGCTGCGGTGGCCGGGAGCGGCCACTGCACTCCAGTCTGGGTGACAGAGTGAGACTCCAACTCAAAAAAAAAATAAAACATAAAAATAAAAAATAATTTAAAAAAATAAGAAAAAATTAAACCCAAAGCTACTGGAAGGAGAAATACAGATTATAGCAAACATATTTTAAAAATAGAGAATAGAAAAACAATAAAGAAAATCAATAAATCAATAGTTGGTTTTTCAAAAAGAGCACCAAAATTAACAAATCTTTAGCTAGACTGACTAAAAAAAGAGAGAAGATTCAAATAAATAAAATCAGGAATGAAAGAAGGGGCACTACCTACCAATTTTACTGAAGTAAACACTATAAGAAGGTACTATAAGCAACCATGCACAACAAACTGGACAACTTAATGAAATGGAGAAATTCCTAGAAACACAACCTATCAAGACTGAATTGTGAAGAAATAGAAAATCTGACTAGACCTATAACTGGTATGGAGATTAAATCTGTAGTCAAAAACCTAACAACAAAGAAAAGTCCAGGATCAGATGGTTTCACTAATGAATTCTACCAAACACTTAAAAAATAATTAACATCAATTCTTCTCAAATTCTTTCCAAAAAACAGAAGAGGTAACTCATTCTGTGATGCCAGCATTGCCCTGATACCAAATTCAGACAAAGACACTTGTGAGAAAACTACTAACAAATACACTTTACCAACATTGATGCAAAAATTCTCAATAAAATACTAGTAAACTGAATTCAACAGCACATTAAAAGGGTCATACACCATGACCAACTGAGGCTTATTCCTGGAATGCAAGAACTGTTCAACACATAAAAATCAATCCAAGCCGGGCTCGGTGGCTCAGCCTGTAATCCCACGCCTTTGGGAGGCTGAGGTGAGTGGATTGCCTGAGCCCGCGGGTTCGAGACCCGCCTGGGCAGCGAGACCTCATCTCTACAAATCAAAAAATCAGCCAGGGCATGGTAGTGCATGCCTGTAATTCCAGCTACTTGGAAGGCTGAGGCAGAAGGATTGCCGGAGCCCAGCAGGTCGAGGCTGCGGTGGCCGGGAGCGGCCACTGCACTCCAGTCTGGGCGACAGAGTGAGACTCCAACTCAAAAAAAAAAAAAAAAAAAATCAATCCATGTAATACATTAATGAAATGAAGGGGAAAACTACATAATCATCTCAGCTGATACAGAAAAAGCATGTGACAAAATTCAACACACATTCATGACAAGAACACTCAAAAAACTAGAAATAGACTGGGTGCAGTGATCACACTTATAAACCAGGACTTTGGGAAGCCAAGGCAAGAGAACTGCCTGAGCCCAGGAGTTCAAGACCAGCCTGGGCAACATGGTGGATCTTGTCTCTACAATATGTCAAAAAATTAGCCAGGTGTGGTAGCATGCACCTATGGTTCCAGTTACTTGAAAGACTGAGGCAGAAGGACTGCCTGAGCCCAGGTCAAGGTTGCAGTGGCCATGATTGTGCCAATGCACTCCAGCCTGGGTGACAGTGAGACTCCAACTAAAAACAAACAAAACAAACAAAACTAGAAATAGAAGGAAACTACCTCAACACAATAAAAAACATATATGAAAAAATCACAAGGATTATCATATTCAATAGTAAAAGACTGAAAACATTTTTTCTGAGATCAGGAACAAGGCAAGTATGTCTGCTTCCACCACTTCTATTCAACATGGTAATGAAAATCCTATCCAAAACAATTAGACAAGAAAAAGAAATAAAAAGCATCTGAATGGGAAAAGAAGAGGTAAAAATTATCTCTGTTCAGAGACAATATGATTG
Organism: Cephalopachus bancanus; assembly: GCA_027257055.1. Classification (NCBI taxonomy): domain Eukaryota; kingdom Metazoa; phylum Chordata; class Mammalia; order Primates; family Tarsiidae; genus Cephalopachus; species Cephalopachus bancanus. The sequence continues at coordinate 4,104,874 of JAPVLO010000110.1, read as the reverse complement.
TATATGTAGAAAACTCCAACGATTCTACAAAAAAAACCTGTTAACACTAATAAAATTTAGCAAAGTGGTAGGATATGAAGTCAACACACAAGAAAGTTGCATTTCTATATAGTGGCAATGTACAATCTAAAAGAAAGTATTAAAAAAATTTCTAATTACAATAGCATCAAAAGGAATAAAGTACTTAGGAAATGACTTAACCAAAGAGGTGAAAGACTTGTACAATAAAAACTACAAAATGTTACTGAAAGAAATTAAAGAAGACATAAATAGAAAGACATCCCATGTTCATGGATTGGAAGACTTACTATTGTTAAGGTGTCAATCCTACAAAGCAATGACACATCCCATTCAATTCCAACCAAAATCTCAATGATGTTTTTTGCAGAAACAGAAAATCTCATTCTACAATTCGTATGAATCTCAGGGGATGGTGAAACCGTCTTAAACTAAAAGAACAAAGTTGGACAGCTCACATTTCCTGATTTCAAAACTTACTACAAAGTAACCAAATCAGTGTGATTTTGGTATAAAGACAAACACATAAACCAAAGAACAGACTAGAGAGCCAAAGATAAACCCTTACATATATGGTCAGATGATTTTTACTAAGACCATTCAATGGGGGAAAAGGTGGTCTTTTTCAACAAAAGGTGCTAGAAAAACTATATCCACATGCCAAAAAAAAAAAAAAAATGAAGTGGGACCCTTACCTAACATCATATAAAAAAATTTACTCAGAATGGAGTGTTGGAAGTGGATGTGATGTGGGGTGCAGATGAGCACTGTCACTGTAGCAGGCCTTGAATAAAGGCCCCAAGCGAAGTCAAGGTCTTGCTTTTTTATTTTGAGTTGGAGTGTCACTCTGTCACCCAGACTGGAGTGCAGTGGCCGCTCCCGGCCACCGCAGCCTAGACCTGCTGGGCTCCGGCGATCCTTCCGCCTCAGCCTTCCAAGTAGCCAGAATTACAGGCGTGCACTACCACGCCCGGCTGATTTTTTGATTTATTGTAGAGATGAGGTCTCGCTGCCCAGGCAGGTCTCGAACCCGTGGACTCAGGCAATCCACTCACCTCAGCCTCCCAAAGACGCGAGATGACAGGCTGCGCCACCTATCCCAGCTTCAAGGTCTTGCTTAATGCCCCCAAGTTCTCCCTTAGTAACTCTGCATTTTAGCCAAAGGCGAGGGATGCAGCCTGCTACAAAAAACGGTGTCTCAGATGCCCACACATCCAGGAGCACATAGCATAAATAAAGCCTTAGCCACAACAAGACAACTGTGAAACAACTTGCTTTTAGGAAGCAACAAAATTTCGCTATGGTTCCCTTACAGACCTTGAATCCCTTCCAAATTTCTTTGTGCTTAATTATAAAATAAACATGCTGAGCTAGTTCGGGGCCACTTCTCCTCCATCCGAGGAAAGTGTCCCACCTGCCCCAGCTTTTCTTTATGTCTTTGTGTCTGTGTCTTTCTTCATCTCTCACTGCTCTCTCTCAGGACCCTCAAGGCAGCTGTGCGGGCCGCGGGAATGGAGCAACGACCTGAGCATAAAGAGCTAAAACTATGGAACTGCTAGAAGAAAACATAAGTGAAAAGCTGTAAGACATTAGATTTGGCAACTATTTCTTGGCTATGACAACAAAAGCACAGATAAAAAAATAGACAAATTGGACATCATGAAAATTTTAAAATGTTGTGCATCAAAGGACACTATAAACAGAATGAAAAGTCAACTTACAGAATAGGAGAAAATATTTGCAAGTCATATATCTGAAAGGGATTGTTATCTAGAATAAGTACAGAACTCCTGCAACTCAAAAACAAAACAAAAAGCAAATTTTAAAATGGGCAAAGGACTTAATATTTTCCTAAAGAAGACATACATGCCGGGCTTGGTGGCTCAGTCTGTAATCCCGCGCTTTGGGAGGCTGAGGTGAGTGGATTGCCTGAGCCCGCGGGTTTGAGACCCGCCTGGGCAACTTGGCAAGACCTCATCTCTACAATAAATCAAAAAAATCAGCCGGATTTGGTAGCGCGTGCCTGTAGTTACAGCTACTTGGAAGGCTGAGGCAGAAGGATTGCTGGAGCCCAGCAAGTTGAGGCTGTGGTGGCCGGGAGCGTCCACTGCACTCCAGTCTGGGCGACAGAGTGAGACTCCAACTCAAAAAAAAAAAAAAAAGAAGAAGACATACATAAAAGGATGCTCAGCATCACTAATCATTAGAAAAATACAAATCAAAACCACACGAGATGCTACCTCGCACCCATTAGGACAGCTATTATCAAAACAAAAGAAAACCAGAAAATAACAAGTGTCGATGAGGAGACAGTGAGATTGAAACCTTTGTGCATGGTTGGTGCAGAATGTAAAATAGTGCATCCATTGTGGAAAATGGCATGGTCATTCCTCAAAAATTACACATGAAATTACCATATAGTCCAGCAATTTCTCTTCTGGGTATGTACCCAACAGTGAAAGTACAGACTTGAATAGGTATTTTATACACTCGTGTTCATAGCAGCATTATCTACAACAGTCAAAATGTGGAAGTAATACCACTGACAGATGAGCGGATAAACAAAAGGTGGTATAGACATACACTGGAATATTAGTCAGCCTGAAAAAGGAAGTTCTGACCCATGCTATGACACGGATGAACCTTGAAGACACATATATGCTCAGTGAAATAAGCCAGTCACAAAACAACAGATGCTGTCTGATTCCACCTATACAAGGTACCTAGAAAAGGCAAATTCATAGAAAGTAGATGAAAGGACATGACAGGGAGTCAATATACCCAATGAACAGCCATTTTGACACTACCTAGTTCTGTCATGTTTTCTTAGCAAAATTACCTAGCCTGCCCTCTAATCACTAGCCAGGGACAGAACTGGCTTCTCAGAGGTAGTCATTGGTAATTGTTTTACAACCCCCTCCCCAGCTTGTTTTGTAAGCAAGCTGACCTAATGACACAGACCCCATTAACATGGCAAGTCATGTGATTAGCCCACACATCTGCCTACTGTCCATCACCTGACATCAGTACTTGCACTTGCCTGTCCCCTCGGAGATGACATGGAGCAGACTACCACCCAATCACCTTAACAACCTGGGCCCTACTATTGCCAGGCCATGTTTCCTAGCTTTGGCCCGTCCCCCTACCTTGGGGAGGTGAGTCTCCTCTCGTTCATTTACTTTTAAATAAACTGTATTTTCCAATCTAACTTCTGTACGATTCTCTGCATCATTTCTGCTACACAGGATTGCAGGCCAGACACCCACCATGAGGCCTGACCTAACATTTTAGAGGCCCTTAACTGGGATTTTTAACCTAATAGAATGGGAGTGGGTGGAGGGGAAAGGGAGAGTTACTATTTAGTGGGTAGAGTTTCCGTTTGAGACCATGAAAAACCTGTAGAGCTAGATGGTGGCGACAGCTGCACGATATAAATGTATTTAGTGCTACTGTACACCTAAAAATTGTGAAAACGGTAAATTTCACATTATGTATAATTTGCCACAATTAAAACACACACCCTGTATGAGCCAGCATCCTCCCACCCCCAATGCCCCACGCTAAAGGCAGAAGCGCTTTTGCGAGCCACCAGGGAGCTCATACCGCCCCAGCCACCCTCCCCAGCATCCTCCCAGGAACGGCTCTGTGTGCGGAGAAGGTAGGCGCCAGAGGGTGTGTGCACACGACAGAGCGGTGCCGTCATTGCCACAATCCAGTTTTAGACACTGACGTCACCCCACTTAGCCGTGGAGCCCCTGGTTCCGCATCTATAAATAGATACAACACCAGCCCAGCACATGACAGGGCACCAACAAATCGTACCCATAGTTATACTTGTTGATGTCATATTTATAGATTATTATCTTTTCCAAAACGCAGCCCCGGCCACAGCCTGCACGCCCGCAGAGGCGCCGCCAGCCAGGGCGGAGGGGGGAGCGGAGGCCACGCCCCCCTCCCAGGAGCCGCCCAAGCCGACCTCCTGCGATGGGGGCTCGGGCTTCTTCCCGGCGCCCTGGCAGCGGCAGGGGGCGCGGCTCCGGGCTGGATTGGTGATGCCTGGGCGCTGCGGGCGCCTGCGCAGTGGTGAGAGCCGCGCTCGCGCCGAGGGTCTGCTGGCGATCCCCGGAGTGGGCCGGAGAGGGACTGCGGCTGCCCGACCCCGGACGGCCGCGCCATGGCGGACGAGGAGCTGGAGGCGCTGAGGAGGCAGAGGCTGGCCGAGCTGCAGGCAAAGCACGGGGTGAGTGCGCCCGGCCCGGCCCCTGGGGGGCGCCGACCTCGCCCTGGCGGAGGCTCCAGCCGCCTCCCCGCGGGCGGGGACCCCGTCGGCCTCGGGGCCGGGCCGAGGCTGGCCTCCGCGCCTTCCCCGTCGCGAGGGGCCCGGGCGACCCCGCGGCGGTGACGGCCACGTGCGAGGCCTGCCCCGGCCGCGGCTCTGCCGGCCCGAGTCGGCTCACCCGGCCGGGCGTGGGTCGGGCCCGGGTCTCGGCCCTCGCCCCTCGGCTTCCGGAAGCGAGTCCGGGTCTCTGGAGCCCCGGGCCGCCCCCAGTGGCCGGCGGCGTTTGAGGTTCCGCCGCGTCCCCGGTGCTCAGGAGGGACACACGCCCAGACGGCGGTGACAGTCGGGGGAGGAGCCAGAAAGTGACGCTCGCCCCGTCGAGGAAACGCGTTTTTTTCTTTCTTTTTTTTTTTTTTGCGTCGGAGTCTCACTCTGTCGCCCAGACTGGAGTGCAGTGGCCGCTCCCGGCCACCGCAGCCTCGACCCGCTGGGCTCCGGCGATCCTTCCGCCTCAGCCTTCCGAGTAGCCGGAGCTACAGGCGCGCGCTACCACGCCCGGCTAATTTTTTTTTTTGATGTATTGTAGGGATGAGGTCTTGCCAAGTTGCCCAGGCGGGTCTCGAACCCGCGGGCTCAGGCAATCCACTCGCCTCAGCCTCCCAAGCGCGGGATGACAGGCTGAGCCACCGAGCCCGGCTGGAAACCGCGTGAAAAACCCGGAGACGGCGTCGGGGTGCGGCGGGCGGCCTCGGACCCGGGCTCGTTTTGCTTCCCAGAAATTATTCTTACACAGAAAACGTGGTTTGGTAGTGCAGGGACTCTCCTCCCGAGGAAGAAGTGTGTGTTCTAAACCCCTGGATTAGATGACTTTAGAAGCTCATCCGGGCATGACTGGAAGCGAAAACCATTCCCAATGATTTCTGTGCCTCCCATTTTTTTAGTTACCAGTTGAGCTGTGCCTACCGTTGCTGGAGACTGTTATGTTTCGGAAACAGAATAGGTCCCGCCCGCCCCGTGAAATTGCCTTATTAAGAAGTCAAATTGTTCTTTCAGGATCCTGGCGATGCAGCCCAGCAGGAAGCAAAGCACAGGTATGGGCTGGAAACCTGAACTTTTTGAAGAGCGGTTTCAGCAAATGATTTTTATCGCTTTCGTTGCTTTAATAGGTGTATGTGAATCTTAACGTTTTTCCTGGCATGGTGATTTTTTTTTTCCCATAAGTCGTCATCAGCGTGTCTTCGTTACTGTTAACAAAACATGTATGGAGCCTCCATCACCCTCCACATCATGCCTGGTGTTGCAGTGATGCTTGTTTCCCTGCCAAGTTGTCATTACCTTAGAGTGAGCATACTCCTAGAACTGTCTCATGGGGATGTTGTGGGGGTGTCACGGGTGGAGTGCCTCACCCGTTAGTTCCCAATAAATACTGTTACACTATCCTTACTGTTATTTTATTCCGATGTGGGGGGTAGGCAGAGCACCTCACCCAGGTGCAGCGTCAGTCAGTGGCAGGTTTTTTGAATGGATAGCTGATTACCCCATCATGCTACAATCTTTAAAATTTTGGTTTAGAAGCCGGGCATGGTGGTTTACGCCTGTAATCCCAGCACTTTGGGAGGCAGAGGCAAGAAGATTGCCTGAGCCCAGGGGTTTGAGACTAGCCTGGGCAACATAGTGAGACCTCGTCTCTACAGTAAATCAAAAAAGTGAGCCAGGCATAGTGGCACGTGTCTGTGGTTCTAACTACTTGGAAGGCTGAGCCAGAAGGATCACCTGAGCCCAGCAGGTCAAGGCTGCAGTGGCCATGATTGTGCCACTGCACTCCAGCCTGGGTGACAGAGGGAGACTCCAACTCAAAAATAAATAAATTGATTGATTGTGGTTTAAAAAAACCAAATTTACAGCCGGGCTCAGTGGCTCAGCCTGTAATCCCGTGCTTTGGGAGGCCAAGGTGAGTGGATTGCCTGAGTCTGCAGGTTCAAGACCTGCCTGGACAACTTGGTGAGCCCTCATCTCTACAATAAATCAAAAAACTAGCTGGGCGTGGTAGCGCACGCCTGTAGTTCCAGCTCTTGGAAGGCTGAGGCGGAAGGATCACCGGAGCCCAGCAGGTCGAGGCTGCGGTGGCCGGGAGCAGCCACTGCACTCCAGTCTGGGCGACAGAGTGAGACTCCAACTCAAAAAAAAAAAAAAAACAACAACAAATTTACCATCTCAGTCACATTGAATACATGTTGTGTTCACGTTTTGTGCAACAACTCTCTAGAGCATTTCATCTTGAAAACAGAAACTCTGTACTTCTGAATATTCCCTGTTTTGTTCCCCACCCTCATCCGACCTGCTAACTTCTCCTTTCCTTCGGCAAGTTATTGAACATCTGCTCTGGGTCGGGCACTGAGCTGGGTCTGCACTGATAGGCATTGCAGAGATGGTTCAGGAGAGGACAGGTGGCAGCAAATGGGGTTGGTACCCACAAAGTAAAACTGTATGAAGTTCACTGATTCTAAGGTGTACACTTTTTAACATTTTTATATATCTGAACTTGAGATGCATTTTAGGTTTTTTTGAAGTTGCGGGATCTCACTGTGTTGCCCAGGCTGGAGAGCAGTGGCACCATCACAGCTAACTGTAGCCTTGACCTCCTGGGCTCAAGTGATCCTCCCGCCTCAGTATCCCAAAGAGCTAGGACTACAGGTGTGCACCACTATGCCTGGCTATTTTTTTTTTTGTAGAGACAAGGTCTCATTATGTTGCCCAGGCTGATCTCAAACTCCTGGGCTCAAGTGATTCTTCTGCCTTGGCCTTCCAAAGTGCTGGGATTATAGGCATGAGCCACCATGCCAAGCCTGGGATGCATTTTATGTGGGATTGTTCTTGTCCTGGGTTTTTTCAGAGAGGATTTACTTTTGCTTCTGCCATCACGTGAGTACATTTCAATCCAAGACCACCTAAAATTATCTGCTAGAGCAATTCCCCTCTTTCCTCCCTCGTGGTGTGACTTTAGACAGCAACCCTTAAAAACAGAGCTTGAGCTGGGCTCGGTGGCTCAGCCCGTAATCCCGCGCCTTTGGGAGGCTGAGGTGAGTGGATTGCCTGAGCCCGCGGGTTCGAGACCCGCCTGGGCAGCAAGACCTCATCTCTACAATAAATCAAAAAATCAGCCGGGCGTGGTAGCGTATGCCTGTAATTCTGGCTACTTGGAAGGCTGAGGCGGAAGGATTGCCGGAACCCAGCAGGTCGAGGCTGTGGTGGCCGGGAGCGGCCACTACACTCCAGTCTGGGCGACAGAGTGAGACTCCAACTCAAAAAAACAAAACAAAACAAAACAAAAACAGAGCTTGAAGTTTAAATTCTCAGAGAAACTTTTTCCAGTCACGGCCAGATACATGCAGAGCTTCCTTCCTTGCTATCCTTTTTGGCATGGCAGGTTTATTACTTGTTTATCCTGTCTACTGAGGATGCTGCTCTTTGATGCTCCAGCTTTTTTTCTTTTTTTTTCCAGAGGCAGGGTCCACTCTTTTGCACAGGCTAGAGTGCAGTAACACAATGTAGTTCACTGTAACCTTGAACTCCTGGACTCAAGCAATTCTCTTGCCTCAGTATCCTCGGCTTTTTTCTTTTTTTTAGAGACATGGTCTTGGTGTGTTGCCCAGGCTAGTCTCGAACTCCTGGCGTTAAGCAATCCACCTACCTTGGCCTCCCAAGATACTCCTGATTTGAATGGAGGTCTCTTATTAGACCTCTTACCGAAGTTGTTTTTTCATTCTTGGGGATCTGTAAAACTGTGGTGCATCTTACAATCAGTGGCATCTTAAGGTTCCATGAAACATTATAATAGTTTGTGGCAGGCCAGGCTCAGTGGCTCTTGCTTGTAATTCCATTGAGATGAGAGGATCGCTTGAGGCCAGGGGTTTGAGACCAGCCTGGACAACATAGCAAGACCCTGTCCCTTTTTTTTATTTTTTAAGTTTGGCATGGTAACATGCACCTGCAGTCCTAGCTACTCAGGATGCTGAGGCAGGAGGATCACTTATGCCCAGGAGTTCAAGGCTGCAGTGAGCTATGATCACTTACTGCACTCCAGCCTGGGCGACAGAGCAAGACCCCATCTCGAAAAATATATATCTTTTTTGTGGCAGGGTTGATTTACTCAGGAACTGTAAGGAAATGGCCTGTGGAAGTGAGCATTCAGCCCTATTCTCTGACCCACAGGGCTCTTGGGCAGAGGCAATGGACCGTGGCCACAGCAGCCCCAGCTTCCGCCTAACTCAACCAAAGTGTCTCTGCTCCTGTTTGTGTATTAAGTTCCTTGAAGGACTTCATTTGATTAAAAAATTCTATCTAAAAAATGTTCATAGGCCACCGTCTTATGAACTAGTTTCTACTTGGGTAGGTAGGAAGAAGCAAGAATAGTTGCAAAGTTATAATTTTACTCCCTCTTCCCACCCAAAAAGTAGAACTGAGATTCTTGAAACATGGGCTCTGGTTCCAGCTTGGCCACGGTTACCTTCGTCTGTTTAACATAGCCTTCTCCTGGGTCTCAGCTTCGCCGCTAAGGAATTAACACAGAGGAATCACTTGGCCCTTCTGTTACCGGAAATCTCATTATAAGTGTCTAGAACTTCACCTAATAAGTCCTTAATGAATGTTGGTAATGGTGGTTGAACTGAAATTCTACCCTGAGTCATGAAACCAAAAGCTTACCTTCCAACCTGGTAGGTTTACTCCCATACCAGGTAGGGCTGACTCTGGGGACAGAGCGGGTTCTTCTGCTTGAAGGTAGCTGCTGCCATCTGCACAGCCTCTCAACACAGTCTTTACTGAGTAAGTTACTTGGTTGTGTGTTCCACAAGTACACTGACAGCTCAGTGCTAATTTTGCTTGACCTATGTTTTGTTGTAGGGAAGCAGAAATGAGAAACAGTATCTTAGCCCAAGTTCTGGATCAGTCAGCCCGGGCCAGGTGTAAGCATTTTCAGTTTCCTTATCTCCATAAGTTGGCTTGAGTTAGTTGACTGAGATTTATATGCAGTTATTGCTATCTCTGGATGAAGTATTTAACTAGAACACTTGAGATTTGTAAGATGGGCGGTTGACAGGCCTAGGGGACTATACTTTCATCATTATTAAAAGTAGCAGCTCACTTATCTCTTACCAAGGAGATGTCCTCCAAGTGTATATTAGATAAAACTTGTAGGAAACAACTCAGAAGCAACCACACAGTGCTGCTGGTAGTTGACATGGGTGACAGGGACTTAGGAGCTTATTGTATGCAGACATGGCTTTAGTGTCTGTACAGAGTTTTTCACTGTGAAAACCAAAGTGAAACAATGTAAAAAAAATAATAAAATGAGTCAATCAGCATAAACTAATATTTACTGTATTTTAACTTGAAGCCCAGTTTCAGTTTAGAAAGGGCAGCCATAGACAACCACCATCATGTATGTTTGTTAAATAAATCGCATTTCAGAGGACAGTCATATTTTAGGATGCAGGAAAGCATGGGGTTTATAAGCTGAGAGCCCAAGGTTAGTCTTGGCTCTACCACTAGCTCTGTGTGCTTCTCGTTCTTAAGAGGCAACAATACTGTCTGCCCTGTCTGCTTCATCAGTTGACAGACTAAGCTTATGAAGTGCTTTGGAAATATCAGTGCATGGTTGTAAGGTATAATATTAATGAAAATCCATTTAGTTTTGATGCCTTTTTACATATATATTTTTTTCTTTTTAGTAAGTAACTTAGCACTTGTAAAGCCTGAAAAAACTAAAGCAGTAGAGAATTACCTCATACAGATGGCGAGATATGGACAACTAAGTGGGAAGGTAAGCTCGGACTGCCTTGGGGGAGCTTGGCCTGCTGTTGCATGCTCTATCAAAACGTGGCTCCAAATGGTCAGCTTCACCTGATTATTCTTGTTGAATATTCTTGTTGATTATTCTTGTTGAATCGTTCACAGAAATCTAACAATTTCTGTGAGGAGACTGTTAGGAGAAGAGTTGACCCTACCATAAAAGATCATTGCCTTTCCTAAAATCCTCTGCTTCTCCTTTCCTGACATTGCTGTGGACCTTGTTGGTGTCTGTGTGACTCACTCACTATTAGGGTTAGCTAGCTTAAATTCCTCCGGCCCTGAAGACAGGGTCTGTCAATAATACCATTAAAGCTCTACCAGGTAACAGTTAAGCCTGTAGCCGGGCTCGGTGGCTCAGCCTGTAATCCCGCACCTTAGGAGGCTGAGGTGAGTGGATTGCCTGAGCCCGCAGGTTCGAGATCCGCCTGGGCAACTTGGCGAGACCTCACCTCTACAATAAATCAAAATGAGCCGGGTGTGGTAGCGCACGCCTGTAGTTCCAGCTGCTTGGAAGGCTGAGGCGGAAGGATTGCCAGAGCCCAACAGGTCGAGGCTGTGGTGGCCGGGAGCGGCCACTGCACTCTAGTCGGAGTGACAGAGTGAGACTCCACCTCAAAAAAAAAAAAAAGTTAAGCTTCTTTTGCATGTAAGAAGGTGCTAAGATCCCTTGGTTATTATGTTTTGCTGTAATGCCACCTTCAAAATCCAGACGAGACCCACCTACACTGGGAACGCCTCTGCCACCACCACAGCCACCTGGACCAGTCCTGTCCTGTGAATCCCTCACTTATGTGTGGGACAGACATCTGGTTGATTTTTTTTTTTTTTTTTTTTTTGCGTCGGAGTCTCAGGCTGCAGTATCGTAGTACACTCATAGCCACCCCAGTGTCAACCTGCTGGGCTCTGGTGATCTTTCCACCTCAGCCTTCTAAGTAGCCAGACCTACAGGCATGTGCTACCATGCTAATTTTTGATTTATTGTAGGGACCAGGTCTCCCCAAGTTGCCTGGCTGATCTAAAACCCACAGGCTCAGACAGTCCATTCACTTTGGCCTCCTAAATGCTGGGATTACAAGATGAGCCACTGAGCCCAGTCGGTTGGTTATTTTTGAGTGTGATTTTTCTCCTTCAAAGTGGTATTTATGTTTTTCAAGGGCAGAAGTGGTTGTGTCTGTCTATATTCCTGACAACACAGCAGTGTATGTGGTTGTCATTGTGATAAAGGTGTTCTTAAATTCCTGTTCACTTTGAATTTTTCTGAGGAGGGTATTTCATGGGTACTTTTTTCAGTTGAGTTTTCTCCCTAATAAGATTATTAATTCAAGCCAGGCTCGGTGGCTCAGCCTGTAATCCCGCGCCTTTGGGAGGCTGAGGTGAGTGGATTGCCTAAGCCCGTGGGTTCGAGACTCGCCTGGGCAACTTGGTCTCATCTCTACAATAAATCAAAAATTAGCCAGGCATGGTAGCGTGCGCCTGTAGTTCCAGCTACTTGGAAGGCTGAGGCGGAAGGATCGCCGGAGCCCAGCAGGCAAGGCTGCGGGGGCTGGGAGCGGCCGCTGCACTCCAGTCTGGGCGACAGAGTGAGACTCCAACTCAAAAAAAAAAAGATTATTAATTCAACTTTAAAACTGCTGGAACAACAGTGACTAATAAAGATATGTATAGATAATTCAATAGCTGTTAAGTAACATTTTCCAGCTTGTACAAATGGTACTGTGCACTGATAAGAACCTAAATCCTCTCCTTCCTTCTCACGTGAGAGCTAGCAGATCACCTTTTCCTTGGAACTTAAGCCAGCAGTCTCAGCCCCGTCTCACCACGCCTTCCCCTCCTGGCCTTTTCCCCTCACCCTAGACCTGTGGAAGGGTTTGATCTGCTGAAGTGAATTACTTGTTTAAGAAAGTACTGTTTTTCTTTCTGGTTATTCTAGGTGTCAGAACAAGGCTTAATAGAAATCCTTGAAAAAGTAAGCCAACAAACAGAAAAGAAGACGACAGTTAAAGTAAGTTCTCCTCATGCACATGGCAAGCAAGCAGATGGGTACTGTGAGCGTTAAGCCTTGAACGCACGCCTCCCAGTCAAAAGACCTGTCAGCCATAGATGTCTTCCTTTTGCGTCACTGCAAGTTTGGGAAGAAAGGCTGCATATACTGAGGGAAGTCCGAGTTTTAAGGCTCTTGACCTCCACCCTTTTAGCTTATGGAGTTGTAAAGATAGTAGGCAGAAATTTTTCTTCTCAAAATCTGAGTTATGCTTTATGAAAAATGTTATGACACTCATTTAATTTTCTCCCCAGTTCAACAGAAGAAAAGTAATGGACTCTGATGAAGAGGATGATTATTGAACTAAAAATGTTTAGAGACTGGAACTTAATGGTACAATTCTAGGACAAATTAAGATCTGATTAAATGTTTATTATCAATATGCCTTTTAAAAAAATAAACTTATTATGCAAAACAGTTTGAGTAAGTTGTTTTAGTACCATAGACAAGTGGCCAGAAGATCTGCATTTTGCTTTTCTTCCCTTCCTACTGAAAGCTTTTGAATGTATAGCAATATGAACAGATCCTGTGCAATTGTGACATTATTTATTAGGGAAAATGTCCTTAGTAGAAATAGAAGCTGACCAGCACTTTTAGTAAGAAAAAAAAAAAAAACAGCCAATCGCATCATGGGAATTAAACTGAATCAGCTTTAACATATGAGCACAGGTTTTGAAAGTGGGTATGCTGTTTCTCTTCCTGCAGGTACTGCTTCCATGTAATGTACTTCCTAGCTTTGATTTCATTTATAATCTGCTTTTCAAAGGCATTGAGGTTAAAATAGATTTATCTAACAAACAGTACTCCCATTGAGAACAAGTAGAGTGATACCACTGAAAAAAAATGACCCAAAATAATTAAGACCTACTGGAATAATACTTCAACAGTAATAAGCATGTTTGTTGGGGGAAATGACTTCTAATATGAGTAAAATTCAGTTGAGACAGTTTAGCAGTGAACCCTTTTGGTAGAAACCTGTGTTCTGTACTGATCAAGATGCAACTGACTGAAAACAAATGTTGTCTCTTATGTTGTGCTTTACTTCCACTAGGTTACAAAAACCTTCACTCATAAGTTATTTATTTTTTTTTTGAGTCGGAGTCTCACTCCGTCGCCCAGACTGGAGTGCAGTGGCTGCTCCCGGCCACCGCAGCCTCGACCCGCTGGGCTCCGGCCATCCTTCCGCCTCAGCCTTCCAAGTAGCCGGAATTATAGGCACGCGCTACCACGCCCAGCTGATTTTTGATTTATTGCAGAGATGAGGTCTCCCTGCCCAGGCGGGTCTTGAACCCGCGGGCTCAGGCCATCCACTCACCTCAGCCTCCCGAAGGCGCGGGATTACAGGCTGAGCCACCGAGCCCAGCATAAGTTATTTTTTTAAGAAGCATTGTCTTGTATTGCCCAGATCAGCCTCAAACTCCTGGGCTCAAGCGATCCTCCCACTTCAGCCTCCCAAGTAGCTGGGATTAAAGGTGCCCCACTGCTCATAAATATTAAGTCATAAATGTAACCATTAATTGAGCTGTTTGGGGTTAATGTAAACCTCTTAAGTGTTTTAGTCCTGTGAGACCCAGACTAGAAGTTCAACATTTAATAAAATAAGTAGGATTAGCAGCAGGAAAGTGATAAGAAACATGGTTTACAGGTCTCAGTCTCTGCTTTAGCCAGCATACTGCTTATGTATGATTAAACTGAGATTTTAATATATTTGAAATTTGTAACTAGTCAATCAGAAAAGTCAGAATAGTGTCTACCATTCTGAATAAATGAGAAGAACATTAACATTTTTTAAAAGGAAAAGTATGATCATAAATAAAATAAATTTTGGTCAGGGAGTGTTCTGTCAGGATAAACTGATGGTGATTTCTTTTTTTTAAAGAAGAAAATTTGGTCAGGAATTTTTTTAAAACCCCCATTACAGGTAAATTTCACTTTAGGTCTCACTCACATAAAAACGCTGGGGGGGACATTAGACAGACCTTGTCAGGTTTCATACACCTTCTCTTGCAGAATAACCAAGTAATGAGAACCTGTCTGCAGGCCAAACGCTTGTCTTCCAGAGACACCCGGAACAAAAAGGGCTCGTTCTGTCCACAGAGAGAGAGGCGCCGAAAGGCAGCAAGAAGACAGACTCGTTCGGGCCAGGGAGGAGAGAGTGGCTATTCTCCACTTCCCGATCATCCCCCTCTACCACAAAGCTCAGCAGCGAGTGGCTGGGGCACACCTAGGGTCGTGGCTCCTCGGGAGGCTGAGGCGAGAAGACCACTGGAGCCCAGGGGCTCGAGGCTGCAGTGAGCTATGATCACACCGCCACACCAGCCAGTGACAGCGAGATCCTGTTTCTGGAAAAAAAATAATACGCTTTTTAACATATCAGTGAGCTGGTACGACTTTGAATTCAGAACTTTTTTTCACAAACTGGGAGTTTGAGCATTACCAATTTGTTTTCTTTTTGTTTTGGAGTTGGAGTCTCACTCCGCCGCCTAGACTGGAGTGCAGCGGCACGCTCACAGCCACCCGTGTCGACCTGCTGGGCTCAGGCAATCCTTCCGCCTCAGCCTTCCAAGTGGGTGGAGCTACAATGCGCACTATCATGCCAGGCTAATTTTTTTATTGATCGTAGACATGAGGTCTTGCCAAGCTGCCCAGGCTGTCCTGCATTGCCAATTTCTAAACTCGGATCAAGTTTAGTTTTTCTTTTAGATAGGGAAAGCAATTAGAAAAAGTGTTTTTAAAAATAATCGAGGTAGTCGTTTAGGATGGAAAACACTAGTTACTAGCACAGCTCAAGAGGAAACCCCCCCAAGATTGACAGTCCCGTGCGAAACACTTAGCTCTCCAGGTGAAGGGCACACCAAGCTTGCAACTGCCAGTTCAGATGCCACTGCCGAGGCTCAGACCTCTAGCAAAACGGTCCCCTTATTCTTCTGAGCCTGTTTCCTCATTTGACTCTTCTACCATCCAGGGTGATTGTTGGGATTAAGCGGTATATATGAAAATGTTTTTAAAATATGGTACTACTCAAAACTCAATATCGAATGTATGTATTTGTGTTGAGATTACCTGTGCTGATAAACTACAAAGGTTACCGTTTCTTAGCATAGTATAGAAGAACCACAGCGACTTAAGTCGATAGGCTGTTTTGTTTAAAAGTGGGGAAAAGGGAAGAAAATCAGAACAGAGAAATTAGCAAAGCAACAGTGCTCATTTCTTGTTTGAGCTAGGAAGCTGTGTTCATTTTATTCTTCTGATTTTGTTTTTCATTTCTGAGTAGGAGTCTGTTGCCCAGGCTGGAGTACAGTAGCACACTCATGGCCACCGCAGTCTCAGCCTGCTGAGCTCAGGTGATCCTTCCACCTAAGCCTTCCAAGTAGCGAGAACCAAAGGCACACACCACCACGCCCAGCCCATTTTTTGATTTATTATAGAGATGAGGTCTTGCCAAGTTACCTAGGCTGGTCTTGAACCCCCAGACTCAGATAATCCTCTCCCCTCCGCCTTCCAAAGTGCTGGGATTACAAGTGAAAGTCACCGCGCCTGGCTTATTCTTCTGACGTTAAATTAAAACATGTTCCTGGGCCCTGGATGCTGAGCCTATTGGATTGTGTCAGCCCTGGTCAGGTAGGTGGATGCTGCTCTGCTGTGAATGATTGTGTGTATATGTCTCCATCACGTGTCATACATAACTGAAAATTAAAGCTATCCATGCAGTGGGCGTTTTCCACACACAAGGCACATGCTTATAGCTAGGGAGGCTGAGAAACATTGATCTCCATAGCAAAATAACTAAAAAAGCATACCATGACATACTCAAGAATCATAAAATTTACTGTTTCTTTCCATCATTTGGCACATATCCAAGGCACATTAGAAAATTAGAAATCATAAATTACTTTGTAGAAAAATAATCAGTCCCCTCCCTTTTATACATAAGTATTTCCAAGAACATGCACAAAACCATTTCCCTATTAGAAAGTTATTTGAAGATGTACTCAGGACAAACATCTGTGTCTGTGGCTCTAGACCACTAACATAAAATAATAACAGTAAAATCTATAGAAATTTATAAGAAATGGCACCAAATTCTAACTTAAAATAACTTAGACCTGGTTTGTGCTGTAAGTTTTGAATTTGAATCAAAAGACTAAGAAGAAAATGTGCCAAATCTACTTTCTAGTCCAGTAACCATCCGTCAGGTGTGACATTTAAGAGAGGTTCTCAACAGAAGGATGTTTCTAGAAACACTGTCACAGATGCATATGTAGTAACTAAACAGCTGTACTTTGTGGGAAGGAAAATTATACCCAACTTTTCCAATATGCATGATGTAGAACAGGGCTAATACGTCCTTTCACTAAAATGAACATTAAAGTGGCATTTAGGCATCTTTTGGTTCAAGTGTTGCTTTGCAAAGGAACATTATCCAGGTCCTACTTGGTTCATTCCCATGTGACATTTCTGCCTGGCTCCCACGGTACCATCAAACCTAAACTGCTTCTCTTCGGCTTGCTTCAGATGGAGGGATTCCTTTAGCTTGTGGTTTGCTAATCTGTACACGTCCCAGGCCTAGCACCTTTAAGGAGGAGGAAGTCAGAATCTGGGGGAACCTTCCCTGGAACCAAGGAACCCTAATACTTAAGAAATGTGTGCCTTGGACTTAGGATCTGGACGCTACTGGGATTTCTGTCCACTCCTTTTCAAGTGTGTCCCTTCGCTCTGAAGAGGAGAGAGACGGTGATAAGGTTTCTGTTTCCCTCAGCCACAGAGAAGCCTTCGGGAACTTTCTGCCCAAGATGTCTTTTCTCAAGCCAGTTATATGCAAGTACACCGAGTTCTAGGCTGTGTTCGTGCTCAGCATCTTGTTGCACACGCACTTCTTGGCAGCAGACTTAATCCCTCACAGCTGTCAAGACTGGGAAGCACCAGCCTCCCGGGGAGGGGCGAGGCTGCCGGCAGCGTCCAGGGCCTTGGACACAACCGCATCGTCCACCGTGTGTCTGCGGAGCATCCGCCTGTTTCCTGGGGGAGCCGGCTTCGGGCCAGGCCTCCCGGGCCAGTCACTGTTTCCTTTGTCAGCAGGGGGAGAGCCGCTCTGGTCCGGCAGGTGACTTGGTTTCAGCGTGACAGGGGGCCTCCCTGGCTAAAGAAAGAGGACAGTTCAAACAGTCCATCTGCCCTGTGCATGAAGCAGCCACCACAAGAACAGCGACCCTCCAGTGCTTGCGGCCTCAGACGCTGTGCTCAGTACCGCACCGGCAGTTTCAGCTCCGGCATCCCGTGCTCACGGTATGATGTGTGCACACGACGTGCGTCAGACAAAAAGTAGACACAAGTTCTCACATTTAATCTGCACCACTCTGAGAAGTATGTGCTCCTGTGATCCCATCTTATAGCTAAGGAAACAGAAACAGCAAAGCTCAGCAATCTGCCTCAAGTTCCATAGCTACAAGGGAAGAGCCAGCACCTGATGGACTCAGACGTTAGTAGTCTGGGCTTCCCACCAAGCAGGTCTCTTAGCAGAGCCACGGAAGATTAAATATGAAACTGAAGTTAGCCATGTTACTAAGAAGTAGATCCTCCAGAATGATTGAGGGCTGCTGTGTTTGTTCCAACAAGCCTATGCCATGTACCCTATAACTCCTCATCAGCAATAAGGAAAGTCAAGTTGCTGGGGAATCATTTCCTAGGACCGTAGAGTGGAAATCAGGCTTATTTTTACAGTCGAGCGAATTTAAAATGCAGTAGAAAGATGGCTACGTAACCGTCGATATGCAGGTGTATACGACATTTGGAGACATCATCTACCCATCTGTAGGCAAATCCCCGCTTCTTTCCTTTAGTGACTAACGCCATAGTGAACCTGGGACCATTCGCCCACACGCACACCAGGAGCTGCAGCCACCCTGCGTGACCACCTCCCTCTCCTCTTTCCACTCAGAAAATGCATTTGGAAATATAACAGCCAGTGATGTCTGTTCTCCTGACCATCCCACTAAAGAATTCCAGTTCTAATTGCTGCTAACTCTTAACAGTGCAGGGAATAATGACATGAAGATGGCTATCGAGGAGAAATGTATTTCCCATGATAACTTGCAAAAGCCAGGTTTTACACACAGGATTCTAAACCAGTGTTTAATGACTCACCTTGTGCAAACAGCCTTCCGTAAAATTAGGGACACTTCTATCTCTTGCCATAATCTCTCTTGACGTCTTTCCCCTGAAACCCAAAATAAACTAAAATAAATATCTGGCTTGAAACACACTGGTTGGCCACAAGATGTCAGCATTCGATGACAATATTAGTGCAGACTTGCCCATAACCAGTGAAAGCAGCACATAACTCATGTCAGTTGTTACATAAACTGCAGGGTCAAAGCACAGAAATCAACTTGGCATTCACACTCACTTAAATTGGCCAACTGAGGGTACAAAGTAAAACTGTCTCGTAAAAGGTTCATCTGGTAGATCATACATTTTTGAATTCCCTGCAGATAAAAGGATAAACATGTGAAACAAAAACTGCTTTAAAATTTTAAATTTAAAATAGATGCAATCTTTCCAGTTTTTTAATTTTAAAAAATTTAGAAAACCAAACGCTAGATTTTCTTAAAGAAACACAGCCGATACCTATTTAGTACAGGTTGAGTAACCCTACTTCTAAAATCTGAGCTCCAAAACACTAAATTTTTAAAACTCTGTGACGTGACACTCACAGGAATTTGATTACCTGATTAAGGATGCACAACTGTAATTATAATGCAAATATTCAAAAATCCAAAAAATTCCAGAACACTTTGGGTCCCAAACATTTCAGATAAGGGATACTCAACCTGTTCTATGTGAGCCCCCAGGAACAGAAAGATTAATCTATAATACGCTGACATGCCACAGTACAGCCAACTGCGGTGAGGCAGTCTCGGGATTATCCAGATGTGGGAGGGGTCTTATTCATCACATGATCGCACTGCAAATTCATATTGTAATTTTAAAAAGAAAAACAAAAATAGAATAAGGACCCTTTCGAAACTTTTTCTTTAAAGAAAATACTCCAGTCCCGCTGCTGGTTGGCAACTCTCTTCTAATCACCATTATCCTGTGTATGTCTGGAAATTTTAATAACACCTTTAAAGGCAACATTAACTACCCTGGATGTCCAAGAAATGCTCAGACCGCCCAGCTTTGGAATGTGAGGCATGAAAGCAGCCAGGAGAAGCAGATCCTCATCTCCAGTTCGCAAGTAGAGGCCTGAACCTTCGAGGTAACGCTGAGCGCTTCTAACTTATTTCCTTAGAAAACATCATTGCCATCAACCAGAAAACTAGCAGCCAAAAAAGCTCACCCCTCCTCTGATAAATCAGGATGTTGTAACATCCCTTTCTTTGGTATCTGTGGCCCCTCCAGGCATGACTACAATTGCACTTTACATTTACAGTTAAATGAAAGCCAGCAACTGCCCTTAAATTCCTAAATAAACCCCAGTAGGGATGATAGAAAGTGGCTTCTTACATTTTTTCCTGATCTCCACAGTGACGGACTCCCTGTGGTCTGCATCAGAAACATCATCTAAGGAGGCAACACAGCTTGGTACAACCTCAAGTAATTCCATTATTTTCGAATTCTACAATTTGAAAGGAAAGAGGTAACAGTAATATTTTTATTCTTTCTTTTTTTGTTGTTTTTTTGTTGTTTTGGGTTTTTTTTGAGTTGGAGTCTCACTCTGCCGCCCAGACTGGAGTGCCGGGGCCGCTCCCGGCCACCGCAGCCTCGACCTGCTGGGCTCCGGCGATCCTCCTGCCTCAGCCTTCCAAGTAGCTGGAACTACAGGCGTGCGCTACCACGCCCGGCTGATTTTTTTTTAATTTGTTGTAGAGAGGAGGTCTCGCCAAGTTGCCCAGGCGAGTCTCGAACCCGCGGGCTCAGGCAATCCACTCAGCTCAGACTCCCAAAGGCGCGGGAGCCACCGAGCCCGGCTTTATTCTTTATAGGTTATTGCCTGTTTTCTAAGTGTCACTATTGGCAGAAAAAGCACAGAAACAACTGGGGAACTGAGACAAAACTGTGAGGCCAGCCAGGTTCGGTGGCTCAGCCTGTAATCCCGCGCTTTTGGGAGGCCGAGGTGAGTGGACTGCCTGAGCCCGTGGGTTTGAGACCCGCCTGGGCAACTTGGCGAGACCTCCTCTCTACAATAAATCAAAGAATCAGCCGGGCGTGGTAGCGCGTGCCTGTAATTCCGGCTACTCGGAAGGCTGAGGCGGAAGGATCGCCGGAGCCCCGCAGGTCGAGGCCGCGGGGGCCGGGAGCGGCCGCTGCCCTCCAGTCTGGGCGACAGAGTGAGACGCCAACTCAAAAAAAAAAAAGATCTGCTGTATGGTCATCATGAGGTTACCAAGGGCCCATCACATGGTATATGCTCAATCAGACACATTCATCATCCTCCCTTGGGAAAACACTAAACTGAAAGCTTTAAATATTTCAATTCTGTCACTGAAAATTAAACATTGATATAATAAGCCTATGAATAGGGTGGCTTTACGGGGACTTTAACATCTCCAACGGGTCATGTCGTTACGTAGCCTCCTAGCTGTCCATTCTGAGGAGAAAACGAGACCAAAATTCAGCAAGAAAACAGGAGCAGAAAAGAGAGATCTCCCCTGGAGAAAAGTACTTTTTCCTCACCATTCTCTATGGCAAACATCCACAGCACCGGAGCAAGCGGTCAGCTGGAAATCACAAACTTGCTTAGAGAACTCAAGGAGTTTTAAATCCACCAACTCCACTTTCTCCCCCAGGCTAAGGCAACGGGTGGGCTCACGCGGCAGGAACGGGAAACCACAACATCTTAACTTGCTCTTTGCCCTGAGTCCTGACTGCACTCAGTGCCGGACCAGAACACCCACGGGTGCCAGGGGCAGCACCTCCACTCAGGCCTTGGCAAGCTACGCCCGAGAGAAGGATTCCTGGCCCCCGGAGCACCCAGCTCTGACCAGTGACTGAGGGCCAGGCTTCTCGCCACACGGGGTGAGCCGGCGCAGCGGCTCAAAGTCTGCCCGTTGCGGTCTCAGATCTCGTTTAGACCCGAGACCCCGAAGTGAGCTGTCGGGGCGCTCAGGCTCCCTCAGCCTGAGGCGCTCCCCACACACCTGCTCGGCACAGTCTACAGCCGTGCGCTGCCTCTTGTTCAGCACGTGGACCGATGCTCCGTGGAGCAGCAGCAGCTCCACCACGAAGACGTGCTTTTCCATCACAGCCTCGTGCAGCGCGGTGTTGCCCTCGTCGTTAGACGTGTTGATGGAGGCCCCGTGCTGCAAAGAGAGACCAGCGAGAGAGTGCTCACACGTGCTGCATGGAACCTGGGTGGCAGGTGGATGGACGCTCAGCGTCAAACATGCTCAGCTTTGCTGGAAGTCCGAGAATGTTCTTAAAACGTTGGCAGTAGAAGAAATACTGAGATAGAAAGATTTAAAGACAAAAATGCTCATTGCAGCATTTATCATTATAGCAAAAACAAAAAACAGAAGCCACCTAAATGTACAGAGCAGGAATGGTTTTTAAAAAATCACAATCTGCCAGGCTCGGTGGCTCAGCCTGTAATCCCGCACCTTTGGGAGGCTGAGGTGAGTGGATTGTCTGAGCCCGTGGGTTCGAGACCCGCCTGGGCAGCGAGACCTCATCTCTACAATAAATCCAAAAAAAAAATCAGACGGGCGTGGTAGTGCATGCCTGTAATTCCATCTACTCAGAAGGCTGAGGCGGAAGGATCGCCGGAGCCCAGCAGGCGAGGCTGCGGTGGCCGGGAGCAGCCACTGCACTCCAATCTGGGTGACCGAGTGAGACTCCAACTCAAAAAAAAAAAAATCACAATTCAAGCCGGGCTCGGTGGCTCAGCCTGTAATCCCGGGCCTTTGGGAGGCTGAGGTGAGTGGATTGCCTGAGCCCACGGGTTCGAGACCCGCCTGGGCAACTTGGCAAGACCTCATCTCTATAATAAATCAAAAATTAGCCAGGCATGGTAGCTACTTGGAAGGCTGAGGCGGAAGGATCGCCAGAGCCCAGCAGGTAGAGGGTGCAGTGGCCGGGAGCGGCCACTGCACTCCAGTCTGGACGACAGAGTGAGACTCCAACTCAAAAAAAAATAAAAATAAAAATCACAATTCAATTAAATATCAAAGGTTTTTGTTTTTTGTTTTGTCTCTAGAGACAGGATCTTGCTCTGCCACCAGGCTGGAGTGCAACGGTGAAATCATAGCTCACTGTAGCCTCAACCTCCTGAGCTCAAAGTGATGCTTGAATCTCAGCCTCCCAAGTTGCTGGGAATACAGGCACATGCCACCATGCTTGGCTAATCTTTTTTTTTTTTTTTTTTGTAGAGACGGGGTCTTAGTATTTTTGCCCAGGCTGGTCTCAAACTCCTGACCTCAAGTAATCCTCCCACCTTGGCCTCCCAAAGTGCTAGGGTTACAGGTGTGACCCACCATGCCTGGCCTAAAAAATCAAGGTTTTAATAAACAAATTTCTACACTAAATAAAAAACACCAAGATAGAAAACAATACTGATCACAAATATACATATTTTTTAAAGTCCATCAAAATGAGTTGCCTTTGAGTAGCAGGGTTATAGACAAGTTGGTTTTCCCCTGCTTCTTAAAATTTTCTATTCCGTAATCAAGTCATATAACATTTATCGAGAGGGAATACTGGCAGCAGTGACACAGAGGGCCACTCAGCTCACTCAGGTCCCAGGGCACTGTCCACCCTGGTAAACGGGGTGAGAGCCAAACCCTCAGCCAAAACAGCACGAACATCCCTATGCGGCCTCCAGACCGCAGCACAAATGCCAAGACCACCCGTTCCCACCTGAGAATCCCACGCGGGGGATGCGGTGCCGCACGACGTTCCCCAGAGGCCTGGGACTGATGAGTTGGCGGCTTCCGGCACGGGGGAGAGGCTGGCCATCTCCGTCTCCAGCGTGCTGCCAGGGGATTCACAGGGCGAGGGTGCCACCAACCTGTGCAGTGTGTCAGCGGGCAGGACTGCAGCCCTCACCTGTAGCAACAGGGCTGCGACCTCGTGATGGCCACTGGAGCAGGCGTAAAGGAGGGGTGTGTTTCCACTCGCGTCCTTCTTATTGGGTTTTGCGTTAGAACCGAGGAGATACTTCACCACCTAGTCCAGAGAAGAGACACTGTCACCCCTGATTGAAATTTGCAGGGAAAATTCCTCTAGGTGGATATTCTTGAATTCTCTCTAAGCCTACTGAGAAGTCGTTTTAGACGCTCTTCAGGTCTGGCCCTTGGGGGAAAGTAGACCTCCAAGAGAGGGGAGGAGTTAACCCTGCTGAGGGTCTACTCCGTAGCAATGTGCTAGGCATGAGTGCTTCCATGTCAACTTTACATCCTGTATCGTTACTCCAATTTTACAGATAGGAAACCGATGCTTAAAGCAGAATACTAGGTGTTTATGAAAGAGACGGGAAACCTGAAATACGGCCCTTGTCTTTAAAAAGCTTACAGTAGGGCCGGGCTCGGTGGCTCAGCCTGTCATCCCGCGCCTTTGGGAGGCTGAGGTGAGTGGATTGCCTGAGCCCGCGGCTTTGAGACCCACTTGGGCAGCGAGACCTCATCTCTACAACAAATCAAAAAATCAGCCGGGCGTGGTAGCGCGCGCCTGTAATTCCGGCTACTCGGAAGGCTGAGGCGGAAGGATCGCCGGAGCCCAGCAGGTCGAGGCTGCGGTGGCCGGGAGCGGCCGCTGCACTCCAGTCTGGGCGACAGAGTGAGACTCAACTCAAAAAAAAAAAACAAAAAAACTTACAGTAGGTCAGCCTCAGTGGCTCAGCTTGTAATCCCAGCACTTTGGAAGGCCTAGGTGAGTAGATTGCTTGAGCCCACGGGTTTAAGACCAATCCCGGCAACTTGGCGAGACTTTGTCTCTACAATAAACTAAAAAATAGCTGGGCTTGGTAGCACACGTCTATAGTTCCGGCTACTCAGAAGGCTGAGGAGGAAGGTTCGCTGGAGCCCAGAAGGTCAACGCTGGAGTGACCGTGAGCGTGTGTGCCACTACACTCCAGCCTGGGCAAAGGAGTGAGACTACAACTCAAAAAACAAGAATAAAAATAAAAAGCTTACAGTAGAACTGATACAGGAAAATTAAAAATCTAAAAGAGAAACAGAATTTATAAAAGTTAATCATTCCAAAATTACCCCTTGACCCCCTTCTGGAGGGCATGACTCTATTTCATAAAGTGCTAAAAGGCGCAAGCCAAGGGTTGTGGGAGCATAAGGGTGTAAGGTGGCCATGGGCAGAGCCCTCAGTGACCAACAGCCAAGCACGAGAGACAGCCCCTGCTGGGCTCAGAGCCAGAATGACAGCCTCTGTCCCACACAGACAGCAACTACCATGGCTTCCAGTGCTCCCAGTGCTTTGACAAGACCTCAGATGTGGCCTTCTGGTAAGGCATATGCAGATTTCCACAGAAATTATGATTCCATAAAGATTTTGAGGAGATGAGGAGGGCTGGTATCTTTCAGAGTGCAAAGTGATTTCAGAATATAAATAATTTCTTTCTTTTTTTTTTTGAGTTGGAGTCTCACCCTGTCACCCAGACTGGAGTGCAGCGGCCACTCCCGGCCCCCGCAGCCTCGACCCGCTGGGCTCCGGCGATCCTTCCGCCTCAGCCTTCCGAATAGCCGGAACTACAGGCGGGCGCTACCACACCCGGCTCATTTTTTGATTTATTGTAGAGATGAGGTCTCGCTGCCCAGGCGGGTCTCGAACCCACGGGCTCAGGCCATCCACTCACCTCAGCCTAAATAATTTCTTTGGGTTGGATTACACAGGGGTTTGTCACAAACCAGTGTTGCTGAATTATGAAACACGAATATGTGGGCTAAGGAACAGTCTCTTGATAAGTAATTAACAACGTGAGTGGCAGTGGCGAAGGGCTGGATGACTCCAGGGAGCACCAGGGTTGTGTGTTCCCAGGCTGAGGGGTCCTGTCCTGTGTGCCTCAGAACCTCAGGGCTGAGAAGTGGGCAGTGTCCTCTGGGCTAGCGACCAAGTCCCCCCCCTTCTACAGCATACCCACCAAGTAAAGTTCTAGCCCAAAGCAAGCAACCTGCTACACTGTCCAAGAGACAGAGCCCATACCTGAAAGTGGCCCTGTTGGCAGGCTAGATGGAGCGGGACCGCCTGGTTTGCATTTCTGGCACCTGTGTTGGCACCATGCTTCAGCAGGAGAGGGACAAGGTCCGCCCGGCCATGCAGGGCGGCCACGTGCAGTGGGGAGGAGCCATCCTGGCCGGTCACGTTCACACCAAGCCCACTGGCGGGAATCTTTGCCAGCTTCTAGTAAGTGCAAACGATAGAAACGGAAGTGACATTGGCATTCAAGAAATGGGGCTAAAGAAATTGAAGCTACCTGCCCCCCACAGCTCCTACGCAAAATTTGGGATCAGACTGGGATTCAGATCACACTGCCCCCAAGTGAATTCCTATTACTTTAGAAAGGTATGATATACCAAAAGATTAACTTCCATTTTTAATACAGCAATCCCCCTAAGCAACGCCCCATATGCCCGGCAGCTCAATGGTCTATTCAGAAGAATGCTGGAATAACTTAATATCCATATATGGAAACAAGGTACGACAACCCTTGTCTCACTCCTAACATAAAAAATAAAAGGCATCACAGATGTAAATGGAGAGCTGCAACTATGAAACTTCTTGAAGAGAACATAGAAGAAAATATTTGCAACACTGGGATACACAAAGATTTCTTATACAAGACGTAAGAAACAAAAAACCATACAAGAAAAGCTTGATAAACTGGGCTTCATAAAATCTTAGAATGTTTGTTCTTTGAAAGACACAATTTAGAAAATGAGAAAGGCAAGTTGGGGCACACCTCATCAACAAGGGTACCTGCGTAATCAACGTTTGTATACCTAACCCTGAATTGTACCCCACATCTTTAAAATTAAAAAAAAAAAAAGAAAAGGCAAGAAACAGAATGGGAGAAAACGTTTGCAATAAATAGATATACTGGGGGTGCCAAAAAATGAATACAGATTTTAAAAGATGTTGTCAGCCGGGCTCAGTGGCTCAGCCTGTCATCCCGTGCCTTTGGGAGGCTGAGGAGAGTGGATCGCCTGAGCCCGCGGGTTCGAGACCCGCCTGGGCAACTTGGCGAGACCTCATCTCTACAATAAATCAAAAAATCAGCCGGGCGTTGTAGCACGCGCCTGTAGTTCCAGCTACTCGGAAGGCTGAGGCGGAAGGATCGCCGGAGCCCAGCAGGTCGAGGCTGCGGTGGCCGGGAGTGGCCACTGCCCTCCAGTCTGGGCAACGGAGTGAGACTCTGACTCAAATAAATAAATAAATAAATAAGCATACCTGATCTCAAACCAGGTGACATGGGGACCAAAGTGAGGCCCAAACTTTACCTATGCAATGACCATTTATATACTTAACTCTGAATTGTACCCCATAACTTTAAAATAAATTTTTTTTTTTTTGAGTTGGAGTCTCACTCTGTCGCCCAGACTGGAGGGCCGTGGCCGCTCCCGGCCACCGTGGCCTCGACCTGCTGGGCTCCGGCGATCCTTCCGCCTCAGCCTTCCGAGTAGCCGGAATTACAGGCATGCGTTACCACGCCCGGGTGATTTTTTGATTGATTGCAGAGATGAGGTCTCGCTGCCCAGGCGGGTCTCGAACCCGCGGGCTCAGGCCATCCACTCACCTCAGCCTCCCAAAGGTGCGGGATGACAGGCTGAGCCATGGAGCCCGGCTGTAAAATTTTTTTTTAAACGGGCAAAAATTTGACAGACCTTTCCCAAAAGAAGACAGGCAAAGTGGTCAATGAGCACATAAAAAATGTTTAACATCAGTTGTCAGGGAAATGCAAATCCAATCAAAGTGAGAAACAGTAGAACTAAAGAGTCAGAAAACAGATTAGCAGTTCCCAGGGGATGAGGGGTAGGGAAGGGGGTGACACACAAAGGGGCAGGAAGGTATTTGGGGACGACGGCAAGATGTTAGACCTCCGTCGCAGTAAGGTTGCACTACTAGCCATTCATTTGTCAACGAATTTCCAGACCTGACAAAGCTCGTTCCATAAAAGTAAAGACAGATACTGGAATACTGACAAACTACACATCTACACTGAAAGCTTGTGCTCTGTGCTCCATCACCAGGAAGGATGCCGGGGTTGAGGCCGACATTGCCATTGAGGACACAACCACTGTGGCTTCCAGGGCTTTCTGGCAAGGCATCAAAGTCCTACAGAAACCAGGACCCATGGAAGAGTGAGGAGATGAGGAAGCCTGGTGTCTTGCAGAGTGCAAAGTGCTTTCAGGATATAAAGCACTTTGCTTCATTCTCTGGGCTGAATTATATAGATGTTTGTCACTAACTCATGTTCTTGAACTATGAAGCATGAGTATGTGGGATAAGGAATAATTAACAAATGTAAAGCGGACTTTTCCTCTGCAAAAGCCTATGTGAAGAAGTTACCGAAAGCAACACTGAAAAAAAAAAAAATCTGCAAACACGTCTCTGACCCACATATCTAGAAAAGATAAAGAACTCTGAAAACTCAACAGTAAAGCAAAAAACCAACCAAGGACAAAGGAAATGAACATACGTTTTACTGAAGAACCTATTCAGGTGTCAAATGAGCACATGAGAAGAAGTTCAACATCATTAGCCATTAGGGAAATGAACATTAAAACCACCATGAGATAGGACTATACACCTATCAGAATGGCTAAAATAAAAATAGTGACACCAACAAGTGCTGGTGAGGATGTGGAGAAACTGGATCACTCATATACTGCTAATAGGAATGTAAAATGGTGCCACCTGCTCTGGAAAAGACTGACAGTTTCTTATAAACTAACCACGGAACCACCATGCAGTTACCATATAACTTACCAACTGTGCCCTTGGGCATCTGTCCTAGAGAAGTGAAAATGTATGTTCTTACAAAAACCTGTATTTGAATGTTCATAACCGTTTTATTTGCAGTATCCTAAAACCAGAAACAACCCACATGTTCGACAGGTTAAACAAGTGGTGGTATATGCACACCATGGAATACGACCCAACAATAAAGGAACAAACTCGATTATATGCAGCAACTTGTAATTGTACTGAGTGAAGAAAGTCAATCCCAAAGGGTTATATACTGTGTGATTACATGTACGTAACTTTTTTTCTTTTTTTGAGTTGGAGTCTCACTCCATCGTCCAGGCTGGAGTGCAGTGGCATGCTCACGGCCACCCCAGTGCCAACCTGCTAGGCTCTGGCAATTCTTCTGCCTTAGCCTTCCAAGTAGCCAGAATTACAGGTGCGCACTACCACTCCTGGCTAATTTTTTATTTATTGTAGAGACAAGGTTTTACCAACTTTCCCAGGCTGGTCTTGGACCTGTGGGTTCAGGCAATCCATTAGCTTCAGCCTCCCAAAGTGCTGGGATTATAGGCTGTGCCACTAAGCCTGGCCATGTAACATTTTTGAAATGACAGAATTATAGAAATGAGTGGTTGCCAGGATTAGGAATGGTGGGGAAGGGGTGGCAGGGAGAGCGGTGAGTAAGGTTATAAAAGGGCAACATGTATTGACTGACTGTTCTTGTGGTAAGAAAACCATTCTTTGTCTTGAACGTGGTGGTAATTCACAAGCCTACACATAGTACAGAACTAAATACATGTGTGTGCGCGCACACACACACACACACACACACACACACATGAGTACAAGCAAAACCGGGGAACTCTGAAGATCCAGGGGCTGCGTAAATGTCAACATCCTGGCTGTGATTTTTGCACTGCCTCTTTGCAAGGATGTTGCCCCAAAGGGAAACCGAGTGAAAGGTGCAAGGGGTCCCTCTGTACTTGGGTGGAGGGTCACCACATAGGAGGAACCAGCACGAACAAAGGTGGCGGCAGAACCAGAGTGCGGCCTCCCCAGGGGGCTCCAGACACAAAGATGGAGACCCCCGGGCGTGTCTCTTCATACCCTCCTGCCATGGGACTCGAGCCGGAGAGCAGCCACAGCACTAAGCATGGGGGCATGTCTCCACTCCCTCCCTGCCCCTGAAGGGAGTGGGCGGCCCGCGCTGGATGGCGTCCTGGAGCCAGCCGCCCTCCACCCTGGGCTGATTTCCCCCGCCGTATCTCAGGAGACACCCACTCACAGCCACTCAGGCTGTGACGCCCTGAACGTTCCTCGGGGGAAAGGGAGGAATCTGCCTCCCTGCCCCACCCCACCAGCAAACCTTTTGAGCCGGAGCACATGTGGGGCACTGGCACAAGGGGTGGCAGAACTCGAGATCTGCTGCGCTGACGGTGTCCTCCACCTCCTCCAGGTCCTCCTCCGTCCACTCCAGGAGGTAGCGCACCTAGCGACGGGGAGGAAGGGGACGCAGGAACGTCACACTCGTCCTCTGCTCCGCGATGAGCCGCGATAACTCCCACTCGCACAGACAATTAACCGCCGTGTTCCCAAGTCAGGGCCCGCCTTCTTGCCACCACCCCCAAACGGTTTCTGCTGCCTCCGGAGCACTCCGGGGTTCGCGTGTGCTCAGACGTTCCTCTGTCCTTCTAAGGGTGACAGGAAGCTGCCGTTCTGCAGCTTATGTTAGAGTCGCTTCTTCCATCTGAAAGGGGCAGACCGGTGCGGCTCCAGGGAACCGGCTCAAGCCTCGGTCCTGGGGACGCGGAGTGAGCACCTCCTCGTACAGGATCCAGTCGTCTACTTCCAACCGCCTGCAAGTCAGCGCCAGCTCCCCTCCCCCCCAGGCAGAAAACTCACTTCGAGAGGTGTTCAAGGGCCCACACCTGGCAAGTGGTGGCTGGACCCGAAACACAGGCTCCTTGACCCTGTGCCAATGTTCTGCTCTTTCCACTACAACGCGCTAGCCCACGGGTGAAAGTTTTTGTTTTTAGAGATAGGGTCTCACTATGCCGCCCAGGCTAGATGCAGTGGCTCTTCACAGGTGTGACCACGGTGCACCACAGCCTCGAACTCATGGGCTCAGATGATCCTCCTGCCTTAGCCTACCAAGGAAAGTCTTGAAAAGACCCCCGAACCGGTCAAATTTCTGTTCTGGCAAAGACTAGTTTCTAGAATATGAAACTTGAGAGAAGAACACAATACATTTCTGGGCCTGGTGATAAGCACGGAGGAAGTCAGCATACGTCTGCAAGGCAGGACCAAGAGTTCTAGGAACCCTCAACTCCAGACCTTCTCTTCCTTGGTCCCTTCCACATCCCTGACAGCAGGCACTCCTGGGGCGGAAACAGCAACGGCTTCACCTAACGGGCTAGCTGGGACTGACCGTGGCAGTCTCTCTTGGTGAGAGAGGGGAACACCACAGGCGTGGGGACCTGCCAAGCGGGTGGCCTCAGGTACAAGGTTGGGAGGCTGTGGCACGTGTAGACGAGCTGGAATGGTGACCCCAGGGCACTGGGAAGTCTGTCTCTGCTCACCCCCTTTACCAGTGGCCTCAGCCCCTGACCCGCCACCAGCAGGACAAAGAGCAGACGTGCCATGACATGGGGTGCCGTTCTTACTGTGTCTTCACAGAGGCTGTGCCACTGGCTCATACGGTGACACCCCGGGCGCCTGAAGACAGCCTCCTTGGCGCCCCTCCGGGAATGCTGAGTTCTCCTGGTGCTGTCCCCAGGAAAGGCATGCTATAGTTTGGAGTCTGTCCGCTCAAACCTCAAGCTGAAATGTAATCCCCAAGCCAGGCGCGGCAGCTCACGCCTGTAATCCCAGCACCTAGCGAGGCCAAGGCAGGAGGGTTGCTTGAGCCCAGGAGTTCAAGAGCAGACTAGGCAACATAGCGAAACCTTGACTATACAAAAAAAATATTTAAATGAGCTGGGCATGGTGGCACGTGCCTATAGTTCCAGCTACTCAGGAGGCCGAGGCGGAAGGACTGTCTGAACTCGAGAGGTTAAGGCTGCAGTGAACCGTATCATGTCACTGCGCTTCAGCCTAGGCAACAAAGTGAGACTCTGACTGAAAATAAAAAAGCAGAAGAAATGTGATCCCCAGTGCCTGAGGGGGGCCTAGAGAGAGGTGCCTGGGTCATGGGGGTAGACCCCTCGTGAATGGCTTGGCACTGTCCTCATGGTGATGCATTAGTTCAAGTTAGAGCCGGTTGTTACAAAAAGCCTGGCACCTTCTCCTCTCGTCTCTCTGTCTCTGTCTCTCTGTTCTCTCTCTGTCTCTTCTGTCTCTCTGTCTTTGTCTTTCTGTCCCTCTCTCTCTTTCTCTCTCTCTCCTCGGTCTCTCTCTCTCTCTCCATCCCCGAGATCTCTGCGCACACCAGCTCTCCTTCCTCTTCCACCAGGAGTGGAAGCAGCCAGACGTCCTCACCAGGACCAAATGCTGGCTCCATCCTCCTTCATGAGCCAAACGAACTGCGTTTCTTCATGAATGACCCCGCCTTGAGTATTCCTTTTAGAAACACAAATGGACAAAGACAAAGGGCACCCAATAGCAGCCAGACACAGATACCCACGTCCTGCCCACGGGAACTGTGTGTCATTCTGACGAATTAACAGTGGCCTCTGAGCAGAGGCTAATATGCCGATGACCACATTCACATCCGTAACATCCCAGAAGCTATTCTAATCAGGTCCCACTGATCTGTGTTCACCACCTCAAAGCCAGTCACCAAAGGAAAGCATTCCGGAAGCGCACATCACTAGGAAGGTCTGCTGTAACATGACTGGTGCCGAGCCCCGAACTGGATAAGCACCTAGCTCACTCCTCCATTAACAGTGGGGACGTGTTCCTTTAGGAAATTGAAGGCAGCCCAGAGGAAGCTGAACGTGGGACTCAAATGGAAGTTGCCTCCACTGTCCACCAATCTCACCGTGAGATGTGACCTGGGACCTGCAATGCCGGTAGGAGATGGCCTCCTTTAAGCGCACCCAGAACAACCAGCACCACCTCGTCCAGACACCTGCTTGTCACTCCTTGGAGCCTCAGAGCTCGGCCTGCTGGCCCAGGAGTCACAGCTATCCACAGCTCCTGCAGAGCTGTGCAAATGCCTCCAGGCTCTCCCACTCCTCCCTGCGTAACCCTGCCCTCTCTTTGTTTTAGTGTTTTTTTGTTTGTTTTTTTAAGATGAGGTCTCACTATGTTGTCCAGGTTAGTCTCAAACACCTGGGCTCAAGTAATCCTTTTCACCTCGGCCTCCCAAAGTATTGGGATTATAGGCATGAGTCATCACACCGGGACCCCTGCCCTGTCTTAATACCGGGCCGCTCTCCTTCCTCCCCGGCTAGTGGGCCTGGGCTCTGGTCCCACACTCCACTCTGTGCCCTGGACATGGTCCAGCCTTCTTGCCAACGTGTCACCACACTCCTGGAATATGAATGTCCAAAAGGCGAGGACTACCTTCGCTATGTGTCTTTATGTCGATCTGCCTCATGACTTGTCAGAAAACATCGCCATTACCAAATCTTCCTTAAATAGACCACCTTCTCTGCAAAACTGAACAGCGAAGCTACACAGCCTACAACTAAATTAGAGACAAGAAACACAGGTGGGCAGCTGTTTTAAACAGAGAGCAGGAAGGCTCTCTGAACCAATACTGCTTTGCAAGGCTGCCAAGTTAAAAAAAAAAGTAAAGGAAAAAAGGAAAACATACTCCTGAAAACTCACCATTTCTAGATCTCCATCAGCAACTGCTCTTAAAAGTTTTTCTACCTTAATAAAGGAAAAGAGAATGTTAGAAAAAAGATTCTAATATTAAAGCAATAATAGAAATAATATAAACATTCAGAAAACCTAGTAGCTTTCATTTTTCTCTGGATTTCATTTAGTATCTCTCAAACACACCCCTCACACTACTCAGATGGGCCATCCTGGGAGTTCTGGTGTGCACAGAATCCATGGCCACTTAAGGTCTATAAAATGCAACTGCTATTTATGTGGAAAGGTGAAATGATGGCCACCTGGAAGTACGAGCATTTCCTGAGAGGCCAGCCCCAACCATGACCTATAATGACAGATACTGAATATATGAAGTCCTTACCACCCACGAGCTGAGGGTGCTCAAGGGTGGACACCCCTCCCAGGAAAGATTTCAGGTCTCTTGGACTTTGGACCATGTCACTTGGACTTTGGCCCCATCTCTTGGTCTCCTCCACTATGGTTTTGCATGACCTCCCAGAGCAGGTCATGGCACTGGGGGTGGGGGTTAGTGAGGGTTCACAGCATGGGGTAGTCGGCAGAGGAGCCATGGTACATTCATACAACATCTACTCTTCAGTTAAAGAATGAGGCAAATCTACTGGGCTGACATTGAACAAGCTCTAAGATACATTAAACAGAAAAAAAACAGGCTATAAATCGGCTTTTACAAAACACAAAATGTACATGCACATAAATGTCCATGTAAACTTTGCAAGAAGTCAGAAACAACATGCACCAGGTTCTTATCAGAGGTGCTTATGGCCATGTCTGACAAAGGCCTAACATCTAGGATCTATAAGGAACTCAAACGTGCCGAAAAGAAAAAAACAAACAACCCCATTACAAAGTGAGCAAAAGATATGAACAGACACTTCTCAAAAGAAGACATCCTAGCGGCCAACAGATACATGAAGAAATGTTCAACCTCACTAGTCATCAAGGAGACTCAAATTAAAACTACACTGAGAGGCCAGGCTCAGTGGCTCAGCCTGTAATCCCAGCACTTTGGGAGGCCGAGGTGAGTGGATTGCCTGAGCCCGCGTGTTCGAGACCCGCCTGGGCAACTTGGCAAGACCTCATCTCTACAATAAATCAAAAAATTAGCTGGGCGTGGTAGCGCACGCCTATAGTTCCAGCTACTTGGAAGGCTGAGGTGGAAGGATCGCCGGAGCCCAGCAGGTCGAGGGTGCGGTGGCCGGGAGCGGCCACTGCACTCCAGTCTGAGTGACCAAGTGAGACTCCAACTCAAAAAAACAAAAACAAAAACAAAAAACTGCACTGAGATACCACCTAACTCCAGTCAGAATGGCCATTATCAATAACTAAAAAAATAACAGATGCTGGAGAGGATGTGGTGAAAAGGGAACACTTCTACACTGTTGGTGGGAGTGTAAACTAGTGCAACCTCTGTGGAAAGCAGTGTGGCGATTCCTAAAAGCTCTAAATATCAACCTCCCATATGACCCCGCAATCCCCCTCCTGGGAATATACCCTGAAGAACTCAAATCACTCTATGAAAAAGATACCTGCACACATAGATTTATCGCAGCATTGTTCGCAATAGCAAGATCATGGAACCAACCACGCTGTCCATCAAAAGAGGACTGGATCAAAAAAATGTGGTTCATAGACACAGTGGAATATTACGCAGTCATAAAAAAGAACAACATTATGAATTTCACAGCAACCTGGATGGAACTAGAGTCTATAATATGGAGTGATCTCCCACAGAAACAAAGATCTGAGTATCACATGTTCTCACTCATAAGTGGACCTTGAACATCTATCGTAATACTGTAAGAAAAGGATTGACAGTGGCGGGAAACATGGGGGGGCAGGGAGGTGGGATTAACGGTAGTCAATATCTGTCTGGGGACGGGGGGGCACACCTCATCCACAAGGGTGCCTGCACGGTGCATATTTGTATACCTAACCCTTAACTGTACCCTACAATTTTAAAATAAAAAAATATGTTAAAAAACAAAAGGTGCTTATGGGCGGTAGCATGTAGAGCAGAAAATACTATATATATATATATGCGCCTTGCAAAATGATCTGAAATCAGTGGACCTACAGCTGACTTTACTGGTATTTTTCTCAGAATATCCTCTCTCCGACACACACACTCCCTCTCTCTTTCTCACCCTCTCACTCTCTCTTGCTCTCTCACTCACGTTCTCTCTCTCTCTCTCTCTCTCTCTCTCTGCCCCCTCCCGTCCACCCCCTTCTGAGGGAGCAGATCACAGAAGAGCAAGCAGAAGTGCACAGCACTGTGAGACACAGCATCTCGGCATGGACCTCGGCCACGGCAGAGGCAGCTGTTCCAGGAACGGAGGAGCAGGCACAGAGGGCAGCCCTAGTCAGGCTGCACCTCACTGGTGGCCATAGCCCCGGGGCACCAAGGCCTCGCCCCCATCCTCCCCTCAGGAGGCCTCACCTCTCTGTGGTCCTTCCTGGCCTCCTCCTGTCTGGAGCATGTCGACACGGAGGAGAAGCTGGAGGTGGAGGAGCCCTGGCTGACGGAATCCACAGAGCGCTGAGGGGACTGCACGGGAACCTGTGGCAGGGGAGCCCAGAGGCCAGAAAAGACAAGGACGCACAGACGCTTGAGGACCAAGGAGGGGCCTCTGGGTCTCCACCACAAGCCACCGGCACAGCCCGACCGACTTACCTCCGAAGACTTCTGCCTCCTCTCAAGGGACAGATGATGGGCTTCCATGAGCGACAAGATCTAGGAGACAAGGGTGGTGACAACAGCGAACGCGAGGGGCTGCAGCCAAGCGCCACCCCCACACGCCCCGTGGTGACCTTTCTCACGGAACGTCGCCGCGGCGAGAATCAGGCCGCCCAGCCCGGCCACGTCCGCCGAAGAGAAGCCAAACCCTGGAGGGGGTGGGAACTTGGGCAGGATCCCACCACACAGAGTCTGGGCCTCCGCCCATCACACCGTCAGATGCAGGAGCCAGGGCCTCCGGCGAACGGGCTCAAAGGGTAAGAGAAGCCCGGACACAGAAGGAGCCTCAGAGGCAACCTCGTCCAGTCCCCAGGCCGGCCTGTCCCCAGGCACAAGGTGTGACCTTTCCTCCACAACCCTAGGTCTCAAGCAGCAACGGCCAGGAGCTGAGCCAAGAACGCCGCCTACTCCTCTCCTCTGCTGCCCTGCCTTGGGAAGGGCCGTTGGTCGAGGCTCCAGAAATTTATTGGCAAAGACATGAATAGACACTTCTCAAAAGAAGAGATACGGGCAGCCAACAGACACATGAAAAAGCGCTCAGCCTCACTCATCATCAGACAAATGCAGATCAAAACCACACTGAGATACCACCTAACCCCAGTAAAAATGCCCATCATTAATAAAACAAACAACAGCAGTATCTCGGGCCCAGCTCGGCACCACCCAGTCCAGCCAGCTCTGGCTACTAGAAAGTTGCGACCTTGTGAGTAAGCATTTGGACGGGACAGCTGAGGCTCCCGGGGCCAGGAGCAGGGATTTAGCCTTCAAAACCTGTGTGACTGTAGATCTATGCTAAGTGTTCCTACCACGTACAAACACAATAAAAAGTAACGAGGGTGGAAGGAGGCTTTGGGAGGTGATGGCTGTGTTTATGGCACAGACAGCAGTGATGGCTTCACAGGTGGACGCCATCTCCAAATTCATCAAGCTGTGCACTGAGCTTTTGGTATGCCAACCATACCTTTTAAAGTGGTTTAGGAAAAACACGGACTGTGCTACTTCCAAAATTGATGTGAACAAACTGAAAGGACAACCTAGAAGAGAGTTGGAAATCATAAGACGGAGCTGGTGAGACAAAAGGCAGAAAGGCAAGCCCATGCAAAGCGGGCCACTGGAAACCCGCAGGAAAACAGAGTCACGGAAGTAACTCATCCGGCCTCCCACAGAGGGCCGGCGCTTCACAGGCCCTGGGCTCCCTCTGCTCAGCCCGCCCATGCCCTCTCTTGCAGCACCCCTTCCTCAGAGCCGCTGCTGGGAGGCGAGAGCACAAAGACCTGGTCTCCACGAGCCACCCCACGCCCCTCCCACTCGTGAGGGGCAAGCACTTTCCCCACATGGTGCCAACACCGCCTCCAGAAATTGCTACCAGGAAAGGTAAGCTCATTACCAAATCACTTATAAAAGAAAGAAAATTCGCCGGGCTCGGTGGCTCAGCCTGTAATCCCGCGCCTTTGGGAGGCTGAGGTGAGTGAATTGCCTGAGCCCGCGGGTTCGAGACCCGCCTGGGCAGCGAGACCTCATCTCTACAATAAATCAAAACATCAGCCGGGCGTGGTAGCGCGTGCCTGTAATTCCGGCTACTGGGAAGGCTGAGGCGGAAGGATCGCCGGAGCCCAGCAGGTCGAGGCTGCGGTGGCCGGGAGCGGCCACTGCACTCCAGTCTGGGCGACAGAGTGAGACTCCAACTCAAAAAAAAAAAAAAGAAAGCAAATTCAAGGCCGCTTAAAACTAGCCAAGTCAGAATAAGTTTCTACGCCCTGACAGGAATATTGTGGGGGGGAACGCAGAACAGAGTTTCTAGGCACTGAAGGTGAAGTGATGGGAAAACCAGGGGGCAACACGCCCTTCTTTTCCTCCCAGGCCGTGTCCCTGCTTTTCTTGTTTCGAGTCTCTGTCCTGTTTACACTCACTCTGCTGATAAATCAATGGCCCTGAGTGGCTGGAGCAGACGCTGCTGGGAGCAGCTCTTGGAACGACACTGAGAGAAACTGCTAATAAAACTAAAATAAAATAAATAAAACCCATTAACGATGAGGTCCCAAATGCAGCAGAGGGGGCAGGCCAAGTTCTGCTGCCGGCACTAACGCACAATTCGTCCCTCAGGGCCAAGACCTCATCTACGGACACTGATTCTTTTTAAAGTCAGCTTGCTGTTTGGAGATGAGAAGAGCTACCTTGGAGTTCAGCGCACACTTGAGCGGCGTCTCCTTCAGCCTGTTCTGGACCTCGGTGGAGGCTCCATTTTGCAGCAGGGTCTCTATGATGCCCTGGTAGCCCCAGCGTGCCGCTATGTGGAGCGGGGTGTCTCCTTTCTCGTTGCCAATATCTAGCCTGCACGACTGCACGTCGTAGTAGACCAGTGCCTTCACACACTGCAAGGAAATCGGGAAACAGCCCCGTCAACTGACATGCACACCTCGGGCCCTGTCTGTGCCCCCTTAGCTTGGCTCAACCAAGGCTCCACTCACTTTGAGTGGTTGCAAATGAGCAGCAACCAACAGGCAGAACTCAAGGAGCCACAGTGCCTGATCAGGACACCTCGTGCTTTCACAAGAGCGCAACTGCCGACGATGAGAAACGGTGGCTGACACTGTGATGACCCCACAGACTGAACACCCAGTTCTCCCAGCAGGCCTGAAACCGCTGTCCCTTGAAAGGCCTGCTTGCAAGACTGACTCCTGGCCTGCGGTGTGCCATGGACACTTGAATTTGGGGCGTGGGCCACGGTTCCCTAACTGATAAGGCAGCTCACGGGGGCCAAACTGTTCTGTATCACAACATGGCTTATGCTGAACACCTGCTTTCCTTCTGGGAGTACGGAATGTTGGAGCATGCATGGCAGACGCGTTTACGTGACCGGCCTCCAATAAAAATCTTGGACACTGAGTCCCTAATGAGCTTCCCTGGTAGACGGCAATTCGTGAGTGCTGTTCCGCCTCCTTGCTGGGAAAACTGAGCCCGTCCTGGGTGACTCCATGGAGAGAGGACTGTCTAAAGGTGAGCCCTGGGTTCTTCTGGACTTCAGCCACGTGCCTTTCCCTGGGCTGATCTTGCGGGGTCCTTTTACTCAACAAACCACAGCTATGAATACAACTCCAGGCTGAGATCCATGAGTCCTCCCAGCAAATCCCTGAACCAGGGGGATGGTCTTGGCGACCTCTGACACAATACACACGAAAGGTCATCGTGCAGCTGTTAAAGAGCGGGCGAGACTGATGTAGACTGACCTACAGGATTTCCATCGCGTGGTGCCGAGTAGGAAAGGAGCTTGCCTAAGAACGCCAGAGTGCGGTCCTGTTTTACACATCAACTGCCTCACCCCGTCTAAACTCTGCATATGTGCAAATCCATTTGTATATGACTGTGGAGGAGGGGAAAGGGAACGTGGGCAGGAAAAATTAACACGTACATAATAAGAGTGAAAATGGAAACTCCAAAACTCCGTGATATTACTATAAAAGTGGGAAATGCAAAAACTGAGTATGTGCAAAAGTAAGAACCAGATGGCAGCAGGGATGAAAGAAACTGGTTTCGTTTCCAAAAAGTCAGGGTGCAATTAGGCTTTAGATTCTGTTACTTCATACAGTAGTATCTCTAATACATTCAAAATTCTTTTACATTAAAAAAAGTTACACACCCACGTTCCGGTAATTACTGAGACGAAATACAACCCGGAAGGAATTCAAGATTCACATTTCCTCACGAGCAAGAAGAGGGCGAGAAGCCCCCCTGGGAATGGCGGGAGCCACTTACGTCCTCGTGGCCACGGGCGCAGGCCAGGTGGAGGGCGGTGTTGCCGTTGTTGTCCTGCACCTCGGCACCGGCCTTGTAGTGCAGCAGCAGCAGCTGCCAAGAGAGGAGACCGCCGTGAGCGTGGCGCAGCCGGCCGTGGGCTCGGCTTCTTCGGGGGGCCCAGCCTGGAGTCTTGGGAGTGGGAGGTCTTCTGTTCTCATCTTAAAGCTGATTCATTTACACGCCTATTAAAGGGATACCTGCACTCCCTCCTTCCCGACCAAAGGGAAAACCCTACAGCCCCACCCTTCCTCTCCCAGGATGATCAGCAAGTTTCCAATCTCATCCTAACGATGCTGTCCAGAGGCCCCAGGAAGGCGTGGACTCCCGGCCCTCACTGTGCTCCGGCAGTGAGGTGGCAGGGGACAAGGGAGGCACGACATTGGGAGGCGGGGCACAGCGCAGTCAGCACGGCGGCAGGGTCGACGTGCAGGGCCCAGCTTGGCGGAGCACCCGCAGCGCCCCGTGACGGCCGCCAGGCTCACCGTCACACTCTGATAGCCCTTCTGACACGCCAGGTGAAGCGGAGTGGACCCGTGATAGTCCGTGGCGTTCACCACGGCGCCCTTGGACACCAGGAGGTCGATGAGAGATGCCTGCCCTACGGAAGAGAAGAACTTCACGATGGAGAAGGAGGGAGGACAGGTTCCCAGGCCCCAACTGTGAAATGACAGCACTCTTTGACCCGCGTAGTCCCTGCATGAAACATGCGAGATGCTTTTTCTGCTCGACAGGAATCAGCTAACATCAAGTCAGGCTCAGACTCTGCTGAGGCGGGCCTTGGAGGGGACCGAGCTGAAGTCCACCTCGAGGCAACAAAAGGTAATGAGAGAGAGCTTCAGACACCCGCAGAAGAGTCCATGTTGTCAATTCATATGATGAAATACCGTGCAGTCATTTAAAAACCGCTGATAGGAATAAACGTTCATACGTGTTGCCAAGTGAAAACCAGCACAGTACAGAACATGAGTCCCACAATATCATGTATTTTACTTTTTTGAGTGGAGTCCCACTCTGTCACCCAGGCTAGCGTGCAATGGCACGCTCATGGCCACTGCAGCCTCGACCTGCTGGGCTCCGGCGATCCTTCCACTTCAGCCTTCTAAGTAGCTGGAACTACAGGTATACGCCACAACGCCCAGCTAACTTTTTGATTTATTGTAGAGATGAGGTCTCGCCAAGCTGCCCAGGCTGGTCTCGAACCTATGAGCTCAGGCACTCCTCTCGCCTCACCCTCCCAAAGGTGCAGGATTATAGGCGTAAGCCACCGTGTGAGACGAGAGGATTGCCTGAGTCCAAGGGTTTGAGACCAGCCTGGGCAACTTGGCGAGCTCTCAAATCTACAATAAAACAAAAAATTAGCTTGGCGTGGTGGCTCACGCCTGTAGTTTCAGCTACTTGGAAGGCTGAGATGGAAGGATCACCTGAGACCAGCAGGTCGAGACTGCGGTGGCCATGCGCGTGCCACTGCAATCCAGCCTGGGCGATAGAGTGAGACTCCAACTTAAAAAAAGAAAAGCCGGGCTCGGTGGCTCAGCCTGTAATCCCGCACCTTTGGGAGGCTGAGGTGAGTGGATTGCCTGAGCCCGTGGGTTCGAGACCCGCCTGGGCAACTTGGCAAGACCTCATCTCCACAATAAATAAATTAAAAAAAAAAATGAGCTGGGCATGGTAGCGCGCGCCTGTAGTTCCAGCTACTCGGAAGGCTGAGGCGGAAGGATCGCCGGAGCCCAGCGGGTCGGGGCTGCGGTGGCCGGGAGCAGCCCCTGCCCTCCAGTCTGGGTGACAGGGTGAGACTCCGACTCAAAAAAAAAAAAAAAAAAAAGAAAAGAAAAAAAAATATGTCTTTTACACATACATTCACACAAGTATTCTAGACACTCATAAATCAGTTATCCCTGGGAGGTGGGACGGTGGCTGGTGACTCCAGAGGAGTGTGTGTTTTCTACCTTTTACGTGCACTTTAAAAGGCATTAAAATTATTTTTTAAAGGCAGTGCTACAAGAACCCGGAGCTGTCAATTATGAAACCCTTCACATAGTCTGGCTTCACGCCCACTGACCCGGAGACAGTGACAAGCAGTGAAAACCACACACAAGGCCTCTTCTAGCCCAGGAGGCAGCAGGCTGGACACCAGGGCCTGAGGAACATTTGCGTCTCCTCTCTCTCCAGGCCTCAGTGGGCGAGTCCACGACGCAGCCCCGCCACCACCCCAAATGCCATCACCCCCCATCAGTCAGGCCTCCACGGAGCCACCCTGGGCACCATCCCTTTGCCTGACAGCCCGCAGAAGCCCGTCCAAGACCACATACCACAGAGAGCGGCCACGTGGAGAGGTGTGTGACCCCTGTCATCTCTGGAAAACGGAGTGACAACTGAGGGGCCATTCAGTCTCCTAAAACAGAAGAGTCAGAAAAACAGGCCGTGGGAATGACATGGAGCCTCTCCTTGACCAGGGGGGACATGCAGGTGGCCCGGGATTAGAAGAAGACTCACAGGACACGACACAAGATGTGTGTCTTCTGCACCATCCAGGGACCTCCCAGGGCCCGCTCAGTCTCCTGCGGTGTGAGGAGCTGAGGCCTCCAGCCAGTGTCTCCCCCACCAACCCTTCAGGCCTCAACACCCGCCAAGGCAGCCCGACGAGGGTAACGGGAAACCAGACGTGCTACTGGGAGAAGCTGACACTCCTCCCACTGTCAAACTCGCTTTCTGAGGTGGGGGCAGGCCCTGCTCCAGCCCGTCCTGGCATCCAGTCCACCGGTGGGCCCATGTTTTTGCGACCTGTATCCTAACAGATTCTCCACAGAGGCAGATGCTAGCGTCTCCACTTTACAGCAGAGGCAGCCGAGGCGTGGTGAGGACGGGTCCTTATTCACAATCGCATGGCAAAACAGGTGGGACAATTCCAGCAGGCCTCATGTCTCCCGCTCCCTGGCATGCTGAGCCTTCACGAGTACCCTCTTACCCAGAGACGAGTTTCTCACAGTCATCACAGAAGCACAGGGGGTGACACATCTTTTGGACGGCATCTTTATCATGGTCTTCTTGGCTCAGAAGTCTTTCTACTTCTTTCTGGTTACCTGAGGCAATGTGCTAAGAAGTGACACGCAAAATACTGTCAATGCTGAGGAGTGACTTGGTTTGGTTTGGTTTTTTGAGTTGGAGTCTCACTCCGTCCCCCAGGCTGGAGAGCAGTGGCACGCTCATGGCCACCCCAGCATCGACCTACTGGCTCAGGGGATCCTTCCGCCTCACCCTTCCAAGTAGCCAGAACCACAGGCGCATGCCACCACACCCGGCTAATTTGGGGGATATTTCGTAGAGACAAGGTCTCACCAGGTTGCCTAGGCGGATCTCAAACCTCTGGACTCAGGCAGTCCTCTCACCTCCACCTCCAAAACGGCTGGGATTACAGACCTGAACCGCCATGCCCATCTGAGAAGTTGTTTTTTACGGGGTGAATTTTGGAGGAGTCCTTACAGAAATGCATATCTACGCATTGATGGATGAAATGATTTGCTCTCTCATTTGAAGGAAATGGTTTCCTTCCAAATAATCTGGGCAGTGGGGACGGCGGTAAGGTGAGGTAGAGATAAAACAAGACTGGCGATGGCTACGTGGAGCTTTGCTCTTTCTTTCCATCAGTGTGAAAAATCTCCCGTAATTCAAAAAACAACAACATGGCAAAATTCCCAAAGCAAAAGGACCGGGGTGGAGGGAATACATCTCTGAACGTCAGTGTAGAGTCTGACACCTCAGTCATACTCCCCTTGTCTTTGTTGTTTTTGTGTGTTTGTTTGTCTGTTTTCAGCGAATCCCCACGGGGCGATAAGTAATAGTTTTGTTCCTTCTTAAGAGAGACAGCCTCATTATGTTGCCCAGGCTGGTCTTGAACTCCTGGGCTCAAGCGATCCTCCCACCTCAGCCTCTTGAGTAGCAAGGACTACAGGCATGCACCACCACACCTGGCCTCCTCTTGTATTCTAACAGAGCCTCAGCTTGGGAGAAAGAGAACACCTGCACTTAGCAGGAGACCCCATCAACAAACAAACCCACAGGGCTCACCCCTGGGATTCCTGGACATGCTCCTTCCATGGGACACACTCGGACTCCAGGTAGCCTGGGAGCAACCGCAGGCTGCCCGAGGAAGTCCACCCGCACCCAGCCCCCAATGACTGCCCAGCAGGTACCTCAGCAGCCTGCCTGTGGTCGGTCAGCGTCTGAGTGGGGAGCCACCCCCATGTGCCCGGTGACAAAATCGCTAGCAGCCAGGCCCTGTGTTCCCAGCCCAGTGTATACACTCCACCCACCCAGCATCTCCAGTTAGAGGTTCCTCAAGCCCAGGAGAGGCACAGGCTCTGCAGAGGCTACCAGTGGAGGCACTACGGAGTTGGCCTTGAAGAACAAGTCGTGTTTCAACCAACTGAGAAATGCCCAGCTCCTGCAGTGTGCCATCAGCATGGCTACAGCACAGCACCTTTTGGGGAAGACAAGCTGGTTCCCAATGTCAAGCCTCAGCACGCCTACTGCCCACTCTGACGGAACCCTCAGTGGATTTCAGAGAGCCGCTGAGAGACGGAGGCTTCCCCACACGCCTTTGCCCACAGAGACGTCTGGATGTCTCACCTTGAATAGGCAGTCAGTGGGAGTTGAGGTCATCTGAGACAGTAAGCTCATTCTCTGCTTAAGGAACTGCCTGTCACCGAATCCCTCAGACTCCTGCAGGGAAAAACAAACAACCTGTTTCATCACACATCATGAGGTGTCGGTGCAAATCCTTCAAAGCAGAGGGCTCTGGCAATGACCCTGGCCGCTTCTCCCAGAGCAGGACCAGCAGCCCTGCTCATGGAGACAGAGAACAGGCAAACGCTAGCGGGCAGAACAAGCGGTCGCTCTGATAACTGTTCCCTGGTAGGGACCGGGGGTTCTGGCGGCACGCACGCCGGCTACGCGTGTGTGCAGAGCATGTTGTCTCCCGTGTGGACTCTGAACTGTCCTGGTCTCCTTCCCTTCTCAAGCCTCTGATGCCTGCCCAGCCCCAGCCCCTGCCATTCCAGGAAAACCATTGGACAGGTTGGTCTCTATTTCTGTCAACCGGCAGCAGAGAGGGGTTCTTGCTTTTGGAACATACCAATGAAAACAATAGGCTGTGAGGCCGAAGTCCAGTAAGACACCGGGGAAACCCTGACCCAGAGATTCTTTGCCCCTGCATCTCTGTAGGTGCTTACAGGATTCATCCTAATTCCTCATCTTTAAAATAAAAGGAAAAAAGAAAAAGAATTCACCCTAGTTAATAAATTCAGACACTCAGCCTGTAATCCCGCGCCTGGGAGGCCGAGGTGAGTGGATTGCCTGAACCCGTGGGTTCGAGACCCGCCTGGGCAACTTGGTGAGACCTCATCTCTACAATAAATCAAAAATTAGCTGGGCATGGTAGCGCGTGCCTGTAGTTCCGGCT
Source organism: Cephalopachus bancanus (assembly GCA_027257055.1). Lineage (NCBI taxonomy): Eukaryota > Metazoa > Chordata > Mammalia > Primates > Tarsiidae > Cephalopachus > Cephalopachus bancanus. The sequence goes on along the minus strand of JAPVLO010000110.1, from coordinate 4,059,981 downwards.
ACTTGGAAGGCGGAGGCGGAAGGATCGCCGGAGCCCAGCAGGTCCAGGCTGCGGCAGCCGGGAGCAGCCACTGCCCTCCAGCCTGGGCGACGGAGTGAGACTCCAACTCAAAAAATATAAATAAATAAATAAATAAATAAACTCAGACTTCATGTTGTAGGTAATGTTTACCTAGATACAAAAATCTAGATATGTATCCTTGCTTTATGAAATAATTCCTATAAGACATTTCAATGCTCACTTAAGCACCTGCAACTAAACTGTCTAATGGCAAATGAACTTCCTGAAAAAGAGTCTTGGTGAGAGGTAAAGTGAATTCTTTTCCAGCCAGCTGCTGCCAGAAAAACTCCCCCAACTCTGACAAATATGTGGGATAAGGCTCTCTCTTAGATGCGTGCTGCCATCAAAGTTTTGACCCAGAGATGAAGCCAACATCACCTCAGGAGAGAGGCCTTTCCGGGGTCCTCTGTCAAGCAGGGTCCAGAGCACCAGCCCCCTCAGGAAGGATATCTTAGCGAATGAACAACCAATGCCTCAGAATGGAGCCATAATTTGCTCCCAGCTGCTATATGCTATATAAAGCTGTAACAATCTGCTTTACACAGTGATTTACAGCTGAGCAGCTTAGGGTCAGGGAAACATCAAAGACACTGTGGTTGAGGTAAATACAGGGCTCTGCCCTCAATTCCGGGTGAGAGTGTGGCGGGTAGTGATGACGAGAGGTAGATTTTCTAGGACTGACTCTTCAGAATGACCCATCAGAAGGAAGAGGACATGAGAAAAGAAAAGAGGTAAACACCACTTATGAGAAACCCAGTGGAGCTAGGAAGACCAGAAGCACGCGAAACTGTAGCAGGGAAGCACACAGATGCCTTCAAAGGTCTCCCCGGCCTTTCTCACACTCAAAGATAAAACTAGAGCCATCCCAGTAACAGTTATTTTCAGAAGGCTGACGTCTTCATTGATGAACATGCCTAAAGAACGTTTATGGTCCTCTCAAGTACGATTACATCTTGGGGAGAAAATTTCCGTGAAACTACCCTGAACAAATTCAGTAGTAAAATCTAATCTGACGTACTAATAGTTAATGCTTTTCAGAAATCTCGCCTGCTGTATGGAGATACACTGTTTTTTTTGTTTTTGTTTCGTTCCCTAAGAAACACCATCAACACACAGCAATGGCTTCGCACATTCCGAAATGGAACGTCATTAGTTAAAAGAAACCAGTCAGCAGCTAAAGGCAGAGGCAACAAGACAGAATGGCAACGCTGGTGTCACAAAAGACACCAGGCACAATACCTGCTCTGTCAATAACAGGTCAAACTAAACACAGGCGAGGAGCATCTCGCAGGCCTGACTCACTCAACACCAAGGGACAGGCTTCACAGCAAGCCATAAGGGTAATGCATACCCGGTCCCCACATCTAACAGAACCAACCATCCTCCATGCAGGAAGGCAGGACACCCCAGACAAGAGGGGTGCACTGGGCTGTGTCCCTCCCTTGCCTATCTAAGCTGAACGCCATCCTTAGGGGCATCCCTACAGGATACACAAGAGAGCCAAGAAGCAGGGACGCCAGAGGGGCAAGCAAGGACACTAGTGTCACTTGGAGCTTCAAAAAGGTACTTTCAAACATCACATATGAGTCTCACAACAACCCATTAAGGTTTAAAATATGCAGCATTGGCCGGGCTCGGTGGCTCAGCCTGTAATCCCACGCCTTTGGGAGGCTGAGGTGAGTGAATTGCCTGAGCCCGCGGGTTCGAGACCCGCATGGGCAGCGAGACCTCATCGCTACAATAAATCAAAAAGTCAGCTGGGCGTGGTGGCACATGCCTGTAATTCCGGCTACTCGGAAGGCTGAGGCGGAAGGATCGCCGGAGCCCAGCAGGCTGAGGCTGCGGTGGCCGGGAGCGGCCACTGCACTCCAGTCTGGGTGACAGAGTGAGACTCCAACTCAAAAAAAAAAAAAAAAAATGCAGCATTAGCCGGGTGCAGTGGCCCACGCCTATAATCCCAGCACTTTGGGAGGCCGAAGTGACAAGACTGCCTGAGCCTGTGAGTTTGAGACCAGCCTGGAGAATCTGGCGAGACTTCATCTCTACAATAATTAGCCAGGCATGGTGGCGCGTGCCTGCAGTTCCAGCTACTTGGAAGGCTGAGGCGGAATGGTTCACCTGAGTCCAGCAGGTCGAGGCTGCGGTGGCCGTGAATGTGCCACTGCGCTCCAGCCTGGGTGACAGAGTGAGACTTTTACTCAAAAAAAAAAGTAAAAATCTTTAAAAAAAAAAAAGCAGTATTATCCCCAGTGCAGACAGTAAAATGGACAGAGAGACAAAGAGATCTGCCCAAGGTCACACAAAAGCATGTTACTCAAACCAACACCAGCACAAGAGGGGCCACCCTTCAAATGCTACCCCAATTCACCTGTAATATTTTCTGAAGTAAAAGTTGAGGTGAGAAGCTGACTGATAACATGTGGTCAACCATCTCCTTACAATCTGGCCAAAGGCCTTCAAGTGTTGACCTTCTGTCACAGAAAGTGGGATGGCCACATTACGGGGACAGCAAGAAGACCAAAGCGCCTTCAAGAGGGACATCTCCCTCCAGGTGACAAAGGACACCCCTGGCCCCATCAAGGAGCATCAGGCTGATGCCTGGGCAGGGTGGTGAAGCTAGGAAGGGAGTGGCCTCTCAGACCAATCAGAGGGAAGAACCAGAAGGACAGGGCCATCACAGGAAACCACTCCAGACACCATGGGAACAACACATGCTGCTAGAACCTCAAAGATAACAATTCCAGCAAAGAACTCTTACTTCCCAGCTATGGACATGACAGAAATTCTGATTCTGCTCACAAGTAGGCAGAGGGACAAGTGCGCGTGCGCACGCTCATACACATTCTAGAATGCTAGTGATTTCCCTCTAAATGTAGAAACACAACAAGGCAGAAGAAAACAACTTTTCAGAAGGGCCACAGGCACCCATGTCTGAGGTCAGACGGACATGACTGGAGAATCAAATCAGACCCCAGACAACAACAGAAATTAACTCTTCATCGATCACCCATAATTCTGTCAGGCCATGTACCAACAAGTACAGCATGGCCTCAACTTTTGGTTAAAAATACAATTCTATAGTCACAGAGAGAAAGATAGATACCAAAATATTAATAAAAATCATCCCTGACTAGTAAGTTTATAACAGGTTTTTGTTGTCTTCACTGCAATTTGACATATTGCAAATATTATTTCTAAGCAAATACTAGTCTTCTAATGAGGAAAAAATAAAGCTAATCTTTGGGGGACAAAACAGTACACGATATAATTCCAGTACGTAAAATAAACATGGATAGGAAAAAGAGGAGAAAATATATAAGCATGTTGATAATGAGCCCAGTGGGACTGCCTGCATCTGAGAGCACCTGTCTGGACGGGCCGTGTTACCTTCCAGGTGTCTTAACTTATCATTGCTTGGGAGATTGCAACATCAGGATCTAAGATGAAATGAATGTTCAATCCTCAGGACATAGCTTGTAATACAGAAATCTCTTTTTTTTTTTTTTTTGAGTTGGAGTCTCGCTGTGTCGCCCAGACTGGAGTGCAGCGGCCGCTCCTGGCCACCGCAGCCTCGACCCGCTGGGCTCCGGCGATCCTTCCGCCTCAGACTTCCGAGTAGCCAGAACTACAGGCGTGCGCTACCACGCCTGGCTGATTTTTTGATTTTTTGTAGAGATGAGGTCTTGCCAAGTTGCCCAGGCAGGTCTCGAACCCGCGGGCTCAGGCATCCACCCGCCTCGGCCTCCCAAGGCGCGGGATTACAGGCTGAGCCAACCGAGCCCGGCTATCTCTTCCTTTTTATTGATTTCAACTTGGTGATTTCTGGGAGCACCATCCCATTTTACGAATTGGTATGTGGTGAACCAGGCCAGCCATCTGGCCTTGGCTCATGATTCCACAACCCTCCCAGGAGTGTAACTGCCTTTCCCAGTCCAAAGTCACCAACCAACCAAGGAAACAACGGTAAGGCCATTGAGTTCTAAAACCGCACACATTAATAGCCTCGATTTTTTGCCTGTCAAGGTCAAGAAATCCAACTTCACCAGTCTGGCTTGCTTTTGCACCAGCGTGCTTTTGAAGATGACAGGAGTGCATGAAGTAGGATGCTGAAAACATGAATCCCAATGATACCACCTGTCAACTTTCTCCATCAGTTGGGGGCTTGGTGTTGCTTGCCAAGTGGTTTCCAAGACTCACAGCCCTCAAGCAGCAGAGACTCCATCCTTGGGAGATACCAACCCCAGAGCCCTACCAAGGGTACCATGAGCTCCACAAAGAATGGCCAGGACAGGAGTGAGATCTTACGGGTGGTTTCACAGAGAGGTTTCCTTGCCGAATATATTCAATTGCAGCTTCAACTGAGGTCAGGCAGTATCCCAGTTCATCTTTTGCTGAGCTGCTAAATCTGAAGTTTTTTATATAACTCAAGTTTGCCATCCTAACAAAAGGAAAAACAAGTTTTATCATTGTATACTCAACACTTTCTGCGAAAACAATGCTATTGGCTTGGGAGACGGATGAGATGCCTAAAGGGAGTTGGTTAGATCAGGGAGCTACCACCTCTGTCCCCTTGAGCTCTCTGTAGAGTATGTGCAGTTAGGAAACAAAACTACTTGCTGCTTCCCTTTCCAGCGGGAAGAAGACGGAAAGAACGAGAGGCAGCTTCCTGCTCAGCCACTGACTCGCTGCATGTTCCAGAATAAGAAATGCAAGCTCCCTGGGCCTCAGTTTCCCCGTCTGTACATGGAAGAACAGCCAAATCCATCAGGATGAAGGGAGAGGAGCAAAGCACCTGGCTCCCAAGAGGGGCGTGATCACAGGTGGCTTTTCCTACAGGCACACGAAAACCGCAGTGCAGGGCTGCCATTTTTAAAACGCATCTTAACAAAAAACATTACCAATTAGGGATCTCTGTTTTCACGAGCAAATATAACAGGACTGATAGTAGGTCATCAGCACACATGGTCTCCAAGTTAACTGCAAGGGGGAAACACGTTCGAAGCCATTATGAGACTCTAAATGCACGGACAAGTGTCTCAACTCCCTACAGCCATGCAACCCACAAAACCACAATTCCAGTAAGATCATACAACAGGGAGAAAAGTAACGGCACTCTTTCCTATACACTGTTCTGAACAGAAGTCAGATTCAGGGGGTAAAAGAATGCTCAGTGTTGCTTTCAGAACATGGGAAAAAGACAGTAACTCCAGACTGTGCCTTGCTAGCCTCCTGGAGGGTGAAAAAGTACCGGAAAGCAGTGGTAGGAGACACAAAATAAAGAGTGCCCGGAGCCATCACCAAAAGTTCTTTCATAGGCCAGGTGTGGTGGCTCACACCTACAATCCCAGCACTTTGGGAGGCTGTGTGAGAGGACTGCCTGAGCCCACGGGTTCGAGACTAGCCTGGGCAGCTTGGCGAGACCTCATCTCTACAATAAATTTAAAAAAAAGCAGGGCTCGGTGGCTCGGCCTGTCATCCCGCGCCTTTGGGAGGCTGAGGTGAGTGGATGGCCTGAGCCCGCGGGTTCGAGACCTGCCTGGGCAGCGAGACCTCATCTCTACAATAAATCAAAAAATCAGCCGGGCGTGGAAGCGCGCGCCTGTAATTCCGGCTACTTGGAAGGCTGAGGCGGAAGGATCGCCGGAGCCCAGCAGGGCGAGGCTGCGGTGGCCGGGAGCGGCCACTGCACTCCAGTCTGGGCGACCGAGTGAGACTCCAACTCAAAAAAAAAGAAAGAAAAAAAAAAAATCAGCTGGGCATGGTGGTGCATGCCTGTGGTTCCAGCTACTTAGAAGGCTGCGACAGAAGGATTGCCTGAGCCCAGCAGGTCGAAGCTACGGTGGCTGTGAGCATGACATTGCACTCCAGGCTGGGTGACAGAGGGAGACTCCGACTCAAAAAAAACCTCCAAAAACAAAAAAAAACAAAAAAAGCTCTTTCTTCTCAAAGTCACTTCCATTGTATACAAGTGGAGTCTAATGCCCATGTGTAGCTTCACTTTATTTTCATTTTGTAATTTTTTTTTTTTTGCGTTGGAGTCTCACGCAGTCGCCCAGACTGAAGTGCAGTGGCTGCTCCTGGCCACCGCAGCCTCGACCTGCTGGGCTCCAGCGATCCTTTCGCCTCAGTCTTCCAAGTAGCTGGAACTACAGGCGTGCACTACCATGCCCAGCTGATTTTTGATTTATTGTAAAGATGAGGTCTCGCCAAGTTGCCCGGGCGGGTCTCGAACCCGCACGCTCAGGAAATCCACTCGCCTTGGTTTCCCAAAGTGCTGGAATTACAGGCTGAGCCACCAAGTCCGGCCTGATTTTTTATTTTATTGTAGAGACGAGGTCTCGCCAAGTTGCCCGGGCAGGTCTTGAACCTGTGGCATCAGACAATCCACTCGCCTCAGCCTCCCAAAGTGCTAGGATTACAGTCTCAGCCACCGAGCCTGGCCTCATTTTGAAATTTTAAGTAATCCATTTGCACATTTAAAAATTCAAACAGTACCAAAAAGTAAACCATGAATGTCCCTCCCATCCCAGCCACCCAGCCTTCTTCCCAGAGGCAGCTGCTGTTGCTTTCTGCTCTCTGTCCACATAGAGTTTATGGACACGCCATCCATCACGTACATGGATACGTGGCGTCCCCCTCTCTCAGATGCTGTTGGAAACGTTCCACACACCCTCCTGTTTGCTTCACTCAACACTCTGAAGACCATCCCCTACCTACATACTTAGACCTGCCTCCTTCTTAGCAGTTTTTTCTTAGCTCATTTTGCTTTACGTTATACTGGAAAATTTCAAACATCTATAAAATTAGGGAGAACAGTCCAAGAAACAGTTGAAGCCCCATAAGTGGTGCAGCTTGTTTTTGAGGGTGCTACTTCTCCGTTGCCATTTTCACCCTAGTCGTGCCTAACCTTCCCCCATTACCAAGCACCGACTCGTCAGAACACACTTGGGTGCTCACACGGGAAGCTTCCGTCAACCAGCAGCCCCATCTGTATGGTCCCGTGAGACAGAGCTGCTCCTGCGCAGACCTTTCACCTGAATGGATGCGCCCGCCCCACAGCAAGGCTCAGCCCCAACACAAACCTCTCTGGCTAGGAGACTGTGTAATGAGCTGCACCACTTTTCGCAAACAGACCAGCTTCTGCTGTGGGGAGGTGCATCTGTTCAGCTGAGCCAGCTCTCTCTTTGCACGAGGTATGTTGAAGCTGTAAAACAATTTGAGAAGTGACAACTTCAGACCCTGTGGGAGGGCCCTTTTTCCTGGACCTCATAACATGCCCCAAGGTGTACATTTCTTACAGCAAACGCTAAGTCATGAAACACAAAAACAGGTCCTGAGAAGCAATCTGACTAAAGCAAGTGGCAAGACCAATGTTAAATCATATTCAGGCTGCCAGGGGATAGAGGTGCACCAGAAATTTGGAAAATAAAAAAAAGTCCTCGACCTCAGCGGGAAATGGGCCACAGCGGGGAAAGGAAATACAAACATAAGCACATTAGACATTTTTGTGCCCTTATGAAACTTAAGTTTATTTTAAAGTAGGTGCCACTATGGCAGGGTTTCCTTAGACGGCCAGGTGAGGGGAGATGTCCAGCACACAGAGCCCACCTGGGAGAGTTAAGTGCGCGCCCAGAGACGAGCTATGCAAAACCCCCAGCCCGGGAGTTCCCACACAGTAGGTGTGCGGGCACACAGGAGCAGGAGGGTAGGTGACAAAACGGTCATCACTCCACTTCTGCTCCTTATCTCTGATCGCAAGTGACAGCACTGCTCCTCAGAGGTGACCACTTCAAATCAGCGTGCCACCTCCGCCACCAAGAGGCCTCGCTCAGAGACGGCCCCAGCCTCTGAGACGGCGCGCTGCTGCGGCACAAACCCTTACCTGAACTCGGGTTTCACACCGATATCTTTCTGCTGAAGATCTGAAGGCTTCTTGTGATTTTGTTAAAGGCAGCATCCTAACAACAGATTTTAACGAAGCGTCAAATGTCTTACAAAGCACAGAATAAGGCTTCCATCCTGGGCGGGGTCAACCAAGAACCCACCTCACTCGCCTCCACGGTCCCCACGTATTTGAAGATCAGATCGTAGATTTCATGATGGACGTACATCTGTGAAATCAAGGGACCCCGGGTCAGGACGGGTCAGCCACAAGGAGAGCCCCCCGACCACCGCCACCCTTGCACGCCTCACCTCGACCGCCTGCTTCATAAGGCTCATCTGGGCCTGCTGCTTGGCGAGCATCTTCTAGAAGACAAGAGAGGCACAGCTAAAGAGCTTCCACCTGCCTGGTGACAAGCCTCACTCTCGCTTTCGCAAGTCCTGCTGCTTACCAAGTGAGAGTCCCTCAGAAGCTGCTGGAGGCATTTGGTGTAGAGGGCATTCACTGAGTCCTGTGAAACAGAGCAGAGAGGGACAGGCCACTGTTATACCAGAGGCCAGGATATAAAAGCCCAGAGGTGTGACGCGTCCCAGGGCTTTAAGCGCTGATGCAAGCTGTTTTGAAGCAATTACACGATTGATTCAACTTTTTAAAAGGTGTACAAGCATTAAAAGTAGGAAAAATTTCCCCTTGGGGTCCACAGAGATGATAGCAATACTCATTTTTATATGGCCCCATAATTTTTTTTTTTTTGAGTTGGAGTCTCTCACTCTGTCACCCAGGCTACAGTGCAGTGGCACACTCACCACCACCCCAGCGTCGACCTGCTGGGCTCTGGCAATCCGTCCGCCTCAATCTCCCAAGTAGCTGGAACTACAGGCGCGTGCTACCACACCTGGCTTTTTTTTAAATTGTGGAGTCAAGGTCTTGCCAAGTTACCAGGGCTGGTCTAGAACCCATGGACTCAGGCGATCCACTCACCTCAGCCTCCCAAAGTGCTGGGATTACAGGCTGAGCCACCGAGCCCAGCTTGTCCCCATAATTTTCAAGTTTTCGATAGTAGCTTTTGCGCTTTCTTTTTTTTTGAGAGACAGAGTCTTGCTCTGTCACCCAGGCCAGAGAGCAGTGGTGCAATCAAAGCTCAAGGCAGCCTCCAATTCCCGGGTTCAAGCAATTCTCCCACCTCAGTCCCTGTCGAGCAGCTGGGACTACAGGCTCATACCACCGCCCCTGGCTGCACTACACTTATAGGTAGAGAAAAACATTTAAACAAAACTTCCAGCAGCGGAGGCGGCACCAGGCAAAGTTCCAGAGCAAAGTGAACGATGCTGGTGCTAGGACTTGGGCTGAGACAGGGCGGAGGACAACACAGCTACTGACTATGTGGTGACGGAGGCTCTTTCTTTCACATTCTCGGAATGTTCGGTGGAAAGAGGCAATGTTTCTGTCAAATCTCTCCGAGTGTCTTCCCAGAAATTCTCTCACATCTTCAATGCTTTTCAGGGAAAAGGGATCTGAGGGCGCTGAAGGCTCTTCTGAAAAAGAGACAGAGAGGTCAGGTTGGTTGCAGCCCTCACTGTTTCCACGTTCTTTGTCCTGCTCCCATGGGGTCCAGGGTCCCATCTTTCAGGGGCAAAGGTGAGAAGAGAGGGACTGTCCTTAGTTCAAAACACCGCACAAGAACAGCCCCGTGACAGGACAGCCTGGCGTCCAGAAAGCCTGGTCTTCTCAAGGCCTCTTCCTGGGACAAAAACCATGCTCTCTGGGACCATGTGCATGACCAGTGAGGCTCAGGTGAAGAAGCCCAGATCCTAACAATGAGAGCCTCAGTGTGCACATGGCATATTAGCTGTCATCTCAGCTGCCCTGGGTAAATGAAGAATTGTTATTCATTTAAAATAATGAGGTCTCAGCTGGGCTCGGTGGCTTAGCCTATAATCCCACGCTTTGGGAGGCCAAGGTGAGTGGATTGCCTGAGTCCGCGGGTTCGAGACCTGCCTGGGCAACTTGGCGAGACCTCATCTCTACAAGAAATCAAAAACTAGCCGGGCGTGGTAGTGCACGCCTGTAGTTCCAGCTCCTTGGAAGGCTGAGGCAGAAGGATCGCCGGAGCCCAGCAGGTCGAGGCCGTGGTGGCCGGGAGCGGCCACTGCACTCCAGGTCTGGGCGACAGAGTGAGACTCCAACTCAGAAAAAACAATAAAAGTAAAAATAAAATAATGAGGTCTCAAAGAGGCACAATGGTGAGGCTGGGCGGGTCAGAATGCTGTAAGAGCAAGCCCTAGAGCTGAGACCCAGAAACAAAGCCAGGGCTGCCGCTTCGTAACAACCTAGGGGTGGGAGGAGGGGCTGTTATTACATCACAGGTTTATCACGGGTACACTGAGGTCTATGGGAATGGCACCTCCTTGAGTTGTGTAATATCCAACCTCTGTCACCATAAGCAGAATCAATATAGCTACAAAGGTTTCTAGGGGGCATCTGAGTGTTTTCTGGGATACTTAACCCTTTAACAGCTATGTCAGGAAGAAGTTCAACAAACACACTTCTCCAGATCAGGAGAAAAGATGCCAGTAGGAAGGGCAGTGTGGCCTGGCCTCCCTGACCATGGGTGGGCTGGGAAACTGGGCCAGTCCTGACTGGAAACAAAACGGCCCCCTCTGAGAGCCCACCGGATTCTGCTTAAAAATAAAAATAAAAATGCATAACCCAAAGTCAGCATTGACAATGAGACAAACTGACACTGTGTGACTCCTGACAGGATGCACTGAGATAAAACACCCCCTTCACAGCATTCCCACCTCAAATGCGGAACTATCATCTAACAGCAAGGAAATTACAAAACAAAACAAAAATGTCAGTGTCACGAAGGACAAAGAAATACTGAGGAACTATTCCAAACTAACCTGAACTCTCTCTCTTTTCCAACGGATGTGCTATACACAGGATGCTGAAACTTTCTTCTTTTTCATTGTAGAAAGTTTCTTCAAAGAGAATGGGCACTGAGAGAAGACAGGCAAAACCAGCTCCTAATTTAATCCTGTTTCCTTGTATGAAGACATCCTGGAACAAAAAAGCCATCACTGTACCAGTGGCAGGTGCAGACCACTGTCCCCCTCTGGGTCTACCCTCAACACTGCACTTAACCAGACCCTGCCCACCTTCACCCCAGTGTGGGTTTGCTGGGACACAACATTCCCTCTTTTGATACTAAAATGTTTTCTTTCCTCTTGGTTACCTTGTAGCTGTGACTATAAAGTACCAGATCTTTATCAAATGTTGCAACAGAAAAAGCATTAAGCTATTTCTTGAGTAGAAGAAATCCCCTACCCTTTGGAAAAAGAAAAAAAGCATCTTCCTTTTTCTGTGATTCCTTACTCTCTTGTCTGAGGTTAAAATGATCTGCACTGCAATATGGACAGCGCTAAAGAATGCCTGCTACATTCTCTCCAGGGCTTTCTCTGGCTGTGGTGGTGTGGCCAGGGCAGTCTGGCTGTGATAAGCCTGATTCTCCGCCCTCCTTGCAGACTTGGGTCTCCAAAAGAGAACAAATTAACAAGTGGCTGAGAGCTGTAGTGAGAAGGCGCTTGGCAGGAAAACAGTGGTGTGCCTTGTGAGCCTCAGGGCTGCTGACCTCAGGGCAGACTACATTAAACCATTCCTCTCTCTCCCAGCACTGCGCTCCGCTCCGAAGCCTCAGCTGCGGAGGCCAACCACAGCACCAATGCCGGTAGGAAGGGCAGCGTGGCCTGGCTTCCCTGATCATGGGTGGATTGGGAAACAGGGCCGGTCCTGACTGGAAATAAAACGGCGCCCTCTGAGAGCCTACCTGATTCTGCTTTAAAAACAAACAAACAAACAAATAAACAAAAAAAACGCATAACCCAAAGTTAGCATCGACAACGAGACAAACCGACACTGTGTGACTCCTGACAGGATACATTGAGAAAAAACACCCCATTCAAAGCATTCCTACCAAAAATGCATAACTATCGTCTAATAGCGAGGAAATATCAAACCCACACTGAGGGAGAGTCTGCAAAACAACACAAAACAAAAATGTCAACGTCATGAAAGACAAAGAAATACTGAGGAACTATTCCAAACTAAGAAAACTAAAAAGATTAACCACCAAATGAAGGTATTGTATGATTCTAGATCTAAAAAGAACAAAAGACAATTTGCTATAAAAAGATATGAGTAGTAAAATTAGCCCACTCTGTATAAGGACAGAATGTTGGAGAACATTGTATCAATGCCAAATTCTCTCAGTGCAATCGCTGCATTGTAGTTATGTAAGAGAATGCCTTGTTGTGGAAATACACACTGAACTGTTTTGTGGTAAAGGGCATGGTGTCTGCAACTGACTCTCAAAAGGTTCAGAAAAAAAAAATAATAATGTGGGTATAGACAGAGAGTGATAAATGACCAATCGAGTGCAGACATGGCAGCTCACATCCACAATCCCAGCACTTTGGGAGGCTGAGGCAGGAGGATTGCTTGAAGCCAGGAGTTTGAGACCTACCTAGGCAACAAAGCAACAAACCCCATCTCTAAAAAATTTTTTTAAATTATCCAGGTATGGTGGCATGTGCCTGAATTCCTAGCTACTCAGGGTTCTGAGGCAGAAGAATCACTCGAGCCCCAGGAGTTTGACGCTTCAGTGAGCCACAATCACACCACTGCACTCCAGCCTAGGTGACAGAACGAGACCCTGTCTCTGACAATAAATATAGATCACAGCAGACCAATCTGGAGGAAGAGTGTATGAGAGTTCTTCCGACTCTACTGAAACTTTCTGCACGTTTGAAGTTATTTCAAAACTAAAAGTTGTTTAAAAAGAGGCTGGATGTGGTAGTAGCTCGGGTCTGCAATTCCAGCACTTTGGGAGGCTGAGGCAGGAGGACTGCTAGAGGCCAGAAGTTTGAGACTCAGATTCTAAAAATAAAGGCTAAAAAAAATTTTTAAATATTCATTCTTGATGTTCAGGGAGCCAATAAGTCTTCAAGGGCACTGGGATAAAACGGTTTACTCAGGCCAGGCTCGGTGGCTCAGCCTGTAATCCCAGCACTTTGGGGGGCCAAGGCGAGTGGACTGCCTGAGCCCGCGGGTTTGAGACCTGCCTGGGCAACTTGGCGAGACCTAATCTCTACAATAAATCAAAAAAAATCAGCCGGGCGTGGTAGCGCATGCCTGTAATTCCGGCTACTCGGAAGGCTGAGGCGGGAGGATCGCCGGAGCCCAGCAGGTCGAGGCTGTGGTGGCCAGGAGCAGCCACTGCACTCCAGTCTGGGCGACAGAGTGAGACTCCAGCTCAAAAAAAAAAAAAACTGTTTACTCAGACATCACTAGCTGTTCCAGAGACTCCCCTGCAGAAACCCAACCATCAGCAGCGGGAGCAACGCCCAGCCCGTCCCACCCTCCAGGGTGGCAGCCAGAGTCCTGCTCACTATGGCGGCCTTCCGTTTCCTCCACCACACCCCCCCCAGGCTGCTGTGTACGTCAAGCACCATCATTTCATAAAGATATGAACACCTGAGAAACAGGATTCTCTTCCCTCTCCCTGGGCCCCCAAACGCCGAGCGACCCACCAAGAGATGGTACCTTTCCGTTTAAGGTCTGAAAGTGCTCTTCCACAGGAGTCAGAACGTAGGACTCAAATTGACAAGCAGACTGAACGCGGCCTGCCAGGCTTCCTCTGCAGGGTACTAAGACCTGGAAGAAACGAGAGTGAACGCTGGCGAGGTGTGCCATTCACAGCTTCAGCCACACGGGATGAGGATACATCCAAAGATGCTCCAGCAGCACGTGCGGTGGGGACCTGCTGGCCCAGAATGCCTGGGGTCACCGGTCACAGTGGCCACAGCGGGGGCCGGCTGAGTTCACGTGCGGCTGCTGTGACGAAAGCAGGTGCTCCCCGCCGGAGGCAGAGGGAGGCCGGGGACAGGGGACACGGAGGCTGCTGATGGGCTTGTGCTCACGTTTGCTGGGTACCCTCCCCCCCCAACTAAGCCTGAGCACCCTTTCTCATCTCAACAGTCCAATTTCAAGGACCAAGAGGCTCAGGAACGAGTCCAGCTGAAGAGATGCACATGTAGAAAGAACAGGAGAGGGAAACTAAAAAGTCACGTAATCCCACCATCCGATAAATACTTCATGTGGAAGGCGGTTTCCTTGCAAAATCCTTTTCCAATTTTTTTTTGAGTCAGGGTCTTGCTCGGTCACCCAGGCTACAGAGCAGTGGCACCATCACGGCTCACTACAGTCTTGACCTCCCAGGCTCAGACAATCCCGCCTCAGCCTCCTGAGCAGCTGGGACGACAGGCACGCGCCGCACCACCACACCCGGCTAACTTTTTTATTTTTTGTAGAAATGAGATCTCGCTGTATTACCTAGGCAGTCTCAAGTTCCTGGGCTCAAGCAATCCTCCCACCTCAACCTTCCAAAGTGCTGTGATTACAGGTGTGAGCCATCATGCCCAGCCACTATGCTTATTTTCTAAGCCTAGTTGTGATCACAGTTTATAAGGATGGGACAAGGCCACAGAAACATGGCTTCCAATCACAGGCTGAAAGCGCCACCAGGGATGTCTCAGGGTGCCAGACACTCGCTCCAGGGCAGGCTCAAAGATCCGGTCTGCAGCATGCACTGAGACCTCACCACCAGGCTGGGAACTGGGAGATGGCCAACACTGACCTCAAGACCACGAAAATCTCACTTCAGTGGAGCAGACGCTCTTGCAACAGATGCCAGATACATTTCAGAGATGTCTGGCCCAATCATTGGAAGAACCGATGGCTCAAGAAGTCACACTGTTGATCTGGAGAAAAACGTCACAGACCTTATGACACAGGCTGGGTGGAAGATCTGGAGGGTTGAAACAAGACACCTGGCACACCAAAGAGGTGAAGGTTGCTGATAACTTCACGAAAATCTGGAACACCGCTGTTCCAAGCCTAGAGAAGACTTCAGGGCTTTTTGCAGCTAACGACTACGTGCAGACGCGCTGCATATTACAGAGGGTGCCTTGGACCTTCACCTGTAGTGCTGCTGATTAGTAAACACTAAAATTGTGGTGGTTCCTGCATTAAAAAAATGAAAACGCAAAATGTGCAAAGTTTTGGTCAGACCACGCTGACTGACTAACTTCCCAGCACGATGCAGCAAGGGGAAGGAGCTCCGTCCCAGCCATCACGGGGCAGCTCTGTGCTCGGCTCAGGGACTCACAGTCTAAGAAGAATCTCACAGACGCAAGTGGACCTGAAAGGAAGATGACTCCGGTGGTGATGCCCTACACAGCCCCACCTCCTAGGCAGCCAGCCCTCATTCCTGGCGCCTGCACTGTAAAGGGAGGACAGTGTGAGTACCCGTCACACGGGATGGGGGGAAGGTGAGGCGCAGCCCCATAATGGGCCAGGCCTGTATCTGGCACCCAGCCTGGCCCTCGATGGGGCACGGCTCCCATTACAACCAGCGGCGGTCCTTCCTTCAACCTCACCGAGCTCTTAAAGTGGCTGCACAGTCCTTGGGGTTTAACCGGTGGCCCTCAGAAAACTGAGGGGCTACCAGGTGAAGAGGAATACAAGTCACCAGCCATCCATCCTGGCTGAGTGCACTCAAACATTAGCTGGCCTCCAAGGTAAGGAGCTGATTCCAGCGAGAAACAAAGAAATAAATCAACCACCCCTCAAGCCCCTTCCAAAGCTAAGACTTAATGCTTCAAAGGGTAATACTAAAAATTACTTTTTTTAAAAAGATGCCAAACTATCAAGGGATGTCATAGAAAATGGTGGAGTACAGGGCTGAGCACAGTGGCTCACGTCTCTAATCCCAGCACTTTGGACGTCCAAGGTGGAAGGCTCGCTTGAGCTCAGGAGTTTGAGACTAGCCTGGGCAATATAGCAAGACCCTGCATCTATAAAAAATTTGTTTAAATTAGCTGGTTGTAGTGGTTCATGTCTGCAGTTCCAGCTATACAGAAGATCTCTCGAACCCAGAAGTTGGAGGCTGCAGGGAGCTATGATTGCACCATGATGCTCTAGACTGGGTGACAGAGTAACACTCCCTTATGGGGGGGGGAAAGAAGAAGAAGAAAAGAAAAGAAATGGCGGGGAAGCTCCAGTTTGAAAAAAAACTATCTGACTCCACTATCTTGGAGTTCTGGAACCTGATCACACACTTAGAGGAATGTGGAAAGAAGGGGCAGGCTGTGATACCATCTCCCCCTCCTTACCACCATCACCCCGCCCTGGCTGTGGGGACAGCAGCCCACAGGCAGAAATGGCCACAGGGAGCCAAGGTCCTCCAAAACATTCAGAGAAGTAGAAAGAATACAATGCATTACTTTCCACACACTCACAACCTGTGATGGCTTTAACACCTGTGACACAGTCTGGCATTCTTTAAAGGTAAGAAGAGAGAGTTGCTTAGCAATGCCATCTTTTTGTTTTGCTTTTGGAGACAAGGACTTACTGTGTTGCCCAGGCTGGAGGGCAGTGGTGCAATCGTACCTCACTGCAGCCTTGAGTTTCTGGGCTCAAGTGATCCTCCAGCCTAAGCCTCCCCAGGAGCTAGGACCACAGACACATGCTACAAGATCAGATAATTTCTTGTAGAAACAGGGTCTCGCTAGGTTGTCCAGGCTGGTCTCAAACTCCTGCTTCAAGCAATCCTCCTGCCTCAGCCTCCCAAAATGCACGGATTACAAGGTGAGCCCCCACATCGGTCTAAAAATGTCATCTTCAACAGACTTGTATAATCATGAGCCAGGGCTGCCATTTCTTGAGCATCACTATGTGCTGAGTGATTTACACAGTTATCACTTCAATAAATGCCAAGGCAGGGTAGTTCCTGCACTGTCTCCATTTTATAGACAGGAAAACTAATGCTCAGGGAGTTAAGTAACTTGTCCAGGGTCAGAACCATACTTCAAACTCAGGTCGCCTTCCTGAGGACTGCCCCATCCTGTAGCCTCCTGGAGGCCACTGCTAGGAGCAGAGGCCAGGGCAGCTGAAGTTTCCTGTGCAGAGACGCCATGAGACCCCACGTGAAGTCCTCTAGAGCACGCGTCATCAGAAGCTTCCTCAGGGACATCAGGAAGAGCAGGATGACCCCTTCCCCCGGGGAGAGGGAAGCTCCCTTGTCCCTCCTCAAAAGATCAAGACCGAATCAGATCAAAATCTGGATTTAACTACCAACTTCAGGAACAGAGGACCTCGCTAAACACCACGGTGAGGCTGCAACTGGCAAAACGCAGATGGCAGGAAACTTTACAGGATAAAGGACCTGATTTCTTCCAGAAACGAACTGCAAAGAAAGGCAGGCAAATGAGGGAAAGGGAAACTATAACTTAAAAGAAACTTGACACTGTAGTGACAGCGGCACACATCTAAACACGTGCCAACATTGGTCAAATCTTACAGTAAGTATGTGGACTTCATTTTAACTCAAGAAAGCTAGGAGGAAAAAAAACTTAAAAGAGCTATCAATCCAATATAATGTGTGGATCTCCTGTGAATTCTGATTTGAACAAACCAACTATAAGACAAAAAAAAAGTAATGAGATAATTAGGGAAATGTGAACAGTGACCATTTGACAATACTGAAGAATTACCGAAAACTTGGGTTGGCTGTAATAGTGACACTGTGGAAACATTTTTTAAGAGTCTTTCTCGGCTGGGCACGGTGGCTCACGCCTATAATCCCAGCGCTTAGGGAGGGTGAGGTGAGAGAACTGCCTGAGCCCATGGGTTCAAGACCACTCTGGGCAACTTGGCAAGACCTCATCTCTACAATAAATAAAAAAATTAGCTGGGCATGTTGGCACATGCCTGTAGTTCCAGCTACTTGGAAGGTTGAGGTGGAAGGATTGCCTGAGCCCAGCAGGTCGAGGTTGCGGTGACCAGGCGTGTGCCACTGCCCTCCAGTCTGAATGACAGAGTGAGACTCCAACTCAAAAACATAAAAATAAAAAGGAGCCTTTCTCATTTAAAAGTACACTCTTAAAGATATTTATGGATGAAATCATATGACTTACATGGTTTTGGAGGATTTGCTTCTAAATAAATTTGCTGAGGGTGGAGGGTAGAGAGAGGTAGAGATGAAACGTGACCGGCCACCGAGTTCACAACTGTGGAAGCTGGGAGACCAGTGTGTGGGGTGGGTATATTCTACTTTTATATGTTGAAGATGAAACATAATCACCGGAAATGTTAACAGAAAATTAAAATAAAGAAAGGGGAGCCCTTGGGTTTCAGCCTAGAAGTGAGAAACAACCTCAAGGCTCACAGGTGACCCCCCCTCACCACTGCAGTGAGCAGAAAGAGAAAGAAGAGACCAGAAGAGGGGGCCGCAGGCAAGGGCCTGGGATGAGCCAGTCCTGGGTGTTAAGGACCTGAAGTCACAGAGGCCAAGAGGTGGTCACACTTCAGCCTAAGGATGAAGGACTCAGCCGGGCCCGGTGGCTCAGCCTGTCATCCCACGCCTTTGGGAGGCTGAGGTGAGTGGATGGCCTGAGCCCGCGGGTTCGAGACCCACCTGGGCAACTTGGCGAGACCTCATCTCTACAATAAATCAAAAAATCAGCCGGGCGTGGTAGCGTGTGCCTGTAGTTCCGGCTACTTGGAAGGCTGAGGCGGAAGGATCGCCGGAGCCCAGCAGGTCGAGGCTGCGGTGGCGGGGAGCGGCCACTGCACTCCAGTCTGGGCGACGGAGTGAGACTCCAACTCAAAAAAAAAAAAAAAAAAAAAAAAGGATGAAGGACTCACATGGCTAAGGGCCTCTGTCTGGCCTCCTGGAACCAGGAGCTTCTAAGAGCCCCGCCTCCCCGGCTTGAATAATGCATGACTGGCCCCTGCCACCCTGTTATCCCTACTGCCCAGGGCCTCCGGATGCACAGCTGGTGCCCAGTCCGTGTCTGCTGAGTAAGCAGGAGTCCTCTGGTTTCAGGGACCCCCACTTCAGTTTTCTGCCAGATACAAAAAGGAGTTCCAGCTTCTCCTGTCAGAGAGACAGAGGGAGGGAGGCCCCTGCTACTCAGAGTACTCACTGCAGGCCGAAGCCAGCGGCAGGGCTCTCCATCCTGCCAAGACAGGGCGAGGAAGCCAGCCCTGGAGAAGAGGGCAGAGCCACAGAAGGGCACCCGCAGGAGGTGGGTCAACTGCCTGCGGGCACTTCCGTGAGGGAGCCTCCACGTCTGGTGTAGATGTCATGGAGTTTGAACAGCCTGTGTAGAGTACACAAAGTTCACAGCTACCAGGTAGACCATAAGGTGGGGACCTGCTCATTCCAAAGCTTAACAAAACAACTTCTTATTCTAGCTTCTTTATAATGTTTAAAACAAACGTAATTAAAGAAAGAAAACAGAATAAAAAGCAAACATCTACACTAAGGACACCTCCGGTACGTACCCTCCTGACCCCACAAGAACCCACACTGCCTGCTGTGCTAACGCTCACTCCTCTGGCCTGCACGTGGCCTGTTCTGGAACTCCCTGAAGGCATGTTGCTTCCCTGCGCACCATGTAACCCTGGAAGCCCAGCACAGTGCATGGCATGCAGTGGGTGGTCGACCAAAGTCTACTGATTGAATCTATATGAAAAGAATCCCGAGGACCGGAAAACGGCTCAACGTGCCCTGAGCTGGGCTGCAGAGGCACCTTGCTTGAAAGTCAGTTCCTGGGAACTTGAAAGACACGGACCTAGGCTCCCAGGCTAGTCCCCAGAAGTCTCCATACGCCATAACTAAGGGACCTCAACACAAGGACCAAATTTAATTTTCTCTGGAATTTTTGTTCTTCCTGTAGATAAAGGGACCCACCCACCCCCTTGTGCACCCGGGAAACCTGGAAGACTCTTCCCCCCCAGCTCCGTGGACTACAGCCGTGGGATGCAGGTGCTGAGAAGCCACAGGTGTATAATTAGCCAACAGTTATGAGAACAGGTGTGACTGCCAGGAACAGTGAGGGATCACAGTCCTCTGAGATTGAAATTTGGGAGAGAACGGGAGAAGGAGCTTCCCCGGTCCAGTGAGAGAGCAGATGACAGCAGGAAGGAGACAGCGGTCCGGATGGGGGGCGTCCCTAGGAAGGAAGGCACCTTGAGGCGTGGCTGGGGCAGGGCGGGAGGAGTGCTCGCACAGAGACGACGCGGCCCGCCAGCTTGGATGGAGGGAGGAGTGTGCGGGCAAGGAACTCTGCAGGACACATTTTTTGGGTAAGTGATGATTTCACCTTTCCTGGAGCTCCAGTCAAGGACTGATCCCCAGGGTAGACTCGAGGACAGTGGAACTTTGTCCAGTGGCCAAGCTCCATGGAAAGAAATTGGGCATTCACCTACGAAGGCCAGGTGGGTCCCTTAGAGGCAAGAGAAAGAGGGATCATTCTCCTAGAGGCGACTGGACTGTTCTACTTTTTTATTCAATCCACAGACATGGAGAGAGTCCAACAGTGGATTGGACAGGGATGGGCCGGTGTCCCCACCTCACAGGCAGCGGGGACAGGCGTGAACCATCCACGTCTGCCCACGTGGAGGTGACAGTGACAGCAGACCCTCCCACTGCTACTTCTGCTGAGAAGTCGGTCTCGCTGATTCTCGAGTCCTTTGAACAAGGCTGAGGAAGGCCAGAAATTCATCCTGTGGACTCCATGCACTTGCTCGTGGAGTCAAGAGGGGCTGAGGTGAGGGCCGGGAGGCTGCAGGGAACAGGCACAGGATGGCACAGTCTGAGAAGAGTCTCCCACTCTTCCATGTGCCCAAAGGAAAGGTGACCGAGATGGTAATGTTCTCACTCTAAATTCCCCCTTTGCTGAGGCAGGCTTGAGTGGGAGCCCATGACCTGCGGCTGAAAAAGCACCTGGGTGACAGGCACGATACTGAATGCTGGCGACACTCTGGTGAGCACGACAGCTGCACAGACATACTGAGAAACAGCAGTAGGCCACAGTGAGACATTGCCTTGAAGCTAGATAAGTTACATATGATATGCTCTTACCTAGACAGTATTTTTTTACATATCACAGAACAAAGATGGGGAAAAAAAGAAATAGTCTCCCAATATCGTCAGGCCTGTTCCATGCCTGCTTTCCACCCTGTACTTTTCCTCTGTGAAACTCACCACCCCTGTAATCAGTAGGTACCTCTCCAGTGCATGACTGTCTCTGACACTAGAATTTAAGCTCTACACCTATAATCCCAGCACTGTAGAAGGCTGGAGGATCCCTTGAGGTTAGGAGTTTAAGACCAGCCTGGACAACATAGCAAGATCCCACCTTTGCAAAAAATAAAACACTTAAAATTAGTCAGGTGCGGTGGTGTGCGCCTGTAGTCCCAGCTACTTAGAAGGCTAAGGTGAAAAGATTGTTTGAGCCCAGGAGATCAAGGCTACAGTGAGCTACGATCATGCCACTGCACTCCTAGCCTGGATGACTGAGTGAGACCGTATCTCTAAAAAAATAGTAATAATAAGCCCATGGGGGTAAAGGCCATTTCTTGCTGAATCCCCTGCATCAAACCTAGTGCCTGACACACAACACCATTTAGTGACTCACCATGCATGTCTCTGGTGAGCCTTGCAAGGTTTCTATTTTCTTCTTTGGAAATACCTACATTCTCTCATTTGCTTAAATAAAGAACTTTATGACTGCTAAAAGACAGAGTAAGAAAACTGTGGTAAAGGAAAATGGATCCCCAAACTAATCATAAAAACCAGAAGGGACGGCAAGAGCCCTGACCGCAGAGGAACAGCGCCAGTAAAGGGTAAGTCAGCTCCTGCTTTCCAGAGGCAGCCGGAACTGCAACCCCCTGGGCTCACCTGACTTCTCCCTCAGTCTGAATCCTCAGCGGCCTAACACGCCTGAGTCAAGCCCACTGCAGGGCCAGAGAAGTGGGTACCCAAGTATGAAAGAGGAGGGGAACACACAAAGAAAAGACGGAAGACCTCTCAAGCAGAGGCCGCAGGTGACACAGCACACCCAGCACACCACGCCCTGAAGAGCTCTCTGAATGAGATGCCACCGAGGCCACTGACCTAAGACCTGGGAAGACTCCAGCCTGGGGCCTGTCCTCCCTCCAGGCAGATGCCCCCACCGACAAGCTACCATCTCTCCTGCCTGCTCCTTTTATTCCCGCTACCTGGCTGCCCCTGTAGACGCCTGAAGTTGTGGCCTCTGTCATAAAAGTTCTTTCATCACGGCTCCTTTCCTTTGGGAAAAGCCTTTCCGAGCTGCGTAGGAACGTGTATAACACATTCCCTTATTACAGGGAAGAGAGCAACCATCTCACAGACAAGGACTCGTGAGGCCCTGAGGAGGAACTGATTTCTGCCCTGGAGAAGCCCTCACAGTCAAAAGAGAAACAACAAAGGCAGAGGTGAACACCACAGGGTGAGACTGCAGTGTCACCAGGGGTGCTCCAAGGAAGGGCATGATTAGTCACAGACAGGGGGCCAAGAGTTCAGAGAAAGGATGACACCCTAGGCTGCAGTCCCAGGAGGCTTCATGGGAGCCTCTTGCCACTCATTCACGGAGCAAGCATGCTCTGAGGGCTTGTTAAACCGAGTAGGGTTGTAATGGACTTCCTCTAAATGTAACCTCGGTCTTCTGCATTTCTGACACCATCCGCGCCCAAGGGCAACCTCAGGATCAGTGCACTCACAATGCCATGGATTTGGGCCACCCTGCTGCACAAGTCGGGACGCCACTTCTGGAGAGCCAGATAGAAAGGGTTTTTCAGGAGATCTTCATCATACAGAGCCATATGGACTTCAGATGGGTCAGAGGGCGTTTCCTGCAACAAATAAGGAAAAAATAGTAAATGGTCGCTTCCAGATTTACAGAATACACAGAAGTCTGCATCTGGTGATTTCTTTTTTTTTTTTGAGTTGGAGTCTCACTCTGTCGCCCAGACTGGAGTGCAGTGGCCGCTCCCAGCCACCGCAGCCTCGACCTGCTGGTCTCCGGCGATCCTCCCGCCTCAGCCTTCCAAGTAGCCGGAATTACAGGCATGCGCTACCACGCCCGGCTGATTTTTTGATTTATTGTAGAGATGAGGTCTCGCTGCCCAGGCAGGTCTCAAACCCGCGGGCTCAGGCAATCCACTCACCTCAGCCTCCCAAAGGCGCGGGATTACAGGCTGAGCCACCGAGCCCAGCTGCATCTGGTGATTTCTAAACAGCATTCTTGGGGTGGGGGGGGAGAGCATCCTTGACGCATATTATTCTGCGCTACAGACTTAACACTCCATCAAGAACTATCAAATATCATCTACCAATTCCAAGATGACCTACTTACATCAGTTAAATGTGTGAATTATGTTCAGAATACCTTGTTAAACTCCAGCTCATGGCAAAAATATAAATGGCTATTTTAAAAATTTTTATTCTTTTGAGTCAGGGTCTCACCCTGTCACCCACACTAGAATGCAGTGGCACAATCATGGCTCCCTGCAGCCTCGACTTCCTGGGCTCAGGGGATTCTTCTGCCTCAGCCTCCCAAGTAGCTGGGACTACAGAGGAGCGTGCCACCTTGCCCAGCTAACTTTTTATTTTTATTGTTTTTGTAGCGACAAGGTCTCACTATATTGCCCAGGCTGGTCTCAAACTCCTGGGCTCAAGTGAGCCTCTCACCTCGGCCTCCCAAAGTGCTGGAATTACAGGCAGGAGCTACCACACCCAGCTAAATGACTATTTTTAGAACATCCTACAGGATCAAAATTATACATTCTAAAGATACTCATGTATTTTTAATGAAATATCTTAAGCACATGGAAAAGTACTGAGTAATAATGCACACCTACCACCAGA
Source organism: Cephalopachus bancanus (assembly GCA_027257055.1). Lineage (NCBI taxonomy): Eukaryota > Metazoa > Chordata > Mammalia > Primates > Tarsiidae > Cephalopachus > Cephalopachus bancanus. Next base: position 4,036,240 of record JAPVLO010000110.1, on the reverse strand, counting down.
ATTAAGGAGTTTTAACATTTTGCTATATTTGCCTCAGACTTTCTTTTAAGAAATAATGTCTATCAGAGTAGACCAGAATCCCCCATATCCCTCCCTGATCCCTTTCTCTCCCCTTTCAAAGGCAATCAGTGTCCTGAAGGTGGTGCATAGCTTTCTTGCCTGTATTTCTATTCCTTTAATACTTACATAGTCACAAACAATAAAAAGTATTGTTTTGCGAGCTTCAAAATGTACATAAATTACGACACATGTATTAGGGTATTATACTCTAATCTAGAACATGCCTATTTCAGTCAACATTAGATGTTCAAGTTCTCTCCATGCTGAACCATATAGCTCTCATTTGTTCACTAACTTCTGTTGTATTCTTTTAATTGAACATGTCGCAATTTATTTATTTAATACCCTATTATTTAAGTTGCGGCCACCTCTCAGGATTACAAACAGTGCTTCAAGGAACACCTTTATAGGCTTGTTCATTGAAGTGCTCCTTGAACACATCCTGAAGTGTGTGCCCAGGAGAGACACTGAAGGGTGCATTCATCTGTAACTGTGGCAAATGCTGATAATGCTGGACCCTGTCTACGTCTGTGAAAAGCATATTAGCACTCCTCTTCCTCCTATCCTAACCAACACTTCTTGGTACCACCAGATTATTTAATTTCTGTTAGTCTGTGTTGTGATCTGAATGGATGTGTCCCCCCAAAATTCATGTTGAAATCCTAACCCCCAGGTGATGGTACTAGAAGGTGGGGTTCTTTGGGAGGTGACTAGGTCATTAGGGTGGAGCCCTCATGAAAGGGATTCGTGCCCTTATGAAAAAGGCCTGAGAGCTCCTGTGTTCCTTCAGCCATGTGACCTGACACAGAAAACATGGCTGTCTGTGAACCAGGAAAACAGGCCCTCACCAGACACTGGGTCTGCAACACTCCATGGACTTCTCAACCTCCAGAACTATGAAACATAAATTTCTGTTGTTTATAAGCCACCCAGTCTACGGTATTATGTTATAGCAGAATTGACTAAGATAGTCTATGAGTATAAAGTCGTGTCTCACTGTTTTCAATTTCATTTCTGTCAGATTTCATTAATTGTCAATTAAATGAATTAAATTCCTTTATGTTCTGTAAATTGCCTTATCATGTCTTCTGCCTGCTTTTCTATAGGTTGCTAGTCTTTATCTTCTAACTTATAATTATTTATATATCCAGATACTAAAATATGTTGCAAATCTCTTCTCCCAGTCTGCAACTCACCTTCTCATTTTTTTACTTTTTTTTTTTTTTGAGTCGGAGTCTCACTCTGTTGCCCAGACTGGAGTGCCGTGGCCGCTCCCGGCCACCGCAGCCTCGACCTGCTGGGCTCCGGCGATCCTTCCGCCTCAGCCTTCCAAGTAGCTGGAACTACAGGCGCGCGCTATCACACCCAGCTAATTTTTGATTTATTGTAGACACAAGGTCTTGCCAAGTTGCCCGGGTGGGTCTTGAACCTGTGGACTCAGGCAATCCATTCGCCTTGGCCTCCCAAAGTGCTGGGATTACAGGCTGAGCCACCGAGCCCGGTCTCATTTTTTTCAAAGTTGTTTTTTTAATTTTTAAGTCAGGGTCTTGCTCTGTTGCCCAGGCTGGAGTACAGTGCCATGATCACAGCTCACCGCAGCCTCCCACTCCTGGACTCAAGTGATCCTCCTGTGTCAGCTTCCTGAGTACCTGGGACTACAGGTGCACACCACCACGCCCAGCTAATTTTTTAATTTTTTGCAGAGACGAGGTCTTCCTATGTTGCCTACACTGACCCTGAATTTCTGGGCTAACGCCCCCACCTCCTAAAGTACTGGGATTACAAGTAGGAGCCACCATGCCCAAACTTCAAATAAGTATTTTGAGAAACACACACGTTTTTATTGCAATGTACAATCCTCCCCCAGTATGCACGGAGGATCGGTTTTAGGACCCAAGTCCGAAGTAGGCCATACAGAGCCCATGTGTGCAAAAAGTTGGCCCTCCATGCACACCAGTTTCACATCCTGTGAATACATCCAATCAAGCCGGGCTCAGTGGCTCAGCCTGTCATCCCACGTCTTGGGAGGCTGAGGTGAGTGGATTGCCTGAGCCCAGGGTTGGAGACCCGCCTGGGAAACTTGGGGAGACCTCATCTCTACAATAAATCAAAAATGAGCTGGGCGTGGTAGCGCGTGCCTGTAATTCCAGCTACTCGGAAGGCGGAGGCGGAAGGACCGCCAGAGCCCAGAAGGTCAAGGCTGCGGTGGCCGGGAGCGGCCATGGCACTCCCGTCTGGGCAACGGAGTGAGACTCCGACTCAAAAAAAAATTCATCCAATCAATCTGTGTTTGGTTGAAAAATACCCACACACCAGTGGACCTACACAGTTCAAGCCGAAGTTGTTCAAGAGCTAACTACAGTTGGGTTTGTCTACCTTTGCCTTTACGGTCAGTGCTTTCTGGATCTCAGGGAATCTGTAGTTGACACGTCTATTCTCGGGTGTACCCCTTTGCCAAGTGACTTCACCAGGTAGGGTCTGTTTTCCCAACCCCCGAATCTGAGTCAACTCCATGACCTGATCCAAGCAACAGACATAAGCGACGTCATGCGATTTCTGAGTGTCGGCCTCAAGGAGCCTGCAGATTCCACTTGGTTCTCTTGGTACTCCAAGGTCACCATGCTGTGGAGCGGCCCACGTGATGGAAGGCCACAGGGAGGAGAAAGAGGCCTCGGTGGGCCAGTGGGCACAGCCAACCTCCGGCAGAAGACAGCCCCGCGAGTAAGACCAGGTGAGACCAGTAGGGGAGCCAGCCAGCCAACCCACATAACAGTGGAAACAGTATATAGTGGCAGTTTTAAAGCACCGAATTTTAGGTTGGTCTGTAATGCAGCAAAGGCTACCTGAAATCACAGCCTTTCCAATTCCAAAGCCATAAAGACAGTCCCTATAATTCCTAAAAACATTAGCGTGTTCTATTTTTAGGTCTTCGATCCATCTGGATTTTGTTTTTGTACATGCAATAAATCAGGCCTCTCATTCTATTTTTCCATACAGTAAGCCAATCATCCCGGTATCTTTTTTTTTTAACAGTCTGTCTCTTTCACATGGGTTGATAACGCTACCTATGTCATACTCAAGATTCCACACACGTTTGGCCTGTTTCTGGGCTCTACCCCCTTTCAAAGGACTCACTGTCACATGTGAGAAATATAATTATATGTACATTACATATAATTACATATGCACCTTAAAATTTTTCCAGTAACCATATTAAAAAGAAACAGGTGCAATTAATTTTAATATGCTGTACCTTAATATATCCAAAATGTTGTATTTTCAATATATGATCATTATTTTATGTTTTCTTTTTTTTTTTGAGTTGGAGTCTCATTCTGTCACCCAGACTAGAGTGTAGTGGCCGCTCCTGACCACGGCAGCCTCAACCTGCTGGGGTCCAGTGATCCTTCTGCTTCAGCCTTCCAAGTAGCCGGAACTACAGGCGCGCGCTACCACGCCTGGCTCATTTTTTGATTTATTGTAGAGATGAGGTCTCGCCAAGTTGCCCAGGCGGGTCTCGAACCTGCGGGCTCAGACAATCTACTCACCTCAGCCTCCCAAGGCTTTATTTGCTTTCTAAAGACAGGGTCTTTCTATGTTACCCAGGCTAGAGTACAGGGACAACTCATAAGCTCGATCACAGTGCACCACAGCCTTGGACTCTACCTCAAGTGATCCTCCCACCTCGCCTCCTGAGTAGCCAGGATCATAGCAATGTGCCACTGTGCCCAGCTGGATCATTATTTTAAAATCATTAATGATATGCTTTACATTCTTTTTTATTCTTGCTATTCTTAGTATTCAAAATCTGGTGTATAGCTTACATTTCTAGCACCTCTCAATTCCTACTAGCCACATTTCACGTGCTCAGTAGCCACTAGCAACCAGTGTATTGGATGGAGTGAGGACAAACACATCATTTTACATGACCTCTGTTTCTTTTTTTGTTTTTTTCTTGAGTTGGAGTCTCACTCGGTCGCCCAGACTGGAGTGCAGTGGCTGCTCCCGGCCACTGCAGCCTCGACCTGCTGGGCTCTGGCGATCCTTCTGCCTCAGCCTTCCAAGTAGCTGGAACTACAGGCGCACGCTACCACACCCAGCTAATTTTTTTATTCATTGTAGAGATGAGGTCTCACCAAGCTGCCCAGGTGGGTCTCGAACCCACGGGCTCAGGCAATCCACTCACTTCAGCCTCCCAAGGCGCGGGATTACAGGCGACTACAGTTTCATAATGAGCCTTGCTATTTCATAAAGTCTTCCTCCCTTCTTGTTCTCCAAAGATAATTCCTAATTTTTTTACCATATCACATGAATTAGAATCAGCCTGTCAGTTCCAGGAAAAATTCTATTAGGGTTTTTATTGGAACTGTACTAAATCTGTGGACTAAGGAGTCAATATCTTTATGAGTCTTATCATCTACAAACATGGCATCTCTCTCCATGAAAGTCTTTTTCTATGTCCTACAACTTTTGCATAAAAATCATATACAACTTTTATTATACCAATTATTTATATATTCTTGATGGATTTTGCTGCTGTGGTAAATAGAGTTTCCAAAATTAAATCAGTAGGTAATGTCTAAAAAAAAAAGCCAAATGGACTTACATAAGAGTCATACTGTACAGACAAAATAAGAATCAGTGTGAAACAACCTCCCATCACCATTAGAACTGTGACTTCTGAAGCCAAAGGCTTTGCCCTGAGGTGATTTATAGCTGAAAGGCCTGTGAACAGCTAAAAGAAGACTCTAGGTCAATGGTGAACTCACTTTAGGAAACAAGTTCTTTTAAGGATGTTGCTATCTGCAAACTACTGCATGCTGCTAATGTGAACAGGTGCTTTGGGCGTGTTAAGAGCATTCCAGGCCAGCCTGTAATCCCAGCACTTTGGGAGGCCAAGGCGAGTGGACTGCCTGAGCTCATGGGTTCGAGATCAGCCTGGGCAACTTGGCGAGACCTCATCTCTACAATAAATCAAAAATCAACCAGGTGTGGTTAGCGCATGCCTGTAGTTCTGGCTACTTAGAAGGCTGACCAGAGCCCAGCAAGTCGACGCTAGGGTGGTTGTGAGCGTGCCACTGCACTCCAGCCCAGGCAACGGAGTGAGACTCCAACTTCAAAAAAAAAGAAGCCGGGCTCGGTGGCTCAGCCTGTAATCCCTCCTTGGGGAGGCTGAGGTGAGTGGATTGCCTGAGCTCGCAGGTTCGAGACCCGCCTGGGCAGCGAGAACTCATCTCTACAATAAATCAAAAAATCAGCCGGGCGTGGTAGCGCGTGCCTGTAATTCCGGCTACTGGGAAGGCTGAGGCGGAAGGATCGCCGGAGCCCAGCAGGTCGAGGCTGCAGTGGCTGCTCCTGGCCACTGCACTCCAGTCTGGGTGACAGAGTGAGACTCCAACTCAAAAAAAAAAAAAAAAAAAAAAAAAAAAAAAAATATATAAAATATATATATATATATATATATATATATCATTCCACAGCTGATCCTCCATTGTCTCTGGCCTGCTCCCGTTAGCACACAAGCTATTGCTACAAAATGGGTACAGAAAAGGAGATCCCATTTTTAACCATGTCATTCCACCTCTCTGAGCCTCCTCGGTCTGTGCAATGGAGGACACTAACACCTGCCTGTGGGATTCCCAAGAGGATCATTTGCATGCCACCTACACTCCTGTGGACAGGCAGTACTGCATACCAATGAACCATCGGTGACTGCCAGCTCACATGGACATTTGTGAGAATTAGGAAGAGGCACCCCATGCTCACAGTGCACGCAGTCCTGTGCAAGAGGCACACAGCCCTGGGTAAACAGCTCACAGGCTGGATTGGGCCCCCGTGTGCCACGCCTGTTGGCAGAGCAACAAATAACCTGCAAGCCAGACACACAACGGCTCTGTTGTTAGTGTCTGCCATTTTTCTTTAAACGTGTACTGTCTTTTTTTAAAAACTGACTTCAGAAAGAAGTCTTATTACTACTTTAAATAGAAAACAGTATCACGTCCCATAAGAAGAAGATAATCTTAAAGCAAAAATTATGAAGACACTATTATTTAAAACCTTGCTAGACTGCATTTTCTGCTAAAAGTTCTAAGCTTGAGCCTGAGGCCTTCTCTTGTCATTAGGAAGAGAAATTAGCAACTACTAAAGAGCACCGAGCATATTTACCCTTGATGCAACTGAATGACATCTGAATGAAAAACCGAATTACTTTCTCGCTACATAACAATGTTTCGTAATGCCTCCTTGAGAAAACACCATGAGAAACTGCATGATGAATTCCATTCCTTAGGACTAATGATAAAAAGCCACCATCTAAAAGTACCTGTGTTCCAGGCACTGCAATCACGTACATACACCCTCATCCTATTTTAATGTTCACAATAATTCTAAGTAAATAGGTATCATAATATGAGCCCCATGCTGCAGTTGAAGAAACTGAGGTTCAGTTGGCTGACACAAGGTTACACAGGTGTCAGAATTCATTTTAACACTTGTGTCTTTGACCACTGCACTCATAATGTGGAATGAATATGCCTGGAAAGGATGTATTTCACAAGCTTCAGATGAACAGGAACTATATTTCCCCAGATGGAAAAGGCTACACGACAGCCACACAGGGCCCATGTGGAATTCCCTCAGTCCAGCCAGGGCGGTTTTGGCTGCAGGCCCTCTGGGATCTGCCTGAAAGAGGCCCCTGGGTGTCTTGCAAGTCTTAGAAAGACAAAACCAGTCTGAAGACCCGCAGCTTATCACCGCAGCTTATCACCCCTCCGTGGGCCCCAGGGAGACCTCTGCAACAATTCAGGCATTCGAATTGTTGAATTCAATTACGACTGGAGCCCAGATCATATTTTATGAGTCCCCACCACCACAACTAGATAATGCCATTTGCTGGGGCAGTCACAAGAAAACAAAATTCTTCTTGATTTCTGACACGGCTGGTTCCGCCTGGCAGATTGTAAAAGTAAAAATGCTTTGGACAAAAAGCACATGAGAAGCAGGACGTGATACAGTCAGACTAAAGCTGAGAAGAGACCATCCTTCTGCTCCTCAGAGAAGACGCTGGCGGAACACCAATACCTCCACCCCCAAGATGGAGGCAGAAGGACGAGCTTCCACGGAGGAACTAACAACCTAGCTGGTAGGTCGGAACCAGAGGGAGAAGGGAACAGCAGACAAAGAGGGGCAACGGCCAGAATAGCATAGAACAGCAAGGGAAAGAAAGGCCACGGTAAAACACGCAGGTCACATGCACGAGTTGTGTAGCAAGCACTGCTGCTGAGTGAACAGGGCTTGCTGTTATCTAGCCCCAAGTCACCTGCTTTATCTTGGACATCAGTCCTCTTGGTCGCTTATGACTAACCCCTCTGTTAGGGGTATGGATTCAAAGAGCCCTGTCCTTTTATTCATGTCGTCGCATGAAAAAGAAAAAAGAAGCCGGGCTCGGTGGCTCAGCCTGTAATCCCAGCACTTTGGGAGGCTGAGGTGAGTGGATTGCCTGAGTCCGCAAGTTCGAGACCCGCCTGGGCAGCGAGATCTCATCTCTACAATAAATTCAAAAATCAGCCGGGCGTGGTAGTGCGTGCCTGTAATTCCGGCTACTCGGAAGGCTGAGGCGGGAGGATCGCCGGAGCCCAGCAGGTCGAGGCTGCGGCGGCCGGGAGCGGCCACTGCCCTCCAGTCTGGGTGACAGAGTGAGACTCCCACTCAAAAAAAAAAGAAAAAAGAAAAAAAGACCTCTGCCTAGCACTGTTCTCAATCTTTCTGTCCTAGTGTTAACAATATGTAATAATCTCCTACAATCTGGTACTTAATGCAAGAGTTGAACTCTGATATAAGGGCAAATGCTAAAAAGTAATTTAATACCCTGTCAAGTTTGTGTGTAAGAATTAGCTTGCTACGTTTAAATAACATGCAAAGAAAATGGACTCTTCCTTATAAAACTGGAAAGATAAAGTGAATCTTCTTATAAAACTTCTTTAAAACTCCATCCCTGCCTGAGCTCAAATGATGGGAAAATATACAGAAAATCCAGGGGTGTTACTGGAGATATCAAATGCCCCTGAGTGGAAGCTATCTGAGGTTACTCGATGAACAGGAGAGTCACAGGAGGCCTCAAACTGGTAACCGGCACTTCAGGAGGCAGTGTGCACACTTGTGGTTTTGTGGTCTTCAACCGTCCTGCCAGCCCGGATAAGTCTGAGTGGTCAGGAACCATCTGGTGACAGTGTGCAGCCCAGCTCAGCAGAATTCAGCATCGGGTAGTCTGTGCCTCCCAGAGACATACTCTCTGCCCCATCTCACGGCTGTGGTTGCTACCGCCTCTCTAGGGCCCTGATCAGGCACGTTTTCCAACTGATAACCAGCATTCTCCTGTTGGTCTAATATGTGATTCAGAAGGAAAAGGCAAGACAGGAAAACTTTCTACTCTTCTATTTTAACACCAGTGGAAGCAATTTTGTGATGCACAGTATGCTTTTACAGCCACTGTGTCCTTCTGGCCTATGACATTTACGGATCCTGTCAGTATTTTTCTCAAAGCTCCTCATTAAAGCTCCCAGTCCTGTGCCTGGCTCACTGTGGGCCTGCAAGTAGCTGCTCACCCACTTAAACAAAATGATAGTGGGGTGCTCGGAGGAATTTCAAGCTCCCAGGGAGAGATCAACTCTCACATGGGCTGGAAATCCACTGCCCGCATCTAGGGTAAGTGACAGGCTCCCCCAGGCCAAAGCCAAGCAGGCCCACAGGTAAAAAGCTCCAGCCAAACAGGATGCTCAGAGCCAGATAACAGCTGGAATGTGCAGGGTTAGAGAAGGAAGCCAGAGCCGGGCTGGGTGGCTCAGCCTGTAATCCCGCACTTTTGGGAGGCTGAGGTGAGTGGATTGCCTGAGCCCGCGGGTTCGAGACCCGCCTGGGCAGCGAGACCTCATCTCTACAATAAATCAAAAAATCAGCCGGGCGCGCCTGTGGTTCCAGCTACTCGGAAGGCTGAGGCGGAAGGATCGCCGGAGCCCAGCAGGTCGAGGCTGCGGTGGCCGGGAGCGGCCACTGCCCACTCCAGTCTGGGCGACAGAGTGAGACTCCAACTCAAAAAAAAAAAAAGAAAAGGAAGTTAGAAGGCGGCCGGGCCAGAGGCAGGGTAGGACCACAAAAGGAATAGGAAAGTGTGGAGAAGGACAATTGCCCCTCTGAATGCCACCCCATCCATCACCTTGCCCTTGGAGTCACAAGTGGAAGCACAATGCATCTCCCTGCCAATATCTCTTTTGCCAATATCTTCTTAGTGTCCCTCAGCTGGAGAATCAACCTTAGAACAAATCAGGTCTGAATTCTTCTAGACAGAATGCCTTCCAGGTCTGGCGCCTGCCATTAGGTGGTCACATTCCTCTGCCCCTCTGTGGGAAGATGAAGTTATTAGACACCAGATTAACACTGGCAACTGACACACAGGGAGAACTCCAACACAGCAGAGCCTCAGAAACACTAACCAGCATTCAGACACATCAATAGAAAGGCCCAGCAGCTACCGGCATGAGGGCAACACAGACCAACAGCCCCGAGGAGGCATGATCTTCCGGCCCTCCCAGTCATGCTACCAGGCAAGATTATTTCGGGTGACGAGCCAGGGTTGGGGGGAGTTCATCCGAGGTCCAAGCTGGGAACACAAGTCTACATGACTTCAGAGCCCCAACTGCTTTCTGGCTACCAGCGCTAGTCAGCAGAGGACTCTGCCTGTGGGCCTTGGTCTCCCGGCTCTCACTTACACCTGCCCACCTAAAGTGTAGCAAAGTCATCTTCCCAGCACTGAGCACTGCGCAGGAGTCTAGAGTCTTCTGAGACTTCTCCTTGGCTCCATCCCAGATGAACTCTCAACTTCTCTGCTTGATACCGAAGACCTCTAAGGTCTGGTCTCTGTCCACCTCTGCGGCGTCCTCAGTCTTTGCCGCCTCCAAAGCTCCACCACGACAGGGTCTCCCTCTTCCCGCCCACTGGGTCCTGGAAACTTCGAGTCCCCTTTCAAGGCCCTCTCCTAGCCCGTGGGCGGCTGAGACCCTCCTCCCCAGAGAATGGTCAAGGCCGGGAGTGCCCAAGCCCTGGCAGCAAACAACCGGCCTACTACTCAACCAGTTAAAGACAGGCTCCTGAGTGAGAGGGCGCCCTGGGGCCCGGGCCCCACACCCCTGGGCTGTCTGAACACCATGCCTCATGCGAGGCTGATCTCCAAACGCTAGTATCCGCTCTCTACTCTAGGGCTGGCAGGGAAGACGCATTATTTAATAACAACAGAAGCCTCTCTCCATGAAATCCACAAACCAAAGTCTCAGCTCTCGTGTAACCTCCTGTCCCTCCTGTTCCTCATTCTTCGTTCCCCGAAAGCCTTAAATAGCCGGGCGTGGTAGCGCACGCCTGTAGTTCCAGTTCCTTGGAAGGCTGAGTCGGAAGGATCACCAGAGCCCAGCGGGTCCAGGCTGCGGTGGCCGGGAGCGGCCACTGCACTCCACTCTGGGCGACAGAGTGAGACTCCAACTCAAAAATGAAATAAAATAAAATAAATCCTCATTGAAGGCGTGGCACTTGCTCCCTGGGCCCCGTGCGGGCCCCAAGCGCCCAAGTCCCCCGCACCTCCAGGGGCGGCTCGCGCGGCACGGGGCAGTCCATCTCCAGCGAAAACACGGAGTCCAGAACATCGCTTGAGGCTTAAGAGTCTCCCCGAAGTCATCTTCACCCAGGGGAGGCCAAGAGATCCCACACCGCGGAAGACAGGCAGGGATTCCCCCTCCGCACCTTCGCCACCCCCGGAAACCAAAACACTCCGCCGCGAGGCGTGGACCCCACCCGCAGCTTCCCAGCCGGGCAGGCAGCCAGGAAGCCAAGGGGGCCGCCCTGCACGTGAGTCGCGGCCCCGCCCACTGCCCCAGAGTCCGAGCGCCCCGGACCCGGGACGCGGGACCCGGGACCCCCACCCGCCAGTCGTAAACCGCGGGGGTCCAAGGGCGTATTCTCTGCGCTACCCGGCTTTCCTCTGGACACGAGGGCCAGGGCGGGCAGAGTGCGCCGGGCGAGGACGGGACCGGGAAGAGCGGCCGGGCCGCCCATCCAGCCAGGGGCCGGGGACGCCAGGGCCCGCACCCCGGCGCCAGCGGCCAGAGAGCCCCTCCCCCTCCCCCGTCCGGGGCCGCGCCCGGCCTCCGGGCCCCGAGGCGCCGCCGACCCGAGCAGGGGAGGCGCGGGAGGACGCAGGCGGCAGGACGCTTACTTGAAAGGCTACATCGTCTCATTCCCAGCCCGTCTCGGGGCGGCAGCGGCCCCCTCCGGGTCTCCGGCTCGGACCTCGGCGCCAACACCCCTGCGCCGCGGCCAGGCGCTGCAGCCCACCCCTCGCTCCGCCGTTGGGCGGAGCCGCGGCCCAGAGTCCCCGGCTGGCCCAATGAGCAGCCGCCCTCGTCCGAGGCGACGTGCGCGCAGAGCAATCGTGGAGTCCGGTCCAGCCGGGGCGGGGCGCAGGCGGCTCGGCGCGCTTCCTACCCCAGCGAGCCCCGCCCAGAGCCGGCGATTGCGCGTGCCCGAGGCGGGAGGGGGCGGGGCTGGGAAGCGGCCCGACACGAGGGGCGGGGTCCGAGCTCGGTGGCCAAAAAGGCGGCCGGCTGGACTGCGGAGGGGGAGCAGGGTCCCAGCGGGGAGCCGTCCGGCCCCGCGGGCCGCCCTCCACCGCGCGCTTTGGAGCGGAGGTGCCCAGCACGAGGCACATCACGTCCTGCCGCCGACGGGGTCTGGGAGCCCGTGTCCCTGGGTTCTAGTCCCTGCACTTACGTTTACTCCACGTGGGCTGAGCCCCCTTTTGACCTGGGCCTCAGTTTCCCCGTCTGTCCCATAGGCAGGATTGCATGTCCCAAGCGCTCACATTCCAGAACTAGACAGCAACGGGGTGAAAGGGAGGGGGCGAGGGGAGACCCACACGTGACCTCGTTGCGCGGGGCCCCGCCCACCCCTGATCCGGGGGTGGAAGCACCGGCGAGCACGGGCGGGGTAGGCGGGTCCTCGGAAACCCGACCTGGCCGCCCTTGGCAGCGGCTCAGGCGGAGCGCGCGGCTGGGCGACCTGCCAGCCCCGGGCCGGCGCCGGCGGAGCATGGGGCCCGCGCCTGCGGCGTCGCGGGGAGCCGCCGTGGAGGCCGGGGCCGTGCGGAGACGCGGCGTGTGACTCGGAGCGCGTCGGGGAGGATGGACGCCGACGACAGCTAACGGGGCTGCCCTCCGCGCGCGGTCTGCCGAGCGCACGTCGCGGGTGCGGGCGGGCGCCGGCGGCGGCACCGCCGAGCGGGTCGCGGGCCATGCGGAGCGCTCGGGCCGCCCGGGCCGGGGCCGCCGTCCGGGCCGGCCGCGCCCTGCCGCTCTGAGGGCGCGCGGCCGGGAGGGCGCGCGGCCGGGACGCCCCGCGGCGCTTCGCCATGGCGAGGGAGGAGTGCAAGGCGCTGCTGGACGGGCTCAACAAGACGACCGCGTGCTTCCACCACCTGGTGCTGACGGTGGGCGGCTCGGCCGACTCGCAGGACCTGCGGGAGGAGCTGCAGAAGACGCGCCAGAAGGCGCAGGCGCTGGCGGCGGCCGCCGGCGCCCGCCTGACGGGCGCGCTGCGCGACCGCGGCCTGGGCGCCGAGGAGCGCGCGGAGTTCGAGCGCCTCTGGGTGGCCTTCTCCGGCTGCCTGGACCTGCTGGAGGCCGACATGCGGCGCGCGCTGGAGCTGGGCGCCGCGTTCCCGCTGCACGCGCCGCGACGGCCGCTGGTGCGCACGGGCGTGGCGGGCGGCTCGGCCGGCGTGGCGGCGCGCGCGCTGAGCACCCGCAGCCTGCGGCACGAGGCGGAGGCGGACTTCGACGCGGCGGACCTGCGCGCGCTGGAGCGCGAGCTGCTGCAGGTGGGCGAGCTGATCGACGACATGGAGACGAGGGTCAACGTGCCCCGCTGGACCGTGCAGGCGCGGCAGCCGGCGGGCGCCGAGCTCCTGTCCGGCGCCGGCGCCGCCGCCTCCTCGGTCGGGGCCGCGTCCGTGGACGAGCCCCGGGGGGCCCTGCGACCCCAGCAGGGCGCTGGCCGCCACCGTCTTCAGCGCCGTGCTGCTGGCGGCCGTGGCCCTGGCCGTGTGCGTGGCGAAGCTGAGCTGACGGACCCCCGACGGCCGCCCTCCGCCGCGGCCCCCTGCCCGGAGACGCGCCTCGGGAAGGGCTCGGGTCCAGCCCGCGCGAGAGGGGCGGTTTCGCCCCCGGCGTGTGGACGTGTGGGCGCCCGCGCGTTTGCAGACGGCCCACGTCTGCCGGGCGGGACGTCGTTTCTCCTGCCGGCTCGGGAGGAGTTAACTCCGCGCGGCCGGCCGGGCATGACCGCGAATGGCCGCAGGAGCTTTAGCCCCTATTAATAGAAACCGTCGCTGTGACCCCAGATCCCTCCGAGTCCAGGAGTGAACACGCGCGCGGCTGGGGCGTCTTTGCCCGGAGTCCAAGTTCGGTGCTCCCCCGCCCCTCGCGGGCGTCTCCCTCTCTCCGCCTGGGACGGTTTGGAAAGCGGGGTGCGGTGGAATGAAGCTCGGAGGGGGTGCTGCTTTTGCTCTGTGCGGGTGGCTGCTCTGTCTCCTGGACAAGAACCGAACTGCCATCAGATGGGAGCAGTTTCTGCGACCTTAATCCTTTGGGGCCTCAATTCGGGAGCGTGTACAGACAGAGATTCATCAAGGGCTTTCTCGAAGGCACGCGATTGCGCTTCTTGGCAGAGTCGAGCTGTCAGTCACCCCAAGCCGCTAGAAGAGATTTGGGGCCAGGACAGTCCACGGCCGTTCAGGGTCTGACTCTGTTTAGGAAACCAAAGGAGGCCGGTTGAACCCGCTCTCGCGGGATCGGATCCACCGCACACGCCGGCCTGCCCCAGAGGGCTTTCCCCGGCCGTTCCGAGGTGGGGACCAGGGGGCGGGGGCTTTGTGAGGGGGTCGCTTGCTGTTGAAACAGGCACGGCCTCCTCCTCTGGGGCTTATGTTTGTTCCAGAACTAGACCAGAGTGTTTGATCCTCCTCTGCGGGAGGGCTGGGGAATCCTCTTTGGAGCACGTAATCCTGTCTATCCCCCGGAATTTGCTCGCTGACCAGTAGGAGAGCTGGTTTTGCAGGGAGCCGCACAGCTCCCTGACCCCGCGCGGACGACCCCCTGCCTCCCCCGCCTCCCCCCGCCCCCGCGCGCGCAGGGTCATGGGGCATTACTGGCCCGCGGAGGTTTAGAGCCAATCAGCTCTGAGGCTGCGTTAGAATGTGACAGCTTTAACTTGGAATTTAAGGAGCTTTTTAAGAAGCTTTTAAAAAGTCATAATCCTCCAAGAAAAATGACCTAGTCACATCACGTACTATCAAAGCAGGTTTGTTGTTGTTTTCTTTTAAGCTGGGGTTTGGTTTGGTTTGGTTTTTTGAGTTGGAGTCTCACTCTGTCGCCCAGACTGGAGGGCAGTGGCCTCTCCCGGCCACCGCAGCCTCGACCTGCTGGGCTCCGGCGATCCTTCTGCCTCCGCCTTCCAAGTAGCTGGAACTACAGGCGCGCGCTACCACGCCCCGCTAATTTGTTTTTGATCTATTGTAGAGATGAGGTCTCGCTGCCCAGGCGGGTCTCGAACCCGCAGGCTCAGGCAATCCACTCACCTCGGCCTCCCAAAGGCGCGAGATTACAGGCTGAGCCACTGAGCCCAGTTTAAGCTGGGTTTTTAATAAAGAACACTGAGCCACAAAGTCATACCTGCCAATGAGTCAAACATACACACTCACTTATACATCTGCATCTATTTTTAAAATTGATATTCTTTTTTTTGAGTTGGAGTCTCACTCTGTCGCCCAGACTGGAGGGCAGTGGAACACTCCCAGCCACTGCAGCCTCGACCTGCTGGGCTCCGGCGATCCTTCCGCCTCAGCCTTCCAAGGAGCTGGAACTACAGGCACGCGCTACCACACCCGGCTGATTTTTGTTTTATTATAGAGATGAGGTCTCGCCAAGTTGCCCAGGCGGGTCTCGAACCCGCCGTCTCCCAAAGTGCTGGGATTACAGGCTGAGCCACCGAGCCCAGCCTAAAATTGATATTTTTTCCCCGTGTTTCACTTCAAAATAAAATCCGTACTCTCATGTAGCATAAACTACTGGAACTACAGAGGTAGATGACAAAATGTAAGTGGCCCCAATTCTTTTGATTAATAAATAAGGAAACGTTTGGCTTGGGGTCCCAGGATGGGATTTGCCAGAGCAGAGCTGCCAGCCCCTGCCTGTGTCCCAGACAGAGCCCTGTCCCATTCTTAGGGAAGTAAGGCTGAGATCACAGGTGCATTTGACTTTCTAAAGGTAACTTGGAGTAAAACCCAGAGACTTGGTTCTGGCTGAAAACCGACAAGGTTTTTTGTTTGTTTGTTTTGGGCCCCTCCCCTCCAAAAGTGAGCAAAGGGAACGCGAGAAGGGAAGGGGCAGTTTTTCACAAGGGCTGCTTGGAAGGCGGAAGGGCAGACAGAGGCAAATAGCCACAGGGGATGTTGTCTAGACCCCAGTCCTTAGGGTCACTTCCCACCCTCCCGGATTCTTCCTCCAGAGGAGCAGGAAATTCCAGTAGCTCAGACAAGTAAAACGTGGAACCTGTTTTTGTGTATCTGATCGTGCTTTTGAAAGACCCACAAAGTCTTAAGCCGATTAAACATTTTATGACAATTCCTAGTAAAAGTAACTCCTGCCTCACTCAGTCTTGGTGAATCTGAATTCTTCAGATTCTTTTGCACCTGCTTGCTCAGGGTGCCTTTGGAGATAACATAGAAAGCTTTTAAATTCCTCCCTTCACACACAAAATAACATGGAGTCTCTGTTACCTTCCCCAAAATCTCCTCTCTCTCTTGGGCAAGAAAGAGAAGGCTGGGATATTTTCCAACCCCGCGTTGGAAAATATCCCTAAAAACCAAGGCCTCAAGGTATTCTGCTGTTTCTGAGACTGTAACTCTGTTCTTATCAAGGTGTTTTAATCCATGAATTTAAAAAAATTGTTCTGCAGAACCTATTAGAGAAAGTCCATCAGATGTTGTATAATCCACTGAGAGCAAAGTGACAAGTTTTTTGGTTGTCACTCCTTCCACCCGCTTAGCACATCTTTGGATAATTAATTATATGTGAATCAGATGTGTACCTGATTCTGAGGATCCTTGGCTCACTGAAATCATTATAAAATGTTGCAAAAAAATCTGAATTACAATAAACATAGTCATCCTGTGGACTATTAACCTAAATAAGTCTTTGAGTTTGAAAAATTTAAGCATTAGGAATATTTGGAGTTATAACATTGCCTAATAGAACTTCTGCTATATGACACAAGCAAAATCACTTTCTGCCTTGTGCAGTAAGCTACTCTCTAACTAGTATCTCTGCATTTTAGACACAATTAAGGGACTCGCTTTCTGATAGAGGCCTGATTCAGTGTAGATTTTGATACCTAAGTCATTAATTTTCTATAAGCATTTGGTATGTTATAATATAGGGGGAAAGTTCAAAATGTGTTAGCAGACACTGAAAACACAAGAACTTGGAATGTCAAGGCATTTAATGGGAATTTTGTTTTCAGAAGAATGAGTTCCTGAGCTATCACTATTAGTATAATAATAACATTTGTAGGAGGAAAAAAAATGCCTGGCAAATTCTTTTTTATGTGTTCTAAGAATGTACACTTTTAAATCCCATAAGGGAAAAATGTTTTTGGTAAATAAAGTCAGAGCATAAACTTCATGATCTACCTAAGGTTTACAGTAAGCTGCATAAAAGATGTGTGAGGCTGAATGACTAAAATGTAGTTTTGGCTTAAGGGAGTTCTGGTTTGCGTGAGGACTCTGATAACGCTGCGTTTTCCTTTTTAATGTGCATGTTGGTACGTTTTTAGCTACTACGTTCCTTTTCAGAATCTTTTGTTCTGTTCTGGAATGAATGCTTTTCAAGGGCGCAAGCCCCAAAGTGTGAGCCTGTGTGTCAGTCTGAGAAATAAAATGCCGTAGGATTGGTCTCTGTGTTTCTCTGGGGTGTGCCTCTTCCCGCAGGGCCCGGCCAGCTGCCATGGGCAGGGGATGCTGCCCCTCTCTCTGAGTACCTCAACAAGTCGCTGACCTCACTGTGCCTCACCTGTGAAACGGGGTCCTGACTGATTAACTCAAAGGCCCCTTCTAGAGCTTAAAACGTTTAACAGGATGCAGTTAAGCCAGAAAGGGTTACGTTGTTGGTTGGTTTTGTTTTTGTCTTTTTCGGTGGTGGTGGTGATTGTAGTGTATATTGGAATGGAATCATACAGTTTGGTGGTTATTGTCTAATATTAGTTAAAAAATTAAAAATTATTTAAAATTTCATGTTAATTTTCAAAATCAGGGCTAACTAAGCTTACTGTGATTTTAGTGCACACCAGGACTAGTGGATGGACTTATAAGCAAATGTGTGTAAATGCCGTTTGTTTACAGTATTTAAATTAGATTAGGAATTTAAATTCAGGCTCTAAGTTTGAGTCTAAGAAAGCTCACTGCTTATTAGGACAGTCTGTTTTGCCCGACCATCAGGCCACATGAATGGACTCTGGGAAACTGCAGATACAAAACCCTGTTGTTCGTCTTGGAGATGGGGAGAATCATATTCTGCAAGTGACTCGGTGGCCTCGGAGCTGCATGAGCTGCCTCCTGCCAGGAAACAGGAGTGTAGCTGAGTTGTTTTTGTGTGTGGCATCGTGTCTAAGGTAGAATTCAAGGCTTCCTGCCTACTCTTTGAATGATGTCTCAAACTAGAGAGTCTATTAATAAATTCAATAATTAAAGATAATATACAATAATTAAAGATACTGGCTTAGTGAGAAAAGGCACCTTCAAATGATTCAGCTATCAACTTGTGATTTTTAAGAAATATTCTTAATTTTCTTCACACATTTGAATGGAAGTGAACGTCCTGATCAACATATTTATCCTTCACAGATATCGTTGTATAAGGATGTTCAGAAATACTCCAGGATTATGAAAGTCTCCAAGTGCTTTTCCACAATGGGATTACACTTGGCTTTTAATACAGAATGGAATCCAAGAAGAATAGGTGTCCACCTGAAAGCTCTTTGGTTGTGGTCCACACACATCAAAGTCATATTTCAAACATTGTTTCTTCTGGCTCTCAGGAACTGACCAAAGGTAGTGCTGTAGCTCTGAGTCCATGAGGACGAGATGAATTATCCAGAAAAGTGTTTTCCTCCTTTTTTGTTTTCCATCTCATTCTCTGGAGGATTCTGGATGTTTTCATTGTGGTACTATGTGATCTTGGGCAACCTTATTCTTAAGTGTTTGAGAGTTTTAAAACCTTAAGGCTTCTATGACCAATGTAAATAAGCCAAATGAGAGCTCCTGTTGTCAAATGATTTTAAAGAGTCCTTTTAATATGCTGGTGCCAGAAAGCAAAGTTGAGTGTCCTCTGCTTGTATGTATGTGTCAGGCATATGGAGAAGATCTACAAATAAATATAGAGAAATAAAAATATTTGTTAAGTGATGGGATTATGAATGGTATTTTTCAATGTTTTTCTTTAATGTTGTTATATTGTTTTTACAATAAAATTTTGAATGCTCTTATCATCTAGAAAATGTTATTCTGTCGTTTAAAATGTAAATTGTGAGCCGGGCTCGGTGGCTCAGCCTGTAATCCCGCGCTTTGGGAGGCCGAGGTGAGTGGATTGCCTGAGCCCGCGGGTTCGAGACCTGCCTGGGCAAGTTGGCGAGACCTCTTCTCTACAACAAATCAACAAATTAGCGGGGCCTGTAGTTCCAGCTACTTGGAAGGCTGAGGCAGAAGGATCACCAGAGCCCACCAGGTCGAGGCTGCGGTGGCCGCGAGCGGCCACTGCACTCCAGTCTGGGCGACAGTGAGACTCCAACTCAAAAAAAAGAAAGATGACAGTGAGCTGTGATGGAGCCACTGCTCTTCAGCTTGAGCAACACAGCAAGTGCCTGTCTCTAAAAGATAAATAAATAGAAATTTTAACAATCAGGATCTCAGGTATAAGGAGAAATTATTTCTATACTTTCTCCCATAAACCAAAGCAAAACGCTTTGGAATCTAACCCCAGAGAATCAGAAGCAAATTTTGAAAGGTACTTTCAAGACAGAATAGTTTGTTTGTTTGTTTGTTTTGAGTCAGTCTCACTCGTGCCCAGGCTGGAGTGCAGTGGCACAATCACAGCTACTGCAGCCTCAACCTGTTAGGCTCAGGTGATCCTTCTACTTCAGCCTCCCAAGTAGCTGAAGCTATAGGCGCACACCACCACAACCAGCTGATTTTTAAGTTTTATTGTAGGGACAAGGTCTCACTATATTGCCCACACTGGTCTCAAACTTCTGGGCTCAGGCAATCCTTTTGCCTCCACCTCTGAAGTACTGAGATTACAGGCGTGAACCACCAGACCAAGACAGAATCGTTTAGCACTGACCACTGACGATGGAGTGAGTTACACTTGGATTCAGACCAGATCTCACTGAAGAAGTTCCTTAATCTCTCTGACCTCAATTTTCTTAATCTTACAAAAGGAGTAATAATATACTTCTTAGGGATATTGAGGACATGCTTTTCCTGGACACAGGGCTCAGTAAATGTTAGCTGCCACTGCTGTTAGTAATTATACTACTTTAAAAGTCCTAAAAATTGGGTGGTTGGGCAAAAGAAATACTGTATATGAAAAAAATAACTTAGATAATATCTGCTAAATATCTATTTGAAGGTTATAGCTAGACATACTTGTCAAAATGACAGAAGGTAATCCCAGCACTTTGGGAGGCCAAGGTGAGAGGATTGCCTGAGCCCGTGGATTTGAGACCAGCCTGGACAACGTGGTGAGACTTCGTCTCTACAATAAATCAAAAAATTATCTGTGTATGATAGTGTGCGCCTGTGGTTCCGGCTTCTTGGAAGACTGAGACGGAAGGATCACCGGAACCCAGCAGGCGGACACTGGGGTGGCTGTGAGCATGCCACTGCGCTCCAGCCTGGGTGACAAAGTGAGACTCCAACTCAAAAAAGAAAAATGACAGAGAAGGTATATGTAATGGAAACAGCAATTTCTACTATACTCTCTGCTAACACAACACAGAACATTTCTGTGACCAGATGTGTGAGGTTCTTTCCCTACACACCAAGGAATTCTCCAGTAGACACCAACTGGGTGTCCTGTAATTCCATTCTGACACTATATACCTTGAGATACTCAGACACCGATTGAAAATATGACCTGTTGCCGGGCTTGGTGGCTCAGCCTGTCATCCCGTGCCAGGGGAGGCTGAGGCGAGTGGATGGCCTGAGCCCGCGGGTTCGAGACCCGCCTGGACAACTTGGCGAGACCTCATCTCTACAAGAAATCAAAAATCAGCCGGGCGTGGTAGCCTGCACCTGTGGTTCCAGCTCCTTGGAAGGCTGAGGTGGAAGGATCGCCGGAGCCCGGCAGGTTGAGGCTGCGGTGGCCGGGAGTGGCCATTGCCCTCCAGTCTGGGTGACAGAGTGAGACTCCAACTCAAAAAAAAAAAAAGTTTTAGAGCTTAGCCTCAAGGCCCCTCCCTTTCCTGGAGGCTGGTGGGTGGGGCTGAAATAGTAGAAAGGAAAGTTTTATTGGTGACATCAGTTTGCAACCCAGTGAGAACTAAACTGTGACTTTTTCCTTGCCCAAGTTCCTAAAAAAGAGGCCTGGGATGTCACACCATACAAACCATAAAGTCTCATCAGGTGGGTTTTTATTAACCCCATGTAATGTGGTTACTTTTCAACCTGACTGTGGTGTACCATCCCATAACAGATAAAGAAGGAAATCAAAAATATTGTATAACTCTGCAAAGCCATCTCTTGGGGAAACGTGCATCTGTGTAGAATCCTCTTCCTGGGGATTCCTGAGGGAGCCGGACATCTTACAAGACGCTTACCACCTCTTCTCTCTGAAACCCGCTCCTTAGAGCCTTTGTCTACATATCAAGGACCTTGGCTTCTTCAAACAGCCCCCACCCCCCTTATCTTAAGTCTCCTCTTATTACCTACAAGCCCCTGCTTGGAGACGTCTCACCTTCCCAGGGACAACCAATGTAAACCTCACATGTATTGATCTATGTTTTGCCTACAGCTTCTGTCTCCCTAAGAATGTATGAAGCCAAGCTGTAATTTAACCATTTGGGGCACATGTTCTCAGGACCTCTTGGGTCTGGGCCACGGGCCTAGGTCACTCACACTTGGCTCAGAATAAACCTCTTAAAATCTTTTACAGAGTTTGGCATTTTTGTCAACACCAATTAGCACTTAATGCATGGCCTCAGAGAAGACTTAGGGCCTTCCAAGAAATCACCTGAACTCAGAACTACGGTACGAACATGGGCCCTCTAAGAGCCCATTGACTTTGAGCTGCTTCTTGGACGGAACTGGTAAGTCCTCCTGAGCCTCAGATCTCCTGCTTGGTTGGTGGTTCTCTGGTTTATTCTGAGCTGTTATCTCCTAGGAAATTGTCTGTTTGGGATCCTAATTAACTTTTGATTCAGAGGTGCATTTCTTTTTTTCTTTTTTTGAGTTGGAGTCTCACTCTGTCACCCAGACTGGAGTGCAGTGGCCGCTCCCGGCCACTGCAGCCTTGACCTGCTGGGCTCCGGGGATCCTTCCACTTCAGCCTTCAAGTAGCCGGAACTACAGGTGTACACTACCATGCCCGGCTAATTTATTTTTTGATTTATTGTAGAGATGAGGTTTTGCCAAGTTGCCCAGGCTGGTCTCGAACCCTTGAGCTTAGGCAAACTTCTCACCCTGGCCTTCTAAAGTGCTGGGATTATAGACATGAGCCACTGCACTTGCCTAAGGAGGTGTATTTCTAAAGAGTCTTCTTCATTGTCTTTTCTCCCAAGATTAATCTCAATGGGCTCGTCTGTGTATTTGGTTAGAAAACAGAACTTCTCAGCTCTACTACACTGGACCCCAGACTACAGTTCAGTTCATTCTTTAAAGAAAAATAAATCCCCTAAGAATGAGAAAAGACACGAAGAATGACGCTCTTTGGGCATTTTCATTGGTTCTGTGGCATCTCTACTTACAAGTATTTATATAAACGGGAAAGTTCGAGGGCATGCCAATTTTCTAGGACTCTGGCTGTTTACATAATATGGTCTGTTCTTGTGCGCATTTTTAAACTGATGGGCAAATCACACCAAAAAAAATTCAGTGCTCAAAGGTCAACATGTATCTATAGAGTTTAAAATAGCATCTCCTAAGTTCTCTGTTTTTCCACTTTTCTTTTCTGCCTGCTTTAAATCTGATACTACTTTTCTATTGATATTGAGATAAAACTCACTGTTGGGCCGGGCTCTGTGGCTCAGCCTGTAATCCCAGCGCTTTTGGAGGCCGAGGTGAGTGGATTGCCTGAGCCCGCAGGTTCGAGACCTGCCTGGGCAACTTGGTGAGCCCTCATCTCTACAATAAATCAAAAATTAGCCGGGCGTGGTAGCGTGCGCCTGTAGTTCGGCTACTTGGAAGGCTGAGGCAGAAGGATCACCAGAGCCCAGCGGGTCGAGGCTGCGGTGGCCGGGAGCAGCCACTGCACTCCAGTCTGGGCGACAGAGTGAGACTCCAACTCAAAAAAAACTCCCAAAAAACAAAAAACTCCACTGTTGAATCCAACTGTGTGTGTGTGTGTGTGTGTGTATTTTATAAACTGACAAGTTTGTATTGCTACCTAGTGGTTAGAGGTCTGAAATAAAAGCCATAGGACTTTGTATGTGTGCCTGGAAGCTGCAATGAAGACAACCTAAGAACCTGTTTTGCTGGCAAAAGGGTAAGAATGTCTTATCGGTCAAGCTCCTGGCTTCTCTCTCTCTCTGCACTCTGGTAAGAGAACAGTAAAAATCACTCTTTTGTCTTAAACTTCTAATTAATGGGAAAAAGGGGATTGTGTAACTAATCTTGGGTTGTAGCAGCTCTAAGGTACATTTTTGGTAGGAATATTCATATTGTTTAACTCCTTTCCTCTCAGAAATAGCTTT
Source organism: Cephalopachus bancanus (assembly GCA_027257055.1). Lineage (NCBI taxonomy): Eukaryota > Metazoa > Chordata > Mammalia > Primates > Tarsiidae > Cephalopachus > Cephalopachus bancanus. Next base: position 4,013,122 of record JAPVLO010000110.1, on the reverse strand, counting down.
TTTTGTCATGTCTTTCTCTGTCATTCTGTCACAAAGAGGGGTACCAAAGTGTAGTCAGGTGGGGTGCAGCACAAAACTTGTGGGTTCTTTGACTCGACCCTAAAATGAATTTTAGATTGGCCAGCAAAGTTTTTAAACAAAGTTTATCAAAGAAGGAAGAGGGGATGATAGAGACATGCCAGAGCTTGGCAAGGGTGAGAAAAAAACAGGCTTTTTGCTTTTGACAAAAGGCCTGACACATTTTCACCATGGTTGATCAACTAAAGAGGGTGGTGTCCAGGAAACCACTGCTCTGGAGTGACTGGCGTCTCTCCACCTCTGATGGGAGCGATGGGAGAAGGGGTGGGCTTTTCCAGGACACACAGTGGGCTTTTCCAGGACACACATTCTGTGTTTGCAGGAGACCTGCCAGACCTCTTCAATTCACAAGTTCATGAGCTAAAAGGTGGTCTTATTATCATTTCTATGGCTTTGGCCAGTTAAGGAATGGTATTCAGCCTTCCACCTTTGACAGGAAACCTGAAAGATGTTTAGTGATTATTAGGCTAAACCATGAACTGAAAGGTTGGCTGGCCTATTCTTACATCTGAGGGGATTTTCTTTTGATTGGCTGAGAGGGTGAGGTAGGCTGTTGTTTCCATATTCCAGCCTGGCCTACTGTCAAAATGTAGTAAGAAACGCCGGGAGCACTGGCTCAAGCCTGTACTCCCAGCACTTTGGGAGGCTGAGGTGAGAGGTTTGCCTGAGCCCATGGGTTCGAGCACAGCCTGGGCAACTGGTGAGACCTCCTCTCTACAATAAACCAAAAAATTAGCTGGGCATGATAGTGCACGCCTGTAGTTCTGGCTACTTGGAAGGCTTAGATGGAAGGATAGCCTGAGCCCAGTAGGTTGACGCTGGAGTGGCCATTGAGCATACCACTGCACTCTAGCCTTGGGCGATGGAGTGAGACACCAACTCAAAAAGAAAAAAAAAAAGAAATGTATCTGAACGCTTCCTAAAACCTGCCTACAAGAAATGTATCTATCTATCTACGCCTACCCTGTACTAGCTACCCTGCCTCGACTCCCCTCTGAGAGATTTTGATCCATAATCATGTGGGGTGCAGAGGGGCGAAGTCATTGTTCTGTAACTTCTTCAAAGCTGGCAATGGGCATTGGCCTGCCAAGCAGAGAATGAAAATCTCTCTCTGTCTGATCAAAGCAATCAGATATGGCATCACTTGTAGGCACTGGCTGGAATCCTTGCATGACCATTGTGCAGTGTGAAATTGCTGGATTCTGGAAGAAATCAGTTTTAACCAGGCAGAGACATGGACCAAAAATCAACAGGATTATAACCATTACAATAGACCCAGTAAAAGGAATTTAAGCAAATCCCTCCTTGTGCAGCAAGTAGAGAAATTAAGTGAGGCTGGGTATACATATTGACAATTTTGTTGGTGGCTGATCACCTTTTGTACAAGGGCTACAAGACCTGTGGTTACTGGCATAATTTATGTTAGGTTAAAGATCTTGGTGAGACTTCCAAAATGTTAAGTTAAAATATATCCCAGTAGGGCCTCCAAAATGTTAGCTCAGGACTCATGGGTTGTGTGTACAATCCAGTGCTATGTCAAAGTTGCAAAGAATTACACAGAAGTTAGATTGGAAAATATAGTTTATTTAGGAAGTAAATGAGATAGAGATAGAGATAGACAGAGAGAGAGAGAGAGAGAGAGAAGATTCACCTCCTCAAGGTACGGGAGGAGGCCGAAGCTAGCAAACATGGACCATAGTTCAAGGAGTCACATGGCCAGACCACAGCTTAGCAAAGCAATGGCAAATGGAGAGAGAGAAAGAGAGAGAGAGGCAGAGGAGAGAGGGGACAGTGGAGGGGTAGGGGGAAAGGGGCGGAGAGAGAGAGGAGATTCACTTATCCAGGGTAGAAGAGAGGGACCAAAGCTTAGGAAACATGATGGTGGTCGTAGCTCAAAGAGCACATGGCTACACCAGAGTTTAGCAAAACAATGGCAAATGGAGTCAGAGAAAGAGAGAGATTCACCTCCCCGAGGTAGGGAAGGGGGCCAAAGTTTAGGAAAACATGGATGGCCTGGCATAGCTCAAAGGACACATGGCCAGACCATAGCTTCGCAAAGCAATGGCTGCTGCTCTTTGAAGTTGAATGCCTTTTAACCCTTCCCTTTGATGGGGGCAGATCATTAAGGTGATTGGGTGGTGGTCTGCTCCATGTCATCATGGAGGCCAGGTATACACAGGTACTGACCTCAGGTGATGGATGGCAGGCAGCTGGGTGGGTCAGTCACATGATTGCTGAATGGTGATAGGGTCTGTGTCATGAAGGTCATCAAGGGCGGATTAGGTCAACTTGGGTCTTACGGGTGGAGGCAAATACTTGAAACAGAAAAGCTAATTAATATAACAAGCTGGAGAGGAGGTTGTAAAGCAATTATGAATAGCTACCTCTGAAAAACCAGTTCTGTCCTTGGCTAGTGATTAGAGAGTAAAGCGAACTGCTAGAGAAACATGACAACTAGGCAGTGTGAAAATGGCTGGTCTTTGGCTACATTAACTCCATGTTGTATCCTTTCAATTTAAATGATACACTTCAGCCGGGCTCGGTGGCTCAGCCTGTAATCCCGCACCTTTGGGAGGCTGAGGTAAGTGGCTTGCCTGAGCCCGCGGGTTTGAGACCTGCCTGGGCAAATTGGCAAGACCTCATCTCTACAATAAATCAAAAATCAGCCGGGCGTGGTAGCACATGCCTGTAGTTCCAGCTACTCGGAAGGCTGAGGCGGAAGGATCGACGGAGCCCAGGAGGTCGAGGCTGCGGTGGCCGGGAGCGGCCACTGCACTCCAGTCTGGGCGACAGTGTGAGACTCCATCTCAAAAAATAAATAAATAAATAAAATAAATGATACACTTCAATTTCCATGGCTTTATTAGGCTGAGTGGAGTAAAGAAACTTCAGAGGAAAAGTATTTTACTTGTACCATTTCATAAAATATCCATATCTTTTTTTTTTTTTTTTGAGTTGGAGTCTCACTCTGTCGCCCAGACTGGAGGGCAGTGGCCACTCCCGGCCACCGCAGCCTCAACCTGCTGGGCTCCGGCGATCCTTCCGCCTCAACCTTCCAAGTAGCTGGAACTACAGGCATGCGCTACCACGCCCGGCTGATTTTTTGATTTATTGTAGAGATGAGGTCTCGCTGCCCAGGCGGGTCTCGAACCCGCGGGCTCAGGCAATCCACTCACCTCAGCCTCCCCAAAGGCACGGGATTACAGGCTGAGCCACCGAGCCCGGCCCATGTCTTATTTTTAAAAAATAAGATGGCATTGTAGGTGGGCTGGTTCCCTAAAGATAACATAGATAAACAGATCTTTTCTAAAACGCTTCATGGAGACAGAAGAAAAACAGGTTAATGTTTAGAAGAATTCATAAACTAGCTTTTGGAATTTTTGATGTATCTTTAGATTGTATTGGCAACCTGACAGATTTTCCTGGACTGTAATTTGAACCAGGCACTCAAGTGAATTATATATAAAATCTGAAGAGAAACCTGAAAACGTTAGTTTGCAGACTTTTACTCATGGAAGACCTTATAATATAAACCTTAAAAACAATGAACAAGATCATTTAAAACAGGTATACTATAGTGTTTTTTTTTAAACATTTTTTCCAGTTTCCATTTCTATTAAAGACAAATTAGGACCAGCTTACAGAAAAATAAGTTTTAGACTTAATATACTTTGTATGCATAAAGTATAACAATATTATTTACCATATAGTCTTTTTAAAAAATTGGAGCTGGGCACAGTGGCTCAGGCTTATAACCCCAGCACTTTGGAAGGCTGAGGTAAGAGGACAGCCTGAGCCCGTGGATTCGAGACCAGCCTGGGCAACTTGACAAGACCTCATTTCTACAATAAAACAAAACTTAGGCGGGCGTGGTGGCACATGCCTGTAGTTCCAGCTGCTTAGAAGACTGAGGCAGAGGGATCGCTGGAGTCCAGCAGGTCAATGCTGGTGTGGCCGTGAGTTTGCCACTGCACTCCAGCTTGGACAATAGAGTAAGACTCAAAAAAAAAAAAAAAAATTGGCTTTCTTGAAATTTTTTCCGTAAGGAATTTCTAAGATTAGATTAGACCTTAATCTTAATTTTTTAAAGCAGCTTGTTTTGAAATATTTCAGGCCAGGCTGGGTGGTTCAGTCTGTAATCATGCACTTTGGGAGGCCGAGGTGAGTGAACTGCCTGAGCCCGCGGGTGCGAGACCCACTTGGGTAATTTGGCGAGACCTCATCTCTACAATAAATCAAAAAATTAGCCGGGTGTGGTAGCGCGCACCTGTAGTTCCAGCTACTTGGAAGGCTGAGGCGGAAGGATTGCCAGAGTCCAGCAGGTCGAGGCTGTGGTGGCCAGGAGCAGCCACTGCACTCCAGTCTGGGCGACAGAGTGAGACTTCAACTCAAAAAAAAAAAAGAAAACAGATTTTTACTGAACCTACATAAACAACTATACTGTTAACACCAATAGCCACAAACAGTTTTTACATTTTGGAGAGACTGTGTAGAGAGATATGTTTTAAATTTTGTTTACAAGACCAAAATTTCATTATTTGTGAAGAAACTGACTTTATTTGTGAAAAACTTTAAATTACTCCAAGAAAAAGGTTTTTTCTTTTGCCCCTGAATAATACAGCAAAAATAATTAGCAATACTTTAAACAAAAGGGTTATAAAATTATTTCATTTTTATTAATTTTGTTTATGCAATTAACTCTTGTTCTGTTGCAATCCTATGTTACATTAGCAATTCTCATGAAGCACACAAGTTTTTAAATAAGAGTCATAGGCCAGGCTTGGTGGCTCAGCCTGTAATCCCAGCACTTTGGGAGGCCCAGGCGAGTGGATTGCCTGAGCCCACAGGTTCGAGACCCACCTAGGCAACTTGCCAAGACCTCGTCTATACAATAAATCAAAAATTAGCCGGGCATGGTAGCGCGTGCCTGTAGTTCCAGCTACTTGGGTAACTGAGGCAGAAGGATCGCTGGAGCCCAGCAGGGCGAGGCTGCGGTAGCCAGGAGTGTGCCACTGCACTCCAGTCTGGGCGACCGAGTGAGACTCCAACTCAAAAAAAAAAGAGTCATAGAAGAACATTTTTAAAGTGTTAGCAATTTCAGCTGTTGGTACTGAATAACACTTGACAGAGTTCTGTATCTTGGTGGTTCCAACCTTTTTGGCATCAGGGACTGGTTTCATGGAAGACAATTTTTCCATAGATGGGGGTTAGGAGATCATCAGGCATTAGCATCTCTCTCTCTCTCTTTTTTTTTTTTTGACTTGGCATCTTATTCTATCACCCAGGCTGGAATGCAGTAGCATGCTTCTCACAGCCACTGCAGCCTCGACCTGCTGGGCTCAGACAATCCTTCCACCTCAGGCTTCCAGGTAGCCAGAACTACAGGCACATGCCAACATGGCTGGCTAATTTTTTGATTTATTGTAGAGACGAGGACTGTGCATTGTTGCCTGGGCTGGTCTCGAACCCTGGGCTCAGGTAATCCTCTTGCCTCCATTTCCCAAAGCACTGGGATTACAGGCATGAGCCACCGTGCTCTGCAGGCATTAGAGTCTCATAAGGAGTACAACGTAGGTCCCTATCATGCACAGTTCACAATAGGGTTCATGCTCCTAAGGGAGTCTAATGCCACCACCGATCTGACAGAAGACGGAGCTCTGCTGCCTGCCGCTCACCTCCTGCTGTGCTGCCGGGTTCCTAACAGGCCACAGATTTATACCAGTCTGCAGTCCAGGAGTTTGGGATCCCTGCTACAGCCAATTATAAACCGCTTCTTGAAAGGGACTGAAGTAAAACGATGATTGTGGATGACATCCTGGGTAGACAAGGCCGGAAAAAGAGTTCAGATACCATGTTTAGGCTTTAAAATAGATGTTATTTATAAAACTATTTTTCTGACTGACAGGTACCACCTAATGGTTCCGAGCCACTATGGCAGGAGTTCAGGAGAAAGGTGCAGGGGACAGTGCAGCCCCTAGAAACTGAAGCCGTTTTTGGGCTTTCAATTGACTGCTTGACTTCTCCAGCACTCATGTTGACTGACAGCTTTCCCTCCTCCTCTGGAGTCTTACAGGAAGGTAATTGTAAATGAACTTGGAAGCAGCATATTCCTTAATTTCTAATTATAGATGACATTTTTACTCTATGACCTGATATTAACTTTATATAGGCAGTTGTTATCATATAGTTGGACATATTAGTGTTATGCAATTTTGGAATACACACCAAAAACACATGAATATAACATTAAGAGAAAGTTAAACACCTTTAGCTTCTTGACGATGCTTTCTGTATGACTTTACCACACCAAATGAGTTTAAGTGTCTCTTTGGGTTTCAGGAAGCCTAATACAAAAAAAAATTTTAAAGGTCAGAGAGACTGAATTAAAGAATCTGAAATTAGCCAGGCTCGGTGGCTCAGCCTGTAATCCCGCGCCTTTGGGAGGCTGAGGTGAGTGGCTTGCCTGAGCCCGCAGGTTTGAGACCTGCCTGGGCAGTGAGACCTCATCTCTACAATAAATCAAAAAATCAGCCGGGCATGGTAGCGCATGCCTGTAATTCCGGCTACTTGGAAGGTTGAGGCGGAAGAATCACCGGAGCTCAGCTGGTCGAGGCTGTGGTGGCCGGGAGCAGCCACTGCACTCCAGTCTGGGTGACAGAGTGAGACTCCAACTCAAAAACAAACAAACAAAAAAATAATATGATTACACATTGCTGCAAAATTGCCATTTATTCAGTCAAAATGATAACTTAGAGATTTGAAAAGCAGAAATATTACTCTTAATAGAGGAGATTCATTCTCTTAGGCAGTAAAAAAGAAAGGCAAAGGGTGACCAACTATATTTGTTTTTCTTTTCTTCCTCCACTTTTTTGCAATTTACAAAAACCTCTTATTATTCCTTGAAAGTATACAAAAACTGTGCTTAAAAGAGAGTAGCAAATTTTATCCTTACATAAGTGTATTAGTAACGTTAAAGCTAATTTTAATAAAACTTTATAACCAAATCTATGTAATTTTGATTAGATTAATGCTTTAAAAACACTGCTGTTTTGATATAGGGGGCTAGATGTTCGTCAAAAATTAGTGTGTTTAATTAAAAATGAGATTGTAGCAACTTGACCATAAATATGATTAATTTGGCCTATTAATCTTTTAATAGGCTGAATTTAATAGGCTTTAATAGGCTGAATTTAAAGATATAAGTTTACTGACAACTTAAATACAAAAGGTATTACAGAAGCAAAGTTTTACATTTTAAAGCAGAAATAGTATTTGAGGCCGGGCTTGGTGGCTAAGCCTGTAATCCCAGCACTTTGGGAGGCCGAGGTGAGTGGATTGCCTGAGCCTGCGGGTTCGAGACCCACCTGGGCAACTTGGCAAGACCTCATCTCTACAATAAAAATCAAAAAACTAGCCGGGCGTGGTAGCGCGTGCCTGTAGTTCAGCTACTTGGAAGGCTGAGGCGGAAGGATTGCTGGAGCCCAGCAGGATGAGGCTGCAGTGGCCGGGAGCGGCCACTGCCCTCCAGTCTGGGTGACAGAGTGAGACTCCAACACACACACACACACACACACACACAAAGGCAACAAGGAGCTGGGGGTGTTGCCAGAGGGAGTGAGGGTGGGAGAGAAGGGGAGGGAAGGAGATCGGAAAGCAGCGGGGCCTGACCTTACAACTGCAGGGTGAGGACTGGGCGACAGAGTGAGACTCCAACTCAAAAAAAAAAAAAGTAGTATTTGACCAATGGACCAGTAGACTTAGACAAAATATTTAAATTCTGTAGGTATTTTATTTTTTATTTTACTGATTTTAAAACTTCAGTTACTTATTAAAGATTACTAAGGGGGGCCGGGCTTGGTGGCTCAGCCTGTAATCCCAGCACTTTGGGAGGCCGAGGTGAGTGGATTGCCTGATCCCACGGCTTCGAAAACCGCCTGGGCAACTTGGCGAGACCTCATCTCTACAATAAACCAAAAATTAGCCAGGCGTGGTAGCGTGCGTCTGTAGTTCCAGCTACTTGGAAGGCTGAGGTGGAAGGATCGCCGGAGCCCAGCAGGTGGAGGCTGTGGTGGCCGGGAGCGGCCACTGCACTCCAGTCTGGGCGACAGAGTGAGACTCCAACTCAAAAAAAAAGAGATTACTAAGGTTGTGTGAACAAAAGGCATGATTTAAAGTTTTTATTTTCTGATAGAACATGTTAAGCACTTCCTTTTCCTTTTTTTTTTTTTTGAGTTGCAGTCTCACTGTCACGCATGTTGGAGTGTAGTGGCATGCTCACAGCCTCCGACCTGCTGGGCTCAGGTGATCATTCTGCCTCAGTCATCCGAGTAGCTGAAATTACAGGTGTACGCCACCATGCCCAGCTAATTTTTTGATTTATTGTACAGGCAAGGACTCACCAAGTTGCCGAGGTTGTTCTTGAACCCCTGAGCTCAATTTTCTTACCTCGGTCTCCCAAAGTGCTGGGATTGCAGGCGTGAGCCACTGTACCTGGCTACTTTTCCTTTTAAGGCAATTACTTAATTATACATATATTTATATATAAATTAATAAAATGTTATTTATTTATTTATTTATTTTTGAGTTGGAGTCTCACTCGGTCGCCCAGACTGGGGGGCAGTGGCCGCTCCCAGTCACCGCAGCCTCGACCTACTGGGCTCTGGCAATCCTTCCGCCTCAGCCTTCCGAGTAGCTGGAACTACAGGCGCACGCTACCATGCCCGACTAATTTTTGATTTATTGTGGAGATGAGGTCTTGCCAAGTTGCCCAGGCGGGTCTCGAACCCACGGGATCAGGCAATCCACTCACCTCAGCCTCCAAAAGGTGTGTGATTACAGGCTGAGCCACCGAGCCCGGCTAATAAAATTTTAAAATAAATTATATATATTGATAGATTAGTGTTTTAAGAAAAGCAAACAGTTACTTTGACATAATGATGTTTTGGCCTAATATCAGTGTGATTGATATTAATGATAATTCCTAGAAATTACTAAATAATTTTTTTTTTTTTTTTAGTTGGAGTCTCACTCTGTCGCCCAGACTGGAGTGCAGTGGCCGCTCCCGGCCACCGCAGCCTCAACTTGCTGGGCTCCGGTGATCCTTCCGCCTCAGCCTTCCAAGTAGCCGGAATTACAGGTATGCGCTACCACGCCCGGCTAATTTTTGATTTATTGTGGAGAAGAGGTCTTGCCAAGTTGCCCAGGTGGGTCTCGAACCCGCGGGCTCAGGCAATCCACTCACCTCAGTCTCCCAAAGGCACGGGATTACAGGCTGAGCCACCGAGCCCAGCTAACTAAATAGTTTTTTAAACAAATTGGATTATTTATTGAATTTTTTAATACATTCTTTTCCACAAACCTTACATTGGTTTATTTTACATGGTATCATTTTACAACTTACACGTACCATTCGACAACATGCTTGAATATTTATTTTTATCCTGTACTTTCCTTTTTCCCAAATAACCAGTTACTCTATTATAGGACAAATATTTACCATACAAGATCCTTTCCTATACAAATTATTCTCTTTTCTTTACATTCTTTTTTGCCAAAAATACATCTTCATACCAATTACTTTCTTCACATCTCTCTTTTCTACATTCTGGTTTGTTTCTTTTACCTTTTCTCATAGATAACTTTTTTTTTTTTTTTTGAGTTGGAGTCTCACTGTGTCGCCCAGGCTGGAGTGCAGTGGCCGCTTCCGGCCACCGCAGCCTTGACCTGCTGGGCTCCGGCGATCCTTCCGCCTCAGCCTTCCAAGTAGCCGGAATTACAGGCATGCGCTACCATGCCCGGCTGATTTTTTTATTTATTGTAGAGATGAGGTCTTGCTGCCCAAGTGGGTCTTGAAGCCGCGGGCTCAGGCAATCCACTCACCTCAGCCTCCCAAAGGCGCGGGATTACAGGCTGAGCCACCGAGCCCGGCTGATAACTTTTTTACACCTATAATTTTGTATTAACCTTTCAGTAACTTCTGATTAAGACAAGACCACATAGTTTGACATCGGTGGCCAGAACCAAACAGATGGTGCCTGTGTTAATTAAGAAATTAATTTGCAGCCGGGCTCGGTGGCTGAAGTTTTCTGTTAATTCAGTGTCTGCCTGTGTAGTACTTTCCCTACCTGTGACTGGAGACTGTGAACTAATGAGGTTTAATTAGAGACTTTTCTTTTCTTTACTTTTTTCGAGTCAGTCTCACTCTGTCGCCCAGGCTGGAGTACAGTGGCAAGTTCATGGCCACCGCAGCCTCAGCCTTCTGGGCTCAAGTGATCCTTCTGCCTCAGCCATCCAAGTAGCTAGAACTACAGGCACATGCCACCATGCCTGGCTAGTTTTTTGACTTTTGATTTATTGTAGAGACGAGGTCTCACCATGTTGCTCAGCCTGGTCTCGAACCCCTGAGCTCAGGCAATCCTCTCACCTTCACTTCCCAAAGTGTGATTACAGGCATAAGCCACTGTGCCCGGCTAAGCAGAGATTTTTCAACAGTTCTGTTTAAATGGTCTGATGCATAAGCTTTTTAGAGTGGACTGACTGCTTGGATGGGAAATGATTTGCTCCCACTCATTTCCAATTGTGAGTGGGTAGATTTGCTAAGATCCTTTATAAATCACTGAATTTCAGTTTAAGAGGTGACAGAGGTGGTGTGGGTTTTTTTTTGGAAAAGGAGTCTGCGAGTTGTGGATAATCAGGTGGGAACAGGGCCCATGGTTCCCAAGCCCCATTGCACCAGACAGAAAGCGCCCGGAACTGAAAGCTTCACCTGTCCTGCAGGGGGAGCTAGCCAGGCACAGTAAGGTAACTCAATCCTCCTTTTTCTTTTTTTTTTGTGTCGGAGTCTCACTGTCACCCAGACTGGAGGGCAGTGGCCGCTCCCGGTCACCGCAGCCTCGACCTGCTGGGCTCCGGCAATCCTTCCGCCTCAGCCTTCCCAGTAGCTGGAACTACAGGTGCGCACTACCACGCCCAGCTAGTTTTTTTTATTTATTGTAGAGATGAGGTCTCACCAAATTGCCCAGCTGGGTCTCGAACCCGCGGGCTCCTGCAATCCACTCACCTCAACCTCCCAAAGCACGGGATTACAGGGTGAACCACCAAGCCCAGCTAGTCCTCCGTTTTCAAAAAAAACCCAAAATCAAAACCTTTAGTGAATCTCACATAATAGACAGTGGTGTTATCTAGCACTAATTTTTAGTTAATATATCCCTTCCGTAAATGGTAAAGTTGTAGAACACAAGTTTTTTTTACCCAGGCTGGAATGCAATAGCATGCTCACGGCCACCCCAGCATCAACCTGCTGGGCTCCGGCGATCCTTCTGCCTTAGCCTTCCAAGTAGCTGGAACTACAAGCATGCACTACCACACCCAGTTAATTTTTTTTCTTTTCTAATTGTAGAGACGAGGCTGCCGGGGCTCAGGCAATCCAATCCACTTGCCTGGGCCCCTCAAAGTGCTGGGATTACAGGCCGAGCCAGAGGCCTGCCAGACCGCAAGATTCAAGTAAGACTTTTAAAGGCCAATTAGAATAACAATAGGCTGTCTTTTCAAGTGACTTAACAGGATTCTTTAAACAGAGAAGGGCTTAGAATATGCTACTTCTAAGAGACCTTTTAATCAGGACAAATCGCTGATTGCAATCTATCTCAGATAAGGCTTAAACCTTTAGAAACAGAGTCACTTCTAAGTAACCTGGCTGCTAGCATTTGAAAATAAGAACAATTTGACTGCTGAAATACTAGGACAAAATCCTTTTGTCTCTATCCCAACTAGAAGTGTTCCTTCTCCCCACTTCCCCAGTAAAACAGTGAGAGAGAAGCTTTAGATAAAGAAAAAGTGGGGTCTTCCGGTGCTGTGTGAAGTGAAGCCCTGGCTTCTTCCACTCCTTCTGTGCCTTCCATCAGGAAAGATTGCTGGAGTTTCAGTTGTACACAGTGCAGGAGTTTAACTTCATCCCACCTCTACTACAGGGAGGAGAGTTCTGTAGGTGACCCCGAGAAAGAGGAGGAGCAAAAACTGAAAACAGCAGAGATGGGGGGATGGAGACTGTTGCCGCCATACTTACAGACCAGCTGTAGTGGGCTCTTTGACTCAACCTTACAATGAATTTTAGCATGGCCAGCAAAGTTTTAAAACAAAGTTTATCAGAGAAAGAAGAGGGGATGATAGAGACATGCCAGAGCTGGCAAGGGTGAGAGAAAACCAGGCTTTTTGCTTTTGACAAAAGGCCTGACACATTTTCACCATGGTTGATCAACTAAAGAGGGTGGCATCCAGGAAACCACTGCTCTGGAGTGACTGGCGTCTCTCCACCTCTGATGGGAGCAATGGGAGAAGGGGTGGGCTTTTCCAGGACACATGTTCTGTGTTTGCAGGAGACCTGCCAGACCTTTTCAATTCACAAGTTCATGAGCTAAAAGGTGGTTTATTATAACTACTTTGGCCAGTTAAGGAATGGTATTCAGCCTTCCACTTTTGACAGGAAAACCTGAAAGATGTTTAGTGATTATTAGGCTAAACCATGAACTGAAAGGTTGGCTGGCCTATTCTTACATTGTTAAAACCAAAATTCAAAATCCGAGAGACCACCAAAGAGCCAGCTCTGATGCAAACACACAAGGGTCTTTATTCAGGCTCGAGTCTGGGCTCACGCCCGAAGCAGCAGCTTCAGGGACGAGAGCCCCGATGCGGCATGGCAAGTGGTTTTTATACATCGTTACAGAGGGAGGGGAAAGAACTTTAAACTTGTTTTTACATGATTGGGTAATTTCTCCTAATGGGTACGGGGGCACTTGGGATTGGTCTGGTCTGCTCAGCTACCTGTGATTGACGGGGAGCTGCTAAATGGGCAGGGTGGAATGTCAGATAAGCTAGGTTTAGCAAGCAGGCAGGAGGTTAAACAACGCAGAACCTACGGGGGGGGGCTGGTGCCACCAGTCTACTGTTATCTAAGCAAAGGAATGTCCGGGAGGGACTTATTGCTTAACATTCACACACTGCTAGTAGCAGTTGCGGAAGCAATCGGTTATTTTATGAGACAAACAGAAATTAAACTTAACAAAGTTCTAAGTACAAATACTGCAAACAAATACAGTGAACGTGGGGTAGGGATTCATATAGTAATAGTTCTCTTAGAGTTTTTTGAATCTCTTCGGTCTCTCAACATCTGAGGGGATTTTCTTTTGATTGGCTGAGGGAGGTGGGGAAGACTGGCAAGTCCATATTCCACCCTGACCTGCAGTAAAAATGTAATAAGAAAAATGTCTGAGTGCTTCCTAAAACCTGCCTGCCAGAAACTTATCTATTGATGTCTAGACCTGAATTAGGTACCCTGCCCCAAAAGGGTAAAATATGGACCTAGAACCCCTACAAGTTCACTGTTGAGTAATTCCTGCAGACTAGTTGGTGTTGCAATACTGACTAGACCAATGTCTGTTGTTAGACAAATTTTGCAATGGGTCCCTGAAACAAAAGCTGGATTAGATTTTCCTCTTATCTCTTTGTGTCCTTGAGAGCTTGACTTGGTGACCATGAGGGGTTACTCTCTTGGTCTTCACCATCCAGATGACATGAATTTTTGGGTTGTTGACAACACTGAGAGTCTGAGACACATATGATTTTATTTTGTCTTTTTTATTTTTTTTAGTCGTTGTCTCATTCTGTCGCCCAGGCTGGAGTGCACTGGCACGCTCATGGCCACCGTAGTCTCGACCTGCTGGGCTCAGGCCATTCCTCCACCTCAGCCTTCCAAGTAGCTGGAATATAGGCACAGGTTACCTGCCCAGCTAATTTTTTAATTTATTGTAGAGATAAGGTCTCGCCATGTTGCCCAGGTTGGTCTCAAACTTATGGACTCAGGCAATCCTTCTGCCTCTGCCTCCCAAAGTGCTGGTATTAGAGGTGTGAGCCACTGCACCCAGCTGACACATAAGATTTTAAATAGCAAAATTTTTGTTCTGAACAAGTTATGCTCTTAATTTGGTCTTAAAAGGTCCCATACCTGTGGGGCCCTTGTCATCTTTCACTATCTTAAGTCTATTTCTGAGAGCAAATTTTGGGACTAAAGGGGATTGCCTTCTCTAAGTCCTATCTAGAAATAAATGGTAAAAACCTAGAAAAAGCCGGGCTCGGTGGCTCAGCCTGTAATCCTGCGCCTGGGGACACTGAGGTGAGTGAATTGCCTGAGCCCACGGGTTCGAGACCCACCTGGGCAACTTGGTGAGACCTCATCTCTACAATAAGTCAAAAAATTAGCCGGGCGTTGTGGTGCGCACCTGTAGTTCCAACTACTTGGAAGGCTGAGGCGGAAGGATCGCCGCAGCCCAGCAGGTCGAGGCTGCAGCACCCGGGAGCGGCCACTATACTCCAGTCTGGGTGACAGAGTGAGACTCCAACTCAAAAAAAAAAAAAAAAAAAACCCAAAATAAAACAAAAAAAACCTAGAAAAAATTTTCCTGGGTTTTAAAGAGGCTTTTTGCATTGAGTCCCTATTGGAGCTAAGTGAAAAAAAAATTTAGGATCTCTCATTCTAAACAAATGATGGAAAGGTTAAATTAAAGGAAAGGCATAACATAATATCATGGCTGAAAGGGTGAAATGCCAAAAATGGAGGTACCTTTGCTAAAGTGCAGCCATTTTACCACTGCTTAGCTCTGTCATGCTTTCTTAACAAATTACCTAGCTTGCCCTCTAATGGTTAACAAGGGCAGAACCGATTACCCAGAGATAGCTGTTGATAACTGTCTTGCAACCTCCCAGGTCCTGATTACTTTTCTATTCCTAGTGTTCATCTTTCAACCATAAAGGACCAAGATGATCTAATCTATTTGTGATCAGCCTTCATGACCTACATGACACAGACCACAATCCCTTCACCATGGCAACAGTTTCTGTGCTTACCTGCCACTTCGTAATGATGTGAAACAGACGACCACCCAATCATCTTGACGACTTGCCCCCACCAAAAGAAAGCATTCAGCCTCAAGCAGCCACTGCCATGCTTTCTTTAAGATCTGGCCCCCGCTCCTCTTGGAGAGGTGAATCCATGTTCTCTCTCTCTCTTCCTCTCTTTCATCTGTACACGCATGTTTACGGCAGCATTATTCACAACAGCAAAAACACGGAACCAACCGTGCTGCCTATCGAAAGAGGACTGGATAAAAAAAATGTGGTACATTTACACAAGGGAATATTACGCAGCCACAGAGAAGGACAAAATTATGAACGTCACAGAAACTTGATGGACTTAGTGTCTATAATACAGAGTGATCTATCATAGAAACAAAGAACTGAGTATCACATGTTCTCACTCATAAGTGGACCTTGAATAATTATTGTCATACTATAAGAAAAGGACTGCACATGCTTGTGGTTCCAGATACTTGAAAGGCTGAGGCAGAAGGATCACCTGAGTCCAGCAGGTCAAGGCTGTAGTGGCTGTGAGCGTGTCACTGCACTCTGGTCTGGGTGACACAGTAAGACTCTGACTCAAAAAAAAAAAAAGAAAAGAAATGGGAGAAGACCAGATGCAGTGGCTCAAGTCTGTAATCCCAGCACTATGAGAGGCAAAGGCGAGAGGACTGCCTGAGTTGAGGGGTTCAAGACCAGACTGGACAACATGGCGAGACGTTGTCTCTACAATAAATCAAAAAAATTAGCTGGGTATGGTGGTGCGTGCCTGAAGTTCCAGCTACTTGGAATGCTGAGGCAGAAGGATCACCTGAGCCCAGCAGGTGGAGGCTGCAGTGACCATGAGCATGCCACTGTACTCCCACCTGGGGAACAGAGTGAGACTCCAACTCAAAAAAAAAAAAGAAAAGAAAAAGACTGGCAGTAGTGGAAAACTGGCGGGTGGTGGGGGGTGGGATTGGCAGTAGTGAGAAACTGACAGGGGAGGGGCACACCTCATCAAGGGTATCTCCATAATGAACAATTGTATACCTAACCCTGAACTGTACCCCACATCTTTAAAATTTTTAATTTAATTTTTTTTTTGAGTTGGAGTCTCACTCCATTCCCCAGGCTGGAGTGCAGTGGCATGCTCACTGCCACCCCAGCACCAACCTGCTGGGCTCCGGCGATCCTTCTGCCTCAGCCTTCCAGGCAGCCAGAACCATAGGCATGCACTACCACGCCCAGTTAATTTTTTATTTATTGTAGAGACGAGGTCTCGCCTGGGCTGGTCTCGAACCGGCGGGCTCAGGCAATCCGCTTACCTCTGTCTTCAAAGTGCTGGGATTACAGTCTGAGCCACTGAGCCCAGCCCACATCTTTCCAATTAAAAAGAAAAATCTCAGTGGACCTTTCAAAAATTTTAGGTTAAAAAGCCCAGTTCGGCCTCCAGACTGTCAGTTCAGACTTGTGAGGGATGAGAATAATTCATTTCCAGAAAATGCAGCAAGGCTTGCTGACATGACCAAAAGGCAAAACAAACAGAGGTGTGGTAATAGTCACATCTTGGGGAAATGAAACTTACTTAAAAATAAGAAAGTTGAAACCCTCAAGTCAAATAACAAGTACTTATTTTAACTTTATTTGAACCAAAAACTGCTTAGATGTAGTCCGGGAAAAATTGTGACCTTAGTATTATTCAATCAATGAGGCAACTCAGTCAATGAGGAACCAGGGAAGAAGTTCCCACAGTAGGAAATAAAAAGCTTGTGGAACCACCTTGGGTGTGCCTGCACACCAGATACCCGATCTTGCAAGACTGTCACTTAAGTCTCGCTTCTGCTTCACTCCACGTCTCGGTGTCCATTTTTTGATTTTGGATGGGTGAGTTCATTTCTCACAGACCCACCAGGGGTGTGAATATCTGGTGTGTGATCGATCCACTGCCACATGAAAGATGCAAAGAATTGCACAGAAATTAGATTTAAAAATACAGCCATGGCCAGGTGTGGTGGCTCAGTCTGTAATTTCAGCACTTTGGGAGGCCGAGGCAAGAGGATTGCCTGAGCCCGGGGATTCGAGACCAGCCTGGGCAACTTGGTGAGACCTCATCTCTACAGTAAATAAAAAAATAAGCTGGGCGTGATAGCATGTGCCTGTAGTTCTAGCTATTTGGACAGGTGAGGCAGAAGGATAGCATAAGCCCAATTTATTTAAAAAGTAAATTAGAGAGCCGGGTTCAGTGGCTTAGCCTGTAATCCCATGCCTTTGGGAGGCTGAGGTGAGTGGATTGCCTGAGCCCGCGGTTTTGAGACCCGCCTGGGAAACTTGGCAAGACCTCATCTCTACAATAAATCAAAAGTCAGCCGGGTGTGGCAGCACACACCTGTAGTCCCAGCTACTTGGAAGGCTGAAGCGGAAGGATTGCCGGAGCCCAGCAGGTCGAGGCTGCGGTGGCCAGGAGTGGCCACTGTACTCCAGTCTGGGCAACAGAGTGAGACTCCAACTCAAAAAAAAAAGTAAATTAGAGAGAGAAGGGGGAGGAAATTCACCTTCCCAAGGCAGGGGAGGAGGCCAAAGCTAGAACACCATAGCTCAAGGAGCCACATGGTCAGACCATAGCTTAGAAAAGCAACTGCCGCTGCTGTCTAAAGTGCCTTTTAACCCTTCCCTTTGATGGGGACAGGTTGTTAAGGTTAGGTGGTGGTCTGCTCCACATCAACAAGGAGGTACTGACATCAAGTTATGGACAGAAGGCAGGTGGGTGGGTTGGTCACATGACAGTTGCCATGTATTGGATCTCTGTCATGAAGGTCACAAAGAGCTGATAAGGTTAACCTGTTTATGAAATAAGCCGGGGAGGGCTTTGTAAAGCAGTTGTCAATGGCTACCTTTGAGAAACCAGCTCTGCCTTTGCCTAGTGATTAGAGGGTAAAGTAAAATGCTAGAGAAATACGACAGATCTGGGCAACGTTAAAAAGGCTGCTCATTGAGTATCTTGGCTCCATGTTATGTCCTTTCAAAATCAAAGAAGGATCTTTAGGATGCAAGCCACTCATCTTCTTGGTTTTTTTTCTTTTTTTTTTTTTTGAGTTAGAGTCTCACCCTGTTGCCCAGACTGGAGTGCAGTGACCGCTCCCGGCCACTGCAGCCTCGACCTGCTGGGCTCCGCCAATCCTTCCGCCTCAGTCTTCCAAGTAGCTGGAACTACAGGCACGCGCTACCACACCCGGCTAATTTTTTAATTTACTGTAGAGATGAGGTCTTGCCAAGTTGCCCAGGCGGGTCTCAAACCCACAGGCTCAGGCAATCCACTCACCTCGGCCTCCCAAAGTGCTGGGATTACAGGCTGAGCCACCGAGTCCAACAAATTTACCTGTTTATAATTGGAAAAAAGTAGGGACAAATCATTTCACATCCGTGTGGCCTATTCAATCTAAAAGGTTTTTTTTTTTTTTATCAGACCATTACAAATGGAAAAGTGGTTGAAAGTTTCATATTTATAAATGTTTTCCGTAATTTTCTTAACTACTTTACAAATAAGATTATATCCTATGGAGTATTAAATGCTCAACTCCAGAGGCTATACTCGAAGCTACAAGTACCAAGCTTCCAATTACAGAAAAACTTTTGAGGTTTTTTCCAGCCGAGATGTTAGAGAAACAAAAGGATGCTAATGTGGAGGATGGCGAAACCCAAGGGCCAAAAACAAGCATCCCAGTTGGCATTCACCAGCAGTGATGAAACTCCAACTGCCCAACAGAGACCTGGTAAGAACAAACCTGTTAAGGGGGATGGTGTCCATTGCCATGGGTGCAAGTGTCGGGGACACTTGAAGCATAGTTGCCCTAAAGAGGCCTAAACTTCCAAGACTGTCCACTCTGCAGGCCAGAGATCCACTGGAGAGTGGGTGTGCCCTCCTCCCGAGGGAAGGGGAACACCTGGCCCAGAAAATGGTGGCCACTGAGGAGGCCTGGAAATCTACAAAAGAGCCTGGCACTAGCTCACCTTCACCCCAACAATCCCCGGGTGAACATCAGGGCCCTTGAACCCTAATTAATTTAATTAACACAGGTGACAGCTGTTTGATCCTGGCCATCGAAGTTGAACCATACAGCCTTGTCTTAATGAAAAGTTACTAAAAGTTTATTCAAATTAAAAATGTAAAAAGTTATCTATAAAAAGGCAAAAAAGAAAAAAACAAAAAGCAGAGATGTAAAGAAAGTTGTTATAAAAGTATATTTTTGATAAGAAAGGATATAAAGGAAAAAGAATAATTTTGTATAGGAAAGGATCTTGTATAGTTAATTTTTGTCCTATAATAGAGTGACTGTTATTTGGGAAAAAGGAAAGTACAGGACAAAAATAAAGGGTTCAAGTATGTCATAGAATGGTATGTGTAAAGAGAACGTATAAAAGAACTGGCAATCTCCAAAATTTCTGTCTATTCAACAGAGGTGAGGAGGACGACACAAATTCAGTTAGCCCCTGCTGTCTTTGCTGGTTTTTGTTGTTTTAATATCTCCTCTATTAAGAAGTGAGATTTTTTTGTTTTTTTAATTTTTCAAGATCTTTGAACTCAATCTTTGGCTAAATAAGAAACTTTTACAACGGCCTATACTCCTGGGGTTATAAATTCATTCTCTTAAAGCCTTTAATACTTCAACTTTTCAACATGTAAGTTTCAGGTTCTCAATTCAGTATCTCTAGGGTGGGGTAAAAAACAGAAAGCAGCCGGGCTCAGTGGCTCAGCCTGTAATCCCGCGCCTTTGGGAGGCTGAGGTGAGTGGATTGCCTGAGCCCGCAGGTTCAAGATCCACCTGGGCAACTTGGCGAGACCTCATCTCTACAATAAATCAAAAAAATTAGCCGGGCGTGGTAGCATGCGCCTGTAGTTCTGGCTACTCGGAAGGCTGAGGCGGAAGGACCTCCGGAGCCCAGCAGGTCGAGGCTGTGGTGGCCGGGAGAGGCCACTGCACTCCAGTCTGGGCAACAGAGTGAGACTCCAACTAAAAAAAAACCCCAAAAAACGAAAAACAAAAAGCCACTTCAGGAACCACTTGTCTGGCATACCCTCCTCCTGAATTGCCTGCAGACCAGGAAAATTGTCTTGTAAACAATATCTATTGTAAAATCTAAAATGGTATTTAAGTCAGGCTCCTTGGCTCAGCCTGTAATCTCAGCACTTTGGGAGGCCGAGGTGAGTGGATTGCCTGAGCCCTCGGTTCAAGACCCACCTGGGCAACTTCGGCTAGCCCTCATCTCTACAATAAATCAAAAATCAGTCGGGCGTGGTAGCGCGCGTCTGTAATTCCGGCTACTCGGAAGGCTGAGGCGGAAGGATCGCCGGAGCCCAGCAGGTCGAGGCTGCGGTGGCCGGGAGCGGCCACTGTACTCCAGTCTGGGCGACGGAGTGAGACTCCAACTAAAAAAAAAAAAAAAAATGGTATTTAAGATCTCAGTCACCCACAGTGGTTTATAATCAGCTATAGTGCTTTTCAGCACCAAATTGCTAACAACTTTAAAATCTCCATCTAGACATAAGAATTACTAATCCAACAAAGGATGGATAACAGGATGACTTTTTGTTTAAAGTATTACTAAAAGTTTTTGTTAGAGCAGGAAATAATGTTTAAACTTTCTTAAGGTGATATTTCCCCCGTCAAAGGCAGAAGACCTTAATCAACCAAAGCCACAGAAATGATAATACGCCTATCATTTAGCTCATGAACTAGTGAATTAAAAAGCCGGCTCAGCCTGTAATCCCACGCTTTGGGAGGCTGAGGTGAGTGGATCGCCTGAGTTCACGAGTTCAAGACCTGCCTGGGCAACTCGACGAGATCTCATCTCTACCGTAAATAAAAAAACCTAGCCGGGCTGGTAGCGCACGCCTGTGGTTCCAGCTACTAGGAAGGCGGAGGCGGAAGGATCGCCGGAGCCCAGCAGGTCGAGGCTGCGGTGGCCGGGAGTGGCCACTGCACTCCAGTCTGGGCGACAGAGTGAGACAACTCAAAAAAACAAAAATGTCTGGCAGGTCTCCTGCAAAAGATGTGTTCGGGAAACAACCATCCCTCCTCCAAATTCTCCCATCAGAAGTGGAGAGAGGTCAATTTCCCATTTCTCTGGAATGGAGGTTACCTGGGATCCACCCCCTTTAGCATATCAATCATTGAAAGTGAGACAGGAGATAGCTAGAGAAAGGCTAGGCAGACAGACAGGCAGGTCCTCTGATAGCAACTTGGTGAACTCTTGGCAGGCCTCTCAGGCTCAGTGTTGGTAAACAAGCTCCCTGTAAGCCTCTCAAGCTAGAGCTAAAGTCCTCACTGCTGGAATTCAAAAATAACCAACCAAAACAGCAACAATCGGCCAGCGCTAGCCAATCAGCTAGGACTTACGGCTACATAAGCACCAGGTTTTCAGTCCCAGATGGGCAACCCTTTCGGGTCCCCTCCTGCTGTGGGAGTTTTCCTGTCCTGCTTTCTTACCTTCCATCTGTCCATGTCCCTCATTCTTCCTGGGCATGAGACAAGAACCTTGACCCTGAAGAGCTGCAGGAAATCATCAGTCGAAAAGCCACGCACCCCAGAGGGCTAGGCTTGCCAGCTTGTTAGCACCAACACCCTGGGGGCTAGGCCAGCCCCCCTCAGTCGCAACACTCAGGGCTTGGCTTGCCAGCCCCTTCACTACTCTCTCTGGGGCTTGGTTGGCTGACCCACTGAGCTGACACTCTTGAAGCCCAGGCTGACCTGAAAAATCTGCATCAAAAGGTGTATCGGGCCATGCCACCTGTTTTAAATTCTCTTGAGCATTATTATTTTCCTTTATTTTTTTTTTGAGTTGGAGTCTCACTCTGTCGCCCAGACTGGAGTGCAGTGGCCGCTCCCGGCCACCGCAGCCTCGACCTGCTGGGCTCCGGCAATCCTTCCGCTTCAGCCTTCCCAGTAGCCGGAACTACAGGCGCGTGCTACCACACCCGGCTAATTTTTTGATTTGTAGAGATGAGGTCCCGCCAAGTTGCCCAGGGAGGTTTCAAACCCGCAGGCTCAGGCAATTCGCTCACCTCAGCCTCCCAAGACACAGGATTACAGGTTGAGTCACCGAGCCTGGCTATTATTTTATACAACTTAAACTACAACCTGGCCAGGCACAGTGGCTCCCGCCTATAATTCCAGCACTTTGGGAGGCCAAGGTGAGAGGATTTCTTGAGCCCAGGGGTTGGAGACCAGCCTGGGCAACTTGGCAAGACCTCATCTCTACAATAAATAAAAAAATTAGCAGGTCATGGTGGTGTGCACCTGTGGTTCCAGCTACTTGGAAGGCTGAGGTGGAAGGATTGCCTGAGCCCAAAAGGTCGAGGCACGGTGGCCGTGAGTGTGCCACTGCACTCCAGCCTGGGCGAATGAGTGAGACTCCAACTCAAAAAAAAAAATTGTTTTTTGGGGGCTCCCTCGTACTGACATTTGCACCTTTAGAAAATGATGCTAACAAAAATCAACACAAACTGCACATAGTGGCACAAGCTTGTAGTCTGAACTACGGAGGAGGCTACAGCAAGAGGACTATTTGAGCCCAAGAGCTAGAGG
Organism: Cephalopachus bancanus; assembly: GCA_027257055.1. Classification (NCBI taxonomy): domain Eukaryota; kingdom Metazoa; phylum Chordata; class Mammalia; order Primates; family Tarsiidae; genus Cephalopachus; species Cephalopachus bancanus. The sequence goes on along the minus strand of JAPVLO010000110.1, from coordinate 3,990,572 downwards.
CTATAGTGAGCTGATGGCACCTGTGAATAGCCACCACACTCCAGTCTGGGAGACAGAGTGAGGTCAGATCTATGAAAAAAAAAAGAATGAATAAATAAATAAGCAAACAAACCTACATATTTCCAGTGTCATCTGTGGACTCTCCACAAAAATGAACCCGTTAAAAATAATTGTTTATTGGCCCAGCCTGTAATCCCAGCACTTTGGAAGGCCGAGGCCAGTGGACTGCCTGAGCCGGCGGGTTTGAGACCAGCCCAGGCAACTTGGCAAGACCTCCTCTTTACAATAAATCAAAAAATTAGCCAGGCGTGGTAGGATGCCCCTGTAGTTCCAGCTACTTGGAAGGCTGAGGTGGAAGGATCGCCGGAGCCCAGCAGGTCGACGGTGGGGTGGCTGTGAGCATGCCCCTGCACTCCAGCCTGGGCGATGGAGTGAGACTCCAACTCCCCCCAAAAAAAGGTTTACAAATGAGGTTTGGTAGGAGTATAGTCTGTCTTATCCAAAACCAGGATGAATCTGCGATGCAATTATAATAGCAGTTGTAGGTGAAGCTGTTGGTGACTGATAAGGGGTTGTAAAAGAAAACAGACTTTTGTTTCCAAAAGATCATAATGCTGCTCTTGGAAGCCACTAAGAAGCTGGAGTGGAGAGAATTCCCTATCTCTACGCCATGATTAAACAGCTCGCATCAAAGTCGAACTCATCAAATGACCTGAAAACGCCAACGGTGGCTCCCAAGTGCCCTGACAACAAAAGGTATCCAGAACATAAGACAAATTACCCGAGGAGTCAGGAATTCTAGGATGACCTTTCACATTTAGGCTGTGCAGTGCGAAGTGTATAATACGGTGGCTGGCTCATCCGTTAGGTTCTCTTCGGCTCAGTTCATGAGAGCTTGCAAAGCTCAGCTATCCGTCCCTGATATCTGCCCCACCTGCTCCCTCCCTCAAAGAAAGCACACCTTTGTCGACGGGAGAAAGTTCTCGTTCCGGCGTTTCAGAGGGGTCAGTGGCGTCTGCCCTGTGCCTGCGTTCCCTCTCTCGCCAGGGCAGGCCAGGCGCGCCCTTCGGCGCTCCTGCGCTTGGCCCGAGCGTCCCGAGCGGGCACCGTGCGGCCCGGCCTCCGGGGCGGCGGGCGCCCGCGGCGGGCCGGAGGCGCCGGCGCGGGCCGGAGGCGCCGGGCGCGGCCGGAGGCGCCGGGCGCGGGCCGGCGAGGGGAAGGGGGCGGGCCCGGGGCGCTCGAGGCGGGGCGCCGCTCCGGCGGGCGCCACGCCCCTCTCGCCGCCCCACGGCCCAGGCCCCAGGGCCCGGGCGCGCGTCCCCGCCCCGAGGACCGCGGGGCGCCGGGGCCGGCGCAGGGCGGCTGCCGGGAGCGCCTGCCGCGCCGAGCCCGAGCCCGAGCCGCAGCCGCGCCGCCGCCCGCCATGAGCGGCCCCCTGAGGCCCGGCCCCGCCGGCTGGCGGCGGGCGGCCACCCTGGTGCTGGCGGCGGGCTGGCCGCGCGCGGGCGCCGCCGCTGGGGCCTCGCCGCCGCCGCCCGAGGGCTTCCGGCTGCTGCTGGTGCAGCGCGCCGCGAGCCAGGGCTTCCTGCCCGGCGCGCACGTCTTCCCGGGCGGCGTGCTGGACGCGGCCGACCGCGCGGCCGACTGGCTGCGCCTCTTCGCGCCGCGCCACGCGCCGCCGCGCTTCGGCCTGGGCCCCGCGCCGCGCCCGGACGGCGCCTTCCGGGCGCTGCCCTACGTGCCGCCGCGCGGCGCCGGCGGGGACGCGGCGCCGCTGCCCGACGACGTCGCGCTCCGCATCTGCGCGCTCCGCGAGGCCTTCGAGGAGGCGGGCGTGCTGCTGCTGCGGCCGCGGGGGCCCGCGCCCGGGGAGCCCGCCCGCGCGCTGGGCCGCGCCCTCGCGCAGCTGCCGCCGCCCGGCCTGGCCGCCTGGCGCGCCCGCGTGCGCCGCGACCCGCGCCACTTCGTGCGCCTGTGCGCGCAGCTGGACTGCACGCCCGACATCTGGGCGCTGCACCCCTGGAGCTGCTGGCTCACGCCCGCCATGCCCGGCGGCCCGCGCCGCTTCGACACGGCCTTCTTCCTGTGCTGCCTGCGCGAGCCGCCGCCCGTCGGCCCCGACCTGGCCGAGGTGGTGGGCTGCCAGGTAGGGCGTCCTGGCGGCGGGGGGCGGGCGCTGCCGGCGGCCTCGGGAGCGGCCGAGCCCGGCGAGCTCCGGCAGCCGCTCCGTGACCGAGCCGGCGTGGGCCCGGGCGGCCCGTCGGCCCGGCCCCGGCCCTGCCGTTGGCGAAGCGCCCTCGGCTCTCCCGACCTTGGCCGCGTCTCCTCCCGTGCCCGGCGCGGCCGCCGAAACACCCTGTGCAGATTCGTTTCGTTCCCCAGCAGCTTGACTCGGCTTCCTTAGAGAATAGACCGAGGACTACGCTCTGACTTCTTTTTTCCTCTCTTGCCAAGTTTCTAAGACGCGGGTCGAGGTGTGGGGGGAGGGGAGGGAGCAGGGGGCGTGGGGGGGGTGTCACACCCTGTCAACCATCAAGTCGCCTCGGATTGGTTTCTATTTTATTTTATTTTATTTATTTATTTATTTATTTTTGAGTCGGAGTCTCCCTCCGTCGCCCAGACTGGAGGGCAGCGGCCGCTCCCGGCCCCCGCAGCCTCGACCTGCCGGGCTCCGGCGATCCTTCCGCCTCGGCCTTCCGAGGAGCCGGAATTACAGGCGCGCGCTACCACGCCCGGCTGATTTTTGGATTTATGGTAGAGATGAGGTCTCGCTGCCCAGGCGGGTCTCGAACCCGCGGGCTCAGGCAGTCCACTCACCTCCGCCTCCCAAAGGCGCGGGATGACAGGCTGAGCCGCCGAGCCCGGCTCAGATTGGTTTTTATTAACCCCACATAATGTGGCTTACTTTCCACCCTGACTCTGGCATAACATCTCATGACAGATAAAGCAGGCGGTACATGGGACTCTGCAAAGGCATGTCTTGGGGAAACTGGCATCTGTAGATTCCTGGACTCAGGGCACTTTTTCATAAAGACACTTGCCACCTCTTCTCTCTGAAGCCTGCTACTTGGAGCCTTCATCTATGAATCAAGAACATTGGCTTCCCCAACTCCCCTTATCTTTTTTTTTTTTTTTTTGAGTCTGAACTTCACTCTGTTGCCCAGGCTGGAGGGCAGTGGCACGCTCGCGGCCATCGCAACGTCGACCTGCTGGGCTCAGGCGATCCTTCCACCCCAATCTTCCAAGTAGCCGGACCTACAGGGGCGCGCTACCACGCCCGGCTGATTTTTGATTTATTGTAGAGACGAGGTCTCCAAGTTGCCCAGGTTGGTCTGGAACCCACGGGCTCAGGTAGTCCTCTCACCTCAGCCTCCCAAAGTGCTCGGATTATAGGCGTGAGCCACTGCGCCTGGCCTCCCCTTATCTTAAATCAGTATTTCTTTTACTGGTTTCAGAATTCTTTAGACAGAGCTTAGCTCTTTCTACCAATGGCCAATCAGAAAAACTTTGAATCCACCTGTGACCTACAAGCCCCTGCTTGGAGAACCTTGTCCTTCCAGGCGTACCCAATGTGAATTCTGTTTCTGTAAAAATGTATAAAGCCAAGCTGTAATTCAACCATTTTAGGCACATGTTCTCAGGACCTTTTGGAACTGCCTCTAGCCTGAGGTCACCCACATTTGGCTTGGAATAAACCTTTTAAAATATTTTACAGAGTTTGGCATCTTTCATAAATAATACTTAATATGATTTCAGTCTTTTACAATTTATTGAGACTTATTTTATGGCCATGAATATGGCCTAAATTGGTGAATGTTCCCTTTGCACCTAAAAAGAATGTGTTATTCTGCTGTTTAGTGGTGTTTTTGTAAAAATGTCAAATTAGGTTGAATTGGTTGGTAGCATATTTCAGGTCTTCCATAGTACACTCATTGCATCAAATACTGAGAAAGGAATACTGAAATCCTCAAGTAACAATTGTGGATTTATCGTTTTCTCCTTTCAGTTCTCTCAGTTTGCTTTATATATTTTAAAGTTCCCACATAAATACTGCATCCACATTTAGGACTATTAAGACTTGATGGATTGATCCTTTGATTATAATGAGATGTTCTTTATTTCTGGTAATATTTATTCTGAAATCTGAAGTTTATAGTGTTTGATATTGACTATAATCTAGCCACCTAGCTTTCTTTTGATTTGTTAGGATAAATATATTTTTTCTATCCATTACTTTTAACTTGTGTCTTTATATTTAGAGTTTATTTCTTGTAGGAAGCATATAGTCTTTGCTTTTTATCCAAAAACTTTTTCCTTCTAATCAGTGTTTAGATTACTTATATTTAATGTTATATCCATGTTAGATTTAAATCTACTATGTTGCCATTTGTTTTTTATTTGTCCTATTTTTTTTTTTGCACTGTTTTCTCCTTTTCCTGACTTCTTTTGGAATATTTGAATTTTTTTTTGAAGGCAAGATTTTTTTGAGAGGACAGAAAAGCTACCACAGTGTGAGTGGACCCAAAGGGGTTGCCCATATTTGAATATTTTAATGACTTTTATCTCCACTATTGACTTATTAACTATATCTCTTTGCCAAGGTTGTTCTAGGATTTGCAATTTACATCTTTCACTTTATTTATAGAGTAACAACCTTGCAACAATATACTTCTATTTTTCCCTTCTGTCCTTCATACTATTGTTGTCATGCATTTGACTTTTATTTTGTTATGAACTCTATAACACACAAGTCTTTTATGTTTACCTGTATATGTACTATTTTTAGCACACTTTTTTTCTTTGTGTAGGTCTAAATCTACATTGGGGATCCCTTTGCCTAAATAGCTGTCTCTGATATTTCTTGTAGTTCAGATCTTCTGACATTGAATCCTCTAAATTTTGTCTGAAAAAGACTTTACTTTGCCTTTGTGTTTGAAAGATATTTTGACTGGGTATAGAATTCTAGGTTGACCTTTTTTTCCATTCAGTACTTAAAGATGTTGTTCCATTATTTTCTGGTTTGCATAAATTTCCTATGAGATGTCCACTATTTTTATATTTAATATTTTTACTTTTCTCAGCATGTTGATATTTTCCTTTCTATCTTTGAACGAACGAAACATATTTATGTCAGTGGTCATACCACCCTGAATGCACCCAATCTTATCATTTTACTTTAAAGAGTACAGTAAGTCCCCTACATAAGAACCTTCAAATTGCAAGCTTTCAAAGATGCGAATGTGCATTCACATGCCCAGTCATGTCCATCTTGCCCTCTGTCTCCTATTGCTGAAGATCCTTCAGCTCTACCATCTCCCACCTTCTCTTCCTCCTCCAGTCAGTAACTTTTTGCATGTTCACTTGATGCCAGCTTGTTTGCCAGCTGTTGTACTGACTGTACTCCTGTACTTTTCAAGGTACCGTATTGTAAGATTAAAAATGTTTTTTTATTTTTTGTGTTTGCTTTTGTATATTATTTGTGTGAAAAGTATCATAAACTTATCACTGCTCAGTACTATATACCTGATTGTGTTAGTTGGGTACCTAGGCTAACTTTGTTGGACTTACGAACAAATTAGACTTAGGAATGCCCTCTTGGAACAGAACTTGTTTGTAAGAAGGGGACTTACTGTATTGGGTTTTCTCCAGCAGGCAGTTAAGTTACTGCAAATTAATTTGGTCCTCGAGGCTTGATTTTAAGTGGCTTTAGGGTAGGTCTACAGTAGCCTTTATTCTAGAGCTAATTGAGCTGCACTTCTAACGTGAGGCCTTTCCGAAGCCTAGTGGACCGCTCCTCATACTCAACACAGTCTCTCTGCTGTGATCAGAGGGAATTCGAATAATCCTTGGCCCCAGGTGAGCTCTGGTAATTTAGTCTTAAAGCTCTCAAGTAATTGTCCCCACCTCAGGAATCATTTTCCTTGTTTGTATAGTGGTGAATAGTTACAAAAATAGTGGTGAATAAAGTTTTTTTAAAAAGGGATCATTATTTTCTAGTCTTACATGGTTCTGCCTTTTGCTTGCACAGATGAATATTTAGCAAAGATTCAAGTTAGCCGTATACAGATTTCTGAGTTCTCTGTATAGATCTTCTCAGGACAGCCTTATCCTTGGTTCTGCTTTGCACAATTCCAGTTACCCTCAGTCAACCAAGGTTCAAAATATTAAGATATTTTGAGAGACAGATTACCTTCACATAACTTTTATTACAATATATTATTATAGTTATTTGAATTGATTATAAGTTATTGCCATTAATCTCTTACTGTGCCTAATTGTAAATTAAACTTTATCATAGGTATGTATGCATAGGAAAAAGCATCATATACATAATATATAATAGGGTATGGTACTATCCTTGGTTTCAGGCATCCAGTGGAGGTCTTGAAATGTATCACCCGGGGTAAGTGGGGACTGTTGTATGATGTTTCCAAGTTCTATCCTTTGTGAGCTTCCCAAACTCCAATCTCTATCTCCTCAAGTCAGTGAGAATCCTAGGCTCTGAATTTCCTAGGTTTTCCCTCCTTGTGCTACAGTCTGAGAATTACCTTTAAGCAGAAACCCTGGGGAGTGGTATAACTCACCTTATTTATTTTTCTTTTCTCAGAGATTAAACTTCTGCAATTTTCTTTCTTTTCTTTTCTCTGTTTTTCTTTTTTTGAGTTGAAGTCTCACTCTATTGCCCAGGCTGGAGTGTAGAAATGTGATCATGGCTACCACAGCCTTGACCTGCTGGGCTCAGGCGATCCTTCCACCTCAGCCTTCCAAGAAGCTGGAACTACAAGTGTGTACCACCATACCTGGCTAGTTTTTTTTTTTTAATTATTGTATATATGAGGTCTCACCAAGTCATTCAGGCTGGTCTGGGACCCCCGGGCTCAGGCAGTCCTCTCATCTCTGCCTCCTGAAATGCTGGGATTACAAGTATGAGCCACCGTGCCCCGCAAAAATTCTGCATTTTTTCAGTGTCTGGAAATGGGCAAACACTGCCTGGTTGAGACCCTACAGAGTTATTACATTCTCTGAACTGTAGGCTGAGTCATGCCTCTTGACCTTCTTGAAAACTCCTACTCCAGATTCTTTACCCTCATTGCAACATGTGGCACACATCACACTGTATTTCGGTTGCTGAAGTCCCCATAAGGCCGAAGAGAGCTTTGCTGTGTCCTTTGTCTTCTCAGGGCATAGCCAAGGTATCCACTTATGGGAGTAACAAACAGGCAGCAAATCCTCAATCTACTGTGATGAGATTACCCTTCATGGTCTTTAGGGAGTGACCAGAATCACCTTGCCCCCTTAGCATTTCTTGCCTTTTATGCTGAACAACTCTTTCAGGCCAAGCTTTGGAGGTCTCTCCTGGTTTATTTACCAGTTCTTAGGATCAGTGTCCTGATCATCAACCTCTTAAGAGGATCATTCCAGCCCAGCTTTCTTCACTGAGTCTTTTCATGTTGACACAGAGGGATCTAGCAAGGAACATTAATGAATTCATTTTATGTCTTCAGTTAGCTCTTAAGTATTGATCTAACTCTCGTATCTCATGTTGTCTACGGCATAAACCTTAGGAATCCCTGCCTTCGTCTTTCACAGTGGTTATCTCCATCAGAGGCGACAGAAAGTTTCTTCTCAAAAGATATCTGGTTGGCACCTCCACAGTTCTATGAAATAAGACGACTTGAAAACTTTGCCTCTCTCTCTGACTTGCACAAATTTTGTTTGGATCGTGTATTAGAAGGGGTGGAAAGATGGCTGCCAATCACATTAGTAACTGCTGATGGGATGCTCCAGCTTCTACCAGGTAAATCAGTGACGAATCAATGCTTTTGTTAGTATTCACATTCAATGCGCTGGGCTGTATAGCAGTATTGCCTAACACAGAGACATGAATTACAGTCTGTGTTTTATAGTCTACAGGTTATTAGTTAAATAAGGTCAAAATCTGTCTGTAAGATACCCATGTCATATGCATACATAGACATCTATATAAATGTATATCTTAGACAAAGTTCTTTCTTGTATATTATCTTGCTTATTTACATTTCAACTGTGAATTGTGAGAACTTGTAAGTTGTCAACTTCTTTCAGTTAGGGAACTTGTTGATGGTTGATTGCTGTTGGGTAAGTGCAGGATGGAGCTTTTGCAGCAGGTTAGAGTGGGGCTTTGTGATCTGTCTTCATGGCTGCTGCTTCGTTCCTGAGAATAGGATAAGATTTGTTACTCAACCTACAAGGAGAAAATTTAGCAGTTTTAATGTGATTTCTCTAAATTAACCTTGTTATTATCAGAACAGCCCACACTGAAACACCAAAAGTAGATGGATATCAAGACCAATATTAATATCAATTTTGAATGGAATAAAGAGAGTCATGAGCTAGTATAAAAATTACAGTTCCCAATGAAGATGTACCAGTTACAAATGTTTATGTGCCCGAAGAAAATTCTTGGCTGGAGGGTTTAGGGATTATTAAAAACACAACAAAGAAAGAGATAAGCTCATAAAATTAGGGTTATTAAACAATTATCTCAGTTCTAAACACATGAAATTGGTATAAATAAATACTGATTTATATGTCAGTAATATATTGGTATGATTTATAAAATAATACTTTATGGAATTAAAATTTTATCATTTTTCAGGTGATGACCTATACTTAGAAGATTCAAACTATTTAGAAAATTTTATGTCTACTGAAAAAAAAATTGAAGAAATAATGAAGGAAGGCAAAAAATTCCATCGAGTAGTGGTACACAACCGCCATCTTTATGATATCCATGTGACTGTTCAGTCGAAGTATAAACATGTTTATCCTAAGAACTATATAGTAAGTAAGAGTCGTTTGTAGGTTGCTGCTTGTCTGTAAGTTGGCCTACTTGAAGTCTTCATGAATAATGAGGGCTGACTAAATTTGCTTGGAACTTAAATGCGGTGTTTCTTGTTTCAAGGGTATTATGGAGCTCTTTTGCTTGTTTTATTCTTTAAACCTTACAGTATGCCACATTTATAAAGTATTAATGATCTCGTTACCAAAACAAGAAAAACCACAAAGGTTCCCACTTCTGTATTGTTTTATTGACTCAAAAGTTTAAGTAAGATATTCTGTCACCGCTGTTGTTCTGCTGTCCAGTGTATCAGTGCTTTCCCTGCCGTGCCTTGGAAGTTGATCTGTGCATTTTTAGACTCTGCTGAAACTAAATGAAGCATGTCGGATAAGATGGTGAACAGTAAACAGAGACAGTGACCTTCAGGTGATAATGTCATGTCATTGTTTTCCTGCTGTCTTTAGCTTAATCAATATTTTTTTTTTTTTTTTTTGAGTTGGAGTCTCACTCTGTCGTCCAGACTGGAGTGCTGCAGTGGCCACTCCCGGCCACCGCAGCCTCGACCTGCTGGGCTCTGGCGATCCTTCCGCCTCAGCCTTCCAAGCAGCTGAATTACAGGCATGCGCTACCACGCCCAGCTGATTTTTTGATTTATTGTAGAGATGAGGTCTCGCTGCCCAGGTGGGTCTCGAACCCGCGAGCTCAGGCAATCCACTCACCTCAGCCTCCCAAAGCCGCGGGATTACAGGCTGAGCCACCAAGCCTGGCTTAAATAATTTTTAAAAAACCAAATGGCATTAGGTATTATGTTTCTCCATTTAGAAATCTAATTTAATTAATATTTTAAGAAATATGAAGCCATAACAAAAACTCATTATTTTTATTTTGGAGTGTGTTAATAAATGCAAAGAGATTGGGAGAGACATACTGTTTAATGATGCTTATTTTCAGAATGTTTAATATGATTAATTTTTTTTTACCTCCTTTTAGAGGAGTAATGTTTATTGGTTAAAGGTGGGAATGATAGTTAAGACACCAATTCTGTTTCGAGGTCTTTGGCTGTATTAATCATTGTGTAAAAGATTTCATTTTTCAAGAAAAGCCTTGATTTTCCTACCAATAAAGGCAATGATGAATAAAGTTTATGTGTATTATTTAACCCTGATTAGAGGAATATGTCTAGGGCAGTGTTCCTGAACTCAGACACTTTTGCCCTCAGGGACATTTGGCTATGTCTAGAAACATTTTTGATCGGCACAGCTGAGTGAGGATGTTACCGCCATCTAGTGGGGAAAGGCCAGGGATGCAGCTAAATAACCTACAATGCACATGATAGCCAGCCACAATAAAGATTATCTGGCCAAGGATGAGAAACCCTGATCTAAAATAAAACCTGTTTTTTTCAGCAAATGGTTCCAGTATGTGAACTTTGAGAACCACAGATACTGTTAATCATTCTCTCTCTCCATTTTGGGAGGTGCATCCACCTTCTCTCTCTAATCTACTTTCTAAATTATTTTTTCTAATTTAATTTCTGTGCAATTCTTTGCAACTTACCTATGGCACCGCCTCAGCCCACCGGCACACTGACCTAACATTTTTACCGACCTGACAGTATCCCTACTGTACATCATCCTGCCCAGGTCACAGCCAGGAACATTTATTTTCTCTAATATCATACATTTCTTGAAACGCAGGAATAAATACTGAGTCAGCATACATGTTCATTGCCTGCTTTTTTTTGGCTGCTTCTTTAGGATGACCACCATACGCATCCGCAACTAAGCCACTATTGATATTTTAGGCTAAAATGTCTTGTCCACACAGTTCTTTGTTAATAAAAATAAGACACTTCAGTGCCCTATATATGGGAGATGTCATAAGGACTCAAATGTAAGGGACTCCCTCTCTTCTGGGGGATAAATTTGTGGGGGAATGTTCTTTCCTCTCTCATCAAACGTCTGTATTTTTTTCAACTTACCTGCAGTGTTTGACCATTTTTCACTCCTTGCTCTCCTCTTAGCCACAACTCTGCTTCTTTGTTAGTTCCTTCTCCTCTAACTGGCCTCTAGGGTTCCTCAGTCCTTGTTCTCAGACCCTCTTCTCTCCTTGGGTGCAGCAAGTGACGTCCAGGTTACATACATCCTTTGGGGAGAAGTTGCTTGCCCCCTACTTTTCTTTCCATTTCTTACCTAGAAGTGGGGACAACTGAAGCAGCTGTCTGGGACACAGGCATGGAAGCTGAGTGTGAGGGCACAGCTGCCTGCCAACTCTGGCATGCTTACCTCTTGCTTGTTACATGAGAGGAAATACACTTCTGTTTTATTTAGGCCACTCTACTTTTTGATCTCTTTGTTAAAACAGGTTAGCTTGTTTCATAACCTATTATTTTTCCCTCAAGAGGTCTGCCTCCGTGTTCCTTACACCAGAAATCTACCAGTCACTCAAGCTAGAAATCTTATCATTCTTGATTCCTCCCTTTTCTTCACTCCTATATCTAGGAAACTAGCAAGTCCTGTGGTTTCTGTTACCCATATAACTTTTATCCTGTCTTCTGACCTCTGCACTGCTATCACCTTAGCCTGAGCCACACTTCTTTCTTACCCAGGCAGCCGTTAACAGCCTCGGAGCTGCTCTCTCTATTTACATGCATTCTCCCACTGAGCTGGAAAAGTGACCTTGAAATTGAAATGTAAGTCCTGCCCTGTCACTGCATTCATCAAAGCTCCTCAATGGCTTTTCTTCACACTTGCTACAATTTAAATTTACCAAGGCCTATGAGGTCCTGCAGTCCCATCAGAAAGGGCTTTTGGTTCCTCAACTACTCAAAGCTCTTTCTCACTTCAGAACCTTTGTATTTTCTGTTGCCTTGAGACAAACCTGGATCTCTGAACAATTTTTGTTCTTGGAGCTCTTTGTTAACATAAAAAGTCAAAAGCGTAGGATAAAATAATTGAACTAAGAATAGGTATCAACCATGACCATAGCCAAAATGGGTTAAATTCATTAGAAGATAAAGAACCTTAGACTAAATGTTTTAAATAAGTTGTTTAAAAATAATTCTGTAGGGAGGCTAAAAATAAAAGAGAAATACACAGAAAGCCTAAGAAAAATATTAAAGACAGGATGACATCCAATATATGGATTATTGCCCTGCCTAAAAGAAAATTCCAGAACAAATGGAAACACATTATTTGGGTAAGATAATACAGTTTCCTTGAGCTGAAGAAAAATTTTGATTTTCAGATGAAAAGGCCCAGTCATGGTCAAAGCAAAATTAACAAAAAACTATCCAATACCTGAATGACATTTTGAATTTCAAAGATAACGGATGCCATGGATTTCAGAAAGAAAAATAAAAGAATTACGCTCAAAGGTACAAAATCAGGCTCCTGAGTGTGTCACAGAGTAATGGGATACATTGGACAGCATATATAATATGTTGTGGTGAAAGGATGTGTGTAATCAATAATTCTATATCAACTATATGTGAAAGCCACAGAAATCTCACTTATTTATGGCTCTGAAGTTTCTACCCTCTCTGAAAAAATTCACTGACAAATACTATGATGACTGAAAGAGTAATCAAAATAAAAACTTTTGGCCGGGCTCAGTGGCTCAGCCTGTAATCCCAGCGCTTTGGGAGGCTGAGGTGAGTGGATTGCCTGAGCCTGCGGGTTCGAGACCCGCCTGGGTAACTTGGTGAGACCTCATCTTTACAATAAATCAAAAAAATCAGCCAGGCGTGGTAGTGCATGCCTGTAATTCCGGCTACTCGGAAGGCTGAGGCGGAAGGATCGCCGGAGCCCAGCGGGTCGAGGCTGTGGTGGCTGGTAGCAGCCACTGCACTCCAGTCTGGGTGACAGAGTGAGACTCCAACTCAAAAAAAAAAAAAAAAAAAACTTTTGAAGCAGTAGTGCATGCTTGATGGTGAGGGTAGAAATTAAATATAGGAAGTACGTCTGAATACTTTCTCTAAATACAGCGAAAAAGCACTGCAGATGTGAAAGATAATTTGAATTTTAACCTATTTTGTAAAATAAAAGCCCATTTTTTCATAAAAATAATTTGGCTCAATAATCCCTGATTATATTGTCATAAAAAGGAATGGCAATGAGAGGAATAGGGAAGAGCATGAGAGGAGGCAGTTAATAGCTGTTATAATAGAGAATTATCTGCTGAAGTGTTGGTAAATGCAAAAGTTGCAAATAGAATTAAAAACGAAGGGGTCACCTTTCACAGCAGTCAAAAACAGAAGCATAACCCCTAACGCAAAAACCAGAAAACAATGGGAATAGAAATGTAACAAAAGGCCAAAAGCGTAGAGCAAAATGATTGAACTAAGAATAGGTATCAACCATAGCGATAGCCAAAATGGGTCAAATTTATTAGAAGATAAAGAATCTTAGACTAAATGTTTTAAACCCTAATTATAAGTTGCTTAAAAATAATTCTGTAGGAAGGCTAAAAATAAAAGAGAACTACACAGAAAGCACAAAGAGCTTAGAGAGTATCAGGTGAAGTAGAATTTAACATACAAGGGCAATAATGAGAGAAAGGTTCATTTTAGTTTGATAGAGTATAGTTCAAAATGAAGATACGGGAATCTTCTTGCAATGAAATAACACAATATTGAGCTATGAAACATAAGGATAATCTGGTAGATGTATGATATTAGTGGGAACTATGAACACGGTTTTCTCTGATGGACAGACCAAGCCCCTAAAAGGTAACTGAGGTGTCTAGGGAAAACCCTGGGGAGGAACCAGGCTTCCACTTTTGGGTTTAATGCTATAAATACAACGTCCACTCGCAGCCAACTCATACAAAATGTACACAAAATGTTTTTTTTTTTTTTTGGGCAAGACCTCATCTCTATCATAAATCAAAAATTAGCCGGGCGTGGTAGCGCGCGCCTGTAGTTCCAGCTACTTGGAAGGCTGAGGCGGAAGGGTCGCCGGAGCCCAGCAGGTCGAGGCTGCGGTGGCCGGGAGCGGCCACTGCCCTCCAGTCTGGGCAACGGAGTGAGACTCCAACTCAAAAAAAAAGTATTTCATTTTTTATAAAAATCAAACTTAAAAGTTATTAAACAATCAGTTGACAAAATGTTCAAGTCAGCTTTTGAGTCAAACTTGTTTTTCATCCCTCCATCCTTTTTTTTTTTTTTTTTTGAGTTGGAGTCTCACTCTGTTGTCCAGGCTGGGGTGCCATGGCATGATCACAGCCACCACAGCCTCGACCTGCTGGGCTCAGACAATTCTTCCACCTCAGCCTTCCAAGTAGCTGGAACTACAGGCCTGTACCATCACGCCTGGCTAGTTTTTTATTGTAGAGACAAGATCTTGCCAAGTTACCCAGGCTGGTCTCGGACCCGTGGCAACTCAGGCAATCCTCTTGCCTCCGCTTCCCAAAGTGCTGGGATTACAGGCATGAGCCACCATGTCCAGTCTTTCATCCCCTTTTTGTGAAAAAAATGAGAATATTTTAAAACCAGATGTTTGCAGACTGCCTTTTAGAATTGACGACTCTAAGGTAAGACCATCTGAACTACATTTGGCAAAGGAGGGATCAGAGAGAAAGAAAGGGAGAAGAATGGACGCCCATATTGAAGAATGATGCCAGTCCTGGAAAACTTAGATCGGCTCCTCCCTGCTCTCCCCTGCTCCCCCGCACCCCACCCCGCCATGGGTACTGACAGGCAGGACTGGCCTGAGCACAGCTGGGGGCCTGGCTCTCTCAGACTCTTCTCTTGCCATTACTAAGGCTTTGCCTTCTTTACCTTGTCTCTTTCTCTTGCGGTTGGGAGCTAAGCACATATAAGAACAGAACACTCGGATCTCTTGCAGCACCAGAATCTCATTCCCATGATGGGAGAGACTTTAATCTCCTAACAATCTAGTCACCTCATGGCACCCAAAAGAGCCAGTCTGCTCATGACTGCTTAAGAAAACAGCTCTTGGTTGCTTGCTATGTCGTCTTGGCCTTATTTGTTTAACACTGACCAGTATTAAACCTTTCCGTACTCCTAAATAAACCTTATAGCCTACTTGGCCATGGCTTAACTTTTTTCTTTTTCTCTTGAGTTGGAGTCTCACTGTGCTGCACAGGCTGCCGTGCAGTGGCACGCTCACAGACATCCCAGCGTCAACCGACTGGGCTCCGGCGATCCTTCCACTCGCCTTCCAAGTAGCCAGAGCAGGCGCACGCTACTGTGCCCGGCTAATTTTTGATTTATTGTACAGATGAGGTTTCACCAAGTAGCCCAGGCTGGTTGCAAACCCGTGGGCTCAGGCAGTCCATTCAATTCGGCCTCCCAAAGTGTTGGAATTACAGGCTGAGCCACTGAGCCCAGTCAACTTTTTTTTTTTTAATTGTCCTGGGCTTTACTTGGTAGCATTTTATTTGGGATTTCAGGACCTATGTTGGTAAGAGAAATTAGTCTTCCGTTTTTCTGTTACCTTTGTTAAGTTGTAGTACTGGGACTTTGCCTCATAAAAATGCATTGGGAATGCCCCGGGGCAGTGGGCTCCTACTGCAGCAGACTTCACTATGCTTGTATTTTCATTTTCTGTAAGCCATGTTATGAGAAAGTTTGGGAAACACCTTACTACTGTAGCATGGGAGCTAGGTAAAAAAGGCTGTATACTCTCCACCTTCTTTGGGGCCTGAGAACTGTCTCTGGGACCTCCTGTTTAAGAGGGGCTCTTGATACGTTGCCCAGGTTGAAGTTCAGTTCTTGGGCTCAAGGGTTCCTCCCATCTCACCCTCCCAAGTAGCTGAGACTACAGGTACGCACCACTGAGCCTGGCTATGGAACCTCCTGTTTCAATCGGGTCCTTTTCTTTCCCATCTCTTTGTGACAAGATCTTGAGATTTCAGATGAGTTAGCGGCACCAGGTGCCCTGATTGTGAGGCCTGCTTAGTCCAATTTCAGCAACTTTTGCGGTCGTTTTTTCTCCCGACTGGCAGTCACCCACCTATCCTCTCAGACCATCCTGCCTGAGACTTCAAGCACATGTTACCTGTGGGACCTTGTGAAATCAAAAAAACTTACTTTTAAAACTGGGTGTTTACGTGAGCATTCTGTTCCCTGAGAACATAAACCCTCAATTTCCATGCTTTCTCTAAACCGGTGCAGTCTTTGCCATCTCATTGGCTCCCTTACAAACAAATTAACACACTTTGGTCTGAGTTTAAGAAAGTGTTTTTCACAACTGAAACAGTCAAGAATTCAGCTGTAAGACCTTTTTTGAAAGCTGCGATCCCTTCTATTTTTAAAGGATATCATTTTACTTTCTTCTTGTTTGCTGGCTTATTCCCGTCTTGGAGAGATTCCCGAGACCGCCCTAAAAGCTCGTCTTCCCGCGTGCTTCTTGGATGTCCTTTGTTTCACATTGTGTGATCTCATCTAATTCTGGGAAGCACTCTATGAGCTCCAATTTTCAGATGAGAAGAGAGGCTTAGAAGAGTGTGAAGTTTAGAGAACCCTGCGCGGCCTCAACATCCACAAAGCACACGCCCAAGGCGAACCTGGCCTGCGAGGTGGCAGACGGTGGCGACAAGAAGGCCCGTGACAGGCCTTCGCAAGACAGCGGGGTCGAGAAGCTTCCCCGAAGGTGCAGGTCAGGCGGGAATGTGGCCGGGAGGCCCGCAGACCCCAGCGATCCGCGGCTGATCCGGACTCTGACTCCCGACCAGGGCTGCGGCCCGCAGCGCTCGAGGGGCGGCCACAAGGGAGGCCGAAAGCCGGGGTCTTCCGGCGGGCAACCACCACGAACCGACACGGCCGGCGGGCGGCTCCTCCGCCCCTCAGGAGGGGTAAGTCGACGGACCCGCGAGTCCCGCAGCCCTCGAGGGTCGTGGGGGGGAGGTGCGGGGAGGGGAAGCGCGCAACGCGTCGGGCACCTCGCGACCTCCTCCCCCGAGCCGTTGGGCGGGCGGGGAGCGGAAGTCACGTGGGGCGGGGAGCGGAAGTCACGTGGGGCGGGGCG
This sequence comes from Cephalopachus bancanus, assembly GCA_027257055.1. Classification (NCBI taxonomy): domain Eukaryota; kingdom Metazoa; phylum Chordata; class Mammalia; order Primates; family Tarsiidae; genus Cephalopachus; species Cephalopachus bancanus. The sequence continues at coordinate 3,973,760 of JAPVLO010000110.1, read as the reverse complement.
GGGCGGCGGACCCGAGGCCGGGCGAGGAGCTCGGGGCGGGCCGGCGGAGGCGTCGAGTTGGAAGATGGAGCGCGACGCCGAGGGCGTGGCGGACCGGGCCTGCGGGCGGGAACGCTGGACGCCAGGGCGCAGCTCCGCGAGGAGGCCGCGGCCGCCGGCAGCGGAAGCGCTCAGCCCCGCGGGAAGGGCCGGAAGCGCGGCGGGGGGCCGGCGGGAGGTGGCGTGGCCCGGCGCGGCCTGCCCGCCCCGCGGCAACATGCTGGACGTGGAGGTGCTGCAGGTGAGCCAGCGCCCCGCGGCCCGGCCCGCGACCGCCCCCTGCCCGCCTGCCCCCGCCCCAGCCCCAGCCCCCACCCCGCGCCGAGGGGAAGGGCCGCCGGGCCTGGGACCTGGGGGCGGGGCGCCCTGAGTTCACATGAGCCACGGGGAAGTTCGGCGTGAGTGTGTGCGGGCGCTATCCGGGAAGCATGTAGAGTCATGGGCTCTTGGGTATTTCTGGAAATTCAGAGGTACCTGGGGGTCCGGCGAGAGCGCGGTATTTCCCAACATTGGCCATCTCGGTGGGAGGGAGGGGCTGGAACCCGTTTTCCCGCACGCCTACCTCCCCAGACGAGGGCCTTTGGGGTCCGCTCCTCGGCCAGGGCCGGGGGGACCTGGCACTGCCCCTCTCCCCGCCACACACACTCTCCCGCGGTCCCGCTTCTCTTGCTCTCGGGGTCTCTGTCTCCCCTCCCCCACCCCACGCGGCCGGCTTGGGGCGATGCCTTAGGCCCCGGGCGCCTCGGGGTTCGCCAGCCTGGATCACTGCCTTTTTTTTTTTTTTTTTTGAGTTGGAGTCTCACTGGGTCGCCCAGACTGGAGGGCAGCGGCCGCTCCCGGCCACCGCAGCCTCGACCTGCTGGGCTCCGGCGATCCTTCCGCCTCAGCCTTCCACGTAGCCGGAATTACAGGCATGCGCTACCACGCCCGGCTCATTTTGATTTATTGTAGAGATGAGGTCTCGCTGCCCAGGCGGGTCTCGAACCCGCGGGCTCAGGCAATCCACTCACCTCAGCCTCCCAAAGCGCGGTATTAACGGGCTGAGCCACCGAGCCCGGCCTGGACCACTGCTTTTTATGGTCCCAGAGTCAGGTGAGAACTCCGGGTGATGCCAGAGACTAGGAAGGCGTTATTGGAGGAAGTTTACCAACCAGAGCAAAGGGTGCGTGTTATTGGAGAAAGGAAAGATACAGCACTTTGGAACTCGTGCTTCCGTGGGCAGAGGAGAGAGAGACTTAGCAAATGGTGGAATTTTTAAAAACCGTCAAATTTCTGCTCCTGCTTTATGTCTTCTGTAACTTATCCGAACAAAGATTCACAAACGTCTGAAACAGCTTATGGAAGTCTTGCTCGGAGACTTTTATGGATTTCAGATCCAACTGGCAAGCTCCTCTCTCCACCAAATGTCCATCAGTCCTACCTGTGTTCGTTCAATTTGCCCTTTAAAAAAGGGTTCTTCCAGAGCCGCTGATCCTGAAACGTGCACATCCCCTGGGGCAGAACTTTGGCAGGAGAAAGTGGACTCGTTGCCTCCTGCTTGGGACGCCCTCTCCTCTTCCTTAGGCCCGGGAACCCTTTTATTACCCCCTCAGCTCTGATCTGCTCTCACTTGGAGCTCTCCACCAGCTCACCCCCTGAGCAAATTTTCTATCCCGTATAGGAGTAGTTCCCCCAAGTGGGTACCAGTTGTAGTCCTCCAGATTAATTTAACTTTTACAAAGATAAAATATTTTCCTTCCAAGTATCCATCAGTAGGTGATTGGATAAACAAAATGTGGCATGTGTACATGCAATGAAATATTGTTTAGCCTTGAATATCTGAGAAATCTTTGCCTAACTCACAAAGATTTTCTACATGTATTCTTTTAGAAATGTTATAGTTTTGGGCAACCCTCTCGGGTCCCCTCCCACTGTGAGAGCTTTTCTGTTCTCTCAATAAATCTTGCTTTAAAAAAGAAAAAGAAATGTTATAGTTTACATATATGATCCGAGTTAATTTTTTTTTTTTTTTTTTTGAGTTGGAGTCTCACTCCGTCGCCCAGACTGGAGTGCAGTGGCCGCTCCTGGCCACCGCAGCCTCGACCTGCTGGGCTCCAGCGATCCTTCTGCCTCAGCCTTCCAAGTAGCTGGAATTACAAGCATGCGCTACCAAGCCCGGCTGATTTTTTAATTTATTGTAGAGATGAGGTCTCGCTGCCCAGGTGGGTCTCGAACCCGCGGGCTCAGGCAATCCACTCACCTCAGCCTCCCAAAGGCGTGGGATTACAGGCCGAGCCACTGAGCCCGGCAATTTTTTTTTTTTTTTGAGTTGGAGTCTCACTCTGTCGCCCAGACTGGAGTGCAGTGGCCACTCCTGGCCATCGCAGCCTCGACCTGCTGGGCTCTGGCGATCCTTCCACCTCAGCCTTCCCTTCCAAGTAGCTGGAACTACAGGCGTGTGCTACACGCCCGGCTCATTTTTAAAAAATTTTTATTGTAGAGATGAGGTCTCGCCAAGTTGCCCTGGCGGGTCTCGAACCATCGGGCTCAGGCAATCCACTCACCTCAGCCTCCCAAAGCACAAGATTACAGGCTGAGCCACCGAGCCCGCCTAATTTTTTATATGGTACAAGGAATGCATGAAGGTTCATTTTTTTGCACGTGCATATCTAATAGTTCCTGCATTATTTGTTGAAAATAGCAGCCTTTCTTCAGTGAATTGCCTTTGTGCATTTATCAGATATCAATTGACTGTGTATGCATGAGTCTATTCCTGTTGTATTGAAATATGTGTCTTTGCTTTCTCCAGTACCACACTGTCCAGATTATGGTAACTTTAGAGTTAAGTTTCAGAATCAGGTAGTGTGAGTGCTCTGTGTTCTTTTTCAAAATTAGTCTATTCTAGTTTCTTTGCCTTTCCAATATGAATTTTGCAATTAGCTTGTTGATTTCTACAAACAAACAAACAAAACCCCAAAAAACCAAAAACCCTGCTGGAATGGAGTTGGAATTTATAGATCAGTTCAGAGAATATCAACATATTAACAATCCGTAAACATGGTATATCTACACTTATTTAGGTCTTCTTTGATTTCTTTCTATCAGTGTTTTGTACTTTCCAGCATAGAAATTTTGCAAACAACTCACACAAAAAAGAAGAAGGAAAAAAAAAAAACAATTTGGCACATATTTTTTAGATTTATATCTTAGTAATTTCTGATTTTTGGTGCTATGGCAAATGGTATTGTTTTTTAAATTTTAAATTTCCATTACTAGGAATAGTAGTACAGTTGAATTTTTTAAAATGACCTTGTACTCTATAACTCGTAAAATTCAGTGAATGCTTCTAGCATATATTTATTTATTTATTTATTTTTTGAGTTGGAGTCTCACTCTGTCACTCAGACTGGAGTGCAGTGACCGCTCCCAGCCACTGCAGCCTCGATCTGCTGGGCTCTGGCGATCCTTCCACCTCAGCTTTCCAAGTAGCTGGAACTACAGGCGCGCACCTCCACGCCCGACTAATTTTTGATTTATTGTAGAGATGAGGTCTCGCCAAGTTGCCCAGGCGGGTCTCAAACCCGCGGGCCCAGGCAATCCACTCACCTCGGCCTCCCAAAGGCTGAGCCACCGAGCCCGGCCTATTTTTTTTTTTTTTTAGTGTGGTAAGTTACATATAAAAAGTTTCCCATTTTAATCATTTTTAAGTATACAGTTCAGTGATATTAAATATATTCAGTATGTTGTGCAGTAATTACCACCATCTATCTCCACATCTCTTTTAATCTTGCAAAACTGAAACTCTATACACAGTAAACAATAACTTCCTGTTTCCCTCTCCTTCCATTCCCTGCCAACTGCCATTCTTTCTGTCTATAAATTTGACTACTGTAAGTACCTCACATAAGTGGAACCGTACAGTGTTTATTCTTTTTTGCGACTAACTTATTTCACTTGGAGGAATTGTCCTCAGGGTTCATCTGTGTTGTATCACGTGTCAGAATTTCCTCCTTCTTCCAGCCAGGTGCGGTGGCTGAGCCTGTAGCCTCTGCATTTGGAGATACTGAAGCAGGAGGATCACGAGAAGGCCAGGCGTTTGAGACCAGACTGGACAACATAGTGAGACCACGTTTCTACCAAAAAAAAAAAAAAAAAAGGCTGGATGTGGTAGCGCATGCCTGTAGTCCCAGCTACTTGGGAAGCTGAGAGGAGAGGATTCCTTGAGCCTAGGAGGTCAAGGCTGCAGTAAGCCATGATTGCACCACTGCACTCTAGCCTGGGCAACAGAGCAAGGCCTCAACTCTAAAAAACAAAAAACAAAAACCCAGAATACTAAAAGCATCATTCTGAACCTTGTTTTTGTATATTATTATGGCTATTTCCAAAATATAGGTGATCGAAGTAACCTGAGTCACAACACATTAAATGAAAATTACTTACATATTATTGGTTTTGTGTGTGTTTGTTTATTTTATTTTATTATTATCATTTTTTTCAGTCAGAGTCTCACTCTGTTGCCCAGACTGATGTACACAATTATGGCTACCACAGCCTTGACCCGCTGGGCTCAGGCAATCCTTCCACCTCAGCCTTACAAGTGGCTGGTACTATAGATGCTCACTACCATTCCTGGCTAATTTTTTGATTTATTGGAGAGACAGAGCTACCTAGGTTGGTCTTGAGCCCTGGACTCAGGCAATCCTCCACCTCCCAAAGTACTGAAATTAGAGATATGAGCCACCATGCTTGGTTATTGGTTATATTTTTTAGAATTTTGTCTTTGGGCTAGGTGTGGTTGCTCAAGCGTATAATCCCAGCACTTTGGGAGGCCGAGGTGAGACTATTGCCTGAGCTCAGAGGTTCAAGACCAGCCTGGGCAACTTGGTGAGACCTCGTCTCTACGATAAACCAAAAAATAAGTTGGGCGTGGTAGCATGTGCCTGTAGTTTCAGCTACTTGTAAGGCTGAGGCGGAGGGATCGCCTGAGCCCAGCAGGTGGAGGTTGCGGTGGCCGTGAGCATGCCACTGCACTGCAGCCTGGGTGACAGAGTGAGACTCCAACTCAAAAAAAAAAGAATTTGGTCTTTGGTCTGACCGTTTAAGACAAAGGTCCTTGTCAAGAAATTGTTAGCTCATTTAAACTGGAAACTGTTATCATGATTCTAAAGTTTATGGTTCTACTTTTAAATTATGCATTGTTTTGTCTTTTAAAAAATTTACAGATTGAAGATCCAGGTTGCTTCTGGGTTATTATAAAAGGATGTAGTCCCTTTTTAGACCATGAAGTCGACTATCAAAAACTAAATAGTGCCATGAATGACTTCTATAATAGCATGTGTCAAGATATAGAAGTAAAACCATTAATGTTGGAAGAAGGGCAGGTATGTATCTACATGTGCTTTAGTCACCGTGTCTTGAGGCACCACTCAAAATATGAAATATTTGTCAACAGAGATGATTAAAATTGCAGGGTATTTTGGTTTCTTATACTCATTGCCTTGTGTTAGGTTTTTGGGGTTATACAAGATTCAAGCTAGTCGTGGGAGGGACGGCTGTTGTGTAAGGTTCCTGTGGGGCAATAGGAGATGAAGTGTCATCTAAGTCTGGCCATCAGGACCATCCATCTGTGGAGGGGGGTGGAATCCAGGGGATGATTCTAGACTCCTCACGGGTGTGGACTGCAGCAAAGAGGGCATAGGGTTTTCACTCTAGGCTGATGCCTCCCTTTTGGTTGCTTATGACTTTGGACAACTCGTGTTTTTGTTGTCTTTTCTGCAAGTCGTGGTCCCTCCTTGTCTTCTTTCGGCCTCAGCTCCCAATGCCCGTTGACTGAGTGTCTCTGCAGATCCGTCATTTTTCCGAAGAGTTTAAGTTTTGTGATAGCATGGTGGGAGAAGATTTGGAAACTCTTTATGAGAAAAAGTAGAGATAATTTGAATTCCTTCCTCCCCCCAAAAGATCATCATTAGTGATATAATTTATTATTGCATTTCTTTTCTTGATTTTGAGTTGGAGTCTCACTCTGTCACCCAGACTAGAGTGCAGTGGCCGCTCCTGGCCACCGCAGCCTTGACCTGCTGGGCTCCCGCGATCCTTCCGCCTCAGCCTTCCAAGTAACCGGAACTACAAGCACGCGCTACCACGCCCAGCTAATTTTTGATTTATTGTAGAGACGAGGTCTCGCCAAGTTGCCCGGGTGGGTCTCGAACCCGTGGGCTCAGGCAGTCCACTAGCCTCAGCCTCCCAAAGTACTGGGATTACAGGCTGAGCCACTGGGCCTGGCTATTATTGCTTTTCATACCATTGACTTATTGAAGAAATGAAACCAGAGTCAGTTGTCCTTTAAAAATATTCCACATTTTGGATAGCCTGATTGCTTCCTTGTGGTTGTTCAACTTTTTCTCTAGCCCCTGTGTTTTCTGTGGGCTGATAATCGAATATAAAACTTTGGATAGATTTCAGGCCACTCTCATTTCTCAAGAATAGGTGTACTATGAACTTCATATTGTACTGAATTGAGAGATGATAATACTTTTGGTGATGCTGAGATTGACCAGTGGATTCAGATGGTAGACAGCCTGATGCTTCCCTTGTGGCATTTCCTGTCAGTGTTGTACATGATGGTTTCTCTGTTCAGAGACCACTGCTATCCAAATGAGCTCTTTCATTCATGTTTTCAAAATAGCAATTCCTCTCATGCCATCTGCATTCATGAGCTGGAATTCTTCAGTATAGAACTTTCCCTCATCTGTTAGGACTGTTTGATTCGTTGAACTAATACAGTTCATACTGTAAAGAAGGACAAATTGCTTCTTTCTCTTATCAATGTTTAACTTAGTGATTTGTGCCTAGCTGTCTACATTGGTATTTAGAGGATTGGTTTTTTTTTCCTCCCCCTCTTCCTCTTCATTTTTTAATTACAAACATATGTAATTTTATTGTGCTTAACAGATACTACATTTTTACAAATTGCATTGAACAGGTCTTTGGGCACCAGTTTTCCAACAGCATGTGCTCAGTTTGTGTCTCCGTGTCACATCTTGGCAATTCTCACAATATTTCAAACTTTTACTTTATTATTATGTCTGTTATGGTGTTCTGTGTTCACTGGCTTTGCTGTTACTATTATAATTGTTTTGGGATACCATGAACTGCACCCGTATAAGATGGCAAGCTTAATAACTGTTGTGTGTGTTCTGACTGTTCCACCAACCAGCTGTCACCCTGCTTCCCCCTCTTTGAGCCTCCCTAGCCATTGAGACACAACAGTTTTGAAATTAACAACCCTACGATGACCTCTGAGTGTTCAAGTGAAAGGAAGTGTCGTATATCTCTCACTTGAAATTAAAAGCTAGAACTTGTCAACCTAAGTGAGGAAGACATGTCAAAATCTGAGACAGGCTGAAAGCTAGGCCTCTTGCACCAAACAGGTAAGTTGTGATTGAAAAGGAAAGCTTCTTGAAGGAAATAAAATATGCTACTATAGTGAACACATGAATGATAAGATGGCAAAACAGCCTTGCTACTGATATGGAGGAAGTTAGAGTGATCTGGATAGAAGATCAAACCAGCTACCACATTACCTTAAGCCAAAGCCTAATCCAGAGCAAAGCCCTAACTATCTTCAATTCTATGAAGACAGAGAGAGGTAAGGAAACTGCAGAAGAAAAGTTTGAAGCTAGCAGAGGTTGGTTGGTTCATGAGGCTGAAGGAAAGAAGCCGTCTCCATAACATAAACATGCTAAATAAGGCAGCAACTGCTGATGGAGAAACTACACCAAGTTATCCAGAACTTCTAGCTAATAATATTGATGAAAATGGCCACGCTGAACAATCTCAGTGTAGACAACACTGGAAGAAGATGCCATCTAGGACTTTCATAGCTAGAGAGAAATCAATGCCTGGTTTTAAAGCTTCAGAAGACATACTGACTCTTTTGTTAGGTCTAATGCAGTTGGTGACTTGAAGTGGAAGCCAAAGATCATTTACCATTCTGAAAATCCTAGGGCCCTTAAGAATTATGCTTCCAGGCTGAGTGCAGTGGCTAATGCCTGTGATCCCAGCACCTTGGGAGTACAAGGTGGGAGGACTGCTTGAACCCAAGAATCTGAGACCAACCTGGGCAACACAGCAAGACTTCCTCTCAGCAAAACATTTAAAAATTAGCCAGGCATAGTGACTCACCTATAGTGCCAGCTACTTGGGTGGCTGAGGCAGAAGGATTGATTGAGCTCAGGAGGTCAAGACTGTGGTGAGCTGTGATTGTACTAATACACTCCAGTCTGGGGTGACAGTGTGAGAACCCTGACTAAAAAAAAAAAAAAAAAAAATTGAGGGTGGGGAGAAAAAAATTATGCCAAATCTACTTTGCCTGTACTCTAAAAATGGGATAGTAAAGCCTAGACAACATCACAGTTTTCTGAATACTTTAAGCTCACTTTTGAGACCTACTGCTCAGGAAAAAAGATTCCTTTTTATGTATTATTGCTCATTGGTAATGCACCCAGTTGCCTGAGACCTCTGATAGAGATGGACAAGGAGATGAATTTTTGTTAATTGATCGGTTCCCTGGATCAAGGAATAATTTAAATTTATTATTTAAGAAGCACATTTTGTAAGGCTATAGCTGCTGTAAATAATGATTCTGCCAATGAATCTGGACAAGGTCAGTCAAAAACCTTCTGTGTCTGTTGGCTGTCTGCATGTCTTCTTTTGAGAAGTGTCTATTCATGTCTTTTGCCCACTTTTTTTTTTTTGAGTTGGAGTCTCACTCTGTTGCCCAGGCTGGAGTGCAGTGGCATGCTCCTGGCCACTACATCCTTGATCTGCTGGGCTCAGGTGATCCTTCTGCCTCAGCCTTCCAAGTAGCTGGAACTACAGGTGCACGCTACCGTGCCTGGATAATTTTTTGATTTATTGTAGAGACGAGGTCTCATCATGTTGCCCAGGCTGGTCTCAAACCTGTGGGCTCAGGCAGTACTCTCGCCTGGGCCTCCCGAAGTCCTGAGATTATAGGCCTGAGCCAACATGCTCAGCCTGCCCACTTTTTAATCATCAGAGAAATGCACAGCACAACCACACCGAGATACCACCTAACCCCAGTAAGAATGGCCATCATTAACAAAACAAGCAACAACAGATGCTGGTGAGGATGTAGAGAAAAAGAAACACTTTTACACTGCTGGTGGGAATGCAGACTAATACAACCTCTTTGGAAGACAGTGTGGCAGTTTCTGAAAGAACTGTGACCCAGCAATTCTCCTATTGGAAATATACCCAGAGGAGCTCAAATCATTCTACAAAAAAGATACCTGCACACTCGTGTTTGTTGCAGCTCTATTCACAACAGCAAAAACATGGAACCAACCATGCTGCTCATCAAAGCTGGACTGGATAAAACAAATGTGGTATGTATGTACAATGGAATATTATGCAGCGACAAAGAAGGACAAACATGAACTTTACAGCAGGATTTAGAGTCTATCATACTCAGTAATCTATCGCAGAAATAAAGAACCAGGTACCATATGTTCTCACTCATAAGCGATATGATAACTCATAACAGTTATAATATTAGAAGAAAAGGATTGGCAGTAGTGGGAAACTGCCAGGGGAGGAGGGGTGGGATTGGCAGTTGAGGGAAACTGCCAGAGAAGGGAGGGGCACACCTCATCAACAAGGGTACCTGCATAATGGACATTGGTGTACCTAACCCTGAATTGTACCCCACATCTTTAAAAAAAATCAGGGAATACTGATGTCCTGACAAAAAAGAAAGCCTTCTGGAAGGGGTTCACCATTCTAGATGCTATTAAGAACATTTGTGGGCTGGGTACAGTGGCTCACGCCTGTAATCCCATCACTTTGGGAAGTTGAGGCAGGAGGATTGGTTGAGCCCAGTAGTTTAAGACCAGCCTGGGTGAGATAGCAAAACTTCATCTTTACAAAAAAATTTTAAAACAATTAGCCAGGTGTGATGGTATATGCCTGTAACCTCAGCTACTCAGGAGGCTGAGGCTGAAGAAATTCCTGGGCCTAGGGGATTGAGGCTGTGGTCATGCTACTGCACTCCATTCTGGATGACAGAGTGAGACCCTGACTCAAACAAAACATTATTATAATTTTGAATTGGAGTCTCACTTCATCGCCCAGGCTGGAATGCAGTGGCACAGTCACAGCCACCCCAGTGTCGACTTGCTGGGCTCCAGCAATCCTTCTGTTTCAGCCTTCTAAGAAGCCAGAACTACAGGTGCATGCTACCACACCTGGCTAATTTTTTAATTTGTTGTAGAGACAAGGTCTCGCCAAGTTGCCCGGCTGGTCTCAAACCCACGGGCTCCCAAAGTGCTGGGATTGTAGGCTGAGCCACTGAGCCCGGTCCTACAACACATTTATGATTCATGGGAAGAGGTGAAAATTCTAATATTAACAGGAATTTGGGAGATTTCAACCTTCATGATGACTTTGAAGGGCTCAAGACTTCAGTGAAGGAAGTAAATCCAGATGTGGTGGAAACAGCATGAGAACTAGAATTAGAAGTGAAGCCTGCCGCCTGGGCAGCGAGACCTCGTCTCTACAATCAATCAAAAAAACAGCCCGGCATGGTAGCGTGCGCCTGTAGTTCCGGCTACTGGGAAGGCGGAGGCGGAAGGATCGCCGGAGCCCAGCGGGTCGAGGCTGCGGGGGCCGGGAGCGGCCGCTGCCCTCCAGTCCGGGCGACAGAGTCAGACTCCGACTCCAAAGAAAAAAGAAGAAGTGAAGCCTGAAGACATGACTGAATTGCTGCAGTCTCACAATCCGACTTGAGTGGATAGGAGTTGCTTCTGTTGACTGACAAAGCAAGTAATTTCTTGAGTTGGAATTTATTCTTCATGAAGATGCGGTAAACGTTGTTGAAATGACAGCAGGGGATTTAAAGTATTACATAAACTTAGTTGATAAAGCGGCAGCAGGGTTTGAGAAGACTGACCCCGGTTTTAAAAGAAGTCCTACTGTGGGCAAAAGGCTATCAAACAGCACCACAGGCTTTGGCGAAATCTTTTGTAAAGGAAGAGTCAATTGATGTGGCAAACTTCCTTGTTGTCTTATTTTGAGAAATTGCCCAGGCCAGCCCAGCCATCAGCTACCACCACCCTGATCAATCAGCAACCATCAACATTGAGGCAAGATCGTCACCAGCAAAAACATTACAACTTGCTGAAGGCTCAGTTGATTCTTAGCATTTTTTAGCAATAAAGTATTTTAAAATTCAGATATGTACGGTGTTTTTCTAAGAAGTGATGCTGTTGCTCACTTAGTAGATTGCAGTAGTATAATGTACATATAACTTATATATGCACTAAGAAGCCAAAAAATTTGTATGACTCGTTTTATTGCAACATTCATTTTATTTTGGTGGTCTGTAACTGAACCTACAATATCTCTGAAGTATGCCTGTACTTTTATGATCTTATGGAATTTAATACATTCATCATTTATAGTCACTGTTCTTGATGCTTAAATTATTATTTTTGGCTAGCGGAAGCCCTAGTAGTATAACCAAACACAGATTCAGCTGCTCGCTGCTCGAAAGCCAAACTCGAGAGACAGCGCTGGTGAAAGAAAAGCAGGTTTATTCAAGAGCCAACAACCTCAGGAGATGGTGGACAAGGGTCTCCAAGATTATATCAAGTCAGTACAAATTTCAGGCTCCTTTTAGGTTAAGGTTGGGGAAGAAAGAGGAGAGGGCTGGAGTCAAGAGGTGAATGTAGACATCTGGGCTCCAGGAAGGACCGGGGGAAGTTGTGAGCTCTCTTTGTCCTTGGGCAGTGGTCTCCTTTTTCCTTGAAATCTTGAATGAAACATAGTGTACATACTCCTTTTTTTCTTGTAGTTGGTCTTGACAGCTGCTTGCTTGTTCCTAAGCTATCTTTTCAGCATTTCAAAATTATTCTGGGGAATGGTGGCTCAAGCCTATGATCCTAGCGCTTTGGAAGGCTGAGGTGGGAGGGTTGCTTGAGACCAGGAGTTCAAGACCATCCTAGGCAACAGTGAGACCATCTCTACCAAAAATAGAAGAATTAGCTGAGCATGTCAGCGTACACCTGTAGTCCAGCTCTTTGGGAGACTGAGGTAGGTAGATCACTTAAGCCCAGTACTTCAGGGCTATGGTGAGCTGTAATTATGCCACAGCCTGCAGCTTGGATGATACAATAAACTGTTTTTGAAAAAAAAATCTGTCTGGACAAGCATAAACAGAGACCAGAGCCGCCCACCCCCGATCTAAAATGGTGTTAGTTATGTTAGTCTTTTGCCATTTTACTGTTGCAGTACAGTGCAATTTCAACGTTTCTAGCTGAGTCAATTACTAACTATACCATTTCTACAAGTTGCTTTGACTTTGACATTACATAAAAATACCTTCCATCCTTTGTCAGGATGTCTTGAATTATCTGAGTTTTGAATTACGTGAGGTTCTCTGGAACCATCCCTTGTAGTATGGCTATACTGTATTTTCCAACTCACCTTCCCAAGGGCAGCAGTCTCACTGGCCATGCTTTCCCTACTTAGGCACAGCTTTCCCTGCTGGACTGCTTTATAAGTCTGTGGTTAGCACGTGATTTGCCTGTCTGTGGACTGCCAGTCGAGTTAGCTGTGACCTGGTGGTCCTGTGACACAGGATGCCAATGGCTGTCATTTCTGCAGGGTGGGTCCCCTTAAAAGGGCTGAAGGCATTTACAGATGCTCCTCAACTTATGTTGGGATTATGTCGCAATAAACCATCATAAATTGAAAATATCATAAGCCAACAATGCACTTAATACACCTAACCTAGTGAACATTGTAGCTTAGCCTAGCCTTAAATGTGCTCAGAACATTTACATTAGCCTTTGGGCAAAATCATTTAACATACAGCCTATTTTATAATAAAATGTATTTTTATTGAATACTGCATATTATGTCAAAATTGTAATCGTTTTATACCATCATAAAGTAAAGCAATTATAAATTGAACCATTGTAAGTTGGGGCTCTATTCAGCCATACAACAAGTAATTTTTGAAGACTTAGTATACTCCAGGCACAGTATTAGATGCCGGGAATATAGAAGTAATCAAAACTGACAAAAATCTACCTCATTGTAAAGCCAGAGTCCAGTTATGACGCACATGTTAGAAAGTGATAAAGTCATGGAGTGAACGGGGAGGAGGAGCCTGGGATTGCCATTTCCTATGGGTCTGACACGTGCAAGCTGTGCTTTCTGACTTAAGAAAGTAAAACAGTGTTTTGTTTTGTTTTTTAATTTTGCTTTCTAAAAATTATCCTCAGTGAAGAAGTCAAAATGATTGCAGTAAGAAAAACAGTGCAGTAGCATCCAGGTGACCCGTATTGTTCTTGAAGCTCGCTTACTTTCAGACAGTGTTTGGCTTGGGCAGGTCCAGCCTCCTGGTGTCCCTTTCCTCTGCTGTGAGGCAAAATGTAGGCGAGATGATTCGGGGAGTACCTTTTAGTTCTTTTCATCATATGACGAGAGATTTTAACCCTGAACTTAAAAACGAAAAACCTTTCTTTTTATTCTGTAGGTTTGTGTGGTTTATTGTGAAGAGCAGAAGTGCTGGTGCAGGGCTGTTGTTAAGTCAATCATGTCTTCCGCAGACTGTTACCTGGCAAAATGCTTCCTTGTGGATCTTGCCAAGTGCGTTCCAGTAAAATCTAAAAAGTATGTATGTATTTATTTTGCCTTATCCTCTTTAAGAGACAAATGTCAGTTTTAAAGGAGAATGTCAGTTGTTTAAAATAAAGGGATAGTGGTCATTTATTATTTTTTTTGTTTGAGTCAAAGTATGACTCCATTGTCCAGGCAAGAGTGCAGGGGCATGATCACAATGATCACAGCTCATGGCAGCTTTGACCTCCTTGGCTCAGATGGAAGATGATCCTTCCACCTCAGCATCCCCAAGTAGCTGGGACTTCAGGTACATGCCATCACACCCAGCTAATTATTTTTATTTTTTGTAGAGACAAAGTCTTGCTATGTTATCCAGGCTGGTCTCAAATTCCTGGGCTCACGTGATTCTCCTGCCTCAGCCTCCCAAAGTGTTGGGATTAACAGGCGTGAGCTACTGTGCCCAGCCGAGGTCATTGTCTTTTGAGATAAGATGAAATTGGCGTTTTTTAGCTTCAAAAAGGGAAGACTTGCAGATTCCAGTTCTGCATCTACTGACTGAGCAAGTGGTTGGCAAGGAGACTCAGAAGGTGGCTCTGGCCCTTCCTTCCTGGAAAAGGCAGGGCAGGATCAGGTTATTCACTCTGTCTCTTGGACGTTCTTTGCCAGCTGCTCTCCTGACCTGTCCTCAGTTTGCTTATGTGATGGAGTGGGTCTTTTAAGGAGGCATGGCTGCAAGAAAGATACCACCAGGAGACAGAGAGAAACTCTTCTTGTCTCCACAGAAGTGGGAGGCTGCTGGAACAATCTCAGGTTGCAGAGAGCAGAGCATTAGCTTGTAAGTATTCCTGGTTGTCCTGCTTAACAGAGTGAGGGTGCAGCCATCATGTGAGGCGGGGAGATACTTCAGAATGGGCCAGTAAGCAGATCGTGACTGTGCAGGCTTCACTGATTCTGGGACCATGTCTCATACTTTATTAGAAAACACAAGCAACAATTCAGTCTTGGTGTTTTGTGGGAATTTTTCCATAGTTTCCTGTCCCAGAGTAAGAGAATGTCAGCTTAATGAATAAATATGAGCACTCATCTTTCGTTAAAGAAAGGTCAACACCAAATAGACTTCAACTGCAGTAAGATATCTCTTGCATAGGAGAATTTCCTGGCAGAAGGGCTTATCAGATGTTGGGAATTTGCAGATACTTGAGAAAAGAATAGATGCCTTTCCAGCTTGTGATTCTGTACCTTTATGCAACCATAATTGCTATAAAAATAACCTTTGTATTTAACTGTTTGGGGAGCTTTTCTTTTCTTTTCTTTTCTTTTCTTTTTGTGTTGGAGTCTCACTCTGTCACCCAGACTGGGAGTGCAGCGGCATGCTCCCGACCGCTGCAGCCTCGATCTGCTGGGCTCCAGCCATCCAACCTTGCAAGTAGCTGGAACTCCAGGCGCGCACTACCATGCCCGGCTAATTTTTTTATTTACTGTAAAGATGAGGTCTCGCCAAGTTGCCCGGGTGGGTCTCGAACCCGCAGGCTCAGGCAATCCACTCACCTCGGCCTCCCAAAGCGCTGGGATTACAGGCTGAGCCACCGAGCCTGGCAGCTTTTCTTTCTGTATCTGGATCTTTAGTTTGTCTGGGGTAAGAGCACTGTAGGGTTACATCAAGGTCAAGGAGGCGGTGAGGGGCAGTTAGTGCAGCCGCCTTTGTCCAACCTGTCTGAGGCAAAGGATGGCCAGGCTGCCCATGCAGGGCACAGCGCGCATCTGGGGAAGACAGCCAGTTCGTGTTGAAGTTGTATGTTCAAGTGGTCTGAAATTTGTTGTTTGCCTGAGGAAGAATGTACACTGAAGTGTTAAAGTTCTTTTTTAAAAATGTATTTTAAGCCAGGCTCGGTGGCTCATCCTGTAATCCCGTGCCTTTGAGAGGCTGAGGTGAGTGGATAGCCTGAGCCTGCAGGTTCAAGACCCTCCTGGGCAGGTGAGACCTCATCTCTATAATAAAATCAAAAAATTAGCCGGGCGTGGTAGCGCATGCCTGTAATTCTGGTTACTCGGAAGGCTAAGGCGGAAGGATCGCCGGAGCTCAGCAGGTCGAGGCTGTGGTGCCCGGGAACGGCCACTGCACTCCAGTCTGGGCGACAGAGTGAGACTCCCACTCAAAAAAATAAAAATAAAAATATATTTTATTTTAAAGATGTGGGGTACAATTCAGGATTAGGTATACAAGTGGACATCATACAGGTAAAATTTGGTCCTCCCGTTGGTCCGCACTTTGCTTGGTTTGAGATCAGTTACCCTATTGATATTGTGTCCTCTCCCCCCCCACCCCCCTGGCAGTATCCCGCTAGTGCCAGTCCCTTTCTTTTTTTGGTCCTTTCTTTGTATGTTTATTTACATAATAAAATTTTTTTTTTTTTTTTGAGTTGGAGTCTCACTCCGTCGCCCAGACTAGAGTGCAGTGGCCGCTCCCGGCCACCGCAGACTCGACCTGCTGGGCTCCGGCGATCCTTCTGCCTCAGCCTTCCAGGTAACCGGAATTGCAGGCATGCGCTACCATGCCCGGCTGATTTTTTTGATTTATTGTAGAGATGAGGTCTCGCTGCCCAGGCGGGTCTCGAGCCCGCGGGCTCAGGCAATCCATTCACCTCAGCCTCCCAAAGGCGCAGGATTACAGGCTGAGCCACCAAGCCCAGCTACATAATAAATTTTTATTGAATATCTATTTTGTTCCAGGCACTGTGTTGGGAACTGGAAAATAATAACAAGCCCTCATCAAGCATAGGCATTCTGGAATTGCCAGTCCCTTTCTTTTTTTTTTGAGTTGGAGTCTCATTCTGTCGCCTAGACTGGAGTGCAGTGGCCGCTCCCGGCCACCGCAGCCTCGACCTGCTGGGCTCTGGCTATCCTTCCGCCTCAGCCTTCCGAGTAGCCGGAATTACAGGCATGTGCTACCACGCCCAGCTGATTTTTTTATTTTATTGTAGAGATGAGGTCTCGCTGCCTAGGCGGGTCTCGAACCCGCGGGCTCGGGCAATCCACTCACCTCAGCCTCCCAAAGCGCGGGATTACAGGCTGAGCCACCGAGCCCGGCGCCAGCCCCTTTCTTATAGTATTATGGTAGATGTTCAGGATCCACTTATAAGTGAGAACATGTACTCTGTTCTTTGCAAATGTTAAAGTTCTTATTAGTAAATCTCAGCCCTTTAGCTCTTTTCTGCAAAGTTATCAAATACAAATTATTAAAACATCTGTTCATTTATAGAAACTTCCAGGCAATTCTGGTTGTATTTTGAGATTGGTATTTAAGAATTTTGGATAGAATTTGCTTCATAGGTTTGCTAAATGTTACTCAGTATTTCTCAGCCAAAAGAGCCTTATTTGGCCTTTTTTGCCCTAAACTCCTGCTCCATACCATGACATTTTAATACCACAGATTTCTGGTCTCTTCCTGTAATATATGTATTTCTGAACTTTTTTACAATAAAAGGTATTTTTTTCAACCTCCCAAGAAATAGTTTTGCCTTTGGCCAAGCACCATTGGTAGTCATATTAGAAAGAATGTTTTCTGTGTGTTTTGCTTTATGTTAAGTATATTAACTATGTAGGTATACTTTAAAGGAATATGTTATATATAATTTTCTTTATAATGGAGCTATTTCTGTTTCACTTTTAAGCATCCGAGTTGCAGTAGAGTCTTTTATGCACCTTCCTTATAGAGCCAAAAAATTCAGACTGTACTGCACAAAACCTGTCACACTGCACATTGACTTCTGTGAAGACAGTGCTGAAATTGTGTAAGTACAGCTTCTTTAAATAGTTTGCATCATTAGTAAAAGCTTTAGATCAAGTGTATGACGTTTCAGTGAAGTTCCCTCCTCTGTAGAAGTGCTAAGCAGGAAGTCTCTTGTTCTTCAGCAAGTGGCTTCTGAGTTAGTGTTTGTCAAACCTGGTCATGCAGCATAGTTCCCATCTCTGGAACTTGGTTGGAGTAGGATCTGAGCTCTGTGCTTTTTGCCTTTTTTGTTTTTAACTTATGAAAAGTAATACAGCAACTGTAAAGAAAAACATTCGGAAAGCATGGAATCACAGAGTATTGAACAAAGAGTCCATTGCCTTGTTCTCTAGGCTCCCGTTCTCCTTCCTGGGAGGCCTCTGAACTTCTAGACCTCTGGCTTTCCTTTGGCCCTTATCTTCATGGAGCTTCTAATTAAACTCAGAAAATACTGTCTTACTTGCAGAATTAGTGTCCCTGGAGGCTCTTTGCCAACACATACACCTCTCCTTTTTACCTCTGTCTTTTTCATGAGTGGATATGATTGACACACTTGTATTTAATTATTCTTGTCTTGATAGCCAACAAGGCAGTTGGTTCTACACCATTTGGCACTGCATGTTCCCATAAGAATCTGATAAACCCATATAAAATATGTAGATGTTGAGAAGTACATACACGCATCCCATCTTTGCTCCTTTTCCCCAGTACTTGGCCACATTGTAGGCTTTTGCACGGGTGGATCCCTGTACTGGGCAGCACTGCTGGGTATGGAACCATCTCTTGAATAAGTACTACCAAGTGGCTTGGTTTCTTCTTCTGTGGCTTCTTCTGAAGCCCACCTTCCCACCCAGTGCTCTTTTTCGCCTCTCCCTCCAGGACTGTGGCATTATGGAAAGAAAAGCCATTGGGAGCACCTCAGTTCTGACTCCCTGCGTGTCCAGGTGATGTTACATTGTGCACTCTGAACCTGTTTCCTCTCTCTCTTTTTGAGTCAGAGTCTCATTGTGTCGCCCAGTCTGGAATGCAGTGGCATTATCATGGCTAAAGCAGCCTTGACCTGTTGGGTTTAGGAGATCCTTCTACTTCAGTCTTCCAAGTAGCTGGGACTACAGGCTTGCGTCACCACACCTGGCTAATTTTTTGACTTATCGTAGGGATGAGGTCTCACTGTGTTGCCCAGGTTGGTTTTGAACTCCTGGGTTCAGGCATTCCTCTTGCCTCAGCCTCTCTAAGTGCTGGGATTATAGGCGTGAGCCACCAGACCTGGCTTGTCTCTCTCTTGTGGATGCTTCTGTGGGCTCTTTGGCAACCTACCCATTCTCCATTCCCGCCCAGCCCCCATCACCTGCATTCTTCCCTAGGCCCACCTCCTCCCTCCTGTGGTGGTGAGTCCATCACTCTGTGGCTGGCCTCAACTGATGGGAAGATAAGCCAGCTTGCCTCTGCTAGGGACCTTGTGCTCCACCGAGCTGCCCTCCGTCAGGTTGTTGTCTAGCCAGCACACATGGAGGACTCTTGTGTCCTGAAGGCTGAGGTCCCTGGCGGGCAGCCGCCCGTTCCTCCTCCGCTCTCCCTCTCGCTGCTGATCCTCCAGGAGTGATTTGAGCAGCAGCTGTACAGCCCAGCTCCCCGCAAAGCCAGTCCGTTTCCTGCCGTCTCGCTCCTCCTCTGCATGATTCCCTTCCCAGCACTCACTTGTTTTGGGAGGCCCTCCCATCCACACTCCCAACCCTAGGAGACACCCAATGCAGGCGCCTCAACTTCGGAGTTAAGTTGTCTTACTGGGCTTTGATCACGTTCTTTGACGTAATACCTTTGCACTTGCACTTTATCTAGAACCCCTTTCTTTTTTTTTGCATTCAGAGATATCGTTTATGTAGGAAGTAAATGAGAGAGAGAGAAAGAGGTTATTTGCCTCCCCAGTGTAGGGAAAGGGGCCCAAGCTTAGGAAAACGTGGCCTGGCCACAGCCCAGAGAGCACGTGGCCAGAAGGTAGCTTGGCAAGGCAATGGCCTGGAGCCCCTTTCTTAATACGCGTAGCACAACTTTCGACGGAGTGTGTCAGCCTTCCTCCTAAGAAGACTACGGCAGCTTACACTGCTGTCCTTGGGATATGGAAGGTACTGTGTTTCCTGCACAGTATTGAATATTGTTAGGCTTGTAAACTTTTGTTTGGTTGCTGAGTGAAAGCGGTATTTTGTTGTGTGCTTTTCGGAATTGCGTCTCTTTATTTAGCTTTTCTCTCTCACAGTGTGTGTGGATCAAAGAGACTAATTTATCTTTTCATACACTAGATTGATTTTTCTCTTTGTTTGTCTTTTCCTTATTAGGAATCTACTACATTTTGTCAAAAAAAGTCCTTATTAGGTAATTTACTTGTGTGTAGCAAGACTTTAGAACCACTGTCTTTGTTTTATTGCTACCTTTTAGAAAGCCTTTGTATTTCTCTAGAATTGCTTAATATATTAGTAAAAATAAAAATATCCAATATTTTTGAATAATGACTTGGACATAGTCATGGACATGGCACTAGGCCGAATGTTTCATGTACATTTGATCTTTATTTATTTATTTTTTTTGAGTTGGAATCTCACTCTGTCGCCCAGACTGGAGTGCAGTGGCCGCTCCCGGTCCCCGCAGCCTCGACCTGCTGGGCTCCGGTGATCCTCCCGCCTCAGCCTTCCAAGTAGCTGGAACTACAGGCGTGTGCTCCCATGCCTGGCTAGTTTTTTTAAATTTTATTTTATTATAGAGATGAGGTCTTGCCAAGTTGCCCAGGCAGGTCTCCTCATTTGATCTTTAAAACAACTCTTAGAGGATGGTGGTGGCATTGCTAATAAATAAAGCCAATAGAAACATAAGACATATCATTCTAGCCTCACATTTTATTTTATTTTTGTTCCTGGATGACTCTAAATACCGATTTAGCCTGCCTTTCCCCTGCTTTTCTCCTGTCTACAGCTGTCTCTGTGATTTTTCTCCCAAAGCATGGGAGAGATACAGAGAGGGCAAGATGAGAGAGAGAGAACAGGAGGTGATGAACGGTCGCACGAGTCAGCAGAGTGAGGGATGCCATGGGGTGACAGTGGCTGGCTTTCCTGTACCTGCCTCTTAGCGTGTTGGTTTGCCAACATGCCTTGGGCCCTCTCTCTGTGCCAGCCTGTGCTGGACACTGCACACGCAGGACCCCTGCCCAGGGAGCTTGTGCTCGGGGTGGGGGGACAGATTTGTTACCAGTAACTGGGGATGATGATGATGTGACAGATGATGCCGTGGTGGTGGGCACGCGCCATTCTCAGGGGGCCTCTGTGATGCAAGTCTGCGTATCGCAGGGTGCAGTGGGGGTCTTCACCCTGGAGGAGGGCCAGAGCCAGGCTCCCCATTGTCTGCATCAGGTGTTCGGGTCGTGATGTGAAAAGCATCCAGTGTGTGATTTGCAAAATGACGTTAGTGTGCTAACCTCAGATTTTTATTTAACGAAGCTGCGTTTGTTCACTGTTTCAGACCTGCCAGGAAGTGGGACAGTGCAGCTATTCAGTACTTTCAGAATATTCTAAAAGGTAAGGCCAGTGCATGATCACTGCAGCCTGTTTTGAGCTGTGCCCAAGGTGGCCCAAACTGATGTGGGCGAGGGTATTTGCGATGTGCCTGCTTACCTGCTGGACCCTCCTTGTAAGCGATCCCTAAGTTATCTGGAGCCTCTTTCACCCCACCTATCACAGTGACTCTATCTTCCTGGAACTTCGTTGGTGAATGTGGGTATCAGTGATTGACAGCTGAAGTTAGAAAGGGGCTATTTGTGTAGAGGAACCTTTACACAATAATAATGCCTACCTTTTAGTTTGCATAAAAGCTGCAGTGCTACAAAATAAATTTATATGCATTTTATTGGACCAGCAATTGATGAAAAGTTTAGCTTCCTTTTAGTGAGCAAGAGAAAGTAAATGGATATTTATTGTATAATAATCATTACTGCTAATTTAAGATATATAAAATGTTTTGAATGCCTATTAGCGTGTTCGTGTGTGTGTGTGTGTGTGTGTGTGTGTGTGTGTGTGTGTGTGTGTTGGAGTCTCACTCTGTCGCCCAGGCTGGAGTGCAGTGGCATGCTCATGGCCACCATAGCCGCAACCTGCTAGGCTCAGGTGATCCTTCTGCCTTGGCCTTCCAAGTAGCTGGGACTACAGGTGCATGCCACCATGCCCAGCTAATTTTTTATTTATTGTAGAGATGAAGTCTTGCCATGTTGCTCAGGCTGGTCATGAACGCCTGGGCTCAGGCTGTCCTCTCACCTATGCCTCCCAATGTGCTGGGATTACAGGCATGAACCATCACACCTGGCCGTGTGTTCACTTTATGTTTTATCAGTGACCGTAAATCACAGTCTCTTTTGTGCCCTCTCTCCTAACCCCTGGCAGTCAAAGTCAAATACCTGTGCCTACCTCTTTGGACTGTTCAAGAGAGTTTTAGTGGGTGTGAAATGCCTGGGGTGCTATCTGGTGCCTAATTGAGTCCTGATCCCTTTCCTGTACTGTGCCATTGTCTGAGTAAAGGAGAAGCCAGATGCTTTGACCTGAGGGGTGTGGGAGGTTGGGAGAATCACTGTCCCTTGCAAGCCTTTTGGGGCTGTTGGGAGGTGAGCATTCACGTCTAGAGGAGGCCTACTTCTGTGTGACCTCAGTCAAGTCACATAACCTTTGAGCATGGTCCCCTTACCTGTGAAACGACAACAAGTATACTTACCCTGAAGGTTGTGGTGAGAGTTAAGTGAAATAAGGTTTATAAAGGACTTAGTATAGTGCCTGTAGTTAGCAGTGAATGCCTTTCGGGTCATTTAGTCTCTGACAGAGTAGCTGAGTCCTCTGATTCGTGGGTTATTTGGAGGTGTAGAACAGACCTCAGGTGAAAGACTGTGACTAGGAATTGGGTTTGGGACTCTCTGGAAGCAAAGACAGGACAAAGAAGCGGACTTAGGAGGAATTTTCAGGGTGAGAGAGGGTGCTTTGATGGAGCAAGGGATACGTGACCTACCCCACACTCGGGAGAGCCTTTTCCCAAACTCACTCACCTCACGTCCTGGCCAAGGAAGCCGCTGGTCATTTTGGCACTGGGTACTCTTTAACTGGTAAGCAGAGATTAATAGATGGGAAATAGTCATAGTTGTTTCAGATACATTTTTAAAATCACCTAATTTGTGTTTTCATTTATGCTGTTTAGTAACTACCCAGGTGGAAGCCAAATTATGTGCTGTGGAAGAAGATACTTTTGAGGTTTACCTTTATGTAACTATAAAAAATGAAAAAGTAAGTGAAAAATCGTGTTTTTAAAATTTTGTATCATTACTTAAAGTTGTAGCAAAGAATAAACACCTAAAAAACAGTATATTCACACAGCATAGGAATTATCTTAATCTAAGATCTGCCTTAGATTAGAAGTTAGCCGTGACTGTTTTTTCCTTTTGATTATTTTTTAAAAATTACTTCAGTGTTTTATTTAGTAACGAGCAAGAAACTATTCCTACAGTGGAGTATGAAATGTCATTTTCTAGCTGGGCTTGGTGGCTCAGTTTGTAATCCCAGCGCTTTGGGTAGCTGAGGTGAGTGGATTGCCTGAGCCCGCAGGTTCAAGACCCGCCCGGGCTACCTGGCGAAACTTTATCTCTACAATAAATCAAAAATTAGCCGGGCGTGGTAGCGCGCGCCTGTAGTTCCAGCTACTTGGAAGGCTGAGGCGGAAGGATCGCCGGAGCCCAGCAGGTCGAGGCTGTGGTGGCCGGGAGCGGCTGCTGCACTCTAGTCTGGGTGATAAAGTAAGACTCCAACTTAAAAAAAAAATGTTATTTTCTTAAAAGAAGACATAATTTTTGTAAGTACGCTTATTTGCTGTGGTGTCGGTTCACTACCGTTTTCCCAATTTTCTCAGTGTACACAGTATATGCTCATTGTAAAGAACTCAGATGACAAACATGGAAAGAAAGTAGACATCACATGTGTGCAACCCACTGCCCTGGGTCAGCTGCAAGTTTGCTGGCTGGATGTGCTTTCTAAAAGGCAGTACCAGGCCACAGCACAGCACAGATGGAGGCGGGCAGAGGATGCAGATTAGGGCTGCTCAGAGCCCACAGGGCACCTTCAGCACAGATTTTTTTTTTTAAGTTGCATTTTGAAATAATTTTAGACTTACAGAAAAGAGGCAAATGTAGGGCAGAGATTTTGAATATGCTTTATCCAGGTTGTCCTAGTGTTAACATCATATAAAACTTGTACCATAGTACAGTTATTAAAACAAGAAAATTAACATTGATAAAATACTATGAAAAACCCGCAAACCTTGTTTGAATGTTGCCATTTCCCCAGTAATTTCCTTTTTACGAGCTAGGATCTGATCCAGCACCCCATGTTGTATCTGTTTGTCATGTCTCTACTCTCCTCTAGTCTGTGGCAGTTCCTTTGTCTTTCCTCATCTTTCATGACCTTGGCGCTTTTGAAGAGTACTAGCCAATGACTTTGTAGAATGTTACTCAATTTGGGCGTGTGTGGTGGCTCATGCCTGTAATCCCAACACTTTGAGAGGCCAAGATGGGAGGATTACTTGAGCCTAGGACTTTGAAACCAGCCTGGGCAACATAGTGAGACTTTGCCTCTACAAAAAAATTAGCCAGACATGGTGGTATGTGCCTGTAGTCCCAGCTATTCAGAAAGCTAACGCAAAAGTATTGCCAGCCTGAGCCCAGGAGGTCAAGTCTGCAGTGGGCCACTGCATTCCAGCCTGGACATTCCTGCCTATAAAACTTATTATTTTGATATTTGCCTATTTCCATCAATTTGGCATTTTAATTGGAATTCTGTAGCAAAGAACTGTTCCTCCTTCACCATTTATTAATTTATCCAACAATTTGTATTAGTGTGGATTTTTGGACATTTATTTTGGGTGTTATAATCCATTACTATCCTTATTGTCTTGTTCAAGTTGCCTTGGCATTTTGGCCATTAGGAGCTTCAGGACTTATTTATACTTTCAGTGAGCCCCATCATTGTTTGAACACTGTTTACCTTCTGGTGCCATAATATGTATCATTTTGCCATTTTCCAGCCTCAGATGTAGAATCAACCACTTCTGTAAGAAGCCTGGGTTCCTTTATTGAGGAATGATATTTAAATATCAAGATAAGGTCACTAGATACACTTGTTGCTACTGGGGTGTCATTGATTATAGTCCACTCAGCAGAAAGTATTAGGAAAAATATGTGTGTACACTATCCTGTGCACATACACAATCTATATTTATTTCCATCTGTACATACATTAAGAGCTTTGATGCCCTTAATTTAAATTCAGCACCCTAAGGCTCATTTTAACCCTCTCTTTTTCTTATTTGTTTGTTTTGAGATGAAGTCTCCCTCTGTTGCTCAGGCTGGAGTGCATTGGCGCAGTCATGGCTCACTCAACAATCCTCTTAGCCTCAACCTCTCAAGTAGCTGGGACTGTAGGCACACGCCACGTGCCTGGCACCTTATTTTTTTATTTTTTGTTTTTTTGAGTTGGAGTCTCACTCTGTCACTCAGACTGGAGTGCAGTGGCCGCTCCCGGCCAACGCAGCCTCAACCTGCTGGGCTCTGGCGATCATTCCGCCTCAGTCTTCCAAGTAGCTGGAACTACAGGCACGTGCTACCACGCCCGGCTAATTTTTTGATTTATTGCAGAGATGAGGTCTCGCCAAGTTGCCCAGGCGGGTCTTGAACCCGTGGGCTCAGGCAATCCACTCACCTCAGCCTCCCGAAGTGCTGGGATTACAGGCTGAACCACCGAGCCTGGCTGGCTACTTATTTTTAATACCTTTCTCCAACAGTGAGAAACTTACTCTCACTTGCCACAGTATACTTACTTGGATAATCCTAGTATTCACATAAAGTAATTTCAGAATTGCTTACCCACATTATTGTGAAAAGTAAATTTGTCTGTAACCTTAACATTATTACAGCCAAAATAATTTTTTCCAAAGTTACTTAGATTTGTTTTTTTCTTTCCTATGCTCTTCAGTGTGATTATGTTATTCTTTTATAATAGGGTTCATTTGTTATTGTTTATATTGCATTTTGGGTTCCCTACCTCCTGGTTGATTTTATTTATGACTTTTCATTGCTTATTTTACAATTTAGTAAAAATAGCAAAATGTTGGCTAGAGGACCAGTCTTGTAAAACATCTTTTTACAAATAAATTCTCTATTTACTTATTTCTTGTTTTTCATAAGTAGGTCTCTCTTACCATATAGGTTGTATATTGATAATGACTTGATCTTTTGTTAAGGTGGTGAAATGCAAAAGTCTGGGCAGTCCATGCTTAGATGAGAGAAGTTATAATGGGTACATGAGGTCGTAATTGCCAGAGAAAGAATATTAGGACCAAGAATCCTTTCCCAGCTTCCAAAGGGTGCACAAAATGTGCCCCATAGTGTTCTCTTTTCTGGACCCTGGACTTCTTTCATTCAGCAAAATTATCTTGAGATGCATCCATGTTGCTGCATTTACCAATGGTTCATTCCTTTCATTGTCAAGTATTCTTCCATTGTATGAACATACTGTGGTGAACATATCCATTAACTTGCTGATGGACATTTGAGTTGTGACCAGTTTAGGACTATTAAAAATATTCATGACCGGGCTCGGTGGTTCAGCCTGTAATCCCGCGCTTTGAGAGGCCGAGGTGAGTGGATTGCCTGAGCCCGCGGGTTCGAGACCAGCCAGGGCAACTTGGAGAGACCTCATCTCTACGATAAATCAAAAACTAGCTGGGTGTAGTAGCGCACACCTGTAGCTCCAGCTACTTGGAAGACTGAGGCGGAAGGATCGCCAGAGCCCAGCCGGTCAAGGCTGCAGTGGCTGGGAGCGTGCCACTGCACTCCATTCTGGGCGACAGAGTGAGGCTTCAACTCAAAAAAAAAAAAAAATCATGTTCAAGTCTTTTTTTAGGAGTCAAACTTCTGGATGACACTATAGGTATTAAGAAACTGCCAAATTTTTTCCAATATGGTTGACCATTTTACATTCCCATCAGCAATGAGAGTTCCAGTTCCTCCATACCCTCTTTGTCACTTGTATGGTTATTCATGTAGTGTGTAGTGGCATCTCATCTTGGGGTATCACTGTCACCCAGGCTGGAGTACAGTGGCATGATCATTACTCACTGTACCTTTGACTTCCTGGATTTGGGCAATCCTTCCACCTCAGCCTCCCGAGTAGCTGGGACTACATGTGTGTGCCATCATGCACAGCTAATATTTTGACTTTTTGTAGAAATAAGGTCTCACTTCATTATGTTACGTAGGCTGATCTCAAACTCCTGGGCTCAAACAATCCTCCAGCATTGACCTCCCAAAGTTCTGGGATTATAGGCACCAGCCACTGCACCCAGTCCAGATACTTGATTTTAAAATAATTTTGGGCTGGGCCCGGTGGCTCAAGCCTATAATCCCAGCACTTTAAGAGGCTGAGGTGAGGGAATTGCCTGAGCCCACGGGTTTGAGAACAGACTGGGCAACTTGGCAAGACCTCATCACTATAATAAATCAAAAAATTAGCTGGGCGTGGTAGTGTGTATCTGTTGTCCTGGCTACTTGGAAGGCTGAGGCGAAAGGTTTGCCTGAGCACAGCAGTTCAAGGCCGGAGTGGTCATGAGCCTGCTACTGTACTCCAGCCTGGGCGACAGAGCGAGACTCCAACTCAAAAAAAGAAACAAAGAGACCCAAAATAAAAATGTGAATGTGTTGATATGCTACTTCTACTCTTGCTTCTGTTGTAAGGTTT
The DNA here is from genome assembly GCA_027257055.1 of Cephalopachus bancanus. Classification (NCBI taxonomy): domain Eukaryota; kingdom Metazoa; phylum Chordata; class Mammalia; order Primates; family Tarsiidae; genus Cephalopachus; species Cephalopachus bancanus. The sequence goes on along the minus strand of JAPVLO010000110.1, from coordinate 3,946,520 downwards.
AGGAGACCTAAGTAGAGGGAACAATGTGAGACTCCAACTCAAGGAAAAAAAAATATTAATGATTGTGTCCTATCTCTTTATTCTGTCTTGAAGAAAAGAAATTTAACATTTTAAGCAAATCTAATTATCAGCTTTTTCTTTTATGATTAGTGTTTTGTCTTGTCCTCCCACCAGATCTTTGCCTGATTAGGTTGTTTTAGCTCTCCACCACCTTCAAGAAGATGTTTCATGTATTTTATGCAGATCTTTGCTGTTTTTCTCATCAGCAGAGTTGGTGATAAGTGTCAGTTCACCATTACCAGAGCAAAAGTCAAATCTGTTACTATCAAATTATAGTCTATAAAATATTTTTTCTGAAGACTGAAATTTGGTGTTGAGTGTTTGGAATATTTTGTTTAAACTCACTTGACTATATTTGTCCTATTATCCATGAAATGTTTAAAATTTTACAGGTTTGTGTTAATGATGAGCTTGTTGCAAAGAACTTCGCTTGTTATATGTCACCCACAGAGAGTAAACATGTCAACTCAAGATTGAATATAAAGTCAGCATCTTTCTCCAGTAAACTCAATCCAGCACTTACTCTTTGGCCAAAGTTTTTGCAAGGAAAAAATTTTCAAGGAACAGAAAGTGAGTGGATTCTTACCAGTGTATATTTTCTTTAAATGTTTTTTTTAAAAAGTAATCTTGGTGTATTGATATGAGCAATACAAACTTTTCCCCACATGGAGACAGACTTGGACTCTGTTGAGTATTTGAAGTTTAATCTTGATGAACATGTGACAGATTTTGAGGTCCTAAAGTGGCTACAATTTGGTTTTATGAGACCAGGAATAAACTATCCTCAAATTTTTATTAACATTGAGTTATGTTTTTAGAAGTCTGGATGTTTGTGGTTAGAGATATTAACAACAAACAATGACAAAAGGGTTTTGAATACTTAGTTTTAGACCTTTTAAAGAGAGTTATTTATTGCCAATGACTTTAGCATACAAATATGAGAAGAATTAGTCATGGCCTGTGTAAACAGTTTCCAGTGTTATTTTCTACATTCAGTTTTTAGTTCCAACACATTGTTGCCCCTACGTAGGTCTCCTATAACCTTACAACAGAAGCAAGAGCAGAAGTAGCATATCAACACATTCACATTTTTATTTTGGGTTTCTTTTTTTTGAGTTGGAGTCTCGCTCTGTTGCCCAGGCTGGAGTGTGGTGACACACTCATGGCCACCCCAGCGTTGACCTGCTGGGCTCAGACGATCCTTCCACCTTAGCCTTCCAAGTAGTTGGAACTACAGGTGCACACTTCCATGCCCGGCTAATTCTTGACGAGGTCTTGCCAAGTTGCCGAGGCTGTTCTCGAACCCGTGGGCTCAGGCAGTCCTCTCACCTCAGCCTCCCAAAGTGCTGGGATTACAGGCTTGAGCCACCACACCCGGCCTGGGTTTTACTTCATGCTTTAATCTGAAATTTATTCTTTTCTGTCAGATTCACATGATTTAAATTTTCTGGCACAGTCTCTCCAGCATACATGGTGCAAGGGTGCTGTTGGTGACTTCAGGCCAACTGCCACGGCACTAGGTGAGTTCTGTTAGCTTGCTTTATTTCATAGACAACATAAAAAGAAACCTCTTAAGGCTGTGTAGAAGGGCTGTGGTGATTCTCTCTCTCTTTTCATCAATTTATGATATAGATACAGACAAAGAGAATTTGCCCTGCAGTCCATACTTAGAAATCTTACTATAATGAAAAGAACATGACAAGCACTTATTCATGTGTAGGACTGATTTATTCCATCCCAGTCACAGACCAATGATTATTATCTGTACTTGGAGTATACATATGCATATACATATATATTTATGACTGATTTTTATATTAAGCAGTAGGGTGCCTAAAAATAAGGAAGATACCCTTATGAGGGCAGAAATACCCAGTGTTTAATTCCCAGTCTTCATGATATTTAATTAATAGGAATTATTGGATGGGGTGAAATTTGTCAGGCTCTTTGATGTTTGGTTTGCCCTCTGTGGTAGTTCCTCCACCCCTTCACTCTTATACTGGCTATATGTATGGTAAGTCATCCTCACTAACGCTATGGATAGGTTCTTGGAAACTGACTTTAAGAAAATGATGTATAATGAAACAACCTTGAAGGAAACATTATTTGAGAACCTACTATATGTTGTTTTGCTTAAGATCACAGTTTCTAGCCACAACAATCAGGCAAGAAAAAAAAATAAAGGGTATCCACATTGGAAAAGAAGAAATCAAACTATCTCCGTATAACAACATGATCTTTTACCCAGAGAACCCTAAAGACTCTTCTAAAAGACTCCTCCAAAAGACTCCTGGACTTGATAAATGAATTTGGTAAAGTTTCAGGATACAAAATCAATACAAATCAGTTGCACTTCTATACATTAATAACAACCAAGCTGAGAATCAAATCAAGAACTAAATTCCATTTACAATAGCCACCAAAAAGCTAAAATACCTAGGAATATATTTTTAACCAAGGAGGTGAAAGATCTCCATAGGGAGAACTACAGAACTCTGAAGAAAGAAAGTGTAAAGGACAGAAACAAATGGAGAAACATCTCACGTTCATAGATTGGATGAATCAACACTTTTAAAATGACCATGTTACCCAAAGTCATCTACAGATTCAATGCAATGCCTATCAAACTACCAAAGTCCCTTTTCACAGAATTAGGAAAAACAATCCTAAAATTCATATGGAACTAAAAAAGAGCCAGAATAGCCAGAGCAATCATACACAAAAGAACAAAGTTGGTGGCATCATATTATCTGAGTTCAAATTATACTACAAGACTATAGTAACCAAAACAGCATGGTACTGGTACAAGAGCAGATAACGTGGACCAATGGAACAGAATAGAGAATCCAGAAATACACCCAAATACCTACAACCAACTGATCTTTGACAAAGCAGACAAAAATGTACTCTGGGGAAAGGATACCCTATTCAACAAATGGTACTGGGAAAATTGGGTAGCTACATTTAGAGAAATGAATCTTGATCTCTGTCTCTTACCATATGCAAAAATTCACTCAAGATGGATTAAGACTTAAATGTCAGAACTGAAACCATAAATATCCTAGAATAAAACCTAGGAAAAAGCTACTATGGACATAGGCCTAAGCAAATAATTTATGGCTAAAACCCCAAAAGCAAATGCAACAAAAACAAGGAAATAAGTGGGAGTTAAACTAAAAAGTTTCTGCATAGCAAAAGAAATAATGTACAGAGCAAATAGACAACCTATAGAATGGGAGGAGATATTGGCAAACTATACATGACAAAGGACTAATATCCAGAAGCTACAAAGAACTCAAACAAATCAAGAAAAAGGCAAATAACTCTATTAAGAAATGGGCAAACGACATGAATAGACATCTTTCAAAAGAAGATAGACAAATGGCCAAAAAACAATGCTCAATATGAAACAATGAAACAATGCTCAATATGACCCATCATCAGGGAAATGCAAGTTACAGCCACAGTGAGATGCCACCTTATATTTGTCTGAATGACCATTATTAAAAAATCAAAAAACAGATAGATGCTGGCATAGATGCAGAGAAAAGAAAACTTGCATACTGTTAGGACAACATTTATGGAAACTGTATGGGGATTACTCAAAGAACTAAAAGCATATCTGCCTTTTGATCCAGCAATGCCACCACTACCTATCTACCCAAAGGAACAGGGGTTGCTGTATTAAAAAGACACCTGCACCCACACATTCATCGCAGCACAATCACAATTGCAAAGATGTAGCATCAGTCTACATGCCCATCAACAGATCAGTGGATTATGAAAATGTGGTATATATACATCATGGAATACTGCGCAGCCATACAAAAGAATGACATCACGTCCTTTGCAGCAGTGTGGATGGAGCTGGAGGTCATCATCCTAAGTAAACTGACTCAGAAACAGAAAACCAGGCATCACATGTTGTCACTTGTCTGTGGGAGTTAAACAGTCACAAAGATGGAAATAATAGACACTGGGGACACCAATAAGGGGCTGGGGACTTAGGATTCAGAAACTACCTATGGGACACAACGTTCGCTATATGGGGAATAGGCCACCTGAGACCCGGTCCCCACCACTATACAATGTGTCCATGTAGCGAATATGCATGTGTATCCCCTTCATCTAAAATTTAATTAAATTTTTAAAAATCAGTTTCTAGGAACCTATTGATAGTGCTGAGGACTTACGTATACCTGTGAATGTAATATTTTATGTGCATCCACAGTAAACCACAACTAAATTAAAGCTTTAGCCAATGAAATTATTCTCTGCACTTAAAATTATTTTTAATTACTTTGGTAATGTTCTTCATAGAAAAATCAAGATATTCAAAACTGTAAAATTCTGTTGTCTTACTACATACTTATTAAAGTTTTACAGTCTTCCTTTCCAAAGTTTTCCAGAGGGTATATATAATTTTTTTTTTTTTTTGAGTCGGAGTCTCACTCTGTCGCCCAGACTGGAGTGCAGTGGCCGCTCCCAGCCACCGCAGCCTTGACCTGCTGGACTTTGGTGATCCTTCCGCCTCAGCCTTCCAAGTAGCTGGAACTACAGGCGCGTGCTACCACGCCCGGCTAATTTTTTATTATTGTAGAGATGAGGTCTCGCCAAGTTGCCCAGGCAGGTCTCGAACCTGCGGGCTCAGGCAGTTCACTCACCTCGGCCTCCCAAAGCGTGGGATTACAGGCTGAGCCACTGAGTCCAGCCAAAATTTTTATTTCACAGAACCACAGTCCTACTATAATATGTATGTCTTTATAGTATATTTTGCTTAATTTGTGACTGAACTCTTTTTTTTTTTTTTTTGAGTCGGAGTCTCACTCTGTCGCCCCGACTGGAGTGCAGTGGCCGCTCCTGGCCACTGCAGCCTCGACCTGCGGGGTTCCGGTGATCCTTCCGCCTCAGCCTTCCGAGTAGCCACAATTACAGGCATGCGCTACCACGCCTGGCTAATGTTTTGATTTATTGTGGAGATGAGGTCTCACCAAGTTGCCCAGGCGGGTCTTGAACCTGCGGTCTCAGGCAATCCACTCACCTCAGCCTCCCAAGGCGTGGGATTACAGGCTGAGCCACCGAGCCCGGCTGTGGCCAAACTTCTTTCTGGGTCATGATACCCAGTAGCACACACGTTTAAAGACATCAGTGTGGTGTGAGACTGTCAGAGGGTTGGTCCCACCTCTTCCCCTGGGATACGGAGGCCTTGTTACACCAATGAGAGAGAGTTATGTGGGCCATGCATGCAAAATCTGCTTGGCACAGCACCTGGTCAGTGGTCGTCCTCAGCACATGTGACCCCTGCCCCAGATTCTGATATACCTCCTGTAGGGGGTGCCCAGATGAGAATTACTGCTGAAAGTACCACTGTTAGTAATAGGAATGCATTATTTTCATTTGTGTTCTTTTTGTTTTCATTGGAGCAGTAAAAATACCAGTTATTACATCGTTGTATTTAGTCATTGCCCAGCTCTCCATTGTGCGACTATGTCACAATGAAAGTAGCCCCAGATTTTGGGGGCAGTAATTGCTTCCTACTTATTACAATCAGCACTAGAATGAACTATGCATATCTTCAAAAATGAAAAGGTCATGGTGAACAGCACAACAAGTTAATGTGAGGTGTGACTAGATTGTCACGTGAAAGAAAGAATTACGTTACTTTTCCAAGTAAAGATTTCCCTTTCCTTGTAATCATTGTGAGAAGCTATTTCAAGTATATTTCAGTTAATTTGGGGTGCTTCTCTTTGAAGTTACCTTGTTTTTTGAATCAAGTATAATATTTTGCTAATCTAATACTTGATTAAACCATCCCCTATTACAGAAGGGCCATAATGAAAAGGAGTTTTCTCCTGTGCAGCCCTTTCTCACCCCAAGCTGTTCCCTAGAAATAAGCCCATTTTCTGAAGCTATTTATTTTGGTAGTTGTCTCCAGATTTTACAATAATGATGTATAGTCTGCTGCTATTAGGCTTATTGGTTTTAGACATTGTCTTGATGTGTGTGACAGATTAGTTCTCAAGCCCTGGTCCACATTCCTTCATCAGATTTTTTCTTTAGAGAGCGGGACTTCTTGAGAGGACAGAAAAGCTCCCAGAGCAGGAGGGGACCCAAGGGGGCTGCCCCGTCAGGTATTTTTTAATCAAGCATTTACTGTCTGTCAGGCACTGTTCTAGGAATTTGTCAGGGAAGGAAACAAAGTCTCTGCTTTCATACACCTGTCTTCTCAGTAACTTTTTAAAATTTTACAATAATTACAGACTTAAAAGAAGTTCAGCCATTTGAGAGTAAGTTGCTAACCTGATTCCCTAATACTTGAGTGTGTTTTTCCTAGAAACAAGGACATTCTCAAATCTCCAATATGGTTATTAAACTCTGAAAATCATTGTTGATATGTTGTGATCATATAACCCTCAGTCACCATTCAGGTTTTGCTGATCATCCTAATATTCCCTTTACTGCAAAAACATGATGTTTAGCATCACTTGTTGCGTTTAGAAAACATCTCTTTAGTCCTCTTCAGTCTGGAACAGTTCCTTAGTCTCCTTAATTTTCATGACCCTGATGCTTTTGAAGATTACAGACCAGTTACTTTGTAGAATGTGTTCTGGATTTTGGCCATTCTAATAGGGGTGTAGGTATATCATTGTTTTACTTTGCATTTCTTTAATGACATATGATGTAGAGTACCTTTTCGTAAGCTTATTTGCCATCTGTATCGGTATAGCTTTGTAGGTGAAGTGTCTCTTTAGAGTTTTCCTATTTTAAATTTGCATTTTGGTTCTCTTATTGTTTAGGTTTTTGTTTTATTTTTTAATTTTAAAGATGTGGGATACAATTCATGGTTAGGTATACAAATGCTGGTTATACAGGTACCCTTGTTGATGAGGTGTGCCCCTCCCTCCCCCAGCAGTTTTCACCGACTGCCAATCCCAGTCCCGGTCCCCCGGCAGTTTTCCACTACTGCCAATCCCTTTCTTATAGTATTATGATAATTGTTCTAGGTCTGCTTATGAGTGAGAACATATGGTACTCTGTTCTTTGTTTCTGTGATAGATCACTGAGTATGATAGACTCTTACTCCATCCAAGTTGCTGTGAAATTCATGTTTGTCCATCTTTATGGCTGCATAATAATCCATTGTGTGTATGTACACATATTTTTTTATCCAGTCCAGCTTTGTGGGCAGCATGGTTGGCTCCATGTTTTTGCTTTTGTGAGTAGAGCTGCAACAAACATAGGTGTGCAGGTATCTTTTTTGTAGAACGATTTGAGTTCCTCCAGGTATATTCCCACTAGGGGAATTGCTGGGTCATATGGAAGGTCAGTTTCTAGTTCTTTCAGAAATCGCCACACTGTCTTCCAAAGAGGTTACTCTGTGTTGCATTCCCACCAGCAGTGTATAAGCCTTCCTTTTTCTCCACATCCTCATCAGCATCTGTTGTTGGTTGTTTTATTAATGATGGTCATTCTTACTAGGGTTAGGTGGTATTGCAGTGTGGTTTTGATTTGCATTTTTCTGATGATTAGTGAGGCTGAGTACTTTTTCATGTGTCTGTTGGCTGCCCATATACCTTCTTTTGAGAAGTGTCTATTCATGTCTTTTGCTGCATTGTTTTCTTTTTTTTTTTATAATCAGTATTTTTTATTATGATATTGTGGGTATAGTTAAGGGTTAGATATACAAATATGTTTCATTCAGGCACCCTTGTTGATAAGAGGTGTCTCCCCATTGCTGCATTGCTTTTCATGAAAGGTTTAAGGTCTGTGTCTTAAGTCATTTTTTTACCCATGAATGTCCATTTGTTCCAGAGACCATTTGTGAAAAGACTATCTTTTCTTTATTCCACTGCCTTTGGTCTTTTGTCAGAGGCCAGTTGTCTATATTTATGTGTGTCTGTTTTGAGACTCTCTGTTCTGTTTCTTGATGTGTTTGTCTGTTCTTTTGCTAACACCACACTATTTTGATTACTGTAGCTTTGTAGTAAGCCTTGAAATAAGTCTTGAAGTTGAGTAGTGTCAGTCCTCCAACCTCTCTTTCAGTATTGTGTTGGTTATTCTGAATCTTTTGCCTCTTTATAAAAACTTTATTTGTACTATTTTATTTATTTGTTGTTTTGTAGAGACAGGTCTTTGTGCTATCTCCTAGGCTCTGAAGTACAGAGCAATCATAGCTCATTGCAGCCTTGAACACGTAGGCTCAAGTTAGTCCTCCCACCCCAGCTTCCTGAGTAATTAGGACTACAGGTGAATGCCACCATGTTCAGATTTTTTTTCTTTTTGTAGTGGCAGGGTCATGCTCTGTTGCCCAGGCTGGTCTTGACCTCAAGTAGTCCTTCTACCTTGGCCTCCCAAAGTACTGGGATTACAAGCATGAGCCACCAGCCGGGCTCGGTGGCTCAGCCTGTAATCCCGCGCCTTTGGGAGGCTGAGGTGAGTGGATTGCCTGAGCCTGCGGGTTCGAGACCCGCCTGGGCAACTTGGCGAGACCTCATCTCTACAATAAATCAAAATGAGCTGGGCATGGTAGCACATGCCTGTAGTTCCAGTTACTTGGAAGGCTGAGGCGGAAGGATCGCCGGAGCATAGCAGGAGCGGTCACTGCACTCCAGTCTGGGCAACGGAGTGAGACTCTAACTCCAAAAAAAAAACCCCCAAAAAACAAGCATGAGCCACCATGCCTGTCCTCCATATAAACTTTAGAATCAGTTTGTTGATATCTACAAAATAACTTGCTGGGAGTTTGTTTGGGTCTATAGACCAAGTTGGGAAGGCTTGACATCATAACAATATTGAGTCTTCTTATCCATGAACATGGAATATCTCTCCATTTATTTAATGCTGCTTTGATTTCTTTTATCAGAGTTTTGTAGTTTTCCTCATAAATAGCTTATGAATATTTTGTTACATTTATACCTAAGTATTTCACTCTTTGGGGGTGCTAATATAAATGGCATTGTGTTTTTAATTTTAAATCTCACTTATTCACTGCTGATATATAGATAAGGAAATATTATATATTAACCTTATATCCTGCACCCACGTGGTAATCACTCACTGGTTCCATAAGTGCTTTTGTTGATTCTCTTGGATTTTCTACATGGGCAATCATGTCATCTGCAAACAAAGACACTTTTATTTCTTACTTCTCATTCTGTGTGCTTTTTATTTCCTTTTTTTGTTTTATTGCATTAGCTAGGACATCCAGTATGATAATGAAAAGCATTTGTGGGAGGGGACATCCTTGCCTTGTTCCTGATCTTAGTGGGAAAGCTTCTCATTTTTCATCATTATGCATGATATTAGTGTAGGTTTTTTTGTAGATATTTTTAATCCACTTTAAGTAATTTCCCCTCTATTCCTAATCTGCTAAGAGTTTTTGTCATTAATGAGTGTTGGATTTTTGTCATGCTTTTCTAAATATATTGATATATGATCATGTGAGTGTTCTTTCTTAGCCTGTTGATGCGATGGATTATACTAATTGACTTTTGAATGTTAAACCAGTCATCTGTACCTGTTCACAATATTGCTAAAACTTGGCATAAATTCAGCTTTGTATATTTTTCTTTTTATACATTATTGGGTTTAATTTGCATATATATATACTTTTTTCTTTTTTGAGTCGGCTTCTCACTCTTGTCACCCAGGCTGTAGTGTAGTGGCACATTCATGGCCACTGCAGCCTTGATCTGCTGGGCTTAGGCAATCCTTCCACCTCGGCATTCCAAGTAGCTATAACTACAGACGCACGCCGCCATGCCTGGCTAGTTTTTGTGGTTTATTGTAGAGATGAGGTCTCACCATGTTGCCCAGGCTGGTCTTGAACCCCTGGACTCAGGAAATCCTCTCACCTCAGCCTCCCAAAGTGCTGGGATTACAGGCTGAGCCACTGTGCCCAGCCGATTTTCCTATATTTTGTTGAGGCTTTTTTGCATCTGTGTTCATGAGATTGATTGATCTGTAGATTTCTTGTAATGTCTTTGTCCTGTTTTACTAATAGGCTAATGCTGGCCTTAAAGAATGAGTTAGGAAGTATGTCTTCTACTCTGACTTCTAGGAGAGATTGTGGAGAATTGATATGATTTCTTCCTTAAATGTTTGGTAGAATATACTGGTGAACCCATCTGGGTCTGATGCTTGCTATTTTGGAAGGTTGTTAACTATTAATTCAGCTTCTTTAATAGATATAAGCCTGTTCATATTGTCTAGTTCTTCTTGTTTGAGTTTTGGCATATTGTGTCTTTTAAGGAATTTGTCATTGCATCTAAGTTATCAAGTTTGTGGGCATAGAATAGTGCATAGTATTCCTTTATTATCTTCTAATGTCTGTGGATCAGTAGTAGAATCTCAGAGTTTGAGGACCAAAATATGGAACTAACTCAAACTGTGTTAAAAACAGAAAAGAAGCTTAAAAAGACAGAACAAAACCTCCAAGAGATGAACGATTATTTCAAGAGGCCAAACCTAAGATTAATTGGAATTCCTGAGGCAGATAGAGAGACAGCACCCATCCTGGAACAAACATTCTGTGAAACTCTCCAAGAAAACTTCCCTCCTCTCGTCAGTGACACACCCATTCAAACACAAGAGAGTCAGAGAACCCCTGCAAGACAACAAGTGAGAAGACCAACTCCTAGACATAAAGTAATTTGCTTACACAAACTAGGTAGGAAAAAAAATCTTAAAGGCAGCAAGAGAGTAAGGTCAGACTACCTACCGGGGAATACCAGTTAGAATAGCAGCAGACTTATCTACAGAAACACTTGAGACTAGGAGAGCTTGGAGCCCAATCTTCAAAGTCCTCAAAGATAAACAATTTCAACCAAGAATTACCTATGCAGCTAAGCTAGGTTTCATCAGTGATGGAGAATTGAAATCCTTCCCAGATACTCAATTGCTAAGAGTTTATGCTGCCTCCAGACCAGCTCGACAAGAAACACTCAAGAAAGTATTAAACACAGAAGAAAGGAAAAAAAAGAATGACAACGCCTTGCACAAGAATGCAGGAAAAAGATTGAAAACACACATGAATCTACCCCAAAATCCAAAGAAAGACAACAAAAAAACAAGCAGCAGCAATACCAATAAACTCTATAAGAACTCCATGATGGGGATAAGCTCTCACATCTCAATAGTTAGCCTGAATGTGAATGGACTAAATGCACCACTGAAAAGACATAGAATGGCAAATTGGATAAAATATCATGAGACTGTAATGTATCATTTCCATGAGACTCATCTCACAAGAAAGGACACTCACAGACTCAAAGTAAGAGTATGGGAAACAAAACTTCAGGTGAATGGAACACAAAAGAAAGCAGGAGTCATGATGTTAATATCAGACAAAATACTTTTTAAGTTATCAAAATAAAAAAAGATACGGGCTGGATGTGGCAGCTCATGCTTGTAATCCCAGCACTTTGAGAGGTGGAGGCAGGAGGATTGCCTGAGCTCAGGAGTTTGAGCCATAGGCAACATGGTGAGACCTTGTCTCTATAATAAATAAAAAAATTGGTTTGGCATGGTGGTGTGGGCCTGCTACTTGGAAGGCTGAGGGGGAAGGCCTCGAGGCTGCCAATGGCCGTTAGCATGCTATTGCACTCCATCCTGGGCAACAGTGAGACTCCAACTCAAAAAAACAAAAAGTTTTAAAAAATAAAAAAATATAAAAGGTCACTACAAAAAGATAAAAGTTTCAATCTATCAACAAGAAATATCCATCCTAAAATACATGCAGGCAACATAGGAGCACCAACTTTCATAAAGCAGCTTCGAGGTAAACTAAAAAAAAGATATTGACTCTAACACTATCATAGCTGGGGACTTAAACACCCCACTAACAATCATAGACAGATCATTAAGACAAAAGGTCAGCAAGGAGATCCGGAACCTCAACATTACTCGTGAACAAATAGTCTTAATTGATACCTAGAGAACACTCCACCCAGCAACCAGGGAATGTACATTCTACTCATCACCACATGAAATGTACTCTAAGATTGACCACATCCTTGACCATAAATCAAGCATAAATTTCATAAGATTGAAATTCTGCCATGCATCTTCTCAGACCACAGTGGAATAAAAAGAAATAACAGCACTAACAGAGTTCCCACAAAGACATGGACACTAAACAGCATGATGCTAAACAACTCCTGGATTGACACAGAAATCAAAACAGAGATTAAAAGATACCAGAAAAAAATGAAAATGAAGAAACATCTTACCAAAATCTTTGGGATGCCATGAAAGCTGTCCTAAGAGGGGAATTCATATCTCTGTGAACACACATGAAGAAAATGGAAAGATCACAAGTTAACAGCGTAACAAGTCACCTAAGGAAGCTGGAAAAGCAAGACCACCAAAACCCTAACTTCAGCAGAAGAATCCAAATCACCAAAATAAAAACCAAAATTTGAGACATAGAAGACAAAAAATATAGTACAAAAAAAACAATGAAACCAAAAGTTAGCTCTTCGAAAGTATAAACATGATTGATGATATATAGATAGGGAAATATTGTATATTAACCTTATATCCTGCGCCCACGTGGTAATCACTTACTAGTTCCATAAGTGCTTTTGTTGATTCTCTTGGCTTTTCTACATGGGCAATCATGCCTCTAGCTAGACTGACCAAGAAAAAGAGAGAAGATGCCCAAATAAACAATCAGAAATGCAAAAGACAAGTCACAACTGACCCCAAGAAATACAGAAGATTATCAGAGATTATTATGTACACCTGTATGGAAACAAATTCAAAAAGCTAAATGAAATGGAGGACTTACATCACACAACCTCCCCAGGTTGAAACAAGAAGAAATCAAGACCCTAAATAGACCAATAACAACCCAGGAAATCAACTATGTCATAAGAAAACTACCTACAAAACAACAACAACAACAACAACAAAAAACAACTCTGGACCAGATGGCTTTCCAGCAGAATTCTACAAAACATATGAGAAGGAGCTGGTACCAGTCCTACTGAAGGTATTCCAGGCAATTGAGAAAGGTAGAACTCTCCCCAAATCATTTTATGAAGCTAACATCACATTGATACCCAAACTGGGTAAAGATCCAACAAAGAAAGAGAACTACAGGCCAGTATCCTTGATGAACATAGATGCTAAAATTCTCGACAAGGTTCTAGCAAATGGGATCCAACAACACATCTCAAAAATCATCTACCATGAGCAAGTAGGCTTCATCCTCGGGATGCAGGACTGGTTCAACATCCACAAGATCATAAACATAATTAAATATATCAACAGATATAAAGACAAAAACCACATGATTATATCATTAGATGAGGAAAAAGCTTTTGATAAAATCCAGCACCTCTTCTTGATTAAAAACCCTCGAGCAACTAGGCATAGATGGAACATAACTCAAAAAAGCTATCTATAAGATACCCACAGCCAATATACTGCTAAACAGAAATCTGAACCATTTCCCCTGAAAACCGGAACAAGACAAGGATGCCCACTCTCACCCCTCCTGTTCAACATAGTATTGGAAGTCCTATCTAGAGCAGTCAGACAAGAGTAGGAAATTGGGGTATCTAAATAGAAAAAGAGGAAGTTAAGTTATTCCTCTTTGCAGATGACACGATTGTGTCCCTTGAAAACCCAAGAGAATCTGTCAAAAGCCTCCTTGCACTGATAAAGGACTTTGGCAAAGTCTCAGGGAATAAAATAAATATGCAAAAGTCAGTCACATTCCCATACACCAATAATAAACCCAAATGAAAAGCACAATCCCATTCACAATAGCCACACGAACAAATGAAATCCTTTTTTAGGCATCTTCCTAGCCAGAGAAGTTATAGACCTGTACAGCAAAAACCACAAAACACTGCTCAAAGAAATCAAAGATAGCACAAATGGAAAAATATTCCATGCTCATGGGTTGGCAGCATCAACATTGTTAAGATGTCCATCCTACCCAAGGCAAACTACAGATTGAACACAATACCCACTAAATTACCAGTAGCATTCTTCTCAGACCTGGAAACAACAATACAGGAATTCATACAGAAGCATAAATGACTACAAATGCCCAAAACAGTCCTCAGCAAAATAAAACAAAGTGAGAGGCATCACGCTCCCAGACTTTAGGCTTTACTATAAAGCTACAATAATGAAAACAGTCTGATATTGGTACAAGAACAGGCATATAGACCAATGGAACAGGATTGCGATTCTGGAAGCAAAACCTCAATTTCTGAATCAACTCCTCTTTGACAAAGCCTCCACCATCAACCACTGGGGAGAGGAGAACCCATTCAGTAAATGGTGCTGAGAAAACTGGCTGACCACATGCAGAAAATTAAAACAAGACCCCTACTTATCACCATACACAAAAATCAACTCTAAGTGGATCCAAGACCTAACATAAAACCTCAAACTATAAGAACCTTAGAAAATACAGGAGACATCCTTATGGAAATTGGAACTGGCAACCAGTTCCTGATCAAGACCCCACGTGCCCATGTCATAAGAGATAAGATAGACAAATGGGACCTCAGCAAACTGAAAGCTTCTGCAGAGCCAAAGAAACCTTCAAGAGAGCACCCCACAGACTGGGAAAAAGTATTTACCAACTGTATATCTGACAAAGGCCTAACATTTAGGCTCTGCAAGGAACTCAAACGTGCCAGAAAAAAACAAATAGCCTCATTACAAAGTGGACAAAAGATATGAATAGACACTTCTCAAAAGCAGTCATACAAGCAGCCAACAGATACATGAAAAAATGCTCAGCCTCACTAGTCATCAAAGAAATGCAAATTAAAACCACTCCGAGATATCACCTAACTCCAGTCAGGTCATCAATAACTCAAAAAACAACAGATGTTGTTGGGAGCCAGCTGTGGAGGCCTGCCTGAGCGTTAGGGATCCAGGCAGGCTGCGGAGCCTGAGACCACCAGGCTGGTTCAGGAGCTGAAGGCCCATTCCCTCCTCCTTTCCTTGTTGTTTAGCATTACCCAGTGGTAGGGACTTTGACGATCTAAGCATGAAGTTCTGAGAATATGACGGGCATGGCTGACTCTAAGGATCCATTGTTCCCGCTTCTCACACACTGTGGTTTCGGCTTTGAACTTAACACAGTTCAAACTCAGATCACATTTGGGAGCCTTATACGTGATACAAGCTTCTTTGTAAGATTTAAAAATAGATTTGTGGAATTAGCATATACATTTAGAGAGCTGTTTCCAGCATGAGATGGTTATCTAGGGTTACCAGAAATGGCCCAGCACGAACTTTGGGCTGGGCCACATTCCTAAGGGCCCAGCGTCCATTTTGGACTGGGCTGACCTATAATTAAGAGTTTTTTATAGTACAGGTAAAGTTAGCACAGAATAGAAAGGTATTAGGATTTAAGTCAGTCGTTAGGTGTTGGGTATGTATAAGTTTTGGAAGTTACTGACTATTAGGATTTTATGATATTTAAAATGTTGTATTGCTTTTGAGGAACATAAACCGAGCATAAGGAACAGTGAAATAATTTTAAGATTGTCCTTCCTCATGCTTGGGGGAAAACGCCTGGTGGGTGGGGATGCCCCCCCCCACCTGGCTTTGTGTTCATGTAAACTCTTGTGATTTGATTGGGGTTGCCCTTCCTCATTCCTAAGGAAACGCCTGGTGGGTGGGGGACGCCCCTCACCTACCTGGCTTTGTGCCCACGTGAAAGTCTTGTGATTTAACATGTGAAAGTTTGGGATAAAAGACTCACGACGGGTCCCAATAAATGGCTTCTGCTCATTTCACTGAACAGTTGTCCACTTTCTTTCTTTCTCTTTCTTCCTCCTTATATCTATGCCTCCATCTTGCTTTCTTTTAATATCTATCCCTACTACAGAATCGGCTTCCGCACTAGACAGAGCCCAGTCTCTTTCTTTCTCTTTATTTCTCCAGAATATTTGCCGACGCTGCCCCACCTTCCAGGGACCCTCTAAATCT
Source organism: Cephalopachus bancanus (assembly GCA_027257055.1). NCBI lineage: Eukaryota > Metazoa > Chordata > Mammalia > Primates > Tarsiidae > Cephalopachus > Cephalopachus bancanus. Next base: position 3,930,494 of record JAPVLO010000110.1, on the reverse strand, counting down.
CTTTTGGGGGGCTGGCTCCCCATAAGATGTTGGAGAGGATGTGGCAAAAAGGGAACACTTCTGCACTGTTGGTGGGAGTGTAAACTAGTACAGCCTCTGTGGAAAACAGTGTGGCGATTCCTAAAAGATCAAAAAATCAACCTTCTGTAGGACCCTGCAATACCCTTACTGGGAATATACCCCGAGGAACTCAAATCACCCTACAAAAAAGATACCTGGGCCACCCCTTGGGTCCCCTTCTACTGTGGAAGCTTTTCTGACCTCTCAATAAATCCTGTTTAAGAAAGAAAAGGAAAAGATACCTGCACACCCATGTTTATTGCATTGTTCACAATAGCAGAAACATGGAACTAATTGTGCTGCCCATCGAAAGAGGACTAGACAGAAATAATCTGGTACATATACACGGTGCGATATTCCGCAGCTATAAAGAAGGCAAAATTATGAACTTCACAATAACTTCAGTGGACCTTGAGTCTATAATACTGAGTGACGTATCACAGAAACAAAGAACGGAGTATCACATGTTCTCACTCATAAGCAGACCTTGAAAAACTATCATAATACTATAAGAAAGGATTGGTGGTAATGGGAAACTGCCAGGGGAGGGCGGGCGTGGGATTGGCAGTAGTGGGAAACTGCCGGGGGCAGGGCACACCTCATCCACAAGGGTACCTGCATAATGAACATTTGTGTACCTAACCCTGGATTGTATCCCACATATTTAAAATAAAAAATTAAATATATATATAATAGCTACTTAAGCTTTCTTTTGAGTGTGTTATCATAATATATCTTTCTTCATTAATGTATATATGTAAAATGAGTTTCTTGTAGACAGCACATAGTTGGATCTTGTTCTTTGATCCACTCTGACAGTCTTTATCTTTTGATGGCATATTTAGACTGTTGAAGTCAAATAAAATATAGAGACAAATTTATAATTTTAAAACATTTCATTTGGGAAGGAAAATTTGCAATTTTGGGTATACCCAGGTGGTCTTTGGGATGTCCAAAGAATAAAGAGAAGGTTGAGAGTTTTGTTAGAAAGAGAAATGTGACATATTATTTTGAAAGAAAGCTTATTGGCCCCAGAGAAGCTTTGGGGAACTGGCAAGCTCTGATGGGTGAGTGGTGGTGTAGGTAAAACCAGTCTTAGGGTCACAGCAGATTGTTTCAGCAGCTCCTAGGGAAGACTTGTCTTGAGGTTATGGCAGACCATTTTAGCAGCTAGGCTTGTGGAAAATTTGATTCTTGGAGCAACTGCTGTATGCCCTGAGTACTTTTTCCTTCTGGCCTCTCAACTCTGCTCTAATTGGGAATGCAAGAATGACCTGCTTTGTAGAATTGACTGTCATAAGACCTTGGAGGTTCAAGTGATAATTGGCACACAGTCACGTGTTGCTTATTGATGGGGGTATAGCCTGAGAAATACATTGTTAGGTGATTTTGTTGTGCAAACATCATGGGAGGGTGTACTTACACAAACCTAGATAGTGTGCCTACTACACACCTAGGCTATATGATACAGCCTGTTGTTCCTAGTCTGCAAACCTGGACAGCACGTTACTATACTGAATATTGTAGGCTATTGTAACACAGTGGTATTGTATATCAAAACATAGTTATCCATTGTGCTGTGATGTTACTAGGCAATAGGAATTTTCAGCTCCATTATACTCTCATGAAACTGCTGTCATATAAGTCGTCTGATGTTGACTGGAAGGCCGTCGTGGGGGACATAATTGAAACTGAATTATCTATCATGTTTTATTACCATTTTTGATTTGTTGCCTTTGTTTTCTTTTTGTTCCTATTTTGTCTTCCACTCTTTTTCTGCCATTTATGATTGTAATTGAGCATTTTATATGACACCATATAAATAAGTGGGTCTTTAATGATATGGTAGTAGATGTGGAGAAAGGGGAAATGTTCTTTACTTCTGTGATTAAGACTTAGTCTTTTAGTAAGCCTGTGCCCTTGGGCTGTAACTTCACAGGCGCCTTTCTGTGTTCCACCACCTACCACCTTGTGTGGGACAGGATGGGCAGAGGGGGCTGGGGAGTTGTGTTATTTACTTCCCTCATGGAAGGCTAGGTTCGGTGAAGTTCTGTATCTCCCGTCTTCCAGGTTGGGTAGGCTCTGATAAGACCCCAATAGTTTAGGGTCTGGAGAAATAGTTTCTCCTGAGAGTAGGTCCTGTTAAGAAGAACCAAATGATCTCTATATTTCAAAGTAGTTACTTTTCCCTCCCACTACGGAAGCACCGGATGAGTTTTCTGTGATATTCCCTGTGAGAACCAAGAGGCAGAGCTCCATGAAGTAAAACTCACTAAAGTGTGGGACGCTCCCCTGGAGTTTTTTGGTTTTTTTAGTCTTTTTCTTCTTCCGCATCATTAGTTTTGCAGATGCAAAGCCTCAAAAAATAGGTTAAGACTCAGAATTGTTCCTCTCCACAGAAATCCTTAGTAAAAGGCGAAAGATTTATGCTATCTGAAGAGAAACGAGAGTATCCCTCTGGAGTTTTAATGGACAGACACGTCCACACTGAGCCTTCAGCAAGCTCTCCTTTATAGTTCAGTTTTTTCCACCTCAGTTCTAGTTCCTGTAGAAATTTCTCCTTATGGATTTCTGCCCTAGGACGTTGTGATTCTTTCTCTCCGCCTGTCAGATTCCCCAGCGTTGGGGCAGCAGTTTTCCCTATGATCTCTCTTCTCTGATGGAGCTTAGAAGAGTTGCTGGGTTTTCCATGTGTTAGGTTATTACTTGTTGTTAGGATGGAGTGGTGACCCTCAAGCTTTTATATACTTGACTGTAAACTGGAAGTTAAATTGAGTTTAAATCTAAGACTGACAAAAGTTTACAGCATTTATTTATTCTTGCATGTTCTAATTGCTTTTCTTTTCTAACTTGTATTGTCTGTCTTCATTGACTCCTTGAACTATTCCAGATTTTCATTTGTGGTATTATATATCTGTTTGATTTGAGTCTTTTAGTATTTATTGAGGCTCATATTAAGCTCTCTTTTGGAAAAAGTTCTGTGTGTATCTTAGGGGTTTTTTTCTCCTCTGTCATTTTATATGTATCTTAGAAGAATATGTATTTTGTTATTGTTGAGTAGAGTGCTATATAAATGTCAATTAGAACATGTTAGTTATAGTTATTTAAGGCTTCTTTATTTTTATTGTTTCTCTGTTAACTTTTTTGGGCAATGATTGAGAAAAGGGGTTTCAAGACATCCAACTATAATTGATGTATTTATTTTCTCTCTTCCGGTTCTGTTAGTTTTTGCTTCATGTGTTTTGAAGTTGTATTATTTAGGTGCAAAAAAGTTTAGAGCTTTTATATCCTCTTGATGGATAGATTCCTATATCATTATTAAATGACCTTCTTTCAAAAGACTTTGGCAAAGTCTCAGGGTATAAAATAAATGTGCAAAAGACAGTTGTATTTCTATACACCAACAATAAACAAGAAAACCCAAATAAAAAGCACAATCTCATTCACAATAGCCACACACAAAAAATAAAATACCTTGGCATCTTCCTAACCAGAGAAGCCGAAGACCTTTACAACAGAAACTACAAAACACTGCTCATAGAAATAAAAAATGACACAAACAAATGTAAAAAAATTCCATGCCCATGGATTGGAAGAATCAGCATTGTTAAGATGTCTATCCTACCCAAGGCAATTTACAGATTTAACACAATACCCATTAAAGTGCCAGCATCATTCTTCATCATTCATCTGGAAACCACAATACAGAAATTCATATGGAAACACAAACAACCAAGAATAGCCAAAACAATCCTCAGTAAGAAAGCAGAAGGTATCACACTTCCAGACTTTAAACTTTATTATAAGGCTACAATTATCAAAACAACCTGGTATTGATACAAGAACAGGCACATGGACCAATGGAACAGGTTAGAGATTCTGGAAGCAAACCCTCAATTTCTCAACTAACTCCTCTTTGACAAAGACTCCACCAGCAACCACTGGGGAGAGGAGAACATATTCAGTAAACAGTGCTGGGAAAACTGGCTGATTACATGCAGCAGGTTAAAATAAGACCCCTACCTATCACCATACATAAAAATCAACTCTAACTGGATCAAAGACCTAAATGTAAAACCTAAAACTGTAAGAACCTTAGAAAATGCAGGAGACACCCTTGTGGAAACTGGAACTGGCAACCAATTCCTGATCAGAACCCCACGTGCCCATGCCATAAGAGATAAGATAGACAAGTGGGACATCAAACTGAAAAGCTTCTGCAAAGTCAAAGAAACCATCAAGAGAGCGGGGAGATGGTCCACAGGTTGGGAAAAATATTTGCCAACTGTATATCTGACAAAGGCCTAACGTCTAGAATCTGCAAGGAACTCAAATGTACTGAAAAGAAAAAGACACATTTCCATTACAAAGTGGACAAAAGACATGAATAGACACTTCTCAAAAGATATATGGGCAGCCAACAGACACTTGAAAAAGTACTCAGCCTCACTAATCATCAGAGAAATGCAAATCAAAACCACATTGACATACCACCTAACCCCAGTAAGAATGATCATCATTAATAAAACAACAACAGATGTTGGTGAGGATGCGGAGAAAAAGGAATGTTTCTACACTGCTGGTAGGAATGCAAACTCATGCAACCTCTTTGGAATACAGTGTGGCAATCTCGGAAAGAATTAGGAATTGACCTTCCATATGACCCAGCAATCTCTGTAATGGGAATATATCCGGAGGAACTCAAATCATTCTACAAAAAAGATGTCTGCACATGCATGTTGCAACACTATTCACAATAGCAAAAACATGGAATCAACCGTGCTGCACATCAAAACTGGACTGGATAAAAAAATGTGGTACATATACTCAAGGGAATATTATGCAGCCATAAAGAAGGACAAACAAGCTGGGCTCAGTGGCTCAGCCTGTAATCCTGCGCCTTTGGGAGGCTGAGGTGAGTGGATTGCCTGAGCCCACGGGTTCGAGACCTGCCTGGGCAGCAAGACCTCATCTCTACAATAAATAAAAAAATCAGCTGGGCGTGGTAGCGCATGCCTGTAATTCTGGCTACTTGGAAGGCTGAGGCGGAAGGATCGCCGGAGCCCAGCAGGTCAAGGCTGCAGTGGCCGAGAGCGGCCACTGCACTCCAGTCTAGGCGACAGAGTGAGACTCCAACTCAAAAAAAAAAATAAAGGACAAACATGTGGACTTCACAGCAACTTGGACAGATTTAGAGTCTATTGTACTCAGTGATCTATCACAGCAACAAAGAACAAAGTACCATATGTTCTCACTCATAAGCAGACCTTGAACAATTATCATAATATTATAAGAAAGGGATTGACAGTAGTGGGAAACTACCGGGGGATGGGGGGTGGAATTGGCAGTAGTGGGAAACTTCCAGTGGAGGGAGGGTATACCTCATCAACAAAGATACCTGCATAATGAACATTTGTATACCTAACCCTGAATTATACTCCACATCTTTAAAAGTAAAAAAAAAAAAACGAAAGGGATTGACAGTAGTGGGAAACTGCCAGGGGAGGTAGGGGCGCCACCATATTCTGGTGAGTGCCACCATATTCAATTTTTTTTTCTTTTCTTTTTTTTTTTTTTTTAAAAAGATGATATCTCACTGTGTTGCCCAGGCTGTTCTCAAACTCCTGAGTCCAAGCATTCCTCCCACCTTGGCCTACCAAAGTGCTGGGATTACAAGCATGAGCCTTGACACACAGTGAATCTCTGCCTTCTAATTGGAATATTTAAATGATTTATATTTAATGTAACTTATGCTACTGGCTTTTTATCTAACATCTTGTGATTAGATTTCTCTTTTTTTGAGTTGGATTCTTACTCTGTCGCCCAGACTGGAGTGAAGTGGTATGCTCCCGGCCACCACAGCCTTGACCTGCTGGGCTCCAGCGATCCTTCTGCCTCGGCCTTCCAAGTAGCTGGAACTACAGGCATACACTACCACGCCCAGCTAATTATTTATTTATTTATTGTAGAGACGAGGTCTTGCCAAGTTGCCTGGGTGGGGCTCAGGCAGTCCACTCACCTCGACCTCCCAAAATGCTGGGATTACAAGCTGAGCCACCGGGCCTGGCCGCTATTAGATTTCTGTTTGTCCCATCTCTTTTGTTCCCTTTTTCCTATTTTTCTGCTTTATTTGGGGTAAAGTATCTTTTATGTTTTCATTCTGACTTCTTTGTTAGGTTATTTGCTGTAACTTAGTTTTGTATGTTTGGTGGTGCTTTAGGGCAGGGGTCCCCAAACCCTGGGCTGGGAATCAGTACGGGTCTGTGGCCTGTTAGGAACTGGTCCACACGGCAGGAGGTGAGTGGCAGGCTAGCGGGGCTCCACCTCCTGTCAGATCAACAGAAGCATTCGATTCTCACAGGAGCATGAACCCTATTGTAAACTTTGCATGCGAAAAATCTAGGTAGTATGCTCCTTATGAGAATCTAATGCCTGATGTTCCCCCCCCCATGGAAAAATTGTCTTATATGAAACTGTTCCCTGATGCCAAAAAGGTTGGGGACTGCTGCTTTAGATGTTTATAGCATCATCATATCATATTCTATCTTCAGGCAACGTTAGATAACTTCACTTATAGTATAAGGAACTTCCTACAGTCTTTTTCCATCTGCTCCCTCCTGGCCTTTGTGCTATTGTAGTCATTCATTTTAATTCTATATATATTATATACCCCACAAAGCACCATCATTTTTGGTTAAAGTCCGTTTTCTCTTTTTATTTTTTCTCTCATTTTTTTAAATTTAAATTTGATTTTTAGTTTTAAAGATGTGGGGTACAATTCAAGATCAAGTACATAAATGGTCGTCACGCAGGTGAAGTTTGGGCCTCCCCTTGGTGCTCACTTCGGCTGGTTTGGGATCAGGTACACTTACTAAGGTTATGTGCTCCCCTTCCCCTGACATAACCCACTACTGCCGATCTCTTTCATGTAGTACTATGATAAGTGTTCAAGGTCCACCTATAAGTGAGAACATGTGATAACTCAGTTATTTGTTTCTGTGATAGATCACTGAGTATGATAGATTTTAAATCCATCCAAGTTGCTGCAAAGCCCATAATTTTGTCCTTCTTTTTGGCTGTGTAATATTTCATTTCATTGGCTGTGTATATATACCACATTTTCTTTATCCAGTCCAGTTTCAATGGGCAACATGATTGGTTCCATGTTTTTGCTGTTGTGAATAGTGCTGCAATAAACATGTGTGCACAGGTATCTTTTTTGTAGAATGATTTGAGTTCCTCCAAGTATATTCCCAGAAGGGGGGATTGCTGGGTCGTGTGGAAGGTGGATTTTTAGATCTTTTGGAAATCGTCACACTGTTTTCCACAGAGGCTGTACTAGTTTACACTCCCACCAACAGTGCAGAAGTGTTCCCTTTCCCCTGCATCCTCTCCAGCATCTGATGTTTTTTGAGTTATTGATGATGGCCATCTTGACTAGAGTTAGGTGGTTTCTCAGTGTGGTTTTGATTTGCATTTCTTTGACAGTTAGTGAGGCTGAGTATTTTTCCATGTATCTGTTGGCTACCCATATGTCTTCTTTTGAGAAGTGCCTATTCATGTCTTTTGTCCACTTTTTAATGGGGTGGTTTGTTTTTTTTCCTTTGGCACATTTGAGTTCCCATTCTGTGGGCTCTCTCCCCGCTCTCTTGATGGTTTCTTTGGCTTTGCAGAAGCTTTTTAGCTGGATGAGGGTCCCACTTGTCTATCTTATCTCTTATGGCACAGACATTTGCGGTTTTGATCAGGAATTGGTTGCCTATTCCAATTTCTGTATTTTCCAAGATTCTCATAGTTTGAGGTTTTGTGTTTAGGCCTTTGATCCATTTGGAGTTAATTTTTGTGTATGGTGATAGGTAGGGGTCCCGTTTCAATCTTCTGCATGTGGTCAGCCAGTTTTCCCAGCACCATTTACTGGTTGTTGGTGGAGGCTTTGTTGAAGACGATTTGGTTGAGAAATTGAGGTTGCTTCTGGAATCTCTATCCTGTTCCATTGGTCTATATGCCTGTTCTGATACCAATACCAGACTGGTTTGATTATTGTAGGCTTATAGTAACGTTTAAAGTCTGGAAGTGCGATACCCTCTGCTTTGTATATTTTGCTAAGGATTGTTTTGGCTATTTATGATCTTTTATGTTGCCATATGAATTTCTGTATTGTCATTTCCAAGTCTGAAAAGATTGATGTTGGTAATTTAAGGGGTATTGCGTTGAATCTGTAGATTGCCTTGGGTGGGATGGACATCTTAGCAACGTTGATTCTTCCAGTCCATGAGCATGGAATATTTTTCCGTCGGTTTGTGTCTTCTTGGAGTTCTTTAAGCAGTGTTTTGTAGTTTTCATTGTGAAGGTCTTTCACATCTCTGGATAGGTAGATGCTGAGATATTTCTTTTTTTGTGTGGCTATTGTGAATGGGATTGTGCTTTATATTTGGTTATCTGCCTGTTTATTGTTGGTGTACAGGAATGCGACTGTCTTTTGAACACTGATTTTGTACCCTGAAACTTTGCCAAAGTCCTTTATCAGTGCAGGGAGGTTTTTCATAGATTCTATTGGGTTTTTAAGTTTTGGAATGATATCGTCAGCAAAGGAGGGTAACTTCCTCTTTTCCTATTTGTATACCCTGGTTTTCTTGTCTTGTCTGATTGCTTTAGCTAGGACTTCTAACACTATGTTGAACAGAACATTGTCTTGTTCCGCTTTTCAGGGGAAATGCTTCCAGTTTCGGTTTAGCAATATGTTGGCTGTAGGTTTATCATAGTGGCTTTTACTATTTTGACGTATCTTCCCTCTATGCCTAGGTGTTCAAGGGTTTTTAATCAAGAAAGAACACTAGTTTTTATTGAAAACTTTTTCTGTGTCTGATGATATAATCATGTGGTTCTTGTTTTTACATCTGTTGATGTATTTAATTACATTTATGATCTTGTGGATGTTAAACCAGCCCTGCATCCCGGGGATGAAGCCTACTTCGTCATGGTGGATGATTTTTGAGATGAGTTGTTGAATCTGATTTGCTAGAATCTTGTTGAGAATTTTTGCATCTATGTTCATTAGGGATATTGGCCTGTATTCTCTTTCTTTGTTGGATATTTACCTGGTTTGTGTATCAGTGTGATGGTAGCTTCATAAAATGATTTGGGGAGTGTTCTGTCTTCTTGATTTCCTGGAATACTTTCAAGAGAATTGGTATCAGCTCCTCTTTGTATCTTTTGTAGAATTTCGCTGGAAAGCCCTCTGGTCCAAGGCTTTTTTTTTTTTTGGTAGGTAGTTTTCTTATGATGGAATTGATTGCTGGGTTGTTATTGGTCTATTTAGGGTCTGAATTTCTTCTTGCTTCAACCTTGGGAGGTTGTGTGATGTCAGAAAGTCCTCCATTTCGTTTAGATTTTCGAGTGTGTTTCCATACAGCTGTGCATGGTAATCTCTGATAATCTTTTATATTCCTTTGGGACCAGTTATGACTTGATCTTTTACATTTCTGATTTTGTTTATTTGGGCTTTCTCGTTCTTTTTCTTGGTTAATCTGGCTCACGGTCTGACAATCTTGTTTATCCTTTCTGACAATCAGCTTTTTGTTTCGTTGACTTTTTTCTATGATATTTTTGTCTTCTATGTTTCATATTTGGGCTTTTACTTTGGTGATCTGGATTCTTCTGCTGAAGTTGAGGCTTTGGTGGTCTTGTCTTTCCAGCTCCCTTGGGTGATTTGCTAGGCTGTTAACTTGTGATCTTTCTATTGTCTTAATGTGTATTTATAGAGATATAAATTCCCTTTTTAGTACTGACTCCATGGCATCCCAGAGGCGTTGGTAAGATGTGTCTTTATTTTTGTTTCCAGGAATCCTTTAATTTCTGCTTTGATTTCTGTGTTGATCCAGGAGTTATTCAGCGTCATGCTGCTTAGTGTCCATGTATTTGTGGGTTTTGGGAGAATTTTGTTGGTGTTGATATTTATTTTTATTCAACTGTGGTCTGAGAAGGTACATGGCAGTATTTCAATCTTATGAAACTTGATTATGTTTGATTTTTGGCCGAGGATGTGGTTGATCTTGGAATGCAGTCCATGTGTTGATGAGTAGAATGTATAGTCCATAGTCGTTGGATAGAGCATGTTCTGTAGGTATCTGTGAAGTCCATTTGGTCACGCATCTAGTTGAGGTTTTGGATCTCCTTGTTTTTTTGCCTTGATGATCTGTCTAGGGTTGTTAGTGGGGTATTTAAATCCCCAGGTATGATAGTGTTAGAGTCAATATCTTTTTAGTTACTTTAGTACTGCTTTATAAAACCTGGTGCTCCTGTGTTGAGTGCATATATGTTTAGGATGGATATTGCTTGTTTATGGATTGAGTCTTTTATCATGTAATATCCTTCCATATCTTCTAAAATTTTTGATATTCAGCCTGTTTTCTAATATCTTCCATATCTCCTTGTGTTTAAGAAATGAGATATACAATTGTGATCCTGAACTATGGATGAAACTGAGTTGTAATTGGTATTACAGTTAGTATTTTATATAACAAATCTCCCCAAACTTAATGTTATAAAACAACAACCATATTATAACGCTCAAGGATTCTGTGGTCACTAATTCAGAATGGGCGTAGCAGGAAGGTTTGTCTCTGTTCCATGGTGTCTGGGGCCTCAACTGGGAAGACTTGAAGGCTGATGGTAGCTAAACAGCTGGATTGATCTGAAGACTCAGTCACATTTCTGGCAGTTGATGCTAGCTTTTGACTGGGACCTCAGCCGGAACTGTCATCTGAAATACCCATGGAATCCTTACCATGTAGTTGTTTGCTCACAACATAGTGACTGGGTTTCAGAAGTGAGCATCCAAAAGAGCAAGTCATAAGTACATGTGATTTTGTGATCTGCTGTTAAAAGTCACAGGGCATCATTTCCATCTTTTCTGTAACCCACCCATGTTCACAGGAAAGGAGTATAGATCCCATCCTCAGTGAAAGTCAGTCATATTATAAGAGGAGTATGTGTGTTGGAGACACTGTTGTGATCTTCTTAGGGAAATGAAGTCTCCCAAGTTGAAAAAAATCAATATGTTTTCATTGTTAGTAAGCTGGTGTGGGAACTTTTAGAACTTCTTTATTTTATTTTTTCTTTGTTTTAAAGATATGGGGTATAATTCAGGGTTAGTTATACAAATATTCATTATGCAGGTACCTTTGTTGATGAAGTGTGCCCTTCCCTCCCCTGGCAGTTTCCCTCAACTGCCAATCCCAACCCCCCTCCCCTGGCAATTTCCCATTACTGCCAATCCCTTTATTGTAGTATTATGATAATTGTTCAGGGTCTTCTTATGAGTGAGAACATATGGTACTCTGTTCTTTGTTTCTGTGATAGATCACTGAGTATGATAGACTCTAAATCCATCCAGTTGCTGCAAAGTCCCTAAGTTTGTCCTTCTTTATGGCTACATAATATTCCATCGTGTATATGTACCACATTTTTTAAATCCTGCACAGAACTTATTGTTTTTTTTAACAATAAAGGTTGAAATAAGATTTTAAAGTTTAATCTTCTCAGGTAAAACTTAATATAATAACCCTATTCATAATAATTTTATGAATTAAGATTTTATAATGGTATTTGTTTTATTATATAACTTTTTCTATTTTCTATTAATAACACTTTTCCAGGTCGATTTTTATTAATATTTTTATTTTGCAGATAAATCTGTAAAATGTAATATGGATTCACTGAAAGATTCACCTCAAAACAAATCTGAAAAGAAACAGCATTACATCTCTTTAAAAGATGTAAATAAGGTTGTGTTTTTTAAATGTTGCTTACGTATAAAGTTCATATAATGCTAATTTTAGAATATTTTATTTTGAAAAATAGTTAACTAAAATATGTTTTCTATTAAAAAATCTTTGGCTATGATAGTTTTATTGATGAAAAAATATAGTTTGCCTGATGACTTATTTTGTAAGAACTAAGTTACTTGAACTTTTCTTATGGCAAGCTCTTGTTCTTAACCTAATGGCCTCCATGCAAAATTGGGTGTTTATTCTCATTGTAGCAAGGGTTCTGGGACATTCTAATAGGTAAGTTCAGGTCTAACCTGCCCTCCAGGCCCTTTGATAAGACAGATGAAAATAATTGCAAGACATTTTAAATATTGATAATCTGAAATGCCAACTGCTTGCTATTTGGACACTTCATTCTGGTGCTTATAACAGTGGTACAATCACCCAACTTTCCAATTCTTTTTCTCTACATATCTGTGTATGCATGAAAATTATCTGGGGTGGATGTTGATAAGAATAATTCCCATGAAATTTTGCTCCCAAAAGAATATATATCTTACTAGCTCATGTGTTCTTTCTGAAAACTTTTTTTACAGGGTGTCGAATCTTCAGCATACTGGCCAACAAAAAGAGGCATAACCATATATGCTGATCCAGATATGCCAGCAACAAGGTTTGATGTGGAAATTCAGTATAATTGTCTAGAGACTTAAGGGTGCTGTTGTCTTCTCAGTGTTCTGTAAGATTGATGATGAGAAAGTATTCCATTTTCCAAAAAGGGTAGTCCAGAAAATTTTGATCTAACAAATATTAATGTAAAGGAGATGTTGTGGCACCTGGTGAGGAGCATAATTACCTGTAAGCTGGTGGTAGTGCTGGAGGCCCTTCTGTCTTGTTGGACGAAGTTGTCTTGTAAGGCCGGGCCAACAAAGGTTGCCATGGAGTGCTCTGGATGTGAAGGGTGACCTGATGTGGGACAGGTGGCAATGCAAGGTGGGTGGTTGCAAGTGGGTGGAAAGCCCAGATGGTTTGCTGTCTTCTTAAAGATGGGCATCAAAGGCTTGGACTGTGACTCTGTCCTCTTCGAGATACATGTGAGTAATATTAATGAAATCACAGAAAGGATGTCATATTATACCACTTCATGACTATTATAAGAACTCAAAATAGTATATTTTCATTTTTCCCCTCCTGGACTTTATCATTTTCGTTCATTTAATTTTGCATATATTGTAAGTTGTAGAATCGGTTATCATTCGTATTTAAACAGCCAGTTATCTCTCAGAGAGATTTCACTAGTAAGAAAAAGATCTTATATATTTACATATGAAGTTACATTGGCATTCTTCACTTTTTGTACAGATCCATATTTCCATTTGTTATAATTTTCCCTCTATCTGAAGGACTTTCTTTAATATTTCTTGTATTGTGATGCTTGTTTATGAAAAATGTCCAACTTTGTAATATATAAGAAGGTTTATTCTGAGCCAAATGTGAGTGGCCCAGGCCCATCACACTGTTCCAAGAGGTCCTGAGAACGTGTGCCTGAGGGAGTTGAATTGCAGCTCGGTTATATATATCTGAGGAAGACAGAAGTTGCCAAAAAACTGTGAATCAGTACATGTGAGATTTACATTGATTCAGCTCAGTAAGACAGGACATCTCCAAGTGGGGGCTTGCAGGTCACAGGTGGATTAAAAGATTTCCTGATTGGCAGTTGGTGGTAAGCTTTTTCTTAAGTAATGTTGATGTCAGTAGAGGAAATACCCTCTTGAGATGGCGGGCCTTGAGATAAGGGCACTGAGGAAGTCAAGCTTCTTGATACGTAGATGAAGGCTCATATGTGGCAACCCTGAGAGAGAGAGATAGCAAACATCTAGCCCTCTGTAGACCCCTGGAAAAGGGGATTCATGACAGATGCAAATTTCCCCAAGAGTTGGCTTCGCAGGGTCACAAAATATTTTGATTTTCTTCTTTATCTGTTATGTAATGTTATGCCATAGTCAGGCTGGAAAGCAACCAAAGTTATATAGGGCAAATAAAAACCCGTCCACCTGTAATCCTAGCACTTTGGGAAGCCGAGGTGGAAGGATTGCCTGAGCCCAGGAGTTCAAGACCAGCCTGGGTAACATGGTGAGAACTCATCTCTGCAATAAATCAAACAAATAAGCTGGGCTGGTGGCTCCCACCTGTAGCCCCAGCTACTTAGAAGGCTGAGGCAGAAAGATTGCCTGAGTCCGGCAGATCAAGGCTGCAGTGGCTGTGATTGTGCCACTGCACTTCAGCCTGGGCAGCAGAGTGAAATTCCAACCAAAAAAAAAAACAGAAAAGGAAGAAAGAAAGAGAGAAAGAAATTTGGCAACAAACAGAGTCAGAGCTAAGTCCTCATCCTGATAAACTCTTTCAGCTTTCAGTTATTATTTATTTGAAAATTATTTATTTTAGTTTGAGTTTTGAAAACAAATATCTTGACTCGGTACAGAGTTCTAGACTGACAGTACTTGCCTCTTTAAAAAAATTTTTTTTTTAATAGAAATGAGATCTCACTATGTTGCCCAGGCTGATCTTGAACTTGCAGATTCAAGCAATTCTGCCTCAGCCTTCCAAATACTGGGATTACAGGTGTGAGCCACCATGCCCAGTCAACATAACTTTTCTCTTTATTTTAAAGATGTTGCTCCCCTGTCTTCTTGCTTGCATTGTTCCCAATGCATTATCTACTGTCATCTTTTTATTTGTTCCTCTGTCTTTTTCTCTGCCTTTTTTTTTTTTTTTTTTGTATTGGAGTCTCACTCTGTTGCCCAGACTGGAGTGCAGTGGCCGCTCCTGGCCACCTCAGCCTCGACCTGCTGGGCTCCAGCGATCCTTCCGCCTCAGCCTTCCAAGTAGCTGGAATTACAGGTATGCGCTACCACACCCGGCTGATTTTTTTTTTTTTTTTTTTTGATTGATTGTAGAGATGAGGTCTCGCTGCCCAGGCGGGTCTCGAACCCGCGGGCTCAGGCAATGCACTCACCTCAGCCTCCCAAAGGCGCGGGATTACAGGCTGAGCCACCGAGCCCGGCTATATTTGTATATCTTTTGAGAGATGTCTGTTCATGTCATTTGCCCCCTTTTTAATGGTGCCATTTGCTTTTTTTCTTGCTGATTTGAGTTCTTTGTACATTTGGATATGAGCCCATTGGCAAATACATAGTTTGCAAATATCTTCTCTTAGTCCGTAGATTGCCTGTTTACTCTGTTGAGTATTTCTTTTGCTGTGCGGAAGTTTTTTTAGTTTAATTAAGTCCCACTTACTTATTTTTATTTTTGTTGCATTCACTTTTGTGGTCTTAGTCATAAATTCTTTGCACAGGCCGATGTCCAGAAGAATTTTTCCTAGATTTTCTTCTAGGACTTTTATGATTTCAGGTCTGACTTATAAGTCTTAATTCATCTTGAGTTAATTTTTGTATATTGTGAGAGATAGGGATCAAGTTGCATTTTTCTGCATGTAGCTATCCAGCTTTCCCAGCACCATTTGTTGAATAGGGTATTCTTTTCTCAGTTATGTTTTTATTTTCTTTGTCAAAGATTAGTTGCTTTGGCTGGGCTCAGTGGCTCAGTCTGTAATCCCAGGACTTTGGGAGGCCGAGGCAAGTGCATTGCGTGAGCCTGCGGTTTCAAGACCCACCCGAGCAACTTGGTGAGACCTCATCTCTACAATAAATAAAAAGTTAGCCGGGTGTGGTAACGCGTGCCTGTAGCTCCAGCTACTTGGAAGTCTGAGGTGGAAGGATCACCAGAGCCCAGCAGGTCAAGACTGCTGTGACCGGGAGTGTGCCACTGCACTCCAGCCTGGGTGACAGAGTGAGATTCCAACTCAAAAAAAAAAAGATTAGTTGGTTTTAGGTGTTTGGGTTTATTTCTGGATTCTCTATTCCATCACATTGGTCCATCTGTCTGCTCTTGTACCAGTATCATGCTGTTTTGGTTACTATGGCCTTGTAGTATAATTTGAAGTCAGATAATGTGATGTCACCAGCTTTGTTCTTTTTGCATACAATTGCTTTGGCTATCCTGGCTCTTTTTTGGTTCCATATGAATTTCAAGATTTTTTTTCTAATTCTGTGCAAAAGGATGTTGGTAGTTTCATAGGGATTGCATGGAATCTGTAGATTTCGTTGGATAATACGGTCATTTAAACAATGCTGAGTCTTTCAGTCCATGCGCCTGGAGTGCTTTTTTGTTTGTTTGTGTCCTTTACAGTTTCTTTCGTCAGAGTTGTGTAGTTCTTCCTGTAGAGATCTTTCACCCCCTTGGTTAGATATATTCCTAGGTATTTTAGATTTTTGGCTGCCATTGTTAATAGAATTGAGTTCTTGATTTGATTCGACTTGGTCACTATTGATGTATGGCAGTACTTTTGATTCATGTATTGATTTTGTATCCTGAGACTTTATTGAATTAATTTATCAAGTCCAGGAGTCTTTAGGATTCTCTAGGCATAAGATCATGTTGTTGGCATACAGAGATAGTTTGGTTTCTTCTTTTCTGTTTTTTTTTTTTTTTTTTTTTTTTTTTTTTGAGTTGGAGTCTCACTCTGTCGCATAGACTGGAGTGCAGTGGCATGCTCCTGGCTACCGCAGCCTCGACCTGCTGGGCTCCGGCGATCTTCCACCTCAGCCTTCCAAGTAGCTGGAACTATAGGCATGCACTACCACACCTGGCTAATTTTGATTTATTGAAGAGACGAGGTCTCGCCAAATTGCCTGGGTGGGTTTCGAACCCGTGGGCTCAGGTAATCCACTTACTTTGGCCTCCCAAAGTGTTGGGATTACAGGCTGAGCCACCAAGCCCAGACTGTTGTTTTTTTTTTTTAATTTTAAAGATGTAGGATACAATTCAGGATTAGGTGGATAAGTGGTCATCATACAGGTAAAATTTGGGCCTCCCTTTGGTCCCCACCTCACCTGGCAGTTTCCTGTTACTGCCAATCCCTTTTTTATGGTATTATGATAAATGTTCGGGGTCCACTTATGAGTGAAAACATATGGTACTCAGTTCTTTGTTTCTGTGATAGATCACTGAGGATGGTATATTCTAAATCCATCCACGTTGCTGCCAAGTCCATAATTGTGTCCTTCTTTATAGCTGTGTAATATTCCATCATGTATATGTACCACTTTTTTTTTATCCAGTCCTCTTTCAATGGGCAGCACAGTTGGTTCCATATTTTTGCTATTGTGAATAATGCTGCAATAAACATGCGTGTGCAGGTATCTTTTTTATAGAATGATTTTAGTTCCTCCGGGTATATTACCAGAAGGGGGATTGCTGGGTCCCATGGAATATTGATTTTTAGATCTTCTAGGCACCACACTGTTTTCCACAGAGGTTGTATTAGTTTACACTCCCACCAACAGTGTAGAAGTGTTCCCTTTTACCCGCATCCTCTCCAGCATCTGTTGTTTTTTAAGTTATTGATGATGGCCATCCTGACCGGAGTTAGGTGGTATCTTCTTTTCGAGTTTTGATACTCTTGCCTGATTGCTCTGACTATGGCTTTCATTGCTATGTTGAATAGGAGTGGTGTAGGGGAGCATCCTTGCCTTGTTTCAGAGGGGAAATGCATTCAACTTTTCTTCATTCAGGATGAGATTGGCTGTGGATTTGTTTATATGGCTTTTATTATTTTGAGGAATGTTCCTTCTATGTCTATTTTGCTGAGGGTTTTTTTTATCGTGAAGGGATGTTAGATTTTATCAATGCTTTTTCTGCATCTATTGAAACAATTACATAATTCGTGTTTTTAATTCTGTTTATGTGTTGGATTATGTTTATTGACTGTCATATGTGGAACCATCCTCGCATCCCTGGGATAGAAGATTGTCTTTTTGCATTCAGTTTACTAGTATTTTGTTGAGGATTTTTGAATCTATGTTCATTAGGGATACTGACCTATAGTTTTCTTTTTTTGTTATGTCCTTTCCTGGCTATGGTATTGGAGTGATACTGGCTTCAGAAAATGAGTTAGGGAAGAATTCTCTCCTTTTCAATTGTATGGAATAACATCAGTAAAATTTTTACCAATTCTTCTTTGAACATCTGGGTAGAATTAGGCTGTGATTCTGTCAGGTCCTGGACCTTGTTTTGTTGGGAAACTATAAATTACTGATTCAGTCTCACTACTTGTTATTCATCTGTTCAGAATTTATATTTCTTCCTGATTCAAGGTTGGGAATTCCTGTTTCCAAGAAATTATCCATTTCCTCTAGATTGTCTAGTTTGTTTGCATAGAGGTGTTCATAATAATCTCAGATGGTCTTTTGTATTTCCGTGTTGCCACTTGTAATGTCTCCATTTTCATTTCTGATTGCGCTAATTTGAATCTTTGTTTTCTTAGTCCAGCTAGTGATCTGTCAATTTTGTTTATCTCTTCAAAGAACCACCTTTTGTTTCATTGATTCTTGGGGTTTTGTGTTTGTTTCAGTTTTGTTTAGTTCTACTCTGATCTTTGCCATTATTTTCTGCTGCTAGCTTTGGATTTGGTTTGTTTGTATTTTTCTACTTCTTGTAGGTGTGGCATTAGGTTGTCAAATGTGATCTTTTAGTCTTTTGAATGTAGTCCTTAGGTGCTAGAAATTTTTCTCTGAGCACAGCTTTGGCTGTGTCCCAGACGTTTTGATAATTTGTGTCATTGTGGTCATTCATTTCCATAAATTTTTAAATTTCTGTCTTAGACTTCATTGTTGACCCCAAAATCATTCAGAAGCAGATTGTTTAATTTCCATAATTTGTTTGGTTTTGAGAATTCTTCTTGGCGTTAATTCTAGTCTTATTCCACTGTGGTCTGAGAAGGTGCTTGATATGATTTCAAGTTTTGAATTTATTGAGACTTGATTTGTGGCCTATCATATGTTCTATCTTGGAGAATGTTCCAAATGTGCTGATGAGAAATATGTATATTCTGTAGTTTTGGGGTATAATGTTCTATAGATGTCTTTTAGGTCCATCAGCTCTAGGGTCCGACAACTCCATTGTTTCTTTGTTGACTTTTTGCCTTCATGATCTGTCTGTTGCTGTCAGTGGGGTGTTAAAATCCCCTGCTATTATTGTATTGCTCTCTATCCCTTTTCTTATATCTAGTAGAATGTGTTTTATAAAACTTGGAGCTCTGGTATTGGCGCATATATGTTTAAAATTGTATCTTCTTGTTGGATATTGATCACTTTATCATTATATAATAACCATCTTTGTCTTTTTTCACTGTTGTTAATTTATATTTTTACTTTTCTGAGTCGGAATCTCACTCTGTCTCCCAGACTGGAGTGCAGTGGCATGCTCACGGCCACCACAGCCCTGACCTCCCAGGCTCAAGTGATCCTTCCACCTCAGCCTACCAACTAACCGGAACTATAGTTACACACCACCATGGCTAATTTTTTTTATTTATTGTAGAGACGAGGTCTCACCAAATTGCCCAGGCTGGTCTCGAACCCCTGGGTTCAGGCAATCCTTTCACTTCCGTCTCCCAAAGTGCTAGGATTACGGTGTGAGCTACTGTTTCTGGCCACTGTTATTAATTTAAAGTCTTTTGTCTAGTATGCTCATTTTTGGTTTCTGTTTGCGTGAAATATTTTTCTCATCCCTTTCTCTATTTTGGTTCACTTCATGGGAGAAAGTCACTCTAGCTGCTTTTTTTTTTTTTGAGTTGGAGTCTCACTCTGTCGCCCAGACTGGAGTGCAGTGGCCGCTCCTGGCCACCGGCAGCCTCGACCTGCTGGGCTCTGGCTATCCTTCCGCCTCAGCCCTCCGAGTAGCCGGAATTACAGGCATGCGCTACCACGCCCGGCTGATTGTTTGATTTATTGTAGAGATGAGGTCTCGCTGCCAGGCGGGTCTCAAACCCGCGGACTCAGGCCATCCACTCACCTCAGCCTCCCAAAGGCGTGGGATTACAGGCTGAGCCACTGAGCCCGGCTCTAGCTGCTTTTTATCAGCCTTCTTAATCCTATCTCACTCTCACTAAAGTTTCTATCATATTTTTTATGCTTCAGATTAATTAAGGTTCTTTGTAGTTTTCTATCTTTTCTCAGATTTGGGATGTATTCAGCCATAATTTCTGCAAATGTTTTTCTGCATCAATATTTTTCTCATCTCATTTTAAGACTCTGATGAAACAAATGTCAGACATTTTTATCTTGTTGCAAAGATCTCTGAGACTATTCATTTTTTCAACTTTTTTCCCTTGTGATTCTTCAGATTAATAATAATTCCACTGATCTATCTGTAAGTTAACTGACTCTTCAGAATGGAGTTAACTGTCTCCATTCTGCTATTAGGCCCATCCAGAGAATAGTTTATTTGGTATGTTACATTTTTAATTTCTAAAATTTTCCATTTTCTTATAGTTTACATTTTCTGTGAACTTCTGTTTCCATTCCAGACTGCTTGCTTTCTTTTCTTATGGAGCATGTTTGTAACAGCTGCATTGACGTGTTTGATGATTCCTACTTGTGAGGCACCTTAGTGTTGGCATCTGCTGATTGTCTTTTCCTTTGACTTTGATCTGGTTGTCTTGGCTCTTTGTATATTGAGTATCATCAGATTGTATTCTGGATATTCTGAATATTATATTGTGAGATTCTGTTTCTGTTAAAATTCTCTAGAGAATGTTGATTTTTGTTGTTATTTGTTTTAGCAGGAGCTCAGCAACTCCTTTAGGTTCATACTTCAAATTGTGTTCCACCATTTGTGAGTGATGGTTGCAACGTTCTTCATATACTCAAATTGGGGTGAGCCTAGAGCTTGTACTGGGTCATAAAAACATCTCTCTTGATTTTCAGGATTTCCCTTATACTTACCGGTTTCTAGGGCTTGTTTTCCCTATTTCTATGGCTAGATAGAAAGTTACTCTTGGAGTAACTTCTGAGAAGTAACATGGGACTGGCCCAATTTGGGAACAAAATAGCAATAGAAATAAGGTAGAAAAAAGATGGAGATTTTCTTCATACAGTCTTTGGACCACAGGGTCCCATTTCTCAGCTCCTCTGGCTGCAGGGACAGGTTTTCTCTCAGGGTTTTTGATGACTACACTGCTGTTGACTTTGCCACATGCAGCTTCAAAATCAGAGCTGGCTTCAGGGCAGGACCAGAAGAGAAAAAGAAGAAAAGCAATGGAGATTCCCCTTCCTCTCCAGCTTAGTGGGTGTCTCTTCCTGGTTCTCTTCCTGGTTCTTGAAAGAGATCTCTCCAGAGTTTTTGATGTCTACATCTGACACAGTCCACACTCAGGTTAACAACAAGAGATAGAGATGAGAAAAAACCCAAGAAACCCTCTGTGATTCTGTTTTTTTTTTTCAAGTTTTACTTCTCTTCTGTTGCTATTACCTATTGTTTTGTACCTTATCCAGAATTTCTAGTTGTAATCTATAGGAGAGAAACTGTGGTGGGCCTGTTCCGTCTTGGCTACCACCAGACGTGCCAAAAGTGATGTATAAACTTAAAGAGCTAAGAAACTTCAGCTCTTACAGAAATTTACTTATGTAAGTAAACTAATTCCTCAGTGGTTTTTCTTAAGCTTTCTCCTAGTAGATAAAGATATTTTCAAAATTGGGGTAAATAATTTCACAAATTTTAATAAATGTCTTTTGATTTCTAGTGCTTTAAGACAGAAGACAAGTGAGGAACCACTTAGACTGGCCGAGAAGAAAGAATATGATGAGAAGAATGACTGTTTGAAGTAAACATTTTTTTTCTTGGCCTGAGCTGCTTATTGAAATCGTTGTAATAAAATTATAAGCAAGAGGAATTTACATATTTTATTATTAATTTTAAATCTGCATTCACATTAAAAATATGTTCAATAAGTCCTTTCAGCTTTGAGGGTAGTTTTGTCTTTTCTATTCACTGGGGTAGACTTTTCTGTTTAAAGCTTTGTTCCAGGGTTAGTAGTCTTTACCTCCTTTTCCTGATTCTCTTGGTAACATGAACAGTTTTACAAAGTAACTTAGATATAGTTGATCTTTTGGGCTGTTGGTTTTCTGTGGGTTAGTGTTTGCCGTCTTCCAAGTTTTCTGATGTTAAGTAAGTCCATTACGTGTTAGAGAAACTATTCACAGAGTATTAACTTCATTTTATACTTGTTTACTCTACAAAACATTTTCATGCCAATTTTTATGATACTTTTTACCATGCCAGGCTAAACCATTTTATATTCCAAATAACTATGGTAGCTGTGAAACTACCAGGGTGACAGAGTTTAGGACAGTTCAGAGGTGGACAGCTTCGGCGGTATCTACCACTTGGGCTGGGGGTTGGAGGGAGGGCATCGATCGTGTGGCTCTGTGGACTGCCCGACTTCCCAGAGGCTACAGTGGTGGCCTGCAAGGGCCTCTTATCCAACAGGAGCACCTCACAGCATTGAAGGCTGCCATGGAGCCTGCGGAGCAGGGGATGGCTGTTGGGCACCTATTGACATCCTCCCAAGGAGACCCTCCACCCTGATACCTGAAGGCTTTGTTGTTACAGTGGAACAAAGGCCTTACATTATCCATGCCACTCATGTCTTTCTTTTATTATTTTCAAGTATGGCCTGGTAAATTAACCCTGCAGTGTCGATTCTCTTTTATTTTTGTATTAGTTCTGTCTCATCTCCTGTTCTGTCCCTACCTTTTACTTAGAACCTATTGATTAAATTACATCCGTTATTCTGTGGCAGGTTCCAGGGAACCTTGAAGTAGTTCAAGATTTAATAGCAGAGAAAAAATGCGACATTGGGTTTTTTAGAAACACGAGGATGACCTAGTGATCATGCAGTCTTCCCCGGCCAGATCAAAGGATTGACTGTGCTGTGTCCAAAGTCTAGGGAACCATGTTTCCTCAAGGATGATAAGTCGGGGATTTGCAAGTATCATATCCCCATAACTTAATGTGTGATGATAATAGTCATATTAATGCTAGGGAGGGGTGCCAGGCATGGTGGCTCATGCCTGTAATCCTAGCATTTTGGGAGGCCAAGGCAGAAAGATTACTTGAACCCAAGAGTTAGAGACTAGCCTAGGCAACAAAGTGAGACCTCATCTCTACAAAAAATTAACAGTATGGTAGCAGTGCGCCTGTAGTCCCAGCTACTTGGGAGACTAGGCAGGAGGATCACCTGAGTCCAGGAGGTTGAGGCTATGACTGTGCCATTGCATTCCAGCCTGGTCAACAGAGTGAGACTCTGACTTAAATGATAATAATAGTAACAATGTGAAAATAGTTTTTAAAATGTTAGACGAAGGGACACAGTGACCTTGGCATGTTGTCACAAATCCTGCCTTACCTTTAAGGATCACCTTAAAGTCCAGGTATCCGCTTGCCCCCCTCTGTTTGAAACCTGTGGTTTTCTTTTCCTGTCTGTTTCTCACACTGATGGCATTGCTCAAGCCCATAATCCCCAGCAAGCAGTTCTGTTTCTTTTTATTCAGACCTGTTCCTTCACATAAATAATTTGGAAATCCCCAAATTGCAGTAACTTCAGGAAGAGGTCACCCTGATTAGGAGTCTTCTTCCCCTGGATTGCGCATTCCTGCCTCCTTTGGATTCTTGGGTTCTTAGGTGGTAGGGTGAGTATTGGGGTCTGCAGCCAGAGCCCAAGGGCCCACAGAGCAGAGTTTTTAAAGTGATGTTTGGGAATCCAAGGGAAGCCGCTCTTTTTCACTTAGCACTTCTGGAGATGATCAGGCGGCTTAGATAGGGGCTGAGATAACACATCTAACCTGGCTCTCAGATGCATGCTGGGAGTGGCAGATGAGTCTCAACATGGGTTGGTTGGTAGCAACTCCCTGCATCATTATTTTGAAGAGGACTTTGTTTTTTTGAATTGGAGTCTCACTTCACCCAGACTGGAGTGCAGTGGCATGCTCCCGGCCACCACAGCCTCGACCCACTGGCTCCGCGATCCTTCCGCCTCAGCCTTCCGAGTAGCTGGAACTACAGGCGCGCGCTACCACGCCCGGCTAATTTTTGATTTATTGTAGAGATGAGGTCTCGTCAAGTTGCCCAGGCGGGTCTCGAACCCATGGGCTCAGGCAGTCCTCTCACCTCGGCCTCCCTGAGTTCCAGGATTACAGGCTTGAGCCACCACGCCAAGTCGTGAAGAGGACTTTAACACTGCAGCCAGACATGCTGGGCATGTACTTTGATGATTGATTAGGATGTCGTGGGTGAGGAGAGGAGTGTGGCCTGCTTACCACTTGCTTGCCATTTCTGAGATTCAATGTAACCTTGGTGCTTTCTTTGCCTTCCCTGGATCCTCCATACCTACCATGACATGCATTCCTTATTCTTTAGCTGTCTGCCATTAAACATTGTAACATTTGCCTACTTTGTACTTGCCATTTATTTAAGATGAACATTTCTCTGAATATATGTATTCTTTTTTTATTTTTTATTTATTTTTTTTGAGTTGGAGTCTCACTCTGTCGCCCAGACTGGAGTGCAGTGGCCGCTCCCTCCACTGCAGCCTCAACCTGCTGGGCTCCAGCGATCCTTCCGCCTCAGCCTTCCAAATAGCCGGAATTATAGGCGCACGCTATCGCACCCGGCTGATTTTTTGATTTATTGTAGAAATGAGGTCTTGCTGCCCAGTCGGGTCTCGAACCCACGGGCTCAGACAATCCACTCACCTCAGCCTCCCAAAGGCACGGGATTACAGGCTGAGCCACTGAGCCCAGCTATATGTATTCTTTATAATATTGTTTCAACATCAGAGTTTGAATGCAGGTACTTTTTTTAAACTTTATTTTATTGTAAAGATGTGGGTTACAAATCAGGATTAGGTATATAAGGAATGTATGTGCAGGTGCTGTCTGGTCCTCCAACTGGTCCTCACTTCCTCTGGTTTAGGATCGGGTTTCCTTTGTGTTGTCACATTTTTAATTTGCAAGAATTTTCCTTTTGTTCTTTTTTTTTCTAGTGTACTATGTTTGTTTCATGTATGTGATGCTCTCTCTCATTTCTCTAAAGATAGTAATTATGGGTGGAATTTTTCTTCTCCCTACATTGTTTCTGTTTCTTCCAAGTTGCGTTACCCTCTTTTTACTTTTTGCCTCTCTAAGGTTAGAGGCTTGTCCTTGATTGTCTGTTTTTATTTCCAGGTAGGGGCCTAAGGTCCTAACCAGGGTGTCTGAGTACACACTGAGTCTCACTGAGGAGTGAGCTGCTGTTGTGGGAGGGGCCTGTAAAATCAGTCTTTAGTCTCCTTTCGGGTGGGTCGGATTCCCCAAGGAAAGATACCTCCTGCCTCTTGCTCCCAGAGTGAAGACCTCTCGGTGTCCTGTGTGCTGAGTGGCAGACAGAGGCTGGGTCTCTTTGTTTCATGAGTGCTTAATTGTGCTCTTTTCAGTCAGTACCTCCATTCTCAACTGTACCTCTAGTGCCCTTGTCCTGATGCCGCCCACACAGTGGGTCAGCTCAGCTACTTGGTGGGTGTTAACCCAATGACCACAACCCAGGAGGATATTTATCAAGGAGATTTTGTCACTTGCACCAAGTAAGGAGACCATTGGGGTTAGTTCCCGAAGCAGTGTCCCCAAAACAAAGCTGAAAGCAGGGCTTTTCTTGTGCTGGTTACTGAGTCACTGCATGTAAAGATGGGCTAAAGGCAGCATGGGTGTGCAGTGGTGATTATGCTGCTTTACACATTGCAGATAGAGAAATTGGCTCATGAGCTCCTACCTGGGTGGGGCTTTTAGTATGGCAGTGTTCATCACCAAAGTTCATCTCTATCTAAAACATCTCTAGTTCCAACCAGGTTTTGTTTTGCTATAGCTGGGTTTCTTCCTGGAGCCCTTTGAAACAACAGAAATTCAAGGTTCAGCAGTTACATGTGGTTACCAGTTACCCTTTATAGTATGCCCCTGAAAACCCGGGGACCGTGGGTTATGCTGAGAGTTCTGTTTTATCCTCTTCAGAAATCAACCCCTGGTCTTCCCAAAATGGGGGTGGGTAGTTGTCTGGTCTTGAGAAGTGTAAGTTGATCCAGAAATCTACCCCCCCCCTTTTTTTTAACCCCCTGCCATAGCCAGAAGAGCCTGGTCTTAATTCCTAAGCTTTCTGAAGATTGTTTTGCCAAGTCCATAAACTTTGTCCCTCTGTTTTCTAGCTTCTGAAGTTTTCTTTGGAAACATTGTCTCCTTTATGGTTCTCCTTCATTGTGACTTTAAAAATAGCTGTATTGAGGTATAATTCATATCCCATAAAATTGTAAAGTGTATAATTCAGTGGTTTTTAGTACACTCATAGAGTTTGCAGCCATCACCGCTGTCTAATTTCAGAATGTTTTCATTTCTCTCCAAAAATGCGTCTTCATTAGCAGTCACTCTCCCTTTTCCCCCTTCCCATCCTTTGGCAACAAATAATTTTTCTGTCTCTCTGCATTTGCCTATTCTGGATATTATGTATGAATAAAATAATAAAATATGTGGGCCTTTGTATCTGGTTGCTTTCACTTAGCAAGTTTACAAAATTCATTTCTTTTGTAGCATAAATGAGTGCTACATTCTTTTTATGGCTGCATAATATTCCACTGCATGGATCTAGCACATTTTATGTACTCATTCATCAGTTGATGCCATTTAAGTTTTGTAGCTTTTGCATTTGAAAGTCCATTACTAGGAATGGGGTTTCAGGAAAGAGTACAGTTGTTGTGTGCGTTTAATTCACCCTCTTTATCCTGAAGTACACACCACCTCTATGCTTTGTGCGTTCTTTGCTGCTGTCACTATCCTTATCCATAGTGAGGTTGGGGCCGGCTCTGGAGGAGAACACTTTCAAATTTATGTTTCTCTCAGTTAGCAGAGGTGGTAGTGAACAAATCCTGTCTCATCTCGTCTTCTCATCTGTAAAATAAAAATTATGCAGTAGAGTAGTCACTCCTGAGCTTGTCTGGGCCCCTCAGATGCTTTCTTACAGCCCCTGGGTGGCAGGATCGTTGCAGTGCAGGACCAAGCCTGGGCCTCGGGCTGGGAAGACCTTGCATCTTAATAAATCCAGCAGAACAGAATGGCAGCCATTGGATAGCTGTGCCTTGCGATATGTAGTCTGTTTTTCTCTACCAAGGAACAATTAAAGTAATGGCTCAGTTGGGGAAATAAACACTTTTTCCTTCAAATTGTTCTTTTAACTATTTTACAGATTATTGCAATTTTTAAATCCTGATCCTTTGAGAGGGGATGGAATCTCTGATCTGCAGCAGGTATTATTATCCCTTAAAAAATTTAAAGAGAGAGAGAGAGAAAACAAAAAACCTGTTAACTCTTTAAATCCTTCTCCTTCCTCTCTCCAGACTTGAGATTAGAAGAGAAACTCCTTAGATGGAGGACTTCATGAAGACTTCCTTTTACAAATTATCTAGTAGATTATTGCTTCAGAGAAATTGCTCTTTTGTAATTTGGGTAATGTCTTTCATTTTAGTAGTTTGGGTGTTTTTTTATTAGTGTATTTTCCCAGGTTTTTACATTGGAATTACATTTTCCTCGTTTCCATAAAGTTGGTGATAGCCTGTGCTGATTACACAGGGCAGACACTTGTTGTCTAACGCATGTGCTAACTTAGTTGCAGAAGCTGAAGTTGGGAATGTTGCAGCCTGTTGCAGTGCTCCGAAACAGGATCGAGCCCTGCTTGACCATGGACACGTCACCACTTTCAGCAGATCTGAGAAGGGTAAAAGTGCTCTTGAAACTGATCTCGTGGAAAAATGCCGACCTTCCCTCACATAGAAGGACTGTTTAATAAGCAGTTCTAAAGTTGCTTTGTATGATTTCTTGGCTTTTGAAATGCTCTTTTAAACTTTTGTTGTTAATTTCTCATTTATCCATAAGTCCAGGCTAACTTCCTTTAAAAATTTTTTTTTTTAATTTTAAAGATGTGGAGTCTCCCCTGGCAGTTTCCCACTACTGCCAATCCCTTTCTTAATATGATAATTGTTTAGAGTCCACTTATGAGTGAGAACATATGGCACTCTACTTTGTTTCTGTGATAGGTCGCTGAGTATGATAAACTCTAAATCCATCGAAGTTGCTGCAAAGTCCATTTGTTTGTCCTTCTTTATGGCTACATAATATTCCCTTGTGTATATGTACCACGTTTTTTAAATCCAGTCCAGTTTTGGTGGACAGTACAGTTGGTTCCATGTTTTTGCTATTGCGAATAGTGCTGCAATAAACATGCATGTGCAAATATCTTTTTTGTAAAACGATTTGAGTTCCTCTGGGTATATTCCCAATAGGGAGATTGCTGGGTCATATGGAAGGTCAATTTCTAGTTCTTTCAGAAATTGCCACACTGTTTTCCAAAGAGGCTACACTAGTTTGCATTCCCACCAGCAGTGTAGAAGCGTTCCTTTTTCTCTGCATCCTCACCAGCATCTGTTGTTTTATTAATGATGGCCAATTAATGATGGCCATTCTTACTAGGGTTAGGTGGTATCTCAATGTGGTTTTGATTTGCGCTTCTCTGATAATTAGTGAGGCTGAGCACTGTTTCATGTGTCTATTGGCTGCTCATATCTCTTCTATTGAGAAGTGTCTAGTCATGTCTTCTGTCCACTTTTTAATGGGGCTGTCTGTTTTTTTTCCCTTTTGGCATGTTTGAGTTCCTTGTAGATCCTGAATGCCAGGCTTCTGTCAGATACACATGGGCAGATATTTTTTTCCCATTCTGTGTGAGCTGTCTCCCCACTCTCTTGATGGTTTCTTTTGCTTTGCAGAAGCTTTTCAGTTTAATGAGATCCCACTTACCTATCTTATCTCTAGTGGCATGAACACTTGGGGTTTTGATCAGGAATTGACTGCCAGTTCCAATTTCTATAAGGGTTTCTCCTGGTTTTCTAAGGTTCTCATAGTTTGAGGTTTTACATTTAGGTATTTGATCCATTTAGAGTTGATTTTTGTGTATGGTGATAGAAAGGGATCCTCTCAGAACTGGAAATGACAATACAGAAATTCAAATGGAAACAAACGACCACAGATAGCCAAAACAATCCTTAGCAAAAGAAACAAAACAGGAGGTATCACACTTCCAGACTTCAAACTTTACTATAAGTCTACAATAATCAAAACAGCTGGTATTGGCACAAGAACAGGCATACAGACAAATGGAACAGGATAGAGATTCCAGAAACAAAACCTCAATTTCTCAATCAACTCATCTTTGACAAAGCCTCCAACAACAACCATTGGGGAGAGGAGAACCTAGTCAGTAAACTGTGCGGGAAAACTGGCTCATCACATGTAGACGATTGAGTCCAGGCTAACTTCTTATAAATGAATAATTCTTTTGTGGAGAAGCCACTCTGTAAATCCTCTTCTGAAATGTGTTCTCAAATGTGCCTCTGGAAAGGGGTTAGAAGAAGCAATAAGTTGCCAGGGCAATTGTAATGTGCTTCCTATTCCTTCTTTTCAAAATTACTTTATAGACCTGTGGCTTCACTTGGCAAATTGATCATACATGTTTACCTGCTTTCTTCTTCCTGATTAAAAATGTTTAAAGATATGTTTTAAAAGGTAGAAAGATAAAACCACTACAGTGAATAGAATGAGAGAGAAGTGGAAAGAGCCTCCATATTCTACAGTTCCACAGAACTGTAGAAGATGGAAGTTGAGTGGCAAAGCATGGCTAACTTGGCAGAAGAAGGAGTGAGGTATCAGTGGGTAACCTCCCAATCTGCTTCCTGAACACCCACGGCCAGCATGTTCTCAGGAAGAAGACTGGTGACTCTTTTTTTTTTCTTTAAAAAATTGAATGGCTTTAGAGAAATTACCATTAGATGATACTATGTGAAATTCTCCCACTAAAAGAGCCTGCTTGCTGCCTTGTCTTCCTACAGTGATGTGCACTCACTTGGTGACAAGATTTGCCCCCCCACACACACAGAGCTTCTAGTTAGCTTTCAGTGTCTTCCTCTTCAATATGAAAGACTTCAGAGATCATGGACATTTTTTAAAAGCTTTCACATAAAAAAAGAAGAAGAAGAAGAAAGACCAAAAGGTGGCTCACATCTGTAATCCCAGCTCTTTGGGAGGCCAAGGTGGGAAGATTGCTTAAGCCCAGGAGTTTGAGACCGGCATGCATAGTGAGACCTCGTCTCGGCAAAATTCACATACACACACATTTGTGTGTATATATTTGTGTGTGTGTGTGTGTGTGTGTGTGTGTGTGTGTGTGTTGTGTGTGTGTATGTATGTATGTGGCTCACGGCCACCCCAGCTTCGACCCCCTGGGCTCAGGCTATCAGCCTTCCAGGTAGCTGGAACTATAGGTGCACGCTACCATGCCCAGCTAATTTTTTGATTTGTTGTAGCGTTGAAGTCTTGCCAAGTTGCCCAGGCTGTTCTTGAACCCATGGGCTCAGGCATTCCACTTACCTCAACCTCCCAAAGTGCTGGGATTACAGGCTGAGCCACCACGCCTGGCCATGTATGTTTTTAAGTTAACAGGGCATGGTGGTTCGTGCATGTAGTCCCAGCTAATCAGGATGCTGAGGCAGGAAGATCGCCTGAGCCAGGGATATCAAGGTTGCAGTGAGCCATGGTCATACCACTGTACTGCAGCCTGGGTGACAGAGTGGGATACCAATTCAAGAAACAAAAAAAGACCTAAACAGGACTAGGCACAGTGGCTCACAACTGTAATCCCAGTACTTTGAGAGACCGAGGCTAGAGGATCACTTGAGATCAGGAGTTGGAGATCAGCCTGGGCAATATAGTGAGACCCTATCTTTACAGAAAAAAAAAAATTGGGCATGGTGGTGGTAACCTGTAGGCCTAAATACCTGAGACACAGAGGCTGGAGGATCTCTTGAGCCCAGGAGTTTGAGTTTACCATGAACTATAATCATACCACTGCACTCCAGCCTGAGCAACAGAGCAAGACTGTGTCTCACACAAAAAAGACAAAACAGACTGAAGGAAACAAACAATGCCATGAGTAGGAGAACATATTAGAAAATAAATATCCTCAGAGAGAAGATATGGCATCCATTTAACAATAACGGTGTTGTTTTTTTTAAAAGAACATTCATAAAAAATGTTCTCAGAAATGCGAAATATTATAGAAAATTTTGAAAACCAGTAGTAGGTTTGAGATATAAAAATAGAAACTATCAGAAAGTAGAACAAAAAGGCAAAGAGATGAAAATAGGAGAAA
Organism: Cephalopachus bancanus; assembly: GCA_027257055.1. Classification (NCBI taxonomy): domain Eukaryota; kingdom Metazoa; phylum Chordata; class Mammalia; order Primates; family Tarsiidae; genus Cephalopachus; species Cephalopachus bancanus. The sequence continues at coordinate 3,899,490 of JAPVLO010000110.1, read as the reverse complement.
AAATGTGATGGTCAATTTGAGGTTCAATATCTGAAAATGGGGTTTCTAGAAAGAATGAAGGAAGAGGGGAGAAAATTCTCTGGGGATTATTAACATAGGAAGAGTCTCTGGACCAAACGGACATGAATCTCCAAGTCAAGAGAGTCTACCCACCACAGGCCCAGTACAGCTGATGAACAGAGCTGTTGGATGTGTTGTGATGAAGCATCTAAACTTGAGAGAGTCAGAGATCATGAAAGCTTCTAGAGAGAAGAAAGGGTCCTGCACCCCGGACCAGGAACCAGAATGGCTTCAGACTTCTCCATTGTGAACCAGAGGAGTGCTGACTTTGAAATTCTGATGAAAATTTTCAACCTGCAGGTCCATACTCAAACTGTCAACGAAGTGTGAGGGTGGAATGAAGAGATCTTCAGACATGCAGTCTCAAAAAATATTTACTTCCCCTGTACCCTTTGTCAAGAAGCTATTGAAATATGTTCCTTACCAAAACAAAGAAGTAAACAGTAGGAAAGATAACCACATGGATTGCAGATGCAAGGGTGATGGTGAAACATGGCAGCTGTGGGCCAGGCACGGTTGCTCCCGTCTGTACTCCTAGCACTTTGGGAGGCCAAAGTGAGAGGATTGCTTGAGACCGGTAGTTCAAAGACCAACCTGGGCAACATAGCGAGACCGCATCTCTACAAAAATGAAAAAATTAGGTGTGGTGGCACCCACCTGTAGTCCCAGCTACTGAAGATGCTGTGAGGTCGAAGGATGGCTGGAGCCTAGAAGTTTGAGGCTGCAGTGAGCCATGATTGTGCCACTGCACTGCAGCCTGGGCAACAGAGTAAGATTCCAACTCAAAAAAAAAAAGAAAGGTGACAGCTGAATCCTAGGTACAGAGACTTAGTCAGTTCCCATTGCAACTGGGCTTCAGGACTCTGGGAGGAGGACTTTACAGAGACAGTGGTGCTGGTTTGGGAGATGGTCTGTGTGGCTGGAGAATTCTGTTGGATCATTTGGGTTTAAGTGACGGTTACATAGAAAAAAATCTTTTTTTTTTTAAAGCTTCACTTGTAAGTGAGACTGAAGGACTGTCGAATTATTGGGAAAATAAGGGGAAAAGCCACATCTCTGTTTAGTGAGCTTCAAACACCTAGACAATGGACCATCTCCTGGACTCTTCTAATTTGGGGCCCAGAAAAGCAAAAGTCTTTTAATAGGAGTTTGGTAAATGACACAGGATTCAGGGGAACATGCCAAATTAGGTCTTGGAAAGTACCAGGTTAAGTAATGTGTAGTGTGATGGAGTAACATGAGCAGTGAGGTGGGGCTTTTGTCAGTTTTCTCTGTTTCATTGTGGTTCTTGGTTGTTGCTGTTTTGTAGGCTCTGCAGAGAAATAAGTTCCCAGGACCGAGCCACACTGAATCGTACTCCTGGCCTCCCATAGCACGGGGCTGCGATGTAGTTGTCATTTCTCACTGTGGCAATGACCCTCTAGTGTACCTTCCACCGGTGCTTACGATTTTGCAAACAGGGGGCTGCTACAAGTCATTGCCAAGCAGAAATGGAGTAAGTGAAGACAAATTTGTTTTACAACAAAATGAGTTAAATGTTTATTTTATTTTGTTTTGGATTCAGGGTGCATGTGCAGGTTTGTGACGTGAATGTATTGCATGATGGGGATTGGGCTTCTAGTGATCCACTCCCCAAAGGCGGAACATTGTGCCCAACTGGTAGTCTTCCAACTCCTCCCTTTGGGAGCCTCTGGTGTCTATTGAAAGCTTTACTTTTAAATTGTGCACCTAACCTTCAGTAAAGGTCAGCTTCCATTACTCGGGTTGCTTTTCAAGCTGCTAGAGTAGAAACTGTCCTGTTAGAATGTATCTTTTCTCTTCTCCCAGTTAACAGTTCTCTCACCTTGAGTTCCCAGTTGTGGGCCATTGGCTAAGACTTTTAAATGAATAAATAGTTTATAAAAGAATTTCATTGACCTTTATCTATTACAGCAACCATATGAGATGGTCAGATCATGTATTGTTTTTATCTTTTTCACCTTTTTTTTTGAGTCAGAATCTCATCCTGTCGCCCAAGCTAGAGTACAGTGGCACAGCTCATGGCTACTGCAGCCTCTACCTGCTGGACTCAGGCGATCCTTCTGCTTTCCAAGTAGCCGAACCACAGGGGCACACCATGCCCAGCTAAATTTTTCATTTATTATAGAGAGAGGGTCTCACGAAGTTGCCCAGGCTGGCTTCAAACCCCTGGGCTCAGGCAGTTGTCTCACTTCTGCCTCCCAAAGTGCTGGGATTACAGGTGTGAGCCACTGAGCCTGGCCTGTTTTTACCATTTTATGGATGAGAAAATTAGACTCATGAAAAGTTATTGGGATAAATTCTTACCAGCTGACAAGTAGTAGAAGTGGGATTAGAATTTAAGCTTCTAGCTGGGCACAGTGTATAATACCAGCATTTTGTATTGCCTGAGCTCAGGAGTGCGAGACCACCTGGGCAACTTGGCAAGACCTTGTCTTGAAAATAAATCAAAAAATTAGCCAGGTGCAGTAGCACACGCCTGTAGTTCCGGTTACTTGGAGGACTGAGGCGGAAGGATTGCCAGAGCCCAGCAGGTAGACGCTGGGGTGGCCGTGAGCATGCCACTGGACTCCAACCCGGGCAACAAAGTGAGACTCCAACTAAAAAAAAAAAAAAAAAAAAGAATTTAAGTTTCTGTTGCCTTGTCCCATGTGTAATTATTTCATGGCACCTCACACTGTTTTATAATCTCTCTTAACTCTTCCCATGTGTAAGAATCTGAAAAAGAGTCGAGAAAGATGATGGGAAGGAGAGAAAATGGGGTGTGAGGATCAAACGGTGGAGGTTGTGGCATCTGCTTTGCTGTGTTTTGGCTGTTACGTGTCTGATGGAGACATACAACCTCCATCTCAGGTCCTGGCTCCAAGGATGCACTACAAATGGTCCCACCACTTGACATACGGGACAAATGGCAGTAAGAAAACATTCTTAGAGTTGCAGTTAGGAAAGATGCCAGTTTATTTTTCTAACTATGCTGTGAAGTTTAATGGTTTCTCTTTAGAAATTTGCATTTGGCCAGGCATAGTAGCTCGCACCAGTAATCTCAGCTACTGGGGAGGCTGAGGCGATAGAGTGTTTGAGCCCAGGAGTTTGAGACCAGCCTGGACAACATAGCAAGACCCCATCTCTAAAAAAAATTTTTTTAAGTTGCCTGGCATGGTGTTACATACCTGTGATTTTTGCTACTGGGGAGAGTGAAGTGCGAGGATTGCTTGAACCTCCAGGAGTTTGGGGCTGCAGTGAGCTGTGATTATATTACCGCGCTCCAGCCTGGGCAACAGAGTGTGACCCCTATTTCTATAAAATAATAAAATAAAGATATTTACATTGGTTATTATGTATTGATTTAGTCAAATTAAATGAATACATTTATATTTCCCAAATTAGTTAGCAGCTGCCCCTGCTGATGAGATGCAGCTTCTGTTAAGGCAAATCCCTGGCTGGGAGCAGAAAGGAAGTCCTTCCTGCTTTCTCCATGGCTCCACAGTCAGCTTGCTTTCAGGCCTGTGCCTGGAAGCTGGTGCTCATCTGGATCTGCATAAAGGAAAGAGGATACTCCGCTTGCCTTCGGTCAGTAGAAGGCGTGCATCCAGAAGGGATTTGGTGGGCAGTGCCCCTTCAGTGTGTCTGTGAGCCAGTGGAGAGCAGGGTTTAGAAAGCAGTCTCCTAAGGAAGAGATAGTAGCTTTTTTTCATTGTAATTTTTAAAATCTTTTTAAAAATTTTGTGTAGCGACGAGGTCTCACTGTGTTTTGCAGGTTGGTTTTGAACTCCTGGGCTCAAGCAATCCTTCTGCCTCAGCCTCCCGGAGTGCTAGGATTATAGACGTGAGCCACCATTCCTGACATTTTTTAAAAGGTCCCTTTCAGGAGGCATTTTGTTCATCTTTGTGCTTAGGAGCAGGGGATCTGGAGCCAACGTGCATGGGTTTAAATCCTGTTGCTACTGTGTATTCACTGTGCAACCTTGGGTTACTGACTTTACCTCTCTGTGCCTTGGACTGCTCATCTTTGAAATGAAGCTCTCCCATGAGAGTGTTTGAAGAACTAACTGAGTTAATACTTGTGAAGTACATAGTTTAAGCTCTAGGAAAATCTGACTCAATGTGTCTCAATCTATTTTAATGAGATTTTATTTTAAATTTTCTGGCCTGTGTGATGATGATGATAGTAAAACTTATGTGGTACTTATTCCATGCAAGGAGATATTCTGGGTGTTTCATGTATATGTGTTTAATTCCTAACGATTATCCCATGTTTTTTGAATTTGTCTTTGCAGCCTCTTGCCATTATTGTGTGCCCTGGGTGGAAAAAGGCCCAATTTATTTTTGAATTACTAGCAGACTATGGCATGTCCTCCAAGCCTCTTCATCCTGTGTTATTAACAATTGGACTCCACAAAGATGAAGCCAAAAATACGAAGCTTCCAAGAGGCTGTAAGCATTCTTTTCAAGCCGTTTATTTTTCCCTACAGAAGACAGTGGAACCCTGCCCAGGTAGCCCTGGGATCCATAGGTGACATGGCTTGTAGGATGATGCAACTCTTGGTCACTAGTCCAGATCTCATTTGTCAGTTACTGATGGTATTGATTATGAAGATTTGATCTTGATTACACCTGTCTCACTGAGAAAACTATGTAATTGCATTCATTTATCGACTATTTACTGAGCGCTTAATGTTTGTCAGATGTTGTGCATGCAGTGTTGACTAAAAAAACTCTCCTACCTTTCGGGAGCAGAAAACCTGGTGGGAACATAGACATGTAATCCGATCACGACGGGTCAGCCTGGGAGGCAGAAGTCATATGTCGCTTCCCTGAGCACAGAAACAGCTTTTTGTCTAATTATTAGAAGGCATTTCTAGGAAGCATGTGGAATCTTAGCAAAGGAAATGTTAGAAGAATCTGGGAAGCAGGGGTGCAGGGGCTCACACTGTAATTTCAGAGGCAGAGATAAGAGGATTGCTTGAGCCCAGGAGTTTGAGACCAGCCAAGGCAACATAGCGAGACCTTGTCTCTTAAGAAAAAGAAAAGAAAGACTTGTGGAAAATCTAAAATGTTTGTTTTTTTCTTTTAAAATGCAGGTGATGTGATTGTTACAACACCACATAGCCTCCTAAGACTTCTCACACATCAAAGCTTGTTATTTCTTAGACTCTGTCACCTGATTTTGGACGAGGTGGAAGTATTATTCCTTGAAGCTAATGAACAAGTAAGTGTGGCATCCCTTCAGATGTCATTATTGTCCAGAATATATGTATAATTTAAGTTTTAACTGCTTAAAGAAATCAGGAAAAGTGTCCAGTTGGGAAATAAGTTGGTTAATCTAAAAAAAAAAATTCCCTTTAACTTCTATGGTTAAGAAGAAAAAATGTTCATCTGACATTTTCTTCGTAGTGTAAAAGTTCTTTTTGAAGAGCAAAAATTCTTTTCCAGAGAGATTTTCTAAAATATTTAATATTTTTTGATTATGGCAACAATTTTTATTTTAGAAAATTTGTGACATAGAGCAGAGCACTTGAAAAACTCACCATCCACAATTATACTCTCAGAGATAATCAATCTTACTCTGATGGAGTATTTTCTTCTTTTTAAAAGTTAAGCCAGATGTGGTGGTGTGTGTTTGTTGATACATATATTAATAATATCAAGAGTATATTTTATGAACTATTTTGTAACTTGCATTTTTCAATTAACAGAATTGTGAACACCATTACTTCCTGTTCTACACCATGATTGTTACTGACCATATGGTATTGAAGTGTATGGGCGTAACGTAGTCTATTTTAAAACTCTTATTTTTGGACGTTTAACATAATCAAATTTGTGTATGCGTGTGACTAAATAACATGCAACTTTTTTGCACCTGTTTCCCTTAGGAAAAATTCCCTGACTAATGGATCAAAGGCTATGAACTCTTATAGGGCATTTGTTGGAAGCAGTATTACATGATGACTGAGAGCATCACTTGGGAGTGATGATGGCCCCAGGTTCAAGTCCCAGCTTTGTCACTCTGCCTGTATGAGGCTGTGCAGTCTCCCTGAGCTCTTCTGAAGTCTCAGGACCTTATTTACACATATCTGGGTATACCGCATTGTACGTTTGCCTTTCGGAAAGCAGAGACCACTTTGCACCCCGTTGGCGGCGTACCACCATGCCTCCCTCCCTGCACTCCCGCCAGCAGGAGGCTGTGGCCTCGCTCTCTCTTCCGGTCTGACCGGGAGACAGTGGGATCTCGTTTGCTGATGTTACATTTCCTTGATGGCTCGTTCAGTTGAACATTCTTTCACATTGAGTATCCGTTATTATTGAACATTCGTTCACATTGAGTATCCATTATTCTGTGAGTTGCTTGTTCCTTTCTTTATTTTCTGTTAGTGGGGTCATCTTTTTCTCATCCGTTTTTAGAAATGTTTATGCAAGCATGTTAACCCCTTGTTGGCTGTTACAAGATGTATTTTTGTATTTTTCAAGATGTTTGTGCTTTAATTTTGTTTTTAGTAGAATTTACAGGATGTTTATTGACTTTAAACTTCACATTTTCTCTTTTTTAGTGTTTTCCTTTTATTTTTGAAAAGCCTTTTCCCGCTCTGAGAACAGAAAATACATAATCCCTTACATTTTATGTTCCATCATTCTAATTCTCTTTTGAAAAAAATGAAATTAATTATACCAATTTTTTAGATGCTTGCTATATTAGATAACTTTAAAAAAAATACCGAAGTTGAAGAAAGGGAATCTGCACCGCATCAGGTTGTTGCAGTTGGCGTTCACTGGACCAAACATATAGAACAATTAATCAAAGAGTTCATGAATGATCCCTACATTGTGATCACAGCCATGGAAGAGGCTGCTCTCTATGGCAATGTCCAACAGGTAATGAATCCAACAGGTTATGAGTGTGGGGGGCGGGGGTGCTGAGGAACATAAGGAACTTTTATTTCATGGCATAATGGTAAACAATTAGAGCTTTCATTTCACATACAAATCTGTAATTGTGTATTTACATTTACATTGATTTCCTGTATTTTCTTCTCTATAAAAATCATAACTAACCTGTGAAAAGTAAAACTGGAATATCTTTAACATTTAAAAAAATCGCATTGTTTCTGTATGTCATTACTAGGTAGTGCATCTTTGCCTAGAATGTGAAAAAACCTCTACTTTACTCCAAGCTCTTGATTGCACTCCAAGACAGGCTCAAAAGACCTTGATCTTCACCTGCTCTGTAGCAGAGACAGACATAGTATGTAAGGTGAGCTCATCACATACAAAGATAATGTCCCTGTTTGTTTAAACTGTAGTTGAATCTCAGGTCATCAGAAGAGTACTGGAATAGTTGACTGTGTGGCACGGAAGTACAGTTTTACACGTTTGACATCAGAAGAGGAGGTGGGCTCCACTCACTGAAGGAAGCACTGAGGGCAGGAGGCCTAGCGTTGAGGGCAGAGCAGGGAAGAGGACCAGCTGTTCCACTGACGCAGTGTCCCCAGGGAGAGCAGGGCCGGGGGGTTCTGTCTTGGCAGAGCCTGAAAAGGGTCCAGTTCGTACAGAAATGCCAAAGTCTTTTGTACCCACTGTGTAGGAAGATTGAGAAAATACAGTAAAGATGTTGTCATTTGGCCAGAAAAGCCAAATAAATTGGTTGAAGATTTATTCAGTTTAATCTAATTTTGTATATATTAATGCTGAAATGTAGACGTAAAGCCAAATACAAAATAATCAGTAGTATATCCGCCTTTCCACAATAATAAGCTAGAAGGTACTGCTTAAAAGCCCTAGGCTTGGCGCAGTGGTTGATGCTTGTTATCCCAGCACTTTGCGAGGCCAAGGTGGGAGGATCACTTTGAGGCTAGAAGTTCAAGACCAGCCTGAGGAACAGAGCAAAACTCTGTCTCTACAAAAAATAAAAAATTAGCCAGGTATGGCAGTGCACACCTATAGTCCTAGCTTGAGAGTCTGAGGCAGGAGGATTGGAGGATTGCTTGAGCCCAGGAGTTCAAGATTACAGTGAGCCATGGTTGTACCACAGCACTCCAGTCTGAGCGAGACCCTGTCTCAAAAAAAAAAAGCCCTTGTTGACAGTGGTACCATGCATCTGATGTGTGTGTGTCTGCGTGCGCGCGCGACACACACACACACACACACACACACACACACACACACACACACACGTATGTGTTATTTTAAAAGGAGGGAAAATAAGGCTAGGTGTGGTGGCTCACACCTGTAGTCCCAGCTACACAAGAATCTGAGGCGGAAGGATCACCTGAGCCCAGGAAGTCGAGGCTGTGGTGAGCCTTGATTGTGCCACTGCTCTCCAGCCTGGGCAACAGAGTGAGATCCTGACTCAAAAAAATAAAAAATAAAATAAATAAAATGAAGGAAAATAGTTTTAGCAAAATGTTTCTTTTACTTCAGCAATTTTGGGCATAACCACCAAATTTGGGGAATATATTTGTTTACATTTACACTCATTCTCAATAATCACTGGACCCAGAATTACTGGGTCAGTAATTACTGATGACTTCAACCTTATGTTCCTGATTGTGAACTGGCCTCTTTGGTTTCATCTTTAGGCAGTAGAAAGCAGTTCAATATTTTGCTTGAAAATGCATAAAGAAATGGTTTTTAACTTAAAAAATGTTTTGGAACAATGGAAGAAGAAGTTGAGTTCTGGCTCTCACGTTGTATTAGGTAAGTGTTTTAACTTTTACTTACGTTTAGTGAAGACTGAGCATATAGGAATCATATCTTCAATTCATTTATGTATCTCGTCTCCTGATTTTTCATTATTTCCCAGAGTTACTGAGAATTGTTTAGTAATGTTAATTTCAAAATGGAAATCAACCTCTACTAAGCTTTTGGATGTCAAGATGAATCCAGGTGTCCCCAGGACTCTCAAGTCAGTAGGCAGCAGCCCTTGGTCTAGACACTCTCCCTGGAGTTCTAGTTTTAGGGTCACTGTCTCGTAGATACAGGCATGTATGTATACATATATGCCTATGATCAAACATGGCCGGAAACTGCTGTCAACTTTCGTATTAGAAACATAGAAGTCAAAAAGTATCAGGAAGTGAAAAATATAAGGCAGTCTGGGTTTGTAAAGAAAGAGCTATTTTTGAAGCTAAAAGGGAGACCACTTTTGTCTGGAGTTTAATCACTGGGCTGTGGAATTTTCGAAAAAAAGGGGAAAGATATTTCTTTGCATATAAAAAAAGTAAAATGCGATACAGAAATGTACTACGGTGTGGTTATTGGAAGTGTCATTAAAGTAAGTTGCCGTTAACTCCAGCTCATGTGAACCTGTCGCAATCCTTTTCTTCAGCCTTGACTGACGATTGCGTACCACTCCTGGCCATCACCGATGCCATGTGCGTGATTCACTTCAGCTTCCCTTCCTCACCAAAAATGTTTGGTGGCCGCCTGTATTGCATGTCTGATTATTTTCAGAGTTTAACTGACCAGGTTTGATGAATTTTTATTATCTTAGTATTCCACTGGCATCTTTTATGTAATGATAAATTGGGAGTCCACAAAGTTTCCTCATTTCAGACTAGAGTGGTGATTTACTTCCTTTATTCACCCCAATCTTAAGGGTTCTCCTGCAGAACAGGGAGCTAAAAAAACCAAATCTGTCCTGCTACTGACGGAGAAAACCGCGAGCCATGCAGTTGGTGTCCTGCGCTACCTGGAGCGAGCAGAGGCCCAAGTCCCGGCAGAACTGTATGAGTTCACATCAGGGGTTCTGGAAGCCAGAGAAGACAAAAAAGCCAGAAGGCCTCTCTGTCCATATCTTAAGGCTTTCGGTTTTTGCAAGTAAGCCAGTGTTCTTTTTTTAAATTTACATGCTGTGAAGTGCACCGAGATACGTTTGCAGCTTGAAGGATTATTACGTGTGCATGCAGCTCTGAGGGAGCACTCCAGAGACCCCCTCACACTCCTTTCCCGGGAGCAAGCACTCTTTGAAGAGCTATCAACATTATCTAATTTTGCTCATTTTTGAACTTCATATAAATGGAATTGTGTGTACTCTTTCATGTCTGGCTTCTTTCAGTCACTGTGATGTCTACTAGATCAGTCTGTGCTGTTATGTGTATCATATTTTATTTTATTTTGTGACTCACTGTTCCATTGTATGAATATATCTTAATGTATATATCCATTCTGTTGATGGACTTGTGGGTTGTTTCCAGTTTTGGGTTATTATGTTTAAAGCTTCTATGAACACTCTTGTCCGTGTCTTTTTGTGGGAATATGCACCTGTTTTTCTTGGGTAGAGATAGCCAGGAGGGGATTTGCGGGGGCCTAGGATAGGCCTATGTTTAACTCTTCCCAAGTGGTTGACCATTTGTGATCCTATTTAAATGCTCATGATTCTGATTTGCATTTCACCAATTATGAGTGACTCTAAATATCTTTTCGCATGCTTGTGGGATGTTGGCCATCCTCTTTTTTTGAGGTACCTGTTTAGGTTGTCTGTTTTTTTTAATGGTATATTTATCTTTTTCCTAATGGTTTATGGTAGTAGTTTATACAGTCTAGATACAAGTGCTTCATCTGATATATACATTGAGAATATCTTCTTCAGTCTGTGGCTTGCCTTTTCCTCTTTTAATAGTCTTTTTGATGAACAGACATTTTTAATTTTGATGAAGCATTTTATGGTTACTTTTTTGTGTGTTCTTGTTTGTTTGTTTTGTTTTTGAGTTGGAGTCTCACTCTGTCGCCCAGACTGGAGTGCAGTGGCATGCTCCCAGCCACCGCAGCCTCGACCTGCTGGGTTCCGGTGATCTTTTCATCTTAGCCTTCCAAATAGCCAGAACTACAGGCATGCTACCACGCCCGTCTAATTTTTTTTAAAACATTTATTACATTATTTACTGTTCTTAGAAATTTGCCAGCCTTTTTGAGAAGCAATCAATTTTTTTTTTTTTGAGTTGGAGTCTCACTCTGTCACCCAGACTGGAGTGCAGTGGTCACGCCCGGCCACCGCAGCCTCTATCTGCTGGGCTCTGGCGATCCTTCCACCTTAGCCTGCCGAGTAGCCAGAATTACAGGCATACGCTATCACGCCCGGCTGATTTTTTGATTTATTGTAGAGATGAGGTCTCGCCTGCCCAGGCGGGTCTCGAACTCACGGACTCAGGCAATTCACTCACCTCAGCCTCCCAAAGGCACGGGATTACAGGCTGAGTCACCGAGCCCGGCTTAATTTTTGATTTATTGTAGAGACAAGGTCTCGCCAAGTTGCCCGGGTGGGTCTTGAACCCGCGGGCTCTGGCAATCCACTCACCTCGGCCTCCCAAAGTGTTGGGATTACAGGCTAAACCACCAAGCCCAGCCTTTTGTGTGTTCTTATTTAAAACATATTTGCCTGTCTCTAGGTCATGAAGACATTCTCATATATTTTCTCCCACAAGCTTTTTTTTTTTTTTTTTTTTAAGCTTTTTAGTTTTAAGAAACAAGGTCTCGCTACATTGCCCAGACTTTCTTAAACTTCTGGACTCAAGCATTTCTCCCACTCAGCCTCCTAAGTAGCTGGGATTATAGGCATGTGTCACGACATCCTTAGAAAATTTACAGTTTTAGCTTTCACATTTGGACCTATAATCCATATTGAAGGAATTTGTGTGTAGAGTGTGAACTACAGGGCAAGGTTTGTTCTTTCCATATTGGTATTTGTTTGTTCCAGCATCACTTATTTAAAACATCAATCTGCTCTCACTGAATTTGTGCCTTTGACACAAACCAGGTGATAGTGTATCACCCATTTTGGGATTCTGTTCTGTTACATTGGTCTATTTGTCCTTATATCAGTGTTATACTTTCTTAAGCACTGAGCTTTATAGTGAGTCTTGGAATGTCGTATACAAGTCCACCAACTTTGCTCTACTTCAGTTTGTTTTGGCTACTTCAAATTCATTGCTTCTCTGTATACATTTTACAATAGGCTTGTCAGTTTCTTAAAAAACTTGCAGGAATCTTGATAGGAACTACATTGATTCTGTAGATCAATTTGGAAAATGTGTAGACTTCAACAGTTGTGGGGGCCCTCTGCCTGATCCAGACATGACAACATTGTTTGATCCATGGATGGGGCTGGGATGTAGGTGTCTGCTACACAGCTAATTGACTGAGTTTAGTTTTGTCATAAATTTATTTTATTATTATTTTTAATTCATCATTGTACTAACAAGGGTGAATTTAATTTTAAGATAACTGTTGACATTAACTTTTTCAAACTATGGTTTGAATTTATGAATTAAACGTGTTATTAGCGGCGTTTTTATTTATGGTTAGAGAATATTGACTTTTAAAACTGCAACTCCAACTATTTCTCAGTTTGGAAGTAGTTTTTTTGGTTTTGTTTTTTTGAGTTGGAGTCTCACTCTGTCGCCCAGACTGGAGTACAGTGGCCGCTCCCGGCCATTGCAACCTCGACCTGCTGGGCTCCAGCGATCCTTCCGCCTCAGCCTTCCAAGTAGCTGGAACTACAGGCGCGTGCTACCATGCCTGGCTAATTTTTGATTTATTGTAGAGATGAGGTCTCACCAAGTTGCCCAGGCGGGTCTCGAACCCGCGGGCTTAGGCAGTCCACTCACCTCAGCCTCCCAAGGCGTGGGATTACAGGCTGAGCCACTGAGCCCGGCTTGGAAGTAGTTTTATAGTTAAGGAATGGCTTCTGGTTTAGAGGTTAACTCACCTTTATTGTGGACTATGGTGATATGTTTCTGATTCAGAGTCTTTATTCTATAAATATATTTTGTTCATTTACATAATATATTTGAGACTGTCTAGAGAAATAATGAAGTAACTCTTTAAGTTTATTCGGTGTTAATTAAGATTTATAACTGTTTTCCAGTTATTTATATGTTGTCAGTGTCATTTGAAGAATTTAATGTAGCTATTTAACTTTTAGGTGTTTGGAATAAAGCTTCTTCAATTTGGGTTACTGATAAATTTTATGAAGAATGATTAAAAATTTACATTAGCAATCATTATTTTTCGTGGTTTTAAAATTTAGTAATTTTTTTTTCAGAGACCAAAAGATCTGTTCTGACCGACATCTTATTAATCCAAAAATGGACATGCCAAGAAAATTATCCAACCAAGCTCTATCAACATGTGGATACATTAAAGTAAATTCTGTTAAAGATCCTTTGTCGTGATTAATGGTCATTTTGATGAACATGTGTAATTTTTTAATCAGCAGGATCTTAGAAGACAGTTAGGACTTCCAGTGGTCAATATGAGTGTAGCACCATTAGTCTGACAGCAGGCATGGGTTCTCAGTAGGTTCCTTATTTCAGGGCCCCATTTTATTTATAAAACCAAAATCAAATTGAGTAAATGGATGAACATTTCAGGATTTTTTCAGTTATATTTTCAGAAAAAAATTATTTCCATTTGAGACTATTAAAAATAATACAGTGATTATATGAATCTCTTCAAAACATTCATGATTATTTCTTTGAAGAAAATTTTAAGATGAGAGTTGTGGAGTTAAGAGTTTGTCATTTTCTTTTTAATTCTTTTTCTTAATTTCTTCATTTCCTTTTTAGTATAAAAATTTTCTTTTTTTACCTCTTTCCCTTAAGGTATTATTGTGTTGTGTTTCCTAGGTCTGCTCTAACAGATTACCACAGAGTTGATGAATAAAACAATGCAAACTTGCTCTTTCACGTATGGAGGCCAGAAGTCTAAAACCAAGGAGCAGCAGGACTGTCTTCCCTCTAAGGCCTCCAGAGGATGGCCTCTTCAGCCAATGTTGGCTCCTGGCCTTCTTGTCATGGCTTGGCTTGCAGCCTCATCACTCTGATCTCTGCCTGTGTCCTCACATTGCCTCCTCCTCTTCTCTGTGTCCCTTCTAAAGGGCAGTTGTCACTGGGTGGAGGGCCTGTCTGGATGATCCAGAATGAGCTCATCTGGAGATAGTTCATTACATCTGTAGTGACCCTCCTTTGAAGTCAGGTCATAGTCTCAGTGACCTTGAATCAGGACACAGACCTACCTCCTTCTTTTGAGGTTGGGGGGCAGGGGACCACCATTCAATCCACTGCAGTTTTCATTATTGAAGGAGTTTTGTCTTTAGCTTCAATTCTTTCCTGAGTTCTGTCACCTTAATTCTAAGTTTTTCTTATTCTGATTTGTTATTCTTTTATACATACCTCATTTTCTCTTAACATACAAACTAAAAGGCAGCTTTGAAATTGAAGGCCGGGCACAGTGGCTCACACCTATAATCCTAGCACTTTGGGAGGCCAAGGTGAGAGGATTGCCTGAGCCCAGGGGTTCAAGACCAGCCTGGGCAACTTGGTGAGACCTCATCTGTACAATAAATCAAAAAATTAGCCGGGTGTGGTGGCGTGTGCCTGTAGTTTCAGCTACTTGGAAGGCTGAGACAGAAGGATCACCTGAGTCCAGCAAGTCGAGGCTGCAATGGCCATGAATATGCTACTGCACTCCAGCCTGGGTGACAGAGTGGGACTCTGACTCAAAAAAAAAAAAAAAAAAGAAAAGACATCGAAGGTTACAGTTTTGATCTGTTTTGTAGATACATCTTTCTTATTGTCTCTGGAGTCTGTTATTCTGTTCTTTATTCTGTTTTAAATTATTTTATATTTAATTATGATATATTTTATTATTTTTTATTTTATTATGATTTAATTATCCAATTTGACCTTGATACTTTGTTATTGCTCATTTTTAGATAAAATTTGTTTTCCTGGCTGAGCGTAGTGGTTGGGATGAGAGTATTGCTTGAAACCAGGATTTCGAGTCCAGCCTTACCCAGCCTGGGCAACATAGCAAGACCCTGTCTGTACAAAAATGAGTAATAATAAATAAATATTAAAATTTGTTTTCCTTAAATTTTAGAAGGAAGTATGGGTCAGGGTAACTTTTCTGATTGACAGAGTTCCCATTTCTATTGTTTCCATGTTAGGTTAAAAAAATAAATATGGTGACACAATGTCTGAAATTTCCTTGCTTCTGTTCCCCTACCCCAACTTTCTCTGATCCTCTCTCTCGTCTTCTCTTTCTTCCTCTCTCTCGTCCCTGGATGGGCAGTGGGGAGATTTCATATGCGTTCCACCCTTCTTCTGCTGCTGGAGCAGGTGAAAGCCTTCTGGGTTTAGCTTCCCTTGTCACATTGGCCCACCATGTTTCCAGTGAATGACTGCTGCCTCTTTTGGGGCTCTCTGTTCAAAGATCTGTCAGACCTGCTGCTTCCAGAGCAGACATAGACACCGGTACCATACAGGACTTGTCAGCACTGTCTCAAGTGACTTCTCACTCCTGGCATCTTCTTGGGGCAGTCAAGGCTCCCTGTCTTAATGAAGATTGTTCCCATCCATTGCATGCTGAAATTCCCCCTCGCACACCGATCACTCTGCACGCTATTACCTGTGAAGAACTGTCTTCTTGACCACACGGACCTGTGGCATATCTGTCCATGCCTGGGTTGCCGAGGGTCCCTGTAGGACATGACTTCATATCTGTATCCCTGGTGACTGGTATATAGTGCCCCCAGGCTGGTATACAGTAGGCTTTTAATAAATTCTTCTTGTTACATAAAAAAAGATCAGAAGGGGTTTAAGAGAAGTGATGCTATCCTAAGAATTTTTATTAAAGTACGATTAAAAAGTAAAGGAATATTTGAATACTTGTACCTAATAATGAAGTTTCAAAATAATGAAATTGATTTTAAAATCTTTCAATTTAAAGTGAAACTATATTCGTGAATGTGGGAGCGTGTATTTTGTTTTGGTTTGTTTTGGTCAACTTCCCATTGTATCTTAAGTCCCTGTTTGTATGCGTTGGGTTCTTCAGGTGTTGACTTCTGCAGATACAGGCAGTGTGTACATCTTTGGTTTAGACTAAGTTTGTTTCTTGGATGTGTTTATATGTTTCAGATAATACCTTTTTATATTTTGAATGCAACGAATTACTTTGGTCGTATAATTGGTAATCATGTGGATCTTTATGCAACTCTTAATGATGAAATGAATGAATATTTCAAGGATTCGAGTAATAAAACAGCAGTCAAGAAGGTAGAGAAATTTGGATTGTATGGATTAGCAGAAAAAACATGTTTTCACAGGTAAAATTTCTGTTTATTTCATCTCAAAAGTTGTGAAGCATGAGGTAACTTTAAATGGTATTGAATTGCTGTCTCTCTCTTTGAGTCAATGTGTGCATAAACTTGACTGCCTCCTGGGAGGGTGGTGCTAACGTGGTATGCCCCTAGGTCATGGAGACCTCCATCCTGGGCTCCTGAACACAGAGCACGGTGACAGTGTAACTGCATTTGTTGAACCGACACTGTGTACAATATGCACATACATCCTTTTTTTTTTTTAAACTGGATGATTTATTGAGAGAACAGAAAAGCTTCCACAGTGGGAGGGGACCCCAGGAGGTTGCCACACACATACATCTTTAACTCACTTAATTCTTGTCAAGTTCCTTTAAAATGATCCTTACCCCATTTTACAAGTGGGCAAACTGAGCCTTGGTGATGTTAAGTTGTGTAAGATTGGCTCAATAAATGGTATAGTCGTTGTGGAACTCGGTCAGTCTGAGTCATGTGCTTGTTTGCACCCAACACTTCCCTTGAATTTGCACCTGGTTTAGCCCCTTGGTGATAGCCTTGATTCAGAAACTTGGAAACTGCAATTTGCTATGTTAATTTTTATTACATTGTTAGATAAAGGAATTGTTTTATTCAAGAGCACTACGTGTTTTTACACTTATGTATACTTTTTTTTTAGAGACAGACAGAGTCTTACTCTGTTGTCCAGGCTGGAGTACAGTGGCATGATCATAATTCATTGTAACCCCAAATTCCTGAGCTCAGGCAATCCTCCCATCTCAGCCTCCCAAGTAGCTAGGAATACAGGCACACACTGCCATGCCTGACTAAATGTTTTATTTTTTTTGTAGAGATGGTGTCTTGCTCTGTTGCCCAAGCTGGTCTCAATCTCCTGGCTTCACAAAGTGCTGGGATTAGAGTCATGAGCCACGACACCCAGCATTGAGTGTGCCTTCAATAATCCACCACTGAGTGCTCATGAAGTCCTTAGTTTTTTTATTTCTAGTGTAAAGTAAAATGGTGTGGTTTACTTTAGAAGTCTTTGTATGACTTCCATTTAATGGTTAGTTGAGGCAGAAATGGTTTCCTTTTAGGAGTCTGTGGTAACTGATCCCACCGTTGTTCTCCAGGGTTCAGGTGTTGGAGATGAGCCCCAGAGAAGACCCATGGGCCCTGGATACTGTCCTCGTGAAGTTCATCGACGAAGGCAGGACCGAGCTCATCACCGGAGACCGGCTGTTGAACCTCCCAGAACATTTCCACACGCTTCCTCCCCAGGCTGTGGAGTTTATTGTTTGTAGAGTGAAGCCTGCTGACAATGAAATGGAATGGAATCCAAAGGTGAGTAATTTTGGATTTTCATGAGTTGTTGATTTTTAGAGTATATTCAACCCAGAATAGACACAGAATTAAGGCTTGTCTGCATTTAGATTATTGAGTTTGAGCAAAGTGCTTCATATTCCTAGGCCGTCTGCATAGGTTCCTGCTGGTGCCGGATGTACTAATTGCCACTAATGGCTACTGTGCATGGAACCCAGCTGTAGACCTCAGAGAGGTGCTGGGTTTCCTTGACACTGTTGCCATTATCATTAGCACAGCACAGTGGTAGAGTTGTATAATACAGGAATCGTGGAAAAATAAATACCTATCAGCATAAGCAGAAAAAAACAGTGTAATCACCTATAAGGATTACCCTATAGGTGATGAACACTCTCTGGAGAAGCCAGGCAATTTCACTGAGGTTGAGAATAGGGAAAGAAAGCATGATGAAGGCCAGAAAAGCTTCCAAAGGAAGGGACGTTTCCTCTGGGCTTTGTGGGGTAACAAAAATGTCGCCAAATAGAACGAACAGGACACTGAAAGCAAAGCAAAGTACCCATACCGAGGCATGGGCACAGAAGTATGGTCCTGTTTGTACTCATGTGGCTGTCCAAGGTAAAGTGGAAAGGCCCAGCCCTGCCGGCTGCGTAAGAGACCTCACAGCCAGTCCTGCTCATCACTGGAGCATGCGTTGTGTTCTTAATGATGCTCTTGATTCTCCAAAAAGTTTATGTTTTACATAATATGGTAAATTGGATATACAATAAGCTAATGCAGTCAGCAGAGTAAAAACAGGATCAAATGAACTCCATGGAATATTTTGCAAATATTCCAAATAACATACCAAAAGAATAAGACATGTTATTAAAGCTTCAGATAAATAACTTAAGTGCTTTTTTTTAGGTTACTAGATACATTCATCATAAAATTACTGGGAAATTACATGATGCAAAAGTGATATTGACTTTGGGAAATACAGTTTGGATTGATCCAATGGTAAGTATTCAATCTTCTTAAAAATAAAACTCTGTTCAAATGGTCTGCTGAAATTATCCAAATTATTCTAGCCTGTTGCTTGATTAACTGTTTCACAGAAACAAGAGACTTATTTGGGGCTATGTGTTAGGGAGAGGTGCCTTTCATATTATTTGGGTCATGGATTTGCCTATGGGTTTAGTTTTGTTTAGGGGAATATTTTACATTGTAACTAGCACACATATGTACTTGTGGCTGTGAT
Source organism: Cephalopachus bancanus (assembly GCA_027257055.1). Classification (NCBI taxonomy): domain Eukaryota; kingdom Metazoa; phylum Chordata; class Mammalia; order Primates; family Tarsiidae; genus Cephalopachus; species Cephalopachus bancanus. The sequence goes on along the minus strand of JAPVLO010000110.1, from coordinate 3,880,762 downwards.
GTGCATGTACTCACACAGTTGAATGAAAGTTTCATGAGACTCCTTATTACATATGACATTCTCTAATATTTACAGTTCAATTCTATCTTCACTTTTTCGAGTGTTGATTGTGAACTGCTCAATTGATTTCACAGTCCACTGTCCATATAGTCTTGAGAGTCCTGGGTCAGTGATTGCTGCAATAGCCCCCATCTCTTCTAGTGTGTAAATGACCCTAAAGATCTGAGACATGATCGGTAGTGATGAGGATTCTAGTCTTTGGGCATTCAGACATAGGTTTCATCATGTTCACAGTTTCTGCCTTGTTCATTCGCTGTGTATTTGCTGAGCACCTGCTGTGTGCTAGGATCAGTACTGGGCACTAGAGTTCCATCTGTGAACCAAGCAGATGAAGAAGCCTCTTGGCCTGTGGAGATGAGGTGGGGGCAGGGCTGGGTTGAGAGTAAGGCAAGACACATGATTCGTGGGGCTCTGTGTCTCTCCGTGGCTGCTGGGATCACCCCTCTCTGTTTTCACTCCAAGTTTTCATTTCAAAGCTTTCCTGTATTAGACTTAAATCTTAATTATTAGGATTATTTGTAAGACTTAAAGGAATTCAGTTTATAAAGCTGTTTTGATAAAAAGTTTTTGTAAGGTTAGAAAAGCTTTGACATGTTAAGAGAGGAGCTAGGGTATAAGATTTAAGAGTAAGAGGAAGCCGGGCTCGGTGGCTCAGCCTGTCATCCCGCGTCTTTGGGAGGCTGAGGGGAGTGGGTTGCCTGAGCCCGCGGGTTCGAGACCCGCCTGGGCAGCGAGACCTCATCTCTACAATAAATTAAAAAATCAGCTGGTCGTGGTAGCGCGTGCCTGTAATTCTGGCTACTCGGAAGGCTGAGGCGGAAGGATCGCCGGAGCCCAGCAGGTCGAGGCTGCGGTGGTCGGGAGCCACTGCACTCCAGTCTGGGCAACCAGAGTGAGACTCCAACTCAAAAAAAAAAAAAAATGAGTAAGAGGAAAGAGAAGAGATGGGAAAGGGCACAGAGATACAGAGAAGCAGGCAATGTAAAAAGACAGAGATAGAGACTGGAATGAAGCTTCTACAAGCCAAGGGAGCTGGACATTGCTGGAGACCAACAGAAGTTAGAGGAGAGGCATGGAGTGGATTCACTCTCAGAGCCTCTGGAAGGAACCAGCTGCTGACATCTTGATTTCAGATGCTGAACTGTGAGAAAATAAATTTCTGTTGTATTAAGCCACCAAGTTTGTGCTGATTTGTTATGGCAGCCTAGAAAACATACAGAAGGAGATGAGAAATTTGGTGTTGATGGGAAAACAGGAGTTTGATTTTGTGCGTATGAATTTGTGGTGTTTATTACACATCTAAGATGTCAAGTTGGTGAAGTTCGTTTCTAAGAGTGAACTAACTTGCTAAGAGTCTGGAATTCAAAGGTGGAATCTGGGCCAGATATAATTATTGTGAACCATTTGAGAATTGTTGATACTTAAAGTTATTGATGAATGAAACCACCTGTGGAATGAGTGTAATTGTGAAGAAAATTGATAGGAGTAACTGAGTCAGTAGCACTCCAAGACCTAGAATTTAAAGAACTGAGGAACCACCAAGGAGAGTGAGAAGGAATAAAAGCCAAGTGGAGAGCATTTCAGGCGGAAGATCCTGTGCCAGATGTTAAGAGGCCAAGTAAGATGAATAAAGGGACTTGAACCCTGAGTTTAGTGTGTGGAAATCACTGCTGACTTTTTCAGCAGCTGTTTTAATGGAGTGTGGGCTAACAAGCTTGGATTTCAAAGAAAATGAACAAGAGTCAATTGGAAGTTCAATTTTTGAAGTTTGGTAAGTTTGAGAGTTTGGAGATAGAAGCAGAAAAATGGTACAGGTGCTTAAAGTGGATGCAGGTTCAAATCATAAGGTTTAAATTTCCTAGTTCACAGTAATAAAAATAAATATCTGCTCTGCTAAAACACTGAATCCATCCTACGATGTACACAGTTACCCATATATTTCCTGGGAAATTTACCTGTTGACTTAATTGCAATAGATTTAAATATGAATAAATAGTATAACCATATATTTTCAATTTTGTCCCTTTAAATAAGTACATTAAAGCTGTATGTAAAAGTGGAAAATATGAGGAAAAGAGTAGAAGAAAATTGTTTTAGAAGAGAAAAAAATAGATCACCAGTGCGGGTAAGTGAAAAGACTTAGAGGATCTTTGTTGATATTGTTCTTTTTTTTTTCTTTCTCTTTTTGAGTCGGAGTCTCGCTCTGTCGCCCAGACTGGAGTGCAGCGGCCGCTCCCGGCCACCGCAGCCTCGACCTGCTGGGCTCCGGCAATCCTTCCGCCTCAGCCTTCCCAGTAGCCGGAATTACAGGCATGCGCTACCACGCCCGGCTGATTTTTTGATTTACTGTAGAGATGAGGTCTCGCCAGGTTGCCCAGGTGGGTCTCGAACCCACGGCTCAGGCAGTCCACTCACTTCAGCCTCCCAAAGGTGCGGGATTACAGGCTGAGCCACCGAGCCCGGCTTGTAGTTGTTCTTTATTGGAGAGAAAAAATGGGAACTTTATTAAACAAGTATTTTAAAAACCATAGTTCAGAGAATGAAGCAAAACATAAAGCCCACCTGGCAAATGTTTTCACAGCTTAGAGTGGGGCACAATTTTCACTGGCGTGCCAGAGGGGTAACAGAGCCCCGGCGTGCCTTCCCCACCCAGACCTGCTCCTGCCCAGTTTGAGTGGAGAAAGGCTCTTCTGCACATTCCCACGTGGGAACACGTCCCCTGGGTTCACTTGGATGGTGTCCCAGCCAGTGCCAGCCTAGGCCACTTCCTCCTGCCACGGAGGGGCCATGGAAGGGACTCCCAGTCCTATGTCCACACCCCCCATTAGCAGAGACCAGACTGTTGCAGATTTTCATGTTTTACTTAATTCTGTATAAATTGAAATGCATAAAAATGGTTTGGTTGCAGAAAAAGCAGGTGGAAGAATCAGTCCAGAATCAGTCCTTGGCATAGGCCCTTTCCAGACACATGTCAGCTTTGGATTGTAGGACAAAACCTCCTTGTTAATGGAGGTAAAAGTTGAGTAAGAATCAGAAAAATATGAGAATTTTGTGTCTGGTTACAGTATTATAGATTGGTCTTGACTTGTAGTTTTATTCCAGGACTCCACGTTGGCCTTTCCTCATACCTGGTCATATTTCTGCATGTAGGGCTGGGCTTTGGAAGATTCTGAAGTAAGCTTAGTTCTGAAATAATCCAGATGCAGTGGTGGGAAGCCCTTGCACATTGTGACACATGCCAAAGTACATCAAACAATGCAGAGAGAAAGAAAGGCCATGTGAGAGTGTCTGATTCAATTAAAATTTAAAGAGTCACCACTGGAGAAAGGAGAACCTATTCAGTAAATGGTGCTGGGAAAACTGGCTGACCACATGCAGAAGATTGAAATGCACAAAGGTTAACTATCCCCATGCACAAAGGTTAACTCCAAATGTATCAGAGACCTAAATGTAAAACCTCAAACCATAAGAACCTTAGAAAATGAAGGAAATACCCTCATGGAAATCGGAACTGGCATCCAATTCCTGAACAAAATCCAAAACCCACAGGTCATAAGAGAGAAGATAGACAAGTGGGACCTTATTAAACTGACAAGCTTCTGCAAAGCCAAAGAAACCATCAAGAGAGCAGGGAGACAGCCTACAGACTGGGAAAAAATATTTGCCAACACCAGGTCTTACAAAGGCTTAACATCCTGGAATCTACAAGGAACTAAAACGTGCTGAAAAGAAAAAAAACAAACAACCCCATTATAAAATGGGCAAAAGATATGAAGACACTTCACAAAAGAGGACATCCGAGCAGCCAACAAACACATGAAGAAATGTTCAACCTCACTAATCATCAGGGACATGCAAATCAAAACCACGCTAAGATACCACCTAACTCCAGTCAGAATGGCAATTATCAACAACTCAAAAAATAACAGCCGCTGGAGAGGGTGTGGCGAAAAGGGAACACTTCTATATTGTTGGTGGGAGTGTAAACTAGTGCAACCTCTGTGGAAAGCAGTGTGGCGATTCCTAAAAGCTCTAAATATCAACCTCCCATATGACCCCGCAATCCCCCTCCTGGGAATATACCCTGAAGAACACAAATCACTCTATGAAAAAGATACCTGCACACGTATGTTTATCGCAGCATTGTTCACAATAGCAAGAACCTGGAAACAACCATGCTGCCCATCAAAAGAGGACTGGATTAAAAAAATATGGTACATATACACGATGAAATACTACGCAGCCATAAAAAAGAACAAAATCATGAATTTCGCAGCAACCTGGATGGAACTAGAGCCTATAATACTGAGTGACCTCTCACAGAAACAAAGATCTGAGTATCACATGTTCTCACTCATATAGTGGACCTTGAACATTCAATGTAATACTATAAGTAAATGACTGACGGTACTGGGAAACTATGGGGGGGTATGGGATTAACAGTAGCAAATATCTGTCTGGGGATGGGGAAACACCTCTTATCAACAGGGTGCCTGAATGAAACGTAATTGTACACCTAACCCTTAACTGTACCCCACAAAACCATAATAAAAAATATTAAAAAAAAATTTAGCCGGGCTCGGTGGCTCAGCCTGTAATCCCGCGCCTTTGGGAGACTGAGGTGAGTGGATTGCCTGAGCCCGCGGGTTCGAGACCTGCCTGGGCAGCGAGACCTCATCTCTACAATAAATAAAAAAATCAGCTGGGCATGGTAGCTCATGCCTGTAATTCCGGCTACTTGGAAGGCTGAGTCGGAAGGATCGCCGGAGCCCAGCAGGTCGAGGCTGCGGTGGCCGGGAGCGGCCACTGCACTCCAGTCTGGGCGACCGAGTGAGACTCCAACTCAAAAAAAAAAAAAAAATTTAAAGAGTCGGACATGGTGGCATGCACCTGTAGTCCCAGCTACCTGGGAGGCAGTGAAGGGAGAATCACTGGGGCCTAGGAGTGCAAGACCAGCCTGGGTGATACTTTTTTAAAAAATTGAAAGAGTGATTCCTGCAAGTGTTGTTTTTTCCCTTTGATTCAAGGTGCACATTACAAGTCTTTCAAATTTGAAAACTTCAGTCATTGATTATAATGTTCGAGCTGAAATTTTGTCAATGGGAATGGGCATTGATAATTCAGAACATGTAGAAAAACTAAAAAATTATACAAAGAAGCTAAAATGCCAGCTGTTGAAGAAAACCTAAGCCAGACCCCGTAAGTAGATTTCTGTCTCCCTTTTGGAAGAACTCTTTTGTAGAAATAACTCACAATTGTTAAGGACATTATTTATGAAAGTAGAATAGTTTAGTGAGTCTCCATGTGCCCATAACTCAGCTTTAATAATTAACAAGATTTTTGGAAACCTTGTTTTACCCATTCCCAAATGCACACGCTTGTTTTTGGTGCAGTATTGTAAAACAGATCTCAAATATGTAACTTTTTCTTGGCATATAGCACACCTACAGAAACATGAACATGTCGGAAGTGTATGGTTTGATGGGTTTTCTGAGCACATTGATTAAACCAGCCCGAGATCAAGGCGTGACTCAGAGCGTCCTCCCTCCTCTCAAGAGGAGCCATTCTCCTGATGTGGATAAAAAGCATAGCTGAGTTTTCCCTGGTTTTGTGTTTTGAATGGAATTGTGTAGTATGTCTCTTTTGTGTCTAGCTTCTTTAACTTAGCATTGTTTGTGACGTTCACCATACTGTGTATGTGGCTGTAGATCTAAATTCACATTGCTGCATAATGTTCCTTTGTATGAATAGGCCATATTTGTTTACCTATTCTATCGCTGACTGGAAAAATTTCTAGTTTAGGGCTACTCCCAGCAGTGGTGCTTTAAACATTCTGGTACATGTCTTTTTGGTGCCCTTTTACATGTATTTCTGGTGGAATGGAATGCTGAGCCATAATTAGAGTTACTGCCCAACACTGTTCCAAGCGATTTTACTGTGAAAGTTGCTCTGTGCAGAGAGATGGGCAACCCCCAGAGGGGGAGATGGGCACTGCATGTGTTTCATTTAAGAGCTGCTTCCGGTCAGAAAGTTGCAGACACCTACTAAGAAAGTGGGCAAAAGACTTGAGCAGCAGCTTCACAGTGTCCAGTTGATACATGAAAAGGTGTTCAAACTCATTAGTCATCAGGGAGATGCAAATTAAAAACACAATAAATGCTGTTACTGCACACCCACCAGAAAGGGTGAAATGAGAAAAAGAAAAGTACATACCAAGTGTTGGTGTGGGTGTGAAGCAACAAGGCTTTTAAAAACCTGACTAAAAAGCCTGACTAGAGTACCGTCACCATATCTTTAACAATTAACAGTAACTTTTTTTTTTTTTGAGTCAGAGCCTCACTCTGTTGCCCAGGCTAGAGTGCAGTGCCATGCTCAAGGCCACTGCAGCCTCGACCTGCTGGACTCAGGTGATCCTTCCACTTCAACCTTCCAAACAGTTGGAATCACAGGCATGTGCTAGCATGCTGGGATGATTTTTTTATTTATTGCGGAAATGAGGTCTCACCATGTTGCCCAGGCTGGTCTCAAACCCATGGGCTCAGACAGTCCTCTTGCCTCTGCCTCCCAAAGTGCTGGGATTATAGGTGTGAGCCACCATGCCTGGCCAACAGTAACTTCTTAAATTGCATGTGTTTTCCTCTCTTATAGTAAAAGTACACATTACAAAATTTGCTGTTTTAATTATTTTTAAGTGTATGATTTGTACAGTGTTGTACAATCATCATCACTATCCATCTCCAGAACTTTTTTATCTTCCCAGAAACTCTGAACTCATTAGACAATAACTCCCAGTTTTCCCTCTCCCCAGCCCCCGTTAATCCCTGTTCTACTCTGTCTTTATGAATTTGCCTATTCTGGATGCCTCATGTAAGTGAAATCACACAATATTTGTCCTTCTGTATCTGGCTTATTTCACTTAGCATAATGTTTTCAGAGTGCCTCCCCCCAGTTGCATGTGTCAGAATTGCATTCCTTTTTAAGACCGAAGAAATTGCATGTGTGTGTAGGTCACATCCATGCCTGCATTCATCTGTCCATGCACACTGGGTAGCTTGCATCTTGTTGACTTGTTGGCAGATGATACAGTTGTGGACGCAGGTACACAGGTATCTGTTGGAGTCCCTGCTTTCATTGCTCTGGGGTACATTCTCAGAAGTGGAATTACTGGATCATATGATAATTCTGTGTTTAATTTTGGAGGAACCTCCATCCTGTTGTCTGCAGTGGCTGCCCCATTTTGCAATCTTGTCAGCTATGCACGATGCTTCCAGCTTCTCCATATCCTAGGAATCAGCCTGAGGTGAAGACTTGAGTCTTCTTAGAGCTCTTCTGAGCATGCATCTTACCTCTGCCTGCATGTAGCTTTCCAAGTTCACCTGTATACACGACTGCTTTTGAATTTTCTTATTTCTCCAAGAGTCTTACCCCACTTCTCCTCCAGGCCTCAATCCCTTGAGATCTGTGGGTCTGTGGTGCCTTGCAGCTTTTAGGAGCAGTGCCTACTGCTTTCCAAGTTCAGTTCCTTAGGTGTCTCCAGGTGACCCCAGACAGGTTCGAACAGATGCATGCAATAATTTGCACCTAAAGTCTTCTCTGCTTCCCTAGGTGGAGGGGGACAGGAACCAGACTGCTGCCTTCTCAAGACCAAGACCACCAAGCCAAGGAGGGGATGGGGCAGGGGTGAGTGAAAATGCCACAGAACCTTCCTGCCAGCTGTAGCTGATGAGATTTCCAAGCACACTGGACCAGATGGTGGGATGTGAGGCGGGGCAAATTAAAGCAGGAAGGAAGCTGGGGGAAGACTGAGCAAAGACACCGGGTGAGACATCCTTGCAGATGCCTGGGAGAAGGCTCCTTGGGCAGAGGGAAGGCCTGGCTGCTGAGTCTTGAGAGCAGGGAGGAAGAAGCTGTGACAAGGGCGGCAAGAAGGGCCACCCCTAGGGACAGAGGTCAGAGGAGGCCGAGCTGGGTCTTGCTGGGACTGAGGCCATGGCCAGGTACGGGCTCCCCCGAGTTGATAGGAGACACAAGAGGGTTTGAGCAGAGCAGTGACTTAGACAAAAGGAGACCTTTGGCTGCTGTGTTAAGAGTAGACGGGATGCCAGGTGCAGTGGCTCACACCTGTAATCCCAGCACATGGGTAGGCTGAGGTGAGAGGATTGCCTGAACCCACGGGTTTGAGACCAGCCTGGACAACTTGGTGAGACCTTGTCTCTACAATAAATCAAAAATTAGCCAGGCATGGAGGCGCGCACCTGTAGTTCTGGCTACTTGGAAGGCTGAGGCAGAAGGATCACCTGAGCCCAACAGGGCAAGGCCGTGGTGGCCATGAGTGTGCCATTGCACTCCATCCTGGGCGACAGAGAGACTCCAACTCAAAAAAAAAAAATGTTTGTGGAGGGTGGGGGACAGAGACTATGTTAGGAGTTTAGGACAGGAGGATGGTGGCTTGGACTGGGTGGCTCTGTGGGGGTGGTTAGAGGTCGCTGACTTCTCAATATATTTTGAAGCTGTAGCTGATGAGATTTCCAAGCACAATGGATTTGTAGTGAGAGAGTGACTGTGTGAGCCTCATAGCAGAACCTTGGTATTTAAAGCAGGGAGACCTCCAGAAGGCCCAAAATGCTGAGTGGAAAGGTCAGAGGGTGAGCTGAGACCTCCGTGGGGAGCACGAGAGGGGGGTGGGGACATGGGGAGGAGCCTTAAGAGCCTGAGAAGGCTTGACCAGGAGGGTAGGAAGAAGCCTGGGAGCAGATGTCCAGAATGGCAGGCGAAGGAAGCATTTCCCAGGCAGGGAGTGATAAGCCAGGCCCGGTGCTGCCCACAGGCCGAGTGAATGAGAACTGAGGACTGATCCTGATCCTGGCTCTAGTGACCCACTGGGTTTAGGGGGCTTGGTGACCCGCCTGGGCAACTTGGTGAGACCTCATCTCTACAATAAATCAAAAAAATCAACCGGGCGTGGTAGCGCATGCCTGTAATTCCAGCTACTTGGAAGGCTGAGGTGGAAGGATTGCCGGAGCCCAGCAGGCGAGGCTGCCGTGGCCAGGAGCGGCCACTGCCCTCCAGTCTGGGTGACAGAGTGAGACTCCAACTCAAAAAGATTCCTAAGTTGGGGGAATTAAAACAATGTAGCAAAGATGAAAATAGTTTATAGTCTAAAGTTTTAAAATTTTTATCTTAATACAATTTGGTGCCTGTGGGATTAGGATACAAGTTGATTTCTACCCCCTTTCAAAAAACAAGAAAAATTTTCCCATACTTACAAGATCTTCTTTTGTTTGTTTTTTAATTTTTATGTTGGACTATAGAGGTACAAGTGCAGGATTGATCCATGGGTATGTTGTGTGCTGGTGAGGCTTGGGCCTCTGCTGAGCTGACCCACCAGGTGGAGCATGGTACCCGATGGGTGGTTTCTCAGCCCCTACCTCTCCGCCTCCCTCCCTTTAGGAGTGCCCAGTGTCTGTTGTGTGCTTCATGCCTGTGTCTTTGCAGTGTTTCGCTCTCACTTGCAAGTGAGAACATGTGGTATTTGGTTTTCTGTTTCTGTGATAATTCACTTAGAATGATGGCCTCCAGCTATATCCATGTTGCTGCAAAGGACATGATTTAGTTCTTTTATTACAGCTGTATTTCATGGTGTATATATACCACATTTTCCTTATCCAGCCCACTATTGATGGGTAACTAGCTTAGTTTTTTCTTCTTGCTACTGTGAGTTGTGCTGTGGAAAGCAATAAGTGCAGGTGTCTTTTTGGATTTATGGTCTTCAGGGTATATACCCAGTAGTGGGATTACTAGATCAAATGGAATATCTATTTCTCATTCTTTGCAAAATCTCCAGACTGCTTTCCACAGGGGCTGACCTTAGAATAAATTCCCACCAACAATGTATGGATAGAGTTCCCTTTTCTCTGCAACCTTGCCAGCATCTGTTGGGTTTTGTTGTTTACTTTTTAATAATAGCCTTTCTGACTGGTGTGAGATGGTATCTTATGGTTGTTTTGATTTGCATTTCTGTGCTGATAGGTAATGCTGAATATTTTTTTCATGTTTGTTGGCTGCTTATATGTCTTTCTTTGAGAAATATCTGTTCATTTCTTTTGTCCGCTTTTTAATAAGTTTTTTTTCCTGTTAGTTAATTTAAGTTCCTTACAGATTTGGGGTATTTAGCATTTGTTGAATGCATAGTTTACAAATATTTTCTCCCATCGTGTAGATCGTCCCTTTACTCTGTTGGTTTCTTTTGCTGCGCAGAAGCTCTTTAGTTTAATTAGGTTCTACTTGTCAATTTTGGTTTTTACTACATTCACTTTTGAGATCTTGGTCATGAATTCATTGCCTAGACCAGTGTCCAGGAGAGTGTTTCTTAAGCTTTCTTTTAGGATCTTTGTAGTTTAAGGTCTTACGTTTAAGTCATTAACCCATCTTGAGTTAATGAGTATATGGTGAGAGGAAAAAGTTCAGCTTCGTTCTTCTGCATGTGGCTAGCCAGTTTTCCCAGCACCATTTGTAAAATAGTGTGTCCTTTCCCCAATGTTTGTTTTTATTGACTTGTCAAAGATGATTTAGTCGTAGGTCAGTGGTTTTACTTCTGTTTTCTCGGTTCTTTCCCATTGGTCTGTGTGTCTGTTTTTATGTCAGTACTATGCTGTTTTGGTTACTGTAGCCTTGAAGTAAAGTTTGAAGTCTGGCAATGCAATGCCTCTGGCATTGTTCTATTTGCTTAGGATGCTTTGGCTATTCAGACTCTTTTTTGCTTCCATATGAGTTTAAGTTTGTTTTTGTTTTTTCTAGATCTGTGAAAAATGATGCTGGTGGTTTGATAGGGACTGCATTGGATCTGTAGATTGCTTCAGGCAGTATGGACATGTTAACAATATTGATTCTTCCAGTCCACAAGCATGAGATGGCTTTTCATTTGTTTGTGTCATCTTTGTGTTTTTTGGTTTGTTTTTGTTGTTGTTGTTGTTGTTTTTGTTGTTTTGTTTTGTTTTGAGTCAGAGTCTCTTTTTCACCCAGACTGAAATGTGATGGCACAGTTACGACGCACTGCAGCCTTGAATTCCTGGGCTCAAGCTGTCCTCCTTCCTCAGCCTCCTGCACATGCCACCATACTCAGTTAATGTAAAAAAAAATTTTTATATAAATGAGGTCTTGCTGTGTTACCCAGGGTGGTCTTGAACTCCTGGGCTCAAGTAATCCTCCCATCTGGGCCTCCCAATGTGCTGGGAGTACAGGCATGAGACATCACACCTGGCCATATTTGCGTTATCTGTTATTTCAGCAGTGTTTTGTAGTCCTCGTTGTAGAGCTCTTTCACCTCTGTGGTTATATGTATTCCGAGGAATTTTATTTTGTATGTGTATGGCTGTTAATGGGATTGTGTTCTTGATTTGGTTCTCAGCTTAAATAATGTTGTGGTATGAAAATGCAGCTGGTTTTTGAGCATTGATTTGGTATCCTGAGACTTTACTGAAGTTGTTTATCAGTGCTAGGAGTCTTTGGTGGAATCTTCAGGGTTTTCTAGATGTGGAATCATATCATCTGCAACGAAAGATAATTTAATTTCCTCTTTGCCTATTTCAATTGCATTTCTTTCTTTCTCTTGCCCTATTTCTCTGGCTAGAACTAGTACTTCTGGTACTCTGTTAAATAAGAATGGTGAGAGTGGACTTCCTTGTCTTGGTCTAGTTCTTAAGGAGAATGCTTCCAGCTTCTGCCAGTAAGTATGATGTTGGCTGTGGGTTTGTCATAGATGACTCTTACTATTTTGAGAAATGTTCCTTGAATGCCTAGGTGGTTGAGGGTTTTTATCATGAAAGGATATTGGATTTTATCAAAAATTTTTTGCACCTATTGTAATAATCATGTGGTTCTTGTTTTTACTTCTGATTATGTGATGGATTACATTTATTGATTTGCATATGTTGAGCCAGCCTTGCATCCTTGGAATAAAGCCCACTTAATCATAATGATCTTTTTGATGTGCTGCTGGATGTGGTTTGCTAGTATTTTGTTGAGGATTTTGCATCTGTGTTCATCAAAGATACCAGTATCTAGTTTTCTTTCTTTGTTGAGTCTCTGCCATTGTTTGGTATAAGGATGATATTGGCTTTGCAGAATGAGTTAGAGAGGAGGCCTTCTCAATTACTTGGCGTAATTTCAGTGGCATTGGCATCAGCTTTTTCTGTATGTTTAGAAGAATTCAGCTATGAATCTGTCTGGTGTAGGACTTTTCTTGGTAGGTAAGTTTTTTTGTTTGCTTGTTTTTGTTTTTTGAATTGGAGTCTCACTTTGTCACCCAGGCTGGTAGAGTACAGTGGAACACTTACACCCACTGCAGCCTCGACCTGCTGGACTCAGGTGATCCTTCTGCTTCAACCTTCAAGTAGCTGAAACTACAGGCATACACCACCACATCCAGCTAATTTTTTGATTTGTTGTAGAGACAAGGTCATCCCAAGTTGCCTAGGCTGGTCTCAAACCCCTGGGCTCAAGCAGTCCTTTCACCTCCATGTTGGGAAGTTTTATGTTACTAATTCAACGTTATGACTTGTTATTGGTGTTTACAGGTTTCAATTTCTTCCTTTTTAAAACTTGGGAAGTTGTGTGTTTCCCAGAATCTATCTATATCCTCTAGATTTTCTAACTTACATGCATACAGATGTTTATAACAGGCTCTGATTATTTTTTTTTTATTTTTAATTTTAAAGATGTGGGGTACATTTCAGGGTTAGGTATACAAATGTTCATTATGCAGGTTCCCTTGGTGATGAGGTGTGCCCCCCCTCCCCTGGCAGTTTCCCACTACTACCAATCCCTTTCTTATAGTACTATGATAATTGTTCAAGGATCGCTTATGAGTGAGAACATGTGGTACTCAGTTCTTTGTTTCTACGGTAGATCACTCAGTATTATAGACTATGTCCATCCAAGTTGCTGCGAAGTTCATAATTTTGTCCTTCTTCATGACTGTGTAATAGTCCATCATTTGTTTTTAATCCAGTCCTCTTTCAATGGGCAGCACAGTTGGTTCCATGTTTTTGCTACTGCGAATAATGCTGCAATAAACATGCGTGTGCAGGTAACTTTTTCATAGAGTGATTTGAGTTCCTCCAGGTATATTCCCAGCAGAGGGGTTGCAGGGTCATATGGAAGGTCGATTTTTAGATCTTTTAGGAATCACCATGCTGTTTTCCACAGAGGTTGTACTGGTTTACACTCCCACCATCAGTGTAGAAGTGTTCCCTTTTCCCTGCACCCTCTCCCGGATCTGTTATTTTTTGAGTTATTGATGATGGCCATCCTGACTGGAGATAGGTGGTATCTCAGTGTGGTTTTTAATGTGCATTTCTTTGATGCCTAGTGAGGCTGACCTTTTTTCATGTATCTGTTGGCCTCTCATATGTCTTCTTTTGAGAAGTATATATTCATATCTTTTGTGCATAACTTGGTAATGGGGCTGCTTATTTTTTTCTTTTTGGCACACTTAAGTTCCTTGTAGATCCTAGATGTTAGGCCTTTGTCAGATATACAGTTGGCAAATATTTTTTCCCATTCTGTGGGCTGTCTCCCCACACTCTTGATGGTTTCTTTGGCTTTGCAGAAACTTTTCCGTTGGATGAGGCCCCACTTCTCTATCTTACCTCTTATGGCATGGGCATGTGGGGTTTTGATCAGGAATTGGTTGCCAGTTCCAGTTTCCATACAGATGTCTCCTGCATTTTCTAAGGTTGTAGTTTGAGGTTTTACATTTAGAGTTGATTTTTGTGGGTGGTGATAGGTAAGGGTCTTGTTTTAATCTTCTGTGTGTGTCAGCCAGTTTTCTGAGCACCATTTCCTGAAAAGATCCTCATCTTCCCAGTAGTTGATGGTGGAGGCTTTATCGAAAATGAATTGGTTGAGAAACTGAGGTTTTGCTTCTAGAATCTCAATCCTGTTCCGTTGGTCTATATGCCAGGTCTTGTACCAATACCAGGCTGTTTTGATTTTTGTAGCTTTATAGTAAAGTTTAATATCTGGGAGTGTGATACCGCCTGCTTTTATTTCCTGAGTATTATTTTGGCTATTTGTGGTCATTTGCATGTCTGAGAAGAATGTTGCTGGTAATTTAATGGGTATTGCATTAAATCTGTCCATCTGCCTTGGGTAGGATGGATATCTTAAAAACGTAGATTCTGCCGGGCTCGGTGGCTCAGCCTGTAATCCCGCACCTTTGGGAGGCTGAGGTGAGTGGATTGCCTGAGCCCACAGGTTCGAGACCCGCCTGGGCATTGAGACCTCATCTCTACAATAAATCAAAAATCAGCCGGGTGTGGTAGCGCATGCCTGTAATTCCGGCTACTTGGAAGGCTGAGGTGGAAGGATCTCTGGAGCCCAGCAGGTCGAGGCTGCAGTGGCCGGGAGCGGCCACTGCACTCCAGTCTGGGCAACAGAGTGAGACTCCAACTCAAAAAAAAAAAGTAGATTCTTCCAATCCATGAGCATGAGATATTTTTCCATTTGTTTGTGTCATCTTTGATTTCTTTGAGCAGTGTTTCATAGTTTTTACTGTACAGGTCTGTGACTTCTCTGGTTAGGAAGATACCAAGGTATTTCATTTTTGTGTATGTGGCTATTGTGTGTGGGATTATGCTTCTTATTTGTATTTCTGTTTGTTTATTGTTGGTGTATAGGAATGTGACTGTCTTTTGCACATTTATTTATGAGATTTTGCCAAAGTCCTTTATCTGATAATTTTTTGTATTTCTTCAGAATTGGTTGTTTTCTTTTTCATTTTTTATTGTATTTATTTGAATATTCTGTGTCTGTGTGTGTCTGTCTCTGTCTGTCTGTCTCTCTCTCTCTCTCTCTCTCTCTCTCTCAATCTGGCCAGGGGTGTGTCAATCTTGTTTATTATTCTTTCAAAGAAACAGGATTTGACTCACTGATTCTTTTTTTCTTTTTTTTTTTTTTTTGAGTTGGAGTCTCACTCTGTCGCCCAGACTGGAGTGCAGTGGCCGCTTCCGGCCACCGCAACCTCGACCTGCTGGGCTCCGGTGATCCTTCCGCCTCAGCCTTCCAAGTAGCTGGAATTACAGGCATAAGCTACCACGCCCGGCTGATTTATTGTAGAGATGAGGTCTCACTGCCCAGGCGGGTCTCGAACCCGCGGGCTCAGGCAATCCACTCACCTCAGCCTCCCAAAGGCGCGGGATTACACTCACTGATTCTTTGTATGGATTTTTGGTTTTACTTTCATTTAGTTCTGTTCTGACTTTGGGTATTTCTTTTCTTCTGCTATCTTTGGGTTTAGTTTATTTTTGTTTTCTAGTTTATGTAGTTGAAGCATTAGGTTATTTGAGAGCTTCCTGTTTTCCTGTTTTACAGATTTTCCATTGAGCACTGTTTTTGTGGCATCCTAGAGGTTTTGATATGTTGTGTCTCTGTTTTCATTTGTTTCAAATAATTTTTAAATTTCTGCTTGATTTCATTGTTTACCCCAAAATTATTCAGGAGCAAGCTGTTTAATTTCCTTATGTTTGTGTGTTTTTGAGGGCTCTTCTTGGTATTGATCTCTTTTTTTTTTTTTTTGAGTTGGAGTTTCACTCTGTCACCCAGACTGGAGTGCAGTGGCCGCTCCTGGCCACCGCAGCCTCGACCTGCTGGGCTCCGGCGATCCTTCTGCCTCAGCCTTCCAAGTAGCTGGAACTACAGGCACACGCTACCACGCCCAGCTCATTTTTTTGATTTATTGTAGAGATGAGGTCTCGCCAAGTTGCCCAGGCGGGTCTCGAACCCACGGGCTCAGGCAATCCACTCACCTCAGCCTCCCAAAGGCGCGGGATTACAGGCTGAGCCACCAAGCCCAGCTCTTGGTATTGATTTCTATTTTTATTCCACTGTGGTCGGAGAAGATGCTTGGTATTATTTTAATTTTGGGGAATTTATTCAAGCTTGATTTATGACCAAGTATGTGGTCATTAGAGTATGTTCCATGTGTAGTTGAGAATAATGTAATTCTGTGGTTGTTTGGAGAAATGTTCTGTAGATGTCTGTTAGATCCAATTGGTTGTGTCATGTTTAAATTCAGGATTTCTTCGTTAGTTGTTTGCCCTGATGACCTGCCTAAAGCTATCAGTGGGGTGCTGAAATCCCCCACTATTGTTATATAGCTGCCTGTATCCTCTCTTAGGTTAAGAAGCAATTATTTTATAAATCTGGGTGCTCCAATGCTGGTTACATATATTTTTAAGATAGATATTTATTCTTGTTGAATCGAGCCCTTTATGATTGTCCTTTTTTACTTTTATGGCT
This sequence comes from Cephalopachus bancanus, assembly GCA_027257055.1. NCBI lineage: Eukaryota > Metazoa > Chordata > Mammalia > Primates > Tarsiidae > Cephalopachus > Cephalopachus bancanus. The sequence goes on along the minus strand of JAPVLO010000110.1, from coordinate 3,864,403 downwards.
TAAAGTATGTTTTATCTGAGATAAGAATAGTAACAACTGCTCTTTTTTTGTTTTCTATTTGCATGGAAGGTCTTTTTCCATCCCTTCACCTTGAGCACATGGGTGTCATTAGAAGTAAAGACAGCAGAAGGATGGTTCGTGTTTTTTTAATCCAATTTGCTACTCTGTGCCTTTTAAGTGGAGCATTTAGGCCATTAGTGTTCTAGTTAGCTATGGATATTTAAGGATTTGTTCCTATCAGAGTGTTGTTACAAAGCTGCTTTGTGTTCTCAGCTCTGTGGTTGATTTGTATGGTCTGTAGACTATGTGTTTACGTGTGCTTTTGTGTTAGGTGTTATCGTTCTTTCATTTCCATGTTTAAAACTCCCTTAAGCATCCTTTTTAGGGTTTGTCTAAAAGTGACAGATTCCCTTAGTGTTTGCCTAGGAAGGACTATTTTTCCTTTGTTTATGAAGCTTAGTTTGGTGGGGTAAGAAATTGTTGTCTGGCATTGCTTTTCTTTAAGAATGCTAAAAATGGGCCCCCAAATTCCTCTGGTTTGTAATGTTTCACTGAGAGGTCTTCTCATATTCTTATGGGTCTCCCTTGGTAAGTGGTCCATCCCTTCTCTCTAGCTGCCTTTAAGATTTTTCTTTCATGCTAACCTTAGATAGTCTGATGACTATGTGCCTTGGGGGTGGTTATCTCGTATAGTACCTCTCAAGAGTTCTATGAATTTCTTCAGCTTCAGAATTGAGCAAAACCTGAGGTTCTACATAAGGAAGAATAGGAGATTGAGCAAACAGAAATAAAAGCTATTCCCCCATCACTGAACAACACAATTAAAGAAGAGGTTAAAAAAGGGGATGGGGAGAGAAACTACACAAATGAAGAAAAACCAAAGGAAGAATATGAGTCCACACAGACCCCTGGGAGGTCAGCCACTGAGAACTCAGACTCCAGAACTCAAACAATGAAGAGCCCTCAGGATGACTAGTCTCAAACCACAACCCCAGGTATCAAGATATTAATAGAAACAATAAATAAAAATGAGAGACAAGAAGAAAGAATGAAGGAGTTGATAACTGAGATAACAGCAATAAAGAGTACAGTGAATGAAATAAACAACAAACTGATAAGCATGGAAAACAGAAGAAAGAATCTCAGCGCTTGAGGACCAAAATGTGGAACTAACCCAAATTGTTAAAAACATACAAAAGAAGCTTTAAAAGAAAGAACAGAACCTCCAAGAGATGAGTGATTATTTCAAGAGGCCAAACCTAAGATTCATTAGAAGCTCTGAGGCAGATAGAGAGACAGAGACCATCCTGGAACAAACATTCCATGAAATTATCCAAGAAAACGTCCCTCATCTCATCAGTGATGCAACCATTCAAATGCAAGAGATTCAAAGACCCCATGCAAGACAGCAAATGAAAAGACCAAATCACAGATGCATAGTAATTTGCCTACACAAAGTAGGTATAACCCCGACCTGAAGAGCTGCAGAAGATCGTTGGCGCTAAAGAGCCATTTAAAAAAAATAGTAGTTATAAAAGAAAAAATCCTAAAGGCAGCAAAAGAGACAGGTCCACTGGGGAAGACCAGTTAGAATTGCAGCAGACTTAACTACAGAAACACTTCAGGCTAGGAGAGCTTGGAGCCCAATCTTCAAAGTCCTCAAAGATAAACAATATCAACCAAGAATTCCCTCGCAGCTAAGCTAAGTTTCATCAGTGGTGGAGAATTTAAATCCTTCCCAGATGTTCAATCCCGAAGAATTTATGCTGCCTCTAGACCAGCTCTATAGGAACATTTAATAAAGTATCAAACACAAAGAAAGGAAAAAAAGATTGACAATGCCCTTTACAAGAATGCAGAAAAAAGATTGAAAACACACATGAATCAACCCAAAAATCAAAAGAAAGACAACAAAAAAACAAGCAGCAGCAACACCAGTAAACTCTGTAAGAACTTCATGATAGGGATAAACTCTCACATCTGAATAATTAGCCTGAATGTGAAACGGACTAAATGTACCACTGAATTTCTTCTGTTTGCATGGCAACCTTTATAGCAAAATGGGAGAAGTTTTTTTGGATTATGTCTTTAAAAAGTTGTTCAAGTTGTTTTCATTTTGACTTGTCTCAGAAATGCCAGTCAAATGTAAATCTGGTCTCTTTGCATAATCTCATACCTTTCAAAGGCCTTATTCTTTTCTTAAAGTTCTTTTTTCTTTATTTTTGCCTGACTGGGTTAATTCAAAAGATGAGTCTTCCAGTTCTACATTTTTTTTTTTTTCTCTTTTTGCGTTGGAGTCTCACTCTGTCATCCAGACTGGAGTGCAGTGGCCGCTTCCGGCCACCGCAGCCTCGACCTGCTGGGCTGCGGCGATCCTTCCGCCTCAACCTTCCAAGTAGCCAGAACTACAGGCATGCGCTACCACGCCCGGCTGATTTTTTGATTTATTGTAGAGATGAGGTCTCACTGCCCAGGCAGGTCACGAACCAATTCTACATTTTTCTTCTACCTAGTCAAGTCTTTTAAGGCTTGCAACTGTGATTTGAAATTCCTGAAGCAAAGTTCTGAATTCTTTAGAAGTTGACTTTGGTTCTTTCTTAGAATGGCTTTGTCAGCTTTTGATTCTTAGACTGTTTTTGTGACCTGTTTGAGTATCTACTTCTCTTAGATCTTGTTGAGTTTCTTTGCCACCATAGTCTGAATTCTCTGTCATCAAGAAAAGCTCATTCTGGTGGGATTCAATGTCAGGAGCTGGTGGAATCCTTTGTGGTGTTGAAACGCTCTTGCTTATGGTACTGCCAGTGTTCTTGCATGGATTCCTTCTCATCTGTGGGAGAATATTCTTTTCTTTTCTTTTTTTAATCTACTATTACTGGGATGAGGCTTCTTAAAATTTTCTTCTTTTTTTCCCTTGTGGATATGTCTGTGGTATATGCTGTGTATGGTAGATTGGCTAGGTTTAGTGCTCCGGTTCCCTGTCCTCTCTCTGACTTGCAGTGGGTAGTGGTGATTTGGGAGGGCCTCGCAGCAACCTCTGGAGGTTGTGTCCTCAGGGAAGTATTGAACCACAGCTTTAGTATTTAGGCGGGACAGGGCGCCTTTGCAGCGCCAGGAGTTCCCACTTGGGAAGAAGTCATGGGGATGGGTGTCTGTGACATCAGTTCTCTGGATATACAGAAGTGGCCTGTCTCTTTACTTCCCTTCCTTCTGTGGCCTGCATGTGGGAGGGGTAGTAGCTGGGAAGAGCCTGGCAGCACGCTGCCACAGAATTCAGTTAGGATCCGAGGGCGCTGTCTGCCTGGATGAAAGCCTCAGGGGTGGGTGTCTGTGGTATTGGTCCTGGGTGCCCAGACTCTACCTATCTCTCCACTCTCTCCTGAAGCTGCAGGTGGCAGGGGCCCTTCCTGGCTGAGTCATGGAGAAGTTCTTTCTCTGGCCTGTGTGTGGGTAGAGCAGGGGCAGCAGTGGCGGCAGCTGGGAAGAGCCTGGCAGCACACTGCTGCAGAATCCAGGTGGGGTGGGACATCTTTTCTCTGCCTGATTGGAAGCCAGGGGGATGTGAGTCTGTGATGTTGGTTCCTGCTTGCATGAGTCTGTCCCTTCTCTCGACTCCCTCCCTAAGCTGCAGGAGGCAGAGGCCTGACTGGCTAAGAATCCTGGAGATGCTCTGCCTCTCTCTTTCTTCTCTGGCCTGCACACAGAGCAGAGAGAGGTGCAGATACTTTGGGGTTTTATAGAGGGAGCCTGCCCAGAAGAAGAGACTCCATTTCAAATAGTTCTTAGAGAACGAGATAGGTGTTCTCCAAGAACTGGAGAGGGAGACAGGGACACTATTTAAGGCTGTGGGGAAGCAACTTTTTGAGAAAGGATAAGGCGATAGGGGTGAGTTTATAGCAAGTTAAGAGTACACGGTAAGTGGTGGGGTTTGGTAGAAAGCAGGTTTACAAGGCTGGGTTGGAAGCTAGGTGTAGGCAACTCTGATGATCAAGTTCCAGCCTTTATACCGAAGTAGGTGGCCAGTGAGCGGTGAAAAGTTTTGTAAAATTCTAAATACAACTGAATGAATAGCATACTGAGGCTAGGCACAGTGGCTCAAGCCTGTAATCCCAGCACTTTGGGAGGCTGAGGCAAGAGACCTGAGACCACAGATTTGAGACCAGCCTGGCAACATGGTGAGACCCTGTGTCTACAATAAATCAAAAAATTGCAGCCTGGGCAACTTAGCAAGACCCCATCTCTACAATAAATTAAAAAATTAAGCCAGGCTCGGTGGCTCAGCCTGTCATCCCGCGCCTTTGGGAGGCTGAGGTGAGTGGATGGCCTGAGCCCGCGGGTTCGAGACCCGCCTGGGCAGCGAGACCTCATCTCTACAATAAATCAAAAAAATCAGCTGGGCGTGGTAGTGCATGCCTGTAATTCCAGCTACTTGGAAGGCTGAGACGGAAGGATCGCCGGAGCCCAGCAGGTCGAGGCTGCGGTGGCCGGGAGCGGCCACTGCACTCCAGTCTGGGCGACGGAGTGAGACTCCAACTCAAAAAAAAAAAAAAAAAATTAGCCAGGCATGGTAGCACATACCTAAGTTCTGTCTACGTGTAAGGCTGAGGTGGAAGGATCGCCGGAGCTCAGCACGTCAGCGCTGGGGTGGCCGTGAGCATGCCACTGCACTCCAGCCTGGCTGACGGAGTGAGACTTCAACTTAAAAAAAAATAGCACACTGAGGTGAGGAGGACAGTGCATGGTGAGACGAATAGGGAAGCGGGCAGTGACTGTCGTCAGAAGTGAGGAGGATGGTCCCAGGCTACAGTAACTGGAAGAGAGCACCGGCAGCTTTGGAAGTCACAGGACTGACCAGCTGGCAGATGGGGGAGCTGGCGCTGCAGTTCTGAGCCCTGGTGTCCCACAGGACGCGAGACAGTTGGCAGGCACAGGCGTTTCCCAGAGAGCAGCCCATTGGACAGGAAGAGGCACTGAGTGTGGCTTTGTTAAGTTTTGGTGTTGAAATATAAGCCTGGAGTTCAGGAAAGCCGCTGGGAGGGTCTTGGTTTGCTGGAGTCTGAGGAGAGTCTCCGCGTGGTGAGTGTGTGAGGAAGAAGGAACAGACCTGATGAGAGGATCGCGTGAAGGAGGCCAGCGCCAGGGTGGAAGAGGAGGGCGGGCGGCTGCAGAGGTGAGGCGGGTAAGGCCTGAGGAGGGCCCCCCAGCGGCTGGAGCACAGTGCCTCGTGCCGTCGCAGAGAGCCATGCTGTGGACCCCGAGGGAAGTCTCCTCGGAGGCTTGTTCATTTTGGCTTGAATTAGCTCTAAAAGGTGTACACAAAACCCAAATTACATGAACACCCTCGAGGAAGGGAACTGGGAGGCTGGGAAGCAAGACTGAGAGGGAGGTTTTCACTGTGTAGACCTTGGTACTTATTTATTTATTTGCTTACTTATTTTATTCATTTTTTGAGTTGGAGTCTCACTCGTCACCCGGGCTGGAGTGTAGTGGCATGCTCCGGCCACCCAGTGTCAACCTACTGGGCTCAGGTGAACCTTCTGCCTCAGCCTTCCAGGTAGCCAGAGCTACAGGCGATCGCTACTACGCGTGGCTAATTTTTTATTTATTGTAGAGATAAGATCTCACCAAGTTGCCGGGGCTGGTCTCGAACCTGCAGACTCAGGCAATCCACTCGCCTCGGCCTCCCAAAGTACTGGGATTACAGGCTGAGCCACCGAGCCTGGCCTGTACTTATTTTTAAATACTGAACACACACAGATGTGGCTACCTGCTCAGAGAACCACAAGAACCACACAATTTATCTCTAACTAGTTATTAAGTATAAGAAAACAAGAAACAGCATGTTGCATTTAGTAGGTTTCCTTGTGTTTAAATGTGTGTGTGTTTTAGGTGGAAAGATCAAGTTGGCGATATTTTTTTTCTGGAAATAAGCACCAGCTGGTAACAGGGATGGTCTTGGGAAGACGGCCTGAGAGAGCAAGGAAAGGCAGAAGGGAGCCTGGCTTTTCACTTTGTGCCCCTTTACCCTGCTTGAAGTGGGTAGCTGTCAGCGTGGGTTGTTATTCCCACAGTTCAGTGAATGTGAGAGGAAAATTACTTTGGTCAATGAGTTAATGCCTTCTCTTGTACTATGCTTGGCGCAAGGGATACAGCAGTGAGCAGAGCTGGCAGCCCTGTCCAGGTCATCTGTGAACGAGCCACAAGCCCTGTGTAGCTCTGCCTCCAGGGTGACAGCACTTATCATGTCATGCCTGTCTTCCTCTTCTGCTGGGAAGCTCCTGCAGAAAGCCAGACCTTTGCCCAGTCACCTCCTGAAGTCTCAGAGTTAACCACCACCTCTTCTGCCTAGGACACCTCCTTCAGCAGAAGATGCTGCTTGTCTGCAGAGCACGCAGCAAGAGGACGGGGGCACAGAAAGAGACACTGAGCCTGAGACAAACTCAGAAAACCAAAAACCTGGTGGGTAGTTGTTATTTAAAAGTTGGATAACCTCAGTCATTAATGTTTGGTTTTTATGTTTAGACTTTCCACTTTTAGTTTTTTATTACATTTTTTTGTTTGGTTTGGTTTTTGAGTCAGAGTCTGTCACCCAGGCTATAGTGAAGTGGCGCATTCACGGCTCACTGCAGCCTCAACTTCCTGGGTTCAGGTGATCCTTCCACCTCAGCCTCTCAAGTAGCTAGAAGTACAGGTGCATGCCATCATACCAGCTAATTTTTAAATTTGTTTTGTAGAGACGAGGGCTCACTATGTTGCCCAGGCTATTCTCAATCTCCTAGGCTTAAGCTGTCCTCTCGCTTTGGCCTCCCTAAATGCTGGAATTATAGGCGTGAGCCATTAGACTTTCCACTTTTATTTATTTGTTTATTTGTTTTTGAGTTGTAGCGTCACTTGGTTGCCCAGGCGGGAGCGCAGTGGCACACTCACGGCCATCCCAGTGTTGACCTGCTGGGCCCCCGTGATCCTTACGCCTCAACCTTCCAACTTTCCACTTTTAAATGAAACATAGAGAAGAGAACATAAAACTGATAACACTAACTGTTCCTGTTTTTGATAGTTCAGCTTCCAATGTTTGTTTTTTCAACTATCTTCCTTTTTGATATCGAGGTCTAGTGTACATCTAGTGATGCGCACACATCGTAAAGGAACGGCTCATCAGGGTTTTTACAAAAGTGTGTGTGTGTCTGTTAACCATAGCCAGACCCAGCCGTTGAATGTGCCCGGCACCCTAGCAGTCTTCTGTGCAGACCCTCCCACTGCTCAGGTTTCTGTTGCCACTTGTTTGGTGTCATTGGCGGCACATGGTGTGCACTCGGTGCCTCCTTCAGTCAATATCATGTCTGTGAAATTCATTTATAGCATTGCAGGGTATATTAGGGTTTTTAATTTTTGGAAATATGCGTTTCTCTCTAGATTTTATGTCTAGGCGCACTCTTTTTTTTTTTTTTTTTTTCTTTTGAGCTGGAGTCTCACTCCGTCGCCCAGACTGGAGGGCAGCGGCTGCTCCCGGCCACCACAGCCTCGACCCGCTGGGCTCCCGCGATCCTTCCGCCTCAGCCTTCCGAGTAGCCGAAACTACAGGCACGTGCTGCCATGCCCGGCTGATTTTTTGATTTATTGTAGAGATGAGGTCTCGCCAAATTGCCCAGGCAGGTCTCGAACCCGCGGGCTCAAACAATCCACTCACCTCAGCCTCCCAAAGCGTGGATTACAGGCTGAGCCACCGAGCCCGGCTTAGGCTCACTTTTATTGTAAAGTATTTCAGCAAAGAAGAGGAACTGGCATTCATACATGACAGCCAGCCGTGTCTGGGTTAATTGCATGACTTTTCACGCTGACGTTTCTCACTTAGAGGAAGCTGGCACTGAATTAGGTGCCATAAAGAAGAAAGATGGGGAAAGTCAGAGAAGAAAAGGGAAGAGACAAGGAGAGCACTTGCTGTCACTGGAATTTCTCTTCACGTGGCCATTTAATTTAATTGTGATATTCTTTGTCTTATAAAATGGAGTTAAGTCATGTTCCTAGTCTTGACAAGTCTTAGAAATCCTCTGGAAAGTGTATATTTTATGCACTAATTCAGCGGTGGACCTTCAGCCTTCCACAGCCCTTCTATCCTCTCTCGCTGTTCCTTCATTCTCAATTCCCAGGAAGGGACAGATCAGATCCTAGGTAGGTGGGCTTCTTGGATCCATTTAATATATATCAGTGAACCATTAGATATCAGTTGGGCATCTTGGATCTATTTAATATATATCAGCGAACCATTAGATATCAGAACCATCAGTCCTACCATTAGATAATTGGCATTTTTTCATGGAAATCAGTGGTGTCAAAGGTGGAAGTTAGGTCAGCCAGGTGACTGACTCCCCTGCACCATAACTCTCAGAGAAGGATAAGCAATCATGTAGTGACTCCAGCAGGGGAGTGGTAGCTACTAAATGTCTAGGGTAACTACCAAGCAGTTGATGCCTTCCTGGAAAGACCAAGTTAAAGATAAGCTTCCCTGACTGTGTGTTTCACCTGGAAGAGACTCTGTCTCCAGCCTGCCTTTCAGATTCAAAGAGACAGAGGAAGACACCGTGTGCAGTTTCTTTTTTTTTTTTTTTTTGAGTTGGAGTCTCACTCTGTCACCCAGATTGGAGTGCAGTGGCCGTTCCTGGCCACCGCAGCCTCGACCTGCTGGGCTCCGGCGATCCTTCCGCCTCCGCCTTCCAAGTAGCTGGAACTACAGGCATGCGCCATCATGCCCGGCTAATTTTTTATTTATTGTAGAGATGAGGTCTCACCAAGTTGCCCAGGCGGGTCTCGAACCCGCGGGCCCAGGCAGTCCACTCACCTCGGCCTCCCAAAGCACTGGGATTACAGGTTGAGCCACCGAGCCCGGCCTTGTGTGCATTTTCTTAATGGCTCTTCTTGCCTTAGCTTCTGACTTTGTTTCTGGTTTTGAATTATTAGTGTCTCCCTTTGATTGGAAAAATATAAAGTGTCTGTTGTACCTCCAGAAGTTGGTGACTAGGAAGCCCCCATGGCCTGGGCAAGGAATTGGCTTTAGGACCCATGGCAGTTGAGGCAGGGTGGCCTCCGCAGAACACACATCCACACCCAGGCTGGACTTCTCGAGGAAGCGGGAGGTGTGGCTGTTGGTGCTGTGCGTGCACGGCCACTCGGGTGCTGCTGAGCGCTCTTGTCCCCCAGGCCACAGATGTGCCTCGAGTAGGAGTCTGGCACTCCTGGAACCAGGGGGTTTTCTTCAGGTCCTGTGGCAGTTTTATGTTATCGATATCCCAGTTTCACATCTCTTTGCCTTCAGAATCAAGGCCATCAGGTTCCATAACAGGGCTAAGCCACCCTTCTCTAAGGTTTGTGTCTGTTCAATGTCCCTCCAAAGGGCTTGAGACAGTTTTGCCTCAGCAGTTCCTGATATGGTTGGATTGGTCCACTTAAGCAACTTTGACCAGGAGACTATTTCCTGAGGCTGATTGATGAGTAGGCACTCTGTGACCGAATAGATCAGTGTTTCTCAGCAGTAGTTTGTTTCTTTGTTGCCAAGTTGCATTCTATAATGTGAGTATACCACAATGTATTGATTTAATTGCCTATTGGTAGACATTGGGGTTATCTTCACTTTTTAAGCTATTCTGGTTAAAGCCACTAGGATCATTCTTGTTCATATTTTTATTATTTTTTATTTTTTTTATTTTTATTTTTTTTTGAGTTGGAGTCTCACTCCATCGCCCAGACTGGAGTTCAGTGGCCGCTCCCGGCCACTGCAGCCTCAACCTGCAGGGCTCCGGTGATCCTTCCGCCTCATCCTTCCAAGTAGCCGGAACTACAGGCACGCACTACCACGCCCGGCTAATTTTTTTTTTTATTTATTGTAGAGATGAGGTCTCCGCCAAGTTGCCCAGGCGAGCCCCGAACCCGCAGGCTCAGGCAATCCACTCATCTCAGACTCCAAAGGCACGGGATTATAGGCTGAGCCACCGAGCCCAACTTGTTCATATTTTTAGATGGAAGCTTCCAGTGTTTTAGATTGGAGAATTTAAATTGCATTGTTTTAGAAAATGTCTTGTTTAGCATTATTTCTTTGGACATATTGGCTGCTGTTCCGGAAGTCATCTTTCATGGGGTCCTGGTAGGTTAAGCCAGCAGCAAAGAGGCACCAAAGATGCCTGAACATTTGCATTCAAGGCCAGCAGTTGTATATGGTTCCTCTTCAAAAGAGTATCTTTACTTTCCTGATTCTTTAATTTTGATATTTATCAAACTTATTTTTTTTATTTTTTTGAGTTGGAGTCTCATTCTTATTGCCCAGGCCAGAGTACAGTGGCATGCGCATGGCTGTTGCAGCCTTGGCCTGCTGGGCTTAGGCAATCCTTCCATCTCAGTCTTCCAAGTAGCTGGAACTGCAGATACATGCCACCATGCCCTGCTAGTTTTTTGTGATTTATTGTAGAGACGAGGTCTCACCAAGTTACCCAGGCTGGTCTTGAACCCCCCAGGCTCAGGTAATCCTCTTGCTTCGGCCTCCCCAAGTGCTGGGATTACAGGCTGAGCCACCATGCCTGGCCTATTTTTTTAAATTTTATTTTAGAGATATAGGATACAAGTGAGGATTTACTACATAAGCAAGTTGCATGCAGGTGAAGTTTGGGCACCCAGTGTGTTGCCACGTGCTCCCTCTCTCCTTCCCTCCCCTAGGAATGTCCAGCATCTGCCGATCCCACCTAGTGCTCGTGTGACCGGTGATCAGGGCCCACTTATGAGTGGGAGCACGCGTCATTCGGTTGTTTGTTTCTGTGACAGTTTACCTAGTGTGATGGTCTCCTGCTGCATCCATGTTGCTCTAAAGGCTGTGTTTTTGTTCTCTATGGTTGCATAATATTCCGTCACATGTATGTGTTACATTTTCTTTATCTTGTCCCCTTTTGATGGACATGTGAGTTGGTTCCATGTCTTTTGCTATTAGCGATGTAATAAACATATATGTGCAGGTGTCTGTTTTTATTTTATTTTCTGAGTCGGAGTCTCACTCTGTCACCCAGACTGGAGTGCAGCGGCCGCTCCCGGCCCCCGCAGCCTCGACCCGCTGGGCTCCGGCGATCCTTCCGCCTCCGCCTTCCGAGTAGCTGGGACTACAGGCGGACGCTACTACACCCAGCTAATGTACAGGTGTCTTTTTGGTAGAGCAAGAAGTTTACGTCCCTCTGGATATATGCGCAGAAGAGGGTTTGCTGGACTGTGTGGAGGCTGAACCCTAGTTCTTTTCGAAATCGCCGTACTGTTTCCACAAAGGGTAAACTAGCTTACAGTCCCCTCAGCAGTGTGCACGTGTCCTCTGCAGCCTCACCAACATGTTGTTTTTAGACTTCTTAATAACTGCAAAAGCTGTTTTTAAATTATTCTGTTAGTTTTATTAAGTGATGTGCATTTTAATTTTTTCTAATTATTCTTTGCAACTGAATACTAGGCTTACTATCAAACTTTACACTCTTATGGGAGTAATTCTTCATCTAAAAGTTGTATAAGGAGAAAGAAGGTATACACACAAACACACACACATATTATGGAGTTACATATGAATAACCTGTAGGAAAATTTGACTTTTATTTTTCACAGAAACTTTATCTGAAAACACTGGAGATGCTTCCATTAGCAAAACTGCACAGCCACATCTGAAAAGGTACGTCTTCCTACTACCAGGGAGTCTGTGTCCCTTGACCAGTGACTAAGTACTGATGAGTGTTCATGTCTTTTTCTTTCCTTGTAGCTTCCACCCACAAGTAAAATGGTTCCAAAAAGATGATGTTGTCATCTTAAAGATAAAAATAAGGAATGTAAAAGATTACAAGTGTAAATATTTTAAAGATAGAGTCATTTTCAGGTAGGTTTGTATATACCTTATAAAGTAAAAATAACTTCTAGCATTTGAGAAGACTCACTTTCTTTATTTTTATGAACATACTAGTGCCTGGGTAGGAGACAAATTGTACATGGCTGATATGGAACTTCAAGCCAGCATAGTGAAAGCTGACTGCAAATGCGTAATTGCAAATGACGAACCTGTCGTCACGCTTGCAAAAGAGAAAAGGGAACCTTGGTGTCGCCTGCTCAAACAGAAGGTGAGGAGGGTGAGCTGTCGCTGGCTGGTCCCAACACCCTGGGCATGTCGCGTTTGCTCACTTGATGTAAATTGTTGTATCGAACAGAACCCTAACGTGGCTTTTGACTTTGACCACTGGGAGGACTGTGATGAGGACAGCCACTTCTCCCAGGGTAAGACAGGGCGCGCCCAGTCCCTGAGGGCCGTGGTGGGGACGCGGTCACTCCCTCCGAGGCACACGGCAACTTGGCCTTTGGGGAAACGGGCTGTTAACGTAAAGCCCTTGGAGAGTGGTTTTCTCTCTGTGGGTGATCTTGGTGCCAAACGCTTTGGTTTTAGTGCTTGTCAGCCCTTGATTATAAACCCACATTTTGATGCTTTTACAGATGCTCTTCCTAGGAGAATTACTTATTTGTAAGCAGATTTTATCTGCCCATTTGTTGCCTAAAATAATGAAAATATAATATAAGTTGCAAGATAAAGCTGGAACCCAAGGGTTGGTTGGTCGGTTGGTTTGTTTTTTCTGCATTGAGCAAAATAATGGGAGAGGTTGCTTATTAGTCCACACTAAATGTATTTTTTATGATACTTAACTTTTTAGTTATAAATTCTAAAAGCCTGCCCTGCAAAGTGGCAAAGGTGGTTGAAAACAGTAGCTCAACTTCGGAGGATGATGAAAGTGATAGTGATTGAGAATGTGAATTAAATGTTGAAGATTGGCCAGAGGATGCTGAACAAATATGGATATTGCTGTGTGACTGAAAAGGAAGAAACAAGCAATCATAGCCAAATCTTTTTTCATATCAAGGATAAATTATTACCAAGTGTCCTCTTATAGTGTTAGAATTGGTAGTAATGAGAAATTCTTAGTTGATTTAAAAATAGGCTGATGATAAGACTGTTCACAAGAGGGTGGAAGCAGAGAAACAGAAAGTGCCAGTCTGGCCAGATGTGGTGGCTCACGCCTGTAATCCCAGCACTTTGGAAGGCTGAGGTGGGAGGATCGCTTGAGGTCAGGAGTTCGAGACTAGACTGGGCAACATGGTGAGACCCTGCCTCTACAAAAAAAAAATTCAAAGTTAAAAATGCTGGTCTGATCCAGCCCAGCTTGCCTGTCCTGCACGTCACTTCCCACCACTCATCCTGTGACATTTGGTGATGAAATGTATTACCTGGAGTTAATCTCCTCATTTTGTTCATTTAGACCTGTGTTTGGTACATGGCTAAAAACCTAGTCTTGTGGATATTAATTGGGGTTTCCTACTTAGAAATGTACACCCAGCAATTGTTTAACAAACCCTTTCAACTATGAGTAAGTTAGTTTGACTTTGACATAACCATCTATATGCACTAATACTTTTAGTGTTCCTAAGAGCTACTAAAGTAAGTTTACTTCTTATGAAGAAATAGTCCCAGGATAAAAATGGGATTACCTCAGCAATACCAGCAAGACCCAGGACTTTGTGGAGGTGAAACTATTTTTCTGAATAACCCTGTGGACTTGCAGAGTCCTGAGCAAATGGGACAAAGGTTTATTATTAGTGGAAACTCAAAAGGTCCTGTGTGGTCACTCAAGGTAGCCCTCGAGCATCTAGATGTCATGAACCCAGCAAACATTTCTGACCCTCCTCAGGAAGGGTCGCCAAGGCTGTTGGGAGGAGAATGCATAGTCATCACGACTTAAATGGAGGAATGCCCAGAGACTGGCTTTATGCTTTGGGGTTTTGTTTGCTGACAAAGTTAGAAAGGAGAAACTTAAAACCCTAGGTACTTCCTCGTGCTCAGTCTCTCAGCTTCCCCTAGAAGTGGAAAAGAGTGTGGCGGGACCATGACGGTTGATGACCCCCAAGGTCTTTATTCTTTTTCTCATCCCAGATGCCCAAGTTTATGTAGGTCCCAGGTATAAACCATCACTGGAACTAGGGGTGAACTTTGTCGCCAAGCTGTCTCCTGATCAGGTTAGGACCACACTCTGGTTCAGTTTCCTCATCTGTAGAATGTAACATGCGGTTTGCCTCCAGGAGTGCCCACAAGAGTGCTGCTGGATCAGACCGTTTTTTCTGCCCATGATCAACATCTGGTCACTGTCCTCACACTGTCCTCACTGTCCTCAGCATGGGCCACTGCCAGGAGCATGTCCTTATTGCTTCTGTGACTCTTACACAGGCACCAAATTGGCCCATGAAGTAAAATAGCTCTTCAGGAAGTCAAAAGTTCTGGTGTCTTAGCTGGCAGAGGTTTTGCCTCTGTGGAGCTCTTCCTAATGTTCCCATGTGTGACCGTCTCTTGCTTCAGTCAATGGAAGCCTGGGGTGGTGATGAGGCCTCCTGACACGCACTGGCCTTCCCCAGCGTCCTTGCCCTTGCCTGTGAGCACTCGCCACCTGCTGTTTATGCTGGAGTGTGTTGAGCCTCTTGTAAAAGAGCAAAAAATAATAGAGTAATAAAGCTGCATGGATGTGTTGTCCACGTCCACATGGGGGGTGCTGCTCTCAGAGAAGACGTAGCACTAACTCTTGTGTAGCTCACAGACCGCTACGTGAAAATACTAGGAGGCAGGCTGTGTGTGTAAACCTCAATTCCTTTTTGCAGACATGCAAATTTTCTAATATTTGAAGCTCTGAATAATGTTTTGTAGGACATAGTGTGCTGATGTATGCACCTGAGTATACTGACTAATTTTATTTTCGGTACTGCTGTTACTGTGTATGATTTCTAGTTTGGGGTGAATTTCTGAAATGCTATGTTAAAGTACTTTTGTCTCTGTGTTCCTAAAATTGTTTGTACACTTAATTGTGGTATCAATGTTTTTTTTGCAGTGTATCAATAAAATTTCGGTGTTTTCACAGAAATCTTCCTTTTTCCATTTTTTAAACAACATTTTCCCTGAGTGCCAAATACAAAATAAAATCGTATTCACCACTCTTTCTGGTCTAATTAAAATGCCTGTGAAGGCTGTTGAGAAGCCAGTGATGCTGACTCGCGACACAGGCGACCCTTTGAACACGTAGACCGCAAAGAGTTCCAGGTGAACGGTCAGCTTAGGAAGGGGGGGCCTTGCCATTCAGCCTGGCAGAGACCTGCCACATGCATCAGGGGCTAAATACAAGGGTGGGACTGGGGAGATAAACATTTGTAGTTTAATACTGAAAAAGTGTCATCAATTTTATATAAAAGAAGAGATCTTTTACTGATTACTGGGCTCAAAGAATACCCTTTATTTAAGTAAGTGTGATGTGTCCTCATTAAACAGTTGCCACCTTATGTCTCAGTGGTATTTTTTATTCCACCTCTCCCCCACCATCTACCTCCTGTTAGGTGCTATCTCCGTCTAGTAACTTCTTTCTGGAACACCACCCAGAGAATTAAGGATATCTAAAAATAACAATATTATAAACATCTGGATACATTTTTTCTTAAGAAATATCAGGAAGAAACAACCACAAATATTGCTTACAAAAATAAATTCATCGCAACTTTGACTTGGCTACAAGAGACAGAACTTGTTACTCAGGATCTTCCTCTGGTGGGACAACTTCCATTAGCATCTGAAGGTACATGGTGACAGGCTCTGGAATAGAAGTCAGGAATTAGTGCAGGAAGACAAACAGGATGTAGAAGCTTCCCCATGAGTGTTGGTGAGCAGTGGCAATGTTCTCACTCTTTGGCCACGTGTCACCTCTCAGCCCCTGCATGCAGAGTGGCTGGTGTTTGCCGCTCATCAGAACCATCCTGGTAGCTACATTGACTCCTTGGGGGTAAGTCATTTCCTATTAAAGAATTAAGAACCTGCTAAACATTTTTGCCACCAAAGGATTTGCACTATAGGAAAAGTATATATGACCAAGTTATGTGTATATATATTTACTACCTCTGACTGAGAGCCGACTGTTTAGTCTGACATCACTAAGACTGCATTCTGTTTAAAATACAGATTGTTTGGCTAAATATTCTAGAGCTGAGAAACAAGACATATTTTGTACCATTAGGTTGCAAGTTAGCCTGGCTAGACTCTTTGTTGCTGTTTTTTGTTTTGTTTTATTTTGTTTTTTGAGTTCTCTTTGTTGCTATAATCAATTTCAAGTTCATTTTCAGAGGCATGGAGAACCATGGCTGCTTTCCTTACATATAAGTTTCCTTGACTTTCTATGGGAGTGTGCCTGCAGGCCCTCTCAGCTTACGGTCTAGATCAGAACAAAGAGGTCGGGGTGGAAGGATTTGTTTCAAGAAAGAAAAAAGTTCTTAGTTAATAAATCACAGCCATTTTTGTTTTCACGGTTGATCAGCATGAAATAAATCCTCCCTACTGGTTAAAGTACCAGTGTCAGGTGAGTGACGGCACCCAATTACATGGGCGAGGAAATGGAGGTTGAGAGAGGACTTAGCAGTGCCAGTGCCGAACAAAGGCCTCAGATGTCCCCGCTGCCTGAGCCAGATCCCCAGCCAACTTTCCTGCCGGCTGGTTGGGTTTTACTCTTTCGTTACCTTGTGTAAGTTGCAAGCACGTAAAGACAAAGCTCATAGGTGTGCCACAAGGGGGTGCTTGTGCTCTCCTGTTCAGGCGAACTGAACAGGAGAGGAAGAGTCAGGTATTGATCACATTTGCTTAATATTAAGTGGCTGCTGTAAGCTGGTGGATCAAGGATTAAATTGTGCCCAGCACAGTTCTTTATCTTCAGGGAACCCACAGTGGAGAGAGGGAGGCCAGGAAACAGGCATTGGTCACCGCCCAGGTGACCTCACAGCCTGGTAGGAATGCTCAGGAAGCCTCAAAGACTTTTATAAATGGGGCTTCCTGCAACTGAAATCTGCGGTTTAGGATGCAACACTTGAATATATGTATAAACTTTATTTATTTTGAAACAAGAGTTGCACTCTGTCACCCAGGCTGGGGTGCAGTGGTGTACACATGGCTCACTATAGCCTCAACCTCCTGGGCTCAAGCCATCCTCCCACCTCAGCCTCCCAAGTAGCTTACCTGGCTTATTTTGTAGGCTTAAAAAAAAGTTGTAATTCAGAGACTCTTTTGACGTACTTTAGCACAAGTGCTTTCTTTTTTAGAAGCAAAAGTGGCTTATATAGCTAAGCTTTTAAGCAACAATTGCCTTAAAATAGATGAGCATCAAGATTGCTGCATGGGTGTGAGGCCTGTGCCCTTGGCACTGGAAGGCCTGGGCCCAAACTCCATCACTTTCTGGGTGTCTGCAATGCCACTGAGCCTTTTAGTTGATGGTACATATCAGGGAAAAGAAAATGGTTCTCCAGGAATGAGATAGTGACTATACCTACCACTATCAAATGGCACACAGAAAAGTGGCAACTACAGTAAATTTTACGTGTATTTTACAATTCAAAAGAAAACAGTGCTCTTCCTTCCTACTTACAGTAATTGACAGGAACAAAAAAGATTAAGGGTGGACCCAGAAGGGTTCCCCTGAGGGGAGCAGCCGTGTGTCCTGAAAAGATGACGTCTGCCAGCCCTGTGAGATCGTGATCGAGAGGACTTGGCAGAATCAGGACAGGTGAGGCTGAGGGATGCTGTGCCTGTCTGCACTCTGCTAATAGCCAAACAGGCCTTCTGTGATACTCACTTGAGATTTTCTGAGCCCATCCAAACTTGTAGTAGACAAAAAGGAAGTAAAATATAAGGCCACTCAATATAAATAAGACACAATAGAGATACTCCCACGCGGGCTGACTGATGATTGGGGCCACGACCAAAAACACGGATATGAGAGTCACCAGGATGGGGATGACGATGGGTACCTGCAAGCAAAGCAGCAGGGGGTCATGGTGTGGCCAGGCACCTTCATCTCCTTGTTGAAATGTCTCATTTAAAAAACTGATAAAAAGAAAAGTATTATGAGCTCCGTATGCACCTCCAATGTCAATATTTTAATGCACTTTCTGCCAATTTCACCTAATCTACCTTTTTCTTTTTCCTAGAATATAAAAATCTTGTCATTTTACCTGTAAAATATTCAGCATGCATCTCCTACAAGGACTTTAAGTTTTTAACATGTTTATTCCTTCCCCTCCTCTTTTATTCTGTCAGTGAGATGTTGAAGAAGTTGGATGATTTATTCTGCACACGTGTTTAATTTCAGCGTTGCCTGATGGCTTCCTCCCGGGGTCGTCTCCAGCTCCCATGTCCTCCATGAGCTGGTAGTGAGAGTTTGAGGCACAGTCCTCGGTAGTTGGAGCAGTGCGCTTCCTTCTGTAATACGAGTGGAGGCACATACTCTTTGATTTCCCCCTCTGGAACTGCTAGTCAGTCGGCTGTGGGCTCAGGGCAAAGTGGCCAATTCCACCCCACGCTGAGAGCTAAACAGGCCAGAGCTTGTAATGGTCTGAGCATCTCTGTGCACTGACGACAGCTGCCTTGACTCCCTCAGGGCTTCCACAGTAGTAATTTTCTAATTCTGTCATTCCTTCCAGACTTAATTATCTGAAATTCTAGAATGAAGAATTTTATCAGCTATCTGGTTATTCTAAATTCTGAGTTTGTATGGAAAAGGCCGGGGAGATGCTTGATGCTTTGAATTTCTTGGTTTTCAGAATGATAAGTTAGGCCCTGGAGACCTCCGAAGGTGACTCAGACTCGTGGATGCTTACGTATGTGGTGAGTTTCAATCCCTGGTAGCCATTCTTCACGATGTTCAGCATGTCCTATCAGTGGCCACCTAGAGCACCTGCAGACTGGCTTCGGGCCCTGATGATATGATCCCAGTGCTCTTGAAAGCTTGTCTTCTCTTTGGCATGGCAGGCTGTGCCAGGCCCAGATTCATCTAACATCTCTCCAAGCGACTTGGCTTCCTTTTAACAGGAAATGGCATTCAAAGACCATAATCCAGGTGATTGCAGTACTCATTGTTCTTTTACAAGGACAAAGATAAATCATTTTTTTCAAGAAGAGAAAAAATTTCATGAATTCATGCTAAGTTTTCCAATTCAAAGGTAAGATTGCATGGCTGTTTTCTTCCTTTGCTTTAAACTTGTACCTTTTTGTTTATGCTTCTGAAGATCTTGTTTCCTAATGACTTTAACATAATTGCTTACTTGCTTTTTATCCTATAGTAAATTTCAAAATAACTATATCAGTACTAGAATTATTATAGTAGTCTGACATTCAACACTTTTTTTGCAGTTCTTTCTAACCATAGAAGGGAGTTCTTTTTTTTTTTTTTAAAGATGTGGGGTACAATTCAGGGTTAGATATACAAATGTTCATTATGCAGGTACCTTTGTTGATGAGGTGTGCCCCTCCCTCCCCTGGGAGTTTCCTTCAACTGCCAATCCCACCCCCGCCCCACCCCTGGCAGTTTCCCACTACTGCCAATAGAAGGGAGTTCTTTCTAAACCACAAGGGAAGTTCATTCAAAATACTCTACTTAGTTCTAATAACTATTTTCTCTGTGCAGTTCTGTCACCTACTTGTTTTAGAGTAAAGTTTCTTTATCTCCATTTGTTTTTCATTTGTTAATTTTAATTTTTAATATAATTTTTAACTTCATTTTGCCTTGCTCTCTTATTTCTTTTTGAGAATGAACACATACATGTGCACAAACACACATCCACATGTTCATCCTCCCCTCCTCTTACATAAAAGCAATTTATATAATAGACAGTTTTGTATCTGTTTTCCTTTAACATATTCCAGAGGTAGTGCCATAGTAATATACAAAAGTATTAATCATCCAATTTTTTTTTTTTTTTTTAAGTTAGAGTCTCACTCTGTCGCCCAGACTGGAGTGCAGTGGCCGCTCCCGGCCACCGCAGCCTCGACCTGCTGGGCTCCGGCTATCCTGCCTCAGCCTTCCAAGTAGCTGGAACTACAGGCGCATGCTACCACACCCGGCTAATTTTTTAATTTATTGTAGAGATGAGGTCTTGCCAAGCTGCCCAGGCGGTTTCAAACCCGCGGGCTCAGGCAGTTCACTCACCTCAGCCATCATCCATTTTTTAACTGCTACATACTACTTTAGTTTGGATGTACAACATAGTTCATTCAGCCAATCTCCTATTCATTGATGTTTGGGTTGTGCTTAACCTTTTGCTATTTCAATTAATGCTGCAATAAATAACATGTATATTTTATATTTTTGCAGTTTAAAGGTAGATTACCTCAAAATGGGATGGCTCAAAATGGGGTGTTAAAGAGTTCATGCACATATAATTTTGCTAGATTTTGCCAAATTTCCCTCACAATAGCTATACTGTTTGCATTCCATTAACAATGTACGAGAGGACCACTTCCCTTCAGCCTCACCAGAGGAGTGTGTGGTCAAACTTTTGGATTTCTGTCCATCCCATACACAAGAAATGGTCTCTCATGGCAATGTAGGTATTCATTCTCTTATTAGGAGCAAAGTTAGGCTTGCTGGGGGTGGGGGGCTGTTTTCATTTTTAAGTGTCATTGCATTGTCCCTTTGAACTGGCTTTAAATCCTTTGTTTTTCTTTCAAGTGTTGACATTTCCCATCTCAATTTTTAGAAACTCTTTATAGTAAGGATATTACCCTTTTTTGTGATACTACTTGCAAATATTTTCCACCTTATGTTATATATGTACCAACTCTCTTTTTAAAAAGGTAGACATTTTTATTATGTTATATTTATCTGTTTTTTTTTTTTTTTGAGTTGGAGTCTCACTGTTGCCCAGACTGGAGTGCAGTGGCCGCTCCCGGCCACCGCAGCCTCGACCTGCTGGGTTCCAGCGATCCTTCCGCCTCAGCCTTCCAAGGAGCTGGAACTACAGGTATATGCTACCATGCCGGCTAATTTTTTTGCTTTATTGTAGAGATGAGGTCTCGCCTGCCCAGGCTCAGGCAATCCACTCACCTCAGCCTCCCAAAGGCGCGGGATCACAGGCTGAGCCACCGAGCCAGCGATATATTTATCATTTTTATCCCTTATTACTTCTGGATTTTGAATCATAGGAAAGTGTTCCCTATTCTTGGATTTACAAATCAATTTATGAGTTTTTAATACATCAGTAACATAATTTTTTTTAAGCAGGATTTATTGAGAGGACAGAAAAGTTCCCACAGTGGGAGGGGACCCCAGGGGGGGGGTTTGCCCAGCAACGTAATATTTAAATTTTAGAACCTTTATATTTTAATAACACTCTCCTTTTTTAGTTTTTTCCAGGATATTCTTGATTCTTTATTCTTCAGTATGAGCTTTTTAATTAACTTGTGTAATTCCAGAAAAAAATTAAATGGTATTTTTATTGCGATTATATTAAATGTCTAACTTTTGGAACATTGACATCTTTATGATGTTGCGTTTTTCCTATCCAAGAACATGTGTCAGTTTCCATTTGTTCAAGTTTACCTTGTATGTCTTTCCGGAGTTGTTTTGTTTTGATTGAGTTGTCTGTCTGTCACCTAGGCTGGAGTGCAGTGGCACAATCACAGTTACTGCAACCTTGACTTAGTGGGCTCAGGTGATCCTTCCACCTTAGCCTTCCACACAGCTGGGACTGAAGGCGTGTGCTGCCATACCCAGCTAATTTTCGTGAGGTCTTGCCATGTTGCCCAGGCTGGTCTTGAACTTCTGGGTTCAGACCATCTTCTTGCTTCAGCCTCCCAAAACGCTGGATTACAGAAGTGATCCACCACATCCAGCCTAAGGAGTATCTTATAGTCTTCCAACCTAGAAGTCTGACATCTTGCTAAGTTTGTGGGTAGAGTGTTATTTGTGGTTTTGCTTTATTTGGGGGAATGAGGCTTTCTCTTTCGTTTTCTTTTTACTGGGTATCATTTGTATAAAGTGTGTTAATTTTATATCTTACTACTTTGCTATATTTTCTTGTAGCTTTTTCTTTGATCCTTTGAGTCTTTCAAATATGCAATTATATTATCTTTAAAAGGAGAAAGCTTTAGAGATTTTAAGAAGTCTTCTTATTCTTATATTTCAAATTGCTTTCTACTAATTGTCTTGCTCATATCTTTAAAACAATGTTAAATGATAGTAGCAATAGAAGGCATTCTTTTTCCTAACTTTAGTAATTGTCTCTCTCCTCCTACCTTATCAATTAAAATTACTTTTTGCCTTGGGTGTATGTGTGCACATATGGGTTGATATAGCATCTTAAGAAATAACTATAGGCCATGGCTCAAGCCTATAATCTCAGCACTTTGGGAGACCTAGGTGAGGGAATTGCCTGAGCCCACGGGTTCGAGAACAGCCTGGGCAACTTGGCAAGACCTCACCTCTACAATAAATCAAGAGATTAGCCAGGCATGGTGGTGCGCACCTGTAGTTCCAGCTACTTGGAAGGCTGAAGCGGAAGGATCACCTGAGCCCTGCAGGTAGCTGCTTGGGTGGCTGTGAGCATGGAATGAGACTCCACCTCAAAAAAAAAAAAGAAATAGCATGGCAAGACCTCATCTCTACAATAAATCAAAAAATTAGCCGGGCATGGTGGCATGTGCCTGTAGTTCCAGCTACTTAGAAGGCTGAGGCGGAAGGATTACCTGAGACAGCAGGTCGAGGCTGCAGTGGCCAGGAGTGTGCCACTGCCCTCCAGCCCGGGTGACAGAATGAGACTCCAACTCCAAAAAAGAAAAGAAAAAGAAATAGCTATAAACTCCTATCTGCGTTTTTACCATTACTGTGTGCTGAATTGTATCTGTGGTTTTGTCTTGTTTTGTTTTTGTATCTATGGAGCTGATGCAGATTTTTTCACCCATAGGAGTATTAATGTGATGAATTATATTCATCCATGAATTAAACTTTTGATTAATGGATTTTCTAATCTTCAGCCACATTTGCATGGACTGGACTAGTCATGCTATATTATCTTTTTGATGTAACTGGATTCTGTTTGTTAATATTTTAAGATTTTTATGTCAGTATTCCTAAGTGAGATTGTTCATTAATTTTTCCTTTTTTATGCTATCTTTGTAAGGTTTGTTATCAGTGTTACAGTCTAAAAATAATTTGAAAATTAATAAAACTCATAGCTAATCTAAGAAAAAGCACAAACACAGAAAAAATTGAAAATGGAGAATAATCCCAAAATATAATATTTTTTTAATCATTAGACTATTTTATGCAACTCTATACAAAATTTTTTTTCACAAGTAAATTTTAGCACCTAGACTAAATGGACAATTTTCTAGGAAATATAATTTACTAAAACTGACCTTAGCAGAATTGGAATCACTGGGAAATTCTAAAAATCAGATAATTCCAGTATTAATTTATTCCAAAGCATTGAAAAAAAAGGAAAACTTTCCAAAAGTTACCTTGATTGCTTATCATTCACTAGTTCATTCATTTCTGTTTTTTATCTTCTAACACCGTAAGTTATTTTATGTTTATTACTTCTACTCTCTCTTGGCTTTCTTTGTTCTTTCTGTTGCTTTTTTAATTGACTGTGTAATTTGTTTTCATTTTTATGGATATATTTAATGCAATGAAACTTCCTCAAAACACTATTTAAGCTGTATCCTCTTTATTGCTATTTTTAGGAGTTTATATACTTTTCTGTCCTATTTCCTCTTGGACCCCCAAATTTTATTTATTTATTTTTGTTAATTTCCTGTTTTGTTTCGTGACAGACTGAAGTTGTCATTGGTATTACCTCTAATTTTTGTTGAAATATCAAGGTTTGCTTTGTGGCATTTTAAAGGCTGTTGGCTCTCACACATGTTCCATATGCACTTTTTAAAAGTGTCTGTATTTGCTCTTGTTGGGATTCAGAGCTTGATGTAAATCTCTAAGATCTATCTTGTTGGTTTTTTAGCTCTTTGATCACTTTGATCAGTGATATGTCTGCACTTGTCTTGGTCTGAAGGAAGAGTTTTCAAGTCACCTATTTAAATTAATGTGTTTGTTTCTCCTTTTATTTCTGCAGCTTCTGCTTTGTAAAGATGGTTGCTGTGCGGTTTGGTGAATCGATTTTCATGACTGTTGTCTATTCATTGTGACTTGAATCCTTCAGCCTAACAGTCAGTCTCCTTTGTCCTAAGCAGCGATTTCTTTGTATTCATCTGCCTGATATTTCCTTGCCTGTCCTTTTTTTTCAATTTTTCACAGCTTTGAAGACCTGCCTGAAAAATCTTTTTCTTTTAATGGCTGATTTAAGCCAATTTAAATGGAATAAGCCAGTTTCTTCATAGGACGGATAATTTTGGTCTCTACTCCTCCACTCTCTCACGTTGCCTCGTGTTATATTTCTGCATGCTATCACCTACTTACTGCCAGTCTTCTGCCCTCGAAGAACGACACTCTCTGGGGAAACGCTTCCTAGTTTCCTTATTTCCAATGGGAAGAATCATCATGTATCCTACGAAACTTCAAATGTAACTAAAGCACAGTAAATGCATATATATGCAGGCCAGGTGCAGTGGCTCCCACCTGTAATCCCAGCACTTTGGGAGGTGGGGGCTAGAGGATGGCCTGAGCCCAGGGGTTCGAGACCAAGCTGGGCAAGTTGGTGAGACCCAGGCTCTACAATAAGTCAAAAAATTAGCCAGGCGTGGCGGCACGTGCCTGTAGCCCCAGCTACTTGAAAGGCTGAGGCAGAAGGAATACCTCAGCCTAGCAGGTCGAGGCTGTGGTGGCTATGAGTGTGCCAACTCAAAAAAAGCACAGATAATGCATATATATAAACAGCATATTACATGACACATGTTACCTTAGAGAATAAGCTGTTGAAAAAATCATTTTCTGGTGACCACTTAATATGGTTGTTAACAAACAGTTGCCTTTAATGCAATGACATGGCCTCCCAGCAGGTGAGACATGCATGAATCTCACTTCTCAATATGCATCCGTATGATTCTGACATGGGCTGGATTGGAATGCGCCTTGAAACCTTTATCACACATGTTTTGTTAAAAATTTGTACTCCATTTTGAGGATTTAAATACTAATTTTCCATATAAATATAAGCTGGAACCGAGAGTATTAAGACATTAATAGATTCTATATAGTTTTAGGGTATTAAAAACGAATAAGCAAAAAATAGCAACAACAAAAAATAATAAGCATTCTGCCAAGAAAACATTAACTGGGAAGACATTCTGAAGGGTATCCCCATGCCCGTCTTCAGCTACAGGTCCTTTACACAATGGTCTGTTTTTCCCTCCTCTTTTTTTGAAGTTTTTTTTTTTTTTTTTACAAGGCAAAAAACTACCCAATTCCTCCTTTTTTAAAAAATGTATCTTTTGATAGGTATGAAATATGTTTTTGTTCTGAGTTACAATATCATAACTATTGTAACTAAAATATTATAATAATATTTTTAAAAGCGACTAAGGGTATGACATTATTATATAAGAGTATTATGTTATTATATAAGGATGTAATACCTTTAGTCTCTTCTTTTCTTAGATGTTGTCTATAATACCCTTAGTCTCTTCTTTTCTTAGATATTGTCTATTCCTAGGCAATAATGAAATTGGCTAGGAATGCTCTCCCCGCCACGCCCAGCATCTAATTTGCAGTAGTATCCTTTCCCTAATTGGCATATACTTTCCATATGCTTTCTCTTTCCATTTTTGTTGTATTATATTGCCAGTGCATACATATACTGACCTTCCGTCACCTGTTATCTTTCATAATTTAATCTTAGTTCTGTAGTTAAGTATATTCACTTTTGCCGATGACTTTTTGGTTTCAGAAGCCCATTCTCGAAGTAATTTCTCAGGAAAGTTTCATGTAATATGATATGCCTTGAGTTCTTTCATGCTGATAACTATTGACTTGAATCTTCAGGGTCAGTTTGGCCATAAAATATTTGGCCTACATTTTCCTTCTTTGAATATCTTATGTATGTTGTTCCACTGTCTTACGGCATGCAGTTGGTGGTGAAAAGTCTGATGCCAGAATTATTTTTTGTTCTTTATAAGTGAGTAGGGAGCCGGGCTTGGTGGCTCAGCCTGTAATCCCGCACTTTGGGAGGCTGAAGTGAGTGGATTGCCTGAGCCCTTGGGTTCGAGACCCGCCTGGGCAACTTGGTGAGACCTCATCTCTACAATAAATCAAAAATCAGCCGGGCGTGGTAGCGCATGCCTGTAGTTCCAGCTACTTGGAAGGCTGAGGCGGAAGGATCGCTGGAGTCCAGCAGGTCGAGGCTGCAGTGGCTGGGAGCAGCCACTGCACTCCAGTCTGGGTGACAGAGTGAGACTCCAACTCAAAAAAAAAAAAAAGTGAGTAGGGGGTGGGGTGGGCACAAGAAAAAGGGAGTGGAGCAAAAGTGATTTCTCTTCCCAGCACGTGTGACTTTTGCTGTTGTCTTCAATGTTTCTCTGTCCTTCTGGAAAGGAGATTGTGTGGGGAATTTCGGGGTCCTCGGCTGTGGCCAGTGGGTCCTTGCAGGGCTTGCTCCTCCACTTCTGGGGGCCTTCAGCTCTTCCAACTGAGAATCCCACTCAGATTGGGTCCTGTTCTGGGGTGGTTGAGGCCTGAGGCCAGGGGGGCTTGCACTCAGAGTCTGGAGTTGGTGGCAATGCCTCATTTCCTCCCTTTGTGTTGAAGATGTTGGCTGTCGAAGATTTTTCCCTTTGCCATTCTAGTGGCTCTGCCTGTTTTCATGGGGGATTTGTGTGGCTTGAAGTCCATGCCACTACCGCGATTTTGCCTGCCTGATGCCCTGACTGAAGTGGAGCTGCCAAACTGCAGATGGGCTGCTCCATGTCTCAGATGACTCCAGAGACTTGGTGGAATCCAGACACAGGGCCAGAAAGACCTTTGGACGGAGGTCCCAGACAAAACCCTAAAGCTAAAGACATGATCCTTATTCTTGTCCTGGTTATTTAAGCCTGCAGTTTGCCTAGCCTTTTGTGATATGTATTTTATTTGATAGGAATGTGGGGTACAGCTGAGGATTAACTACAGAAGTAGGCTGCATGCAGGTGAGGTTTGGGCTTCTAACTGGCCCTCACTCCCCCAGTACCCTCTGTGTTGTCACGAGCCACCCCCTCCTCCCTCCCTCCCTCCCGCCCCTAGCAGTGCCCGGTGACTGCCAGTCCCTCCCTTGTGCTAATATGACTATGTTCAAGGCCCACTTATTAATGAGACTATGTGGTATTCGGGTCTTTGTTTCTGTCCGATCCTTTTCTTACATCTGTTGTCAAGAGAATTAGTTAGCACAGTTTTGTGTTTTTTAAGCAAAGCCTCTGACATAAGAAAACAAAATAAATGCTACTTCCTCCTCACTGGGATATAGTCCCACCCCGGCCATGCAGGGAGTGAGAAGGGATCCCACAACAGGTTGCAAGTGTGGACTGCTGGTGGTTGCAGCACAGGAATGGGTTGCATGCACTGGTCTGGGGCCAGAGTTCAGACGTCCCCATCAATCTATGAAAAGGATATGCGAGAGAGATGCCAGACTGTTAGGACTGGATCTCTTGCCAGTTCTGTAAACCCCACTCGAAAATACAATGTTCAGGACAAGAGTAGAGTCAGAATGGAAATAAAATGCATGCCCCGAATATGTGAAATAGTTCCTTCTATCTAATTCATATTTAAAAAACCAAAGTATTTGTGACTTTGGGGCTCTAGACTTACCTTGATAGGCCTTTCCAGTTCTTTCCTTGTAAACCTCATCACAATGAGTCCTAGAATTGTCAGGCCATAAAACAGCCATGCGGCAAAGCTGAAATAATTGACTAATGAGTTTATGTCACCAGGGATGATGTAAATGATTGCTATGATACCCTATTAGAAAGAAGAATGAATTCTTAGGTCATTAGTAAATAAACACATTATCCTTACTTCACAGAAGACTGAAAAAGCAGTTTTTCTTGTGAATAAGCACTTGAGCATCAAGAAACTTCCCATGCATCCTGTTATAGTTGAGGTTAAACCTGACTTTGGCTGTGACAGCTGTTTTCTCTTTGAAGCCTGACAGAAAAGACTTGAGAAATTTTTGAATCTTTTAAGTTGTGATTTTAATCAAGAGAAAACCAGAATATGTATGTGTATTATACCAGCTTCAGAATATGAACTTTCCGTCACAGGCAAGGGCCCCGACTATGAAACACAGTTTGACCTTGACCTGCATGAGTTGCATGGCCCTGGACTGGAATTTCCACTCTCTGAGTCTGTTTCCTTGTCTTCAGAGTGAGCAGACTCATAGACAGTAGTGGCTCTCATCTGAGGCTGGCAGGTGCAGCCTGGCCCTGAGGCTAAGAACGTGGATGTTCTCTCGATGCCCAGAACAGTAGCACCCGAGCAAAGACTGTCCGCCACTGAGGCACTCCAGTTAGAAGACGTCAAAGGGCATTCACTGCACAAAGACTCCATGACTTCTCAATCATTAGAGCATGAGGAGAGGCTGTCGGAAACCGCTTGGTAAAACGCCCTCTTCTCCTTCCGAGTAAGCTCGTGGGCTTTTATATAGTTTTCTACCAGGGACCCAGAACAGGCAGTGATACACACATGTAAGACACAGAGAGGGTGCAAACTTGGAAGATTCAAATGTGTCTTTCGTGGATACATTCAGAAAAAGGAGAAGTTGGGTGAACTGACTTAACTGTCTTGGGATTTTTTATGTACTTGTTTCACGTCAAGGAATGAGGGAATCTGGGTCATCTGAAAACCACTGGCCTCAGCAATACGCCTAGGTCCACTTAGCCATGCAAATGGAGGGGCCTTCCACCTTGAAGGTAGGTGTTGCCATGGCAGTGTTCATACTCACGTGAAAGATGATGGCAGGGGCTGGAGTCAGGCGCTTGACGCTAATGTAAGAGAGCACTTTGAGCATGTGGCCTTCCCGGCCTGCAACGTAAATGAGTCTGGAAAAACAGTGATGGGGGAGTCGGTTGGCCAGCGTGCCAGTTGCTCCACCACCGCCGAGAAAATGGGTCCTGAGTTTCACTAACGAGTCACAGAGAATGACACTGAGCGGTGACCTGGTCTTCGGGCAGGAGTTTGTCCTCTGAAGAGGAGTGAGTTTTGAAGTGAGGCGGTTAATTGCGTCTGACAGGAATGCACCCTGGTACGGGAGTCACCAAAGCAGAGAGAGGTGGTCTGGGGAGGCCCTCTCAGGGAAGATACCTGCTCTGAACCCTAGGTGTTATGCAAGAAACTCTTGTAAAGACGAGTCCAAGGCCTGTGGACCCCAGTGCCTCAAGTTCTGGAAGGCTACTACAGACATGCCTTGCACTTCCAAGATCCAATCACACAGAATTCTGCATTTTAGAAAATCAGGCAGATTGGTCAGGCACAGTGGCTCATGCCTATAATCCCAACACTTTGGGAGGCTGAGGTGGGAGGATTGCCTGAGTCCAGGAGTTCAAGACCAGCCTGGACAACATAATGAGACCTCATCTCTACAATTAAAAAGAAAAAAAATATTAGCCCAGTGTGGTGGTGCGTGCCTAAAGTTCCCGCTACTTGGAAGGCTGAGGCAAAAGGATCACCTGAATCCAGCAGGTCGAGGCTGCGGTGGCCACGAGTGTGCCACCGCACTCCAGCCTAGGTGACAGTGAGACTTTGACTCAGAAAAAAAAAAAAACCAGACAAGGGTGAATTAGCAGATGTGAACAAGTAGCTTAGTAACCCCCAACCCCACCCAAGAACACCTAAAAACTCAAGAATCTGAAAGACTAGGTTTAAAGCATTAAAGCAGGGAGGCTGAGGTGAGTGGATTGCCTGAGCCCGCGGGTTAGAGACCCGCCTGGGCAGTGAGA
This sequence comes from Cephalopachus bancanus, assembly GCA_027257055.1. Classification (NCBI taxonomy): domain Eukaryota; kingdom Metazoa; phylum Chordata; class Mammalia; order Primates; family Tarsiidae; genus Cephalopachus; species Cephalopachus bancanus. The sequence goes on along the minus strand of JAPVLO010000110.1, from coordinate 3,834,654 downwards.
CCTCATCTCTACAATAAGTCAAAAATGAGCTGGGCGTGGTAGCGCGCGCCTGTAGTTCCAGCTCCTTGGAAGGCCGAGGCGGAAGGATCGCCGGAGCCCAGCGGGTCGAGGCTGGGCGACACAGTGAGACTCCAACTCAAAAAATAAATAAATAAATAAAGCATTAGAGCAGCGATCCGCAGCCTTTTTAGCATCAGGGACCGGTTTGTGGAAGATCATTTTCCCACAGCCTGTGGTGGGGCGTATGGTTTCAGGATGATTCACATGTGTAACGTTTGTCGTGCACTTTATTCTTATTACTCTGTAATATGTCATGAACTAACTATACAGCTCCCCATTTTAAAAAAAGGAGGCGCAGGTGGAAGTGGTAAATAGAGTAATGGGCAGGCCGTGTGTGGACTGAAACAAATGTCAGATCCTGCTTGAAAGCCTGCCCCCAGATGCAGCTGTGCAACAGAAGTCCATCAACTCACTTGCTGGGTTTTGATCCAAGCCTGCAAGCAACTGATTCATTACGGTTTCTGTGCAGTCAAAGCCCACTGCTAGTGTCGCTCTGTATTTGTAGCCGCCCCAGTGCTGGCATCACCCCGGCTCCCCCGCAGGTCATGGGCCTTAGGTTCTCAGAGGAAGCACGCAACCTAGACCCCTCACATGCGCAGCTCAAAGAATACGACGCCACCACTGATGGCGCAGGAGATCGGCTTAGGTGGTCATGCGCGTGGAAGGGAGCAGCTGTAAACACAGGCGAAGCTCTCGCCTGCTGCCCACATCCTGCTGTGGCCACAGATCAGTGCCAGGCCATGGCCGGGGGCGGGAGAGCCCTGCACTGAAGAGAGAAAATAGTTCAACAGAATTTCTTTTCTTTTTCTGTTTTCATTCATCTTTTTCAAACAATTGTTTTTTTGAATCAGTCTCTGTGTGGCCCAGGCTGGAGTGTGGTGGCATGATCAGAGCTCACTGTAACTTCTGCCTCAGCCTCCCAAGTAGCTGGGACTGCAGGCATGTGCCACCATGCCTGGCTAAGATTGTTGTAAAAATTGTTACAGAGGCAAAGTGTCACTATGTTGCCCAGGCTGGTCTCTCACTCTTGGACTCAAGCAGTCTTTCCACCTCCGTCTCCCAAAGTACCGGGGCTATGAGCATAAGCCACTGTGCTCAGCCCTTTTAAAACATTTTAAAGTGACACAATTGTACATATTTATGAGGTGCATAGTTATGTGATACATATAATGTATCGTGATCAGATCAGGATAATTAGCATATCCATCATCTCAAACATGCGTCACGTCTTTGTGTTGGGAACATTCAATATCCCTTTCAGCTATTTGAGACTATATACTGTGTTATTTTAACTACAGTTGTCCTACAGTGCCAGAGAACACTGGAACTTATTCCTCCTCTCTAGCTATAACTTTGTATTCTTACCAAATTTCTTCTTGTCTCCACCTTCCCCCTACCCTTCCTAGCCTCTAGCATCCTCTGGCTAAAGAGAATTTCTGGAAAAATGAAAAAGTTACCATAGTTCAACTAGGTACGAGTGAAAAACAGTGGCACGTGCCACTGCATTCCAGCCTGGGTGACAGAGTGAGACTCTGACTCAAAAAAACAAAAATAGCCAGGCTTGGTGGCTCAGCCTGCAATCCCAGCACCTTGGGAGGCCAAGGCGAGCAGATTGCCTGAGCCCGTGGGTTCAAGACCAGTCCGGGCAACTTGACTAGACCGCGTCCCTAGAAAATAAAAAAACTGGCCAGGCATGGTAGCTTGTGTTTGTAGTCCCAGCTACTCGGGAGGCTGAAACAGATCGCCGGAGCTCAGCAGGTCGACCCTGGGGTGGCCCTGAGTGTGCCACTGCACTCCAGGCTGGGCGACAGAGTGAGACGCCAACTCAAAATAAATAAAAATAAAAAATGAGGATAAATGAATAAATAAATAAAAAACCAGGAGCCTTTGAAACACAAGACAAAAGCTGGCAAATTCACTATTACAGTGGAAGACTAGAACAATGCAAGTTACAGGCTTGATGATGATATAAAAATCTAGAAGCAATTACAAAATACACATTATTTTCAAGACCATAGGAAACAAAAATTTCAGTAAGCCACAAGGAGGTTTTAAAACTTCTGGAGAATTGATATTGTAAAGATCACATACTCTGAGGTGCAATAAAATTAGAAATCTGGAATACAAAAGCCATAAAGACTCATCTATTTGGAACTACATATTTGAACTTTGAAATGATATGAACTCGGTAATTGCTGGTAATAGTTCCCAGAACAAGGCAGTGAAACTGGGAGGATGGGAGTTGATAGAAGGAAAAGAGATTTGGACTCAAGATGAATGCTGGGAACTTTTAAAAGTGTGTTAGTTCTCCACAAATAAATTCCATGCAAGCAGGACTTTTAGAACTGGACAAAATTATTATAACTGCATCTTCTTGCTAAACAAGCAAGAAGTCTGATATAGGAGTGCTAGTCCTACCAGATTTTATATTACTGAAGCTGTAAAATGTTTTCTTAAGTATAATAATCGCACAAGAGAGGATTTACCAATGAAACAAAGTGAACCAGATACATATGAAAATGATAATGATGGCATGTCCACCCAGAAGGAGAAAGAATGGATTATTCAATAAATAATACAGGTAAAGGTTTGGGGAAAAAACGAGATTTATGACTCACATCAAACTATATTCCACACTGACCAAAAAACTAAAGTAAAATGCTAGAAGAAAGCAGAGTTAGGTCTTTATATAATCTTGAGGGAAGAAGGATTGTCTATGTGAAATAGAAAAACTCAGAAACCATTAAGGAAAAATTTAAGATCTGACTCCACAAAAATTACTGAACATAATTCAATATAGAACAAGTCCCTGGGCAACCCCCAAGCTGCACATGTATGAAAGTAAACAAAACTAACTCAAAATGGATCATGTACCTAAATGAAGAATTAAACTATAAAACTTCTAGAAGAAAACAGGAGAAAACCGTTGTGAACTTGAGTTGGGCAAAAGTTCTTAGATACAGCAATAAATACATGTCACTTAAAAGAAAAAAAGTTGATGAACTGGACTTTGCCAGTGTTACAACTTACATAAAAAAATATCAGGCCGGACTTGGTTGCTCAGCCTGTAATCCCACCACTTTGGGAGGCCTAGGCAAGTGGATTGCCTGAACCGAGGGGTTCAAGACCAGGCTGGGCAACATGGCAAGACCTTGTCTCTACAAAAAACCAAAAAAATTAGCCAGGCATGGGGGTGTGTAGTAGTCCCAGCAACTCAAAGCCTAAGGTGGGAGAATCTGGAGGTCGAGGCTGTGCTGAGCCATGATTGTGTCACTATACTCTAGCCTGGGTGACAGAGTGAGACCCTGACTCGAAAGAGAGAGAGAGAAAATACAAGCCACAGATTGGGAGAAAATATGTAAGAATCTGATTAGCACTTATATTCAAAATATATGAGGAATTTTTACAGTTCTATCAGATGATTTAACAACCCAATTTTTAAAAATAAGCAAAAGATTTTAATAGATATTTAACTAAAGTAGATGTATAATTGACTAAAAAGCACATGAAAAGATGTTCAATATTAGTTGTAAATGCAAATTGAAACTGCAGTGACATACCAGTACCCACTAGAATGGCTACAATCAAAAAGTCAACACCAGGTGTTGGAGAAGATACCGAAAAACAGGAACCCTCATGCATTGCTTATAGAAATTAAAATGGAACAACCACTTGGAAAACACTCTGGCAGATTCTTTAGAAGTTAAAAAGTTACTATATGACCTGGCAATTCTGTTCCTAGGATTTTCCCGGCAAGAAATGAAAACATATGTCCACACAATGACATATACATGAATGTTCATAGCAATACTATTTATAATAACCTAAACTGGAAATAATCCACATGCTCATCCACTGGTAAAGGGATAAACAAATTGCATATCCATATAATGGAATATAATTCAGCAATCAAAAGCAACAAACATACATGCTACAACATGGATGAACCTCAAGAACATTATGCTAGATGGCCAACAAGAGGCAGCCAGAGTGTTTCTCCTATGAAGTAACCCAAGAAGGAGAGAGTTCCCTCAGCACTCAGAGAAGAACAGGACTAGCAGCATGCCCCATGACTTAGCAAAGAAGCAATAATAACCATATAGTGCAAAAGAGAAAATCAACTGGCCCAGGATGGAACTAGCCAGATTCAAGCCTGGATCATGGCACAGGCCATGAGCAGCCTCTGGACACAGTGGGGAAGGTGACTGAGAGAATTTCAGGAATTGTACGCTCCTGCCACAGACTTGGCCAGCACCCTTGAGGGAGAGCCTTGAGGGAAACTGCCTCTCTCACAGCCGTGCTCTACTGAAACCCACAAGGAGTGGTGTGAGGAAAACAAGCCCTGAGCAGCTCCAGGGCCATATCCCAACTCGACTCTCTCGGTGGCTGCCTTCTGGCTGGCCTGGGAGTGAAGGATCCCCAAGGGCGAGCGCCATGATGGCAGACAGTGCCTGACTGGGGCAGGCTGCTGTGAGAACGCCGAGGCGCAGAGGCAGCTGCACTTCGCATTCAGAAGGCAGACGGCCTGAGGCTAAGGCGGGGAGCTGGGTGGGACACCCCGCCCGGCGACCTTTCACTCCCAAGGGAAGCGCTTCGGTGACCCCTCTGCACATCAGCACGACCGCAGTGGCCAGGGACTCCCTCCCAATCCCCACTGGGGCAGCCAAGGGTGCACACGGGTGAGGAGGTTGAGCTCTTTTTCCTGCACCCTTCCCTCCAGAGCGCAGCACAGAGAATTTGGGTAACCCTCACAGGCCCACCCACTATCTCGGTTGGCTGGACACTTCCTTGCGGAAACACACTCCAAGAAGAAATTCCACAACCACCAGCTGGCTCTCCCACAAGTGTCACCTCCTGATGGGAGGTCAACAGCACAGCCCATCACATCTGGTGTAACATCTCGGCTTTGAGCAAGGTCTGATCCCAGACCCCAGCTAACACCACTGTCCAAGCCACTCCGGCCACTCAAGATGCTGTGAGCCTGGGCAGATACCCAGCACAGCGCCACCACAGTTGGCGATTGAAAAGCTCTCACTACACCGAGGCTATGTATAACCAAGAGAACCCTATGGTGCCTACGTCAACCCCCTGCCAACTTTAAGAAAAAGTAGTTTATAGCCGGGCTCGGTGGCTCAGCCTGTAATCCCGCGCCTTTGGGAGGCTGAGGTGAGTGGATTGCCTGAGCCCGCGGGTTCGAGACCCGCCTGGGCAACTTGGCGAGACCTCATCTCCACAATAAATCAAAAACTAGCCGGGCATGGTAGCGCACGCCTGTAATTCCGGCCACTCGGAAGGCTGACGCGGAAGGATCGCCGGAGCCCAGCAGGTCGAGGCTGCGGTGGCCGGGAGCGGCCACTGCACTCCAGTCTGGGCGACACAGTGAGACTCCAACTCAGAAAAAAGAAAAAGTAGTTTATTCTAATGAGAAGGGACCAGAAAAATAATTCTGACAAGAAAAAACAGAGTTCTCCAACATGCCCAAAAGACCGCACTAACTTTCAGCAGTGGACCCTAACCAAAATGAAATATTTGAAATTCCAGAGATAGAATTCAAAAGGTTGATTATAAAATTGCTCAGTGAGATTCAGGAGAAAGTTGATAAACAACATGAAAAAATTAAACTGAGCCGGGCTCGGTGGCTCAGCCTGTCATCCCGCGCCTTTGGGAGGCTGAGGTGAGTGGATTGCTTGAGCCCGCGGGTTTGAGACCCGCCTGGGCAGCGAGACCTCATCTCCACAATAAATCAAAAAATCAGCCGGGCGTGGTGGCGCATGCCTGTAGTTCCGGCTACTCGGAAGGCTGAGGCGGAAGGATCGCCGGAGCCCAGCAGGTCGAGGCTGCGGTGACCGGGAGTGGCCACTGCACTCCAGTCTGGGCGACAGGGTGAGACTCCAACTCAAAAAAAAAACCAAAACAAATTAAACTGGCCAGGCGTGGTGGCTCATGCCTGAAATACCAGCATTTTGGGTGGCCGAGACGAGAGGATTGCCTGAGCCCAGGGGTTCCAGACCAGCCTGGGCAACTTGACGAGACCTCGTGCCTACAATAAATCAGAAACTTAGCTGGGGATGGTGGCATGTGTCTGTAGCTTCAGCTACTTGGAAGCTGATGAGGAAGGACCACATGAGACAAGCAAGTCGAGGCTGCGGTGGCCATGAGTGTCCACTGCACTCCAGCCTGGGCGGCAGTGAGACTCTGACTCAAAAAGAAAATTAAAAAACAAACTATTCAGGATATAAATGAAAAATTCTCCAAAGAAGAAGATATTTGCAAACTATACACCTGACAAAGGACTAATATCCAGAATCTACAAAGAACTCAAATAAGCAAGACCAAAGCAAACAGCCCCTTTAAAAAGTAGGCAAAGAACATGAACAGACATCTCTCAAAAGAAGATACACGAATGGCCAAAAAACATTTGAAGAATGCTCAACATCATTCAGCACCAAGGAAATGCAAATTTAAACCCTAGTGAGATGCCTGCCATCTTACACTAGTCAAAAAGCAATAGATGCTGGTGTGGAGGTGGAGAAAAGGGAACACTTATACACTGTTGATGGCAGTGTAAATTAGTACAACCTCTATGGAAAGTGGTGTGGAGACTACTCGAAGAACTAAAAGTAGATCTACCATTTGATCCAGCAATCCCGCTACTAGCTATCTACCCTAAGGAACAGAGGTCATTATATAAAAAGTCACCTGCGCCCACATGTTCACTGCACCACAGTTCACAATTGCAAAGATGTGGAATCAACCCAAATGTCCATCAACCCATCAGTAGATACTGAAAATGTGGTATACATACACCACTGGATACTACACAATCCTGAAAAAGAATGAAATCGCATCCTTTGCAGCAGTGTGGGTGGAGCTGGAGACCATCATCCTAAGCGAGCTGACTCAGAAATGAAACCAGACATCACATGTTCTCACCCATATGTGGGGGTGAATGACAAAGATGGAAACAATAGACACTGGGGACACCAATAAGTGGGGAGAGCGGAGAGGGTTTAGGGTTCAGAAACTACTTCTGGGGTACAATGTTCACTACCTCGGGAATGGGCCACCTGAGACCCAATCCCCACCACTACACGATATGTCCATGTCACAAATACCTAGCCCCTGAACCTAAAATTAAAAAAAAAAAAAAAATCCTAAGAGATAGATACCTTTTTAAAAAAAACAAGCTGAAATGCTGGAAATGAAAGAATCACTTAGGGAAGTAAATGCAGTGGAAAGTTTTAACAGTAGACTAGAACAAGGAGAAGAAAGGGTCTCAGAACTTGAAGACAAGACTTTGGAATTAACTCAATGAGACAACAATAAAGAAAAAGTAATCAAGAAAATAAAGCAAGGTCTCCAGGAAATGTGGGATTATGTAAAACATCCAAACCTGTTAATCATAGGTTTTCCTGAGGAAGAAGAGAAAGCAACAGGTTTGAAAAGCCTTTTTGAGCAACAGGTTTGAAAAGGCTTTTTGAGGGAATAAGGGATGAAAACTTCCCTGACCTTGCCAGAAATTTAGAAAAAAGAAAAAAAAAAGGTGCAGCTCACTGCTGCATTCATTTAATTTTACATAAACCATACTCTTTGAGGCTGAAGCAAATCTGACTGGTTTTCAATGTGAAAATAAAATATAAAACTGTTCTTGGAGTTGTTTCTAAACAGAACTTGTCTCTGGTCCTAATGAGAAGGAGGAGGAGGAGGGAGAAGAAAAGGAGGAAGAAGAAGAGGAAGAGGAGGAGGAACAGAAGGAGGAGGGTTATTATATTTTGTAACTCTCTTTTTTTAAATCTCGGCAAACACTGCAGCCACAAGCACCACCGGTGACTATCCTCAGGTTATATGGGAAAAGGGTCAAACATTCAGCTGTAAGAATCCCAACAAACCCCCAGAAGATTCATTACAAAATGGTCATCTCTAGGCCTATAATTATCAGGTTATACCAAGTTAATGTGAAGGAAAGAATTTTGAAAGCCATGAAACAAAACATCAAATAATGTGCAAAGGTAAACCTATCAGACTAACAGTAGATTTCTCAGAAGAAAACCTGTAAATCAGAAAGGATTGGGGCCCCATATTCAATCTCCTCAAAATAACAGTCAGCCAAAGATCTGTATCCCACAACACTAAGCTTCATAAATGAAAAGTGAAGTCTTTCTCAAACAAGCAAACATTGAGGGAATTTGTCACCTCTAGACTGACTTTTCAGGAAATACTCAAAGGACCTCTAAATACTGAAACAAAAGGTTGAAATACATCAGTAGTAAAACACTGGAAATCATAAAGCTCCCAGGGTTTATGGAACACCAACACAATAGAGAAAACAAATAAAGGAACCAGATAACAACCAGCACGATAAATGGAATAGTACCTTGCATATCATTATTAACCCTAAACATAAATGGTCTCAATGCCCCGTGAAAAAGATAGAGACTGGCAGAACGGATTAAAAAAAAACACACACACACAATCCAAATATCTGCTGCCTTCAAGAGACCCACTTAACACACAAAGACTCTTATAGACTCAAAGTAAAGGGGTAGGAAAAAATATTCCATGCAAATGGGAACCAAAAACTAGCAGAATCAGCCGTTCTCATATCAGATAAGACAGACTTTAAGTTAACAACAATAACCAAAGACAAAGATGGTTATTATATAATGATAAAAGGATCAATCTAATAAGAAGATATAACAATTTTAAATATATACACACCTAACACCAGAGCCCCGAGTTTTATAAAACAAATTCTATTAGACCAAAGAAGAGATAGACAGCAAAACAGTAATAGTGGGAGACTTTCCTGACAGCAGTACGTAGATTATCAAGGCAGAAAGTCAAAAAAGAATCATTGGAGTTAAACTGGACCCTAGGGTAAAAGGAACTAACAGACATCTATAGAACATTCCACCTCCAAACTACAGAATATACATTTTTCTCAACAGCACATGCAACATTCTCCAAGAGAGACCATAAGATAGGCCAAAAATCGTCTCAATAAATTCAAAAAATAGAAATCATGTCAAGCACCTTATCAGGCCAGAGTGGAATAAAACTAGAAATTAACTCCAAGAATAACTTGCAAAACTAAACAAAAACCTTGGGTCAACAATGAAATATAGACAGAAATTTAAAATTTCCTTGAAATGAATGACAACAATGAAACAGGTTATCAAAACCTCTGGGACACAGCCAAAGCTATGCTCAGAGGAAAATTTATAGCACTTAGGGCCTACATTAATAAGACTGAAAGATCACATATTGACAACTTAATGTCACAGCTCAAGGACCTAGAAAAACACAAACAAACCAAACCCAAAGCTAGCAGAAGAAGAGACATAATGAAGATCAGAACAGAGCTAAATGAAATTGGAATCCATAAAACATTACAAAGGATGAATGAAATAAAAAGTTGATTTTTTGAAAAGTAAAATCAATAGGCCACTAGCTAGATCAATCAAGAAACAGAGAAGATTCAGATTAGCTCAATAAGAAATGAAAATGGAAGCTGGGCTCGGCGGCTCAGCCTGTAACCCCATGCTTTGGGAGGCTGAGGTGAGTAGATTGCTTGAGCCCGCAGGTTCAAGCTGCAGGTTCTTGCCTGGGCAACTTGGCGAGACCTCATCTCTACAATAAATCAAAAAACTAGCCGGGCATGGTAGCACATGCCTATAGTTCCAGCTACTTGGAAGGCTGAGGCGGAAGGATCACCAGAGCCCAGCAGGTTGAGGCTGCGGTGGCCGGGAGTGGCCACTGCCCTCCAGTCTGGGTGACGGAGTGAGAATCCAACTCAAAAAAAAAAAAAGAAAGAAAGAAAAGCAATGAAAATGGAGACATTACAACTAATACCATGGAAATACAAGAGATCATCTGAGATTATCATGAATATTCTATGCAAACAAACTAGACAATACAGAGGAAATGGATAAATTCTTGGAAACATACAACCCCTTAACCTTGAATCAGGAAGAAATAAAAACCCTGAGCAGACCAATAATGAATAGCAAGATTGAAATAGTAGTTGAAAGTCTCCCAACAAAAAAAAGTCTAGGACCTGACAAACTCACAGCTGAATTCTACCAGACTTTCAGAGGAGAACTGGTATCAATTTTACCGATACGATTCCTTAAGATTGAAGAGAAGAGAATTCTCTCTAACTCATTCCTCAAAGCCAGTACCACACTGATACCAAAATCAGGAAAAGACACAACAACAAAGAAAAGAAAACCACAGACTAGCATCTCTGATGAACATAGACACGGAAATTCTCAATCAACAGCACATGAGAAAAAAAAAAATCCACCACAATCAAGTGGGTTTTATCCTAGGAGTGGAAGGATGGTTTGACATATATGAGTCAATAAATGTGATCCACCACATAAACAGAATTTAAAACAAAAATCATATGACCATTTCAATAGATGCAAAAAAAAAAAATGAGATGAAATTCAGCATCCCTTCATGATTAAAAAAGAAAAACCTTCAGCAAAATAGGCATAGAGGGAACATTCCTCAAAATAATAAAAGCCATATATGGGAAACCCATAACCAATGTCATCCTGAATGAAAAAAAAATTGAACACATTTCCCCTCAGAACTGGAACAAGGCAAGGATGCCCACTTTCATCACTCTTATTCAACATAGTACTGGAAGTCTTAGAGCAGTCAGGCTAGAGAAATAAATAAAGGATATCCAAATTGGAAAAGAAGAAATCAAACTATCCTTGTATGCCAACTATATGATCTTATACCTAGAGATTCCTAAAGACTCCTCCAGAAGACTTCTGGACTTGATAAATGAATTTGGTAGTTTCAGAATACAAAACTAACACACACAAAAGTCAGTAGCACTGCTCTACACCAGTAGTGACCAAACTGAGAATCAAATTAAGAACTCAATTCCATTTACAATAGTAGCCAAAAAACTAAAATGCATATGCATGTATTTAACCAAGGAGGTGAAAGATCACTATAAAGAGAACTATAAAATACTGATGAAAGAAACTGTAGATGACATAAACAAATGGAGAAACATCCCACACTCGTGGATTGAAAGAATCAACATGATTCAAATGACATCTTACCCAAAGTAATCTACAGATCCACGCAACCTCTCTATCAAACTACCAATGTCATTTTTCACAGAATTAGAAAAAAAAATCCTAAAATTCATATGAAACCAAAAAAGAGCCAGAATAGCCCAAACAATCCTAAGCACAAATAACAAACCTGGAGACATCATATTATCTGACTTCAAATGACACCACAAGGCTACAGTACCCCAAACAACAAGGTACTGGTACAAGAGCAGACACATGGACCAATGACAGAAAAAAGAATCCAGAAGTAAACCCAAATACCTACAACCAACTTATCTTTGACAAAGCAAACGAAAACATATACTAGGGAAAGGGCACCCTATTCAAATGGTGCTGGGAAAACTGGATAGCTGCATGCGGAAAACGAAAACTTGATCCCTGTCTCTCGCCATGTACAAAAATTAACTCAAGACACATTAGAGATTTAAATGTCAGACCTAAAATCATAAAAATCCTAGAAGAAAACCTAGGAAAAACTCGACTGGACATTGGCCTAGGCAAAGAATTTATGGCTAAAACCCCAAAAGCAAATGCAACAAAAACAAAAATAACTGGGATTGGATTAAACTAAAAAGCTTCTGCACAGTCAAAGAAATAATCCACAGAGCAAACAGGCAACCTACAAAATTGGAAAAGATATTTGCAAACTATACATCTGTGACAAAGAACACATCCAGAATCTACTAAAAACAAACAAATCAGCAAGAAAAAAGCAAATGACCCATTAAAAAGTGGGCAGGTGACATGAACATGAACAGATATCTCTCAAAAGAAGATATACGAATGGCCAACATACATGAAAAAATGCCCAACATCACTAATCGTTAGGGGAATGCAAATTAAAACCACAATGAGAAAACTTCTTACAACTGTCAGAATAGCCATTATTAAAAAATCAAAACCAATGGATGCTGGCACAGATGCAGTGAAAAAGGGAACGCTTATATACTGTTGGTGAGAGTGTAAATTAGTACAACCACTATAGAAATCGATATGGAGTTTCCTCAAAGTGCGAGAAGTAGTTCTACCATTTGATCCTGCAGTCCCATTACTGGGTCTCTTTCGAAAGAACAGTAGCTGCTACATTAAAAAGAGACATACGCCTGCATGTTCATTGCAGTACACTTCACAATTGCAAAGATGTGGAATCAACCTAAAAGTCCATCAGTTGATCAGTGGATATTAAGTGTGGTATATGGGAGGGGGACCCCCCAAAAATGGAATTTTTTTGGAAGGGCAGGCCCCTTGTCGTACAGGCCTCCCTTACTTGGTAAGTGTTCTAGGAACCCATCAGCTCAGTGTACCATCTAGTGTTGTGAGAGGCTGCATTCAGACTGAAGCTTCAGTAAATTCCTTTTTTTTTTTAGATTCTTTCAACATGTCTGTCCATGTCGTGAGGGGTGTGATTTGTGAGCACACCTGCTCACACTGTACTGAGAAGGACTTCCAGAGCCCAGCAGGTCGAGGCTGCAGCGGCCGGGAGCGGACACTGCACTCCAGTCTGGGCGACAGAGTGAGACTCCAACTCAAAAAAAAAAACCACACACACACACACATACAAAAACTGTTTTGGCTGGGTGCTGTGGCTCATGCCTGTAATCCCAGGACTTTAGAAGGCAGAGGTGAGAGGATTGACTGAGCCCAGAGGTTTGAGACCAGCCTGGGCAACTTGGCAAGACCTCGTCTCTACAATAAATACAAAAAATTAGCCGGGCATGGTGGTGCATGCCTGTGGTTCCAGCTACTTGGGAGGCTGAGGCAGAAGGATCGCCTGAACCCAGCAGGTCGAGGCTGCAGTGGCTGTGAGCATCCACTGCACTGCAGCCTGGGTGATAGAGTGAAACTCTGACTCAAAGAGAACACAAAAAACAAAAACTGTTTTGAGCAGTAGAAAAAGCATCTTGATAGTGAATTGCATGAAACAAAGAGTACTTTGAAGGCGACTGAAGTTTAAACATGTAAGAATAAATACTCATTATTAATAAATAAATTCTGGGTTTTTTGTCCCCTCTCATATACACTATGGAATACTATTCAGCCATCTAGAAGAATGAAATCATGTCTTTTGCAGCACTGTGGATGGAATCGGAGAACATCATTCTAAGTGAACTAACAGAGAATGAAACACCATATGTTCTCACTTGTAAGTGGCAGCTAAACTAGTGATCTGCAAAGGCACAAAGAATGGTAGAATGGATACTGGAGGCTCAGAAGAGGGAAGACAGGAGACAGGAGGGTGGAGGGACGAAAAACCACCTATCAGACACTAGGTAGGCATGGCGGGTCTACTTAAAGCGCAGACTTCTTCACCACTATACAATGCAACCATGTAACCAAAAGCTCTTTGTACCCCCTAAAGCTATTGAAATAAAGAAAACAAGACAGCATCATGCTAAAAGTAAAAGAAGTCTGCTGAAAATGAGTATCTTGCTGTTCTCTTCAGATCGAAATGCCTAGAAAAAGCAAAAGCAACGTTTAGAGAAAAAGCTGATCGCTTGTTGCCTAGAGCTGGAGGTGGAAGCAGGGATGAACTATAATTAGGCATGAGGGAACTTCTTGGAATGATGGAAATATTCTAGAATTGGATTGTGATGTTTGCACAGCCTTATACATTTATGAAAATTAACTGTCTTCAACTTGAGAGAGCTGATAGAAAAAAATTAAATAAACTGGGCTTGGTGTCTCAGCCTGTAATCCCAGCACTTTGGGAGGCTGAGGAGAGTGGATTGCCTGAGCCTGCAGGTTCAAGACCAGCCTGGGCAACTTGGCAAGACCTTGTCTCTACAATAAATCACAAATTAGCCAGGTGTGGTAGCGCACACCTGTAGTTCCAGCTACTTGGAAGGCTGAGGCGGAAGGATCGCCAGAGCTCAGCAGGTCGACGCTGGGGTGGCCGTGAGTGTGCCGCTGCAGTTCAGCCTGGGCAACAGAGTGAGACTCCAACTCAAAAATAATAATAATTAATTAATTAATCGAGTTGTTCAGTTATAAAGGATGAATTTTTTGGTATTTGTACCTCAATAGAGCTTTTAAAATTTTGTTTATATGCACTAGCAATGAACTATAAGAAACTGACCATTTAAAAAAATTTAAATACTATTTACAATAGCATGAAAAATGTGCAATACTTTGTAATAAATCTGACAAAAGATGTGCAAGAACTGTATACCAAAAACTACCCAAAAAACATTTTTGAAAAAAATTAAAGAAGACCTAAATAAAAAGTGCATCCTTGGATTGGGAGACTCAATACTTTTATGCTGGCAGTCCTCCCAAAATTGATATATAGATTCAACACAGTCCTGATCAAAATCCCCAAAGACTTTTTTATAGAAACTGATAGGCTGATTCCAATACTCATAGAAATGTGAAAACTGGCCATCCACATGCAGAAGAAAGAAACTGAACCCTATCTCATCTCTTACACAAGAAATCAACTCAAAATGGATTAAAGATTTAAAGGTAAATCCTGAAACTGTAAAACTACTAGACAAAAACATAGGGAAAAGCTATGTGATATTGGTCTGGACAATGATTTCTTGCATATGACCCCCAAAATATAGGCAACAAAAGTAAAAAGAGACAAAGAGGATTACATCAAACCAAAAACCTTCTGCACAGCAAAGGAAATAGAATGAAGAGGCAACTTACAAATGATTGGGAGAATATGTTTGCAAATCACACATCAGATAAAAAGCTCAGATCCAAAATATATAATTAACTCAAACTACTCATTAATAGGACCTAAATAAAAGACATACAAAAGGTCAACAGATACATTTTAAAAAAAAAACAAAAAAACTCAACACCCCTACTAATCAGGGGCATGCAAATACATAGTAAGGTATCACCTCATACCTGTTTAGAATAGCTGTTTTTGTTTTGGTTTTTACTTTTGAGTGGGCATCTCACTCTGTTGCCCAGGCTGGAGTGCAGTGGCATGCTCAGGCCACCCCAGCGTTGACTTGCTGGGCTCCGGCGATCCTTCCACCTCAGCCTTCCAAGTAGCAGGAACTACAGGCGCACGCTACCACGCCCGGCTAATTTTGTGGGTTTTTGTTTGTTTGTTTGCTGTAGAGATGAGGCCTCGCCAAGTTGCCCAGGCCGTTCTAGAACCCCAGGCTCAGGCAATCCACTCACCTTGGCCTCCCAAAGTACTGGGATTACAGGCTTGAGCCACCGTGCCAGACTAGAATAGCTATTTTTTTTAAAAAGACAGATAAGTGTTGATGAAGATGCAGAGAAAAGGGAACCCTTGTACACTGTTGGTGGGAATATGAATCAGCACAGTAGTTTTGGAAAACAGTATAGAGGTTCCTCAAAAAACTAAAAACAGAATTACCATAACATCCAGCAGTCTCACTTCCGATTATATTTCCAAAAAAACTGAAATCAGTATGTCAGATATCCACAATCCCATGTTCACTGCAGCATTTCTCACAATAGCCAAGATATGGAAATAACCTAAGTGTCCATCAACAGACGAACGGATAAAAATAATGTGCTCTATATGCACAATGGAATACTATTCAGTCTTGAAAAAGATGAAACTCTGTCATTGTTTGACAACACGAATGAATCTAGAAGGCATTGTGCGGAGTGAAATAAGCCAGGTACAGAAAGATAGATATGACACGATCTCACTTGTACCCGAAATCTAAACACTGAACTCATAGCAGTGGAGAGTAGCGTGCTGGTTCCCAGAGGGAGGGAGGGTTGGCAGGGAAAATGGAAATTTTGGTTCAAGGGTACAAAGTTTCAATTAGGAGGAAGAAGTCTGGTGGCCTGTTGCACAGCAGGGTGACTATCGTTATGAATATATATTCCAAAGTGGTTTAAAAAGTGGATTTTAAGCCGGGCTCGGTGGCTCAGCCTGTAATCCCGCGCTTTGGGAGGCCCAGGTGACAGGATTGCCTGAGCCCGCGGGTTCGAGACCCGCCTGGGCAACTTGGCGAGACCTCATCTCTACAATAAATAAAAAAAATTAGCCGGGCATGGTAGTGCGTGCCTGTAGTTCCGGCTACTTGGAAGGCTGAGGCGGAAGGATCGCCAGAGCCCAGCAGGTCGAGGCTGCGGTGACTGGGAGCTGCCACTGCACTCCAGTCTGGGCAACAGAGTGAGACTCTAACTCAAAAAAAAAAAAAAAAAGTGGATTTTAAATGTTCTAACCACAAAGAAATGAAAAGTATGTGAGGGAATGGATATGTTAATTGGCCTGATTCCGCATGTACATGTATTGAGACATCACACTGTACCCATGCATGTATGCAATTATTATGTCAATTAAAAATTAAAAAATTTAGCCGGGCTTGGTGGCTCAGCCTGTAATCCCGCACCTTTGGGAGGCTGAGGTGAGTGGATGGCCCGAGCCTGTGGGTTCGAGACCCGCCTGGGCAACTTGGCGAGACCTCATCTCTACAATAAATCAAAAATTAGCCGGGCGTGGTAGCGCGCGCCTGTAGTTCCAGCTACTTGGAAGGCTGAAGCGGAAGGATTGCCGGAGTCCAGCAGGTCGAGGCTGCGGTGGCCGGGAGCGGCCACTGCACATGACAGAGTGAGACTCCAACTCAAAAAAAACCAAAAACAAAACAAAACAAAAAAAATTTAAAAATTTAAAACAAATTTATATGAAAGAATCCAGAATAGCCAAAATGCTTTTGAAAAAGAGCAAGCTGGGTGTGGCTCACACTTGTCATCCCAGTACTTTGGGAGGCCAAGGCAGGCGGACTGCTTGAGCCCAGGAGTTTGAGACCAGCCTGGGCAATGTAGTGAGACCTCGTCTCTACCAAAAAAAACATTAGCCAGGCATGGTGGTATGTCTGTAGTTTCAGCCACTCAGGCTAAGGCGGAGCATTGCTTGAGCCCCGGAGTTTGAGGCTGCAGTGGCCATGAGTGTGCCACTGCACGCCCTCCTGGGTGACAGTGTGAGGCCCCCAACTACAATGAAAAGAAAAGAAAAGGACAGAGTTGGAGGACCAGCACTACATGTACTTTGATATCGGTTTGGAAGAATGGTTTTGTGGTGTGTATTTCATTTTTTAAAAGTGTACAACCTTTGGCAATTTCACTCAGAAATACACCCGCTAGGAACCCTGGGCAACTGGGCCAAGACGTGTGTTCAAGACCCCCCACACCCAGCCATGACAGGAGGGTGGCGAAATTATGCTGCATCCGTAAGTGGACTGCAGCCCAGCTGTTCACCGTCTCTAGACTGGCTGGGTGTAGCGCGTTGACAAAACACACCTATGGACAGTTTTACGGGAACACAGCCGTGGCTGTTCGCTTTTGTGAGATCGAGGCAGCGACGAGAGAGCCTAATCGGTTTACGGCCTGGCCCTTCAAGGGCCGTTTGCCGAGTCCTGGCTTAGTTTGTGTGCATCTCTGCGTGGGAAGATGTCACCACGAGGCGGAAAGACATACGACGTGCACCAGGACCCTTCCGTGGCTCGTGCTGAAACGGACAGCAGCTCGCCCCGACCGGAACCCAGGGCCCCGGAAGTGGAAAGGCCGAGCTTCCGGTAGCCCGTCCCGTCCGCGCGCGCAGGCCTGCCCCCGCCGGCTGCCGCTCGCGGTGCGGGCTCGAGCCACGACCCCGCTCCGGACTCGAGTCCCCCGCCCGCCGCGAGCACGTCCCTCCCGAGGCGCGAAGTCGGCCTGGCCGCCCGCCCGCCCCGCCCGCCCCCCGGGGGCGAGGGCCGAGGGCGCCTACCTGCCCGCCGTGAAGCAGGACCCGTTGGCGGCGCCGATCGTCGAGAAGGCCACGAACAGGGGCACGACCCACGAGGCCGGGTGGAGGACGCGGTCGCCGAAGGTCTGGGGAGAGAAGGGACCGCGTCCGAGGCTCTCGCGGGCCGCCCGCAGCCTCGGGAGACCCAGGGCCCCTCTTGGCGCCGGGCGCAGCCTCCGACTCCGCCGCGGAGGGGGAGGACACCGCCGGGCGAGAAACCGTCTTGCCGTTGGTGTCTCGGCTCTTTGGGTGCTAACAGGACGCTCCTGCCCACCACTCCCTGGCGTCATTCTTTTTTCTCTTTTTCGAGTCGGAGTCTCACTCCGTCGCCCAGACTGGAGGGCAGCGGCCGTCCCGGCCCCGCAGCCTCCACCTGCCGGGCTCCGGCGATGCTTCCGCCTCCGCCTTCCGAGCGGCCGGAATTCCAGGCGCGCGCCACCACGCCCGGCTCATTTTTTTGGTTTATCGTGCAGATGAGGTCTCGCTGCCCAGGCGGGTCTCGAACCCGCGGGCTCAGGCCATCCACTCGCCTCAGCCTCCCAAAGGCGCGGGATGACAGGCTGAGCCGCCGAGCCTGGCTTCTGGCGTCATTCTTAAGTCTTTTTTTTTTTTTTGGAGTCGGGGTCTCGCTTTGGCCCCAAGGCTGGAGTGCAGTGGCACGATCATGGCTCACTATAGCCTCAGTCTCCCAGAATGCAGGCGATCCTTCTGCCTCCCTACTAGCAAGGACTGTAGGTGCACACCACCACACCTGGCTTTTTTTTAATTTAATTTTTTATAGAGATAAGATCTTGCTATATTGCTCAGGCTGATCTTGAACTCCTGGGTTCAAGTAATCCTCTAGTCTTGGTCTCCCAAAATACTGGGGTTACAGGCGCGAACCACCACACCCAGCCAAATCTCAGTCATGTCAATATCCTCCCAACACCCCGGCTTCTCGCTTGACCCCCTCCCTCAGAATGGGCTTGTTCTCCCTCCCGCCGCAGCCACCCAGTCCAGTGGTCAGTGACCTTGGTGCTCATTCGCACGGCACACCCCGGATCCCTACACCTCACTGTCTGGTTCCAGCCCCGTGAGGTCTCCTGCCCATGGGCCCCGCTTTCCGCTGACCCTCGCACCTGCCACCCCTTGTCCTTGCCTCACCCCTTCCCAGGAGAAATGCCGGGATCCGTTACTACAACGACCTCCCTCAGCCCCCTGGCGCTCTCTGCCTCTCCTTCATGCTTGTCGGTCCAGACTCCCACCCTGGTTGGCTCAGCCCTGCCTCCAGCTCCCTTCTCTGGGGGCCCAGGCAGCTGCTGTAGCTGGTGACACGGCCGCCCACCTGCCTGTGACATCTCGCTAAGGCCAGGTCTCTCACCTCTGCTGGGTCTTGGGGCTGCCCGAGTCCGTCCTCTCCCCTGGGACCCTCCTTCCCTCGGAGGGTCCCTCCACCTGAACACAGACACCTTGCCGGACCCCTGCCCCAAGTCACCGTCCCCTCCGGCGGCAGCGCGCGGGCTCTCACCACAGCCACAGCCTGGGACTGCAGGAGTTCCGTGGAGGTCATCACGGTGAAATAGGCGACGTTCATGAGGATGTAGCACACTGTCACCAGAGGGATCCCGATGACAATCGCCAGGGGCAGGTTTCTGGGAGGGGCGGTGACACGAGGACTCAGGCTAGACCAGGCTGTCCGGCAGGAGACTGGCGAGCTTGTGGTGGTCCGGTCCCTCCCCCCTCCGTCCCTGGCCAGCCCTCCACCTGCCCCCGTGACGGGCCAGGGTCCCGGAGGCCTTTCCCGAGGCCCTGGCAGGCAGGGCATGTGTAGGACAGCAGAGCCCCCGCAAGGACGTGAGACGTTTTGAACTGAGAGTTCTCCCTCTCTCTCACTCTGGAGCAGTAAAGTCGAATGGTTTATAAAGAAAAGAAGCCAGAGATGAGGGACCCCAGAGTTCGTCCTGCCCCTGAGCGGCCACAAAACCCAGCTCTAATGAGGGTCCCGTGTGCTCACGGGAAACCCTCCGCTGCCTGGAAGGGGGTGGTGATGATGGGAGGAAGCAGCCCACGTTCTGCCTGGAGAAGGAAGCCGGCTCGCCGGTCCGCAGCTTCCACCCACACTCAGTTCTCTCACCTGTAAGGGTTTCTAAGTTCTTCTGTGATGTAATTGAGTTGATTCCTGGAGAAAGAAAAGTGACGTGTGAGGCCTGGATTTAAGACTGCGAAACGCACAATCATGAATGTTGGTCTCCCGCCAGGATTCTAGGGTAAGTTCTTTCCAGGAAGACCCTGGTGATGGGAGGCCTGGCCCTGACCAAGACCCGTGCCTCTGTCCATCGGTCAAGTCTCTGCCTCCCATGGGAATCACATGGGTTTTCAAGAAGACCTGGGAGTCATGAGTCGCTGGTGTGCTCTGAGGGAATGGAAGATTCTTTGAAAAGGAAGCGAGAGCGACTACGCCTTGCAGCGGGGAGAGACTGGTGTCTGGGTGGCCATGCTGCTTCTTCTTGGTTTTTTTTTTTTTTTTTTTTGAGTCAGTCTCACTCTGTCGCCCAGGCTGGAGTGCAGTGACACGCTCACAGCCACCACAGTGTCAGCCTGCTGGGTTCAGGCAATCCGTCTGCCTTAGCCTTCCAAGTAGCCGGAACTACAGGCATGCGCTACCACACTCGGCTAATTGTTTTTTGTTTTTGATTTTGATCTATTGTAGAGACAAGGTCTCGCCAAGGTCCCCAGGCTGATCTCGAACCCGCGGGCTCAGGCAATCCTCTTGTCTCGGCCTCCCAAAGTGCTGGGATTGCAGGCTTGAGCCGCCATGCCCAGCCACCATGCTTCTTCTTAAGCGGACATGCGCAGAGTCTCATTGACTAAAACCTAATATTGCCAAGGTTAGATAGAAGTGCCACTGCGTATCCGTTGCTTGGGCAAGAGCCGAGGCAGCCCTGGCTGCCTCTGATTCTGCTGAGCCGTCTTTGCCTGGGACTCTTCACAGGGCCCGACCGAGCGCTCTGGAAGAGGCGGAAGGGGCAGCCGGCTTGGGGGCCGTGGGTCCCAAGGGACTAGAAGGGTGAGGGGCTCGCAGAATGGGGCCGTGAAGGCACATGCTCAGGTCACACCAAACCCCAGGAAGGGGGAGTCCCTGCGTCCCACGGCCGTCGAAGAAGCCCACCCCCAGACTCCGGACGCCCCAGGAGCGCCTCACCATCCGTCGTAGGCCCAGAGGCCGTTGTAGAACGCCAGGCTGATGGCCCCCACGGACAGCTTTGCGCCCTCGAAAGCGTTCTCGAAGTTCCTCGTATTTCCTGAAAGGAAGCCAGACAGTGGACCGTGGGGGTCTGCGCTCCTCTCCGAGGGGGAAGGAAGACCCCAGCCTCAGGGTAGGGACAGGCTCGAAGGCGCGGGGAGCCAGATGCCCCCCGCGTGCTCCCCCACGCCGCCTTGGAGATGCGCCCACGAGGGAGGCCCGGGGGCCTGGACGGCGCCCTCCCGGCCCGCCGGCACCTTGCGCCAGGAGGACGATCCCGCCGACGACGATGATGGCCACGATCACCAGCTTGGCCGCCGTGAAGACGTTCTGGACGTAGCTCCCCAGCCGCACGCTCAGCGCGTTCACGGTGACGATGAGCACTGGAAGGGGCGGGGCGGCCGTTCTGCGCTGAGGGTCCTGGCCGGGTTTGGAAAGCGCCTCCCCTCGCTCTTTTATTCCTTGTTTTTTGAGTCGGAGTCTCGCTGTGTCGCCCAGACTGGGGCGCAGTGGCCGCTCCCGGCCCCCGCAGCCTCCACACGCCGGGCTCCGGCGATCCTTCCGCCTCAGCCTTCCGAGTGGCCGGAACTACAGGCGCGCGCCACCACGCCCGGCTGATTGTTTTTTTTGATTGACTGTAGAGATGAGGTCTCGCTGCCCAGGCGGGTCTCGAACCCGCGGGCTCAGGCCATTCGCTCACCTCGGCCTCCCAAAGGCGCGGGATGACAGGCTGAGCCACCGAGCCCGGCTCTTTTTTGAAAGACACCCCCTCCCTCAGTAGCTGGGACTAGGAGTGCGCACCACCATGGCCAGTTCCTCCCTTCCTTTCTCCTTTCCTTCCTTCCTTCAGTTTCCGGCGGCCAGCCACAACAGCAACTCCCCACGGGTGGCTTCTCCTGGCACCTCCCCCAGGGGCCGCTTCCCGGTGAGTTTTCTCCGGGCAGCGCCTCGCCCGTCTCCAGCCGTAGCTGGGGGGCCGTGGCGAGACCCTCGCCTGCAAGGCTCAGATCCCAGTTCTGGGTGAGCCTCTTCCCATTCAAAGCTCGGCATCAGCCCTGGGTCAGGGGCTGTCCCGTCTGTCTGCTATTCCTGCACTCCTGAGTGTCCTCTTATTGACCCCTTAGCAGGCAGTCCTGTTATTATTATTATTCTTTTTTACTTTTTTTTTTTTGAGTCGGAGTCTCACTCCGTCGCCCAGACTGGAGTGCAGTGGCCGCTCCCGGCCCCCGCAGCCTCGACCTGCTGGGCTCCGGCGATCCTTCCGCCTCAGCCTTCCGAGTAGCTGGAATTACAGGCATGCACTGCCACGCCCGGCTGATTTTTTGATTTATTGTAGAGATGAGGTCTCGCTGCCCAGGCGGGTCTCAAACCCGCGGGCTCAGGCAATCCACTCACCTCAGCCTCCCAAAGGCGTGGGATGACAGGCTGAGCCACCGAGCCCGGCTTGCTTTTTATTTATTGTGGAGATGAGGCCTCGCCAAGTTGCCCAGGCGGGTCTCGAACCCGCGGGCTCAGGCAATCCACTCACCTCGGCCTCCCAAAGGCGCGGGATGACGGGCTGAGGCACCGAGCCCGGCTTATTTTTTACTTTGTTAAGCGACAGGGGCTTGCTCTGGCGTCCAGGCTGGAGCACAGCGGCGCCATCGTAGCTCACGGCAGCCTCGGTTCCTGGGCTCATGTGATCCTCCTGCCTCGGCCTCCTGCGTCTCCAAGTTGCTGGGACTACAGGCGCCCCTGCCGCAGCTGGCCAGGGGTGTCGCTTCTCTATTTCCACCCTCACCTCCTTCCCGGCCGCCACATTAATCTCCTGGATGCTGAGAGGGCAGATCCAAGCAAGGGACGAAGGGAGCCTCAAAATGCACCCGGAGTGACCTTGGCCATCGAGCCTGGGTGGCCTCAGAGGGTGCTGGGGAAGAGCCCGGGCCGAGCCAAGGCCCCGCCCGACGGGACAGCCTGCGGCCAGCCTCTCCCTGCAGCCCCCGGCCCCGGGGCCCCTGGGGGAGGCACCCCGGAGCGACTAAGACCACCCAGCCCCCAGGCCCCCGGCTCGCTGGGCCTGTAGGGGCGGCGAGAGGCTGAGGCCAGAGCCTCCCCGACACCCTCCGCGCCCGGCCTCCTCCGACCCGGCCCGGGCCTTCGCGCTGGGGACTCACGGATGGCGGCGGCGGCCAGGCCTTTGACCACGAGCTCGGGCGGCTGGCAGCTGGGGTAGAAGGGCGCCGACACGTACTCCGAGAAGCTGAGGCAGATGATGGCGAAGGACGTGGGCTTCATGACGATCAGGCTGGTCCAGGAGAAGAGGTAGGCGGGGATGGGGCCGTAGGCCTCCATCAGGTACGGGTACTCGCCCCCCGACTTGGTGATCGTCGTGCCCAGCTCCGCAAAGCACAGCGCCCCTGGAACGGAGAGGGCGGGTCCCGGGCCGTGAGGCGTGGCCCTGGCCCGGGGCAGCCGCCCGCGCTCCCAGGAGCCCTCCGGGGTCTCTCGCGGGGCAGCCCTGAGTGCTGGCCGCTGGACACTCCGTCCCGCGCGCGCGCGGCCAGGGCGCCCCGCAGCCACCAGGACGGCGCGGCGGTGCCGGGCGGCTGGTCCCCGCATTCGCCCAGGAGCGCTCCCCGGGGAGCCGCGTCTGTTACCCAGGGTGGCGAGGACCCCGCAGGCCGCCCAGATGATGAGGCAGGGCCCCACGGCTTCCGTGTTGCTCAGCACAGACTTGGGCGAGATGAAGATCCCGGAGCCGATGATGGTGCCCACGATGAGGGAGATGCCGCTGAGCAGGCCCACCTCGGGACGGAGGCGAGCGTCAGTGCCGGGGCGGGCGGGGCTCCCTGCTTCCCTCCCTTCTCCTTTCTTTTTTTACTTTTTGAGTCGGAGTCTCACTCTCGCCCAGACTGGAGGGCAGCGGCCGCTCGCGGCCCCCGCAGCCTGACCTGCTGGGCTCCGGCGATCCTCCCGCCTCAGCCTTCTGTGCAGCCGGAACTACAGGCGCACGCCACCACGCCCGGCTGATTTTTTTATTTGTTGTAGAGATGAGGTCTCGCCTGCCCAGGTGGGTCTCGAACCCGCGGGCTCAGGCCATCCACGCACCTCAGCCTCCCAAGACGCGGGATTACAGGCTGAGCCACCGAGCCCGGCTCTCCTTTCTTTTTGAGTCAGGGTCTCATTCTGCTACCCAGACTGGAGCGCAGTGGCCTGATCGCAACTCAGTGCAGCCTCTACCTCCTGGACTCAGGCAATCCTCCCACCTCAGCTTCCCGCGTAGCTGAGAGTACAGACGTGCACCGCCACGCCACACCCGGCTAATCTGTTTTTGGTAGAGGTGAGAAGTGAGGTCTCACTCTGTTGCCTAGGCTAGTCTTGAACTCCTGGGCTCAAGTGATCCTCCCATCTTGGTCTCACAAAGTGCTGGGATGGCAGACACGAGCCACCACGCCCAGCCGGGTGCGAGCCCTCTAAGAACAAAATTCAGCTCAGTACACGCTGTATGATGACATTCCTGTACACTTCAAGAACAGGCAGAACAAACAGTGATAAAAGTTCGGGGTTGCAGGCTTGCCTAGAAAGGGGCCAGAAGGAGCTTTCTGGGGTGATAACATTTGTCAAAACTCATCGCACTGAACATTTAAGAGCTGCACGTGTCACCATACGTAGCTTTTTTCCTCTCTTTTGCAGAGATGACATCATGCTATGCTGCCTGGACTGGGCTCAATCTCCTGACCTCAAGCCACCCTCCTGCCTTGGCCTCCCAAAGTGCTAGGATGACAGGAGCTCGCCGCTGTGCCGGGCCACCTGGGTTCTGATTTGGATGCAGTCTGCATTCACCTGAGGCTGCCTGAGTTGAGGACACGCCTGGGGGTTTCTCAGCTGTGCTGTGTGTGGCCCACTCCACTCCGAGAGGACTCGCTGGGATCAGGCCTGAGACTGGCAGAGGGGGAGGCTGTTGCTGCCCGTCGCCTGACCGCTGGTGACCCGAGACCCCAGGCCGACGCAGTCAGGTCACACCAGCCCCGTGTCAAGCCATCCCTCTCCATCCCCTCTGCTGCCAGGCTCAGGAGCTCCCCAGGCCCTGGCCAGACATGCGCCCACGTTCTGCCCTCGCGGCCAAAGTGCCCTGAGCTGGCTCTGGGGCCCTTTTTCCTCATCCTATGGGCCTGCAGCCCTCCTGGGCCTCCGTGCCTGACCCCCACTGCTGCCACCCACCGGGATGGCAGTGTGAGTGTGGAGCGCCTTTCTGCTTCCGCCCCCTTCCCTTCAGGGCCAGCCCATCTCCTTGCCAACAAAGAGCTGCCATCTGTGCTGCAACTACGTCAGACTCGCCAGCCCTGCTAGGCTCCTCTAAGGCAGAACGGGCCGTGCCAGGGGCAGTGCGTTGCCCATCAGACAGAAGGACAGATATTTAGAGGGAGCGTTGCCATCAGAAGGCCCTCTCTGACCATCCTGTAAAGGCCAGCCGTTTGAGCAAATGCCAGTCCCTCTAGACACTTGCCTGGTGCAGGTAAGCACGTGCATAGGAAATTCAAAAGAACGCGCTGTTAAGAGGAAGTCCAGATATTTGCTCCTTTAAAGATGTACTTTACAAACCAGGGCAGGCACGATGGTTCATGCCTGTTAATCCTAGCACTGCGGGAGGCCATGGTGGGAGGATCCCTTGTGCCCAGGAATTTGAGACTAGGCAACATGGTGAGACCTCAGCTCTACAAAAAATACAAAAATTAGCTGGGCATGGTGGTGCACACCTGTAGTGCCAGCTACTCAGGAGGGCGAGGAGGAAGGATCGCCTGAGTCCTGCAGGTGGAGGCCATGGTGAGCAAGGATCGTGCCACCGCACTTCAGCCTGAGTGACAGAGTGAGATCCGAACTCAAGAAAAAAAGAGATGTACTTTACAAGCCAAAGACCATATTCTTTGGCGCCTTACTGGGCGTCAGCGGTGGCTTCACTGCCTGCCCCTCCTCAGACGCCCTTTCTGGAGAAAGCCTGCCCGGAAGAGAAGGCCTTACCTCCTTTTGGAGACTCGTGGTCTTGGGCTCCTGGCTCTGAACTGACTTCTCATCCTCCTTCCGCCTTCGCAGGCCCGTCTCCCCCATTTTCCCCTCCTGCTAGTTCCAGGAGGCTGCTGGTCGGGCCCGGCCAAGTCTTGGTCCGGCAAAAGCAGACAAGATGCAAGTGGCACTTAGCAAGGCTGCCCTGGGCTGCGGCATCTGGGCAGGGGGCGCTGACTCCAGGGCACGTCGCAACTAGGCCGTAGGAGAACACGGTCACCTGGCCCTTGGGGACAGCTTGCTCAGCCCCGGCGGAAAAACAAGGCTTTAACACGGCTGCCGTGTGAGGAACAAAGCTTCCTGTGCTCACTTCCGAGCCCAGGTGCTTGTCTCCCTCCCCGCGGGCTCCACAAGCCTCCTGGGCCCTGAATAACTTTCTGTCCAAACGGGGCAACGTCATTTTGCTCAAAAGTAAAGAGAAGTAATGTAGACTATCTTTACGGGAATCAAGCCCAAGGAAGGAATGGCTGTGTTCCGATTTCTTCCCAAGGTCAAGGCGCCCACACATAGCAGGTCCACGTCCGGGGCATCTCCTCGCCTCCACCGAGGGATGGAATGGAAAGGGCTGCCGAGGACCAGCGGCTCAGGAACCGACCAGGAGTGGCCGCGCGCCACTGTCTCCTCTCCAGGTAAGTTCTCTGTCCAGCCCCCAGCCCCGAGAGCCTGAGCCTGTCCGCCACCCAGCAGCCTTACCTTCCTCCTTGACCTTGCCTCTCCGCCGCCTTGCCGGCCCCGTGGACTCTCCAGCCCTAGGAATGGCCATGTCTTGTGCCCAGGCGTGGAGGGAGCCAGAAGGTACAGAGGTCAATAAGGGTAATTATTAAACACCTTTTTTTTTTTTTTGCAACGAAGCTTAGATACATCATACAAAAAGGGGAGGGTCAGGCAAACCAGTTTCTCTCTAAAAATATACTTGTTTTGTCCATTTGTGTCTAGATGAGGTGTTTTGTTTTTTAGAGAAAACACATTGTTCTGAATAAGCTACATCCTGTTAAGGAAAAACCTGTCTAAGGAGTAGTAATAATCCGTCTCTCGGCTTTGAGAATCAGAGGAGATAAACTTTGGTCAACTTTTTATTGCTTTAATAGGCTGCATTTACAACTCGGGCCAGGAGGCACAAACAGGAATTGCCGTGCATGGACCTCAACAGCGGACCCATGTTCTCCACCCTGCCACGGGGTGTCCTCCCGAGACCCTGGCCTGCCTTCTGACTGAGCAGGGGACAGCGGGCCAGCCCTTCCCGCTCCTCTGTGCCAGCGACCGGGTGTTGGAACCACAAGAGAGCAGTTCCTGCAGGGAGGCCTCGCGGGGGCGGCCATGCTCCCTGCCGCTCTGGCCAAGTGCCCGTGGGGTGTGGCCGTGCTGCTGTTCAAGCAGCCGGTCCACACTCACTGGACGGAAGGGTGGAGAAGGGGCCTGAAACGTCATCTGTCCCACACGCTCCTTTGCCCACGAGGAAACCGGGCCCCACTGAGGTCAAGAAGCACAAGGCGCAGAGCTCTGGACCCCACCCAGGACCCCATGGGTCCGGCTCCCTTGGGGAGGGAGTCGAGGTTCTCCAGTTGCACTCAGAGGGGGTCATGGGCGCCCACTCCTCTGCACAGGCCGACCCAGACGGCGGTGGCAGATCTAAACCCTCATCCCAGGTAAGGCCTTCCTCCGGGGAGGAAGCTTGTCAGACAGACAGGAAGACAGCAGGGGGCACAGCCCGAAGCACTACAGCCCGAGGCCTTGTTGCGGTTCTCTCCAGCCGAGAATCCCGCAGTTTTGCCCTGGGGCAAACGCAGCAGCATCCCAGATACTGCAGTGGGACCAAAGGTCAGGAACAAACAGACCAGGCCGTCTCTGGGGTCCCTTTGGGGGTAACTGAGGCAGACCTGACGGAAGAACAGACTTCTCAGGGTCGCCGCTTAAAGTCGCCTGGAGAATGCAGGGACCCTCGCGGTCCCAGAGCCAGGGCCCCGGTTTAGAAGGTTGTTACGCCCCCTTCAGGGAGGGCCAAGCCTGCTTGCCTGTCCGCCATGCCCGGAGCCCGAGCAGGGTGCCTGGGTGCTCCCAGAAGCCACCAGTCAGAGACCAACGGCCGGCAGGGCCTGCTGCCCCAGACAGAACTTGCCCACTGGCTTGTGGGGTCACCCCGACAGGAGTTCCTAGCCCTGCAGCACCCACCTCGCGGCCTCTGGCTCACCTACATTTGCAAAAGACCATGGAATACTCCCAGGGTGAAAACTGCCCAGTGGGCGGATAGAAATTCTTTTCTGTGTTTTGTTTTGAGTTGGAGTCGCACTCTGTCGCCCAGGCTGGAGTGCAGTGGCATGCTCGCATCCACTGCACCTTCGTCCTGCTGGGTTCAGGCGATCTGTCTGCCTTAGCCTTCCAAGTAGCTGGAACTACAGGCGTCTGTTACCACCTCTGGCTAATTTTTTTGTTTGTTTGTTGTAGAGACGCGGTCTCACCAAGTTGCCCAGGCTGGTCTCAAACCCCTGGACTCAGGTAGTCCTCTCGCCTCGGCCTGCCAAAGTGCTGGGATTATAGACTTGAGCCAACGTGCCCAGTATGGCAGGAGAAATTCAAATGGAAGCCTCCATGAGGAGAACGGAGGGTGGTGGTCCCCCACCCAGAGCCAGACAGCCCTGCAGCCCCACCCACTAGCCACGTGGCCTCTCTGCAAGCATCACGCTCCGAACCTGTAAAGCGGGACGCCGCTTATGAAACAGGACTGCAGGTTACACATTGGACTGGAGGTTTCTGGGAAAGTGGGGGATCCTCCGTCTTCTTGGGCCTCTGCCAGGTGCCAAGTTCGGAACATCTAGGCCCGAGGACCCTTTGTCAAGTCAGATATCTCCACCTCAGTTCATTTTGGATCCACAGTGAGCATTTTTTTTCTCTAACTGCACTTGTGACAGTAACACAGTGGGCGCGTCTTAAAGCTGTATTTCTCGGCCAAGGTCAGTGGGTCAAGTCCGTAATCTCAGCACTTTGGGAGGCCGAGGCGAGCGGATTGCCTGAGCCTGAGGGTTCGAGACCAGCCCAGGCAACTTGGCGCGATCTCATCTCTACGATACATAAAAAATCAGCCGGGCGTGGTAATGTGCGCCTGTAGCGGCAGCTACTCGGAAGGCCGAGGCGGGAGGATCGCCGGAGCCCGGCAGGTCGAGGCTGTGGGGCCGGGAGCGGCCGCCGCGCTCCAGCCTGGGCGACGGAGTGAGACTCCGGCTCGAAAAGAAAAAAAAAAAAGCCGTGTTTCTCTCCCTCTACCCTCAGTCCCAGGGTCAGCATCCAACCAATCATCGTGCTTTTTTCTCATGGAAAATAATTCGGATCTGATTAAAAAACAAAATGTGTTCCAGTTCCTCAAGGCCTTCGGCTCCAGCCCTTCCACCACACAGGTGAAGTTCCCCACCCACCTTGCCATCAATTCTCTCTTAACAGTTATTTTCCTAGAAAGCTTTGTACAAACCTATGATTTCTTAAGTTTCTGCTGAAGCTCCTGACCTTCACTTTCAAACCGTGCTTCTTCTGATTGCAAAGATGCTTGCAAGATCAAAGATATTAACACCATCTGCATTTGATATATATTTTTTTTGAGTCGGAGTCTCACTCTGTCGCCCAGGCTGGAGTGCAGGGGCCACTCCCGGCCACCGTGGCCTCGACCTGCTGGGCTCTGGCCATCCTTCTGCCTCAGCCTTCCGAGTAGCTGGAACTACAGGCACATGCCACCATGCCCGGCTAATTTTTGTTTTTTTGTTTATTGAAAGATGAAGTCTCACCAAGTTGCCCAGGCTGGTCTAGAACCCGTGTGCTCAGGCGGTCCTTTCACCTCAGCCTCCCAAAGTGCTGGAGTTACAGACATGAGCCACCACACCCGGCCTGCATTTGTTTTTATCTTCTATTTGGTGCCCATTTGGTTTCAGTTGGGGCAGGAAACATGGCTTCCCTCCACACTTCTAGCGTCTTTGGTTGGGCTATGAACTGACATGCTACAGGTTAACAGGAGAAAAGCCATTTTAATCATGTGCACATGCACTGGAGCCCACAAAACACGAGACCTGAAGAAAGGTGAGACGACAGAAACTTCTGTGGCACCCTGAGCTAGGGAAGGGATGGGAGCTGGGGCTCTAGGGGTGGTGGAGACAAGTTGTGGGAGGGTGAGACGCGGGAACATACGGCGACTGAAGCTTGTCCTGCCACGCAGTCAGCAAGTCTCTCGGGTGGTCCTCGTTCCTTTCTGATACAGATAATGGTACGAATGTAGATTTCCTCGATGGACACACATTTCTTTTACAAAAGGGTGGCTTTTCAGAGCTACTCCCGTTTCTGCAGTTTCTCAGAATAAGCAGCTCAAAATATACCACAGAAGTCTATTTGGGGGTGGTGTGTCTGTCTGGTCTCTCAGTTATATTTTGGTGTGTCCTAAGCCCCAACACACCCTTCTGCTGTGGTGGTTTTTGGTTTGTGCGTTTGGTCCTCGGTCTGCTGGGCTCAGGCGATCCTTCCGCCTCAGCCTTCCAAGCGGTGGTTTTTAAAGACGTGTTTAGCCCAGCAGTGGAAATCCACTTCTCCTCAGCCTCTGGGCTGCCCATCTGGGCGTCTTGGTCTCTAAGTCATCAGCCTCGTGGCAGAGGCAGGGTCTTTGGCCACCAGGCAGGGGCTGGACCTCCTTTGCCACTCCAAACTCGTTCCATGCTGTGTGCGGTGGCTCATGCCTGTAATTCCAGCACTTTGCGAGGTGGAGGCAAGAGGATTACCTGAATCCAGGGGTTCGTGACCAGCCTGAGCAACATGGAGCGACCTCATCTCTGCAATAAATCCCCAAATCAGCTGGGCGTGGTGGCGCATGCCTGTGGTTCCAGCTCCTTGGAAGGCTGAGGCGGAAGGATCGCCGGAGCCCGGCAGGTCGAGGCTGCGGGGGCCGGGAGCGGCCACTGCCCTCCAGTCTGGGTGATGGAGTGAGACTCCAACTCAAAAAAAAAAAAAAATTAGCCAGGGATGGTGGCGTGTGCCTCTAGTTCCAGCTACTTGGAAGGCTGAGGCAGAAGGGTCATGTGCACCCAGCAGGTCGAGACTGCAGTGGCCGGGAGCGTCTGGGCGACAGAGTGAGACTCGGATTGAAAACAAAAACAAAACAAAACAAAAAGCTTGTTCCAGACTTGAGTGTTCACACTTTCTCCCATTCTTTACGTTCACTCCTCTTGTATCTCTTCACTCTCCTGCCTGGACTCAAGCTAGAACTCGCAGGGTCAGAGGAATGTGCAAAGTCTTTCCGTGTCAAGGACTTGCAGTCAGACCATAAAACAATTAGCAAGGAAAGCATAATTTCAGAAATCTTATCTAGGAACAATCTAAACCTGTATCTATCCAAGAGCTTTTAGGATACACAATTCTGCCTTTGAACCTTGCCCACCATTTTTATGTGTTCCAAGAAGTCCAGCTTTTCGTGAATAACCTACTGGAGAAACCAGGCTGTTTCAAGTGTCACCATTTTTTTCTTTCCCGAGACACCTGCCTAGCCTGCTCCCGGGGTGATGAGCCTTGTCACTGTCCATGGCCGTCACTCCCTTTCTCAGCCAGTGGCCACACATGGAAAGCTGTGCTAGCTGTGAGGATGGAGACAGGGGGGTCTGCGTAGCCAAATGTCTTTTTCGTTTTTGTTTTTGAGTTGAGGTCTCTGTTGCCGAGGCTGGAGTGCAGTGGCACAATCTCCACTGCCTGGAACTCCGGGGCTCAGGCCTCAAATATCCTTAATAGTTACTGTTTTGTTTCTTTCTCTTTTTTTTTGAGTCGGGGTCTCACTCCGTCGCCCAGGCTGGAGTGCAGTGGCACGCTCATGGCCACCGCAGCCTCGACCTGTGGGGCTCAGGTGATCCTTCTGCCTCAGCCTTCCAAGTAGCTGGGACTACAGGTGCGTGCTACCACACCCGGCTAATTTTTTGATTGATTAGAGAAGAGGTCTCGCCAAGTTGCCCGGACTCATCTTGAACCACAGACTCAGGCAATCTGCTCATCTTGGCCTCCCAAAGTGCGGGGATTACAGGCTGGAGCCACCGCACCTGGCC
Source organism: Cephalopachus bancanus (assembly GCA_027257055.1). Taxonomy (NCBI): domain Eukaryota; kingdom Metazoa; phylum Chordata; class Mammalia; order Primates; family Tarsiidae; genus Cephalopachus; species Cephalopachus bancanus. Next base: position 3,802,446 of record JAPVLO010000110.1, on the reverse strand, counting down.
ATCACTGGTTATTTTCAAGCTGACCAGGAACTTTCCAGTGGACGTAAACACTGACCTCACCAGGGCCAAGAAGGAGCAGAGGGTTTCCTGCTCAGGCCGCCACCCACTGCGGGAGGATGAAGTGGCCGGGAGTCCCACTCTAGTCTGAACCCTCCACCGTCCAGTCTGGCCTTTTGCCCACCCAGCCTCCAGCCATGAAGCCCTCCTGCTGCACCAGAAACCTGCCCGCCCAGCCAGGGCCAGGGCACCGTCCCTCCGCGAAGCACCCGCAGCCTGTCCGTTCCTGAGCCTCCCGAGAGCTCTGAACCTTTCAGGGGCCCACGCGTTCCCCGCCTCGCCTGCCTCACCCGCCTCACCCTTTGCATCCAGACTCTGAGTTCCTCTGTGCTGTTCCCTACAGCACCCGGCAGGAGGCTGGGCAGAGCCAAGCACCGCAGGACCCCACCGTGCCCTGGACACAGTGGGATCCAGGGGTTACCACACCTGCAAAGTGCACCTGCACAGTGCGATAGGGCAGAAATGGAAAACGTGTTTTTTTGAGACAGGGTCTCACTGTTGCCCAAGGCAGGAGGGCAGTGGCACGATCCCGGTTCACTGCAGCCTCAACCTCCTGGGCTCAACTGACCCTCCCACATCAGCCTCCCAAGAAGTTGGGACTACAGGTGCATGCCACCACACTTGGCTATTTTTTGTTTTTTGTAAAGACGAGGTCTCACTATGTTACCCAGGCTGCTCTCGAGCTCCTGGGCTCAAGTGATCCTCTCGCCTCAGCCTGCCAAAGCGCTGGGATTACAGGGCGAGCCGCCGTGCCCAGCCAAGAACAGTCACTCTTCGAGGGAATGAAAGGCTCAGAAAAGGCGGAGAAAGACAGGGACCTTGCAGCCAGTCCTCAAGGCTGGGAGGCTCAGCGCAGTGTCCCGCTGCCAAGCTGCCCGGGCAACACCTGCGGGCGGCCGCCCCTTTCTGCGTCTGCCGTCCCTGGCGAGTCGGCTCAGCTCCTCTCAAACAGCATCAGAGCTCTCTGGGAGGCCATCTTCTGGGGAGATGGCACAGTTTTAAATCTGCTGGGTCTCTCCACCCCTTGTACAACAAAATTAAATCAGAATGACCTGGCTGTAGGGCACGCTTAATAAGACGTAAAGAACTGTTCTCTTCTTCCCTCAACTTTCCTTCTGCCATCGAAGACCCCACGTGCAGGCTCTAAGCATGACCAGGACCAGCAGCAAGGCCCGCTCTGCACTTGCAGCAATGCGGGCCACGGCTCCGAAGGGTTTTGTAAAAGGTAGGGGTCCCAGGCTTCCACACTTTCCAGTCCAAGCTTAGGGTCCTTTTTAGCCTGGTGTCCCTGACTTCCTCCAGCCTGCCCGGGACAAATGGCTGTAGATACCTCGCTGGGGATACACGTGCCAGGAAGTCCCAGTGGACAGTTCTAAGAGGCTGGATGAGCTCCCTGAGGAGGGGGCCCCGTGGTATCCTTCTTGGTGACGGCAGTGGGACAGAGACTCCAGCTTGATGCTGAAAGCCAGGGCTCTCGTCACAGGGGCGGGGAGCCACGAGGCCCCGGAACAAACTGCCTTCCAGGAGGGTAAGAAGGAGTAGAGAGAGGAGACAACAGCTTTGCACGACCCACTGAGGGGCAGGGGCACCAGCGCCTGGGTTTCTGCCCAACAGGAAGATGCCCCGGCACTAATGCCCCCCCACCATCGCTGCTGCGTCCGCCGGCCGGACCCCGAGGAACCCTCCTCGTCCGACACACGGCGTGACTGTGCGCCCCGCCCGTCCACGCCTCCGGGGCCCCCAACCGCAGAACGAGGAGCAGGGGCCGCCAGCTCGCTGAGAGCTCCCGTCAGCCTGAGCCACGGGTGTTGCAACGCTCGTCTCAGTGGCGGCGTGGCCAGAGCACAAGCACGGGCTAAAATACAGTTCAGTGGCGTGTTACCAGCATCAAGCAGGACGCCAGACATGGACTAGCTTGCGAGGCTTTACTTCTTCCCGGCCCGAGCGCTCTCCGCCGAGGGGAGGAGCTGCCCCTCCTGCCTGTGTCGGGCAGGGCTTCAGGCCGCGGGGCCTAACCCGGGGGCTCCCAGGGGCGCGGGCCGGTGCGGGCGAGAGCCTTGGCGTTGCCGCCGCCGCCGCCGCCGCCGCCCAGCGGGTCTTCCCCAGGGTCGCCGTCGGCGCCGGGGGCCGCCAGCGCTCGGGGGCCGGCCCGCCCGCCGGTCGGCTCCGGGGAGGCCCGCAGAAGCCCTCGGAGTCTTCGGTTTTCCTTGAAGGTCGCGTCCCAGACGACCTGAAGTTCGCTCTCCATCTCTCTGAGGAAACAGAGGAGAGACGGGAAACAGGGCAGTTTAGAAGCTGCCCGCAGAGCGCTCACGAGCCCCCCGCGCTCCGCCGCTAACGCCAGGGAACGAGCCCATTGGGCTTGGGCCCCGAGGCGAAGACTCCCGCCTGAAAACGGAGAGCGGCGCCAGGGCACAGGCTGCCGCAGGGCTTCCCGCTCTCCCCTCCAAGCCTTGCCTCTCCTGGGCTGCCGCACAATCGCTGTTCTCCAAAGAACGAACGGGAGCAGGACGAGAAGCCGCGGCGGCTGCCGCAGGCCGGTCAGACGCCACGGCGCCAGGGCCTGGCTCCAGACGACCCCCCCACCCGGGCCCTGGAGGCCGCTCCTGAGTCCCCTCCGCCCGCCCACTGCGGCTGGCCGGTGCTCAGGGGCCTTTCACGGACGCCCAGACGCAAAGAGGGAGGGGCGGGAACGGAGCGCAGCCTGGCCGGGCCTTGCCAGGCGAGGGAGTGCCCGGGAACCAAGACAGGCCAAGCGCCGCCAAGCCCGTTTCCTGAACGGGCCTCTGGGCCACGTGCTGCCGCAGACGGGGCGGGCAAAGGTATGGGGGTCTTCGTAGGGCCCAGTCCACTGGGAGACGGGGACGCCAGCCCAGGCCGCCAGCCACCGCCTCACAGGGCGCCGAGCCCAGGGGACAGCGGGGCGGAAAACGGCCGGCCTCGTTCTGGGGGCAGGGCTGGCGAGGCCGGCTGCTCCCCGGGCACTGCCCCGGGCTCGAGAAGGCGTTAGAACCGGGCCGGCGGGCCGACGCGGCGCCGCCGCCCCAGGTCAGGCCCAGGTTCGGAGAGACCCACGGCGCCACGTGTCCAGTCACTTCCTGGGCGCGTCTGCTTCCTTCCAAGGCCCATCAGGCCCTCCGAGGGTTGAGCACAGGTTAACTCAACTATGTCTAAAAGACCCCAGACTTCCGTTGTCTGGCATAAACCACCCAGACGTGCCATAAATCATAGCACGCATGTTTAACTGGACGGCGGACTCCCAAGAAGCAGGAAAAGGAAGCCCGAGCCGGAGAGGCGGGCAAGCGAAGCGTCGGCCTTCCTTCGAAGGCCGAAGCAAGGCCCCGGCCAGCTCTGTGTCGGTCTCGGGCCACGCAAACCGCGTGCGACAGAACGCCTCCGGGCCCACTCCACCTTCAGCAACACGGCGAACTCCGCGTCCCAGAAGGAGGCGGGGAAGCGACGCCTGTGAAGGACCCCAAGACAGGATGGGCGGGGGGAACGTCTGCAGAAGCTTCCAAAGCACTCTGCTCTGAAAGGCGAACACTCTCCTGCGGGCCTGTAGCCACCGGCCTGTTCTCAGATGGGTCTGAAACTTGAATCTGCTGTTCCTCACGACCGGACACCCCCAGACCCTGACTGGAGCGAGCGAAGAGTTAAAAGAAGCCGTGGGGGTGCACGCCTGTAACCCCGGCTACTGGGGAGGCTAAGGCAGGAAGAACAGTTGAGCCCAGGAGGTGGAGGCCACAGTGAGCTATAATCGTGCCACTGCACGATGATTTAAAACAAAACAAAACAAAACAAAAATAGTACAAAGACATTTTTGAGACAATTTGGGAAAAATTAACTGGTTAAAGAGTACATTGGACACAGCGGACAAGAGAATCAGTAAACCAGAGTATGAACAGAAGAAATCATCCAGTATGCAGTTCAGAAAAATACAGATTAAGAAATTATTGCTGCCGGGCTCGGTGGCTCAGCCTGTAATCCCGCGCCTTTGGGAGGCTGAGGTGAGTGGATTGCCTGAGCCCGCGGGTTCGAGACCCGCCTGGGCAGCGAGACCTCATCTCTACAATAAATCAAAAAATCAGCCGGGCGTGGTAGCGCATGCCTGTAATTCCGGCTCCTCGGAAGGCTGAGGCGGAAGGATCGCTGGAGCCCAGCAGGTCGAGGCTGCGGTGGCCGGGAGCGGCCACTGCACTCCAGTCTGGGCGACAGAGTGAGACTCCAACTCAAAAAAAAAAGAAATTATTGCTAAATGTAAGAATGACATTGAGGATCTGTTATTAAGTCCTTTTGTATTTTAAAGAGAATTATTATAGCCCATTTTTAAAAAATAATAATAAATTGACATGGCTCCAGGTCAGAAATGTTCCCTGGCACCAAAGAGAAACAAATGTAAATTTTCTCTAAAGAGACACATCCTCAATCCAGGTCCTCAGTATCCCAGATTAAATTCAACCAAATATGCATTAACAGTAAAAAAAGTACTGTACATAGAAGGAAATAAGCCACACAGAGCAAGAATCAACAAAACCAAATTTAAGCACCCCCAAATTTCAGATCTTGGAATTACCATTAATATGAATTAAAATAAGCAAAGACCAAGAACTTATTTCTTTAAATGGCCAGGCAGATTTTCCAAAGAAAACTTCTGAAGATGAAATATACAGTTGTTGAAATAAGAAACCCAGTGGCTGGATTATAGCACATTGAATACAGATGAAGAAAGAATTGACAAACAGGAATACTGAGCAGAAAAAATTGCCCAGAATGTAGACCAGAACAACAGAAAGATGGAAATTTGGAAGATAAAAGCAAGCGGAGGGTTCAACGAGAGGAACATATATTTAATCTGGAACACATGTTATTCAATTTGTGTTCCCAGGAAATTTAGGAAGAATGGGGAAAAGACAAGTTTTTGAGAGCCCGGGGGTGGGGCGGGAAGGCAGATTAACCACTGAGATTTTTCTAGAACTAGTGAAAAACATAAAATTGCAGATACAGAGCATAACTTATGCCAAGTGAATAAATAAAAAGAAATTTATAATTAGACACATAACTCTGAAATTGCAGAATACAAAAGATGGAGATCTTAAAAGACCACCTATTTTTAAAAAACAGAGCAAAAGGCTTCTCAACAGCAAAAGGCTCTCAACAAACTGAGAAGAGAGTGGGGAATATGCTGAGTGAAGATAACTATCAAAATGGAACTCAAAACCTGGCAAAAACCAGCAACTTCTGGGGCTAAAAATAATGATATAAAATAGATCTTTGCTTTTCACCTCCCTATGTCTGTATCTAGATGTAATGATACTAGACAATAGCAGCACATAAATAGGCCATACAATAAGAAAAATCGAATGTATAACTTTCAACCATAAAAGCATAAAAAATGGAAAGAGGGAGAAAGTGAAAAACAAAGTTTTATTTTATTAATCAAATTCTAAACCTCCTACCTGGCAAGAAAGCTGGTATTGCCCACCTTTTTTCAAAGAGACCATTTATGGTGGAAAGGTGGACTTCTGTCCCTACCACATCTGTGTTAGACAGGGATTCATTCTGCCTGGCTTTAAGAAGAATCCAGCTGACGGGAAGCATAAACAGAGGTCTGCATTCTGCATGGCATCAAATACACTGCTGGTGCTATAACTTGAAGAAATTAAATCCAAGAATTATTACGGGTCTTCTGCATGCATGGCTTATATTCCAGCCTGTCAAAGACAACACAGCCACTTGGAAAAGGCCAACTTAAGTTTGAAACTACAGCAATGTGAGAGGACCATCAAGTTCACCTTCACAAAGCAGATGATATTAACACACTCCTCTATCACACTTGAAGGATACAAGTGTGGCTGATATAATGTTTTACATCCACAGAGAACACTTTGCACTTATAATCTTACCATTATGATCTTACAAAAAAGGGAATGATCAGAGATATTAAAGTTCTCAGAGATTTAAAAAAAACAGGTTGGGTGTGGCGGCTCATATCTGCAATTCCAGCACTTTGGGAGGCTAAGGCTAAGGTTCAGGACCAGCCTGGGCAACATACTGAGGCCCTGTCTCTACAGAAGAAACTAAAATATCAGCCAAACGTGGTGATCTGCGCCTGTCGTCCCGGCTGCTCAGGAGGCTGAGCTGGGAGGAACACCCGAGCCCAGGAGACCGGAACTGCAGTAGGCTGTGACTGCCATGACCCTCCAGCCTGGGCGACAGAGCGGAACCCTGGCTCGAAAAAAAACCTCAAGCAAATAAAATAATAATAATAATAGCATAAATAAAAATTAACTAATCAAAGATGAACAAAATCAAGGAAATGAAACAACACAAAAGTAATCAAAGAGAAGGAAAAGAACAGAGAAAAGGAAAGGTCGTTCAAGGACTGGCTGGACTCAGGGCATCCAGGTCAGACAACAGGAAGTTTCAAAAGAGAGAAGGTAAAAATGAGCAAAAAAAGTTAAGGCCAATATAAAATTTAGATAACGAAAATGCAGAAACAAAATGAGACAATGAAATAAATAAAGCTCGTCTAGAGAGTTTTAGCAACATCCTGCGGGCACGGAAAAGGCGGCTGTGCCCTTGGGCCCGCAGCCGCGGGCGGGGCAGCCCACCTGTTCTGCTGCAGCGCCTCCTCCAGGACGTCCTGCTTGTCCCTCAGCATCCGATGGAGGTACCGCATCTCCTGCTGGTACTGAGCCGTCCTGCCTGCGAAGTCCTCCTGCTGCTCCACCAGACGGTGATTGACGTCACCCAGCTTCAGTGCTGCAAGTTTCTTAAAGCCCTGCGGGAGGAGGAGGGACTCAGTGACCAGGGGATGCCGCCGGGGGCCCAGGTGGCCGGTGCCTCCTGGCCACACTCCCTACCTACCCCTGGCGGTGCCAGAGCCCGCTAAGTCAAGCACAACCCAGGTAGGTCTGGTCCAGGAGGGCCAGTCCGAATCCTAAAAGTAATAAAAAGTGATAAATAATTTCAAGTACAATAGAACCAGCTTTCTCATTTGTATTACGCCTGTTTTTATAAACTACAAACAAAATCAAAACATAAAACATCACCATCACAGAACAAACTGGATGCTCTTGCATACCGATCTATTTCTTCATTTTTTCCAGGACACTTTTTATCCCCTGATCAACTGGTAACTAATGTTGACACTCGTCAGCATTATTTTACCTTGCCAAAAAGTTTCATGGAAGAAACCAACAAGGTCAAACAGATACCTGAGATAAAAGCCTGAGTCATTTATTTTGTTTCATTTTTATTGTATAGTACACTTAAGGTTCTGAATTACCCTCTAAGTAGTTCTAAGATTGTTGTCACACAGTCTGACATGTAGTTCACACAGATTTAATTTTTTTTTTTTTTTTTTTTGAGTTGGAGTCTCACTCTGTTGCCCAGACTAGAGTGCAGTGGCCGCTCCCGGCCACCGCAGCCTCGACCTGCTGGGCTCCGGCGATCCTTCCGCCTCAGCCTTCCGAGTAGCTGGAACTACAGACCAGCTAATTTTTGATTTATTATAGAGATGAGGTCTCACCAAGTTGCCCAGGCAGGTCTCGAACCCACGGGCTCAGGCAATCCACTCACCTCAGCCTCCCAAAGGCACGGGATTACAGGCTGAGCCACCGAGCCCAGCTCAGATTTAATTTTTAAAAGAAATTTGAAGCCGGGCTCGGTGGCTCAGCCTGTCATCCCGCGCCTTTGGGAGGCTGAGGTGAGTGGATTGCCTGAGCCCGCGGGTTCGAGACCCGCCTGGGCAGCGAGACCTCATCTCTACAATAAATCAAAAATCAGCCGGGCATGGTAGCTCATGCCTGTAATTCCAGCTATTCGGAAGGCTGAGGCGGAAGGATTGCCGGAGCCCGGCGGGTCGAGGCTGCGGTGGCTGGGAGCGGCCACTGCACTCCAGTCTGGGCGACAGAGTGAGACTCCAACTCAAAAAAAAAGAAATTTGACATTCAATCTATACACTGTCTTTGACCCAAGAATTGGTTTAGTGCAGCTTTTACACTTTATTTATTTTTTGGAGAAAGTGGGATTTATTGAGAACAGAAAAGCTCCCACAGCATGAAGGGACCCAAAGGGGTAGTTTTTACACTTTTAAAGAACCTTTTTGCTTTCTGATTTGGTTTGTTAATTTCTGGTTTTCATATTTGTGATCAACAAATGTCTACATTATTTCTACTTTAGTGAGGCTTTCTTTCTTTTTTTTTTTTGAGTTGGAGTCTCACTCAGTCGCCCAGACTGGAGTGCAGTGGCCGCTTCCGGCCACCGCAGCCTCGACCTGCTGGGCTCCGGCAATCCTTCCGCCTCAGCCTTCCGAGTAGCCGGAATTACAGGCATGCACTACCGTGCCTGGCTGATTTTTTTTGATTTATTGTAGAGATGAGGTCTCGCTGCCCAGGTGGGTCTCGAACCCGCGGGCTCAGGCAATCCACTCACCTCAGCCTCCCAAAGGCGCGGGATTACAGGCTGAGCCACCGAGCTCGGCGAGCTCCTATTCTTACTATGCAATATTCCCCAATTGCTGGATTATAGGCATGAGCCACTATGCCCAATCTTTGCTTTCTTTCTGTTGCATAAATCTGGGTTATCTTCACCCAGCCTTTTAAATCTTTCAGAAGCACTTTGTTTCAGTTTACTTTTGAATCTAGCATGGAAGAGCATTTTGCTTTATAATCCAATCTAAAAAATATCATTTTCCCTGATGGGTGAATTGAGCTAATTTACATTTATTTATGTGACAGTTTTGTTTGGTCTCAGTTTTGTCATTTTATTTTGCTGTTTGTTCTACATATGTTTTTAAGATTTTTAACTAACGTAGTCTGTTTTCTTTGCTCTTGTTTGCTGTTATAATGCTACCATTATTATTATTATTATTATTTTATTGTTTTAAGAAAGAGAGTCTTACTGTTTCCCAGGCTGAGTGCAGTAGCACAATCACAGTTCAATGCAGCCTCAAATTCCTGGGCTCAAGTGACTCTCCTACATAACTGGGACTAGGTGTATACCATTATACCCAGAGAATTAAAAAATTTTTTAGAGACAAGGTCCTCTATGTTGCCCAGGCTGATACTGGAACTCCTGACCTCAAGTAATTCTCCTGTCATAGCCTCCCAAATAGCTGGGATTGCAGGCACAAAATACCCTGCAATTCCAGGCTCTAATTCTACTCCTTAAATAGATCTCTTGATTCTTGTGGTTACTTTTATTCTTATGTGGTTATATTACACATCCTCAGTCCCTTTTTTTAGATAGTATCTATTGGCTCCCTATCAATGGCAATCATGCATTACCACTTACTACTTGATTTTTCAGCTTTTTTTTATTTTAAAGATGTGGGGTACAATTCAGTGTTAGGTACGCAAATGCTCATTATGCAGGTCCCCTTGTTGATGAGGTGTGCCCTCCCTCCCCAGGCAGACTCCCACTACTGCCAATCCCGCTTCCCCACCCCCCTCCCGGCAGTTTCCCGCTACAGCCAATCCTTTTCTTACAGTATTACGATAATTGTTCATGGTCCGCTTATGAGTGAGAACACGTGATACTCGGTTCTTTGTTTCTGTGAAAGATCGCTCAGTACTGTAGACTCTAAGTCCACCCAGGTTGCTGTGAAATTCACAGCTTTGTTCTTCTTTATGGCTGTGTAATATTCCATCGTGTATATGTACCACATTTTTTTTTATCCAGTCCTCTTTTGACGGGCAGCACGGTTGGTTCCACATTCTTGCTACTGTGAACAATGCTGCAACAAACATACATGTGCAGGTGTCTTTTTCATAGAGTGATCTGAGTTCTTCCAGGTATATTCCTAGTAGGGAGACTGCAGGGTCATATGGGAGGTCGATTTTCAGATCTTTTAGGAATCACCACACTGTTTTCCACAGAGGCTGTACTAGTTTACACTCCCAGCAACAGTGTCCCCTCCAGCATCTGTTGTGTTTTGAGTTGACGATGGCCATCCTGACTGGAGTGAGGTGGTACCTCAGTGTGGTCTTCATTTGCACTTCTTTGATGACGAGTGAGGCTGGGCATTTTTTCACGTGTCTGTTGGCCGCTCGTACGTCTTCGTTTGCGAAGCGTCTGTTCATCTCTTGCCCACTTTGTAATTGGGCAGTTTGTTTATTTCTTTTCGGTATGTTTGAGTTCCTTGTAGATCCTAGATGTTAGGCCTTTGATTTTTCAGCTTTAAATGATATCCTTTGACTCATTACATATATGCTATCAACAAGTTTACTTTCTATCTTCCTTCCCACTTTGCCTGTCATTTCTGCCTTGGTTGTATTATTTCCCCATTGTCAGAAAACATTTACATGCTATTCTATCAGCCTTATCCTCATTTTAAGTCTTATTTTATTGTTATCTATATTATTTGCTCACTATAAGCTAATGTTGCCAAAGTTTCACCCGTTATTTCTCGGTTGGTACAATGCACACGGATGGATCCTCAGGAAGGGACAATGGAAGAAATGTTCCCGGAGTTGTATATGTTCAAAACTGTCTAAAGGGCAGCTTGGCTGGGTGAAAACATCCTTGGTGTGCACCCTCCTTCCTGGAGTACTGATAGATGGCACTCTGCTGTTCTCTGGCATTCAGGTTCTCTGGCATGCTGGGAAGTGATGTCGATATGGTTTTCTTATGTCTGGGTCTTTTGCATGGGTGTCCAAGGTAGATGCTTTTTGGTTATCATAAAGTCATATGTCTTGGTGTCAATTTTCCCCAGGTATATAATATGCTCTTTCAATATGCAGATTCAAGTCTTATTTCAGAAAAGTTTTACGAATTAGTTGGGAGCAGAGTAAGCCACCGTTCTGGTCTCTGCTTTGGAAACTCTAGCAGTAAGTACATTAGGTCTCTGACGCTCTCTGCTGAACTCCCTTTACATCGTCTTTTCTGCTTTTTGTCTTTGTCTTTCTCGTTTCTGCCCTTTATGCCCCTTATTGTGCTTTTATGAGATCCTTCTCTGATAATTTAGTCTAGATTTCTAAAGTGGTTTCTCTTTTCCTTCTATTTATTTCCTTGTTGTGTCAGTTCCATTTCACATCCTCCTGCTCTGGCCATCTCTTCTTGAGGTGCCTGTTTCTGCTCTGTGATATTTCTTCCTAGCTTTCTTTTCTTTTTTCTTTTTTTTGAGTTGGAGTCTCACTTCATCTCCCAGGCTGGGGTGCAGCGGCACGCTCACGGCCACCCCAGTGTCAACCATCTGGGCTTAGGCGATCCTTCCGCCTCAGCCTTCCAAGTCACCGGAACTACAAGCGTGCGCTACCATGTCCGGCTAATTTTTTGATTTATTGTAGCGATGAGGTCTCGCCAAGTTGCCCAGGCTGTTCACAAACCCTTGGGCTCAGGCAATCCCCTCACCTTGGCCTCCCAAAGTGCTGGGATTACAGGCTTGAGCCACTGCACCCAGCCTCTTCCTAGCTTTCACTGTTTTATTAAGTTTATCTATCTAGCTATCCCTACCTGCTTTTGGTGTTTAGGTTATAAGTTTTTTGTTTTCTGTTTTGAGTTGGAGTCTCATTCTGTCACCCAGACAGGAGTGCAGCAGCATGCTCCTGGCCACCACAGCTTCAACCTGCTGGGCTCAGCCTTTCAAGTAGCCAGAACTACAGACATGTGCCACCACAGCCAGCTACTTATTTTTTTATTTATCGTAGAGACAAGGTCTCGCCAAGTTGCCCAGGCTGGTCTCGATGGGTTATAAGTTTTGACCTTCTTTGTGGCAACATTTTTTCTGACAAATCTTCAGCAGCCTTCTTCAGTAGGAAAGTTATACTTCAGTTTTTCTTCTGTTTCCTTAACGTGTTTTTGCACAGAGGCCACCGAATTACTTGGGACAAGATGAGGTTCCTGAGGTCTGCCCCTGCAAGCCCTTCCCAGGTCTCTGAACTCAGACTGGCTTGGACGGGCTTCTGCCAGCACCCACAGGTGTTCAGATCTCATCATGGGCCCTGACTTCCAAGGCAACATCTCCCTTTTAGAAGTCATACCCTGCTGAGGTTTCCTGAGATGCCTCCTCTGGATTGCCTCAAGGCTTTTCTTCTCTTCACTTCTTCAGAGATGCTGACCGGTCTAACCTGGATCCTGCTTGTACTTTATTTCTCTGGGTGAACTCTTTTTACTATTCCCATTCAGAAGAATGATAATGACATGGATTCCCAAAACCAACTACTCTGAAGCTCACATCTTCTCTTTTAGAAATAAAAGCCAGCAGGAAATCAGGAAAAATATAAATAAAAGAAAAACCCACCAAGGAAAGTTAAACTACTCATGGTACTTCTATGTACACGCCCATCATTAATAGCATGGCATAAGCCTTTCTGATACAGAGTTATTACTTTGTACACTGCTTTTAATTTTTTGAATTTCAAAAATAATTTATTTCATTCATTGCCTTTTTTTTTAGACAGGGTCTCACTCTGTTGCCCAGGCTAGAGTGGAGAGGTGTGATCATGGTTCACTGTAGCCTCTAATTCCTGGGCTCAAGTGACCCTCCCACCTCAGCTTCCCAAGTAGCTAGAACTATAGATGTACACCACCACACCTGGTTCATTTTTAATTTTTTGTAAAGACAAGGTCTCACTATATTGCCCAGGCTGGTCTTGAATTCTTGGGCTCAAGAAATCCTCCCACTTCAGTCTCCCAAAATGCTGGGATTACAGACATGAACTACTGTGCCTGGCTTACTCCCCAAATATTTAGTGAATTTATCAACTGCTATGTGTCAGATGCTATTCTAGGTGCTTGGGACATACCAGTGAATAAAAACACTGTCCTCGGGAAGCTTACAGCCTAGTTAGGGGACGTAGACAATAACCAGTAAACACAATAAAGAAGTCACATAGTCTGTTAGAAGGTGATGCCATCTATGGAAGAAACAACAAAGCAGGGTAATGAGAATCAGGAGAGTGGAAGAATGGGTGAACGGCAATTTAAAACAGTTAAGGTATACCTCAGACAAGGTGACATGTGCATACTCTAGCGGGGGCACAAGCATGTCAAACTTATGAACAATTTAACTAATAACAACGGAACAGATGCCGTATAACTATCATCCAAGGCAGTAGAACATTATCAGTATCCTGGAAGCCCCCAGTGTCCCCTCCTTAGATATCAAACTCATTTTTTTAAAGATACGGGGTCTCAGCTGGGCTCGGTGGCTCAGCCTGTAATCCCGCGCCTTTGGGAGGCTGAGGTGAGTGGATTGCCTGAGCCCATGGGTTCGAGACCCGCCTGGGCAGCGAGACCTCATCTCTACAGTAAATCAAAAAAATCAGCCGGGCGTGGTAGTGCGTGCCTGTAATTCGGGCTACTTGGAAGACTGAGGTGGAAGGATCGCTGGAACCCAGCAGGTCGAGGCTGCGGTGGCCGGGAGCAGCCACTGCACTCCAGTCTGGGCGACAGAGTGAGACTCCAACTCAAATAAATAAATAAATAAATAAAGATACAGGGTCTCAATATGTTGCCCAGGCTGGAGTGTGGTGGCTATTCACAGGTGCAATCATAGTCTACCCTAACCTGGAACTTCTGGGCTCAAATGATCCTCCCGCCTCGGCTTCTCAAGTAGCTATAGGAATACATCACTGTGCCTGACTATTAATCTCATTTTAGCAATAATCATCTCCCTACTTTAAAAATAAACTCTTGGCCAGGTGTGGTCAAATTGCAATCCCAGCATTTTGGGAGGCTGAGGCAGGAGGATTGTTAGCCCAGGAATTTGAAGCAGCCTGGGTAACATAGTGAGACCCTGTATTAACCAAAAAACTTAAAGATTTGCCAGGCAGGGTGACACATGCCTGTATCCCAGCTGCTTGGGAGGTTGAGGCAGGAGGATCACTTGAGACTAGGAGTTCAAGGCTCCAGTGAGCTATGATTGCACCACTGCATTTCAGCTGACTCTTAAAACTTTTTAAAAATTTTTTTAAAAATTAAAGAAAAACAGAAAACGACACATTTTGCATGTGTGTCACTAACCATCCACGGAGTAAAGTACTATCAGGTTTCAGTGGCAGAAATAGCACCTCTCGACTCATTAAATAAACTTTGGTTATTTAATACTGTACAGCTGTTTAATACACGCGCAGCTATCATGAAGCTAATGTCCAGGCTTTATCACGAAGCCTAGCATCTACGGCTCAGACAGCAGCAATCCACTGATGATATTTAACACGACGGGGCACACTCCAAAACACTTATAATTAGCTTTGGAGGGCGGGCCCCTTTGTCGTACAGGCCTCCCCCGCTAGGTAAGTGTTCTAGGGTCCCATCGGCATCAGTGTACCAGCCAGCGGTGCTGTCAGAGGCTGCATTCTGAGGAAGGGCCTGAGTTGTGGCAAGCAGCTGACCGGTTCTTCCATCACGACAACACACCCGCCCACACCGTGCTGAGCTGTCGGCAGTTTCTGACCAAAAAACGACATGACCCCCAAGCCCCACTCTCCCTATTCGCCTGCTTTTGCCCCAAGCAACTTTTTCTGTTTCCCCGGATGAAAAAAAGTTCTCAGCTGGGCATGGTGGCTCACGTCTATAATCCCAGCACTTTGGGAGGCTAAGATGAGATGAATGCCTGAGTCCACGGGTTTGAGACCAGCTGGGGCAACTTGGCGAGACCTCATCTCTACAATAAACCAAAAAATTAGCAGGGCGTGGTGGCGCATGCCTCTAGTTTTAGCTACTTGGAAGGCTGAGGCGGAAGGATCGCCAGAGCCCAGCAGGTCGAGGCTGCGGCAACCATGAGATTGTGCCACTTCACTCCGGCCTGGGCGGCAGAGTGAGACTCCAATTAAAAAAAAAAAAAAGGAGAAAGTCCTCAAAGGGAAATGTTTTGCTGATGTGCTGATGTGGAAGAGGTGAAACAAAAAATGGCAGAAGCACTAAAAGGCATTAAAATTGGTAAGTTCAAAAAGTGTTTGGAGCAGTGGAAAGGGCATCTCAACAGGTGTCTGGCATCACACGGAGAGGACTTTGAAGGTGACTGAAGTCTAAATATGTAAGAATAAATACACAATTTTTTATAAATAAATTCCGGGTTTTTTTCCCCCTTTTTGTATGTTGGAAAATTCACAGATTAAGAAAAACTAGACATTGGCTGGCTTGTGCGTAAATATCATGATATTAGATGAGCAGTAGATATATAATGTATGTTGTGAAATTGTTTTGTTTTAGGGAACATACAGTTTAGCCCTGAAGTATTTATTTTTAAAAAGTTACATGAAACAAAGCCTGTCTTAAAATTGCTGAGACCTAAATATGTGTCCTAATGCAAATAATATATTTTATTTTCCTATTTTTGCTTATGTTTTCTAGATATGGCGTAACTGATGTGGATGTTAAATTTCTAGAAGTTCACTGTCATGTAGGTCCTGGTGTTCAGATGCTACGGCAGAGAAGCTGCCAGAGGCAGGGTCTGCCATGTGCAGCGTCCCTGAGCTACTCCAGCATGGGTTCTGGGACTCCCCCAGGGAAGATCACCTCTCTCTACCTAAATCCAGGGAAGACTGGCATATTCGCCAGACATCACTGTCCCATTTACAAGGGACAGGGGCCTTTTGCGGTCAGGAGACATTCTCACCACCAGTCCAGGGTACCCTTTCCCCTTGTGGACCAGAGCAGCTCCACTATTTCTATTTTTCCTTTTTTCTTTGCTTTTATTTTTTGTAGAGATGGGGGAGCTCCTGGCCTTAAGTGATCTTCCCATCCAGCCTCCCAAAGTGCTGGGATTACAGGCATGAGATACCATGCCTGGCTTAAAATGTGTCCGTTTCTTAAACACAAAAATCCACACCAGTGAGACTCCATTTCCATTTGAAAATGGAATCTCTGAGGCTAAATGACCACTTACCTTGACTTTCTGCTCTAACTTTCCATAGAGAATATTGTTTTTTAGGATTTTGTTGAGAACTTCAGACTTCTCACTTTGTAAACAATTCGTCTAAAGAGAACAGAATCATCATCAGCATCTCTCAATTTTACAGAAAAATTAAAATGATAAGAAAATTCTTTTGCAAGGAGTATGACTGCTCACAAGTAATCACTCCGCCACCTGTCTTGTCCCAGCCCATGGGTGGGACCCCCATTCCCACTGGTATCCCTCGGCCCCTGTGTGAGGGCCATGGGCAGAAGTCAAGCAACAGCTGGGGAGAAGAGAAGCAGGAACAGCAAGACGAAGAGCAGACCTGAGCCCCACAGACCGGGGGGGTGGGAGCGTCTGGAAGGGCTTCCAGAACACACCTCTATTCTGCTGGAGTCTGTCGTCCTTTCAGTCACATCCAAGGAGCAAGCGCCAAGGTGCCATCAAATCGACCAACTTAAATAACTCCAAAAGTAGAGACAACTTAATATGAACACACAATGCCATTCTCCAAACCAAGCGTGAAGGGCAATACGTCCAAGAGATATGTCATCTGAAGCTGAAAGGCTTAGACTACTATCTAAGTGGTAAATAACTTACTATGTACTATAAATCAGCCATTTCAGATGCTAAAACTAAAAAAAAAAAAAAAAAAGTAAAGGCGAGCATTCTTCCCTGTCCTGGTAGTGACAGTTCAGTTCGATTTGACTGACAGGAAAGTTACAAAGAAGTTGCTCCAAGTAATGTGAAAAATCCATCCTAGAGGAGGGATTAGAAATTAAGACCTCTAGCCGGGCTCGGTGGCTCAGCCTGTAATCCCGCGCCTTTGGGAGGTTGAGTGGATTGCCTGAGCCCGTGGGTTCGAGACCCGCCTGGGCAGCAAGACCTCATCTCTACAATAAATCAAAAAAATCAGCCGGGCCTGGTAGCACATGCCTGTAATTCTGGCTACTCGGAAGGCTGAGGCAGAAGGATCGCCGGAGCCCAGCAGGTCGAGGCTGCGGTGGCCGGGAGCGGCCAATGCCCTCTAGTCTGGGCAACAGAGTGAGACTCCAACTCAAAAAAAAAAAAAAAGAAAAGAAAAGAAATTAAGACCTCAGCTGGGCACAGTGGCTCAAGTCTGTAATCCCAGCACTTTCAGAGTCAAGGTGAGGGGATTGCCTGAGCCTACGGGTTGGAGACCAGCCAGGGCAACTTGGTGAGACCTCATCTCTACAATAAAATTAAAAAATTAACTGGGCATGGTAGTGCACAACTACTATGGCTACTTGGAAGGCTGAGGCAGAAGGATCGCCTAAGCCCAATATGTCAACACTGGGGTGGCCGTAAGCGAGCCACTGCACTCTAGCCTGGGCATCAGAGTGAGACGCCAACTCAAAAAAAAAAAAAAAAGAAAGAAAGAAAGAAATTAAGACCTCTGCATTTAAGGCTATTGTGTCCCCACAGAAATGGGATACATGAAAGATGGTGTCGCCAGGTGCAGTGGCTCACACCTGTAATCCCAGCACTTTGGGAGGCAGAGGAGAGAAGATTGCCTGAGCCTATGGGTTCGAAACCAGCCTGGGCAACATGGTGAGACCTTGCCTCTGCAATAAATCAAAACGTTAGCCAGGCATGGTGACACATGCCTGCAGTTTCAGCTACTTGGAAGGTTGAGGTGGAAGGATTGCCCGAGCTCGGCAGGTCAAGGCTGTGGTGGCCGGAGTGTGTCACTGCACTCCAGCCTGGGCGACTGAGACTCCCCTCCCCTGCTCCTTCCTCTTCCCCTGCCCTTCCATCTGCTCCCCAGCCCACTGTGCAAAGACCGAGGGACTGCTCCGCGCTGTCCACCACCTCTGCCAACCGAGCACTGCACTTGGGGGCCTGAGGACGAACCCACCCAGCCTGCCACCGCCACCACCACTGACACCCACCTGTACGTGCCACCAGGGGGTCTGGGGACCGGCCTGCTTAGCCCATTGCAGCCATTATTATTTTTTTTTTTTTATAGCAGGATTTATTGAGAAGACAGAAAAGTTCCCACAGTGGGAGGGAACCCAAGAGGGTTGTCCTACAGCCATTATTAACACTCTTGAGTGCCACCTGGAAACACCATAAGGCCCCAAGGACGCATCCACCTGCCTGGTCCATTGTTGCCACTACCAGCACCTGAGCAAGCCACCTTGAGGCCCAAGAATCAGCCTGCCTGGACCTGCTGACATCAGTGTTCTACTCACCTGCCGCTCACTTCCTGCTATGCTGCCCGGTTCCACCCAGGGGCGCCAGGACAAGCACACTTGGCTTGCCCTGCAACTACAAGGGCCTGGGACTGGCCCACCTGGAAGCTCGTCCCCAGCAAATCCTCACCACGGCTCCCCACTAACAACGGTAGACTAAGCTACTGAGGAAATCACAGACACTACTGATGCTGTTTGCAGCTGAGGTAATCGCACAAAGACTATACACTGCACACATCCAGACTCAGAACTAAAGTACCTCACCCGCCGGGCTCGGTGGCTCAGCCTGTAATCCCAGCGCTTTGGGAGGGTGAGGTGAGAGGGCTGCCTGAGCCCGCGGGTTCGAGACCCGCCTGGGCAACTTGGCGAGACCTCATCTCTACAATAAATAAAAAATTAGCCGGGTGTGGCAGCACGTGCCTGTAGTTCCAGCTACTCGAAAGGCTGAGGCGGAAGGATTGCCAGAGCCCAGTAGGTCGAGGCTGCGGTGGCCGGGAGCGGCCACTGCACTCAAGTCTGGGCGACAGAGTGAGACTCCAACTCAAAAAATAAAAAAAAATAAAGTACCTCACCCAACCACCACCACAGACACCTATACAGGAAAAAGTCTTTCCCTGTGAAAGTCAATACGAAAAATTAGAAGAGGTGACTACGCTCCTGACGTACAGGTATCAATGAAAGCACACAAGAAACATAAAAATGCAAGGAAATAGGACACCTCCAAAGGAACATAATAATTATCCAACAATAGATTCCAACAGAAAAGAAATTGATTAGTGCTTGGAAAAGAATTCAAAATAATGATACTCATGAAGCTCAGTGAGACACCAGAGAACACAAACTACATAAAGAAAAATCAGGAAAACAATTCAGAATACAAATGAGGAATGAGAAATCCACCAAAGAGATAGACATCATAAAAAAGCATCAAACAGAAATTCTGGAACTGAAGAATTACATGAATAAAATTAAAAAATACAACTGAGAACTTCAATAGTACACTAGATCAAGCAGGAGAAACAATTTTAGAATTTGAAAACAGGTCTTTCAAAAATAATCCAGTGAGACCAAAAAAGAATAAAAAAGAACAATGAAAGCCTACATGCAAAAACTATTTAACAAAATAGTAGTTAAAAACTTCCCAAGTCTTGCAAAAGATTTAGATATCCAGATACAGCACACTCAGATTCCCAAATATACAACCCAAAAAGGTCTTCTCCCAGGACATTACTGTCAAACTGTCAAAAGTAAGACAGGGAGAATTCTAAAAACAGCAAGAGAAAAAGGTCTAGTTACATATAAGAAAACTCCCATCAGACTAATAGCAGAAACAATAGAGAATGGCATAATATATTCAAAGTGCAAAAAGAGAAAAAAGAACCTGTCAGGCAAGAGTATCCCTCCTAAATGAAGGAGAAATAAAGACTTTCAGAGACAAGCAAAAACTGAGGGAATTTATCACCCCTAGACAGGCCCTATTAGAAATGCCTCAAAGAGGCCTACACCTGGAAGCGAAAGAATGGGACCTCCCATCATGAAAACAGGTAAAATTACAGAACTAAGGAGTAGAGCAAGCACATGAATGCGAAGGAGCCAGTACTCAAGTGCTGCCACGACAGAAAACGACCAAATCATTAAGATAAACAGTAAGACAGAAAGAAGCAAAACAACCAGAAAACAAGTATCAAAATGACAGGAATAATTCCTAGCGTATCAATAGCAACCTTAAATGTAAATGAATTAAAATTTCCACTTAAAAGAATGGAAGAAAAAACATCTAAGCCGGGCACAGTGGTTCACGCCTGTAATCCCAGCACTCTGGGAGGCGGAAGTGAGAGGACTGCCTGAGTCCAGGAGCTCGAGAGCGGCCTGGGCAACTGGGCGAGACCTCATCTCTACAATAAATTAAAAAATCAGCTACGTGTGGTGGCACATGCCTGTAATTCCAGCAGCTACTTGGAAGACTGAGGTGGAAGGATCACCTGTGCCCAACAGGTCAAAGCTGTGGTGGCCGTGAGCATGCCACTGCACGCCAGCCTAGGAGACAGAGTGAGACTCCAACTCAAAAAAACCCCAAAAAACCAACAACCATTATCCAACTATACGCTGCCTACAAGAAACGCACTTCAAGCCGGGCTCGGTGGCTCAGCCTGTCATCCCGCGCCTTTGGGAGGCTGAGGTGAGTGGATTGCCTGAGCCCGCGGGTTCGAGACCCGCCTGGGCAGCGAGACCTCATCTCTACAATCAATCAAAAAATCAGCCGGGCGTGGTAGCGCGTGCCTGTAATTCCGGCTACTCGGAAGGCTGAGGCGGAAGGATCGCCGGAGCCCAGCAGGTCGAGGCTGCGGTGGCCGGAAGCGGCCACTGCACTCCAGTCTGGGCGACAGAGTGAGATTCCAACTCAAAAAAAAAAAAAAGGCACTTCACCTGCAAAGACATACATAAACCGAAAGTAAAAGAATGGAAAAAAAATATTTCATACAACCAAAAGTGAACAGGAGTAACTACACTTAAATCAGGTTTTTAAAAAAAGGTAATCATAACTGTAAGAGACAAAGGAGGTTATTATGTAATGTTAAAGAGATCAATTCACCAAGAGGACATAACAATTCTAAATATATATGCACCCGACACCAGAGCATACACATACATAAAGCAAATATTATTAGATTTAAAGGGGGAGATAGACTACAATACAATAATAGCTGAGGACTTAAACACCCCACTCTCAGCAACAGAAAATCATCTAAACCATGCACGGTGGCTCATGCCTGTAATCCCAGTACTTGGGGAGACCAAGGCGAGAGGACTGCTTGAGCCCAGGAGTTTGAGACCAGCCTGGGCAACATAGCGAAACCTCATCTCTACTAAAAACAAAATAAATTAGCTGGGTATGGTGGCATGGGCCTGAGTCCCAGCTACTTGGGAGGCTGAGGCAGAAGGATCACCTGAGCCCAGGAGGTCAAGGCTACAGTGAGTCATGTTCATGCCACAGCACTCCACCCTGGGTAACAGAGTGAGACCCCAACTCAAAAAGAAAACTTTTAAAAAGAAAGAAAATCATCTCGACAGAAGTCAATAAAGAAAAAGGCTTTAAACTGTACTCTGGGTCAAATGGACTCAATGGACATTTACAGAACATTTCATTCAACAACTGCAGAATACACATACTTTTCATCAGTATGTAAAGTACGTTAGGCCACAAAACAAGCTCAACAAGTTTTTAAAAACTGAAATCATATCAAGCATCTTTTCAGACCAAAATGGAACAAAACTAGAAATCAATAACAAGAAGAACTTTGGAAACTAGAAATCCATGGAAATCAAATAACATGCTCTTGAAAAATAGTTGGGTCAATGAAGAAATTAAGAAGGAAGTAAAATTTCTTAAAACAAATGAAAATGGAACCAGCACACCAAAACCTATGGGACACAACAAAAGCAATGCTAAGAGGGACGTTGATAGCATAAGTGCCTGCATAACAAAGTAGAATGACTCCAGATAAACAACCTAATGGTGCACTTCAAAGAACTAGATAACCAAGAAAAACCAAACCCAAAATTAGGAGAAGGAAAGAAGTAACGAAGATCAGAGCAGACTAAGCCAGGAGTGCTGATGTGTGCCTGTAGTTTCAGCGACTCAGGAAGCTGAGGACGGAGGAGGGCTTGAGTCCAGGAATCCAAGACCGGTCTGGGCAACACAGTAGGAACTCACTTCTACTTAAAATGAAAACCTAAGATTAGAGCAGAACTAAGTGAAACAGAAATTTTTTTTTAAAATACAAAGAATAAGCAAAATAAAAAACTGATTTTTTGAAAAGATACACAAAACTGATAAACCTCTAGATAGACTAGCCAAGAAAAAAAGAGATGATCCAAGTAAATACAATCAGAAAAGAAAAAGGAAACATTATAACAAATACCACAGAAATATGAAAGATCATCAGAGACTACTACAAACAACTATACACTGACAACCTGGAAAACCCAGAGTAATGAACAAATTTCTGGATACATACAACCTACCAAGATTGAATCAAGATTGAAAAAAAACCTGAACAGGTCAGGCGCGGTGGCTCAAGCCTAAATCCCAGCACTCTGGGAGGCTGAGGTGAAAGGATTGCCTAAGCCCAGGGGTTGGGGACCAGCCTGGGCGACTTGGTGAGACCTTGTCTCTACAAGATATCAAAAAATTAGCTGGGCATGGTAGCACGCACCTGTAGTTCCACCTACTTGAAAGGCTGAGGCGGAAGGATCACCTCACCCCAGCAGGTCGACGCTGGGGTGGCAGTGAACGAGCTACTGCATTCTAGTCGAGCCTGGGCATCAGAGTGAGACTCTGACTAAAAAACAACAAACCTGAACAGACAGATAACAAGTAATGAAATCAATTCATTAATAAAAAGTCTCCCACCAAAGAAAAGTCCAGGATCAGATGGCTTCTCTGCTGAATTTTACCAAGCATACAAAGCAGAACTGATACTAATTCTCCTCAAACTATTCCAAAAATTGAGGCAGAGGGAATTCTCTCTAACTAATTCTACGAGGCGAGTAACACTCTGATACCAAAACCAGACAAGAACACAACAAAAAAAGAAAACTACAGAGCGATATCCCTAATGAACATAGATGCAAACATCTTCAACATAGTAAGCCAAATCCAACAGCACATCAAAAAGGTAATACACCATGATCAAGTGGGACTTATCCAGGAATACGAGGATGATTCAACATATGCAAATTAGAAAATATAATATATCACATCAACAGAATGAAAGACAAAAATCGTATGAGCATCTCAGTAGACACAGAAAAAACATTTGATGTAATTCAACATCCCTTCACGATAAAAATGCTCAATAAACTAGGCATAGAAGGAACTTATCTCAACATAATAAAGTCCACATATGACAAACCAGCTAACATCATACTGAATAGAGAAAAGCCGAAAACCTTTCCTCTCAGAACTGGAACTGGATAAGAATGCCCACTCTCACCATTCCTATTCAACATAGTACTGGAAATCCCAGCCAAGCAACCAGGCAAGAGAAAGAAAAAAGTCATCTAAATTGGAAAGGAGAAAGTCAAACTGTCTTCTTTGTAGATGACATGATCTTATATTTAGAAAAACCTAGAGATTCCACACAAAAACACTTAGATCTGAGAAATAAGTTCTGTAAAGTTGTAGGATACAAAATCAACATATAAAAATCAGTAGCGTTTCTATACATCAATAATGAATTCACTGAAAAAGAAATTAAGAAAGCAATTCCATTTACAATAACTACCAAGCAAAACAAACAAAAACCTAGGAATAAATTTAACCAAGGAGGTGACCAACCTCAACAAGGAAAACTATAAAACATTGATGAAAGGCCGGGCGCGGTGGCTCACGCCTGTAATCCCAGCACTTTGGGAGGCTGAGGTGAGTGGATTGCCTGAGCCCGCGGGCTCGAGACCCGCCTGGGCAGCTTGGTGAGACCTCATCTCTACAATAAATCAAAAATCAGCTGGGTGTGGTAGCGTGTACCTGCAGTTCCAGCTACTCGGAAGGCCGAGGCGGAAGGATCACCAGAGCCCAGCAGGTCGAGGCTGCGGTGGCCGTCAGCGTGCTACCGCACTCCAGCCTGGGCGACAGAGTGAGACTCCGACTCAGAAAAAAACCACAACAAAGCACTGATGGAAGACACTGAGGAGGATGCAGACTGACGAAGAGCCACCCCATGGTTGTGGATCGGAATGATTGACATCATTAAATGGCCATACCACCCAAAGCAATCTAAGACTCAGCGCAACCCCTATCAAAATATCAATGACGTTTTTTTATAGAAATAGAATAAACAACCTAATTTTGCACAGAACCACAAAGAGTCCATATAGGCAAAGCCATTCTGAGCAAAAAGAACAAAATTGAAGGCATCACAAGACCTGACTTCAAGATGCATTACAAGGGTATAGCAACCAAAACAGCATGGTACTGGTATAAAAACAGATACACAGGTCAATGGAACAGAACTGAGAACCCAGAAATAAAACCATGCATTTATAGCCAACTGGTTTGCAGCAAAGACACCAAGAACATATACATAGAGGGGGAAAGGACACCCTCTTCAACAAATGTTGCTGGGAAAACTGGGTAGCTATATACAGAAGAAAGAAACTAGACCTCGATTTCTCACCATATTCAGAAATCAACTCAAAATAGATTAAAGACTTAAATGTAAGACCCGACACTATAAAACTATTAGAAGAAAACAGGGAAAACACTTCAGGGCATCAGACTGGGCAAGTATTTTGTATCTAAGACCCCAAAAGCACAGGCAATGAAAACAAAAATAGAGAAACGAGACTATATTAAATTAAAACATCTCTGCACAGTAAGAGAAATAATCAACAGATTGAAGAGAGAATCTACTGAATGAGAGAAGATATTTACAAAACATTCACTCAACGAGACAAATATCCAGAATATACAAGGAATTCAAATAACTCAACAGCAAAAATAAATAAATAACCCCATTAAAAAGTAGGCAAAGGATCTAAATAGACATTTCTCAAAAGAAGACATGCAAATGGCAAACAGGCAGGTATTTGAAAAAAAGTTCAACATCACTAAACATCAGGAAAATGCAAATCAAAACCACAACGAGATCTCATATTACTCCATTTAGAATGGCTACTATCAAAAAGACTAAAAATAACAGATGCTGGTGATGTCAATCTAAGATCATGAAAAAGAAACTAATCTAAAGAGTTTATTCAAGCACAAAATTTGAGGACAGACCACCAAGGAAACAGATTCTAAAGAGTGGAAGTCAGTGTTCTGAAGCATACAAGTTTAGTATTGCTTATATAGACCACGTGTGTGTAGGGAAGCCTAAGAGAACTGCTCAGTCTTTCTATGTAAGGCTTAATGCATAGTTGAAACAATCTAATTAGTTTAGGTGGTGGTCTTTTTCTTTCAGGGAAGGTATATTTAACATTCCATACTTAAGACATAACAGTCATAGGGTCTTGGGCACCATCTGGATGGTCTGAGTTAGATACAGGACAATTAGGAAGCAGTTAATCAGTGCAAAGATCAGTGATTGAAAATGGGGGATGGTCTGGCCTCCTAGTCATAAACAGAACAACAACAACGAGGAGGAGAGTTAATGTGTAATCTAAGAAGCAGAACTCCAAACATGCTGCGTGACTTAGTCTCCAGAGCTTAACTTATCTTATGATGTAGTAAATTTAGAGGGTCCTGAAATTGTATTTTCTTTTACACTGACAAGGATGCAGAGAAAAACGAACTGTCATATACTTCTGGTGGGAATGTAAATTAGCACAGCCATTATGGAAAACGGTATAGAGATTTCACAAAAAAACTAAAACTGAAATAATCATAGGATCTAGCAACTCCACCACTGGGTATTTATCCAAAGGAAAGAATATCAGTATATCAAAAGGGTATCTGCACCCCCATGTTTATCGCAGCGCTATTCATAATAGCAAGGACATGAAATCAACCTACGTGTCCATCAACAAACAAATGGAGGAAGAAAACGTGTGCTCATGCGCGCTCTCACTCGCTCTCTCGGACTTGAGGTCTCCCAGGCTGGAGTGCGGTGGTGAGACCCTGGTTCACGGCTGCCTCAGCCTTCTGTGCTCAGGCAGTCCTTCTGCCTCAGTTTCCTGAGTAGCTGGAACTACGCAGTAAATACTCAGTTTCCTGAGTTGCAACACCATGCCTGGCTAATTTTTGGGGGGGATTTTTTTTTGTAGGGATGATATCTTGCTATGTTTCCCAGGCTGGTCGCTAACTCCTGGACTCAAATGATTCTCCTACCTCAGCCTCCCGATGTGCTGAGATTATAGGCATAAGTCACTGTGCCTGTTTGAAAATATGCTGTATTTACATAATGGAATACTATTCAGCCACAAAAAAACAAAAATCATGTCATTTGTTGCAACACGGATAGAACTAGCTATCTAGCTATATTATGTTAAGCGAAATGAACCAGGCACAGAAAGACAAATGCCGCATGAACTCACTCATATGTGGGGGCTAAAAAAGTTGATCTCATGGAGATAAGAGAGTAGAATGATAGTTACCACAGGCTGGAAAGGATGTGGGTGTGTGTAGAGTATGGGGGGATAAAGAGAGGTTGGTTAATGGGTACGCACCTGTAGTTCGATAGCTAGAGTAAGTTCTAATGTTTGATAGCAGAGGAGAGTGACTAAAGTTAGCATCAAGGTATTGCACATTTCAAAACAATTAGAAATGAAGACTTGAAATATCCTCAACACAAAAAAATAATAAATGCTTGTGGTGATGGATACCCTAACTACCTGACTTGATTGCTACAGATTTACTCTATGCATGTAAAAAATATCACACACATATGTGCAAATATTATGCATCAGTGAAAAAAAATTAAGTGGGGGTCTTGCTCTGTTGCCCAGGCTGGAGCATAGGGTGCAATCATAGCACACTGCAGCCTCAAACACTTAGGCTCAAGAGATTCTCCTGCCTCAGCCTCCAAAGCAGCTGGGACTATAGGCACATGCCACCACGCCCAGCTAATACAGTTGATATTTTAAAATACAGACACTGCTCAACTTATGATGGGGCTACCTCCCAATAAACCTATCATAAGTAAAAAATACTGTAAGTCAGAAACGCATTCAGTTCTGGCAACACAGCAAATGGTCCCCATTTACAATGTCTGACATATTCTCTCCACTTCATGGTGGTGCGAGAGCAATACACACTCAGTAGAAAGTGTGACCTCGCTGTAAGTCATATGGGGCCTGACAATTAAGTTCGCAAACTCATCCTGGGACAAGGGCTACATGCCTCATTGCTGAGTATCACTACAGGACATCAGCACCTAGTCCACCACTCAAAGCAATTTTGGAACTCTTTTTCTGGAATGACCATCAGAGCTGACGTCATGAGAATGTCAGAGTTTGAATCAGAGCAACAAATAAGCATTAAATTTCTTATTAAACTTGGCAAGAGTGGAAGTGAAATACATGTTAGTCCAAATTTATGGGGGTAAAGTCATGAAGAAAACATCAGTGTACAAATGGATTAAACATATTTCTGAGGGGAGAGAAAGTGTCACTGATGAAAAGAGATCAGGATGGCCAGGAATATACAGAACTAATGAAAACACTGCAAAAATTCGTTGAATTGTACATCAAAATTGTCAGCTGTGAGAAGCATAGCAGACCAAATAAACATCAACAGAGAAACAGTCAGGAAAATCGTAACTGAACACCTTGGCATGTGTGCAGGGGATCTCGCATCACGTCAATGTACCAGCTCACACAGCACTGTCTGTGAGGGAGTTTTTAGCCAGTAAACAAATAATTGTATTGGAACACCCTCCCTATTCACCTGATTTAGCCCCTAGTGACTTTTTTCTTTACCTGAAGATAAAGGAAATATTGAAAGGAAGACATTTTGATGACATGGAGGACATCAGGGGTAATATGATGACAGTTCTGACAGTCATTCAGATAAAAGTTCCAAAATTGCCTGAGCCTGCGGGTTCGAGACCCGCCTGGGCAGCGAGACCTCATCTTTACAATAAATCAAAAAAAATCAGCCAGGCATGGTAGCGCATGCCTGTAATTCCAGCTACTCGGAAGGCTGAGGCGGAAGGATCACCGGAGCCCAGCAGGCGAGGCTGCGGTGGCCGGGAGCGGCCACTGCCCTCCAGTCTGGGCGACCAAGTGAGACTCCAACTCAAAAAAAAAAAAAAAAGTTCCAAAATTGCTTTGATGGGTGGACTAGATGCTGGCATCTGCGCATAGCTTCACAAGGAGAGCACTTCAAAGGTGACCATAGTGATATTCAGTAATGAGGGATGTAGGCAGCACTTTTTCCAGGGTGAGTCTGCAAACTTAATTGTCAGACTCGTAAGGAGCTCTTCAACTTACAATAGGGCTACTTCTTGATACACCCATTGTAAAGTTGAAAAATCATAAGTTGAACCCCATTAGGGATTGTCTATATATATGAAGTTCTTTAATGGATCATTTTGGAAAAATGCTCTTAAAATCACATTTGCATATCAACTTATGGTTTACTTGATGTCGTTTTTAGGAAACTCACCAAATATATAAGACCGT
This sequence comes from Cephalopachus bancanus, assembly GCA_027257055.1. NCBI lineage: Eukaryota > Metazoa > Chordata > Mammalia > Primates > Tarsiidae > Cephalopachus > Cephalopachus bancanus. The sequence goes on along the minus strand of JAPVLO010000110.1, from coordinate 3,774,204 downwards.
CACGTTCCTGGGTTATATTCTCTGTCAGGCCAATGAGGTTTGCCAGGTACTGGTGAGCAGACATTTCGTTCCCCACAGCTTTTTCCACCTGCTTTTTGAGGACATCAATTTTCTTTTGAGATCTCCTAGAGAGTTACCCCAAAGGTGAAATAAAAAACTCATTCACTTATATGGTCAGGCCACAGTGAATATCTGTATTTTAAAGACAGTATGTTAGCATTTAAATGCCATTCTTCAGCAACTTAAATCATCTATTAAATTTCAAGGTGGAAAAAAAGAAAAGTTTCAAGATGAGAAGTAGCTAAATGTAATCTGAAACCACGCATAATTATTGACTCCAAATCAAGTTTATAAGAGTCACACAGTGCCTCATAATGAACAGGCAAATTAAGTATTATTCTATTAACATTTTGGCTCATGTTCTTTTTTTTCTCTCTTTTAATTTTTTTATTTTAAAGGTGTGGGGTACAATTCAGGGTTAGGTATGCAAGTGTTCATTATGCAGGTCCCCTTGTTGATGAGGTGTGCCCCCCCTTGGCTCATATTCTAAAAGATACTTTTGAAAAAGGCATCCCAAAGTAGACTTCTGGGAAATGGCTAGGAAAAAACTTCTAGAACTTCAGGTCTTAGGGTATCATATGACTATCAACCATACTTGAACTATAGACTTGAGAAATGTTAGTTAACAGAAAAGCTTTTATTGTACTCATGTGCTTTTTTTTAAACAACACAATGGATTTATATTTAATATAGTACTTCTCACCATGGGGATGTTACTCAATATAAAGTTTTTTTTAAACATTAAATCTCTTTTCCATTTTAATGTCAATATAAAACGCCTTTTTTTTTTTTTTTACACTGAATGTTTTCTCCATTCCAATATTAGATATACTGAATACATCTTCCTAAACCTTTTTTCTCAGGTTTCTATTTTTTGGCTATTTGATACCTAAGTACAATATTAACTTGGGAGATAACAAAACAAAAATCTAACAAAAATATGGAGAAGACTCCTCAATGATTCAGGAGGCAGTGCTTCTAACTGAACAATGGCAATTTCCTAAATCTGGATAAGAACTTCCTTCTTCCTATTTCACATGCTTTGAGAATTCAATAACTAGGAAATATAACTTATATAAATTTTAGTCATCTTGCTTCATTGACCTCCTTTCTAGCTAGCAAATACAAATCATAAGCTGCATTTTCCAGTGCATTATTTATTGTAAAGAAAACATGCTTTTCCCATTTCTATATCAATTTGTTCCCCTTTTTATGGAAACAACTGAGAATGTGAAGCTCCCCTATTTACTAATTCTTGGAGACTTTCAGACACCAAAGCTCAGGTTTAGCCTCAACAGCACTAAGGTTTTCAGGGTGAGGTTTGACTCAGGGAGCCCTTCTAAGTCCTATCTGTCCATTCTTTCATGCATATGCTCCCAGGCAAGCACAAAAGCCTGTAATGCTGAGAACCACACCTATCAAGAGAGCGACTGCATCTTCGGCTTCTACTGCTCCAACAACAGGCAGCACCACAAGCCGCGAAACGAGGACCAAGCACTTGTGTTGAAACTGAGGTCACGTTGGGATCTTGAGGGACCAAGGTTCCAGAAAATTGGTATATACAGAATTCTGTCCAACTTGAAATTTTTTTAAAGATGTGGGGTACAATTCAGGGTTAGGTATACAAATGCTGAGGCTTAGCCGACGCTGAGGTTAAGAGGCTCCACGTGACACTGCCTTCCAGGAAGCAACCATTACAGGAATGGTGAGCTACTGTACTTTTATTCTAATACCCAATAGCTTCAATTAATCTTTCCATTTGTTTGTTTTTGAGTTGGAGTCTCACTCTGTCGCCCAGACTGGAATGCAATGGAATGCCCACGGCCACTCCAGCGTTGACCTGCTGGGCTCCAGTGATCCTTCTACTTCAACCTTCCGTGGCCTGCTAATTTTTTGATTTATTGTAGAGACGAGGTCTTGCCAAGTTGCCTGGGCTGGTCTCGAACCTGCGGGCTCAGGCAATCCACTTGCCTCGGTGTCCCAAAGTGCTAGAATTACAAGCTGAGTCACCAAGCCCAGCCAGTCTTTTCTAAACTATTGAAAAACATCAACTTAAAAGAAAAAAAAATACGCACCTATTTATTTTCTGTGCCCTTTCAAGTTCAGCTTCCAGTGCTTTGTTTCTGGCAACCAAGTTGTTCTTCTCTAAAAGCAGACTCTTTTTCTGCACTTGCAGGACTGTCAGCTTTTCCACCAACTCTTCCAATTCAGTCCTTTCTTTTTCTTCTTCCTTCTGTAACTCGCTGAAGGACAAACACATTACAGACACATATCCAGTACACTGAGGCTTAAATGAGGTAGCCAATGCCAGACAAGTAATGAACAGCCCGGCCCTTCAGTCCCTGGGTGCGTGGCTTGGAAGCCTCTACAGAAACATCACCCCATCCTGGGCCCTAGAGGACAGAGGGTATGGATGGGCACATCACGTTTCTTTGACAGTGATGATCTAACTCCCTTTTCTCCCCACAGTTTTGCTTAAGTCTGTGTATATACACCTTTTGCCTATCCCTTTCAGAAAAAAATCTAAGACAGTTCAATATTTTACGTGGGTATAACTGCCAGGAAAAAAACCCAACTGCTGAAACAAACTGTCATAATAACATAATTATAGGCTGGATAGGGTGACTCATGCTTATAATTCCAGCACTTTGGGAGGCTGAAGTGAGAGGCCTGCCTGAACCCATGGGTTCGAGACCAGCCTGGACAACTTGGTGAGACTTCATCTCTACAATTAAAAAAAAAAAATTAGCCAGGCATGGTGGAGCGTGCCTGTAGTTCCAGTTACTTGGAAGGCTGAGGCAGAAGGATCACCTGATCCCAGCAGGTTGAGGTTGCGGTGGCCATGAGCATGCCACTACCCTCCAGCCTGGGCGACGGAGTGAGACTCTGACTCAAAAAAATAATAATAGTAATTATAAGTACACGTTTATACAGAACAAAAGGGACACTTGTTTTGGGAACACCAGCTTGAGTGTTATCAAATCTGCCTCCCATACCTGGCCATCTTTTTATTTCTTTAGCCATAGCAGTCATCCGTTGTGCTATAGTCTTTGTCAGATATTTTTAATATCTGGACTCAATCGTTATTTTCTTTTCTTTTTTTTTTTTTTGAGTCAGGGTCCTACTGTCACCCAGGCTGGAATGCAGTGACATGACTACGGCTCAACACAGCCTCCATCTTGTGGGCTCACATGATCCTCCCACCTCAGCCTCCTGAGTAGCTGGGACTTCAAGAGTGCATCACCACACCCAGCTGATTTTTAAATTTTTGTTGTAGAGACGAGGTCTCACTATGTTACCTAGGCTGGTCTTGAACTCCTGGCCTCAAGCAATTCTCACCTCAGCCCCCACATGCTGGGATTACAGGTGTTGAGCCACCATGCCTGGCTCTATTATCATTTTCATATGGTTTCTACTGGTTCCGTCACTATCTGGCTTTCTTTGAGTCCTGGACACTATATATGAAACACTATTTCTAGAAGTAATTTGAGGTCTACAAGGAAGGGACTTTTCTTCCAGGAGGACTTTTGCTTGCTTCTGCTCATGGCGTGAGGTTCCATGTATCTACATGTTGGTAATGTGAGCCCAGCTGGCAGACCCCATGAGGCTGGTTTATTGCTGGTATACCTCTCCCTGAGGATGAACCCTATGGAGTGCCAGCTTATTTTTCACTCATGGGTGATGTGGGACTGTCTTATCACTCTTGGTTAACTAATATTGCATAACAATATGTGTAGGTGTGGGGAGTCTTTTTCTATTCACTGCACTAGGAACCTCTGCAGTGAGTCAATCAAGGTCTTCCAAGATCTAGACATGTTCTTTCAACAATTAACTTCTTTCCTTTCTATTGTCTTTAATCTCTCTTTTCATTTATTTGTATTAAATTTTTTTTCTTTTTTAGAGAGATGGGGTCTTGCTCTGATGAGTACAGGCTAGAGTACAGTGGTGGGATCACAGCTCATTGTAGCTTCAAATTCATGGGCTCAAGCAGTCTTCCTGCCTCAGCCTCCCGAATAGATAGAACTACAGGTGCACACCACCATATCTGGCTTGCTTATTTATTTATTTCTCTCTCTCTCTCTTCTTCTTCTTCTTCTTCTTTTTTTTTTTTTTTTTTTTTTGTGGATAGGGTCAAGCTGGTCTTGAATTCCTGGCATCAAATGACTCTCCCACCTCAGCCTCCCAAAGTGTGAAATTACAGGTATGAGCCACCATGCCCAACCATCTTTAATCTCTCTCTAAGATTCCTGATGATCTAAGGTTGAACCTCCTAGATGGGTCCTCCATTTCTACTGCCTTTTCTCTCCATTTTTCCAATTGTTTGTTTCCTTATATTCTAGGAGAATCATCACATTTATTTTTCAGCCCCTCTGATTTTTTTTTTAAGTCCTGGTAATCATGTTTAATCTTGCTCTTATTTAATGACTGTACTTTCTTTTCTCATGGCATTTAGCTTTCAAGTCTCCTTCGTTCTCTGTATTATCTCAGCTTCCTTTGAGTTTCTGTTTATCTAGGTCTCTTTCTTTTATTCTGCAATTTCTTTTATTATCCCTAATAGTCCTTGTAGTTTGTTTGAACAGATCTAGGAATCTGTTCTTATTTTAGGGTGAGGGACTGGGTATTTGGTGTGTACTAAATAGGACTCTATGCTCGTAGATGACGTGTGTGGAATGGTCAGCTTCACTTTAGGATACAGGTCCCCTTAAAGCCAGGATAAAGGTTTGCCTTTGTAGACACCACCAGTCACCCTAACTCTATAGTTCTCCCCAAAAGAGTTGGTTAAGTTTCTTTAGCAAAGGGGGTTGAGGTCCTGTTTTTCTCCCACTATCCATCTTGAAAAGGTCCAACCTTTCTAGAAAACAGTAAAAGCACAGAGGGCAATCTAAGCTTCAAGGTGTGACCATCAGTCCAAACCAAGGCCAACTGGACAGTTCACTAGGAAAATGAGCTGGTGCCATTTCCTGTGTCACTGTTCCTTCCAGGCAGGTTGCCAACAGGCAGAGTAAGCAAGACAAAATGCTACTTACGACCTCCACTGCCACCAACCAGGCTAGGAGAAAGAGCACATATGCACCATACCTAGAAGCTTGCCAAGCACAGACTATATCAATACACACACATCTTGTTCTCATGCCTCACCCCTGCCTGAGGCACAACCCTTTCCCCAGGCTCCTCCCCAGATTTCCCCAGTGTGGGAGCTGGTTCAAGACCTATTCCGCAGCAGCCTGTCTCTGCTGTGGTATCAGCAGGAGAAGGGCGTCCCTAAGCGAGGTTACTGGAGGGCAAGGGCGCTGCTGTCTTCGGCTCCATTCAGCCTAACTCCAGGATGTCTGTGGCAGCCAAAACAAAGACATTCTGAGTTTCCCGCTCCTCATTTTGTCTGCTTTCTACCAGGTCTCAGTGTAGCCTGTGCCCATTCCCCTGAATCTACATGTTCCATCTCTGATGAATTCTTGTTCCTTGTTCATGTCACAAATTCTCTCTCCAGTCAAACACCACCCCTTCCAGTGACGAGCCCGTTAGGATCAATACTCCCCAGCTCCACAATTCTCATTCCTCTGTCCTCTGCCACACCTACCAACCCTGAGCCCAAAGTGGGAAACATTTAGAAAGTCTACTAGTGTACAGTAACATCCCAGGCCTTTACATGCACTCGCCACTCACTCACTGACTCACCCAGAGCAACTTCCAGTCCTGTAAACTCCATCCATGGTAAATGCCCTCGACAGCTGGACACTTTATCTTTTACATCTCATTTCTCAGTCCCCTTTCATGTTTAGGATGGTTAGACATACAAACACTGACCATTGTGTTACAGATGCCTGCAGTATTCAGGACAGTCACATGCTGTCCAGGTTTGTAGCCCAGATGCAACAGACTCTACCTTGTAGCCCAGTGTGTAGCAGGCCATCCCACCTGAGGTCCCCCAAAGAAGGAATTCTGCCTCAAGATGGTAACAGAAACTCTGCCTTAGTTCCCAACTGGCTGGCCTGCTATATGGATTTTGACCTTGCCTGCCCCAACAATTGTGTGAGCCATTTTCTTAAAATAAATCTCTCTCTCTTTCTCGATCCATCGATCACACACACACACACACACACACACACACACACACAACTCATTATACTTGAAAAGATACTCTATCCTTACCTTTTTAATTCATTTACAATTGAATTGTGAACTTTGATCGCAATTTTGCCATCCAAGTGTGTTTTGAGTTCTTGGTATTTGGCATGTAAAATCTCCAACTCTTCCTTATTTGCTGTCAGCTCCTTTTCCTGGCCCTGAGTTTTACCCTCCAGGAACATTAGTTGTTTAGTCAGCTTAGAAACTGAAAAACGAAAGAGGAGGATAAAAACTTGGCACAGAAGACTTAATAAAACACAATTTTTGGCTGAGAATACTAATGAGAGTTAGGTGATAAAAATGACCTATTAAAAATCTTCTGGAGAGCTATACATACCAAAGGCATTGTACTTAGAAATTACTGCCCCTAAATTAGCTGTATGTGGTGGCACATGCCTGTAGTCCCAGCTACTTGCAAGGCTGAGGCAGGAGAATCACTTGAGCCCACGAGTTCAAGGCTGCATTGAACTATGATTGTACCACTGCATTCCAGCCTGAGTGACAGAGCGAGACCCTGTCTCTGAATTCTAAAAAAAAGAAATTACTGTTCCTACAATAATTAAACAGTCACTAAATATTCAATTTTTTTTGCTAGCGTCCACTCTAATATTTAATAAAACATGATTCCAGTCTTCAAGGAACTGACTTCCCAAAGACTGTTTAAATTAAGCCTTAAATCATACACAGGTGTGCAAGTGTGTATATCATAATGTTGTCCCCGGAGCTGCAAGATTTTCCAGGACTGCAAACGTGGTCAAACTAAGAAGTGAATTTATTAGTTTTTCTTCCTTTCCTCATTAAATTTTTGTTTTATGTCCTGCATCTAAAGTAAGTGATAAATATTTTCATCCTATGTGACATGACTGTATATGACAATGAGCTATTTCCTGGGTGTCTGTTGACAATAGCCCTTAGAAGTATTAGTGCATAAACTCTAAATCTTTCTCTTCTACGAAAACACTTAATTGATCAAGGTGAATAGCTGTTTCCGGGGAACGGGGAAGTAGCAGACTAAAGTACACAGGCCACAAGGTAGGCCCTGCCCTGCGTGACCAGAAGAACCATCACACCCATTCAGATATGGTATAGTCCAGAAAATTAAGCTCAGTAAGTAGGAAACGAATTCCCCTGTCATCTCCAACCCTGAAAACAAAGACAGGAGGCTCAACAACTCTCTTACCCACCCCCCTTCAACAATGCCAGAGTAAAGGCAAACACTCCTGGGTCACTCAGGTTTAGGTCATGTGCAGGAAATGTTCTCGTCTTTAAACATGGCCTGGTTATCGGAAACGTGTGAAAGGCTAGCCCAGTAATTTCAGCAACGGCACAGCCTGCTAATGAACTCTGCCACTGCGTGGAAGGGGGAGCATTAAATAAGGAGAAGTAGAAGAGAAAACAGGGGCAAGGAGTGATGCTGGCTCATATGAGACAGCCTGTGCTTCAGCTTCCCAGCCTGTATTATTCTTCACTGGAAAAGAAAAATCAGTAAAGCCTGGGGAAAACGCCACCATCTTTTGTACTCATGCAGTTTGGTTTTAAAGCAGAAGAAATGACTCAACCTGCCTATTTGAAGTCACTGTCATACACTGTGAGGCTCCCAGGGCCAGAGAGGGCCACAACGCGAAGAGGGGACACTCACGGACGGCATCTGACGGAGAGCTGACCGACAGACTTACCCTGCAACCCTGCACTCTGCGGGGCGGGAAGCCCCGAGAAACCACTTAGAGAAGGAGTGGTTCTACTTATTGGCTCATTCGACAGCTGTCTGGGAAGAGACCCTGTGTCATTTCAAGTGTTTCTCTTCCGTGACTTTTGCCTCCCAGGGCACTATTTTCCCTCAAGGCCAGTGCTGCTGAGTCTAGAGCCGCCGCCTACAACGGACTCACGAAGCACCGAGTGAGACACGGGGGAGTCAACGCAAAGCAATCAACGCACCAGGAGCTGGAAGGTCAGAGGCGGCTCCCCTTCAGCACAGAAGGCTATAGTCTAAAACCGTGCTTCCCCATAGATGAGTTTGATGGCATTAATGCATTTTTCAATTCGAGAAAAACCAACGAACAAAAAAACACGGGTCCCCCTGTTTTCAGCTGGCAGCCCCAGCAGGAGGACATAACAGTAACATCACGGCATGGCTATTCCGTGCTGGGGGTCCTCACCTTCTCGGAGATGCTCCTGGCGGGCGTCCTCAGCTTTTGTTTGCTGAATCTCCAGCTGCTCTATCAATAACTTGTTTTCCTCCAAAACCAGTTTTGCCTGAGTCTGAAGCTCATGCCTACAATTGATTTGCAAAATAAAATACCATAATTCAGGTTTTGAACGACTACAACAGCACTCTGGAATCTAAGAGAAAGCACCTGGTGCATTACAGGTCACAGATTTCAAGACACATTTTCATGTTAAAATTATTATTAACACAGCCAGCAAATCTTGCCACCTGCATTAAATGGGGGATTACATGGGGGAAAGGGGAACAGTGAGTCTGAATTATGGGCTGTTTCAGTAACTTTTTTATATATGAAATTTCAAACACATACAAAAGTAAAGAGAATAGAATAACAAGCTCCCAGGTACACCACACCCAGCTTAAAAACTCATCAACTGGCCAGTTGTGTTTCATCTAAATAAACCTCCAATCCACCCACTTACTGAATTACTTTGAAGCGCATGTAGAATACTTTTAAAGAATTTAGAGGCCAGCCACAGTGGCTCAAACCTGTAATCCCAGCACCTTGGGAGGCCGAAGTGAGAGGATTACCCGAGTTCAGGAGTTCGAGACCAGCCTGGGCAACTTGGTGAGACCTCGTCCCTACAATAAATCAAAAATAAGATGGGCGTGGTAGCTACATGGAAGGCTGTGTTGGAAGATCACCTGAGCCCAGCAGGTCGAGGCTGTGGTGGCTATGAGCATGCCACTCACTGTACTCCAGCCTGGGCAACACAGTGAGACTCTGACTCAAAAATAATAATAAATAAATAAAAAGTTCTCATTTTAATTAAAAAATATTCATAATCAGTAGCATTTTTGTAAAAAAAAATTACTTTGATGGAAGGCTTTGAAATGGTTTCTTAAAACTGTATTAATAGGCCCAGCCTTACTTCACCATGAGTAAACCCTTTCCTTACAGATGGTGCAATATAAACCCAGCTCAGCTCAACCTTCAAGATTGCAAATTCTGGTCAGGTGTGGTGGCTCATGCCTATAATCCCAGCCATTTGGGAGGCCAAGACGGGAGGACTGCTTGAGCCCAGGAGATCGAGACCAGCCTAGGCAACATAGTGAGACCTCGTCTCAAAAAAACTTTAAAATTAGCTGGGCATGATGGTGCATATCTGTAGTCTCAACTGCTTGGGAGGTTGAGGCAGAAGGACTGCCTGAAGCCCATAAGTCAAGGCTGCAGTAAGCTATGAGAGTGACACTGTTCCGGAGCCTGGGCGACAGAGTGAGACTCCACCTCCCTTCATCCACCAAAAAAAAGATCTTGGATTCTAATTAGAATGAGCTGAAAGGATTTTAGAAATCATCTAGTTAAATGTAAACTATCTTGACCTTCCACTTTAAACCCAAAAGATGAGACAGAAGGAGAGAGAAAAGATGAAAGCAGGCAAGCTGTAAAGGAGTCAGGGGTCCCCTAACAGTGGTACGTGCCAGCTCCTTGGCACTGTGGAGGAGCCCGCCTGCTACCAGTACCCATGGGGGGGCCATGCTGTCGGGAGGGCAGCTTACCCAGGCTGGTCTGCTCCAATCACCTCATTCCCACCTCAAATCGAGCAGCTCCACTTTGGTCTGTTTTATATTTTAGATTTCCTTATAAGAACTTTGGCCGGGTGCAGCGGCTCACGCCTATAATCCAAGCACTTTGGGAGGCTGAGGTGAGAGGACTGCCAGAGCCCACAGGTTCGAGGCCAGCCTGGGCAACTTGGTGAGAACTCATCTCTGCAATCAATCAAATTATTGGCCAGGCATGGTGGCACGTGCCTGTAGTTCCAGCTACCTGGAAGGCTGAGGTAGAAGGATCAGGTCGAGGCTGCAGTGGCCAGGAGTGTGCCACTGTACTCCAGCCCAGGGACAGAGTGAGACTCTGACTCAAAAAAAAAAAAAAGTCCATCACTTGTTCATTCTTCCACTCATTCATTCTTCCCTCCCTCCCTCCCTCCCTTCACTTCTTTTTTAAATGAAAGGGATCTCCCATTCCTAAAAAAAAAAAGTTTAAAATCTCAGATTTGGTTTAAAACTCCCTCCCATTTTACAGATACAGACACAGGCCCATTAAGCCGGAGGTCACCCAGTGGTTCAAGAGAAGTTAGGCAAAGAAATACAGATAATTTAGTTGCAGCCCAGAAGTTCATTGACAAGTTGCTGGAAACGAAGAGGAAAGCTTCGCGGGAGTGTGGAGTCCGTGAGCTGAGTGCCACGTGCAGGTGTAGAAGTCGCACACTGTGCAGGGACAGGGAACAGCAAGGGGCTTGAAGCAGGCGCTTCCCTGGGAAATCACAGGGCTGCAGGAGATCTGCCCCAGGGCCCCCAGACCCCCTGCCGGGAGGCAGTGCCTTCAGAGGAAGCAGCAGGCCAGCCAGGAAGGCCGGCGCAGGCCTGACAGCTCACCCCACACTGCACGGGCCATCACACTAGAGCAGAGGGCAAATTCCAAATCCCGATAAACATAGGACTGGGGAACACTGCAGGACTGCGGATCTGAAAATGGGGCCTGTCTTTTTTCCCTGTATTTATGTATTTTTATTTCAAAGAAATAGAAACAAGCTTGACTTGTGGCTACGCAAGGTTTGAGAAAGCATCTGAGCTTCCAGATTCTCCCCAGGGCTCCTGAGACCCAGTCTGCCTGAGCTGCTTTCCAAGGTACCATTCAAGGAGGGTTCAAGGGGAGACATACTAGGAACGCCCACACAAGAAAATCCAAGTTCATTCGAGACCTGCCTGGGCAACTTGGAGAGACCTCATCTCTACAATAAATCAAAAAATTAGCCAGGTGTGGTAGCGCACGCCTGTAATTCCAGCTACTTGGAAGGCTGGGGCGGAAGGATCGCCAGAGTCCAGCAGGTCGAGGCTGCAGTGGCCGGGAGCGGCCACTGCACTCCAGTCTGAGCGACAGAGTGAGACTCCAACTCAAAAAAAAAAAAAAAAAAAATCCAAGTTCAACAAGGGAGGTCACAGTGTAGCTAGGTCTGGTAGCTGCCCAGGCCAGTTCCTACCACAGAATCAGGGATAACCAACCTAACAGTACAAGTGTGGTTGACACAATTCTAGATTTCTGAACATCACATATGGAAAATATTTCATTTTTTAGTAATGTTAAGACATTTAAAAAAATACTAAGTGGCCAGGAGTGGTGGCTCAAGCCTGTAATCCTAGCACTTTGGGAGGCCGAGGTGAGAGGATTGTCTGAGTTTAAGGATTCGAGAACAGCCTGGGCGACTTGGCAAGACCTCTTCTCTACAATAAATCAAAAAAATTAGCTGGGCATGGTAGTACATGCCTATAGTGCCAGCTACTCGGAAGGCTGAGGCAGAAGGATCGCCGGAGCCCAGCAGGTTGAGGCTGCGGTGGCCGGGAGCGGCCACTGCACTCCAGTCTGGGTGACAGAGTGAGACTCCAAAACTCAAAAATAAATAAATAAATAAATAAAAATACTAAGTATGACACGCCTACCTCAGTGCTTTTTCTGTTTCCTTCGTCTTGCCTGGATGGGACTTGAGACTTTTCGAGACATTTACTTTCTCTGATTCAGTTAGCAGGCATTTATGGATGCTATGCTAGACGTGGGTGACACACAAGGATCGATGAGACAGGGTCCTTGAGCGCTCACAAGGACAGGCAGGTGCAGCGTGGCAGGTTCCAGGACAGGACGCGTGTTTAGGGCTATGTGAGAAACAGAGACAGCGAGCGCTACCGACAGTCACCACGCAAGCAGGGCAATGAAGGGCGAGAGGGGCAGAAGGGAAACTCTGGGGAGACAGGACAGGAGTGGGGCCGCTGTGGCCACCAGGGAATCGACAGGGAAAGGCAGCCCCGAGTGGGTGTGGGGCTTCCAGCTGAGCTTGTGTTGAGCTTTCAGTTCTCAAACCCTGGGAGTCACGGGAGGCACCTAAGCAAGAATGTGGCTCGCAGGGTTTGCAACGGGAAATGGCCCGAGAAAAACACCACCTCAGCAGATGAAGAAGGAAAAGCAGCGATATTTCAGGTATGAGGATCTACTTAGCATTTTTTTTTTTTGAGTCAGAGTCTTACTCCGTCACCCAAGCTGGAGTGCAGTGGCACACTCACGGCCACCCAGCATCAACCTGCTGGGCTCCAGCGATCCTTCTGCCTCAGCCTTCCAAGTAGCCAGAGCTACAGCCACGCGCTACCACACCTGGCTAATTTTTGAGTTATTGTAGAGACAAGGTCTCACCACATTGCCCGGGCTGGTCTTAAACCCAGTCTCAGGCAATCTACTCGCCTTGGTCTCTCGAAGTGCAGGCTGAACCACCGAGCCTGGCCTACTTAGAATTTTTATTTTTTATTTATTTATTTTTGAGTCGGAGTCTCACTCTGTCACCCAGACTGGAGTGCAGTGGCCGCTCCCGGCCACCGCAGCCTTGACCTGCTGGGCTCCGGCGATCCTTCTGCCTCAGCCTTCCAAGTAGCTAAAACTACAGGCACGCGCTACCACGCCCGGCTGATTTTTGATTTATTGTAGAGATGAGGTCTTGCCAAGTTGCCCAGGCGGGTCTCGAACCCGTGGGCTCAGGCAATCCACTCACCTCAGCCTCCCAAAGTGCTGGGATTACAGGCTGAGCCACCGAGGCCGGCTAGAATTTTTAAAGTCATCCTTAAAATACAAGTTTACAATATTTTACCAGGATTTTATTGTACTTTATCAGTTTCTTAGAAGCTCTTCCTTAAAATATTTGAGGTAAAAAAGAAAATGTACTTGATATTTTCATACAGTTTTTCCTATTATCCTTTGTTTTAAATTGGCAAAATATCAGAAACACAAAACCACTTGCCATTCCTCAGTGGTCACAGGGTTACTCTTATTTAACTGCTGGTGCAATTCTTCATTTTCTTTCACCACTTCTTGGACTCGCATCCTAAACATTCTCATGTCCTCCTGAAATAAAATTTATGTAAAATGTAACACACACATCTATATTTCTTAGTTCTAGTGCTGTTGCTGTGGTCAGAATCAAATGGTAGGTAACAGGCACTTGGCAAAGTCTCACAACAGCACCACCTTAAACTGTTAGTACCAGCAGCACTTCCAGATCGCGGGAAGCCTACAGTCCACTGAGAAAGCACAGACAGCTGGAACCCGAGTACAGGGGGCAAAACCCCGGACTTTAAGTATTTCATTCCTGATTGGACAACAATTTCTATAACTGCTAAATACTTGAAAAGTTTAAAAGGAGGATTTTAAAAAGCAGAGATGCCACAGTCACTTGTCTTTTGTTTAAAGACATTGGGAAATGAATTGGAGTTTTTACTACAAAAACACAACTCTTCATCCTTAACTACAGCCAGATGTGGAAGGGAAGGGGTTCCTGAAGGGGCGAGGCTCCTCATCTTGCTCCGTGACAGCCATGAGAAGACCTTTCTCATTTGAGCCGTCAGCCCACTGCGCTTCACGGGCCACTGGCCCCAGCACGAGGCCTGCAGTGCCGTCTGTTCTGGCTCCTAACAGTCTGTGTCTGTCTTCGGTTCTTATCAGTCTTGTTTGTGATGCTTCAGCTGGGACTTCTCCGCCAGGCTTTTCTCAGCCAGCCCTTAGCCAGCTCCAGTGTCCTGTGCTGTCATTTGGGGAGAAGCTGAGGTCCCAATATTCATTCTGGGATGCTTCTAGAGGCTTTTTCGCCCTGCTCGCAGATACACATGCTTGCGCCTGTTTACCCAAAGCAGCACTGTCAAATAACTTCTCCTCTCACCTTTATGCCCAGACACACCCACTCACTGCTAGGTATCCACCTGACTCTTTTCTGGAACAGGGGTCAGGCAAACCAAAGCCTGTGGACCAGCTGCCTGTTTTGTAATTAAAGCTTTATTGAACACGGCCTCACACTGTTTACATGTTATCTATGGTTGCTTGCATGTTGCAACAGCAGAGCTGAAGAGCTGCAAACAAAAACTGCATGGCCCACAGAGCCTAAAATATGTATTAACTGGCCCTTTACAGAAAAAGTATGCTGACTCTGATTTAGAAAGAGCAACAAAATAGCAATTTTATTAATCATTAGGATTGATAGACAATCAATTAGTATAAGACTAATTCATGCTTTCAGAAAAGTAAGTGTTCAATAATTAAGTCTAAGAAGAAAAGCTTCAAAATGACATTACACGGTCAGGCGTGCACTGGCTCATGCCTGTAATCCCAGCATTTTGGGAAGCCAAGGTGGGAGGATCACTTGAGCCCAGGAGTACACCAGCCTGAACAAAATAATGAGATCTTGTCTCTGCAAAAAAAAAAAAAAAATAGCCAGGCATGGCAGTGTATACCTATAGTCTCCGGTATTCAGGAGGCTAAGGCATAAAGATTTTCTGAGTCCAGGAGGTCGAGGCTGCAATGAGCCGTGACTGTGCTACTGCACTCCAGTCTGGGTGACACAGTGAGATCCCGGCTCAAGGAAAAAAAAAATTATATTACATAGGACAGATACATGGAACAGCACGACTGAAGAAGAACAGGCTGGGAGACTCTTAAGGACCCTCTTAACTTGGAATCCCTTAACAACCAACATTTCTCTTTCTGAATCCTTCTTTCTGAATCCTTTTTAAGATCCATTTGGCACTTAAAAGAGGAACCCAGAAGTTTGCAGCATGGAAGGCACATGGAGCTACTCCCATGAAACAGGGGAACAAAGCAGACATGACGAAACAACCTCACTACCCACTTCCAACAGCTCAATAATTGGACTTTGCGGAGTCAGCTCTTCCTAGAATTAAGAAGCATTTAAGTCTGCCTGAAACACGCCTGGCCAGTTCCCTCCCCCTGCCTGTCCAATGTCCCTCCCAACGTTGGTGTCTGCAGCTGCAGAGAAACAGGTAAGAACAGCATCCCCACTGCTGCCTTCGCTGCGCCCCGAGGTCCCAGCGCGCAAGGCCCACCTTCCAACACAGCAGGCCCTGGCCCGCCACGCCTCTCCCCTCTCCCTCCCACTCTGCCAGTCGTTCCCCGACTTCCTCCCCTTCTCCTTCCTTCCCTCTCTC
Organism: Cephalopachus bancanus; assembly: GCA_027257055.1. Lineage (NCBI taxonomy): Eukaryota > Metazoa > Chordata > Mammalia > Primates > Tarsiidae > Cephalopachus > Cephalopachus bancanus. The sequence goes on along the minus strand of JAPVLO010000110.1, from coordinate 3,758,819 downwards.
CCTCCCTCTCATCCGGCCACACAACTTCTTTCCTTCCTCCTTCCCTTCTTTTAACAAACACTTGATCACCCACAATATGTTGGGGTACCCACCTTCAAAATGCATCCGAAACATTTAAAATAGTCCACTTTGTATCACCCTGTCTCTTCTGAGACACTGGCCAGCCTACCTTGAGGGTCACATTGAGCTCTTCTTTCTCTTTCATCCTATCTTCGTAAGCCAGTAGCAGTGGTGACAGGTATTTTATATCCAACTGAAGATGATGGAGTAAAAGAGGGTTAATAGATTTCTCATATCTAAATATAATTAGCATTTTTTTTTGAGTTGGAGTCTCACTCTGTTGCCCAGGCTGGAGTGCAGTGGCACGCTCACAGCCACCCCAGCGTCGACCTGCTGGGCTCCATTGATACTTCTGCCTCGGCCTTCCAAGTAGCCGGAACTACAGGCGCGTGCTACTGCACTCGGCTAATTTTTGATTTATTGTAGAGACAAGGTCTCACCAAGTTGCCTGGGTTGGTCTCGAACCCAGGGAGGGGCTCAGGCAATTCACTCGCCTCATCCTCTCAAAGTGCTGGGATTACAGGTTGGGTCACCGAGACTGGCCGGCACATTTTTTTTTTTTTTTTTGAGTTGGAGTCTCACTCTGTCGCCCAGACTGGAGTGCAGTGGCCGCTTCCAGCCACCGCAGCTCGCCTGCTGGGCTCCAGCGATCCTTCCGCCTCCGCCTTCCGAGTAGCCGGAATTACAGGCATGCGTTACCACGCCCGGCTGATTTTTTGATTTATTGTAGAGATGAGGTCTCGCTGCCCAGGCGGGTCTCGAACCCGCGGGCTCAGACAATCCACTCACCTCAGCCTCCCAAAGGCGCGGGATTATAAGCTGAGCCACCGAGCTCGGTGGCACATTTTTTTAAAGGCAAGAAAATATACTTTTTCAAATGGTTTTTAGTAGCTATGCAAATATACCCATGGGAATACAGGCCTGAAATTTAATAACTTTCACTTACCAACCAGGGTGGTACAGGGCCCTTTGACGGGAGGCCTTCAATATTTAAACTCTAAGAACAAAACATATCAAAAGCAAATTAAGCTATACTTCCTCTGAAATTTAAAGTCTTGTATATTCTTTTTTTTTGAGAGAGAGAGAGAGGTGGGGTCTCGCTACATTGCCCAGGCAGGTCTCAAACTCCTGAGCTAAAGCAATCCTTCCTCCTTGGCTTCCCAAAGTGCTGGGATTACAGGCATGAGCCACTGCACTCAGTCTGAATTGTACACTTTGTAAATGGGCATGAATTGAATGGTATGTGAGTTATATCTCAAAGCTGTTATGTGAAAAAGTTAAACCTAAACTCTCCTTCAAAAAGAAACTCAGAAGCCCATGAGGCCCTGAACTCCCAGGAAAGACCTGAGAACACCGTGCGCACGTGGCTTCCCCCGTCTGGACCACAGCGAAGATCCTTCAGCTGCGCATCCTCCTCCTGTACTCACAAGTCCCTCGCAGGCCCAAGTTCTCTCAGAGCGGGGGCCGGCCATCTGGTTCATCTTGTGTCTCTCACAGCATCCTGTACAGTGACTTGCTCAGTAAGAGTTTGTGGAACTGAATTCTGCAATCATTTTTATGAGCAAAAACTCATCTCCTTATTGTTCAGAGTCTGTGCACTGGCACGATGAAGCAGCTAACATGGACTCTTTACTCTTTTACTCTATACACTTCTCCACTGTCCCAACGTTTTTCTTTATGCCTTTGTTATAAGGAAGGAAGGAGGGAGGGAGGGAGGGCGGGAGAAAGGCCCCTAGAAAGACTATTCTTGGGAAATGCCTTTTTTAATATTAAATTATAATAAATAAGAACCTCTTTTGATTGAAAATCATTCAACAGTAAAGCCAGAAAGTCTAAAAAAAGCCAGAAAGTCTAATTTTCAAGATTGGAAACATTACCTCTTCCTTGGACAAATGTCTGAATTTTGACTGATAGCGACTCAGTTCTACGTTCAGACGATGGACAGTCATTTTCAGCCATCATTTTCATCCACCAGTTCTTGAGCTTGTTTTCGTAAATAAAGCAATTCAGGAGTAGCAACTAGTGAAAAAATGAATTTAACATTATACTATAAGAAATGATATCAAATTTAGCAAGATTTTACATAAATTGCTAATCATTTGCTTTTTTTCGCCTTTTAGGCCCAGAAAGGCAATGTGTGTGTGTGTGTGTGTGTGTGTGTGTGTGTGTGTGTGTGTATACATATATATATATTGCTGCAAATAAATACAAGTTATGAAGATTTTTTAGCATGGAATAGTCAAGATTATATTGGAAGTTTGTGGAAGTTTTTCATGTACAATAAAGTAAAATAAAATTTTTAAGTTGGAAAGGAGTAGTCACTGTTTTAGATGACATAAAAATATGTGCTTTGAAAACTCATATAGAATAAATGAAAAATGTATTAGAACTAATAACATTCCCATATAATAGCAATGTCCATAATAGAAAGCAAAATAGAAAACAGATCCTTCAAAGAAATAGCACAAATAACATATAGCATTTGGAAATAAATGTACCTAAGACAAGAATTATGCAGAGCCTATATGAAGAAAATTAACATCACTTTACTTAAGGCCATATTATCAGTTTTATATATGTAGAAAAGAGAATATAAAACATATTGATGATACCTGCATAATGAACATTTGTATACATAACCCTGAATTGTACCCCACATTTTTAAAATAAAGAAAAAAAATATATATATATAGATGAATATTTATATAACCTCAGAGTTAAAAAGACTGAAACCAAGGGCATAAGTCATAAAAGAAAAACATCTTATAAATTTGATCAAATTATCCACAACTAAAAAATAATATACACATGACAAAGGGACTAAAATCCTTTGTATGTAAAGAGTTCCTGCTAATCAATAAGCAAAAGTCAAGCATCTCACTTTAAAGTGGGCAACTTATGAAAGAGAAAAGAAAATGACTTGCAAAGATATGAAAAAAAAATTCAAGCTCATCAATAGTAAAATAAATATAAATTAAAATGTCGTTTCTTTCTTTTTTGTCTAACGAATTAGCAAGGAAAATTGAATCCTCATCACTGGTGATAAAAGAGGCGCTTTCATATGCTGCTCATGGGGATAAAAACTAATATGAGGCAGCAGACAGCAGACACTCTTGCTACTGTTCTGCCCGTTGTATCTTCTCTTTAATAAACTGAACTTCCTTAATTCAAGAAAAAAAAACACTTACATGACATATATGTAAGACACTATGGTAAGCATCAAGTTCCTAAAGAAGTGTTGGAATTTCCTTAGCATAATGATAATAATTACAGAGTAGGTGAAATAAATTGTCAACAAATATACAGATATTAATGAAAGAGCTTAAATATGACAACAGAAAGTATCAACAAATATCACAACGTAAAGTGCCAACTCTCAAAGACATAACAAGTGCGTGCGGCCCTGCTCAGTATTCCTTTCATGAAAGCTCTGTCCCCACCTTCCTGTGCGGCCGTCTTCTCAGCCTCCTCCAGCCTTCCCTTCTCTTTTTCCATTCTCTTCCGTTTTAACTGCAGTTCTTTCATGGCTTGTTTCATTATGTTCAACTCAAGGATAAGGGTTTGATTTGTATTGCTCAGATGCAAATTTTCCTCTTTTAATTCTTCAAACTTTTCTTTGGTTATTTCTGTAAATCTTTGAAGTGCTCTGCCAGTTATATCTGCAAAAGTATAGGGGCAAAGTTTAAGACTACCCATGGACATTTACAATGTTAACCCCAAATCACATCAGGTTTTATTCCAAAAACCCTGTGAGGACTTCACACCAGGTCTGGTGTGGTATTCTTCCGTCCCTGGGAAGGGAACGGCCCATACAGGCGAGAGTGAGTGGCCTGGTGGGGCGACGGCGAGCGGCAGGAAGAGGCAATGAGGAGCAGGGGTCAGAGGAGCCCCCGCACACCGTGATGTGGAGTGAGGGCTTGACCTCCAGAAAGGCGCTCAGCAGAGGTGTGAGGATGAAGAGGCTCGACTCTCAGATGAACCCCATAGGCTGGCGGGGAAGGAAGCAGACTGGAATGAGGCCCAGCCCAGAGGCTAAAGTAGGGACAGAGAGGAGGAAACAGGAGAGAAGGGTTCGGGGGCTGGAACCCAACAAGACCTATGGCTGGCTGGCATGGGCCGTGAGCGGAGCAAGTCAGGAAGCCACCTAGCTCTGTGCCTAGGTCTGTGTCAGAAACACTCACCCTGACCAGGACACAACACGGAGAGCGGCGAGGGTACTAAAGAGGCGAGGAGGCAGCTCAGGACAGGACACAGGTCTACACCCCATAGGCATTCTCCGCTGGAGAGACTGGCCAGCCACCAGCCCATGGGCAGTGCCTGAAGGTACCAGGGAGATGGGAAAACAGAGGTCACGAAGGATTTCGACAGGGAATAGCGAGAAAGGTTGGTGGAAAACAGAGTGTGTTCCATGGGGAGACATGCTCAGTCAGAGAGGTCAAGGGGGCGAAGTGCCAACAAGCCCCCTTCTGTGGGCAGACGAAGACAGAAAGCTGGTGGTTCTGGAAAGCCTGGCCTGGTCCCTGACATACACGTACCAGTCCCTAGGACGTGGAGGGAAGGCTCAGAATGGGGTAACTCCACAGCTGCACAGAACACGAAGGGAGCCCTGAGGAATGCCAGAGAGAGGACAGCTGAGACTAGATGGAAGACGAAAGCCACAGCCTCCAACGTGCCAGGAGAGGGCAGCCACAAAAGGCAGGAGCGGCTCCTGGGATAGGCCTTGCCCTGGTAGGAATGGGACATGAAGTGGCCTGCATAAACTGAGGAGGTGTCCGCTAGAGCACCAGAGTGGGAGCAGCAAGGGGTCAGCCTGCCTGGGTCAGGCTGAGAGCAGAAACGTGCCTCTCACCAGGCAGTACAACAGGCCCTGACAGGGTCAAAGAGCCTGGGCAGGCCGGGGCATTGGAGAAGGTCAGGGGGAAAAGGGGGCCCCGGATCCTCGCTGGCCACACGTCCAGCCCGTCCCACCAGTCACTGGAAGACAGGCTGTACGTCCGGTCTGGCCACACGGCTGGTTTCTCCTCTCCAAGCAGCCTGCAGTAAACAGATACAGCATCTCCCACGGGGAAATGGACCAACAGGAACTCTCAAGGCCAAGGAGCACAAAGACCTGAGCCAAACAAAGAGGACAGAGGGGCCTCGGCACAGACGCCAAACTGGGCTGAGTGTAGACAGGATATTCGGAGGGACTGCAGTCAAGAGCCCACAGAAATCGTGGAAGCTAACACTCGGACTAACAAAAACTTCAAAGGATGGGCTGGACAGCAGAAAATACATCATGAAGAATGGACCTGTGGGCTAGCAGCCAGCGGCCCAGCAATCTTCCAGAAGACGGTCCTGAAAGCATCAAGATTGAAAGGGTGAAAATGGGGCTTGGTGGCTCAGCCCGTATTCCCAGCGCTTTGGGAGGCTGAGGTGAGTGGATTGCCTGAGCCTGTGAGTTCCAGACCCGCCTGGACAACTTGGCGAGACCTCATCTCTACAGCAAATCAAAAAATTAGCCGGGTGTGGTAGTGCGTGCCTGTTTGATCCTTCCAGCTGCTTGGAAGGCTGAGGCGGAAGGATCGCCGGAGCCCAGCAGGTCAAGGCTGCGGTGGCCGGGAACGGCCACTGCACTCCAGTCTGGGTGACAAAGTGAGATTCCAACTCAAAAAAAAAAAAGAAAGAAAAGCAAGTCAACCCCACAGTGAGCACAGACTTAAAAGAGGGTTTTCAGACTAATGAGTAACAACAGCAAAAATGATAAAAGCCAATCTGGAAGCCACGGTCACTTCCCACACTCCAGAGGGGTATAACCCACAGGCCTCTCCAGCTCTCACTCTGCCCTTGGCCCTCATTTGTATCGGCCTGCCCACCGGGGGTCTGAGCATATCCCACAGGTCCACCCCCAGTCCTCCAGGCACACCCCACTTAAACTGACCCACCACCCAGTGGTGTTGGGTCACACACCCAGTGTGTGGACCCTCTCTTTTGAAGCAAAGGTGGGGGTTCAACAATTAACACCTCTTCCCAATTCCAGTAACAGAGGAAGCATCTCATTTTCAGATGAGATTATTCTGAGTGTTCTCTAAAACAATGAGCTTTTCAGTCATAATGAAATTCAAAAGGCAAATACCTGGGGATGGTGGAGGTTTTTTACATAACGGCGGTTTTTCATCCTAGGGAAGAAAAAACATAAGAGGAATGAGTGAGAAGTCTTGGCCTGTTCTAGAGAGGACATAGCAGCCAGGTCATTAGACCTCGGGTGTACAAGCACACTATGTCCTCCATTTTGGCTCTTGTGCTTAGTTTATTTCGGTTTTAGAAACTCTAATATCCACTGTTTCTTATAACAGGATCTTAGACCTTAGGGGTCTGCCCCTCTTGAGCTCCGTGGGCAGCAGGGAAGTCCTGTCTGAGCTTTCTGCTTGTGAGTTCAGGGACCTCTAAGTTACATGCGGCTCCCATGAGTGACAGGTTGCCAGTTCATGTTGGACAGCACGTGGCAGGGCTGCAAGGCTGAGCAGACAGGCACAAGGCTGTCTCCAGTCAGGCCTTTCTCACTGAGATAAGCGAAAAGGACCTGTCGGCTGCAGGGAAGCATGTTTCAAAATGCTCAGCAAAGAATATTGGTGAGGTTCTGACTTCTCAATCCCAAACTTAGAGGAAAGGAAAAGCTTTGAGCTTTTGTTGATTTTTCCTTACTCATCAGTGTGATTATTAAGTTTCTCATTTCGGCTGAAAAAGTAGGTAAGGTTATAAATTAACTCTCCTGAGAAATGTTTAATTCTTGTTTCTATGACATTGCACAATGAAAAACTTAAGTTAGAACATTTCCATGTCTACAAACTAGTTATTAATTTGTCTAATTAGTCTGTTCATTCTACAAATTATGTAAGTGGTTTCTAACTCTTCAATACATTGCTTTCACTATTAAACTATAGAAAGTATGATATTCCTCATGCTTTAAAGTATTTATTTAAAAGAAATATTCAACAGAAAAGAACTCTTAAGGACAGACTTCTTTTCCCCTGCAAATCACAAAAATTGTTGAAAAATTAAGATGAAGACTCTATTTATTGAGAAAATCAGTTTATTTTTTAAAAACTTACCTTTAAATTCAGAAGAGAGTGTTTATTATCTGATGAAGAAAAAGAGAGAGAGAGAGAGAGAGAGAGACACTTTTAACGTAGGTGATGAACTCTGACAACTCCGAGGAACACACTCACGGAAACTCACCTTCCTCAGAGGAGCTGACCATGCCCGGGACCGGGATGAACTTCACAAGGTCACGTGGGTGTGGGCCAGGGCCAGAGGGTGCCTGACCGAACTGCTCCCCTCTCTCCTGCTCACTCCTGGGCACCGTCGTGGCTCACGGGATCGCAGAACCAAAGCCAGACTCGGCAGCACGGCACTGAGCCCCCCCCGTGCTGCTCGTCCCACGTTCCCACGCCCACCCCTCACGCTCACTCTCCACGCTTGCCCAGCACCCCACGTGGGCCACGGCTCGACGGCTCTCTGCCTGCCCTGTCTGGAAGCAGCCTCCAACTTGATCCGAAAAACAGCTGTGCCTGAAATACACTCTCTTGGCAACACAGAGAAAAACAAGCCCTGCTATTCCACACTTTCCACACATCTGCAACTCAGGTACCCTGTGAAGGGAGATCTTACACCCCAGCTTGCCCATACATACGCTCTGGTCTAGCAAAAAGCTGGACATCTGGGTTGCTTTTAACTTTCTACTATTAACTTTCAGAGCAGAAATAACTGGCTAAAAATAAATTAGAAACATGTACAAGAAATGGGGGGGAACCCTACAGAATTCAGAAAGCAGAAGAAAATGCTGAAGCTGCATACAAGATTCTAACTTTACTTCCTAGTTGATTAAAATTACCAATACATGAACAACTAATCACTGAACAGCTTGTTTTTGGCCAAAAAGTCATCTTTAACCCAGCTCCTTTTGGTCAATGTCCAGGGGCAGCCTGGACGGCTTGTGTGTGTTTGTCACCTGGTGAAACCCCACCCTGTCCTTCTGGTCAAGCTGAATGACACCTCCTCTCCCTGCTACCTGCTTCCACCTTGGTGCCGTCTCTGCTGCCTGCCTCAGACTGCAGTCTGCCACCTGCACCTACTCCTCGGCACCCAGAGTGACTGGGAAGGGGCCTGTGACTCTGCTGCCTCTGGCACTTGGCATGTGCTGAACGAATTTTGAACGAGCAAACGTTTAAAGGGATACAACAAGAAAAAATTCACATTTGTCCTAACACTTTCAAAACAGTCTCAATTTGGCATCCTACATACTACATCAGATCTTACTGCTTTTTTTTTTGGAGTCAGGTTCTCACTCTGTTGTACAGCACAGAGTGCAGTGGCATGATCATGGCTTACCACAGCCTCAACCTGCTGGGCTCAGGTGATCCTTCCGCCTCAGCCTCTCGAGTAGCTCAGACATAAAGCAAACACCACCATGCCCAGCTAATTTTTGGATTTCTCTGTGGAGACGAGGTCGCACTATGTTGCCTAGGTAGGTCTCCAATCTGTGCTCCAAGTTCATGCTCCCAAGTGTGTGGTGGTCACTGGCCCTTGGCCCCAAATCCACCTCCAATGCTTGCCACCTTCCACCCCGCCAATGGGTGTGATGACAAGCTTTATCAGTGGAGGGCACAGGGGAGATGCTGATCCATTCTTTTCATTTTCAAATTTTTTCTTCTAATTTTTATTTTTTAGAGACAGAGTCTTGCTATGCTGCCCAGGCTGGACTTGAACTCCTGGTCTCAAGTGATCCTCCCACCCCCGCCTCTCAAGGAATTGGGACCATAGGTCTACACCACCAACTTGGGCTCCTTTCTTTTCTTCCGCTTTCTTTTTCCTTAATTTTCGGTTTTAATGGCCAGCAACGTGCAGCACCTCCCCACGAGTGGCTTCTCCTGGCACCCTCCCAGAGGAGGCAGCTTCCCAGTAAGTTGCATCAGGGCAGCGCTTCCGGCCATAGCCGGGGGCCATAGCTGCACCCTCACCCCCAGGGTCCGGATCCCAGTTCTGGGTGAGGCTTTTCCACATTCACAAGCTCGGTGTCAGCCCTGGAGACGGGCTGTTCCCTCTGTCCGCTATTCCTGCGCTCCTGAGTGTCCGCTTCTTTACCCCTTAGCAGGCAATCCTGCTTTAACTTTTTTTTTAGAGACAGGGTCTCGTTCTGTTGCCCAGGCTGGAGTGCGGTGGTGCAATCTTAACTCACTGCAGCCTTGAATTTCCTGGGTGCAAGCAATCTTCCTACCTCAGCCTCCCAAGGAGTTAGGACTACAGGCCCACGCCACCATGCCCGGCTCTCAGTCCTGTTATAATGAGTCATTCTTTAAATTAAATTTTGCCTCTTCAAGTCGCCATGTGTGTTCTGTCTCCTGATTGGATCTTGCCTGCTATGTGCCACATCAGGCCACACAACACAGATGTCAGAGAAGGAAGGAGAGAGCCACACGTGTGGATGGATGACGAAATTCAGGACGTGTTGTGAGATGAAAACAAGATAGGTAACAAAATTGCATGTATTTTATACACATACATGCTCTAAACTGTGAAAAATAATTATTTTCAGGAGTACAGAGAAACTTTTAAAGTGAATGTAATGTTAAAAAGTAATGTTAAAAAATATGACAAGTGATCAACAGGTGCCTTCTGGCCCAGGGACTACTAGGCTGGCATTTGGTTTTCCTGTGAAATGATTTCCATAAAAGTTTCCCTGTGCCCAAGTCATTCTGAGGGTCCTGACAATATTGGCTATCCATGCTCTGCCCAGTTCTCCTCCTCACCTCCCAAATGTAAGCCAGCTCTTAGGAAACAAAACTGCTCCCTACCTTTGCTATACTGCGCTGAATTCTCTCATCGTGACAGACAGACTACATGCAGGTCCATGCATTCACACATCCAACAAGCCTTTCCGGGCAGCCCCCTGTGTGCCAGGCCCTGCCCGGGCTCTGGGTCTACCATGGCGAGCTGCACAGACATTCCCTCAGCATTCTGAGGAGCACGAGGTGCCAGCAAGCAGAGGCTCAAAACTGACAGCCTTGGGCTTTAAAGACAACCTAATATTCAGGCAATCGATTGTGGAATGGCTTATGTTCAGAAAAAATAAATGTCAACTATACTCCTAGTTAAAATCACAGAGCCACAGTAAGGAGCTACAGTGGTTATACTTTCCTAAAAATATTCATCACCGCAAAACACTCTTACATTTTGTAAAAATGGGTTATAGTTTTCTTTTTACCTTTTGGTTGTGGTGTGAGAGGGGAGCCTGGAGACCCATCTTGATCAGAAATGTTTTCATCATCCTCGCTGTCTACTCCATGAGACAATATCTTTGTGTTACAAAAGACAAAGAAAAAAGGACAAAGGAGCAAACATGATAAATGCAACCCATATAAGATGTCCTCCCAATGAACACAAACATCATGATTTCATACCTTCCCCACTACTGCCTCTCTCCATGAGCAACTAAATTGCTTTTCTCAGTGAGACACAACAGGGCTACACCTGGGACCCCCAGACGAAGAGCTTGGGTGGCAAAGGCAGTGCCACCTGAGTCTTGCTTAGGCTCCAGAGGATTTCGTCTCCCAGTCATTCTGCCCAGCAGCTTCCCTTCTTCGTTCCCGCCAGGGACCAACACCAACACAGGAACAGGGGCTGCCCCCTGCCCTGTCCACACAGCCCCCAGTGCCATCCCATACCAGTGCTGACACTCAACAAGAGCTGTTGAGCTGCCCTAGGAGAACTCTCATTCACTTGCCAACCATGAGTTCACTGTGAGAGTCTCCTGATGGGCTAAAATCCTCACCTCCACTGAGAGCATCTCCTATGCAGATAACACGACTGGTGGCAGGGCCACAGAGCTGTCCGTTAGAGAAAACTGTGGGCCAGGAACAGGACCGCCCCGATGAGGAAGAGACACTCTCAACAGCAGGGGTCTGGGGTTGGGGACTGCTTGAGAGGAAGAGGAATGAAGCAGGCTTTATATGATAAACTGTGACTGGTCCTTTCTGGGTTGGCTTCTCTTCTGCTACCCTGATTATTCAGTAAAATCTTGCTTTTGTGACCAGCTTGGCTTAGCTGTGCTATGCTACAGGCAATGGAAGGGCTGTCCCCGAGGCTGGCAGGGAGGTGGTGGCAGGGAACAGCAAGATGCCCACGAGAAGAGGTATCTCAGAGGCAATGGCGAAGGCTGCTAGGCCCACTAAGCTGTGTACATGGTCCCAAGATGACCTGACTCAGGAGACAAGCAGACAAATCTCCCAACCTGCTCATTATTTCAGGAAGAAAAAGAAATGACCTCCTGCATTTTTTCCTCTTGTTCACCTTGTCAAAGTCATATTAAGTAACTCACGATTATCAAGGAAATGTGAAATGGGTAAGACAATTCAATGACATCATGAAGATCCCCCATAGGGAAAACCATCTGGCAGCACTTTCTAGCACTGATCACATGTACACCATTCCTCAGTACATACACAACAAAGATATACATATATATACATCAAAGGACACAGCTCCAAGTGTTCACAGCAGCACTGTTCCTAAGAACCCCAAGTTAGAAACAATCAAACATCCATCATCAGTAAAATGAATGTACAACTGAATGGCCACGCTGTATAGGGAAATATTACAGAGCAATAAGAGTGAACCAACTCCTGCTACACACAGTACTGAGGACTCTCCCCAGCTCCAAAGAATACACACGGTCTTATCACATTCACATAATTTCCAGGACAGACAGAGTTAATCTAAGGCTATTATCAAAGACCTAATTATTAAAGATCTAATCTAGAGTCAGGACAATGTTAACTCTGTGGTGACTGAGAAGTAGGGAGACTTCCTGGGTAAAGTAACATTCTTTGTTTTGTTTTGTTTTTAAATCTGGGTGGTGGCTACTTAGTGAAAATTTATTGAACTGTACACTTATTTGTTCATATTTAACATATCAATACAAAAGTCTAAAAGCATACCTTCATAAAGAATTTGTGACATTAGTCTATAAATATAACCTAAAAGGCTTAATTTAGAACCTTCTTTAACTCCCCAATATTTCTAATTGTGAAAATTCCCTTTGGTAACTAAAACAAGGTTTATTTGAGTATGTTGGGAGAAAGAAGCGGATCAGCCCTGTTACAGTGCTGACAGCAACAGCACCAGGGACGGCTTTGCCCTCCTCTGTCTGTAGCCCTTGCCAAAGCCTCCTTTCTTGTCTTCCTGGATAGGATACTTAGACTTTATGCTAACTTTTTTCTTTTTTGAATCAGGGTCTTGCTGTGTCACCCAGGCTGGAGTGCAGTGGCACAATCACAGCTTACTATAACCTCAAACTCCTGGGCTTCAGCAATCCCCCTGCATCAACCTTCCTGCTGCAGATAGGACTACAGGCATGCAGCACCATATCACGCTAATTTTTTCATTTTTTGTAGAGAGGAAGGCTTGGCCTGTGAATAAAAATTTTAATTCTAAACAGGGAAGATTTGGTATGGTCTGAATCCTGCCTTGGACACAGGTAAGCACTCACCTTGTTTCTTTACACATTTACTCCAAGGATGTGAAGCAAATGAGATGGTTCAGGAAGAATGAACCAGAAGCTAACGAGATGGGCTGCCTACAGAAATGAATGGAAACCAGGGCGGTGGTTCACACCCGCAATCTCAGCACTTTGGGATGCCGAGGTCGGAGGATCACTTGAGCCCAGGAGTTGGAGACCAGCCTGGACAATGTAGTGAGACCTCATCTCTACAATCCAAAAAATGAGTCAGGTGTCGTGGCATGCGCCTGTGGTTCCAGCTACTAGGGAGGATGAGGCAGAAGGATCACCTGAGCCCAGAAGGCAGAGGCTGCAGTGAGCCATGACTGTGTCACTGCATTCCAGCCCGAGGGACAGAGTGAGACCCCAAATCAAAAAAAACAAAAAAACAAAGCAATCTACCAAAAGTTACCATCAAGGTGAATGTCAGGAAGAAACTTTGGAACATGAAAGACACCTGATTTCTCTGTGGCTCAGCATACACATCGTCACCGCACCCTCCCTCTTCTTTCTGGGCCCGGACAGCCCCCAACTCCTTGCTGCTGGATGATGGCTGGGTTGCCTCGTCCTCTTCTTCCCCATAGCCCAAGGTTTCAAAGGATGGCAAAGAAGTTCTTCTCCCCAGCTCACTCTGCCAATTTGGTCTATATTAGAACATTAAAGAGTAAAACAAACGAAAAGTCACTTGACGTTGATACATATATGCCTGTATTAAATGCACTGTCTCCAAGCCCCGATCCTAAATGTATTACATTACAAAACATATAGAAGCTGAAAGATAAATCACCCAGCATCCGACCTCTTTGTACACTCAGCATTTCTATTTTTTTGTTTTTTGTAGTTATTATTGCATATATACACAATTGTCTTGTTATTAGTGAGTTTTTATAGTCAACATTTTGGAAGGTAGGAATCAAGTAGACACACCAGTTTAGTCAGCCATTTTCCTTACTTAGGTGGATTTTTTCCTCCAATTTTCACTGCTATAAGTAACCCTGTAATCAATACCTATATGCAGATAAACTCTACTGTATTTAGGATTCGTCCTATAAAACAAACCACCGGGCCAGGCATGGTGGCTCATGCCTGTAATCTCAACAATTTGGGAGGCCAAGGAGGGAGGATTACATGAGACCAGGAGTTGGAGACCAGCCTGGGCAACATAGTGAGACCCCATCTCTACAAAAAAATAAAAAATTAGCCTGACATGGCATGTGCCAGTTAAAGGAAAATTTGATCACGTATTCCCATTCCCACCCCAGGAGCCCTTAAAAAGCCCTCCAGCGTTTTCCTGCCACTCTCAGGAGAGGCACCCCCAGCCTACCTGCAAGCTCAGCCCAGCCCCGCACGGACATCCCCAACTCTCAAGCTGTTCCTGACGATTCCTGTGTATCCCTAAGCTCTCCCCTCAACCCTCTCTTCCTTAGAAGGAAGCTTTCCTGAGCCCCAGCCCTGTGTCAGCTCAAACCTGGGTCAAACAGAAAAGATAAAGATGTTATAGGTGCCAGGGAAGGTAAAATATGAATTTTTAGAGAGGCACATGAGAAGTGATGAGGGAACCTCTTACTACTTAATTTGTGGCACAGAGAATCCTACTAGGGCTGAAAGCAACACTGAATTCATAGCTCTGTGCTGCCATGAAAATTACCAGTGGTTGCACAAGTCATAATTGAACAAGAGCCACTCTGTGGAATCCCAGCTACTTGGGAGGCTGAAGCAAGAGTACTGCTTGAGTCCAGGAGTTTGAGGCCAGCCTGGGCAATATAGCAAGACTGTGTCTTTTTTAAAAAAGCAGCCAGGCAGGGTGGCTCAAGCCTGTAATCCCAGCACTTTGGGAGGCTGAGGCGAGAGAACTGCCAGAGCCTGCAGGTTCGAGACCAGCCTGGGCAACATGGCGAGGCCTTGCCTCTACAACAAATCAAAAAATCAGCTGGGTGTGGTAGCACACGCCTGTAGGTCCGGCTACTTGGAAGGCTGAGGCAGAAGGATCACTGGAGCCCAGCAGGTTGACACAGGGGTGGCCGTGAGCGTGCCACTGCACTCCAGCCTGGGTGACGGAGTGAGATTCCAACTCAAAAAAAAAAAAAATCAGATGTTAAGCGGGGCATGGTAGCTCACGTCTATAATCCCAGCACTTTGGGAGACTAAGGTGGGAGGATCACTTGAAAGCAGGAGTTCAAGACCAGCCTGAACAACATAGAGAGATCCCAACTCTACAAAAAGAATTTTTTTAAGTAGCCAGGGATGGTGGCAGGTATCTGTAGTACCAGCTACCCAGAAGGCTAAGGTGGGAGGATCACTTGAGCCTGGGTGATTGAAACTGCAGTGAATTATGATCGTACCACTGCACTCCAGCCTGGGTGACCCAATCTCTAAACAAAACAAAACAAAACAAAAACCCATTCTGAAGAAAATTTGACTCAAGGGTAATAAATATCCCTGGACAGTGTCCCTTTGACATTGGTGATAAAAACCTGGTGACTAAGACTCCAGTCCTAAAAACACACAAACGTACACAGGCACCCACACACATACATGCACACATGCACACACACACAGAGAGAGACCATGCTAAGTTGTTCCTCTTCTGCCCGGAGAAGAAGCAGAGTCAGCGACACGGTCCCTACCGAAGTCCCAGCTCTGAGGTGGTGGCATAGGGCTCGATGAAGCCATCTCTTTCCACATCGGTTGTGTCACTCTCCGACCGAGATCTTTGGCGAGGCTGAGGAATGGCAACGGTCCGGCCTGTTAACGTCGTTGCCAGGATGGCTGCAGCTAGAGCAGACCTATGGACAGAAACATCCCACTGAGACGGCGCGACACAGACATTCAAGCTGAAGCCCAAATGGCAGGATGCGTGAACCACTCTAGGTCGGCTTTCTTTTCTAGTGTCCACTGAACATCTCAGTGTGCCCATGGTCTGTGTTATTGACAGTTTCGTTTGATTCTCACATCAACTGATGACTAGATTCTGCTATCACCCCACTTTTCAGAGAAATTAAATCACCTGTAAAGATTTCCTAGCCAACTGGAGGTATTGATAGAGCCAGCTCTCTAACTGAGGTAGTCAGAGTCTGAAGCTTACAGTCCAGTAGCTTTCTTATTAAAATGAACAATAAGAGTGGGGGGAGAAAGGAAGTATAAAAAGACATAAAAGACTTAAAAGGATGTTTTAAAAACACTTGCAAATTATTCAAAAATATAGGAAAGACAGAGTAACCGATTGACCCTCCTGCCTAAAAAAGCAAAGCAAAAGACTCATAACTGTTCTAGTTCGCTGCCTGGAGAACTTCCAGGTCACAGCACAGGGAAGAAGCGAGGTGGAGCCAGGTAGACTCCCTGACTTCTGGCAAAGGAGCTGAGAGCTCAGGGACACCAAGGCAGACAGGATTCACCGGACAGAGTACAGGAGGGAGGGAACTCCACAAAGAGCTTCCTCAATCTGCAGAATGACACCCTGAGTGGTGAACAGAATACACTGCGGCACACAAGAGTGAGGAAACTATCCGCGGCTGGAGGCACAACCATCCCAAAGCATTAGAGGAGCAGGGCCAGGTGCTTACAATGGGTAGGGACAGCAGCTGTTCCCACCAGAAAGACTGGAGACACTTATCAATGGGACACGGGACAAGGACTCAGGAAGGCCTGGCCTCAGGAGTGGAGAGTAATCAGCCCTAGGTGAACGGTGTCCGGATCCACCTAGCAAATCAGAAAAGCAAGACTCAAAGATCGAACTGTTTCCAAGAAACTTAACTGTATCCCAGAACAAGGGCCAGAAAAATGTATAGGAATACAAAACAATCCAGCATTCAACAAAGTAAAATTCACAACAACGTCTTGTATCCAAAGGTAACCAGGTAAGCAAAGAGAGGGAAAACATGGCCTATGATAGAGACAATAATCAGTTGAAAGCCACTAAGACCTGAACATGTATGTTAGAATTAGAAGGAAAGGATATTAAGACAGTTATTATAGCTATATTTCATATGTTTAAAAATCTAAACAGAGACATGGAAGATTTTAAAAGACCCAAACTTCGAGAGATAAAAATGACAACATCAAAGATGAAAAGTACACTAGATGGGATTAATAGATGACACATCATAAAAGAAAAGATCAGTAAAACTGAAGGAAAAACAATAGAAAATAACCAAAATTAAACAAAAAGGGAAAAAATATATTTAAAAAAAATTTTTTTTTTTTTGAGTTGGAGTCTCACTCTGTCGCCCAGACTGGAGTATGGTGGCACGCTCCCAGCCACCGCAGCCTCAACCTGCTGGGCTCCGGCAATCCTCCCGCCTCAGCCTTCCAAGTAGCTGGAACTACAGGCATGCGCTACCACGTCTGGCTAGTTTTTGATTTATTGTGGAGACGAGGTCTCGCCAAGTTGCCCTGGCGGGTCTCAAACCCGTGGGCTTAGGCAATCCACTCGCCTCGGCCTCCCAAAGGCGCAGGATTACAGGCTGAGCCACCGAGCTCGGTCTATATATTTTAAATATTTTTTAATTTTAAAGACACGGGGTACAATTCAGGGTTAGGTATACAAATGGTCATTATGCAGGCACCCTTGTTGATGAGGTATGCACCCCCCACCCTGCACAGTTTCCCACTACTGCTGGGAAAATATTTTTTAAAAAGAATGTCAATGAGATGTGGGGGAAATAACACTGCTGCAAGGGCCTGGTGTGGTGGCTCACACCTGTAATCCCAGCACTTTGGGAGTCTGAGGCAGGAGGGATTGCATGAGTCCAGGAGGTCGAGACCGGTCTGGACAACATAGTGAGACTTCATCTCTACAAAAAATACAAAAATTAGCTGGATGTGTTGGCACATACCTGTAGTCCCAGCTACTCAGGAGGGAGACAGAAGGATCACCTGAGTCCAGCAAGTCGAGGCTGTGGTAGCCGTGAGTGTGCCAGAGTACTCCAGCCTGGGTGACAGAGTAAGACTCTGACTCAAAAAACATAAAAGAATGCGACATAGAAAAACAAACAGCCCAGTTTTTTTTAATGTGCAAAAGATTTGAACTGATATCCACTAAAGAAGACACACACATGGCAAGCACATGAAAAGCACCACTAGCTATCAGACAAACGCAAAATGAAACCACAGCAAGATGCCACGACACAGCCAGCAAAGGTCCAAGATTTTAAAAGCTGACCAAGACAGCTCCTTGGGTTCTTCCTCTCTGCACTGGGCCTCGCAGAATGGCTCCCGCAGAGAAGGGCGGCAAGGACAGTGCTCCGCCACCAGCAAGGCGCTGACCAGACAGTCTCCACCAACATTCACGAGCACATCCACGGAATGCGCGTCAAGAAACTGCCCCTCCGGCACTCAGCGAGACCCAGAAATTCACCATAATCTCCAGACGGAACTCCAGTGTGTGTACTGACACTCGGCTCAACAAAGGTGTTTGAGACAAAGGAGGAAGGAATATCCCAAGCTCTGTCTGTTTAGCAATGTCCAGAAAGTACAATGAATGTGAAGATTCACCACACAAGCTCTAGACATTGGTTACCTATGTACCTGTGACCACTTTCAAAACCTACAGTCAATGTGGATGAAAACTAACCAGTGATTGTCAAGTAAAGCAATAAAACCACAGACACACATAGACTGACCAGACCAAGTGTTGCCGAGGATATGAAGCAACTGGAACTCATATACTGCTGGTGGGACCAACCTTGAAAAGTCATTCGCTAGTTTCTTAATAAATTAAATCCCTACCGAGGACATGACCCAGCTAGTTCACTCCTAGATATTTACCCAAAAGAAATGAAAGCATATGTCCAAAGATTTGTACACGAATGTTCATAGCAGCCTTATTCTAGTAATCAAAAATTAGAAACAACCCAAGTATCTATCAACAGGTTCATAGATAAACAAATCGTGATGTAGTCATATACTGAATACTACTCGGCAATAAACAAGATGAATTACTAATTTTCACAAATGGATGAAATTCGACATAATTCCACCAAGTGAAAGGAGGCAGCATAATTATTTTCTGTAATTTCACTTACATAAAATTCTAGAAAATACAAACTCATCTACAGTGACAGAAAGCAGACTAGTGGTTGCCTGGGGATGACCAGGGGAATGGGATGTGGGAAAAAGGGGCAGAAGGAGGGAATTATAAAAGGACATGAGCCGTGCTTTGGAAGTGAGATACACTTTTTCTCTTGTGGCCATGGTTTCACAAGTATAAACGTATATCAAAATGTATCAAATTATGCATTTTAAATATGCACACTTTACTGTATGTCAATAATACCTCAACAAAATTGTTTCTAAAAAGATAAATGATGGCAAAGCAAAAACAGCAACAATGCATTGTGGGGTTTTTACATATAATATTTAAATGTACAACAACAGTAGCACAAAGAATGAGAAGAAAGAAATAGAAATAAATTGCTATAAGGTTCTTGCATTACACCTGAAGTGAATAATATTAATCTAAATATTATTTTTTAGAAATAAAAACAATCTAGCCAGGAGCAGGGGCTCACACCTGTAATCCCAGCACTTTGGGAGGCCGAGGTGAGAGGCTTGCCTGAGCCCGGGGGTTCAAGACCAGCCTGGGCAACAAGGCAAGATCCTGTCTCTACAATAAAACAAAAAAAATCAGTCAGGAGTGATGGCACGTGCCTATAGTTCCAGCTACTTGGAAGGCTGAAGTGGAAGCATCGCCTGAGCCCAGGTCAAGGCTGTGGTGGTCACAATCATGCCAGTGCACTCCAGCCTGGGCAACAGAAGGAAACTTTGACTCAAAACCAAAACAAAACCAAAAAACTAAAAATATGACAAATTTGTCAAAGTTGACTATTTTGGGGTTACAAAGATTACAACCCTGAAAGAAGATACTTTTGTAAAGCAGACTATAGAGAAACATTCTCTCAGAAGACTACAGCTTGCTTGCCATGAAGTAACACATTTCAGTTGCTTTTCTGCTTTACAATAGGACGTAAAGCTAACCTCTAGCTCCTTGTGTGGCTACATAAACTTTTAAGTCACGATGACACATGTAAGAGTTGTTCACAGAAACACTGAAGAGCTGGACAGAGCCATGTTTGCTCAGCAGCCATGCCACCACTCAACAGCCAGCCTTGAGACTCTGAGTCACTCGCTCACACTTGGGCCTCACGTGCAGCCCAAAGTAGACAGCAGTACTCTCTCACAGGGTCCTTGAGTGATGAAATGAGGCAAAGTTTCCTGAGCACTTCCAGAGTACTCGGCACAAAGCAAACATTAGTAAACAGTATTCTTGTTATCAAGATTGAACAGAAGGAAAAAACACTAAAATATTAGAGTGCTTTTTCTCAGGAGGCATGCCATATTCTAGTACCAAAGAACAATACAAAGAAGGCACCATCCTTGAATGGGATTAGTTCTCATTCAGTGTTAATACCCAAGTCAATGTATTTTATGGATTAAAAAGAGTCTAAAATTTGCCTGTGCCTAAAATCTTGGAGGATACAAACAGAAGTATCCTCCTGTCCTTTCTATATCCAGGGATAAAAGATAGTCAGTTGTCTGGTATTTTCCAAAAACTGGTAGATGGAGAATTCCAGGCACTGGCAATGAACATGCTCCTCCTTCCTACAAAGCGTTTCTTTTAAAAGGGCAACTTGTGTTGAAAAAGAAAATTATGTGTACAATTCAAAATTCTCTTTAAAGTACTATGAACCTGAATACTTGTATGTTAATGCTTTGTATTCTTGAAAAATACTCCTGTGAGTATTCAATTATGAAATGTGAGAACTTTAAACACCTGAAAGGGAGAGATCCCAAATATGTCCACTGTCCTTCAGAGCCACCCTATTCAGTGCATCATCACAGGAATGTGGTAAATATTTGAAAAACATGGTTCCAACTGCACTACTTGTGATTTTCTGGACACTTCAACCAGTTCCAGGATCCAACGCCTGGAGGTCGAGCACAGGGGAAGCCCCGGGTCTGCTCGCCCAAGACTCACCTTGGTCTCTCTGGAGACGGGTTGGGGCTGCGGGGAGGAGGCGTGCGGGGCACGGCGGGCTTGGGAGCGATGCTGGCTGCAGGGAGGATGCCATGGGCGATGTGTCTCTGGGCAAATGAAAGCCAGCAGAGGTCAGTGAGCTGGGGGTGTCACCTGGGTCCTGTCACTCCCATTCCTCCCAGCCGGGGAGGAGACACCTGCCCTGGCCCCGAGGGATCCAGCCCCACCAGAAGCCCACGCCTTCCCTGCCATTCCCAGTCTTCACCTGGCCACACGAATGCACCCACCCAGGGAGGGCCCTCACAGCTGCCCAGGCTGAAGGCCCTCTTTGCCCTCTTTCCTCAGGCTGGTGAGGCGTTCACACCTACTAGGGGCAGAACACCATGGCAACAATGAAGAAACCTCATCCTCATCCTTGAGGAGGTGGAGTATAGAGGGAAAACACCCAAATAGTCACTACAGAACGAAATTTTGGACAGAGCCGGGGAAAGGCTCTTGCACACATGTGCACGCATGTACACACACACACACACACACACACACACACACACAAACACACACAGTATCAATCAGATGTGGGACCAAAGAAACATTTTTATGTTTTAAGCCCCTACTCAGCACAAAGTGCCTAGGGAGCCCAGGGAGGGAGGGGTTCCTTCAAGTCTGAGGCCAGCACGGACCTCAAATGTTCTCCTCAGAGAAAACCACAGAGGCAGGGCTTCCAAAGACAGCCACTGCTCCCACATTTGGAAATGTGATGGAAAAGCATTCGAGAAAGCGGACAGCATGAACGAAGGCGTGGAGCGAGACACTGGTGACAGTGCTCTGGAAATAAGAACAGCGCTCTGGTCTGCTCGGACACAGAGGCCTCCGCGAGGAGCGGTCAGAACAGTGGGCTGGGAGTCAGAGCAGGGGCGATTCCCATGGAAGGTCTCTGGGACTAGCCGGAGGAGATCCTGTGGCCCAGGGAGGAGCACCCATTGACAGCGGCACTTGGGAGGACTATCGGGCAGTGGTTGGCACAAGGTATGGGAGAGGAAGGGAGGTGGAGCCAGGGTCACACAGACCGTCTAAGCATCTCCAGTCTCCACCTCATCCTACCTAGGTCACTTGCATGGACACCCACCGTGGTTCCAGAGCAGTCTGTACCCAGTCACTCTTCTGTCTTTTACCCCTCTGAGGCTCCTGTCACCCTGCATTTGTCAAGCAATTGTCAGTTTACATGTCTGTCCCCCAGCACCTGCCACCACCGGGAAATGGTCAAGGAACAAGAGGGTTTTTTAACCTTTGAATCTCCGGGGCTGGCATCCAGTAGATCCTCTGACAAGGCCGCATGTGTTTGGCTTTGTGTTTGTTTGAAAGAGCGAATCCTCACGGTGCACTCAACATTTCTTACTTACACCATCATAATCATCCCCTAACAATGGGTCTCTTGCCTCCAGTCTCTAAATCACAGCATGGCCCTATGTCTGCCCAGCATGAAAACCCTCATGGGCAGCCCCACTCTCTTGATGACAGAGGTAAGTGGTCCAGCACAGCACAGAAGGGCGGCTGGAAGCTGGTTCCTACCAGGTCCCGGGTCATTTCCCACCACCATCCTCATCCCTGCACACAGTCTACACTTCGGCACCCACTGATGTCTTCTATTTCTCAAACAGCAAGTAAGTCATGCTTTCCCAGGTCGCGATACATCCTATCTTCTTCCCAGGAATTTTCTTTCCTCAGGGCCCCCGCAGCCCAGGCCGACCCTCTAGACTGACTTCACTGCTGCTCCATGAGTTCACACGTCTACAGCAGTTCTCTTCCCACTTTGTGGTGAATTATTTGCAGGCTTGTCTATCTGCTCGACAGTGTGGCCACAAGCTGAAAAGCAGCTGTGGATATCTGCACACAGCAGGAACTCCATAATGTTTACTACTTTAAATAAAAACTCATGGCCAGGCTCGGTGGCTCAGCCTGTCATCTTGGGCTTTGGGAGGCCGAGGTGAGTGGATTGCCTGAGCCCGCGGGTTCGAGACCCGCCTGGGCAACTTGGCGAGACATCTCTACTATAAATCAAAAAGTAGCCGGGAGTAGTAGCACGCACCTGTAGTTCCAGCTACTTGGAAGGCTGAGGCGGAAGGATCGCCGGAGCCCAGGAGGTCGAGGCTGCGGTGGCCGGAAGCGGCCACTGCCCTCCAGTCTGGGTGAGAGAGTGAGACTCCAACTCAATAAATAAATAAATAAAAACTCACTAAAATGCTGACTTGACTTAGCAAATTTGCAACGCAAAAATAATGCTTCGATTCCGTCTTCGTTGCTGCTCAACCTCCAGCCGTCTACGATGGCTTCAGCAGGTTGTAGACAGAGCACAGAATAGCCAAGGCAGACATGCTCTCTAGCCTCTCTTTACAACAGAGTTCAGGAGTGGCCTCATCACAGTGCTTTTTTCTGCACTTGATTGAATGTAAGTAGGCTAGGGGTTTCTCCAGGCAAGTCTGGAAAAGGAAGACAGGAGGAAGAGAGTTGAAGGTGTTGCAGGGAGTTTTTATAACGACGGATGGCGGACTTAGACTCTGAAGGGAGGGCAGCGAGGATGGCGGGGATCGGAGGGTCAGGCTGTCGAGGAAAGACGGGAGATGCCAACAGACTGTGGGAGTCAGGATCCTATAGTAGTAAAGCCAAGAGGGGTGGTCGGGGAATGAGACTGGGAGTACTGCATACGCATACTATGACTGGGTGGCCACAGGGCCATTTGGAGGGAAGCAGACCGGGAAGAAGGAACGGAAAAGCCCTGAATGAAGGCCAGGAAGGCTGGAGAGGGCGTATGTGTGGGGGTGGTAATTCTTTTTTGAAGTTTTAAGTGTTAAAAGAATCTGGCGGGGCAGGGCGGCTCATGTGTGAAATCCCGGTGCTTTGGGAGGCTGAGGAGGGGGGATTGCGCGAGCCCAGGAGTTCGGGAGCAGCCGGGTGGCTGAGGCTGCGGTGAGTCGTGATCGTGTCACCGCACTCCAGCCGGGGCAAGAGTGCGAATCCGATTCGGACAATAAAATAAAGTAAATAAAATAAAACAAACCCTTTTGCTGCTCTGCAGAGAAAGGACCCAGGGTGCAGAGAAACCAGGGAGAGGCCGAAGGCCGTGGGTGGAGGCGGGAAGCGTTTCGAGATCTATTTCGTGAGCCGCGCGGACGGGCCGTGCTGATGGGGGGACGTGGTGGGGGGACGTGGTGGGTGGCGGAGGGAGGGCTCTAGACCGCCTCTCCCTCCCTCCGGGACACCCAGCAGCCGAGCAGTTCGTGCCGGGCAGGAGTGAGCTCCCCGGCACCGCAGAGAATGCTGCAGGGAAGACGAGGTGGTCCTGCCCGACTGTGGCCGACCCTGGGATAGAAGATTCTTTCGAATGTAAAACATCAGGGCTTCCTGAACCGAAAACCACTTCCTCCTGTGCCCCAAGCCCGCCCAAGCCCTCAGCCCTCGCTCCCGGGCGCCACGGCGTCGAGTACTCACGAACTGAGCCTTGCGGCCTCTCCGAAACCCCAGAAGCATCCTTGCAGCGGGGGATGGCCGGCGCGCGGGACTTATCAGCTAACCTCTCCCCCGGCCGGGACCGCTCGCCAAAGCCAAACTCACTCTGGGGTACGTGGGTCGGGACGCTTTTTCTACTCAACTGACTTCGCACCAACCGCGTCTTCCATTGGCTCCGCTTTGTCCTCGACCAATCAGCGCCAAGGTTTACTTTCACAGCCGTCGCCCTTGGCAACCGGGTTGAATTCCGTTGTCTTACTGGCCAGTTTGGGTGTCCATCTCCGGCGCTACAGCCTATCCGGCGCTGTGGGGGGGTGGAGGGCGGGCTGGATGAAGGACCAGGCGAGCTCTGCGGGCTTGAACCCGGAAGTGGCGCGGCCGCGGGTGTGGTCACTCCTAGACTCGGGTGAGGTGGGCTCCTTGCCCTCCCGGCCCCGGCCCGGGACTGGGCTGAGGGCCACGGTGCGGACCCGGCTGGGGTGTCAGGGGCCAGGCACGTGATGGAACTGAGGGACGCGGACACAGGACAGGCATCTGCTGGGTCGTAGACTTCAGCAAATAATTCGGCCCCTGAAAGAAAGCTCTGCAGACGGGATCCAGCCACAAAGGCCCCGGCTTCGAGTGGCATGCGGGGCCGAGTGCGGGAGAGCCTGCTGAAGAACCACCTTGCGTTTCCCTCATCAGGGCGAGACCCCCGATGGAAGGCGATGGCCCCGGTGGCACGGGCCCCGTGCACGTGCCTTTTGG
This sequence comes from Cephalopachus bancanus, assembly GCA_027257055.1. Taxonomy (NCBI): domain Eukaryota; kingdom Metazoa; phylum Chordata; class Mammalia; order Primates; family Tarsiidae; genus Cephalopachus; species Cephalopachus bancanus. The sequence goes on along the minus strand of JAPVLO010000110.1, from coordinate 3,733,998 downwards.
CTATGTAGTGGCCAGTGAGAAATGGCGCGGGTCGCAGCTGGCGCAGGGGATGCAAGGTCAGTGGGCGGCCCTCTCCCCGAAGCCTTTTCCCTCCCCGAACACTTTTTTTTTTTTTTAAGTTCTGCCTATTGCTACCGTTTGATCCAAAGCTCACGGAACTTATTTTCTTGTATTTTAAGGGAAAATTAAGCTCGTTTTTGAGGATGACCTGCCGTCGGATTTCTACCTGTCTAACAGATCCTGCATTCTTTATGTCACCGAAGCTGATTTGGTGGCAGGAAATGGCTACAGAAAGAGGCTTGTTCGGATTAGAAATGTAAGTACTGATCGCTTCTTGGCCTTTTGGCTAAGATCAAGTGTAGAAATGCTAAGTACTGGATTAAAGGAAGGAAAATTGAACGATGCCTTGTCTCCCTTCTCCCATTCCCTCCATCTCTTCAAGTAATTTATACAGAACCATTGGCTATTTGAAGCACAAATTGGTAAATTTCTTAACCTTGAAAGGAACTTTTTTACAAAATGGTCTGCTGTCTTTTTTCAAGTCCAGTAATCTTCAAGGAATTGTAGTAGTTGAAAAAACACAGACGAGTGAACAATACTTCCCAGCCTTACAGAAGTTTACTGTGCTGGACCTCGGGATGGTGTTACTTCCAGTGACCAGCCAGATGGAAGCGTCCTGCCTCATCGTCCAGTTGGTAAGTACCGATTCCTACACCTTTGCTGCCCTCAGCTGCCCTTGCTATAATTGCAACCCATCAATTCAGCCTATGTCATTCCCTGTATTTGTTTATAAAAGCTTTTTCAGGAATTTGAGCTCGGAAGCTGTCTTGGCAGTCAGCTGAACTTGCCACCCACTCTAGGCAAGTGTATCACAAAGTAAACAAGTTGGAGACCTGATTTTAGGCTCCAGGGATGTGATGACTCCATCATTCAATATCCTGCACTTATGCTGATGAAAATGTCAACTAGCAGCTGCTTGGTCTCATCCCCATGTATCTTTTATTAAGCATCAGCACTTATATGTGTAAGTTTATTGTAAACAACACAGGCCAGGCATGGTGGCTCACACCACATTTTGGGAGACTGAGACGAGAGATTGCCTGAGCACAAGGGTTTAAGACCAGTCTGGGCAACTTGGCGAGACCTCATCTCTACAATAAATCAAAAAATTAGGTGGGCGTGGTGGTATTTGCCTGTAATTCCAGCTACTTGGAAGGCTGAGGCAGAAGGATCACCTAAGCCCAGCAGGGCGAGGCTGCAGTGGACATGAGTGTGCCACTGCACTCAAGCGTGGGCGACAGAGTGAGACTTCGACTCAGAAAAACCCACAAAACACTGGTTCTTCATTGTCCTTGCTTATTTTTTCAACTCGGTTGCACATTATAATTACCACTTTTTAAAATGGTGATACATGCGCTTTACCGCCAACCAATTGAAAACAAAATGAAAACGTGGGGTGGGACCTGAACACCAATTCTGGTTTGTATTGTTTTTAAACCTACCCCTCTTGTGTGCAGCCAGGGTCGAGAACTAGATTGGAAACACAACCCTCCCCATCCTTACTACACGATTCCTAACTTCTCTTGATGTCATGCTGTTATATACCTTATTATAATCACCAGCTGAAGACTGAATTTCCCCTTTGATAGGAAAGCTTCTTGCAGGTCCTGCATGAAATAGGTCTAGTTTAGGGTTAGCTGTCATTTAATCCTGTACAACTGAAATGTTTCTTACTGGGCCATTGGAAAGTGAATTCCTGAGGGTGTTTCTCAGTAGTTGTATTCTAAATGTTATAAAAACTCACGTTTTGTAAATTATTGTTTATCTCTTGCTTCTTTGTGCCATCATATGGTTCATCTTTCAATAATTTTGCTGAAGCCAGACTTGGTAGTTCACTTCTATAATCCCAGCACTTTGGGAGGCCAAGGTGGGAGGATCAGTTGAGCCCAGGAGTTGGAGACCAGCCTGGACAACATAACCAGACCCCCCCCACACACACAAAAACTAAAAACTCAGCTGGACATGATGGCACGTGCCTGTAGTCCTAGCTACTCAGGAGGATGAGGAGAGAGGATTGCTTGTGTCCAGGAGTTCAAGGATGCCTGCAGTGAGCTAGAATTCTGCCATTGCACTCCAGCCTGGGCAACAGAGCGAGACTCCGTCTCTAACAAAAACAACAGAAAATTATATTCATTGTATATGAAAACATCTGTACAGTAAGTAAAGCTGAACCAAATGGAGAACTAAATTTATACAAAACAAATTTTCACAAAATTGCCGGTCCTCCAGAGGGCGCTCATGCACTTTTTCCTTTGATCTGGGATTCAGGTTCAGGAGCAAAGCAAAGAGCCCAGCAAGAACCCTTTCCTCAAGAAGAAACGGGCTCTGCTGCCGTTGGAGTCATGCCTCCTTCGAACCGTGCAGCAGATTCCAGGAGTTGGAAAAGTCAAAGCTCCCCTCCTGCTTCAGAAGTTCCCGAGCATCCAGCAGCTGAGTAATGCTTCCATTCCAGAACTCGCGCAGGTCGTTGGACAAGCGGTGGCACAGCAAATCCATACCTTCTTCACATGGTCCAGATGATGGCTGGCCTCACGGAACGGCATCTTCTTCTTTAGACCATGAATGACAGGATCTTGCTTCCAGACTTTAAAACCCAAAAAAAGATGAGGCCTGAATAGAGTCCACACTCGCTGCCTTGGTGTCTGGCTGCTGGCATTTCAGTTTGTGGGTGGCAGATGGCACTGGCCTCATTCTGCTAGGATGAAAAGGGCTGGTGGCCATCTTCCTTAAAGAGTCCGGGGCGTTCATTCTCAGCAAAATCCCGGTGAGGGCGGATTTTAATGTGTGACCTTGCCCTGCCTCTATCACGGAAAGGTCTTCTAAAAAATGTCAGGTGGTAGACGTGACCATCTAAAGGAAACACACAAACAATGAAGCACTGTGCATCACAAGCCGCAGTTCCTGGAGTCAGAGCTGCTGTTCTTCAGGTCTGGCTTTCACATACCTGCGAGTTGAGGGCTGCTGCCAATGTCAATAAACAATGGTGCAACAGTTCCTTCCTTCTTTCCTTTGTTCCTTCCCTTATTCTTTTTTGGGGGGACGGAGGGGGCAGCTGTACAATTTGCTTATAATCACGGGATATGTCTTCAGCACACAGAAGGCCTAGAGTCTGAAGTTCCCACTTAAAGATGAAAAATCAAGCTGGGCTCGGTGGCTCAGCCTGTAATCTCGCGCGTTTGGGAGGCTGAGGTGAGTGGATTGCCTGAGCCCACGGGTTCGAGACCCGCCTGGGCAGTGAGACCTCATCTCTACAATAAATCAAAAAATCAGCCAGGCGTGGTAGCGCATGCCTGTAACTCCAGCTACTCGGAAGGCTGGGGCGGAAGGATCGCCGGACACTGCACTCCAGTCTGGGCGACCGAGTGAGACTCCAACTCAAAAAAAAAAAAAAGAAAAGAAAAATCAACATGTGTGAGGCAGAAAAGAATGTGTTAGTGTATGCATGGCCTAACGACAGGAGGACACACAAGAAAATGTCAGGGGCAGCTGCATCCAGTGAGGGGAACTAGGGTCTGTGGATATAAAGGTACAATTGCACATTCATTCAATAAATACAACTAAAGGTCCCATATGTTTTAGAAGATACTAATATAATGTGAAAGCTCTTTAAGTCCTGCTTTTGTGGAATGCTAGTAATTTTTATTTTTTTGAGTCAGTCTCACTGTCGCCCAGGCTGGAGTTCTGTGGGATGCTCATGGCCACTGCAGCCTCAATCTGCTGGGCTCAGGTGATCCTTCCGCCTCAGCCTCCCGAGTAGCTGGGACTACAGGTGCATGCCACCGTGCCCAGCTAATTTGTTGATTTATTGTAGAGACAAGGTCTCACCAAGTTGCCCAGGCTGGTCTCGAGCCCGTGGGCTCAGGCAATCCTCTCGCCTCAGTCTCCCAAAGTGCTGGGATTACAGGTGTGAGCTGCTGTGCCTGGGTTGGAATGTTAGTAGTTTTTTTTTTTTGAGTCAGAGTCTCACTCCATCACCCAGGCTGTAGTGCAGTGGCACACTCACGGCCACCGCAGTGTCGACCTGCTGGGCTCAGGTGATCCTTCTGCCTCAGCCTTCCAAGTAGCTGGAACTACAGGCACGCGCTGCCACATCTGGCTGATTTTTTTATTTATTGTAGAGACGAGGTCTCACCAAGTTGTCCAGGCTGGTCTCAAACCCCTGGGCTCAGGCAATCCTCTCGCCTCAGCCTCCCAAAGTGCTGGGATTACAGGCTTGAGCTACCGCACCCAGCCTAGTAATTTTTAAAAATAAAAACACTTTGTGCATTAGGGTAGAAACAATTTGAAAGAGGAGACGATTGAAGTATAATAAAAGTTAAAAAAAAATTAACCCAGGTAAACAAATGTGTTTATTTAAATCTTTATACAAACATGGTCCTAGAAGCAGTGGATACACTTTCCCAAAGGTGTTCGCTTCCCTTAAGATATTGCACAATAGAAAATACTTAAATTCTTGTTAATTCTCAAAATCAGACTTCAACACTATATATTTTAGCCATGTAACTTGTGCTATGTCAACAGTGAATCAGACTAGAGTCACAGTATCATCCAACACATAGCAAGAGCAATCAATGGGTAAGAATATTATCTGAAAAGGTCAAATAGCTTTAAACTTGAATCATTTACATCTGTACCTTATAAAATGTAAAACTACTTTTTTATCCAAGACTTAAAATATATACACCTTCTGAAATTATATACCTTCTACTTTTTAAAAAATGAAAAATGTTTTGAGTATCAAACAGTATATTATCTACCTTGTAGACAGCATCTTAATCTAACACTGCCACTGTGTTAGCAACTCTTAAATGACACCAAGCTAGAAGAAAAGCTGCTGTTTTTATTTAACGATTCAAGACGAATTTGGCACTAGACTGTACCTAGAAGTAGCATTCATATTATATAGGAGTCAAAGGAAAATTTTATTGTAAGTTAATGAATTCCTATTAAGCAGCTCTTTGGAAAAGTTTTTAGTAACACTAATTGAATTCTATTGTTATAGTTCTCTCAACTGCCTTAATTCAGGTCATCTGAATTCTAAGTTGAGGAATAGTCATTGTGCAAACCTGGAAACTATTACAAATTGTTCTAATATAGGTAATCTCAATTTAACTCTGATAGTGACTAAAAGTCATAACTGTAACCATTAAAAATAGCCATAATTTCAACACTATTCTATTTATAATGCTTTATATAATAAATAACTTGCAGCAATATAGTGACACTCAAATTAATTTGTTTTTCACAAGTTTCTAGAGGCTTCTTGTTACTTTCATTCATAAGAACATGTCAAATGCAAGTTTACACTGGGAAAAAACAGGATTGGAGAATATTCTGGTATTGTCCATTACGGCACAAATGTTAAGGCCTAGTCAGCACCAGAAACGTTTGTTTCCTCACATTAGTACAAAGAACTGTCGGAGTTGAGGAGGCTGAAGGGAGAGGGGAGCTTCTTCTTGACCGGAGGCCTGGCGACCCCAGCCGAGGGAAGGCACAGCGTACTGGCTGACTTCTGTCTGTTCTTGCTGGTGCCCCAACTCAGGAAGGAGAGCTTCTTTGAGATTTTCTTGGTTTTTCCGTCAGTCTTCTCATCGTCGTCAATTGCTAAGCAGATCATGGAGTAAGTTTTTTGCATTCCCACAGAGTAGGTGGCACACTTATTATGCTGCACAAAGAAAAGGTAGAAAGATGGTGTTAGACCTCTTCCAAGATATCTGGTAAATGATTACAAAGTAAGACTCACTCTGCACCTATAGCATCCTCTTTAAAATCAAGTTGATAGACCCTGAAACTCAGGTGACCAATGCTTACATTGAATTAGGCTTTTAAAAACAAGGAAAAGCCGGGTTGGTGGCTCAGCCTGTAATCCCGCGCTTTGGGAGGCCGAGGTGAGTGAATTGCCTGAGCCCGCGGGTTCGAGACCCGCCTGGGCAGCGAGACCTCATCTCTACAATAAATAAAAAATCAGCCGGGCGTGGTAGCACACGCCTGTAGTTCCAGCTACTCGGAAGGCTGAGGCGGAAGGATCGCCGGAGCCCAGCAGGTCGAGGCTGCGGTGCCCGGGAGCGGCCACTGCCCTCCAGTCTGGGCGACCGAGTGAGACTCCGACTCAAAAAAAAATAAATAACTAAATAAATAAAAACAAGGAAAAATGTTAAGGAACATACTCAGTAGCAGTTTGGTAATTTAGCAGTGATTTTCAGTCATCAACTTTCTGTTCCTGCAAATTGCCTGTCCTGGACACGTCCACGGACTCACACAATCCACATGCTCTCCAGTCCCCTCTGACCTGATTTCTGTTGCTGCCTCTCCACAAAGGTGTCCTCTGGTCCTGCTGCCAAATACAACAGGCCTGGCTCAGCCTCCGTCCCCCTCCACGCCGTAATGGAGTTCACCACACCCACTGCACACTCACTGCCAGACTTCGGAAGCGCCTGCTTACTGCACCTCTCTGACCCTTCCGGCTCCGTTCCCTTTGTGCCTGCCTCTCTTCCAACTGTCCACTAAACGCGTGCCTTCCCAGAGCGTGGTCCTCAGCCCTCAGCCCCTGCAGGGGACCACAGTTCGTCCCAGCTTTAAACATCATCTCTGTGCAGGTGACCCTCAAGACTTATTTCTAGCTCTGACTTCCTCCTTGAACGGAAGATTTCACATCCAGCCCCCACTCGCCACTCTACATTTACATCTGATGGCAAATGGCATCTGAAATACTACAGCGTGACGCTTGTTTTCTCCCGCCCTCCCCCCCACCCCTGACTCATCATTATGACAAATAACCACTACCCACGCACTTGGTCAAGCCTAACACCGAGGCCTCATCTCCCTGTCCACCGTCTTGACACAAATCCTCCACAGATTTCCATGAGCGTGGCCTCCAAATCCAACGCAGGGGCCTCCCTGTCCCCACCTCCATGGCCAGCCCCCTTGTCGTAGCCACTAACACTGGCCTGGACAACTGCCATGGCCAGTTACCAGGCAGCGGTCACCCCTCTAAAATAAACATCACACCGAATCATTGCTCGTCTGAAAAACTCCCACCACTGCCAACAGGGCTGCCTTCCTACTTGTCCTGGTGCTCTCTGTTTTGTTCCTCTGGCAGAGGCTTACTCCTGCCACAGGGGCTCTGCACCTGTTAGTGCCCCTGCCCAGAATGCTCTTCTTCTACCTCTTCAACTAGCTTGTTCCTTCTCGTCACTCCCGTCCCAGTTCCAACTCCGCCTACAGGCACCTCTTCCCAACCTGGCCATTGTCCTGCATTTTGTCTTCTTTCCTCCTTTATAGGACTTAGCAGTAGCTCAACCATCTATTTGCTTAGTGCTAGCTTCGTAGGGGCAGGAACCTTATCTGTCTAGCTCAAGCTGGAGCACTGCAACACCTAAGTGTCTGACCCGTGGCTGATGCTCAATCAATATTTGTTGAGTGAATAAATGAATGTTGTCATAGAGGAAAGGCCTAAGTAGTACGTTATTAAGTGTGGCAAAGTGCAAGAAGATGACTTATGGTACGGTTCCTCCCACTTGGGAAAAATTAAAGGCAAGAACTGTGAATGTGAGCTTGAAGGAGCAGCAAACACCTCCCAAGATATCACAGGAACAGGCTTAACACTGTTCTGAAGTAGGCAGAGGAAGTCCCCATAATCTCCTCTGGGCCATGGGAACATCTTTTTCCCAAGAGTATGTATCGCTTTTGTAATCAAACAGAATTTATTCAGAAAGATTACTATTTTTTTCTACAGGAATTTTTTTCCCCCAAAAAAAGGATTCCTGACTGGGCTCAGTGGCTCATGCCTGTAATCACAGCCCTCTGGGAAGGCAAGGCAAAAAGACAGCTTGAGCCCAGGAGATCAAAACCAGTTTAGGCAACAGAGTGACACCTCGTCTCTACAAAACATGAAAAAAATTAGCCAGGCGCGGTGGTGCGCGCTTGTCGTGGTTCAGCTACTCAGGAGGCTGGAGTAGAAGGATCTCTTGAGCCCAAGAGGTCAAGGCTACAGCTTGACTGCACCACTGCACTCCAGCCTGGGCAACAGAGTAAGACTGTGACTCAGACAACAACAACAAAGGTGTCCCAGTGATCTCTTGGACCCAAGGTGAGTACATCCCAGCAATGACAAGGTTAGGAGTCCAGTCACTACTGTCGCATACGCAGGTGAGAGGGAGGGAACCAGGTGAAGATATCTGGGGCTAACCTCACACAGGTTTCACTTCACAACCCTCTCGACAGCCCGGGGGGGGGCGTCCGTGCTCACCATGGACGATGTGGAGTCCAGGAGGCTGACAACCTTCATCTCGATCTCGTCCTCACCAAAGCTTCTGAGCAGTTTCATGACCTCGCTCACCGTCAGCCACTTACAATCCACCACGTGAATGGAAACAATATAATCTCCTTCCTTGGCTCCTGCCAGCTACAGAAGTATTGTTTAAATAAAGGTCAACGTTTTGCTCGCTCAAATTCTGAATCAGTTCCCAGACTCACTAACAAAATACAGATATTGGTGTCAGTTTGCCCCAAGAGAACAAAAGAAAATCCTTTCCTTTGGGCATGTCGCACCCATGAGGCCTTTCACATAAAGTCAGGTCTTTGACGTAGGCGAACCCACCCTCAGTTTTGATCGCCCAGGCATATGTGTTTGAGCCACTTGCTCTGACAGCTGCCAGTGAGTTTTGTTTCCGACACAGATGGGGGCATGCTTACCGCGGCAGAGCAGTAAGGGTCCAGGAAGTGGACCTGGACTGGAGCGTTCCCTCGCAAGGTGAACCCCAGGTCCCCTTCTTCTGCAGTGAAGCGAATGCTTCGAGGGGGTGTCCACCTCTTGTTAGCCGAAAACACAGACAATGGGCCCTGTGGAAGACAGCGCCAGTAGATACAGGACTTGAAGGCTGAATCAGACATTTGAGACCTAGAGGGCGTCTTGCCTGCTGTACCTGAAGACCTCACTTGGCTTGTTCAGAGACAAATGATGCCATCTGGGGTAATACGTGCCATGGCATTCATATAAGAACATTAATCAATTGCCTTTTTGCTAACATATCCTATATGTTTTTTAAATTATCTCTTATAGGTTATCTTAATTACAATTATCTTAAATAAAATAAAAATCTCTAATACAAAAAATCTAAAATACCTAAAAACAACTTTTTTTTGAGAAAGCAGAATTTACTGAGGGGACAGAAAAGCCCCCACAGTGGGAGGGGACCCGAAGGGGTTGCCCTAAAAACAACTTTTTAAAAAGGCTATGTTCTAAAGATTTGGGTCCCCCTCCTCAAAAAAAATCTGTATGTTGAAACCTAATCATCAGTGTTGTTACTGGGAGGTGGAGCCTTTTGAGAGGCGGTGTGATCAGGGCGTGTGGGCACAGCCCTCAAGAACAGGAGTCAGGCCCTTAGAAAACAGGCCCAGGAGAGCTCATTCACTTCCTCTGCCATATGAGGACACAGTGAGGTGTCACCTATGAATCAGAAAAAAGGCCCTCACCAGACGCTGAAGCTGCCAGTCCCTTGATCTTGTACTTCCCAGCCCCTAGGACGGGGAGAAATAAGTTTCTGCTATTTATAAGCCCCCCGGTTTATGATATTTATTACAGCAGCCCCAGTGGACTAAGACAACACATTTGCAAAATGTAAAAGCTGTCCCCTTAGGTCATTTATGAAATGAGCATCCAGCATACCAGCTTCTGGAAGAAGTCCGTCACTGTCAACTTGGAGAACTGGGGCAATATCATTTCAACCTCTTGCTCAGTTTTAGCTAGAAAGGAAAATTAAAAATTAAAGAATAAACGTTTCTGTAATTGAAAGTGGTCCTTGCAAACTCAGGTCCTCCGTTTTCTCACTGAAGGCAAGCAACACGTTCTCCGCATCACCTGTCTTTCCCCTTGGCTTAGACAAGTAGCACAGAAGAGGGAATCCTGCTTGACCTTGGGCCAAGGGCGCCCTGTACCTGCCACCCGGGCACCCACTCCTCCAGGGCTGCCCAAGAGCAGTGATGGCCAGACATGTTTTCCACCTGCAAGGAGCTTGCTGCGACCCCAATGCACTTGCTTTGTCATTCACAAAAGCCTACTGAGGAGTGATCTGTGTTTTGGATGTTGCTTACGGAAGTTCTTCGTTTCTCAGTACACTCCTGGGGGTACTGTGCTTTCTGTTAATAATAATGACGTATGAACGTATGATGCGAGGACCTCACAGTGAGAAGCAGGTTTGCCAGAACATGACCACTGGTAGCTACAAATCTCCACCTGCCTCTTCACGGCAGGCTGCCATTAGGCTAGTCAGTTGCTAACAAAGGATCCTAGAGCAGGCTAAGTGTACGTGAACGACAGAATTAAACGATGATCTAGGGCAGGATGATGGGCACTCCCCGGTCGATCACGCCACTCTATCTCCAAGATAACCCTGTGGCTTCTCGCAAGCCGCTGAGCACAGTGCTGGGCTAGACAGAGCACCCATCTGCGAGCAAAGCGCTGCCGCCACCACGGCTGCTACATGTCCTTCTCCCCTCCTTGAGTTCAAGTCTCTACCTCCGGGACAGAGAAGTGACAACAGTGTCCCTGCAAGGAGAATCCCTAAGCACCACCCTGCTTCCACCTACCAGCCCGGTCACCGGGGGCAAGAACATGGATCTCCCGAAGCCTTTATTTCTTCCTCTCTCACATGAGGGTGACACGGGTGCCTCCCTCGTAGCGTTGGAGGAGGGCTGGCTGAGACTCTGCAGACGCATGGTGCTCACTGTCAGGCCCGGCAGACCCCAAATGCTGAGCAGAAACCAGCCAACGTTATTAGAGATGAGCCCAGGGCCCTCGCTCGAGCGGAGCCCGTCCCGAAGGAGCGGGTTCCTGAAAACTGGGATGGAACGCCAGCCGCTGAAGACGGTGTGGGAAGCGGGGGAGGGGCACAGACAGCGAGGCTCCCTCCACTGGGCCACGCGGCACCCTCAACTCCCGGATCCAGAAGGACCCTAGTCGTTCCTCACCACAAAGCTCCTCTTGGGAAGGGCCTCCCATTCCCGCCGTCCTGGGCGGAAGGAACCACTGCCTCCCCTAGGACAGCCACAGCTGCTCAGTCCCTTCTCTAGCCCTGAACCCACGACAGCACCGAAGGCCCAGGAGATGTTCAGAAATGTGGGTGGGGAGCTGGAGACAAAAGTGGGGCAAGCAAGCCTAGGAGAGGGCATGATGACGATCTGGCATATGCTCTGTGGAGAGAGGCAAACGACAGACAGCAAAGCACGCTTTCCAGAAGGCAGCTGGAAACGGGGTGGGTGCATGCCTAGCAGAGATGTCAAGGCCAGAGGTAAAGTTCCCAGGGTCTCCTGACCAGAGGTGACGGCTGAAACCCCAAGGAAGGTCGCCAGACTTTATGGAAAGAGGTCTGGAGAAAGCAGGTCAGAGAGTGGAGATCCCTAGAAAACGACGGGAGGGTTGGCGGGATGGGCCAGAAGAACAGTCGGCGAAGAGGTTGGGGAAGGAGGGCTCAGGGACGCAAGAACCAAGAACCAAGACAGCAGGCGCTCCGACGGCAAGGGAGGAGTGTCAAGGGGCGGAGGGCGGGGGGGAGTCATGCTGCAAAGGGGTCACCGATGATAAAGGCCATAAGGAGTCCCCCCCGCATCTGAGACGCGGGCGACGGAAACTCCAGGGTGAGAGCAGCACCTCAGCCCCTCCCCTGGGCGGGCCACCCAGCACCCAGCCAGGGCTTGCAGGCTGAGCTGACAGGCTGTGTTGACCCGAGTGCCCGTTCCTCTCAGGCCGGGCACACTCTGTCCACGCCACAGGCACCCTGTCACTCACCCACAATGCTGGGGGCGTCGATCAAGTTCAGGAGGTCATCGTCCTCCTGGTGCTGGGCGTACTTGAACCGGGAGCGCTGGTGGGCGGCGGCCAGCACCTCCTGCAGCACCTCGATGTCGCGCAGCTTCTTGCACAGGCTGGCCTCCCTCATGGACTCCTCGTGGTGGCCGACGGCTCGGCGCAAGTGGGACTTTCCTGCAGATGGAACACCACCACCCGCGTGACACGCGCGCACACACGAGGAGGGTCCAAGGGCCCCAAGGACCAGCCCGAGAGGGTGGACGCTCCCTCTTCGAAAGGACCTGTCTGGATGACGTAAGCATGTGTCATCTTACTTGTATCCACTCAGCAAATATTTGCTGAATGTTCTAGGCACGAGAGATGAAGCAATGAAGAAAAAAATGGCCCCCGAATTCATAGAGTGGACACATAGTGGCTGAAGACAGAGCAGAGCAATGTGTCGTGGATGGTGTGGAGAGAAATAAAGCAGGGCTGGTGGATGTGGTGAGAGAAGATTCTTCGAGGATGGATGACCAAGGAGGCTTTCTGATCAGGCCACTTTTGAGCAAAGCCCCGAGGAAGCGAAGGAGCAGCAAGTACCACGATCGTAGGGCAGGCGTGGGCTGATGTGTTAAAGGGCAACAAGAAGCCGGGCTCGGTGGCTCAGCCTGTGATCCCGCGCCTTGGGAGGCCGAGCTGAGTGGACTGCCTGAGCCCGCGGGTTCGAGACCCGCCCAGGCAGCTTGGCGCAACCTCTTCTCTTCAATAAACCAAAAATCAGCCGGGCGTGGTAGTGCGCGCCTGTAGTTCCAGCTACTCGGAAGGCTGAGGCGGAAGGATCGCCAGAGCCCAGCAGGTCGAGGCTGCGGTGGCCGGGAGCAGCCACTGCACTCCAGGCTGGGCGACGGAGTGAGATTCCAGCTCAAAAAGAAAAAAAAAAAAGGCAACAAGGAGCTGGGGGTGTTGCCAGAGAGAGTGAGGGTGGGAGAGAAGGGGAGGGAAGGAGGCCGAAAAGGAGCGGGCCGACCTCACAACTGCAGTGAGGACTCTCCTGCTCTGGGTGGGGCGGAGCCCATCACGGTGTGAACAGAAGGCTGACGGGATCTGACCCACGTGACCTGCCTGGGAAAGAGCTACGGGAAGACAGGAGACCAGCCATGGGCAGGGCAGTCTGCATGTCCTCTCTGGGCCTCCGCTTCCCCAAATGCATGACGGGGATCACACCAGACCCATCTCAGAGGGTTGCAAGGATTGAGCAAGTCGGTGTCGCTTAGGTAAGCACGATATATGTGTGGCAGAGTAAGAAGTGATCAGGTTTGGAGTATGAGTTTTAGGGATAGCCAAAGGGACTTGCAAATCAAATGTAGGGTGGGAAAGAAAGACTAGAGCGGAGAGGGAGCCTGAGCACCGGAGCATGGCACTGCCCTCTCTGAAATGGGAAAAATGTGTCTGTGCACAGGCGAGTGGGTAGAAGGCAGGTGTGGGTGGCAGAGAAAGTCACGTTTGCACACAGGAAGAGAGATTCACACTGAGCCGTGGCAGAGACCAAACCAGGACACGTCATCGCCTGTCCTTAGGCGCTCTTGGTGATTAAGCTGTGACATAAGAAAATCAACAAACTTTGTCTTCCCCATGAGGCTGGCAAAGGCCCACCCCATGGACCACTAGAGTGAAGGCCAAGCGTCAAGCCCTGGCTCCACGGAGTGCTGGGTGCTCTTGGAAGCTGTGAGAACACAGCCTTGGAAGCCCTCTGAGGCTGGCGGCTGGAGGACTGCACCGCACCGTGACTTGGGACACCCTACGCTTCCAAGCCCTTCCTCGGGTACCTGTCTGCAAAGGTCTGTGAGCATGACCAGCTTGGCACCAAGGGGGCCACAGTTCCAGGAGCCGGGTTGGCACGTACCCAGCTGTCGGCGCTGCTGGTCATTTTTCAGTGTGGCCAAAGGCGTCAGCCCCTCTGGCATGTGGTCATAGAGCTGGGACAGGCACTTCTCTTGGTGATCCACATCGGCACCAGGCTTCACTGCAGCGAGCAACACAGGTTAAAGCCCCTCTCGTGGATATGGCCACAGACCCACATAGAGATTTCAACCACATCTCAGCGTCCTTTCTTCCGAAGTTTTACAAGGCATGTAGGATCCCAGGTCTTCTGCCCCGGGACACACCCCAGGCCATCCGCCCCCCACACTTCTGCTCACTGAGGCCAGTCACACTCCAAGGGGCCCCGATTTGGTCCCTGAGTCCCCATTTGCCACCTCCTCCAAGCCACACGCCACACAGACCCTTCTGGCATAGCCCAGACCCTGCCACTGCCCAGCCTGCACACCCCGGGGGGCCTCCACGCCTGCAGCGGGGTCCCTCGGCTGCAGCATTGCCCTTCCGGGCACGTGTCCTCCTCTCGGAGCTGCAAACCCATTCGCCACTGCCTCGAGACTCTCGGCCCCTGTTCCCGTGCTCAGACACTTTACTTGCTCTCAGCTGTGCCGTCTCTCCTAGTTCAGCTGGAAAAGTCCAACTCAAATGTCACCACCTTTGCAAAACCAGCTGTGACTGCACCAAGGAGTCTATCTGCCCCCTCGTTTGTGTCTCTACACCAACTACGAGGCACTAGACAGCATTTCTATTTGTTTCCATATCTTGTTCTACCTAAGAGACTCTGTAACACTCCCAGTAGCAGCTAACGCTTTCAGAGAGCCCACGGTATACAAGACACTATTTGGCTTTGCATACAGGCATTTAGTTTTCGTAGCAGCCCTGTGAGGGAGGGTCTCTTCATACACCCATTTTGCAGACGAGAAAACTGAGGCACAGAGCCTCCATGACCTGCCATTAACAGCTACTTATTGGCAGAGCTGAGACGGGAATCCAAGCAGTCTGGCTCCAGAGGCTTTCCTTCTAATTATTCTGAGGGCTGCCTTGATTAGTACTCATGACTTCAAAAACCCCACCCACCTTCTAGATCAAAGTCAGCACTAGGGCAAGGAAAGTGAGGCACTTGCCTGAGGTTCCACCTTTAAGCGGGTGACAAAAATTCAGCAAACAAAATATATAATATATTAAGGCAATGTTTAAAATATCAAAATGAACGCAAAAAAGCCCGTGAAAAAGAAATGGAAACCCTCTTCTTGCCTCAGGCTCCAACATGGCTCAGCACAGATCTGTTACTGATCCCTGCCTCCAGTTGAAATTTCAATCTTCACAGATATTTTTGCGTTATTTTTTAATCTTTTAAAACATTACCTGTCTTGGTCACTGAGTCTCCTGCATCCCCTTAGATTCTAGGATCCAGGTAAAAAGTCATCTACTTGTTCCCAGGCAGAACTAAAGATGCCCCCCTCCCCTCTCCCCGGAAAGAGTTTATAACCCCTAACCCTACCCTGGCCTATGGGACAGCTGTCTGGGTCAATGTGCCATTCCCATCCTCTTCCTATGAGCATCTCCAGGGCAGGCAGGCAGGTCACACTAAGCTCAGCGTTCCCCCAAGCAGCGAGACCACCTGACCAAACTCCCGAGCCCTGAGTCTTACGCCGGTGGTCGATGAGGAGGGTGGCGGTAAAGTAGTGGGCCAAGGCCCCGTAGTGGTGGGCCTTCACACAGGCCACGCTGGCCCAGGAGTAGGGGACATTCTCTTTCACCGGCGCCTGGCTCATGGCTGTGTGCAGCTGCTGGTACACCTCTCCCACCTGAAACAGAGGAGGCACTGGAAAGGGCAGCCGGCACGGGCCCCTCATGAACCCAACCACAGAAAAAAAGCCCTTTCTTCTCCCTCGCGGCACCTGCCAGAGGCCGCTCCCGAATGTGGAGCGACTCCAGGAAACTCCCCGTGCTGTCCGCGTCAGAGTTTAAAGGGGGGCATCAGGCAGATGTCATTATGCGGGTTTATAGGCTACGCTGCAGATTGAGTCAGTGATCCGTATCTGAAACACTGACACTTGCCAAGAAAATTCGAGCCAACAGTCCGGGCCAGAGCGGGCACACTGCCAAGTCCTGGGCATGTTGGTGTGGGAAGCCCCACTGCTCCCGGAGCACCTGCAACCCAACGTATCCTGCACCAGCCCCCCAAAAAGCCACAGGACCAGACTCTTACCTTGGCAGCCTCCTGAGCCACCTTCACCAACACGAAGAATTCATTCCGGATCCCAGAAAGGCTGATTTTCTCAAACACGCTTTCCTGGGCTTGTGCGAGCATCATCTTGACGAGCACACTGAGCATGGCCGGGCTCATGTCGTAACTTGGCGTATGGGTAAATGTCTCCTTCAGGTAACTTAAAACACCTGAAAGTGCAAAATTTTTACTCATTAGCTGGGGATCATATTTACTTCTCTATGTTGCTTGAGAATGACACAAGCAAAAAACCAAAAAAGTCATGTCCTACAGCATCTTAAAATTTTTGATTCTCAATTGCCATGTGATCCAGCAATTCCACTCCCAGGCTCATAGCAGCATTATTCACAAAAGTCAGAAAGTGGAAACAACCCAAAATCTGTCAATGGATGAACGGATAAACACAATGCAAGATACCATACAATGGGATATTTTCCAGCCTTAAAAAGGAACAAAATTTTGACACATACCACAATATAAATAAAGACACCATGCTATGTGAACTAAGCCTGACATAAAAAGACAAAATAGTGTATGATTCTGTTTCGATGAGGTACCCGAACAGTCAAATTCATAGAAACAGAAAGTAGAATAAAGGTCACCAGGGGCAGAAGGAAGGGAGGATGGAGGTTATTGTTTAATGAGAACTGAGTTTCAGTCTGAAGGACGACACAGTTCTGCACATGGAAAGCAGGATGGCTGCATAGCCGCATGAATGTACTTAATGCCAGTGAATGCACACTTTAAAACGGTTACAGCGGCAATTTTATGCTATGTGTATTTTATCAAAATAAAACATAGTTACAATGGTAACTTTTATATTTGTGTATATTTTACCACACTTTTTAAAAACTGCATTCTCTTCTGGCACATTTACATCCATATTAAGGGAAGAAACCAACTGGCTCCCCTCCTTTCCCCTCCTGTCTCACCTGGAACAATTTTAAGAAACTCCACCCACCACTAGGCATCTGATGAAGGTAAAAGCAGAAGGGGGGGGTCCCAGGGGACACACTCACAACATAAGACCTGGATCATTCGGAAATCCAGGGCATTTCCCCAGGACCTTAAGAAAGATCATGTCAGCCAATCCAATGGCAACGTCCAGGCTGTAGCCTCTGCTAACTTATTTATACTTGAGAAAATTAACTGTCACAAGCATGAACTGACAATCCAGAGCTGAAATATAACCTCTGCCATGAATCTCACCCAACTGGTTCCTCTCGCTTTGCTGCCAAGCAAGAAGCCCTGCAGGAAGCCGGCACCTGCCGCAAGCCGGGCTTGCTTCCCCCCCCCCCCCCCCCGGGTTCCCTCACCCCCCCACCCCTCCCCCACCCCCATCCTCAAGCTGCATGTGGTCTCTGTCTGTAATCCTGGAGACAGGTCACCCGTGTGCCTGCTTAAGATTCCCGAGAAGAAAGACAAGCCCAGAGAAAGATTCACAGGCAAAGAGATTAACTCCCACTTGGAATCTCAGCATATCATTGCATCTCAAGGGACCAGTCGATTTAACACCAGAAACCCCATGAGGAGTCAAAATGGCAAAGCTGTGGCTCTCCACAGACATGCAAAGTGAGATCTCCACAGAGCTTCTGTTTGGGTGGGAAGGGATCACACCCTAAAGCAGATCAAAGCAGATCAAAGCCCGGCCACACACTCCTGACCCAGTGTGGCGCCACACCACGGCCTGCACTGCCGCTGCTCTTGACCGCCATCTCCACTGAGTCCGGACACAGGCCCTGCTGGAGAGGAAATCGCAGCGCCCTCAGGCACACACGTGAGGCCAGCCAGGCTCACCCCTGGCACGGGCCCCGTGACCCCAGTCCTCTGCAGGTGACACTAAGCTGCTCTTCTCCTGCACCCTGCTTCTAGTTCTCATACGAGGGTGAGTTTCAAGGGTAACTGGCTGGGGGAAAGAGGTTAAAATGGGAAAAGCATTTGAAAATCCCAGAAGAAGGGGACAGAACTAAAAGGCATCCCTTGAGGGCATCCCTTGATAAACGGCTGGGATGCACCCCGATAAAGTATGCCGCAGATGGGAAACCAAGCCAACCTTGTCACTACCTGGGAAAAGTTCTGTTCTTCAGCACAGTGTTGAAAGAAACAACTATCCACTGCCATCCTTGGACCCGCTCGATTAGAAAAGATTAATCCAGTTAACCAGAACTCACTGTGTATACAAGCCATCCCAGACTGAGATGACACACTGAGTGTGAACCACTAAGCAAGCCTTGCGATGGGAAGTCACCCCAGTGCTGGAAACCGGCCTGGCCCTTTCAGGCTTGTGAGGCCAAGTGTGAGTGTGAGGAGAACCTGCAGACCCTCTGCAGCTGGGGGACCCCGGTGCCTCCTGGAGGGGCCCACACTGTCCGGACCTCGCGGAGACACACCTGCGGCTCTCTGAAAGGCGTCCACAGCACTCTCCAGCCCAGCCTGAGTCTGCCGATTGCAGCGGGTCCCAATCTGGGTGTAAAGGGCTCCGGTGTTAAACAGAACACTGGCCTTCTCCAGCAGCAAGTTCTGCTGGCTGACCGGTACCCCGGTGAGGGAGTCATACCTGTTGAAGAGAAGCACAGTCGAGGAACACAGGGGACTTGGCTAGTTAATGCCCTTTTGGGTGCAGACTGACAAAATTCATTTCTTAAATAAAATTCAAAGATGCACATGCAATGAGGCTTTTGCTTCCAAGCACGATGATGGGTCTGACTGTACTGAAGAAACCCCCACAGCCACACAAACATAAGGCTTCTCCACTAAGATGTCCCTCGGCAGTAACTGGATAAACAAACCATGGTACATGCAGGCAATGGAATCTTAGCACTAAAAACCTGGAAATGAGCTCACAAGCCATGAAAAGACACAGAGGAAACTTATTACTAAGTGACATATGATTAAATGAAAGAAGACAATCTAAAAATGCCATATCCTGACTGCACAGCATACTTTCAACTATGATTTGAACATTCTGGAAAAGGCAAAAGCACGGAGACTAAAAAGATCAATCATTTCCAGAAGATAGGGGGAAGGGGAGAGGGGACAGGCAGGGCACAGAAGATTTTCAGAGCAGTTAAACTACTTTGTGAGCCAGCTCGGCGGCTCAGCCTGTCATCCGCGCTTTGGGAGGCCGAGGTGAGTGGATTGCCTGAGCCCGCGGGTTCGAGACCCACCCAGGCAACTTGGCGAGACCTCATCTCTACAATAAATCAAAAATGAGCCGGGCGTGGTAGCACGTGCCTGCAGTTCCAGCTCCTTGGAAGGCTGAGGCACAAGGATCGCCGGAGCCCAGTGGGTCGAGGGTGTGGTGTCTGGAAGCGGCCACTGCACTCCAGTCTGGGCGACAGAGAGACTCCAATTCAAGAAAAAAAAAAAAAACTACTTTGTGGGATATAACAATGGCAGATACATGTCAGTGTACACTTGCCAAAGTCCACAGAATTAATGCACATTGGGGTTCCTTAGAATGAACACTAATGTCAGCTTGGACGCTGGGCAATGATGCACCAGGGGAGGTTCATCAACTGTAATGAACGAACCACTCTGGTGGGGGGTTGGTAGTAGGGAGTTAAGCTTGTGTGGGAACAGTGGCCGGTATGTGGTAACCCTCTATACTCTCTGTTCAGTTTTGCTGTGAAACTAAAACTTCTCTAAACAATAAACTCTATTAAAACATATATAGGCTGTGTTTAGTGGCTAACCCATGTAATCCCAGCACTTTGTGAGGCGGAGGTGACAAGATTGCCTAAGCCCAGGGGTTTGAGACCAGCCTGGGCAAGTTGGAGAGACCTCATCTCTACAATAAATTTAAAAAATTAGCTGGGTGTGGTGGTGTGCATCCATGGTTCCAGTTACTTGGAAGGCTAAGGCGAAAGGATCGCCTGAGCCCAGCAGATCAAGACTGTAGTGGCCGTGAGTGTGTCACTGCACTCCAGCCTGGGCGAGAGATTGAGACTCTGACTCAAAAAAATACACATAGACAGAGACAGAGACAGAGTCACAGACAGAGACACAGAGAGAGGTTCACGCATGAACCAGGAGGTGGATAGGAAGCTCCTTCCTCACTGAAGACCAAGGAGAAGCCAACTCTAGCCCTTTCACCCGTGCAGGCAGCCTACGGCATAGCACCATGACATCTGCCCTTCCTTGCCACAGGAAGGCATCAAAGGCACCCGTCCCTGTGGGTAAAGTTAATTCTGAATATGCCCCTTAACCATCAGGATTCGCTCTCCTCGCATCAACATTCCCAAGTACACTCCAAGAAAAGGCCAAAGCATCTCTGAAATATTCAAACTATACTAATCTTTGAAAATACAAATTTGGGAGAAGAAAAAAATGCTCTGCTTCATTTTTTAATTTTTTTGAGTCGGAGTCTCACTCTGTCGCCCAGACTGGAGTGCAGTGGCCGCTCCTGGCCACCGCAGCCTTGACCTGCTGGGCTCCGGCGATCCTTCCTCCTCAGCCTTCCGTAGCTGGAACTACAGGCGCGCGCTACCACGCCTGGCTAATTTTTTATTTGATTGTAGAGATGAGGTCTCGCCTGCCCAGGCGGGTCTCGAACCCGCGGGCTCAGGCAATCCACTCACCTCAGCCTCCCAAGGCGCAGTATTACAGGCTGAGCCACTGAGCCTGGCTTGCTTCATTTTTAAAAATCTGACCTAACCTGGGTACGGTGGCACATGCTTATAATCTCAGCTACTCAGGAAGCTGAGGTGGGAGCACCACTTGAGCCCGGGAGTTCAAGTCCAGGCTGGGCAACATAGTGAGACTCCATTTCAAAAAAAAAATCTGATCTTTTTCTGTTTGCTGGTCTTGTCTCATTGGGACAAAACCCAATTCTCTCCCTCTTTCTCTCTCTCTCTCTCTCTCTCTCTCTCTCTCTCTCACACACACACACACACACACACACTCACACACTCACACACTCACACACTCTCTCACTCTCATTCATCCAACCTGGGACAAGAATCTGGCTTCTGGTTAGTTCCACCTCAGAGCCCCCGTGTTTCAGCAGCAATACAATGAACATGAGAAAAACGCCTCTTCTAGGCTCACGAGTCCTGAGAAGCAAGAAACCACGGTCTGCCGGGGCCGTCTCCCCTCAGATTCCCTTCTCAAAGAAGTATCAATGTCTCGGCCCTGCTCCATATGCCCCTGTATAAACGCAAGACCCCGGGAAGGGCGCTGCAACGCACAGGGGCACTCCCAGACGGAGGCTGCCGGGGCAGGCAGAGCCCCAAGGAGGCCTCAGGTACCTACCACGTGAACAGAAGCCCCATCTGCTGGGTGGGCGGGAAGAATCGCGTCTCCACAAAACCCAGCTGGACGAAGTAGCTCATCAGCAGCTCCACCCCAGCCTCGTCCCGGCTGGGCGTCCGACACGCCTGAAGGAAAAGGGCCGCAGAGGGGGTGAGCAGACCAGGACCTGGGAGGCAGCCCGTCCGGAAAGTGCCCTGCACACACTAAGGCCTCTCGCTGTCTCTGTGGTGTGCGGGCTCCAAGGCCGGTACCAGGAGCTGGGAGGGGTCAAAAGGGCCTGGAACCCTGGAATCCAGCCCCAGCCCCACCCGTGGGCAGGCCCCTTCCTTCCCAGAGTTTGCTTACGCACAAGTGGCATGGATGCCAACAGCGCCAGCCCCTGCACCCTCCTCAAGTCTACCAGCCACAAGTGTGCGGCGTTGGATGCTCTGAAGACTCAGGCGTGAGTGGGCCCCTCCCTTCTCTGCTGCGTACAAAAACTCACCTGTCTCAGATCCATAAGATCCGCGATGTCATCTTCATATAAATAGCTGTCGTCACTGTAGTGTTCCAAAATAAAATCCTTCAAGAAAAATGAGATCAGATACCATAAGACGGGATTCAAAACCATCAACACGTCAAACAGTAGTCTGTCAAATGTGCTCTTTAAAAATGAAGACTATTAGCCGGGCGTGGTAGCGCACGCCTGTAATTCCGGCCACTCGGAAGGCTGAGGCGGCAGGATCGCCGGAGCCCAGCGGGTCGAGGCTGCGCTGGCCGGGAGCGGCCACTGCACTCCTGTCTGGGTGAGAGTGAGTCTCCAACTCAAAAAAAAAGAAATTAGCTACGCATGGTGGTGTGCTCCTGGAGTTCCACCTATTTGGAAGACTGGGGTGAAGGATCCCTGGAGCCCAGCAGGTCAAGGCTGCAGTGGTCGGGAGCGTGCCACTGCACTCCAGCCTGGGTGACAGAGTGAGACTCCAACTCCAAAAAAATAAATAAATAAATAAAATAAAAATGAAGACTAGGCCGGACTCAGTGGCTCAGCCTGTAATCCCAGCACTTTGGGAGGCCAAGACGAGTGGATTGCCTGAGCCCACAGGTTCAAGACCAGCCACTTGGTGAGACCTCGTCTCTACAATACATCAAAAAATTAGCCGGGTGTAGCGCACGCCTGTGGTTCCAGCTACATGGAAGGCTGAGGCGGAAGGATCGCCGGAGCTCAGTACGTCGATGCTGGAGTGGCTGTGAGTGTGCCACTGCACTCCAGCCTGGGCAACAGAGTGAGACTCCAACTCAAAAAAAAAAAGGAAGCCGGGGTCGGTGGCTCAGCCTGTAATCCTGCGCCTTGGGAGGCTGAGGTGAGTGGATCGCCTGAGCCTGCGGGTTTGAGACCCGCCTAGGCAGCTTGGCGAGACCTCATCTCTACAATTAAAAAAAAAAAAAAAAAATCAGCCGGGCGTGGTAGCGCGCGCCTGTAGTTCCAGCTCCTTGGAAGGTTGAGGCGGAAGGATCGCCGGAGCCCAGCGGGTCAAGGTTGGGGTGGCTGGGAGCCGCCACTGCACTCCAGTCTGGGTGACAGAGTGAGACTCCGACTCAAAAAAAAAGGAGAATACAGAAAAATGTATGAGACATTGTGCACTATAGTGATTTTCAGAGTAGAAGGCTATTTTCTTGCCTTTTGTTGTTGTTATTAAAGATATTTTTTTTTGTAGAGACGAGGTCTCACTCTGTTGCCCAGATTGGTCTCAAATGCCTGGCCTCACGTTATCCGCCTGCCTCAGCCTCCCAAAAATGTTAGGATTATAGGCGTAGGCCACTGTGCTCAGCCAATTTTATGTAGATTTTTAAATGCTGTGTTTGTTGTTTTAGCTAAAAGAAGAGTTGAAGTTATTTTTTGTTTAAAAAATGTCTTTGTAGCGTGGTTAAGCGGCCCAGACACTAAACAAGTCTGGAAAATACCAGTTATTTGGGGGCTCAGAATGCCCATCTTGGGCTCTCTTCAGAACCTGGGCACAGGGTTTCCTATCCTATGCTGCTACCCTCGGGATCTGCGTTGGAAAATGGTGACATCAGCTCTGGGCACTTTCACAAATGAAACACCCTGATGAGACCCCTTCCCCCAAGTGGGTCTACAACTCAGTGTTTGATAATGGCTCTGTGAGTTCATTCAGTCATTCAACACACACTGATGGGCACCGGTTATGTACCAGGCACTGTTCAAAGTGCTTGGGCTCCATCGGTGAACAAATCCTTCCCCCACAGAGCTCACATTCTCATCAGAGGAGACAGGCAACAGTAATGAGCATAACAGATAAGTAGGTAACAGTCTATCAAAAGATGGCAGGTACAGCAGTGGGGCGAGGGACAGAGAATGGCTCCTGCCTAACGTCCTCACACGAACCAACTCTCCCTGGCTGCAGGAACGTGGCAGGATGGGCTGTTCAGTCACTTCCCAAGCGTCTGCTGTCTACATACTTTCCACAAAGCATGAGGGCTATGTTTTGTGTGTTCAGTGACAGACACACACGCTCACATAACCTTGCCTTACAAAAATGGGCTTGTACTGAACATAAAGCTTTACCATGCCTTTTGTTAAATGTGGCAATGCATCAACCAATTTTATGTGCCATAAAATGTTCGATAACACAACCATTTTTTTTTGAGTTGGAGTCTCACTCCGTTGCCCAGGCTGGAGTGCAGTGGCACGTTCACGGCCACCACAGCCTCCGCCTGCTGGGCGCTGGCGATCCTTCCACCTCAGTCTTCTAAGTAGCCGGAACTACAGGTGTGCGCTACAACACCCAGCTAATTTATTTATTTATTTATTGTAGAGATGAGGTGTCATCATAGTGCCCAGGCTGGTCTCGAACCTGTGGGCTCAGGCAATCCTCTTGCCTCGGCCTCCCAAAGTGCTGGGATTATAGGCTTGAGCCACCGTGCCCAGCCTATTATACAACTTCTAATGGTTCTATAATCATTAGATGCAATGAACACACAAGTCACTATTTAGTCAACAAACTGAGCATCTATTATGTACTAGCCAACATGTACCAAGATTTTATTTAACACCTACTTGCTAAGACACTTTTTTTTTTTTTAAAGTTTTTTTTGAGTTGGAGTCTCACTCTTGTCACCCAGGCTGTAGTGCAGTGGCACACTCACGACCACCTCAGCTTCGACCTGCTGTGCTTAGGCAATTCTTCCACCTCAGCCTTCCAAGTAGCTGAAACTACAGACATACGCCACCTTGCCTGGCTATTTTTTGTGAATTACTGTACAGACGAGGTCTTGCCAAGTTGCCCAGGCAGGTCTCGACCCCTTTCACCACGGCCTCCCAAAGTGCTGGGATTACAGGCTGAGCCACCACGTCCGGCCATTTTTTAAAATTAAAGGTGGCTGGGCACAGTGGCTCACGCCTATAATCCCAGCACTTTGGGAGGCTGAGGTGAGAGGATTTCCTGAGCCCATGGGTTCGAGACCTGCCTGGGCAACTTGGCAAGGCCTCATCTCTACAATAAATCAAAAAATTAGCCAGGTGCGGTGGCATACACCTGTAGTTTCAGCTACTTGGAAGGCTGAGCGGAAGAATCGCCTGAGCCCAGCAGGTCAAGGCTGTGGTGGCTGGGAGCGGCCACTGCACTCCAGTCTGGGCGACAGAGTGAGACTCCAATTCCCCAAAATATAAATTAATTAAATTAAATTAAATTAAAGGTAACACTGTGATGATCATTCTTTGTCTACCTCTGATTAGTTTCTCAGTAAATCCCCAGCAGACATTTTGCCAGGCCCAAAGACAGGCGGATGGTTCCTTCTGTTTTTTTAATTGGTCATTTTTTTTCTTTTGTGTGTGTGTCTGTGTGTGTGTGTTGTGTGTGTGTGTGTGTGTGTGTGTGTGTGTGTTGGGGTCTCTCACTCTGTCACGCAGGCAGGAGTACAGTGGCATGTTCTCACAGCTCACTGCAGCCTCCACCTCCTGAGCTCAAGGGATCCTTCCGCCCCAGCCTCCTGAGTCGCTGACAGGCACATGCCGTCTGGCTAATTTTCTTTTTCTTTTTTGTAGGGACAAGATCTTGCTATGTTGCCTAGGTAGGTCTTGAGCTCCTAGGCTCAAGCAATCTTCCCGCCTCGGCCAGAATTCTAAGTAGCTAGGTCTATGCCATTACACCCAGTCTTCCTTTTTTTTTCTTTTTTTTGAGAGATGGGATCTCATTATATCGACCAGGCTGGGAAAAAAAATTTTTTTTTTTTTTTGAGTGGGAGTCTCACTCTGTCACCCAGACTGGAGTGCAGTGGCCGCTCCGGGCCCCCACAACCTCGACCCGCTGGGCTCCAACGATCCTCCCGCCTCAGCCTTCCAAGTAGCCGGAATTACAGGCATACGCTACCACGCCTGGCTGATTTTTTGAATTATTGTAGAGACGAGGTCTCGCTGCCAGGCTGGGAAAATTTTATTAAAAGGAAAGAAATTAGCTGGGCTCGGTGGCTCAGCCTGTAATCCCAAGCTTTGGGAGGCTGAGGTAAGTGGATTGCCTGAGCCCGCGGGTTCGAGACCCGCCTGGGCAGCGAGACCTCGTCTCTGCAATAAATCAAAAATCAGCCAGGCATGGTAACGTGTGCCTGTGGTTCCGGCTACTCGGAAGGCTGAGGCGGAAGGATCGCCGGAGCCTGGCGGGTCGAGGCTGCGGTGGCCGGGAGCGGCCACTGCACTCCAGACTAGGGGACAGAGTGAGACTCCGACTCAATAAAATAAAATAAAATAAAATAAATAAAGAAAAAGAAAAAAGCACCTATCAATATAGCAACAAAAGCACAATATTCCTGAAGATAAAATTAATTTAATTAAGCAGACAACTATCCAACTTTACTGAAGGACATATGTTAGTTCGTTCTTTTTCTCATATATTCATTAACTCATTTTTTAATAAGACAGGCGTAGTCCTTGCTTCCATAAAACTTGCTATTTGCCGACCTCAACAACTGAAATAGTATGTTCACAGATTAAAATGTGCAGTATTGAACAAATGCAATTTTGTCTAAATTCATCTATGAATCTTAAAAAAATTTATTTTATTTTATTTTTTATTATTATTATTATTTTTTTTGAGTTGGAGTCTCACTCTGTTGCCCAGACTGGAGTGCAGTGGCTGCTCCCGGCCACCTCAGCCTCGACCTGCCAGACTCCGGCGATCCTTCTGCCTCAGCCTTCCAAGTAGCTGGAACTACAGGCGCACACTACCACACCCAGCTAATTTTTTTTTTTTTAAATTTATTGTAGAGATGAGGTCTCGCCAAGTTGCCCAGGCGGGTCTCGAACCCGCGGGTTCAGGCAATCCACTCACCTCAGCCTCCCAAAGGTGCGGGATTACAGGCTAAGCCACCGAAGCCCGGCTCTAAAAAAAATTTTAATCAAAACTCAAGAATACTATTTTGGGGGGAACTTGGCAAAATACAGAAGCAAAAACAGGAAAAGCCACGGAAGTCTGGAAAGCCATAATACTCATAGAGATTTGTTCTACTTGGTACTAAAACATAGGATTAAACAAGGAGAAATGGCCAGACGGCAGAACCAGAAATGGATCAGACCCAGACTTAAGCAGATTTGAGAATCAAGTAAAGAACAGAAGCCAGCCAGCATTTCTTATAATAAAGCAGAGAAAGGATGGCACGTCCATCAGGTCTAAGCAGGAAGGAGGTGACACACACAAATGAGTGACTGATGTGACCTTAAAGAAAGGATGCTTACAAGGCAGAAACAGGCATTTAAGAAAGGAGAAATGCATGGTTTAAAAAAAAAAAAAAGAATATAATCACCCCCAATACTTATCAAAGAGATACAACTGAAATATCATTTTAGTCCAATTTTGCAAAAATCAAAGAGATTAAAAAAAAATTAAAATGTCTGCTCATACCCGGTATAACCAAAGGTTTAGGAAGATAAGAAGTCACATACCATGGGTAAGAACGTAAGGCAGGACCCCTTCTGGCGGGCAGTGAGGTAACAGATATCTTTGACCTACCAAATCCACATCTAGAAATTTATCCAAGGGGAATATTCAGCAAAGTGTGCCAACATGCTCAGTGGAGAGCTGTTGATAATAGCAACAGCTTTGGAGTTGCCTAAAGAATGCAAATAATGGCTGATTTGTTCAGCGCTGACTACAGGCAGATACCATGCTAAGTCCTCGCTGGACACCTCTCATCCAGTCCTCACAACACCCTCATGAGACAGGCCCTGAGGAGAGAAAGAGGCCAGAATGTCCAAAGATTAAGTCATGGAGTAAGTTACCCAGCTCAGTGGAAAGAGATCCTCACATGTCTTGGCATGCTCTGAATATTCTGTGATAATGTTCTTTATCAGAAAAAAATAAATAAGCAAATATCTACTTAAAAGCAAAACAAACAAATAAACAACAACAACAAAAAAAAAAAAACAGGCTGGGCATGGTGGCTCAAGCCTGTAATCCCAGCACTTTGGGAGGCTGAGGTGAGAGGATTGCCTGAACCCATGGGTTTGAGACCAGCCCGGGCAACTTGGTGAGACCTCATCTCTACAAAAAGTCAAAAATTAGCCAGATGTGGTGGTATGTACCTGTAATTCCAGCTACTTAGAAGGCTGAGGCGGAATGATCACTGAGCCCAGCAAGTCGACTACATTCCAGCCTGGGTAAAAAAGTGAGACTCTAACTCAAAAACAAAAACAAAAACAAAAAACCCTTGTATTCTCTGGAAAGGAAATTTGCTTTTTTAGTGTAGCCATTTTAAAGCCCATTTCTTTAAAACAGAATGAAATCACATTGTGAAGCTTTGCTGATCATAAAACACCTCACAGATATACAAGTTGGATTTGAAAATGAATTGCCCTAATGCAGTTGGCCAAACCACTTCTGTGGTACCTGCCTGTGTTTCTCTCAAGCACAAATGTGGAACGGAGAAAACAGAATTCCTCCAAACGTTCTCATTTTCATATGACTGACATTTGTAGAGTCCCGTTTAGGCTAAAATGACATGGTTGGAAGCCTCAGCTGAACAGCAGTCAGCCATGCCCACAACATGTGATTTTTTTTTTCACTTGCTTTAATGTGGAATTCAGCACATGACCTAATTGGAACCTCACCGATGCCATAAAAATGCCCATTTCTCCAAGAGTCTCCCTTTAAAATTGCCTGCATTCTTGTAGCTCTGGCACCAAGCAACGGATACACTAAATCTTAAAGAAACCATTCCACAAAAACAACTACAGACATTTCCACAGACATGTAGATTGTCGAGCGTCCCACAGACCTGTGGCAAGTTACATCTAAGAGTTCAGGCAGCCTGTGAAAAGCTGGTACAAAGCTGCTGCCCCTGAGTTGTTTTCTGCCCAGAAAGTCAACTTTCTGGTAAACTTGAGTCCTGAAACACTATCAGTTTCCCTCCTCTAACTCCAAAATACAACCCAGACACCCAGGGACCGGGATATAGATTTAAACAAGACGGCAGTCAAAAAAACCCTACCTAGGTCAAGCGACTCACATTCTCTATTTAAGAAAGAAGGTCAAGCGCAGAAGCTTTCAAAGGATTATCCACTTGATTTTAAAAGTAGTAGTCAGGCTGGGGGCTGTGGCTCACGCCCATAATCCCAGCACTTTGAAAGGCCAAGGCAGGGAGGATTGCTTGAGCCCAGGAGTTCAAGATCAGCCTGGCCAACAAAGGGAGACCTGGTCTCTACAAAAAGTCAAAAAATTAGTCGGATGTGGTGGCACATGTCTACAGTCCCAGCTTCTCGAGAGACTGAGAACGGAAGGATTGCCTGAGTCCAACAGGTCGAGGCTGTGTTGAGCTGTGATCATGCCATTGCACTCCAGCCTGAGACCCTGACTAAAAAAAAAAGAAAAAAAAAGCAATGGTCAAAACATGTAATTTTTTCTTTTCGAGCCTGAGTCTCAAAAACGCCAGCCTCCCAAAGTGCTGAGATTACAGGCGTGAGCCACTGTAGCCAATGACAATTTTTTTTTTCTAAACGAAAAGTAGTCCAAGATGAGTCAACTACCAGGACTACTATGGAAAGTAAATTCCTTGAAGCATTTTGAATGATGCTGGGATTAATTCCTACAGCCCATGCCTGTGCTGGACAGCTCAGAGATGGGCACCATCCTCCACCTCAAACCCTCTGTCTCTTCCTAAATGCAAGCTGGAAGTGATTTATTAAAACTTGAACTGATGGAGTTGGAGAGAGGAGGAAGAGGAAGGTGTTTCAGGCAAGAAAGGGTATCCTGGCCCCAGCCTAGGTGGGATTTCTCCTGTGCTCTCCATCGAAGCACCTCTCCCATTTCCCACCCGAATCCCCTGCTGACCCACAGGCCCAAGGCAGGGCTCGTGGCCTCCCAGCACCCCGCACAGTGCCAGACACAGGTGGGCCTATAAGGGTCTGCTGAAGGAGAGAGGAGGCCAGATACCAGGAATTCGACAGGGAGAAAAACAAACAAAAAACTCTAGCTATTCAAGGATTTAAGGGTAATAAGTTCACATCTTTGATTTTCCTTAAAATGCATCACAAAAGAAGATGGATTGGTGAATAGACATAGGGATGCATAAATGGACACCTATGTGATAAAGAAACTATAGCAAAATGTTCTTGGCAGAATCTAGATAGTGAATATATAGGGGTTCACTAAAATTTTTCAATAAGTTCACCAGCCGGGCTCGGTGGCTCAGCCTGTAATTCAGTGCCTTTGGGAGGCTGAGGTGAGTGGATTGCCTGAGCCCGCGGGTTCGAGACCTGCCTGGGCAGTGAGACCTCATCTCTACAATAAATCAAAAAATCAGCCGGGTGTGGTAGCACATGCCTGTAATTCCAGCTACTTGGAAGGCTGAGGTGGGAGGATCGCCGGAGACCAGCAGGTCGAGTCTGGGCGACAGAGTGAGACTCCAACTCAAAAAAATAAAATAAAATAAAAAAATAAGTTCACCAAGTTTCATCATAAAATGCTGTGAAAGTAACTTCAGCTATTATTCCAAAAACATGGCCTAAACTGCTTACACAACTTAAGAAAAAGATAGCAAAACAGGATATATATATATATTTTTTTTTTTTTTGAGTTGGAGTCGGATTTTTTTATTTATTGTAGAGATTAGGTCTCGCCGAGTTGCCCAAGCAGGTCTCGAACCCGCAGGCTCAGGCAATCCACTCACCTCAGCCTCCCAAAGGCACAGGATTACAGGCTGAGCCACCGAGCCCGGCTTAGGATATAATTTTTAAATTCCGAGGCACATCCATCAGAGGCCCTCTTTGATTTGGCCTCCTGGGAAGGTCAGTCTGGGTGTCCACCTATCCTCTCCAGGCAGGGGCTTCAGACATCACCAAAAAAGACAGCAAGCATGTGGGAGAAATGAAGGTACAAATTTCTCTGTGTCACAGGCCCAGAGCAGGCTCAGGGTCACCCTGCAGACATTAGCTGACCCTTGGCCTGCTGAGCCTAAGCCACTGCAAGGGATACACTTCCATCCTTCCTTTTTAAACACAGTGCTCACTGCTTTGAGACGTACCTTGAGGACAACTGAAAAGTCGACATCTTTCGTCTCCTTCAATCCAAGAGGAATCAGGGGAATTGTAAATGCCTCCCTACAAGGAACACAACAAAGTCTATGAACACCCTCAGTCAGGCCCCTTTGCGCCCACAACCCAGTCGCCAGCAGCCCCGCTCAGGTCCCCACCCTTTTCTCGTGCCCACTCAGGACATGCCTGGCTGACAGGCTGTTCACTTTCCACTGGAAGACTCTGGTCACACCCCTCCCTCGGCTCCAAAACTCGCCCCGGCTCCCTGAGACTCTGGACCACCCGGCCCCACACAACGCGCCCTCGCATCCTCAACGTTTCTTTCAGCAACGATGCTGAGAACCAAGCACATGCCAGGGTCTGCGCCGGGTGCGTCCACTGTTTCTGCCTGGGCATGCCGCCCTGCCACACTGGGCCTCCTTGTCAGCCCCCACTGGCACGTGGATTTTCTGATCCTGTGATCCTTAACACAGCACCTGGGGAGTTTTTCAGAGCCAGATGGAAAGCATCAGCGCGTGAAACTTCCTCCTCCTCCTCTCCTCCCCTGAAGTGGGTCCCACCTCTCCAGCAGTTGGTTGGTAAGCCCCCAATCCCAAGCTCGTAAAGGCTTCCTTCTTTGGGGTGTGTCAGTCTAAGTGT
The DNA here is from genome assembly GCA_027257055.1 of Cephalopachus bancanus. Lineage (NCBI taxonomy): Eukaryota > Metazoa > Chordata > Mammalia > Primates > Tarsiidae > Cephalopachus > Cephalopachus bancanus. Next base: position 3,702,639 of record JAPVLO010000110.1, on the reverse strand, counting down.
CCCTTCATCTGCACAGGGAATGCCTTGAGGACAGGGGCCCCATCTGACACCTAAGTGCACCTGCCTCCCAACCCAGGGTCAGACCCCGGCTGGCCTAACTCTCCAAACTGACCACTTGGGAACCCACAGGATGCCTGACAATGCTCCCGGAGCCTACAAGCCCAGGGGCACGGCCAGCAGGAAGTGAACCAGGCTCAGGCTGTGTTGTGCAAATGGGGGTTTAGCTCCTTGACCTGTAACAGGAGACCTCCTTGCACTGCTCAGCCCAGCCCAGAAAGAAGGCCAGGAATGCTGGGCAGGGTGAGCGGACAATGCAGTTGTAAGCTGAAACTTACAACTGCCAGTGGGGTACAACTGCTGAAAACAGGTGAGCCCAACCCGGGTGTGCAGCCCAGAGTCCTCAGAGAAAGCTGGACCCCGGTGGAAGGAGGCGAGGGTGGACTAGGCCTTACTCCTCCGGGCCTCAGGGCCCTCCTGTCCCAACCCCACACAGGGTTGGACACAAGGTCTGCTCTCCCAGGACTGTCCAGGCAACAAGAAGAGGAGCAGCGAGTGTCCTGAGGTCCTGCAAAACAACACCCAGTCTCAGTGTGAGCCTTACATAACTCTCTGGGTGACTTCAGGTCTTCCCGAATTTTCTCATCTGCACAATGAAATTGTTTCTTCCCTGTGTAACTCACAAAAGAGTTTATAGGTCAACTGTGCTGCGGTGCGGTGGCTCACGCCTGTAATCCCAGCATTCAGGGAGGCAGAAACAAGAGGATTGTCTGAGCCCAAGGTTCAAGACCAGCCTGGGCGACATGGCAAGACCGTCTCTACAATAAATCAAGAAAAAAGATTAGCTGGGTGTGGTGGCATATGCCTGTAGTTCCAGCTACTTGCAAAGCTAAGGCAAAAGGATTGCCTGAGCCCAGCAGGTCGAGGCTGTGGTGGTCATGAGCATGCCACTGCACTCCAGCGTGGATGACAGAGTGAGACTCCAACTCAAAAAATAAAAAAATAGGCCAGGCATGGTGGCTCAAGCCTGTAATCCCAGCACTTTGGGAGGTCAAGGCAAAAGGATTGCCTGAGTCTGGCGGTCTGAGACCAGCAGGAGCAACTTGGTGAGACCTCGTCTCTATAATAAATCAAAAAACAGCTGGGCGTGGTAGTGCGCACCTGTAGTTACAGCTACTTTGGAAAGCTGAGGAGAAAGGATACCTGAACTCAGCAGGTCGAGGCTGCAGTGGCCATGAGTGTGCCCCTGCACTCCAGCCTGGGCAACAGAGTGAGACTCCAACTCAAGAAAAAAAAATTAAAATAAATAAAAAATTTAAAAAGTTCAACTGGGCTAAGAATGAAACAATCTACTTTGAAAACAGAAAGAACAGAGAACCCAATACAAGATGGCATGTTGAATGTACACAGGGGACAGGTGGGCCACCCTAGAGCCACGGTAACCACACAGGGGCTTCAGTGCGTGTTTCTGTGGGAAGGCCCAAGGTGGACATCCCATTCTCGAGCACAGCAAATGCAAATATGAAAAGCCTACATTTATTACTGAACTTTGACCCTGCCTCACCTCCTTGAGGAACTTGGATCCTTTGAACAAAACACAGAAATTTAACACTACGGTGGGTGTAGTTTGGGAGGGTCTTCCACTTGTTATTACTCTGAGCCCACAGGTAAGCAAGTCAGGTACAGGGCCTCACAATGGGAAGAGTCAGGGGAGCCTTCATGCACTAACCTAGCTCTGAAAAAACGCCCCAGGTGCCAAAAACACCCCAGGTGCCCTGTTAAGGATCACGATCAGGAAACGCACATTCCAAAGGTGACTCAAAGTTCCCCAAAGTCATCCTTCTGTTCGTCAGAGAGCTATTTTCTGGCAAATTTCCCCCCCTGGGGCCTACACACTTTTTCAGTGATCTCACCCCTGCAGGATAAACCTTCTTCGGAGCTTCTCAACATGAGACCTTCTGAAAAATGGGCATTTCTTTAAAAGAGGTTCTCTTGGACTGGGAATCCCCTGAGCTCTTCTGAAGGCCACAACTCCATAGTCCATCTCCCACAGACGCTCCCGAAGAGATGCTTCTCACTCAGAACGTTCATCTCTCAAATATTTAACAGGTACATCACTGAAGTGTCTCAGCTGCACCATCTTCCCAGGGAACTCACAAGAGTCCCATCATCTTTGAGATGAAAGATCCCTGTTGGGGTGGTGGTATGGATTCTATCCACAGTCAGGACCAGGGCTTGGTGAGAGGCTGAGAGGGAAGAAGGGAGGGACGCTCTGGCCCCATCTAGCAGGTGGTTCTCAAAGCTTCCACAGAAGCTTCCCAGGTTTCCTTATGGCAGATCCACCACCCCTGCTCACATGACAGCTGCCATCTCCCCACCTAGACCCTGATGCATAGCTCTCCCATAAAACCCTGTCCCAAGGTGTCCTAAGACAAATGCCTTTTTGTCCAACAAGGTATTTCCTAACAGACTCAAGGCTCATCCCTTCAAGTCTAGCACCTTCTAAACATCAAACCTGATGATGCTCTCACTTCCCAAAGTGAGGAACCTGCCATACCCTCGGTTATTACCTCCACTTGGCCTCTCTCTGTACCATCTCTGATGCAGCACGCTCTCAGGCTCCGAGGTATTTGGAATAAGCATTACTCTCACTTACTCTGCGCTCTGATAGACTCCCACCGAGATGTTGAGCCCCTCCAGCTCCTCCTTGAGCATCTGCAGGTCTGAGTTGACAAAGCTCAGCTCCAGTCGCACCTGCTCCCGCACCTTCTGGTTCGTGGCTACTCTGCTCAAAGAGAGGAGGGAGAGAAAAGCCCTCAGCCAAGCATCCCAGAGGCTGATGCGCAGGTCCATCCCCCAGGCCCTGCAGGGAAGCTCAGGGGATCGCTTGGAGATGAGTGCCAGACATGATTAGATAAGGTATCTCAGAGATGCTGGGCATCTGCCCATCTTGATCCCCATCAAGCAGCAAATGGCCGTGGGGACCCAGGCAATGACACCATGAGCTGCCAGACGAGAATTCTGTAACATTCCTGCAAAAAATTAGCCTTGAGCTGGGTGCAGTGGCTCACATCTGTAATCCCAGCACTCTGAAAGGGCAAGACGAGAAGATTGCCTAAGCTATAGAGCTTGAGATCAGCCTGAGAAACATGGCAAGACCTTGTCTCTACAACAAATCAAAAAAATTAGCCAGGCACAGTGGTGCCTGCCTGTGGTTCCAGCTACTAGGAAGGCTGAGGTGGAAGGATCGCCTGAGCCCAGCAGGTCGAGTCTGTGGTGGCCATGAGAGTGCCACTACACTCCGGCCTGGGTAACAGAGTGCGATTCCAACTCAAAAATTAAATAAATTAAATTAAATTTTAAAAAGCAATTAGCCTTGAGAAAAGTCTGCTCCCAGTCATGCCCTAAAAGACCATAAATAGCTGGGTGCAGTGGCTCATGCCTGTATTCCTGAGGCAGAGGCGAGAGGATTGTCTGAGTCCAGGGGTTCGAGACCAGCCTGGGCAACTTGATGAGAACTCATCTCTACAATAAATCAAAAACATTAGCTGGGTGTGGTGGTGCACGCCTGAAGGCTGAGCAGCAGAATCACCTGAGCCCAGCAGGCTGAGACTACAGTGACTGTGAGCATGCCACGGCACTCTAGCCTGGGAGACAGAATGAGTCCAACTCAAAAGAAAAAAAAAAAAGACCATAAATAGGTGAGTAAATAGAGGAAGCGGCGAGGCGCAGTGGCTCAACCTGTAATCCCAGCACTTTGGGAGGCCAAGGTGAATGGATTGCCTGAGCCTGCGGGTTCCAGAAAACAGAGGAAGAGGTACTATTTCCCAGCCCATTCTCAGAGGCTAGTATTACCCTGATCCACCAAAGAAAGACATCACAAGAAAACTAAACAGACTAATATCTTTCATGCATATATATGCAAAAATCCTCAACAAATATTGGTAACCTAAACCTAGCAACACATAAAAAGAATTATACAACATGACCAAGTAGAATTTATCTCAGGAATGCAAGGCTGGTTTAACATTTTAAAATCAATTAATGTAGCACACTATATTAATAGAATAAAGGATAAAAAGCACATGGTGATCTCAACAGGCACACAAAACTGTGTGTGACAAAATCCAACACAGATTCATAATAAAAATTAACAAACTAGAAGTAAAAGAGAATTCACAAAAGATGATAAAGGACATCTAAAACCCACAGCTAACATCATGCTCAAGGGTGAAAGACTAACTGATCTTCCCCTCTGATCAGGATCAAGCAAAGATACCTGCTTTTGCTACTTCTGATCAACACGTAACTGGAGCTGGTGGCAGTGAGGCAAGTAAAGAAATTAAAGGCATTCAAATTGGAAAGGAAGAAACAAAATTATATTTATTCACGGATGGTATTAAAGGCAATGCCTTTAATGCATGTATGATATGCAGAAAATCCCAAGGCATCCATGACACAAACACTAGAATAAATTTAAGCAAGGTCACAGGGTACAATCAATATACAAAAGTCAATTCAATCTCAATCTCTATATTCTAGCACTTAACAATCTTAAAATGATATGAGAAATACCACTGCATTCACAATAGCATCAAAAAGATTAAAATACTCAGGAATAGTCCAGGTGTGGTGGCTCACACCTGTAATCCCAGCACTTTGGGAGACAGAGGTGAGAGGATTGCCTGAGACCAGTCTAGGCATCTTAGCGAGACCTTATCTCCACAATAAATCAAAAACATTAGCTGGGTGTGGTGGCATGGACCTGTAGTTTCAGCTACTTGGAAGGCTGCAGAAGGATTGCCTGAGCCCAACAGGTTGAGGCTGTGGTAGCCATGAGCGTGCTACTGATGACACAGTGAGACTCTGACTTTAAAAAAAAAACAACTCAGGAATAAATTTAACAATAGATGTGTACACTGAAAACTACAAAACATTGCTGAGATATTAAATGGAGGACTATTCCATGTTATGGATTTGAACACTCACTATTGCCAGGAAGTCTAGTTCCCAATTAATCTATCCATTCAGTGCAATCCCAATCAAAATCCCAGTGACTTTTTTTATTTTTATTTTTAGTTGGGGGCACAATCATGGCTCACTGCACCCTCAAACTCCTGGGCTCAAGTGATCCTCTACCCTCAGGCTCCCCATTAACCGGGACTACAGGAGTATGCCACCATGCTCGGTTACTTTTTTTATTCATTTTGTAGAGACAAGGTCTCCCTATGTTGCTTAGACTGGTGTTCAACTCCTGGGCTCAAGCAATCCTCCCGCCTCGGCCTCCCAAAGTGCTAGGATAACAAGCGGGGGCTGCCACACCAGATCCCAGTAACTTTTTTAGTTGTAATTGACAAGCAGATCCGAAAAATGTACGTGGAAATATGCAAGGGACTTAGAACAGCCAAAACCATTTTGAAAAATAAGAACAAAGTGGGCAGACTTATGCTATTTGATTTTAAAGCTTGCTATAAAAGCCATAGTAATCCAGACAATGTGATACTAGCATAAGAACAGGCAACGGAACAGAACGCAGAGACCAGAGAGAAATCTTTACATTTATGGTCAGACTGTGACACAAGAGCCAAGATAGTTCAAGAAAGAAAAGACAGGCTTTTCGACAAATGGTGCTGAAGCAACTGGACATCCACGGGTATGTTAGGGTCCCCAAGACCACCCCAAGCTCGCTGCTTTGCTAGGAAGACTCACAAAAGTCATGGCTATGATTTATTATGGCAAAAAGGCACTTGCCGTGGCTCAAGGCTATAATCCCAGCACTTTGGGAGGCTGAGGTGAGAGGACTGCCTCAGCCCACAGGTTCGAGACCAGCCTGGGCAACTTGGCGACACCTCGTCTCTACAGTAAATTTAAAAATTAACCGGCATGGGGGCGCATGCCTGTGGTTTCAGCTATTTGAAAGGTTGAGGTGGAAGGATCACCTGAGCCCAGTAGGTCGAGGTTGCGGTGGCTGTGAGCATGCTACTGCACTCCAGCCTGAATGACAGAGTGGGACTCCAACTCAAAAAAAAAAGACACAAAGCAAAATCACCAAAGGGTTGAAATTTGGAGGAAATCAGGCACAGGCTTCTAGAATCCCTTCCCAGCGGAGTCACACAGATGTGCTTCATCCCTCCAGCTAAATTGATGGTATGTCGGGTTGTTTTTGAGGCTCTGTTTTCCTGTCTTTGACAGTGGCTGTCCTCTTAACTAGTTCAGTGATTTGTTGGTACTGGGAATGTTTTGAGGGCTGAGTTAGTTGTGAATGTTGTGTTTATGCCATAGATAAAGTTTTGGCATTCTTGAATCAATCTGCCTTAAAACTCCCTTTGTGGTATAAGTAAAATCTCATGGACTCTGTCCTGGTGTCCTTTTCCTGTGCAGTTGCCAAGTGTCCCCTGGTCAAAGGTTAAGTATGCAAGATAACTACTTGTGAGTATTTGGAGTGTTTTTTCCTAATAAATGCTCTTCATTTAAAAAACAAAAAAATCAGCCGGGCTCGGTGGCTCAGCCTGTAATCCCACGCTTTGGGAGGCTGAGGTGAGTGGATTGCCTGAGCCCCTGGGCAACTTGGCAAGACCTCATCTCTACAATAAATCAAAAATTAGCCGGACGTGGTAGCGCACGCCTGTAGTTCCAGCTACTTGGAAGGCTGAGGCGGAAAGATCGCCGGAGCCCAGCAGGTCGAGGCTGTAGTGGCCGGGAGCATGCCGCTGCACTCCAGTCTGGGCAACAGAGTGAGACTCCAACTCAAAAAAAAAAAAAAATCCTCCAGCAATGAGTTGTGACAACACACATGAAATGCCACCCACCAGGGAAGCTCATTAGACAGCACCCAGGGCTTTCTCTGGGGGCCTCGCATGTTCCAAAATTCCAGATTCTCAGAAGGAAGGCAAGTCATTCAGCGTCAACTATGCCATGTGTACAAACAGTTCAGAGTGAGCCCCTCTTATCCATCTGGGAATGGCGGAAACTCTTCTAAAATGTGAGTTTCCAGACACTAGCCAAGGGCCTATCTTACAAGCAGGACTTTCTAAGGACAGCAGTCTCGGGCCTGCTACGTGAAATCAATCTCAATCTAAATTTCACACCATACGCAAACACTAGGTCAAAAGAGACCACAATATACAAGCTATAACTCTAAAACTCCTAGAAGAAAATACAGGAGGAAATCTTCATGATGTTAGGTTTGGCACAGTATTCTTAGCTATGCAATAAAAACACAATCCATAACAGAAGAAATTGATAAATTGAACATCATCAAATTTAAAATCTTCTGCACTTCAAAAGGCACCATTAAGAAAGTGAAAAGATGGCCGGGCGTAGTAGCTCACGCCTATAATCTCAGCACTTTGGGAGGCAGAGGAGAGAGGACAGCCTGAGCCCAGGGGCTCATGACCAGCGTGGGCAACTTGGTGAGATCTGGTCTCTACAATAAATCAACAAGTTAGCCAGGTGTGGTGGCACATACCTGTGGTTCCAGCTACTTGGAAGGCTGGGGCAGAAGGATCACCTGAGACTAGCAGGTCGAGGTTGCAGTGGCCGCAAGTGTGCCACTACACTCCATACCTGGGTGACAGCCTGGGTGACAAAGTGAGACTCTGACTCAAAAAAAGAACCTATATCCAGAATACACGAAGAGTTCTTTTGATGAAATAAGAAGACCCAGCCTGGGCAACCTGGTAAGACTTTGTCTCTACAGTAAAGCAAAAAATAACATGGGCATGGTAACACGTGCCTGTAGTTTCAGCTACTTGGAAGGCTGAGGCGAAAGGATCACTAAGCCCAGCAGGTAGAGGCTGCAGTGGCCATGAGCGTGCCACTGTGCTCCAGCCTGGGCAATGGAGTGAGACTCCAACTCAAAAACTAAATAAATAAATAAGATGACAACAAACAACTCAAATTTTTTTAAACGGGCAAAAGATCTAAATAGACATTTCACCACAGAAGATACACAATGGTTAAAACCCATGAGAAGATGCTCAACATCATGAGTTATTAGAGAGATGCAAATAAAAACCACAACAGGAAACCAATACACACCCACCAGATTGGCTATAATAAAAAAGACATAATAACAAGTATTAGTGAAGATATGGAGAAGCTGGAACCCTCATACACTGCTGATTGGAGATGGAGTGCACCTTGGAAAACAGTTTGGCAATTTCTTTCTTTTTTTTTTTTTGAGTTGGAGTCTCACTCTGTCGCCCAGACTGGAGTGCAGTGGCCACTCCCGGCCACCGCAGTCTCGACCTGCTGGGCTCCGGCGATCCTTCCGCCTCAGCCTTCCGAGTAGCTGGAATTACAGGCGTGCACTACCACACCCAGCTGATTTTTTGATTTACTATAGAGATGAGGTCTTGCTGCCCAGGCGGGTCTCGAACCCGCGGACTCAGGCAATCCGCTCACCTCAGCCTCCCAAAGGCGAGGGACTACAGGCTGAGCCACCGAGCCCGGCTTCTTTTTTTTTTTTTTAAAGTGAGAAAGCAGGATTTATTGAGAGGACAGAGAAGCTCCCACAGTAGAAGGGGACCCAAAGCGGTTGCCCCCAGTTTGGCAATTTCTAACAATGTTAAACCATGCATTTACCATACATACTATACAACCTATCATTTCCGCTCCTAAGAATCTACAGGAGAGAAATTAAAACATGCATACACAAGAACATGTATGTGAATGGTCATAGCAAGAAGGTTGAAGCAACCCAAGTGTCCATTAATCGGTAAAAGGTAGAATATTCAAACAATAGAATAGTGTTCAACAATACACAGGAACAAACTTACCCCAGTTTTCAAGCAGAGGTTTTGACACCAACTCAAAGACCTTACTACAGATGCTCCCTTGTTTTAGAAATTAGGAATCACCACAAAAATAGAAGTAACAAGAACCATCAGGTACTGAGTGCGTGTCCATGAATCATCCCTTAGACTGGGTACTAGAATCGTCCTCATTCCATGGATGAGTAAGCCTGAGACGAATCAGCCAAGAACTCCAGCTAGCCAGAGAGACTGACTATCTGACCTCTGCCTCCTCCGCTGATGAAAATCCAGCCACCTGTCACCTGCTTGCTCTGTTCACCTGCCCACCTCTCCTGCGGAATGCCACAGCTCTTCCCCAGCAGCTCTTCTCCATGGGGTCTCTCCCTACCTTGTACACATATGATGGCGTGTGTCCTCTCGCGACCCAGGAAGCCCCACATGTGCATGTTTGGACGACCCCAGCTAGGCAATGAAATATTGGAAGGTTGGCTTGGTGAATTTCATTGGTCTGAGATTTTTTTTGGTGGGAAGGGCATGATCACCCGTAAGAAGACATTTTATATCAAGACACAGTGCACATACATGCATTCATGCATACATACATACATACACACACATCCCTGACACAAAACTCCCACAAAAGCCACAGATGGGATGCACTCCAACATATTCTATTCTACTCTAACCATCTATTCTTCAAAAAACAATGATGTTTGCAACCTCCAATCCTCTGATTATCCAACACCAACTGGGTGGCCAATAATTAGATTTGATTGACACAAACTTCCGAGGTGAGCAGACACCACACAGATTAAAGGCTCGGTCCCACCGGACTGCCCCCATTTGAGGCACCGGTCACACGTCCCAGAGGAAGGCAGATGCCTGTACCTCTGACTGACCAGCTACAAATCAGGGGTTCCCATGGCCACCTCCTAAGGCTCAGTAATTAACTAGAATAACTCACAGAACTCAGGAAAACACTTTACTCGCCTTTACCGGTTTATGATAAAAGTATGTAAATTGGGAACAGCCAAATGGAAGAGGCACAGGGAAGGTATGGGAGGAGCTTCCATGCCCAGCTCAGGCAGGACACCCTCCCAGCACTTCAATATGTTCACTGGCCTAGAAGCTCCCTGAATTCCCTCATTTAGGTGTTTTGGTTTTTTGTTTTTAAAGAACAGGGGGTGGCGGCCAGGTGTGGTGGTTCACACCTGTAATCCCAGTACTTTGGGAGGTAGAGGCAAGAGGACTGCCTGAGCACTGGCATTCAAGACCAGCCTGGGCAACTTGGCAAGACCTTGTCTCTATAATAAATCAAAAAATAAGCCAGACGTCGTAGTGTACACCTGTGGTTCCAGCTATTTGGAAGGCTGAGGTGGAAGGATCGCCTGAGCCCAACAGGTCAAAGCCGCAGTAGCCATGATTATGCCACTGCACTCCAGCCTGAGCAACAGAGTGAGACGCAAGACTCAAAAAAAAAAGAGTTGGGGTCACATTATATTGCCCAGGCTGGCCTCCAGCTCCTGGGCTCAAACAATCCTTCTGTCTTGGCCTCCTGAGGAGCTAGGACTGTCGGCGCACTCTTCTGCTCCCAGTTCATTTAGGGTTTTTATGGAGGTTTCATTAAGTCAGCATGAATGATTAAATCACTGGCCACTGGTGATGGAGTGCAACTGCCAGCCTCTTTTCCCTCTGTGGGGATGGTGGGAGTAAACGGGAGGAGCTTAAAGTTCCAACCCTCTAATCATGGCTTGGTCTTTCTGGGGATGGGTACCCATTCTAAAGCCCCCTACCAAAAGCCATCTCACTGGCATACAAGAGGTACTTTTATCACGGAGCTCTGTGCTAGGAACACAGGAACAGGACAAAGACCAAATATTTATTTTTTATTACACAGCAGCAGCAACCCACTAAATTGATATCATTACACACCATGGGCCACAATCTGCAGCTTGTAAAACCTGTGCTACAAAGACATTATTGAGAAAACGACTGATTCAGTAGCTGATAAAGTCCACAAAGATCCAGGGAAAAAAATGCTCCCAGTCCTGAGTCCTGGGAACAGGTACATTTCTTAGCAACGGGTTTACTTTTGGCTAATGAGTATAAAATGTGGACAAGATCATATTCCCTTCCTCCTATTGCCTTCCAGGAAGATCAGAGACAAACCGTGGCTCACACGCAAAAAAGTACGCAGGACTCTGTGACCTGCACTAGCCTTACTGACCTCCAGCCAAATCTCTCTCCTATTCTTCCTAACTTCGTAGGCTCATTCACTCCAGCTTTAACCTTGCATGTTGGCCGGGTGCAGTGGCTCACGCTTATAATCCCAGCATGTTGGGAGGCCGAGGTGAGAGGAATGCCTGAGCTCACAGGTTCGAGACCAGCCTCGGCAACTTGATGAGACCTTGTCTTTACAATAAATCAAGAAAAGTTAGCCAGGTGTGGTGGCACATGCCTGTAGTTCCAGCTAATTAGAAGCCTGAGCCCCAGCAGGTAGAGACTGTAGTGGCCAAGGCTGTGGTAGCCCTGAGGGTGCCACTACACTTCAGCTTGGGCGACAGAGTACAGACTCTGACTCAAAAAAACCCCAACAATCTTGCATGTTTTATGAGCGTGTCAAGGTGCCTCAAATTCACTGTGGAATGAGGCAGGATAAACATGGAGAACTCCTGGAGGACAAGTCTTCTAGCTCTCTTTCGTTCTTCGATTTCTCCTGGAACCCGGCACAGTCCTTTCCACATCATGAGGGTTCAACAAACTTCATGTTCGTGGAAGGACAAATGGCAGGGTGAAGGCTACTCCCTATAAACAGCAGGGGCGCAGAGTTGTCTTGCCAGCAGAGTGCAACCAAATGCCTGGAGAAATGCCAACTCTTGGCTGTTCCAGCTTTCTATATTAATTTGCTGTGTCTCCCACTCCCCGCTTGCAACAATTTTTCTTTTTTTTTGAGTCGGGTGTATCACTCTGTCACCCAAACTGCAGTGTGGTGGCACAATCGTGGCTCACCACAGCCTCAACCTCCTGAGCTCAGGCGATCCTTTTGCCTCAGCCTCCTGAGTAGCTGGGACTACAGGCAAGAGCCACCACACATGGCTAATTCATTTACTTATGAATTTGTTTGGTAGACAGAAGGGTTCATTATGTTGCCTAGGGTGGTCTCCAACTCCTGGGCTCAAGCAGTCCTCCCGCCACAGCCTCCCAAATTTCTAAGATTTGCAACAAATCAATAAGCCGTCCTTTGGATGTGGATCTCCTTATGTGGGTCACTCTGAAAAATGTTGACAGCCAGGTAGGGTCTCGGGGTTGGTGACCTGTGAGTACAGCTATGACTCAGAAATCTCCTAGAGTCTGAGTTGCATTTCTAAGACAAAAATCGTGATTTTTCACTGATTTCACTGGTGGAAGGGGGTTTCCTGAATAAGGTGTACCAACTCAAGATTTCTGGGCGGGGGACAGGGCAATGGTCAAAAACAGAACTAGCGGGCCCAAATTGGAGATTAAAGCCAGAGCCCTGGTTGTCAATACTGATGCGCTATACTCAGACTGCCAGTCGGGATGAAAACAAATGGTTCCTTGTGAGTCTTTTCAGAAGAGTGAGGCACTCTTCAGCTTTGCTTGGCGTACACCTCCTCCGAGGCCCCTGCGGTCTAGGAACAGATGTTATGGTCAAAGGAGAACTTGAGGCTGCTGGACACAGTGGCTTACACCTGTAATCCCAGTACTTTGGGAGGCAGAGGCGAGAGGATTGCCTGACCCCATAGGTTCGAGACCAGGCTGGACAACATGGCGAGACTTCATCTCTAAAATAAATAAGATAGATAGATAGATAATGAGCCGGGTGTGGTGGAGCACACCTGTGGTTCCAGCTACTTGGAAGACTTGAAGCGGAAGGATTGCCTGAGCCTAGCAGGTCGAGGCTGTGGTGGCCGTGATTGTGCCACTGCATTCCAGTCTGGGTGACAGAGTATGACTCTGCAGGGTAAGACTCCGACTTCCCCCCCCAAAAAAGAAAGAATTTGAGGCTGACCAAAATGAGGCACAAGGTGTGTCAGCCTCTCTTGTCCAGGTTCTCCCTGGCTTCCCTCGGCCTGGACCACCAAGAGAAGGCCTGCTTCTTTGGGTTTTTCATAAAGAGCACACACTTACTACAGAGTCGAGAATGAGAACATGTCCCACTCGCCCTTTCTGAGCCCTGTTCGCACCACCAAGTGTGAATGAGGGAAGGACGGCCACGGTCAAATACTTCCTGGGACTACTGGCCACACCCACCCACGCTTTGCCTCAACATGGAGCCTCTAAGATCTTTTTCACTAAAAAACAGCCCCTGTCTGAAACAGCTTCTTTGCCCCACGTCCAAAATGTATTTACCACCCCCCTACTTAGTCTTAAAGATATGTGTGAATTTTGCATTCTGTCCTCATCTGTTTTAGTACAGTTTTTTTCTCCTAAGTCTTTTAATAAAACTGTCGCTCCAGGAATAGGCACCACATTGACCCAGTGGCTTGCACCAGCTTCAAAGACCTCAACAGAGCACTTAACCTTAGTCCATCTGACCCCAAATCCTGCTCCGCCAGGGATCCAGGAGGCTGGAGTGAGGACTATTCCATGCCCCAGTGTGGCCACCTGGCTAAGGCGGCAGATCAGCCGGAGTGATAAGACATCTGCCCCCCAGCCCACCTCTCAGTATAAGAAGGCAGGTTCCTGCTGGGCTCGGTGGCTCAGTCTGTAATCCCACGCCTTTGGGAGGCTGAGGTGAGTGGATTGCCTGAGCCTGCGAGTTCGAGATCCACCTGGGCAACTTGGCGAGACCTCATCTCTACAATAAATCAAAATGAGCCGGGCGTGGTAGCGCGTGCCTGTAGTTCCAGTTACCTGGAAGGCTGAGGCGGAAGGATCACCGGAGCCCAGCGGGTCGAGGCTGCGGTGGCCGGGAGCGGCCACTGCACTCTAGTCTGGGCGCCACAGTGAGATTTCAACTCAAGAAAAAAAAAAAAAAAAGAAGGCAGGTCCCACAGCTGGTGCAGGCCCCAAATGCTACGGAATGCTTGTACATCGCACTACACAGACACACACCTGCCCCCTCACACCTGACAGTGTGAGCAGTCATTAACCTCTAGTCATTCTCATTATAGCCCAGGCCACCCCAGGTCACCCCTCCCTAGAATTCCATGACCCTCTTGTACAGAAGTCACAAACTAGACTGGAAGCCCGTGAGACTTGTTCACTCGGCTTGCAGGGTGTCACTTTCCCCCGCTTAAACTAGTTCCTGATATTGAAAAATTCAGCCATGACCTATAATCCCGGCACTTTGGGAGGTCAAGGCAAGAGAACTGCTTGAGCCCAGGAGTTTTTTACCAGCCCAGGCAACCTATCGAGACATTGCTGCAACAAAAGAATAAAAAAATTAGCCAATGTGGTGCACTCACCTGTAGTACAGCTACTTGGGAGGCTGAGACAGAATGATTGTCAGAGCCTAGGAGGTCCAGGGTGCAGTACGCTGTGATCATGCCTCCACACCCCAGCCTGGGTGACAAAGTGAGATCCTGACTCAGAAACAAAATAAAAATAGGACAGGCACAGTGGCTCACACCGGTAATCCCAGCATTTTGGGTGGCTGAGGCCAACAGCTCGCCTGAGGCCAGGAGTTCAAGACCAGCCTGGGCAACACAGTGAGACCCTGTCTCTACACATTTTAAAACATTAAATAAAGGTTTAAAATAAATAAATAATAAAAGTTCAATCATCAGAAGATTAAAGAAAAAAAAACATCATCACCTTCTCCTGGAAAAAAAACTTAGAAGACCTGGCAGCTCCGACCCCGCCCTCCACGGGGCAAACCGCAATTGCCCCTCCAGAGACAGCACATGCTCTGCACTTCACCACAGTCCCCACCACTCTCTATCGTCACACGGCTCAGATCCCAGCCCCGTTCACTCATTCCCATGCCCACTTCATCCCTGAAAGACTCAGAGTGGGCCACATCCGATCTAGTCCAACAACTACCTCTAAAAGAGGGAAACCTGAAGCCAACAGAGGCTGAATGACCTGACCTTGTTCAAAGAACTAGTTAGCTAAAACTAGGTAAAACCGGGGTACTTGTTCTAAATTTCACAAAGACTGTCTCGGTTTCAGAGAAACACTATCCCATTTTTACTCCTGATTTTCTCAAGGGAGGGAAGGGAGTTGGGAAAAGGGAAAGACTATTGTCCTTGCTTAACCTAAAAAAAAACACACTTAAAATATCTGATAGCTTCCTAACCAAACTCTAGGAAGTGCATGAATTCTAGCTGGTGTGGACGAGAGAAAGGAAGATCTTGAAGGGGCACAAAGTGTCGCTTCTCACAGTGCCTGCCCAGCTGCCATGGCCCCTGACCAGTGCAGGGAAGGGCTTACGTGGAATGCTCACTTCCACTCTGGTATTTCTGGGGTCATCTTCCCAAGCATTCCCCACCCCCGTTCCAACTACTCTGCCTCAATCTGGGGGCTGCGGTGGGAAACCTGGGAATGAGAAGACAGACAGAAGGAAAGCGGGGCCTGGTTTATGACCGCAACTACCATGGCCTGCAGAGACAGCCCCGTAACTGGTCGCCCAGGGACACGGTGGGGCCAAAGTGGGGGCTTGGCAAAATGCCCTATTTGTTTTCGGGAAACCGTTGGTGCTGATTGAATCAGATGAATAAATACCTTCAGGGTTTCCTCTGACAACATTCTCCAGAGTGGGGCACTTTGAACTTTTAGGTCACTGCAGGAATCATTAACAACCGCACCCCACCCCCACCCCTGCCAGCTCAACAACAGCCAATTTGACAATGAGCTTGAGCCAGGCTTGGGCCTCAGAGAGGGTGTCTGCCGGTGTCATGAACAGAACAAGACAGACCCAACTGCCCTGGTTCCTGTCTGAGAAACTCCCAGTTCTCTGGTCAAAGAGGCCTCCCCGACCACTCTGGTTTTTTTCTTTTCTTTTCTTTTTCTAAGAGACAGGGTCTCGCTATGTTGCCCAAGCTGGTCTCAACCACCTAGGCTCAAGCAATCCTCCTGCCTAGGCTTCCCAAAGCGCTAGGATTACAGGCGTGAGCCACCATGCGCAGTCCACCCTGTTTTCAAAGCTTCCTCTCTCACATTTTAGTCTCATCAGACCCTAGAAAACATCACTCTCTGGCATGACTGATTTGTCTGTGTATGAAGGTCTCCACCCCCCCCAACAAAACATCAAGCCTCATGCAAGCCAGACCTCGTCTGAAATGCAGGTGGCCTTATTCCCTGCCCCTCAAACACTGCCTGCTGCCTAAGAGATGCCCGATGACGCCATGAACAGGCAAGTCGGCTGTAGCCCACTCTGGGGGCGGCCACAGTGACGGCCTGTCCAGGTCAACCAGAGGCCCAGGCCACAGAATACGCCGCAGTCTTCCCAGCACACAGCAGGGAGTCCCGGTATCAAAGGCCTTCTCCCAAGTCGCACAGGCCCACGAGGTCCACTACAATGTGGGAAGCTGTCCGTTCCCAGGTCCAGACTCATCATGGGACAAGGCCACGTGCAGACATTTTGAAAGCCAAAATGTTTTCCCCAGTCTCCCCCAGTGACAACCTCCCCTGCACCCAATTACAAAAGGAGCTGGAGAAGAGGTTCCCAACAGCTTCCCTCCCAGGCCCTCAAGCCCTCTTTCACGCCATGAGTGACAAAACCGACACAGATGCCACACTGTTATTCCCCATCGAGTGTCAGGTTAAAGGGCACTGCTTATATCATTCTTCTGGACCTCGGCAGTATTTCACAATAACAACGAACACAAATAATCCATGCCTGTGGTAAAAGCACATTCAGACACCAAACGGAGTAAAATGACAAGTCTCAGTCACCTCCACCCCGCTATCCCTGGTGTTGGCCCCAAGAGCAGTCACTAGCCACAGCGCCTTTGCTTGTCCCTTTGCGTATTCACGGAAGCATATGCACCGATCCTTCAAACACACACACACAGGGCATGCTGTCCTGTACTTTTCTTCTCCCTGCTTAATAGCTCAGAGACAGTAGCTGAGAAGCGAACACAAATCGCAGTCAGAAGCCCTCTTCCTGCTCTGCCCAGCAGTCAGGGGAGGGGTCCTAGGGGAGCACAGAGCTGGGAGTCCCAGAGCCTTGCGGCTCAGCTAGTGTATGTTTCTCCCAATAGCATCCCAAGAAGTCTCTGGGTTCCCCCAAGGCTTCCAAGAGTGAAGCTAGCCCACTGGGAACCCCCATGAGCAATATCCCCAGGGAAACGCTGGCCCCCTTGACCCCTAGAGTCTCTTAAAATCCCGGGAAACTCAAAGAGACTTGTAGTTTCAAGCAGGCAGAGTGCAGACCCCTTCTCTGCCAGGTTTCTGGGTTCCAGATCCCTGCAAGCACTCCACCTCTCTTCCTGAGGCCCCGGGAGGCATCTGTTTCCCCTCCAAAAGGCAACATGGGGCTGACAAGAGTTGGCCCTAAAACTCCAAGGACGAAACTATGCACTCTTTGTCAACAAAATGCTAGCATGTTGTCTTTCATTACGTGTAAGAGTCAGAGAGGGTTTATAGCGGCCTAGACTGTGCAGGTCAGGCTTCACTGAGTTCTGGGCTCAGTAAGTTACTATTTTACCACCAGCACCAGAGCACAATGAGTGCCACAGAGCACAGGGCTGTACTGCCCCTTTCTTTTCTTACTTACATATTTATTTTTTTGGAGTAGTACTCCCACTCTGTTGCCCAGGAGTGCAACAGAGTACAGTGCATGACATGACCATGCAGCCTCAGTCTCCTGGGCTCAGGTGATCCTTCTGCCTCAGCCTTCCAAGTAGCTAAAACCACAGGTGCCTGGCTAGTTTTTTTATTTTACTGCAGAGACGAAGTCTTGTCAAGACACCCAGGCTGATCTTGAATCCCTGGACTCAGGTAATCCTCCCACCTCCATCTCCCAAAGTGCTGGGATTACAGGTGTGAGTCACCGCACCTGGCTTGCACTGTCTCTTTGGAGAGGTAGACGTGTAGACCTTCAGATTGTGGATGCTTAGTAAGAAAGAAAGAGGGGGGAGGGAGAGAGGAAGGAGGGAGGGAGGGAGGGAGGACGTGGGCAACAGAAATGCCTCCATTTCGTCCTTTCTGCTCTCATGTTGGTTTTCACGCTGGTTGTATATTTGATAAGCCTTTACCAAGCAGGAAGTCTACGCCAGGCACAGTGTCAGGCATGGAGAAAATTGACAAGTCCCAGAGAAAGCAGGGAAAACAGGCCGGGCTCGGTGGCTCAGCCTGTAATCCCGTGCTTTGGGAGGCTGAGGGGAGTGGACTGCCTGAGCCCGCGGGTTCAAGACCCGCCTGGGCAACCTCGCAAGACCTCACCTCTACAATAAATCAAAAAAATTTAGCCGAACGTGGTAGCGCACGCTTGTAGTTCCAGCTACTAGGAAGGCTGAGGCAGAAGGATCACTGGAACCCAGCAGGTTGAGGCTACAGTGGCCGGGAGCAGCTACTGCACTCCAGCCTGGGCGACAGAGTGAGACTCTGACTCAAAAAAAAAAAAAAAGGCAGGGAAAACAAACACTGAGACAACAATTGGACTTCTGATGAGTTGGTGGACCGGATTGAGGTCAGACGCCCCACTCTCTGTGGCGACCCACCCCCTGCCATCCCCAAACACACAAATGGGCTTGGCAAAATATGCCTTTAGCATAACCAAGCTCTAGGGAAGAAACAGATTCCTGCAGGAGGAAACCCAAAGCCCAGACCAAGAGCAGGTCGAGGCATTTAGGGATAGGTGGATGGGTCTTGGGAGAGGCTGGGCTTCCAGTGAAGGCGGGGAAGCCAGAAGACACCTACTTCAGAAGGTTCTCCGCTCCTGTCCTCATGCGCACAGCTTTCAGGATCTGCTGATTCAACGCAGCTCTCTGATTCTGCAATTTGCTCCGGCCGGTTTGTGCAAGGGGATTACAGCCCTAAGGGAAAATCAGAGATGCCCCTTCAGAGGTCAGTCACTCTAGAAATGACAACAGTGTTTAACATAACAGAAAATGTCTAACTTAAAAAAACAACAAATTCTGGCCAGGCATGGTGGCTCACGCCTGTAATCCCAGCACTTTGGAAGGCAGAGGCAAAAGAATTGCCTGAGCTCAGGGGTTCAAGACCAGCCTGAGCAACATGCGAGACCTCATCTCTATAATAAATCAAAAAATTAGCTGGGTATGGTGGCACATGCCTGTAATTCTAGCTACTTTGAAGGCTGAGGTGGCAGGATCACCTGAGCCTAGCAGTTCGAGGTTGTGGTAGCCATGAGTGTGCCACTGCACTCCAGCCTGGGTGACAGAGTAAGACTCCAACTCAAAAAAAAAACCACAATTCTTAAAGTAAAAGGAACATCAATATAGAATATGTATAACATGGCCGGGTGCAGTGGCTCACGTCTATAATTCCAGCACTTTGGGAGGGTGAGGTGAGAGGACTGCCTGAGCCCATGGGTTCGAGAACAGCCTGGGCAACTTGGCGAGACCCCCATCTCTACAATAAATCAAAAAATTAGCCGGGGGTGGTAGCACCTGCCTGTAGTTCCAGCTACTTGAAAGGCTGAGGCAGAAGGATCACCTGAGCCTAGCAGATTAAGGCTGCGGTGGCCATGAGCACGCCACTGCACTCCAGCCTGGATGACAGAGTAAGACTCCAACTCAAAAAAAAGGTACAACATATGGAAAAGTATAGAGAAGAAAAGTCACTCACAATAACAGTTCCAAAACAGTCAGCGAATTGGCCTTTCTCATCTATTTTATTTTATATTTTTTAATCAATCTCATTTATCTTATAATTTATTTGTTTTGAGTTGGAGTTTCACTGTGTCACACAGGCTGGAGTGACGCTCATGGTCACCATAGCCTCGACCTGCTGGGCTCAGGGAATCCTTCTGCCTCAGCCTTCCAAGTAGCTGGAACTACAGGCGTGCACCACCATGCCTGGCTAATTTTTTGATTTATTGTAGAGATGAGGTCTCGTCATGTTGCCCAGGCTGGTCTAGAACCTCTGAGCTCCGGTAATCCTCTTGCCTTCACTGCCTCCCAAAGTGCTGGGATTACAGGCATGAGCTACCACACCCGACTGTTTGTTTTTAGAGACAGGGTCTCACTGTCTCTCAGACTGGAGCGCTCATCGCAGCCTTAAACTCCTGGGTTCAAGTAATCCTCTTGCCTCGGCTTTCCATGTAGCTGGGACTACAGGTATGTGCCACCACACCAAGCTGTACTTTTGCAGAGACAGGGTCTCGCTATGTTGCCCAGGCTGGCCTCAAATTCCTGGGCTCAAGTAATCCTCCTACTTCAGCCTCCCAAACTGTTAGCATACAGGCATGAGCCACTGTGCCTGGCCTCATCTATTTGTATGCATGCTGTTATTTTCCACATCAGGAGCTGGCTGTATTGGGAGGCCCCAAGACCACCCCAATGTCGGGAGGTGCGCTGGACTCCCAAGACTCAGCATAGTTGTACTCATGACGGAGATTTATTATAGCAGGTCACAAGGATGCACACTGGATCATGAGGGAAGAAGACAGGCAGTCTGAGGAATCCACGTGAGGTTCCCTTACACATTTTTCCACCCGTGACTGGTCACAGAGTGCACTCTTCCCCTGGCAACAAAAACGCAGCAACATGTATGCAATATCTAATGGCCCAAATTAGCCCACTAGAGACCCAAAACCCAGGGTTTTTACTGGGGGCTGGTCATGAAGGTACCCTCTGCCTGGCACATACCAAAATTCCAGATTCCCAGAAGAAAAGCAGGTGGTCAACCATCAACCACATGGCTTGCACCATCAGTCTGGGCACAAGGAACCTGGTGGGGCACTCCCAAAGCCAGGCTCCCAGATGCCAGGCAGGGACAGTAACCACAGGCCTGCTGTGTTATTCCTTTCTGCACAAGGGCTCATATAGCTCAGCATGTATTCTCACTTCACACTCTATTATGAAATGTTCCTTTACTGTGAATGTTCCCCAAAACAAGTTCCAATGATTGCATGATACTGCTCTTCCTTTTTAAAGAACTTAACATTTCCTTATAGTTGGACATTTAGATTGCTTCCCAATACTTGTCTTTTTATATAACTTGATGCACATCTATGAACTTGCATCTTTATAAACCGCGAGTTTTTTATTTTTTTCTTTTGAGTTGGGGTCTCACTCTGTCACCCAGGCTGCAGCCTCAACCTCCTTGGCTCAGATGATCCTTCCATCTCAGCCTTCTGAGTAGCTGAGACTACAGGAGCACTCCAAAATTAGCTTAGCTAATTTTTTGGTTGTTTGTAAAGACAACATCTTGCTATGTTGCCTAGGCTGGTCTTGAACTCCTGGGCTCAAGCAATCCTCCCACCTTGGCCTTCAAAAGTGCTGGAATTACAGGCGTGAGCCACCAAATATGGCCAAGTTTTTCTTTGAGATGTATTTTTAGGCCAGGCATGGTGGCTCATACTTGTAATCCCAGCATTTGGGGAGGCAGAGGTGAGAGGATTGCCTGACCCCAGGGGTTCGAGACCAACCTGGGCAACTTGGTGAGCCCTCATCTCTACAATAAATCAAAAAATTATCCAGGTGTGATAGTGTGAGCCTGTGGTTCCAGCTACTTGGAAGGCAGAGGTGGAAGGATCACTTGAACCCAGCAGGTGGAGGCTGCGGTGGCCGTGAGCGCGTCATTGCACTCCAGCCTGGGTGAAAGAATGAGACACCAACTCAAAAAAAAAATGTATTTTTCAGAGCAGAGTTACAGAGTCAAACCTCTTCAAGGCTACCCACGCACCAGCCTCAATTATCCTCCAAGAAAGAAAGGCACACAAATGTACCCCTTATGACCTCCTTCCCTCACTGTTACTAAGTTCACAGGTGTTTTTTTTTTATAACACATTTGTGGATATATCATTAACATCCTATAAGTTATACCCATTGAAAATATACAATTCAGTGGGTTTTAGTATATTTGGAGTTGTGCAGCCATCATCACTGTCTGATTTTTTTTTTTTTGAGTTGGAGTCTCACTCTGTCGCCCAGACTGGAGTGCAGTGGCCGTTCCCAGCCACCGCAGCCTCGACCTACTAGGCTCCGGCGATCCTTCTGCCTCAGCCTACCAAGTAGCTGGAACAACAGGTGCGCGCTACCACGTCTGGCTAAATTTTGAATTATTGTAGAGATGAGAGCTCACCAAGTTGCCCAGGCGGGTCTCGAACCCGTGGGCTCAGGCAATCCACTCACCTCAGCCTCCCAAGGCGCAGGATTACAGGCTGAGCCACCAAGCCCGGCTCCTCACTGTCTGATTTTAAAGCATTTTCAGGCCGGGCTCGGTGGCTCAGTCTGTAATCCCAGCACTTTGGGAGGTCAAGGTCAGTGGACTGCCTGAGCCCGCGGGTTCGAGACCAGCCCAGACAACTTGGCAAGACCTTGTCTCTACAATAAATTTTAAAAAATTAGCTGGGCGTGGTAGCGCACACCTGTAGTTCCAGCTACTTGGAAGCCTGAGGTGGAAGGATCGCCAGAGCCCAGCAGGTCGACGCTGGGGTGGCCATGAGTGTGCCACTGCACTCCAGCCTGGGCGACAGAAACTCCAACTCAAAAAAAAAATTTTCGAGCCGGGCTCGGTGGCTCAGTCTGTAATCCTGCACCTTTGGGAGGCTGAGGTGAGTGGATTGCCTGAGCCCGCGGGTTCGAGACCTGCCTGGGCAACTTGGTGAGACCTCATCTCTACAATAAATCAAAAAATTAGCCAGGCGTGGTAGTGCGCGCCTGTAGTTCCAGCGACTCGGAAGGCTGAGGCGGAAGGATCGCCGGAGCCCAGCAGGTCGAGGCTGCAGGGGCCGGAGAGGCCACTGCACTCCAGTCTGGGCGACGGAGTGAGACTCCAACTCAAAACAAACAAACAAACAAAATTTTCACCACGCCAAAAAGAAACCATCAGCAATCACTTCCCATTTTCTCTTTCCCCTCCCCCTAGCCCTAGGCAACCATACATCTACTTTTTGTTACATAGATTTATTTATTCTGGATATTACATATAAATAAATGGAATCATGCAACATGTAGCCTTTATGTCTGACTTCTTTCTCTTAGCATGTTTTCAAGGTCATCTCTGTCTTAGCATGCATCAGAACCTGATTTTTTTTTTTTTGAGTTGGAGTCTGACTCTGCCACTCGGGCTGGAGTGCAATGGCACACTCACAACCACCACAGCCTCGACCTCCTGGGCTCAGGCGATCCTTCTGCCTCAGCCGCCCCAGCAGCTGGAACTACAGGCACGTGCCACCATGCCCAGCTAATGTTGCCCAGACTGGTCTTGAACCCATGAGCTCAGGTAATTCTTTTGCCTCTGCCTCCCAAAGTGTTGGGATTACAGGCATGAGCCAAAGCACCCGGCAGAACTTCATTCTTTTTTCTCTGAATAATATTTCATGATAAAAGCCAGGCTTGGTGGCTCAGCCTGTAATCCCTCGCTTTGGGAGGCTGAGGTGAGTAGACTGCCTGAGCCCGCGGGTTTGAGACCCACCTGGGCAACTTGGCGAGACCTCATCTCCTCAAAGTTAAAAATTAGTTGGGCGTGGTAGCGCACGCCTGTAGTTCCAGCTATTTGGAAGGTTGAGGTGGAAGGATCACCTGAGTCTAGCAGGTCAAGGCTGCAGTGGCCTTGCACTCCAGTCTGCACTCCAGTCTGGGCGACAGAGTGAGACTCCAACTCAAAAAAAAAAAAATTCATGATATAAATATACTACATGTGTTTTGTTTATTCATTCATCAGCTGTTGGGCATTTTGAGTGTTTTCACTTTTTAGCTATTATGAATAAGACTGCTTATTCATATACAAGGTTTCATATGGATATGTGCTTTTGCTTCTCGTAGTTACATATTTCAGGAGCAAAGTTGCCAGGTCAAATGGTTAATTCTACATTTAACCATCTGAGGAACTATCAGACTCATTTCCAAAGTGGCAATATTATTTTACATTCCCACTAATGGTAGATGGGGGTTCCAATTTATGTGCATCTCACCAATGCAAGTTCGGGTCTATCTTTTTTATTGCAGCCAGCCTCACTGAGGTTTTGAATTGTATTTCTCTGATGATTAATGACACTGAACATCTTTTCATGGACTCACTGGCCATTTATATATTTTCTTTGAAGAAATATTAATTCAGATCCTTTGCTCATTTTCAAAATGGGTTGTCTTTTTGTCTAGTTGAAAAGCATTTTAAAAAAATTTTTGCTCACTGACAGGCAAAACTGGGTATCTAATTCTTCTAATTTGTATGTTTCCTTATAATAGTGACAGTAAACACTCTTTCATATGATACTGATCTCCTGAATGTCTTTTTCAGTGAATTGTCTGCTTATATCCTCTGCTCATTATGTCTGGGGTATTCGGATTACAATTTTTCATTCTATAAAGTTTAAGCCCAAATAAAGTTCCATTTTAACATAATAGTGTTCCTCCCACCCCAGACAAGTCGAAGCCCTGGGATCTGAGTTCAGACCACATTCCTTTTGAAGCTTATCTCCAGGTCCTGCCCACTGTGGTTACTCCCCGGGAGTGGCCTGTCAGGGAGCATTACGTGAAGAGACTGCCCTTCCTCTCTGGCGCGTCACTGCCGTCTCGGCTCTGCACACACCTTGCCTCCCCTACCTCCGCCCACGCAGTGCCTGTGGCCGAGACTCTAGGGAGAGAGAGGGAGGTTGTCTACAGCTGAAACCTCAGGGATCCCCACATTCTCCTTCCAGAAAGATTTCTCGTTCTCACTTCCCAGCAGGTGACCACTCGCCGTCCCCCATGTGACCCACACCTAACTTCCTCTGTCTCACAAGGACGCTTTCCCCAAAGCCCAAATTGCACAGAGAGTCAGAACCTGAGTTGGAATGGATCTGATAATGTCTTTTAAACCATTAAATGATTCCCAGTTTTGTCTTTTTTTAGCTATGATATTAAAAGGGGCCAGGCGCAGGGGCTCACACCTGTAATCCCTGTACTTTGGGAGGCGGAGGCGAGGGGACTGCCTGAGCCCAGAGGTTCAAGACCAGTACGGGCAACTTGGCAAGCCCTTGTCTCTACAGCAAATCAAAAAATTAGCTGGGTGTGGTGGCACCTATGGTTCCAGCTTCTTGGAAGGCTGAGGCAGAAGGAGCGCCGGAGCCCAGGAGGTTGAGGCTGCAGTGGCTGTGATCGTGCCACTGCACTCCAGCCGAAGTGACAGAATGAGACTCCAACCCAAAAAAAAAAAATGATTTAAAATGTCTTTAAAGTTAAGCTAATTTAATATTAAAGGGCTAAAATAAATATCAGCTCCTTCCTTTTCACTTCTGAAAATTACGAAGGATGGTTCAACTTGACTCAGAATCACATGGTTCACCAATGCTGTGTTTCATTTTACAGAGACACTTTAACAACGAATTCCTTTATGTACATTCCCAGAGCCCCGATATGTAGTCATTCCAGCCTACGGATAAGAACTTTTTCCTGCTCCTATACTTTACCCAACTGCTGCTGGCTGGCCAGGAATCACTACACCCTAACCAGACCAGATTTGCGGGGGGTCGCGTTTCTAGATAAGGCACAGGAATGCTTAGGATTAGATCTGAGTAATTGGACCTAAAACTCCAACTACATTACTTCTTACTGACAGGTAGGAATGCTGGGCCCCGCTGGGGAACACCAGAAATGCCTATGAGGCCATTTGGAAACTTCCCTGAGAGGGAAATCTGGGTAACACTACCAGAAGGACCCCAGGCATTCCCAGAGGCTACTTGTTTGTCACTAGCCCAGGTGCCAAGGGCTGCTCTGCTGGGGGGCAGGGGGGTGTACTTAGAGCCCTCACCCATTCATCCTTCCTGCCTTGTCATATCAAATAGCAAGGCCCCATCCCTGAACTAACAGCTTCCAGAGCAGCCCAAACAACTCAGAGGCAGGGCTTGGTTCATGACAGGACGTGCAGCTGTTCAGCACCGAAGGGAGGATCTGCACAGAGACCAGGGCAGAATCTCTCGCCCCTGCTTGGCCTGTGAGCCTGGGGTCTAACTCGAGGGTCACTGGCAACAAGTCCTACAGTGGAGTCTTTCTCCTACATAAAGCCTAATCCCTAACCAAACTAAGATTCAGGAGTTTCTGTCCAGCTCAAAATACAGAAGGATGGTCTGACAGCCAACACCCAAGAAAAGCAAGTACCGAGAGCCCTCAGTGTAGCCACTAGCTTTGTGGGCATCGTCCAGGGGTGTGACAGCTCATGTGGCCTCTGGTTCAGCATCTTAGATCCCACAGTTCTGAGGTTGGAGGCTAAGTGGGCTTCACCAGATCTCAGAGGCAGTAAGGGCTGGGGTGAGACGTAAGCCCATGTCTTTCCTGCCACTGAGATGGGCGCAGAGCGGGTGGAATGGTAGGAAGCCTGGGAATGCTGCCTGCCAGCCCCAGACACCCCCTCACAGGCTTCCCGGCTGACGGCTGCCCAGCATCACCCCACATCCTTTGAGAGTCCAGTCTCCTCACAGCACATGATGCTCAGAGGGTAAATCCATGCCCCCGCACCCCCACCTCCTTCTAAGAGAAAGCACACCTGACTCATGCCTGGCCAGTAGGAAAATCAAGGTTCCAGGTCCCGAGACTGACTCCAGGATAAGTACCTGAGGCCTGAGATCAGGCTCCATCAATGCCCATGAGAAAGGGACATTCACTGGCCTTGAACCTGGGAGGATGTGAAACTGGGCAGCGTAGCCACATGGCCAACAGCAGGGGAGTGTGGAACCAACCCAGGGGTAGCAGAGCTGAGGAACAGCTTTGGAGACAGCATCTGAGCCCTTGATTAAGCCAGGCCAGAAGCCATTCTTCTCGATTTGCCAGCTATAGAAGTCAATTCATTCCCTTCCTTGCCTAATATTTTTGAATTGAGATGTAATTTACATACAACACCTATAATTTCAGCACTTTAGGGGGTCGAGGTAAGAGGAATGCCTGAGCTCACGGGTTCGAGACCAACTTGGGCAACTCGGTGAGACCTCATCTCTACAATAAATCAAAAAATTAGCCGGACGTGATAGTGTGTACCTACAGTTCCAGCTACTTGGCAGGCTGAGGATCACCTGAGCCCCACAGGTTGATGCTGCGGTAGCCGTGAGCATGAGTGTGCCACTGTACTCTAGCCTGGGCGACAGAGTGAAACTCCAACTCAAAAAAAAAAAGAAAGAAAGAAAAAAAATACACAGACTTTAAGTATATAGTTCAATGGGTCTGTGTAACCATCATTCCAATGAAGAAATAGAAAACAGAACATTTCCATCACCCTCAGGCAGCAAATACTCTGATTTCCACCACCATAGAGTTTTGGCTATTCTAGAATACGTAAATAGAATTAGATAGCATATATTATTTTGAGTCTGGCTTATTTTGCTGAATTTCATGTTTTGAGACTCATCCATGCTGCTGCTGCGTTTATTAGTGGCTTGTTCCTCTCTTATTATGAAACAGAATTCCATTGTAGGGGTGAGCCATGGTGTGTTTATCTGCCTGAGCCATTTTGGATTGGACTTTCTGGCACATGCAATTAAAAACCCCTAACTAGTGTAAGTTTACCTAGATTGAAAACTCTCTTTATGTGTCAACATACACATGTCCTTGGTGTAGGGTCAGACTGTTCACCAGCAAAACAAATACGTAAGAGCAGCGCCTAGATAAAAACTTGGAAGAATGGAAAGGAGAGACAATCTCACCCTGCAGAGACTGACACCACCTCGGTCGTCTGGAAGGCAGACACGGAAGGAAAGATGCCGTCTTCTCTTCCCCACTAGGGCCCAGTTCCTGGCGCCTGCCACACTCTCTACTGTGGGCATTAGTGACAACCCTTCTTCCACACAGCCAGAGATAAATCTCACACACGGAGAGATGCTTCCAGCAAATTTAGGGCAAAGTGCAAGCTTGGGTTCTAGAGGTCAGGCATAACACTAGAGAAGTGACGGTGACAGTGACAGGACAGGGCTGGGCCAGCTCCCGCCCGGAGAGACCCTCACGTTGGGTACAGGAGGGCCGGTGCTCTTGGCTGCTTCTCCAACAAAGATATTTATTTTCTCTGCCTTCCTCGCTCCTTCCCGGTTACGCAATCCCTCACTCAACCACCAAACTCTGGAAAACAGAATTGTTTGTTTATAAGTTAGGCAGAGCTGTCAACCAGAAAGCCCAGAAATAGCCTGCAATACCCTGCAATACACACATACGTCTAATTTAACTTTTCACCACACTGGAGATTCAAGGCAGGTTGGACGAACAGGATTTAGCTTTTCTACGTCCGTAAAAAAGAAAAGCACGCATTTGGAACTTGTAGATAGACCCCCTACCCTTCTGGGATCTCTGCCAGGTCCATTCACTCTGGGTGGGGGTGGGCAGACAGGAATCAACACTCAGCCATAATCTTTAGCTACAGGCTCCCTTTAGTCAGTTCTAGAAATCCTTAGAAACACTACTGTGTGCCCATCACGGTTATTTTTCAATATGCTGAACGCCTTCCACCACAGATCCAACAGCCAAAATTTCCATGAATCAAAGTATTTCCAAACCAACAACCTGCTTATTTCAACTGGTAGGATGCACTCGCCAACAGCGAACAGGCTAGCTAGAAAGTGTGTCTGTGTGAGGAGGGCAGGGCTGGTATGTAATTTGTACACTTCTGGGATTACCTTTTTTTGTTTTAACAATTTATGTTACTCTTGCAATGCAAGTAATCCTGGAGAAGCAGCAGCTACCTCTGAAGTTGTTTTGATCGTCTGCCCCTTTCCTACAATCCAGTCAATACCCGGCCATAGTGAATTCCAAGGGTCTGACTAGAGGGATCCGCATCACCACGGTCCCTGGTGCTGCAGGTAGGAGACCCCACTCCAGGCCAGCAGCCCTGGCAGCCGCGTGGCCACACATCCCGTCCTCCGGGTGGGCCGCACCTGCAGTTCAACTGTGCTCTCCAGCTATCTCCAACGCAGACTGTGTGTCACGGGACTCTGGTACCTGAGCCAAAGGGGGAAGTATGGATCAGACTGAAGCTCATGCCCAGTAGCATCAGGTGATGTGTCCTGGAATCCATCCAGATGGCCCCAGGAAACAAGGGACATTTACAGGGTTACAGCTCGTCTGTTGACTCTCCTCTGAGTCACCCTGACAATTCTGTTTCTGCCAGGGGGCTCCTCTCGGCCAGGAGGGCGAGGATCGTCAGTCACGCAGGCCCTCTGGGCTGCTGGTACACACCAGTGCAGCCGGGCAGAGCTTCGCCAGGACCATGGTCAGCCTGGGTCCACCCAGGCCATTAGGATCTGGCTGAGACCATGGTGGGAAATCAGCGCTGGTGGGCAGCATCACCAGTCTTTACACACTTCCTCCTCCTTCCCTCCCCACCTGGAAAATTTCCACTCGCGCCAAGGGAAATGGGTCCAAACAGCTGGAGGGATATCAGTACCCAATAAAGCTAGAGCCGTTGATTTCCCATGACCCGTGCTGTGCTTGGTAGAACCAGTCCATCAGAAGGCTTCCCCACCCACAAGTGTGATCATAAGAGATACACACAAGCGTCCACCATGAAGTTAGACCCCACTGAAAGGAATGATGTAGAGGAAGAACTAAGAGGAGCTTCTGGGTTAAAAGAAAAAAAAAAAAGAATTCTCCTCCTTCCTTCTCTGCTGGAGCCTCCAGGAAGTCCAGAGTAAACAGGGACCACAAACCAGGACAGAATGAACCTTGGGGCCCTGCCTACCCAGGAGGTTTCTGTGAACAAGAAACAACTTCTCCTACAGCTTCTGCGTAAAAACAATGGAGCTAAATTCATTCTGGGGCATTAGCGTTCCCAAAGGATGAAGAAGCAGAGATAAGAAGTGACAATGAGGGACTTTGTGCTGCTCTCTTCATCCACTCGGTGCCAAGACCTTTCATTTAGTGCCTTTCATCAGCCCTGGGGAAAGGGTTTCTCTAGTTTTTTATCCAGCTGGTTTTTTCATGGCCAAGAACAGGATTTTAGGACTATGGAGTGCAAGTGGAGCTCCAGAGAATTCACGATCAGGATGCAACATTCTGGAAATGTACATTACTCTGCATTTAACTATAGGCCAGAACACACATGCTTTCAGGACGCTCAGTGGGAAGAGCATAAAAATCATAAAGAAAGTGCCTCTCCACCAGGCATAGCGGCTCACGCCTGTAATCCCAGCACTTTGGGTGGCGGAGGCGAGAGGACTGCCTGAGTTCAGGGGCTCAAGACCAGCCTGGGCAAGTTGGCGAGACCTCGTCTTTACAAGAAATTAAAAAATTGGGGCAACCTCCTCGGGTCTCCTCCTACTGTGGGAGCTTTTCTGTCCTCTTAATAAATCCTGCTTTCTTAAAAAAAAAAAAATTGGCCAGGCGTGGTGGTATGTGCCTGTAGTTCCAGCTACTTGGAAGGGTGAGGCAGAACCCAGAAGGTTGAGGCAGCAGCAGCCGTGAGTGTGCCACTGCACTCCAGCCTGGGGAACAAAGTGAGACTCCTACACACATACACACACACACACACACACACACACACAAAAAGAAAGTGCATTTCCACTGGTCATCCTTTTTTTTTTTTTAGTTGGAGTCTCACTCTGTCGCCCAGACTGGAGTGCAGTGGCCACTCCCGGCCACCGCAGCCTCGAGGTCATCCTTTTAAGAAAGTAATTTATAATAATCATATAGAGCTAAACCTCTATTTAAACATAATAACTTAATGAGAAAGAAAAAATAAGCCGGGCTCGGTGGCTCAGCCTGTAATCCCGCACTTTGGGAGGCTGAGGTGAGTGGATTGCCTGAGCCTGTAGGTTCAAGACCCGCCTGGGCAACTTGGCAAGACCTCATCTCTACAATAAATCAAAAAATGAGCCGGGTGCGGTAGCGCGCACCTGCAGTTCCAGCTACTTGGAAGGCTGAGGTGGAATGATCGCCGGGCCCAGCAGGTCGAGGCTGTGGTGGCCGGGAGCATGCCACTGCCCTCCAGTCTGGGCAACAGAGTGAGACTCCAACTCAAAAAGAAAAGAAAAGAAAAAACAATGAGAAGTGAGGGAAAGATGGGGGAGAAGGTGGAGAGAGAGGTGAGAGTGATATTGTGATAGACCATAAAGTTTTCTTTTTTCTTTTCTCTTTTTAATCAGAGACCTCCCAAACTGCCAACCCAGACCAGGAGGACAGGGTATGTAGGGGAGGGGAGGAGAGGGTTCGTGCCTGACCTGGAGCTAAGTTGTATCCTCAGGGCTCTACACAGCCAAGTTCTACACAAACCACCCCCACCCCCACCAGCGACCACCTTGCACATTCAGGGTCCAGGTAAAGCCAGCATAAGGACTTTTTGTCAATTAGGCGCAAGTCATATAAAACACAGTTGAAGTTCTGAATATGGCCGGTGGACCACCCTACTTTTTGCTCTCTGGACTGAAGCAAAGAAGCTGATTCCTTCCCAAGTATGGCTAGAGTCATCCTGACAAATTACCAACTCCCAGCACTGTACCCAGGAAATGAGGCCTGCTGGGAATGCTGCCACAGAGGCCCTATTAAGTCACGGTGGAGGGTGTCCCACAACGTGACAGAGAGTCAGGTCTCAAGCCACCACTCCACCCTATTTGGATGAATGGAGCAGAATGGCATTTTAAAGATAAACGGGGAGGGAAGGTATGGCAGAGAACAGGATGAACGAGAAGCCTGACGTCAGTAGAAATTTATTTGATCCAGTAAGTGTGCAAAATCCTGATAGTACAAATTCAGGATGGAGGAGCTCCGGGAGAGGCAGTTGTATGATGCCCTGACTGCACCTTCAGTCTCGGGGGCCCGCCCACACTGCCCCTGGTTGGCTCAAGCACCCGATCCACGTCACCATCCACATCTCTCTCCTCGGGCCCTCGGACCCTCTCCCCATCTTGTCCTTTTCTCCTAGAGTAGCCAGGCATCCATCCCCCCACCTCATTCTAAAACAACTTGCCTTCGAGACTCGCCTGGGCAGCGAGACCTCGTCTCTACAATAAATTTAAAAAAAAAATCAGCCGGGCGTGGTAGCACCTGCCTGTAATTCCAGCTACTCAGAAGGCTGAGGCGGAGGGATCGCCGGAGCCCAGCAGGTCGAGGCTGCGGTGGCCGGGAGCGGCCGCTGCACTCCAGTCTGGGCGACCCAGTGAGACTCCAACTCAAAACAAAAACAAAAAACAAAACAAAAAAACCAACTTGCCTTCTCTTCTCCACCCCTCTTGCTCCAGCAACTGTCTTCTCTGCCCTTCTACCCTGCACTCCGTATCACACTGATTTTTGTCTCCAACTCTCCAATCTCTCATTTCCTATCAAGTCCTAAAGGACTAAATCTAGTACTTTCTGGAGCTCTTCCGACTTGTCAATCTCACCTGTCACCTAAAAAAACTCACTTCTCCGCCAGGCTCGGTGGCTCAGCCTGTAATCCCAGCACTTTGGGAGGCTGAGGTGAGTGGATTGCCTGAGCCCGCGGGTTCGAGACCCGCCTGGGCAACTTGACAAGACCTCATCTCAACAATAAATTAAAAAAAAAAAAATTAGCCGGGCGTGGTAGCATACACCTGTAGTTCCAGCTACTTGGAAGACTGAGGCGAAAGGATCGCCAGAGCCCAGCAGGTCGAGGCTGTGGTGGCCGGGAGCGGCCACCGCACTCCAGTCTGGGCGACAGAGACTCCAACTCAAAAAAAAAAAAGCCTCACTTCTTGGCTTCCCTGACACAGCCTTCCCCCTGACCTGCCCTCCCATCCCTCTACCTGTCCCTTCAGTGGCTACAGTATTCCCCTCTGTCCCAGGTCCTTTCACTCAATACCCCTACTCCTCCCATACCGGTGCCTCCCACAGCTGCATCTCCAGCCAGGGTGCTCTCATGGCTGCCAGGGTGGTGGCGTGCCCTCTCCACCGGGACCACCACTCGAATATCCCACAGGAGGCCTCAAATCCATCACCCTCCCCCAGACACCATCCCCCTGGCTCACACTCCCCTCCCCATCGCATGAGGCGCATGACCAGACACCCAAGGCAGACACTGTGGCTTCCGGTTGGTTGCACCTTCCCTGCCACATCCTGCTGGGTTAGTTCTCCCCATCCCTGCTCTGTTGTCCTTGCCCAGGCTCTCATCATGCCAACCTCCTCACTGGAATCCTTGCCTTTAGCCTGGACCCCAGATCTGAGTGAGGGGTGCAAGCCAGTGGGAAAGACTGGTTGGTGGTCATCTGCATTCCCAATAATCTGTGTCTGAGTAGGAAGGGCAAAGGGGATGGGGATTCCTGGGGATTAAATGCCCCTAACTCCTCCCCACCTGGGTCTATCAATGTCTCTCCCCCATCTCCCACCCACTGACCACTCAGCTGTCCAAGTAGTCTTTCTCTGGTACTCAGAGGATCTCACATGTCTGGTCCTCCTTTAAACACTGATGGAGTCCCCCAGTTCCTGGTTCCTTAGTGGGAGGCAGGACCCTAAACTGCTTGGTTCCCACTGACACCATCACACCCCAGTGGGCTTACTCAAAGTTCTAAGCCTCTGCCCATCCCGTTTGCTCTGCCTGAGGCATTCTTCCTCTCCTTCTTCACCTGTGTAACACCTACCTTTCATTCAGAGAGCATTTGTTTTAGGTCAAACTGCCTCCAGTCACAGATCAGGAAAGATTCAACGTCAACACAGATAAAGTGACTCTTCACTTTATCTTCAGATAAAGTGACTCTTTGGACTGGTATGACTTAACAGATGTAGCACAATGATCATTACTAGGTCTCGTTTTCAAAATAGATGCTTCTAATTTTAAAGCAGTGATTCATCTTTCTTTTGCACCCATGATTCTCGGAGTCTCGCTCTGTCACCCAGGGCTGGAGTTCAGTAGCACAATCGTGGCTGATCACAGCCTAACTTCTTGAGCTAGGTAATCCTTCGGCCTCAGCTTCCTCAAGTAGCTGAGATCACAGGTGCCAGAACCTGGCTAATTTTTAAAAACATTTTGTAGCGACAAGGTCTCACAATGTTGCCCAGGCCGGTCTGGAACTCCTGGGCTCAAGCGATCCTCCTGTCTCAGGCTCCCAAGTTCTGGGATTACAGGTGTGAGCCACTGCGCCCAGCAGAAAATGCATCTAAAAAGCACCCAACCGTGCATCCTCTCACAGTTAGCTCCCGTCCATCCACTTTCTCCTCGTGCGGTGCAAGTCCTTCCCTAGGACTCGCAGACCTGCAGGGACCCTGCAGGAAAACCTGGAAGGCTTGGGCCCATCACTCTCACAGGTGTGCTCCATCCGTCCTGCCGCTTTCCCCAGATGCTGCCCTAAAGTCCAGAACTCTTCAGAGGACAAACAATACAGGGAGGAAAGGATCCCAGAAAGAGGCAGCAACTTGCTGGAGGCCACACAACCATTTTGTGGGAGTGGCGGTCAGGAGGCCCTGGGGCCCTAAGACGGACATCTGGGGATTCCCAGGCCAGGACTCCTCCTGCAATTCCATGGCTTGTGATCCTCTGTCCCAAACGCCACACATAATTACAAGTTATAATCCTGTAATTCCATGATGGCATCTTTGAACCTAAATATACCTCGAAACTACTCTTTTTTAATGCCAAAAGCAACTTAACGAAAAGAATCTTTCTCACTCTGTCCCCACCTGTCTCCAGATTCCCTTCCTGTCCTGCCCACGGCTCCTCAACAGCCAGCAAAAGCCCAAAGTCCTCTGCATCACCTGGAGAAGCAGGAAGATGCCAAGACCATTCATGAACTGGATCGTTAAGCCTTGAACAATTAAGAATTGATTGTTCTGTGGGAAACAGTTTCACTTCCCTATTTATAATTATGCACTGTGCCTTCGGTCAAATCTGTTATTAAAAAATCAACAGCAATCTCTCAAGCCACCCAGCGACCCCTGGGCCAAGCACCCAAAGCTATTTTTAGACTCTCCCGGGACCCGGAGGGAGGAAGGCGTGGAAGGCATCGCCGTGACTCCCGGCTCGAAAGCATCCTCGCCACCCTGGCCCTGCGGCCGGCGGGCCTCCCAGCGCCCCGGCTTCGCGGGCGGGGGTCGCCTCGGAGGGGCTGAGTTACCCGACTGCCATCTCCCATCTCCGGGGCAGGAGGCTCGGCGCGCCAAGGGGCGCCCGCACGTCCCCAGCGCCCACGGAGCCCGCGCGTCGCCAGCCCCGTCTCTCGGACAACCAGATAAATCCGCTTTAGCACGAAGCGAGCTGGGCAAAACCGCGGGCCTCACCTCTGCGGCGCTCACGCCCCGCAGGGCGACCGGCAGCAGAGGCGGGGGGACGCCCGAGGGCCCCTCCCCCCAGCAGCTCCCTCCTGTCCCCCAAAAAGTCGACGAGGCGGACGCTGGACGCGTTTTGGAGGCGAGAGGAGAACGCCCACCGCCCGGGGTGGGCGCCGCGAGGTCCTCGCCCCAGGCACGCGGGGTGGCCAGCGGGGCGGCCAGCGGGCACAGGGGAGCACTCCTCCAGACCCGACCCCCCGCCAGCATCCGCGCCGGGCGGCCCCGCGCGCCACCTGCTCTGGGCCCCGGGCCCCCGCCGCCGCCCTCCCTCGCCCGGCCTCCGCCCGGCCGGCACCAGGCCGAGGCGCCCCCTCCCCCTTCCAGCCTGTTCGCCCCGGGCCCCGCGCTCCGCGGGGCCCCCGCGGCCTGGGAGGGAGGGGGTCTGGAGCCCGCGGCCCCCCGCGGCCCGAGCCCGCCCACCTTCCGAAAGTAGCCGTCGCTCTCCTTCTCCAGCGGCTGGGGGGCCGCGGGCCGCAGCGCGTCGGTCATGCTGGCCGCTCGGGCGCGCAGGGCGGACTGAAGCGGGGCGGCCGCGGCCGCGGGCGACGGCACCCGCCCTGCCCCGCCCCCGCCGCCCTCCGGCCCCGCCCCCGCCGCCCTCCGGCCCCGCCCCCGCCGCCCTCCGGCCCCGCCCCCGCCGCCCTCCGGCCCCGCCCGAGGCCGCTCCCGGAGCCTTGGAGACACGCCCCGCCCCGCCGAGGCCCGCCCCGCCCCGCCCCCGGCGGCGGAGCGGGCCGCGTGGGCGCCGGCGCCCCCCGCAGGGCCTCGACGCGGGCTCGGCGCCCCGGGACCCCGGCGGGGCTTTGCTGCTGGCTCGACCCCACGGTGGCGCAGGGGACGGGGCGGGAGTCCCAGAGGCAGCGGCGAGGCCCGGGCTCGGACCTGGCCCCGCCCTGGAGCGCTGGGACTCAACGCGAATGGCAAAGTCGCGGTCCCTCCTGGGGGAGCCTGACGCCGCGGGAGCAGAGACCGGCCCAGAGCCACGTCGAGGGGCGGCGGCAGCTCTGGGCCCGGGGCCACGCGGTCGGAAAGCCTTCCCGCGGGAGGGGACCCGGGGCTGGCTGGCGCGGGGCGTCCGCCCACCCGTCCCCACCCCGGCTGCGGAAACCAGGCGGGTCCGCCGGGGGTCGCGGAGGGCGCTGGGCGGGGCCGCCCGCCGAGGGAGACTCAGGAGGGCTTCTGTGCCCGACAGACTCGGCGGGTGTCCTTGAGCGCCGTTCTTCACCCCCGCTCCAGCCTCAGTTTTCTCAACTGCAGAATGGTGTCCGGTTACTCCTGCTGGGGCTGATGGAGGCTATTACGACAATCTTGGAGTTAAAGCTCTTAGCTGGGGGCGTAGGGACGCGCTTAGCTTGGGAGCGAGAGGGGGACCCGTAGGGACGAGGTTCGCACCTGTCTCCCACCCACCTCCTACGGGGGTCGGATGCCTGGCAACCGGGAGCCAGGATCCTGCTCCCCGACCGAGAGCCCCCACGAGCTTGCGGGGCCACGTCCCTCCTGGTCCTACGGTTGCTGCTTCTCCCTCAGCAAGGGACACCTTTGCGTGTTGCTGCTGCATTTGGCGGTCGCAGTGGGTGCCGCAGGGAGAACAGAACTTAATCTGCGCTCAAAACAAGCCTAGCGTTTCCTTCTCTCTTTTTTTTTTTTTTTCTTTGTGAGCCCGGGTCTCGTTCTGTCGTCCAGGCTGAAGTGCAGTGGCAAAGTCACAGCTTACTGCAGCCTCGACCTCCTGGGCTCAGGCAGTCTTCTGCCCCAATCTCCCAGCCTCCCAAGTAGGTGGGACTACAGGCAGCGCCACCATTCCTGGCTAATTGTGTGTGTGTGTGTGTATGTTCCAACTCCTGGCCTCAGGCAATCCTCTCTTCTCCCAAAGTGCTGGGATTACAGACGGGAACCACCGCCTAGCCTATTTCCAGACCTTAAAAAAAAAAAAAAAAATTCGGTAGTGGATGTTTGAGAGGTGTTTTTGTTGTGTGTGTGTTTGTGTGTGAGAGTTTTAAAATAAACAATGGTAACAAGCAAGGAGCAATAACTAAGTAAATGTTAAAAAAAAAAAAAATAGGGCCAGGTGTGGTGGTTCATGCCTGTAATCTCAGCACTTTGGGAGGTCAGGGTGGGGCGGAGAATCGCTTGAGCCCAGGGGTTCCAGACCAGTCTGGACAACATAGTGAAGCCTCGTTTCTACAAAAAATAAAAAAAAATTAGCCGGCTGGGTGCAGTAGCTCACGCCTGTAATCCCAGCACTTCAGGAGACCAAGGCGAGAGAATTACCTGAGTCCAGGGATGCAAGACCAGCCTGGGCAACTTGGCAAGACCTTGTCTCTACAATACATCCAAAAAAGTAGCCAGGCATGGTGGTATGCGCCTGTAGTTCCAGCTACTTGTTAGGCTGAGACGGAGCATCACCCGGGCTGCAGTGGTAGTAAGCATGCCACTGCACTCCAGCCTGGACAACAGAGTAAGACTCCTACTTAAAAAAAAAAAAACAGCCAGGCGTGGTGGCCTGTGCCAGTAGTACCAGCTACCCAGGAGACTGAGGCTGAAGGATTGCCTGAGCCTAGGAGGTCAAAGTTGTGGTGAGCCATTATTGGGCCAATGCACTGCAGCCTGAGCAATACAGTGAGAACTTGTCAAAAAAAAAAAAAAGTCCTCACCAATGCCGACCTCCAGAGGGGTTTCTGAAAAGGACTGTTTAATCTTAAGAAAGAATCTGCAAAGTCCTGGCCGGCTCAGCGCTGGGCCACGTGTTTGGGAAAAACGGCTGATACAAAAACTTCCCTTCCCTCTTGGTGACTATCGCGCTAATTTCAGCCCACATCCGTCACCCTGTTCTTCATGCTTCACTCTGGAAACGCACCAGCTCTCGGTGGAGAATTCAAAACAGCTACTTCCATTCAGGGATCCCAGGGCGGTGGGGTCACTCTATTACATTTGTGGTACTGATACCTTTTATCAATAATAGAACCTCTACTCTGGCCTGGAGCTTACAGACATTATGTTTCATTCTCACGATCCTTTTGCAAATAAAAGGATTAAATCATCTTCATTTGACAGAACTAACTCCAAGGAGTGAAGTGGCCTCTGGCACACTCTGGTTGGTGGCTGAAGTCATTCCCTATCACCCTCAGATTTTTGCCACCTCCTTCTGCCACCTTGAAACTCAAAGTGCCTTCACAATTTCCCACATTTGTGTCATTTATACTATTGCTGACTCCATAATCATCTTTGAAGTTACTTTACTTAAACAAACGTTATTGTAAAAGGCAACTGTGAGTCTGGACAACATATCAAGGCCCTGTTTCTACAAAGATAAAAATAAAAATTGGCTGGGCATAGTGGCACATGCCTGTAGTCCTAGCTACTTGAGTGACTGAGGCAAGGGGATTGCTTAAAACCCAGGAGGCCGTAGTGAGCTATGAGCATACCTCTGCACTCCATACTGGGCGACAGAGCCAGACCATGTCTCAAAAAAAAAGGTAATTATGAGTAGTCACAACTGGAAGGGGAAAACCAGTGGTACTTTGCCCTATAGGGAAAGACATATAAAGTGAATATAGCCGGGCTCGGTGTCTCAGCCTGTCATCCCGCGCCTTTGGGAGGCTCAGGTGAGTGGATTGTCTGAGCCCGCGGGTCCGAGACCCGCCTGGGCAGCGAGACCTCATCTCTACAATAAATCAAAAATCAGCCGGGCGTGTTAGCGCGTGTCTGTAATTCCGGCTACTCGGAGGCGGAAGGATCACCGGAGCCCAGCAGCTCGAGGCTGCGGTGGCCGGGAGCGGCCACTGCCCTCCAGTCTGGGCGACAGAGTGAGATTCCAACTCAAAAAAAAAAAAAAAGTGAATATAATGAAAACCAAAGTATGTTATTAAATCTAGTTGGACACCATTGTCTTTTTGAACTGTTGTTAAAAAAAGAAGAGGCCCATACGCAGTGGTGGCTCACACCTGTAATCCCAATACATAGAGAGGATTGCGTGAGTCTGGGAGCTCGAGACCAGTCTGGGCAACATAGCAAGACCTTGTCTCTACAAAAATAAGCTGGACATGGTGGTGCGCGCCTGTAGTGCCTACTACTCAGGAGGCTGAGGCAGAAGGATTGCCTTAGTCCAGCAGGTGGAGGCTTCAGTGGCTGTGAGCGTGCCACTACATTCCCAGGCTGGACAACGAGTGAGACTCCAACTTAAAAAAAGAAAAAGGAAAAACCCAGGCGTGGCGGCTCACTCCTGTAATCCCAGCACTTTGGGAGGCAGAGGTGAGAGGATTGCCTGAGCCCAGGGTCCAACACCTGCCGGGGCAACTTGATGAGACCTCATCTCTACAATAAATCAAAAAATGAGCCGGGCGTGGTAGTGCACGCCTGTAGTTCCAGCTACTTGGAAGGCTGAGGCGGAAGGATCGCCGGAGCCCAGCAGGTCGAGGCTGCGGTGGCCGGGAGCAGCCACTGCACTCCAGTCTGGGCGACAGAGTGAGACTCCGACTCAAAAAAAAAAAAAAAGGAAAGGAAAGAGGAGTAAGAAAAGTAAGCACAAGTTAAAGACACAGCAGCCCACCCCAAGGCTACTTCCTGAACATAGTCTAGAAGAAGGAGTGCTTGTGTGTGTCCCAGTGAGGAGTCTCTGGTCACATGCACCAATTGAGTGTCAGTCCTTGGGGCTGCACAGGACCAGACACCTTTATGCATTCTCGTGACTCATTGCAGGGGGGCCCACAGATCTGAACTCTTATTTCCGTTCCCACTGTGATCAGGAAATTAGAGCTGTAGCTGCTGACCCAATGGAGGAGCACCCTAAAGTCCTATTTGTCCCCCCGTTGGTGGTCTGTGCAACAAAACCCGACCATGAGCTCCTGTGCTACTCACAAAAAGACTGGGATAGGAATTTCAGAGATAAGCAAAATATTAAAATCTCAAATGCAGACAACTATTTTGTCAAGTCTCATTTTACCATCTGTTTTAGGTTGGCAGGTGGCTCCCCAGGGACCCTGTTCCTCCAAGTACAATGCAGCTGTCACCTCCTAAGACCTTCTTGTTCCCAAAAGGAGCATGGCTTCTCTAGAGGCAGCCTGATATACAGCCCTTCTTGAGGAATCTGATGAAATAAATTCATTAAATTAAACGCAGAAATTACACGATATGGGGCCAGGCGCCTTGGCTCACGTCTCTAATCCCAGCACTTTGAGAGGTCAAGGCAGGAGGATTGCTTGAGCCTAGGAGTTCAAGACCATCCTGGGCAACATAATGAGACCCACCTCTACAAAAAAATAAAAATAATTAAA
This sequence comes from Cephalopachus bancanus, assembly GCA_027257055.1. Lineage (NCBI taxonomy): Eukaryota > Metazoa > Chordata > Mammalia > Primates > Tarsiidae > Cephalopachus > Cephalopachus bancanus. Next base: position 3,662,349 of record JAPVLO010000110.1, on the reverse strand, counting down.
AACTCGCCAGGCACGGTGGCTTACGCCTATAATCCCAGCACTTGGAAGGTGGAGGTGAGAGAATTGCCTGAGTTCACAGATTCGAGACCAGCCTGGGCAACGTGGTGAGACCTCATCTCTACAATAAATCAAAAAAATTAGCCTGGCATGGTGATGCACGCCTGTAGTTCCAGCTACCTGGAAGGCTGAGGTGGAAAGATCACCTGAGCCCAGCGAGGTCAAGGTTGCGGTGGCGGTGAGTATGCCACTGCACTCCAGCCTGGGAGACAGAGTAAGACTCTGACTCAAAAAAAAAAAAAAAAAAATCCGTGCTTTGGGAGGCTGAGGTGAGTGGATTGCCTGAGCCCGCGGGTTCAGGACCTGCCTGGGCGAGACCTCATCTCTAAAATAAATTTTTTTTTTTTTTTTGAGTTGGAGTCTCACACTGTCACCCAGACTGGAGTGCAGTGGCCGCTCCCGGCCACCGCAGCCTCGACCTGCTGGGCTCCGGCGATCCTTCCGCCTCAGCCTTCCAAGTAGCCGGAATTACAGGCATGTGCTACCACAACCGGCTAACTTTTTGATTTATTGTAGAGATGAGGTCTCGCTGCCCAGGCGGGTCTCGAACCCACGGGCTCAGACAATCCACTCACCTCAGCCTCCCAAAGGCGCGGGATTACAGGCTGAGCCACCGAGCCCGGCTAAAATAAATTTTAAAAATCAGCCGGGCATGGTAGCATGTGCCTGTAATTCTGGCTACTCGGAAGGTTGGGGCAGAAGGATCGCCGGAGCCCAGCAGGTCGAGGCTGTGGTGGCCGGGAGCGGCCACTGCACTCCAGTCTGGGTGACAGAGTGAGACTCTAACTCAAAAAAAAAAAAAAAGAATCTTTTGGCCGGGAGCGGTGGCTCAAGCCTGTAATCCTAGCACTTTGGGAGGCTGAGGCGAGAGGATTGCCTGAGCTCAGGCGTTCAAGACCAGCTGGGCAACTTGGTGAGATCTCGTCTCTACAATAAATCAAAAAATAAGCCAGGCATGGTGGTGCACACTTGTAATTCCAGTTACTTAGAAGGCTGAGGTGGAAGGATCGCCTGAGCCCAGTAGATAGAGGCTGCAGTGGCCGTGAGCGTGCCACTACACTCCAGCCTGGGAGACAGAGTGAGACTCAAACTCAAAAAATAAAGAAATAATAAATAAATAATTAAAAACAATGGCGTTTAGAAATTACAAGATAATCCTTAAGTGAATAAAATTTATTGCAAATGATGGACCCAGTGTTGTAAAAAAAGAAAAAAACTTTGTAGAAACTGAAACCAAGCTGGGTGCAGTGGCTCATGCCTATAATCCTAGCACTTTGGGAGGCGGAGACAAGAGGATTGCCTGAGCCCACTGCTTGGATATCAGCCCGGGCAACTTGGAAGACAATAAATCAAAAAATTAGCCGGGCATGATGGCGCACACCTGTGGTTCCAGCTACTTGGAAGACTGAGGTGGAAGGATTGCCTGAGCCCAGCAGGTTGAGTCTGCGGTGGCCATGAGTGTGCCACTGCACTCCAGCCTGGGTGACAGAGTGAGACTCCGATTAAAAAAAAAAAAAAAAGCAAGCCGGGCTCGGTGGCTCAGCCTGTAATCCCGCGCCTTTGGGAGGCTGAGGTGAGTGGATTGCCTGAGCCCGCGGGTCCGAGACCCGCCTGGGCAGCGAGACCTCATCTCTACAATCAATCAAAAAATCAGCCGGGCGTGGTAGTGCGCACCTGTAATTCCGGCTACTCGGAAGGCTGAGGCGGAAGGATCGCCGGAGCCCAGCAGGGTGAGGCAGCGGTGGCCGGGAGCGGCCACTGCACTCCAGTCTGGGCGACAGAGTGAGACTCCGACTCAAAAAAAAGGAAAAACAAACAGAGAAACTGAAACCATCATGCGCCACGGAGGAGCACCAACTAGAGAGGGCCACAACAAGCCCAGCAGGCTCCGAATCTCCTTGACCAGACATCTTTGCCCCTCCATGGCCTCAGGTTTCCTAGTTTTCCAATATATTCTTATGCACGGCAATAATTTACTGTGTATTTATTCTGTGACAGACACTGTGCTTAGCACTTAGCATGCATTACTTCAGTCAGTCCTCCCACCACCCTATGAGGTGGGTATTTTATCACCCCCATTTTACGGAGGAGGAAGCTGAGGTTTCGAGGTCACCATCCTGGTAAGTGACAGAGTCAGGGCTATCTGATGTGACACTACACATTATGCTATACTACACTGCTTCCTGTGACTCAAAAGGAAAAGTATATTTGACATATAGGGAAGAACTGATTATGAGCTAAAAATACATGAGTGACAGAATGTCAAACAATACCAAGTTACTGAGAATGTGGACTGACCGGAATGTCTTATATTGCTATGGGAGTGTAAATTGAAATGATCACTTTGGAAAACTGTTTGGCATTTTCTCTGAATAATATATGCACAATTTGTGATCCAGAAATTCCACCTCTAGATAGATACGCAACAGAAATGCATACATCTGTTTACCATAAAACAAATTTAGGAATCTTCACAGCTGCGCTATTCAAAAAAAAAGCCACAACTAGGCCTGGCACGGTGGCTCATGCCTATAATCCCAGCACTTTGGGAGGCCGAGGTGAGAAGATTGCCTGAGCTCAGGGGTTCGAGATCAGCCTGGGCAACTTGGTATGACCTTGTCTCTACAAGAAATTAAAAAATAAGCCAGGCATGGTAGTGCACACCTGTAGTTTCAGCTACTGGGAAGGCTGAGGCGGAAGGATCGCCGGAGCCCAGCAAGTCAAGGCTGCGGTGGCTGGAAGCGTGCCACTGCACTCCAGTCTGGGCGACAGAGTGAGACTCCGACTCAAAAAAAAAACCACAGCTGGAAGGTACACAAATGCTCATCTGCAGTACAATAGATGTATCAATTGTGGTACATTCACATAATGGAAGATTGTAAACAATGAAAATTAACGCCTTGCTATCACTTACAACATCATGGATAAATCTCACCAAAAACATTGTTGAGCAAAGGAAGTTAGACACAAAATACTATCTGATTCCATTTTATATAACGTGCAAACCAGGCACAACTAATCCAGTCTAGGATTATTGCTTCTGGGATTCTAGAAATTTTTTACATCTTGATCTGCTTGTTGTTACATAGATGTGTTTACTTTGTGAAAATGTACAGAACCAGCTGGGCATGGTGGCTTACACCTGTGATCCTGGCTACTCTGGAGGCTGAGGTGGGAGGATCTCTTGGGCACAAGAATTAGAGGCGGCAGTGAGTGATGATCATGCCACTGCACTCCAGCTTGGGACACAGAGCAAGAGTCTGTATCTTAAAAAAGAAAGGGAAAAAAAGCACAAAAATACGTGTTATATGTTTTTTTGTTTGTTTGTTTTTGAGTTTGAGTCTCACTCTGTCGCCCAGGCTGGAGTGCAGTGGCATGCTCTGGCCACCGCAGCTTCGACCTACTGAGCTTAGGCAGTACTTCAACCTCAGCCTTCCAAGTAGCTGGAACTACAGACACGCACTGCCATGCCCGGCTAATTTTTTGATTTATTGTAGAGACAAGACCTCAGCAAGTTGCCCAGGCTGGTCTCAAACCTCTGACCTCAGGTAATCCTCTCACCTTGACCTCCCGAAGTGCTGGGATAATAGGCTTAAACCACCGCGCCCAGCCTGTGCTTATGATTTTTGTACATGTTATCTTTCAGTAAGAAAACACAATGGAAAAAGTTAGTGATGCTGGTTCCAAAGCATGTAGAGGGGCTTCTTTGTACTTGTGAGTAACTATCCACTGCCAGCACTCACGTGGGAATCCTGAAGAAGAACTTACGCCCTGCCCAGGTGATTCAGCGCATCCTCCTATCAGCAGTTTCCTGATAAGTTCCTCAGATTTGCACCTCCTTGCATGTCTGAATAAGAAAGAAAGAGTATCATATTGGATTATAGTCTGTCATAAAAATAAATAAAAGACCAGGGACAGTGACTCACACCTATAATCCCAGCACTTTGGGAGGCCTAGGTGAAAGAATTGCCTGAGCCCACAGGTTCAAGAGCAACCTGGGCAACTTGGCGAGACCGCATCTCTACAATAAATCAAGAATTAGCCAGGCACGGTGGCGTGTGCCTGTAGTTCCAGCTACTTGGAAGGCTGAGGCGGAAGGATCACCTGTGCCCAGCAGGACAAGGCTGTGGTAGCCAGGAGTATGCCATTGCCCTCCAGCCTGGGTGACAGAATGAGACTCTGTCTCAAAAAAAAAAAATAGATAAATAAAATAACAAATGTTAGTCGGGCATGGTGGCTCACACCTATAATCCCAGTACTTTGGGAGGTAGAGACAAGAGGATTGTCTGAGTCCAGGAGTTCGAGACCAGTCTGGGCAACTTGGCAAGAGTTCGTCTCCACAATAAATCAAAAAATTAGCCAGGCATGCACCTGTGGTTCCAACTACTCTGAAGGTTGAAGCGAAAGGATTACCTGAGTCCTGCAGGTCGAGGCTGTGGTAGCCATGAGCGTGCCACTGCACTCCAGTCTGGGTGACAGAGTGACACTCCTACTCAAAAAAAAAAAAAAAACAACAACAAACGAGTCTGGGTAGGGTGGTTTACACCTGTAATCCCAGCATTTGGAGGGAGGATCCCTTGAGGTCCAGTGTTCAACCAGCCTGGACAAGATAAAGAGAACCAGGCCCTATTAAAAATTTGATGAGAGAGCCAGGCTTGGTGGCTCAGCCTGTTATCCCGCGCCTTTGGGAAACTGAGGTGAGTGGATTGCCTGAGCCTGCGGGTTTGAGACCTGCCTGGCCGGGCGAGACCTCATCTCTACAATAAATCAAAAAATCAGCCAGGCATGGTAGCACGTGCCTGTAATTCTGGCTACTCGGAAGGCTGAGGCGGAAGGATCGCCGGAGCCCAGCAGGTCGAGGCTGCGGTGGCCGGGAGCGGCCACTGCACTCCAATCTGGGCGACAAGAGTGAGACTCCAACTCAAAAAAAAAAAAAATTTGATGAGAGGCTGGGCGCAGTGGCTCACGCTTATAATTTCAGCACTTTGGGAGGCCAAGGTGAGAGGATTGCCTGAGCCCACGGGTTCGAGACCAGGCTGGGCAACTTGGTGAGACCTCATCTCTACAATAAATCAAAATTAGCCAGGCACGGTGGCGTGTGCCTGTTTTTCTAGCTACTTGGAAGGCTGAGGCGGAAGGATCACCTGAGCCCAGGAGGTTGAGGCTGTGCTGTCCGTGAATGTGCCACTGCATTCCAGTCTGAGCGACAGAGTGAGACTCCAATTGAAAAAAAAACAAAAAATAAATAAAATGAAGACTAAGACACTGACATAAAAGTGTTTGGAAAGAAGATCTTGGTTGTAGCTAAAAACAAAAATTCAAAAGGTATAGTGCTATGTACATGCATGCCCCCTACCTCAATTTCCTTTGCCCACTGGTAACCACTAGTATTGTTGCTGTTGTTGTTGTTATTATTGAGTTGGAGTCTCACTCTATCACCCAGGCTGGAGTGCAGTGGCATGCTCATGGCCACCGCAGCCTTGACCTTGTAGGCTTAGGCAATCCTTCTGTCTCAGCTTTCCAAATAACTGGAATCACAAGCATGCGCCACCACACCTGGCTAATTTTTTGACTTATTGTAGAGACGAAGTCTCACCAAGTTGTCCAAGCTGGTCTCGAACCCCTGGGCTCAGGCAATCCTCATCTCCTCCTCTCAGTCACTGCGTCCGGTGGCAACCATTACATTAGGGTGTTTACTCAAGATGTAGTATGCATATTGTGGCATATCTGTGGATGTATCAGGTCCCCACATTGCGGATGTGATAGCCACAATACATTTGACTATTTATGATTTTTCTTTTAACATAAATGACAGCATCCTCTGTACTTGGTGTCATTCCCAGTTGTGCTCTGTCAACCTGAAATAATGAATGTAAGTGGTGGCTCACACCTGTAATCCTAGCCCTTTTTTTTTTTTTTTTTTTTTTGAGTTGGAGTCTCACTCTGTCGCCCAGACTGGAGTGCAGTGGCCGCTCCCGGCCGCCACAGCCTCGACCTGCTGGGCTCCGGCGATCCTTCCGCCTCAGCCTTCCAAGCAGCTGGAAGGATCAAACAGGCACGCACTACCTACCACACCTGGCTGATTTTTTGATTTATTGTAGAGGTGAGGTCTCGCCAAGTTCCCCAGGCGGGTCTCGAACCCACAGGCTCAGGCAATCCACTCACCTCAACCTCCCAAAGGCACGGGATTACAGACTGAGCCACCGAGCCCGGCTAATCCCAGCACTTTGAGAGGCAGAGGCAAGAGGATTGCCTGAGCCCAAGGGTTCGAGATTAGCCTGGGCAACTTGGTGAGACCTCATCTCTGCAATATATTTTAAAAAAGGAAAAAGAAAAAGAAACCAGCCAGGTGTGGTGTTGCATAACTAGTCATGGCGGCTACTTGGAAGGCTGAGACAGAAGAATTGCCTGAGCCTAGGAGGCCAAGGCTGCAGTGGCGCATGATTATGCCACTGCATTTCAGCCTTGGTGACAGAGTGAGACTTTGACTCAAAAAACAAAAACAAAAACAAACAAGCCCAGCGTAGTGGCTCATGCCTGTAATCCCAGCACTTTGGGATGAAGAGGCAAAAGGATTGACTGAGCTCAGGGGTTCAAGACCAGCCTGAGCAACATGGTGAGACTTCGTCTCTATAATAAATAACAAAGCAGCTGAGTGTGGTGGCACATGCCTGTAGTTCCAGCTACTTGGAAGGCTGAGGCGGAAGGATCACCTGAGCCCGCAGGTGGAGGCTGTGGTGGCTGTGAGCGTGCCACTGCACTCCAGCCTGAGCGACCGAGTGTAACTCCAACTTAAAAGAAAAAGCAAGCAAACAAACAAAAAAAGCAAATAATAAGATTCAGAAAATATGATTAAGTATAGAATCCGTTCGGCCTTTGGGAGGCTGAGGTGAGTGGATTGCCTGAGCCCGCGGGTTCGAGACCCACCTGGGCAGCGAGACCTCATCTCTACAATAAGTCAAAAAATCAGCTGGGCGTGGTAGCGCGCGCCTGTAATTCCGGCTGCTCGGAAGGCTGAGGCGGAAGGATCGCCGGAGCCCAGCAGGTCGAGGCTGCGGTGGCTGGGAGCGGCCACTGACCTCCAGTCTGGGCGACAGAGTGAGACTTCAACTCAAAAAAAAAAAAAAAAGAAAAAAGAATTTGTTCGAACACAAAGCTTGAGGATAGCCATGCAATAATACTAACTCCAAACAAAACCAACAAATGGGGTAGGCATTCCAATATGGAGAAGCTAAGGTTTCACTTACATAGGCAGAGACAAAGACATTTTAGCAGGGTTACATTTTCCATATGAGACCAACGAGCACATTACAATGGCACGACTGGTTACAGATTGCTACATTTCAAGGAAGATTATTACTCTGTGAGGAGATATGGATCTGAGGGAATCTTACCGTTGGCACTGTTTGGTCTTAATTATTACAGGATAAAAAGGCAGAATTTGACTGCATGCCTTATGACTTGTGCTGAAAAGCCATATTCCTCTCAAGGCTCAGAAAAGTTTAAATTTCCAACAACTTTAAGTTTCAATTATTTATTTGCTTTTTTTTTGGAGTCTTACTCTGTCACCCAGACTGGAGGGTAGTGGCATGCTCCCAGCCACTGCAGCCTCAACCTAAGGCCCAGGTGATCCTTCCACCTCAGCCTTCCAAGTAGCTAGAACCACAGACACACGCCACCACACCCAGCTAATTTTTTGATTTATTGTAGAGATGAGGTCTCACCAAGTTGAACCTGTGGGCTCAGGCAATCCTCTCACCTCGGCCTCCCAAAGTGCTGGGATTATAGGCGTGAGTCACTGTGCTCGACCCAAGTTTCAATTATTTAATTCCACAGTTAATGTATCAATTATGTTGGGGATCATTCATCAGCATTTTAAAATGTATAAGCCAGCTGGGAGCTGTGGCTCAGCCTGTAATACAAGAGGCGAGAGGATTGCCTGAGCCCGGGGGTTTGAGACCAGCCTGGGCAACTTGGTGAGACCTCGTTTCAACAGTAAATCACAAAAACTAGCCAGACATGCTAGTGTGCCTGTAGTTTCAGCTACTTGGAAGGCTAAGGTAGAAGGATCGCTTAAGCACAGAAGGTGGAGGTTGTGGTGGCTGTGAACGTGCCACTGCACTCCAACCTGCACGACAAGAGTGAGACTCCAACTCAAAAAAAAAAAAAGTGCTGTAATCCTAGCACTTTGGGAGGTGGAGGCGAGAGGATTACTGAGCTCAGAGGTTCAAGACCAGCCTGAGCAATATGACGAGACCTCGTCTCTACAATAAATCAAAAAATTAGCTGGGCATGGTGGTAGACACCTGTAGTTCCAGCTACCTGGAGGGCTGAGGTAGAAGGATCGCCTGAGCCCAGCAGATCAAGGCTGCGGTGGCCATGAGCATGCCACTGCACTCCAGCCTGGCAACAGAATGAGACTTTTTTTTTTTGAGTTGGAGTCTCACTCTGTCACCCAGGCTGGAGTGCAGTGGCATGCTTATGGCCACTGCAGCCTCAACCTGCTGGCTGGGCTCAGGCGATCCTTCCGCCTCAGCCTTCCATGTAACCAGAACTACAGGCACACACTACCATGCCCGGTTAATTTTTGATTTATTGTAGAGACGAGGTCTTGCCACGTTGCCCGGGCTGGTCTTGAACTCGCCGGCTCAGGCAATCCACTTGCTTCGGCCTTCCAAAGTGCTGGGATTACAGGCTGAGTTATCAAGCCCTGCCTCAGAGTGAGACTTTGACTAAAAAAAAAAAAAATGCTTATAGTAGTGTTAGAGGAGTTAAAAGAAAAATCTTGGGAGGAGGGAAAAAAAAGAAAAATCTTAGACAAATTAAACAGAGAGTAATTGAGCAAAAAATGGTTCACGAATCAGGCAACCCCTGAACCAGAACAGGTTGAGAGAGACTCTGGTCTAACTAAGAGATGGAAGAAGATTTATGGACAAAGGAAAGTAAAGTACAGAAAGCAGACGTGAGGTACAGGAACCGCTGGATTTGTTGTAGCTTTGTGTTTGCCTTCTTTGAACACGGTTTGAACAGTTGGCCACCTTTGATTGTTTGAAAGTTGGTGGTTGGCACAAGTTACAGTCTGTTTACACACCCACTTAGGTTACAGTTCACTGTGTATGGAGAAAACATGAGGTCATACTTAAAATAGGTAAGGGGGCCTTTCAGGGCAAAACTTTAGGCACTGATGTCACTCTGTCACCATTTTTGTTTTTTTGGTTTTTGGTGTTTTTTTTTTAGTTGGAATCTCACTCTGTCACCCAGACTTGGAATGCAGTGGCATGCTCCTGGCCACCGCAGCCTTGGCCTGCTGGGCTCAGTCGATCCTTCCACCTCAGCCTTCTAAGTAACTGGAACTACAGGCGTACGCCACTATGCCTGGCTAATTTTTTGAGTTATTATAGAGATGATGTCTTGCCAAGTTGCCCATGTTGGTCTTGAACCCCTGGACCTTGAACCCAGGCAATCCTTCTCGCTTTGGCCTCCCAAAGGGCTAAGATTATAGGTATAAGCCACCACCTCTGGTCAGAACAATAATTTAAAGTCTGTTGTGTAACCACAGCCTTTGCAGTAGAATCTGCTATTGAGCCTATTATGAGAGATACATTTGTAATCATTGCCTCACTTGCTGCAAACCACAGAAAAGAAAATCTAATAATGCCCATCCAGGAAACCGAAGGGCTCCTGGCAATGCTCTCTTCAGCTTATGCTGGCATTGTTCACTTTAGCCTATGATACAGCTTAAGACGAGTGGATCAATATTCTGTTTCTGACTGATTATGAAGCCATAAGCTTACTATTTCTCATCCACAGTAGCCCTTTGTCCTCCATTTATCAAGCACAGGCTATCTGTGTAAAAGCTGTGGCTACCAAATCCTCCTCAAACAGAAGTATGCCCCACGAATATACAGACGACCCCCTTTTCTTAGTAGTGGAAGAACATGAGATTCTACGACTAGGGGCACAAGACCTCCAGTGACTATTTTACAAAGGCGAAACTTACGCTGTTCACTCCAAGGGGATGGATCTGCTTGTCATTGACCTGCAATACCCCTGACCAAGGCAATCCAGCCAATTCAGTTGGTTCACTAATGCCATTGTGTCTGTGTACCTTACTCAAATACTTCACAACTTGTCCAGTGAAACACGTGCCTCTGTCATTGGAGATTTTTTTCAGGAATGTCCCATGAGGAAATCACGTTTCCTAATAACTGTAACGCGGTAGCCCCAAATCTGACAGGGCCTGTGCATAATAGTTACCTGTTCAAAAGAAGTTGCCTGGAGGTCCAGCAGGGAGAGTTGCTTTTTTTTTTTTGTAGAGACGAGGTCTCACTATATTGCTTGGTGGGTCTCCAACTCCTGGACTGGACTTAAGCCATCCTCCCCCCTCAGCCTCCCAAAGCTCTAGAATTACAGGTGTCAGCCACTGTGCCCGGCCTGAGAGATTGTTTTTGTACATTTCTATTCCTTATTGATGGTAGCAGGTCAGTGAGGAATCCGCGCCTCCAGACAGTATAGCAAACAGTTTTATAATCAAGCAAGTTAATTATTCAAATTCCTATGCAGTGTTTACAATTACACTGATTTAAGAGTGCTTGGTTACCTGCATCCCGTGACTTGTTAACCGCATGACTTGTTACAAGGAATGTATATATCCTACAGAGACCAGCCTCCTCCATGGGCTGTTCCCGAGGGGAGGGGCAGAAAGAAGACAGATATGGGGAGAGAGGTAATATCCAGACAATTACCTCACAATAACCTTTTAGCTACTGTTATAACACCAGCCTTCTTGCATGGAAACCTTCTATACCTAGAAAGTATACATTGGGCTGGAAGTGATGGCTCACGCCTGTAATCTCAGCACTTTGAGAAGCAGAGGCAGGAGGACTGACTTGAGACCAGGAGTTCCAGATCAGCCTGGACAACATAGCGAGAACTTGTCTCTACAAAAAATTGGCTGGATGTGGTGGCGCATGCTTGTAGTCCCAGCTACTTGGAAGGCTGACGCAGGAGGACCATTTGAGCCCAAGAGTTGGAGGGGGCGGTGAGCTGTGATCGTGCCACTGCACTCCAGCCTGGGCAACAGAGTGAGACCCTGACTCACAAAGTTTAAAAAGGAAAACACACATTGAAAATGACAGCCGGGCTCGGTGGCTCAGCCTATAATCCCGCACCTTTGGGAGGCTGAGGTGAGTGGATTGCCTGAGCCCGCGGGTTCGAGACCCGCCTGGGCAGCGAGACCTCATCTCTACAATAAATCAAAAAATCAGCTGGGCATGGTAGCGCGTACCTGTAGTTCCAGCTACTTGGAAGGCTGAGGTGGAAGGATCGCCAGAGCCCACCAGGTCGAGGCTGCGGTGGCCAGGAGTGGCCTCTGCACTCCAGTCTGGGTGAGTGAGACTCCAACTCAAAAAAAAAGAAAAAAAGAAAATGACAATGAGGCTGGGTGTGGTGGGTCACGCCTGTTATCCCAGCACTTTGGGAGGCGGAGGCAAGAGGATTGCCTGAGCCCAGGGCTTCGAGACCAGCCTGGGCAACTTGGTAAGACCTCGTCTACAGTAAATCAAAAAATTAGCTGGGTGTGGTGGCGCTCACCACTAGTTCCAGCCTACTTGGGAGGTTGAGGCAGAAAGATCGCCTGAGCCCAGCAAATCGAGGAAGTGGCCATGAGTGTGCCACTGCACTCCAGCCTGGGCAACAGAGTGAGACTCCAACTTAAAAAAAAAAAAAATTGGCTGGGCACAGTGGCTCAAGTCTATAATTCCAGCATGTTGGGAGACAGAGGTGAGAGGATTGCCTGAGTCCAGGAGTTTGAGACTAGCTTGGGCAAATCGGCAAGTTCTTGTCTCTACAATAAATCAAAACACTAGTCAGGCATGGTGGCATGGGCCTGTAATTTCAGCTACTTGGAAGGCTGAGGCAGAGGATCGCTTGAACTCAGCAGGTTGAGGCTGCAGGGGTAGGAGACTCCTACACACACACAGTAGAAAATGACACTTGAATGAAATCCTTCTAAAAATGCTTAAATGACCTATCAGATAGCAGAAATATACCCTAAGGTTTTTTTTTTGAGTTGGAGTCTCACTCTGTCGCCCAGACTGGAGTGCAGTGGCCGCTCCCGGCCCCCGCAGCCTCGACCCACTGGGCTCCGGCGATCCTTCCACCTCAGCCTTCCAAGTAGCTGGAACTACAGGCGCGTGCTACCACTCCTGGCGAATTTTTTTGATTTATTGTAAAGATGAGGTCTTGCCAAGTTGTCCGGGCAGGTCTCGAATCCACGGGCTCAGGCAATCCACTCACCTCGGCCTCCCAAAGTGCTGGGATCACAGGCTGAGCCACCGAGCCCAGCCATGTTTCCTAAATTTTGATTGTCTTCCTGGGAATATGGATTTGGCAAGCCAAACATTGGTCAATAACTATTTTAGCAATTTAGAACCATCACCACACCAATACACAGGTATATACTTGAGTCAGAGTTTCACTCTGCCACCCAGGCTGGAATGCAGTGGCATGCTCACAACCACTGCAGCCTTGACCTGCTGGGCTCAGGTGATCTTTCTATTTGCAGCCTTCCAAATATCTGGAACTACGGGTGCACCACCACACCAATTTCCGTGTTCTCCTGATCTCGCCCTGAGTGACTTTTTTTTTGGTTTCCCTGACGAAAAATGTCCTCAAAGGGAAATATTTTGCCGATCTGGAAGAAGTGAAACAAAACACGGAGAAGCACTAAAAGGCATACAGTTTGATGAGTTTAAAAACTATTTTGGGGGCAACCCCTTCGGGTCCCCTCCCACTGTGGGAGCTTTTCTGTCCTCTCAATAAATCCTGCTTTTAATTATATTTTTTTAAAAAACAACTTTTTTGAGCAGTGAGAAGTTTCTTGATAGATGTATTGCATCAAATGGGGAGTTCTTTGAAGATGACGGAAGTTTAAATATGTAAGAATAATTACACCATTTGTGTGTGTGTGTTTTCTTTTTTTTATTATAAAGATGTGGGGTAGCCAGGCTCGGTGGCTCAGCCTGTAATCCTGCGCCTTTGGGAAGCTGAGGTGAGTGGATTGCCTGAGCCCGCGAGTTCGAGACCCGCCTGGGCAACTTGGCGAGACCTCCTCTCTACAATAAATCGAAAAATCAGCCGGGCGTGGTAGCGCATGCCTGTAATTCCGGCTACTCGGAAGGCTGAGGCGGAAGGATCGCCGGAGCCCAGCGGGTCGAGGCTGCGGTGGCCGGGAGTGGCCACTGCGCTCCAGTCTGGGCGACAGAGTGAGACTCCGACTCAAAAAAACAAAAAAAAAGATGTGGGGTACAATTCAGGGTTAGGTATACAAACGCTGATTATGCAGGTACCCTTGTGGATGAGGTGTGCTACACCATTTTTTGTAAGTACATTCTGGGGTTTTTTGGGGGTCTCCCCTCGTATGGTGCTTTGAGACGCAGAACTGAGGAAGAAGCCTCAAGGTCTCTCAGACCTTCCCCCGACCCCCACTATTACCAAGCCAGCATGAAGGTGTTCTCTGAATTTTCTTTATCTGCCCGAAGTCAAGACTCAACAAAAAGAACAGCTGTGCTTTTTCCTCCACTCCCTGTAAGACCAAGGATGCAATCACACAGACCCTTTCACAGGATAATGTCTCTCTCTCAGGATCATTCGCATTCCACAGAGAGCTGTTTATAAATTAATCTCTGTTCCTGATCCATTCATTCTCCCTGGTAAATAATTGTTTACTGCCCCTCCGCAGAATTTCTCTTCTCTCCTTTGCCATAACCTGTTTTGCCAGGATCCAAATGCCCATTCTTTTTCTTTTTTTTTTTTTTTGAGTTGGAGTCTCACTCTGTTGCTGAGGCTGGAGTGCATCGGCACGCTCACGGCCACGGCAGCCTTGACCTGCTGGGCTCAGATGATCCTTCTGCCTCAGCCTTCCATGTAGCTGGAACCACAAGTGGGCACCATCATGCCAGGCTAGTCTTTTAATGATTTATTGTAGGGACGAAGTCTTACCAAGTTGCCGAGGCTGGTTTTGAACTCCTGGGCTCAAGCAAACCTCTCGTCTTGGCCTCCGAAAGTGCTGGGAGTACAGGTGTAAGCCACTGCACCCAGCTCCATTCTTTCTAAACTTCCAAGATGTTATATAAGCTTCTGAAGTTTGTTGTGGAGTGAGTAATCATTTCGTGAATGCCTCCTTGTACATATTAATAAATGTGTGTGTCTTTTTTCTAGTTAACCTGCCTTCTGTAAGTTGATTTTTCAGCAAATCTTCAGAGGGCAAAGGATAAGTTTTCCTTTGGTCCCTACACCTTATTTAACCAGTTATTCATTCTTTCTTTCAAAAATATTTATTGAGTGCTTCAAAAATAATATTGAGTGCCATGTGCTGTTTTCAGCTATTAGATTGAAGCAAGGAAAAACTCAAACTGGCCGAAATCCACATCCTCAAGGGGCTTACATTCCACTTGAGGAGAGACAGACAATAAATATAAGCAAATCAAATTAGTATATTAGAAGGTGATAAGTGCGGCTGGGCACGGTGGCTCACACCTATAATCCCAGCACTTTTGGAGGCCGAGGTGGGAGAATTGATTGAGTCCAAGGGTTCGAGACCAGCCTGGGCAACTTGATGAGACCTCATCTCTACAATTAAAAAAAAAAAAAAATTGCCGGGCACGGTGGCGCATGCCTGTAGTTTCAGTTACTTGGCATGCTGAGGCGAAAGGATTGCCTGAATCTAGCAGGTTGAGGTTGCGGTGACTGGGAGCATGCCACTGCCCTCCAGCCTGGGTGACAGACTCCAACTCAAAAAACCCCCGAAAAAGACTGGTAAGTACTGTGGAAAATATAAAGTAGTGTAAGAGAATAAGGACTGTAGAAGAAAGGAATTGCTTTCCTACCCTCATTCCACTCTCTTTTTTAGCGAGTGGCTCAAGGGATCTTCCCAGTGTCTGGGAGTTGCTTTTTATTTTTATTTTTTGAGCTGGAGTCTCACTCCGTCACCCAGACTGGAGTGCAGTGGCCGCTCCCGGCCACCGCAGCCTCGCCTGCCGTGCTCCAGCGATCCTTCCGCCTCAGCCTTCCGAGTAGCCGGAATTACAGGCATGCGCTACCAGGCCCGGCTGATTTTTTGATTTATTGTAGAGATGAGGTCTCGCTGCCCCGGTGGATCTCGAACCCGCAGGCTCAGGCAATCCACTCACCTCAGCCTCCCAAAGGCGCCGGATGACAGGCTGAGCCACCGAGGCCGGCTGGGAGTTGCTCTTTAAATAGGGTCAGAGACTGCTTCACTGAGAAGGTAAGCTTTGGCAGAGACCCGAAGGAGGTGTGGCAATGGGACATCTGGGGGGACAGCATTCTAGATGGAGGAACAGTTGGTGCAAAGGCCTTGATGTGGGAGTGTGTTCAAAATGCTCAGGGTACAGCCCTGGCCAGAGTCTGATTCTGGAGACTTCGGGGATAAGTGGGAAAGGGCGTTTTAACAACATCTCAGTGATTTGGGCTCATCTTGATCCACATTTTGAAAACCTGGAAACAGGTTATGGCTTCAGTCTTACCCTTGAGGATACGAGTTTCATTTCTCATTTCCGTTAAAAAAAAAAGGGGGGGGGAAGCCGGGCTCGCTGGCTCAGCCTGTCATCCCGCGCCTTTGGGAGGCTGAGGTGAGTGGACTGCCTGAGCCCGCGGGTTCGAGACCCGCCTGAGCAACTTGGTGAGACCTCATCTCTACAATAAATCAAAAACTAGCCGGTTGTGGTAGCGCACACCTGTAGTTCCGGCTACTTGGAAGGCGGAGGCGGAAGGATGGCCGGAGCCCAGCAGGTCGAGGCTGCGGGGGCCGGGAGCGGCCTCTGCACTCCAGTCTGGGCGACAGAGAGACTCCGACTCAAAAAAAAGGGGGTGGGGTGGGGTGGAAGACAGCAACCTATGGGACAGATGTCCCCACCCCAGCTCACAGCAGCTTCTAGCTTGTCTGCTTGCTTTTTCTTTCTCTTTTCTCTCTTTCCCTTTTCAGTTTTCTTTTGCTTTTTGTTCTTGTTTCTTTCTTCTTTTCTCTCCTCCTCTGTCTCTCTCCCTTCCTTCCTCCCGCCCTCTCTTTCTTTTTCTCTTCTTCTTTTATTCTCTTCTTTCTTTTTCCTTTTCATCAAATAGAACTCCTAGCCGCTCTCACCAGGGGCGCGAGGTTCCCAGCCTCTGTGAATCCCCCCAGAGGTCGAGAAGGGGCCTCGGCTTCTGCAGACCCAAGGGGGACGTGGGCGTGGGCGTGTGCCCGTCTCCCCCGCGGTTTACAACACCTGGTTCTGCATCTTGGGTGCCCTCCCCCCTCGAACAGCAGGGGCAACCCGGGCGGGGCGCGGGCGGGCCTGCGAACACGCATTCTCCCGGCGGGCGGCCGGCGCGGGGCGGGGAGAGGCCAGCCAGGCTGGGGCGAGGGACCGGGTGGGGAGGCTTGGGCGCTTGTCCGGGGGCGCCTCACAGAGAACCCGCCGCGCCCGGTGGCGAGGATTTCAGCTTCTTCTTCTTCTTCTTCCTTTTTTTTTTTTTTTTTTTTGAGTTGGAGTCTCACTCTGTCGCCCGGACTGGAGTGCAGTGGCCTCGACCTGCTGGACTCCGGCGATCCTTCCGCCTCAGCCTCCCAAGTAGCTAAAGCCACAGGCACGTGCCACCACGCCCAGCACATTTTTTGGATTTACCGTAGAGGCGAGGTCTCGCCAAGCTGCCGAGGCTGGTCTCGAACCCCTGGCTTCAGGCAATCCTCTCGCCTCTGCTTCCCCAAGTGCTGGGATCCCAGGCGTGAGCCCCCGCGCCCGGCCGCCCTCGGCATCTTCCAGGTGTCGCGACGCGCACAACGCGGAGCTCGGATGGGATATCGGGGCTGCCAGATCCTCCAAGGCATTTCCGGCCTGGGTCCGCCTCCCACAGGGCAGGGAGGGCCTAAGAATTCCCCGATGCAGGTTCAAGCCCCGGGCCGGGTGGGCAGCTTCTTGGACCTGGCTGCCAGCCCAGCCTTGGAGCCATCCCTTCGGCGCGCGGAGGAGAAAGAGCGAACGGCTTTTGGCCCACCGAGGCCGCCGTAGCGAGGGGGCGGAGCCCGGAAGCGAGCAGGATGGCGGCGCTGGACAGTGACGGCGGGGAGGACCTGGTCAGCTATGGACAGGCCCTGGAGCCTCTGGAGGAAGGTGCGGCCCGCTTGGCCGGGAGGGCCTGTGAGGACAGTCCGGGGGCGAGATGCCACAGACGCCCCGCTCGACGCCGGGCCTGGGAACGGGGCGACGAGAGGCGCATGCGCTCCCGGGGGGCTCGCGTTCTGGAGGGACCGAGAGACCCGGAGCGGGGAGGCACAGACCTGCCGCCGCAGCCGCGTGAGAGCCGGCGGGGGTCGGGCCTTGTCTTCCCGGGAAGGCGCCTGGGCGTAGACTTGAAGCCGAGGAACGAACCAGCCATGGGCCCGTCTGCGGGAAGAGCATCGCAGGCGAAGGGCACGGCAGAGCCGCTTTGATAGATCGGGGGGACGGGCAGGACCGGTGTGGGTGGAGCCGGTGGCCCCAGGGAGACACAGGTAGGAGGTGATGTCAGAGGGGCAGGCCGTGGCTGGATCTCACTTGGTGGGGCAAGGAGTTTGGATCTTATCCGAAGTGTGGGAGAGTAATGGGAGCGAGGGAGTTTAACACAGGGAGGGATGGATGTGTGGGGGGTGTGTGTGTGTGTATTTCTTTCTTTGAGTCGGAGTCTCACTCTGCCGCCCTGGCTGGAGTGCAGTGGCACGCTCACGGCCACTGCAGCCTCGACCTGCTGGACTCAGGCGACCCTTCCGAGTAGCTGGAACCACAGGTGTGTGCCACCACACCCGGCTAATTTTTTTAATTTATTGTAGCGATATGGTCTCGCCAAGTTGCCCAGGCTCGTCTCGAGCCTGTGGGCTCAGGCAGTCCTCTTGCCTCTGTTTCCCAAAGTGCTGGAATTACAGGCATGAAGCACCGCCCCAGAGGGAGATGTACATTTTTAGTAGTCTGTCTTGCAGGGAGATCAGAAAAAAAGATATCTGAAGATGGATGGTGGATTGAACTGGCGAGTTAGCAGGTCTTGGTGAAGATATACCTGGAAAGCAGAGCTGACTGGACTTGGGGGCTGGGGCAAGATGAATCAAGTTTTTCTCCCGTGTTTCTGGTCTGTTCCACTTAATAACTTGATTTGTTTAGCAAATTATGTATTGACTGTCCAGTGAGGGCTGAGGGCTGTGCTAGTTCTGCAGGAAAGACGAAAGCATGGTGGAGTCTTTGGGCCAGAATTTACTTGCAGACCTCCTGTTGATGGGGTCCCCACCCTCTTTCCACCCTGACCACATCTTACAGGGTTGGTTGTATTTATTCTGGGATATCTCCACGGATGCCCCTTTTATTTCCTACAAACAGTTCTAACCATTAGAAATTTCTTCCCGATCCTGGTCCAACTTTTACCCTCTGCCTGCAAGAGGCTGAGAAAGGCTGGTCTCCTGGATGCTTCCTATGTGTTTGAAAACAGCCCTTGTGTTTCCTTTAAGACATATCTGTTCCACACCCAATATCCCCAGTTCTGTAACACATTCTGCTTAAAGTTCTGTCAGCCCTAATTTGTCTGAGTTCTTCTCCAAACAGACAAGACTGTGGGTCAAGCAGAGTCATCACTGGTATGTCCCTCAGTCTAGACTGTATTTCTTAAGTACAGTCTAAGATCACATTAGCTTTATTGGCAAACACGTAGCTCCATGATCTCAGCGTTTGTTGTTAAAGATCTTTTATTCCAGGAGTTCCACATCTAGGTAAGAACAAAGTTACAAAGTTCATGAGTGCTAAAATGTGTGATATAGACAGGAAATACCTATGTAAGCTAACAGGGAAGCCAGAGAACATTGCCCTTTTATACTTCCTCCTGTGTACTGATAGGAGTCAGTGCCTCTGTTGGAAAGCATCCTTAGCAGCAGCTTTCAAAATTCTGGTCATTCCTAAGGGTGGCGATTTTGTCACTCTTTACATTGTCAGAAGTGCTCCAGTATCTGCAGGTCTCCTCTGCTGGCCCTGAGGACAGAGACAGAGTTGTCTTCAGTTTTTCTAGACCCAGGGCTAGAACCGAGCTGCTTCCATGGCCAGGCACCCAGTAAACTTTTGTTCAGGAGATGAGTGAGGAACAGTAATGGTGGCATCCCTGGGGTGGAAACAGAGTTAAGATCTGGTTTCAGCTTTGTACTTATTAGCTGTGGACCTCAGGGCAGTTACTTAATCAGTGTCCTCATCAGGGTATGATAAATGAGTTAATATATATGAAAGGAAGGGATTAGTTGTTATTAGTAGCAGTAATTATACGTGACCTGGCTAAAGTGTCACCTCCTCTCTGGAGTTTTCCCGTCACTGGTTAGAGGTGACACCTTTTCCGTAGGCCCTGTGGGACCTAGTTGGCCATGTAGGTAGCTCTCATCTTCTGCTACCACAGATTCCACTCGATTGTCTGCAGATCTTATCCAGGGCAGGAGCACTTTGAGAATAGAGAAAGAACAGCACTTAGCACTGGCAGGACTTGTTCTCTTTCACTTTATCCTAGTGGGACAACTGGTATGTCTAGAGACATTTTTGGTTGTCATACTTGGGATGGGAAGCTGCTACTGGCATCTAGTGTTAGAGGACAGGGATGCTACTATACCTTCCACAGTGCACAGAACATCCTCCCACAACTAAGGATTATCCAGTACAGACTTCCAATAGTGCTGAGTTTGAGAAACTCCGCCTCAGCCAAGAGTTATGCCAGAGACACATGTAGTAATGGAGTGTGTGTACTGCGTTTCTAAGAAATGGCAAAAAGCTTGGATTCTGTGACCCAAGTTGTAATTCATTTCTTTAGTGTGAAAAGACATTGTAGCTAATATTAACGGAGCTTCACTATAGCCAGGCACTGGACTCATTAACCCTACAAAGATATGCTTCATGATTAACATAATTTTCTAGTTGTGGAGGTAAAGGCTTAGAGAGATTAAGTAACTTGCCCAGTTGGGCACGGTGGCTCATGCCTCTAAGCCCAGCATTTTGGGAGGCAGAGGCGAGAGGATTACCTGAGTCTAGGGGTTTGGAACCAGCCTGGGCAACGTGACAAGACCTACAATAAATAAAAAATTAGCTGGGCATGGTGGTGTGTGCCTGCAGTTCCAGCTACTTGGAAGGCTGAGGTGGAAGGATTGCCTCAATCTAGTAGGTCGAGGCTGTGTTGGCCATGAGCGTGCAACTGCACTCCAGCCTGGGCAATAGAATGAGACTCTGACTCAACCCCTACTCCCCCCAAAAAAAACCACACACACACAAATGGTAACTTGCCCAAGACCACAAAGCTAACAAGTAGTAGAAGGGGATTTTAACTCAGATTTTGTGGCCTTTAAACCTGAGTTCTTGACTGTACTGCTGTGGGTTATACTCCAGAAACGTCCTTAAGACCTTACAAGCCACAAGCTAGAAATTCCTTTACTTTTTCTCTTTTTCAAAAGTAGAAACTGGTTTTATTTTTGAAGTAACAGGTATATATGGACTTGAGGACACACAGGACTTTAGGACTGCTGTATATAATAGTAACAGTGAGAACTTTAAAAATATTTATTGTGTGTCTCTCTTCTTGCTAAGCATTTTATAGGCATTATTTATTTTGCATAACAACTCTATGAAATAGATATTTTACTATTAATGTCATTCCCATTTTACAGATAAGGAAATTGAGGCACAGAGGTGAAGTTGACCAGAGTTCATTGCCAGTAAAGGTGGAGTTGGCTTTAAAATCCAGAGCACTGTGACTCTCAAGCCCATGCCCTTAGCTACTATATTATCTACTTTCTGGTTCTGAATGTTTGAAAGTAACTTGAGGCCAGGGGAGTGACTTATGCCTATATCCCAGCACTTTGGGAGGCCAACGTGAGAAGATTGTCTGAGTCGAGGGGCTCGAGACCAGCCTGGGCAACTTGATGAGACCTCATCTCTACAATAATAAAAAAATTAGCCAGGCATGGTGGCACGTGCCTGTAGTTCCAGCTACTTGGAAGGCTGAGATGGAAGGATCACCTGAGTCCAGCAGGTCAAGGCTGTGAGTGTGCCGTGAGTGTGCCACTGCATGTGACAGAACGAGACTCCAACTCAAAAAAAAATGTAGGATTTTGAATTAAAGTTGATAAAATCAGACAGTAGTTTGTGCCATAGTACCTGAAAATTTAAGCCTATGGAATTTTTTAGGCTAGGCCTAAAATGTATTAAATTTCTTTTGCTTTTGTGATGTAACTACCCAATTCTTTCATCAAAGTAAGAAGAGAAATAAGCCAGGCATGGTGGCTCACACCTGTAATCCCAACACTTTGGCAGGCGGAGGTGAGTGGACTGCCTGAGCTGAGGGGTTTGAGACCACCCTAGGCAACTTGGTGAGACGTCATCTCTACAATAAATATAAAAAATGAGCTGAGCATGGTGGTGCACACCTGTGGTTCCAGCTACTTGGAAGGCTGAGGCAGAAGGATCACCTGAGCCCACCACCTGAGCTGTGGTGGCCGTGAGCATGCCACTCCAGACTGGGCGATAGGGTGAGGCTCTTTTTTTTTTTTTTTTGGGTTGGAGTCTCACTCTGTCGCCCAGACTGGAGTGCAGTGGCCACTCCCGGCCACTGCAGCCTCGACCTGCTGGGCTCCGGCGATCCTTCGCCTCAGCCTTCCAAGCAGCTGGAACTACAGGTGCGCGCTACCATGCTTGGTTGATTTTTTGATTTATTGTAGAGATGAGGTCTCGCCAAGTTGCTCAGGCAGGTCTTGAACCCGCAGGCTCAGGCAATCCACTCACCTCAGCCTCCCAAAGGCGCGGGATTACAGGCTGAGCCACCGAGCCTGGCTAGGATGAGGCTCTTGACTCAAAAAAAAAAAGAAAAAAAAAAGAGAAATAAGTTTAAAGAACAGTCACTGTGGAATCCTGAGATCCACAAAGATTAAGGAAACTCTTAACAGTCTGAAAAAATGGTCAATACCAAAGGAAGAATTCTAGAGCTGCTGTGACATTCTAGAAGAGATGCTGTGACATTCTAGAAGAGGTCTAGGAGTGCTCTTCTGTCACAGACCTGCCTGCAGTGTGCCACTCCAGTGTCTTGCTCCTTCATTGCTAGGAGATTTCAATTCCATCTATTTGAATCCTCCCACTATGTAATTTGGCTTTTGTAGTGGAATTTATTTGGAAAAGCAGGCCATTTTTACTAAAACATAGTTCTAACATAAGCTTGGTCAAATATAGTGCTTTCTAGACTATATACGCTAGTAAAATCTAAGAGTAACAATTTAAGTGGTTACACTTGAAGTTATAAGAAGTGAACAATTTATTATATTTAAGAAATGACTTTTTCTCTAAATTGTAACCTACCATCTTCTCCCTGTTTTTCATTCCAAAAAAAAATATTTTTTCAGGCGAAAGACCAAAGAAACCAATTCCTCTTCAGGATCAGACTGTCAGAGATGAAAGAGGAAGGTATAAACGATTCCATGGCGCCTTTAGTGGAGGTTTCTCCGCTGGATACTTCAATACCGTCGGCTCCAAAGAAGGTATGATTCTTTTACTCACAGGTATTATATTGCTAAAGCAAATGATTGAAGTATTATAATATTCTTCCCACCCTGATTTTTTTAACTTCTCTAAGTGTTTTGATACATACATTGTAGTCTCTTGTGTTCTTTGAATATTTGGAGTGTTTCCAGAGCCAACTTGTGTGTTGCTCAGTGATTGTTACCTGAAAGTGAAAGAGTTTTCTTCTGCTTTGTAAAAAATATATACATTCTAGCCAGGTGATTCAATGATGTCAGTGACTTCCGTTTCATATTAGGTCCTGCCGTGGACAAAGTACTCTTACTCAGATTCTCTCAGTTAATCACTGACTGTCTTTCACAGCTCAGTGAGCAAGATGGATAGATGTCACAGGTCTCGCGGATGAGGGTCAGAGAGGTTCGGGAGCCAGCACAGGGTTACAGCTGTGTGGGGAGTCACCAGCTGCTCTCTCCTGACACTGGAGACCACAGCATGACTGGTTCTTGACCTGAGGAAAAATCAATTACACTTTTTACATTATATAGTATTACAATATTGTTTAAAGTAATGTATATAAGCCGGGCTCGGTGGCTCAGCCTGTAATCCCGTGCTTTGGGAGGCTGAGGTGAGTGGATTGCCTGAGCCCGCGGGTTCGAGACCCGCCTGGGCAGCGAGACCTCATCTCTACAATAAAATAAAAAAATTAGCCGGGCGTGGTGGTGCGTGCCTGTAATTCCGGCTACTTGGAAGGCTGAGGCGGAAGGATCGCCAGAGCCCAGCAGGTCGAGGCTGCGGTGGCAGGGAGCAGTCACTGCACTCCAGTCTGGGCGGCAGAGTGAGACTCCAACTCAAAAAAAATAATAAATAAATAAAGTAATGTATGTTTTAAAATATTTTAACTTGGCCAGGTGTGATGAGTCACACGTGTAATCCCAGCATTTGGGAGGCCGAGGCAAGAGGGTTGCCTGAGCCCAGGAGTTTGAGACCAACCTGGGCTACTTGGCAAGACCTTGTCTCTACAATTAAAAAAAAAAGATAATAGCCAGGCATGGTGGCACACGCCTGTAGTTCCAGCTACTTGGAAGGCTGAAGTGGAAGGATCATCTGAGCTTGGCAGGTTGAAGCTGCGGTGACCGTGAGCATGCCACTGCACCCCCGCCTCCCAAAGTGCTGGGATTACAGGCTGAGCCACCGAGACCGGCCTAGCCTTATTCTTAAGAAAAGCATATTGAAATAACTAAGGTGCTGTTCAACTAAAACACCTATTAAAATGGTGAAAATGACAGTAGGATTTGCAAAGAAAGCAGCAACCTGTTGGGTAATTGTAGACTGTTTCTGGAGAGCAGTTTGATCTGATAATGCCACCTTGGGCACCTCATTCTAAAGACGTTTTTCAAAAAAGGAAACAGTCCCATCTGTGTTACAGTTATAGCTGTACTGTATATTGTAATTCAGAAGTAGGACCAACTCCAGTATTTGCTTGTGGGAGATGAGTCGGGTAGGTGGTGATAAGTGAACACACTGGCACGTTCTCTACCACTGGGAGTGGAAGCCTCAGGAACTGTGCAGACGTAGACAAAGGCAATGCCGGGCCCAGGGTGTTTCCCAGAACAACTGATTCTGGCTCGGGGGATCCCTCCGAAGTTGGCTCAGAGACCTGCTCCACCTACCCACCACGAATAAACCTTCCCCAAAAGCTTCAGCTCCATAGGACCCTTGGAGAGAATCAGAAAGGAAGCACATCATCCTCAGCAAAAACTAAAAAAGTGTATTTCAGAGGTTACGCATGCATTTGACTTCCATAGCATTCTCTCTCTATAGACATGGCACACACTTGGTGACCATGGTCAGGGAACAGAGGTGTTTGTTATAGGGCTCAGGTGTTTGATGGAATTGGGGGCTTGTCACAGCCTTGTGACACCAGGTTGAGTTCTTGGCCAAGCTACCTTGAATTTTGCCTTTGATTCTTGCTTTATCTGTTTTTTCCTGGCTGACTAACACTCCTTGACATACTGTTTCTTAATATATGTTAATATGTGAGCGCAAGTTGCTGGCCTGTTAGTATCTTAGTGGTGCTGCCGTTTTTTTTTTTTTTTTTGAGTTGGAGTCTCACTCTTATATCCCAGGCTCGAGTGCAATGGCACACTCAGGGCCACGGCAGCCTCAACCTGCTGGCCTTAGGTGATCCTTCCACCTCAGCCTTCCAAGTAACAGAAACTACGGACGCACGCCTCCACGCCCAGCTAGTTTTTGTGGTTTATTGCCAAGAAGGAAGATGACTCAGATCAGGTTGAAGTCCCTCGAGACCAAGAGGTCCGTTGTCATTATGTCTCTACCTGGTGAACTTTGATAATAGAACAAACACTTTGGCCAAATATATATATATTGAGTTGGAGTCTCACATTTCACTCTGTCACCCAGGCTGGAGTGCAGTGGCATGCTCATGGCCACCGCAGCCTCGACCTGGTGGGCTCAGGCGATCCTTCCACTTCAACCTTCCAAATAGTTGGAACTACAGGCACACGCCACCATGCCTGGCTAAGTTTTTGATTTGTTGTAGAGACGAGGTATTGCCAAGTTGTCCAGGCTGCTCTTAAACCCTTGGGCTCAGGCAATCTCCTCACCTCTGCCTCCCAAAGTGCTGAGATTACAGGCATGAGCCACCGCACCCGGCCAGTTTAACTTTCAGTGTATTATTTGATTTCTCTTGGTTCCAGTTTTTGTGGGGAACTATCACCATATCCACTGAGTTTTGACAACAGGAGACATAAGAATTAATACGTTTTTGTGGGATAATTATATTTTTATAAGCTGTAAGATTGGAAGTAACTATCAATTTCTAGTTATTGGGAGTTTTAAGTCCATATGTGCTCTTTTATTTTTTAGTTATACACCAGAGTACTCTCTAGTATTGTTAAGTTTTAAACTCTTTTCTTTCTAGGGTGGACACCCTCTACCTTTGTGTCTTCACGGCAGAACAGAGCAGAAAAATCTGTTCTTGGTCCTGAAGATTTTATGGATGAAGAGGTGGGTATGCAAAACCTTAATTGCCAGTTAGCTGTTGCAATGTGTAGTTGGTTATTGAAGCACCTTCTCTCTCCCCAGAAAGTCCAATGTACAATTTCCTCTTTGTTTGGAAGGCTTTATCTTTTAGGAATTTGGGCTACAGTTCCTTGTGCATCAGTGGATTCTCATTCCTTAAGTAGCATTTTCAAAAGTCAGGAGTATAAGGGAAAAGTCACATACTGGTAAATTTACTTGAAAAGCGCCAATTGCCCTCAAAGCACAGTCTCCATGGTGCTGAGTCGACAGCTTTCCACAGTAACTCTTATGTACACTGCAGTTTAAAGAAAAATGAGTGACTGGGCAGACATTAAAATTGTCTTACCTTGAAACCTAGTTGTGAGTTTATCCACGATAAAGATGAAATAAGATACTTATATTGGCATACTTTAGGC
Source organism: Cephalopachus bancanus (assembly GCA_027257055.1). Classification (NCBI taxonomy): domain Eukaryota; kingdom Metazoa; phylum Chordata; class Mammalia; order Primates; family Tarsiidae; genus Cephalopachus; species Cephalopachus bancanus. The sequence goes on along the minus strand of JAPVLO010000110.1, from coordinate 3,636,287 downwards.
TGTAGGTAGGAGAGGTAAGAGGAAAGGGATGCCTCCTTCCTTTATTTTTTTTTTCCGAGCTCTGGAGTCTTACGCTGTTGCCCAAGCTGGTGTGCAATGGCACGCTCACAGCCACTGCAGCCTCGACCTGCTGAGCTTAGGCGATCCTTCCTCCTCAGCCTTCCAAGTAGCTGGAACTACAGATGCGCGCCACCATGCCCAGCTAATTTTTTGATTTATTGTAGAGACATGGTCTTGCCAAGTTGCCCAGGCTGGTCTTGAACCCCTGAGCTCAAGCAGTCCTCTTGCCTCCACCTCCCAAAGTGCTGGAATTACAAACATGAGCCACAGCGTCTGCCCCCCCCCTTTTTTTTTTGAGTTGGAATCTCATTTTACTGCCCAGGCTGGAGTGTGGTGGCATGATCATGGCTCACTGCAGTCACAAACTCCTGGGCTCAGGTGATCTTTCTATCTCAGTCTCCTGAGTATCTGCGACTATAGGCACATGCCACCACGCCTAGCTAATTTTTAAAATTGTTTTGTGGGGATGAGATATCTTACTATGTTGCCCAGGCTAGTCTCAAGCTCCTGGACTCAAGTAATCCTCTCTCTTTGGCCTTCCAGAGTATGGGATCACAGGCATGAGCCACTGTGCCTGACCTCTTCCTTTTTTAAGCAGCATAGTCTGTAAGGAAGCATATCTCACGTGGCAGGAAGCCTAGGTGTCAATGAGGCCCCAGGCTATCTCTTCTCATCATCTTCTGCATATCATCTTGTCCTTACACTGCTCCTCATCATAGTTGCAAGGTGGCTGGAGTAGTTCTAGGTGGTACATCTAGGATATCATTATCCAGTTGAAGGAGGACTTTCCTCTTGGTCCCTTTTCTAGAGGACAAAGAAACCTTTCACATAAGTCCTGTAGTAGATTTTCCCTACATCTGCTTGGACAAATTGTTTTCCATGCCCATTTCTTTTTATTTATTTATTTATTGTAAGAGACGAGGTCTCGCCATGTTGCTTAGGCTGGTCTCCAACCCCTGAGCTCAGGCAATCCTCTCGCCTCTGCCTCCCTAAATGCCGGGATTACAAGCATGAGCCACCATGTCTGGCTATACATGCCCATTTCTAAAGTAGTTTCTGGCAAGGGAAATGGGGTCAAAACATGGTTTAGTTAAGACACAAACCTCCACTCCCTAGCCTGCCTTCCTGACGCTGTGGTCCCACTCCTGAAGTGTGTGGCAGCATGGAGGCAGGCAGGTGCATGGACAGCATCAAGGCTCTGCCAGCAAAGGTGAGGGGCAACTGTGGTTGGACAGTCAGCCAACAGTGTCTGCTCCAGTAAATGCAGAAGCACCTGGCTCAGGGCCTGGCACTAGGGCACTCACAGGTGATGGTGGCTGGGACTCTAAGCTCTGTCTCCCTCACACTGACCTTTGGAATATTGTGAAGAAGGACATGGCTCTTACTTCCTGTCTTTCCAGCTTGGTAGTGGCCACCATGGCCCTGATGAGCAGTGACTATCATGGTCTGCCCTTGGCTACTGGCCTTACCTTATAGAAGGTTGAAGTTCTTTTTTTGCGGGGGGTTTTGATTTTTTTTTTCCAGTGCCGTGCGAAAGATGCAAAGAATTGCACAGAAGTTAGATTGGAAAATATAGTTTATTTAGAAAGTAAATTAGAGAGAGAAGGAGAGAAAGGATTCACCTCCCCAAGGTAGGGGAGGGGGACAAAGCTGAGGGAAACATGGCCTGGCTGTAGCTCAGTGAACACATGACCTGGCCAGAATTTAATGAAAGCAATGGCTTGAGGTTGATGTTCTAAAGTCAATGTGTAAAGTCTGTTGCTGTCTTGATCTGAAGCTAATTTTTGTAGCTTTAACTTAAAAAAAAAGAGATAAATAAAGCTTTGCGATGTATCATGCTTAATCACTTTCTAAGTAATGTAATTCTGTTTGAATTGTTTTTGAAGGATCTTAGTGAATTTGGGATAGCACCTAAAGCGATTGTTACAACAGACGATTTTGCTTCACAAACCAAAGACAGAATACGAGAAAAGGCCAGACAGTTGGCAGCTGCTACTGCCCCTATTCCTGGAGCCACTCTGCTTGATGACCTCATTACACCAGCAAAGTAAGAAGAAATTTTTTTTTTTGAGTTGGAGTCTCACTCTGTTGCCCAGGCTGGAGTACGGTGGCATGATCATGGCTTACCACAGCCTTGACCTGCTGGGCTTAAGCGATCCTCCCTCCTCAGCCTCCTGAGTGGCTGGGACTACAAATGTGCGCCACCACACCTGGCTAATTTTTTAAATTTATTGTAGAGATGAGGTCTCACCATGTTGCCCAGGCTGGTCTTCAACTCCTGGGCTCAGGCAGTCCGCTGGTCTCAGCCTCCCAAAGTGCTGAGGTTACAGGCATGAGCCACTACCCCCAGCAATAAGAAGAATGTAATTGTGACTTCTGATCTTAGCAGCAGTGCTTCGCATGTGTGTGATTATCTTACCCAGGGACAGTTTGATTGCAAGTAAGACAAGTCTTCTTAGGCTAGAAGTCTAAGTAAAAGGGGAGTTTTGCCACAAGGATGTTGAACATCACTGCATGGGGTACTCAAGAGCTCCAGCCAGCAGCTGTGCACTGGGGCCCTGGAGACAGGAGAGCTATTGGGAACTTCGGTGGCTTCCTTCCTCTGCCTCCCTCCCAGGTCTTGTGGGCTTTCCCTTCTGCCTCCTTCTACCCTTTCTTTTTGCATACCTCCTTGTTCTGCTCCTGGGCATGTGACCTGATGTGACAGCCTCAGACAATCATAGATTCCCAGACCACTTGTTTGACAAGATTATCTAGAGTCCCTCTGTGCCCCTCACAGAGGCCTAAGAGAGAGAACATTTGATTGACTTCCCCAGGTCAGATGTGCAACCTAAATCCAACCAACTGTGGCTGGAACGTGGGTGAGGGAAGGGGCCTAGGGAAGCCTGGTCTAGGAGTTGGGTGGGAACTCGGAAGCTGCTTATTTCATTCTGTTGGCTAATATTATTATTATTATTTTCTTAATTTTGTTGTAAAGTTGGGGCACAAGTCAAGATTAGGTACATAAACAGTCCACGTAATGTTATTTTTAAAAGTTCATTTTCGATGCCTTGATATCCTAGATTGTCGGTTGGTTTTGAATTGCTAAGAAAAATGGGTTGGAAGGAAGGACAAGGAGTTGGTCCTCGAGTTAAGAGAAGGCCACGGCGACAGAAACCTGGTATGTATATTGACTGTCATGAATTCTTCAGTGTGCTTTTTAATGACTGCAAATTCCGAGCAACAGAATTGCTAGGCCAAGTGATATGTATGTATTTTAAGGCTTTTTATGTTTAATGCATGACAGCTTCCAGAAGAGTTGTGCTAGCTTACATTCCCCACCAGCAGCGTTTAAGAGTTTATGTTTCCTGCCCTCTCAGAATCGTTTCTTTTGGATTCTCCATGCCGCCAGGCAGTCGTGGTTACTCATTGAGCACATTACTGCCGGAGCACGGGTCAGACAGGGGTGGTGGAGAACACTTCCTTAGTTCTTGCCTTTGCCTGTAAAGATGTAGCACTTTTATAAGTGCAGCCATGTACTCTGAAGAGTGTCAGTGAACCAGGTTTTTTTTATTTTGAGTCACTTAATGACTAATGCATTTGAAATCTCTTTTATAGATCCTGGAGTAAAAATCTATGGCTGTGCATTACCCCCTGGAGGCTCTGAAGGATCTGAGGTATTATGGAATGACTGACCTTCAACTTGGTACAGTAGTACCTGTTACTTTATGACTGTGAACTTTTAGAGTCAGAAACAATTTTAGAAATCAGTCAGACCCTATTACTGTAAAGTGAAATACTTATACCCTGAAGCTATCCTCATTATGTCAAATAATGTATTCAGTAACACGCTAGCACCAAGGATACCCCAAGTCTGTTCAGATTTATAATGGACTTGTTTGTGTTAGTATCGTTTATTCACAGATGTGATTTAGTCGTTTGTAACAGCATAAATGGAACCTCGGTAATTGTTGTGTTTGGCATTAATCACTGCATTTTAAATTAGTATTTTATGGGTTTACTTTGCACCATGCAGTGACTCACCTTAATTCAACTTTAAACATTTTGAAATAGGAAGAAGATGATGACTACTTACCTGATAATGTGACCTTTGCACCCAAAGATGTCACACCGGTGGATTTTACGCCTAAAGATAACGTACATGGACTGGCTTACAAGGGCCTGGATCCTCACCAAGCCCTGTTTGGGACTCCGGGAGAACACTGTAATCTTTTCGGTGGGGGCTCTGAGAGGGCCAGCAATCTTCTTGGAGAAGTTGGACTAAATAGAGGAAGAAAATTGGGAATTTCAGGCCAGGTAAAAGGCTTTTGTTTTATAAAGGTTGAACCACTGACAAATGAGTATACTTTCTGTATTAGGTTTGCTCCATAGTAGGCACTCGTTATTCATTGAATAAATGAAGACTTCAAAGTGGTTGTCTATTTTCCTTAGGCTTGTTTCTGAAAGCACACCTTCCTGATTTTAAGGATAGACTCCTGAGAGCCTGTGCCTGATGTTCTTGGTGGAGTTTGTGTGTGCTCAGGGAAGAGGGTTGCTTTTCCACCCTTGTGGGGCTGAGCAGAAAACCACTCTTTTTCTTTCTTTTTTTTCTTTTTTTTGAGTTGGAGTCTCACTCTGTCGCCCAGGCTGGAGTGCGGTGGCATGCTTATGGCCACCGCAGCCTCAACCTGCTGTGCTCAGTGATCTTTCTGCCTCAGCCTTCCAAGTAGCTGTAACTATAGGGACAGGCACTTTTATCCCTTTGATTTAGTAATAATCAAAGTAAAATTACAAACTGCCCCTTCAAGTTTAGGTCCAAGTTTTATTGCTTCGTGGACTATATCCTAGGGTTGCAAGCCTTAAGTCAGGACCATATGGGTAATTTTTACCCAGGAGATTTTTTTTACTTTTGGGAAGGTAGAAAACTTTTACAGATTGCCTGTCTTCTCAAATCGATCAAGAAGTTCTTTCTTAAAATGCATTTTAGAAGCTGGGCGCAGTGGCTCACACCTATAATTCCAGCATTTTGAGAGACAAAGGCAAGGGGATTGCCTGAACCCACAGGTTTGAGACCAGCCTGGGCAACATGGTGAGACCTTGTCTCTATAATAAATCAAAAAATTAGCTGGACTTGGCTGTGTGTGCCTGTTGTTCTAGCTGCTTGGAAGGCTGAGGCAGAAGGATCGCCTGAGCCCAACAGGTCAAGGCTGTGGTGAGCCATGAGCATGCCACTACACTCCATCCTAGATAACAGTGAGACTCCAACTCAAAAATAAATAAATAAATAAATAAATAAATAAAATGCATTTAGAAAATGGTTACTGGCCAGGCTTGGTGGCTCAGTCTGTAATCCCAGCACTTTAGGAGGCAAAGGCAAGAGAATTGCCTGAATCCACAGGTTTGAGACCCTCCCGGGCAACTTGGCAAGACCTTGTCTCTACAATAAATCAAAAATTAGCTGGGCGTGATAGTGCGTGCCTGTAGTTCTGGTTACTTGGAAGACTGAGGTGGAAGGATTGCTGGAGCCCAGCAGGTCGAGGCTGCGGTGCCCGGGAGTGTGCCACTGCACTCCAGTCTAGGCAACAGAGTGAGACTCCAATTCAAAAAATAAAAAAGAAAACAGTTACTTTGCCATTTCATTATTGCCTTTTCTTTTTTTCTTTTTGGAGTCTCACTGTGTCGCCCAGGCTGGAATGCAGTGTCACGCTCACAGCCACTGCAGCCTTGACCTGCTGTGCTCAGGTGATCCTTCTGTTTCAGCCTTCCAAGTAGCTGGAACTACAGGCAAGTGCCACCATGCCCAGTTAATTTTTTGATTTGCTGTAGTGACGAGGTCTCGCCATATTGCCCAGGCTGGTCTTGAACCCATGGACTCAGGCAATCCTCTTATCTCCGCCTCCCATAGTGCTGGGATTATAGATGTGAGTCACCGCACCTGACCTGCCTTTTCTTTTCTTTCTTTTCTTTCTTTTTTTTTTTTTTGAATTGGAGTCTTACTTTGTTACCCAAGTTTCTATACATTTCTTTTTCAGTCCTTTTTAATAAGAAAAGACTGTTTCCCAGAAAGATTAGTACAGCAGCCATTAGAGCATTGCTAATGTTCAGACCCTGGTCACCGACACTGGCCCTGGGCCACACTGACTCATAGGTGAACACTTCTGCTTTTCTCCTTGTGGAGGCTGCATTTCTACCTCTACGCTGCTGCATGGGTATGTTCTCCACTCCTTTCCTGTTCTGGGACCTGGAGCTGTGGAGGGATGACACTGGCTTCTGGCAATTGTTTTCTGAGAGAGTTGAGTCTGTGTTAATCTGGCCTCCCACTCACTTCTCTCTTGGTGATCTTGAAGAGCTAATATGGTCTGTTCAATCATGTCCTTAAAGTAGCTTTACCCAGCCCGGCATGGTGGCTCATGTCTGTAATCCCAGCACTTTGGGAGGCGGAGGCAAAGGTGAAAGATTGCCTGAGCCTAGGGGTTCGAGGCCAGCCTGGGCAACATGACGAGACATCATCTCTACAATAGATTAAAAAATTAGCCAGGCATGGTGGCATACACCTGTAGTTCCAGCTACTTGGAAAGCTAAGACAGAAGGATTGCCTGAGCCCAGCAGGTCAGGGTTGTATTGGCTGTGAGTGTGCCACTTTATTCCACTCTGGGCATCAGAGGTTTTTTTTTCTGACCCTTCCAAAAAAAGTAGCTTTACCCTTGAATGCAGACATGCCGTACGACATATAATTGCTCAGTTTGAAACCTTTGTTTTTTGAAGGCTTTTGGTGTGGGTGCCCTTGAAGAGGAAGATGATGATATCTATGCTACAGAAACTCTATCCAAGTATGACACTGTTTTGAAGGAGGAGGAGCCCGGAGATGGACTCTATGGTTGGACAGCGCCCAAGCAATATAAAAGTCAGAAAGGTAATTCTATAGAACCGTACCTGATGGTAGGACCATGTGTCAGGATATCAGAAAGAAGGGATTGCAGCCGGGCTCTGTGGCTCAGCCTGTAATCCTGCGCCTTTGGGAGGCCGAGGTGAGTGGATTGCCTGAGCCCGCGGGTTCGAGACCCGCCTGGGCAGCAAGACCTCATCTCTACAATAAATCCAAAAATCAGCCGGGCGTGGTAGCGCATGCCTGTAATTCTGGCTACTTGGAAGGCTGAGGCGGAAGTATTGCCGGAGCCCAGCAGGTCAAGGCTGCGGTGGCCGGGAGCGGCCACTGCACTCCAGTCTGGGCGACAGAGAGGTTCCAACTCAAAAAAAAAAGAAAGAAAGAAAGAAGGGATTGCAAGACTGATGTCAGCCTCTGTGGAATAGAAGGTTGTTGGTCAAGGATGCAAGGGAGGAAACAGAGAGAGGAGAGACTTCTGTTAAGGACAGAAGCGGGGTTTAGACCAACCAAGGCCAAAGCCAGCTGTCAAGAAGGGGCCAAGGTGGGGAGTTGGGAGAGGTCTGGAGTCAGGGGAAGAACAAGCCTAGGCGATGCCTGTGCTGCTGGTCAGAACTGGCAACGGGTCCGAGTGATGCCCTCGGAGCCTGAGGACCTGGGCAAGTGCCACAGTAGGCCAACTCAGACAGCAGGTTAAGAGATCAGGCCTGGGGTCCAGGTGGTAGGTACTCAGACAACCTGTAGGAAAATGGAGCTTGGTGCCTGGCCTGTCTCCTCATTTGAGTCCCTGGCTTCAGGGGGCTCTTGTTAGGATAAAACATCTTTCTTTTTTTTTCCCTCTTAATTTTTTTTATTTTAAAGATGTGGGGTACAATTCAGGGTTAGGTATACAAATGTTCATTATGCAGGTCCCCTTGTTGATGAGGTGTGCCCTCCCCCCTAGGCAGATTCCCACTACTTCCAACCCTGCCTCCCCCACCCTGGCAGTTTCCTGCTACTCCAATCCTTTTCTTATAATTTTCCGATAATTGTTCAAGGTCCGTTTGTGAGTGAGAGCATGTGATACTCAGTTGTTTCTGTGATACATCACTCAGTATTATAGACTCTAAGTCCATCCAGGTTGCTGTGAAGTTCATGAAAAATGTCTTTCAACGCAACTTGAGTTTCTAGTTAGAGTCTATGGTGACACAGATCTTATGATTCTAAGTGGCATTTCAGTTTTTCTTTCCAGAAAATGTGCAAGGGGAGACAGTATGGAATAGGTGTTAGTAGTAAGTGATTTGAAGTCAATCAGACCTAGATTTGGATCCCAGCTGTCTCTCCACTGCCCAGCTTTGTGACCTTGGGCAACGCTCATAATCTCTCTGGGCATCAGAGTCCTCATTTGTAAAGTGAGGATAAAATCTGCTCTAGTGCTGCTGCGGTGACTCATGCCTATAATTCCAGCACTTTGGGAGGCTAGGGCGAGAAGATCGTCTGAGTCCAGGAGTTTGTGACCAGCCTGAGCAATTTATTGAGATCTGGTCTCCACAATAAATCAAAAAAATTAGCCGGGCATGGTGGCGTGCACTTGTGGTTTCAACTACTTGGAAGGCTGAGGTAGAAGGATCACCTGAGCCCAGTAGGTCGAGGCTGCAATGTCTGTGAGCATGCCACTGGATTCCAACCTGGGTGGCAGAGTGAGACTCCAGCTCAAAAAAAAAATCTGCTCTAGAGGTGGTTGTGAGGATTAAATGACATTACTAGGTGCTTGGCACAGTGCCCTCTCCAAAGATTGAACAAATAGCACCTACTATTTGGTTATAGTACAGTCATGTGTCACTTAACAATGGGGATGCATTCTGAGGAATGCGTCATTAGGTCATTTTGTCTTTGTGTGAGCATCATACAGTGTACTTACACACTTAGGCTATGTGGTACAGCCTGTTGCTTCTAGGCCACAAACCTGTACAGCATGTTACTGTAGTGAATTCTGTAGGTTATTTTAACACAATGGGGAGCATTTGTGTATCTGAACATATCTAAACATAGAAACGGTGCAGTAAAAATATGGTATAATAAATAAAAAAGCCAGGCTCGGCGGCTCAGCCTGTCATCCCGCGCCTTTGGGAGGCTGAGGTGAGTGGATTGCCTGAGCCCGCGGGTTCGAGACCCGCCTGGGCAGCGAGACCTCATCTCTGCAATAAATCAAAAAATCAGCCGGGCATGGTAGCGCGCACCTGTAATTCCGGCTACTCGGAAGGCTGAGGCGGAAGGATCGCCGGAGCCCAGCAGGCGAGGCTGCGGTGGCCAGGAGCGGCCACTGTACTCCAGTCTGGGCGACAGAGTGAGACTCCAACTCAAAAAATAAAATAAAATAAATAAATAAATTTTAAAAAAATGGTGAACCTGTCTAGGGCACTTATGAATGGAGATTGTAGGACTGGAAGTTGCTCTGGGTGAGTCAGTAAGTCAGTCCTAGGACATTACTGTACACTTAGGGCCAGGCACGGGGTCTCATGCCTGTATTCCCAGAACTTTGGGAGGCCGAGGTAGGCAGATCTCTTGAGGCTGGGAGTTCAAGATCGGTCTGGGCAACATAATGAGACCCTGTCTCTACAAAAAATTTAAAAAATTATCTGGGCCGGGCTCGGTGGTTCAGACTGTAATTCTGCACTTTGGGAGGCTGAGGTGAGTGGATTGCCTGAGCCCACGGGTTCAAGACCCGCCTGGGCAACTTGGCAAGACCTCATCTCTACAATAAATAAAATCAGCCGGGCATGGTAGCGCGTGCCTGTAATTCCGGCTACTCGAAAGGCTGAGGTGGAAGGATTGCTGGAGCCCAGCAGGTCGAGGCTGCGGTGACTGGGAGCGGCCACTGCACTTCAGTCTGGGTGACAGAGTGAGACGCCAACTCAAAAAAAATAAATAAATAAAAATAAATAAAAAATTAAAAATTAAAAAAATTATCTGGGCATGATGGTAACCACATGTAGTCCCAGGTACTCAAAAGGCTAAGGCTGGAAGAACGCTTAAGTCTAGGAGTTTGAGGTTACACAGTGAGCTGTGATCACGCCATTGCATTCCAGCCTGGGTGAACAGAGTGAGGACCTATCTCAAACAAACAAAAGACACTGTACATTTAGGCTACACCTAGACTAAATGTATTCAAAAATTTTTTCTTTCTTCAATATAAATTAACTGTAGCCTGCTATAACTTTTTTTTCAGATTAGAAAATGTAGTTTATTTAGAAAGTAAATGAGAGAGAGAGAAAGTAGGTTCACCTCCTGAAAGGTAGGGGAGGGGGCCAAAGCTTCAGAAACATGGTGGCAGCCAGAGTTCAAAGAGCACATGGTCACATCAGAGTTAAGTAAGACAAGGGCTGACTTTTTTACTTTATAAACTTAAAAAAAGCTTTTTGACTCTTCTTTAATAACACTCAGCTCACAATGTGCATGCACATTGTACAGCTGTATAAAAATATTTTCTTTCTTATTCTTGTTCTATACGTTTTTTTCTCGTCAAAAATTTTAAAATTGTGTTTCTACTTTTTAAACTTATTTGTGAAAAGCTAAGACACAAATGCACACATTAGGCCTACACAGGGTCAGGATCATCAATATCACTGTCTTCCACCTCCACATCGTGTCCCACTGGAAGGTCTTCTGGGGGAGTGAGAGGCATGGTGCCATCCCCTATGGTAACAATGCCTTCTTCTGAAACACCTCCTGAAATACCTGCTTGAGGCTGTTTTATAGTTAACTTCATTGTTTTATAAGCAGAAGGGGCACACTCTAGATGATAAGAAGTATGGTATAGTTGAATACATAAACCAGTAAGAGAGTCATAAATTGTTAGTATCAAGTACTATATACTATACATAATTGTATGTCCTAGACTTTTATTTGACTGGCAACTCAATAGGTTTGTTTGCACCAGCATCACCACAGAGAGGTGAGTAATGTGTTGTGCTGTGTTGTTATGACAACTATGACATCACGAGGTGATAGAAATTTTTCAGCTCATGATAATCTTATGGGACCACTGTCAGATATGTGGTCCATTGTCAACTGAAATGTTACATGACACATGACTGTAATAACAACTTAAATAAACAGGGAGGAGAGAGCTGAGTTAAAACATTCTTTTCAGACATTTTGTTTTTATTTATTTTATTTTCATTTTTTTTGAGAAAGCAGGATTTATTAAGAGGACAGAAAAGCTCCCACAGTGGGAGGGGACCCGAAGGGGTGGCCCCTTTTCAGACATTTTTAGCTATGTTGAGGAAAAGTTTGAACTAACTCTTGTGAAATACATATAATTTTTTACATATAGAGGCCGGGCACGGTGAGTCATGTCTGTAATTCCAGCACTTTGGGAGGCAGGGGCAAGAGAATTGCCTGAAACTCAGGGGTTCAAGAACAGCCTGGGCAACTTGATGAGACCTCATCTCTACAATAAAAATGAAAAATAGCCAGGGGTGGTGGTGCAGGCCTGTAGTTCCAGCTATTTGGAAGGCTGAGGCTGTGGTAGCTGTGAGCATGTCACTGTATTCCAGCCTGGGTGACAGAGTGAGACTCCAACTCAAAAAAATATATGTATACATCCATATATGTAAAAATAAATAAATATAAACATACATAAAACATATATAAATAAATATACATATATATGGAAATAATCTAAGCATGACAGAAAAATATATGAATGTGAGTCCCATTCCCCCAAATGATGTCGATTTTACATTTCTAGAAGAGAAAAAGCAGGTGCAAGCACTTTTAGAGGTAGTTTGTGTAGTGGCTGTGAACACACACTCTGGAAACAACCTGCCTGGGTCCTAGTCCTGGCTCTCCCCACTTATCAGCTGTGACCTTGGGTGAGCTACTTAACCTCTCTGTGCCTTGGTGTCCTTGTCTGGAAAACGAGGCTGACAGTGACATACCTCGCTTGTGGAGATCATACTGTGCATTAAGGGCTTAGAATGGACCTGGCACACAACCAGCATTATGTAAATCTAAGTGGCCTCTGTCATTCTTGCCACAGAAAGAACCATGGGTTTTGCATAAGACACTGAAAGAGTGTGCACTCAGTGTTCGTAGACATGACTTCTGGGTATAAGTCGGCTACTGTGCTTTCTTCTTTTTGTTACCTATAGTTTCTGAGTTTTCTACCCAAACTATGAATTATTTTTATAACCTAAAAGAAAGTATATAATATTAATATAATATCAGAATGAATTAATATACTATATAATGAATGACTATGCTATAATTAATATATAATTATATTTATGTTTCATTTAATTATTAATACATTAATACTATTGACAGTATATTATCCAATATATCAATATATTATTATGTAATAATGGTCATTGCTTATATCAGTTAAGCATGCGTTAGGACTGGTGGGAGAATGAAGTTGGTAATACCCTATATTCATGTATATTACTTATATCAGTACATATTAGTTAATAGTATTAAATGCATTCACATATCAATTCCATAATGATTCATAATATGTAATAATAATAGCTGTCTAAATGTGCCTCCCGAGCCACGTCTTTCACGTTTCCTTACACATCAGCTTTGTTCCAGCTGCTTGATTTCCATTCCTCTCCCAGTGAGCCTGTGCGAGTGCCTCCCGAGTGCCAAGCCTCCCCTTACCTTTCTCTCCCACCCCTAAGGCCACAGCATCTATAGTTTTGTGTTTTTTTTTGAGTTGGCGCCTCACTCTGTCGCCCAGCCTGGAGTGCAGAGGCCGCTCCCGGCCACCGCAGCCTCGACCTGCTGGGCTCCGGAGATCCTTCCGCCTCAGCCTTCAATGTAGCTGGAACTACAGGTGTGCGCTATCACGCCCGGCTGATTTTTTTTCGATTTATTGTAGAGATGAGGTCTCACTGCCCAGGCGGGTCTCGAACTCGCGGGCTCAGGCAATCCACTTACCTCGGCCTCCCAAAGCGCTGGGATTACAGGCTGAGCCACCGAGCCCGGCCAACATCTATAGTTTTTAAAATCAAAAAAATTTTTGGAATTAATATATGTATTTTTTCCAACAGAAATCGGATCTTGCTCTGTTGGCTGGTCTTGAGCTCCTGGCCTCAGGCCATCTTCCCTCCTCAGCTTCCCAAGGACTGAGTGTGTGTGTGGTTTTCCTTTTTCTTTTCTTTTTTTGAGTCTGAGTCTCACTCTGTCACCAAGGCCGTAGTGCAGTGGCTTGCTCATAGCCACTGCAGCCTTGACCTGCTGGGCTCAGGTGATTCTGCTGCTCAGCCTTCTGAGCAACTGGAACCACAGGCGTGCACCACTACGCCTAGCTGAATGTTTTTGGTTTATTTGAGAGATGAGTTCTCACCAAGTTGCCCAGGCTGGTCTTGAACTCCTGGGCTCAGGCAGTCTCACTTCTGCCTTCCGAAGTGCTGGGATTACAGGTGTGAGCCACCGCTCCTGGCCAACTGTGTGGTTTTTCTTTTTCTTTTGCGTTGGAGTCTCACTCTGTTGCTTCGGCTGGAGGGCAGGGCATACTCGGCCACTGGCATACTCGGCACTGCAACCTTGACCTACTGGACTCAGGCAATCCTTTCACCTCAGCCTTCCAAGTAGCTGGAACTATAGGTGCATGCTACCACACCCAGCTAATTTTTTTGATTTATTGTAGAGACAAGGCCTCTCCAAGTTGCCCAGGCTGGTTTTGAACCCCTGGGCTCAGGCAGTCCTCTTGCCTTGGCCTCCCAAAGTGCTAGGATTACAGGTTGGAACCATTGCACCCGGCCTATGTAATGTATATTCTTATGGTTCTATCTTTATACATATTTGCTTATTTCTCCAAAATTCTCCTGGAAAAGTTCATAAAAGTGAAATTTCTGGGTTAAAAAAAAATTCCAAACTCCAAGAATGTGAAATTTAATCCTAAATTACCCTGCAGAATTTTAGGGACTTCTAGAAGCCGGTACAAATGTTCAACATAAGGCTGGGTGCAGTGGCTCATGCCTATAATCCCAGCATTTTGGGAGGCAGAGGTGAGAGAAGTGCCTGGACCCAGGGGTTCGAGATCAGCCTGGGCAACTTGGCAAGACCTTGTCTCTACAATTAAAAAAAAAAATTAGCTGGGCATGGTGGCAGGTGCCTGTCGTTCCAGCTATGGAGGTGAAGCGGAAGGATTGCCTGAGCCCAGCAGATCGAGGCTGCGGTGGCTGTGAGCATGGCAGTAGTGGCTGGGCCATGAGCATGGAAGTGTACTCCAGCCGGGATGACAGAGAAAGATTCTGACTCAAAAACAAAAAACAAAATTTCCACATGAGTTGAAGAATGGCTTTGTGAGGAGGGTAGTTACATGGTAGTCGTGCCTCACCAGCCCCTAGAAACTTTAGGGAGCTGTACTTCTTCAGGACCGAACACCTCACTTATATAAGAGGTCTTGTTCGTCATGTAGAAGGGGCTTTTTGGTAAAGAAAGCACAATACTTTTAACATAACCACCATGAGCAGGAAATCCTTGAGATCAAATCATAGGGCCTTTGTCGGGGATGCTATCTCCATGACCAGTGGACGATTCAGCCCCAAGTCAGAGGGCAGTGGCCAGTTTCCTAAGCTTGTGAGCTTTATATCTTGGTAGCATTTCATTTGTGAAAAGGACAAAAGTACCTTTTAACGTGTACTAAGATTAGATTACAGCTGACCAGGTTGCCTTTTGTGCCTTATTTGGATTGTTGCTAAGGAAACTGTGAGATATCTCCCGTGGTTCTTCACCTGGTTTTGCAAACGACTCTCTCACGGTTATGACTTTTATTTTGACCCATGCTTGTCCTTTTGGTTTTTCTGGAGATCTTTTACTCTACAGAGTATACCCTTTGGTGCCCCTTGGCTTAGTATGTCAGGTACCTTTTCTAGAAATAATGTCGAGGTACTTGTCTTAGGGCCACAGCCTCATGTCCCAGGCAGCCTAATCGGCCAAGGGTGGTGTGGGCTGGGTCTCCAGTCCCTGAGTCAACAGAGGTGTGAGGACTTTGCATGCCATTCATTCTTCCCTTTTACTGCTGCCTTTGGGTGATATCACATATGACACGTCCTGTTTATGTCCTTGGAGATAAAAAGCTGACATATTGTGTCTTACTCTAATTGTTTCTATTTCTGGAATTAATCAATGACATCATTTTGCAGAATCAGAGAAAGATCTTCGATACATTGGCAAAATTTTGGATGGATTTTCCTTGGCTTCTAAACCGTTATCTTCTAAGAAAGTAAGAAAACTATTTTTTACAAAACTGATTTCATACTTAAAATATCTGCTGCTATATAATCTGAGTTATATAAGTAATTTCTGTTTTCAGAAAGCAACAGCCTGGTTACTAGTGATTGTCTGGGAAAACACTGCATTAGAAATGTCACATTATGTTCAAACATCTAATTGCTAATATCTTAAATCCAAACTAAAAGTAAGTGGTTATTTTCATTAAAAGAGACACACATTGCCAGGCACAGTGACTCATGCTTGTAATCCCAGCACTTTGGGAGGCAGAGGTGAAAGGATTGCCTGACTCCAGGGGTTTGAGACCAGCCTGGGCAACTTGGTGAGACCTGTCTCTGCAATAAATCAAAACATTAGTTGAGCTAGGCATGGTGGCTCACACCTTTAATCTCAGCATTTTGGGATGCTGAGGTGAGAGAATTGCCTGAACTCAGCAAGTTGAGGCTGTGGTGGCTATGAGCATACCATAGCACTTCAGCCTCGGGGACAGAGTGAGACTCCAACTCAAAAATGAAAAAAATAAGAGACACTCATTAGAAACATAGTGGGAGGCCAGGCTCGGTGGCTCAGCCTGTAATCCCAGCACTTTGGGAGGCCGAGGTGAGTGAATTGCCTGAGCCCGCAGGTTCGAGACCCGCCTGGGCAACTTGATGAGACCTCATCTCTACAATAAATCAAAAATTAGCTGGGTGTGGTAGCATGCGCCTGTAGTTCCAGCTTCTTGGAAGGCTGAGGTGGAAGGATCGCCGGAGCCCAGCAGGTCGAGGCTGGGGTGGCCGGGAGCGGCCACTGCACTCCAGTCTAAGTGACAGTGAGACTCCAACTCAAAACAAGAAAAGAGACACTTATTAGAAACATAGTGGGAGAATGAAATTGGTATAATTCTAGGGACAGCTGGGCATGGTGGCTTACGCCTATAATCCCAGCACTTTGGGAGGCTAAGATGAGAGGATTGCCTGAGCCCACAGGTTCAAGACCAGCCTGGAGAACTTGACGAGACCTCATCTCTACAATAAATTTTAAAAAATTAACTGGGCGTGGTGATGCATGCCTGTAATTTCAGCTACTTGGAAGGCTGAGGCAGAAGGATCACCTGAGCCCGCAGGTCGAGGCTGCAGTGGCCGTGAGCGTGCCACTGCACTCCAGCCTGAACTACAGAGGGAGACTCTAACTCAAAAAAAAAAAAAAAAAAATTCTAGGAGCAGTATTACCTAAGGAAAGTAGAAAGCTATCAGAAAGCCATACTAATCCACAGCCCTGACTCCTCCCAAAGCTCTGAGCTAGCTTGGGCAGGGTTCCCTGTGTCCTTAGCAGAGGCCCACTGAGAAACAAGCTGCATGCAGTGAGCAGAGTGGAGAAGAGCTCCTGGTGCCTCTGCAGACAGTCTTATTGATGTGAGATGTTGAAACAGCTGCATGGGAGGATCTGCCCTTGGGCCAAATGGTGCTCGTTCTTAATCCCATCAAAGCCACATGTGTACAAGCACACACTCAGGGGAGTTGGGGTGCTGGCCAGCTCAGGAGGGGTGCCTGGCCATCGGCCTTGTCAGCATTCCTGTTTCAGATTGTTCCACATGGTAATCAGCTTTCCATTTTTTATTCAGCAAACATTTGTCCAGTGCCTCTAAGGTTTGGTCTGCAGTTCTCCAGAACAGAGGAGGCCAGGGGGCAACTTTGATTTGTTTCCTTGTGGTAGTTAATGTGTTGTAGCAGCAAGCAGAATATATTTAGAACAGTGCTTGGTACAGAGTATGCTGCTATTGTCACCAGAAATGTCCAATAACATTAAAGGAGGACTTGAGTCTTTTACATATTGGAAAGGAAGCATCGTTTGAAAATGGTGGAGAAGTACTCACTTGACTTAGGCTTCAAAGATAAAAAGGACTAAATCCTGACCCCAACTAGCTCCCAGCCAGTGAGGGTGGCAGACACACAAATACAATGTAGCTGGGGTGTAGTGGTTCATGACTGTAATCTCAGCATTTTGGGAGGTCTAGGCAGGAGGATCTCTTAAGGCTAGGAGTTCAAGATCAGTCTGGGCAATAAAGCAAGTTTCTATCTTTACAAAAAAAAAAAATACAATAATCATGGCCGGGTGTGGTGGCTCTCTCATGCCTGTAATCCTTGCACTTTGGGAGGCCAAGGTGAGAGGATCGCTTGAGCCGAGGAGTTCCAGGCTAGCCTAGGTAACATAGCGAGACCTTGTCTCCACAAAAAAGAAAGATGGAAGGAAGGAAGGAAGGAAAGAAAGAAAGATTAGCCAGCCATGACGGTGCATGCCTATGATACCAGCTACTGGAACGAATTGCTTGAGCCCAGGAGGTTGAGGCTGCAGTGAGCTGAGATCGTGTCATTGCACTCCAGCCTGGGTGAGAGAGTGAGACTCTGTCTCAAAAACAAAAACAATGTAGTGGGGCAGAGAGCCTTAAGTACAAAGACCAAGAACCAGGGCTTCCTGGGAGGCTCCTTACTGGAGCAGGGCTTGGGTTAGGAATGATTCAGAGGAGGGCTGTGTTCCCCTGGCCTTTCAGACAGGCAAGTTCTCCAGATACAGGTCGAGAGGCCACACAGAGCAGTGACTTGGCAGTGAGAGAAACGCTTTCACTCTAGTGGAGGACATGAGAAGAGTTAAGGACACACACCTCTTCTCTGCCACTCTCCACAAGGAAAGTTTTCTGGCTGATTTGGGAGTCTGTGTGTTTCAAGAAGGCGATCAGGCTAAGATGATAAAAAATAGGATTTCCTGGCCGGGCTCGGTGGCTCAGCCTGTAATCCCGTGCTTTGGGAGGCTGAGGTGAGTGGATTGCCTGAGCCCGCGGGTTCAAGACCCACCTGGGCAACTTGGCGAGACCTCGTCTCTACAATAAATCAAAAAAATGAGCCGGGCGTGGTAGCGCGCCCCTGTAGTTCCGGCTACTGGGAAGGCTGAGGCGGAAGGATCACGGGAACCCAGCAGGTCGAGGCTGCGGTGGCCAGGAGTGGCCACTGCACTCCAGTCTGGGCGACAGAGTGAGACTCCAACTCAAAAAAAAAAAAAAAAAAAGGGATTTCCTGACAGTGATAATAGCACTTTTTCATAGGCTTTTATCAGGCAGGTGCTCAACCCAGCAGCACTTACAACCCTTGGGGAGCTTGGGAAACTCCCATTAGATGAGACTTCTGTGCAGCACGGTGCGGGCATCAGTCCTGTTAAAGTCCTCGAGGGAGTCCAGTGTGCTCTTGAGACAGAACCAGAGGAGAGAAGGACTGGTGCTTCACTGCTACAGAGTTTGAGTTGGCTTGATTACAGCTTTCAGGCGGCCTGAAAATCTAGAAAACCGCTTAAATGGGACTGGCCAAAAATATGTGCTTGTTAGACCCAGAGCACGGGAGATCATTTAGTGCAGTTACTTAAAAATATCTTTTTTTTTTTTTTTTGAGTTGGAGTCTCACTCGGCCGCCCAGACTGGAGTGCAGTGGCCGCTCCAGGACACCGCAGCCTCGACCTGCTGGGCTCCGGCGATCCTTCCGCCTCAGCCTTCCAAGTAGCCAGAATTATAGGCATGCGCTACCACGCTGATTTTTTGATTTATTGTAGAGATGAGGTCTTGCTGCCCAGGCGGGTCTCGAACCCGTGGGCTCAGGCAATCCACTCACCTCAGCCTCCCAAAGGCGCGGGATTACAGGCTGAGCCACCGAGCCCGGCTAAAAATGTCTTTTAACTTACCTGTTATGCTATCATTAATACCTGTCAGTATTAAAAATATCCAAATTTCCCAAATAATATTTCAATTTCAGTGCAATCCGCTTTTAAATTAAAAACACCTTGGATCAAAAATAAGGCCTAAAGCTTCAATTTAGAACTGAAACATAACCAGAAAAAAATAATTCTGAACTTAGAAGTATACGAAGTTATTATTTTTTCCATGCTTTGAATCATGCTTTTCTGAGGTTCTGGATTTCCAGGAGCCAGTTCTGCATGTAGGTCATCATGTTGTATGCTCTGTTATTATTGTGATTGCTCTCATCGTATAAAACATGCATGCCAGCATCCCTCTGTAGGAGCGGGCAGGGGATATTCTAAATGTCTGACCACTGGAACACTGTGGTCCAGGCAGCCCTTCAAATCTGAGTGGACACTGGCTGGACACTTGGCCAGGCTGTTGCAGTGCTTCCAACCTGCTGAATTTTAGCTTGGGAAGGGGCAGGCTTCGTGATGCTCAGAGGTGATGGGTTTTCCTGGTTAAATCAAACATGATCTTCTTGCAGCCTGTATTTTTTGGGTTTTATTTTGTTAAGATTTATCCACCTCCTGTGCTTCCAAGAGACTATCGACCGGTGCATTACTTCAGACCCATGGTGGCTGCCACCTCCGAGAATTCCCACTTACTTCAGGTATTATCGGAGTCAGCGGGAAAGGCAGTATATGACCCAGTGACACATAGTAAGCACCAACTGAATGCCTCCAAGCGGGCGGAGCTGTTAGGAGAGACGCCTATTCAAGGTATGTGCTGAGGAGAAGACTGGAATCATTACATTTCAGATAACCTGAGTTATCGAAATGCAAAGTTATTATTTTCTTTTTCTTTTCTTTTTTTTGCCTCTGGGTCTTACTCTGTCACCCAGGCTGGAGTGCAGAGGCAAAATCACGGCTAGCTGCAGCCTCAAACTCCTGGGCTCGAGCGATCTTCCTGCTTCAATCTCCCAAGTAGCTGGTACTACAGTGCTTAGATTATAGGCGTGAGTCACCATGCCCAGCTGGAAAGTTTTTATTTTCTCGCCAAAGTTTTTTTTTTTTTTGAGTTGGAGTCTCACTCTGTCGCCACACTCACAGCCATCCCAGCGTCGACCCGCTGGGCTCCAGTGATCCTTCCGCCTCAGCCTTCCAAGTAGCCGGAACTACAGGCACATGCTACCATGCCCAGCTAATTTTTTATTTTATTGTAGAGACAAGGTCTCGCCAAGTTCCCTGGGCTGGTCTTGAACCCACGGACTCAGGCAATTCACTCGCCTCAGCTTTCCAAAGTTCTGGGATTATAGGCTGAGCCACTAAGCCCAGCCTCTCGCCCAAGTTTTTTACATGATTTTGTATTCCCAAACTATGGGAATAGCATTGTTTATTGTAAATAGCATATGAAATAGTGTACATATTCTTCACTTCTTAAGGCTTGCTTTTCTACCTTCAGTTTGAGTGGTGTCATTAAAAATCACAACCCTTGTTGTGAACTCAACTATTTTCAGATTTTTGATAATTATCTGGGAAGGTGACTAAGGTACCTTTGCCTTCTCTGCACAGGCTGGGAAAGTCTGCTTTTTGTCCTCACGGAGAAAGGGTGATACAGCTCTTCTCCTGAAAACCTAAGAGGAATGGATATGCCTGAAAGTGTGGGAAGATGTGGCGACTCCCCGGTAGAGCGTTGCGGAAAGGCTCACTGTGGGAGGTGGACTCAGGCTTTCGGGGGCTCAGGCTGTGTGTCGTTGCCACTTGAGAACATCACAGGATCTCGGACATCATCAGCCAAGGCAGAACTCTTGGTTTCCCGCTTCCTTCCTACCTTTACTCTTCCTCCAGTCTTCCCCTCTCAGTGAATGGCACCCCGGGGACCCACCGCTCAGACCAGAACTAGGAATCCGAATTCCAGCTCCTCTGTGTCCCTCCGTGCCAGGCCCTGCCCAGTCCCTCAGCAAGTCCTCTCAGCTCTGTCCCCAGTGCGTGCAGGACTCCATCCCCTGCTCTGTGTTTCTGCAGCTCCCCTGCCCCAAGTCTATGCCCCATCACCTCTTGCCTGGACTCCTGCAGTAGCCACCCGTTTGGTCTCCTGAGTTCCCCTCCCTCCCCTCTCCAGTCTGTTCTCAAAAGCAGCTCGGGGACCCAGTCATGCCAGTCCCTCCCTTAGAACTCCCGTAACTACAGAAGCATCCCGACTCCCCCAGCCCTTGCGATCCAGGCCCGGCCTGCCTTTCAAGCCACGTCATTTACCGTTTTCCCTTCACCCTCCCCAGTCTTGCCTCCTCTGTCTCCTCTGTACCCCTAAACCTGCTGCCCGTGGCACCACCTCGAAATCTTGGTGTCTGCTGTTTCCTTGGCCTCTGTTCCTCTCTTGTGTTTTTGTGAGTCTGGCTCTTTTTGTTTTCCTTACTTAGGACTTGTCTCGAATATTCCTCTCTTCTCCCTGCCGCCCTTACTGCCAGCCCACTCACCCAGGTCACCCTCGGTCCCATCGTTGGGCTTTTTGCCATAGTGCTCCTCTGTTGAGGGCTAGAGTGTTGTTCTTCAGCTTCTTCCTATTCACCACCCTCACTGGTGAGAGGCGGGACCTCATCTGCATTGTCCTCCAGCCCCCGGGCCAGGTCCTGGTGTGGAGTCAGCACCCTTGAGCGTCTGTGACGTGACTGAGTGATTCGTGGAGAGCTGTGACTGGAGCCAGGACTTGTGCTGGCAGGATGGTAGCAGTCATGGCCCCTGCAGCCCAGAGGTCTGGAGCAGGTCAGGTTCCTTATCCTAGGCCCATTCCCATGCCCTGAAACATCCCAGTGTTAACCTCCATTTATGCCAACTGTGAAATAGTAGTCTCCTGACTTTATAACTATCTAGTTCTCAGGGAGATATGAGCATAAGTGAAATACTAAACGTAAAATACTCATCTCCAAGCCAGGCTCGGTGGCTCAGCCTGTAATCCCGCGCCATTGGGAGGCTGAGGTGAGTGGATTGCCTGAGCCCGCGGGTTCGAGACCCGCCTGGGCAGCGAGACCTCATCTCTACAATAAATCAAAAAATCAGCCAGGCATGGTAGCGCATGCCTGTAATTCTGGCTACTCGGAAGGCTGAGGTGGAAGGATCGCCGGAGCCCAGCTGGTCGAGGCTGCGGTGGCTGGAAGTGGCCACTGCACTCCAGTCTGGGCGACAGAGTGAGACTCCAACTCAAAAAAAAAAAATACTCATTTCCAATTAAGTCAATTTGTGATATTGAACACATATGCACAGAGAAATGTAAATACAGTTGTCTTATACTTTTCATCTCTCATTGCTGTTTTTATTTAGGCTCAACTGCGTCAGTATTAGAATTTCTATCCCAAAAAGATAAAGAGAGAATCAAAGAAATGAAGCAGGCCACTGACCTCAAGGCAGCTCAACTCAAGGCCAAGAGTCTGGCACAGAATGCCTCAAGCAGCAGACCTCAGCCCTTCTCTCCAGGTGTTGGACACTGCTCTTGGCGCATGGCACTGGGTGATGGGACAGTCACCACAAGAGCCAGCAACTTCAAACCTTTTGCAAAAGATCCGGAAAAGCAAAAACGATATGAAGAGTTCTTAGTGCATATGAAACAGGGTCAAAAAGGTGGGTGCCGTGCCTGGGTCTCCCATGTCTCAGGTAGGGTGAGAAGAGTGAGAATGCTACCATTGCTGTCACTGTTTTCATCTCAGTTCCAGATTTAAAGTTGAGGTATCCAAGCTGGGTGCAGTGGGTCACACCTCTAATCCCAGTACTTTGAGAGGCAGAAGCAAGAGGATTGTCCAGGCCCAGGGGTTCGAGACCAGCCTGGGCAACATGGTGAGACAATAAGTCAAAAATTAACCGGGTGTGGTGGTGTGCGCCTGTAGTCCCTGCTACTTGGAAGGCTGAGGTGGGAGGATCACCACAGCCCAGCAGGTCAAGGCTGTGGTGGTCGTGAGCCTCTGCACTCTAGCATGGGTAACAGAGTAAGACAACGACTCAAGAAAAAAAAAAAGTTGAGGTATCCTGTTCTGCCAGTGTTTTTGCCTTATCCTGCTGCAAACAGTCCAAAGGTCTCAGGCCTTGGTTCTTGACCTCAGAAAGCAAGAACAATTGGCTTGTGTTTCTCTGTATCTCAGGCTCAAAGATAGCAATTTAGAGAACATGCTTTAGCAGTGGCCACTTGCTGTTTGCAAATACTTGACCTCTGTAAGTGTTGCATTTCATGTTTCACACCGACATCTCACACTTTTTCTTAAAATCCCAACCATCCAGCTTTAAATCATAGTCTCAAGTATGACTTAAAAAGATAGTCGATTGTTGGAAATGATATGGGAGAGAAAGTCACTCTGATTTATGAAGTAAACATGGCAAGAATTAGGAAAGAGACTGTTGTTAGGTGTAGTCCTTATAGGATTATTTCAACGGATTGTTTTTCTCTTTTTTTTGAGTCAGAGTCTCACTTTGTTGCCCAGGCTGGAGTGCAGCGGAATGCTCACAACCACCACAGCCTCGACCTGCTGGGCTCAGCCAACCCTTCCACTTCAGCCTTTCAAGTAGCTGGAACCACAGGCATGTGCCACCATGTCTGACTAATCTTTTGATTTATTGTAGAGACGAGGTCTCACCATGTTGCTCAGGCTGGTCTCGAACCCCCGAGCTCAGGCAATCCTCTTGCCTCTACCTCCCAAAGTGCAGGGATTACAGGCTTGAGCCACTGTACCCGGCAGGATTGTTTTTCAAAAGCAGATCTTTGGGGAATATAAAGTCCATTTACTGTGCCTTTACTCTGTCCTAACAGTCCACACTACTCATGTCTATTTGTTAAATTTAAAAAAAAAGTGTAAGGAAATAGCGTTTGTCTGCCCAGATGCGTAGATATAGTTGGGATGAACTTACCATTGTCTGGGAGCGGCGATGAGTTCCTTGCTTCTGAAGATTTGACCACGCGTTAGCCTCCCAGATGTTTTTCTCTGTTATGTTTGATAGACAGAGTTCAATGCAAATGCCGTTGTGAAGGAAAGAGTACTATTCCCTACCAAGTACCTTCCCTGCCCAGCCCCGTCATCATAAAGCTGAGGGCAAGGATTTGTGTTTCCTGTGATGAAATACACAGGGTGCAGTGGTGTCCGCCCTGTGTTCTCCTTTGAGCCCGTGTTTTTTCTAGAAGTGAAACGATTTCTTGTTCTCTGTGCCGTAGATGCCCTGGAACACTGTCTGGATCCAGTATGACAGAGTGGGAGCGAAGCCGTGAGCGGGATGAGTTTGCCCGGGCGGCCCCGCTGTACGTGTCTTCCCATTCGACCTTGTCCTCCAGGTTCACTCATGCCAAGGAGGAAGGCGACTCGGATCAGGTTGAAGTCCCTCGAGACCAAGAGGTCCGCTGCCGTCCTGTCCCTCCCCGATGAACTCTGAGAACAGAGCAAACACTGTGGCCAAAAATTTTAAATACTTCAGTGAAAATATTGAAATATATATGGCGGAGTAGAATAAGAAACTTTTATGCCCTAGTTTCCAATATACTTGAGCAAAAATGTTACCAAACAAGCTGTTTTGTAATTCTAGAAGGTTGATTGAAAATGTTAAACCGGAGCCGGGCTCGGTGGCTCAGCCTGTCATCCCGCGCCTTTGGGAGGCTGAGGTGAGTGGATTGACTGAGCCCATGGGTTCGAGACCCGCCTGGGCAGCGAGACCTCATCTTTACAATAAGTCAAAAAATCAGCCGGGCGTGGTAGCGCACGCCTGTAGTTCCAGCTACTCGGAAGGCTGAGGCGGCAGGATCGCCGGAGCCCAGCAGGTCGAGGCTGCGGTGGCTGGGAGCGGCCACTGCACTCCAGTCTGGGCGACAGAGTGAGACTCCAACTCAAAAAAAAAAAAAGAAAATGTTAAACCAGAAGGGTAGTCAGGCAATTGTGTGACCACTTGACGAAACAGAATGCATGTCTTTTCTCAGAATGATGTTGGTGACAAGCAGTCAGCTGTGAAGATGAAGATGTTTGGGAAACTCACCCGAGACACATTCGAGTGGCACCCGGACAAGCTTCTGTGTAAGAGGTTTAATGTCCCTGACCCTTATCCAGAGTAAGTTGAATAAATTTGCCTTTATATCAGTGAAAGATGTGTTCCCTATATTAAATCGAATTTTCCCCTTACAAACTCATATAAATTCCCTTTTTCTAGATGAACTTAAATGTATATCTTAGAGGTGCAAATTTTGCAGATTTGCTTTAATAAATGACTTCTATAATTTGTTATTTTAAAAAATTCAGATATACCCCACAATATCAAAATTAAAAATATTGATATATATAAACCTGGATTTACAAAAAAAACCAAAAAAATTTACAAAAAAATAAAATAACCTGAAAATGACAAATATGTAAGGAAAATAGAGAGCAATTTTTAAAAATGATAACTGTTATATCAAAATTATCAATTGTATGTGAAGATTATAAAAATATAGATGGCATAAATGAATATAAGAATAAATGTACATAAATGGCATTTAGGATGGTGTGGGATATGTTATACTATTGTAATAGGAGCATAATCTCTTTTTATTCCTTTTTAATAAGAATTTGCGAGATATCTTTTTGTTTACTTAATTTTTTCTTTACTTAATTTTTTTTGTTTATCTTTAGTGTTCAATTTTATAATAATGTTCTTTGATGTGGGTTCTTTTGTATTTATGTAGCTTGAGGTTGTAGGATTTATTGAAGTCAAAGATTGATGGTTTTCCTCATTTTTGGAAAACTGTTTATCATTACCTTAATATAGTGCATCTACTCATTTATTTCTCTTTCTTCCCTGAGATTGCAATTGCATATAAATGTTGAAAAAGTCTCCCTCTCAAAAAATAATAAAATAAAAATAAAATAAAATAAAAAATCCAGATAGCAAACTATATTCCATATTGAAACTATGAAACTCTGATGTATCAACTTACAGAGATATGCCTCTCTCATTTGCTGCCTTTTTATGCTGCTCATATAATTTACATTTAAAATGTTACTTATGTTTCCTAATTATCTTTATACATTAAACACCTTTTTATTTGATTAAAAACACATCAAGACCAGGCGCAGTGACTCAGCCTGCAATCCCAGCACTTTGGGAGGCCGAGGTAAAAGGATTGCCTGAGCCTGGGGGTTCGATACCAGCCTGGGCAACTTGGTGAGACCTCATCTCTACAATAAATCACAAAAACTAACCGGGCATGGTGGTGTGCATCTGTAGTTCAGTTACTTGGAAGGCTTAGGCAGAAGGATCACCTAAGCCCATCAGGTCGAGGCTGCAGTGGTCGTGAGCATGCCTCTGCACTCCAGCCTTGGTGACAAGAGTGAGACTCCAGCTCAAAAACCAAAAAACAGCAACAACAACAACAAAAAAATCTAAGAGGTAGGGCATGCTGGTGAACCTCTATGGTCCTAGCTACTTGAGAGGCTGAGGCAGGAGGATTGCTTGAGGCCAGCCTAGACAACATAGGTGAGACGCCATCTCTAAAACAAACAAGCAAACAAACAAAACACTTCAAGAAAGTATGCCCAGTTTAACCAGAAACTTGGTCAGAAAATTTGTGTATCTATCTGTCTGTCTATCTATCTATTTATCTATCTATCTACAATTAAAAAAATTTTTTTGATACCCAGGCTGGAGTGCAGTGACATGCTCATGGCCACTGCTGGGCTCAGGTGATCCTTCTGCCTCAGCCTTCCAAGTATTGGAACCACAGGTGTGTACCACCACACCCAGCTAATTAAAAAATAAAAGTTATTGTAGAGATGAGGTCTCGCTGTGTTGCCCAGGCTGGTCTCGAACTCCTGGGTTCAGGCAATCCTCTTGCCTCTGTCTCCCAAAGTGCTGGAATTATAGATGTGAGCCCTGTGCCTAGCGATTTAGGTATATTTTTATCAGTAGAACTTTTTTCAATAGAAATCCATTTTGAAAGTTACATTCTTCCCCTTACCATCATAAGGAAATACTCATGGGACCTAGAGTCACCCATTCTAAGTTCTTTTTTTTTTTTTTGAGACAGAGTCTCACTCTGTTGCCTAGGCTGGAGTGCAGTGACAAGATCACAGTTTTGACCTCCTGGGCTCAAGTTATCTTTCCGCCTCAGCCTCCCAAATAACTGGAACTACAGACTCGTGCCACTGTACCTGGCTGATTTTTGTAACTAAGTTCTTGAGTTGCTTTGAGAAGCAAAAACGTCTTAGATGACCTTTGGGCCATGTAGAAGAACTGGTAGAAAATGCGAGATGAAAAATTTATAGGATGTAGATTTTACCCTGCAGTTGTTATTAAAATGATATCTTTCTTTTTTAACTCCCAGTTCCACTTTGGTTGGCTTACCAAGAGTGAAGCGCGACAAATACTCAGTCTTCAACTTCCTGACACTCCCAGAGACAGTTGCTTTGCCCGCAACTCAAGCATCAAGTGAAAAAGCATTGCAGCCCCGAGATCCCGAGAGTGAGTAGGGCTTCCTTGGGTATCTGACTGACCGGGGCCTCGACCGTGAGCCTGTTGGAAAGACAGAAGTGAGGAGTGTTTAGTCCGAAAGATATGCCTGGTGCAAACTCTCCCTCCATTAAGAGCATTGCTCGTATTAATCACTTAGCTCAGGTCGTAACAGTCTGAACATTTACTTTCTGGGGGTGGGGCTCTGTGTCAGCCCTTGACAGCTCCTCAATACCTCACACAGTGCCCCTGTAGTAGGTGTGCAGACGTTCTGAGCGAATGATAGAGCAATAGTGAAGAACTTGCTTTTGGCTTGCTAATTCTAAGTTATGTCTGTCCCCTGCCTTTCAGAATCAAGAAAGCCATCCAGATGGGATACAGCTAAACAAGAAAAGAAAGAAGATTCCATTAGTGAATTTTTAAGTCTGGCTAGATCAAAAGTTGGTCCGCCTAAACAAGAGTCCAGTCCCTTCGTAAGCAGAGAGGAAGAGCATGCACCAGAATCACTCTCAGATAAGGTATTGGGGCTTCCGAGTTCTCTTTGCCAGGCTGACTGTGGCCTGTGCCTTTCTCTGTGGGGACGCCTGCTCCTTTACTCAGTAGCAGGGGTTAGACTGTGGAGGGCCAGAGAGCAAATATGCTAGGTTTTTGTGAGCCAAGCAGCTTCTTTTTTTTGAGTCAGTCTTACTCTGTCACCCAGACTGAATGCAGTGGCACAATCATGGCTTACCGTAGCCTCAAACTCGTGGGCTCAAGCAATCCTCCTACCTCAGCCTCCTGAGTAGCTGGGACTACAGGCATGGTGGCCACACCCGGCTGATTTTTTGATTGTTTTGTAGAGATGGGGTCTCACTGTGTTGCCCAGGTTGGTCACAAACTCCTGGGCTCAAGCAGTCCTTCTACCTTGACCTCCCAAAGTGCTGGGATTACAGGCATGAACCACTGTGCCTGGCCCATTGGGTCTTTTTTAAATACAATTCGATAATCTATGTTTTGTATATTTTGAACATTTGCATTTAATGTAACTGCTGATGTTTTTGGATAAAGGCATATAATTTCGTTATGTTTTCTGTTTGTTTCCTTTCATTTTTGTTCCATTCTTTCTCTTTTCCTGCCCACTTTTGGATTACTTAGTTAATTTTTAGTATTCCATGTGAATTTTTTTATTTCTTTATTTTTGCTCTATCTCCTTGTCTTTTTTTTAGTGATTGCTCTGGAAATTATCATGTATGAATTTATCTTTTATCCAATTTTTGTGTGTGTGTGTTAAAATCTTACTCGGTCATCCAGGCTGGAGTATAGTGGCACAATCACAGCTCACTGCAGCCTCAAACTCCTGGACTCAGGCCCTCCTTCCATCAGCCTCCTGAGTAGCTGGGACTACAGGTGTGCACCCCCATGCCTGGCTAATTAAAAAAAGTTTTTTTTGTAGAGACATGTTCTTGCTATGTTTCCTAGGCTGATCTTGAACTCCTAGGCTCAAACAACCCTCCTGCTTCGGCCTCTTAAAGTGCTGAAATTACAGATGTAAACCACTGCACCCAGCCTGAATTTCTCTTTTTATAGTCTACTTAGAATTAATGTTTTACCACTTCAAGTAGAATGTAGAAATCTTACCACTGTATAGGCACCTTTACTCTCCCCACTTTATGTTGTCTTTTTTTTTTGAGTTGGAGTCTCACTCTGTCGCCCAGACTGGAGTACAGTGGCCGCTTCCAGCCACTGCAGCCTCGACCTGCTGGGCTCCGGAGATCCTTCCGCCTCAGCCTTCCAAGGAGTTGGAACTACAGGCGCATGCTACCACGCCCAGCTAGTTTTTGATTTATTGTAGAGATGAGGTCTCGTCAAGTTGCCCAGGCGGGTCTCGAACCTGCGGGCTCAGACAATCCACTCACCTCGGCCTCCCAAAGTGCTGGGATTACAGGCTGAGCCACCGAGCCCGGCCTATGTTGTCTTATATATTACACATATATACACTGAAAACAGCAACAAACAATTTTGATGTTTGCTTTCAACTATTATACATATTTTATTTTATTTTATTTTGAGTTGGAGTCTCACTCTGTCACCCAGACTGGAGTGCAGTGGCAGCCACCGCAGCCTCCACCTTCTGGGCTCCGGCAATCCTTCCACCTCAGCCTTCCAAGTAGCTGGAACTACAGGTGCGCGCTACCATGCCCGGCTAATTTTTTTTTTTTTTGAGTTGGAGTCTCACTCTGTCACCCAGACTGGAGTGCAGTGGCTGCTCCCGGCCACCGCAGCCTCGACCTGCTGGGCTCCGGCGATCCTTCCGCCTCAGCCTTTCAAGTAGCCGGAATTATAGGCATGTGCTACCACGCCCGGCTGATTTTTTGATTTATTGTAGAGATGAGGTCTCGCTGCCTAGGCGGGTCTCGAACCCACGGGCTCAGGCAATCCACTCACCTCAGCCTCCCAAAGGTGCGGGATTACAGACTGAGCCACCGAGCCCTGCTTAATTTTTGATTTATTGTAGAGATGAGGTCTCGCCAAGTTCCCCAGGTGGGTCTCGAATCCACGGGCTGAGGCAGTCCACTCACCTCAGCCTTCCAAAGCGCTGGGATTACAGGCTGAGCCACTGAACCCGGCTTATTTTATTGTCATGGAGACAGGGTCTTGCTTTGTCACCCAGGCTGGAGTGCAGTGGTGCTGGTGCTGTCATAACTCCCTGTAACCACAAACCCTAGGCTCACCTGATCTTTTTCTTGCAGCCTCCCAAGTAGCTAGGACTACAGACATGTACCACCTGGCTTACAATACATATTTTAAAATAACTGATGCGGAGATAATACTCTATTTTGCTTACTCAGATATTGTCCATTTCTGTTGCTCTCTTCCTTCCTGAGTTCTGTGTTCCCTTCTCTTACCGATTCCTTCTGTCTGAGGAACTTCCTTTAGCGGTTCTTTTAGAGCAATTCCAACTACTGATTTCTTAAACTTCCTCTGTCTGAGAATGTCTTGTATTTCTATTTCATTTCTTCTTTTTTCTTTTTTTTTTTTTTTTGAGTTGGAATCTCCTTCTGTCACCCAGGCTGGAGTGCAGTGGCATGCTCATGGCTCACCAGAGCCTTGACCTCCTGGGCTCAGGTGATCCTTCCACCTCAGCTTTCTGAGTAGCTGATACCACAGGCATTTGCCACCTAACTCTTAAAATTAATGCCACAGGCATTTGCCAGGCTAACTCTTAAAATTTTTTGTAGAGGTGAGGTCTTGCTGTGTTCCCTAGGTTTGTCTCAAACTCCTGGGCTCAAGCAATCCTCCTGCCTCAGCCTTCCAAAGTGCTGCAAGTACAGGCCACTGCGCCCAGCCTCGATTTCATTTATTTTTTTTCTTGAGTGCAGTGGCACGCTCACAGCCACTGCAGCCTCGACCTGCAGGGCTCAAGCAATCCTTCCACTTCAGCCTTCCAAGTAACTGGAACTACAGGCACGTACCACCACACCCGCCTAATTTTTTGATTTATTGTAGAGACGAGGTCTCGTCAAGTTGTCCAGGCTGATCTCAAACCCCTGGGCTCAGGTAATCCTCTCACCTCAGCCTCCCAACGTACTGGAATTACAGGCTTGAACCACCACACCCCGACTGATTTCATTTCTGAAGAATGTTTTTGTTGGATATAGACTTCTGGGTTGACAATTATTTTCTTTTAGACCTTTACAAACTTTGTACCACTTCCTTCAGGTCTCTATTTTTTTTTTTTTTTTTTTTGAGTTGGAGTCTCATTCTTTGTTGCCCAGACTGGAGTGCAGTGGCATGCTCACGGCCACTGCAGTCTCGACCTGCTGGGCTTAGGTGATCCTTCCACCTCAGCCTTCCAAACAGTTGGAACTACAGACACACACCACCACGCCTGGCTATTTTTTGTTATTTAGTATAGAGATGAAGTCTCACCAAGTTTCCCAGGCTTATCTCAAACCCCCAGGCTCAGGTTTCTCAAAGTGCTGGGATTATAGGCTGAGCCACTGTGCCCAGCCTGGTCTCCATGTTTTTAATGAGAACTCTACAGTGATTCAAATTATTGTTCCTTTGTTTTTAATGAAGTGATTTTTTTTCCTCTAGCAGCTTTAAAAACTTTTACTTTGCCTTTATTTTTTACCTGTTTGATTATGCTGTGTCTGGGTATAAATTTTTTTAGTTTATTTTGTTTGGGATTTGCCAAATTGCTTGAATCTCTGAGTTTGAAGCTAAGACAGTCACTGTGCTTTGTTACATTTTTTTGGATCCTTTGCAAGTCTCATTAATGACCAGTCTCCAAAGAGGCTTCAGCTGCTTCTACGTAATGTCACATTCTATAGTTCTTGACTCAGAAACAGCAGAAAAATATATACTGTGTGAGTGATCACTGTGTAGTAAGGTGGTGTGTGGCGGTGGATGCCCATGAACCTGAGAATCAACATACATATGTGTGTGTGTGTCTGTGAGTATGTTCTAGAGTGTTTGACTCCCTCCTACCCTTCTTTATTCATTGTTAATTCTTCTTTATTCACTGTTAATACAGATGGTGAACAGAGATGCGGATTCACAGACGGAGGGAGAAAGCAGCCGTCCGTCCATGGACTTATTCAGGGCCATCTTTGCCAGCTCCTCAGATGAAAAGTCCTCATCCTCTGAGGAGGAGGAGGGTGACAGTGAGGATGACCAGGCAGGCACCGAGGAGGCCCACTCCAAAAGCCCCCAAGTTACTGGCTTGGTGGAAGCATCATCTGTGGTACATGGTATGTCAGTATCTCAGATTTGGGGTCTAAAGGAGAGAACGGTAATGTCTGTAGAGAAGCAGCTCCTTCGTTTAGTCTGTAATCTTAAGCCAGGATAATTAGCCATCAACACCAGCCAGTATAATCTTTTATATTCTTAATTGGAGTGCAGCAAAGTTTTTTTTTTCTTTTTTTTTGACTCAGGGCTCATTCTGTCACCCAGGCTGGAGTGCATGGCGTGGGATCGTAGCTCACCACAGCCTCAGCCTCTTGGGCTCAGGTGATCCTTCCATTTCAGCCTACAAAATGGTGAACCACCAGGCTTGGCAAATTTTTCTGATTTTTTTGTAGAGACAAGGTCTTGCTATGCTGCTGAGGCTGGTCTTGAATTCCTGGGTTCAAGCAATCCTCCTACGTAGCCTCCCAAAGTGCTGGGATTACAGGCGTGAGCCACTGTGTATAGCTGATTTTTTTTTTTCTATCTGGTATAAATCTCTGGTATATTTTTCAGGTAACTTTATTGGACGATATTGATTTTCCAACTTATCCTAGTTGATAAGAATTTTAGAAAAGTAAAATCTTTATTCAAAAAGATAGTTAAAAAAATCTGGTTGGTCAGAAGGTTCCATGATTATTGGAAAACATTTGGTCATGAAGTGTACTGGGGCCCTGTCTACTTTCTTCTCTGTATGGCAAATTGTACACCCTGGATCAACCATCAGGTGGACATTGCCTGTTACTCATTAGCACTTGGTCCATGGTGTCCATTCTTGTTACTGTGAGTCTAACAGTTGGTTCGGAGCCTGTCACCCCTGCCAGTTCAGGCCCAGGAAAAGAGGCCTTCTGGCACCTGCAGGGGTGGGAACAGTTTTAACAGTTCGGGTGGGTAGATGGAATTTCTCATCCAAGTTGATGCTAGAATTTCTCCTGCCAGTCGATGCTGGACTTGGGTGTATTTTTTGAGGATCTTTAACCAGGATGTTTCATAGAAATATAAAGTATTGTTTCTTCTTAGGTAATTGTAAATATCAGCCTATTTCTTTTTTCTATATAAAAACATTTTTGATTACATAGTCATATGTATTTGAATTTTAAAAGTTTAAAAGATTTCTATAGGACTGTGGAAAACTTGAGTCCCTTAGAATTCTGCTTCCCAGAAATAACCATTCTTAATACTTTGATTCATATTTTTCTTAACATTTTTCATTTTTATCTCTCTTCTATCTTGAAAACATAGTAATCTGTTTAAAAAACAAGGTTATTAATGTGAACACTAAACATGATCAATTATCTTCAGTTTTTTTCCCCTTTTGATAAATTATTTTGAGTGAAATTAGTGTCCCCTGGTTTTCTGAGTTGAGACATTTGAGGGGACCCAAAAAACCCTGGAATTTATTTATAAAAAATTGTGTATTTGTTCTTACGTGCTTAAACTTCAGACACCTTCAAAGTACTCTCATTTGATGCAATACACCTATTGAGATGCTTTTTCTACTGCTCGAAAGTTTTTGAACCTGTCAATTTTAATGCCTTTTAGTGTGTCTGCCATTTTTTGTTTCACCTCTTCCACATCAGCAAAGCATTTCCCTTTGAATAATTTTTCATCTGAGGAAACAAAAAGAAAGTTGCTTGGGGTGAGATCGGGTGCATGGGAAGCTGGCGCATGGGGCTCCTGCCGTTTTTGGTCAAAAGCTGCTGAATACAGCTGGGCGCGGTGGCTCATGCCTGTGATCCCAGCACTTTTGGGAGGCGGAGGTGGAGGCAGAGTGGGAGGGTTGCCTGAGTCCAGGAGTTCGAGGACAACCTGGGCAACTTGGCAAGACCTTGTCTCTACAGTAAATAAAAAAATTAGCCAGGCGTGGTGGCATGTGCCTATAGTCCCAGCTATTTGGGAGGCTGAGGCAGAAGGATTGCCTGAGCCCAGCAGGTCGAGGCTGCAGTGGCTGTGAGCGTACCACTGCACTCCAACCTGGGTGACAGAGTGAGACCCTGACTCAAACCAGCTGGGCGCGGTGGCTCACGCTTATATTCCCAGCACTTTGGGAGGTGGAGGTGAGAGGATTGCCTGAACCCAGGGGTTCGAGACCAGCCTGGGCAACTTGGCGAGACCGCATCTCTACGATAAAAATTTAAAAATAGCCGGTTGTGGTGGCACACGCCTGTAGTTCCAGCTTCTTGGGAGGCTGAGGCAGAAGGATCACCTGAGCCCAGCAGGTCAAGGTTGCGGTAGCTGTGAGCGTGCCACGGCACTCCAGCCTGGGTGACAGAGTGAGACCCTGACTCAAACCAGCTGGGCGCGGTGGCTCACGCTTATATTCCCAGCACTTTGGGAGGTGGAGGTGAGAGGATTGCCTGAACCCAGGGGTTCGAGACCAGCCTGGGCAACTTGGCGAGACCTCATCTCTACAATAAAAATTTAAAAATAGCCAGTTGTGGTGGTACACACCTGTAGTTCCAGCTTCTTGGGAGGCTGAGGCAGAAGGATCACCTGAGCCCAGCAGGTCAAGGTTGTGGTAGCTGTGAGCATGCCACTGCACTCCAGACTGGGTGACGAAGTGAATCTCCAACTCAAAAAAACCCCCAGCAAACCAAAACCAAAAACCAACCAACCAAACAAAAAACCTGCAGGACTCTCAGCGTGGTGTGGGCAGGGGTGCGCATAAATCACCTATCATGAAATGGACAAATGTGTTGAAATAATCTCCAAAAAAAATTCAGTAGGCTAGACGTGGTGTCTCGTGCCTATAATCCCAGCACTCTGGGAGGCAGAGATGAGAGAATTGCCTGAGCCCAAGGGTTCGAGACCAGTCTAGGCAACATGGTGAGACCGTGTCTCTATAAATTAAAAACCTAGCCAGGCATGGTGGCGCATGCCTGTAGTTCTTGCTACTTGGAAGACTGAAGCAGAAGGATTGCCTGATCCCAGCAGGTCGAGGCTGCGGTGGCCATGAGCGTGCCACTGCACTCCAACCTGGGTGACAGAGTGAGACCCCAACTCCAAAAAGAAGAAAAAAAATTCATGGAAGTCAAATGCAGACTCTTGCAACAATGCTGGTACACTGAGGCCGATAGGTTCCTAGAACACCTACCCTCCATAAGATGATTCCTGTCTTTTTGGGGTCCCCCTCTTTGTAGTCTTAAATTCTCGTGTGTGTGTAAGCTTTTATTTATTCTCAGACGGCCTTGCTCAGGGCCATGCTTTGACTCTTCAGGTTCCAGGGAGTCAGAGTGGGTGCTCATGGGTGCAGCAGCCCTCGATGCCCTTGCTCGTAGGTGCCTTCGTGGGACTGACCGCCCCGCTCCAGTGTCTGCGAGGGAACACGTTATCTGGTGGCAGCAGATGTTAATGAAAGGCTGTGATGCATTCGTTTTGGGCAAGTAAATGAAATAAATGCCTGTCTTTCAGCCCCCCAGCCAGCACCCCCTGAGCCTGCACCTTCCTTCCCAATACAGAAGATACAGATAGATGAGAGAGAGGAATTTGGCCCCCGGCTGCCTCCTGTCTTCTGCCCCAGTAAGTCCAGAGCTCTATGCTTCTCCTTTTTGCATCAGCCTGTGTCTCCTGAGATGTGACAACTCTCTAGTGATGTCAGTATAGCCACGTGTCTCATCTGACCCGCTCACCAAACATCCTTGTTTCTGGTTTATCTGTTTTCAGCTCCGTTTTGAAACCCGTTGTCTCCACCTAGTGTCTGAATGACAGTTGTTGCTTTATAGCTTCAGAGACCTTGAAACTTTTCCTTTTTAACTTTCAGATGTTTACAGTTGGGTCTTAAGTGGCTTACATTTTGCCACTTTCAGCAATAAAAAAGTAAAAACCTAGCATTTAAAGATGGGAGGGAATTACAGGGAGAAGGGAATTTAAATTCTTTTTAATGTAGCAAATAATAAAACTTGTCCTTTCAGAAGTAAATGTAGTCTACCCCTCACCCTCAATATCTGTTAACTTCTGGTTAATGCAATCTTAAATTGCATCTCATGTTACAATGTTTAGACTGGTTTATCATCTCTGAGGCCTAGGTGAACAAACCATGGCCCAGGCATATAAATAACATGTAATAACATCGGTCACTTTATAGTTTCCTGCAGGGCTCCCACATAAATACTGGTTTGGTAACTCACCCAGCTTTCAAAAACATGATAAAGAGCAGAGCAAAAAGTATGAAGTTTTGAAAAACTGCAATGAATCTATTTCTCTTTAGTTTTATTCAGATCGTTAGTTTAAAGTTGGTGTCAGCACTTGAAAGCTAAGTTATGTATGTCCCTTTCTCTTGTAACAGTTAATAACTTAATTTGGTTTATGAATTATTTGGAGCAGTAATGAGGTCAGTGCTATTGTTGGGTGTACCCACAGTGGTCTGGGCTAGCAGCAGAAGAAATGAGAAGTCCAGTGCACTGTCTGCTGCACAGCGGAAGCAGTGTGCATTTACTTGATTATTAATGAGGCTGAGCAGAAAAACAAGTTTGGGGAGGCCACATTTTGAAAAATGTCACAAACTATAGGACTAGAAAGTTGCAGGCACCTGTTACCTGGGTTTAGAAGATGGCCACACTTCTGAGGCATCCTGAAATGTTTCTTTAGGGGGAAAAAGTTGATTTTATGACCTGTGCTCCTTCTATGATTGTGAATTTTTGTTGGTTTGGTTACCTGACAATTAATGACCTGTGAAAACATGGTCTGAATTTGGAGATGGAGAATCCAGGCACATGCAACTTCTTTCAGTTTCTTTTTTTTTTGAGTTGAAGTCTACTTCTGTTGCCCAGGCTGAATGTTATGGCACTCTCGTGGCTATGCAGCCTTGACTGCTGGGCTCAGAGGATCCTTCTGCCTCAGCTTGCCAAGTAGCTGGAACTACAGGTGCACAGGCAAAACAAAGTCTCGCCATGTTGCCCAAGTTGGTCTGAACCCCTGGACTCAGGCAGCCCTCTCACCTCAGCCTCCCAAAGTGCTGGGATTACAGGTGTGAGCCACTAAGACCAACTGCCATAGTTATTTTTAATGATTACATACATTGTGTTATTTTGATGTTTGTTTTTTAGTGCTTCTACTTGGAAAACAGATTCTTATAAAATGTGCTTTTGTAGGCTGGACTCGGTGACTCAGTCTGTAATCCCAGCACTTTGGGAGGTCGAGGTGAGTGGATTGCCTGAGCCCGCGGGTCCGAGACCCACTCGGGCAACTTGGCGAAACCGCATCTCTACAATAAATCAAAAATTAGATGGGTAGTGGTAGCACGCGCCTGTAGTTCCGGCTATTTGGAAGACTGAGGCGGAAGGATCACCAGAGCCCAGCAGGTCGAGGCTGCAGTGGTTGGGAGTATGCTACCACACTCCAGTCGGGGTGACAAAGTGAGACTCCAACTCAAAAATAATAATAATAAATAAATAAATAAAATGTGCTTTTGTATAGGGAGCCCAGTGTAAGAAGAGCTGACATTTCTGTGTCAGATTCAGGGCTGTGGGACTCACATGCATGGTACTGTCAGTCCATTCTGTGTCACTGAAATGATTCTTCTCCCCATTTTGCAGTTTGGGAGACTGAGACTTGGAGCAGTTAGGCACTGCACCAGAGATCACAGAGCTGGTAACAGAGCTGAGTCTCTAAATCTGGTCTGTGTCTGAGCTTGCCTGAGGGTGTTGAGTTACCACAGGCTTCTGGGCATCCTTGTCTGACATTCCCCTCATCTGGCAGCTAAGACTCTGGCAGGATACTGATTGGACCTCAGGGCCTTTTGTGATCTCTGGCAACTTTCTGAACATAGCTACAAAGTGGTGTGCTAGTCTGTGTGTTTGTCAGTGAGGTAGAAGCAAATCCAAGGGCAGGGGTTCTTCCTCAGTGTTAAGCATTCCTTCAAGGTAGACTCCTAATTCAGTAATTTAGGAAGCTCCTTTTTTTTATAGCCTGTCTTTATTTTTCTTCTTTTGGTCCTGTGTTTATTACATTTGTGTTTCAGATGTGCGTCAGAAACTGGAGGTACCTCAAAGAGAGAAACATAAAAAGAACAAAGAAAAGCACAAGACCAAGAAAGAGCACAGGCGAAAGAAAGAGAAGGTAGGGAACTTCTTGGCTTCCGGGATTGGGGCGGGAGGGGGGCTGGGGTCTGACATCCTGCTCCGTCATCCAGATAAGCCTTCAGGGTGGCAGGCACATCATGCCAGTGAAAGAGTTTCTTGTGGCCAAGACGGAGGCACACAGTTCCTCTGTGCCCTAACAGAAATGTCGACATTCAATACAAACCCTTGACTTTTTCTTTCTGAGCAGAATATTTTAATTTGTTGGGCTTTGCTTTTTTTTCTCCTTTTTTTTCTAAGACATCTTGTTATAGCATAGTTGTACTTAAAATTTTGGGGGGGGACATTAAAAAGTAGGAAAAAGGGAATTGAAGGACCTTAGAACAATGATTGGATATTAAATAATAAAACAGTGTTTATTGATTATTCATTCAATATTAAATGAAGGTATTATTTTGAACATTTCTCAACTACTCTGTCATTACAGTTTGAGATTTTAGTCTGTCATATACCATTTGAAGTCAAGGAAACTTGAACAGGAGTAGTGTGTGCTTTCACTGTCCATTTGTTTATCTCATCAACTGTGTCTTCTTCCGGGTATGGCACAGGCTTTAATGAGATCATTGCTATTGTTGGGTACCCACAGTGGTCTAGGCTAGCAGTAGGAGAAATTAGAAGTCCAGTGTGCAGCAGAAGAAATGAGAAACAACTTTA
Organism: Cephalopachus bancanus; assembly: GCA_027257055.1. NCBI lineage: Eukaryota > Metazoa > Chordata > Mammalia > Primates > Tarsiidae > Cephalopachus > Cephalopachus bancanus. Next base: position 3,597,551 of record JAPVLO010000110.1, on the reverse strand, counting down.
CTGGCCACAGAGGCAAGGATTCCTGAGCATGGAGGATGACTAACATTCTCTTATAGTGAGAGAAAAAATGTGAGTGCTTAGCCGGGCATGGTAGCACGTGCCTGTAGTTCCAGCTACTCGGAAGGCTGAGTGGAAGGATCGCTGGAGCCCAGCAGGTCGAGGCTGCGGTGGCCGGGAGCGGCCACTGCACTCCAGTCTGGGCGACAGAGTGAGATTCCAACTCCAAAAAAAAAAAAAAGTGAGTGCTGATGGCTTAAAAAACCAGATCCATTTGCTGTCATCCGTGTGGCCACGATTCACCCATGTTCTGCCATTTTCTTCCCGTGCGTTCCTCGAGCGCTGGCTATCCCGATGTGTAGTTTCTCACATGCCTGAGAAACGAGCCATTCAGGTTCATGGGAGGTGGCACAGGTCACCGCGCAAGGCAAGATGGGAGCCTGCTGTGTCTGTCCCTAGAGGATGGGCTGGAATGGTATGCGCTCAGTTGAGAGTGTGCACAGCTGTCTGCTCCCGGTCCATGTCATTAGACTCACACTCACTCTAAATGAGGTCTTTAAAAAAATTTTGATGCCGGGCTCGGTGGCTCAGCCTGTAATCCCGCGCCTTTGGGAGGCTGAGGTGAGTGGATTGCCTGAGCCTGTGGGTTCGAGACCTGCCTGGGCAGCGAGACCTCATCTCTACAATAAATAAAAAAATCAGCCGGACGTGGTAGCGCATGCCTGTAATTCTGGCTATTTGGAAGGCTGAGGCGGAAGGATCACCGGAGCTCAGCAGGTTGAGGCTGCGGTGGCCGGGAGCGGCCACTGCACTCCAGTCTGGGCAACAGAATGAGACTCCAACTCAAAAAAAAAAAAAAGAAAAAAAAAATTTGTTTTGTAATGACTCCAACCACCAAATGCCTCATTAGCCTTTCCTTGTACTGAATTGGGGGGAAAACAAATTAAAAAGTGTTCCTCCCCACTTTTTTTTTTTTTACAGAAAAAGAAGCACAGAAAGCACAAACACAAAGGCAAGCAAAAGAATAAAAAGTCAGAAAAAAGTAGTAGTTCTGCGAGTCCTGACAGCAGCGACAGCCAGAGCGATGAAGGCAGCGCAGACGTGTCACCCCCGGCGCTGCTGAGACGGTAGGCGGACGAGGGGTCGGTGGCCCTTCCAGGAACCTCCGAAGGCTTCCTGAAGACTCGATGTCAAATGTTTGCTTAGAGTCAAACGTCAGAAGTGAAGAATCTGTGTATCAACTAGACATTTTTGTGTGTGTGAGTTGTTGTCTCACTCAGTCGCCCAGGCTGGAGGGCAGTGGCACGCTCATGGCCACCGCAGCCTCGACCTGCTGGGCTCGGGCGATCCTTCCGCCTCAGCCTTCCAAGTAGCATCAACGAGGCTTTTAAAAAAAGTTTTAATATTTAATTCTATAATTAACTATAATAATAGTTATAATTATTAATATGAATTCTTTAATATTTAATTCTACATGTGAATATATCATCATTATGAAAATTAGACCTTACAGGTAAAGCTTAAAATGGCCCTTGACCAATTCTCCAAACTTCCCCCCACAGTGGCTTCTGCTCAGTTTCATATGGAACTTTTAAGACATTTGTGTGTCTTCTGGTTGTGGCACAGGCTTTTAATTAGGTCACTGTTATTGGGTACCCACAGTGGTCTGGGCTATCAGTAGAGGAAATCAGAAGTCCAGTGTGCCATCTGTTGTGCAGCGGAAACAATGGAAACATTTACTTGATTATTAACAAGGTTGAGCATCTTTTCATATTTTACACACATATTCATACCCTTTGTACACATTTTAACATAAATACGTAGCACGAGTTTAGAGGATGAACATTAATAATGAGTACATACTGGCCAAATTGCTTTCCAAAGTGACCATAGTCATTTAAATTAGGAAAGGACCTGATGATTACATCAATTCTAAAAATTACAAACGTTACAAAAAATTTGCTGGTATGATGGGTAAAAAATGGTATTTATTTTAATTTGCGTTTACTTGGTTATTAATGAGGCTGAGCATCTCTTCATGTCTCCAGCCTTTGCTACGTGCTCTTTGTGGGTAGCCTGCTTGTATCCTTTGCTCGGTGTCATGTTTTCTGTTGGATTGTTTTGCTGATTTTTCGGAATCAAAAAATATTTCTGGATATTAATCCATTTTGTTTTAGTGTCTTACCTGTCACATGACTTTTAATTATCTTTGTTGTTAGAAATTTTAATCTTTGGAGCACTCAGTTTTCCCAATTTATTTGTTTGTTGGTATGTTTTACAATTTTATCTTTAAAAAGTCTTTCTTAACCCAAGGTTTTACACACACACACACACACACACACACACAACATGGCACACTTCCCCAATGCCTTTATAGTTTTGTTTTTGTTTAATCTGTTTAGATTGTTTCTGTGAACAGAGGAAGGTAGCATCTAATTTATTTCTATCCAGATGGACAGCCAATTGCATTATTCATTGTAAGCTGGCTACAGTTGAAAAGGCCTCAAATCCCAGGCTTAGCACAATGAAGCGTAAACAGAATTGAGGAAGCCACTCCGAATCCCAGCTTGCTTTCCATTAAGCCTGTGATCTCATGGGAGGGGACGGGCTAGAGGATGGTGCAGAGGTTGTCTTGAAGGCCCAGTCTTCATTTCCATCCACAGCCCGTGGGCCAGAGCCAGCTGCATGGCCCTGCCTGGCCACCTCGGGCCTGGGAAGGAGCAGTCCAGCGGGGGCCCAGGATGCAGAGCAAAAAGCAGGGGCGGGTCTGGCCACCTCAGCCTCACCCGGTGTCATCTCACCAAGGGACCTTGATTGTGTTCCAAATCCCTAGACCCATGTGGGTATGTTCCTCGGTTTTCTATGCCGATTTCTTGGCCATTTTGTATTTTTCTGTCCAACCTCTTTTAATTACTATGACTTTATAGTATATTTTGCTATCTGGAAAGTCAAGTGCCATCCCTTGTTCTTTTTTTCTTTTTTTAGTAGGAGTTTCACTGTGCCACCCAGGCTGGAGTGCAGCCACCACAGCCTCGACCCTCTGGCCCCAGGCGATCCCTCCGTCCCATCCTTCCAAGTAGATGGAACCACAGGTGCATGCTATCATGCCTGGCTAATTTTTTTATTTATTGTAGAGACTAAGTCTTGCCATGTTGCCCAGGCTGGTCTCAAACCCCTGGGCTCAGGCAATCTTCTTACCTCCATCTCCCCAAATGCTGGGATTACAGGCATGAGCCAGTGTGCCTGGCATCTCTTTGTTCTTATTTGTATATTTCTTTAGAGTAGACAGCACATTCTCATGGCTCAAAAATGGAAGGGCTAGGGACTAGACATGGTGGCTCACGCCTGTAATCTCAGCACTTTGGGAGGCTGAGATGGGAGGATCGCTGGAGTCCAGGAGTTTGAGACCAGTCTAGAAAATATAGTGAGACCTCATCTCTACAAAACATCAGAAAATTAGCCCAGCATGGTGGCACGCACCTGTTATCTCAGCTACTCCGGAAGCTGAGGTGGAAGGATCACCTGAACCCAGGAGGTTGAGGCTGCAGTGAGCCATGATCATGCCACCTCACTCCGGCCTGGGTGACAGAGTGACACCCCAACTCAAAACAGACAAGCAAACAAAAATACAAAGGACAGGAACATTTACATTTAATCCAGAGTTCCCTGAAGTGGCTGTGCCAATTCCCTCTTATCTTTCCTCATCAATACACGTGTCACTCCATTTCACAGATGGGGAAAGCAAGGCACAGGAGATGAAGACACTTGCTCAAGCCCACATAATGAATGTCACAGCATCTGATGTTACCACTCTTGACCAGTTTTGACCATCTGACAAGTCATTCCTGCAGGAAGAACTTGCGCCTACACATGTGGGGCACACAGCTGGAAGCCCTTCAGCTCCCCCCAGGAGGGTGTGATGGGACAGGCACTGTGCAGCAGTCAGAAAACCTGGGCACATAGCTGTGGACTCATGGGCCTCTAAAACTCACTATTAAGAAACCGAAATCAGCCGGGCTCGGTGGCTCAGCCTGTAATCCCACGCCTTTGGGAGGCTGAGTTGAGTGGATTGCCTGAGCCCGCGGGCTCGAGACCCGCCTGGGCAACTTGGCGAGACCTCATCTCTACAATAAATCAAAAACTAGCCAGGCGTGGTAGCGCGTGCTTATAGTTCCAGCTACCTAGAAGGCTGAGGCGGAAGGATCGCCGGAGCCCAGCAGGCAAGGCCGCGCTGACCGGGAGCAGCCACTGCACTCCAGTCTGGGCGACAGAGTGAGACTCCAAGTCAGAAAAAAAAAAAGAAACCAAAATCAGCCAGGCTCGGTGGCTTAGCCTGTAATCCCGCGCCTTGGGAGGCTGAGGTGAGTGGATTGCCTGAGCCTGCGGGTTCAAGACCCGCCTGGGCAACTTGGCGAGACTTCATCTCTACAATAAATAAAAAATTAGCCAGGCATGATAGCGCATGCCTGTAGTTCCAGCTACTTGGAAGGCCAAGGCGGAAGGATCGCCGGAGCCCAGCAGGTCGACCTGTGGTGGCTGGGAGCGGCCACTGCACTCCAGTCTGGGCGACAGAGTGAGACTCCACCTCAAAACAAAACAAAACAAAACCAAAATCTAGCTGGGCACAGTGGCTGTCACCTGTAATTGCACCACTTTGGGAGGCTGGGACCTAGGATTTCTTGAGTTTGAGGCCTCAGCATCATAGGGAGACCTCGTCCCTACAAAAAAATAACAATAAAAACATTAGTGAGACATTAGTTGAGGCTGCAATGAGCCATGATAGTGTCACTGCACTCCAGCCTGGGCAACAGAGTGAGACCCTGACTCAAGAAAAAGAAACCAGGCCAGGTGCGGTGGCTCATGCTTGTAATCCCAGCACTTTGGGAGGCAGCGACAAAAGGATTGCCTGAGCCCAGGGATTAGAGTCCAACCTGGGCAGCTTTGTAAGACCTCGTCTCTACAATAAATCAAAAAATTAGCTGGGCATGGTGGCGCATGCCTGTGGTTCCAGCAACTTGGAAGGCTGAGGTGGAAGGATCGCTGGAGCCCAGCAGGTTGAAGCTGTGCAGATGGCCGTGAGCGTGCCACTGTACTCTAGCCTAGGTGACAGAGTGAGACGCCAACTTAAAACACAACAACAAAAGCTGAAGAACAGTATATACAGTCAGCACTGTTGATGTTCAAAAGTCATTCTCAGGCCTTTGGATGGATGGAGATATGTGTGTGTGTGTGTGTGTGTGTGTATATATATATACATATATATATAAAATCTCCATACGCACACACACATAGACACACACATGTATCTTCTTGCACGGGAAGAAGTCTGGAGGGATTCCAAACACATGTGAGACCTTGTCTTTAGAGACAAGGAAGGGCCTGGGAGGTGGGGCCAGAGGCGTGAAGTGTGTTTAAGTACTGCCCTTGTGGTTGCTCAGGGTGCTGTTTCCTCAGCCTCTGGTTCCCAAGCCTCCCAGGTAGGCCTCCCCAAGGAGCCTGGAGGAGGCCCTGTCATCAGAGAGTGGCTCACAGTGTGCTGCTTGTCTGTGTTTGGCACCTGGAAGGCGTTTCATGGTCACAGCCTTGTGGGTCTCAGCTGCATCCCTGATCCCTGGCTTGGGGTTGCACGCTTGGCAGGGGCCCGGACTCTTTTCTTTGGTGGCAGTGCAACCTGGTTCTGGTTGGAATTGTAGCCTGCCCCCTTCGCCCCTGCCCAGGAGACACTGGTCCTGTTGCTTACTATGAATTAGTGTTTCTGCTCTGGAATGTTGCAGACATAGAATCATACCGTTAAGTAAACTTTGTATTGCACTCGTGTCTGAGCAGAGATCCTTGGGTCATGGCCCTGTGCGTGTTGGCTCCCTGGATACGCCCATGGAGAAAGCACTCAGAGTCCCTCCTCCCCCCTCCCACTCACCATCCCCACCCTTCTCAAAAAGCTACCACTCTTCTGGCCTTTATTACAATTGATTACTCTTACTAGTTTTTAAGCTTTATTTAGCGGGATCTTGTTGTACAGATTCTTGTGTGCCTGGCTTGTGAAATTCCTTCATATTGGCAGCAGTAGCTGGTTGATTCTCACTGCTGTGGAATATTTCTTTATGTGAATACAACACAGCATATTCATCTGTTGCTGTGGGCACTGAGTTTTCTTTCCTTTCTTTTTGGAATCAGAGTCTCACTCTGTTGCCCAGGCTGAAGTGCAGTGAGTGACACGCTCACAACCACTGCAGCCTCCACCTCCTGGGCTCAGGCAATCCTTCCGCCTCAGCCTTCCTTCTAGCTGGAACTACAGGCATGTGCCACCACATCCAGCTAATTCTTTTATTTGTTATAGAGATGAGGTCTCACCAAGTTGCTCAGGCTGGGCTTGAACTGGGAAGCTCAGGCAGTCTTCTCATTTCCGCCTCCCAAAATGCTGGGATTATAGGCGTGAACCACCACGCCCATCTGGCACTGAGTTTTCTACTTTAGAGGCTCTCAAGCAGGGACCTAGAACCAGTGTGACCCTGGTCTACCCTAAGTCGAGCTGCCATGAGCATTCTTGTATTTATGAAATTGAGACTTAAGACTGACAATTCAGGAGCTTTGGCCCCTGGAGCAAATTTGTTTGTTCCTTTGCAAGCATCACACAGTGCATGGGGTAGGTGAGCGAACCTAATCCCCTGCTTGGGATTAGAAGTTTGTTTTATAAGTGGGAGATGTGGGCAGGTGAGTCTGTGTGTGTTTTCAGAGTAAGAGAAAAAGCACTTGAAGAACACAGATGAGCGATGCTTCCTCGCGGTGGCCGTCCTCTGTATTTGCAGGTGCAGACAGGCCAAGGGGACTCAGGGAGGCCTGGCGTTCTCAGCCCTCACACCACTGTTTGGTTTTCAGTTCCTGTCTGACTTTCCTTCTCTCCCTCTTCTGTTTTCTTTTCCAGGCTGAAATGTCTTCCACTGAGGAGGCAGTAATTGAATTCTGCCCTGGCTTGGCCCAGAATCAGATCTTCTGATGGAAGCTCATTGATTGTTCAGTTAATACCTTGTACAGATTGTATTTATATGTAAATTCTTACTGTATAATAATTTTTAAAACCTTGACATTTCAAAGACTGCCTTGAAAGATTATATAGAAATTGGTTTCTATTTTTAATTTCAGTTAGTGTCAGAGGAAAAAATTCAGACTGACCCATTTAATTAAAGTGAATTTTTAAATATTTTCTTCTTGATTTTTTTTATTTCCTGGAACTTTAAACATGAAATTAAAGTGAAGCCTTTTCTCTGGTTTTGTGATGAGAGAGCTGGGTCTGGATGGGGACAGTCTGGACTCCCCGGAGGACGAGTGTGTGAGGAGGAGATGGTGGCTCTTCCTGGCACTGTTCCCTGGGAGTGAGGCTGTGCCCTCCCTCTGTGGCTGGAGGGGATGGAGGCGTGGACAGCACACAGCCAGGCTCTTGGCAGGGTGTTCAGCCGCTCAGGGTAGATGCACCGGCACTCACATGTCTGAGACAGGCAGGGAGACCAGGTGGGTGACCTATACCCACAGCCTGAGTCAAGCCGCACCTGCTCCCTGCTCTGAGGTTACTTCATGTACCTGGAGGAGACCTTTGCAAAAAGCAAAGTGCACAGGGTTTTACGTTATGAAGGTGTCATCACAGAGCAGAACAGTTTCAAACTAAGAAAGAAGGAGGAAGAATCTCACTTCTAGTTTTACCACTGGAGATGAAACCCGCAGTGTTTTGGAGTAATCCATCCAGGCTTTTCTGACCGTGGGGCTGCCATCTGACTGGCGATGGCATTTTGTTCTGTTATTCCACTGCCTCTGTGACACTTTCCCCATGCGGTTACGAATTGCGCGAAGCCACCCCGACGGCTGCCTCTCACTGCGAAGGGGCCATGCCTTCACTTCTTGACCCTTCCCTGCTGTGGCATGAAGTGGGTTGGCTGGAGCCCCTCACAGGCCCAGGACGCAGGACATCGCCTGGGACAAGGAAGCCAGAGGACGGGTCGCAGTCGCTGGTGTCGCCCGACCTCACTCCTCCTGTGTCCGGAACGTGAGGCCTGCGTTTTTCTTTTTCTTTTTTGAGTCGGAGTCTCACCCTGTCGCCCAGACTGGAGGGCAGGGGCCGCTCCCGGCCACCGCAGCCTCGACCCGCTGGGCTCCGGCGATCCTTCCGCCTCAGCCTGCCCAGGAGCCGGAGCCACAGGCGCGTGCTACCCCGCCCGGCTGATTTTTTGATTGATTGCAGAGACGAGGTCTCGCTGCCCAGGCGGGTCTCGAACCGCGGCTCAGGCGATCCACTCACCTCAGCCTCCCGAAGGCGCGGGATGACAGGCTGAGCCGCCGATCCCGGCCGAGGCCGCTTTTTTCTAGGGGTGCCCGCGTGCTGCTCGGGGCCTCTCCAAGCGGCCCGGGGGCGCCGGCCGGGTGGCGCGTGCGTCCCAAGGCCGGCCGCGGCGTGGACGCGCGGCGCCACCGTTCCGGCCAGGCCTGCGGGCGACCACCGGCTCCATGGCCGCCCCGCCGCCGGGCGCCCCGCCCGCCCCAGACGTGCCCTGCCAGCCGCCGCCCTCGGCCCCCGCGGACGAGCCTCTCCCCCGCCGGCTGCCCTGGGTGACCCTGGTGCGAGCCTTAGGCCGCTTCCGGCTGTCGACCCTGGAGAGGCGCCGGGCCCGGCTGCTGGCCAGCCTCGACCCCTTGGCCTTGGCCCGGGAGCCGCTGCCGCCCTCCCCGCGGGAGCGCCAGGCGCCGGAGAGGAAGGCCTGGGGCGACCACGAGCCCCTCTCCAAGGTCAGAGCCGTCCGGGGCGGGCGCCGGCCTGTGCCCCCGGCGGGGAGGGCGCCGGCGGGCGGGGCCGCGGGGAGCCCCCGGCCTCGCCCCCGCCGTCGGCGCCGCTAGGGGCCGCGGGCCGGGGCGGGGCCGCCCCGGGGAAGCCGGACGCGCGGGCGGCCCGCGCCACGTCCCGGCCCGCGACGAGCCCGCTCCCCGGGCCCCGCCCGCCGCGGCGACACTCCCGGGCGCAGACCCGGGCGAGCAGCCCGCCCCCGCGGCCCCGAGCGGGCCCTGGGAGCGGCGGGAAGCCGGCCTCGCCGCGAGTCGGACGCGCCACGTGGCCGCGCGTGCCCAGTGGCGCCGGCGAGAGGCCGCGCGGCCGAGGCGCGGGCGGGCGGGCGGGGGGCGGAGGCCGGCGGGCGGGGGAGAGGAGCGCCTCCGGCCCGCAGCCCCAGGGCGGCGGCGGCGAGCCCGGGCGGGGCCGGGAGACGCGCGCCCGGCGGCGGAGGGAAACGCGAGGAAGCCGCGCCGCGGGAGCCAGGCTGGCGGCGGGGTGGCAGAGGCAGGAGGGGGCGCCCGAGCGGCGCGGGGCGCGGGGCCGGCCCGGACCGAGGTCCGACGACGCCGGCGGGCCGGCCGGGCGCGCGGCAGAGCCGGCCGCAGGGCCCGGGGCCGCTGTGGGGAAGAGCAAGGCCGCGTCTCGCGCTTTGCTGCCCGAGCGGGGCGAGGTTCGGCTTCAAGGAGAAGGAGAGCGCGGGAATCGAGCGTCGCTTGCTGGCGTTCTTTTTCTTTTCTTTTTTGAGCGGGAGCCGCGCCCTGTCGCCCAGGCTGGAGGGCGGGGCGCGCTTCCGGCCAGCGCAGCCTGGGTCCTGCCGCCTCAGCCTTCCGGGGCGCGGCGGCCGCGAGCACGCACCACCCCGCCCGGCTGACTTTTTGGTTTGTTGGAAGGGTGAGGGCTCGCCAAGTCGCCCAGGCTGTCTTGAACCCGCAGCCTCGGGCAGTCCTCTCACCTTGGCCTCCCAAAGTGCTGGGATTATAGGTGTGAGCCACCGCGCCCGGCCCGTCTGTTTATGTTCTTATTAGAACATTCCCAAGGTTCAAATGCAACAGATATAAAAGTTTTTTTGACAGTAAAAAGTATATCCGCCGGGCTCGGTGGCTCAGCCTGTCATCCCGCGCCTTTGGGAGGCTGAGGTGAGTGGATTGCCTGAGCCCGCGGGTTCGAGACCCGCCTGGGCAGCGAGACCTCATCTCTGCAATCAATCAAAAAATCAGCCGGGCGTGGTGGCGCGCGCCTGTAGTTCCGGCTACTGGGAAGGCTGAGGCGAAGGATCGCCGGAGCCCAGCAGGTCGAGGCTGCGGGGGCCGGGAGCGGCCGCTGCCCTCCAGTCTGGGCAACAGTGAGACTCCAACTCAAAAAAAAAAAAAAAAAAAAAAAAAGAGGTATATCTAGCAACACCCCTACCTCATTTTCCTCTACAGAGGTAACATATGTTTCCAGTTTCTTCTGTATACCTTTGGAGATATTTTATGCACATTCCAGGGTGAATATGTGAACCCTTTGGTAAACATCTCCTACCCCTCTGTTATTACTTTGTTTTGTTTTGAGTTGGGAGTCTCACTCTGTTGCCCAGGCCGGAGTGCAGTGGCCTGCTCATGTCTCACCACAGCCTTGACCTCCCGGGCTCAGGTGATCTGCTTCAGCTTCCTGAGTAGCCGGGACTGCAGGACCGTGCCTGCACACCTAGTGAAGTTTTTGATTTTTTGGTAGAGACGAAGTCTCTCTGTGGTGCCCAGGCTGATCTCGAACTCCTGGACTCAAGCAGTCCTCCCATCTGGGCCTCCCAAAGTGTTGGGATTACAGGTGTGAGCCATGCCCAGCTGCTGTCTCTTTTGCGCCTGCTTTTTATATTTTACTTCATGTGTTTCAGAGATCTTTCCATGTCGGCACATAAACAGATTCCTCGTTCGTTTTAGAAAACGCTTAACCGGTGTCCTGTGGCCGCACATTCAGGTGGTTTCTGAGGTTTTTTTGGCCTTGGGTTTTGTGGTCAGCCAGGCTGACCATACTGGACATCTGTGGAGTCCGAGGGGAAGATTTGTGGCCTCAGAATCTTGGATCAGCCAAACTGCTGATTCTTGATAAAGGCAACAGAAACATGTTATTTAGAGCTGTTAAGACTCACAAAAATGCCTGAGGAAAAAAAATTACTCAAGGAAGCATTCTGACAAACAAAAAAATCAGAATTAAGAACTTAAGTACGGCTGGGCACGGTGGCTCAAGCCGTGAATCCCAGCACTTTGGGAGGCCGAGGTGAGAGGATCGCCTGAGCCCGCGGGTTCGAGACCAGCCTGGCAACTTGGTGAGCCCTCAACTCTACAATAAATAAATAAAAAATTAGCCGGGCATGGTAGTGCGTGCCTGCAGTTCCGGCTACTTGGAAGGCTGAGGGGGAAGGATCACTGGAACCCAGCAGGTCAAAGCTGGGGTGACTGTGAGCATGCCACTGCACTCCAGCCTGGGTGACGGAATGAGACGCCAACTCAAAAAAAAAAAAATAAAAAGAACTCAAGTAATTGTAGGGCTGTACCTCGATGAGAAGAAAGAACTCAGAGAAAGAGCAGCTTAGAAGAAAGGGGAGAATGACCGGACACTGAAGCGTTTGTTTCCTGCGTTTCGTGTGGTTATTTAGAGCCAAGGAAAGGTTAAGTGAGACTTCACACGAAGGCGCACAAGGCAAAAGTAAGAGTGTTCCCAGGTTAATCTTCCAGCTGCTTTCACCCGCGTCTCCGAGAGGGTTTGCTGAAGAACGTTCTCAGTGAACAGCGCTCCATTCTCGGCCTGGGTTAAAGCACACTCTCACGCAGAAGCATCACAGTGTGTTTTTAATCAGTGACTCGGAGCTTCCCCCCGGCGTCCACATGTACATCTGGAGCTCGGACCGGTGGCCTTCCAGGCCGTTTCGAGCCTGGCCTCTCCCGGCTCTCTCCTTCCCTCCGCCCTGCTGGCCTCCGACGGGCCTGGCCTCGGGGTCCTCACGGTCGCCTCCTCGCACGGGGCGGCGCGCCCTGCCCACGCCCTCCCTCCGGCGGACACCACCTCCAGGGAGGCCCCCCCGACGCCCGGGTCCCCTCTCCCGCGAGGCACCTGCCGTGACCCGACGGCCCCATCCAGCCCCCGCCGCGCCCGCTGCCGCCCACCCGCACCCAGGCCCGACCCAGAGGCGCGCAAGGCCCATCTGCTGAGCGCACGAATGAAGGGACGCGCGCGGAGAGGGAAAGAAGCCGCTTTCCGTCTCTCGCGAGGCTGCTCCCCCGTCGGGGTTTTGCGGGCGCCTCCGAGCCGCGCGGGCGCCTCGCGAACTTCTCTCCGCAGCTCCCGGGGCGTCTCCCCTCGACCGGCCCCCCAGGGGCTGTGCACACAAGTCCGAAGGAGACCCCGAGGAAGGCCCGCGGGGCGGCGGGGGGACCGTCGCCCCCCCCCCGTCGGGGGTCCCTTTCCCCGAGGGCGTTCTGCTTGAAACCCGACACGTGCTCCGGGCCCGGGAGTGCGGTCCCGGGCGGGGCAGCTGCAGAGGCGGGGGCGGGGCGGGGGCGTGGGGTTGCGGGGGGGGGCACGGCGGACGCCGGAGGCACGTCCAGGGCGGGGGGCGGCTCCCTCCCCGCCAGCCCGGGGGAGCCTGCCCCTCCCGCGTCCCTGTGTCCCCGCACCCCTGCTTGCAGGGCTTCCTCTGATTCCCCCGCCCCAAGCTCCCCCCGCCCCCCGCCACGCCTGCGCCTGCCGCTGGGTGGTCCGCGCGTCCCGCCCTCGGACGCGGAGCCCAGCCGCCTCCGGCGCGCTCTGCCTCTCCCACGACGGGGGCGGGGCTCAGGCTTGTCCCCCGCTCCTTGCTTTCCAGCTTTACGGAGATTTAGCTCACACCCTTCGGCCTTCCAGCCGTCACGCGTTTCAGTGTATTTCACGGTGCACGTGTCATCGCCCCGCCCCGCGCCCCAGCCCCCAGCGCCGGCAGCTCTGCGCCGGGTCTCCGTCGCCTTAGCCGCGTGCAGACGGTTCACGGTCACAGGGTCAAGCGATGCGCGGTCTTTGGGGACGGGCTTCCTCTCCTTGGCGTGTTTTCAAGGTTTATCCGTTGAGATGCATCAGTGTGTTGACTTTGAATCCTGCCACCGGGTTGAACTGGCCTGGCCTACCCGTTTTTCAGATCCCGTTTAAGATTCTGAGTGGGCACCAGGACGCGGTGAGTTCCTGCCACTTCTGTGTGGATGACACAAAACTCCTCAGCGGCTCCTACGACTGCACCGTGAAGCTGTGGGTAGGTGGAACCGAGCATCTCTGAGCGTAGGCACCTCTGGGTGCATCCCCCAGGGCTGAGTTCCCAGACACTCCCAGGTTCAAAGGTTTGTAAAGAATTTCTATCTTTTCTTTTGAGTTGGAGTCTCACTCTGTTGCCTAGACTCTCCCGGCCACCGCAGCCTCGACCCGCTGGGCTCCGCGATCCTTCTGCCTCAGCCTTCCAAGGAGCTGGAACTACAGGCGGGCGCTACCATGCCCGGCTAATTTTTTTTTTTTTTTTTTTGCTTTATTGTAGAGGTGAGGTCTCACCAAGTTGCCCAGGCGGGTCTCGAACCCGCGGGTTCAGGCAATTCACTCACCTCGGCCTCCCAAAGCGCGGGATTACAGGCTGAGCCACCGAGCCCGGCCTGTAAAGGATTTTCTGAGCAGAGTGCAAGAAAGAGGAGGAAGCCAGATGCCCCACTCCCGAAATGGAGTCAGGGTGGATTCTGCCGGCTGGTGGACCTGGAATGTGGGGACACGCTGGACTTTCATGGGGGGGGTCCCAGCTGTGTTTGGAGTCTCGGAGCTATGTCATCTCTCTGTGTCTCCTTCTCATCCGGAAAACTCAGTTTCATCCACAGAGCCCGCATGGCCAGGCCTGGGACCCGTTCAAGAGGGGTGGTTGGGAGAGCCAGGCCTGAGTCCGGGTCAGCACCCCAAGGTGCAGGAGGCAGGGGTGCAGAGATGAGGGTGTGATGATCAGATGAGGCTGCAGGGAGGTGGCCATTGGGGACACTCCCGGAGCCTTGTGGGCAGAGCCAGCAGACGCTGGCAGGCCTGTCTGGGGGCAGTGCCCGTCAGTCCGCAGGGCTGCGGGAGGGCAGTGGCCATCGGGGCCAGGCCCCAGGAGCTGGTGTGGTGGGGACTGGGTCCTGGGGGTGAGGATAGTCAGTTCTGAGTTTTGCTGTCTCTTCTGGCTTCTGGGGCAGGACGGGGGTCCGGAGGGAATCAGGGCGGGTTCCGGGCTCTGATTCAGGTAACTGGGGAGAAAGGAGAGCCCCTTGCTCTCAGATGACCTCAGAGGAGCATCTTCTGTGTCATCGGTGGGTGCCAAGGCCAGGCCAACCGCCCAGGAGGGTTTGGGGGCCTGTCCAAGTGGGTTCAGATCTTGCATGGAGGACCCATCAGCTCGAGTGAGCCTGGGTGGTTGCACCGCCTCTCAAGCCTCCCAGCCTCCCAGGCCCAGCTGTGTGCTGGGACTTCCCCAGGGCCTGCCTGGCCCCCTCCAGGGCCCGACAGGCATCCACTGCCCCCATTGCTGCTGTCCTTACAGCCACCTCTGTCCCCACAGCCCCACGATCTCCTGGTTGGGAGAATGACTGGTTTCTCTGGAAGCCATCAACCTTGAAACCTTGCCCTGTCCCTGTCCCTGTGGGTTGACCCAGAAGCCTGGGGGCCGGGAGGTCTCTGGTGCTGTCATCCCCGGGGTGGTGGCTTTCCAAGTGTGCCGTCAACTCTGCTGTCTTTGGATTCTTCTCACATTCCTCTCACCTTCTGGGTCAAGGACTCCTGGGGCTTGTGGTGACTGTTTAGGCCGAAGGGGTCTTGTCTCCAGAAGGCGACACCTGCCTGTTTTGGCTTTGGCTGTTGTCTCAAGGTGAGGGCTATCCATCGAGATGTCCTCGGTCCCCACAGAGCCCCCTGCTCTTGCTCCCCGCCTATTCCACGCCCCCTCCGTGGCGGGGTCACTTCCGCCTCTGCACCCTCATGCCTTCCTTCCCATGAGCCATCCTCCTCCGTGTCCCAGGAAACGGTCCGAGCGTTTTCCACCCTCACTACGGGCTCGTTCACAGCCACCTCCTCCAGGCAGGCTCGCATGCCTGGGCTCCCTCCCTCTGGCCTTCTCTCCAGGCCCATAACTCCGCCTCTCCCCTGGGTCCCTCCCTTGGCTGGCCCCACTGCCCGCCCCTCCCAGGAGCTTCCCTCTCCCCCTTGTTCTTCCCGTCCTCTCCCCACCTGCTGGCTCCTCCTGGCCCCCAGCTGTGGTTCTCATCATGTGCTTTGCGGCCCTGCACACTTCTCTTGTCAGAGTATCTGGCCAAAATGTCCCCTGGCTTCCCCTCTCTCCTTCAGCCACCCCTCACCTCACCTCATAGCCAGACATCAACTTAATCTTTTAGAAGTCCCCTTTTCCCTAAGTGGAGATTGCTGTGAGTAATTTGGAAAGTCCACAGATGGATGAAGAAGTTGGGGAAAAAATATCCTTTTATTTTTTTTGAAGTCAGAGTCTCACTCTGTCATCCAGCCTGGAGTGCAGTGCCATGCTCATGGCGCTGCGGCCTCGATCTGCTGGGCTCAGGTGATCTTTCTGCCTCAGCCTTCCTAGAAGCTGGAGCCACTGGCATGGGCCACCATGCCCAGTTCATTCGATTTAATGTAGAGATGAGGTCTCATCAAGTTGCCCAGGCTGGGCTCGAGCTCCTGGGCTCAGGAAATCCTCCCGCCTCTGCCTCCCAAAGTACTGGGATTACAGGTATGAGCCTCCACACCCGTCTGGGAAAAAATATTCTTAATCCCATACCCAATCTCCCTCTAATATATTGGCACTTTTCTTTCTGGTTATTTAAAAATAAGTTTGCTAGTTTTTCTCATAACACAAAGGTAATATGATTTTGGTTTTTTTTGAGTCAGGGTCTCACTCTGTCAACCAGGTTAGGGTGCAGTGGCATGTTCATGACAATCATAGCCGCCTCTACCTCCTGGTCTCATGGATCCTTCTACCTCAGCCTCCCAAGTAGCTGGGACTTCAGGTGTGTGCCACCACGCCCGACTAATTTTTAAAAATTTTTTTATAGATATGAGGTTTTGCTATGTTGCCCAGGCTGGTCTCAAACTCCAGGCTCAAGGAGTCTGTTCACCTAGCACTCCCAAAGTGCTGGGATTACAACTGTGAGACTTGGTGCCCAGCAATAATATGATTTTATTACAGGGAATACATAAAAACACAAAGAAATTTAAAAAATCCTTCTCTGACCCTAGAGTTAACTTCTTTTTTTTTTGAGTCGGAGTCTCACTCTGTCGCCCAGACTGGAGTGCAGTGGCCGCTCCCGGCCACCGCAGCCTCGACCTGCTGGGCTCCGGCGATCCTTCCACCTCAGCCTTCCAAGTAGCTGGAACTACAGGCACGTCCTACCACGCCCGGCTATTTTTTGATTTATTGTAGAGATGAGGTCTCACCAAGTTGCCCAGGCGGGTCTCGAACCCGCGGGCTCAGGCAATCCACTCACCTCAGCCTCCCAAAGGCGCGGGATTACAGGCTGAGCCTCCAAACCCAGCTCCTAGAGTTAACTTCTATAAAAATGTTGGAGTGCCGGGCTTGGTGGCTCAGCCTGTAATCCCGCACCTTTGGGAGGCTGAGGTGAGTGAATTGCCTGAGCCCGCGGGTTCGAGACCCGCCTGAGCAGCGAGACCTCATCTCTACAATAAATCAAACAATCAGCCGGGCGTGGTAGCGCATGCCTGTAATTCCAGCTACTCAGAAGGCTGAGGCAGAAGGATCGCCGGAGCCCAGCAGGTCGAGGCTGCGGTGGCCGGGAGCAGCCACTGCACTCCAGTCTGCGCGACAGTGAGACTCCAACTCAAAAAAAAAAAGAAAAAAAAAAGTTAGAGTATCTTTTTTCTTGTACATGCACGTATGCATACATTTACAAAACTGGAACTGTACAGAAATACTGACTATATACCCATATAAACTTGGGCTATGAATACCATCACATCTTTGTTTTTCCAACTATTTATTAGTGCCCCTTCCCCTCATTCATTCAAAGTCTGACCAATATTACCCCCTTGTATTGTCTGGGTCCACAAGGGTCCTGCTTCCAAAGACCAGGTGAGGAGGTAGCTGGTTTATCTGTCCACTGTCGCTGTTCCTCCCCTTGGTCACTGTTGAATGCTGAACCTGCACAGCCCTGTGGACACATCCATTCTCCTGTGGTCCCCAGCAGCCACAGGCCCTGCCTAGCCGGCATGGGCCTCAGACCCAGGCCCAGGACGATCATTTTTTTTAAGTTCTAGTCCCATGTTTTTTTCCCTAGAGGAAGGCTGGAGCCCAGGCTGTCAGAACCAGCCCTTTCTTGCCAGGCCACTTAGACTCTTGTGCCCAGGCCACCAACCTAGGTGTGTCCTGCCTGGTGAGTAATTATTTGGGATCCCCGCGGCCCTTTCCTGCCCTGGCCTTTGAGTGGGACCTGCTGGGTTCACTGGACATGACCCCGTTGTTTCAAGTCTTATGGGGTAGGGGCTGGGGGTCTGGGTGTGAGTTCACACAGGAGGCCCGGGACTGCTGTCTTTTTTATTTTTTTATTAATTTATTTTAATTTTATATTTTAATTCAGAGTCTTTCTCTGTCGACCAGACTTGAGTGCAGTGGCATGTCACAGCTACCGCAGCCTTGACCTACTGAGTTCAGGCGATCCTTCTGCTTCAGCCTTCCAAGTAGCTAGGATTACAGGTGTGCGCCACCACACCTGGCTACTTTTTTTTTTTTTAATTTACTGTAGAGATGAGAGCTCGCCAAGTTGCCCAGGCTGGTCTCAGGCAAACCTCTCGCCTCTGCCTCCCAAAGTGCTGGGATTACAGGCATGAGCCACTGCATCCAGCAGGACTGCTGTCTTTAGAAAGGCTTGTTGGCAGGGCTGTCCTGGGCTTGCGTCTGGGAACTGATGGGGAAAAACGTTCCCTACATCACGAGAATTTCCCTGAGTGATGAGGGCGTCTCAGGCTGCCTCATCTGTGTTCTGTTTGTGCAAACTGTTTTCCTTATGGAAGTTTGGAATTTTAGTGCCTATTAGGCAGGCAGTGCCCATGTGACCAGGCCCCAATAAAACTCCTGGGCCCCTGGGCTCAGGAGCCCTTCCCTGGCAGACAAAGCTTTCCACATGTTGTTAGACTTGTTACTGGAGGAATTAAGCCCTGCCCCTGCCCAGGAGACTCTTGGAAACCCGGGCCTGCTTTCCTCTGGGCTTTGGCCCGAGTACCTTTTCCTTTGCTGGTTTTGCTTAGTGTCCTTTCTCTGTCACACTCTCAGCTGTGCATACGACGGTATGGGGAGTCGGCTTAGAATCACTAAGCCGGGAGTTTCTTAGGGACCCCTGGCACAGGGACCTTTGCCTCCCAGAAGGCTTTGCAGTCCTGATGCAAGGTGGTGTCTGCACATCGAGGGTGTTGTGGCAGGCTGAAAAGCTCCCACAACCTGGAATCACCCTGGAATAACAATGCAAGATCTTTCTAGGAATTCTTCGCCTTACCAATAACATTTGTTTCAAGGGGATGTCCAGCTCTGCCTATCCTGAAAAGCTGTTAGCACATTTCTTGGTAAAAATATTTAAATCTTTGCCACTACAGACACCCTTCTGCTTTGGTGCCCTGTTCTGTCTTTATCACATTCTCTGGTTATCCACCTTCAGCATGATTTTGGTTTGTTTGTTTCGAGTCAGGGTCTCCCTCTGTTGCCTAGACTGGAGTGCAGTGGCACTGTCATGCCTCATCACAGCCTCAACCTCCTGGGTTCAGGAGATCCTTCCATCTCAGCCTCCTGAGTAGCTGGGACTAGAGGTGTGTGCCACCACACCCAGCTCATTTTTTAAATTTTTTGTGGAGACGAGGTTTTGCTATGTTGTCTAGGCTGGTCTCGAACTCTGGGGCTTAAGCAATCCTCCCACCTCAGTGGGAGGTGCTGGGATTATAGGCGTGAGCCACTGTATCCAGCCTAACCTTCAGCGTGATTGTTAGCAGTTGCGGGTGCTACAGTTTGTTTTAACCATTCCCCTTCAGATGGACACCGACAATACTTCCAGTGTTTTTGCCATCACCTGTGATACCTAATGAATCCTTTCACGCCTAAGTCTGTGACCACAGTTCTGGTGATTTCCTTAGGAGAAACCCCCTCAGAGAAGAATTGTTGGGTCAAAGAGTGTGAACTTTGTAAAAAGTTCTTGAAAAATACTGTGAGATTGTGAAAGGTTCTGTGGGAAATAGAGAATTCAAAAACGACCTGTTTGCGGCTCTGTTCCCCCAGTGGCCAGTTTCCACCTGGTGCCTGTGGACTCATGGGGGAGTTTTCCACAGACACCTTGGATGGTGAGGGTGTCCTTCCTGCCTGGGGAGATGGTGGAAAGCCCTTTCACTCTCTGGAGCAGAGTGAGATTCCTAGGACCATGGGGTTCTTGTACTTTGTTGCTGGAGACAAGCTAAGTGCAGACATTGACCTCTGCTCACGACATCAGCAAATGTGACCACTCTCTCTCTCTCCCTCTCTCTCTCTTCCTCTCTCCCTCTCTCCCATTGATTTTGAGGATGCTGTTGATGGATCTGTGGTTCGAGATTTTAAGCACGGGCCCAAAGCTCCTATTTTAGAGTGCAGCATCACGGCCGACAGCAGAAGGTGACCTTTCCCTCATTTGAGACTGTTTCAGAAAAGTGAGAGCCAGCAGGCAGGCATGTCAGTGAGAGATTTTTTCTTTTTCTTTTTTAAATTTTAAAACGAATACACAATTGTTATACCATATATTGGTTTCAGGGTTTCCTTTTTTTCCTTTTCTTTTTTATTTTTCCTGTGAGAATCAAGTAGATGTGACAACACTTTGAAAACTTAATGTTGTTAAGAGAGAAAATTTCTTGTGGCTAAAACAAAGCTACTCTGGATTTTCTTCATGGGTTTTCTTTTCCATAGTCACATGTAGACTGGAGCGCTGCAAAAGGCCTTGGCAATTTCATCCAGGCCCTCGTTTCACAGGGGAAACTGAGGCCAGTGGAAGCAGAGGCATGCTGTCATCTGGGAAGGGTCAGGGCGAGGGGACAGTGACATACAGAGAAGGGCCTCTGGGGTGTGTTTGCGTAAACCCACTCACACAGATGTGAGATGGGCCTTTAACAGACAAAGGAATTGGCTTTAAAATGGATTTACTTGTACCCTGAGTAGCAGCTACAAAACTAGTATACTAGTAAAAACTAGTACGGCGATTTATCTTCTATATAGGACAGACTTTACCACAGAAACATGCAATATAAAGAGACAAAAGTATACTTATATATTTTTTGCTAAATGTGCAAGGGAACATTTCAGAACACAATGAACAGTCTTTGAAAGCATTTTCTTGTAAAAAAGATAGGCATGTGAGCAGAGAGGGAAGTGATTGATCCTTGCAAGTTAGCGAGATCCCCTTAGGAGAAGAAAGTAAATTGTAGCACAGAAGAAATAATGCTGCCAAAGCGCTCAAAATAAAAGCATATTTGGGTGGCTGAAGGATTAAGGAAGATAATAGTGCCTTCTATTTTGGGTTCTCTCTTTTGTCAGTGAGATCCCAGTGGGGATCATGGAACATCTTTTGAAACACTGTTGTATTACTTGCAGTATTGGTCCAAAGTTATAAGAAGATGGGAAAGTCTTGTATAGAAGCCACAGGCATAATTACCACTGTCGTTAAGACCTAATGTTTGTCATTTTATTGCCAGAATTATTGCAGCATCCTGTGACAAAACAGTAAGGGTCTGGGACCTTGAGACAGGCCAGCTGCTGGTACGTATACCCTGCCCCACTGGGGTGTCCCAGCACAGGTACATTAGGCTGGACCCAAGGTGGAAGGGGATGGCTAAGCCCCAGTCTTCCAGGAAAGGAGACTTTTCCCGGGAACATGGAGCCCCATGAACCACACCCTGCAGCAGCCAGTGCTTGCAAAGTTTGGAGGGTGCAGGAAATGGAAGACGGGTGTTGGGGAAGGAAGCTGCCTGGAGGGGCAGATTGAAGGCTTTCCCTCAAAGACGGGAAGGATTCGGATACAGAGAAGGAAGCCAGAGTGGGGGTTGGGAGGGGGAGAGGACGTTCCAGGCTCCCCTGGGAGATGTTTGAATTTGATGAGGCAGGAAGTGGGGCTCAGGCTGTGGGGTGAAGGCTATGAAACCTCCTCTTTTCGCACCTTAAAAAACAATCTTCCTGGCCGGGCTCGGTGGCTCATCCTGTAATCCCGCGCCTTTGGGAGGTCGAGGTGAGTGGATTGCCAGAGCCCACGGGTTCGAGACCCGCTCGGGCAACTTGGCGAGACCGCATCTCTACAATAAATCAAAAATCAGCCGGGCATGGTAGCGCGTGCCTGTAATTACGGCTACTTGGAAGGCTGAGGCGGAAGGATTGCTGGAGCCCAGCAGGTCGAGGCTGCGGTGGCCGGGAGTGGCCACTGCACTCCAGTCTGGGTGACAGAGTGAGACTCCAACTCAAAACAAAAAACAAAAACCAAAACAATCTTCCTTGTTAGTGCTAAGGTTGATTTATATTCATTGTAAACATTTTTAGAAAGATAAGTGGAACCACATTTTTTTTTAAGAGACGGGGTGTCGTGCTGTCACCCAGGCTGGAGTGCAGTGGTGTGATCATAGCTCACTGCAGCTTTAAATTCCTGGGCTCAAGTGATCTTCCTGCCTCAGCCTTCTGAATAGCTGGGATTACAGGCGTGTGCCGCCATGCCTGGCTAATTTTTTTTTTTTTTTTTTTTTGAGTTGGAGTCTCACTCTGTCGCCCAGACTGGAGTGCAGTGGCCGCTCCCGGCCACCGCAGCCTCGACCTGCCGGGCTCCAGCGATCCTTCCGCCTCAGCCTTCCGAGTTGCCGGAATTATAGGCGCGCGCTACCACGCCCAGCTGATTTTTTGATTTATTGTAGAGATGAGGTCTCGCTGCCCAGGCGGGTCTCGAACCCGCGGACTCAGGCAAATCCACTCACCTCAGCCTCCCAAAGGCGCGGGATTATAGGCTGAGCCACCGAGCCCGGCTGCCTGGTTAATTTAAAAAAATTTTTTTGTGTAGACACTATGTAGCCCTGGCTAAGAGAGACCAAGTTAAAACAAAACAGAAAACCAGAAAAATCTTTAAATCACCACTCAGTGAATGTAGTTAACATTTTGGTGTCTCTTTTCCCGTACACACGTTTACATATGAACACAGGCAAGCATTTTTTTTAACAAACCTAGTGGCAATGTTCATATTTTTTGGACTCTGACTTTTTTTCCACTTAACAATAACTTATGGGTAAGTATATATCTCCATTATCCTTTTTTTTTTTTTTTTGAGTTGGAGTTTCACTCTGTCACCCAGGCTGGAGTGCAGTGTGGCATGCTCACGGCCACCACAGCCTCAACCTGCTGGGCTCAGGTGATCCTTCTGCCTCAGCCTTCCAAGTAGCTGGAACTATAGGTACGTGCCACCACACCTGGCTAATTTTTTGATTTATTGTAGAGACGAGGTCTTGCCAAGTTGCCCAAGCTGGTCTCGAACCCATGGGCTCAGGCAATCCTCTCACCTTGGCCTCCCAAAGTACTGGGATTATAGGCATGAGCACCTGGCTTCCATTGTCCTTTTGAATGGACATAGGGGATTCCATGAACAGACTGGACAGGCTGGATCTCACCTCCCTGTCAGAGGACATGAAGCTGTTTCTATTTTTGTCTATTATAAACAATGCCAGGATGAGGAAAGTCTGCATTTTTTTTGTACCTATGCTCCAGTATTTCATTAGGATTTATAACTAGATTTAATTGCTCATTTAAATGGTATGCAGACATGGAGCTTTTAGAATTACCTTCCAGGATGCAGGACCACCTTATCCCCTAGACCCTCACATGCTGGGTATCATGCCTAAAAAAATTTTTTTAGCCAATTTGGTAGGTGAAAATGAGACTTGCACTGGTGACTCCTGACTTTGAATCTTTTTCCAAATGTTTATTTTTTTCTCTTGTACATTTCATGTTCTTGTCTGTGGCCAGTTTTCCTGTGAGACATGCTTTTCTTCTTAAGCTTTTTTTTTTGACTTGGAGTCTCACTCTGTCACCCAGGCTGGAGTACAGCAGCATGCTCATGGCTACCGCAGCTCGACCTGCTGGGTTCAGTTGATCCTTCTGCCTCAGCCTTCCAAGTAGCTGGAACTACAGGCACATGCCACCATGCTCGGCTAATTTTTTGATTTATTGTAGAGATGAGGTCTCGCCAAGTTGCCCAGGCTGGTCTTGAACCCATGGGCTCAGGCAATCCTCTCACCTTGGCTTCCCAAAGTGCTGGGATTATAGGCATGAGCCACTGTGCCTGACCTCTTTAAACTTTTTTGGTACTTTTCTTTACCTTTGCTGCACAGGTAATCCATACCCCTTGCCAGCTGTAGAGCTGAATTAGTTATCTCCTCCTGCTTGTAAAACTACTCCAAAACGTAGCAACTTCAAATGACAAAAACTTATTATCTCACACAGTTTGTGATTGTCAGAGATCGAGGAGCAGCCCAACCAGGTGGTTCTGGCTTAGCTCTCTTGTGAGGTCACAGTTACGATGTCATCTGGAGGCCTGGCGTGGTGACTCACACCTGGAATCCCAGCACTTTGGAAGGCTGAGACAGGAGGATTGCTTGAGCCCAGGAGTTCAAGACCAGCCTAGGCCACGTAGCGAGACCTTTTCTTTATAACAAAATACAAAAATTAGCCAGATATGGTGGCTTGTGCCTGTAGTTCAAGCAACCCAGGAGACTGAGGTGGAAAGATTGCCTGAGCCCAGGAGGTCGAGGATGTGGTGAACCGTGATCGTGCCACTGCACTGCAGCCTGGGTGACAGAGTGAGACCCTGACTCAAAAAACAAGTCATCTCAAGGCTCCACGGGGCTGAAGTTTCCCTTCCACGATGGCTCACTCACAGAGCTGTTGTCAGGGGGCCTCCGTTCATCTCCACGTGGGCTTCCATGGAGATACAAGGTGGCTTGAACACCCTCAGGACATGACAGTGAATGTCACAGAGCAAGTGAGCCCAGAAAGAGCAGGCCGTGATTTCTTTGTAACCTAGTCACCCGCTGTCATGTCCACCATGTTCTATTCATGAGAAGCAAGCCACGAAATCCAGCCCGCATGCAGAGCTGAAATCAGGCTCCACCTTTCAGAGGGAGGACCGTCGAAGAATTTGTGGGCATATTTTAAAACTGCCACAATAATGATGCCATAATTTATAACATACAGAGAGAGACTCCTTTCCTAGACTGTTTTTGCTTTTGGTGGGTCGGGGTCTCATTCTGTCGCCCAGGCTGGAATGCAGTGGCACGATCATGGTTCACTGCAGCCTTGACCTTCTGGGCTCAGAAGTTCTTCCACCTCAGCCTCCTGAGTAGCTGAGACTCAAGGGACACACCATCATGCCTGGCTCATTTTTTGATTTTTTTTGTAGAGACAAGGTCTAGGCTGGTCTAGAACTCCTGGGCTCAAGTAATCCTCCTGCCTCGGCCGCCCAAAGTGCTGGAATTGCAGGTGTGAACCACTGTGCCCAGCCAGCCACCTTTTCTAGATTGTTGAGTAGCTCATTGTCCTGTTCTTGTGCGCTGCTGGCCTCCTGCTGGACTGGGACGGGGGTGGTATCATAGTGCCTGGTCCACGGGACAGGCATGCAGTAAACAATTTTTTTACTGAACTGAACAGGAATAAAGCCAGCCATTCCTAGGAGCTTGCTGCCAGTTCCGGTGGGTACTCTCTCCATCCCTGTTCATCTGTCCTGGACACAGATGAAGACATCACACTGATTAATTCAACTAATTAATTCAAATTAAACACACAAACATTCAGCTCCTTATCTGCGTTACCCCATCACAAGTGCTCAGTGGCCACATGTGGCCTGGGGCTGCCCTATAGGACAGTGCGTAGATAAGACACTCCCGTCACCACAGATGTCCCAGATCCCGGGTGGTTGAGTGAAAGAGAAAACAACCTTGGTTGGGTGAAAGAGAAAACAACCTTTCCACTGTCATCCCATTTCAGTGGAAGGTCAAGCATGACACTCTCGTTATCTCCTGTAAGTTTTCTCCCGACGGGAAATACGTCGTCTCAGGCTTGGATGTGAACCGCGGAATCTGCATAATGGATGCGGAAAATACCACCACCATCTCACTAGTCAAAGGTGAGGTTGTACAGGCTCCCTGTCTGCTCTGTCCACCACAGTTAATAGCTGCTTGTCACTTGACTGCTGGTGACTTTCCGTTGCTTTAGGTAGTGAAAGTCTAATGGTTTGAACTGCATCATTAAAGCTGGGACATGGATTGATGAAAGCACAATTAACACCAATCCTCTTCTGTTAGGGCTTTTCCGTTCCATTTCATGCTCATAAGAAATGAAACAACGTTCTGATTCGACCATATGTAGACATTGAAAGCCTCATCTCTTATTGAGTGGAGGCTTAGCTTTCTTTTTTTGACTTGAGTGACTTTGCTTTTTTATTTTATTTTTTAAATTTTTTGGCCTTAACATTTAGTTATTATTATTTTTTGATCTGGGGTCTCACTCTGTCGGCCAGGCTGGAGTGCAGTAGCACAATCCTAGTTCACTGCAGTCTCGAACTCCTGGGCTCAAGCCATCCTCCTCAACCTGCCGAGTAACTGGAATTACAGGTATGCAATGCCATGCCCAGCTAATTTTTTAAATTTTTTGTAGAGATGACGTCTAGCTATGCTGCCCAGGCTAGTCTTGAACTCCTGGGCTCAAGCAATCCTCCCGCCTGAGCCTCCCAAAGTGATGGGATTACAGGTGTGAGCCACCGTGCCTGGCCAGCCTTCTTAACATTTTTAACCATTTTTATATTTTAAAATATAAAAAATAATAAGCACCGTATGTTAATTTCCTGGCTATGACACCGTACTCCAGTCATACCTGATGTTACCATGGGGGGAACTGGGCGAAGCATATACAATATCTCCCTGTGTTATTCCTTACGTCTACGTGCAATTATAGTTTACAGATATCTCAAAATAAAAAGGTAAAAGATTGTCATCATTGTAAATATGCATGCATGTAAAGTAAAAAGCGCGATGCTGCGGTATCATCCTGTCTCTTTCCCGAGGTACCGATTAGGTTGCTGCGTGGCCCTCCTGAACCTGAACTCTGGCGTGTCTGCACACACAGCACGCTTCCCACCTGTGCCTTACGTTTCTTTTCATCAGCGTGGCACCATGACATGGGACGGCTCCACAGTGCCCATGGCAGGCAGAGGGTAGAAAAGGAGGTGCTCCCCGTAGGGAAGCCCCCCACTCCTCACACTGCAAACTCCAGTTGCAGCCGCACTTCTCCAAGCTCCAGTCCCCCACCCGCCCTTCGCATGGGCTGTTTCTTCCGCCTGGAGGCGCTTCCTGTCCTGCTTCCCTCGCTGACATTGAAGGCCCTTCCTGGACCCCTCAGGGTGGGCAAGGCTGCTGCTGGCCAGAAGTCACGAAGTCCTGTGTCACGCACCAGGTCATTGTCATCTCAAGGGTGTCTACCCCCTCAGACTGGGAGCTCAGTGGGGGCAGGGAGCAGGCTGGCTGTGCTCCCTGTTCGAAGCCTGGCACACAGCAGGCAGTCAGGAAATGTGTGCGAGTGAGTAGTTCCTGATGAAAACCGGAAGTGGGGTTTCTGTCAGGGTTGCTGGCTGGGGAGTTGTGTGAGCCTCCAGTTGGGTGTGATGGGTCCCTTTCCCTGTGCTGCAGATCATCACAGGAGATCAATCACAGCATGCTGCTTTGACCCCGACAGCCAGAAGGTGGCTTCCGTCTCCATGGACAAGAGCATCAAGATCTGGGATATTACATCCCAGGCCACACTGGTCACCATCACCAAGTGAGGAGGGCCCCCCCGGGGGGTCCGGCAGCAGGGGTCGGGGACAGCCCCATTCATGCCCTCCTGGATTCCATGCAAGTCAGCACCCAGGGGGACGCCTTTGCAGCTTGGTCATGGGTGCTCTGAGCAGGCTGGAGACAGGCAGACCAGGGGACGGTGCGGGGGAGACACCAGCTCTGGCTTGCGAACTGGACTGGGCCACAGATGCATTTGTTTCAACGTGAGCCAACACTGAAAAATATTGCGCAGAGACCTCACAAAAATGTGCAGTTCCAGCATCCCCTGTCAAATAGGAAGATGTGATCATCCAAGGCCTGCGACCTGGCAGGGGTCACTGCCCAAGGGGGCAAGTCCTCTCGGCAGGCTCTGAAGTCCGCATCCTGGAATGTGTATCCACTGGTCACCCTGCCCGCCGCCTTCCAGTACAAGCCCTGCCGGCCTGGGCCAGCTTTCCCATGGGGGTCTGGTCAGGTGTTAAGCAGGTGCGGGCTTGTATTTTGGGGGCCTTGGGCCTGAGTTTCCCCACCTGCAAACTGAGTAACGGTGAGATCCGAAGGAGATAACACGTGGAGGAAGTCCTTCGCACAGGGCCGCTGCACAGTGGGGCTCAGCACGGGCTCTGTTACCGAGAGTGATGGCCTGGGAAAGCTTGGGTCGGGGGCCATGGGGGCGCCCTGCTCCCCTCCCCCGGAACCCTTGGTGGTGGCATGGGGGGCGTGAGGGCAGTGGAGTAGGCCACAACTTTGGCTGCGGACAAGTGTCCCAACCCACTCCATTCTATTGCTCCAGCGAGCGTGGTGGTGAGCAAGGGAGATAAACAGTCTCTTGGTAGTTTTGATTTACCTTGAATCCATGACTTTTTTGTAAGTGTAGCTTTTAGCAAGAAAACATAGAGGCCAGGAGTCTCACAGCTACAGGACGGGGTTGGCTTCCTGGCATGTGATATCTGAGGTCACACAGAGGCCCACGCTCAGCGGGGCTCCACACTTGATTTCATGTTCTGCACTAGACATCTTAAAATTCTTTTTTTTTAGTCAGGCTCGGTGGCTCAGCCTGTAATCCTGCGCCTTTGGGAGGCTGAGGTGAGTGGATTGCCTGAGCCCGCGGGTTTGAGACCCGCCTGGGCAAGTTCTTTTTGTGTGTGTGTGTGTGTGTGTGTGTGTTGGAGTTGGAGTCTCACTCGCCCAGACTGGAGTGCAGCGGCCGCTCCCGGCCCCCGCAGCCTCGACCCGCTGGGCTCCGGCGATCCTTCCGCCTCAGCCTTCCGAGTGGCTGGAACTACAGGCGCGCGCTACCACGCCCGGCTCATTTTTTGATTTATTGTAGAGATGAGGTCTCGCCGAGTTGCCCAGGCGGGTCTCGAACCCGCGGGCTCAGGCCATCCACTCACCTCAGCCTCCCAAAGCACGAGTTTACAGACTGAGCCTCCAAGCCCGGCTTTAAAATTCTTAATAATTTCTGAACAGGGGACCTTGTCTTTTTAAATTTCAGAAATATGCAATTTACTTTTTGAAAATGGAAAACATGCAGCACAGTACAAAATGTAAAAAGTACAGAAGGATATATAGTGAAAATGTCTCTTTAGCAACTTTATTGAGATCGAATCCACATACCATACAACTCACCCATTTAAAATAAATTCAGTGGTTTGGAAGATATTGTATTATTTTTTTAAATTGTAAAGGTACACTCTGTCACCCAGACTGGAGTGCAGCAGTCCCTCCCGGCAAAAAAAAAAAAAAAAAAAATTGTAAACGTATGCAACAAAAAACTCGATATTTTAACCATTTTTAAGTGTACAAATCACTGGCTTTAATTACATTTACAATGTTGCGCAACCATCACCACTATCTATTTCCAAAACTATTTCATCATCCCAAACAGAAACTTTGTTCTCATTACACAATAGCTTCCCACTCTCCCGAGCCCCAGCTCCTGGTAACCTTTATTTTACTTTCTGTCTTTTTGAATTTGCTCATTCTAGGTATTTTGTATAAGTGGAATCACATATTATTTTGGGATTGGCTTATTTCTCTTAAGACAATGTCCCCAAGGTTCATCCATGTTGTAGCATGCATCAGAACTTCATTCCTTTTTATGTTTATACAACATTTTATTTACCTGCTCATCTATTGACGGACACTTGGGTTGTTTCTACTTCTCAGCTATTGTGAATAATATTGCTATGAATATTGAGATACATGTATTTGTTAGAGTCCCAGCGAAGAGTAAACCTTAAGTACTTTTTACAATTGTTTGCTTTGTCAAACATAATTTAGAAAGGAGAAGGAAATGTCTATACTATTTACACAGATTTTTTGCTTACCATGTTTTGTTTTCCTTTCTGAAGTTTCAAGTTTCCTTTTTTTAACTATTTTCATTTAAAAATAATTATTTTAGTCATTGTTCTAAGGTAAGTCTGCAGGCAAATTATCTTAGTTTTTCTTTATCTGAAAATGTCTTGATTTCCCTTTCATTACAGAAGGATATTTTCACAGGATACAGAAATCTGGGTTGACTGTTCTTTTCTTTCAGCACTTAAAAACAGTCATGCCAGCCTGTAATCCCAGCACTTTGGGAGGCTGAGGAGAGTGGATTGCCTGAACCCATGGGTTCAAGATCAGCCTGGGCAAGTTGGCGAGACCTCATCTTTACAATAACTCAAAAATTAGCTGGGCATGGTAGTGCACACCTGTAGTTCCGGCTACTTGGAAGGCTGAGGCAGAAGGATCGCCAGAGCCCAATAGGCCGATGCTGGGGTGGTCGTGAGGGTGCCACTGCACTCCAGCCTGGGCGATGGAGTGAGACGCCAACTCAAAAAAACAGAAAAACCTGTCATGCCACTTTCTTCTGGCCTCTATGGTTTCTGATGAGAAATCCACTATCATTCAAATTGTTTTTCCTCTTTAGATAAGGTGTCACTTATGTCTGGTGGCTTTCAAGATATTTTCATTGTCTCTGGTTTTTAGAAGTTTAACTATGTGGTATCTGGGTATAGATATCTTTAGATTTATCCTGTTTGGGATTTATTAGATTCTTGAGTCTATAGGTTTATACCTTTTGCCAAATGTAGTGAAAGTTCAGTCATTATTACTATTTCTTTGATGACTTTGTAAGCCCTGCCTTCTCTCTCGTGCTCTTCTGTTACTCTAATGATTTTTTTTTTTTTTTTTTTTTGAGTTGGAGTCTCACTCTGTCGCCCAGACTGGAGTGCAGTGGCCGCTCCCGGCCACCGCAGCCTCGACCTGCTGGGCTCCGGCGATCCTTCCGCCTCAGCCTTCCAAGTAGCCGGAATTACAGGCATGCACTACCACGCCCGGCTGATTTTTTTATTTATTTATTGTAGAGATGAGGTCTCGCTGCCCAGGCGGGTCTCGAACCCGCGGGTTCAGGCAATCCACTCACCTCAGCCTCCCAAAGGCGCGGGATTACAGGCTGAGCCACCGAGCCCGGCTACTCTAATGATTTTTTGTGATAGTCCTACCGATTCCTGGGGCTCTGTTTTCTCTCATCAGTCTGTTTATTCTCTATTGTTCATATGGGTTCATTTATATTGTTCTGTCTTATGTTCACTAATCTTTCTTCTTTCCTCTCTATTCTGCTGAGTCATCCAGTGAGTTTTTTAAAATTTCATTTATTATATTTTTTAGTTCTAACATTTCCATTGGTTCTTTTTTTTTTTTTTTTTTTTTGAGTTTGAGTCTCACTCTGTCGCCCAGACTGGAGTGCAGTGGCACGCTCCCAGCCACCACAGCCTCGACCCGCTGGGGTCTGGCAAGCCTTCTGCCTCAACCTTCCAAGGAGCTGGAACTACAGGCGCGTGCTACCACGCCCGGCTAAGTTTTTTATTTATTGTAGAGATGAGGTCTCACCAAGTTGCCTAGGCGGGTCTCGAACCTGCGGGCTCAGGCAATCCACTCACCTCAGCCTCCCAAAGCACAGGATTACAGGCTGAGCCACCGAGCCCGGCCTCCATTGGTTCTTATAGCTTCTATTTCTTTGCTGAGATTTTTTATCTTTTCATTTGTTTCAAACATGATTATAGTTGTCCATGTAAGCATTTTTATGATGGCTGCTTTAAAATTCTGTCAGATCATTCTCACATCTGTGTCATCTTAGTGAACTTATCTGTTGATTGTTTTTCTCATTCATGTCAATATTTTTTGGGCTCTTGATAGGATGAGTGCTTTTCAATTGCATCCTGGACATTGAGATTTAGGGTCTTATTGAAATCTGCTGTTTTAGCAGGCCACTTTGGTGCAGTCTGGCAAGGGTGGCAGCAGGGGTGCCCCATTCTGCTTCTGCTGATGGGTGAGGGCGTGGGATGCAATTTTTCCTGAGATGCTTGGCTGGAGTAGGGAAGTTACCTAAAAGTTTTCTGTCTTCAAAGGCTATCCCTTTCCTGGCCATTTGGCTATGGAGAACAGTATATTCTTGGCCTCCACCCCTTTTATTCCTCTTCCCTCATTATGGTTTTTAGTTTAGTTTTTGGTTACAGGCTTCCCTAGAACTTAGCCCAAAATATATGATACACAAAAGAAAGTCAAGGAACTCATAGCATATTGTGCTTTCGTCCCAAGATTCCTACCTGGTCTGTCTTCTCTCTCCACCTTTCATAGTCTCTCATGTTTGGTTAACAAATAACATCCAGGGTTGTTAGCTGTTCTAAGCAGAGGAATAGGAAGAAGTACATCGATGCCATCTTGGCCATAACTGCAAGTGCAACATAAGCGCTGTCTCCAAACTTTTTACAAATAAAATGGCCTTTTATGAGAAGTGGAATTTATTTGAAATAAGAGTCCATCCTGGAAAATAGAGATAGCCCTGGCGTAAAGCCCAACGTCAGTGTTTAGATTCCAGGAAAGACAAGTTGACAAAATGCAGGACACGCCAGGGTGGTTCTTAGCCTACTAGATATGGGATTGAGAAAGATTTATCTTGGACACCCCTGGGAAGTTGATACTTCTCCTGTGGCCTTGTTCAGTCTGTGCCTCACAAAGAACCAAAACAGGGTCCAAAACTACGACCTGAGCTTTAGGAAGCAGTTTTGTTCAACTTTTTCTACAGGGAAAACGATTGATTTTATGATCCAGGCTACTCAGAGAGGCACAGTTGTGTTCATAGGTTCACGTGAAAAACTCTGCTTAGAAGAGGAGGTAAGAATCATGGGAAAAACACACTGAGTTAACAAACACGTGAACAATTTGAGATTCTTTTCTTTTCCAAAAAGGAAGACATTTACAGATTTTAATGAATAACCCAAAATTTTGTTGATTAAATATACAACATTAAAATATTCTTGAATGGCATTTAAGATAGATGGGAACAGAAGGAGATAAAGAATGAAGGGGGAAGAGGGACAGCAGCTGGGGTGAGTGGGAGAGAGGTGGGATGGGAGAGACAGACTTAAGCCCGACATCATGGGGAGAAAGGGAGCAGGAATGCCCTCTGTGTAAGGGCGATCCAGAATCAAGCCTGAGCTAGGTGTGGTGATTCACACCTGTAATCCCAGCACTTTGGGAGGCAGTGGTGGAAAGATTGCCTGAGCCCAGGAGTTTGAGACCAGCCTGGGCAACTTGGAGGGACCTCATCTCTATAATAAAAATAAAAAAATTAGCCGGGCATGGTGGTACACACCTGAAGTCCCAGCCACTTGAAAGGCTGAGGCAAAAGCATAGCCTGAACCCAGCAGGTCGAGGCTGTGGTGGCTGAGAGCATGCCACTCCACTCCATCCTGGGTTATAGAGTGACTCAAAAACAAAAACAAAAAACCAGAACCAAGCCAGAAGGATGTTAATCCATCAACCACCATGGACAGCCTTTTCAGCTGCTTTTTTCTTAAGCCATAGCCACTTTGAATATTGCTGAGTAATATTCTCAACCGAGCCGGGCTCGGTGGCTCAGCCTGTAATCCCGCGCTTTAGGAGGCTGAGGTGAGTGGACTGCCTGAGCCTGCGGGTTTGAGACCTGCCTGGGCAACTTGGTGAGCCCTCATCTCTACAATAAATCAAAAAAATAAGCCGGGCATGGTAGCGTGCACCTGTAGTTTCAGCTACCTGGAAGGCTGAGGCGGAAGGATCGCCAGAGTCCAGCAGGTGGAGGCTGCGGTGGCCGGGAGCGGCCACTGCAGTCCAGTCTGGGCGACAGAATGACATTCCAACTCAAAACAAAAAAAAAAAAAATTCTCAACTGGAGGCAATTTTGTCCCTCAGTGGACAGCTGGCAATGTTTGGAGATAGTGCTGGTTGTCACACCTGGGTGTGGAGGCTTCTAATATCTACTGGGTATTGGCCAGGGGCACTGCTAAACAGCCTACAATACGTAGGACAGACCTCTACAACAAAGAATTATCCAGAAAAATGCCAGAACTGGTGTGTTTGAGAAGCCCTGGGATAGTGTGATACATTCTGAGCAATTCACATCTGTACCATGGCAGGCACCATGGCAGGCACTGACCAAAGGCATGATGTCCATTAGCTCACAGGAGATGAAGTCCTCTCCTTGCCCTCTGCCCATGTCTTCAGGTCCTCCTGGAGCGCAGGCTAATGTGCGAATCCCTTCCACCTGTGTTTCAGGGCGCATTCCAATGCAATCTCGAACTGCTGTTTTACCTTCAGCGGCCATTTCCTGTGTACAAGCTCCTGGGATAAAAGCTTAAAAATATGGAACGTCCACACAGGGGAGTTTCGAAACCATGGAGCCTGTGTGACTTTGATGCAGGGCCACGAAGGTTCTGTCAGCTCCTGCTGCTTTGCCAGAGACAGTGAGTAACTAACACACAGGACTCCACTCTTGTGGGAATGCTGGGCAGAGTTCTTCATGTTCCACTCAAATGGACTTTTCTAAGTACAGACAGAGAGGTGATTTCCAATGATGCCTACAGCAAGGGAACATGTTTTTCCCCATGATAACAAAAATGCCAAGAGGGAAATTCAAAGGCACACTCTTATCAATGGCAGAAGCTCAGCTCAACAAGGCTTAAGCCACAAAAGATATTTATTAACTCCTACAATGGGAACATCCAGGAGCAGCTCTGAATTCAGGCATGGCTGGGTTCAGAGACTCCAAACCACACTGTCTCTCAACGCAGCTTCCCTCTTGCGTTGGCCAGTCCCCGCAAGGAAGTAAAGATGGTTTCTGGAGGTCCAGGCCAACCCGATTCTGACCACTGGTAGTCCTGGAGAAAGAGAGACGGTCAGTCCAGTGGTGCCAGGGAAGACTCCCGTTGGCTCAGCTTGGGACACACACCGCCTCTGAACCAATCACTTAGCAGTGGATGAAAGGCTCTGGTTGGTCAGGTCTGGTTGGTCAGGTCTGGCTTCACCCCCAGAGCTGGGGAGTGAGGTGAACACCCTCTGACGCAGGGAGACTGAGCGTAGGCCAGGGGTGTTTTCCCACAAGAACCTGGGAGACTATTGCCAGACGAAGGGGCATGGATGTGAACGGGGGTGGTGCAGAGAGCTCCCATGAGCAACTAGCCCCAGTGAGGAAGTGGCTGCCCTAGACACCCAGGAGCCAAATGTGTGCTCCCTCATACCGAGAAGTGTGGCTTGCTTTTTGTGTCTGGGGTGCCCCAGCCAGCACACATGCAACTGGAGCTTGGCTTGAGAAATGCAAGGGTGTGTCTGAACAACTTTCCCTCTTTAGAGGTATCTGTTGTCTGTCAGGCTCCCACTATGAGGCACCCACCAGCTTCTATCCTTGGCTTTACTGGGCTCAGAATCACGCACGTCAGTCATTGTTATTTTGGATTCTGTGATCGCAGATTCGCCTACTCACTAAAATCTCTGTAACCCTCGAATCATCACTCCTGGCACTTTTGAGGTCACTCTCAGACACGCAGAGCAGCAAAACATTTGAGTCACCCTAGGCGCGCATTCTTAGCTGGGGCTGAACAAGGTGACAGCCCCTTGCCTACTTGTTTCAACTCTCACATGGTAAAGCGTCCTTTCGTGATCTATTTAGTGCTACTTTTTGCTCACACTTTTGTCCTTTTTGTTGGTAATTTTACTGTTTAAAATATGTCCCCAAGCACAGTGCTAAAGTGCTATCTAATGGTCCTAACTACAAGAATGCTGTGATGTGCTTTACAGAGAAAACACGTGTTGAATAAGCTTTGTTCAGGCATGAGTTACAGTGCTGCTGAATGAGTTCAATGTAATCAAAGACATATTAAATAAGGTGTCTTTAAATAGAAACATATGGGTGGAGGGACGAAAAAATCACCTGTGGGGCACAATGTGCACAGTTGGGGGTGGTGGGTACATTTCAAGCCCAGACTTCTTCACTGCTATACAATGCAACCATGTAACTCAAAACTAGTTGAAGCCCCAAAAGCTATTGAAATAAAGAAAAAAAGAAATAAAGAGAAACACATGTAAAATAAGGTTCTATACTGATGGACAAGAGTCTCGCAGGAACATATCCCTGTATTTTCTCTAGGAACAAAGGCTCAGTATTTGCTAATTCAGTGTTTGCAATACCTTTATAGAACATAATTACTGTGAATCAACAAGAATCAGCTGTAATTGGTTGGGGATCACTGCGCCACACCAGGAAGGTGTTTCGGTGTCGTGAGCGAGCCGTGCTCCTGCCTCACAAATGCATCCTCAGCCTGCCTTGGCCTCGCCAGAGGAGAAGGCGCTTGGCTTGGGAAGGTGACCTCCGCCTCTGACTCTTTCATGTTGCATTGCAGGCTCTTTTCTCATTTCTGGAGCATTCGACAGGACCGTGGCTATTTGGGATGTAGGGGAAGGCTACCGGAAGCTCTCCTTGAAGGTACAGGTGCTGCATCAGATAAAGACCTGAGCTTCAGCCGGGCTCGGTGGCTCAGCCTGTAATCCCAGCACTTTGGGAGGCTGAGGTGAGTGGATGGCCTGAGCCCGCGGGTTCGAGACCCGCCTGGGCAATTTGGCGAGACCTCATCTCTACAATAAATTAAAAAATGAGCCGGGTGTGGTAGCACGTGCCTGTAGTTCCAGCTCCTTGGAAGGCTGAGGCGGAAGGATCGCCGGAGCCCAGCAGGTGGAGGCCGCGGTGGCCGGGAGCGGCCGCTGCACTCCAGTCTGCGCGACAGAGTGAGACTCCAACTCAGAAAAAAATAAAAAAGATCTGAGCTTCATTCCTGGTCCTTCCATGCTGTGTGTTGGATGGTGGGGACGCAGCTATGGGTGACACAGACCTAGATGCCTCCTAGTGGAGCTGACACCTCTGTGGGGGAGGACAGACAAGAAACCGGCCAACACATCACTGACAGTGAGTAGCGAAATGGAGAAGCCATGATAGGGCGACAGGATACAATCTCAGAGCCGGCACTAATCCACAGTGGGTGGGCGGCGAGAGCTTCTTGGAGAAGAGGCCTTTGAGCTGAGAATTGGACGGGAAGGCGGGACTGGATCCGCAAGCATCTGAGGGAAGGGCAGATGGAGCAGCCAGTGCAAAAACCCTGAGGTGTGAAGTATCCAAGAACAGCAGAAATCACCACGCAGAGGAACGAGTGTCAGCCTGGGGCATGTGCAGAAAGCTGTGGGGTGTCGGCTGAGTGCTTCTGGCTGCGAGTCAGAGGACCCTCAGATCAAAGCAGCTCTGTAGTACAGAGGATGTGTTATCCAACCCAGCAAGAACCCAGGATGGGCCCATTCCGTGCTCCTGTTCAGGCGCCCATAGCCCAAGATTTCTGCATACTCCTTGGCGTTGTGATCTCATGGGCATCTGTGGCTGTGGATGCTTGGTCTCTGTCCCCAGGGACCCAAAGTAAGCTGTGTCTCCTTGAGCAGCACATGGTCAGGCCCCCTGGAACTAGTCTGTGTGAACTGTTTCCTAGGGTTCAGGGAGGCAAAAGGAATTGACATCACAGCAAAGCAAACAACCCCCCAAAACAAAACAACAGTTTATTTTTCATCTTTATTTTAAAAATGTTTTTAGGCCAGGTGTGGTGGCTCACGCCTGTAATCCCAGCACTTTGGGAGGCCAAGGCGAGGGGATTGCCTGAGCCCAGCCTGGGCAACTTGGTGAAGCCTCATCTCTACAATAAATCAAAAAATTAGCTGGGTGTGGTGGCGTGCACCTGTAGTCCCAGCTACTTGGAAGGCTGAGGTAAGGGATTGCCTGAGCCCAGCAGGTCCAGACTGTGGTGGCCGTGAGCATGCCATTACATTCCAGCCGGGGTGATAGAATGGGACTCCTATTAAAAAAAAAAAAAAAAACCCAAAACTTTTTAAGAGACAGAGTCTCACTCTGTTTCCCAGGCTGGGATGCAGTGATATGATCATAGCTCACCAAATCCTCCTGCTTCAGCCTCCCAAGCAGCTGGAACTACAGGCATGTGCCATCACACCCAGCCAAAAAATAGCTTAAAACTGGATATTAAGCTCCTCTGTCCTTAAATGTTCTTTTGTCCTCCAGTAGGGAGTGCTATTTTCTCTCCTCCTCGTCTCTCCATCTCTGTTCTTCCAGCCTCCAGTCCTTGTTTTGTCACTTCTGGCGGTTTAACCTCTCCTGTTCCCGTTTCTCCTACTATACTATGTTGCCTCAACTTCCACCTTTTTCCATAAGGGAGAGGCCAAAGAACGAGAGAGATGCTGATGCAGAAGCCGCACATCATTGAGTGAACCAGCAATGGCATCTATCTCTGCTGAGCCCCTTTTGACCTGAAGAAAACACCACTGCCCCCATTTGCCAAGCCACAGTGGGTCGGTTTTGCGGTTACTTGTGGCCAAAAGCCCCCTCACTAATAGAACCTCTGAGTAGCATTTCCTAGAATAAAAAATGCAAACAGAATTTCAGACCAGCTGGGAATAGAATCTTTTTTCCCTGCAAAACACCACAGTACTTTTAAAAACATACACGGTGCCATGATAGACACAAGGTATCCACTTTGTATTCCATTTTAAATGTTGCTTGATGAAGCCAGGGAACCACAATTAGTTGCTCTTAAATGTAAATAACATCGAGTTCTTGACTTTTATTTTTGTTCTTTTTTGTTTTTTTGAGTCGGAGTCTCCCTCTGTCGCCCAGACTGGAGCGCAGTGGCCGCTCCCGGCCACCGCAGCCTCGACCTGCTGGGCTCCGGCGATCCTTCCGCCTCAGCCTTCCGAGTAGCCGGAACCACAGGCGCGCACTACCATGCCCGGCTAATTTGTTGATTTGTTATAGAGATGGGGTCTCGCCAAGTTGCCCAGGCGGGTCTCGAACCCGCGGGCTCAGGCAATTCACTCACCTCCGCCTCCCAAAGTGCTGGGATTCCAAGGCTGAGCCACCGAGCCCGCCTATTTTTGTTCTTAAAAAGGCATTTTCTCTAGATTCTTTTTAAAATGTTATTTTTTTTTCAGGGCCATAATGACTGGGTGATGGATGTTGCTGTTAGCAACAACAAGAAATGGATCCTGTCTGCTTCAAAGGTAAGAGTGGTCAAGGCTTTGAGCTTTAAGACTTACAATGTCTACTGTATTTGCCAGAATTGGTGATACCGAAAAGTGTTATTGCCACGTATAAAACTCCCGGGCAGGCTCAGTCAGGGGTCTACACCTGGCCA
This sequence comes from Cephalopachus bancanus, assembly GCA_027257055.1. Classification (NCBI taxonomy): domain Eukaryota; kingdom Metazoa; phylum Chordata; class Mammalia; order Primates; family Tarsiidae; genus Cephalopachus; species Cephalopachus bancanus. The sequence goes on along the minus strand of JAPVLO010000110.1, from coordinate 3,559,334 downwards.
GGCCCTCCCCATTCAGGGAGCTGCCTGGGATGTAGAAAGCAAGTCCTGCCATCTGCAAATGTGGGGAGTTGCCAGCCATTTCTGTGTCACTATTGACTCCTGCGCTTTGCTCGAGAAAGAGTCTGGCCAGATGGGTGAGTGCCGGAGCCAACAGGGGCCTTGGAAGGAAGGCATCAGTTCATTGAGAAGCAGCAGAGACCACCCAAGGTCCCAGGTAGGTTTGCCCTCCTTACATCACTGCGTCTTGGGATTCTCATTCCAATAGCCTATGACAGCTAGCCTAGGATATCCCATGGGCTGTCCTGCAGATATGAGCCCTAGAGAAAAGGATCCTGCTTCACTCCCAATCTGTGTTAGACCATGCCATGTTTAATCAGCCCTATTGTTAATTACGGCTAATTTCCACTACTAACTAGTCCTGTTGGTTGTTTTGCTTAAATAATCATACTCATGTAACAGAAAAGTAAACATACAGCATAATGTATGATTTCAAGTAAACACTCATTTTCATATTAAAGTAGTAACACAAGACGGGGCACAGTGGCTCACACCTGTAACCCTAGCACTTAGGGAGCCCAAGGCGGGAGGATCCCTTGAGCCCAGGAGTTTGAGACCAGCTTGGACAATAAAGTGAGACTCTGTCTCTACAAAAAACAAAAAAATTAATTAGGCGTGGTGGCGTGTGCCTACGGTCCTAGCTGCTTGGGAGGTTAAGGAAGGTATCCCTTCAGCCCAGGAGTTCGAAGCTGTGGGGAGCTGTGATTGTGCTGCTGCACTCCAGCCTGGGTGAAAGACCCTTGCTATGGGAACTAAACGGTTTCTCTAAAACAACCCAAAAAACACATACAAAAAAACTATTGGATCTATAAATTTTGTAGGATATATTATTGTGTATTCTTAAGAATAAATAGATGTAAAACTATTTTTAAAAGAGAACATAAATATCACAGGACTGGTTAAACCGATATTACTTACATTTAATACAAAGCAATGACCTCATTCTATGAGGCCAGCATTACTCAGTTACCAAACCAGATAAAGACATCATGAGAAAAAAGTTATAGACCATTATCCCTTATGAATATAAATCCAAGTATCCTCCAAAAAAATTAGCAAATAGAATCCAACAGCGCCTTGAAAAGATTATTTGCCATATCGAGGGGGAGATATCCTAGGAATACCAGGTGGTTCAACATAAAATTGATCAATTGATGTAATATGTCACTTTATTAGAAAAAAGGAAAAAAAAACCCTATGTGATCATCTCAACTGACACAGAAAAGGCATTTGGAAAAATCCCAAACCCTTCATTAAAAAACAAACAAACAAACAAACAAAAACCTCCCAGAAAGCTAGGGATAAAGGGAAAATTCCTCAATATGATAAATAGCATTTATGAAAAACTCACAGCTAACCTCATTCTCAATGGTGAAAAATGAAAAACTTTTTTTCTAAGCTCAGGATCAATATTGTACTGGAGATACTAACCAGGGGTTCTAGACAAGAAAAAGAAACAAAAGATAGGAATTGGATAGGAAGAGGTAAAACCATGTCTACTCACAAATGGCATGATTGTATATAAAGAAAAGGCCAAAGAATTCACAGGAAAGTTATTGGAGCTAATAAATGAATTCAGCAAAGTTTCAGGGTACAAAATCAACACACACAAATCAGTTGTGGGTTTTTTTTGTGTGTGTTTTTTTTTTGAGTCAGAGTCTCACTCTGTTGTCCAGGCTGGAGTACAGTGGCACGTACACAGCAACCGTGACCGCGACCTGCTGGGCTCAGACGATCCTTTAGCCTCAGCCTTCCAAGTAGCTGGAACTACAGGCACACACCACCACACCCAGCTAATTTTTTGATTTGTTGTAGAGACGAGATCTCACCAAGTTGCCCAGGCTGGTCTTGAACCCCTGGACTCAGGTAATCTTCTCGCCTCAGCTTCCCATAGTACTGGGATTACAGACTTGAGTCACCACACCCAACCTAATCAGTTGTGTTTTTATTCACCGGTAATGAACAATCTAAAAAGATGTTTAGATGCAGTGGCATCTAAAAGAATTCTTTTTTTTATTTAAAAAAATATTTTGTAGAGACGAAGTCTTGCTATGTTGCCCAAGCTGATCTTGAACCCCTGGCTTCAAGTGATCCTCCCACCTGAGCCTCCCAAAGTGCTGGGATTACAGGCATGAGTCATTGTGCCTGGCCTTAAAATAATTCTTAGAAAAAAAATCTAAACAAGGTGGTAAAAGACTTGCACACTGAAAACTATAAAACATTGCTGAAAGAAATTAAAGAAGACCTAAGTAAATGGAAAGACACCCCATGTTCATGGATAGGAAGACTTAATATTGTTAAAATGTCAATACTACCCAAAGTAATCTACAGGTTCGACACAATCCCTATTAAAATTCTAACAACCTCTTCATATAGCATTGTAAGGGCCCCCCGAATAGCCAAAACCAGAAAATGAAGAAGAATCAAGGTAGAGAACTCACATTTCTCAACTTTAAAACTTACAAGTCTACAGTAATTAAAACAGTATAGTATCAGCACAAGGACAGACAGACATATAGACTGATGGACTCAAATAGAAAGCCCAGAAATATGGTCAACTGATTTTTGACAAGGGCGCCAAGACCATTCACTGAGGAAAGAAGAATATTTTCAACAAATGGTACATGAAAACTGGATATCCACATGCAAAAAGAAAAAGAAAGAAAGAAAGAAAGAAAGAAAGAAAGAAAGAAATTGCAAGCTTACCTCATACCATATACAAAAATTAGCTCAAAATAGCCAAAGACCTAAACTTGGGAGCTAATACTATAAAACTCTTAGAAGAAAATGTTGGAGAAAATCTTCATAATATTGGATTTGGCATTGATGTCCTGGATATTACAACAGAAGCACAGGAAATAAAAAATAAACAAGCTGAACTTCATAAAAATTAAGAACTTGTGCACCAAAGGATACTATCAAGAATGTGAAAAGACAATTTACAGAATGGGAGAAATATTTGCAAATCACATATCTGATAGGGAACTAATATCCAGAAAATAAAAATAACTTCTAAAATTCAACAACAACAAAACCAACAGCCCAATTCAAAAATTGACAAAGGACTTGAACAGACATTTCTCCAAAGAAGATACACAAATGGCCAACAGGCATATGAAAAATGCTCAACATCATTAGTCATTAGGGGAACGCAAATCCAAAACACAGTGAGATACCATTTCACACTTATTAGGAAGGCCAGTGTCTTAGTCCATTTTGCATTCCTATAAAGGAATACCTGAGGCTGAGTCATTTATAAAGAAAAGGGGTTTAGCTGACTCATGATCCCACAAACTGTACAGGAAGCATGGCACCAGCATCTGCTTCTGGTGACGGCTTCAAGGAGCTTCCACTCATGGCAGAAGGCGAAGGGGAGCAGGATATCACATGGGGGGAGAGAAGGAAAGAGAAAGGGGAGACGGGACCAGGCTCTTTTTAGCAGTCATTCGTTGTGCAAACCGATAGAGTGAGAAAGGATGTCACCACCAAGCCATTTGTGAGGGCTCCACCTCCCTGACCCAAACGCCTCCCTCTAAGCTCCACCTCCAACACTGGAGATCACATTTCAGCATGAGATTTGGAGGGGACAAATAACCAAACTATATCCGCTATCATAAGCATTGGCCAAGATGTGGAGAAATTGGAATGCTTGTGTGTTGCGGATGGAAACGTAAAATAGTACGGCTGTTGTGGAAAACAGTTTGGCAGTTTCTCAAAAAGTTAAACATAGAACTACAATATGACCCAGCAATTTCACTTTTGGGTATATACCCAGAAGAACTGAAAGCAGGAGCTTGAGCAGATATGTGCACACCTATGTTCATAACAGCATTATGCACAATAGCCAAAAGGCCGAAGTAACCCAAGTGTTCACTGACAGATGAATAAATAAATAAAATGTGATATATTCATCAATGGACTATTATTCAGCCATAAGAAGGAGGCCAGTCTGACATCTGCTACAACATAGATGGGATCCTGAGGACATTATACTAGGTGAAATAAGCCAGTCACAAAAGGACAGATACTGTGTGATTCCACTTACAGGAGCTATCTAGAACAGCCAGCTCCATGGAGACAAAAGGTAGAATGGTGATTGCTAGGGGCTGGGAGAGATGGGGATCTTTGTAAAAGATGAAAAAGTTTTGGGTTTAGATAGTGGTGATGGTGACACAAATCGTGACTATTTACCTGGGTGTGATGGAGCATACCTGCCGTCCCAGCTGCTTGGGAGACTGAGATGCTTGAGCCCAGGCGCCTGCTTGAGCCCAGGCGGTTGAGGCTACAATGAGCTATGATTCTGCACTTCACCCAGGGTGACAGAGCAAGACACCATCTCTCAAAAAAAAAAAAAAAATAGGACCCCGAATGTGTTTACTATTACTGAATTTACTGAATTATACACTTACAAATGGTTAGAATGAGAAAATTATGTTATCCATATATTTTATTACAATAAAAAGTCAACAATGACATACTTCTTTTGTCCTATAATACAGTGGGGTATTTTCACCTTTCTGTTTCCTTTTCAAATAATACTTGTCTAAACTGCCTGCAGCCTCAACCTGCTGGGCTCCGGCAATCCTTCCGCCTCAGCCTTCCCAGTAGCTGGAACTACAGGCGTGCGCTACCACGCCTGGCTCATTTTGATTTATTGTAGAGATGAGGTCTTGCCAAGTTGCCCAGGCGGGTCTCGAACCTGCGGGCTCAGGCAATCCACTCACCTCAGCCTCCCAGAGCGCCGGGATTACAGGCTGAGCCACTGGACCCGGCTGGGATATTTTATATTTTATTTTATTTTATTATTTTAATAGGAATCTCACTCTGTCACACATGCTCACGGTCTCCACAGCCTTGATCCTTCCCCATGCCACCACGCCTGCTTCTTTTCTTTTAGATAGTGGTAAAACAGAACAATGCCAAATGTAAAATTCACCTTCACTTGCAGCTCTGCTCTTATCAAGGCCACCCTATCCTGATTCCTGGTGTCAGCTCAACGTGATAACATCAAGCTAAACAAACACATTTGAGCATGAAACAATTAAGATTTTACGTACTAGCAACAACAGGTTCTGATGTCTTATTTTTTTGGAGTAGGAAAAACAGGTTTATTGAGTACACTGTAAAAGAGCAGTGGACGGTTTCCAGCTCTCCAGAAATGTCCAAACGTACTCAGTCTATAAGCCTGATTTTGATAGCTCAGATATTTGTCTCTCAGGTCCTCCGCCACTGTAAATTTATGATATGGGCTATATATATCTAGTCCTTTCTTTTTTAACATTCCAAAGCACATTGAATGTCACTGTAAGTTAACTTTTTTTTCCTAGGGAGAAAGGCATCAAATCACAGAGGCCATATGAACTTGTAATGCTGAAATTGGATTCCAAATAGTTAACAGTTTTGTTTTGTTTTTAAGTTATGGGATCTTGCTATGTTGCCCAAACTGGTCTCAACTCTTGGGCTCAAGGGATCCTCTCACCTTGGCTTCACAAGGTGCTGGGATTACAGGCGTGAGCCACTGTGCTCGGCCCTCAAGTAGTTAACAGTTTGAGTAAAGGAAATTGAGAATGCCTTGTTTAAATTGATTGCCCTTTTCTGGTATCTATTTTCTTTCCTTTTCTCTTCTCTTTTTTTTTTAGAATGGAAGAAGTCTTATTTCCTAAAAATGAATAATTTTTCATTATGTGTTTTTGTCACAACTGACATCTAACGTGGAACAACTCAGGCGCAATCACATGATCATTTTTTTTTTTTTGACTCATGGGCTCTTCAAAGATCATCAAATAGTATATACATTTCTGTGTTTTGTAACCCTTTTCTCTATTCTCATCCTTGATGTAATTTAAAAATAGGATACATTTTTTTTCTTCTTTTTTTTTTTTGAGCTGGAGTCTCACTCTGTTGCCCAGGCTGGAGTGATGCAGTGGCATACTCATGGCCACTGCAGCCTTCACCTACTGGGCTCAGGCGATCCTTTGGCCTCAGCTTTCCAAGTAACTGGAACCACAGGCACACGCCACCATGCCTGGCTCGTTTTTTGATTTATTGTAGAGAAGCGGTCTCACCAAGTTGCTCAGGCTGGTCTCGAACCCCTGGGCTCAAATCTTCTCACCTCAGCCTCCTAAAGTTCTGGGATTACAGGTGCGAGCCACTGTACCCAGCTACATGTAGTTTCATTAAAATCTTCGTAGAAATCCAGAAGATTTGAAACTCCAACTTTCAAACCAAAGCATCTAAGAGCTGGGGAATATTTTTAGTTGCTGTGATTGATAATCTACTTGATATACTGTAGACAGTATGACTGTTGGTAAAGTGTGACAGCTCTACACTGCAAGGGGACGTGCTTTAAAAATATGATTTTTATGGCAGGCCAATATTTTAACATTTTTTCTATGGCCAGAAATAATAATAGCCATCTTGTAGGCAGATGTTTAAGGAAGGTTTCTCCTTCTGTTTCTATAATCAAAAACCGTAAGTGCTTCTGTACATTTTGAGGAAGGTGAAGAGTAGACGAAAATTTTTATTCTGAAAGACTCAGCATCACGGGTGAGCGAGTCATATTGTATTCTAGGACGCTTGTGTACAAAGCGTCAAGTCATTTAATTTGGTAAGAAGTATATAGAGTGAATGGAATTGCCCAAAATTTACATTTGCACTTGGCTGAATATGCAGATAGATGAGCAAAGTATAGTTTATATTCAGATAAATATGAACATGCTTTGCTTTATGTTTTCTGCAGTTTCATTAAAATCGTCATAGAAATCCAGAAGATCTGAAACTCCAACTTTCAAATTAAAGCATTTAGGAGCTGGGGGACATTTTTTGTTGCCATGATTGACAAACGACTTGATATACTGCAGGCAGTATGACTGTTGGTAAAATCTGACAGCTCTACACTGCAAAGGGCCAGCACATTTGTTACCAAATGTCCCTCACAGGACATTGAGTTGCAACTGCTGAATCAGGAAATGTAACATTACTCAGTATATCAGTTTTCTATTGCTGCTGTGATAAATTACCACAGGCTGCACTGTCTAAACATTAACACAAACGACCTCACAATTCTGAAGGATAGAAGTCTGATAGGGTCTCACCAGGCTAAAACCAAGGTGTCAGCAGTACTGCATTCCCTTCTGGAATCATTATTAACAAAAGTGTATCACTGACATTGTTTCACTCTTTGTGTTATATAGTTTTTTTGCCCCCTATTTTAAAGTAATTTTATTCATTTATTTAAAAGATGTGGGGTACAATTTAGGACTAGGTATACAAGTGGTCATCGTACAGGTAAAGTTTGGGCCTCCCTTTGGTGCCCACTTGGCCTGGTTTGAGATCAGATACCCTTATTGATGTTATGTGCCCCTCCACCCCTCCTGGCAGTGTCCTGCTACTACCAATCCCTTTCTTATAGTATTAGGATACATGTTCAGGGTCTGCTTATGAGTGATGTGTTGTACACATGTACAACATGTATGCGTTTTGTCAAATGCATGTCTGATATCCACCAACACAGTGTTATACATAATAGTTGTACTGCCCTCAAAATCCCCTGTGCTTTACCTGTTCACCTCTCTCTCCCTACTCCCCGGAATCCTTGGCAACCACTAACCTCTTTACCATCTCTGTAGTTTTGCTTTTTCCAGACTTTCCTATAGTTGGAATAATAGTCTGTAGTCTTTTCATTTTGGCTTCTTTTGGATTGGAGTCTCACTCTCCTGTCTAGACTGGAGGGCAATGGCACAATCATAACTCACCGCAGCCTCAAACTCCTGAACTCAAGTGATCCCTCCCTCCTTAGCCTCCTGAGTAGCTGGGAATACCGGTGCATGCCACCATGCCCTGCTAATTACTTTTTGTCGAGGTCTCACCATGTTGCTTGGACTGGTCTTAAACTCCTGGGCTCAAGCAGTCCTCCTGCTTCAGCCTCCCAAAGGGCTGAGCTGCAGTGCCTGGCCAGTCTTTACCGTTGCTGTAGTTTTGCTTTTGCACTGTGTCATATGGTTGGAATATGTAGCCTTTTCATATTGGTGTCTTTTGCTTAACAATATGCATGGAAGGCTCCTCCATGTCTTTTTGTGGCTTAAAAAGAAAGCTCACTTCTTTTGACCGTTGGATGAGATTTGATTGTACAGACGTACTACAGTCTATTGCATGACAGCTGGTTTGCTGTTTAACTTGTTTTAGGACAGGACCATGAGGCTATGGAATATTGAAGAAATTGACCAAATTCCTTTGGTAATCAAGTACAAAAAGGCCATGGGCTTAACGCTGAAACAGGTTGGTACCGGGTAAGATTATAGCCCAATGAAGGCTTTCCTTAATTTTCTCTATCAAGTAGTTTATTCTTTAAACAAACATTTATTGGGTTACTGAGGATACGACTGTGAACCAACAGTATGAAACTTATGCCCTGGGTAGTTTAAATTCTAAAAGAGGAAAGATACAAGAAAAATATATAGTAAGTCACATAGTGATAAGTACTTTGGAGAAAGACACACAAGAAAGGGGAATGAGAGGGCTGTTTATTTATTTATTTGTTTATTGAGTCAGGGTCTCATTCTGTCAGCCTGGCTGGCGTGCGGTGGCGTGATCACGGCTCGCTGCAGCCTTGACCTCCTGAGCTCAGGCAATCCTTCTGCCTCAGCCTCTCTGGTAGCTGGGGCTACAGGTGTGCGCCATCATGCCCTGCCAATTTATTTATTTATTTATTTTGAACGGGTCTCACTCTGTCACCCAGGCTGGAGTGCAGTGGCATGCTCATGGCCACTGCAGCCTTGGCCTGCTGGGCTCAGGTGGCCCTTTCTCTTCAGCCTTCCAACAGATGGAAGTATAGGCGTGCACCACCACCTGGCTAATTTTATTTATTGCAAAGACGAGGTCTTGCTAAATTGCCCAGGCTGATCTTGAATCCCTGGGCTTAGGCAATCCTCTTGCCTCCATCTTCCAAAGTGCTAGGATTACAGGTGTGAGCCACTGCACCTGGCCAATTTTTTGTAGCGACAAGATCTTGCTAAGTTGCCCAGGCTGATCTTGAATCCCTGGGCTCAAGCAATCCCCTCACCTTGGCCTTGAAAAATGTTAAGATTATAGGCGTGAGTCACCACTCCCGGCCAGTTACAATTTTTTTTTTTTGAGTTGGAGTCTCACTCTGTCACCCAGACTAGAGTGCAGTGGCCGCTCCCGGCCCCCGCAGCCTCGACCTGCTGGGCTCCGGCGATCCTTCCGCTCAGCCTTCTGAGTAGCTGGAACTACAGGCACGAACTGCCATGCCCGGCTAGTTTTTTGTTTTATTGTAGACATGAGGTCTCGCCTGCCCAGGCGGGACTCGAACCTGCGGGCTCAGGCAATCCACTCACCTCAGCCTCCCAAAGGCGCGGGATTACAGGCTGAGCCACCGAACCCGGCTCAGTTACAATATTTTAAAGGGTAGTCAAGATAGGTTTCATTGAGAAGGTAACATCTGCGGGGCTTGGTGGCTCAGCCTGTAATCCCAGCACTTTGGGAGGCTGAGGCAAGCGGATTGCCTGAGCCCGCGGGCTCGAGATGAGCCCGGGCAACTTGGCAAGACCTCATCTCTACAATAAATAAAAAATTAAGCTTCCACATGCCTATAGTTCTGGCTGCTTGGAAGGCTGAGAAGGAAGGATCGCCGGAGCCCAGCAGGCCGATGCTGGGGTGGCTGTGAGTGTGCCACTGCACCCCAGCCTGGGCCACAGAGTGAGTCTCCCACTCAAAAAGGTAACATTTGTGCCAGCTTGAGGGTAACGAGGGGGTGGAATGTACAGGTATTTAGGGGAACAGCTTCCCAGAGAGGAACAGCCAGTGTGGAGCCTGAGGCAGGAACAAGCCTGGTGTGTCTGAGGGGTGGGGGGTGGGGGGATTGGAGGGGGGAAACTCGAGGGGGCACTGGTCAGTGGAGGAATGGCTGGTCCACGTGTGCGCCTCTTCCATGCCCGCTGCAGACCCCCTGCCAGGCCCCCAGCTCCTCACACAAGCGGCTCAGGCGCCTGTATTCCTCCAGTACAAGAGCTTGGTGGAGCATCTGCGGCCTCACGGGGCCTAGCCAGGGCTAGCCACAGAGGCTACCCCTGGGCAGTGGATACCCGTCCCTGCCGGGCCCTGCTGTGTACACACCTGGTTGCTGCCTCAGAGAGTCTGAGGAGTGTATGCTGGGCCCTCTTGGGGGCCTCGGAATCCTGGAGCCACCTAGAGTTGTCTCCTCTCAGAAGGTCCAGCTGGGAGCCACTGCTTCTGGGAATGGCTAATTTGGGAGCAGTGTCGCAGGGCAGAGCCAGCAGGCCCTCGTGGCCTTGGTGGCCCTGTTGGCCTTCCAGCCGTGAAAGCAGACTGGCTACAAAGCAGTGATTGTCCCTGTCCTTCCTCGTCCACGGCAGCCAGGCCCTGGAGCTGCGGCCTCTGAGCCCTGTTGTTCTGAGGTTGGACCGTGAGAAATGAGCTGTTAGAGGTGAGGGATCCAATTTCTTCTTTGCAAAAGAAGGAAAAGAAAGAGACCTACCTGCAGCTGTGGCAAAGATGAACCCGTTGCATTTGACTTGCTCTGAATCGGCATGAGAAGCCTTGGAGGCCAGATCTTTCACCGAGCCTGCCCTGGGAGGGCTTGCCTTCTCTCTCGAGCCGGCCTGCGTGCTCTGGACCGGGCAAGGGGACAAAGCGTAGGGACTGAGAGCTGGGGCAGGGCATGCCACCCCGCGGGTCTGTCTCTGAGGGCCTGTGCTCTGCTGGGAACCCCTGAGGGGTCTCTGCGTGGCCTGGGAGTCCCCATCCTGTGGCACTGCTGGCTTGTTGGTGGGAAGCAGAGGGTGGTGAGCTGTGCCATCATATCCATTGTTCTCTGAGGCTTGGGCCAGAAGCAGGCTCAGAATGGAGGAGGGTGCGAGCACTCGTGGCAATCTCATTAAAACCCCTGCTCTGTTCAGAAAGCTTGCCTACTTGAGTCTTACGTGAAAGTTAGGTGCCCTCAGGACATCAGGGCATCCCTTAGTCCCACCGTTCTGCCCTGCAAAGAGCAGTGGATGGGGCTGGATATCCGCCCCACCACCGAGTGGCTTGTCACTTCTGCCCTCAGGACCCTATAACAGGGGGCATGAGCTGGCAGCCCCTGCTTAGCTTTTAGGGGAGGAGTGGAAGAGGAGGCCTGTGCTTGCTCTCTCTATGGCCTGTGATTTCCACATGTGTGGGCTCAGAGACTCCGGGTGGGGGCTCTTGCCTTGGCTCAGGCCAAGGCAGTTGGATCAGGTGGGGTCTAACCTCATGTCTGGATTCCCTCTGACCAGCACCTCCTTTCTGCTCTCTTGAAATATTTCATGTCAGTGCGAACGATGCGACGGGCCTTTCTCCACCTTTGAGAGTGACACTGCTTCAGAAACACTCACCACATGTGTGTTCTGCCGGATAGATGCAAGGCACTTGCAAGCAGAGGCTTCTTCGCCAACAGGGAGGATTCACCGCCAAGGGGAAGCAAGAATGACTGATGGCCGTGGCCCCTTTGAGTGACTTGAGCACAGGCGACTTGTCATGTCGGTTTCAGGGCTCTTGTAAGGACCTCTCTCTTGGGCCCCTCCTGGCTGAGTGGGCCTGGCTGGGATTGGGGGCAAGCCCTGGCTGGGCGCTCACCACTGTGCCACGCTTGGGGAGTGAACACTTTATTTTCAGTTCTCATGTAGAATAAATCTAGATTCCTCGGGAAAATGAGTGCGCATGTGCATTCTGGGAGCAGTTTTGCTATTTGTCAGCTTTATGCCCTGTGTTCACCCTATCTCATTTCTGGAACACAATATGGACTCACATCCTGGAGTGTGGAGATGGCCTGTAGGGTGACTCTTAGGGGCTGGCATTGGCAGCTCCTGGGGGAGAGTTTGTCACATGAATATGAAGATTTTGTGGGGGCCCCTCTGTGGATGAGAATGGCAAGGCATTGTGGGTGGCTCCCTGGCTAAGGCTCCTGGAGGGCCACCCACCCAGAGCAGAGGAAGGTCTGGCAGGGCAAATGGGTGGTGGCGGCCTTTCTGTCACAGGATGTCTCAGGCTCTCCTAGATTTTTTTCAGTTTCTAGAATGCCCATGCCTGTGTGCAGCCCTCTTCCCTCCATGGCATGTGGCACAGCACAGATCCATTCAGATAGTGACATTTTCAATTAACACGAAGGGCTCCCTTTCCCCCTTGGGAGGGCTCAAATGAGCCTATCACTAGAATGCCCTTGATCCATTTAAAGACGTAACTGCTCTACAATAAGTAAAAAATTAGCCGGGCGTGGTGGCGCACGCCTGTAGTTCCAGCTCCTTGGAAGGCTGAGGCAGAAGGATCGCCGGAGCCCAGCAGGTCGAGGCTGCGGTGGCCGGGAGTGGCCACTGCACTCCAGTCTGGGTGACAGGGTGAGACTCCAACTCAAAAAATAAATAAATAAAAACGTAACTGCAGGACTGACTTAGTATCAATTGTCTGGCACCCAAGACTTCTTCACTGAAGGAGTGCTGGGTGAACCGGTGAGCAGCGATAGGCTCTGTTGCTGCCCAGAGGCCTTACTGGAAAGAGGTGGGCCGGGCGCGGGAGGTGGCTCGAGCCTGTAATCCCAGCACCTTGGGAGGCCGAGGCGAGAGTGCTGCCCGAGCCTAGGGTTCGAGACCAGCCCGGGCAACCTGGTGAGCCCTCGTCTCTACGATCCATCAAAGTAAATCAATCAATAAAAGCATAAAAAAGAAAACAAGACTGGCTGGGCGTGGCGGCGCGCCGTGAGTTCCGGCCACTCGGAAGGCCGAGGCGGAGGATCGCCGGGGTGGCCTGGGCGGCGGGGGGAGACCCCCACCAAAGGGTCCCTGGTGCGACTGAGTGAGGAGACGCCCGGGGGCGAGTGGCGACGCCGGGAAGCGAGGGCCTTGTCCTGCCCCGGCAGCAGAAACCTCAGCCCAGGAGGCGGCGGTGCTCGAGGCCAGCGGTCCGGCCTGGCCCCGAGTCCATGATGCCTGCTCGGGGCCTCTGCACCCCCGACCCTCCTCCGGCTCGGGGCCCAGCCGAAGGGATGGGCCCCGGAGCTGGCGGGGCCGCTGTCCTTTCCGGGCTGCGGGCGCTTGTGCGGGGGCTCCGAGGGTCACCGGGGTCACCGGCGGGCGGACCCGCGAGCCCCGACGCCAGCGGAGCCAGCGGTCGGGCCGCGCTGGCGTGGCTGGGGGGGTCTCCGGAGCGGGGGGAGGCTCGGCCGCGCTGGCCTGCGCCACTGCTGGCTGGCAGAAGACCCAAACCTCGCGGCAGCAGTCCCCAAAGACGGGAGCCCGGCCCCACGCCGCAGGAGAGCCTGTTGCAACCGGAGGTCCGGCCTCCCCGAGCCCCGCCCACGACGCGCCGCGGAGCTTCCGGCCTCCGCGACTCATCCTCGCGCCGCGGCTGCACGGCCAACAGGGGACCCGCACCACGCGTGCGCAGCAGCTAGGAAAGCTTGCACGCATGCGCGGGAGCCATGAAGTGACTAGTCATGGGGCCTCGATCCGCGAAGCACCTGTGCGGGCGGCGCCGTGGCTTAGTTGGTTAAAGCGCCTGTCTAGTAAACAGGAGATCCTGGGTTCGAATCCCAGCGGTGCCTTCACCGAGCGTCTCAGCTCCTTCCGCTTTTAACCTTTTCTGCTGCGCTCCCACCAGGCTGTCCTTCTCTTTGGGGGCGCGAGGGTGACCGTGAGGGGCCGCTTGAGCCGGCGAGGCTCGCCGTGGGGGGCGCGGGGCTGGGGGCGTGGCGACTCGGGGCCCGGGTCAGCGCGGTTGCGGGGTGCGGGCGGGGCCGTGGGCCGCGCGATGCCCGCGAGGGGCCAGCGTCCAGGCCGCCGGCGGGGTCCTCGCGCTCGCTCCAGGCCCCCGCCCCCCGGGAAGCGCCCACCCCGGGGCCCCACGGGGGTGCGAACCTCGACGGGCGCCCCGCCTCGCCACGCCTCCCGGGCTGCCGATGCCCCCTCCTCCCCCGGCCGCGCCGTCGGTGCCGCCGTCTTACAGATGGCAGAGCCCGGCCGGGCCCGGGGCCCAAGGGCCGGGGTGCCGGCCCGAGGGCGGCCCGTGTCTCGTCGGGCCCGCGACGCAGGGACACCGCGGGCCGGGCCAGAGCCAGCGGGGCCCTGCACCCCCCCCGAGGGCGAGTGTGGCATGTGCACGCGGCGTCCTGCTTCAGGGCACTTGCTGCTGAGTCTCTGGGGGTGGAGTTCAAACCCCCTCCCAAGGGACTCACCTTTTCAGCCCCAGCAGGACAGTCCCAGGGAGCGGCAAAACTGCAGGCATGCGTGAGCCTGTACGGCCGTCACGCTCACCTGCCCTCGGGGAGCTCCCCTCTCCACACCTCGCCCAGGGGTCTAGGTTTATTGTTTTCTTTTCCTTGCTTCCCACCTGTAGAAGCAACTGATGTGGGTCAGAACCCAGCGAGGCTGCACAGTCTGCAGGTATCTTCGGAACCGTCCAAGAACAGCAAAATTGTCTTCTGAAAAGTGCTCCTGTCAAGTGCGTTTGAACGATTTCTTTGGAATTCACAGTATTAAGTTCCTTGAAAGGCAGGATTTGCATACATGTGATTTTTTTTTTTAAGAGTCAGGGTCTCCCTCTTTGGTGGCCAGTGTTGGGGTGCAGTGGCACGATCCTTCCACCTCAGTCTCCCGAGTAACTAGGACGACAGGCTCGCACCGCCACGCCCTGCTAATTTTTTTATTTTTGTAGAAATGAGGTCTCACCGTGTTGCCCGGGCTGACCTCGGTTTCCTGGATTCAGGAAATCCTCCCACCTCGGCCTCCCAAAGTGCCGGGTTACCGGCAAGAGCCACCCAGCCCAGCCACGTGGGATTTCTTAGCTGGAGTCCAGCTCAGTCTGATCCACAGGGAGCTCTGAAGTGTGAGCTGGTCCCGTCTTAAGGTCAGGGGCTGGCCCTTTGCACCCCCATCCCAGTCAGTCTTGGCTGTAGGTTGCAGGGCATCCACCATGCAGCGGCTGAGCCATGGCTGCACCGGCTGACCTCGATTGTTTCCCTACCGTTTCTGGTCATTTCCTGCTCTTTGCAGCTTAGTCGTTTTTGATTGACATTGCAGCTACGAGGGATACTTGGAACATGCACCCGAATCCAAGCGGGGGCTAGCTTATGGGAAACTGGGCTCGAGTCGTTTTGGGGGCTGGTTTGTTTCCGGTTCACATCGACTCTTACCCTGAGGCTCATAGAGTCAGTTTTGAGCATCTGCCTGTGTGGTGGCCAAGAGGAGATGTTGGTTGGAGATGCAAGCCTGGGACTTAGGGAGGGTCAGCAGACAAAAGGCATTTGTGAGTGGTGGGCCCTGTATCTATCAGACGACTTTGAAGCCACTGAACTGGACCAGCGCTCCTGGTCAAGTGAGCAAAGCCAGAATAGAGGAAGAAACCCAAGGGTTATTACCTCCAGGCTGCCTTCTGGACCTTAAAAATTCCTCACTCTGCTGGCCTCAGGGCCTTTGCACCAGCTCGCCCAGTGCTTGGAAAGATGCTGCCTTGGCGCTTAGCGAGAATGAGTCCTCCTCACCTTCTGTTCCTCATTTGGTGAATCGCCCCTTTGGGAGGCCTCTCTGGATCATCCTCTCCAGCTCCAGGTCAGGAACCCGCTTAACTTCCTTCACAGAACTTCTGTATGTACTTCAGCCAAAGTGACATGTCACAATAGACCAAACGCACAAGCAGAAAGGACGCCCCAGCTGCCTCTGTTAAACCAGACATACGAAAAACTGCAAAAATTGAAAACGATACCCTTCTTCTCACTAAATTTTGTTTTAGTTTGTGAATCATTTCATGAAACTTAATTTCTGTACACATGTAATGGGCTTATTATGTTAACACAAATTAATAAGTATTTATAATTTTTTCTGAGTTTTAATTTCTAATATCTTAAAGGTTGGTAGACATAACCTAAATAAACAAATACTAATTTGAAATGTTCAACTTTTGTTGTTGTTTTTGTAACCAGGTCTTGCTATGTTGCCAAGGCTGATCTTGAACTCTGGACTCAAGCATTCTTCCTGCTTGGCCTCCCAAAGTTCTGGGGTTACAGGCATGAGCCACCGCGCCTGGGTATCTTTGGTAATTTTTTTTTTTTTTTTTTTTTTTTTGAGTTGACTTCTCCCTCTGTCACCCAGGCTGGAGTGCAGGGTCATGCTGACGGCCATTGTACCTTCAGCTTGCAGGACTCAGGTGATCCTTCCACCTCAGGTGATCCTTCCACCTCAAGTAACTGGAACTACAGATGCACTACTAGACCCAGCTAATTTTTGGATTTATTGTGGAGACGAGGTCTCGTCAAGTTGTCCAGGCTGGTCTTGAACTTCTGGGCTTAAGCAAATCCTCTCGCCTCTATCCCCAAAGTGCTGGGATTACAGGCATGAGTCACAGCTCTTGGTCGGTAGTTTTCTTTTGTTTTTTTGTTTTTTCAGGTTGGAGTCTCCCTCCGTCGCCCAGACTGGAGTGCAGTGGCACGCCCACGGCCACCCCAGCATCAACCCACTGGGCTCTGGCGATCCTTCCGCCTCAGCCTTCCAAGTAGCTGGAACTACAGGCACGCGCCGCCATGCCCAGCTAGTTTTTGATTTATTGTAGAGGCGAGGTCTCGCCAAATTGCCCGGACTGGTCTCAGACCCATGGGCTCAGGCAATCCATTCGCCTCAGCCTCCCAGCGTGCTGGGATGACAGGCTGACCCACCAAGCCGAGCTGTGGCCTGTAATTTTTAAGCGTAAGTGCAAAAGCTTTGGAAACCTCACAGGGTTTTAAGAGAGGAAGGATAAGTGAGTCTTAGAGGCACGTAGGGATGGCTTGCTTCCTCTCAGTGTGACGACTTCTTTGAATTACGGTGGCTGTGGATTGGGATATGAGGACAGCTTCATTTTCATTGATTGATAACCCCTTTGAATGAATTATCTTGACTAGGTCATGGAATCAAGATGTAAATAGAGTTTTAACCGTGTGTGATGGCTCATGCCTATAATCCCAGCGCTTTAGGAGGCCGAGATGAGAAGACTGCTTGAGCCCAGGAGTTCTAGACAGCAACACAGCAAGATCTTGTCACTATTTTTTTAAAAAAAAAGCTGGGCATGGTGGTGTGCACCTGTAGTCCCAGCTACTTGGGAGACTGAGGTGGAAGGGTCACCTGAGTTGAAGAGGTCAAGGCTGCAGCGAGCTGAGATTCAGACATACATAAATAAACGAAAAACACATAAATAAAGTTTTAGGATGATTCAATCTTACGGATCCATCCTCATGATGAAAATTCAAATAAGAAATGTAAGGACCAGAATCTACAAGACGTCGTCTGGTGTCATGGACGAGAATGCACAGGAACCAGGCTATTTTGCCGGGTACTAGCCGGGAGTATTTGCTGCCAGTGACAACCCTGGGCACATTTCTCAAAGTATCTGGACCACGGTTTCTGCACGTGTAAAGCGAGTTAAGAGTTTCAGACCCCTTACTGAGTTGTCCTGGGGACTAAACGAGTTACGTTCGCCCTCATATCACCTGGAGAAAATTCTACGTAGGGGTTTATGTTGGAGGAGTGACAGAAAGTCCCTCTTCACCTCTTTAGTCTCTCTCCTTTCTGGGCTCCTTCCTGGGCGTTCAGTAACACAGAGGTGACAGATGTGCAGAGTTTAATTTTGTGGGTGTGCATGTGTTTTGTCTGCAACAGCTTTATTGAGCTATGATTCACATACCACACAACTCGCCAGTTTAAAGCATATGATCCAATGATGTTTGATATGTTCAGAGTTGTACCACCATCATCACCACAATCATTTTATTTTTATTAATTAATTAATTAATTAATTTTTTGAGCCGGAGTCTCCCTCCGTCGCCCAGACTGGAGTGCAGTGGCCGCTCCCGGCCACCGCGGCCTCGACCCGCGGGGCTCCGGCGATCCTTCCGCCTCAGCCTTCCGAGTAGCCGGAATTACAGGCGCGCTACCACGCCCGGCTGATTTTTTGATTTATTGTAGAGATGAGGTCTCGCTGCCCAGGCGGGTCTCGAACCCGCGGGCTCAGGTCATCCACTCACCTCGGCCTCCCAAAGGCGCGGGATGACAGGCTGAGCCACCGAGCCCGGCTACCACAATCATTTTAAAGCATTTTTGTCACTCCCTGTATTAGTCAGGGCTCTCCAGAAAAACTTACATATATGTTTCTCTAGAGAGGGAGAGAGGAGAGAGAGAGAGAGAGAGAGAGAGAGAGAGAGAGAGAGAGAGAGAGAGAGAGAGAGAGAGAGAGAGACCCCTCAAAACCTGGTATTATCTGTTGGAGGGCCTCTTGCAGTACACTCAGAATTTGTTCCTCCGGATCAAATGGTCAACCAAAGTTTTTATCTGGAAGTTTTGAGAAGGTTGCATCGTGATTTGCAGAAGAAACGTCGAGTTGTGGCAAACAGGTGACTGGTTTTTCCACCATGACGATGCATCTGCCCACACTGTGCTAAGTGTTAAGTAGTTTTTGACTAAAAATGGTGTCGCCCCGGTGCCCGACCCTCATTGTTCATCTGATTTTGCCCAGAGCAACTTTTGTTTGTTTTGTTTCCCTGGATGAAAAAAGTCCTCAAAGGGAAACGTTTTGCTTATGGGGAAGAGTTGAAACAAAAAAGGCAGAAGCACTAAAAGGCGTCAAAATTGATGAGTTCAAAAACTGTTTTGAGCAGTGAAAAAAACATCTTAATAGGTGTACTTTGAAGGTGACTGAAATTTAAATATGTAAGAATAAACCGGGCTTGGTGGCTCAGCCTGTAATCCCGCGCTTTGGGAGGCCGAGGTGAGTGGATTGCCTAAGCCCGCGGGTTCGAGACCCGCCTGGGCAACTTGGCGAGACCTCATCTCTACAATAAATCAAAAAATCAGCTGGGCGTGGTAGCGCGTGCCTGTAATTCCGGCTACTCGGAAGGCTAAGGCGGAAAAGGATCGCCGGAGCCCAGCAGGTCGAGGCTGCGATGGCTGGGAGCGGCCACTGCACTCCAGTCTTGGTGACAGAGTGAGACTCCAACTCAAAAAAAAGAAAAAAAAGTAGGAATAAACACACAATTTTTATAAATAAATTCTGTTTTTTGGATCCCCTAAGTATACATACATACATGTAATAAATGTATATAAATACGTATCTATATATACACACAACTGCTTCTTGACTTAAAATGGGGCTACCTCCCAATAAACCCATTGTAAATTGATCATATTGTAAGTAGGCCGGTCACAGTGGCTCATGCCTATAATCCCAACATTTTGGGAGGGCAAGGCAGCAGGATTTCTTGTGGCCAGGAATTCAAGACAAGCCTGGGCAATGTAGCAAGACCCCCATATCTGTGAAAAATTGAAAAAAAAATAAACCAGTCATGGTGACTTGTGCCTGTAGTCCTAGCTACTAGGGAAGATGAGGGGGGAGGATCGCCTGAGCCCAGGAGTTTCCGTCTTCAGTAAGGCTGTGATCATGCCACTGCACTCTAGCCTGGGTGATGGATCCAAAAAAAAAAAAAAAAAAAAAAATATATATATATATATATATATATATATATATATAGCAAGTCGAAAATACATTTAATGCATTTAACTTACTGAACATTACAACTTAGCCTAGCCTACCTTAAATGTGCTCAGAACATTTACATTAGTCAACAACTGGGTAAATCATCTAACACAAAGCATATTTAAAATGAAGTGTTGAACGTATGATGTACTTTACAGAACACCATACTGAAAGTGAAAAACAGAATGGTTGAATCACTTCTTAGCCTTTTGGCTAGGATCAAGTAGAGACTCTATTCTTATCAGTTTAATATCTAATGCATCCTGTATCTGTGGACAATGTGTGAAATGGATTTTTGGAGCAGGAAGATGGAATAGGATTTTTCTCAGTATCAAGCTAGTATTGCAGTACCTCCTGGAATGATGTACTTTCTCAGGGTACCCAAAACAAACAAACCCCGAACCAAGCCAGAATGGTTATAAGGGTACTCAAAGTTCAATTTCTACTGAATATGTATCACTTGCGCACCATCGTAAAGTCGAGAAATCATTACGTTGAACCATCGTAAGTTGGGGACCGTCGTATGGACCTAAGGGCCGGGTGTATACATGAGTGTATACTCAGTGTTTCGGTTCAAGGCTGAAGGCAGGAAAAGATGGATGTCCCAGCTGAAGCAGTACAGCAGGGGAGTTTCCTCTTACTTGGACTTTTTGTCTATCCCGTCTTTAGTTGACTGAATGTGGCTCACCATTCAACAGAAGGCAGGTTGCTTTACCCTGTCTACCGATTCGGGTGTTCAGCTCATTCAAAAACATCTCACACACATTCCCAGAAGAATGTCTGATGAAATGTTTAGGCACCTCATGACACAGTCAAGATGACACATAAAATTAACCATCACATCATCTCAAAAAACTCGTACCATTTAACCATGAGTCTTCCAATTTCTCCACATCCTTGACACACTTGTTATTACTGGGTTTTTTTTTGATGATAGCTATTCTAGTGGGTATGATGTGGTGTCTCACTGTGCTTTTGATTTGCATTTTTCTTTTGAGTTGGAGTCTCACTCCATCACCCAGGCTGGAGTGCAGTGACACGCTCACGGTCACTCCAGCGTTGACCTGCTGGGCTCCAGCAATCCTTCCACCTCAGCGTTCCAAGTAGCCAGAACTAGAGGCGCGCCCTACCACGCCCGGCTAATAATCTATTTGTTGTAGGGATGAGGTCCTGCC
The DNA here is from genome assembly GCA_027257055.1 of Cephalopachus bancanus. Classification (NCBI taxonomy): domain Eukaryota; kingdom Metazoa; phylum Chordata; class Mammalia; order Primates; family Tarsiidae; genus Cephalopachus; species Cephalopachus bancanus. Next base: position 3,538,557 of record JAPVLO010000110.1, on the reverse strand, counting down.
AAGTTGCCTGGGCTGGTCTCGAACCCATGGGCTCAGACAGTCCACTTGCCTCGGCCTCCCAAAGTGCTGGGATTACAGGCTGAACCACCAAGCCTGAGCTTTTTTAAGAAAATGGCTATTGAGTTGGAGTCTCATTCTGTCGCCCAGGTTGGAGTGCAGTGGCACACTCATGGCCACCGCAACCTCGACCTGCTGGGCTCAGGCAATCCTTCCATTTTTAACCTTCCAAGCAGCTGGAACTACAGATGTATGCCACCATGCACAGCTAATTTTTTGATATATTATAGAGATGAAGTCTCACCCTGTTGCCCAGGCTGGTCTTGAACCCCGGGCTCTGGCAGCCCTCTCGCCTCTGCCTCCCAAAGTGCTGGGATTACAGGCATGAGCCACTGCGCTTGGCTTGGTTTGCACTTTTCTAATGACCAGTGATGTTAAACATCTTTTCATGTGCTTATTGGCCATTTGTATGTCTCCTCTGGAGAAATTTCTCTTCAGATCCTTTGCTAATTTTAATTGGGTTACTTGCCTTTTTATTATCATGCTTTAATAATTTGTATAATCCAGTAAAAGTCTTTTATCAGATGTGGGATTTGAAAATCTTTTCTCCCATTCTGTGAGTTTTCCTTTGCTTTCTTAATACTGTCATTTGAATGCAAAATATTTCAGTTTTGATCAAGTTTAATTTATCTATTTTTCTTCTGTTGCTTATGCTTTTGATGTCATATGTAAGATTCCATTGCCAAATCCAAGGTCACAGGATTTACGCTGATGTTTTCTTCTAAGAGTTTATTGTTTTCACTCTTACACTTACATTTTGGATCCGTTTTGAGCTAATTTTGTATGTGAAGTGAAGTAGGGGTCCAACCTCATTCTTGTGCTCGTGGATAGCCAATTGTCCCGGCACCGATGGTGGAAAAGGCCATTCTATTCCAAGGATCTTGGCACCCTTGTGGAAAATCAGTGGACTGTATATATGAGGGCTTATTTGTGAATTCTCAATTCTATTCCATTGATCTATATGTTTATCCTTATGTCTATACCACGCTCTGGATAACTGTAGCTCTGTATTAAGTTTTTACGCTGCGAAGTGTTTGTCTTCTAAAGTTGTTCTTTCTCAAAGTTGTTCTGGCTATTCTGGGCCTTTTGAATATCTGAGTCTTAGAATCAGTTTGTCCATTTCTGGAAAAAATCCAGCCTGGATTTTGGCAGGAATTGCATTGACTCTATAGATCACTTTGGGGAATATTTTTATCCTAACAGTTATCTTGTTAGGATAAAAATGCAAATCAAAATAAAAACAGAACTCTTCTAATCCATAGACACAGGCTGTTTTTCCATTTATTTAGGTCTTCTTTAATTTCAACATTGTCAACGATTTTTTTTAAGTCTTCAGAGTATACGTTTTGTACCTCTTTTGTTAAGTATATTCCTAAACATTTTCTTTGAAGGTTTTACCGCAAATGGAATTTTTAAAATTGCATTTTCAGGCTGTTAATTGCAAATGTATAGACATAAAATGAATTTTTGTATCTTAATCTTTTATCCTGCAACCTTACTGAACTATTTTATTAGTTTTAATCATTTCTTGCTGAATTTCTTAGTATTTTCAAATTATGTCATCTATACATAGAGATGGTTTTACTTTTTGCTTTCCATTTTACATGGTTCTTACGTAATTTTTTTTGGCCTAATTGCTTTGGCCAAAACCTCTAGTACAATGCTGAAAAGAAGTGGTGAGAGTAGACATTCTTGTCTTTTTCTGATCTTATGGGCAAAGCATCCAGTCTTTCACCATTAAGTATGATGTTAGCTATGGGCTTATCATAGATGCCTTGTATCAGGTTGAAGAAGTTCCTTTCTATTTCTAGTTTGTTAATGTGTTTATTATGAACGGGTGTTGGATTTTGTCAAATGCTTTCCTGCATCTGCTGAGATTATCATGTGATTTTTGGTTTTCCTTCTGTTGATAAGTATAATATATTAATTCATTTTTAGATGTTAAACCAACCTTGCATTTTGGAGACAAATTCCATGGGTGGGTGTTTTTAAGCATAAATGATCAACATGTTCATTTTGGAAGTCTTTACAGGTGAATGCCTCTAGATTCCTTATATTCCCACTTCTGGGCCTGCAGCAGTCTTGCCTTGGCTGTGACTGTTACATGAATCAGAGGACCCCTCCCTTGTTGGTGGACATTGTGGTGGTATAGGGGTTGTCTCTGAACCTTACTAGAATGGACGTAGCTGGGATGCACTTCTCTCACATACAGGGTTCTTTGTGTATATGAGGTTTTTCTAGGACAAATATGAGACAGAATGAGCATAACATGTACCTACTTTAGTTTTAATAGCTGGGGCTAAACGACCCTCTCCAAAGGCCACACTGATTTCCCCTCCTCCTCCAGACCTGCCAGCACTGGAGTCTGGCAACATCATGGAAAGTTTGGCAAAATGCCATCGCACTGTTGTTTTAATCCACCTTTCTCTTCCTTTCTTCCTTCCTTTCTTTCTTTGTTTCAGTTGGAGTCTCACTCTGTTGCCCAGGCAATCACGGTCACCACAGCCTCGACCTGCTGGGCTCAGGCGATCCTTCTGCCTCAGCCTTCCAAGTAGCTGGAACTACAGACATGCACCACCATGCCCAGCTAAGTTTTTGATTTATTGTAGAGACGAGGTCTCGCCAAGTTGCCCAGGCTGGTCTCAAACCTCTGAGTTCAGGCAATCCTCTCGCCTCCGTCAATCTGTTGCTGATGAGTGTAGTTGGGCATTCTCCTACATGCTTACTGGCCATTCGTTTTCCTTCAGTGAATTGCCTGTTCATATCCTTTGCTCAGTATTTTAATTGTGTTGTTTGTTTTCCTTACAGATTTATAAGTGAAATTTGTATTAGATAAGAATCTTTTGCCTTTTATAGATGTGATCAGTATTATCTCTCAGACTGTCATTTGCCTTTTAACTTCGTTGTAATGTCTTTTATCTCTTCATTTATGGAATCATCTTTCAAATCTTTTGACGAAGTTGACAGTGTTCTTAATCCAGGTCTTATATACTTCTAGCTGAGTTTATTTCTCAGGGGTAGAAGTAGGGTGGATAAGATCATTAAGGTAGGTACAACGGGTATTAGTTTTGTATTTTCGAATTGTCATTTTATTTTTGTATTATTGTTGGTTGGGAATATAGTTAGGGTTGTTGAGTAGGTTAGTCGTATATAGAAATATAGATTAAGTAAAGCTGTAATGGCTATTAATATTGGGACAAGGGTGTTATCATTTTTATAAATTCTTGAATGATTGCTCATTTGGGGAGAAAGCCTGTGAGTGGGGGCAATCCTCCTAGGGATAGTAGAACTAGGGGTATTATGGATGATGCTAATGGAGTTTTATTTCATGAGTTGGATATTATTAAAATTGTAGTGCTTGAAAAGAGAATTAGTATAGAAAATAGTGTAATTGTTAGAGTGATGTAGATGAGGAGATTGAGAATTATGATGGTAGGGTTGTATTTTAGGATTGCGACTATTCATCCTATGTGGGCAATGGAAGAGTAAGCTAGGATTTTTCGAATTTGTGTTTGGTTTAGTCCTCCTCATCCGCCTAGTGCGATAGAGGTCAGGGCAATTAGAATTATTAATGTTAGGTTTAGGGTTATGTTAATTTGGTATAAGATTGAAATAGGGGCTAGTTTTTGTCATGTGAGGGGCTAGTTTTTGTACTGTGAATGGGATGATTTTTCTATTTTTTTTCGAATTGCACACTCCTGCTGTGTAGAAATGCCTCTGATGTTTAAATGTGGCTGTTTAAAGCAGTCTTTTTACCTGAGTCTCTTGTTACTGCCAATCGTTTGTTTGATTTTTTTGGCAGATTTTGCGTGGTGTAAATTGGGATAGTGAATGATAACTTTGATCTTAAAGAAAAAAAAAGACAAGTTACAAACCAGAAAACAATATCTGCAATACATATAAGTGACAAAATAATTTTCAGCAGAGGAAGGGCCCAGTGGGTTTAGCAGAGCTATGGAAATTACCTCATTTTCAGGATTTAAAAAGCCAGGTTATCAGCAATCCCACTCTTTAGTATTTATCTAAAAGAAATGAAAGCAATTTCCATAAGATTTCACAGATGCACTGCTAACTACAGTAGCATAAACTAGGAATGGCCCAGGTGTCCACAGGAGATGAATAAACTGGTGTATCCAGGCCAAGAACACAGCAACAAAAAGGAATGGGATGCTGACACTTACACCCCCATGGAGGAAAGCTCACAATGTATGGAGTGAAACTATAGAATTTTTGGTTACATTGATATAAGACTCTAGAAAATGCACGCTAATCTACAGTGACAGCAGATCAATGGTTGCCCATGTGGCAGAGAAATTGATCTCTTGCAAAGGGGCACAGTAGAGCCTTGAGGGGTGATAGAAATGCTCTTTATTTTGTAGAGGTATTTTGTAGAGGTATATGTATTTATCAAAACTCATTACATTGTATGCTTAAGAGCTACGTATTTCACAGCATCAAAGTTAATCTCAATAAAAATATTAAAACAATAAAAGTCATGTGGCCAGCAATCTGGATCTTGCTCCAACCTGGCCCTCGTTCCATGTGGATTTAACTCTTTCTTTTATTTTTATTTTTTTGAGTCGGAGTCTCACTCTGCCACCCAGGCTGGAGTGCAGTGGCTCGCTCATGGCCACTGCAGCCCTGACCTGCTGGGCTCAGATGATCCTTGCGCCTCAGCCTCCCAAGTAGCCGGGACAACAGGCACGTGCCGCCAAGCCCGGCGAATTTTTTTTTATTTACTGTAGAGATGAGGTCTTGTCAAGTTGCCTAGGCTGGTCTCAAACCCCTGGTCTTAGGCAATCCTCTTGCCTTGGCCTCCCAAAGTGCTGGAATTACAGGCGTGAGCCACCACACCCGGTCAGATTTAACTCTTTCTTGTCCACATCTGGTGCCCTCACAGCAGGGCCAGGCCTCCATTTGCTGAGTTGTGGGCTGCCCCGTTCCCCTTATTTCTACCTCCTCTGCATTCCTGATCTGAGGGCTTCCATTCAGGTAGGGAGGTTTCATCTAGGTTAGGAGAGCAAGAAATGCGCACCCCCTTAGCTGCTTCCAGGGGTAAGTTTCACAGTTGATGACTGTCTTAACCTTCTACAGCAAGGAGCAAGAAGTGGGAGGGGGTGAGGGGGATGGCTGAGAGTGTGGTCATATCGTTCATTGATTTCCCTCACTCACCCCAGTTCTGTGAGGGTGATTTTTTTTTTGAGTAGGAGTCTCACTCAATTGCCCAGACTGGAGTGCAGTGGCCGCTCCCGGCCACCGCCGCTTCGCCTGCTGGGCTCTGGCGATCCTTCTGCCTCAGCCTTCCGAGTAGCCAGAATTACAGGCGTGCACTACCACGCCCGGCTGATTTTTTGATTTATTGTAGAGATGAGGTCTCGCTGCCCAGGCGGGTCTCGAACCCGCGGGCTCAGGCAATCCACTCACCTCAGCCTCCCAAAGGCTCGGGATGACAGGCTGAGCCACCGAGCCCAGCTGAGGGTGATTTTTATAAATCAAAGTGTAATGGTGAGTGTATTTGTACAAATGATGTTTATAGTCTCCTATAATTTAATTTAATAGGTTAGCTGCCGGAGTCCAGCTCCAGCTGGATTCAGGGTACCCCAAAGGTGGAGACGGTGTAGGCAATTGGGGGGGAAGAAGAAAGAGAGAGAGAGAGAGAGAGAGAGAGAGAGAGAGAGAGAGAGAGAGAGAGAGAGAGAGAGAGAGAGACTGGACTCCAGTCTAGTGCAGAAGCTGTTTATTGGGAATTACAACGGGTCTTTTATACACAGTCAGGTGTGTGAGGGGCGTTCCCCACCCACCAGATCTTCTTTCAGGTATAATCCCATAACCTAATCCATGAAACCTTAATCCATGACTGCCTTTAAACCCTTTTCGTACTGCCTATAAACCCTTTTCATATTGCCTATAAACCCTTTTTGTACTAATACCAAGTTAAACAATTCTATAGAGACTTAAGTACTTACTTTACAAACTAAAGTGGCCCATCCCAGAATGTTTGGAATGTGGCCCACTCCAAAGTTCACAGTGGGCTACCTGCAAGTAACCCAGCTGCATTCTTTCAACAAAATGGCTGTCTTCTAAAACTATATTCTACAATTTACACCTTATTCAACTTCAATAAATCCTAAGATCATGACCCAGAAGCCTGTGACCACTACTAAGGCTCTTAGATGTGACCTGAGTTTGAATTATAAGTTGTGTGAAAGCCAAAACTGCAGTTTGTGGAAGAATGGGAGCAATGAGCTTCTAAAGCTAGCTTGTGTTCGTCCCGGTCTCAGAGCTTTTATGTTTTGAGCTCACAGGAGCTTAATCTGGTTAGTGCTGAGTAGAAAGGGGGAGGAAATGGGGTCAATAGCTCCCGAACGCATCCTAGTGGTCTCAGGGTCAACGGCCCTTCCTGATCCCTAACGCTCAGTGGGCCTCTGTGGCCGGCTCCCAACAGTTAACTAATGTGGAAACAAGATCATTTTATACCACGTGTAAGCACTAAGCCTCACTAATCATCAGAGAAATGCAAATCAAAACCACATCAAGATATTTCCTAGATTAATTAGACTCGACTTTTATACAAAAAGTTCATCAAAACGATTTATTTGTTTATTTTTGAGTCAAAGTCTCACTCTTTGACCCAGGCTGAAGTGCAGTGGCACAGTCATGCCTCCTGCAGCCTGGACCCGCTGGGCTCAGGTGATCCTTCCTCCTCAGCCTACCAAGCAGCTGGGATTACAGGCACACGTGCCACCATGCCCAACTAATTGTTATTTTTTAATTGTAGAGAGGAGGTCTTGCCAAGTTGCCCAGGCTGGTCTCAAACCCCAGAGCTCAGGCAATCCTCTCACTTCCACTTCCCAAAGTGTTGGGATTATAGGCGTGAGCCACTGGGCCTGGCAAAATTTAATTTAAATTCAGCAACCGTGGAATGTCTATGGGCTGTAAGACAATTTACTGCAGTTCTGGGGGCTGAAAACACGAACTTAGAAGGTCTAGGATGGGAATGTGTTTTCAGTTTCCATATGAAACTGCATCTGCCCCTCGTTTCTCCCCCTTCCCCAAAAGAAGAAGGTCTAGGATGGGCAGATTCAGGCTACCAGGGTGTTAAGATGGGGAGCAGGCCAAGCATGGTGGTTCACACTTGTAATCCCAGCACTTGGGAGGCTGAGCGGGAGCATTGCTTGAGTCCAGGAGTTTGAGACCAGCCTGGGTAACATAACGAGACCTCATCTCTACAAAAAAATTAAAAATTGGCCCAGTGTGGTGGCACATGCTTGTAGTGCCAGCAACTCAAGAGGCTGAGGCAGATCCTGAGCTTGGGAGGCTGAGGTTGTGGTGAGCCTTGAGCGTGCCATTGCACTTCCGCCTGAGCGGAGAGCCTGCTCTACAGAGTGAGACCCCGACTCTCTCTCTCTCTCTCTCTCTCTCTCTCTCTGACACACACATCCACCCACCCACACACACCCACCCACACACACCCCACACACACACACACAGAGGGTGGGGGGCAAAGGGCCGATGTAGGAATGAGCGTGGATTGACTTCCAGCCTTGACGTTTCGGTCGCTCACCAATCTGTGCCCTGAGATATTCCATCACTTCCTTCTGAACCCAAAGTGGCTCCTTAGACAGCTGTTGCAATCAGTTATTTTAAAAAACAGAGGCCAGCCCAACCGGCCACCGGCAGGGCTTACTCTGCTGTGTGCGGTAGATCACCTGGGCAGCACTGACCTGCGTGAAGCAGCTTGGGTGCCTTGCTTTAAGGATGGTTCTGGAGGCCAGTTGACGCTCTGGGACCTGCCTGCTCTCGAAACCTCAGCAGAGCTTTTCTGGCTCCATCCCATGGGCAAACAGCCAACGATGGCTGAAGACGACGGGGCGGGAGCCCGGTTCACCAAGCAGGTGATGTTCAGTAACTCCACACCTAGGAGGACTAAGCCAGGGAGAAGGCCAGGCTGATCAGATTCATCCAGTGCCAGAATGTGGCCTCTGGCTCTCCTCTTTCAGTGAACCCCAAAGCTCATTTTAATGCAGAATGCTGAAAGAATTTTGACTTAATCACCATAACTTACAGTCCAGAAAGAGAATGACATAAACCTATGGCATTGAACAAATATGTCTAGACTACATTTCTAAGTTTATGAAATATCTGTAGTGCTGTCCTAATAATTTATTTTGGGTCACAGCATTTCAATGAAGAGATTTACAATTATCGTTATAGTCTTTATTCTCTACATTCTAAAATTAATACATTTGGAATTTATGTATAGCAATCTATTAACTACAAAACCATGTACAATTTCTCCAAATAAATTTAAAGTTATGTTGGAATTTATGTTCAGAACCAACCACGGTAATATGACATATACACATTTATTGTTGCCTTTTTTTTTTTTTTTTTGAGTTGGGGTCTTACTCTGTTGCCTGTGCAGGAGTAAGGCAGGATCACCGAGCACTGTGGTTTCAACCTCCTGGGCTCAGGCACTCTTTCTGCCTCAGCCTCCCAAGTAGCTGGTACTACAGGCCTGCACCACCACACCTGGCTAATTTTTTGACTTTTCTGTAGACACAAGGTGAATTTTATTACATATAACTTATTTTAATTGGATTTTAAAATTATCTTAGTACATGTCAAAACAAAGCGCTCTTGACTTCCATGCCATTCTCCCCACCTTGCGAAGGCGACCACTGAAATAAACTTGGTACCTAGCCTTTGACCTTAAAAAAAATAGCTTTACAAACCCATGTATGTTCCCATTAAAAAATATACCATTCAAGGTTATTTTTGAGGGATAAACAATCCCACATTTTTGATTCCAGATCCAATATAGGATTGCACATTGCACGTGGTTGTCACGTCTTTAATCTCCGCCAACCTGGGGAAATTCTTCAGTCTTTCCTTATCTTTCATGATTTTGACATGTTTGAAGGGCACTGGTCAGGTGCTTTGGTGGCATGTCCCTCAGTTTAGATTTATCTGATGTTTTCTCATAATTATACTGAGACTGAGCGTTTTGGGGAAGATACCCACAAAAACATTGTTTTTTTAAACTTTTTAATTTTGGGCTCCACTGGCTCATCTTGTATCTCTCCTGTCCCAGCTCTAAAATCAACCTTTTCTCCAGGGCTCCCTGGCTCCTGGTATTAGATCTGAATACTGAGTATGCTCATTCACACTGGGTATCACTTCTTCTACACCCTCTCAGCACTAAGGAATTTTCCTTTTTTTTTTTTTTTTTTTGAGACGAGGTCTCGCCAAGTTGCCCGGGCTAGCATCGAACCCATGGGCTCAGGCAATCCATTCGCCTCAGCCTCCCAAAGTGCTGGGATTACAGGCTGAGCCACCTAAGGAATTTATACACCTATTTTAATCCACGTGTATGTACGTATCTATCTGTGTCTGCATATATGCTTTAACAAGTGACTTTTTGGTTTTTTGGGGTTTTTTTTTTTTGAGTTTTTGTTTTTGAATCGGAGTCTTACTCTGTCGTCCAGGCTGGAGGGCAGGGGCATGCTCACAGCTCACCACAGCCTCAACCTCCTGCACTCAGATGATCTTTCTGTCCCAGCTTCCCGAGTAGCTGGGACTACAGGCATGTGCCACCACACTTGGCTAATTTACTTATTTTTTGTTTATTATTATTATTTTTTGTAGAGATGAGGTCTCACTGTGGTGCCTAGGCTGGTCTCAAACTCCTGGGCTCGAGCCTCCCAAGTGCTGGGATTATAGGTGTGCGTTACTGTGCCTGGCCCCACAAGTGAGTTTTTATACTGATATTACGATGCATGTAAAGTAGTTTCAGAATTCATAGCCTGTATCCTTTTGAGAAATAAATGTACCAAAGAGAACACAGTTTGTGTTCAGTTTTTTTTTCTTAGTCTTATAGTAGCAAAACCCTGTCTTAGCTCCTTTCTTCCTCACCGGTTCAGTGTGGTCAAGCTGGTCATTTCTAAGTAAATTTATTTGTCACAGTGTACAATCCATCTTGGATTCCCTTTGACATTCTGGGTGATTTCTGGAAATTTGCATACATTAAAATTTATTCTTGGGGGGGACACACCTCATCCACAAGGGTACCTGCATAATGGCCATTTGTATACCTGACCCTGAATTGTACCCCACATTTTATTTTATTTTATTATTTTTTTTTATTTTTTGAGTTGGAGTCTCACTCTGTTGCCCAGACTGGAGTGCTGTGGCCGCTCCCGGCCACCGCAGCCTCGACCTGCTGGGCTCCGGCGATCCTTCGGCCTCAGCCTTCCAAGTAGCTGGAACTACAGGCACATGCCACCATGCCCGGCTAACTTTTTGGTTTATTGTAGAGATGAGGTCTCGCCAAGTTGCCCAGGTGGGTCTCAAACCCGCGGGCTCAGGCATGTACCCCACATTTAAAAAAAAATATTCTTTGTGGTGTATAGATCTTTGACAAATTGCACTGACTGTTTTTTCAGTGTTGAACTAACCTTGCATTCCTGGGTATAGACTTCATTCAGTTGTACCATATTATTCTTTTCCTATATTGCTGAATTAAATTTCTGGTATTTTATTGAGGAGCTTTGTATCTATGTTTATGTGACATATTGCTCTGTAGTTATCTTTTCTTACAGAGTCTTTGTCTGGTTTTGATATCAATAATTCTGGCTTCATAAAATGAATCATGAAGTGGTCTCTCCTGTTTCATTTTCTTGAAAAGATTGTATAGAATTGGTATGGTTTCTTCCTTAATTGTTAGAATTTACCAATGAAACCATTTGGGCATAAAGCATTTTTTGTTGGAGAGTTTTAATTATAAGTTCAATTTATTTAATAGCTATAGCACTATTCACATTATCTATCTCTTCTTTTTTTCGTTTGTCTTTTTTTATATATCAATATTTTTTATTTTGATATTATGGGGTACAGTTTAGGGTTAGGTATACAAATATGCTTCGTTCAGGCACCCTTGTTGATAAGGGGTGTCTCCCCGATCTACCTCTTCTTAAATAAACTTTGGCAGTCTCTTTTTAAAGCTAGGCAAACACAATACAATCTAGCAATCCCACTCCTAGCTATTTACCCAAGTGAATTGAAAATTTATGTTCACAACTAACACCTTTCAATTCAGAAGTTCCATGGCAAGTTATAGAACACACTACAGGAATATCTAGAATGATTCTTGCTCAGTGCCGATTCCAGGGCTTTAAGACCAGACACCAATAGTTTTTGACCACAGCTGGACACAGGATGGGCGTACACAGAAAGGCACTGGGCCAGTCTCCGCCAATCAGAGCCTTTCCATAGAATTTGGAATTTTGGTGGCTGACCTGTATTGGGAAGAGCCAGGTGCTGAAGACTTCAATGCTGTGAGTGATGGTGGTGGTGGTGGGATGCCTTGCTTTCCGCCCCAGGTCTAGAGGAGAGAGAAGACACCGGGGAAGACAGCAGATCAGGCACAGGCAGAGGGGCTTCGATGAGAGACCCAGAGCACACCAGCTTGCTCCCAAGTCTCTCTCTGCACTCCTGTTCTGAGTTCCATGACACACCCGAGGCCAGCGTCCCTTGGAAAAAGTTGAGCTGGGTTTCTGCGACTTACAGCTAAAAGCCTTCTTTTGCTCAAGTATCTCACTTTTCTTAGACCGTTTCCATTTTCTCTTAGAGAGGAGAGTTTTTCATGCCACCTGTCATGTTTCCTCAGCCGGCTTCTCCTCCTTAGACTGAGTGCCATCCCACTAGGGTGGGCTGAGTGACATCACGTTGCTTCTCACTTTGGTCTTTCACGGAGGGAGGGAAATTCTCTTTGACAACTCCATGTAAGAGTGTTGCGTGGGAAAGAAGCTCAAAGGACAGTCACGACAAGGGTGTTGTAAGGATGGACCCCAAGGCTTGCCTGAGATCCTCTGCCTTGGGGGCTGAGATACATCAAAGAGTGACAGTAACGACAGGGATGATGATTTCAGATTTTTACCTTCCCGGAAGCAGAAAATGAACTTGTTGCCTTGGAGATGTTCCAGTTCCCATGAGAGCTGTTATTATTATCATGATTGCTGTCATCACTGTTACAAGCAAACCTGACTGAACACCCTGAGCAATGTGTTCTGGGGTTACCCAGTTCTCTCCCAAACTTTCTACTTTATGGCAACTTGTAGCCACACTTTAGACTGAATCAAATTAGACTTTGGCTCTTGATGACAAACTTACGGCTCTTGATGGCAAACTGGAATTATTTCTCCTCTTTAGTTATAAAAACTGTTAAAAGCCAGGGAAAAATGAAAACATCATCTCTTGGTTTTCTAAGTGGCACAGAATGTTATTTAAATGAACAGTTGAATGAAATTTTGGGATGCACGTTTCTGATGCTTATTGTCTGAGGGAAGAACCATTACCCTCTTGTTTTCTGTACAGCTTCCTTTGTTGACAATATAGGGATTCAAGTATGGAAGAAGGAAGTCCCCTCCAGGGATCTTGGTGACTTCCTGTCTGTGCACAGTTTACCTGGTGCCAGGGAGGATGTTAAGCTGAACTTGCCTTTGGCTGTCTGTGGGAGCGTAAGTTCATGCTTCCAATACCAGATAACTTGCTATTTTTCTTTGTTATTTTAGATTTAGGAGCTGAAAGGACACTGATAAGCTTCTTGGCACTGATTACTTCAGCTGCTGTGATGCTGGTGATTCACTAATTGAAAAAATATCCTGGAAACCCTCTGCTAGAGAAGGAATTTCAAAGCATGTTCATCTGGTTGAAAAATGTATCCTCCCGGGACACCTAGGGAGGCTCCATTTCATTTGGTCTTGTTCCTGGGGGCAGGAGACATACCCTCCCTATGTCTGAATACTTTTTTTCTTGAAAAGAATCATTGCGGGTAGGAACAGGCAACGCATAAAGAAAGAAAGGCAAATGGACAAAAATCATATGAAAGCGTGTTCAATAAGGGAAGCGAGGACCGGGCTTGGTGGCTCAGTCTGTAGTCCCAGTACTTTGGGAGGCCGAGGCGAGTGGATTAGCCTGAACCCACGGATTCGAGACCCGCCCGGGCAACTTGGCAAGACCTCGTCTCTACAATAAACAAAAAATTAGCCGGGCTTGGTAGTGTGCACCTGTAGTTCCAGCTACTTGGAAGATTGAGGAGGAAGGATCACCAGAGCCCAGTAGGTCGAGGCTGCGGTGGCCGGGAGCATGCCACTGCACTCCAGTCTGGGTGACAGTGAGATTCCAACTAAAAAAAAAAAGAGAAATGCGAATTGAAACAGGGAGATCTTTTTCTCCTACACATAAGAAAATGTTATAGAAAGGCTGATGCTAATCCCAAGAATTGCTGAGAAGTGAGCATTTTATATATTCCACTGGAGGTAGCAGGAACTGGTACACCCTCTGGTGCAATCTGGTGGCATACATCAGGATGTAAATGTCCACCCTTTGGCCAAAAACTGTGCCTCCAGGCACTCATCTTAAAGGCCTAATCTTGAGGTGACAGACTGGAAACAGCCTCATATCTGCCAACAGGGTCTGGTTAGATAATGGCTGTATAGCTATCCACAGTGTGGAGTAGCTACTAACAATGAAGGTGCAGACATCATATAGGAACGCGGGGAGATGTCGTTGATGTACTGCCAAGTATAAAACGTTGTAAAACTGTGCTTATGGTGATGCTATGTCTGAAAATTTTATGTGCGTTCTAAAAAGTAGTTTTGCCAGTCACTAAAGGACAAACAAACACCATTTGACTGCAGTTATATGAAGTACTTAGACTACTCAACACATAGAGACTGACAGTAGGACGATGCCTGCTAGGGGCTGGGGCGAGGGGAGTGGGGAGTTAGTACTGGCACAGAGTCTCGGTTAGAGAAGATGCACAAAGCTCTAGATTTGGTTGGTGGTGTGAAGGTACTTCATACCATTGAACAGTGCACCTAAAAAGTACTAAAGTGGTAAACTTTATGTTACATATTTTTTTATCACAATAACATTTGTAAAAAGTAGCTAGAAGGATATTTGCTAAAATAGCCGTGTTGTTTTCCAGGTGGCTAGACTTTGGTTTCTTTACAACAAGCATACCCATTACTTTTTTTTTTGAATTGGAGGCTTCACTCTGTTGCCCAGGCTGGAGTGCAGTGGCATGATCATGTCTCATTGAAGTCTCAAACTCTTGGACTCAAGCAATTCTTCTGCCTCAGTCTTCTGAGTAGCCAAGACTCCAGGTATGCCTGGCTAATTGTTTTACAGTTTTTTATGCAGAGACAAGGTCTCACTATGTTGCCTAGGTTGCTTTCAAACTCCTGGACTCAAGCAATCCTCCTGCCTCAGCCTCCTAAAATGCTGGGATTACAGGCATGAGCCACCACGCCTGGCTAGTGAGTCATCTTGCAAGTGGGTTATTGTAAAGTGAGACCAGCTCCTGGTGCCACTGTGACTCACATGCTTGCTTGTTTGCCCTTCCAGCACGTTATAACACAGCATGAAGGCCCTCCCGAGACGCCATCAGCACGTTCCTAGACTTCCCAGTCTCCAGAACTGTGAGAAATACATTTACTTTCTTTATAAATGACCCAAGGCTGGGTGCAGTGATTCATGCTTCTAATCCCAGCATTTTGGGAGGCTGAGGTGGGAGGCTTGCTTGAGGTCAGGAGTTCAAGACCCGCCTGGGCAACATAGTGAGACCCTGTCGCTACCAAAAAATTAAAAATTGCAAAATATAGCAATGGCCCAGCCTGTGGTATTCCGTTTTAGCAACAGAAAATGAACGAAGACACCCTCACTCCCTTCACTTCCACGCCTCAAACTTCCCCACAAGAGTGGCTGAGGGGACAGACTCTGGACATGGATCCCGCACGTGGCCTGGCGGAACTTAAGACTCAGCCCCTTTCAGCCAAGGAATTTGCATGTTTGGGGGAGAAGAGAGAGGACACTGGGGGTGGTTTATGGAACACATGGCAGCAAAGCTGGGCACCAGCCTGGCACTGGGACAATGAGGGGCTAGCCCAAGGACCAGATACCAAAAGCCTCTGTCTGCCCCTCTGTGCTCTTGCCCTCCCTGCTCCAGGGAGAGACTGAGGGAGGTTGTGGTGGCTGACTGTGGCCCTGAGTATGTCAATGCTGGCAGGGAGAAGGCTGGGGAAAGTTGGTCGATAGATTCCTTGTCTCATCCTGAAGGCTTGGTTACTCTGGCGTACCTCCCTGCCAGGCCACCTGAGCTCCCTGTTTTATTTTCTGCCATGCACTCCTCTTAACCTGAGGGGGTTGTGCTCACTTTCTTACCTGTGTGCTTACAGTCACCTCCCCACTAGTCCTTAAGCAGAGTCCTGGTCCTCTCCTCCACTGCTGGATCACCAGTACCCCAAACTGAGTCTGGTGCATAGTGGGGGTTGAAATATGTTTGAAGAGTATTCTGGGCATGGTAGCTCACACCTGTAATCCCAGCACTTTGAGAGGTTGGGGCAGAAGAATTGCTCGAACCCAGGAGTTTTAGTCCAGCCTGGGCAACATAGCCAGATCTCATTTCTACAGAAAATCAAAAAGCTAGCCAGGTGTGGTGGCATGCGCCTATAGTCTCAGCTACTCAGGAGGCTGAGGTGGAAGGATTGTCTGAGCCCAGGAGGTTGAGGCTACGATGAGCTGTGAATGTGACACTGTACTCCAACCTGGGCGACAGAGTGAGACTCCAACTAAAAAAAATATCTATATCTATATATATATGCAAAAATATATATGCATATATATGTGTGTGTGTAAATATATAGCTATTTGAAGGATAAAAGAATTAATGAGTAAATGAATGTGGAGACATTGTGAAGCTAAGATCTGAGAGGTATGTCTAGTGTGGTGATGGCGCTGCTCCTAATAACCTCTGAAGATAAGTAAGGATGATGGCCATGCCTTCCCTGAACAAAAGCCTGGGATCCAATGCTAGCTGTAGGGTAGGGGAAATTGGCCAGATGTTTATGAATATATGTGGATACCATATTTGTTATCTACTGCTGCATACCTAATCACCTGAAAGCTCAGTGGCTTACAAAACCAAATGTGTATTCTTTCATGGTTTCTTTGGGTCTGGAATCTGGGCAAGGCTTGGCTGGGCACCTCTGTCTCCAAGTCTCTCATGAGACGCAATCGAGGAGTCCGTTGGAGCTACAGCCTCATCTGGTTGCTCCACCAGGGCAGGATCCCAGCTAAGCTCACTCATACGACTGTTGGCAGTGTTGTGTCTTGTTGGCTGTTTCCTGGAGACCTTGCCCAGTCTTTGCCATATAGGTTTGTGTTGTTTGTCCAGACATCAGATACAGCTTCCTTCAGGATAAGTTGCCTCATGAGAGGGAACAGGTGAGAGAGTGAGAGGGCAGCCCCAAACAGAAATCATAGCAACACTCACGGCCCAGGTGACACTCACAGCCTACACTCACGGCCCACACTCACGGCCACACACAGGTTCCGGCGATCCTTCTGCCTCAGCCTTGCAAATAGCCAGAACTACAGGTGCGTGCTTCCACGCCCGGCTAATTTTTTATTTATTGTAGAGATGAGGTCTCACCATGTTGCCCAGGCTGGTCTTGAACCTGTGGGCAACCCTCTCACCTCAGCCTCCCAAAGTGCTGGGATTACAGGCTTGAGCTACCATGCCCAGCCTAGATTTTTCATAACCAGTCCTGGAAGCACCACCCATTGCTTCTGTGATTCACTAGAAGAGGGCTATTAGATCTGGGCCATGCTCAAGGGGAGGAAAGTGCACAGGAGGATTACTACCAGGAGTCTAGAGTCCTAGGGGCTATCACAGAGGCTGCCACCCACATATCCCCTGATGCAAAGCTAAGGGGGAAAGCCCAGCTGTGCATCTGCCATGGCTCAGAAACCATCAAACATATCAGCATTACTGGAAATTGCAAAACACCGAAATGGTCTCAGTGTCCATCAGCAGGGGAGAGGAAATGTAAGTGGCGGCACCCTGAACACAATTGAAAAATAGAAGAAAACGTCAAAGGGAATTGTGTTGGTTTGGGTCCTTTGAGAAGCAGACCAACAGAATTGGATCTGCAAGATATTTATTGGGGGAAACGCCTGGACAATAAAGGGGAGGGGACTGAGAAAGTGGGGAGAGCCAGGCTGTTGTAGACACAGCTCCAGTCAAGCAGGAGGAAGGAAGGAGGAGGGGTAGGGGGTGTCCCAGACTGCCGCCCAATTTTCAGAGAGGCTGGCTGGGCACGGTGGCTCACGTCTGTAATCCCAGCACTTTGGAAGGCTGAGGCAGGAGGATCGCTTGAGGCCCGGAATTCATGACCAGCCTGGGCAATGTCCTGAGACCTCACCTGCGAAAAAACAAAACAAAACAAAAAGGTTCAGCCAGGCTGACTGGGAGTTCTTGAGCCCAAGTTTTGCATTAGGGAAGTCCCACATCTCACAGGAATGGCCTGGCATTTGTACCCCTGGCCTGCTGCTCGGCCACTGGCTAGGAACCGGTGCATTTTTGTGGCTGCCGGGTGAATCAGTACGGATAAATCCTGAAGACATGTTGAGTGGGAAGAAAGCAAGGTGTTGGAGAGACAAGCAACATATAAAAGTTTAAAGGCGCATAAAATGTCATCCATAGGTCATGGTTACATAAGTATGTAGTGAAGGTAATAAAAACAGAGAAGAGGAAGTTTACACACAGGTTCAGGCTGCGTCAGGGAGGGGAATGAAATAGAGGGGTTCCTGGAGGTGATACCTGATTCCAAATCTTTGGGATTCCTTTCCCGTCGATGGCGACTCACAGAACGAGAGGTTGGAGACATGATGAGAGAACAGGCTATCTGTGGGCAACCAAGCCATGCTCTGTTATCTGCTTCAACACAGGTGGGTGAACACCTACTGGCCACGTCCACGTGGGAGAGGGAAGAGCCGCCGGGGTGTGTACCAGGTACACTGGCACCTCTAGGAAAGAGGACGTAACTCCCACGAAGATGGGTCCATAAGTTACCATATGCAGCCCCAGATGCCTGTCCAAGGAGGTGAGGCAGCAACAAGGAGGGAGGGAGTGATTATCTCCCTCCAGGAGCACAGAGAGAGGATAGCTGCCTGGGGTTCTGAAGACGAGTTGAGAGTTTTCCTGGAGTCCAATCATGGCTAGTATTTCTACACTGAGTGCTGACTCTGTGCCAGATACTGGTGTAAACGCCTTACAGACATTAACTCTTTTGGTTCTTACCATGACGTAGTGGCGTAGGTCCTGCCATGGACAGATAAGGAACCCAAGGCATCCACAAGAATCCTGCTCACACGGGGAGTTATTGGGGCAGCTCGGCTGAATCCTCAGTAGGCTGACTCCAGAACCCCTGCACTAATCATGCCAGGTCTTCTTACTTGCCAGGGAGACGTCCAGTGGTCTGGGATGATCTGGACTGTCACACCCTGTGGTGAATATGTGAACATTGTTCTCCCTTCAATTCTCTTTCAATGCTTCTTGTTCTGTGCAGGGGGATGTCTCCATTTTGATGTTAGTGTGCTTTGAATGCTGTAGGTACTTCCCAAATCTCCCTGGTAGAGACAGAGAGATAAAGAGATAGAGATAGATAGAGAGTCAGAGAGAGAGAGAGAGAGAGAGAGAGAGAGAGAGGAGAGAGAGAGAGAGAGAGACGGAGGGAGGGAGGAGGGAGGAGGAAGGGGAATTTGCTGGGAATATAATCTGCATTGTCTTATTTCAGTCATGCTTATATTTATGGCTAATGATCTGACTTCACGTGAAAGATAATGCTATAGATTTCCCTTTGAAGTATAGCTATGTATACATCGCGACATTCTGCTCACCAATGGACTGTATAACTGATGATCTCATAGTACAATCAGACTGTATTTTTACTGTACTTTTTCTGTTTGGACATGTTTCGAGACACAAATACCACTGTGTTACAACTGCCTACAGTATTCAATAAAGTAACATGCTGTCTGGGTTTGAGCCCAGGAGCAAAGGGCTGTACCACATAGCCTGGGCGTGTATCGGCCTGCCATACGGGTGTATGACGTATGCTCCGATATTCCTACAATGATGAAATCTCCTCCTGATGCATTTCTCAGAAAGTGTCCCCAGGTGAATCGGTGCATAGCTGTACTAAGAGACGCCCTGAGGGCATTTCAGTATTCCAGGCATCTCTCACCTCCACCGTGGAGCAGTGTTCCAATTTCAGGATCAGTCACTCTCACCAGGGCAGTCACTCCCTTCTTTGCCGGCTGGTTTCGAGGCACGAGGAGCCCAAATGGCCAGGTGCCAGTCTCAACCTCCAGGTCGGTGGAATCACTGCTGCATCTCCTGGTGGAATCATTCCTCTCTTGGGAGCTAAGACCTCTAAGCCAGCAGAGCCTGCCATCAGGGGAACAGGAAACAAAACTGTTGTGAGTGGGTTGCAGGGGAAACAGTGGGTGGTGCCATTCCTACCTCCCTCCCTTGATTCCTGGACCCTTGACTCCTGGCCAGAAGAAGTAGCACCACAGAGTGGATGCCCATTCAGGGTGTGCCCTGGAGAACCTTGCCTCACCCCTGCCAGATATTGCTACCTAGCTGTTGCTGTAACTGCGTCTTCACAGGGCCAATCTACTGTTTTACCAAGCCAGCTTTTCCAGGTTGGTGGGGAGCATGGCAGCACAGTGGACTGCACAAGCCCGGGCGCATCGCTGTGCTTCATTGGCTGTGAAGTGAATCCTGGATCAGAAGCAGCGCTGTGGGGAACACCATGATGGTAGATGAGATGCCTGTAAGTCCACGGACAGCGTTCTGACAGAAGCACTGTGGGTCGGGAAGGCAAATCTGGATGTGCTCTTTCCCGTGCTTATTTGCCATTTAGACGTCCTCTTTATGGTGTTGCCATTCCAGTTTCTTGCCAGTGTTTATATTAGGTTGAATGTCTCTGATTGATTTGTAGTAGTTAATTTTATATTCCGGATATCAGCCCTTTATTGGCATGTATGTTCCGAACTTCGCCTCTTAGTCCATGGCTTACTTTTCTTCCTTCCTTCTTTTCTTTCTTTCTGTTTTTTCTTTCTTAGAAGAGGTCTTGCTATGTTGCCCAGTTTGGTTCCGAACTCCCGAACTCAAGCAATCCTCCTGCCTTGGCCTCCCAAGCGCTGGGATTACAGGCATAAGCCACCTCTCATATCTCTTTTTCCTTTATTTGCCATAAGCCTTTTATCTTTATTTTCTTTTTAAAAAATTTAATTATAAGCCGGGCTCGGTGGCTCAGCCTGGAATTCCGCGCCTTTGGGAGGCTGAGGTGAGTGGATGGCCTGAGCCCGCGGGTTCGAGACCCGCCTGGGCAGCAAGACCTCATCTCTACAATAAATCAAAAAATCAGCCGGGCGTGGTAGCACGCGCCTGTAGTGCCGGCTACTCGGAAGACTGAGGCGGAAGGATCGCCGGAGCCCAGCGGGTCGAGGCTGCGGTGGCCGGGAGCGGCCACTGCACTCCAGTCTGGGCGACAGAGTGAGACTCCGACTCAAAAAAAAAAAAAAATTTAATTATATACCATAATATTCAGTCTTTTCTCCTTTCTAATGATGTTTTGTTTGGTTTGGGCCAATAAAATACTGTACTTAAGTGAAGTAAAAATGAGTCAACCTAAATACAAATATTAAGCCCATAGTAAAGGTCAGCTGTCTGTGGTGATGGAGGAGCCCTCGGAGCCCCAGCAGGTGGGCAGCGCCGTCCTTGCCCCATTGTGTCCCCCAGGGAGTCACGGGGTGGGGGGGACGGAGTCTCACTACCAGACATGTGGAGTTCCTCAGAGTCTGCTTTAATCTCTCTCACGTGCTGGCAGCAAGCTTGGCCTGCCTCACCCGCCCCCATGGTCACAAAGGGGCTGCTCCTTGGGATGTGAGGGCTTGTCCCGGGGGTTCTCCTCATCTGGCCCTCCAACCTTGGGTTCCCACGATCTGTACTTTTGCTTCTGGACTCAGTTTCTCTCAGTGTATCACCTTTATGTCTATGGCACCAACAGGGTTAAAGAACACACCTTATCTATTACCCCATCTCGAGGCTCTGATGTACTTTGCTCCATTCATAATTTAGTGAGGTGGACAGAATTGGATGAGTTCCCCCCCAAATCAATACACAAACGATGATTGCTTCAGGGCACTTTTGAGTGCTTCAGCAAGGCTAAGGGGAGCTTTTGGTTGGAAATTGGTACTGCACTCACCACTTGGAGTTACTGCAGAGAGGGTTATGTAAACCAACGGGTGACCTGCTGCTAACATTTACATTGCAATAAAAGCTTCTTCTTTTTTTTTTTTTGGAATGGTGCTTTTATGACATACTTACTATCACTGTTCCAGGCCTATAATTTAAAAATTACTGCTCAATACTGAAGGCGAAATGATTTTATTGCTGCTGGCCTTCGAGGGTTGTGAGAACCAGCTATGGCTTGGAAAGTGTCTGTGGCCAGATGCACTGGCCACATCATGTCCATCGGCATGAACGTGCCTGCAGACGTGGCAGGCAGGATGGGCACACCGTGGCTGGGTGTGCCTGGATGCTCTCATGGGGAAGTAGACGCTCAGCCCTGGGCCTTGCTGTCCCCACCGGGGGTGACCAACCCTCTCGGAGGGCAGAAATGCTCAGAAGCTGCACTGAACTCAGAGCAGCAGCCCAGACCGGCTACCTCAACCCATAGAGCTGAGGGCGAATGTTATTATTATAACCATACATTTTGCCAGTTTGTTTTTAGCATTTTAAATTTATTCTTTAATTTTAATTTTTTAATTTTAAGGATGGAGGGTACAATTCAGGGTTAGGTATACAAATGGTCATTGTACATGTATTAAAGTTATTTTAATTGGTATTTTTTATGGCAGCAAATGACACACAATACAAAATTTGCCATTTTTAACCATTTTCAAGTCTATGGCTTAGTAGCATTAGATATTCACATCGTTGTGTAACCATCACCACCATCCGTGCCCAGATTTTCCCAGCGAGACTCCTCACCCATGAAACAACTCCCTATCTGTGCGTACTCCCAGTCCCTGGCAATCATCATTTCACATACTATCTCTATGAATTTGACTGCTCTGGGTACCTCTTTTTTTTTTTTGAGTCAAGTTTTCATGCTGTTGTCCAGGCTGGAGTGCAGTGGCACAGTCACGGCTCAGCGCAGCCTCTAACTCCTGGGCTCAAGCAAAAGCCTCCTGAATAGCTGTGACTATAGGTGCACACAGCTATGCCCGGCTAATATTTTTTGATTTTTTTGGTAAAGTCTCACTATGTTGCCCAAGCTGGTCTTGAACACCTCCTGGACTCGAGTAATCCTTCCACCTTGGCCTCCAACATGCTGGGATTTCAGGTGTGAGCCACCGTGCCCCACCTAGGTACCTCTTGTAAGTGAAATCATACACTGTTTGTCCTTTTGTGACTGACTTATTTCACGTAGCATAATTCCCTCAAGGGTCATCCATGTGGTAGCATGTGTCCGAATTTTTGCATTTACATTCCATTTTATCTATTTGTTTATCAGCGGACACTTGGGCTGCTTCCACCTTTTGGCTATTGTGAATAATGCAGCAATGAACGCTTATGTACAAGGATCTGCGGGAATCCTTGCTTTCAAAGTTCTTTCTACCTTGAAGTGGAATTACTGGATCAAATGGTAATTCCATTTTTAATTTTTTAAGGAACCAACTATACAGTTTTCCACAGTGACAGCACCATTTTATATTCCGATCAGCAATGCACAAGAATTTCAATTTCTTGCAAAAACTTGTTATTTGCTGGTTTTTTTCCTCTCTTAATAACCATCCTAATGGATGCAAAGTGGTATCTCTTTGTGGATTTTATATTTTTAATTCAAATAAACCTTAGCCCTCACTCTCTCTCTCAAACCACTTTTTTTCTCTTCTTACCTCTTGTCTTTCTACCACCGTCCTCCAAAATTGGATTACATTAACTTCCTTTCAGAAACCCACAGTCATAGACCATAATGATAATTTCTACCCAAATGGCAGAGATTTAAAAGTGTCATTGGAGAAACATGAATTTTCATGTATATAAGAGCAAAATAGCCATTTAGAAGACACCACCCTGTGAGGCGCCTCTGTTGGGGTCCCAGGAGGGATCTTACAAAGCACCCAAGGATGGTTTCTGCCTAAGGAGAGATTGGGCGGACAGACCTTTCTTTCTCTCTGCTGGCTCCAGGAAGCAGCTGGCCCCGGCTGCTTGCAGTTCCTTCCCAGAAGGCCCAGAGAGCTGGGGGTCCATCAGTACATCCACATGCTAAAGGGGTGGCTCAGAGAACGGAGACATCCCTGCAAATGCTCTCCGGCTCTGCCTCTTGACTCTTCTCCTGGAAGAACGGTGGAAGAGTAGACGTCAGTTCTGGGAAGAGTGGAAATGTTCTGAAGCCAGAGCAAGTTGGTGGTGAGGGGGGTTGGACAGGGAGATGGCCATGGAGAGGGAGAGTGCTGGGCAGATTTGAGATACATGGTGGGGGCTAACAGGTCTCAGTGATGGACTGGATGTGGGGGATTGGGGTAAAAAATATTGATTCAGTAACTGATGTGGCCATGAATTGAGTCTGGGCATCACAGAAAAAGTGTAGATGTGGGAAGTATCTGGTCTACAGTTCAGTTCGGGCAATGACGGGTTTGCCCTACTGGAAGGCACCTGTCAGGGTGAGGGTGAGGGTGAGGGTGAGGGTTAAATCTAGACCAGGTGGTCATGAGATCTTTCTTTCAGTTTTATTTGCCAAAGACACTTTTGACCCTCAGAGAGATCCGGGTATTTGAAATAAAGAGAGGTGATTACCATCCAACCCAGAGTCCTCTTAATTAGTGTTCAGCAAGCAGTCAGATAAGAGAGGGCTTGAGTTTGTGTCTGCCTGCAGGTGAATGGTGGAGGAGGAGGTGAGACCTTTCCTGTGGGGCACATGGTGGTCAATGGCAGTGGCCCTGTTATTTGAGATGGGGACTTACGTGGGATGCCTCTGGGTCCCTCACCTCTCTGCGTGCCCTCTTGCCCCTGGCTCCTGAAGCAAATTGCTGAAGGCATCACTGGCCACAGTCCACATCTCAGGAGATGCATGTGAATGTGACAGAAGTGCTTCTGCCTCCTAAATAGGAAGGCCAGGTTCCTGCCATGGGAACCCTGGTACTATGTCCGAGGCCCTCTGCGCTTCCACTGCTCCCTTACCGGCCTCAGCCAGTTTCCATGTTGCAGATCTATTCCCAGCATCACCCCCTTCCTGGTACTACATTCCTTACTAGGTGGACGCTTTGGGTTGTGATAGAAAACCTCCTGGATACAACTTGAGCTGATGGAGACGTGTATTAAAAGGCTGCAGAGGCCGGGCTCGGTGGCTCAGCCTGTAATCCCGCACCTTTGGGAGGCTGAGGTGAGTGGATCGCCTAGTTCGAGACCCACCTGGGCAACTTGGCGAGACCTCATCTCCACAATAAATCAAAAAATCAGCCGGGCGTGGTAGCGTGCGCCTGTAGCTCCAGCTACTTGGAAGGCTGAGGCAGAAGGATCACCGGAGCCCAGCGGGTCGTGGCTGCGGTGGCCGGGAGCGGCCGCTGCACTCCAGTCTGGACGACAGAGTGAGACTCCAACTCAAAAAAAAAAAAAAGGCTGCAGAAGTGGAGGGACCCAGGTGACTACAGTCAGGGTGGAGAAATGCCGCAGCAGAGACTGGACCACCAGGAACCTTTCCAGTAGTATTGAGAGGTCCACAGGGGAGAGGACTGGGCCAGGGCTGCTTTGGGGACCTCCAGCCTCTAGAGGGCACTAGACCACCATGAGACAAACCAGAAATGGAGTTTCAGTCAAGGTGTCAATACCTGCAGGGACTAGGGTAGGGGAGTGAGGCACTCATCTTGGGTACAGAATTTAAGGACGTGCCAAAAATTCAGTAATCAAGATAAGTCAGATTTCAGTGCAACATTTTTTGTGCAATGGGGACAGTTGTTTCCAATCAGCTGGAGGTTTCTGGGTGGGTCTCGGCCATCCCCTGCTTTGAGTATTTGAGGGCTCACAATGGGATGCGCTTGGATTGGAGAATCTGGAGCTTTCTGTGTAGTGATGTTCTGTGATGGTAAAGCTCTGACTATGCGTCACCACTTGGCTCAAAACGCAGGGGAATATCTTGGTCAGTGGATGTAAGGGCTCACATTTTTATTTTGCTTCAGGGGCTAACACGGCTCCACATGGCACTGGCCTCGACCCTTACTTCCTCACAGAACTTGCAAAACGTGCATTTAAGCAGGCCGCATCCTCAAGTGGGAACAAAACTGCAGCTCGCCCCTGACAGAGACCCTGCCTCTGTTGAACACTTGTGCCATGTGTCAATAAATGGCTGTTCACAGACAGGCCGCAGTCTGGGGAAATTCCGAAACCAAGTTACACGTAGGCTAGTGCGCTATATATACATCAGCGATTTATCTTGTTATTTGGTTTTTAAATCCATTAATCCATTTCCTAAGAACTCTGCTTTGGAGAAATCACCAAGGCAACTAGAAGAGAGAGAACAAGTAAAACCAGACAAACTAAAAGTCTTCCCCCCAAATTTTTATTAAAACCCAATCATCCTGCACAGTGAGAGTGAGTGAATGAGTTACTCTGTCTACAACCTTCACTAACAGCCATCAGTTTCTCTCAACCTTCTCTCCACAAAGGAGAGCATGAAGTGTGGGGGGGTGTTGGACAGGGGTCCCGAGCTTAGCTCAGGCTGGTGTTCCCTTCACGCCTTAGAACCTTTGGGGACCTCTGATTCCACTCCAGTCTTGACCCGAAACGGCCATCTCAAATCTTCGGTTCTCTTCTGGTTTCTGCCTTTTCGGGACTCGAGTCCTGGGCTGTCAGTTCTCCAGGGGGTGCCCTCAAGCCCGAAAAGCGGCGTCCTCCCGACTCCCCAGTGCCCATGATAGCGGCTGCGTGGGCTTAGGGGTCCCTGGGAGGGCGCGTCTCCAGAGGCCTCTCGCGGTGTGCCCCGCGACCCTCGCAGGCCCTGCTCGCCACCGGGGCGCCTCTGAGAGGCGGGCCGGAGGCACCGGGACAGTGGCCAGCCGGGGCAGCAGGCCCACCGGGCGCCTCGCGAGGGGACGGGCCGCAGCCCCGCGCCGCCCCGCGCGCCCCGCCGCTGCGGCCCTTCGCGGGCCGAGGGGCCCTTCTCCGCCACCTGCTCCCGGCCCCCCTCCCCGCCCCTCCAGCGCCGCCGGCTCCGGGAGGACCGGGGCACGTCCCGCCGCCTCCGCCCGCCCTGCCCGCGCCACTGCGGCTCGGCGGGCGCGTCACGTGGCCGGCGGGCGGGCGCGGGCGCGGGCGGCGCGGGCCGCGCGGAGAGCCACAGGCCGCGGACGCGCTGCCGGCGGACCCGGCCGGCGGGCTGCGCGCGCGGGGCGGCTGGCACGCCGGCGCCGGGGGCATGGGCGCGCCGGGGGCCCCGGGGCCCGGGCCGGCCGCGGCGAGGCGCCCGCGGCGCGCGGGCAGCGGCGGGCGAGGGGCCCCCCCGGCGGCCGCCGCCGCGCCCCCGCGGGGCCCGTGACGCCGCGGCCGGTGCGGCCCCGCGCGCTGCGGCCTGCGCCGCCGCCGCGCCGAGACGCCCGCGAGCCGCCGCCCGCGCCCGCGCCCGCGCCGCAGCCTCCGCGCCCGCCGGGGCCCGCGCCCGCGCCGCTGCCGCAGCCGAGGGGCGGCAGGCGGCGCCCGCGGGCGGCCGGCGCCGGCATGGGGCCGCGCGCGGCCGCGGGGCTGGAGGGCGCGCCGCTGGCCGTCGTCTGCCTGGGTGAGTGGGCCGCGCGGCCGGGCGGGTCGGGCCGGCGGTGCCGCCGCGCCGGCCCGGCGCCGAGGCCGCGGGGTGGGCGGCGGGGCGGCGGCGGCGGGCGTCCCCGGCCCGCCCGCGCGCAGCGCTCGGCGAGGCGCCCCTGGAGCCGCGGACAAAGCCGGGCCGGCCGCCCCGAGGAGGAGGCCGTCTCCCGCCCGGGGCTGGGGCGGGACTCGGCCCTTGTGTGTCCGATCGGACCGCGGGCCGGCCTGCTCCGCCCGGGGCGGTGTGCTTGGGTTGGGGGCCGTCCGGGCCGGCGTCTGGGTGGGAGGGGCCGTGCCCTGCCCGGGAGTTTTCCCGTCCACTTTCCAGGGCGCTGTGTGGGCGAGGGGGGAGGAAGGAGTTAAGTCCGCAACCCACATGGCTCCTTTATTTACCATGATGAGGGCGGGAGGCCATTATAGGAGCTGGGGTCATTAGGGGACACCCTGTGATGTCACCCCGTGAGGGCTCTCTAACCTGACAGGTTTGCCCAAGCCACCGAAATGGCAAAGTCAAAACGTGGTAACCCCCTCCCCGTCCCCTCGCGTCCCACGAGTCAGGGAAGGCCTGGGCCCCGCTGTGAGTGAGCTACGTAAGTGAGCAGTCCCCAGCACACCCACCCCTCCGTCTGGCGGGGGTCGTGTCTTCAGGAGTCTGAGCTGCTGGGTGTGTTCCTGGGTGAGCAGGTTGGGGGACAGGCCCCCAGCTCCCCAAGGCCCTCCCAGCTCAGGAGGCTTGGCATGGCTCTGTCCAGCAGAGCCTGGGTGTCCTGCCAGGGGCAGCGGGCCCAGTTCCTGGTCCGGTAGGGGCTGCCCCTCCAGAGCTCTCTCGTTTCTCTAGGCATCCTGGGTGGGGAGACGAGGGTGCATCCTGAGCCCCAGGAAACTAGGCTTGCGCTCTGATTCTGCTGCACCCTCCTTCCGGGCCCACAGCCCCCAGGCGGAGCAGTAGGCGAAAACAAAGGCCACGCAGGAGGAGGTGGGAGCCTGAAGGAGGCAGCGGGGAGTTCCCGGCCTCCCTTCTCAATGCCAGCGTGGCACAGTGAAGAGGACGGTTCCTCACCCCACTAGCTATGTGTCCCTGTAAAGGAGATAACAGAAAGGCTTTCCCACCGCTGGGTGAACGTGGCTGCTAGCAGAAGCCCTCTGTGGGACCCTTCGAGGGTGTAGGAGCCCTCTTGACCGGCAGAGTCTCTGGGGCTGCTTGGGGTCTCCCCTGCGAGAGGAAGGGGACCAGCCTTGAGTTCAGCGGTTGTGTCCTGGGCCCCTGCAAAGGCTGCCACAGGTCCAGGCAGGTGCCTAGGGCTCCCACCAGCACTGACCCTGTTTGTTTCCTGCAGTGAACATCTTTCTCACCGGGAGGCTCAGCAGCGCGGTTCCCGCCCTAGGTAAGTACTTCTCTCCGTCCTCCCCTCCTCCAGGCCCTTCTGGGTCCTCAGAGGACAGGCCTTCAGGCTCCTAGCTCCACCTCGAGCTCCCTGGGCCTCTTTCCGTGTGGCCTGGGCAAGCTTAAACTTCTCTGAGCCTCAGTGTCCTCTCTTGTAAAATGGGTGGAGTAACAGAATCTACCTGGAGGTGAGGGTTCAATGAGCCAATGAGGCAAGACGCTCCGCACAGTGTCTGGCACATGGTGGCTTTATGTCACTGGCCAATGGCCAAGGGTCTGTACGACTGACACATTGTGCCTCCCATAGGCCGCGGGGTGCCCTGAGGGCCACGAGGTGCCATGAGATGCCCGCCTGTTTGAAAACAGCCCCTAGGAATTCATTTATAGAGGTACGGCTGAGGGATGACACGGAGAAGCCCATGCCAAGAAAGAGGAATTTACGTTCCTTGAGAGGAGGGGGAATGTCATGCCATGCAGGGGAACCACTGGTTTGGTCAGGCAGGAGCGGGAGCAGGGAGATGACACAGACCAGAGCCTTTATCTGGGTTTCCACAGAAAAGTCGAGGCAGGGCAGAGTAAACAGTTTAGGATCGGCTGGTTGGAGTAATTCTGGCGGGCCTGGGCTGCAGGGGTGGGCTCTGGTCCCCTGGTACCTGGTCCAGGGAAGCTTTAGGGCAGGGGAGTATTGGCTTGCTGTGTGAATTGAGATAAGACGGTGGGTGGGTGGAGGGCATTCTTGAAAGGTGAGCTCCAGGCAAGCTGACTTGCAGGAGAGGCATAAGCACTGTGGCCAGCAGTAGATACAGAATCCAAGAAAACATGGCTAGCACCCGCCCCGCCTCCTGCCTGTCAGCATACTCTGTCCAGCCACCTGCCATCACTGGGCTCTGGCCTAGTGCCGAGCACAAGAGGCAGGAGCGGGAGGGTGACTGCGCCCATTCATCCTCCATTGCTGCAGGGGATGCCAGGGGTTGGCCAGCAGAGGAGCCAGGCCCCCTCGGCACCACCAAGAAGGTTCTGAGAAGGGCCCCAGGGAGCCTGCTCCATCATTAGTAAGTCCTGATGAACCTCCCCATCAGCCTTCAGCCAACGCTGAAAAAGTTTTAAAGTAAGCGCAAGTATTTACGTAACGATGTTCGGTCAAGGTGGAGCCAGGGAGAGTGTGCAGTCCCCAGTCTGGGGACCTCTGACTGGTTTGTTGCCTGCTGCCCTGCATGGTGGAGCAGGAGATACTTGGGGTTTCTAGTTTTGCCCGGGGCCCAAATTGCTGCAGAAACCCACAGAGGCTGGCTCAGGTGTTAGGACCCAGAGCTCTCAGGGGGCAGGACCCCAGCTGGCTTCGGCCACTGGAGCAGGGAGAACCCAGGGCCGCAGAAGCTGTTCCCCTGGCCCGTCTCGAAGACTCAGCCTCCCTCCTGAGTTTCTCTGCTTTCTGCAGCCTCTGACTCGGGCTGGCCCGGGGCCGCGGCTTGCTCAGTGCTGCTCCGGCCCTGGCCCGGCTTGGCGTCCCAGCCCCCACAGCTGGTGAACCAGTCTCCTGTCCCAAAGTCTAGGAAAAGACTGACCGGCCAGCCTGGGTCATATATCTGTGGCCATGGTGGAGAGTCGGGAGGAAGGGGGAACGGGTGTCACAACTTACAAATGTGAGCCTCAGGCCAGCCCTCCTGCTGGTGTGATGGGCGGGCGTGTCACCCCAAACATACCTGCCACGTGCATGTACCCCAGGTTTAGAGAAGTGATGCTCCAGGGACGAGGGCCATGCCTAGAGCTAGGGAGAGAAAGATATTGTCCAGGTCCTCACGTCTGCTTGTTCTTGGCTGTCAAGACCTCAGGCCTGCAGGCCCACACCACCCAGCTCCAGGGGCTGCTGTCCACACCATGGTGGCCTTGGCAGTGTGGCCAGAGGTAGTGTTGTGCAGCGCTGGCTCTCCTGGAGTCTAGCTCTGACACCTCTAGCACCACGCACCAGCTTTAGGCTGCCTGAGGTGCTCCTTTCCACACACATGACTCTGCATTTTCAGGACTTTTCTTATGGTTAATACCGCGAGGGAGTCTGATCAGGAACGATTCCCCAGCCCCTTCTCAGCCCTCACTGGGCTCAGACACTCCTGCGGGCCTGGCTGGGCTGCCTGGGGACCTCACAGGTTTTTGCCGCTTGCCCCTGCCCAGGTATGTCAGGCACTGACTGGTCAGATGACCCGCCTCTGCATCCCTCCCCAGCGTCTGGGTGTGGCCACTGTGGCCCCAGTGGGGTGAGCCCAGGCAGGGTCTTCACACCGCTCTCACCTGCAGCTTTCCCAGAGTGCCCGGGTGGGACTCCCCGCTTCCTGCTGCTGGGTGACGGCAGGCAGGTGGTCCAGAGTACTGATCGCCTTTGGAAATGAGATCTGCAGACCGTGCTTTATGAGGTCTTCCTCGTGTCCTCTCAGAAGCGTTTGACCACTCTTCGGGCCAGGAAAGGAAGACACTGGCCTAGAAGTGTCCAGTCATCTCTTGCCCACTTGAGCAGGCCACCTTGGCCTTGAAGGCAGATGCAGTCTCCTGCCAGAGTGAAGGCAGGTCACCCGCAGTGAAAGCTTGGTCAGACGGCCCCAAGCCCCCCCAAGCCCCTCTTGCCTCATTGGTGTCCCCCCAAACACATAGTCCTCCGGTCTCTCCTCACTGCCCGCCCACCTTTACACAGCCTATCATGACCCTCACCTTCCACAGGCATTCCTGGAGACTGCCCCGCCCCACTGGTGTACCCCGCCCGCCTGTCCCTTGCATGTCTGCCCGGAGACTTTCTCAGCGGTTCCTTGGAGACAGGCAAAACACACTGGCTCCATTTCATGACTGGGCAAGCCGAGGCCCAGGGCGGAACCGTGTGTCTGGCGGTGTGGGCCCTGGGACTGGGTTCATGAGACCCTTTCCCATCTGTGCCTGCTCTGGGCTGTTATACTGGAGTGCGGGTGAGATGTGTCACCGAGAGTGCTGAGAGCTGACTGGCTGAGCTGGCGGCACCCTCCAGGCCCCTGGCCAGGCGGAGCAGTGTTGAGTCGAGAGCCCCTACCTGAGGCTCCCAGCTCTCTGTGCAGCCCCTGGCCTCCCTGCTGTTCCACACCCCCTCTCCACGCGGCCGGGCCGACAGCTGCATAGACCGCGGTCTCTGCGGGGCCCTTTGGAGAAGAGCAAATAGCTAACCCGGTGTCAATGCCCTGGTTGCCCCTGTGTGGGAATTTCTGGGGAGATGTGTTGTCGGGGCTTTGTTGAGAGGCAGCGCTGGCTGGCAGTTGTCCAGTCAGCTGCTGCCGATGTGGCTGGTGGTCTGGAGAGAGAGTTCTCCACCCCGAATGGACTGGCCAGACGTAGGTCTAGGAGGGAAAAGTGTCTGGCTGAGGCAGGCTGGAAGAAAGTTGGGAGGTGACACCTGGCATGAGTGTCTTGACAAGATGGGCAGGTCTGTGTCCCCTGGGGAAAGGTCTCTGAGGCTGGGGGAGGGATGGATGGGGCCCTGTCCTCGGGCTGAGCATACAGGTGAACAAGGGTGGATCCCACCCTGACTCGGGGCCTCCTGGTGCAGAGGCCTGAAGCTTTGATTGAACATGTGCCTTAGAGGTGTCGAGGGAAGATGTGGCCCCCAGCCTTATGGGGCCCTCCCTTCCTGCGAGCACCCCGTGGAGGAGAAACCTCTTCTGGGTTTCAGAACCCCACATCTGCCAGGGCAACCCAGACCAGCACCCAGGGTCTCTGCAGCAGAGGGAACCAGGCCAAGGCGGGATGTCTGGGGGTGCTGCACCCTGAGATCCTGCCCTGTGAGTTTAGTCCTGACCCTCCTGGGCTGGGAGCAGGGTGCATGGCTCCCAGTTTCTGGGTGAGGACTCTGAGGCCATCTCCCAGGGCCGCACGGGTGGGGTTGCCAATTCCCTGTTAGTCACCTGGACTGCCACTGTCATGGCAGGCCCCATGGGGAGGGTGCAGGTGCTTGGACTAACCAGTCCTCTCGGTACCCACACTTATTGGGCACCTACCCTGTGTCAGGCACTGTGTGGGACCCTGGGCCATGGTGTTGGCCCCAAAGGGAACTCACTTCTGTGGCAGAGGCTGGAGAGGAGAGGAGGGGCTGAGGAACAGAGCTCTGCTGGGGGCAACCTGGGGGACTTTCCTGGGAGGGGACCTTAAAGCTGAGAGTAGACGTTAAGAAGTGAGTGGACAGCCGGGCTCGGCGGCTCAGCCTGTCATCCCGCGCTTTGGGAGGCTGAGGTGAGTGGACTGCCTGAGCCCGCGGGTTCACGACCCACCTGGGCAACTTGGCGAGACCTCCTCTCTACAATAAATCAAAAAATCAGCTGGGCATGGTAGCACGTGCCTGTAGTTCTGACTACTGGAAGGCTGAGGCGGAAGGATCGCCGGAGCCCAGCAGGTCAAGGCTGCGGTGGCTGGGAGCGGCCACTGTACTCCAGTCTGGGCAACAGAGTGAGACTCCGACTCAAAAAAAAAAAAAAAGTGAGTGGACAGGATCCAAGGGTGAGGAGGGCCCTTACCAGGGACCTGCAGGAGCAAGTTCTCCTTCCTATGTGAGGGATTGCGGGAGGTCTTTGGGGTTGAGGGGTCTATAGGGGACAGGAGGCAATGGGGGGCAGGGAGAGGGCTGGGACCACTGCAATGAATTGCGTCTTTGTCCTAGGAGCAGGGGAAGCAGCTGGAGGGCGTTCTCTCTCCCATCTGCAGCTTCGCCATTTGGGGTCTCAGAGAGTCTTGCCGGGAGCCAGAGAAAAGGCTGCTTCCTGGGCAGCCGTGGCAGGGGCTGGCAGTGGGAGGACAAAGAGGTGGCATCACTGGGCTTGGAAAAAGGGTCATGCCTTGCATCCCTGAGCCTCGGCTTCTCCATCTGTAAAAGGGGCCTAACTTCGTCACAGGCTATTGTGAGGGTCAGGTAAACCAACATGGTGAAGGGTCAGTGGGATAGGAAGGGCTCTGGCCAAGTGCGGGGGCCACTGCCCAGACCTGGGAAGGCCAGGGCGTGCCAGGGTGGGGCAGGCACAATAGGTCGGGGAATGCCAGGGTTGGGCAGCCCCACCGTCCTGCCTTGGCTGGCTCGGAGCCTCCAGGCGGAGTGGGCTCAGCTAGGAAGCAGAGGGCATGGCTAATGGACCCGTTGAAGCAAGGCCCATGGGGCTGGGTGTGCTGGACTTCTCCCTCGAGCCGGTCTGATGCCCTGTGCTCTTCCCTGAGGTGGCATACAGTTGCCCTACAGATTCTTGTTGACTCAAGGCTGCAGGTGAGAGGCCGGCCCCACCAGAGGACTAGAGTGACTCCTGACTGCTACTCACTGGCTGTGGCCCTGGGCGAGTCACTTACCCTGAGTCTCAGTTTCTCCTCTGGTCATGACATCTACCTCCAGTGGCGTCCCACCTATACTCAGGCTAAAACCCAGATACTGTGTAAGTCGTGATCAGACCCAGGTTGTGTTTCCAGCCACGTCTGGACACGGCCTCCTCCCTTCAGCCTGTTTCATGACTTCACTGCATCCAGGGGTCTGCAGAGTCCATCTGCTCCCACCCCAGTCTGTGAGCTCCAACAGAGCAGGGCTTTCCCATCTTACCCAGCATGTCTCTCGTGTGTGCTTGGTGCATAGCAGGTGCTCACTAGGTATGTGCTGAGTGAGCAAAGCGCCCCTCTCCTCTCTGGGCTGAGGTCCACATTTGGCAAATCTCAGGGAGGGCAGTCAGTGGATCGTGGCGGGATGGCCCGTGCAGGCTTGACAGGCCCAGTGTGCGGAATTCTTCATTGAGCGGAGGTCCTGAGGCCAGCTGCTGCACCTGGGAGGTGCCAGGTGCCAAGGGGACTTGTTGGTGGGCTCACTTCTGTCCCTGCTGGAGATCTGGGGGCAGGACCTAGGCTCTGGCTCACTGTGTAGGGTTGGGGGCTTCTGCTGCCCCGAGTCCAGGTGGGTCCTCCTTGACCTCTCATACACAGCACTTCCGTGAAGTCTCAAGCTGTGGCCTTGCCCTTGGCCATGGCTACCCTTGGCTGGACTTGACTCCCCCTGTGGGAGGCCTGTGCTCAAGCCTTGGGGGCTTAAGCCTCCCCAGTCTGCTTCCCAGCCAGAGTTGGGGCCGGCGTTTCTCAGCCTCCTCTCCCGACAGCGGCCTGTAGTGGGAAGTTGGAGCAGCACACGGAGCGGCGTGGTGTCATCTACAGCCCGGCCTGGCCCCTCAACTACCCACCGGGCACCAACTGCAGCTGGTACATCCAGGGCGACCGTGGGGACATGATCACCATCAGGTAAGGGGGCTTTAGGGTGCTGGAGGGAATCAGCGGGGCCCACAGGTGCTGGGTGAGTGCGTGGCTGGATAGGTGTGGAGGGCACACATGTGCAGATGTGTGCTTGTGAGCCTATGTGTGAGAACACGTGAGCAGATATGTATGTGCATGGGTGCAGGCATCCGTGTGATTAGGTGTGTGGGTGTGCACATGTATGTGAGCACATGAGCATCGATGTGGCCGTGTGCGTGTGCGAGCACGTGAACAGGTGTGTGCATGTGTGCAAGCACATGTGTGAGCAGGTGTATGAGTGTGTGTATGTGTGAGCACACACATATGTGTTTGTGGACATGCAGAAGCCCATATCCGAGCAGGCATAAAGGACACATGTGTGAGAGGACACATGCGAGCTGTAAGCACGCGTGTGCATATGTGAGTGTAGGTGAGCATGCACGAGCACGTGACTGTCCCAGCTGCCCAGGTCTCTGCGGGCCTCTGTGGCTGGGTGCCCTGAGTTGGCACTCTCTGCCCCGAGCGTCTTCTGTGTGAGTCACTCAGCCCTGCCAGGAAGGGAAGGCTGGCACCCACACTGCTGGGGACACATCCTGAGGGCTGGTGGGCATGGTCCGGCGGTTGGAGGTGGCAGAGGGGTCCTCTCTCTCTTCCAGGGGTGGCTTGAGGCCAGGCTGGCACTGAGCCCAGAGCAGGGTTTCCCCAGGGGGCCTTGGGGCAACCTCGGCAGGGGTGTGAACCAGGCAGAGCCCGAGTGCTCTAGAGGACTTGCAGAGGGAAATTGCATGAGGTGACTAGACTGTGGCACTGAGGGGCTGGAACCCTTGGCCTGGGGTGGCCATGGGGGCATTTGACTGGAGACTCACTAAGGATTCTGTCTGCCACAGCTCTCCCAAATGCCAGAGCTTGGGAAGAAGGGTCCTCCCAGAATCCCATTCTCCCTCCCCTGTTACTCTGTAGCTCCAAAGCACAGATATCTGATGGGAATGAGCAGGATCTGTCCTAGCCTCTGTGCCTCAGTTTCCCCAGGGCCACAGGGCATGGCTCTGGGCCAGGAGGTCCAGGGCCAGAGTTCTTCCTCGGGTGACAAGCTGTCATCCAGCCGTGGCCTCAGCCAGCCCTGTGGGCGCAGCCTCACTCTCAGTGCCCATGCCTGGGCCTTTGTGTTGGGCCTGGCCCAGTGTGGGAGGGATCTGGGCTCTTGGGCCTCCCCTGCCGGGGAGCGCCGGGGACCCCCCTGACTGCCCTCTCTGGCTTCGGGCTGGAGGTGCCGTGTGCACTGGTGAAGGGAGAAGGGGAGCCGCGGTGGAGCGGACAGCGGTATCCACGGACGCCACGATTCTTCGTGGAGCTGCCCTCGGAACCCTGGGTGGGGACAGAGTGGATGGCAGTCAGGCCATTTGAGAGCCGAGGGGCAGGGTGGGGGCTGGAGGCCCGGCCTGGCCATAAGCTCCAGCCCGCCCAGTCTGGCGGTCTTTGGCCACGGGGGCCCTGCCCGCCCGCCCAGGTCCGGGTCCTCTCTGCCCGCAGCTTCCGAAACTTCGACGTGGAGGAGTCCCACCAGTGTTCCCTGGACTGGCTGCTGCTGGGCCCAGCCTCGCCCCCGCGCCAGGAGGCCTTCCGCCTGTGTGGCTCTGCCATCCCCCCAGCCTTCATCTCTGCCCGCGACCACGTCTGGATCTTTTTCCACTCCGACGCCTCCAGCTCCGGCCAGGCCCAGGGCTTCCGGCTCTCCTACATTCGAGGTGACGGGGGCTGCCAGGCCACCCGCATGGGAGCCTGGCCAGGGCAGTGCCTTTCACAAGGCCCCGGCTCCCTGCAGGGTCTCCCCTCATAGTCCTTGTCAGTCTTAGGACAGGGGTGGGCTTGGTCGCGCTGCCGCCTCGGGATGCCTCCGAGCCCCTCGAGGTTGCCAGCCCCCCTTCCGAGGCAGGGCTGGAGGGAGAGACACACCCCTAGCCCCAGGCTCGGGCGGGACGGAGCCCACCCTGGCGGGGGGAGGGGGGGAGAGGGCTCTGCCCCTCAGGCGACCGTGGAGAGGCGAGGGGCCTTCTCGGTCCTGCCTCTTCCTGAGCCCGGCAGGGCCCGGCTGGGTGGGGAGCCACCTGCTGGCTCCAGCGAGGGTGGAAGGGAGGCTCCGTGGCTCTAGACGGGGGTGGAAGGGAGGCTCCGCTCTCCCTGACTGTCCCGTGGCGTCTCCACCTGCAGGGAGGCTGGGCCAGGCCTCTTGCCAGGCCGACGAGTTCCGCTGTGACAACGGGAAGTGCCTGCCGGGCCCGTGGCAGTGCAACACTGTGGACGAGTGCGGGGACGGCTCCGACGAGGGCAACTGCTCAGCGCCTGCCTCTGAGCCGCCGGGCAGCCTGTGCCCGGGGGGCACCTTCCCCTGCAGCGGGGCGCGCTCCACACGCTGCCTGCCGGTGGAGCGGCGCTGCGACGGCACGCAGGACTGCGGCGATGGCTCTGATGAGGCTGGCTGCCCCGACCTGGCATGTGGCCGGCGACTGGGCAGCTTCTATGGCTCCTTCGCCTCCCCGGACCTGTTTGGCGCGGCTCGCGGGCCCTCGGACCTGCACTGCACGTGGCTGGTGGACACGCAGGACCAGCGGCGCGTGCTGCTGCAGCTGGAGCTGCGGCTGGGTTACGACGACTACGTTCAGGTGTACGAGGGCCTGGGCGAGCGCGGGGACCGCCTGCTGCAGACGCTGTCCTACCGCAGCAACCACCGGCCCGTGAGCCTCGAGGCCGCCCAGGGCCGCCTCACCGTGGCCTACCACGCCCGCGCCCGCAGCGCCGGCCACGGCTTCAACGCCACCTACCAGGTGAAGGGCTACTGCCTCCCCTGGGAGCATCCGTGCGGCAGCAGCAGCGAGGGGGACGGGGACGGCACGGGCGTGCAGGGCTGCTTCTCCGAGCCACAGCGCTGCGACGGCTGGTGGCACTGCGCCAGTGGCCGCGACGAACAGGGCTGCCCCGCCTGCCCGCCCGACCAGTACCCGTGTGAGGGTGGCAGCGGCCTGTGCTACGCGCCTGCCGACCGCTGCAACAACCAGAAGAGCTGTCCCGACGGCGCCGACGAGAAGAACTGCTTCTCCTGCCAGCCGGGCACCTTCCACTGCGGCACCAACCTGTGCATCTTCGAGACGTGGCGCTGCGACGGCCAGGAGGACTGCCAGGACGGCAGCGACGAGCACGGGTGCCTGGCCGCCGTGCCCCGCAAGGTCATCACCGCGGCGCTCATCGGCAGCCTGGTGTGCGGCCTGCTGCTGGTCATCGCCCTGGGCTGCGCCTTCAAGCTCTACTCGCTGCGGACGCAGGAGTACAGGTGGGCGCCTCACCGGCCCTGGGGTGAGGCCTCGGCTTGCCGTCCCCTCCGCTGTGGGCTTGGGCGCCGGGGCCTGGGCACGTGGGCTGCCCCCCTGCACGCGGACATCCTGGAGCCTCACGCGGTCTGGATGGAGGGTGGGTGCCCGGGTCCTGTCGCCGAGGCGGGTCTCTGCAGCCCCGCCATGCTGCCCTCTGCCCACTGCTCTCAGGGCCTTCGAGACCCAGATGACGCGTATGGAGGCTGAGTTTGTGCGGCGAGAGGCGCCCCCGTCCTACGGGCAGCTCATCGCCCAGGGCCTCATTCCACCCGTGGAGGACTTTCCCGTCTACAGCGCATCCCAGGTGAGCCCCTGAGGGCGTGAGAGGGCCCCAGCCGGACCTCAGAGCCAGAGACGGGCGGCAGGGACCGGGTAGGAGCGCATATGGCTCGGCTGGCCCAGGGGTCCGAGGAACACAGGAGAAGCCCGGGTAGGGCGGCCTGGGAAACCAGTGGGGAGGGACATGGTGGTCTCTTGGGTCTCAGGTCCCTTAGGGCTGAGCTGACCTCTGTTCCCGAGCGGCCTGGCTGCCCCCTGAGCTGCCGCCCCACCCTCCAGGCCTCGGTGCTGCAGAACCTTCGCACGGCCATGCGGAGACAGATGCGTCGGCACGCCTCCCGCCGGGGGCCCTCCCGCCGCCGCCTCGGCCGCCTCTGGAACCGGCTCTTCCACCGGCCACGGGCACCTCGAGGCCAGATCCCACTGCTGACCGCCGCACGCCCCTCGCAGACGGTGCTGGGGGACGGCCTCCTCCAGCCTGCAGCAGAGGCTGCCCCAGAAGCCCCAGCACCGCTTCCAGACACGGGCAGCCCCAGGGTGGCGAGGGACGGGCCCCCCAGTGCCCCTGGCCACGCACCAGAGGTGGCACCTTCCATGCCGCCCCTGTCCTCAGGCCTGCGAGACCCGGAGTGCAGGCTGGTGGACAAGGACAGAAAGGCCTGCAGGGATCCTCTGGCGGACAGCCCGGCCCCTGTGGACGCACCTCGGGACCCCTGCTTGGCCTCGGACCTCCACTCCCAGGCCCCCACGGCCAGCAGCACCCCAGACCCCCACTCGCCAGAGCTGCGGGGGGTCTGCAGGAGCCCCCCGCCGCCCTGCTCCCTGGCACTGGAGGCCAGTGACGACGAGGCCTTGCTGGTCTGCTGACCCGCCAGGCATGCTGGTGACCGCCACAGCCCCGCTTTGTAACCAGGGAATACACAGTTGTTTCT
Source organism: Cephalopachus bancanus (assembly GCA_027257055.1). Taxonomy (NCBI): domain Eukaryota; kingdom Metazoa; phylum Chordata; class Mammalia; order Primates; family Tarsiidae; genus Cephalopachus; species Cephalopachus bancanus. Next base: position 3,499,569 of record JAPVLO010000110.1, on the reverse strand, counting down.
ACCCCGACTCTGCGTCCTTTCTTAGGGAGAGGCCCAGCCAGCACCCCAGCGGAGGGGCTGGGCCCCTGGCTGGCTGCCTCGGCACGCCTCAAAGCCCTGGTGGGCACGGTGGGCAGGGCCCTGGGGGATTGAACAGGGAGGGGGGCTGGTGGAGCGTGAGCCCGTCTGCGGGGTCCCAGTGTCCACAAGCGCCGAGGACCCTCCCCTCTCTCCCCCCTGCTCCCCCATTTCCAGAGAAGCAGGGCCCAGGGCCAGGCTCTCTGGTGTGTTTTCTGTGACCTCTAGCTGCATTCGCCCTGCGGTGTCACCAGCCGCCCCCGAGAGCTGGGCCGGGAGCTGTAATGAGGACTGACCAGGGCAGAGGACATTGGGCCTCGTCCCTGGCGACTGCTCTGTCCACGCTGCGCCCTCCTGCCCCCTTCCCAGCAGAGTGCCTGGAGGAGCTGTGCTGGGAGGCTTCTGGCCCCACCCTCACGCCTGTGGACGGCGCCCTTTGCCCTCTGGCTGCGGGTCCATCTCCTGGGCTCGGTTGGCAGGGCTGAGGATGAGGGTGTGGGGTAGAGGAAGCCCCCTGTGCGTCTGGCAGGCCCCAAGGCCCCGAGACACGTTGCTCTGCGTCTTCTCAGGGCACAGAGGCCGAGGCACCAACGGACAGTGCCCAATGTGCTCCCTCCTGTCCCAGGACCCCCGTTTCCCCTCTTGTAAACCAGGGGGAGACTGTGGGCTCCGAAGTCCTGAAATGCACTCTTGGTGACTTATGGGGAAAAAGAGCCTCCGCGCCGGGAATCCCTGGGCTCTCCTGGGTGGCTGGCATTGAGGGCCTGGGTGAGGGATGGACTGAGCTTTTCCCCATCCTTGACGTCCCTTCGGGGCAAGGGGACTCTGGTCCCCAGGGAGGGAGTGCCTGGGCCAAGCAGCAAAGCCCCCAAATGCCGAGAATCTCCTGGAGAGTCTGCCATGGCACCGCCCCGCCAGCAACATGTGTGCCCCACTGAGGCACGCCCCCGCTGCCCCCCCCCCTGTCCACCAGGGAGTCCCTGAGCACACGTGAACAACCAGCCCTGTTTATTTATAGGCCTTTTCAGGACAAGCTAGCAGGGCAGTGCTAAGACAGGAAACCCAGACCACACCTTCAGGGCTTCCTTACAACAGGCCTCTAAGAGTCGCATCTTTTTTTTTTTTTCCAGAAAAAAAAACAAAACTTTTTTGCAAAAACACCTCCTCAATAAACAACATGTAAACAGAAACAGCTGCTTCAGTCTCTACAAATGTCTCATTGTGCCTTCAAGGGCTTGTCCGTGGCGGGCAGTGGGCAGGGTTGGCAGGGGCCGTTTTCCTCCTCTTCAGGGGAGTCCTGGGGGTAGACCACGAAACACAGCTCCTGGCCCCAGTGTGTCACGGACTCTGAGGACAGACAGAGGGGCCGCGGGGCCTGAGCCCTTGGGACGGGGGCAATCCCACCTCCAGACACCTCCCTGGGCAAGGGTCTTCAGGGAGCCGCTCCTTCTGTGCAGGTGAGCTCCAGACACTTCGGCCCATCTTGGGGAGACATTGGGTGGCGGCCGGGCCCTGTGTGGCCACCTCAGCTGCCGGGAGACCCAGCTCTGGGGTGAGCCTCCAAGAAGGCCGGCCTCCAGGCCCCGGCCGCCTCGGGGAGGCCGCGTGGCTCACCTGTGAGTCTGTGGACACACGTGGGCTTGCTTCTCCAGAACACTCCCAGGAAGAAGACGGGCACCCCTGTGAGGATGATGATCACGCCGACCCCACAGACCATGGGCTCCGAGATGAAGCTGAAGACCAGCAGGAACGCCCAGAAGACCAAGTATGCGACGGGGATGAGAAGGTTCACCTGGGAAGAGCCAGCGGCGTGAACGGGAGCACCGGCCCTGGCTTCCCCGCCTCGCCACCCCGGGGGTCTGGGGGACGTGCCCTGGGAGCCGGGCCTGAGGGGGGCCTGGCTGGCTGCAGCCCGGCGTGCCGGAGGCCAAGGCTTGGGTCGGTTGGCAGCCACGTTCGGTGAGGATCTGTCGAGTTTCGGCAGCTCCGAGCTCCGCACAGTGCGGACTTGCTTGTGTGCAGACTTGCAGCCTGCGCTCCACTGGAGGTCAGTGATTTTTGTGGAGTCTCACATCAGGCGCCGAGCACTTCTCCCCTTAAGGATGTGTATGCAAACAGAGGACTTTTCTCTCAGCCCAGGCTGCGGTCTCCTATTCTCTGTGTGGGCTCGTGGAATTACGATCGGCAGCCCAGATGGCCTTAAGCGGGTTCCCGGGCCTCAGTTTTTAATACTCCTATAACCTAGGAGCATTACAAGCCTCCTCCTCTCGGGGTGGTCATGGCCACTGAACGTGTAGGGCTCAGGACTCGGCAAAAGCTGGAGTCACCGTTGCTGTCGCCTGGCACCCAAAGCCGATGCCGGGGCAGCTGCGACAGGCCCTGGCACATCCGTCCATCTGTCCACCCTGGGGCCTCACCTTGACGGGCCTGTGGAGCGCTGGCCGCCTCCAGCGCAGTACGAGCAGGCCCAGGATGGTGACGCCGTAGCAGAGGTAGTTGATGAAGGAGACGTAGTTGATGAGCGTGTATGTGTCGCCCACGAGCAGGATGACGGCCGTGGCCCCGCACTGGGAGAGGACCCGAGGCTGGCAGCCGGCCTGCCGCCTGTCCCGTCGCCCCGTGGGCTGCCCCGAGCCTGCCCGCTCAGGCCGGGAGGTCAGGTGAGCTCCAGCCCCTCCCGCCCTCCCCGGGGCCGCCCACCATGGCCAGGTGCTCATCCCTGCCGTCACCCAGAAAGTCCCACACAACGGGGCAGCCCTGGCTCCACGCCCTGCCTGGCCCGGATTCCCCGACTTACACAGACGAGGAGGGCAGGGATGGGGGTGCAGCGTCTGACGTGGATCATGGCCAGCAGGCTGGGCAGATGCCCCTCTCGGGCTCCAGAGAAGCACAGCCTGGGGAGTGGGACACAGATGGGTGCCAGCCACGTGCTGGACCTCAGCCCTGAATCTGATTTTTTCTTGAGCCGTCGCCCCTGACCCACTCCAGACTTCCGCAGCCCTGCTGGGCAGTTCTTCCCCTCGTCTACCCCACCTCCTTCTTGCTTTCTTGACCTCAGAGTTGGGATCAGACACTCGTGACTGGTGGGTTCACCACCCCAGCTTTAAGCAGCCTCCTCTCCCTGGCAGGGTGTCCCTTCCTCTGACCCCCAGCACAGCTGGCACACACCCGGGCACCCGCCTTCCCTCTCCACACCCGCCCTCTCCCCAGTCCGGGCACCTGGAGGAGGTGAACAGGTAGCCATTGATCCCTCCAAAAGTGGAGAGTGCCACGGAGACAGGCATGACCCAAGAAAAGTAGCCCAGCAGCTTCTCCCCGAAGGTCTGGATGGACACAGAAGAGAGGCCGTGCGTGAGGCGGAGGCTGGAGCTGGGACAGGAGCCGGGCACCGACAGGGGACCCCACTCACCACAGCCACGGCGTTGGAGGACAGCAGCTCCTGGGGCGACATGGCCGTGAAGTAGGCGACGTTGGTGAACGTGTACACAAAGGTCACCAGCGGGATGGAGATGAAAATGGCACGAGGTAGGTTCCTGAAGGGGAGGCAGTGGGGCTGTCAGTGCCAGCCCGGGGCGGGTGTGGGCTCGAGGACCCAGCCACAGGAGCGGCTTTGCGTCCCCGTCCCCTGCATCTGCTGCGGTGTTGGAGCAGGAGAGGGGGCGGCATCGCTGCAGGGGACACAGCGGCCCTGCTGTCCACCCTCCCTCCCCACCCGGGCAGGCGGACGGAAGGAAGAGTAGAGGGGGTGAGGCCACGCCGTACCCTGAGGGAGCGTCCGACTCGTGCATGAAGACAGAATCACACACAGCCAGAATCAACCTGAAAAGCCCAGGTGGCCTCAGAGCCTAGGTCTGAGAGTCTCCCCGGGGACTCTCCCGCCCCAGGCCACTCAGCGGCCACTGTTCATGGCCGAGATCTCTGGCTGATCATCAGAGGCCATCATGGGCTTCACTGTAGGGACCATGTTGTGTGCACGCGTGTCCTTTGTGGCCAAACGCAAACTGCTGAACGCACTGACGGCAGGACGAGGACGGTCTGTCGGAGGCCCCGTGAGGGGCCGTGGTGCACACAGCCAGAAAGCACAGGGCCAGGCCAGCACCCCAGGGCCCGGCTCCCTTTCCAGAGCCCTCCCAGTGGGGGGAGAGGCTGCCTCTCCTACTGGTGGGTGCGAGCCCTTTCTCGAGGCCCGGCTGGGAACCTCACTCACTTTCGGGGGTCAACCATCTCCTCCGTGACATAGTTGAGGAAGTTCCAGCCGCTGAAGGCAAAGGAGCCCTGGAGGAAGGCCAGGGCCAGGTGACCCACGGAGGGCGTCATCCAGAAGGCGAAGGCGTTGCTGGGTACCAGTTCCTCGAACTGTCCTGGGGGCCCAGAAGTCGGGAGTCAGCCCCGTCTCCCCGGCCGCGTCCACAACCCCACCGGGCCCTACCTTGGAAGATCTGGACAAAGCCCACGCCGATGATTAGTGACAGCGCCAGCAGCTTCCCGCCCGTGAACACGTCCTGGATGCGTGTGGCCCAGCGCACGCTGGAGCTGTTCACCCACGTCAGGAGCACTGGGGAGGGAAAGGCGGGGGGCGCCTGAGGGCGGGACTCCTCCCAGGGGGCCGCAGCCAAGTCCCACCCCGGGGGCAGGAGAACAGCGTCCTCTGCAGTAGCTGGAAAGTGAGACCCCAGACCCCGAGGCTGAGGCCTCCGGGGAGTCCCCTCCCCCGGTCCCCCGACTAACGGAAGGGAGCAGGGTGGGGCCCAGGCCGTCGACTGCTCGGGGATAGGGCCCAGGCCGGGCACTCACTCAGGCAAGCCATGGAAAGCACCCGGGAGGCGGCGGCAGGGGGGATGCAGTTGGGGAACACCGACTGCAGCACGTAGTTGGAGAAGGTCATGGAGATGACAGCCAGGCTGGTGGGGTACATGATGAGAACCGCGCTCCAGAGCAGGAGGAAGCTGGAGGGGCGAGGGCCAGGATGGCATCGGCATCCAGAGCCCCTCCCTGTCCACCTGGCCCAGAGTGTGGGGCGGGGCTGCCAGAGGCCCACTCCGGTCCAGGGAGGCAGGTTGACCTTGTCCAGGTCTCACTGCTACATCGAGAGGCCGTTCCACAGGGAAGGCATCAGACACACTTCAGCATGCACAAGGCTGCCCTTGGGCAGGGGTCGGGAGGGACCTGGGCACCAAACCCCTCGAATGACCACCTGGCCTGCGTGGGCACAGGCTATGTCCTGAGCCAAGGGGGCTGTCCCCAGACCTCTGGTCACAGCTTCAGTCGTGGGTCTCAGCAGAGTCTTGAAGCTAAAGATGGTTCACTCTGAGCTGCGGTTCTTGCGGTGGGAGACTTATTATCTGGGTGCAGGGACTGGACTGGCAAAGGGCCCTGGTTGGGGGTGGGGAGTGAGTTTTGCTTCCATCTGAATCTTGCCTCTGCGGGTGCCCGTGTGGAGTGGTGGATCTGTGTCAAGGCTGTGAGATCTGACCTGGTTCCAGGGACTCTGCACTCAGGGGAGGGTCTGCCCTTGGGGGTGGTCCTAGCCCTGACCAGCCCTCCAGGGTGGGGACTGCCTCATCAGAGGCACCGGTAGCCTCTGGGTCACCAAGATCTTGGCCCTTGCCTAGCTCTGTGGCCACGCATCCTACCCCTGACTTGACCGAGCCCTTCCCTTGACTTCTGGAACATTCTAGCTCCATGGCCCCCCTCCCCTGCTGGGCATCCCTCTGGCCACCCCTCCATGCTGGGTGCCTGTGGGCAGCGTTCTGGCCCTTTTCCCTCCTGAGGGTCCTCTCCAGGTCACAGTGTGATTCTTTTTTTTTTGACTCGGAGTCTCACTCTGTCGCCCAGACTGGAGTGCCGTGGCCGCTCCCGGCCACCGCAGCCTCACCCTGCTGGGCTCTGGCGATCCTTCCGCCTCAGCCTTCTGAGTAGCTGGAACTACAGGCACGCGCTACCACGCCCGGCTGATTTTTTGATTTACTGTAGAGATGAGGGCTCGCCAAGTTGCCCAGGCGGGTCTCGAACCCGCGGGCTCAGGCAATCCGCTCGCCTCGGCCTCCCAAAGTGCTGGGATGACAGGCTGAGCCACCGAGCCCGGCTCACAGTGTGATTCTTCTTGAGTACCAGCCCTCCCGAGGGAGCACTATGACACACCCACAGGGGTGTGTGTGTGCCCTGGCAGGGCTCCATCTATGGCTGCCTTGCTAAGGGCCCCTGGCTCATGTCCCTCAGAACCAAACTTTGCAGACTTCAGTCTAGACTTTTCCTCTGAGCTCCAGTCCACCTAGGGAGCCTCCCAATGGAAAAATGGGTGTCACCTCCTCTGCACCCACCTACTGACCTGCCCCCCCACTACCTTGAGTGAGAAAGCTCCTGAATAATTTGAGAATTTGCCTGGACCTTTTAGAATCCCACATTAGACTCCGACATGATTTTAGAGTCTGCCTGGACCTTTGAGACCCTTGGCACGACTCGGCCGGACGAACGAAGCAGCTCGGTCCCGCCAAGCCCCGGTGCCTGCCGCGAACCCGGCCCCGCCTCTGGCTGCAGCAGACATGTCGCATTGGCCCGGGCCACCGTGCCCTCTGTGCACACTCCCCAGTCCTGGTGGGAAGCCCTCCTCACTGGCCAGCTGGCTGGGCCTGAAAAAATTTTACCCTTCTTCCCAGCCTTGGTGCAAGCCTGTTTTTTCCTGGGATCCCTCTTTTCGTGGCGTGCACCATTCTCTCAGCTCCTGCCTCTTGTAACCCCCTCAGAGGAGGGCTTCTCCAGGTCTTAGTCCTGTTTGAGGGACTGTTTCCTCTCTGGGAACGACTTGAGGACAGGGACAGATCTTTTTATCACTGCCTCACCAGCCCTTAGTTCACCGTAGGTGCTCAGCAAATGTCCACTGGTAAATAAAAGAACGCCACGAGTTGTTTAAAGGAGGAATGTAGGAATATCACACCCCCCCTCGCTCTTCACACAGCATTTCGGTTTTTCAAAAACCAAGGCCCCTCCTTGCCTGGGTACTCATTATAGAGGGGTTTCAGACAGTAAGAGTCTCTCCCCTCCATAAGCGCTGGCGTGGGGAGGGAGCTTAGAGGAGCTCTACTTATAAGGAGACCTGGAGAGGTCAAGGGACCCGCTGGAGTGTCCAGCAGACACCAGCGAAGCAGGTGGGCCTTGATGCCACCCACCTTGGCCCTGGAAGGCCGTCCAACACCCCACTCCTTCTCTCCATCCGTGCCCATGACTTCACTGTGATGTGAGGCCCAGGGCCCAAGTGGCCACCCCACTCTGGAGCGGCTGTCCCCCTGCCCCGCCGGTGCCCGCACTCACCCAGCCAGGCCCCCGAAGATCTCGGTGACGTAGGCGTAGTCCCCGCCGGACTTGGGGATGGCAACTCCCAGCTCTGCATAGCAGAGGGAGCCCAGAGCAGTCACGCCCCCACCCAGGACCCAGACGAAGAGGGCCAGACCCACGGAGCCCGAGTGCTCCAGGACCCCCTTGGGTGAGATGAAGATGCCCGAGCCGATGATGTTCCCTGCGGGGGAGAGAGGGGGAGGCGTCAGGCCCGGGGCCTCTTCGCCGCCCAGGCCTCTCCACGGGATGCGATGCTGCCATGAGGAAGGGAATCCGGGGTGCTTCCTGGAGGAGGAGCGAAGAGGCGGGCCTGGAGGCAGGTGGCTGGCACCGGGCCCCTCTGACCTGGCCGGCTGCGTGCTGGGCTCCTCACCCGCCCCCTCCTGGCCCAGCCGGAGACAGGATCCCCTTCCTTGACCCCCAGGAGGTGGAGACAGCAAGGCGAAGTGGCTCGGCCCCCTGAACGAGGGTCGAGGCTGGCCACTGCTGTGCACCCCACATGGCCCACGCACAGGCCCTTGTCTCCGGCTCAGGTCCCCGGGCTCAAGCCACCTGTCCTCTCTCCAACCTGCTGGCCAGAGCTGGCCACTAAAGCAAGACTTCAACCACTCTCCTGCCACTTTCCCACTGACCAAAGTCCCAACTCCTGGTGTGGCTTGGAGAGAGTGGTACCTCCTCCAGGAAGGCCTCCTTGACCACACCGGGTGTGGGCTCCTCCCCTCGCTTCACTTTATTTCCTGATATTCTACTTCCCCTTTCCCTATCAGGGAATCTCCCCCTTCCCCACATCCTGGACTCCTCCCTGGCCTAGAAGCCTGCCACTCCTACACCATCCCTGCCTCGATGGCTGTTCACCACTCCAGCCCTGACAACGCACCCATTCCTCCCCCTTACCCACCGGCCCTCGCCCAGGACCTGGAACATTCTAACAGCACCAGAAAACGAGACCTTCAGAGTCTATATCAGAAGACCTGGGGTGCTCCCCACACAGGCTGGCAAGGCACTCTCTGCTCACCTCTCCTCCCTGTCTGCAAAATGGGCGCACTCAGCTCGTTCACAGCTGCCTCCGTGGTGGACGGTTGGCAGCCTGACACGGGGACGCACCCGCCCTGCTTTCTGGCACGATGGGAAGTATTCAGAGAGCCAGGCCGTGTCCACAGGCACGTTCCCAGGATGTGCACACCTGAGCACCCTCTGAGCCCTGAGCTCCCTGGCAGTTGGGCAAAGCCGGGCAACGTTCAGGGTGCTCTGGGCGATGTGGATCTCACCATCTGTGCACAGGAATCAGGTAACCTCGTGGAGGTTTACGCTAGAGATTGCCCAGGAGGAAAGAAAGCCAGAACTGCAGGCCATGGGAACGACAGAGCCAGCACTGCTGGGACCTGGGGCTCACCCCCACCTGACAGGGCCCCCAGGAGGGCGGGGCCCACCGGCCAGGGCAGAGCCCCTGCCCCCACCTGCGGGGCCCACAGGCGGACTGGATGAGGACACAGCCGTGGCCGCCAATCTGCATTCACTCCTAGTCCATGGTGCTCCCCCCGCCCCCGCCCTCACCCCCGGTCGACACAGATTTCCAGTCTGGACGGCTACGACGCCCCACTTGATTTTCTGGTCACATCCCAGGAGCCCTAAATACATCCAGATAAGGACAAAGTGATTCTGGTGCCCCTGCCCCCAGAGGTCAGCTGCGCCCTCCGTCTGTTCCCCGGGAGAGAGGGTGTCTCCTGCATCCAGCATGAGGGGCCCAGGGCCTGGGTGGGCTGCTGGGTTTCTAAAGGGCCTTGGAGTCCACTCCATCCGGCAGCACTGCCTCTGTTCTCAGGACCTGGCGGAGCGGGATTTGCCAAAAGCCAGAGAGGTTGGAAGCCAGCGGGGGCTGGGTGGCCTTGGAAGGAGCTGAGTATGTTCGCGCTGGGGGCATCCCAGGCCTCGAGCCACCCTCCCTGTGGGGAGCCCACTGTGATACACGATTCACCTAGTGGTGTCTCGTGGGCATTGCCCCCGGGGAGGCCACACCTGGCTGGGTCTGAAAGGGAAATATCGCTAGCCCTGGGCCCAGTGGCTGAAGATGGCAAGCAGGCAACGGGGTGGGTGGTGGTGGGGGGGTTGGTAACAGCTCTTGTTTTGAACACGTGGCTTCAGGCTACAGTTCAGGACTTCTCCCCACATGGCCCAAGGGACCATGTGTGCCAGCCAGTGTCTCTGAGGTCCTCAGAGGCCTCTCTCTCTGCACCCGGACAAACTCCAGCATCTGCCCCAGGATGGTGCTTGAGAACCCCATCTTAAGCTGGGCTCGGTGGCTCAGCCTGTAATCCCGCGCCTTGGGAGGCTGAGGTGAGTGGATTGCCTGAGCCCGCAGGTTCGAGACCCGCCTGGGCAGCGAGACCTCATCTCTACAATAAATTAAAAAAAAAAAAAAAAAAAAATCAGCCGGGTGTGGTAGCATCCGCCTGTAATTCCGGCTACTCGGAAGGCTGAGGCAGAAGGATCGCTGGAGCCCAGCAGGTCGAGGCTGTGGTGGCCGGGAGCGGCCACTGCACTCCAGTCTGGGCGACAGTGAGACTCCAACTCAAAAAAGAAAAAAAAAAAAAGAAAACCCCATCTTGGTCCACTCACTATTCTTGGTTTCACATGGGGTGGGTGGGACCCTGCCAGGAACAACGGGGGCAGGGGACTTGGGAGTGGCAGAGGGCGAGAAGGTGGAGGGGGATGCTGCAGGGACGAGGGTCTCCAGTGCTTGAATGTTTACAGGAGGTGAGGAGGAGGCACTGCTGCAGCTGGACGGGGCTGCGGGGGTGCCTGGCCAATCCCTCCCAGGGGCAATGGGCTCAGGACTCCCTTCTCAGACCCCGTGTTCACCCCAGCAGATCTGCCTGATGTGAGGGAACAGCAATGGACAAGCCCGGCCGTCGGGGCCTGCTGGTCCGGAGGGGCCGGAACTCAGGGCCTGCCAGGATGAGGGACATGGGATGAGGGGTACCCCTGAGCCCCGGCTGGGTGTCTGACCAATGGCTGACCAGAGAGGTGCGGGCCCGGAGGCCTCCACATTACTGTCTACCCAGCAGAACAGCTGTCCCGGGGCCATTGCAGGTCCTTGGTGGGGCTGGAGCTCTGGGCAGGTAGGTATGGATGAGAGTGCCCCCACCAGCCGGCTCCCCTGGAGTCGTCACCGCCCGCCCTGTCCCCTGAGCCTTGGCTGGGTGGTTTTTTATCACATTAAGATGTTTGGCCTGATGGGGCTTACCCAGCTCCTTGGAGGAACGAAGAAAGAGTCATTGTTCCCTGTGGCGGCTGCGGTGCGCGCTGACCTATTTCTGGGAGGCAGCGGCAGACCGTGGAGGTCGCAGGGGTGGCCCTTGGAGTTGCACCTGCCCGTGGTGTGTGGGGAGGCATGCAGTCTGATTTGGGGATGAGGCAGGGAGGGCCTGTCAGGCCAGGATGCTAGCACCACCCCTAGAAACACTGTCAAGAGTCGGCCGTGTGACCCAGGCCCGTGCTGCCCTTCTGAACCGTACTTTCTCCACCTGTCAGGTGGGGCCACTGGTCTGGTGGGGAGGGGGACAGAAGAGGGCTGGTCCGATGCTGATTTTGGCAGGGAAAATGTACCCTGCACACCTGCACCCGGCGCGAGGAAACAGTCTGCTCAGGACCTCTGTCCCCTGCGGCGGCAGGCCTCTTCTCAGCTCACTGGCCTCCCTGGAGCAGCACCTCCCTCGGGAAGCTCTCCATGACCACCCACCTTGGCCCCTATAATCTGCGCCCTGCCCTGTTAGATGGCACCTAGAGGGTGGCTGGGAAGGGATTCTTTTATTTGATGCGGACATGTTGGCATGCCCTTGGCCCTACCTGGCACATCTGAGGCCACCACATATCTCCATCCACCTCGGCCCTGTAGGCCAACCAGTCTTCCTTCTGGAGCCCTGAGCTGTGTGGGTCCCCAACACCTGGGGGTGATCAGCCAGAGCCTGCCAAGATCTGGGGGGAAGCCCGGCCCTTCAGGCACATGAGTGTCCCCAAGTCTCTCAGTGCCAAGCACCTCTCCGGGATGATGGCCCTTGCCACTAAGGTCTTGGCAGTGCTCCAGAAGGTGAGTGGGGCCATCGGGACGCCCCTGGATCTGCGATGGGCTGTGGTGGACTGCACACCTCCCTCCAGCGAGAGGAGAGTAGAGTGTGGAGCCCTCTCTGGCTGGCTAAGCCCAGGCTGGCCAGCCCAGCAAGCCTCGCTCCGGCCCTGTCTCCGGGCTGAGTCTTGTCACGGTTCCCGATGAGACTCAACTGCTGAAGGCCACGGTCAAGCCTCAGGCGGCATCATATGTGACTCACCCGCGGCATGTGGCAAGCTGATCGCTTCCTCCCTACCCCGCCTCCTGGTCTCCCGGTGACCGAACCGACGGCTCCCCGAATCCCTCGCTGGTTCCCTCATCTCGCCTGACTTCTCAGTGATGGGTGTCCAGGGCTCAGGCTTGGGGCCACTTCTCTTTTCTTTCTGCACTCACTCCCCTGGAGACCTCACCCAGCACCCTGGCTTCTGAGGCCCTCTCTGCTGAGCGAGACGGGTGTATCCAATGAACTAGTCGACTCCGCGTGTTCAAAACGGACTTCCTGACTCGACGCCCCTTGCCCCCAAGCCGGCTCCCGTCCGTCTTTCCTGATCAGTAAGTGTCAAACCATTCTCCCCGTGGCTCAGCCACAAGTGAGTGTCGCCCCGTCCCCTCTCTCCTGTATCCCACATCTAGCTCCTTACCAATCCTGGGACTCTACCATCCAAACACACCCAGAACCCAAACCACCTTCCTGCCGGGAGCCACCATTGTCCCTTGCCCAGGAAATCCAGGCAGCCTCCTGACGGGCCTCCCTTCCTCCAGCGGCCTCTTCTCCCTAGGGAGCAGGGGTGAGTCTCATCCTGACCCTCATCTGCTCAAAACCCTCCCAGGGCTCTCAGAGAAACAGCCAAGTCCTTCCAGGGTGTATGAAGCCCCACCCAGAGTGAACTCCACCCTACGCCTCCACCCATCACGGGCCTAAAACCCCCTCCCCAGCTCTCTGCGTCCTGCTTTCTGGCTCGTCTGATCTTGGCTCTTATCAGACCCTGTGGCATGTTCATGTTGCTTGCTCTGTGACCGCCATGTTGGAATGCCAGCTCCGGGGGAGCGATTTTGCCTGTCTCGCCCCCTGTTGTGTCTCTAACACCTGCATCAGTGCCTGGCACTGTTCGCGATGTCATTGTTGAACAGATGAGTGTGTCGATCCTTGTGGCTAGGGCTGCTCGGGCCCCCAGAGGAGTCCCGCAGCACCACAAGGGCATCTGACTCTGGGTAGGTTGCCACCTCAGTCCTCAGCGTCCTCCACTGTAAATGGGGCCTGCCGAGGTGGGGGAGGGGCTGGTGTTGGTAGGGCTCACCCTCTCTGAGCAGCACAGGCACCTCCAGCTTTGGAGACCAGAGAAGGACCTGGCTGAGGCTGGGGGAGCAGGGGTTGGCTCCTGGGGAGATGAGGTTCATAGCGTCGACCCCTGGGTCCCTGAACACACCCTTGACCCACAAACACACGCATGGGCTGGACACTTGATCGGAGGGAGAGAGTGGGGGAACAGCCAGGTCAGCAGACCCAGGGCTGGCGTCCACTCTGGCAGACCTGGGTGTGTCCCTTCCTCGGTTGTGAATCGGGTGAGGGGGCTGGCCACAGTCCCTGAGTCACCGTGAGAGAGACCCTGTGTGTATATGTACAGCCGCTGCGGGGCAGGGGGGCTTCCCTGCCCGTCGGTTTGTCCATCTATAACGGAACGGGGAGCTCAATAAACTCTGGTTGGGAGAGCCCCCAGCTCAACCCCAGCCCTCCCCCATTAAGGGCCCTGACTCTGGCCCCAGTGTGCCCAAGATCAGAGTAGGATAAATGGCACTGGACTGGGAGTTGAGTCACAATCTGGTTACAAATCCTGAGTCTAAGCCGGGCTCTGTGGCTCAGCCTGTCATCCCGCGCTTTGGGAGGCTGAGGTGAGTGAGTGAATTGCCTGAGCCCGCGGGTTTGAGACCTGCCTGGACAACTTGGCGAGACCTCATCTCTACAATAAATCAAAAACTAGCCAGGCGTGGTAGCGCACGCCTGTAGTTCCAGCTACTTGGAAGGCTGAGGTGGAAGGATCGCCGGAGCCCAGCAGGTCGAGGCTGAGGGGGCCGGGAGTGGCCACTGCACTCCATTCTGGGCGACAGACTGAGACTCCAACTCAACAACAACAACAACAACAAATCCTGAGTCTATCACTTGCAGCAGTGTCATTTAACTTCCAACTTCAGTTTCTGCATCTGTGAAATGGGTATAAAGTTCCCATCTTGCAAGGTGGGCATGAGATTCAGATGAGATCAAAGAAGAACATGTTTTTATGATCTAATAAGAGGTGCTTTTCCAAACCACATCGGTTGTGAGAGCGTGACGTCCTGCACAGCCCCTACCCCAGCTGGCTGTTTCCTCCAACCTGGTCGGTCCTGCTCTGTGCTTGCCGGGGCCGGCAGGCATTGTCCTAAACACATTTTAAGGGCGTCTCTCTCCTGTCCACAGCCAGCTCTCCCAGATCGCCCCATTCTCGAAAGGCTCACTCCTCAGTCTGGGCTAGGGCAGAGTACAAGGGGGAGATCATTCTAGAATCATCTTGGAGGGTCTATTTGGAAGTAAGTTCAGTAACTGGCAATAAACAAGAATGGGTGATGGAGGATGCCGAGGTCTCAAGAAAAGCTAAAATGTGACACTTCGCAGGCATTTTTGACTTTGGCCAGACCCCTCCAGGGTTGCGGTGTGGAGGAAGTGAGCCTACCTAGGGCACAAGGGTCGGGTGGGGCGAGGAGGTGGGCCCGCAGAGCAGCAGCTGGCCCCTGGGCCTTAGGTGTGGAAGGCAGTGAAGATCTTTGTTCAGCCCACACTGCTCCTGCCTCACCTCCCATCCTTCTAAGTGAGGTTGATTCCCCTTGTCTGCTCCTGCCTAGTCCAGCCTCCTGCCTGCTGTGACTGTCCAAAGCCGCCACTCAGAGGACCACCACTGAGTGCCCTGGACTGGGGGTCAGGTCACTTGGGTTCTGTCCCCGGATCCACCACCCTTGGTCGGCCAGGTGGCCCTGCACCCTAGCTCAGTCTTCCAGGTAGGGAGGCCAAGGGAGACGGTGGGCCTGGCACAGCAGGAGTAGACGGAAGGGTCGGGGAGTTGTCAGAGCAGACCTGGGCTGCACGGGAAAACTCTTCCAGGGTCTGTCTTGGAGAAGGAGCGCGTGGTGGAGCTGGCCTCTGTTTCCACCACCACCACCAGGGCTCTCTTCTGGGGAGAGAAGAGCCAGGGAGCCCCTGCCGGACCTGGGGAGGTGACAGAGGAGGAATACAGCTCAAGCGTGCTGGGTTTAATAGAGGCAGCCCAGGAAGAGCTATGTCTCTCCCTGCATCTGCCTAGCATAGCTGCCAACTTCAGACGTGGTCATCCTCTTGAACCTGTGGTCCAGGTTCCGGATGTGTGAGCTTCCCCTTCTTGGGGGACAGCTCCCGGCGAGGGTCTAGGCCGAGGAAAAGCTCCAGCCAGTGCCCTGGCCGCATTCCTGAAGTCAGCCCTTCCTTCCAGCAGTCAGAGACATGGCTACCCTAGGCCGGGAAACTCCCGGGGCCAGTCCAGGACCAGCTCCCGGGAGACAGCATTCTAGGGGCAACGTGGTGAGACAGGGGAACTACCTGCCCGGGGCTGTGCAGAAGGCCAGCTCTTGACATGGGGTGCTTCTGGTATGGGAGTGGGAGAGGGGGTCTGGGTTTGCCCTGCGGAGACCCCCACTTTTTTTTGAGTTGGAGCCTCACTCTGTCATCCAGGCTGGAGCACAGGGCATGATCATAGCTCACTACAACCTCAAACACCTGGGCTTAAACGATCCTCCCACTTCGGTCTTCTGAGTAGCTGGGAACTACAGGCGTGCACCATCACACTTGGCTATTTATTTTTTTTTTTTTTGTAGAGACGAGGTCTCACTATGTTGCCCAGGCTGATCTCAAACTCCTGAGCTCAAACCATCTTCCAGCTTCGGCCTCCCAAAGTGCTGGTATTACAGGCAGGAGCCACCACACTGAGCCGACCCCTCAAACTTTCTCTGTCTCCAGGACTCTGAGAGTGGTGGAGTCACAAGCAGAGGAAGAGAGGACGAGCAGGCAGTTGGGTGAGAACAGTGGAGGTCCCAGGGACTGATCCCCCAAGCCCGTCTCTCAGGACACAGGGGATGGAACCGGCTTCTCCCACGAGGGGCTGGCGGGCGCCTGGTGTGGACAGAGGCCCAGGTGAGGATTGGCCCAGGTCCGGAGAGGTCAGTATTTATGAGTGGGTAGAGAGAGGAAAAACCCCGCTACCATTCTTATCCCTGACCCCCAGCCCACTTAGAGCCTCCATACACCCATTCTCAGGTGGGAAGGCCAGGCCTGCAAGGGCCTGCTGGGATGCCCACCCGGGAGTCTGGTCTTCCAGCCAGAGGGGTCTGCCACCCCTGCCTCCCCCAGTCACTGACTGTCCTGTCTCTCCCGCTGGGCCCTGCAGCCAAGTCCTGCACTAATTACGCGCTCTGGATCTGCTTCCCGTCCGATCGACTTCCAGACCAGCTCTACCTGTCCAGCCTACCCACAGGTCCTCCTGCGTTCCAAGAATGCACTACCCGCACTGCGTGGCACCTGGACCCGAACGCAGCAGGGACTCAGACCGGCCTACGGCCCAGAGCTCAGGCTGCCTGGGCCCCAGCTGGCAGCCGCCTGAGCCGCCCCGGCCTTCCGAGGGTCTCGCCCTCAAGGCAGGACTGCAGCTCTGACGGCTTCGCAGACGAGTCGACGGGGGTGGCTGACTGGCCGAAGCCCCCGCGGGATCCAGCCAGGAGGAGGCCCCGCCAGCGCCCCGGCGCCAAAGCCTCGCGCCGCGAGCCCGCCCCGGACGGCCGGGCGGAGGGCCGCGCGCCCGGCTCCGCCGTCGCCGATCCGCGGGGGCGCGGGGAGGCCGGCGCGCCCCCAGGCCCGGCCCCCGCCCCGGCCCGGCCCGCCGCCCGCTCACCGATGATGATGGTGCAGGCGCTCACCAGCCCGATCTCCTTCTTGAGCGCCACGCGCTCCGAGGCGCCGGCGCCCGGGCCCCGGCCGGGGGAGGACGCGCGCGCGGCGCCGGGGCTCCCGCGCCCGCTCGGCTGCTGCGTGTGGCCGGCCATGTCGCTGCGCCGCCCCGTCCGTGCGGCCGGCCGCGGTCCGTCCGCCCGTCTGTCCGTGCGCCCCCGGCCCTCGCCGCCGGGACAGCGCCCCAGGCGGGCGCATGCGCTGGCGCCCGGCCCGGGCCCGAGCCCCCGGGCGGCGGGGCCGGGGCGGAAGGAGGGCCGGCGGCGCCCCCTCCCCCGCCTCCCTCGCAGGGAACGCCCCTCCCCCGTCCGGCCGGGCAGGGAGGCAGCCCTCCGGGCGAGCCGGGAAGCGCTTCCCGGCGGAGCGGGGCGCGGGGCGCTCCCGCCCGAGGCCCGGCCCTCCCCGGGCGGCGTGGGAGCGGGGCCGGGGACGGGAGCGCGCCGGCCCTCGAGGAGGCCGGGGCAGGCGGCGGCGCAAGCGCCGGCCGCGTGGCGGGAACCCGCTGGGTCTCCCCTCGACGCTTCCCAACGTCTGGCCCCGCGAGTGCGTGTGGCGCGGGCGGGGGCCGGGGAGGAGGGAGGCAGCCCCGGCGGAGGGCCCGCGGGTGGGCCCGTTCTGCGGGTGGAAGTCGAGGCCCGGAGAGGGGGCGCAGAACGGGGCCGAGCGGGTGGCCGAGCCGACGCGCGCCCCCTTCGGAGGCCCCCGCGGCCCGGGCGGTGGGGCGGGAGGCCAGAGCCGGCGTCTGGAGCCCCGGCAGGGTCCGGCACCGGGCGCGCCCGCGGGCGAAGGCCAGAGAGAGGCGGAGTGGAGACCCGGAGTCCCCAGTCCGCGCCCACAGAGGACCCGCGGCCTGGCAGGAGTCCTGGACGGGGCCCACGCCGCCCACCGGCTCCGGGCTGCGTCTGGCTTTGGGTCCCGACTGCAGACTCCGGGTCACAGGGCAGAGTCAGGGCTCTGCGGACCAGCCCTGGGGTCTTGGGCGCGGGCCCCGCGTTCTAGCCCCGCTCCGGGAGGCCAGGCTGCCCGACGCGACCGACCCGGAGACGCGGAGAAGGGAGTTGTGGTGACGAGAGGGCGGCGGGCGCGCAGGGCCGCGGGAGGCTGCCTCCTCCCGGAAGCCGTCCGGACTGCGCAGCCCCGGCCGGCGGAGCCTGCGCGGGGGGGCCGCGTCGGGGCCACCGGGGCGGCGGGCGGGGCGAGCCTGGCACGGTGCGGCCGGCGGCGGAACAGCCTTTGTCCGCTTCTGGCGGCCGCCGCGACGCGCCGTCCCCTGCATGCGGATGAGGCCGCGCCGGGCGCCCCGTCCTGCCCCCAGCCTCTGCTGCGGGTTGGCGGGGGCCCGGGCTGGGGTCCGACGGCCGCGGGGTGCAGAGGGGGTGGGACCCGGCGGAGGCGGCGGGCGGGGGGCGGGGGCGCGTGGAGGCGGGAGCGAGGTCGGGCTGGATATGCGGGCGGGGGGGAGGCTTGGAGTTGGGCCGGGGGCCCGAGGGGCCCGGGGTGGACCTGCTGCGGGGCGTGGAGGAGGAGGCCACCCGGCGGAGCCTCAGCCCTCGCGCTCGCGTCGTGGGAGCCCGGCATTCTTGGCGCCCTCCGCCTCCAGCCCCAGAGACGCGCTAGGCGGTGGTTCTCTTAAAGGAGCCGGCGCGGCTGGTGTGGGGCTGGGGGTGTCCTTGGCTCCTCGGACTCCTGACTGTTGCGGAGGTAGGGGGCTGGGGACTCGATTTTCTGGTTTGATTCTCCCCACCCCGATGTCCTTGCCGTGCGAGGGTCTGCTGGGGAGGGCGGGGTTGCGGGTGCGGGGGTCGTCCTGCCTGCCGAGTGCAGTCAGGGGCTGGTTGCCCAGGGGTCGGAGCTGGCACGAGCCTCGCAGGCCCGAAGCCTGGGGCCTGGATTGTGGAGAGAGAGAGAGAGAGAGAGAGAGAGAGAGAGAGAGAGAGAGAGAGAGAGAGTGTGTGTGTGTGTGTGTGTGTGTGTGTGTGTGTGTGTGTACGTGTACCGGGGTTGTCAGTCCAGGGCTTTGCACAGGATAGTTTGTATGCTGTTGTCCAAGCCCATAGCCCAGGTCGTTTAGTGGAATTGAGCTAAAACCTGCAAGCCTCTGATGGGAACAGAAGGTTGGTGATACTGGCTTACCATCCAAAAATCAGTCAGTGTGATTCCTCACATTAACACAAAGAGAGAGAGAGAAAAAAAGAATAACAATAGTACCTTCTCAACAGATGCAAAAACCAGTTACCCATGAGTTCAAGAAGCAAAAAAACCTTAGCAAATCAGAAACGGAAGAGATCTTCCTTAACCTGATAAAAGCAGCTACCTAAAAACAAATCCCCAAGAAGACAAAAAACTAATATCATGTTTAATGGTGAAATATTGAACGCTTTTGCACTGAGACTGGAAGTGGGAAAGGATGTTGGCACTCATTAGTTCTATGCAATACTGCAGTGGAGGCCCTGGCCAGTGCAATAAGGTAAGAAAAATAAGTAAAAAAAAGTATGAAGACAGTGAAGGAAGACATAAAACCCATTCATGTGTAGCATGATTGGGCATGTAGAAAATTTTAAAAATGTAAGGTTAAGGAAGACAAGTTTATTTAGCTAAGTCACTGGACACAAGTTCAATATACACAACAAACTGCATTTGTATATACCAACAACTATTTATACATTGAAATTTATAAATGAAGTTTTGTGCTATTTAAAATAGCATTGAAACCAAAATATCTAAGAATGTAGTGAATGCTGTGTATAATTTCTACATTACTAAGAGAAAATGTTAAAGATATGTTTTTAAGTTCATTATTGCCTTTATTGGTAGGAAAATTAAGGCCTTTCTTGGAAAATGAAGTCCATTACACAATGATTAATATAGTCAAAGATCTCAAAATAGAATTGGTGTCTTAACTACCATTTCCCACTTTTAACCAGTAAACATTATTCCTCTTTAAAGGAGGTGAAAAAATTACTCATTTAAACATACTGAAAATAATCATCATTAAACACTATGTCTCTCTAATCTCTTTGCATTTATTAACACACTCTAGAATACAAATAATGAGAGTTTTTGTTATGGCTTCATATTTCTTAAGATATTAACTAGATTAGATTTCTAATTGGAGAAACATAATATCCAATGCCACTTGTTTTTTAAAAAGTTAATCATTAAACTAAAGACATAGCAGGAAAACAATGACATGACACTGTCACTTGAAGGTCTCTGTCTCTGTCTACTGTTCACCATCTCATCTGACACTCTTCAGTTAGTTCCATCAGAGTCTAAGAAATACACGGATAACCTCCAAGGCACATCAGGGAAAGTGCTGATACATTGGACAGCAGAACAGCAATGGTGGCAGAACATTTCACTTAAACTTTTGAGTCAATGAAACAGTACAGAAGTGGGAGCCCTTGTGACTTTTTTTCTTGTTTTGGTAGCAAGACCAGGCATACTTTATACTTGTGGCATACTGTAAGGTTTAAAGAATAAAACAAGTGAGAGAGCTCCATAATATCCTTGAAATAGGAAACACTGCATTTTAACTTTTACAGGCACAAAGTTTCTTAAGGTCCAAGCAAGTTTAGTCAATCCTCATTATTCATGAGGACTTCAAGTAGGCCAACTTACAGACAAGCAGCACCCTACAAACAGGTCTCACTTACTACATAGTTCTTAGAATAAACATGTTTATGCTTGGACTGAGCAGTCATGTGGATATCATCAAGGTGGTGACTGTGCATCACTACTCAGTGAAAGTTCCTGCCTTCCTTCATTATTTCATCAATCTTTTTTCAGTAGACGTAATATTTTCTAAATAGTTCGAATCTCCGAAGTATAGGTCATCATCTGGTAAAAGCTAGAGCATCCCATCAGCAGTTACTAATGTGATTGGCAGCCATCTTTCCACCCCTTCTAATACACGATCCAAACAAAATTTGTGCAAGTGAGAGAGAGAGGCAAAGTTTTCAAGTTGTCTTATTTCATAGAACTGTGGAGGTGCCAATCTAATATCTTTTGATAAGAAACTTCGTGTCGCCTCTGATAGAGATGACCACTGGCAGCTCACCACCTTAGCCAACGTGGGGTTAGATGGGTGTCAGCTCGTGCAGGCAGCACAGGAAGAAGGCTGTGTGGAGGTGGCGAGTGCCAGCACTCAAGACAGATGTGAACCAGCTGCTCCGGGGTGCAGTGCCCAGAAGTCAGGTGTGCAGTCCAGTTTCACACACAGGAGCAGGTAGTGGCAGGGATTGCAGAGGATACAGGAAGAGGCCAGGTCCAGGAGCAGTGCAAGGATACCGTTGAGCTTCTGGGTGGGTTCCTCAGGCATGGGAACCAGCGGAGGTTCCTGGATCTGCAGCAGCAGTACTCCCACCTCCTCGAAGGCCTTGTGGATGAAGATATAAGTCGATGAAGGGATATACCATGTTCATGGATGGGAACATAAGATGTTGCTTTTCTCTAAGTTGATTTGTAAAATTGGTTGAGAGGGTTTTGTTGTTGATTTCTTGGTTTTTGGGGTGTGTGTGAGTGAGAGAGAGAGACTTGACAAGCTGATTCTAAAAGGTATATGAAGAAAACAAAGTTGGAGGACTTACTCTACATAAAGAAAAAATGTGGTATTGGTACAAGGATAAACAAATCTACTAGTGTAACAGAACAGAAAATGCGGGAACAGACTCCTTCCAGTTTATTAGAATACAGTTGACATGTCAGAACAGTGGAGAAAGGACAGTGGAGAAAGGACAGATGGAAGCCAGCTGAAAAATAAATGGTGATGGAGCAATTGAATATCTATATTGAAAACCAAACAAACAAACAATAAATCCTTCACCGTATCCTCAAACCAATCCCAGGTGATGTACATGTGAGAGGTGAAGCAACAACTCTTCTATTAGACTTCAGGAAGAAGATACATTCTTTTTTAAATACAGGCCACCAAAAAGCACTAACAGTAAAAAAGTGACAGATTGGATTTCATTAAAATTAGAAACTTCTGTCAATCAAAAGACATGATTAAGAGAGGGAAGAGAAAGCCACATGTGAGAAAAGTTATTTCAATACATATATCTGATAAAGGACTTGTAATAAAAAATGACTTGTATCAAATAATATGTATCAAGTCAATAGGAAAATGACTTTAAATGGGTGCTTCTGAAAAGAAGATACCCAAGGACTGAAAAACTCCTGAACAGGTGCTCAACTTCATGAGTCATCAGAGAAATGCAAATTAAAACCAGAATGAGATATCACCCCATAGCCACCAAAATGGTGCCAGTTTCCAGTGTTGGCAAGGATATGGAGGTGGTGCCACCAGTCTGGAAAACCATTTGGAAGTATCTCTAAATCCCTGTGGCCCATAATCTTCATTGTGAATCAGATACCCCCGAAGGGAGTACCCCTCAGCCTCCAGCCTCACCTTGGTGCGAAGGCCTTGACCCCTTTGCCTTCCACTTCGAGTATAAACCTGCCAGCACTTCCCACCCACAATCCCTTGGGGCTTCTCTGCTGCCCCCGAGGTGTGACACGATGTGGAACCAACCTGGCATCGACGTACTTGTAACCAGAAATGCAGGGGAGTGAACACATTTGGGCCTATCTTTTGACAACGGCAGATGGGAGCCAGCTGAGAAATTTTCCCTCCACCTCATCCCAGATGGACTGTAGTGAGTCACCTTCACGGTGAAGCCTCTTGGGAGATGCTACCACCATCGGATGCCTTTGGCACCAACTGGCGGCCAGATCAGAAACTCACCCTCCTCTTGGCTTTCTTGCTGTCCCTGTCCACTCCTTTTCCCCATGACTCTTGATTCCCTGGGATTGTGCCCCTGGTAAGGATGCAGTTGCTAAGCCTTTGCCTCAGGCTCTGCTTTCTGGAAAGCCCAAGGGATGATACACTCCCAGGTGCACCCCCAACAGAAATAAGTACATAAGTGCACTAAAAGCCATCTACGATATTGTTCGTTGCGGCACTCCTCACAGTAGACCCAACCTGGAAGCAGCCCAGGTAACCACGAACAGTAGAAATGGACTCCTGCATGGGAGTCCATGCTGATTCCGGAGTTCTCTCTTGCAGAGGAAGTGAACGAATTATTGCTGTGCGCCAGCACAGGGGAATCTCAGAAACATAAGCTGGACACAAGGCTACGTTCTGGGATGATTTCATTCGGAGGGCGTTCCTGAACAGGCACAACGAACGTGTGATGTGAGAAGTCAAGGCGGAGGCTACCCTTGGGGACAGGGACCAAAGAGGAGCACACGCAGGGCCTTTAGGTGGCAGGCCATGCGCTGTTTCTTGACCTAGGTGCCGATTCTGTGAGTGCGTTCAGTGTGTGAAAACCCGTCAAGGTGAACTCTTGTCATTTGGACATGCTTTTGTGTGTGTCGTTTACTCTTTGACAACAACTGGACATGAGGCATGTCCTGGGCAGGTCCCTGGGTGGTCCGGGATCTGTGTGGGGTAGGGGGTTGGGTGTCCACCCTGACTCCGCCAGCTCCTTGTGGGTGTCAAACACACCCAGCGCTCCCACACCTCTGCCATTCTCTTTCTCACCCCCAGTTCCTGCCCAGGTATCCACTCAGGCAGCCTCAGTTTCCCCTTGGTTTCTACCGTCTTGACTCCAAACCCTCCCCCTCTCCAGTTCTCAAGCACCTGCTGGCTGATGGCTCTCGGGTCCCTTCTCCGCCTCTGGGATTCTCGTCCCCGGACACCGTCTCCGCCCCCTCTTGCCGCCTTCTTCTCCCCTCCCACCTTCCCTGGCCTCCGTCCTGTACTGCCCCTCTCTCTGTGCTCTCACTGTCCAGACCACGTCCTGCCCCGACACTGGTAGGCCTGGAGCGGGAGCGCGCGCGGAGGCGCCACACCTGGTAGGTCTAAACATGCAGCAGTTAGAAATGAAACTGCGCCCACGATGCAGCTGTCATTCATACCCTGTCCGTGCGGCCCCTCCCTGGGGTGTGGTCTCCCCGGCCAGTTCTAGCGGCCGCTGTCAACTGGGGCCTGTGTGGTGGGAGCTGGGACACTACCCAAGACTCCTGAGTGTGGACACACACCGGGCATGGGGGTCGGCCTGGGCACCCTCTCTCCCGTCTCACTTTTCCAACTTGGGATTTCGAGGCCATCTGTGTCCCCTCCCCCAGTTGCACCACGGAACGAGACATGGAGGGAGCAGAGTTATGGGGACCCCAGACTGCCTGGACATTCTCCTCGGATCTGGGACAGCCAACTGCCGATGCCTCTTTCTCTGGTTTCTCAGGATGGATCCCTGTGTCCCGCCCTGACTCCCACTCGCACACAGCCACACACTCACACGCACTCTCGCACAGACGCTCAACGTACACTCAACGCTCTTAGGCCAACGTCCCCTGGCGTGAGGACGTTTTCCTCACGTCTGTCCCTCTCCTGGTAAGTCACCTTCGTTCACACAGCTGTCAAACTTTCACGTTTGCTTAAGAGACTGAACTTTTTTTTTAAAGCCAAAACCTTTGTATCTGACCCGGGTGACATTTCTGCTTTCTGTGGCGCAGGGACCAGGCCGGGACCCCCTGGTCCAGGTCTGATGACAGCCCCGCCTCCAATTCTGGCTGCATTTCTGAACGATCACAGCACGGTTCCCCGTCACTTTCAGGCTGTGAAATGCTACCCACTCCCAGCCACACCCTCCTGCAAGTGGGCCTGGATCCCGGTCGCCACGCCCAGAGCTCCAACGGCCCCCACCGGGGCCCGTCCCTGTGCAGCCCCCCAGCCCGAGGCACTCCACCCCCTCTCCTGCCTCCCCAGCCAGGGCTGCTCCCACACGCAAATCCATACTGTCCTCCATGCAGCGACCCAGTGGGGATCAACCTCACAGTCGCGTGTTAGGAGGGAGACCGTCTCATCGACGGTCCCCCCCGGCACACGCTGGAAAGGAGACACTGTTGATCCCCAGATCGACAGGTGTCCCCCGGGATGTCCAAGCCAACTGGGATGAGGGGCCACTCTCTTTCCAGCCGCTGTCCCCCAGCGGCGGGCCCAGACACGGTGAGCGCCGGTCACCCCCCTGCCTGGCTCCTGCCACCTCCTTGGTACCTCATCCCCGGTCCCTTGTGAGTCAGAGCAGGCGTCACCCTCACCAGGAAGCCACCCCGGTCTCCAGAAGGAAAGGTGGGCCCATTCTGCGCCGATGCTGCCACCTGCCCGTGCTCAAGGCAGAGACCTGGTCTACCTCCCAGCATGCAGCAGGTCCTCCGTGAAGACTCCAGGTGTCCTACCCAGGCACCAAGAGGCACCGAGTCCAGTCCCCGCTCTGCCACCGACTTATCAACTGGATGAGTCCTGTCACATTTGGAGTCTCAAGTTTTCCCTATGAGGTGGAGGAAGTGAGGCAGCATGTGACCCTCGGTGCCCACAGCTGTCAGAGGGGACAGTTTGCCTGTACTCACCCTTCTTTTCTGTTTTTTTCGAGTTGGCGTCTCACTCTGTGGCCCAGACTGGAGTGCCGTGGCCGCTCCCGGCCACCACAGCCTCGACCTGCTGGGCTCCGGCGATCCTTCCGCCTCAGCCTTCCCAGTAGCTGGAACTACAGGCGTGCGCTACCACGCCCGGCTAGTTTTTGATTTATTGTAGAGATGAGGTCTCGCCAAGTTGCCCGGGCGGGTCTCGAACCCGCGGGTTCAGGCGATCCACTCACCTGGGCCTCCCAAGGCGCGGGATGGCAGGCTGAGCCACCGAGCCCGGCTTGCTTGCCCTTCTTGCTCTTCAGGCCATGGGGTCATAAGAGGGACATGAAGGGGACCAGGGGCTGGGGCACTTGTCTTCCTGGGTCACCCGTGTCATCCCAGAGCTGCTACTTGTGCGGCCAAGGGCAGCCCCTGCTGGTGGCGGTGGGGGCTGTGGGTAACCAGTAGGGAACACGAGACGTCAGGACTTGGGCTTCTGATCGGGAACTGGGGTCTCCTCTCCCTCCAGGAGATGCCAGTCTTCAGGTCTGCGGAGCCAGCCCCCGAGACCCAGACACCCTCTCCCTGGGACCTTTCTGGCCTTCCACTCAAGGGACCTGCCATCCTAAAAAGTGCCACCAGAGGGCAGCCTCCCCGTCGGCCGTGGAGCCACGGTCCCCGGGCCTGGACTCTAGTGGCCTCTCTGGAAGAAAGTGGGCCTCTCCTGGAGCCTGTGTGGGAGGGCTGGGGAGAGCAGGCTAGGCTTCTCGGGCCAGGCCCAGTCCCTGCCAGGACCACCAGAGTCAGCTGGGAGCCAGGGCAGTCCTTCCCGAGGGCTGGTCAGGCTCCCTCCCGCTGCAGCCTTCGTGGGGAGGCTGATGCCTTGGCCCCAGATTTGAAGGGGAGGCCCCGGGGGCTGTGGGTGCTGGCCTGGGTCAGAAAACTCATAGTGAAACCAGAGGGAGCTCGCAGTGAGATTCATTCCGTGCAGCACACCTGCCTCGGGGCAGAGCCAGGAGGCACCGGGAGGCGACAGAGCCCTTGCGGTGGTGGAGGCTGCGGGTGGGCCTTATCTGATGGGCCCCAGCCTTTCTCACAGCCGAGTGCAGCCGCCCTGGCAGGCCTACCACGGCCGGTGGGTAGGGGCTCCACGGGCCCGTGGGCTTGGCTTCCCCACCTGCCTGATGGGCCTGGTGGCCCTGAGCCTGGGAAAGGCGCGGGCGGCTGAGCAGGCCACCCCTGCGACTTCAAGAGACGTCAGTCTGGGTACACAAAGTTGGGACAATCTATGCCTCTCACAGGCTAATGCTTACAGCGTAAAAACAAGACTTTGCTCATCACCAGATATTGTTTGGATTCAAGAGCACGTGGGTTCCTGGGCCCTGTGGGCGGCAGCCTCTGTGGGATATGGGCTAGAGGTTGTCTCATGGGCTGGGCCGCCCTCAGTCCTGCTGGTGGCTTGGGGACAGCGTGTGGAAGGCCTGCGGCGGATCACGGGCAAACTCTGGCGGTGGAGTCCCAGACAAGACGGCTCTCTGGAGAGCCCATCCATCCACTCCCAGAGCCCCCTCTGGTGGGGGTTGGGGAGGCTGGACTTGGCCTCCCTGGAATGTGGAGGCGGAGCCACTCCTAAGAAACAGAGGTCCCCAGGGCGGGTCTCTGGGGACCCGGTGCAGATTGGGCCTGTGGGATCCTAGGGGCCTTCAGGGTCTGAGGAAGGCCAGTCTCGGGGTCGGAAGACCTCCCGCCTCACCTCGGCCTCTGGCCACCCTCCCTGCAGACTGAGCTCTCCACTGGAGGAGGGTCTGAATCTGTCTTCCCATCCCGGGCTTGCGTGAGTCACCAGAGGGCCTGCCCAGCACTGTCACCAAGAGCCCCAGGACTAATGCCTGTTGGAACATTCTCCGGAGGAAGATGGTGCATCCTCTCAGGCCACGTCCCAGGAAAGGAGACCTGTGAAGGGAGGCTTCCCAAAGTCAGCCAGCGAGCTCCCCCCGGCCGTGGCATGGGGCCTTGGTCAACCTGGCCAAGGCTGGGCCCTGCCAGAAGGGAGGTGCTGGCCTCATGGGATGAGACAGTGGCATTGTCTTGGGCAGGCCGTGTGTCATCTCCCCATCTCAAAAAGGAAAAAGCCGGGCAGGGAGAGAGGAAATCCTGGCCCAAGGTCACACAGCTGGGGTGGGAGGACCCTGAGCCTGTGACACCTGGCAGGCACGGCTGCCTGGTCGCTGGGCTCTCAGCCCCAGGCTGCCCTGGGCACTCAGACCAGCCCCGTCAGTTAGATGGGCAGAAACCCAGGCCTGCGATGGGTAGGGCAGCCTCGAAGGGACTTTGGTGACTTTGGCTCCGAGCCAGCCTTGAAGGGAACCCCCACCCACACGGGCCAGAGGGGCTCTGGGCCCCACTGCTCCCACATGCCCCACTCAAACCGTCTTTGGGAAGAACCACTCAAACCGTCTTTGGGAAGCTGCTCACAGAGCCTTCCTTCCTGAGCCACCTCGGACTTGACTGCTAGGTTGCTCTGGGTCTCTCCAGCACTCTCTCTGCCTCACTCCTGGGCTTTAAGGGTCTGCAGTCTCCAGTCTTTGCTGCCCGCTCTCAGTCACTGCTCCCAATCTCAGACCCTTGCCCCAGCTCCTCTCAAGCCGAGGGTCCCATGGGCAGCGTCCGAGCAAGGATTTTCCATACCCAGGCCTCCCGGGCCTTCCCTTCGCTGCGGGACACCCATGCTGCCCATGGTTCTACAGGCAAGAGCCCGGGGGCGGGGTTCTCCTCGTTTCTTAATCCCCCACCTCCACCTGGTCCATCTAATCAGACTTACCGCTCCTTCTGCAGAGAATCTTATAACATCTTAACACCCCAAAATAAAATTCATAGATAACATAACCCAAAGCTTTAGTTTAAATCCATCAAATGCCCTAACTGTAAAACAAGGAAGAAGTAAAAGGAAAGTAATTTCTGACTTCATCATGGGTATTCATTTTGAAAACCCTTGGGTGGGGCTGCAGATGCTGGCTGTGCAGGGTCATGGCGCCGTACCTGCCTCAGGCACAGCCGGGGAGAGGCGCGTGCTCCCGGCGCAGGCACCTGCTAGGGCCACCCTGCCACCTTGGGGGTTTGCTTCTCCAAAATGGTAGACACTCCTTGGTCAATGTTCAAACAAGACGGGGCTCCAGCTCCCCCCGATTTCCACGCTTGCTGCATCCCTAGGAAATTCTGTATGTGGAGGTCACGTGAGCAGGCGTGGGCTGCGGGCTCACCGCCAGGAGGGGTCTCACCAGCGCCAGGGTCCCTCGGCCTTGGCGGCATCGACGCATTGGGCCGCGTAACTTGTACAGTGAGGTACGGGTGGCAGCGTCTCTGGCCTCTACCCGCTCAATGCCAGTAGCCTCCCCCAGGTTGAGAAATCAGAAGTGTCTTGGCCTGGCACGGTGGCTCACATCAGCCATCCCAGAACTTTGGGAGGCCGAGGTGGGAGGATCGCTTGAGGCCAGGAGTTCAGGACTAGGCTGGGCGACATAGTGAGACCCCATTTCTATTTGGGAAGAAAAAAGTATCTTCAGACAGGGCCAAACGTCCCCTGAGTTGGGAACCACTGGCCTGGACAAGTATCAGGTGGCATATTCAGAAGGGGCGTGAGCGGCTGGACAACTCGAGTCTGGGCAGGCAGGATGTCTTCACATCTCAGGCCCCCAGACCCCAGCCCTAGCATCCTGCCTCCCCATGAAAGGAGCACAGCCGCAGTTGTGGGCCTCTGACCGACCTGATTCTCTAATCTGGGGGGCGGGGCGGGGCCTGAGACGCTGAGGAACTCCCTCCCCTTCCCCGCACACATGTGAGGCCTGCCGTCCTCGTGTCTGTCAGGCCCAGCCTCTCTGTAACAGCTGCGTCCTCACTGGCCCCGCGGGGACATGTGACTCATCCCTGCCATGGCTCCCAGCACTGGCCCTGTTGCTTTCCCTAAGTCCTGCTTCACCCTCCCAGCTGCCCGAAATCTCGACTTTCCTCTGCTTTTTCTCTGCCATTACTCTGGAAATCCAGTGGAGTCTCTGGCGGAATTTCCTCAGCCTGGGTGTCCTCCTCCAGGAAGTCCACCTGAGCTGCCCGTTCCCTTGCATGGCCAGGACCAGCTCTTGCTCCTTGGCTTCTTCAGGCTCTTGGGGCAGCATCACCTGGGATGTGCCTGTCCTCCTTGTGGTCTTCCAGGGCTGGCCCAGAGTCTGGCCCTTTTAAAGACACTCTAAGCATTATGGCAACATCTTCATTCACGAAGGCCTCTGATAGCCCTCCCCTACACTCAAGTGGGTGCATTCTCAGACCTGGAGGGACAGGGGGGCGGGGCAGACCAGGTCACAGCGCTGGTGGAGGCTCGGCTGCCAGCGACCTGGAATTGCGTGTCCCTGTCCAAAGCTTCTGCCCCTTCTCCTACAGGAACGGGGACCCTTCGGTGGACATAGGAGCGTCTCCCTCCGAAAGTGCCCGCCCAAGAACGGCTCCAATCCCAGTGGAAGTTGGAGCGGACAGGGAGCCCTAGGGATGCAAGGGGTACCCTCATTTCTAGCTGTGGGGCCCGCTGGGAATCCAGGTCTCCAGAACTTTCAGTTTATAAGGTATCCTGGGATACCAGGCACTGGGCATAGCAGCAGCTGCAGGCCACCCCTGCGTCCACTCCCAGCACCTCCGCGCACTGGCTCTTCATCTGCCCTCAAACCTGCCTGTTTCTAGCCGAGGCAAGCCGGCCAAGGCGGTGGGCGGGGGTGCGTGAAGGGGGCAGCGGCCTCCACCTGACCATTCCTCTCCCGCCTGGCCCCTAGCCCGACCCTGGCAGAGACTCCAGCCTGCCCCGTGTGTACCTGGCTTCTGGGACACCTTCACTGCATGGCGAAGGTGGGAGAGGGTGCGAGGACGGGGCCCTTGTGGATGAGGCCATCTCGGAGCTGAAAGGGCTGGGTGCACAGTGGCGAGAGGCGCCTGGGTCCCGGGAGGTTCTCCTAGGTCCCCACGCCCAGGGAGTGATGTACCCAGTGTCTTCCGTCTCTGTTACTTCCTGCCAGGACTCAGTGCCTCCAGCTGGGAAATGGGCAGATGCCCTGCCCCCTCCTCTCCTGGCGGCTGCTGAAGGTCAAAGCCCATGGTCGCCCTGGATTCAGCCCCTCCGGGCCAGCTGGGTCTGGAGGCTCAGGTCCCTGGCATCGCCCTGTGCTGCTGGCCCTGTGTGGCCCATGTCTCAGTTGGCAGGGTTCTGGGCACCCCCGCCCACCAGGCCATTCCTCCAGTTCCTCGGGCTCCTCTCAGTGACGCAGGCGGCCCGGCCCTGGTCCAGAAGGAGGCTGCTCTTGGCCAACGTGGCCAGCGTGCACATGCCCGCTCCTGGGCCTGGCCAGGCTCCCAGGCCCTTCCCCCAGGCCCGGTGTCCTCAAGGGCCACCGGGAGATGGGCCCTCTTGTCCAGGCCTTGCCTTTGGGCTGGATCCCGGTCACCTCGGTGACCTCCTTCCCCCTCCACTTTGGTCTCCGGGCTCTGCCCGGGTTTGTTTGCACCCGCAGCAGCCGTGAGGCCCGGCCAGGAGACTGTAGGAAGTCCAAAAGCAATGTGTCCCCCTCTCCAGGGCTGTCCCCACAGGTGGACCAGCTGGCCATGGGGGTGCTCCCGGCTGGTCACGCCTGGGGACGGGGTGGGTGTCTGCGGGGGTGCCGGAGAAGACCCTCCACCCTGGAGATGCCCCCTGCCCCGTGGGCCCCGTCGCTCTGTGGCTGCGCGTGTGGGAGGGCTGAGCGGCGCCGACAGAGGGTGTGAGAGTGAGCGCGTGGGTGCCGCCCGGAGATCCTGGCGGGGGAGGGGGATCGCGAGAACGAACCTGTGGGTGGAGACCTACGGCGGCGGGGGGTGCCCCTGCTTTCCGGGACGTCCCGGCAGGGAGTTTGGGAATGGGGGCAGACGGTGCGATGGGAAGTCCTGGCCACTAGGTGTCACCAGGAGCCCACGAGACAGAAGCAGGGCCCCCAGGTGAGGGGCCGGAGCCCTTTCCCCCAGGTATGCCCACTCCCTCAGGCCGGTGTGGCTCCCTGGTCTGTCAAGGTGTCTGGGAGTCCACCTGGAGGAGGCATTCTGCCTGGAGACCACGCTGTCCCCACCTCCTGCTCAACAGACCCAGGCTGAAGACAGAGCGAGAGAGGGGGAAGAAGCACCACCTCCTCCCTGCTCGCCCAGCTCCTCCCCTGCCCAGGTGCCCTGTGGCGGGGCGGCCCCTCCTGCCAGCACCTTGGCCCTGCCTCCCCGAGCCTGCCTGCCTTGGGGATGCAGGAGGGCAGGGCACTCCCTCATGCTGCCATCCTCACCCAGCCGGGCCCCCCGGGGTCTTCCTCAGCTCTTCCCCACCCCCTCTCGGAGCCATCTCCCCCCTCCTGCCGCCATTCACTCACCCAGTGCTCAGCCAGGACCTCCTGGGCGCTGGGAGGGTCCTGCCCCCCAGAGCTAGCATGCTGCAGAGTTTCAGTCACCCAACGCAGCAGATCATTTGTGATGGAGACAGCGTCACCCAGGAAAAAAAGGCATGGAGGAACTGGAAGGGCCATGGGGTCACTGCTTTAGGAGGGCTTGGGGGTGGGGAAGGTCCCTAGGGAGGGGACTGTGAGCCGGTGAGGAGGATCTGTCCTGTGAACATCTGAAGGAAGAGCTTTCAGAGCAGCGGGAACAGTGTGTGCAAAGGCCCCGAGGCAGGAACAAGCCAAACCTGTTGGTGGAACGCTGGGGCCTGTGTGGACATGGTGCAGCCATGGAGGCTGGATGTGGGGGGACGAGGGCCTCCGGGCCCGTGTTGCCTCCTTCTCCCCAGGTCCTCAGGGGCCACCCCTTCCACAGGGCGGGGGAGCCTTCTGGCGGGCCCATTCCTGAAGGGCCTGTCCTACCGGAGGCCGGTATGTCTGGTGAGGAGCAAAACGCCACAACTCGGGGGTGGAACAAGACCCACACTTTACCTCCCTGTAGGCTGAGGAGAGAGAAAATCCCAAGGGGGCCTTGCACCGCTGGCCAAGGACTTCTCAAGGTAGAGTCTGGTCTGCCTCTGCTCCCAGGTGCCTAGATGGGTTTTTCTGGGCTGGGGGGGGTAAGGTTGGCTAGGGGAGGGCAGAGACCCGTCCCTGAGTCACTCCGCTGCTCCCACGCCATGACGCCTCTGCACCCACCCCAGGAAAGCCAAAGACTTTACCATGCGCAGCTTTATAAACTTGCTCGCCTCACCAATCGCTCTCCCTGTCACCTAGCTGGCGCCCGACACGCTGCTCCTTAACCAGGTACTGCCCCAGGGTTCTTGCACTTGCTGTTCCTTCTGCCTGGAATGTTTTTCCCCTAGACATCATCAGGGCTCATCTCCCCACCCCCTCCAGGACTCTGCTCAAATATCCCCTTTTTTTTTTTTTGAGTTAGAGTCTCACTCCGTCGCCCAGACTGGAGTGTAGCGGCCGCTCCCGGCCACCGCAGCCTCGACCCGCTGGGCTCCGGCGATCCTTCCACCTCCGCCTTCCAAGTAGCCGGAATTACAGGCGCGCGCTATCGCCTGGCTGATTTTTTTTGATTTATTGTGGAGATGAGGTCTCGCTGCCCAGGCGGGTCTTGAACCCGCGGGCTCAGGCAATCCACTCACCTCAGCCTCCCAAAGGCGCGGGATGACAGGCTGAGCCACCGAGCCCGGCTCAAATGTCCCCTTTTTAGGAAGCTTCCTCCGACCATTCCGTTGAAAAGAACATCCCCCACCGCAGTGCTTTTTGCCCTCTTTGCTCTGTGTTCTCCCTGATCATTATTTGAAATTCTAGATATTTTATTTATTTTCCAAATGTTAAATATAAAACTTATTTTCAAGTCTGTTGTAGAGACGGAGTCTTGCTATGTTGCCTTGGCTGGTCTCAAATTCCTGGCCTCGAGTGATCCTCCCACTCTGGCCTCTCAGAGTGTTGGGATTTCAAGTGTGAGCTCTGCACCCGGCCATTCTTCTAACGTCTCTCTCTCACTGCCCACTACTCTGTAAGCTGAGTGGTCTGTTTTGTTTACTGAGGCATCCACACCACCTAGCACCGTGCCAGCACACAGTACCAAATGAATGAATGAATGAATGAATGAGGAACAAATGTGTCAAGGTTCCCTTGTCCCTCCAGGGGTTGAGGCCTTAGCATCCAGTCACTGCAGCAGAGCCCAAGGCCTGAATAAGGTGCTGTCTGTTCCTCAAGGTCCCAGGTTTTGTCATACTCTGCTTGGTGTGCTGTGGACACTGCCACTGCGGGTCTAGGAAGGTGGTCCCCGGGGGGAGCTTTCTAGGCCCAACCTGAGCTGGCACTGGTGGGCCAGGCTGGGGCCCCAACAGCTGAGTCGCTGACTGTGCACATCTGGTTCTGCTTCGTGGCCCTGTGAACCGTGTTTTACGTGCAGCAAGTTACATTTAATGACCTCAGTCTGACACGGCAAGGCATGAAATGTAGGCATCGTGGCGTGCTGCAAATGTTACTTGGAAGCATTGGGAGCACGTAAGAGGAAGCAGGCGACCACATGACAGGAGGAGGTGATGGCTTGGGGAGAGACAGGCCTTAGCTGTCCTGCCCCCTCTGGGGGAGGAGTCACTGGGCTGTTGGGTGGAGTTTTTCTTTTTAGGGTCCCCTTGAACCAAGGCCCAGGTGGTGAGTCAGTGCTTCTTCCCCGGGAGCCTCTCACATACATGCTTGTTTACTGGACGATGTGAAAATCTACTCCAGCCCAAGTGCTGCACCAGGGCACCCCAAGACTGCTCAGTTCTTAGGTGGACCCTATTTCTCCTTATTGCCTCCTTTGGTTCCCAAAGAGGCATATAAAACAGATCTCCATTTGCTTTTGGCTTATCCAGTTTCCCTAAAGTAATTCTGCACACCTTTCAGGAGATGAGGTTAATAATGCATTAAGGCCCAAATAATTTTTCTAAAAAAAGATCTGATTGAGACATACTTATAAACTGACCCTTGGAGCTGAAAGGTCAAAATCTAGCCTAGAGATTTAAAAACAATTTTAGAGAAATGTCTTCAAAAAGCTCAATATGTGAAGTCAATGCTTTTTTTTTTGGTTAGTTGGAGTCTCACCCTGTCGCCTGGGCTAGAGTGCAGTGGCATGCTCACGGCCACTGCAGCCTTGACCTGCTGGGCGTAGGTGATCCTTCTGCCTCAACCTTCCAAGTAGCTGAAACTACAGGCGCTCACCACCATGCCTGGCTAATTTTTTGATTTATTGTAGAGACGAAGTCTCACCAAGTTGCCCAGGATGGTCTCGAACTCCTGGGCTCAGGCAATCCCTTGCCTCTGCATTCCAAAGTGCTGGGATTACAGGTGTGAGCCACTGTGCCCAGCCTACTGCTCTTTTTAAGGAGAGAGATGGGGAGATGGGAGTCTCAACTTTTGGGGGCCCTTAAAGGGACTGGAAGGAACCCCAGGGATTCCTTGGAGCACAATGTGAAAACAATAGATCAAGCTGGGCTCGGTGGCTCAGCCTGTAATCCCGCACCTTTGGGAGGCTGAGGTGAGTGGATTGCCTGAGCCCGCGGGTTCAAGACCCGCCTGGGCAGGTGAGACCTCATCTCTACAATAAATAAAAAATTAAAAAAAAATCAACCGGGCGTGGTAGTGCGTGCCTGTAGTTCCAGCTACTTGGAAGGCTGAGGCGGAAGGATTGCCAGAGCCCAGCAGGCGAGGCTGTGGTGGCCAGGAGCGGCCACTGCACTCCAGTCTGGGCGACAGTGAGACTCCAACTCAAAAAAAAAAAAGAAAGCAACAGATCAAACCCAAGCTACTGCTCACTGCAGGAAGGCACTAGTAGAGCTAGTCTGCAGTACCTGAAGTTCCCAGAAGGGGTCACTGCTAGGAGCAATTCCTGGGCCCTGATGAAATCCAGGAAAGCTCCGGGTCCAACCAGGCCCTCTTGCCTGTGCCTTTGCCTCAGTGCCAGTGACCTCGAGCCTGGGTCTGGTCTGAGCCAGGGACACCGCATGCCCTCCCAGTGGAGAGAACTGCCCTCTCTCCATGCCACTAACTGACCAGGGCTGGTCAGGAGCCTGCAGTCTCAGGACAGCTGAAGCCACAGGGACTAGTAGGAGTTCTGGCTAAGTCCAGGCCAAGCTATTCCAAGGGACAGCTGAGTGTCTCCCCAGTCAGTGCCTTCCCGGAAGGGACCCAGTTCAGTTTCAGAGTGGGGCCAAACACATGAGGTTACATGCAATCGTGCACACACATGCCACACGTGCACATAAATACACATATACATACACATGAAAACACATGTGCAAACATAAATACACATGCACACGAACCCAAGCTCACACTCGTATGTACTCAATGTACGTGAAAACAAACATATGTGGACACAAATAACACGTGCACATACCAAGCACATGCACTAACAAGTATACACAGGCATAAAGGCATATGCACACAAGCACAAAAATACATACGTGCACACCCTCACGCATACGCCTCTCCCTCCCCAGGCAGACTCAAGGATGGATGGAGAAACACCTATGGGCCCGGTCTGCTTGGTGTCAGTTTGCCTGGGGGAGGGGACCACGTTCCCACCCTTCCCGGTCATGGCCGCTCCTGCCCTCCGGGCCAGACTTCTCCCCTATCTGTGTATGTGTGTGGGAGGAGAAAGGGCCAGCTGGAGTGTCTGGCCACCCCTGGGAGCTGCTCTGGGCAGAGGCAGAGGACAGGAGTCTTTTCTAGACTCACTTGTTGCATCTTTCTGGGGTGGAGGGAGCTGAAATGGTTCGTGCATCCCTCGAAGCGAGCTGGGCAGAGGGCCCAGGTGGACGCCGTGGCCACTGTCAGGTGCTGGAAGTAACCAAGATCCTCCCTGGAGCAGGTAAGTCTAGGAGAGGCCTTTGAAGCTTGCTGCAGCTGTGAACCCCATGCCCCAGGAAGCCAGCCCAGGCCTTAGCCTGCCGTCCTCCTGAAGACCCTCTATCCTGGCCTTGGTCCTCGTGGGCAGGTTGGGGCTTCTGGATCTCTTGTTTCCTCAGTCAGCTCAGCTCTGTGAGAGCCGCAGATGCCGGATCACAGGGCCTCCCGGTCGCTGTGGTGCCCAGGCCACGCAGGCCCAGATACACTGGACCATCGGTCCAAGGGTGACGCTGGGCTCATTTGTCCAATGACAGGCAGTCTCCTGCTGTCATCCTGGCCCTCACCCCAAGGAGCCGGCTTTGGCGGGGCTCTGTTGCGTCCAGCCTGCTGACCGCCAGCCCATGCCCACAGTCCCTGGCAGGGGGCAGAGTTCTGTTATCTCTTCCACCTGATCAATACCTCCAAGGCTGGCGTCAGCAAATCTTTGACCTCCGACCTGGTCACACTGTGACCCCTCAACTATCAGTCTTTCCACCAATCCTTGCCTGGGTCTCTGGTGTGAGTGAGGGCCTGACCCCCTGGCTGTGGCCCGGACGAGGAGGGGCGGGGAGTGTGTGAGACCATCAGTCTCTCGGAGCCCGGCCTCTTCCCTTCACTGTACATTCAGGGCCGCAGCTGGAGCTGGACGCCCACCTCGTCAACTGTCCCGGAGGCAGATGGGCGGGCTCTGTGTGCAGGCCCCTGCCAGCAGGAAGAAGCCGGGCTGCATATGCCAAGCAGGCTATGGATGAAGGATTCGGGGATTCCTTCTGCAGCCCAAGGGTCCTGGGAGCCCTGGCCATGAGGGAAGAGACCCTGGGCCTCCCGCCTTCCCTCGGAAGCCCGCAGAGGTGCCCACTCACCCACTGCAGCAGTGCTTCCTGACCAACCTTGCCCCCAGCAGCTCTGGCCTGGGAAAGAGGAAGGGGCTCCCCAGAGGCCCCCAACCTTTTCCCGGAGCCCTGTCCCTTCCTGCTCTAGCCAGGGGGTCCAGCCCATTTTCCTGTTAAACCTCTGTGGGTCCTGCTGGGGTGCTGGGAGTCCCATCTCTGGAACCACCCTCGCAGGCCCTCTGGAAAGTCCCAGGCTCCCTGGCGGACACCGCTGGCCCGAGACGCTGCCTCCAGAGGGTCTGGCTGGGACAACAGGACCTGTCCCTGTGGTGTGCGGGTCAGCTGACCATGTGACCGTCTCCTGGCTGCTTGCCTTTGCTCCACTCGCCCGCAGGGTGCTGAAGGATGTGGGGCCTAGCAGCTCTGTTCTGGGTCCAGTGGGTCTGCAGTGGGAGGATGGGTAGTGACCCTAGGTTCCAGCGGGGAGACACCTCCCCCTCCCAGGGGAAGGGGAGGAAGAGAAGCAGAGAGGGAAGGAACGGAGGAAGACGAGGAACAAGGGCCGCCCATGAATACGGGAGAGAAAAGCAAGGAGTGTTTGGAAGCACGCAGAACACTGGAAACTGAGGCTCAGAGAAGGCGGGCCTAGGATGTGTCCTCAGGTGGGCCCGACTCCAGGGCTGAGGGGTCTTCGTTTCTCTCCGGACTCCATGAGCCTCGACCTTACCTCTGGGTGTGCTGGCCCCAGGCAGAGTCCTGGAGGGGCTGCCTAGCTGCTTCCCTGGGGCAGTCCCAGGAGCCGGGAGGGATAGGCCTGGCCTGGGGCGAAAGACGGCTTGGGCGGGCCCAGGCCCGGTGAGTGTGGGCAGCCAGCCCTGAGGGAAGTGGGCAGACGGGCCAGCAGGCTTCCACCAAGCCGCTCATTCTGAGGCCCACATTCCTCACTGGCCTTGACATGCCGGTAGCCACCCTCTGCCTCCAGGCAGTCCTCCAGGCTGTCTTGGGAATCCTGGTTTCTTCTCTACCAGGGAGCTGGGTCAGTCAGGTGGGAAAAATCTGCCCCGACCCAGCCTCGGGGTCCTGACTCAGAGGGGGTGGTGGGGAAACGAGTGCCTTGGGCTGCGCCACCAAGCCTATGTGGCATCCATTCGACTGACCAGGAGCTGAGCCTCAGAGAGTGAAGGTGACTCACGGAGCTGACCCAGGAGATGGAGCCGGACTGGCGGCCGAGGCTGGGCATCCAGGGCGCTGCGTGGGAAATCCTGCTTAAGAGTGGACTGTGTGGGGGCCCTGGGCGTGGGGCTGGGCAGAGCGCCTCCGCCCTCGGCGCCCAGGGCCCTGCCAGGCCTGCCAGGAGGGGAAGTGTGCCCCAGGCCAACTGGGCCCTGCGGCTGTTGGGTAACATCTGGGGGAAGGAGGAGGTGAGTGCAGAGAACGCCAGAGCCCGGGCCTGAGGCGCGCCCGCCCTGCCCGTGTCCCCACGAGGGCTGGGGCTTGGTGGCTGCCCGGGGGAGCCCAGGTTCCTCTTCGTCCCGGTGATCACTGCAGGCTCCGGCTGCTCCCTGTGGCGTCTCAGCACACACAACACACGCACCCCCCACCCCCCACGGGGCTCCAGTCAGACCCAGGCCGCCACACGTGCACACACACACAGGGCACACCGGCAGCCCGCCGTCACACGGACACACACGCCACACTGACACAGACACACACAGCACCCGTAGACACACACATCACACTGACACAGCCCATGGACACACACAGCACAGACATAGACACACGCCATACTGATACTGCCCACAGATACACCACAAACACAGACATACTCCACACACACAGACGCACCCCCATGCTCCACACATACACACACACCACACTGACATAGCCCACGCACACCACACAGCACGCACAAACACACACCACACGTGGACACGCATACCACAATGACACAGCCTATGGATACACACAGCACAAACACACACAGACACACACACCCTACGCAGACACATGGCACACTGACAGCCCACAGACACACACGTCACACTGACACAGACACACACACCACACTAAGACAGCCCATGGACACACACCGCACAGTCATAGACACACGCCGTACTGACACCGCCCACAGACACACCACACACAGACACATACGCCATACATACAAATACACATACCACGCTGACATAGCTCATATACACCACACAGCATATATAGACACACACACACACACACACACACACACACACACACACACACACTGACACACAGCTCACAGACACACATACCATGGAGGGCTCTAATCAGACCCATGCTTTCACACGTGCACACATATACACACCACACACACACATACAAACACTCCACTTACAGCCCACAAAACAGTCACACACAAAGATACACTCACCACACTGACAGCTTGCGGACATACACCTCCCGCACATGCACCACACTGACGCAGTCCATACACACTACACACAGGCACACACACCGCACTGACGCAGACCACGGACACACACAACCGGCCCACGCCCCACCCTCGGCCCCACGCGCTGCACACACCACGCACACAGACTCACACCATGCACACAGACTCACACCATACACACAGGCATACACACCATACTGTCACAGCCGTGGACACAGCACAGACACACACAGAGACACGCCACACACACTGAGGCCCACAGCTGGCCAGTCACCCTGTAGGAGTCC
Source organism: Cephalopachus bancanus (assembly GCA_027257055.1). NCBI lineage: Eukaryota > Metazoa > Chordata > Mammalia > Primates > Tarsiidae > Cephalopachus > Cephalopachus bancanus. The sequence goes on along the minus strand of JAPVLO010000110.1, from coordinate 3,460,233 downwards.
TGGGGTCACACAGCCCTTCCCTGTGCCGGAGCCTGAAACTCCGGGAAGGCTGGTCTCCTGGGCTGAATGCCTGAGGGAGAAACTCAGAGGGAAAGGAAGGACACGTGAGAGGCTCTTCTTCACGGGCTGGGGCTAGGGTGCTGACGTCCCGTTCTAGGGGACGTCCCTGTACCTCCTGCTGCCTTCAGGGCGGGGACTGTCGCCTCCTTGGGACTGCCTTGAAGAACTGTTTGCCCCCTCCGGGGCCAAGATCCCCCTCCAGACCCCTGGTGTCTGGGTGGGCACGGAAGAGGCCCTGGTCTTTGATTCCTGTGTGTCCCTTCACAACTGGCCTGGGGTGAGCTGCAGGGCCCCAGCCGTGCTGACCTCCCGGCCTGGGATACAGGAGTCCAGATGGAGGGGTCCCCAAATTCTGTGCCCCAAACAAGGGGCCTGACCCCCAGGGGACACCCCTGGCCTGGGCTAAGACCCACGCTCCACTCCCGGCCATGAAGAAGGCCTTTCTTAAATCCTTCGGCCAGGCCAGACTCTCCGACTCTGAGCTGGTCAGGGCAGAAGTCCTATCTCGGAGATCAGAGCCCCGGGGACCTCCAACCCACTACCCCTGCCTGACATACTCTACGAGAGCCAGATTCTTCTATCATAAAGAGCCCAAGGCACCGCAAAGACGTGAATGCCTCCTGGGCCATTTGTGAAGGGGCCAGAGGAGGTGGGGTGGGATCCCAGGAGGAGTGGGTGCTCACTGGCCGGGCAGCGGGGCTCTCCCTAGAGGTCGGGGAGGGGAAGCGGTGGGATTCTGCACTGCTGCCGTCTCTCCGCCCATGGTGGCCAGAATGGCAACGAGTGGATTGCAAATGGCGACTCAGGTGTCAGGCTCCAGCTCTTGGGGCTGCCCTCTCCTCCTGGGCAGAGCAGAGAAGTCACTGCTCTCTGGCACCGCTGCTCACCAAGGTCACCACCGTCAGCGGCCGTCACTCTTGACTGGGCATCACTGCCCACTCGGAGTCACAGCTGTCAGTACCAGTCACTGCTCACTAAGCTTCGCTGCCAGAGGAGAGTCAGTGTTCACAGTGGTAGTGGTCACTAGGTCTTTGGAGTAATGACCTGGACAAAGATAGCCAAGGTTCCCAGACTCCTGAGAGGATCCCCTGCTCAGAACAGGGCCTGGGGGTGAGGGCGAGGGCCGCTTTCTCTCAGGAGGCCCCCATGCCTGGGTCTGGCCGAGGGCACAGTGCCCTCAGTTGGCTCTGGTTGAACCCTGGCCTTTTTCCTGGTCAGCTGCAGGCCACAGTCACCCACCTGTAGACTCTGTTCCTTCTGGAGGCTGGTGAGCCGGCCTGTCTGGGCGGGAGTCATGCTCATGCCCGGGATGGGATGAAAATAGGAAGTAGCCCCCGTGCCAGGCGAATGCCTGCCTGCCATTCTTCCTGGGTGTGGGGGCGGCTGCTCCTGGGAGGGGCCTTAGTCACCCGCCAATGGCTGCCGGGAACCCTGCGTCTAGTCTCTGGGAAACGTCATCGACCGCCTTGGCAGGACCCCCAGGGCGGACCCCGAGGACCATGCTCCAAATGCCTGCTGAGGGTGTCAAGGCTTGTCCCTCCAGCGTCTCTGCTGCCCCCAGGCTGACTGTCAAGCTGCCCGGCCCCTCTGCCCGCCCTGGGCTTTCTCAAAGAGCCCTGACATGGGGCACAGAGCTCCGACCTGCCATTTCTGACTCCAGCGCCCTCCTCGGCTCCCGCTGCGTCCGGAAAAAAGCCTGACTCTTGGGGCTTTGCAGGACTACCATGCTGCCACCTCTGTGATCTCCTTTCTCTTTCTTGGCCCCTGTCCCAGCCGAGCTGTCCCTGGACATCTCTTGTGCCATAGGTGAGACCCACACAGAGCCAGCCGCAGCCACGCCTCCTTGCCTGCCTGCCCTACAGATGTCCTATCTCCCTAGGGTGTGCCAGTCACCTGGTGAGATGCCGTCTTCCCGTCAGGAGCACTGCCTGAAGACTGTAAATCTCCCCGTCCAGTCTGTTTCTCTACCGAAAACGCGGGGCTCCCTGAAGCCCAGGCCGTGGAAGCCCCCTCCCTGCAACTCCGAGGCTTGCCCGCACCCTGTCCAGGGACTCCCACTGCCACAGCCCCTCCCTACGGGGTGGGTGAGGCACTGGCCTGGAGCCAGATGCCCTGGCTTGGATTCCCAGCTCGTCTGCTCCCGGCAGGTCACAGAAGCTCCTTGGGGTTCCCTTTTATCCTCTGCACCAGATGGGGATAGCAAGAGTGCACACGCCACACAGGGGGCGAATGAGTTCATATGCAAGGTGCCTGGATCGGTGCCTGTAAACAGCACGTGCTCAGTAAGTGTTATTATTATGGATGCCTTTTCGCTCTAGACCAATGCCATCTTTGTCTTCCTACTTTACCCTGTCTATCCATTTGTGGCTGGGAGAGGGGTCCAGATGTGCCAACTTCCCTTTGAGGAAACGAGTCAGGCAGGGGCAGGGGCATTTCCGCCAAGGACGCTGACCGCCGTGCCACGCAGCCTGTGGCCCTGTCCCCTCTCACCTGGACGGGTCTATAGCCAGAGGCGCGTGTGTCTGATGCCAGAGCCCCATTCCCTGCCCTTGTGCCTGCCAAGATACCCCTCTCTGGGCCCCCAGGGAGGCTCCTGCAGACCCTTGTGGAGGAGGGGCTGACCAGAGAGCCTGGGGAGGGTGGGCTCAGGAGGCAAAGCTTCCAGAGGCAGCTGGGGGCCTGGGTGGGGCCGCTGAGGGAGTGACCAGCCCCAAGGAAACAGCCTAAGTGGGGGGTGGAGAGAGGCTGGGCTCAGGACTGGGGTGAGCCAAGCCCTGCTGGTCACTTGAGGCTCCAGGTGGGGTGGGATGGGCGGGCCTTGGGCTCAGCCCAGCCTGATCAGCCTCTTCTTTCGCAGGGTGCCAAGGCCCAGCCCTATCAGGACCATGGCCTGTGTGTGAGGATAAGCTCAGGCCAGAGCCTGGCACCCTCACCTCTCCCAGCCTGGGTTCCCAGCTCCCCAGCACAGGGAGATTCCCCTCCTCGGACCCCATGAGGGGAGGCAGGTAGCAGCCCCTCGATGCTGACCGCTCAGCACTGGCCACTCACACCAGGCCAGATACAACAGGATGCAGCTGCCAGGCCAGGAAGGCATCAAGACAGGGAAACTGACGCCCTGAGAAGGAAAGGGCAGAGGGATGTTGGGGCTACCTCTGGGTTCCCTGCCGTGACATCTCCCCTGTCTCCTGCTGAGTCTCCGTACCCACAAACATGGCATGCCGAACTCCATAAGCCTTGATTGCCCCAGGCCTTGGGTCAGGCCACCATAGCCTTCTGACCTTCAGCCCTTCTGGGATAGCCATTAGGAGTCAAGCACTGTGCTGAAGACAATGTTTGTAACCCCAGTTAATCTCACCCAGATGCCCTTGCATGAGGAAGCCAGGACCCGGAGAGAAGAGGTGTCTGCTCAAGGTCAGATGGCCAGGAGCTGGTGGCCTTGGAACTGGACCTCAGGTCTGTCTAAGTTCAGGATCTGAGAGTAAGAAGGGCGCGGCCCAGCCCTCCAAGGTCTGGTACAGGGAGAAGTCGGGAGTCGGAGGAGGCCAAGGAACCCTGAAGGCAGGGGTTTGCCAGGGTGGGACAGGACTTGGGCATCGGAGGCTGGTGTTGGCCACCCCCAGTGTGCTCTGCATCTATTGAGTACCTACTGTAGGCTCTGTGTTGCGTCAGGCACTCGGAACGCAGCAGTAAGCAAGACAAGCACATCCCTGCCCTTGGAGAGAACGGACATTCCGTAAGACCATCCACAAGTACACAAGTGAGGAAAGAGAGAAATTTCAGCGTTTGACAAGGGCCACAAAGGACAGAAATCAGAGGAATGAGGGAGAAGAGAGTGACTGTGAGGGCGGGGCTCTAGCTGAGGGGTCAGGGAAGGGATTCCGGGACATGATACTTGAGCCAAGACTTAAATGACAAGGAGGAGCTGACCAAGTGACTGTAAGGGGAAGAGTGTACCAGGCAGAGGGAGCAGCCACTGCAAACGCCCTGTGGCAGGAACAGGTATAGAGTGTTTTGGAAATAGACAGGGGTCAGATGACAGTGGTTCTGAGATGCAAGCCACATCTACCTTACAGATGACCTGAATTTTGCCCTGGACCCAAATGGGGTGGGTATCTGTCCAGCTCCAGTCAGGGAAGGCACCCTGGACCTAGTAGTGTGTGAAAAGTTCCCGCTTCTGAGGACTAATAGGCCTCTTGGAGACCTGTGACTTTTCCTCACCTCTTTCCAGAAAGCCAGGCCGGGAATATGGGAGGTGGTAGCACTTGACTGGACCATAGCCACTGGCTTACCCATTACCCTGTGTCCCAGGCTGACACACAGGGGTTCCTGACCCTATATCTCAGGCACTAAAGTGGGAACCTCTTAGAGTGGTCCTGGCAGTGGTGGGCATACTGGTTCTCAGCACCCATTGCAGCCCTGCCCCGACCAAGGGCAGCTGGGTGCAGCTGAGCCAATGGTGTCCCCTGATGGCTGAGAACTCCAGCACTCCTGGCACCTACCAGGGAGAAGGCTTGGGTGGGAAGCACAGATGAGTCTCCCCTGCTCCAGGGATGGTGTCTCATAGGGGAAGGAAATGGAGAGGCCCCAATAAAAATGATCTAAGATTGCTCACATAGGAGAGAAGTTGGGTCTGGAGAGGAGTCAGGGCAGATTCGTGTAAGAGGCAGCTCCTTGTTGAGCACAGACAATGGGTCAAGTGGAGATGCAGGGACAGTGTGGCTGTACCCAGAAGCCTGAGTGGCTCCAAGGCTGAAAGGGTCACTCATGGCCTCTGTCCCACCCTCATGACCCGTCAGAGCCAGACACCAGAACTGGCCTGCTGCGGTTCTCTTGCCACTTGGTCTCATCCTTCTCAGGAACATCTGTCCGATTCTGACCTTGGCTTTCACCAATTTTCTGTCCATTCAAAGTGAAGCCACCCTTCAAAAAACCAGAGTGGGCCATTCCCACCTCTCCCACCCCCCACAACTTATTTTAAAGATTGTCAGTGCTACTCTTTCACACAGACCCTGTCTCAGACACACTTCTTTGCACCTAGAAGATATTATCCTCTTGTTTTCTAATACGCAAAGCTGATGATGAAAAGTCTATTGCCAGTCTAATTGTCATTTCTTTCTGGTATTTTTTTTTTTTTTTTAGTTGGGGTCTCACTCTGTTGCCCAGGCTGAAGGCTGAAGCCTTGACCTTCTGGGCTCAGGTGATCCTTTCACCTCAGCCTCCTGAGTAGCTGGGACCATGGGAGGCATCGCCATGTCTGACTAATGTTTTTGATTTTTTTGTAGAAAAAAGGTCTTGCTGTGTTGCCCAGACTGGTCTCGAATCTCTGGGTTCATCAGATCCTCCCACCTCAGCCTGTCCAAATGCCGAGATTACAGGTGTGAGCCACCATGCCCAGCGCTTTCTAGTATTTTTATACATATTTTTGTCTTTAATGTTCTTTGGTTTTACTATGGTGTGCATCTGTTCTTAATTTATCCTTCTTAGGTTTGGTGTGCATCTTCAATATGAGGATTCATTCCCTAGTTCTGGAAATTTTCTCAACCATTAGGTCTTGAATTTTTCCAGTTTTCACCTTCTGTAATTCTCATTATATGTGCATTGGCCTTTCTTTGCCCTTCTCATTCTTGCCTCCAAGGATCCCAAACACTCATATTTTCCTTGTTTTTATATCTCTGTGTTACATTTCATGAAATTTCCTCAGATTTGCTTTCTAGTTTTCTAATTCTCCCTTCAGCCACAACCAATCTGATATATAACCCATCCACCGAGTTTTTATTTTATACTGCAATGACTATTTTTTAAGGACTATGTGATATTTCTTTTGAAATCTACCTGTTATTGTAAAATGATATTGCTATGGTTTCTACTTCCTTTTCTATTTTCTTAACAATTTTGAGTATATTTATTACGTAGTCTTTTTCAAATTTTCCTAGTATCTCTAGGATCTAAGATCTCATGCTGACTTAGTTACTTGCTTTTTTGGGTCATTCATAATTACTTTCTATAATGAGCTCATTTTCATTTAGGGTTTTTTTTTTCTGTGATAACTGTCTGTTTCTCTTATGACTGTATATCAATTACTACATCAATTTCTAGATTTGGAGTTCTAGAACCACTGGATTGTGTGAATTGGAACCCACACCTATTTGTGGCCCAGGCTAGGGGGTTGGATCTCAAAGGTGACTTCTTTTTCCCTACTATTACCCCAGGAGGATGGAAACCATCACTTCTACTCTCTTGGGTAAGCAAAGCATATCCTTTTGTACAGGGCAGTCTTCTAACCTTGCACTTTATGGAAGGTGGTCAGTTTCAGCTCATCACCTCAGGGAGTCCAGGACATACAGCCTGGCCCTGTGTTCTGCCTCAGTCTTTCCCTGTCTTTCCAGCCTAAGACCCTAACTGAGTGCTTTGCAACCCCAAGGTGACTCCATTTATGCTCCACAGTAGGGCTCCTCCATCTGCCCTTGAACGAATCCACCCGGCTTCACCAGCCCCCTTCTAGTCATCGGGGTCATCTTTCTGGCTCTAGGCTCTGTGACATAGCTATGCTCAGAGCTCCAGATGGGGCCTTACAACATAGACCCTTCAGACAGGCACACCCTCCGGCTCCCAAGAACCCCAGACACTGGCTGGTTAGTCTCTTTAGCACGTGACTTACTAGCACAAAATTGTAAAGCAGGTCATTTGGGACCTGGAAATTTCTAGTCATGGAAGCCAAGGCCTTTTGATGCACCTAGATTAGTGGTTCTTGACCCAGGACAAGCTTGTCCTCCAAGGGGACGTTTGGCAATATCTGGAGACATTTTTGATCATTGTGATTGGTGGTGATGATGGGGAAAAGGTTACTGGCATCTAGTGGATACAGGCCAGGAATGAGGTGAATATCTCACAATGCATTAAACAGCCCTAACAACACAGAATTACCCAGCGCTGTTGTTAAGGAACCCTGATAAGTGCTTCTTGTTACAAGTGGGTCCTGAATCCCTAAAAGCGGAGCCTTTTGTCTGCTCTGGGTGGAGGGATAGAGGAGAAAGCTAAGGCCCCGCTGCCCAGGTATGCCCAGCTGGAGATACGCAGGATCCCTAGGACACACCACAGGCCGAGAGTGGGTCTGAGGAAGGGTGACTCTCATCAGGCCCAAAGGACGTCAGATGGCCCGACTGCTCCTGGCTGGCACACAGAGCCTCCTCTGAGCCCACGAGCCAGGGTGCAGCACATATTCTGCCCTACCTGCCCACGGGCCTCCTGCGCGGCCTCTCCCCGGTGCAGCCCCACGTGCACGTGCCGGCCACACATGCCCGTGTGATGTGGTGAGCAGGCCCCGTGTGATGTGGGGAACGGGCGTGTGGTCGTTGGAGCAGGCCAGGCCCTCCTGGGGGCGGTGAGGACATATCTCTGGTGCCATCTTTCCTGTTCTGATAAATAACTGATCTGTGGTTGAGGCCAGAAGGTCACCTCTGCCCAGGGAAGCTCAGGAACAAACCACTTGTGACCGGTGGGAAGAGCCCGGGGTGGGGGCAGCGGGAAGTCTGCCTTCCCTGGCCACCAGGCTGCTGGGGGCAGATTTCAGAAAAGGGAAGTACTGAACGGGGGCAGTGCTTCCTGTGGTCTCAGCAGGCAGGGCATCAGGGCGGGCATGGCAAATCAGAGGGCTGGCTGCCCGCCCGGCCCCAGAAGGGCGAGGTGAGCCTTCCCGGGTCGGCAGGCCTGGGATTGGGGTCCCCGGCTGGGCACAGTGTGCTGCCGGGCTTCAGAGGTGGGGTAAGAGGGCCCTGGGGGATGGAGGAATGCTCTAGAATGCCAGGGGGACTGTGGATCCCCTGCCTGGGCAGCCTCCCGGATTGCCTCTTTGCCCTCAGAATGCAGTTCCCCCAGGCTTTGTGATTTGCTCCTTGGCCCCTGCCTTTTGAGCACCTGCTCGCTGAGTTCCCTCTGCAAACGCCAGCTCCTTCTGCCAGCTCTGAGCCCAGAGCCCAGAGCCCAGAGTCCCTGGCCTGGCTGCTCTGGGGAGCCCTCTTCCTCTCTGAAGGAAGGCCTGAGCCCAGGAGCCTGTGTGACCCTTCCCAGCTCCTGATGCCGCTCAGGTGGGCAGCTGCTTAGTACCCCTCTTTTGTTGTTAGAGAGGGACTTGCGTCCAGTTCCCGGAGCCCCCTTCCTTCCTTCCACTTAACTCTGAACATCATAGAGCATGACCCAGACTCTGACCCGAGAAGAGTACTCGGCCCTGGAGGTGGTGTGCAGGGAGACAGGCTTCTTCCCAGGCCTGAGCACCACACTGACGTCTCCCTGCCCCCACTGCAGGAGCTCGCCACCTTCCCGAGAAAGCACAGATGTCACCAGTGCTGGCACAGTCTTCTGGGATGAGCCCGGCACACCCCGCCTTGACTGTCCAGCTCTGCCAGACAAATAAGCCCCACTGAGCTGTTCTGTCCCCTTTGCCCTGGCTAAGCCTGGCTCCTGGTGACGGGAGCCTGTGACAGGGAGCGTGAATCAATCAGCCCTTCCCAGCTGTGCAAGCCATAGCCTCTGAGGGTCAGGGCTCCTCGGGCCAGCCAGGGTTGAGGGATGGGGCACTGGAGCCTATTCTGTGGACCCCCCATCCCAGCAGGGGGCCGTGCCTGGCGTAGGTTGCGTCAGCAAGATCACCACCTTGCCCTGACCACCGGGTCCAGGCCCTATGGCCAGTGCCAGGGGTGGGAAGGAAGGAAGGCCAGTCTCCCACTCTCTTGGTCTCTCTCTGTGTCACTGTCTTCTCCTCCTTCTCTCTCTCTCTCTCTCTCTCTCTCTCTCTGTCTCTCTCTCTCCCTTCACCCCCCTCTTTTAAACAGGGTGTCACTGTCACCCAGGCTAGAGGGCAGTGTCATGATCATCGTTCACCGCAGCCTTGAACTCCTGGACTCAAGTGATCCTCCTGTCTCAGCCTCCCAAGTAGCTGGGACTACAGGCACACACCACCATGCCTGGCCAATTCTTCTATTTGTCTCTCTTGACTTTGGGTCACCTCTGCTCTCTCTTTCTGTCTCTCAGTCTCTCTCTCTGTTTTCCTGTTTTTCTCTCTCTTCAGTAAGTTCCTCCAGTCCCCAGGACGCCCAACCCTCTCTGCGTGCATTTTTACATTTGCCAGTCTGTCTCTCTGCTGCCCTTCTCTCTCCCATCAGCCTGCCCTGACCTCGGGAGTTGGTGTGTCTCCTGGGTGTGTCTCTCTCTCCACTTGCCATTCTCTCTTTCGGCCTCACACTTGCCTCCTTTCTCCTTCCCCCCCTCCCTCTCTCCCCGGCTGCTGCCCTCTCTCTGTCTCTGCGGCTCAGAGCCCTCGAATACCACCTTGTCAGGACCTGCTGGGGCAGTTTTCAGGTGTCCATGGACCCTCAGACTGTTATCAGCTGGAAATGAATCAGAGATTAGGAAACGGGGGGGAGTGGGGGTGTTATCACCCAGCACACATGGGGCTCTCAGCTAATCTCTGGCGGCCCTGGGTTCGAGAGGAAATGCAGTTGCAACACTGAGCCCTTCTTACCGTCACCGTCATGTCCGTGGCGAGGCTGTGGGGACATGGGCAAGAGATTGGAGAGGAGAAATGGAGAGGGCAGAGGGTCCAGCCCAAGCTCCTGGCGGGCATGTGCACAGCCACCTGTGCACATTCATGCACACGCGTACACATGTGTGCACGTGCAGGCACACACAGAGCCTCCGGACCCTCACACACCTCAGCCAACACTAAGCTTCGTGGCTCATCCATTCATCACCTTCATATGCCTGTATCCACCCATGTCTCCCCATGCCTCCCTGTTCGCAGCCACCATTGCCCCTCACTGGATGTCTGCTCCAGCCTTGTCCAGGTCTTCCGAAGCTTGTTCTTCTCTTAGCAGATGGAGTGACCCTATTAAGTGGCCACATGATCAGGCCAAGTTCCTGTCTTAACCTTCCCACAGCTCTAGGGAGCAGCCCACCATCACTGCTGTGGGCTCCAGGCCTGCATGTCCAGCTCCTGCTCTGCCCCTGGCCTCTCCTCCACACCCCTCAGCTTTCTTAGCTCCTGCCACCCTGGCCCCTTACCTCTTCCGTGTCCCGGCTTTTGCACGTGCTCTTCCCTCTGCCTGGAAGACTTCCCTCCACTACCGCCCTCAAGACTCCCATGCCTCCCAGGTTCCCTGGCTTTTGAGTCCCTTCCTCGGAGCATCAAGGGTCCCTGAGAGCCGATCCACATCAGGTCTCTCGTCTTGGGAACTCTGTCCTTCAGGCCTGAGCTCCCCTGTCACTGTCATGCCTACACCGTTGCAGGTGTAATTCCTGTCTCCTGCCCACCTCCCATCAGACTGTGGGCATGACGAGGCGGGGACCGTGTCCCTCACTTTCCTGTCTTGTCTGTCCAGGACCTGGCCACACGCAGCAGCAGTGGCTGAATGAACAGACATAGAAACACACCCAGAGACACAAACGCACTCAGGCCCTCACACACAAACACACAAATGCAGCCACAGACAGTACACAGAAACTCTGCACCAATGGACAGCCTCACAGGCACGAACATGCAAACCAAAGTATCCGGAGAGGCCCATGATGACAGAGACAGGCACACACGGCACTGTCTCCACCCCGAGCTCATTGCGTCTCATCAGCTGGTGGGGGGGCCCAACCCTGCCCCTCTGGTGAGAGCCCCTGTCCATGTGGGCCTCCTGGACCTTGCTGCCCTGGCCTTGACTTCAGGGGAGTCTTCCTAGGTCCGAGGTCCCCCAGGCAAGATTCTCTGCCCCCACCCCCCAGTGGTGGTGCGGGGTGACTACTTACAAGTGGTTTTCACACCAACCCATGACGTCAGCACTCATCCTGACCAGTGAATTCAACATACGGTGAATGTTGGGGACCATGGCAAGAATCACCATGGCTTTACCAAGAAAGGCTTCGCTCAAGGAAAGGCTTCAACGGCACACAGGAAGCCTGGTATTTTTCTCAGCAATGTTTACTTCTGGAATCACCACTAAAGTTACTCCAGAGAGGGGTGTCTCTCCAGGTCCCAGAAGGTACTGCCGGAGACAGGGCTGGAGAGGGCCCTGGAGAGGGGCAGGGCTTCGGGGCAGTGTGGGTGGTAGGAGCCAAATGCAGGGCCCAGAGGCCATGGCACAGGGGGTCCTCACCTGGCTTCATCTGGGGGGCAGGGGTTGGGCAGAGCCTCTGACAGGAAGAAGCAGGGAGGGGCTGCCACAGAGTCAGGCTTCGAGGCCGCTTGTCATCCCCAGCAGCTTCTAGTAGCTTCTCTTCTCCTAAGATGGCTTTAGCCTCCTCAGGGCTCTCACTCAGCCCTGAGTGTCTCCACCTGAATCCTGGCTTGGCGAGAGCCTGCCTTTCTGCTATGGAGGCCCTGGACAACAGGCAACCAGAGCCATGTGTGCTGTGCACCCAGTGTGCTGGGGAGGCACGAGGTGACAATGTTGGGAATTTTTTTCAAACAGAAGCGTATTTCCCTGGTAATCTACCTTCTGACTCTCCAGAGGGCATCTTCCCCTGGCAAGGCTGCTCCAGAATTCTCCATCTGGGGCAGCCCTAGCTGCTGCTGGGTCCCTCTATCCCGATTTCCAGTTTTCTTATTTTTTTTTGTTGCCCAGACTGGAGTGCAGTGGCCGCTCCTGGCCACCGCAGCCTCGACCTGCTGGGCTCTGGCGATCCTTCCACCTCCGCCTTCCGAGTAGCTGGAACTACAGGCGTGCGCTACCATGCCTGGCTGGTTTTTTGATTTATTGTAGAGATGAGTTCTCGCCAAGTTGCTCAGGCAGGTCTTGAACCCGCGGGCTCAGGCAATCCACTCGCCTCGGCCTCCCAAAGTGCGGGATTACAGTCTGAGCCACCGAGCCCGGCTTCCAGTTTTCTTGATAAGGCCCAGGCCTCACCCTTTATCCAGACCTTAAGTTCACAAACCCACTGAAGGGAGCAGGGTGCTCTGGGCAGACACGGAAGGGTTTTTGCAGTGCCTGAGTCTCCAGGCACTCAGGGTTTCTTGTCCCCCAGGGGCTGGTGGCTGGCCTGGCTACTCTCGGATGGAAATACTGAAGACTCCTCGGCTGATCTGAGAAACATGAGAACTGAGCTGGGAAAATCGGCCGTTTTTGTGGTTTGGGGGTTTGATGCAAGTTTCACAACTGATCTCCCAAGAACACGGTCCGGTCAGATGTGCTCCCCGGCCAGAGGCCGTTTCCCTGCTGACTCTGGTGCTGACCGCCCGCCTGCCAGACCCCAGCAGGGGCTCCATCACCCTCCCACTCATTCCCTGCTTTCCTTCTTTGGGGGACAGCCTGGAGGAGCGAAGATAGAGCCGTTTTGGGGGTGCTTGTGGCCTCCGCCTTGTCCTTCAGCCTGGGGAGAGTTGACCACCTGGCGCCTGGAAATTTTTCTCACATGCCTCTGGGGCAGCTGTACCCCTAGAGCCTTCACTTGGGGGAGCAAAGGCCAAGAGAGCCTTTTGTTGCCCTGACCTTGGGCTGGGCTGACTGGCGGGACCTACCCTGAGGCCCAGGGAGAGAGCAGAGCCTTCAGGGAGGCGCACACCTCCCGCACCCAGCCCACCCTGGCTGCCTAGAGCTGCCTCCTTGCAGACAGCTGGGCTGGGGTGGGGGTCCTCAAGACGCAGCCCTGCCCCCACGTGGCCTGGCCCCCCGGCCTGTCCTTCCACACCGGGAAGTCCCAAGTGGCCTCAGGCCAGCTGGGGCAGAACTGAAATTGGTGACATGTGCCTCTCTGTCCCCTTGGCTCCCGCCCACACCCACTCACCCCCAGAGTCTTCCTGCAGGAGTCTCCAAACCCACTGAGGAACCGCCGGCCAACGCTCACCCTGAGTGGAAGCTATTCTCTGTTCTCCCACTTTCTACACCCCTCAGGCCAGCCCAGCCCGGCCTCATGTGAGCTGGGACCACCGCCACCCGACGTCCAGTGGTTGGTGCGTGATTTTGGACCCTGCCGCCCCTCTGTTTAGGGGAACTGCATGTCCCCTGCACATATCTCAGGCGCGCCATCCCTTATCCCACATAACAGCAGGGGAGCTAAGGCACCAAATGAGGACATTCTGCTGCAGGTCACAGTGTGAGGCATGGAACAGAGTCCAGGCTCTGGCCTCTGCTGAAGGACAGTGACAGTCCTGAGTGCAGTCACCAAGGGAGGGTGGGCAACCAGGGACTCAGCGGTGGACACCGGTATCCAACAGGCGGCCTCCCAGACTCACGGCCAGGGAGCTGGGCAGTCGGGTGCTTGGTCAGGGGAGGGGTCTGATGGCACACAGACATGGAGGGTCAAGGAGGGTCAGGCCAGCCCTGTGGAGAATCCCACAGAATGGCAGTACTCGGGGGCCAGGAAGAGGTGTGTGGCCAGACTCAAACATTTAGGCAGACAGGAAGGTTCAAGCATACCCGTGCAGGGGACAGGGACAGTCCTGAGTGTAGTTCAGTCTGAACCAGATAAGCCTGGACAATTGAACACACCCAGGAAGACAGTTCCTCAGCGTCTGAGGAAACCCCAGGGAGTCTGCCCTGCGGTGGACATAGCTGGGCACGGATGAAGCCCATGGCATTGGGGTTGGGCTGAGATACCCAGACACAGTCGCTCTGTGGGGCCCAGAAAGACTGGGGTATTTGGGGTGCGTCTGCTGGGTGCCTATGTCCCCCTTCCCGTTCCCTATCCATGTACCCCCCTCCCAGCTTCCTGTTTCTGTTTTGGGGCCGAAGGAACTTCCTCTTCTCATCACGGATCAAAATGGCTTCTTGGTCTCAGCTGGAGGCCCAGTGGGGGGCTGGTCACCCCAGCTCAAGGGACAACTGCAGAGGGAGGGGAGCTCTGACTCCCCGGGAGAAGGAACATCCCTGAAGGGTGAACTGTGGTCCTCCCCAGGTGGAGCCTCTCGTGTGAGCACCTGCCCAGGGCCAGGGTGGGCCTGAATCCTGCTGGAGCAGCCCTGAGCAGTCACTGTTGCCCCTCTTGCTTCACACAAGGGGACACCAAGCATTATATGCCTTCCTTTCCTCTTCCTCCCAGGTGCACTGAAACATGGTGCACACGCATGGCTGTGCCATGTTGACCCACGTATGCCAGGGCACCTTGAGCCTGTGAGTGCCCCTTCTCTCTCCTTCCCGACTCCCGGGAGTGGAGAAGCAGCTTTCTGGATGCTGAGCCGTAGAGCGCCTGGCTGAGCCTGAAAGTGCATGCCTTGGCCAGGGTGTGATCGTGTGGGATGTGCACACGCATGTGTGTGTGTGTCTCTGGGTGAGCATACATCTGTGCATGTCTGGGACACCCTGTGTCCCCTCTCAACCCCTCCTGCCCCCACCCTGAGCAGAGTTGTTCCCCTAAATAAAGCTGTGTTGTGTCCTGTCAAGTCCTTGGATCCTCAGGGGGACCAGAGGGAGGGAGTGGGCTTCTCTCACCCTGGGTCCTCACTCAGGGGGAACTAAGGGGGGTGTCGGGGGCACAAAATGCACAGGGCCCAGGGCATGGGAGGCAGATGTGTACCAGGAAGGTACACAGGCCAATTCTCAAGCTCAGTGGTGACCCTGATCCACTGGAATCATGATGCCTACAGGAGGGGCAGCCCTGCCAGTCCCGGGCATCTCGTGAGCACCCTGGGCCCTGGGATGGAGTTCGGGGCAAATGTGAGAGGACTGCTGAGAGGCTGAACCCCGGCCCACCTTCCTGCCTATCCAGTTGGTCTGGGATGGGGCTGAGGAGGCAGACACTTCCTCCTGAGGGATGGGGGTCAGGGTCAAGGTCGGGACAGCATGTAGGAAACTCCTGCCATCCCTGCTGCTGCTGTCTGGAATTCACTGAACACTTGCTCCATGGTAGGCACTCAACACATGTTCAAATCTGTTAATGCCCAGTGCCCATCATTGTCAATTACAAGTGGGTACCTAATGGCCAAATGGGTTCCCAAAGCTCAGCTATCACACTGCAGGGACATGCCCAAGCTCTGGGCTTGGCTGCCTTCTCCCTAGGCCTGCCCGCAGCATGGGGAGCCCACAAAGTCCGGGGTCACCCGGTCCCTCTACCTGACACCTCACCTGTGTTCCCCCTCGGCACAAGTGGTAGTAACACAAACACTACCGATTGTTTACAGCAAGGTCTTGGGGCCATCATTAAGTCTCCTCCAATCACCCTTATCAGCCAGGTATCTCTAGCAGCCTCCAGAGAGGAAACATCCTGGAGCATCTAACGAAGGAAACTTGGACTGGTTTGAAGACTTTTTTAAACTCTGAAGAATAGGCCTTTGTTGCCAGCTCCCTGCTCGTGGCAGCCTGCCTCGTCTCTGGGCTCCAGCGGTCGCCCCAGCCCAGGGGCAGGACCAGGTGGCCCAGCTGCAGCATCCCCACCCTGTTAAGCTGAGCCTCTAGGCCCCCCGCTTGTTCGCTGGCTCCTCCCACTCCGGTGGCACTGCTGGCCGTGGGCAGGGCTAGGAGTGGGGTCCTGAGCCGCTCCCTTCTCTGCCCTCCGTGCCCCACTCACTTTGCCAGCGCCAACATCCACGCTTGGCAGGCACCGTTGCCAGTCTGGAGCCAGACCCAGGTGGAGTGGGGTGGGACTGGTGATGAAGGGTGACCTCTGAATGCCCAAAGCCCCCCATTACCTGGCTGCCCACCACCCCACCGGGTCTAGGCCTGCCACAGTCTCAGCCCCTGCACCTTGGTTAAAGCTGTTCCTTCCGCCCAGAACACTCATCCCTGGCAGATACCTTTCAAGACTGAGCTGGGATGTCACTCTTTTTGGAAGCCACCTGCGTACCAGGTCAGGCTCCCTGTCCTTCCCCTGTGTCCCTCCAGCTTCATGGCCCCTATACCCCAGATACCTGTCCTTTCAGGGCAGTTCTTGGGTGTCAGGCCAGCCCCCTGCCTGGCCCAGAATAAGTCAGTTCTTATTTATTGGCGCAAAGGAAGTGTGATAATCATGCCACCCAGTGCAGGCAGTATGCCCTGAGTCCTCACTGCCATTCTGGGGGGAAGGATCATTCACTCCACGTTACACACAGGAACAGTGCTAGGAGCGGAGATGGCTTGCTCACAGCCAGGTGGATGGCAGGAACAAGGTCTAGCATGCTGGGCAGCAAACGTTCTCTGTCAAGGACCAGATGGTAAATATTTTAGGCTTTAGGGTCATAAGATCACTGTTGCAACGATTCAACTTCCATTGCAGGGCAAAAGCAACCACAGATGATAAATGAACATGCGTGACTGTGTTCCAATAAAACTTGATTTATGACACTGAAATGTGAATTCCATATCATTTTCATGTGTCACAAAATATTTTTCCTCTGTAGATTCCTCCTTATTATTTCTCTTTAGAAGCCAGTGGTGGGTCGAATTTGGTCTGAGGCTGTAGTCAGAGCTGAGTGAGAACCAGGCCTATGTTTCCCCACCTTGTCTTGACCCAGCCTGGTCAGTCCTCCCAGGACCCCAGCAGTTGCCCAGGGAAGGAAGAAGCAGATTGCCTTCACCTCAACAGAGGCACAGAGCAAGCAAATGAGGAAACGAACTAATTATCTAACCAACTAACCAGTGAACGAAGCCCTTATCCCCTGAGCTCAGAGTTACCCCTTCTTGTCTCTGGGTTTCTTTAGACCGGACTGACCCCGTGTTCTCTGACCTATTCCATTGACCTGTAGCCAGGCCTCTTGTCGACCCCTCAGCCTGCCCAAGGAGATGAGAACCTCAGGAGAAGCCTATTAAATGCCTCGAAGCTGCTGATGGTCACTCATTACTGATATGATGTGGTTTGGCCTATGGTCCAGGCTGTGTGTGGTGGGGAGGGAGCTTTGGGGCTGAGAGGGGTGTCTGGCTGTGCCCTGGAGATGGGAGAGGATTTTAGGCAGCGGAATGTCTTAGAAAAAGGTATGGAGGCAGGAGTTGGCACAGTTCAGGACCCCAGATGCAAGGGTTTCTTCACTGTGTAGGTCTAGGAGCAACCAGGACAGAACCTAACCCCGCCAGAAGCAAAGGGTGTGGGCCCAAATCCTAGCACTGACCCACTCAGCTGGGCCTGTCTGTGATGGGGGCCAGGAGGACCCTAGGAGGCCCCAATGTCTTCCCCAGGCCTGACATGTGGCCATTCCTATTCAAACTCATGCGTCTGGCTTCAGCATCGTCCTCTCTTGGTCATTTATTCACTCAACAGATACTGGTAGACTGCTAACAACCTGCCAGACAGGCCCTTTCTAGGCCGAGAGTGAAACAATGTCCTTGTCATCATGGAGCTGACAATCCAGCAAGGAAGACAGGCGACAGGTAAGTAAGGCCAAGAGCAGGGCTATGTCCGAGAGCAAGCGGAACTGGCGATGCCACGTACCCAGACGGTGCTGGGGGCTCACGAAATCCCAACGAGGGGGAGGGCCAGACGAGACCCAGAGGGAGTCACAGGGCCAAGTCCCAGAGGCAGGAGCTGACTGCTTGAGGGATGGAACAGAGAGACAGTGGCCAAGAGCACAGAGTGACAAGCATGGAGGCGGGGAGGGGGTGTCGCCCGGCCACACGGGACCTTACAGGGTGCAAGGAGGCAGCCACACATGTAAGGACCTGGAGACCTGTGGGGGCTGGGCCAGGAACACCACCTGATTGACATTTGCCACGACCCCTGGCTGCTGCACGAGGAGCCCAGGGTGGGTGCCCTGGGGCAGGAGGCCTGTCCTCACTGGGAGGCCGACGCCTGGGTCCTGCTGGGGGAGTCGAGGGCTGAGTCTCCTGCTAGAGCAGGCACGGAAGGTTGGGCAGGACGTGGGCGGTGGGCAGGCCCCAAGACTGCTGCTCTTGGCCTGACTCTGGCATTGTCTTGGCGTGCGGCCACGGTGGAGCCATGTGTGGGCACGTCCCAGCGCTGCAGGCCCCAGAGACAGAGCCATAGGCAGACTGCCTCCCCCGGGCCCAGCTCACACGTGGTGGAGGTGAGCCAGGAAGATGAGGCCGGTCGCAGGGTGGCAGGGACCTACCAGTCCAGAGCCAGCTCAGACGACAGAAGGCTCCCCGGCTAGGCCTTTGTTCATGGATCTTACCACTCCGATGGAGAGGCTGCTGCCTGTGAGCCAGACGCAGCCCCCTCCTGGGGTCCCTCCAGCTAGGCAGGCCAATGGGAAGTTAGCATCTGCGTTTGGTTCAGGGCCACCCCGAGATGGGTGCCCACTCCCACAGCAGGGCCACACACACCCTCCCGCCCCAGCTCCGTCCCCGCCAGGCTCTGAAGGATGTCTGACACTGCCTCTCCCCCTCAAGGTTCCTGTTACTCCAATGGCCCCAAAGACAGAACCCTGGTATAGGTTCAAATGCTTCGTCCTGGTCCCAGACTTCCTGGGAACATCAGAGGAGGAGGCTCCTGGGTGCTGAGTGGTCGTGAGGCCACCAAACAATGTGAAGGCCACTGGGAACGCAGAGCAGTGTGTGAGTGGGCGAGTCTTTGTGTGCGTGTAGGGGGTGAGTGTGTGTGTGCATTGGAGGGTGAGTCTGTGGGGGTTCACACGGGCCTGAGCTTCAGGGCGACTCTGGGAGCAGGAAGACTTGCGTGTGTCCGTGTCTGTCTGTCTGTGCATGTTGTGCATGTGTGTGTGTATATGTGTGACTACAAGTGCATGCGTGTGTGCTCATGGCTGGTTCAGGTGTGCCTGTATGTTCACGTGTGTGTGCACATCTGCATCCGAGTGTGTGCACGTGTGATTATGAATGTGTCTGCGGGTGCGACCTAGCGTGTGGCACCTGTGTGTGTGTGGACACAGCCCTCTCTGGCCTGCACTCCTGGGGCCTGTTTTCCTGCTCCGCCGCTCTCCTTCTCAGCAAGTGTTGACTCAGGGAGGGACAGGCAGCCTTGGCTCAGGATTTCCTGATGAGGCAGAAGTGGTGCCTTGGAAAGGGAACAGTTGTGTGCTGAAGTGGACGCGGAGGGTCTGGACTGTGCAGCACTCTGGGGTGCCCGGGCCGAGGAACCACGGGCCTCCCTTGCCCGGGTTTTCAGAAGGGGCCGCAGAAAACCATTGCTTGAGATGGCCCACAGGACGTACCTGAGGCCTTTCCTGAATGCCCCCCACCCCTGCTGCCCAGGCTGGGGCTCTGGAGAGCGGGACACCCCCACTGACTGCTGTGGAGGGGTGTCCAGCACCCTGTCCCCCAGATGGCACCCCATGGGCAAAGAGGGGGCTGAAAACACCCTCAGGCACTAGCTGTCTCTCGTCCCCCTCCCTGCCAGGCAGTTTCGCCCCATTCCCCAAAGCCTTAACAAATAAAAACATGAAATTTGTCGAGGCTGATGGCCTGTTCATCTAAGCGTAAGTGTAAAGCCCCAGGAGAGCCCTTCCGTGTTGGGGGATTGTCTGGAAGTGCTGCTTCTCTCGGTGGCCGAGGACATAGGCCTGACAGGGTGTTTGTGAGAAACACAGACTTCTGGGCTGCACTGACCTGCTGAGCAAACATCTGCACTGTAACAAGGTCCCCCCAGAGGCACCACTGTCACCTCCTGAGAGATACAGGATGAGCCCAGGGCCTACAGATAGCAGCTACTTGCTGTGCAAATGCGGAGCCTCTCCCTGCTTCCATTCCCCCCATTCCTTCTGGTGTGCTTCCAGGTCTTGGGCCAGGCAGAAGGCAAGGCTGCCCTGGAGCCAGGAAGCTGAGGCCATGCGGCTGAGTCCAGAGAAGCTGGGCAGCCAGCACTGCCACCGAGTCCTCGTTCCCCTGCCCCACCAGGTGCTCCCTTCTCGGGGGCAGGAAAGCCTAATCTGCAGGACAAAATGGGGATTTGCAGCCCAAAGGCGACTAATGCAGCTTCAGCCACTCTGTCAGCACCGGCTCCTTGACACTCTCCCCAGGGCATGGGAGCCGCCTGTTCTGGCTTGTTCCAGGAGGTGGTGGCGATGTAGCCAGATGATTGGGGCAGCACAAGTAGTGGCCCCTGTGGAGGACCCCAGAGAACCTCTAGCTCAGATCCCCAGATCTCGGGCCCAGAATGCCTGTTCCTTGCAGATAGCAGCTCCAGCCCTGCATGCTGCCACCAATCTGTCCCACGCCAGTGACACAGGCATCCTCTGGCCCCTGACAGCCCGTAGGACCCTGCCCCAGCACAAGATTTCTGTCCCCACTGCCATGTCTGCCCTATGCCCCCGTGCCAGGTGTGACACCCTGGAAGCTGGGCGGTGGGAAGCAAACACAGCTGCCTTTAGAGTCTCAGGTTCCTGGGATCCTGGTGTAGTCCTGCCCTGAGGGGAAAGGAGGTTGTCAGAGTCCCTGGGGGCTGCAGAGAGCCAGTTCCTTCCAAAGCCTTCCTGGGCCCCTTGTGCAGGGCGGCAGTGGAGGCAGTGCCTGGGCTCTGGCCCACCCCACACTGGGCAGCCACGAGCAGGGTGAGCCAGGCAGCCGTTAATAATTAACCCGGGGCCTGGGCCTTGACCTCGCAGGCCCCTGAGTAAACAGGCCCCGCTGGCCAAGTGTCCACAGCCTGCTGGAGCCCGCTGGGCCTCTCATGGCCTCTCTGCCCCTTGACCTCTTCTGCTCTCATGGTCCACATTCCCCTCCTCCCCTCAGCTGCTGAACTGGAGCCGTGGGGGATAATCTGGACACAGAGGACTTTCTGACCCTCCCCACCCCGACTGCATCAGCCTCCCACCTCTTCCTGCCTTGGCACCAACCTGGTCTCTTTGCACTCTTTTACTACCCTTCTGGCCTTTGAGGTGGGCTCATTCTTCTTAGAATGGGGTTTGCCAGTCGTGGCGTCTCAAGCCCTGGCCTCAGCCCCCTGTATCGGCACTGCCGGAGCTGGTTGAGCCAGGCTGCATTGAGCGCCCAGTGTAGACAGCCAGGACCAACTGTTCAAAGGCCGTGTTCTGCTTCTAGCTCTAGCCTAACTGACTGTGTGACTCTGGGCCAGTGCCCCGGCTCTCTGGGTCTCAGTTTCCCTATCCGTACAATAAGAAGTGGATCAGGAATACCAGGGCTTTTCAGCTCCAGAATTCTAGATCCCATTCTGGTTTGGAGTGAGAATAAGGATAGGAGCAATACATATCCCCACGCCACCCAGGTGACCACTCAACACAGAGTCACCTAGAGGACCCCTGAGTTCCCGGTTGCCTGCCATTCATTTCTTCTAGGGCAGCCCCTGGTGTCCCTTTGGAGAAGCAGCCCTCTCCCACTCTCAGATCTCGTGGCTCAGGCAGGGTTGCCTGAGCTGGGACTCTGGAGTGGGTCACGTGCCCTGGGTGTGCCCAGTGGGTGTCCACTCGAGGCTTTTCCTGGAAACACTGAGAAAAACCGTTTTCTCTTCCCTAGGTGGCAAAGCAGAAGAATGTGACCCAACGGCTATCTTGCTGGGAGCCTGTCTGAAGGTGAAAGATCACAAAAGCAGGCAGAGCTGAGAGACCGACACGGGTTTTGACGACGGAGACCCCCCTGTGCCTGAACCAGTGCCTTCTGGGCTTTTCTTTTTTTAGTTGGAGCCTCACTCTGTCGGCCAGGCTGGAGTGCAGCGGCTGCTCCCGGCCACCGCAGCCTCGACCCGCTGGGCTCCGGCGATCCTTCCGCCTCAGCCTTCCGAGTAGCCGGAATTACAAGGATGTGCTACCATGCCCGGCTGATTTTTTGATTTATTGTAGAGATGAGGTCTCGCTGCCCAGGCGGGTCTCGAACCCGCGGGCTCAGGCAATCCACTCACCTCAGCCTCCCAAAGGCATGGGATGACAGGTTGAGCCACTGAGCTCGGCTCTTCTGGACTTTTCTATTGCAAGAACCAGTGCCTCCTTTTCTGTTCAGACCAGCACGAGTTCGGTTTCTTCCCTGATTGACACATTCTCACCTCTGAGTCAGACCATGCAGACAGATGCCACAAATGCACAATTGCCACAGGTGCACACACTGCTGAACGTCTGCACAGAGGATCTCCATGAAGAGCAGGGCCAGTGAGGAAACCCGCCTAGTTGTCGTGAGGGGCCTGGGGAAGGAATTGCTGACCGTGAGGGAAGGGCTGGCCAGGTCAGGCAGCGGCAGGCAGAGAGCTTGGGTTGGCAACCTGGGCCCTCAGGAGCCATTGAGGGTTCTGGACACAGGGGAGATGAGTAGATGGCGGGTGATAGAGTCAGGCTGAAGCTCACTGACAAGGGACAGACGTGAATGTTCATGTTGGCACGTGTGCACACACTCACGAACACTGAGCTTTGTGTGCAAGAAGCATTCTGTGCCTCCTCGGGGAGCAGTTTGAGTCCCTTCCCCCAGCAGAGGCCCGCAGCTGGCTCTACAAGTAGGGCAGGGACCTCCGTTCAGTCCAGCTCTCAGCTTCCTTCACCTGGACCTGTGTGGTTTCTGGGAGCCCAAAGACCACCTGGGTGAGGGCAACCCCAGGAGGAAGGATGGCCTCCTCTTCTTCACTGTGGGATAGGAAGGTCTCCAGGGCCTTCTGCGGGAGCAGAGACTCAGCCCCACTGGGACTCCCAAGCCCCTCGGAGGGCTGGCTTCATGGAGCAGGGCTCGTGGCGGGGGCCTTGCTCAGGTTACTAGATTGCCTCATGGTTCCAGGTAGTCCAGGGTCCTGGATGCAGACACACTGCACACATCATGTGCACACGGGGACACGCATACACTCCTATAGATGCAGCACTCACAGACAGATTTTGCATGTGCGCCTCAGGGGTGGGGCAGGAGGCTTCTGTGTGGGCAGAGGGCAAGGACAAAAAACAGGGAGGGCCAGAGGCAGTCCCGGGCCCTCCCGGGAAAGCCCCAGCCCCTGCCAGACTCTAGGGGCTCTGGCCTGGGAACGGGCTCTTTGCCATCAGTGGGACCAGTTGGCTCGGGTGTCTGGAGCTGACCCCGCGGTTCTCGCTATGTGCACCCCCTTTAGTTGCTATGCTTTCCCTCCTGCCTTGCCTCTGGCCTTGGCCCGTCTCAGCCCCGTCCCATTTATGACTCTCGGTTCCCCAGACTCTCTCTCAGTCTCGCTTTCTCTCCCTAAGGGGGCATCCCAGAAGAGGGGCAAAGCCCAGGGCTCAGGGTGCAGGCCCCTGGCCACAGGGCCCAGCCTTCCTCATTGTGCTACCCTTGCCCTGCTTCTTCGCTCCGGCCAGAGCGGACTTGCCCTCTTCCCTGGAGCTGTGGGTAGCCCAGGGGGGCTGCTGGCCTTCCCTCCTATCCCTGTAGCCTCTGTTCCTCGCCCTGGGAGTCTGGCCAGCAAGTTGGGCCTTGGGGACATGTGTCCTGGCTCCAGGCAGAACCCTTGTCCTGGCCAGAGCCATGCCAGCCAGGTCAACTCTGTCCTCTGAAATCCCTGGAGACCAGGGCAACTTCAGACTCCTGTCTACCACCAGGCTGGGAAACTGACTCCAGCACAGAGCAGGACGCAGGGCGGGTCAGGATGTGGAGGCCCCAGAAGAATCCAGGTTCAGCCAGCAATGTGGCAGAAAGAAGAATCCAGCACCCTGTCATCCCCTCGAAGGGTGGGGCCTCAGGGAAGAGCTTGCTTGGGAAGGGGCATGAGAAGCAGGGAGCATGTCCCAGCTGTGGAGCGTGCTGGGTGGGAGCAGACTTGGGGGCTCTGTGGGGCTGGGAGGAGCGGCCCCCCCTTGCTCAGGCACTCATCGTCTGGGGGCCGGCAATTTCCACCCTCCCTGTGCTCACCCCGCCATCCAGGCCAGAGCCCGCTGGTGCCTGCCTGCAGGGAGCCCGCCTGGGCTGGACAAGACAGGGAGGAGTCTGAAGCAACCAGCCCTCTTCCTCACCAACCACCACACCCATGAGGCCAGACATTGCAGGGACAGGGGCAGGCTTCCCACTCTTGGGAGACCCTGCTTGTCGCCAAGCCTGCCTGGGGCTCAGGGCGCCATCGGAGACGCCCCAGCCTTACACCCTAGAGTCCATGGCAAGACCCAGCTTCTGATCACCAGCGGGTGGGGGTTTGAGCAAGGCCCTTTGAAAGAAGCTCTCAGACCGTCAGGAGATGCCAAGAGCTGGAGAATGGGCAGGTGAGGCAGCCGTCAGGAGGTCTCCAGCGGTGTCAGGCTGCCTGGGTATGCATCTGGCCGAACATCTGACTGGGGCTTTTCTCTCTGGGAGCCTCAGCTGATATCTGGGAGGGCACCTACCTCCCAGGCTTGTGAGCATTCGAATTAGGTAATGTCCTAAGCGCCCAGCCTGCTGCCTGGCACACACTTAACGCTCAGTAAACGTAGCCGTTAGCTCTGCTCAGGCTAGCAGGGTTGTGGGGCCTGGGAAGTCAGGTCATTTCTGCAGATCTGGGCAAGGCCTGCTGCTGCCAGAGGGAATGCTTGTGCCGGCAACTCCCCGTTCCCGGGCCCCAGGGTGCTCAAGGCATAAATGTGCACTTGCACACACACTTGTGCACACACACACACACACACACACCTGGCTTGGTTCCCCGCGACCCAGCCACCTGCTGGAAAACCAAGAGCTGCCTTTTCAAAAGATGATTAAGAATCAGCATTGACTATTCAAACCGAAACTCCGCAAGCCCCTCTCCAGGGTACCCAGCCCTCTGGAGCCTGTGGGTAGAAAGCTCTTACTATAGTGGAAAAAAGATTCTACCGAAACGGAAGTCTTCCTCAATTTAGCTGAGTCATGTTCTTGTGGTTAAGGAAGTCCAGGTCACCTCTGGCCCTTCCCCTGGTGCCCAGTGGCCCAGCCAGCCTGGGGGACTCCTAGCCATACTCCCCTCAGTAAGGGGTCATGCCTGCCCCAGCTAAGTCCGCCCCACAGAGCCCTTGACTGTGAGACGCCCCACCCCTCTGGGCTTCTCCCCACACCTGCTTCCTGTTCCCAGGTGGGTGTCCAGATCCCTGAGAACCAGGAACCAGGGTCACATCCCAGAGCTGACTGTGGGCTACTGTGGAGAAGTGAGGCTGACCCCTGCTGGGTTGGGGTCTGTGTCTCCTGTCAGAGATGCAGGACCCTCGAGGACAGGAGTCTCTTGTGGACTGACACTGTGTCCTTATGTCCCCAGCCTGGGTATCGCTTAGCATGTGGCAAGCACCAAGAACCCAGTCCCTGGGCTCTCAGTGGCTCGAGATCCTGCCAGGAGCTGGCAAGCTCAGGGTGCGTTCCTGGAGGATAGACAAGCTAAGAATAGACACCTGCTGGGCTCTTGGACCTCAGTGGGGGTCACGGCAGCCGGGGTTGAGAGCTCAGTCTTTCCTGGATCCAGGGGCCTGAACCCACAGGTCAAGGTGCCTGGCCCAGGTTTGGCAGGTTCTTGCCCAGGTGGGACTCCTGAAGGCTGGTGTGGGTGGGCACTCCTGCCTGGCTGCAGGCTGCCACCCCTTCCTGGGAGACCCTTAGGGCTGCCCTCTGTGTTGGCTGCCTGGGCACCACGCAGGGGACCTTGCATTCTCTAGGCAGCAGCATCTGCAGGCAGGGAGGGGAGACCAGCTCTGTGAGCGGTGGGTCCTTCAGGCGTGGCCACGCCACGTGCCAGGAGCCAGCAGCCTCCTGGGCTTGCCCTCCATCTGAGCCCTGGGCTCTTTTTCTGGGCGACGGGGGAGTGAGCAGGAACCATGAGGCGGGCCGCTTGTCTGTGTTCAGGCTTCCCTCAGCTGACGTGGGTCATGTGCTGTCTGCTGCTGTCTCCTGCCTGAGAAATGGGATTGCTGACACCCATGGCCCAGGACTGCTGGGAAATTGAAGGGTGAAGGAGTCAGAAGCAGGGGAGGTCTGTCTCAGGGTGCGTGGCGGGGGGGTCATTGAAAGTCCTGATTGATTTGGGGGATCAAAGGACCTCCGTGCTTCACTTGTGGGGTCTTGAGGGTGGCAAGACTGGTTCAGCTCTTCACCGGGGAGAAGCAGAGCAGCAAGTGCTGGGCATATCCTGGCCCAGTGACTGAGGCCGCCTGATCGAGTGCCCCTTGACCCAGAGTGTGGAGGGTGGACAGAAACCAGCTGGACATCACCTGTGTCCCCGGAAGCAGCCTGGAGAGACCATGAAGCACTGCAGGACTCCCACGGAACTCCAAACCAGAAGGAGAGGAGGCACCGCAGCAGAGGCCAGGAAGGTCCGTCTCGGTGCCCAGCAGGCAATCGCCTGCCTGGCCCTAAGGGCTGTGTTGCCCAGAGACTCCAGAGTCATCTCACACCCACTTGGACTGGGTCCTCCTGGGCTCTGGCAGCCAAGGTTTGGGAAATTAGGTGAGGGGCGCCCGGGACGAGGGTGAGGAAGGGAACAATTTCTGTCTAAAAGTCATCTTGAAATTTTCAACATATTTTTTATTTTTCAAAACAAAAGCTCTAAACGTTTTTTTTTTTTGGGGGGGTGAACCTAGCTTTGGGCGCTTGCCCACACAGGACCGATGATTCTGTGACTTGCTTCCCAGGCCCTCGCTCGGGCATGTCCTTCTCCCTCCCTGGCTTCACATCCTATTCTTTTAGGCAAGACTGAGTCTGCGAAGGTGGTGGCTTCACGGTGGGGTCTAGTCCTTGCTTCACCATGTCGAGTCTGAGAATCTGGGTAAAGTCCAGGGGGTCTTGAAGAGCCCTCCCCCCTTCATCTGACGGGCGGGCTGATGGTGGGCCCACCTCCTGGAGCAACTGACAGCATGAAGTGAGAGATCCGAGGATGCACCTGCATGCCGTTGGTGCTTAGTAAGTAGGTCTCCTTCTCTACCCTCAAAGAGCATCCTCCAGCATAGGAGAATAAGGGGTGCAAGGGAGCAACCAGTCTCTCTTTTTTTGTTGTTATTTGGTTTTTATCTCTCTGCGGTCTAAACCAGATGTGGCAGGGAATAAGGAAAATGTGGAACCCAAATAACTGTAGCGAGAACACAGAGATGATAGGATATTGCGAGCAAATGGGACAGAAGGGTGCTCTCCTGAGCTGCAGAAGAAATGGCCTGGTAGTTTAAGATATAACAAGTCACATTTATTAGAGTTGTCCACGGTCAGCAGTGGTGATCTCCTTGCTGGTCTTGCTATTCTTAGACCCAAAGCTCTCCATGGCTTGTATAACATTTATGCCCTCTTTCACACTGCCAAAGACCACATGCTTGCCCTCCAACCATTCCAGTCTTAGTATCACAGATGAAAAACTGGAACTGCTTGGGTCCGTGGACAAGATGCCGGGACCTGTATGCCTCAGGATGAAGTTCTCATCATCAAATTTCTCCCCGTAGATGTTCTTGCTACCAGTGCCATTATGGAGTATGACGTCACCACCCTGGCACATAAACCCTGGAATAATTCTGCGAAAGCAGGAACCCTTACAACCGCATCCTTGCTCTGCAGTGCTCAGGGCACAAAAAGAATTTTCTGCTGTCTTTGGAACTTTGTCTGCAAACAGCTTGACGGAGACGCAGCCCAAAGGCTCACTGTCGACGGTGACCTCGGAGAAGAACATGGAGGGGTTGACCGGGGCTGACGGGAAAGGGCTCAAGGCATCGGCGTCTGCAAAGCCGCCCTCTCTTCGGAGGCTCGTCCCAAAGCCAGAAGGGCACGTTTCCGCTCCTAACTCCTCTGCAGTCAGTGCCCCTTCCTCTGAGACACCCCCTCCACCAGCTCTGGTTCCAAGGAAAAGGAAGCCGAATCCTCATCCTAGGGACTGGAGGCTTCAGAAGAACTGGAGTCAAGGACTGTAGGTGTCCATGGGGACAGGATGTGGTAGCATCAGAGGCATCAGGTTACACAACCCCTCCCTTCCCCAAAGGCAGGCTTTGAGTGGGAGCTGTGGAAAGGGGTCCTGCTGGAGGGGTTCTGAATTCTCCTTGCCATCTGCCTCTCCTGCGGCTGCTGTCCACAGCCCTGCCTCCATGGGCTCATGCTGCCTGAGGGGAGAGATCCCTGGTAACCTGAGGAACAAATCAGGGCCCCACTCCACTGGGCGACTTCAGAAGCCTACCGTCTTCCTCCATCAGGGCTGTAAAGCGCTTTTTTCTCTTTTCTTTTTTTTTTGAGTTGGAGTCTCACTCCGTCGCCCAGACTGGAGTGCAGCGGCCGCTCCCGGCCACCGCAGCCTCGACCTGCTGGGCTCCGGCGATCCTTCCGCCTCAGCCTTCCAAGTAGCTGGAACTACAGGCACTCACCACCACACCCAGCTAATTTCTTGGTTTATTGTAGAGATGAGGTCTCGCCAAGTTGCCCAGGCGGGTCTCAAACTCGCGGGCTCAGGCAATCCACTCACCTCAGCCTCCCAAAGGCGCGGGGTTACAGGCTGAGCCACCAGCCCGGCGTAAACTGCCTTTTTCTTTGGAAGCAGGAGTCACCCTGAGTCATCCCCACTCTCCATGGGTTCCATTTCTTCCTGGGACAAAGGACAGGAATACTGGGACACCGATTCTTTTTCCTGCCTCAGCATCTATTTCTTTCCTTTCAATTAACACATGGATTTTCCTTGGAGAGCCTCCCCTCCCCCACACTCATTCCATGAAATGTGGTTGGGGCTGACCTCCCAAACTGTGTGTATGTGTGTGTGTGTGGGGGGGGTAAGGACAGGACCCATGATAGGCCCAAACTGTGTGTGTGCTGGCTGGGAGGGAGGGGTGGTGGTAAGGACAGGACTCAGGAGAGAATAATTAGTGTCTTCATCCTCCTGGATACTGGTTCAGTGAGGAGCCCATGGTCCAACAGGATTCAATTCTGGGATTTTTCGTGGAATTATTAAGAAATTGAACCTCTCTTCTGGGTTTCTGGGTGTCTGCTTGGAAGTTCCGAGTTACTAAGAACCTCCAACAGGAAACTGAAGCCAGCTCAAAGGATGGCAAAACCAGAAGGTGCAGAGAAGGCTCCGGATGATGTAATCCGGACTGCTGGATCCAGCTGGGCCTGAAGACGAGTCCTGTTTGTTTTCCTTATTGCACTCGGCTCTGTTTCTGAGTCTCCGTCACAGAGGCAGGGTTTTTGGTGAGATGTGCCACGTGCGCCTTTCTGCTTAGTCCACGCAGCTGGAATTCTGTGACTATTCGCTCCCTAGAGCCAGGACCCGCATGGAGTGAGGGGCCCAGTCAGGGCAGCCAGCACTGAGCTGAACTCACGCACCATAGAAGCCTACACATGAGGGTGAAATGGTCAGTCAGGCACAGCTCACACTTGCCGTAGCTCCCCAAGAAGACCTCCCCTCAGGGATGGATTTGGGAACAGAATTCATGAGAAGTAGCATATGATTTTCCAATGATTAAATTTAGAAAGACAAACAGCAGAATATTCTTTTGCCTTCATCTTTCCATCAGTCCAGTGGGCACCTTGACGTGTCCAGGGCACCATGAGTTGTGGAGAATTGATTAATTTTGCCCGACATCAGCCTTTCTAGCACTAAAATGGACGTTTCTGGAGTGCAGAAGTTCTGCAGAGTGTGGTTTGTTGCTGTGTCCCAGAGCTAAGGAGAGCGCCTGGCGTTCGGTAAATATTTGGTGAATGAGGGAA
This sequence comes from Cephalopachus bancanus, assembly GCA_027257055.1. Classification (NCBI taxonomy): domain Eukaryota; kingdom Metazoa; phylum Chordata; class Mammalia; order Primates; family Tarsiidae; genus Cephalopachus; species Cephalopachus bancanus. The sequence goes on along the minus strand of JAPVLO010000110.1, from coordinate 3,430,834 downwards.
AAGGCATAATCCTGGCACTCTCTTTCTCCAAACCCTCCATGGCCTCCCATTATAGTTAAGATAGATGAAATCTAGGCTTCTTGCTCTGTGCTATAAGTGAAGAGGCTGTCATTCATTGAACAAGCAGAGACATGTTTTTGTGGGTCAAAGGGAATGCTACAATTAGGCTGGAACTGGGGGTTGGGGTAAACCAGCATTGTTCCAGGAGAGCCAGGATGCATGCCCAGTCCCCTCCAAGAACCCCAGGAGGAGGCTGGTCTCTGTCTCCCCTCCAGCCTCTTTTTCTGCCCCTCCCTCTCATGAGGCACATGGTCTCTTGGAATTTGGCACTGCCTGTCTCTCTACCCAGAGAAGTCCTTTAAGTGGCTGGGTCTACCCTGTCACCTCAGTCGCCACTGAACACTGCCTCCTCAAGGGCTCTTCCCTGACCACCCGCCCATACCCACCCAGGTGACCTCTGCCAGGAGGTCATGTTTCTGGTTCCTTGTTGCGTTGGGCTCTATGCCTGAGCCCCCAGTTATAGTAGGTGGGCAGCGGGCAGTGAATTTCGGGATACAATTCCCAAGCATCTGTCAACTTCTGAATAGGTGCCTGTGTTCCCAGCACATATCCTCAAAGGGAAGGTGTAGTGAAGCCAAGCTCAGCATTGGGTAGTGGGGAGCAGGGAAGACAGGGGAAAGGGAAGAAGAAACAAAGCACGTGGCGTGGGCAAGCTGGGCCAAAGCTCTGAGCACGGCAGGCATCAGACCCAGCAAGCCCACTCCACAATCAGATGCACTTTGGCTTCGATCACTCTGGCACTTCTTGCAAGAAGTGCTTGGGACTTGTATTTGATGCAGTTTGTAAAGCAGCCGCCCTCCCCACCCCAGATACGCCGCCACTCCCAGGTTGGAGTTCCAAGCAGGCACACACAGGGCTTGCGCGGCCAGACAGAAAACACCAGATACGTTGGTTATTTTCCTAATTCCCTCCGTCCTTGCTGATAGTGGGGCCCCATAAAATTGTCACAGCCATGTTTATCATTTGTGCGCAGTGGCTTCACTGCGCACACACACGGGTGTCTGTTTACAGAATGCAGACGGCAGCGAGGCCTTCATGTGGGTTCCAACACCACCCCTTTGGCTGCCACGAGGGACTGGCCTCCCTCCAGGACTTCCAGGCCGATCAGCTTCTCTAGCTTCTTTAAAGCAAAAGAACATGCATGTTGGAGATCACACGGGGTCCTGGTGGGAAACCAAACTCATCCCTGGTGTTTCAAAAAGGGAGGTTGACAGAGGGTCTGTTTTATGAAGGTGTGACCAGGGCTAGGGGAGTCAGAAGGGAGGTTGAGGTCCGCAGAAACTAGCCATAGCAACACGTGGCACCACCTGTCGGGGCTTGATGTAAGGAGGAATTAGTGCTGTTGGAGCCCAGTGAGGACGGCTGGAGCCATGGAGGAAAGAGGATGGGCCTCCTGATAGAGGCTGTAGTCTTGGAGGGGCAGAGAAGCCACTGAAGCAGTGAGAGTGCAGGGGAGAAACACCCAACCTCTCTCTCTTCTTCCTCTCTTTGACTTCCTGCTGGTGCCACCCATTGGCCAAACCCAACAGGAAGCCAGAAGGCATGGGAGGCCCTCGGTATGGCCCACACAGACCAGACTCCCAGGGCTAAGAACAGGATGTAGGTGGGATCTGAGGGCAAATAAAGAAGAACCAGCATGATTGGGTAAGGCATCCTGGGGCGATTCTATGCTCAGTCTTGGTGGGAACCCCGCTTATCCCAGCCCCTCAGAATCTCTGGGATCCATTCACCCCCACGCCTGCTGGGATTCTTCTCCATAGCAGCAGAGTGATCTTCCTAATAAGCAGACCGAACCCCAGTGCTCTCCATGGCTCCTGTTGCTCTTGGGATATTGACCAAGGTCTGAACCCCTGCGTGTGAGAGCCTGTGTGGCCTGAGCCAGCTGATTCTCTGCCCTCACCTTTTGTCTCGCCACCCTTCCACCCCCCGACTCTGTGCACTGTGGCCACACTGGACATTTCCAGGCCTAAGAACGCCATGCTCCTTCCCACTTCTAAGTTTTACGTATGCTGCTCCCTCTGCCTGTATTCTCTTGCTCAGACTCCCAGTTGCTTCCCACCAGTCCTTCAGATCTCAGCTTAAAATCACTTCCCTAACAATGACTTCCCTGAGTCCACAGAGCAGGTGAGGGCTCCCAGTCAGACACTCTCACCACCCCTGAATTTTCTTTACTTACACAATATGCATCACAACTGTTATTAACTAATCAATTGTGTCACTCTCTGTTTATTGTCTGTCTCCCCAGAGAAGCTATGAACTCCACAGGAACCCGCTCTGTCTGGTTTACTGCTGTGGCCCCAGCACAGTGCCTGGCACACAGTAGGCACTCCACCAGTACTTGTTGAATGAATGAAAAGAGACTTTCAGTTTCCAGTGTTGGCAGACTAGATTATTTGGGCCGATTCTTGCACTAAAGACAATAAAACTGCTGGATAAAACATTTAAAAGTATATTTAATGCAACAAAGGGAATGACCAGGTCAAAATTGAGGAGAACAGGAATCCAGATAGGTAAGTGAGAAGAGAAGCCACTTTTTCCTGGAGGCATTTTGAGAGTCCCTAGCCCACCCAGGAGATGATAACTTAGATTGCAAATTCAAACCTTATTTTGATAGCCTCGTGGAATGAAAGAGACAAAAAATCAAATCTCGGAGCTCACATAGGGTGGCACATATAATAGGACACTCATCCCATATTGATTTGGAACTCCAAAGGGTGCATCCTTAGGGTAAGAGTGAACCAGAAGTAAACCAGGCCTCACATGATTTTGCAATCTAAGTTATCATCTCCTGGGTGGGCTAGGTACTCTCAAGCCTTGTAGGTTGAAGAAGCTGGTCCTGGACTAGCAGTATTTCTAGATGCCTTGCAGGAGAAAATTAAAATGCTCTCCAGTGAAATTTACCTTTGTTCTAAATCCCAAATTTTTCTTATAAACAATTTTTTTCAAAAACAATGACCAGCACATAGTCAAAGATAATCAGGCACACATACAAATAAGACATTCTGAGGGAAACGTGGAAGAATCAATGCAACAACTTCAAATTATTGACTAAAAAATAACTGTGCATATGATTTTTTTTTTTTTTTTTTTTGCTGGGATCTTGCTCTGTTGCCCAGGCTGATGTGCAGTAGCATGATCAAGGCTCTCTATAGCCTCAACCACCTGGGCTCAGGAGATTCTTCTGCCGCAGTCTCTTGAGTACAGGTGCACACCATTAAGCCCAACAAATTTTTTGATTTTTTTTTTTGTAGAGACAAGGTCTCACTATGCTGCCCAGCTGGTATCAAACTCCTGGGCTCAAACAATCCTTCTGTCTCTGCCTTACAAAGTGCTGTAATTACAGGCATGAGACACATGCCCAGCCTGTGTGTATGATGTTTAAAGAAATAAGACATGCTTAAAAATAACTGCAGGAATGGGAATCTATAAAAAAAGTGAAATAGCAGATCTGAAAGAGATTGAAGTAGAATCTCCAGAAGAAAAGTCTATAATAACTCAAATCAAGAACTCAGTGGAAAGGTTTAACAGCAGATTAAACACAGCTGGGAAGAAAATTAGCAAACTAGAAAAGAGGTCAGAGAAATTATTTCAAATGCACCACATAAAGACAAAAAGAAAATACAGAGGAGAAGATATGAGATAAAGAGGAAAGGAAGATTTAACATATATTTAACATTTTCCTTGAAGGTGAGGAGAAAGGAAATGTAGCATAGATAATGTTTTAAGGATTAATGGGTAAGAACTTTCTGGAACTGATGAATGGCTGCATGAGGGGAAGCATTAAGACGTTTAACGGTTAGTTGTGCCTTGGTGACAATCTATCCAGCTCCGTATTTTAGACAACCCAGAGATCAAAAAACACGAATGCCGCCTGGGCAACTTGGCGAGACCCATCTCTACAAGAAATCAAAAAATTAGCCGGTGGTAGCGCGCGCCTGTAATTCAGCTACTCGGAAGGCTGAGGCGGAAGGATCGCCGGAGCCCAGCAGGTCGAGGCTGCGGTGGCCGGGAGCGGCCGCTGCACTCCAGTCTGGGCGACAGAGTGAGACTCCGACTCAAAGAAAAAAAAAACAACCGCCAATGGGATATCCTGGACCCAGCTCGCACTTGGCCAAGGGTCATGATGTTGTACAAAACCAAGTAAAATGCAGCAAAGGACACATGAAAACAAGATCAGGGAGTGAAACTCAACCCCGGCCTGTCTCCTGCCTCTGAAGTTCACCCCTACCTTCCTAGGAACTATTTGGGCAGCCCTGAGATGACCCCAGGCGCACTCTCCCGTTCCTCCTTCTCTTCCATGGGCCTTGGGATCCAGACCCTGGGAGATGGCAGAATACTATTCTACAGACAACGGCATGAACGGGTGAGGTGAGGAAGGCCTCTCTCCCACTCTGATTCGGCACTGATGCGGATATCTCCTCCTAGACACGGCTGCTCCTCTGTTTTCCTAGTCTGGGTCTGGGCTTCTGTCTGGGCCGCTGGGGGCGGGGGGCTCATTCACTAGCTGACTGATATGAACTGGTCCTGGCTGGGGCGGGGGGACGTGGAAGAGGAGGTGATGCGGAATTTCCTTTGGCCATTGCCAGTGATGACCTGCCTGACAATGCCAGCCCCATCCTAGGGCCCTCCAACCCTGGTCCCAGTGTGGGCCAAAGAGCACTGGTTTCCCAGCCCACCAGCATCACCTAGGACCTGGCTGGCAAGGATCTAGGATTGGGCTCCAGAGGGCCCTATGCAGTCCTGGGTCCTACAGCCCAGCGTGGACTTTCTTGGATGGGCAAGTGATCTGGCTGGCAGGTGGGTAACTTGTTTCTGACTCATGCTTCCCTCTTGGCAGCCAGGTGGCCTGGTCCTTGTCATCCTCAGAGTGACTCGTCCTGGGATCAGGTTCTTGTGGTTGCTCTGCTCTGGAGGGACACCATTCATCATTTTGCCTCTGGGAATCCCGGCACACCTCTCCGACGTGCTTAAACAGAGAGGCTGCCAAACCCGCGCTTGGTCACACAGCAGGTGTGTGCTGAGGCCAGGGCACACGCAGTCTCACGCCCCCAGTGGGTGGGAATGCAGGCCCAACCCTTGTGTAACCAGCGTCAGGGCCTGGCTGGGTGCTGGGAGCAGCCTCGTGGCGGGGATCGTGAAGGCCCCGGTCCCGCCCTGGTCCTCAGGCATGTGCCCGATTCCCCCATGCCCAGCAGCAGGTCCCTCCAGGCCCCTGTGCTGTGGGGGTTACCAGTCTCAGGGGAAAAGGAGAGAAGGGTGGCCCACTGGCAGTTGATCTCCCAGCCTACGATAAGTGAAGATTGGGGTGTCATCTGTCCCCCTTCAAACCTGGCTTTGCAATATCTTGGACATGCCATCCCAATTTTAAAATTCTCAAAGATGTTCCAAACAACATGCCGTTGATTTCATTTTAAAAATTAAAAACTGCCGGGCTCGGTGGCTCAGCTTGTAATCCCGCGCTTTGGGAGGCCGAGGTGAGTGGATTGCCTGAGCCCGCGGGTTCGCGACCCACCTGGACAGCTTAGCGAGACCTTATCTCTACAATGAATCAAAAAATTAGTCGGGCGTGGTAGCGCGCGCCTGTAGTTCCAGCTACTTGGAAGGCTGGGGCGGGAGGATCGCCGGAGCCCAGCAGGTCGAGGCTGCGGGGGCCGAGAGCGGCCACTGCACTCCAGTCTGGGCGACAGAGTGAGGCTCCAACTCAAAAAATTAAAATTAAAATTAAAATTAAAAACTAAAGTAAATTGAGTTGAGAATGTCGTGCGGAGGCGGGGTGGGGAAGGGTATCATGGAATAAAGCCAATAACGAGAGCGTTAGGAAACATGAGTGTTTCACTTCCCTGGGCGGATTTGGAGGTGGAAAGGGTTTAACTACCCCACTGGACACTGCCTCTGCCCATGCCCCAGCCCTGGTCTCATCACTGGTCCTGATGGACCGTGGGCCTGTGACTGGGACACCTGGCTGGAGTACCTTTCAGCATGTCTGGTTACGCTGTGAGCAGCGGGACCCCGACGAGCCTGGGGGAGCCCAGGGAGGCCAAGGAGCCTGAAGCAAGGTGCTCTCCTGTGGGGGCAGCGCTGCCCCATATAATACCCTGGGCAGTGCTGCCCCATATAATACCACAAACTGTCCACCTCCCCCGGGGTTCAGGGGGTCGGCCCGTGACTCACATGCCTCCCCCTCCCCTAGATTGCTCCTCCAACAAAGGAGGTCGGGCCTTGGTGACCTTGGGATTTGAACATGGGGGGGCCCTCTGCTCCCCTGGGGCTGGCACTCCTCCAGCCCAGGCCTCAGCACCTGTCCCAGGCTTGCATGCACGTGGCACACGGCTATGCCGGCACCCACATGGTGCCACCCTGGCTACACTGAGCGTCGCCCAGAGTCAGGGCTTACCCTCTCTCCTTTCTGCTGCCTTACCCTGAGCCCAGCTGACCCGGCTGTGGAGGAGCTGATGACTTAAGGCCTCCTGGCTCCACTTCACGCTTGCTACCCTCCTTTGGCTTGGCACGTGGACTGGACTGCTTCCTGTGCTTGAGCCGTGAGGTGGAGGGGCCCGAGAGCTGCTTTCCTTCCTAGCCTGAGGAGTTTGCTCATTAACTTGAATTACTCTCGTGGTGGCATTCCTGGCAGTGAGAGGAAGGGCAGTCCGGGTTCCAGGGCTCTTTCCTGTGGGCGGCCCCAGCCCTGGGGAAGCTGGCCAAGCCTTCTCCTACCTGCCATTGTGCGTCTTCTCCAGGACCCCAGTGCCTAGGACCCCAGGAGTTTTCCTGGCTGTGGGAGGCCCTGTCCAGATTGCCCTGCCATGGGGCACAGGGTGGCTTCCCTCCTCACATCCAGCCTGAGCTGAGTTGGGCAAATGGGGGCCACCTGCACCCCTCCCACCCACAAGGAGAAGACAGCGTTGCCCCGCTCAATGAGGTCACAGCTTTCCAAACAGAATCGGGAGGCCTGCGGGGTCCAGGGCTCTCTCAGGGCTCAGGGAGGCTGCCACCCCAGTGAGGATGCTTGTCCTCCCTGTCCAGGAGCCATCACCTGGGATTCTGCACTTGTGTGAAGAAACTTTTACTGTGACACACACTCGAGGATCTGTGCCTGCTTGAATGAGAGCCATGGAGGATTTGGCCACTGTGCTCAGCCTTCAAGGTCACTGGGCAGGGGCCTCTGCACCCAGAGGAAGCTCATTCAATGCTTTCTAGGCAAATGAAAGGCCTCCTTTGGGGAAAAAAAATCCAGGCAGCATTAAGATGACTTCAGCACTTTGGTTATCTGGGTACAAGGATTTTGCCCCAGATTACTCAGAAGACTGTCTCCTTCCACTGGAGTTTTTCAGGGGCCAAGGTGTGCCCTCGCCTCCTCTTCTGGCCCAGCACATGGGAATAGTTGACTCGAGCCAAGTGTCTCACAAGCTCTGCCTGTTTACCTTTCACCACTGGAGGATGATGACTATGTGCTACTAGTTTTGCATACATTTTGCATAAGCGGAAACTGGAGCTGGGGAAATTCAGAGGCTCGGTGATGGCCACTCAGTCTCCAAGAAGCAAGGCCAGGATTCAGTGTGAGACCAGGACTGCACGGCCCACCTCCCACAGGCCGTCCGCATCCTGAGACGGCAGAAATAGGAGATGTCTACTTGTTGCCGGACAACAAATCGCGCTTCTCTGGAAACCGACTCAGCACACACCTCAAGTGTGTGTCAGGGCAGGCATCCGGGCTTCATTCACGTGCCCCAGGCTGAAGGCCGACGGTAGGTCAGGGCTCTGCGGCCTTCAGCTCCACTTCTGCCGGGACTGGCCTCAGGCAAGCAGCACTCACAACACTGAATCAGACCTATATGTAAGCATGACAGACATCAGTGCCTTCAAATTGTTCTGGGATAAATCCTTTGTCCTGTGGAATACCGGGTTAAGGCCAATTAAGCCTCTGCCAGGTAGGGTTTTTTCCCTATAAATCAGTGGGAATGTGGTTACACGAATTTTGGATATCAGATTAAAATCAAATTAGTGGGAAAATTTGGAACAAATTGCCCTCAAGTATAGTGAATGAGTTTATTTTTAAAATGTTGCCGCACCAGGCAAAATAGTGAAGCAAACACATTTCCTAGCAGTGAGTAGACACAGTGTTGGGAGCGACTTGTCATGCTTAGTCACTGTAATTGCTCGAGCAAAACTCGGGAATCAAATAAAACGTGTTTGCAAATTGTAAATCACTCAAGGAGGCTACTTTGGACAGGTCCTAACCTGATGCTGAAGGTCACAGCGGCTCCCTCTGGAGCAGGCACCCAGACCTGACACCCCCTTAGCCCACCCCCACCCCCATTCTCTGGGCAGGGATTGTGCCCGCTGGGACCATTGCCCAATGCGGGCACAGAAAGGCCACCGCGAATCAGCCATATTTCCTGATCCGCAAGTGGACATGGCGCTCTTGGGGGTGTTGGAGAGACTGCTCTGGGTAGCTTGAGGGAGTGAGGGGCTCTTTGAGGCTGCGTCAGGGAAGGGACAGAGATCACTCGGGAGGAAAGACTTTCTTTTTGGTGAAAGGTTGGGTTGCCACTTGCCAAGGAGCAGAATTATCTTTAGATCCAAGAGGGCTTAGGACAGGCTGTGATGGTCCCCTCAGGCCCCGTCTGGGTGATAGGTGACATGCCCTGGCTCTAGGCCACCACCTTTGGCCACCGGTGTCCCCCCACCCACCTCAGGTCATAGTCTCTCAATAACGACCTTCCCAGGCATTCTAGAGTGGGGATACGAGGGGAGACACAGTGGCCTGAGACGCCCCTTAGAGCAAAAATACTGGGATTCTGGCTGCCCCCACACCTCCATCAGTTTTGGGGCAGACTGTAACTTCATAATGGCTCATGCCTGTAATCCCATCATTTTGGGAGGCCAAGGCAGGAGGATTGCTTAAGTCCAAGAGTTCGAGACCACAGAGAGCCCTCATCTCTACCAAAAAAAAAAAAAAAGCCAGGTGTGGTGGTGTGTGCCTGTAGTTCCAGCTACTTGAGAGGCTGAGGCAGGAAGATTACCTGAGCCCAGGAGAGACCCTGGCTGTGGTGAGCCGTGCCTGTGCCACTTCAGCCTGAGCTGACAAAGTGAGACACCAACTCAAAAAAAAAAAAAAAGAAGTAATTTCGTAGAAGCAACGGCCCATCTAGAGTGGGATACCACGGGGGAGGCTTATTTCCTGTGACCTTGTGTTGCCTCTGACAGTGATGGGTCCTGATCCCTCAAGTCCCTGCTTGGTGGACCTCAAACCCAATCAGCCCTTGAATGGCAAGGAGAGGGTGAGGATGTTTTGTAAAGAAAGAGAGAGATGAGTTGGAGAGAGATCCTTGTGTTCAAACACATGTGTCGAAGACCTGCGTGGGCCAGACGCTGAATGTCTGTTGGGCCAAATTCAACAGGAGGCCAAGAAAGCCAGGAAGGACCCCAGGAGAGTTCATGTGAGCTAGTGGTGATTCTGGGGAGAACAGTTTTCAGGAAGGATGAGGATAGGGGATGAGGCCAAGGAGGCAGTGAAGATGAGGGTCAAAAAAATGGTTCTCTGGGTATATGAGAATCACAAATGACGTTTCTTCAACGAGCTAGCTCCCATCACAGCTTGATGGCTATAGGAAGACTGTATCTTTTAAGTTCACCTCCGAGCCTCCAGAGGTGGCTGAAAAATGGGACGGCGATAGAAACGTCTAGCTTTTCAGCTCTGCCTAGAAAAAGGCTTGGCAGCGGCAGAGGATTCATTTCCTGCGTACCTGGTTCAGCTTCTTCCAGGACCCTCGAGGCAGCTGAGCAGTGTGGACCTTGTGGCTGGCTCCCCCCGCAATCATACTGCTTTCAAGTGCTCCGCTGGTCCTTCCAAAATGCCTGCCAGCTTACATTCGGAGAGACCCTGATGTTGAGGCTCCTCTAGGGACCCCAGCACCATCTTCTGCTGTTGCCGGGCACAGACAGTGAACTTGGGCACAAGTGAAGAGAAAGGGCATCCATGGAAGCCATTCACCCAGAGAGGCCTGTTCCTAGTGGGTGGGGCCAGAAGGCTAGAAAAATAATAAATAAAAACAGAGAGAAGGAAAGCAACGCTCTTGGGTGCCAGAGTGGGGCTGGTCGAGGCTGCGGCTGTCTGAGTAATTGTCTGGCTCTGTCTGCAGCCACCAGGATCCAGGGTGCACAGTGGGCCTTGCGAGGGCCAGAGGGGACACAGCCCAACTGCAGCCGGACCTAGGATACCCTTCTGACGGCCCCACGCCTGGCTGGCCACCCCACGGCTGAGATGTTGCTGTGAGCTTACACTCCGCCGCCCAGCTCCCTTCCCTCAGCCCCAACCCCCGCCTGAGGCTCCTGGGTTCCTGCTGGCCAACACAGATTGTTCGTGTTATTAATGCCGTTTTCCCAGAGATTCCATCTGGCTTTTTAATTGCTCTGGGATGGGGCTTAGGATGCTTTGATAGTGAATCGGTATCTTTCCTGTGTCTTGGCTTACGTCAAATGCTCCATCCACAGAGAGGGGTATGGGGGAGGGGGAGAGGCAGGGTGGTTGGGGGAGAAGAGATAGCAAGAGTCTTTTACAGAATCAAGAAAGCTCTTTCAAGGGTGCTGGTGACTTAGAGAAAAGCCTTTTCCCACCCGCCAGCATGGGAAAGAAACAGCTGGACTATCGACACCATCCAGGCAAGCACTCTGCCCCATGTCTATAGAAGGCCTGTGGGTGTCTTGGAAGGAGAGACCTCTTGGCTCTCCTTGACCTTCACCATGAGCAGCCCCCTCCCCTCCTGTGAAATCACAGCTCCTGGAGGAGGCCTGGCAGGTTCCTGCCTGGGAAGGAGGGGGCGGGACAGCTGGGAGGGGCAGATACTCCTCACCAGCCCCAGTGGCTCATTACAGGTGTCAGGGCCAAGCCCCATGTTCACAGATTCCCAGGAGATCCAGGAGATAAGGGTAAGATCCGTGACAGCGCTCAACGATCAGGACGCTTCTGGCATACCTGGAGGTGGCCAAGGAGCCGCCTCCCTGCCTTCCCTCTGCTCTTGCTCCTTCCTGGAAGGCTGGTTCCCCTGAAAAGTGCTGTCAGGGAACAGGGGGCTCAGGAGAGGCTCAGGCAGGGGGCCGAGGTTCCTGCAGTCAGGTGCTCCCCGTCAGTCAGGCGCAGTGTAAGGCAGAAGCACCCAGACATCTCGAGGCTGGGTCCAGGTGGGGCTGCCCTCACCAGGTGCTGAGTCAAAGCTCCTGCCTCCAGGAAGCCTTTCCCCCGTGGGTTCTATCACACTTTGAGCGCCCCTTTGTGGCACTTGTTCCCCTTAAACCACAGCTTGGGGCCACAAGGCTGTGAGCTCCCTAAGAGCAGGAGTAGAGTCTGCTTGTTCCCAGCTGAGTGCCCCATCTTTGCCACAGGCCTTGGCATACAGTAGACGTCCAATAAATGCTTGGGCTGCCTTCAGTGCTAGGTTCTTGGAGTGTCTCTTCACGAGGGCTGGCGTGGGAGGAGGGGCTACGTGAAGAGCCCTGCAGGAAGCAGCCGATGACCAGGGGTGGCTCTCCCCCGGAGGCCCCTCTGGCTGGGCACAGAGCGTGTGCTGGGCAGATTCACCCCATACTGCCCAAAGCATGCTCCATCCCTCAGCAGACTGCTCCATCTACTTTGGGCCACACTGGGCCCATCTCTATCCTGCACTGGATGTGATCGAATCCGTCTTGTCCCCAACAACCCACCCTGGGACCTTGGGATCTGCAGGACAGCTCTGACAGCTTTCAAAGAGGCAGCCCCTAGAGGGACGGCGCCTGGGAGCAGACCAGGGCGGAGGGGGAGGGGTGAGGGCAGGAGGGTTGCCCCTCCCCCCCCACATCCTTGGACCTGTTCTGGGGGCAAAGGGGAAAGCCAAGGATCAGCCCCCTCAAACAAGAAAAACTGGAATCAGCACTGAACTCAGAGAGGGTTTGCTGGGGCCTGGCAAGCTGCAGCCTGCCCCAGGCCTCAGGCAGGCGGTGGGGCTCTGCCTCCTTGGTTCCCAGGGTGGCGGGACAGGCGGCCGCCTCCTCGCTGGGCTCATGGCCTGTCCTCTGCCAACGGTGGCCACGGGTGAGGAGGCGGCAAGACACAGGACGGAGAGGGCGAGGGCGGGAGCTGGGAAGAGGGGGCGAGTCAACCTGCGGGCCGGTAAAGCTCCACTTTCAGAACGTAAGAAGAACCTGTCGTTTCTCGAAAATGCCCCAGTCCACACGGCATACGCTGTAAGCTGCCAGTGAACACGCCTGTGCTGAAAAGAGGTTGGAAAAAAGTGTTTTACAGTTTACCCTCGGAGAGGGCGAAATAAGAAAAATCTCATCAATCTCCTGGGCTACTTCCTCCCAGGCCCTGGTTAGTTCAGGGACGAGGGTCTGCCCGCCCTTGGTGGGCTGTCACTGGGGCTAAAGGGGGACTGGGGCGTCTGCCCTCACACTGCGGGCATTGGAGTAGGGGCACATCCGAACTCAGGCCCTTCCTGTTCCAGGATGAAGGCGGTGGGGAGGGTGGCTGCCAGGGCTGGTCCTTGACAGAGGGGATTGGGGGAAGGGCCAGACCTCCGCTGCAGGCCTGCCATAGCCCCCCTTCCTGGGCAGGCTGACACGGGGTGGGTGTGGGGGGCTGGACGGCGGGGTCTCAGCTTTCCCCTGGGCATCACAGGGAAGACCGCAGCCACACGGCCCAGGGAAGGTGGGGTGGGTGGAGGGTCCTACCGCGAGCTGCTTCTTCCAGCCGGCCCAGGGTCCTGCTAGAAGCTGGGGTCAAGGCGAGGGCGAATGCACAAGGCTGCTTAGGAGCTGGGGTGCGAGGGATTTGGAAGCACGTGTGGACAGAGGGTCCCTCGAACCTGCGGCTGCGGGGCCGGGCCTGCCCCCAGGCTGAGGGCTCCCCCTCCGGGGTCCCTCTTCTCCTCGCCTGGCAGAGGAGAGACCAAGCCACGGCCTCAGCCCCATTCCCCCTCCAAGTCTCCCTCCCGTTGCCCCAGACTCTCTCTCTGCAGGCTCTGGGCATTCTCCACTTGGAGCCTTGGTCTTCTGCTATTTATTTGTCTTGCCTGGGGGAAGTCAGTCACCCCTCGTAGGGTAGGGAAAAGAGGGTCTCGGGATGGATGGAGCGCTAATGAGAGTCAGGATCTCAGCCAGGGAAAGAGCTGTGATTATTTACAAATGTGACCTGGCCCAAAAAAACCTTGGAAGTAGCTTCTTTCTCGTTTTAAAAAGACACCAACATTTTGTTTGATATGTTTATATTATAGATAGAATACATAAAACATCTAGTATGAGACTCGATGTTCTCCCAAAAAGACGAGAACCAAGCCATCCTTCCCTGCTCCCAGCCCCAGGGATGTGTTGGCTGGAGGCCACCTCCCTTCCCGACCGGGAGCCAGGGCCTCTGGGGGGAGCAAGCCTGTGGGAAGCCCGGGCGGGAGGGCGTTGAGGTCCATAACCACCGCCAGGGAAAGCTGAGGGGAAAGGAGGAGCCCACCGCACCTCATTGGTCCCCAGGATCTAAAGCAATCCCAAAGCCAAAAGGAAAGAGAGCCACAGACCCTTCCCCCCGCCGCTGCCGGAGTCTCATTTTGGCAAGTATCTTGAGCAAAACCAAAACAAAACAAAAACCAAATAAAATGGTGGTTTAGCATAGACGTGCACATTCACATTGCACAAGGCACCGCTGGGACAGAGAGGCCAGATACAAGTGTTGATATCGGCTGATAAAGCAAAATATTTGGAAAGCTTGTCATAACTCCGGTCCCTCTGGGATGGATTCATTGTGCTTCACGATCCTCCGGCAATGCAGGAGACACACGGTACAGACAAGGCTGCTGGTCCCGGTGTCCCTTCCCCCCCCCCAGGTTCCCCTCTTCTACCAGGCCACCACTCCTTAAACGCATGTCCTTAGGGCTGATCCACGACTCGGCTTTCAGGTTTGACTGAGGCTCCCACTGGTCACCTGGTGACCCCGTCTCGGTGTGTTCTGCCTGGAAAAGCCCAGCCTGTGGCAGGCTGGGGCTGGGGGGAGGAGGTGAGAGACACTAAGACGGAGGGACCCCTTCACCTTCATACAGGACTAGGGGAGCCACCTTCGGCTCAAAGCCCCAAGTCCCCGCTTCCTCCCCAGAAGGGACAGGCGCCCGGGAGCAGCTGGGACTGGCTGGTCGGCGTCTCAGCGCCCAGCTTTCCTCCTGTCGCGGCCCGCGGCCCGGCTTCTCGCATGGGGCCCGCTGCAGCCTCGGGAAGGAGGCAGGAGACCTCCAGATAAAATGGCAAGGCACGTGTCTGCTCCCCCTACTTGGTAGGAACTGGAGCGGCGAGTTTGCAATTCCAAGGCACAAGGTTATTCCTTAATACTAGCACGAGGAGGCTTCTCCCCCCTCTCGGCAGAGGCCCCTGCCTGACCCCCCCCATCTCAAACGCACCGAGGCTGGCGCAGAGGCAGGGAGGGGACACGCGGAGCAGGCCGGGCTTTCGGGCGGTACCGGAGTCCCCTGGTCCTGGCGCGCACGGCTCCGGCCAGCCCGGAGCTCCGGCGACCCGACGCCGTTCCCCGGGCCCCCGCCAGGGGCCGGCCCGGGGCAGTCCCGCGGCCGCGCGCCTCACGCGCAGTTGCCCATGGCCTTGACCAAGGAGCTCTCCGGCAGCTGGCGGAAGATGCCCCGCAGCGTGTCCAGCTCGCGGCTCAGCTGCTCCACCCGCTTGCGCAGGCGGTCATTGTCACTGGTCAGCTCCAGCACCTTCTGCTGCGTCTCCACGTTGCGCTGCTTGGCCTTGTCGCGGCTCTTGCGCACCGCGATGTTGTTGCGCTCGCGCCGCACCCGGTACTCGCTGCTGTTCTTGTCCACCGACTTCTTGGCCTTGCCGGCGCCGCCGCCCGCGCGGGGGTCGGGGGGCGCGGCCGGCAGCGCCTTGAGCGCGCCGCCCGGGCCCGGCAGGCCGGCGGCGCCGAGCGCGGGCGCCGGGCGCGGGCTGGGCGCGGGCGTGGGCGGCGGCGTGGGGTGGCCGGGCTGCAGGTGCATGGTGGTCTGGCCGCAGTGCGCGACCTGGAACTGCAGGTGCGGCGCGGCCAGGTGCGCGGGCGGCGCGTGCGGGTGCGGCGGCGGCGGCGGCGGCGGCTGGTAGGGGAAGAGGCCGGCCAGCGCCAGCTGCTTCGCCTCGTCCTCCTCGCGGGGCTCCTGCTTGATCACCAGCGGCCGCAGCGCCGGCGCGCCCACGCGCTCGAACAGGGGCTCCAGCCGGCCGTCCAGGTAGCCCGCCGCGGCGCAGCCGTAGCCGGGCGGCGGCGCGTGCGCGGCCCCGGGCATGCCGGCGCCGCCGGGGCCCGCCGCGGCGCCCGCGAAGCCGAAGTCGCCGCCGCCGCCGCCGCCGCCGCCCGCGGGCGCCGCGGCCGCCTTGGCCTTCTCCTGCTGCCGGCTGTGCTGGAACAGGTCGGCCAGGAACTCGTCGTTGAAGGCGGCGGGGTCGATGTAGGCGCTGATGTCGATGGACGTCTCGTGCTCGCAGATGCCGCCCGGCGGCTCCGCGGCGGCGGGCGCGGCGGGGGGCGGCGCGGGGCCCGCGCCGCGGGCGAAGCCGAAGGCGGCGCTGCCGGGCGCGCGCCGGGGGCTCGGGAGCAGGCTGCTCATCGGGGGCCGCGGCTCCGCCTCGTAGAAGTCGGCCGGCTCCATGGGGCGGCTAGAGCGCTCCCGGCATGGCGAGCCGCGCGGCCTCCCCTGCGCGGCTCCGCTGCGCCGCTCGCGCCCGCGCGGCTCCCGGTCGCGAATGGCCCGGCGCGCGCGGGCCGCGCGTTTATACCGGGGCGGCCGTCGCCCCCTAGAGTCCGCGCCGGCCCGGCCCCGGCGGCGCGCGCGGCGCCTCCCGGGTCTTAGCGCCGGCCCGCGGGGCGGCGAGCGGGCCGGGCGCGGCGCGCGCGGAGAGGCCGCTGCGCGACGCCCCCGCCCCGGCGCCGCCCGCCGACCGGGGCCGGCGCGGCGGGCTCCGCCCCGGCCGGCCGCCGCCCCCGCGCACACGTGGGCCGGGCCGGACCCTCCTCCCGCCGCCCCGAAGCCGGCGATCGGGAGCCGGGAGCGCCCAGAAGGCCGCGCGGGGCGGCGGAGGGCGAGGCCCGCTCTGGCTCCGCTGCGGCGCGGACTTGACTTCCGAGCCAGGCCGGTCGCGGGCCCGCGCCTCTGGAAGGCTGCGGGGCGCAGCCGCCGGACGGGGTGCGGCGGGGCGGGGGCCCGGCGCGCCCTGCGGTGCGGAGCGGCGCGGAGCGCCGGAGCGCGGTGACTCTGCGTCCTCGGCCTCTGACCCCCGGCGACCGCACGGCCTCCGCGCCGAAGCGCTTCTCCCGGCTCTGCCTCTCGGAGCCTCCGGGGCGCAGGGCGCTAGGACCCGCGGGGCGCGGAGCCGGCCGCGGCCCCGAGCCTGGACCGGGCCGGTCGGGCCGCCCGGGCCGGAAAGCTTCCTCCTCGATGGCTCCTCCGGGCCGGAGCGCGGGCGGCGGCGCTGCGACCGGCGCGGAGCCGCCACGCTGCTCCCGAGGGCGGGCCGCGCCGGACCCGGGGCGCGCGCGGGGCGGGGCGCGCGGAGGGCGGCGGCGAGCCCGGCTCCCGGCGGCGGACCCCGACTCCCGTCCAGGTGGGCGCCCGCGGCGGGGGCGAGGGCGTCGCGGCGGCGGGGCTTCCCGCCCCAGCGCCGCCCGGGAGGGCTCTGCCGGCGGCCCGGGGGCGCCGGGACCCGGGGCCCGGGGGAGGCGGCCCGGCGCGGAGGCCCCGCGGGCGCGGGTGCGGGGCGCGGGCGGCCGAGCGCCGCCGGCCACGTGGCGCCCTCGCCTTCTCCGCCGAAACCGCGGCGAGGCGCGGGGGGCGACAGCGCTCAGCCGGGCCCGGACGGGGGCCCCGTGGGCCGGTGAGGCCGTCCTGCCTCCACGCCCTTGCGCCGAGGCCGACGCCGCCCGGGTGCCGGGGGTGCGCTGGTCTGCGAGGGTCGCCAGACCGGGCCGGCCCCCTGCTCCGACGGTGGCTTTCTTGGTCGTGGCGAGGTGCCACGACCCGCCCAGCAGCCCTCGAGGGTTTGCGGCTGAAAACACCGCCGGAGAGGCCCGAGCTTCCACTGTGGCCACAGGAAAGAAGCCGCTTCATCTGGGAATGCGTCCTGCGCTTTAATCAAGTTCCTATTCAACGTGTTCCCGGTGATTAATAGCCCAACGGCTTCATTTTTCGGTCCAGAGCTCATAAACAAGATGTTTTTAGCTTGATGCTTTGGGAGCCCGGGAGTAAAACCCAGATACATTAAATAAATAGCCTGACGTGAGCGAAGGAGACGCTCTTGGAGCCAGATGCAAGACCCATTATACGCCATGCACCTGTGAAGGGAGACCCGGAGGGAAATCCAAAACACCCCGAGGCATTTTCCGTTTCCCTGCCGTGCTACAAATAACGGCAGGAGCAAAGAAAATGCTGCTGAAAACGTCCTGTTCTTGGCATGCACAGATGTGGGGAGGAAGGTGATGCTTGTCCTCATCCACAGAGTTGCTGTTACCTGCCTCTTCGGAGGAAGAAACCGCAGCGTGGAAATAAGATCTTGTCCCATGAGGGTCTGATGAGTGTGCAAGGGCAAGAGAGCAGGGAGTGGGGTTCCCATCCCAGGGGTCTCCTGCCCCAGGGTTCAAAGGCCCTCCTACATTTGAACCAGAATTCTCTGTCCAGGCCTGCTCTGTCCAGGTCGTCGAGTGCCCAGGGATGAATGGGAAGTGGCCCCAGCTCATGGAGCTCCGGCCCAGTGGGGAAGACAGACGGTCTTCACAGAGTCTGCTGGGGTGAAGGTCCTCTTCACAGAGGCGGAGACCCAGAGCAGGGATGGGACTCTTTGTCCGTTCATTCGTCAGATGTAGTAGGAAACAAATGGGGGTAAAACATGACTGTGTGGTATTGAAGGGACATCCTGCCTTCCACGAGGAAGGGCATGGGCTCTGAAAGAGGCAGAAAGGCTATGGACTGTTTCTCCCTCCCCAGTTTATACGTTGAAGCCCTAACCCCCCATGTGACTGTATTTGGAGACAGGGCTTTTAGGAAGTAAGGTTAAATGGAGTCATAAAGGTGGAGTTATAACTCAATAGAGTTGATGGTCTTGAAGTGGAGAGAGATCGCAGGAGCACACAGCAAGAAGGTGGCTGTCTGCAAGCCAGGAAGACACCCTTCACTAGAACCTGTCTGTGCAGGTGCCCTGATCTCAGACTTCTCCAGAACTGTGAAAAGTGAATGCTAAGGTCTCCGGTGTGTGGTATTCTGTTATGGCAGACTGAGCAGATTGAAACGAGTTGAGAGAGGGCTTCGTGCAGGAGTGGACCTTTGAGCGGGGCCTTGAAGGGCGAGCGGGAATTACTGGAAGGATAAGGCCTTGCTAGGAGGAGGGACCAGCAGGTGCAAAGGTGGTGAGGCTGACGGGCTGGAGCATGGGGCGAGCTAGGGAGGGATCTAGATAAGACTGGATCCACAGACAGGGCTGGGCTGATGGCCAGCGCTGCTCCAGGTGAAGGAGGAACCCTTATCTCACAGGGCTTTGTCCTCCAGCTTTTAGTAGGGGAGTTTCATTGTCTGGTTTGGGTTCCTGAGAGGCCACTCTGGCAGGGGTGGAGAGGGGGTGTTGACCACGTGGGAAGCAAGAGAGACCCCAAGCCCCAGTGTGGGCACAGGGGGCAGAGTAGATTTGAACAAGATGTCGGACCTTGGGAGCCGGAGCCTGGTTTCTGCCTGGGGTTACTATCCCCTGACATGTTTAATGCCAGGGAAAGTGGAGGCTCCTCTCTGAGGCCCTGAGAGGCCACAGGGGACTCGCTCCAGGACACCCGCTGGCCTGTTTGTGTTTCTGGAAGAGAGGGCCTTGGGGAAGCTGCCAAGATCCACCCACTTTCTTCTAGCTTTTCCTTTGAAGTCTGAGAACCTTGGGATGAGGAGGAAGTGGTTTAGAGGGCAAGCAGTGGGTCTCTGGGTGGGCTGGCCGGATGCTCAGAGGTGAGGGGGTGTCTGGGGGCCCGAGGCAGGAGTATGCCAGGGCCGCCCAAGCCCTGAAGCAGGAATTGACTGGGGAGTTAGGGTGACACCTAGGGTTAGTGGAGCCATTTTCCTACCAATGGATAGAACGGGTAGTCGCATTTGGCTGGAGGAATGAGAGAGAAATCACCAGGGAGAGAGATGCTCAACTGAGATGAAACCAGTAATAAGAGAAGTTTGGAAATCCTCTCTCTAACCACCTCTCGGATTCTTCCTCCTTCGTGGATGACAACTTTGTGGTCTCCAGTCCACCTTTGTCTCAATGTTGCAACTCTGACCCTTTTGAGAAGACAACAGCCCCAGGAACTTTTTGTTTTACTTTGGTCCCTAATGTGATGCACCCGAGAGAATTAGGACATCAATTTGAAAATCAATCAAATCCCAAAGAGCAGAAACCGAACTAACCCTTGTGATTTAGTTAATCCTAACTTTATCTGAAGCTGGAGTGTGGATGTAAGATTGGTCACTCAATGTGCTGAGTAGACTGCTGGCACCATGGACAAAGACCCGCACCCTGACGCACTGCCAGGTCCCCGGGGCCTGACTCTGCCACCTCAGGGGCCTGAGAGAGAAGATGCGGGCTGTGACTCGGGCTCTATTTTTTACCAAGGAGAAACGCAGAAGTGAAAGTGTGCTTAAAAAGCGAAGAAGGGGAGGCTGTGGAGAGGGGTGTGTGCAGGCCGGGCAGAGAGAGGGCGAGCAGGAGTCCTGCAGAAATGGGGGTTCTGAGTTGTGGGTGTTCCAGGATGCAGCCTGGTTCCAGAGTCTTTTGCAACTCTGACCATTTTGAGAAGACAAACAGCCCCAGGAACTTTTTATTTTACTCTGGTCCCTAATGCAATGCACACAAGAGAATGCGTACATATTTGAAAATCAACCAAATCCTGAAGAGCAAAACCAGAACTAACCCTTCTGATTTAGTTTCCTGTCTTTATCTACAGCTGAAGTGTGGATATAAGGTTGGTCACTCCAAAGCAGGACTAATTAAGATAAGATAAAAGACCAGAACTGTGATTTCAGGCACAGCTGAGCTCTGGCTAGGGGGCATGAGTATCTAATAGGGTATATCTAATAGTGTTTCATTGAGTATTTAATCAAGTCATTGATTAAATACTCTAGAGACCTTTCTGAAATTAGACAAACAAAAACACTAGTTACTTTTTATTATGAATGGACTCACACGTGAGTTTTATACGAACTCATTTTATGCTTTAGGTCTTGACAGGTAAAGCATTTGAGCTCCATGCACAATCAGCCAAAAGTCTGGTGTTTCTTATCAACAGACGTGCAGTTGTTGGAGCAGACGTTCTTGTCACCCACGAGATGACTCATCCTAGCACACCAGGAGTTCCCGAGGTGTGGGGGATTCCTCGGACCCATTAAAACTCCTACCTTATCATTTACTAGCTGGGTGACCTTGGGCAAATTCCTGAATTTCTCTGAGCCTCTCTTTTCTTTTCAGAAACTGGGAACCATCATGATACGACTACTGGGAAGATGAGGGATATGTGAGCTGAGACCGGTTCTTGGCGTGCTCTAGGTGCTTGCTGGATAAATAAGGGGTTATTGTATTATTCTTACCCTCTTTGCTTCTCCATAAGCACATTTTTGACGTTCTGTTCTTCCCAGAAACATCCAGTATGAAGCCATGTGCTCTAACACGTAGTTACTGAATGCCTGGCAGTGTATGGGGCCAGGGTTCTCTGCGTGTCCTAGGGCAAAGCACCCAGAAGTCGTGGTGCACCTGCTCTCTGCAGAACATGCCAAGGCATAATTAATTCAGTCGTTGTAAGATAGAAGTCACTTAACTGTTGGGAAATACAACTATATTGTTTGTTTGCCATACAAAATCAGTACTCAGGCTTACAAAAAATCCACACCATCAAATTAATGAGAATCAGCTATTTCCAGTTTTCTCTCAATATTCATCTATCAAAATATGTGTGTGATTTCTCTTGTGTTTTTTCTTGTTTGTATATTTTATTTGCTTGCAACTGCTAGCAGACAAACAGTAGCATGCACTAGAGATGCTAGGAAAAGGAAATTGAATCAAAATGTAAAATTCAGGCTGGGCGCAGTGGCTCATGCCTGTAATCCCAGCACTTTGGGAGGCCAAGGTGGGAGGATTGCTTGAACCCAGGGGTTTAAGACCAGTCTGGGCAACATAGCAAGACCCCATCTCTACAAAAAAACAAAAACCAAAAATTAGCCAGTGCACACCTGTAGTCCCAGCTACTTGGGAGGCTGAGGCAGAAGGATCACCTGAGCTGAGCCCAGGAGTCTGAGGCTGTGGTAAGCAGTGATTGATAGAGTGAGACTCTGATTCAGAAAATAAATAAATAAAATAAATTTTAAAAATTAAAATTAAAAAACTCAGAAAAATCCTATCCATGGTCTTAGTTTTGTTTAGCAAATTGGGAGGCCTTTATTCTATTTTGGTGGGAAACTCCTTTGGTAAATGCTGGTCCCCCAAACTCCCCCTCGGCACTTGGGAAGCACTGCAGGAAGCAAGCCGTGAGTGTGGCAGTCCTGCTTTGCTTCTCTGGGAACCAGGGCAAGAATACACATGGCAGGCCCCATACCATCAGTTTAAATATTAAAAGTTAACAAGCAAACTAAAAAACTGTTAGATAAGATATGTTCTACCTTCCTGCCTTGACAAATATGTCTTCATAATGTCCTAGAAGACCAGATTTAGGTTTCGAATTTGTGGAACACGGTGGTACAGGGAGAGTTGGCCTTCCTGTCCCAGCCCCTATTCTAGCCCTTACCAGAAGGGTCTAGTCAGGTGGGTGTAGACTCCCAGCATGAGGCTCAAATGCTGTCCATACCTCTTGAAAAATGCCACACCCTCCTCCTCATCACCCCTGGGGCCTGGGCCCCTGGGGAAGAGGTCCATGGCGGTACATGCTGATCCAACACGGGGGTCCTCCTGCCTGAGCCTGCAGGTGGGACTTGGGAGGATCCAGGGAGGGTCCCAGTGCCCTGGCTAGGCCAGTACTCACCGTGCAAGCAGGAAAGCTGGTGCTGGCCTTGTCTGGAAGCCCCTGGCCCTTCTGCTGTTGGAGGACATGGCCGTCGGCTATAATCCCATGCCTGTGTCTGCAATTCATCCTTTCTCTCCATCTCACCATCCACACTTGTTTCCTGCCCTCGGTCTTTCTCACCTGGGCCACTGCGATAGCCTCTGACTAGTCTCCATGCTGCTTCCTTGCCTCCTAGACCGCCAGCTCTCTCTACGAAGCAGCCTGAGTTATCCCTTAAACATGCACGCAGATCACACCACTTGCGAACTTAGGCCGTCCCGTGACCGCCCACTGCGTGGGGAAGGAAACCCCCATGGGCCCAGCTGACCCGGGGCCCTGTCTCAGTTGGTCCTCCCCTCCCCTCATCCTCCTTGACTCCGCTCTGCGTTCTTTGCCAAGGTTCTCTGCCAAGCAGAGCATCTGTCAGCCACAGGGCGCTTTGCTCTCCGGCTCCTGGAATGCTCTTCCCAGTTTGGCAGGACTCCTTCCTTCCTGTCATTTGAGTCTCACCTCCTCGAAGGTTCCTTGTGGGGCCGTACCGCACACTAGTTGCCCTCCCCCATGATTCCTGAGGCTATTGTGTGTTTTATTTTCCTCATAGCACTCTGAAAAATGGTCTTGCTTACTTATTTTACTGGTTCCTTATCTGCTTCCCCCACCAGAATGTCAGCTTCACAAAGGCAGGGATCTTGTCTGTCCTGTTCTGCTTATTTCCAGAGCTAGGACAGGCCTTGGCCTATGGGAAAGCCTCAAATACCGGGGGGGGGGGTGCCAAAAAAATATATACACATTTTAAGAGATGTTATCCATGTGTTACTTTTAGTTTGCTGTAATCAGAAGTGTCTGGACGCTGATGGTAACCACTTTGTGAGCACCTCTTGTAGTTGCAGAAGTCAAACGTGACTTGTATTTATCTACAATTTTAATGCAGTTTTCTCCTTTCTTAAAATGTGTATTAATGAACATTTGTATACCTAACCCTGAATTGTACCCCATATATTTAAAATAAAAAATTCTTTTAAAGTGTGTGCATTTTGGGGGCACCCTTCTGTATTATTGAATCAACACAAGTGGATTCTACTGAAGAAAACTGCTCTCCAGTCACTCTCCTGGAACTGAGTTTGTTCCCAAGTTTAGGAGCTGCTCAAAGGTGGCCCTGAAGGATCCTGGAGACGACCCCACTGACCCCCCTGGGTCGAGGGTCTCCAGGGCACACCCAATCTGGAGCCTTCTAAGTGGTTCCAGGTAAAACTGCCAGAGCCTGGAGAGTCTGCCAGTGTCTGGGCTATCTCAGAAGAGGCCCCTTTCAGGCAGATGAGGCCCCCCAGGGGCTTGGCTGAGCACCTTTGCAGAGAGGAAAATGGGCCTCTTTCTTGGGAAGCTGCAGTCCAGCCAGGACACAAGCCTTGGTGAGGAGAGGACTCATGAGCTGGACTGGCTTCGAAGCACCCTCACCACCATGGCTCCAGAGCACCCCCAATTGTCGGACCCCGCTGGGAGGGGCCCCGGGAAAGCTGGATTTAGTCCTTGGACATGGTCGCATAGCCCATCCACCTGGGAAATAGGCCTGTCTCCCAGCGGGCTCACACGGGAGACAGGGGCTGCTCCTGCACATGGGCTCAACAGACCCTACTACTCAAGAGATGGGTGAGCTCCTTGGAGTCCACTCCTGTGAACCCAACATTCTGATCCCATTTCTTCTCCTTGCTGGTTCCAAAGATTTACCCTTCAAGGTGCATCTTTTTAAAAAATCCTAAATAGGATGAGAAGCCAAATAGTTGAAAAATCAAAATAAGCGTGTTTGAGGGCTGACTGTGTGAAGGCCTAGCTCTAACCCTCCTTCCTCAGCCACCCCAAGTCTAAGCCCCTCACCACGGTGTAAAGCGTCCCCCAAGTGCAGACATGGAAGCCGTGAGAGAAATGAGCTGCACACAGCAGGCTGCTCGGAATGTTTACCAGGGCCCCTTGTGTCCTACTGATTGGGGCTTGATTTTTCCCAAAGGAAGCCAGTATCCGGGCCTGCTATGGTCTGTGTAAATACACTGTCGACTTACAGGTTAAAAAACCCAATTGGAGAATGTTACCATTCTTGGCATCCAGGATACATCCTTCACTGAGGAAAAGTAAGTTGCAAGGTAGCATATAGCTTCCACTTTTCTAGGAAAAAACTCTTTTTCAATATTTGTTTGTTTATGAGTCGGAGTCTCGCTCTGTCTCCCAGGCTGGAGTGCAGTGGCGTGATCCCAGCTCACCGCAGCCTCGACTTCCTGGGCTTAGGCGATCCTTCCTCCTAGGCCTCCCTAGTAACTGGGACTACAGGCATGCACCACCACGCTTGGCTAATTTTTAAAAAAATTTTGTAGAGGTCTCACTATGTTGCCCAGGCTGGTCTTATACTCCTGGGCTCAAGCGATCCTGTGTCTCGGCCTCCCAAAGTACTGAGATAAGGGGTGAGCCACTGTGCCCACTCTAAAAAAAATACATATACCTTTAAATATATATTTGCAGGTGTATAGAAAGAAGTTAGGAGAACTATGGAAGGAGGTAACTTGTACTTTTACTTTATATATTTGCATATGTTGGACTTTTTAAGCAGTTGAGTATGTATTTATTACTTATAAAGATTTATAAACTATAAAAATACTTTAAGAGATCTTAATTGTATAGGTTTGTAATTTATAAAATGTTTTAAGTCACCTTAATTTACTCTACAAATATATAATGCCATAGTGGATTGCATAGCTTTGTAATAACTTCAAAATGCTTCTCAATGACCATATTTTCCAAATAACAAATCTGGTAACAGGTTCTAAAAATGGATTTTTTAAAACTAATTTGTGAGTTTTCTCATATGAGGAATAGCACATAATTATAGACACTAAATCACATTTAATTCTACGTTTAACTAGTGGTCTTTATTTTAAAAGAAAAAAGTTCATTTATTTTACATAGAGAACTTCTACAAATCACTATGAAAAAGAATTGCAGTCCAAAAGAAAATTGGAATATATAGAGAGTTTATTTTTTCAAAGTAAGTGCAAATGGATTTTAGACATGCTTAAAAATAAGTGCAAATGGATATACAAATTAAAACAGTACCATGGCTGGGCGTGGTGGCTCAAGCCTGTAATGCCAGCACTCTGGGAGGCCAAGGTGAAGGGTTTGCCTGAGTCCACGGGTTCATGAACAGCCTGGGCAACTTGGCGAGGCCTCATCTCTACAATAACTCAAAAAGTTAGTCGGATGTGGTAGCATGTACCTGTAGTTCCAGGTACTTGGAAGGCTGAGGTGGAAGGATCGCCTGAGCCCAGCAGGTCAACGCTGGGGTGGTCGTGAGTGTGCCATTGCACTCTAGCCTGGGCAACAGAGTGAGACTCCAACTAAAAAAACAAAAAACAAAAAAACATTTGGACAGGTCAAGATGAAAACATTTGATAATATGCTGTGCTGATAAATGGAAGATCAAGCTGGTAGGGTCTTACATGGATATAACATCTTTGGAGGACAATTTAGAAGTATTTGCCTAATTTTATCTTTTATTTATTTTTATTTTAATTTTGGAATCAGAGTCTCACTCTGTCACCCAGGCTGGAGTGCAGTGGCACGCTCACAGCCACCACAGCCTCGACCTACTGGGCTCAGGTGATCCTTCCGCCTCAGCCTTCCAAACAGCTGGAGCCACAAGCATGTGCCAACACACCTGGCTAATTTTTTGGCTTATTGTAGAGACAAGGTATTGCCATGTTGCTCAGGCTGGTCTCGAACCCCTGAGCTCAGGCAATCCTCTCGTCTCTGCCTCCCAAAGGACTGGGATTACAGGCTTGAGCCACCGCACCCAGTTATTTGCCTAATTTTAAAGCACCATTTTCTTTTCACCTTGCAATTCAACTTCTAGAAATTTCATCCCATAAACTCTCATAGATACAGAGAAGGACACATTCAAGGATATTGACCACACATTGTCTAAAGTGGCAAAAGCTGGAAACAAACAAATGTCTATCTATTAATAGAAGACAGGCTACGTGACCAGGATAGCTGGTCAGTAAACCTCAGTGTCTCGTTAAAAAGGAGGAGGAACACATAGGGAAAGCCCTCTGAGACATTCATTCGTCATTCATGTATCGTATATGAATACATACATACATGCATATGTGGATCTGGAAATATGCCCTAGGAGTGGACTGTTTCTCATATGAAGAACATACAAAATTATAGACATGAAACCATATTTAATTCTAAATTTGGCACATCTTTACTCTAAAAGTAAAATACTCATTTATTTATACATAAATAACTTCTAAGAATTCATATAAAAAGGAATTAAAATCCAAAAGAAAACTGGAATATGCAGAGAGAGAATATACATACATACATATATACACACACACAGAATTGTGAGTAATATGCTTCCATTTATGTAAAAATAAGGGTAGTCGGCATATATGTTTATCTATATGTCTAATATCTCAGGAAGGGCACATAAGCTGGGAAGCTGCAGAGAGGGATTTACAAATGGGTGATACATTTTTATTGGACATTAAGATGTATAAAAGTATTAGCCTTTTCCGTGAGCCGTGATCATCGTGATGATGCCACTGCACTTCAGTCTGGGCAAGGAATGAGACCCGACTCAAAAAAAAAAAAAAATTAGCCTCGGCAACATAGCATGACCTCATCTCTACAAAAAAACTTCAAAATCAGACAGGCATGGTGGTGTGCTCCTGTAGTCCCAGCTACTTGGGAGGCTGAGCTGGGAGGATCGCCTGAGCCCAGGGGGTCAAGGCTGTGGCGAGCTGTAATTGTGCCACTGCACTCCAGCCCGGGCGACAGAGTGAGAACCAACCAAAAAAAATAAACGTATAAAAGAATTAAACAACGATTAGATAATAATGAGCTGGGATTGCCCCAAGAATTCCAAAGCATATGATGGCTGTACATTACCTGAAAATACTAGAATTAGGATGATGAGAAAGGGTTTTGTTTAATGTTTTGGCGTCGAACAGAACTAAATGGATCATAAAAACCTAAACAGCACTTTAGTTTCATTGGCAGCCCCAAGAAAACCTAGAAACCAATCAGTCATAGTAAAGTTTTTTTTTCATATGACAAGAGCCCGTTTCCCCTGAACATGGAACTGAGTTTCCGGACTGCATTGATTTAGCAGTTGAAGGACTGGAGGGGGAAGGCGGGGCGGGTGGGTGGAGGGTAGGAAGGCTCCATCTCTACTGTTTTCCGTCGGAATTCCAAAGGTCGCTTGGAAAGCATATACCCCACTAAGCTGTCCGGACACTCCCTTCTGGCTAGATAACGCCCCCGGCCCAGATCCCCAGACAGAGTTCTGGGGACCAGGAGAATGCTGTTACAGATCCTCATCTGCTGGGCCAACAAGTAGAAGCAACGCTGAACAAATTGAGCCTCAACAAACTTTGTCTTCAGAACCCAGTCTTTGATATACTTGATTAGAAAACCTAGCTTACAAAGCAGTCATTTTTTTAAAAAAAATCTTAGTCAAGGTGCAACAACAGTTAAACGAAAACCAGCGTGAGTCATGCTCCCATAAAACTGTCTGCTTGCAGAGGTCAGCGTTTCTCTAAAAGAAGGTAACTCGCTATCAGCACAGAAAGGGATTGTTCTGGCCTCTTACATTTAGAAGAATTACTAGAAGACAAGCAGGTCACATGGAATCTGACACTGACGTGGCAAGTGCGCACTGGGCGGACGAGGATGGAGTTCTTCTGTTGTCCAGCACCATTTGAGCACCCTTCCAGCATCTGAGGATATTCCATCGTAGGGGTTCCTTATCCCCACCCAGAAGGCAGAAAGGCTTGCACGTAGCCTCCTTCACAGCTGGGGTGAGGCATGGAATGAAGATTCTGACAACACACACACGAGTGAGAGCCATCAGGACATGAGAGGCAGATATGAAGAAGCAGGCGCCATTGGATGCCATTCTGGTGAGGGTGGCCCGGTGTCTGGAGCACCAGAGCTAGGGTGACTGGCTGTGCAGCCTCCAGACTGTTCCTCTGGCCTTCCTAGAGATGCTGACAATGTTCTTTCTCCATGACATTTCTTTTCTCTTTAATTGGAGTGGATTCTGTGGGTCATGCCCAGCTGGGAGAAGCCTCTGACTTAGATGGCTAACAAGGCCAAGTCAGAGTCACAGATGACTCCTTCCACCTTCTCCCTCCAACTATGGTCTTGGTCCTGATACCTGGTCCTCTTCACAAGCCATTTCCTACAGCCAGGTTAAGAAATAAAATGAGCCGTGGAATTGGCGACTTGTTCGAGTATCACTCATGCTTGGTGACTTTGGCCAGTGGCTTAGTTTCTCTTGCTCAGTTTCCTCAGCTGTAAAATGGGGATCATACAGCCACCTTTCCCATAGAGTTGTTGTATTAAATAAAACCATCCATGCATAACATTTAGATAAATATTGGGGATTAGCTCTCCAGCAAGGAAACAAAAGCAGACTAAAGTAGGGCTTAGAAAATTCCTTATTAAATGGGACAAAAGTCAAAATCCCTTTAGCAACTAATTCAGGGATTCTTAGCTATTGATTTTTCAGGCCACAGACTCCTTTAGAATCAGTCAACAAAAATCCAAGGATACATTCAACAATAAACTCCGGACAAAATTTGAATGTCAACTGTAGGCGTACCTCAGAGATAGTATGGGTTCAGTTCAGACCACCACAATACAGTGAATGTCACAAGACAGTGAGCCCCACGCATTTTTTGGTGTCTCCTCGTAAAAGTTGTGTTTACGTGATACTGAAGCCAATCAAGTGTACAATATCATTATGCTTAAAAAATGTACATCCCTTAATTTAAAAAAATATTTTATTGTTAAAAAATGCAAACAAACACCTGAACCTTCAACAAGTTTTAATCTTTTTTCTGGTGGAGGAACTTGCCTCAATGTTGATGGCTGCTGACGGGTGGGAGGTGGTTACTGGAGTTGTTGTGGCAATTTCTTAAGATAAGACAATAATGAAGTTTGCTGCATTGATTGATTCTTCCTTTCATGAATGATTTCCATGAAACTTGCGATGCTGTTTGATAGTGTTTTACCTACATAGAACGTCTTTCAAAATTGGAGTCAGACTGAGTGCGGTGGTTCATGCCTGTAATCCCAGTACTTTAAGAGGTAGCCGGGCTCGGTGGCTCAGCCTGTAATCCCACGCCTCTGGGAGGCTGAGGTGAATGGATTGCCTGAGCTCACGGGTTCGAGACCCGCCTGGGCAACTTGGCGAGACCTCATCTCTACAATAAATCAAAAATTAGCCGGCCGTGGTAGCGCGCGCCTGTAGTTCCAGCTACTTGGAAGGCTGAGGTGGAAGGATCGCTGGAGCCCAGCAGGTCGAGTGGCCTCTGCACTCCAGTCTGGGTGACAGAGTGATACTCCAACTCAATAAATAAAAATAAATAAATAAATAAATAAATAAATAAATAAATAAATAAATAAATAAATAAAAGGTTGAGATGGAAGGATTGCTTGAGCCCAGCAGTTCGAGACCAGACTGGGTAACACAGCGAGACTCCATCCCTATTCTTAAAAATAAAAAAGAAATTTTAAAAAATCGGAGCCAATCCTCTCAAACTCTACTGCTGCTTTGTCAACTATATTTACATAATATTTAAAATCCTTTGTTGTTGTTGCAACAACGTTCACAGCATCTTTACCGGGAGTAGTTTCCATTTTAAGAAACAACTTTCTTCACTCATCTGTAGGAAGCAACTTCTCATCCATTCAAGTTTGATCATAAGATTGTAGCAATTCAGTCACACCTTTAGGATTCAACTCTAATTCTAGTTATCCTGCTATTCCATCCCATCTGAAATAACTTCCTCTACCAAAGTCTTGAATTCCTCAAAATCATCCACAAGAGTTGAAGTCAAAATTTTTTCCAAACTCCTGTTACTGTTGATATTTCTACCTCCTCCTATGAATCACCAATGTTCTAAATGGCATCTAAAATGGTGAGTCCTTTCCAGAAGGTTTTCAATTTACTTAGCCAAGATCCATCAGAGGAATCACTATCCATGGCAGCTTCAGACTTACAAAATGTATTTCTTGAAAAGTAAGACTAGAAAGTCAAAATTACTCTTTGATCCATGGGCTGCAGAGTGAATGTTGTGTTAGTAGACATGAAAACAACAATCTAGCCGGGTTCGGTGGCTCAGCCTGTCATCCTGCGCCTTTGGGAGGCTGAGGTGAGCGGATGGCCTGAGCCCGTGGGTTCGAGACCCGCCTGGGCAGTGAGACCTCGTCTCTACAATAAATCAAAAAATCAGCCAGGCGTGGTAGCGCATGCCTGTAATTCCGGTTACTGGGAAGGCTGAGGCGGAAGGATCGCCAGAGCCTAGCAGGTCGAGGCTGCGGTGGCCGGGAGCGGCCACTGCATTCCAATCTGGGCAGCAGAGTGAGACTCCGACTCAAAAAAAAAAAGAAAAGAAAAAAGAAAACAACAATCTCCTTGCTCATCTGCATCCGTGCTCTTGGGTACCAAGGTGTGCTGTCAGTGAGTAGTAATGCTATGAAAGGAATGGTTTTCTGAGTAGTAGGTCTCAACAGTAGGCTTAAAATATTCAGTAAACCATGGAGTAAGCAAATGTGCTGTCCTCTAGGCTTTTTTCTTCCATTTCTAGAGCATGGACAGAGTAGATTTAGCATAATTCTTAAGTTTGACCTTAGGATTTTAAGAATGGTAAATGAGCACTGGCTTCCACTTAAAGTTACCAACTGCATTAGTCCCTAACAAAAGAGTCATCCTATCATTTGAAGCTTTGAAGCCAAGTATTGACTTCTCCTTTCTAGCTATGAAAGATCTAGATGGCATCTTCTTCCAGTAGAAAGCTGTTTGTCTACATTGGAAATCTGTTATTTAGTGTAGCCACCTAGATCAGTGATCTTATCTAGATCTTTTGGGTAACTTGCTGCTGTTTCTATGTCAGTACTTGGTGCTTCATCTTGCATGTTTATGTTCTAGAGCTGGCGTCTTTCCTTAAATCTCATAAACAAATCTCTGCTAGATTAAAACTTTTCTTCTGCAGTTTTCTCACCTCTCTCAGCCTTCATAGAATGGAAGTGAGTTAGGGTCTTGATCTATATTAGGCCTTGGATTAAGGGAATGCTGTAGCTGGTTTGATCTTCTATCTAGACCACTAAAACTTTCTCTATATCAGCAATAAGGCTGTTTGGATTTCTGTTCATTTGTGTGTTCACTGGAGTAGCACTTTTGTTCCCTTTAAGAATTTTTCCCTTGCATTCACAACTTGGCTAACTTTGGTGCAAGAGGCCTAGTTTTTGGTCTGTCTCAGCTTTCTACATGCCTTTCTCACTAAGATTAATTAAACCTAGCTTTTGATGTAAGTGAGAGCTCTGGGACTCTTTCTTTCACTCGAACACTTAGAGGACTTTGTAGCGCTATTAATTGGCTTAACATTAGTGCTGTTGTCTCTCAGGGAATAGAGAGGCCTGAGGGGAGAGGAAGAGAGAGACAGAGAGATATTTGGAGACAGACAGACAGACACACACACACACACATATCCACACGAGGGACCAAATGGCTACTCAAGGAATAGGGAGGCCTGAGGGAGAGAGACAGATCTCTCTCTCTCTCTCTCTCTCTCTCTCTCTCTCCCCTGGCCACCGCAGCCTCGACCTGCTAGGTTCCGGCGATCCTTCCGCCTCAGCTTTCCTAGTAGCAGGAACTCCAGGTGCGAGCTACCACGCCCGGCTCATTTTTTGATTTATTGTAGAGATGAGGTCTCGCCAAGTTGCCCAGGCAGATCTCGAACCCGCGAGCTTAGGCAGTCCACTCACCTCAGCCTCTCAAAGCGCGGGATTACAGGCTGAGCCACCAAGCCCGGCTGTCGTTTAAATTTTAATATCAAATGCCTGTGATGCCACTTTATCTTCTCTGTCATCCTCATCATGAAAAGTGGGAAAATAATATTTGAGCTAAGTCTTGCAAGATGACTAAGAGTTTTTCAGAGAGGAGAGAAGAGAACAGTCTAAGCCAAGGTCTTAGCGTGCCAATGCAGTGGGGCATGAGAGTACCTGGTGTGTTCTGAAACAACATTTGTTTTTGACACGCCTGAAATGTAGGATTCAGTTGGTATTACTGAGGAGGGAGAGGAGATAAGCAGCTCACAAGGAGAAGCCAGACTTAGAAGAGCCTTAGAAGTATGCCAATTTGAAATTTATCTTGACAGTCATAGTTATTGAAATGTTTTTTGAAGGGAGGAGACAGGATCATGTTTGGGCTTTAGAGAGATGATTCTGACTGAAAGTTGAGGATGAGTCAGAGGAGTCCAGAGTGAAGGTCAAGTGACTTCTGGAAGATGTTTAATAAAGCAGATTAGAAATGCTGGGGCCTAAACCAGGGAAATATAGCCTAGAGAGAGAAGAAGGAAATATAGTTTTGAAAGATACAAGCCGGGTTCGGTGGCTCAGCCTGTAATCCTGCGCCTTTGGGAGGCTGAGGTGGATTGCCTGAGCCCGCGGGTTCGAGACCCGCCTGGGCAGCGAGACCTCATCTCTACAATAAAACAAAAAATGAGCTGGGCGTGGTAGCGCGCGCCTGTAGTTCCGGCTACTTGGAAGGTGGAGGTAGAAGGATCGCCGGAGCCCGGCAGGTCGAGGCTGCGGTGGCCGAGTGGCCACTGCACTCCAGTCTGGGGGACTGAGTGAGGCTCCAACTCAAAAAAAAAAAAAAAAAAAGTAAGATACATAGGGAGCAAAATAATGATAATTTTGCAATTCTGAATCTAGATGATAACGGACCACTGACATCTATTAACTCTCACAAGTTGGGTCTTGTGAAACAACTTGGTGAAATAATACTTTATTTCCACTTCCCATAAAACAATAATAATATAACGTCTACCATTTTAAAAGTTCATTTTATTAGATGCAATCCTTATCAAAATCTCAACTGGCTTCTTTGTAGGAATTAATATACTCTTGATTCTAAAATTCATATGAAACTTAAGGAACTTAGGATAGCCAAAATAATCTTGAAAAGAGAAACAATGCTTGAAGGATTTACATTTTCTTATTTCAAAATTTACTGCAAAGCCGGGCTCGGTGGCTCATCCTGTAATCCTGCGCCTTTGGGAGGCTGAGGTGAGTGGATTGCCTGAGCCCGCGGGTTCGAGACCCGCCTGGGCAGTGAGACCTCATCTCTACAATAAATCAAAAAATTCAGCCGGGCATGGTAGCGCATGCCTGTAATTCCAGCTACTCGGAAGGCTGAGGTGAAAGGATTGCCAGAGCCCAGTGGGTCGAGGCTGCGGTGGCCGGGAGCGGCCACTGCACTCCAGTCTGGGCGACGGAGTGAGACTCCAACTCAAAAAAAAAAACAACAACAACTTATTGCAAAGCAAAAGCAATGAAGATATTGTGGTACTGGCATAAGGTTAGACATACAAGGCCTGACAATTAAGTTCACGCACTCATAATTTTAAAAGTGCTAACATACCTCAATGCTGAATATCACTACTGTCACCTTTGAGGTACTCCCCTTGAGAAACTATACACCAATGCCAGTGCCTAGTCCACTCATCAAAGCAATTTTGGAACTCTTCCTAGAATGGTTTTCAGAGCTGTCATTGTATTACCCTTGATGTCCTGAATATCAACAAAATATCTTCCTGTCAATATTTCCTTTACCTTTGGGTAAAGAAAAAAGTCACTGGGGGCCAGATCAGATGAGTAGGAAGGGTGTTTCAATACAGTTATTTGTTTACTGGTGAGAAACTCCCTCACAGAGTGAGGTGGTGCATTGTTGTGATTTTTTGCACACACCTTTATCATGCCAAGATTTTCAGTTAAGATTTTCCTAACTGTTTCTCTATTGATGTTTATTTGGTCTGCTATGCTTCTCACAATCAGCTGACCATTTTGACCCACAATCCAATGGATTTTTGCAATGTTTTAGTCAATTCTGCTCATTACTGGCTGTCATGACCTCTCTTCATCAGTGATGCTTTCTCTCCCCTCAGAAAAATGTTTAATCCATTTGTGCACTGCCGTTTTCTTCATGGCATTATCTCATGAACTTGGACTAGCATGTCCCTGAGTTCACTCTGACTCTTGCCAAGTTTATCAAGAAATTTAATGTCTGTTCGTTGCTCTAATTCAAGCTCCAACATTCTTGGGACAATGGCACACAAAAACATGCAACAACATTAATGAATGCCACTCAGCAAGACACTGCCACACATCAACATGAACACAGCTGTGAGACACTGTCATACCAAGGTTATGACGCCTTACTGAGTTGTTTGAACAGTGCTGCCAGCATACTCATGGTGGCAAGTTTGCTAACTTAATTGTCAAACCTTGTATGGATCAATGGAATATAATTGAGTGTCCAGAAATAAATTCATATATTGATAATGAATTGATTTTCAGCAAGGGTGCCAAGATCATTCAGTGGGCAAAAGAATAGTCTCTAACAGATGGTGCTGGGACAGGTGAATATCTTTATGTGAAAGAATGAAGTTGGGCCCTACCTCACACCATATACAAACATTAACTCAAAATGGATCAAAAACTTGAATGTAAGAACAAGAAATTTAAAATTCTCAGAAGAAAATACAAAGGTAAATCTTCATAACGTTGGATTAGGCAAAATGGTTTCTTAAATGTGACCCCAAAAGCACAAGCAACAAAATAAAAAATAAATAAATTGGACTACATCAAATTAAATTTCTTTTGTGTTTCAAGTGATACTATCAAGAAAGTGAGAAGACTAACATCAAGGGAGATAATATATGCAAATCATATCTGATAAAGGATTTGTATTTCGAATATATAAAGAGCTCTTACAACTCAATGATAATAATAAAATTAACTCAGTTGAAAAATGGGCAAAGGGTATGAATAAATATTTCTCCAAAGAAGTTATACCAATGGCCAATAAGCACATGAAAAGCCGCTCAATGTCATTACTCATCAGGGAACTGCAGAGCAAAACTCACTTCATGCCCACTAAGATGGCTGTCATAAAAAAGGCAGGTAATATGTGTTAGTGAAGGGGTGGTGAGATTGAAATTCTCATACACTGCTGGTGGAAATGTAAAATGGTGCTGCTACTTTGGAAAACAGTCTGACAATTTCTCAAAAAAGTTAAATAGAGCTACCATTTGGACCAGCAATTTCATATTTAGGTATATATGCAAGAGGAAGGAAAACATATACACACAAAAACTTGCACATGAATGTTTATGGCAGCATTATTATATTAGCCAAAAAGGTGGAACTAACTTAAATGCTCACCAGCAACCGAAGGGACAAACAAAATGTGGCATATTCATATGGTGGAATATTACTTGGCCATGAAAAGGAATAAAGTGGCGATACATGATACATGCAGACAAACTTGAAAATATGAGGCAAAGTGACAGAAGACAGTTACAAAAGGTGATATATTTATGACTCCATTTATGTAAAGTGTCCTGACCAGGCAAATCTACAGTGGTTGCCTGGGGCTGGGATGAAGGGAAGATTGAAGAGGTACATAGCTTTTTGTGAGTGAAGAAAGCGTCCTAAAGTTGATCCTGAAGGTGGCTGCACAACTCTGTGAATATACCAAAAATCATTAAATCACACACTTTCAATGAATGTATTGTGTTGCATGGGAGTAATATCTCAAGAAAGATTTACCAGGTTGGGAACGGTGGCTCAAGCCTGTAATCCCTGCACTTTGGGAGGCTGAGGCGAGAGGATTATCTGAGCTCAGGGGTTCGAGACCAGCCTGGGCAACTTGGTAAGACCTCATCTCTACAATAAATCCGAAAATTAGCCAGGCGTGGTAGCACCCGCCTGGAGTTCCAGCTACTTGGAAGGCTGAGGCGGAAGGATTGCCTGAGCCCAGCAGGTCAAGGCTGTGGTGGCTGTGAGTGTGCCACTGCACTCCAGCCTGGGGAACAGAGTGAGACTCCGATTTAAAAAAGAAAAAAATTTACCAAAAAGGTTACAAAGTCAAAAAATTTCATTTTCTTCTTAATTTTTAAATTGTACAGCAAATCTTTATTATTATTATTTATTTAAACTATTTTTATTTTTAAGAAATGTAAAGTATAGCAGGGTGTAGGGGAAATTTTTTTCAAAGTGTCCTCTATTCCAAACTTCTAATCCTACCATGTTCCCGAGAGGAAGCCACTGGCATCAGTTTACTGCAAACCTTTCTTCACACTTTTTTTGTGATGTATAGGTATGAACATACATAAACAAGATGTAGACACATGATTTATTTTTGTAACTTTAAAAATAAAAGAGTCTGTGCTGTGTGTGTATTGTTCTGCTGCTTGCTTCTTTCTTTCTCTTTCTTTCTTTTTTTTTTTCTCTCTCTCTCTCTCTCTCTTTCTTTCTTTCTTTCTTTTTTGAGTTGGAGTCTCACTCTGTTGCCCAGGCTGGAGCGCAGGGACATGCTGCTCATGGCCACTGCAGCCTTGACCTGCTGGGCTCAGGGATTCCTTCCACCTCAGCCTTCCAAGTAGTTGGAACTACAGGAACACAGTGCCATGCCTGGCTTATTTTTTGATTTATTGTAGAGATGAGGTCTCACCAAGTTGCTCAGGCTGGTCTCGAACCCCTGAGCTCAGGCAATCATCTCCTCGCCCAAAGTGCTGGGATTACAGGCTTGAGCCACCGCACCCGGCTTCTACTTGCTTTTTTCACTTGACATTGTGTTTTGGAGATCCTTCCATATTATCATACGTAGGTCTTCCTCTGTTTTAAAAATGCTGTGTGGTATTATATAGCAATGATGTTGGGGGTGGTTCTGAATACTTAGTGGTGAAGTTGTTGGCTCAAAGGGTTTTTAATTGAACAGATACTGCGAATTGTCTTCCAGAAAGGCTGCACAATTCCACACATCCACCGAGAGTGAACACATACACCTTTCTCTTCACTCAGGCAAACAGTGAACATTATTAATACCTTTAAATTTTGTTTGGTATCTCATAGTCGTTTTAGTGTCTATCTTCCTGAATACTTATAAAGTTAATACGTATACAATTCCCTAATATTTTTATCCTGAATTATCTTTCTTAGAATATGTGGTCTTTTTAAAACATTATTTCAAGGATTTTAGTTTTACTTTGTTTTGCCCATATCTCTTGTTAACAGCATGTAGCTGGTTTTCTTGATTGTAGTTCTTATATAATTATGATCTCATAATCTAAGAGCTGAAAAGGGGGAACTTGCAAAAGTTAACAAAGAGTTTGTTCATGACAAACCACTAAGACTAAGAGTGCTTACAAGTCAGTCTGTATAGCTGTATGTAATCTTTGTTTAGTATATTATCATGTCTTGCTGCAGAAAAAGTTTGTTTACACAGTACATTTTAAGTGTTACCAAAAATAATTCCGCCTGGTTACTATGATGGTTTTAAGGCATGTTCACCCATTTTTTGCCACTTCTCACAAAAGGCGGAGTCTAATTCCCCTGCTCTTGAATATGAGCTGGACTTAGTGACGCACTTCTAATAAACAGAACGTGGCTGGGAGGCTGTGTGTCTTCCAGCTTCCACGTGGTTCATTTGCTGTTGGAACGCTTGCCCTTGGAACGCAGCCACCATGCTGTGAGGAATCCCAGGCCACATGGAGAGGAAAGGAGGCCCCCAGCCAATGGCCAGCATCAGCTCCCAGGCACATGAGCGAACCAGCCTCAGATGACTCCCACCTCAGCTTTGGAGTCCTTCATCTGAGGCTGCAAACTTCGTGAAGCCAATGTACCCTGTCCAAATTCCTGATCAAAAGAATCCATGAGCAAAATAAGTGATTGTTGTACGCCACTAAAGTTTGGGGTGATTCATTTTACAGCCATAGTAAAAGGCATTTTTATTAATAAAGAGATTTTTAGAGATGTTCCTGAACACCTTCCAACTGGGCTGAAAAAAAAAAGAAGGCAACTTTGCTCAGAAATCTTGTTTTCCTAGTAACTCACTCTTCCACTCCCCACAAGGAGATATGTTTGGAACTGTTTACACCATGATTTTTAAAATTTTGTATATTTATTTCTAACTAGAAATATTTCTTTCTTCTTGTCTTTCTTTTTTCACTTTACAAATCTTTGACTTTCCTTGAGTGAACAGGATTCTCTTTGTCGATTCTTTTCCTTCTGGTAATTAGATAATACAGAATTTATACATCTTTCATTTTTCTAGAATTAGGATTACATTTGTAACACACATTTTTTGATCAATATCTCGAAGTACTCAATAGCTACTTCGTCCCCGGAACAAGACAAATAACTTAGTAGGATTTGCTTCTTTCCTTCCTCTTTTCCACCCACCTCTCATGTTTGCATCACGTGAACTTTAGTTTTAGACTACCTTTAAAAAATTAGCCAGAGATGATTATTTATACTTAATTCTAAGTGCACATCCCCACTCCTTCCTACCCCCCCCCTTTTTTTTTTTTGCTTGTCACTGTTTTTAGGATCACTTATCTTTCTTATAGACGAATGTTCTGACTTGTCTTCTACGAAAATTTTCAGGGAATTCTATGAATGTAAACTCCCCGAGTCTTCGGATGGTTGAAAATGTCTTTTTCCTGTGCTTTTCATTTGATTGCTAGTCGACTTGGTATAGAGCTCAGGGTTCAGACATGACATTTCTTCCAGAACTACGTATCCGCCACTCTATTGGCTCACGGCATCCAGTGCTGCCAGCAAGAGACACAACGTTGGTATGACTCTCCATCCCTAGTGGGTGACCTGGTTCTCTCTGTTTTGCAGGATTTTTCTCTTAATCTTTGGTATTCTGAAATGTCATGAGATGAGCTTCTTCATTCTTCCTACCCTTCATCCCTTCATCAATCGTCCCCTGTCTTCTCCTTGGTCACTTTCACTGTGACGAGGAAGGTGACTGTCCTCCTGCCCCAGGTCAAGCCCTGTCCTTGTGCTCTGGAGCCATCTCCTCTCACCTTCTCAGGGCACCACCCGCCTGCATTAAGCTAAGCTCCAGCGCCCCCCAGTAAGAAAATAACCCACCTCTCTCAGGCTCCACACGCTTCTCCCATCTCCCTATTCTCCACTCTTCACTCACAGCTAAGTTTCCTGACACAGTTGTCCAAACACCTTCCCTCCTGGCTCACCTTTCAGTGATTTTTCCAAGTGAGTCCAATCTTCTCTCCACCCCACCCTAAGCAGTGCACCCGATCCCCAGATCTGAC
Organism: Cephalopachus bancanus; assembly: GCA_027257055.1. Classification (NCBI taxonomy): domain Eukaryota; kingdom Metazoa; phylum Chordata; class Mammalia; order Primates; family Tarsiidae; genus Cephalopachus; species Cephalopachus bancanus. The sequence continues at coordinate 3,391,537 of JAPVLO010000110.1, read as the reverse complement.
AGTCGCCTCTCAGCCCGCACCTTGTGTTTCTCCACGATATGTTACACTCTCCCCTTACCGAAATACTTCCTTCCTTGGCTTCCACCATCTCCTTCCCCATCTCCTTCATCAGCGCTTTCTTTCCCAGGGTCAGGCCTAGTTGTCTTCTCTATTAACACTTTTTTCCCCTGGGGGACCGAATCCTCTCCCAGGCTTTTAATACCATCCATTTTCTGTTTAGTCCCCAATTCATGTCTGCAGCCCAGAGACCAAGTCTGGACACCATCTTCTCACACACAATCTCTTTCTCTGGTTACTTTGCAGGTATCTTAGAATGAACACAACTAAGACTAAATCTTGTCCCTCCCGCAAACTCCCCTCCCAATCTACTGCTTCTTTCCAGTTATTTAAGCTATAATCTTAGGAGTCAATCTCTGCCTCTCTTTCTTCGTCACCACACCACATCTCATCTCTCAGCACAGCCTATGAACCCCTCTCTGTGGCTCAAAATATGCCCACCAACTTTTACTTATGTCTACCGCCAATACCCTAGTCCAAACCACTGCTGTCTGTCACCTGGGTCGTGCTGACATCCTCACGGGGCTTTTCACTTCCAGGCCTAATCCCTTACAAGTCTAACCAGCAGTTAGAAGCATCCTCCCCCAAACACAATCCAGTGCATTCCTTCCCTTTGCACTTAAAGTAAGTCATCCAAGGCCCTGAATGACCCAGCACCTGCTTCCTCTCCAACCACATCTTCCTGTCCACCTCCAGCCTCATCCCTCACAACTTCATTCATTCAGGGACTCTGATCCTTCACACCAGCAAAGACCCTTTCCCTCTTGAAGAGAATTAGCCAATTGAGGGGGAGGTGGATGATGAAGAAAGTTCCTCACAGAGGCAACAAATTGAATGCAGTCTCCTTTGCCAAGACAGAGGATATTTGATTTTCTGATTCAGCATTAAAGAAGCCTGAGAAAAGTGCTGCAATTCAGGTAACAGAGGAAGAGTTAATATCTTCCATACACAAAAAACCTCAACTTCAGAAGAGAAACACAAACAATTCAATGGGAAAGTAGGAAAGGGATTTAATAGGCTTTTCTCAGGAAGAAAAAAATTAAACAGTCAATAAACATGTGAAAAAATCAACTTCATTAGTAATCAGGGAAAGGCAAATTGAAGAAATGAAGGCATCTTTTTTTTTTTTTTAGAAAAAACGCATCAGTTAGGCAAAAATTAGAGTAGCTGGTGAGAATACATGAAATCACTCTTACATCGTTGGTAGAAACATGAATTCCAGTGATGCTTTGAGAAAATGCATTAAAATCTTAAGACCCACAGGTATAAAACTACTAGAAGAAAACACAGGGGAAATGCTTCAGAACATTTTGAGCTAGGCGAGTCTGCTTACCCAATGGAATAATTTTCAGCCGTGCAAAAAGAACGACGTCTTGTCATTTGCAGGAACATGGAGGGAACCAGAGGTCATTTTGTTAAGTGAAATAAGCCAGGCACAGAAAGACAGATATCACATGTTCTTGCTCATATGAGGGAGTTAAAAAAGCTGATCTCATGGAGGCAGAGAGTAGAATGGTAATTTCCAGAGGCTGGGAAGTGGGGCAGGCAGGTGGAGAGAGGTTGGTGAGTGGGTTATGGACACAAACTTACAGTTAGATAGAAGGACTAAGTTCTAGCACTCGTAGTACAGTAGGGTGATTACAGTTAACCATAGCTCATTATGTGTTTCAAAACAGCTAGAAGAGAAGGTTTAAGATGTTCCCAGTACAAAGACATGGTCCATGCTTGAGGGGATAGATACATTAATTGTCCTGATTTGCTCATTACACACTGTGTGTACATACCAAATATCACATGCACCCCATAAATATGTACAATTACTACATATCGACTTTTTAAAAAAGCAATTCCTAAGAAACCACCAGGCTGGTAAGTGAGGAAGGAAGCAGGAGGGGCGAAGTGATCCCCAGGGCCCTGGGAACCCTGGAATTTTTTAAAGAGGTGGGGTGGGAGGGGTGGAAGAATATGAGTTTGTTTTCAGACATGTTGAGCTTGAGTTTGATCGTTTTTTGGAGTTAATTGGGAACAGGGAAATGTTCGCTTTGAATGACAATTAAAAAAAAAAAAATCAAAGAAGCCAGAGACTGAGCATTCTTCTATTACTTAATTGATCTGCAGCAAGATTGAACTTTCCCTCCAATAAGACAAACTACTTTCAGCAGAAATATTTCCAAAAATAGTACTTCCTCACTTTCTGGTAAAACTAGTCCTCATTTTGTATAGCTTTATACTCATTTTATTGGTCTAATATTAAACTTCTATTATTCTTTAAAAAATATTTGCAATATGGCTAGCATATTTTCCCTACCTAAGACATGCTCTTTCTTTAAAAATAATTCCCTTGCTGGTTTTGCCCACCATATATCTGTAAACAGTGGACACAGATGGCCCAAACTACCCCCTGGAGTTTTGGTCTTTTGCTATGGACCAATTCCTCCATTCTTTTAATAGTTTTGGTTCCTCTTTGTATTCCGCCAGCTTTTTCTCTACATACTTGTGGTGGAAAGCAGCCCCAGCTAAGCGCAGTTTTCTGGGTGTGGCCCTACTGTACTTCCCTCATCTGGGCCGCCATGGCACAACATGGTTCTTTCGGGTTCTCTGGCACGAGCTGGCCTGTGACCTCCTCCTGCAGGGGCCCCTTCAATGTCTCAAGGTGGCTGTGCTCAACTACGGCTGTTTTTAGTACTCTTTGCCACTTAATGACGGCGTTTTATAGATTTACATTTCCCAAATCATGTGAGCATTAAAACATCCAAGCTCACCTACTAGGATGACTATTACAATTTTAAAAAGGAAAATGACAAGTGTCAGCAAGGATGTAGAGACATTGAAACATGCACAGATTGCTGGTAGAAACGTAAAATGGTGCAGCCACTGTGGAAAACAGTATGGAAGTTCCTCAAAATATTAAAAATAGAATTTCCATACAATCCAGCAATTTCGCTTCTGAGTATATACCCAAAAGAATTGGAAGCAGGGTCTCAAAAATATATTTGTAAACTCTTGTTCATGGCCGCATTACTCACAATAGCCAAAAGGTGGAAGCAATCCAAATATCCATCCTATGCATGAGTGGACAAATAAAATATGGTATGTCTATACAATGGTATAGGATTCAACTTTTTTAAAAAATTTATCAATTGCTCAGGGTATTTTTTCCTTTTTCTTTTCTTTTTTTGTATATCAATATTTTTTATTTTGATATCGTGGGGTAGGATTCGACTTTTCAAAGGAAGAGAATTCTGACACATGTACAATAATAATGCACCTTGAGGATATTGTACTAAATGAAATAAGCCAGTCACACAAAGACAACAACTACGTATTAGTCCACCTATACAAGGTACCTAGAGTAGTTAGACTTGTAGAAACAGAAAGGACAGCAGTGGCTGCCAGGAGCTGGAAGAGTGGTGAGTGGGAAGTTGTTTACAGTTTCCGTTTTGCAAGATGAAGAGTTCTGTAGATTGGTTGCACAACAATGAATGAATGCACTTAATACTATTGAACCGTACACTTAAAATTGGTTAAGGTGCTAAATTTTCTGTTGTGTATATGTTACCAGAATTTAAAATTTTTCTTAAATTAAAACAACGTGGCTGGGCACAGTGGCTCACACCTGTAATCCTAGCACTTTGAGAGGCCGAGGTGAGAGGATTGCTTTAGGTCAGGAGTTTGGGACCAGCCTGGGCAACATGATGAGATCTCATCTCTATTTAGAAAGAGAGAGAGAGAGAGGGAAGGAAGGGAAAGAAAGAACAAAAGAAAGAAAGGGGGAAAGAGGGAAGGGAGGAAAAGAAAGAAAGACAGACAAAGAAAGGAAGGGAAAGCAAACAGCAGTGGAACCAGACTCCACATCCATATCGTCTGCTGCTGGTGCCTGCTCTGATCAGCAAGACCCACGCAAATTAGGAGACAGCTGAACTATGAACCACTCTTACCTAAGCGTGTCTCTTGGAGGTCTCGCCTCAGCCCAAGCAGCTTATCAGTGGATTCCTTCTATGCACATTTAGAGCACTGCCCCTGCCCCACCCCTCCCCTGATGGGTTCTAGCAAACCCATTTCTCTGTTTCCATTTGTCCTCTTATGACTGGTGCCTCGGCAGACAGCTGGTTGGGCCATCTTCACTCAGATTCAACAAGAGTAGCACATCCTCTAACAGCCACTGAAGCAGAAGCCTAGTGAGTGGTTGATCTGCAGCCCCAGTGCCCACCCTACGACATTCGCCCATTTTTATTGTTTGTGTGCTCCTCTAGCTCCCTCGTGCCAAGTCTAAGCTTCTCCAAGATCTTCAACTATATCTGAGGGACGCTTGTTCCACGTCTGTGCTCACAAAAGCTTTTCTACATGGACAGACTTTTGTGTTTTCCAACTCTTACCTTATATGTTTCTTGAAGGTAGAACCTTGTCTCGTCCTTCCCAAAATATTGCAACCATGTTATACATATAATTAATTTTTAAAAATACAATTTATTACAGAAATATTCGAATTTCACAAAATTAGGGAAAATAACACAATGAATGCCCACATACCTATCAATTGGCATAATTTTGCCATCCTGGGTACCTGATAAACATTTAATAAATATGTAATGAGATATTAGCATTAAATGAATATAATCCCAAAACTGAGCATTTTAAGTTGGATGGAAGGAAGAACTTCCTGGTAGGTCCAATCCATGTCTTAATAGGTGACATTGTGACATATACTATTCTACATAGTTAGGCCAGATTATGCCTTTCTGAGGTCATTTGAACTTAATTCTGCTTAATGATCAACTAGAAATGGGTTAAATTACCTCTCAGTGTATTTTCCTATTGTCTAAGTCCAGAATTCCTCAGAGTCTTAATTACAGGTCTTACTGACTCACAGCAAGAGAAACTGAGTCTGGTTAACTTAAACCAAATAGCCTATGGAAAAAATTTGGAAAAGCTCATAGAATCAAAAAACAAAAACAACAAAAAAGTGAATGATCACGTTAATGACAGCAATCAGAGCAGCTCCAGGAGTCCAGAGAGCAGGAACCAACTGACAATCTGTTATGGTGCTACTGATGGGATGAATCAGCTCCAATTATTCTCTGTCTTGGTTCCCGCTGTCATCATTTGAGTTCCCAAGGGAACATCTGATTGCTCTAGCCTGAGTCATGTGCCCGGACACACACTCAGCCAGTCACTATGATTGTGACGTGGGCGGGGCAGGCTGGTTTCCCAAAGAAGAATCTTTGCTAGTATCAAAAGAATGAATGGGGGATAACAAGGATAAGTGGAATACACTCCCAAAGATTCGTGTGCACTTCACCTTGGCGGCACCTTCCAGCCTAGTGCCTTGTGAGTTTCATTTGCCTGTATGGTCTCAGATAAGGCTTTAGGTTTTAAAATGTTAAGTGATTTTAACTAATACCTAAAATACTGTCACCTTCTGTGATATCACCTCTCTGTGCATACTGAGAGTGGACAGTGTCCAGAAGAGTAAAAACCCTCCCTATCTATGGGGGTGCCAAAACAAGTATACTTTTAAAGGAGGACATTTGTTCAAAAGATGGTGTTAATCAAATGAAAGCTAACGTCACCATGCGACAGGCAGGACAGTCAAAGAAAATGGTGGAAGCACGGCGGAGTGAACATTATACTGCATATTGCTATCATAATTCAATTCAGCTTCAAAAAGTCACGCAAAGATAACAGTCTCTTAAAATGTGTATACATTTTTTCTGGCATGTCTGATATTTTTACCCCAATTCCAGTTTACTACTTTTTATGAAATTGATAAATATTTGGACTTTCTATGCAAATAATTTCCTTTTGGCTAGTCAAGTTATATTTTCTTATTAATATATTTATAATATTAAAGTTTTGTCATCTTCACTTTTGATTGTTCTTCAGTAAATAGTGGTCATAACAATGGGATTCTCTTATGGGATACATGATGCTCTGTTCAGACTATTCTGCGTGAAATTCTGTGTGAATACTTAGTAAGGAAAAGTTCTGCAAAGTGAGATGTTCTTCTTACTCTCCAAAAAAAGCATGTGATTGAGCTTCATGCATTTTTAAAAGAATACTTATAAGTAGATATTTTGGGGAAAGAAGGTAGAAGAAGCTGGATTATTAGAATAACTATAAAACTTTCCCATTTTCCTTTTTCTGTGTCATTAGTACATTTGATTTTAGTTCTTTGGGTTTCAGAACCTAGATGATCTTTAAGCCAAACATTTATGGACTGGATTAAATACATACCTCCAAATTGTGATAAACATGTGTTTACCCCATCAGTTAAATTTGGAATTGTCCCAAATAAGATTGTTGGTAGAAATAATTGTTGGCAGACTCTGTTCTTCAACATTTCCTACTGTTGTTTCTTTTCTTTTCTTTTTTTCTTTGCTTACAAATACTTACTCCCAAAGTTTTTTCAAATCTGTTTGAAGATACTCTTATGGAACATTTGCTGTAGTCTCTTGGCTTCAGGCAAAACAGCTAAACTCATGCTAATCCTTCATTACTTTATTCAACATTCATTGTGCTCAATATTTCCAGAAAGGTCTAGAGTCTACTCTCCATGGAGAGTAAGAATGCCTTGCCTTTGGGTAGAGGGGGAGGGAGTACAGAGGATCTTACCCACCCCATTGTGCCACCCATACCTTGCCTGATGGAACTCAGCACCTTTGTCAGTTGCATTCATTCAGAAACACAGGCCTGGGCCACTCCGAATCAGTTTTACCCAACAGAAATAGAACATGAGCTACTTATGTAATTTAAAATTTCCTGACAGCTACATTAGAAAAATAAAAAGAAGCATCTGAAAATAATTAATTTTAATTTAACCCAATACCTAACAATGTTATTTCAACATGCAATCGATGTAAAACATTATAACTGAGATGTTTTACAGTCTTTTGTACAAAGTATTTAAAATCTGGCATGCAGTTTATACTTACAGCATACCTCAAGTCAGACACTGTATTTTTATGGAAAATAGTTACCACAATAAAGTTGACAAGTAGATTCACATACCAATGTATTTAGCAGTTTTTCAACTACTGAATCAATATAGCTTCTAAATATAAATATAAATTATTTTGAATGAAATAAAATTTAAAACTCTGTTACTTTTACCTGTCACATCTCAAGTGCCACTTTTTGGACAGTGCAGCTTCTGTTACTCAAATTGTGGTCTGGGGACCAGTGGGAACTCCATCCCTTGGGACCTTGTCAGAGATACAGAATCTCAAATCCCTCTCTAGGCCTCTGAATCTAGATTCCCAGGATCTAAATGTGCATTACTGTTTTAAAAGGTTGTTCTATACCAGTGGTTAGTAAGTTTTTCTATAATAGGCCATATAGTAAATATGTAGGCTTTGTGGGTCTCTGTTGCATATTCCTCTTTGATTTTTTTTTTTGGTACAGATTTCTACAAATGTAACAATTATTCTTAGCTCATCAGCCATACAAAAAACAGGGTGCAGGCCACATTTGGTCCACAGGTCATAGTTTGCCGACACTTGTCTAGACCACGGCTTCTAAAAGACCAAAAATATATGTAGTCCTTTCCGGTGACTCTGCTGTCTGATATATTCTTGTAATAACAAATGAAGGTAAGTAAAAAATTATTATGAATTTTACAGGGCAAGTTCCTCATTACCCACTCAAATGTAAAAATACATATCTTCTGATTCATACATTCTACTTCTAGACATGTATTCTACAGACACATACAATTATATGTGTTCATATAATGAATGTATATGAACATAGAAACTATATATATTTGAGGATCTTCACTGCAGCATTATTTGCAAAAGCAAAGTATTGGAAATAACATAAATTTCCAACAATAAATATTATAAATGGCTGGGTGCAGTGACTCACTCCTATAATCCCAGCACTTTGGGAAACTATAGCAGATGGATTGCTTGAGCCCAGGAATTCGAGACTAGCCTGGGCAACATAGTGAGACCTCATCTGTACAAAAAATAAAATAAAATAAAAATTAGCCAGGCATAGTGGTGCACACCTGCAGTCCTAGCTACTTGGGAGGCTGAGGTAGAAGAATTGCCTGAGCCCAGGAGGTTGAGGCTGCCATGAGCTGTGATTGTCATGATCATGCCACTGTACTCCAGCCTGGACTGAAACTCTTACTCAAAAAACAATGTTATAAATAAGTTATGATAACTTCTTTATCACAAAACACTGTAAAGCTGTTAAGAGAAATGAAATAGATGTATATCCAGTGATATGGAAGTATGTCCATAACAACTGCTAATAGAGAAAAAAGATCATTGCAGAATAGCATGCTTGCATTTTAAAAATTGAAAACACACATGTGCAAACATGGACACACACCCACCCACCCACACCAAATTAGCTTAGTAGTTATCCCTGTGGAATAAGAGTTGGGATAAAGATGTAGAAAGGCCAGGTGTGGTGGTTCACGCCTGTAATCTCGGCACTTAGGGAGGCTGAAGTGAGATGATTGCTTGAGTGCAGGAGTTTGAGACCAGCAGGGGCAACAGCAAGACCTTGTCTCTACAAAAAAACATATAAAAAAAAAATTGACCAGGCATGGTGGTGCACGCCTGTAGTTCCAACTACTTGGGAAGACTGAGACCAAAGGATCGCCTGAGCCTGGAAGGTCAAGGTTGCAGTGAGCCATGATCCTGTCATTGTACTCCAGCCTGGAGTTAGACCCTGACTCAAAAATAAAAATGTAGAAGGGTTAGTAAACTTTCACACCTTGCTTTTTACGTTTCTGTGTTAGAGTAGTATTTCAATAGGCATGCACCATTTTTGAGATAAAAATTATTTGATAGGTTGTTGTTGGTTTGTGGGTGTATGACTACCATCTTACTTTGCATTCTCTGTTGTTGCTCCCTATTTGTAGAAATCATATTAAGCATATAACCAAAAAATAAATCACTTTAATCACTTCTGTTTGTGGTAATGTTTCAGACCAGCACTGAGAATAACTAGAAAAGATGAAAAATTATAAAAAACATATAAATGAAGGCAGTGAAGAGCTGCCAAGGTAGCCAGGACTTAAGGGGCCAGAATCCCAGAGAGGAGAAGAGATTTGAGATGAGCCCAACATTCTGTAGTGCGTTTCTCCTCAAGGTGTTTCCCAGTTATAGTATAGAGGTGAGATGACAAGCAAAAAGCAGTGGCCAAGAAGCTGGGGAACTGAGTAGAACTTTTGGCAAATTCAAAATTTCATTTAAACCCCAGGAAGGGCTACACTAAACTGAGGATTAACTGGAAGTAGACATCCCTTTTAAAACACTGAACACAAGCTTATGTTCCTTTTAATCACAAACTAGATTGAAGTGATTAGCTGTTACTTTACTTGCCTGCCTAAGACCACTTTGGAGGAAGATAACATCAGACAGAGTGTCAAATTATCTACATAATTTGTCATATATATTAATTTGTTTTTAATAAAAAATTACCGGGAGTATCAGGAGATAGAATGAAATAACAAAAACCAAGAGAAAAATAGACAATAGAAACAGATCCTCAGGTGATACCTATATCATGGTCATCAGAAGTAGACTTCAAAATAGCTGATCAAGGTCCTAGTTAGAACAATAAGGAAAAAAAAAAGAAAGAAAAAGAAATGAAAGGTATAAGTATAGAAAACAAAACATTAAAAAAAATTCTTATTATTCATAGACATAATTGTATATGTGGGAAAGCCAAAAGAATCTATAGGCAAGTTATTCGAATTCATATGTGAATTTAAAGAAGGTTATTAGATCAAGCTTAATATTAAAAAACTTATACAACGTATACAAGCAACAAAAGAAATTTAAAAGTAACACATAATAGCATAAAAACATTAGACTCCTAGAAATAAGTTTCATGAATGTCTCTGTGATAGAATTCTACACTAAAATCTATAAAATATTCTCAAGAAAAATTCAAGGAGATCTAAATATGTGGGAAAATATGAGAAGCTCATGGATGGGAAAACTCAACATAGTAAATGCATCAACTCTCTCCCAAATTAATCTATAGATTTAATGCCATAGCAATTAAAAGCCCAGATAATTTTTGTTTCCTTTTTTCTTGAAACTGATAAACTGGTTCTAAAATTATGTGGAAATGTAAAGGCTCAGGAATGGTCAAGAGCCAGGAATAGTTAAAAAAGACAAGGTAATTCTGAGGAAGAATAAGGCTCTGGACTCACATCATTAGATATTGAGACCTGTTATAAAGCTGTGGTAATGGCTGGGCATAGTGACTCACTCCTGTAATCCCAAGAAACCATTATCTTGTGTTAAAACTGAGCTTTGGTGGCCAAAGAGTATTTGAAGGGAAATTTCTCTTTATAAACGTATCTCCAGGATGGGTGCAGTGGCTCACACCAGTAATCTCAGCACTTTAGGAGGCTGAGGTGGGAGGATTGCTTGAGCCCAAAAGTCTGAGACCAACCTGGGGCAACACAGCAAGACCTTGTCTCTACAAAAAATTAGCCAGGCATGGTGGTACACACCTGCAGTCTCAGTTAGTTGGGAGGATAAGGCAGAAGGATCGCCTGAGCCTGGGAGGTCGACCCGGTGGTGAGCCGTGATGATGTCACTACATTCCAGCATGGGTGACAAAGTGAGACCCTGACTCAAAACAAAACAAAAAACTGTGATAATTAAGATAGTGTGATACTGGCACAAGGACAAATCAGTGGAAAAATGCACAGAATCCATAGATAGTCATACATACAGTCAACTGACATACAGCAAAGGCCACACTGTACTGTGGTAAGAAAAGAAAGGGTTATCTTTTTCACATATGATGGCGAGTCAATTGGCTATCTAGATGGAAAGATATGTAGCTTTACTTCTACCTCAACAACACAAAAATCACATTCAGATGGATTGGATACCTAAATGTGAAATGCAAAACAATAAAACTTTTAATGTAAAAATAGGAGACTCTCTCCATGACACCGAAGCAGGCAAGAGCGTGAAAAAAATAGCAAAAAGAGAAAGTAATTGAAAGAGTTGACTATATTAAAATTTAAAACTTCTCTTCGTCAAAGACAGTGTTAGAAAAGTGATAACACACAAAAGTAGAAAAAGTGGAAAAATTTATGGACAATATATCAAGCTAACTCATATATAGGCTAGAATGATCTCTGCCAAACCACTAAGGGGAAAAAAAAAAAGACAACCCAATAGAAAAATGGGCAAAACACTTAAAAAGATATTCATAAAAGAGGAGATCCCGTTGGCCAATACCCACATGAAATGGTGCTCGACTTCATTAACTCTCATGGAAATACAAATCAAAACCACAATGGGTTATACAACCCCCAGGAAGGCTAAAACAAAAAAGACAGAAAACACTAAGTGTTGGTGAAGATGTGGAGCAATCAGGGCTTTAATTCACTGATGGTGGAGACAAAAAGTGTGACAACTTGGCAATATCTACTATAGCTGAACATACACATACTTATGACTCAGCAATTCTGTGCCTCACTCATACTCATTAAAATACCTGTGAGTGTTCACACAAAGACATGTATTAAAATAGTCCATAACAACACACTTGTAATAGCCCCAAGCTGTAAACTATCAAATGCCCATCCACCAATGAGTGGATAAATGCATGAAATACTATACAGTGATATGAATAAGTGATCTAGTTAAGCACTAACACTCAAAAATTGAAAAATAAAAAAAAAGAGTAAATGATCTATAACAAGACAAACAAGATCATTGAATTTCACAAAAACAATATTGCACAAAAGAATCAGATACAAAGGAGTACACATGTGGTAAATAGAGTCTAAGATGGCTTTTAGTCAGTTCTACCTCATGCACCTATTTAGTCCTCTCCTCTTGAGTATGGGTTAGAACTAGTGACTCACTTCTAAACAATAAAATATAAAACTACTGTGGCAAAATGTCGTTCAAGATTAGGTCACAAAAAGACTCTCGGTTACATCGTGGATGCGCTCTCTCTCACACTCTCGTTTTCTTACTCTGAGGGAAGCCTGTTGCCGTATTGTAAACTGCCTAACAGAGGGGCTCAGATGGCAGGAACAGAGGGAAGCCTCAGTCCAACAATCTGTGAGGATCTGAATCCTATTAACAACCTGCAACTGGACAGTGGCCTTTTCCGGTTGAACCTTCAGATGAGGCCACAGCTGACACCCTGCCTGCAAGTTTATGAGCCATCTTGGGCTAGAGCCTCCCAGCTAGCCATCTACGGATTCCTGATCCACAGAAACTGTGAGAAAATAGATGTTTGTTATTTAAGCTACCAGAGTTTGGGTTATTTATCATGTAGAAAGAGATAACTAATATGCCATGCAATTCCATTTGACAAGCAAACATAAATGCAGGCAAAACTAATCTGTAGTGTCAGAAGTCAGGATAGTAGTTACACTTAAAGAGGGTTGATGACTAGAAGGGAAAAAGAATGGGGCTTCTAGTGTTCTGGTTATGTTCTGTTTATTTATTTTATCTAGGTTCTGGATACGTGAGTGTTCAGTGTATGAAAATTCCTCAATATGTACCCTTTTCTGTGTGCGTTGTGATGGTTCATTTTATGTATCAACTTGACTGGGCCATGGGGTGCCCAGATATTTGACTAAACATTCTTTCTGGGAGTGTCTGTGAATGTTTTTCTAGAATACTTCAAGATTTAAATAAGTAGACCGAGCAAAGAAAACTGTCTTCCCCAAGGTGGGTGCGCCTCTTCTAATCCACTAAAGGCTTGGCTAGAATACAAGACCGAGTTAAAAAAGATTCTTTCTCCTGACCTGGTTGTCTTTTAGCTGGGATATCAGTCTTCTCTTGTGTTCAGACTTGGACTAACTGGAACTTACACTGTCAACTCTCTGATGGGTCTGACTCCATAATTATGTAGAGTCAATTCTTTTTTTTTTTTCTGAGTTGGAATCTCACTCTGTCACCCAGGCTGGAGTGCAGTGGCACAATCACAGCTCACCACAGCCTCAACCTCCTGGGCACAGGTGATCCTCTCACCTCAGCCTCCTAAGTAGCTGTGACTACAGGTACATGCCACCATGCTTGGCTAATTTTTTTTATTTAGTGGAGAGACAAACTGGTCTTGAACTCCTAGGCTTAAGCAATCCTCCCACCTCAGCCTCCCAAAGTGCTGGAATTACAGGCATGAGCCACCACGCCTGACTTGAGCCAGTTGCGTATAATTCATCTCTTTATACACATACATACTTGACTGGTCTGTTTTTCTAGAGAACTCTAATACAGTATGCCATATTTTGATAAATAATTTTTTAAACTAATGGCTTAAGAAAATATATGAACAAAATATTTCACCATTGACCAAGATCTATAAAAATAAAATCAAGTGGAAATTCTGTCTGAAATTATCGTCTGAAAAGGGCAATAACCAAAATTAAGATCATAATAGATGGGGTTAATAAAACGAACACCAAAGAGAGTTCAGTAAACTGGAAGACAGGTGGATTTAAAAGTCAAATGGAGAAACAAGAGGATTGATAAACTAGAAGATAGACCCAGACTGAGGTGTGAAGAGAGAAAAAACATGAAAAATACAGAAAAGAATTTAAGAGATATATTAAAAGGGTTTAACATAAAATTATTGGGATCTAGAACAAAAGTAAACAGAAAATGAACCCTCTGCTAGATATATACAAAGAAAGCCACACTGAAACCCTCATACTAACGATACTAAAAATGAAACAGAGAACTTTTAAAAGTATCAAGACAAAAAAATTATATTGTCTTCAGAAGACATAATAAAATTGACAGCTGAGTTTTTGATAGATAGGATAGAAGCCAGAAGAAAATGGAAAAGTTTCTTTCTTTTTTTTTTTGAGTTGGAGTCTCACTCTGTCGCCCAGACTGGTGGCTCAGCCTGTAATCCCGCGCCTTTGGGAGGCTGAGGTGAGTGGATGGCCTGAGCCCGCGGGTTCGAGACCCGCCTGGGCAGCGAGACCTCATCTCTACAATAAATCAAAAAATCAGCCGGGCATGGTAGCGCATGCCTGTAATTCTGGCTACTTGGAAGGCTGAGGCGGAAGGATCCCCGGAAAAGTTTCTTTAGTGTCCTGAAGGAAGATAATTGCCAACCTAGGACTCTATATTCAGTGAAAATATGCTTGAAAATAAAGAAGAAATGGGGAAATGTTTAGACAAGAGTTGAGTGGAACTTCAGGAAGGTATTAAGAGTAACAGAAAGTGTAAAATGTGTAGGCAAATCTAAGTGAACACTGGCTGCATAGAACAAAAGTGATAACAATTTCTGTGTTTTACATCCACATCACATAAAAACAGATGCCAACAACATCACAAAATGGGAATGAGGGAAACTACCAGAAGCAGACCTCAAAACGAAGGTCTGGGTTCAAACAATTTAGGAAATTGACCACATCACATCAGCATGGGACAGAGGAAGTGAGAAAGGGAAGGAATCCAATAAAATGTGCATAATCCAGCAAAGTATGAGTAATTGGAGCTTAATCTTGCTTGGGAACTCTTGGGAGTTAAAGTAGAACATACATCTCAGATTTAATACCACCTGAGGGGCAGAAGCTGGGGTATTTACTCAGAAACTGGTCAGTAATCGATTGAAGACTACTTCAGAGAGAGTTTAATTTCCTAGCACTTCCAGCCAGCTCTGCACTCGTCACCCAAAGAAACCCTCAGGCAGAGTTGAGTCACTGATGCTGGGAGTTGTAAACTGAGCCTACATGTGTGGAAATGGTAAGCACCCAGGAGATTTAGGTGGGGCATAGAAGGCATCTACCTCAGGAAAAGAAGGAGCTCAGAGACGTTAAATGTATTTTGAAACATCCAGGAAGAAATAAGTGTATAAGAGTCAATTTATATTGACTCTAATAAATAGAGGATACATATGTAATCTCTAGATTTTAAAGAATAAAATGCGATGTATTTGGCAACTTAGAAGAGGGCAGAAATGGATTGAGAAAAATGAGTCAATCAAAATGAAGGTAAGAAAGTTGAAAAAATTGAACACAAGCCGGGCTCCGTGGCTCAGCCTGTAATCCCGCGCCTTTGGGAGGCTGAGGTGAGTGGATGGCCTGAGCCCGCGGGTTCGAGACCCGCCTGGGAAACTTGGTGAGACCTCGCCTCTACAATAAATCAAAAAAATGAGCCGGGAGTGGTAGCGCGCCCCTGTAGTTCCGGCTACTGGGAAGGCTGAGGCGGAAGGATCGCCGGAGCCCAGCAGGTCGAGGCTGCGGTGGCCGGGAGTGGCCACTGCACTCCAGTCTGGGCGACAGAGTGAGACTCCAACTCAAAAAAAAAAAAAAAAAAGGATAATGAAAAAAGAGTTAATGACCAAGAAGGTATGACAATTTAACATTTGTATGCATCTAATAACAGTCTCAATATGTATAAAGCGAACGAACTTAAAAGAGACACAATCATACCCATGTTGGGAAATTTTTAGCACACCTCTCTCATTAAGTGACAGGACACACAGAACAACACCAAAAAAAGGATATAAGATGTAAACAACAGAATTATCAAAGTTAATCTAAATATTATTTATAAACTTGCTCCCAACAGAATGCACATTATTTTCAAGAGTTCTATAACACTCATCAAAATTGCCATATCTTGGACCATTAGAAAAAAGTCTGAATAAATTTTAAAGGACTGAAGTCATACAGAATATGTTTTCTTACAATAATGGAATTAAGTTAGAAGTCAATAATAAAAATATAACCGAAAAGTCCTCAAATGTTGAAAGTTAAAAAACACTTTTTGAAATCTAATGGGTCAAAGAAGAAAGCACAATAAGACTTAAAAAATATTTTGAACTGAATAATAATAAAGAGATGACAGGCTGGACGTGGTGTGTGACTCATACCTATAATCCCAGTACTTTGGGAGACTGAGGCAGAAGGATTGCTTGAGCCCAGGAGTTCAAGACTAGCCTGGGCAACATAGCAAGATCCTATATCTATTTTTTTAAAAATAATAAATAAATAAAATGATAACATAACAAAATTATGGGATGCAATTAAAGCTATGCTTTTCATAGCCTTAAATACTTATGCTGGAATTGCCTGAGCCTGCGGGTCCGAGACCCGCCTGGGAAACTTGGTGAGACCTCATCTCTGCAATAAATCAAAAAATTAGTTGGGTGTGGTAGCGCACGCCTGTAGTTCCAGCTACTTGGAAGGCTGAGGAGGAAGGACTGCAGGAGCCCAGCAGGTCGAGGCTGCGGTGGCTGGGAGCGTCCACGGCACTCCAGTCTGGGCGACAGAGTGAGACTCCGACTCAAAAAAAAAAAGAAAAGAAGATCGAAAATCAATGACAAGAGCATTCATCTCTAAAGTTAGAAAAAGCATAGCAATTAAACCCAAAGAAAGCAGAAGGAAGAAAATAATAAGGTTAGAATAGAAGCCAATGAAATTAAAATGCATGTATATTTTAAAAAACAAAGACAAAAATAAATTCTTTGAAAAGAATATTGAAATCCATAAATTCCTGGCAAGACCAATGAAGAGAGGAAAAAACACAAATTACCAGCAAGAGACAATTTTTTCCCATAAGGATATCCCTTAACCTAGCACCATTGGTTGAGAAAGCCATTCTTTCCCTGCTGTTCTGCACTTGTCAGCTTTATCATAAATGATTTACTCATATACATGCAGATTCATTTCTAGAATTTGTTTTGTTCCATTTGCTTTCTTTGGTCTATCCTTGGGCCAACACCACACTGTCATATTATTGTAACATTAGAATAATCCTTAACTGGTATTATAAATTCTCCAAATTCATTATTTTTCACGGCTGTCTCTGTTATTTTTGGCACTTTACATCATAAAAATTTAGAATCAGTCTGCCAATTTTCCTGAGAACCTACCGAGATTTTTATTTGGTTGCATTGAATTTGGGAAGTAAAGACGTTTGCAAACTTAAGTTTTCCAGTTCATGTAGTCCTTCTTTCATTTATCTCATTATCTTTCATTTATCTCATCAATGGTTTTCTGTTGGATAGGTCTTGCATATACTCTATTAGATTTGTACCTAGTTATTTGCTATCACATACTGTTATAAAAGATATGTCTTTTAACATTTCATTTTCTAATTGTTGCTGACATATAGAAATATAATTGAGCTTTTGTTTGTTGACTTTGTATCTCATCACCCTGCTGTAATTATTAATTCCAATAGTTTGTCTGTGATTCTTTGGGTTTCCTATGTACACAGTCATGTTAATTGTGAACAATAACAGTGTTATTTCTTCCTTTTCAACCCTTACATCTTATACCTTTTCTTTTCTTTTTTTTTCTTCATGCTTTGCCTAGGCCCACTAGAATAATGTTAAATAGAAGTGATGGTCAATGCACTTTTCTTATTTCTAATTTCTGACAGAAGTTTCAATAATTTGCCTATTTTCTGTGGGTATTTTATTTTCCTATAAAAAGAAGTCTCCATTTATTCTTAGTTTGCTAAGAAGTTTTACAATGGATTTTATTATACGCTTCTTGTGCATCTATTGATATGATATCGTGATTTTTCTAGTTTATTTTGTCATTGTGGGAGATAATATCAAGTTATTTAGAATGCTAAACCAACTTTTTATTCCTTGGTCATAACATATTTTCCTTTATTATGTTGCCGGGTTTAACGTAATAACATTTTGTTTAGGACTATGTTCACGAGAAAGATTGGCTTGTAATTTTCATTTCTTATGTTATCCTCAATTTTAGGATAATGGTTATTCTGTCCTCATACAAGTTGGGAAGTGTTCCCTCTTTAAGTAGTCCCTGGAAAAATAAATATTTGTCCTCCTTGAATATTTAGTAGAATCCACCAATGAAGCCATTTAATTTGGACTTGAGTTTTCTTCCCGGGAAGGTTGGGAAGGTGTTTGTTTATTTGTTTGTTTGAGTCTGGGTCTCACTTTGTTGCCCAGGTTAGTGTGCAGTGGCACAATCATGTCTCACCACAGTCTCCAACTCCTGGATCCAGAGATTTTCTTCCGTTAGCCTCCCGAGTAGCTGGGACTACAGGCAGGAGCCACTACACCCAGCTAATTTATTTTTTATTTTTTGTGGAGATGAGGTCTTGTTATGTTGCCCAGGCTGGTCTTGAACTCCTGGGCTCAAGTAATCTTCCTGCCTTAGCCTCCCAAAGTGCTGGGTTTACATGTGGGCCTGAGTCACTGCATCCAGCCTGTGGGAAGATTTTTACATGGATTTAGTTCATTCAATAGCTTTAAGATTATTAAGATTTTTATATTCTCTCTCATTACTTTTGGTAGTTTTTAAAAAATAAATTCATCTGAATTTCCAAGTTCATTGGCATAAAAGTCATTGTCTATCAAGTTTTCTTCTTTTTTTTTTTTTTGAGTTGGAGTCCCACTCTGTCGCCCAGACTGGAGTGCAGGGGCCGCTCCCGGCCACCGCAGCCTCGACCTGCTGGGCTCCGGCGATCCTTCCGCCTCAGCCTTCCGAGTAGCCGGAATTACAGGCACGCGCTACCACGCCTGGCTGATTTTTTGATTTATTGTAGAGATGAGGTCTCTCTGCCCAGGCGGGTCTCGAACCCGCGGGCTCAGGCCATCCACTCACCTCAGCCTCCCAAAGGCGCGGGATGACAGGCTGAGCCACCGAGCCCGGCTCCAGTTTTCTTCTATCTGTAAAAGTCTGTAAGATTTGCTGCCATAACACAGTACCACATATTAGGTGGTTTTAACACCAGAAATGTCTTTTTTCATAATTCCGAAGGCTAGAAGTCCAAGATCGAGATGTCAGCAGAGTTGGTCTCTTCTGACGACCTCTCTCCTAATTCAATCTTAACTGTCTTTTAAAGACCTTATTTACATCATTACAGTCACACACTGAAGTGATAAGGGTTAGTATTTCAAATGAATTTTGGAGGGACACAGCTCAACACGGAACATGGGGCAACCAGATCTTTCATACACTGAGTGTAAATGATATAACCACTTTGGAACATGGTTGGGCAAAACCAAAGCTGAAGAGACACACACCAGACAACCCAGGCATTCCATTCCTAGGTGTACAAGCTACAGAAATGCAGACATGTGCACATCCAAAGACATGCACCAGAATGCTCATGGAGGCTTTCAGAATAGACCCAAACTGGAAACAAACCAAACATCTACAATGGATAAATGGCTAGACAAATTTTAGTATATTCATACAATAGAATTCTACAGAGTAATATGAAATGAACTATCTTTTGAGAGGTGAACTAGGTGAATCTCATGAACATAATATTGACTGACAGGAACCAGATATGAAAACCTAGGGTCTGTTCGTTCTGTAGAATTGCATTTACATCAAGTTCAAAAATAGGAAAAACTACTTGGTGGTGTTTGAGGAGGAAGCAGGGTGTGACTAGGGCTAGGGTGCACGAGGGACTTTGTTGAGGTGGGGGCTCACCTTGTGAAAATTCAAAGTTGTACACTTAAATGTTGTGCGATTTTCCTCAGTACATGAATTTTTTTTAAACAAAACACCTCAGATCAGCCTGATCCTGGTTTGCAACTGATTAAAAAACAAACAAACATCTTTCTTAATGCAAATGTCCTTGTTGTCCGGTCAGTGTTAGGCAGAAGGCAAGGGGGCCAAATCAGGGTCAGTCCCTCCTGGCTGCTGACAGCGTTTCTAATTCAGCTCTTCGATGATTTGGAACATTTTCCCAAGAGAGTCGCTTTCAATGGTTAAAAGAACATTCAAGTGACTATTCTTATGAAGGGGAGCTTAAGGTGGGGCATGGTGGCTCACACCTGTAATCTCAACACTTTGGGAGGCTAAGTAGGAGGATTGCTTGAGCCCAGGAGTTCAAGACCAGCCTGGATAACATAGCGAGACCCCGTCTCTACAGAAAATTTTTAAAAAAGTAGCCAAGTGTAGTGGCACACACCTGTAGTCCCAGCTATTTGGGAGGCTGAGGCAGAAGGCTCGCCTGAGCCCAGTATGCCATTGCTGTGAGCCGCCATGGTGCCACAGTACTCCAGCCTGGGCAAAAAGAGTGAGACGCCAACTGAAAAAAAGAAAAGAAGGGAGCTTAAATAAGAGATTACTTTTTATCATGGAATTGAGCAGAAAGGATCCAGAAGAGAAAGCAACTTGGGTAAACAAGGCAAGAATAGACCCAGCGAATGTCCCCAGATGTGGTCTCGATCCCTGAGGCGTCCAGAGCCAATTTTCAGCTTGGATCCTTCTTAAGGATAGAGTTTCTTTATTCCCAACTGGGCGTTTAGCTGAGTTTGGGCGTTAGGTGTCCCACAGCTAGCAGGGTTTGTGGCTGCCATTCCCAAATCCCGCCCTTCTCTTCTCTGTGCCTGGATACCATGGAAACCGACAATCAAAAGCAACACCAACAGCTCTTCTTCCTTATCCCACGGGGCAGAGCTGAGCTCTCAGAGCTGAGGCTTTGCATGTAACATGAAAAAAAGGGAACTCACTGGAGATTTACCCTTGGAACGCTTAACGAGATCTGGCATCTGTGTACCTCATGTGATTCTGGGAGAATTCTGAACAAAAAAGTTTGTTTTTTTTCCTGACAATCTGGATTTTCTGAATATCCCAGCCACTGAAGGTGGGGATTCCTCCTATGCTGGGGCCTCCTTTGCTCTTCCCTCTAATGAGAGAAAAATCCTGGCAGCTCTCATGTGAGTTTTTAGAAATAGGCGTGGTGGTTACTAAATCCGTGTATGAGAGAACACACTCTATCCCTGGGTGCATCTCATTTGCTCTTGTTTGGACACGTTTTGGATCGATAGGCCCCTTTTCAAAAAATAATTCACTAACTATGTGGTTTAGATGAGTATTACTTAAATTTTAAATTAAAATAAAGGTATTCCCGCAGGAACAAATCTCTTGCTAAAAGAACTTACTTTTCCCTTGGTAGGAGTCTAGCTATGTCTCTGAGCACGTATTCTACACAGAATCGTTGAAAAGAAGGCGGAGGGGAGAGGAGACAGTTCCCCAAAGAACGGCTGTGACTATAAATACAACAGCACACACCGAGAGAAAAAAGGAGTCTGGCAGTTTTCAGAGTAATATGACACCTATAGAAAGCCATTCTAGATATTCTGATCTCATGGCTCATTTGGGGGGCTATGATTCCCTTGATTCAGTGCTACAAGTATTTGGCTCCATATGGCCTTCTCACTGTGGTCTGCCCCGACCATGCCTTTTAAAATGTCCTCCAGCCCATGCCTGCCCCTCATTCTGCCTCCTCCACTTTCCTTAGCCCTTAGCTTATCCTTAACCGTATCCCTAACCCGAACCCTAACCCTAACCCCAGAGTACTTACCACATTTTCACACAGTGTGCACTGTTGGTGGGGATGTAAGTTGTGTAGCCATTACGGAAAACAGTAAGGCGGTTTTTCAAAAAACTAAAAACAGAATCATAGAAATGCGATCCAGCAATCCTGGGATTGCTCCAACGATCATATCCAAGGGAAATGAAATCAGTATGGTGAAGAGATATCTGCACTCCTGTGTCTGTTGCAGCACTACTCACGACAGCCAAACTACGGGCTCAAATTAAGTGTTCATCAATGGTTAAAGGGATCAAGAAAATGTGGTGTATATTCACAATGGACTACGACTCGGCCATAAGAAAGAATAAAATCTTGCCATTTGCAAGATGAAGACATTATATTAAGGGAGATAGACCAGGCACAGACAGTCTAATACCCATGATCTCTGTCATATTTGGAATCTAAAAAAATTGATCTCATGGAAGCAGAGAGTATAGTGGTGGTTGCTAAATGCTGGAGGGGGTGGGGGGATTCTTGTTGCACAGTGTGGTGGCAATGTTTAGCAATATTGTATTGTATGCTTCAAAATAGCTAGAAGATAGGATTTTGAATGTTCCTACCATAAGGAAATGACAAATGTATGAGGTGATAAATATGCTAAATATCCTGATTTGATTATTGCACAATGTGTACCTCTACTGAAATATCACACAGTACCTCATAAATGTGTACAATTATTTTATACCAATTGAAACAAAAAATAATAATAGATAACACAGTCTTCAGTTTACTTCTGTTTTCTATTATGTGTGGTCTGTCACCTTCTGCTAGAATGGGTCCCCAAGAAGGCAGGGAGCATCCCCTGTTTTGTCCCCTGGTACATCTAAATTCTTAGGACCAGGCCATACGTATAGTGAGCACTCAGTAGATAACTTGTGGGCAGTTTGAAAATTCAGTAACTTAGCTAACCAAGTACCAAGTATTTAAAATCTTTTTGTCTCAAATCAAACTAAAAACTTTGATTTTAAAGTCTTTGCTGTTATCCAAAAGGAGAGTGCATCAAATTTTCCAGACACAGGGTCAGGTTGCACTATTCCTTTCCATAATGTCATTTAAAACAAATTATTAAGAAATATGAAAGTATAAAAACCCTGAAAATTTTTAAAAAATTGTTTGTAATATATATATGTTCTATGATGTAAAGCAAATTTGGGGTTAACCAAACTTTCTCTAAAGAACTTAAGGACACAATACATTTGTCTTTAATCATGGCATGAAATGTCTGTTTGAGGAACGTCATATGAAGAAGTCCACGGCTGACTGTAATTATTAACTGTCTATTGAATGCTTGACATGTTCCAGGCATTCTTGCTTACATTATCTCCAATTTTCCCCACAACCCCTTCAAGGTAGATACTATCATCTACATCTACAGGTGAAAACACTGAGGCCCAGAAAGGAGAAATTACTGGCCCCAGGCCACCCCGATCTCCGATGAGAACATGGATTTGCTCCGCTCCAGGGCTTCTCCCCAGACACCGTGCTGGTCTTGCAGAGAACAGTGCAACGTGATTGTACATGTGTCATCGGTTTCATAGTCTCAGTCAACACATATGTTTTGAGTAATTGTTATGTTCCTAGCGCTGTGCAGGCTTCCTCGGAGATCATTGCAGGAAGCTCAGCATCTCACTGAGAGGCACTCAGGAAGCCTGGCAGACCATGTAATGTGGCAGGTGCCTGTAGATGCCATGGGAGACCGAAGGAGGGAGAAGCACTCATGGACTAGACGTTTGGAACCCAATCATTGCTGTCCCTTGGCCTTCTCAGCCAGGAAGGGGATGTTGATCACGTTTGACTGTCCAGCAACTGTCCCCCTGCAATGGCACCTTAATCCTCAGGAGCAGTGACCTGAGGTCTCAGTCACTCACGAGCAGTAAGTGTGGTCTCAGCAGAGAGATAACTCCAGATCACTGCGTCCCACTCTTTCCCATCCTCTGTGGAAGCTGGAAGACAAATCTTTCCTTTCTTGCATGCTGGGTATTGTGGACAGGCGTGTGACTCATGCACGCTCACTGCCTAGACTTTGGATCCTGTGGGAATGGTACAAGGATGGTGGAGCATCTTCGAGCAGCAATGACCGCGGTGGACAGAGGCCAAAGCTGAAGCAGCCATATCTCGAATGGGCTCCAAAGTGAGATGAGACAGCAGCCACGTTTCCTGAGAACAGGTTTGTCTCCCAGCTCAGATGACTTCTCATGAGCGCGTTCTGAATGAAGCCAATCCTAAACCTGTGGTCCAATCTTTACCGGAAAAGTGTGTCTTTTCCTCTCCTCTGTATCCTAAATTTAACATGAATGGGTAAAATTTATGGAAAACATTCTGGAGATAATTGAGGACTCAGAAGGTGAAATCTGCTTCTAGGGAATTGTTACTTACCTACTCCGACACTTTCTCCACAGGCTGAAAGCTGTCTGATTTTTACTTAACAAAGCTGGGAGTGTGTTCTTTGTTCCCCCTGAAGCTACTTGAAGCTTGGAAATCACACAAGGAGTCACCAGGACAAGAGAGCAAGCCCATCAATTTGTCATGGGAGACCCCAGGCCTTCCAGCTCGGGCTGGGGCTGTGACTGAGGCATTAGGAATATGATGGCAAGGCCCTGGGCTCCCTGCCGTGTTTGCTCTGTGGATTGATGCATGGAGAGATTTTCCTGTATTTTGGCCCAGAGCACAAGATCTTATCTCTAAAACCATAGCAATATGCCTGGTCCCAAAACCATGAAAGGATTAAGCCTGGGATGACCCAGTTACTGGGTGATACTGTACAGCTCCAGGACTGTTCATCACCTTCCACCATGTGATGTGTTAATTCACTGACTATATTTTCAGAAAACATCTGCACCTTCAACTCTCTGCATCCATAGTTACAATGTGGAGCAGTAACTTGGAGTCATCAAAGCCAATTATTCCAGCTTGGATTTTTTCATGTTAAGTTGTCATGGGAAAATAACTCTTAATAAATCCCTTTATGCAGGGAAACTAGGGCAATTACCAACATTCTAAGAATTATTGAAACATTTTAAAGTTTTTTGATTAAAGTTCTAAAAGACATAAGTAATCCTTTTTTTCTTTCTTTCTTTCTTTTCTTTTTTGGAAGGGCTTCAATTAATTTCCAGGACAGACATTAGGCTCACGAACTGTTCAAATCTAATTAATTATCTGGCTATGCCCATAACAGTCACACCTTCAAAACATTGAGGTTATAGCTAATCATCTGAGATTCTCCCACGCTGAAATAATTGCACACACCCTTTGGGGCCATGACAGATATATGTGTATGGTGAATTATAAGAACTAAAGACACACCTCCAGAGGAAAATCAAGTTCTGTTTGTTTGTTAGTGACTCATCAATTTAGTCATGCATCAAATATTCAATATCTGATGTAAAATCCTGAGGTGGTACCTTGAGGCAAAAAAACACACAGGTTGAGTTAACCAATCACACTAATATTTTTGCACCATAAATTAGATTAGAAATCCCACAGCTGGGAAAAGCAATGATGGGAAAATCCTAGGGAATGGTGTGGCTCAGAAAACCACTGATGAGCAAACTCCGTGAGGCTGGATGGTGGATTTATTTCAGCTTACAACCTACAGTAGGAGGCTGAAGGCCAGTGACCTTCGACCACTGGTGAAACCTACCCATGCCAGGTGTCCGTTACTTAGAGCAGATTTACAACATTAGTGTGTGCCTTTAAAACTGAGCACGTAGTTTGACTCAAACATGCATTTAACTTTTAAAAAATCTTTATTTTTCTATGCATTGGTAAACTTTAAAGATGGGATAAGAGAGAAATACTTGACCTTGAAACCCCTCTTGGAAAAACTGCTTGGGTCACCTGCGGTAAGGTAAAGGATAGAATGGAGCAGGCACATGTCAGTCGTTGCTGAGAGCAAAATTCTTTCTCTGTACTCCAAAACAAGATACGTTACGCAAAGGTTTTGAAAATGTCATACGCCTTATCAGAGTCACCGCTGAGTAGTGATATGTAGGCCTGGAGTACAAATACAAAACTAAGTGTTTGAACAGGCCACAACATGCCTGTGCACCATCAAATGTATCTTTTCTTTGGCACAAGAGTTTGGAATTCGCGACTCCAAGGGAACAACTGCTTGTCATTCCAAACCTTGGATGCTGATACTGGCAGTCAGTTCAGTAATGATGTTCATAGGTGACTCAAGTGGTTTCTAAAAGACAAGAGAGACATTCCTGTGAGGCATGTGTACCGGCATCAATGGTGCGTCTTCCTGTCCTGTTTCCCACAAGGACCAGCTGTAGTCAAGAGAATCCGGTCTCTTCTGAGGACGACGCCCTGTGTGAGGAAAAAGAAAAATGAACAGCAGAAGGAAGACAAATGAACAGAAAAACTGGACACAACAGGCCCAAAGGTTGAGTTCTACTTGATTATTGATGACTCGGGGCAAAGTGGTGTTTGGACCCGAATGTCTGAGAGCAAATGTGGTACTTTCAAACGGGGCCTGAGACTTGGGTAGGACTGATGTTACGTTTTCCATTCTGGAGGGGGCCAGACAAAACCAAGGTTGACAGTGTGTGTGCCCTACTCGGAGGAACCTGTCGACACCTCGCCCTTCCGATGGGGATGGGGCATGGGAACAGGTGGGGACAGGAAGCTGGGCAGGATGCTAACTCCATCTCTGAGCTGCTCCACCAGTCCTGGAAGGCCCCCAGCCTTTTGCCTGCACCTTTTCAGCAATCACAAAAATAAATTCACAAAATTATGAAAATAAATTACAAAACCAGTTGCTGACGATGAAAGGTTAATTTGTGGTACTTCCTCATTTTCCTGGATGAATAGCACAAAAAATTGGAGTGAATCCATTGAAAACAAGAGTCCATATTGTGTATACAGTGAAAATAGATATCACTGGAGCTTTGCCTTGAAAATTAAACAAACATTACAAAAAGTCAGTTTTATTTTTTACTCCAGAAAATTCAGTTGTAATTGCAATCATGTACAATTTTTTTTTTTTTTTGAGTTGGAGTCTCACTCTGTCGCCCAGACTGGAGTGCAGCGGCCGCTCCCGGCCACCGCAGCCTCGACCTGCTGGGCTCCGGCGATCCTTCCGCCTCAGCCTTCCAAGTAGCTGGAATTACAGGCATGCGCTACCACACCCGGCTGATTTTTTGATTTATTGTAGAGATGAGGTCTCGCTGCCCAGGCGGGTCTCGAACCCGCGGACCCAGGCAATCCACTCACCCCAGGCTCCCAAAGGCATGGGAGTACAGGCTGAGCCACCGAGCCCGGCTCATGTACAGTTCTTAAAAGGAACAAATAATGAGTCCAGTGTGGGTGGGGAGGTTCTGACTAAGGGGTTTGATGGGACTCCATGGATTTCCTTTCAAACTGTCACAGTGTGACCACAAAGAGGGCCACGATTCATTTTCCCAAGAGTCTCCCTAATCCTTTGCTACTCAACTCATCCTCTTTCATGTCAGTATCCTGTATCCATCGATTTCCCTTCTGCTGTTGTTAACCTGTCTGAATATCGTCTCATTCACCTGTCAGTGGCTTTGCTCGTGCTGCAAGCAATCAATGTGACTTTCACAGACTCTATGAAATCCGGCTTCTTCTGCAGTTTCGCTTATGGGAGATCTATTGTACGTGAATTGTGTTCCACTCCATTACCAGGAAGAAATTAACCCCTTGAAATGGTCACTTGATTGGCAAAATCGCTCCCCTATTGGTCAGGAGTAAGCAAAGCTTTGACTATAAGCCCTAAATTTAATATGTACTCTTCTCATTATTCTTATCAAAACATAACTGAATTTGCTATTTATATTATGTCCAAAAGATGTTATACCCCCAAAGAGTTTTAAAATACTATTTTTCTTTTGATATTATTATTTTGTTGATCCTTTTTATTTACCATGTAGTTTTACTGCATTGAAGATAAGAGATCTACTTTTTGAAATATATTCACATTTCTTTATTGCTTAATGTAAAGACTTTTTTAATGAATATATTCTATAGATATGTTAAAGGAATGTATATTATTCGATCCATACAGCATTGATATATTTTATCTATTAAATTACAATTATGTGTTGCTATTCAGATCTTTCTTGTCCTTTTAGAGAACAGATTCATTAAAATATAATTTATGTAACATACGCTTCACTGATTTAAGATGTACTTAATGCTTTTTGGCATATTTCCAGGCTTGCACAGATATTACTCTATTCTAGTTTAGCCTAACTTATCAAAATGTACTGCAGCTTTCTCATGAGTTAGTTCCAGTGAATTATAGATATTTTACTCCTGAGTAGCTTCATTCTGTCCCCTTTTTATGCTATTATTGCCATATATATTATGTCTCTATATGTGAAAAACCCAATAATATAATTAATACATTTTGTAGTCTTAAGTCTTTTAAAGAAACTGAGAGAAGAGAGGAACAAAAGTGTATCTATACAGAGTTTTTTATATCACCTTTTTCTTTACCTTTTCTGATTCTCTTCATTTATTACTATAGATTTGAGATGCTATCTTGTGTCACTTCCTTCCGTCAATATAGCTCTGCTCTCACCTTCCATCTAGTGTGAATGCCATATATTGTATTTCTATATATGATAGCTCCAGTAATACAGTGACCTACACATTGATCTATGAAATTACTTTACAAATCAGTTAAGAGAATAACGGAGAAGAAATATATAATTATTTGCTATCTTTCTTAATTTCTCCATAAGAATCTTTGTCAATGATCTTTTTGTGTGTAGGGTGTGTGTGTGTGTGTGTGTGTGTGTGTGTGTGTGTGTGTGTGTGTGTGTATTCACATTACTGTCTGGAGTCACTTACTTGCTTTCTGCCTGAATATTTCTTGTCAAGCAGATAAGCTAAGAACAAATTCTCTCAGATTTTGTTTATCTGGGAATATCTTTATTTTGCCTTCATTTCTAAAAGATAATGTTACTTGATGTAAGATTCTTGTTAGAAAAATTTTATTTTCAGCATTTTGATTATATTACTCCACTGCCTTCTGGCTTCCATTGCTTCAGATGAAAAGACTGCTGTTAATCCTTACTAGGAACTCCTTTTTTTTTTTTGAGTTGGAGTCTCACTCAGTCACCCAGACTGGAGTGCAGCGGCCGCTCCTGGCCACCGCAGCCTCGACCTGCTGGGCTCTGGCGATCCTTCCGCCTCAGCCTTCCAAGTAGCTGGAATTACAGGCACGCGCTACCACACCCGGCTGATTTTTTTTGATTTATTGTAGAGATGAGGTCTCACTGTCCAGGCGGGTCTCGAACCTGCAGGCTCAGGCAATCCACTCACCTCAGCCTTATATGTACAAATTGTTTGCTCTTGCAGCTCTCAAGATTTTGCCTTTGTCTGGCATCATTTTTACTATGATGTATCTGGATGTGAATCTCTTTATTTATCATACTTGGAGTTTGTTTTTTGTTTTGTTTTTTGAGTTGGAGTCTCACTCAGTTGCCCAGACTGGAGTGCAGTGGCCACTCCCGGCCACCGCAGCCTCGACCTGCTGGACTCTGGCGATCCTGCTGCCTCAGCCTTCCAAGTAACTGTAACTACAGGCGCGTGCTACCACGCCTGGATAATTTTTTGATTTTTATTGTAGAGATGAGGTCTCACCAAGTTGCCCAGGCGGGTCTCGAACCCGCGGACTCAGGCAATTCACTTACCTCGGCCTCCCAAGGCGTGGGATTTCAGGCTGAGCCACCGAGCCCAGCCACTTGGAGTTTGTTAAGCTTTTTGGCTGTGTAGAGTAACGTTTCTCATCAAATTTGAAAAATTTCAATCACTGTTTCTTTGAATATTTTCATGTTCCTTTCCTTTCTGTTCTCCCGACCTGGAAATTATTTTATGTGTATTGAGGTGTACGTAATGATGTCTCACATTTTTCTGAAACTGGCAATTTTTCTTTCTCTTCATTTTTCTTAACTTTACTTCTGATTGGATAATTTATGTTGATCTTTCTTCAATTTCACTGATTTACTTCTGCCTGCTCAAATCTTATGTTGAGCCTCTCTGGTGATGTTTTCATTTTTAAAAATTTTACTTTTCAAGCTAGAATCTCTGTGTTTATCTTTAAATAATTTTAACTTTCTATTTATTTATTTTTTTGAGCCGGAGTCTCACTCTTTTGCCCAGGCTGGAGTGCAGTGGCACACTCACTGCCACTGTAGCCTCATCCTGCTCGGCTTAGACAATCCTTCCACTTCAGCCTTCCAAGTAGCTGGAACTACAGACACAGACCACCACCCTGGCTAATTTTTATGATTTATTGTAGAGACGAGGTCTCACCAAGTTGCCCAGACTGGTCTCAAACCCCTGGGCTCAGGCAATCCTCTCACCTCAGCCTCCCAAAGTGCTGGGATTACAGGCTGAGCCACCTCGCCTGGCCTAGCTTTCTTTAAAAAAAAATGTGCTTGTTAATTTCATAGTAACAGAGTCTTTCTTTGTTACCTGGGCTGGAGTGCAGTGATGCAATCATAGCTCACTGCAGCCTTGATCTCCTGGCCTCAAGTGATTCTCCCACACTGGCCTCCCCAAACGGTGGAATTACAGACATGAGCCACTGCACCTGGCCTTAGTTTTATCTCTTTACTGATGCTGATGAGACATTGTTATCATCTTCTTCTTTAATTTTTAAAGTATGTTTCCTTTAGTTCTTTGAACATGTTTTAATAGTTACTTTGAAGTTTTTGTTCACTATTTTATCATCTGGGCCCCTTCAATTTCAAGTCTTTTAAAATATTTATCTCCCTGACCTGTAAAAGAACATGGGGCATATTAAAGTATCCCACTAAAAATGTGTCTTTGTACAGTTTTTCTTTATGTTTCTAACTTTAGCTTTATACATTTTGTTGCTGTTCTAGGCATATAAAATTTTTTATATTACGGGGTTATTAAATATTGAGCAGATATGAATTAATAATATTTATGAAACACCTATAAGATAAATAGTAATGACATAACAAATATCTGAATGTATACCTATTATATTTAAGAAAAAGAACATTATCAATATTTTTTTACTTTTTATTTGGAGGAATGAACTTGGAAGATTTATACTACCAGATATCAAGACGTATTATGTAACCATAAAATGACAGTGTGATATTAGCACAAGAATAGACAGACCATTGGACAGAACAGACTAGAAATAAATTCACACATATATGGACACTTGATTTGTGATTAAGAGGAAAAGTACACAGCAGTAGACTTAATTTATAGAAGCTCGTATATAATTAGTAACCTTGCAGTGTTATACATGTTACAAACGTTTTCTCCCAGTTTGTAACTTTTCTTTAACCTTAAACTTAACCTTTTTCCTTTTTTTGGTCATAAAGAATGTCTTTTTGTTCTATTTTTCAATTTTATGGTCAAATATGTTGATTTTTCTTTTCTGGAAATTTCTCCCACCCAAATTTAAAAAATATTTTTCCTCTAACTATATAGAAAGTTTTTGTTTAGATATTTAATTCATCCAGAGCTTATTTTCATGACTAGTGCAGAGAGCATCTAAGAAATTGCCAATCATCACTTTCCCATTTATTGACTAAACCTTTCTTTCCTTAGCAATTTAAAGGATCACAGCGCTCATCTTCTACAGTCCCACATACAACTGTTTGGCTTTGGGACTGTCTCTTCTGTCCCACTGATCTAATATCACATTGCTTTAATAGCTTGCTGGTAGAACAAGTGTCTCTTCAGTAATGTTTTTTTCCCCAAGCCCATCCTAAATTCAGAGGGTACTCATTCAGTCCTTCTGAGGCTGAGTCTAGATGCACTGATCTAGGCCAGGCAAAGCAGGCAGGCCAAATTCCAAGATAGATCTTTGAGGCCAGGAGTCATAGGAACATCCACAAAGATACACTGATCTCCAGCTCCCACTGGGGCCCTGCTGTCCTCATGTCACACTTCTCCGAGTCTTTTCCCTATGCTTCGTTTTCTTTTTTTTGAGTTGGAGTCTCACTCACTCTGCCACCCAGACTGGAGTGCAGTGGCCGCTCCCGGCCACCACAGCCTCGACCTGCTGGGCTCCGGCGATCCTTCCGCCTCAGCCTTCCCAGTAGCGCGCGCTACCACGCCCGGCTAATTTTTTGATTTATTGTAGAGATGCCGTCTCGCCAAGTTGCCCAGGCGGGTCTCGAACCTGCGGGCTCAGGCAATCCACTCACCTCAGCCTCCCAAAGCGCGGGATTACAGGCCCCTTATGCTTCTTAATTCTGATTTTATTCACACTTCGTACTTTCTATAAACCACCATCTCTCCATTTCCTCCCCCAAGATGAATTTTTCTTCTATTTTTGAGTAAAAATTATAATATGGGCACTCCTCTACTTTCTGATGGCAAACTTGCACTTACTCCCATCCTTTCCTCTTTCCCTCCAATTAAAACAGAAATAGAAGCCAGGCATGGGGCTCACGCCTGTAATCCCCACACTTTGGGAGGCTGAGGCGAGAGGATTGTCTGAGCTCAGGAGTTCAAGACCAGTCTGGGCAAATGGCGAGGCTTCGTCTCTTCAATAATTAAAAAAAAAAAATTAGCTGGGCGTGGTGGTACATGCCTGTAGTCCCAGCTACTTGGAAGACTGAGGTGGAAGGCTCGCCTGAGCCCAGCAGGTCAAGGCTGGGGTGACCTGGGTGACAGAGAGACTCCAACTCAAAAAAGGAAGTAGAGCCCCACCCTCTTTCTTCTTCCCAAGCTCCATTAATTGAGATCTGGTCCCCTCCCATACCCTTAGGAAATAACTACTCTCTGTTTTTCTGATCTGTGTTTAAACATGCCTGTCTCTCCCACTCTAACACACACACACACACACACACACACACACACACACACACACACACACACATTCCTTGAATCTGGAGCCATCTTGCTGACTTCTCTTGTTCAAAACTACACTTCTGGAAAAAGTTGTCTCAGCTCTTTGTTTATTCCTCTCATTTATTTCTCAGCCTACTGCAAAGGTCACTTGTCACTTCCTTATTGTTAAATATTGACTAACATTCATGCTGCCAGTCTTGCTGTCCTCCAATCTGTTTCTTGATGTGGCAGCCAGAGTAATCTTTTTTTTTTTTTTTTTTTTGAGTTGGAGTCTCACTCGGTAGCCCAGACTGGAGTGCAGTGGCCGCTCCCAGCCACCGCAGCCTCGCCTGCTGGGCTCCGGCGATTCTTTCGCCTCAGCCTTCCCAGTAGCCGGAATTACAGGCATGCATTACCACTCCCGGCTGATTTTTTTATTTATTGTAGAGATGAGGTCTCGCTGCCCAGGCGGGTCTCGAACCCGCGGGCTCAGGCAATCCACTCACCTCAGCCTCCCAAAGGCGCGGGATGACAGGCTGAGCCACCAAGCCCGGCTCAGAGTAATCTTTTTTTTTTTTTTGAGTTTAAGATGCAAATTTGGATATATTATTCCCCTCCTTAAAAGTGTCCTGAATTCCTTGACAAGGTCCATCAGTCCTTCAGCCCTTTCCAACCCTGCACTCTGGTCACCCCAAGCCATTCACTGTCCCTGATACCTCCACCTGGTCTTTCCTTCCACGTTTTGGTCTTGCTAATTCCTTGGCTTCCTTACCACCACTCCAAGACCAGTGAAGTATCCCCACTTTGTGTCTCCCCGGCACCAGTGTTCATCCCTACCATGTGGACCACTTATACTGTTCACTTTTCTCTTTCTCCAACTAGACTGGAAAAAGGCTGAGAACAGGGCCCCTTTTAAACTACCATCTAACCACAACATTTAGCAAAGTGACTATCACACAGCAGATGGACTACAGATTTCAGAAATGAATGACTAAATAGCTCCTTTATTAGCTTGAGAGCTCAGCATTATCTGGGGCTTTTTTTTTAAGACTAAAAAAAGCTGTTTATTTACTGACTTATTCATTCATTTGCTTGCATTATGATTTTTAAGAAATGCATTTCACAAAATGTATCATCTTAGCCATTTTTAAACATACAGTTCAGTAGCGTTAAGTCTATTTGCACTGTTGTGAACCAGATCTCCAGAAACCTTTCATCTTGAAGAACTGAAGCCCTGTACTCATTAAACAACAATTTCTCATGTCCCTCCTGTTCCCAGGTCCTGGTAACCACCATTCTACTTGCTATATCTGTGAATTTGACAACTTTAGATATCTCAGATAATGAAATCATTCAGTATTTGTCCTTTTAGGACTGGTTTATTTTACTTAGCATAATACCTCAAGGTTCATCCATGCTGTAGCATGTGACAGGATTTTCTTCCTTTTTAAGACTGCATAGTATTCCATTGTATATATATAGACTACATTTCGTTTATCCATTCATTTGTGAACATCCATGAATGATTTTCCACGGTATTTATAATTCTGTTTTTTTGCATGTTTCTGATCCTACAATATTCAAATATAGTATTAAATAATAATTTTCTGACTGGGTATGGTGGCTTATACCTGTAATCCCAGCAAGTTGAGAGGCCAAGGTGGAGAATTGCTTGAGCTCAGGAGCTTGAGACTAGCATAGGCAAAATAGAGAGACTGCGTCACTACACAAAATAAAAAAATTAACTGGGTGTGGTGGTGCATGCCTGTAGTCCCAGCTACTAGAGAGCCTGAGGTGGAAGAATCGCTTGAGTTGGAGACTGCAGTGAGCCATGATTGTGCCACTGCATTCCAACTTGGGCAACAGAGCCAGACCTTAAGTTAAAAAAAAAAAAATGCTTCCTATAATACCAAGGGCCTAATTAAATATAAGCTTTTGTTATTATATAAGGTTGTTCACATATTTTGTAATAAAAAGCTCTTTTCATTAAGATGTATATATTTTAACATATATGTCACTGTATAACTCCTTATTAAAAATAAGAAAATTACACATAAGATTTTGTGCCAATTTAATTTGTACAGAAGAATGAATCTTTTAAGTTAAAAGGCATAAAATTCTTACTTAATGTTTACCTAAGAGCTTGCAACTAGAAATATATGTTTATTTCTTTCAAAGCTAATTGTGTATCCCTTTCTGAGAGAAGGAACACAAGTAATTAATCTTGGTTTTGTTCAAACAACAGACAGCCCAGAGGAGAACATTTTTCATCAATACCTGAGATCAGGTTGGGGTGGATAGAGTTTTATGCACTAATGGTCAAATTACATTGTAATCTATACAACAAAGGATTCAGTCATGCTTTTCTCAAGAGATAAGAAGACAAAAGAGAGAAAGGTAACGAACAAAGAAAATCCAGTAATAGACTCAGTCATAATCCTGTCTCTTTAAGGCAGTTAACCACCTTAGGCAAATCTTTTCTTCCAAGCATCACTTCATTCACTGTTGTTGATTTTGAGAATTTAGTCACCACCGGTTTGGGCTCTTTCGAATGGACATTAAATAGAATCTCATACTTTCTCTGCTATTGTAAACAATGATATATCCCATTCCTTTGTATCTTTGCATGCATGTATAATGATCTTCTTAGAATAAATGACTGAATTGAAATGGCTGGGTCAAAGGGTATCACACTTTTAAGATTTTTGTTGCCAATTGTCAAGTGGGCTTCCAGAAAGGTTTTACCAAATTACTTTCCCACTGACCATAAGTGGAAGTACCAATTTCCTTACCTTTTTGCTAACCCCATGTGTTAACACTCTTTTTGATAATTTATAATCAGAAGACAAACTATAGTATCTCATTGAGTTAATTTGCATTTGTTTGATGAGGTTATATTAGTCCATTTGTATTTGTGAAATGCTTGTTCCTGTCTTTTGCCCTTTTAAAAACTGTGGTGTTCATCTTTTTTTTTTTTTTTAAAGTACTTTTATTGGGGAAAAGTGCTTCTTACAAAAGAGCAGCTGTAAAATACAGAGACCTTTGCAGCAATTACTTGTTTTTCTTCAAGTGAAAGAATGAATGATCCAAGGAATCAAAGCAGTAGATGGGTGAACCAAAAGTAGCTCGAAGTTATGTTCAGGAAACAGAGCAACAAGACATGAGGGGAGAATTTCCCATCAAGACATTCTTCTACTTAACTCCAGCTTGTCTCGTGGATGACCACCCTCCCTTCAATGGGAAAGTGTGACTTATGACCACAATCCATGACTCCACTACAACAAACACCTTAGAACTTAGCTCCAAATCACATCTGTCCACCTGAAAGCTCATGACAGAATGAGACAAATCACATCTGTCCACCTGAAAGCTCACGACAGAATGAGACAAATACCCACAAAAACAAACACAAAAACCCAACAAAAAAATGCCTCAAATGAGGACAAAGGTCTAGCAAAAAGTGCCTGGACTGGAAAGGCTAGATCATAAAACATTAAATACAACTGTGTATCCAAGACCCAGTTTGTGTTAATGAATGGGATAAACAGTTTTAACCTCTGCGGCTAACCCCATTTCTCTATTGATATAGACAGACAGAGCTAGTCCTGTTGTATTAACAACTGTTGATACCCTGCTTGGTCCTTTACAATCTATCAGCTACATAAGGCTTAAACCACTAAACCAAGTTTCTCTACCAAGGCTAAGAATACTCATCTAGGCAGGGATGAGAAGCTTCTCACATACACTCACACTCACACACCAAATAGCCCTGGGGAGTCAACTTTCAACTCTGCGGTGATTTGATGCCCCTTCTATATGCCTTCCCTCAATCTTCCCATCATGCAAAACACAATAGAAAGCTCAACACATTTGCACCTGGTCCTGGTTACACAGTAGTATTACTTGTGTGCAATTCAACAGGAGACCGAAACCACAGAACAAGTGCACATGGTGGGGGTTGACGGAGGAGGGGAACAGGTAAAATATAGATGTGCAGATCTCACCAGAAACCTCCGGGATCCAGCTCCTGTGTCTGGAGCAGAAAACCACTTACCAGCTTAGATCCCTACACCCATCACGACTCTTCTTGGACCCTAAAGCATGGCCAGTTCTTTCTCTTTTGAGCCCAGGGACCTCAAAATGAGGGTGAAAAGTTCATAAACACAATCTGGTTGAAACAGAAAACACAACAAATGTATACTAACTGCCTGACAGTTAAATTCATGTTACAAAAAAACAAACCTGAAGAGGCATTTTTGTAACCCTTTTCAACAGAGGAAACAACACACTTCCTGGAGAAAGGTGAGGGTTGGAGAAGACAGGCCCTGGGTGAAATTAGGAGGACCACACGTGGAGTTGGTAGGCCTGCCTCAGAGAGATCACAGGCACTGCCACACCACCACAGTGGACAGCTACTGGCTGAGGCTCAGCAGACCAGTCCACATGCCACACAAGGATGCTGTAGGTTCAAGTCATGAAAATCTTCCAGCTCGTCGTGAAACGAGTTCCACTTGTCTTCAGAGTCTGTCAGCTCATCATTGCTGCCTACAGTCAAAAGCATAAGCAACATCTTGCCCAGCTCAAAGGCGACAACCTCTTCATTGGTGTCAAAGAGTGTGCTATTCTCTCTTTCCTCAATGAGCTCCCAGAAGTGGTTCCTTTGTTGGGCCCAGTCTCTGCTTGATGTTCCCACTTTCTGTGTCTGTGGCTTCTCTCTACGGCCATCAGGGTACACATGCTTACAGAAACCGTTCCCTCCAAATGGGCAGCTCCACATCCTTCACAAAATACCTGCATGTCTTGTTGCTTATTGCCTCCTCATGTTTCTGGATGAGTTTCTGCTTCTCTTTCTCCTCCGCCCAGTACTCACTTGGAATGAAAACGTTAGATGTGACCCAGCATTCTGGGCGGGACTTTACGATCTTGCTCTCAAATTGCTTAGCTCTCCTTCGCTTGTGAATACATTTGAGACAGTGGGTGTGGTTGCAGTTGGAGAGCATCCCAAAGTGGGGCTGGGATGGCTTTCTGGTAGACCACCTCCATGCAGATCCCACACACCATGTCCTGGCTGCACTGCACAGCAAAGAGAGCTTCCTGTCCTTCTCATGGGCCTCCATGTACGATTACATGTGCCGTGACCTCGGGGCAGCATCCGTGGGCTGGAGGACCCGCAGCCCACACATGGCATGTGAATCTCTGTTGAGAGATTCACACAGCTCTCCCCACATTGGCACTCACCCACTGCAGCATGGGGCAAAGCTGCTTGTTTATTTCTGCAGTGGATTACTCTGTCTCTGATTCTTCCTTCATCACTGAGCCCTGCAAAGTTGCTTCAGTGCAGGAAGGGGCAGTACAACTGCAGGACAGTTGCCCAGGAACAAACTCAACAGCATTCACCCAGTTCTCTGAACCTGCTCCTAGAATGGTAAAGCAGGAATTTCCTGACTCAGCTTCTCCTGTATTAATTTCACCAAGGGTCCAACTATGGCTGGGACACTTGAGGTAGAAGCAAACAATGATTTTGTACATGGATCTGTAGCAGCTGCTTCTTCCTGTTTCAGTGGCTTGCTATGTTCATGTCTGCAGAGGTCTCCATAAATACCGTAACCTCACTGAAAATACTTGCACATGACACAATGTGGACTGTCAGAAGGGTGATGTGAGTAGCAACAGTTATCTCCTTCCTTCCAAATCCCATTCATGAAATACCTGCAGGCGACCCATTTAGTTCAACCGCAGCCCCCCAACGCCCTGCCGGCCCCTGGTGATGAGGCAGTGACTGTGGGGATGGGGGTGGGGCTGTGGGAGGGGGAGACCGCCACGGCTGCTCCTGCTCCGGATGTTGTGGCTGTTGTTCTGGGAGCTACAGCCTCTGCCATTACCATTTTTTCTAACACAGCAGTGGCCCCAGAATTTCCCGGATCACCTCATCTTTTGATCATTGATTATTTCTTAATTTTTTTTATTTTTTGAGTTGGAGTCTCACTGTCGCCCAGACTGGAGTGCAGTGGCCACTCCCGGCCACTGCAGCCTCGACCTGCTGGGCTTCGGTGATCCTGCCGCCTCAGCCTTCCAAGTAGCTGGAACTATGAGCGCACGCTACCACGCCCGGCTAATTTTTTGATTTATTGTAGAGATGAGGTCTCGCCTGCCCAGGTGGGTCTTGAACCCGTGGGCTCAGGAAATCCACTCACCTCAGCCTCCCAAAGGCGCAGGATTACAGGCTGAGCCACCAAGCCCGGCTTCATTGATTATTTTTAAGAGTTTCTTGCAAGATAAGGCTGTTAATTCTTTGTTACGGGTTGCAAATATTTCTCCAATTTCTCAACTGTGACACATTTTTATGGTGTTTTTATATCCAAAAGTTTTAAATATTTATGTGTTTAACTCTATCAATTGCTTCATTTGTCTTTTTTTTACTCTGAAGTCAAGCTTAAGTAATCTCTATGTGGCAGGTTCTTATCCCATGGAGAGGGGCAATTTGCTAACCTCTGTGAGGGTCTGGTGCTAATCAGGGAATTTTTTTCAACTATCTTGTGTGCCTAGGAAGACTTACCTCGTGATGACCATTGGCTCCACTCTGGGCAGAGTAACCAGTACTAACTATAACCCTGCTTAATACAGAGGGGTGAGATGGGGCGCCCTGTCTCTGCAGCATAAGACTATTTCCCCTCTTCACTTCCAGCAAAAGCTGATCTGACCATGGAGCAACGATCAAGATTAGGAAAATAACATGACCATGATACTTTTAACAGGTCTATAGACCCAATTTTGTTTTCTCCAGTTTTCTCATTAAAATCATTTTTCTGTTTCTGAATCCATTCCAGCACCCCATATTGCCTGTCTCTGTAGTCTCCACCCAGTCTGGAAGATTTTCCCCGCCTGTCATTGTTTTTCATGGCTTTGACATTTTTGAACAGTACTGGCCAGTTATTTCATAAAATGTTCCTCAACTTGAGTTTCTATGATACATAGTTAGAGTGAGATTATGCATTTTGGCAAGAATGCCACAAGAGTGATATTGGCCCCTTCTCAGTGTATCATTCCAGGGGGGTCTGTGATATCTATGTGTCTTGTTACTGGTGGTGTTAACTTTGGTCACTTTGGTTAACTTTAGTCACTTGGTTAAGGTGCTGTCTTCTAGGCATCTCCACTAAAAAGTTATTACTTTTCCCCATTGTAATTATTAAGTATCTTTTGTGAGGGAAATACTCTGAGAATGTACAAATATCCTGTTTCTTAGTATGCTGTCACCCATTAATTGTAGCATTCATTTGATGCTTCATGCCTGCAGTGATTATTACTGTGGTGTTTGCCTGATGGTGGTTTGCTATTTCAATCATTGCTTCAAAATTTATTAATTGGAATTCACTGTAAGGGAGAGCTGTCTCTCCTCCCATTTATTTGGTTATTCAATTATTTTTGTCTTAGATATTTATTTTACTCTGTGAGTTATAATCTATTACTATTATTCTTTTGTTATTCAAATTGGCCCAGCTCTGGCCATTGGAAGCTTTTAAAAATTAACTCTGATGTCCTTTGGATATACCCTTATTATTTTTTGAGCATTTTCTCACCTCCTGGCACCACAAGATGTATTTGACTCTTCTTTTATTTTCCTTGCCCAGTCCTGGAATCAATCACTTCTCCAAAGAGTCCTACTTTCTTTCATTGAAGGAAGATATTTAGAAACCATGATTTGATCTCAAAGTGAAATTATTGCTACTGGGGTACCATCGCTTCTAGGTCCTCTCAGCGACAGAGCTTGGAAATATGTGTGCATATATAATGTATGTTTATGTATATATGTATGTATATGTGTGTATATATATATGTTCTCTCACACACCTATATACACATCTATATTTATTTTTATATCTATTAACAATGTATATTTTACAAATAATGAATATATCCTACCCAACCACAGGGTTCATTCTAGCCTCATCTTTTCCTTATTTATGTTTCTTTGCCCAACAGTGAGACACCTACCCTCATTCTCCAAAATGTATTTACAGTAGTCCTCCTAACCTCTGGACATACATTTCAAGACCCTCAATGGTTGGTTACCTGAAATTGAGGATAACACAGAACTCTCTCTCTCTTTCTCTCTCTCTGAATTTCTTTTTCTCTTCTTCACAATTTCATGGATAAAAGATTTATTCCTACCATAAATCTTAGAAACCTCAGTAAACAATTTTTTTTCTTTCTTTATTGTCAAGAACTCTCACCTTTTCACCCAAAGGAAGCACCTTATAGCTTCTCTTTGGCATATCTGAATTGCCAGCATCACTACTCTTGAATAATGGCTTTGGGACCATTATTAAGTAAAATAAGGGCTATACTTGAGCACGAGCACTGCTGATACTGGGGTGGTCATCTGATGACCAAGATGGCTTCTCTGTGATGAAAAGATAAGTAGCATTTACAGTGTGGGTACACTAGTTTACATTCTGGTGGAACAGAGCCAATTGGAGAAAGATTTCATCTTGCTCCTCAGGATGGCAGGCAATTTAAAACTTATGAATTATTTCTGGAATTTTCCATTTAATATTTTCAGATCATAGGTGACTGCAGGTAAGTGAAACCGGAAAGCAAAACTGCAGTCAAGGGGGAGGGGGTTGCTTACAGTACTTATCGCTCAGTCCTAGCATATGCATAAAATAGTTTCAGAATTAGTAACCCATGCCTTTCTGAAAAATTTAGTAACTAAAGCATATTGTTTATGTACAGTTCTCATTGTATTTGGTCTTACACTACACACCTAAATACTATTTTCTAAAGTTACTTAGTTGTTTCCTCCCCTGCAGCGTGGTTAGTTGTTCATTTGTAGTACAGTTAGGCTCATTAGTTACTGTTTATATTTCCAGTTCTTCCCACATCCTGGTTGGTGTTAATTATTTGTTAATTTGGGGTGTGTAAAACATTACCATGGTTCTCAGAGTTAGAGCTATGCATAAGAGGTATATTCACAGAGGTATTATGCTTCCCTTAATCCCTTCTGCCCTATTCCCACACACCTATTCTTTCTAACCTATTCCCATGCACCCGTTTTTGTTTTGTTTTGTTCTGTTTTTTGAGTCAGAGTCTCACTCTGTCGCCCAGGCTAGAGTGTAGTAGCATGATCATGGCTCACCGCAGCCTCAAACTTCTGGGCTCAGGCAATTCTTCCACCTTAGCCTCCTGAGTAACTGGGACTACACGTGTGCACCACCACACCCGGTTAATTTTTTTGATTGCTTGTAGAGATGAGGTCTCACTACATTGTACAGGCTGGTCTCAAACTCCTGGGCTCAAGTGATCCTCCTGTCTTGTCATCCTGAAGTGCTGGGATTACAGGTGTGAGCCACTGCTCCTGGCCCCATTCATTTCTTGTAGGTAACCCATTTCATTCACTTCTGGTTTGTTCTTCCAGTGTTTCTTTTGCATACATGAGCCCCTGCCCAATTTTGATGGTAAATGGACAAGCGCAGCAGTCAAGGCCTGAGAAGGACATGGTAATGGGGTGCTCAGCTTTCTCAGGGATGAAAGTGTAGGTCACCCCAACAGGTGAGCTCCTTAGACCAGAAGAGGGGCTCACCAAGGATGGCAGCCAGCTGTAACCTCAGGGCCAGCTGTAGTAGTAGGGGCTGTAGTGCATACCACTAGCTAACCTTTGGCAATTTTCTACAGGAAAGGCGACCATCCAGAAGCTTGCAGAAGCTGTTCACAGAGAGGAATAACTTTGTATAAATAAGAACAGATCCAGTGGTACAAGCAGTGAACTATAATGAATGCTGTTGTGGGCCCTAGATCCCTCCTTCAGATCAGAGACACTTGTTGCCCCCTGCCATGTTTCCAAAGTCTCACGGGTACATAGCACAGCAGGTGTAGATGAAACAGAACCTTGTCTGTCTGTTAGATAAGAACAGAGTGTAGCAGATGATATAGTAGCAAAAAGCAGGATACTGTATAGTTTGATGTTAAATTGTATGCTACTGAGAAGCGTAAGCTCGGCAGGAATTTGAATAGTTGGCAAAGATCAAGGACAGGAAACTTGGGCTTGGACTTGGGGAATGAGAAGGATTTGAATACCTGGACCTGGGAAGAGATAGCCCACCAGATAGCACACCAGAATGAGGTGGGCACTTCTAGCTTTCTCAGGCATTCTCTAGTTCTTCTCCTTCTGCTCTCTGCCCTAGACACACTCCGATCTCACAAGCTGTCCTGGATGCTGCAACTTTGGGTTTCATTCATAGTTTCAAAGTTGGCTACTTTGAGAACTTTTTGGAAATGTGCTCTCAAGTTTGCCCTGGCCTTCCTACCTATGAGTACCGTTGGGTCTCTTTAACAATAGTAGAACAAATGCTCCAACCTCCATCATCCAGTATTTCTGAGCATCTTCGAGGGCATGTCACCTCAGTCAGCTACTGGGCACCCGTTGTCATGTACTCACACCATTCACATCTATTGTTCTCAAAGTCTCTTGAGGACAGGACCCTCGACATAGCTTCTTCCTCACAAAGTTGATGTCCTATGTCAAAGAAGCTGATTCCTGATTTTGACCAAAGAAACCAATTCCTAGAGGCACCCAAGTAGTTCTGTGTCCACCCCAGTTCCTGCTCGGCTGAACTGTCATTCATGAAGGTGGGGAAAAGTCACTTTTTTTTTTTTGAGTTGGAGTCTCACTCTGTCGCCCAGACTGGAGTGCGGTGGCCGTTCCTGGCCACCGCAGCCTCGACCCGCTGGGCTCCGGCGATCCTTCTGCCTCAGCCTTCCGAGTAGCCGGAATTACAGGCATGCCCTACCACGCCTGGTGATTTTTTGATTCACTGTAGAGATGAGGTCTCGCCAAGTGGCCCAGGTGGGTCTCAAACCCACGGGCTCAGGCAATCCACTCACTCAGCTTCCCAAAGCGTGGGATTACAGGCTGAGCCACCGAGCCCGGCTAAAAGTCACTCTTTATAGGGATTTCAAAACAGTACTTGTGCCTCCTAGATCCCAGCATTTTCCCTACCTCACTTTCCCCCAGAAACCTCTGCAAAGAAAAAGAAAACAACAAGTCCCACTTTCCTCTTCTAGCCACAAACCCAACATTTGTGCAAATAAACTCTGTTGACTCCACCTGCCAAGCTCAAGTAAATCTGAGTTCCAGTTTAGGCTCACACAGGAGCTGATCATTACTACAGAAATAAAAAAAGAAAAAACAAAACGAAAAAGAAGAACAATGACAACGGCCTAGAAGTGGACCCAGGTTCCCCCAAGCCCTCCGGGCCTGGCTGTCTTTCCTCAGCTTTGTTCTCGTTTGGGGGGCACCGGTGCCCCGTCTCCAACTCCAGAGTCTTGCTCTTTATGGTACTTGAGCACTTGGGGCTGGCACAGAGTGGAGATTCAATAAGATTCTGTTGATTGAGACAAATGAAAAAGAATGAAAGACTGAGTCACAAGTGAGACAACCATATCCCTCTGTCTGGGAAGCTCTTCATTTCCTTCTCCCATCAGTCTTGTGGCTTCCAGGGGGTAACCTGGTGTCTGGACCTTCAGGTGAGGATGGGCCTCCCCAGCAGGCCCAAGTCGTCCACCTCCACCTCCAGGTCCCTCCTTTCCACCCCGCTCCCCTCCTGGAGAAGCCCCTTCTGCTCGGCTCTCCCCTCCTGGCTCCATTTCTCGGTATGTTTTGAGTTTGCTAGGCAGAAGCACAGTCTCTACTAGTGGATCAAAGTAGGAAGTCGGACGGGTGTTGGGGCTCATGTCTGTAATTCCAGAGGCTTGGGAGGCAGAGGCAGGGGAATTGCCTGAGCCTAGGAGGCCAGTCAACGCAACATTGTGAGACTCCATCTCTGCCAAAAAAAGAAAAAAAGAAAAGCCATGTGTGGTAGCACGCGCCTGTAGCCCCAGCCACTGCTACTCAGAAGGCTGAGGCGGAAGGATTGCTTGAGCCCAGGAGGTTGAGGCTGCCATGCGCCGTGATGGTGCCACCACCCTCCAGCCCCGGCAATAGAGCAAGACCCTGACTTCAAAACAAACAAACAAACAAACAAACAAACAAAAAGGAGGAAGTGGAGCTCAAGGCTCTTTTAGAGTTCTTTATCTGTTTGGCTGAAATTTAAGCTTAATCCGATTTGTTAACGTTTTTGAAGTGTCCTGTTTTAGGTTAATGTTAACATTGCCATGCACTTAAAATACTTAAAAAAAAAAATCTTTTAGCCGGCTTGGTGGCTCAGCCTGTAATCCCGCACCTTTGGGAGGCTGAGGTGAGTGGATTGCCTGAGCCCGCGGGTTCGAGTCCGGCCTGGGCAACTTGATGAGACCTCATCTCTACAATAAATCAAAAAATCAGCGGGGCGTGGTAGCGCACGCCTGTAATTCCGGCTACTCGGAAGGCTGAGGCGGAAGGATTGCCGGAGCCCGGCAGGTCGAGGCTGTGGTGGCTGGGAGCGGCCACTGCACTCCAGAGTGAGACTCCAACTCAAAAAAAAAAAAAAA
This sequence comes from Cephalopachus bancanus, assembly GCA_027257055.1. Classification (NCBI taxonomy): domain Eukaryota; kingdom Metazoa; phylum Chordata; class Mammalia; order Primates; family Tarsiidae; genus Cephalopachus; species Cephalopachus bancanus. The sequence continues at coordinate 3,346,934 of JAPVLO010000110.1, read as the reverse complement.
TCTTTTAGCCGGCTCGGTGGCTCAGCCTGTCATCCCGCACCTTTGGGAGGCTGAGGTGAGTGGATTGCCTGAGCCCGCGGGTTCGAGACCCGCCTGGGCAGCGAGACCTCACCTCTACAATAAATCAAAAAATCAGCGGGGCGTGGTAGCGCGTGCCTGTAATTCCGGCTACTCGGAAGACTGAGGCGGAAGGAAAGCCGGAGCCCAGCAGGTCGAGGCTGTGGTGGCTGGGTGCGGCCACTGCACTCCAGAGTGAGACTCCAACTCAAAAAAAAAAAAAAATCTTTTAAAGAACAATTTTAGATTTACAAAAAAATTGAGAACCCAGTACAGAGATTTCCCATGAGTCCTGCAACCAGTTTCTCCTGTTATTAACATCTTACTTAGTAAGTATATTTGTTCCATTATTAAATAAAATCCATACCTTATTTGAATTTTGTTTTTACCTAATACCTCTTTTCTGTTCAAGACTCCATCCAGGATACTACATTACATGTAGTTATCACATCTCCTCGGGATCCTCTGGACTGTGACACTTCCTCTGACTTTCCTTGCTTTGATGACCTTAACAGCTTTGAGGAGTCCTAAGCAGGTATTTTAAAGTGTCTCCCCCTCTCATTGGAATGCGTCTGGTAGTATTTTTCTCAAGTCTGAGTCCTTGGGAGGAAGACCAAACGGGGTCAAGTGCCATTTTCATCTCATCACATCAAGGATACTTGCCAGTAACAGGGTGTGTAACTGCTGATGCTGCCTTTGATCATCTGGCTGAAGTGTCAGTTTCCTCCACCACGTCACTCTTTTTTCCTCCCCCATGCTCTACTCCTTGTAAGGAAGTCATTATGGACCGTCCACACTCAAGAAGCAGAAACAGAAAATCAAATACCGCACGTTCTCACTTACAAGTGGGAGGTAAACAATGAGTATATGTGGACATAAAGATGGAATAATAGACAGTGGAGACTCCAGAAGGGAGGAGGGCGAGGGTTGAAAAGTGACTTATTGTTCGAGACCCGCCTGGGCAGCGAGACCTCATCTCTACAATCAATCAAAAAATCAGCCGGGCGTGGTGGCGCGTGCCTGTAATTCCGGCTACTCGGAAGGCTGAGGCGGAAGGTTCGCCGGAGCCCAGCGGGTCGAGGCTGTGGGGGCCGGGAGCGGCCGCTGCACTCCAGTCTGGGCGACAGAGTGAGACTCCAACTCAAAAAAACAAACAAACAAAAAAAAGAAAAGTGACTTATTGGGTACAGTGTTCACCATTGGGATGATGGCTACACAGAAGCCCAGACCTCACCATTATGCAATATATCCAAGTAACAAACCTGTGCGTGTATCCCCAAATCTAAGATCTAAAAGAAAAAACTGGGCTTGATGGCACACAACTGTAGTCTTAGCTGCTTGGGAGGCTGAGGTGAGAGAATCACTTGAGTCCAGGAGTTCGAGGCTGCAGTGAGCTATGATCATGCTACTGCACTCCAGCCTCGGTGACAGAGTGAAACCCTGTCTCAAAAATAAATAAATACATAAAAGATAAAATAAAATAGAAGTGGAGAGTTATACTCCTCCACCTGAGGGCAGAGTATAAATTATTTGGAATTCTTTTGTACGGGAGACTTGTCTCTGCCATTTATTCATTTATTCAATCATTTCTTAATATCTGTGCAGACTCATTACTATTTATTTTATACATTAGGTTACATTCAATGCTAGATTATTTATTTTACCACTCAAATAGTTCTAGCTTTGGGCATTAGGGGATCTTTCATGTGGCTCTTGTGTCACTTTGACATACTGTTACGGACTAAATGTTTGTGTCTTTCCCAATTCATGTGTTGCAGTCCTCACCCATAATGCAACGGTATTTGGAGATGGGGTCTTTGGGAGGCAATCAGGTCTTGAAGGTGAGGTGCTTAGAATGGAATTGATGTCCTTATAAGAAGAGGTAACAGAGAACTTGTTCTCTCCTCGATCCCACAACAAACACGCAAAGAAGAGATCATGTGGGCACACAGGGAGATTGCAACCACATACAAGCCAAGAGAAGAGGCCTGGGAATGAAACTTACCTTGCTAGCATCTTAATCTTGCAATTCCCAGCCTCCAGACTGTGAGAAACACATTTGTGTTGTTTAAGCCACCCATGATATTTTGTTATGGCAGCCTGAGCTGGCTAAGACAATGTCCCCATCATTTTGTTCACTGAGTGCTTCCTTACTTTTTTTCACTGTAAAATGCTTCCAGGCTTATCTTGATGTTTTTTTATCTCAGTCCACTCCTCTCATAAGCCCAGATCCTAGAGTGGTATTAGAAACCAAGACGGGAGTCTGAGCCAGGAGGATCTCTTGAGGCCAGGTGTTCGAGACCAGCCCGGGTAACACAGAAATACTCCATCTCTATAAAAATAAAAATAATTATCCGGGCATGGTGACGTGCACCTGTAGTCATAACTACTTAGGAGACGGAGGCCGGAAGACTGATTAAGCCCAGGAATTTGCGGCTGCAGTGAGCTGTGATCCCATTACTACCCTAGCCTGGGTGAGAGAGTGAGACTCTGTCTCAAAGAAAAGGAAAAAGAAACCAAGAACTGGCTTGCAGAAAAACTTAATTTTAGATGGACAAATAAAAAAAAAAACCAAACACTTATTTTGTCCCTATGTGCTAGGCACTATGCTGGTTCCTTTTCATGTCCGTTTACTTAAGTCTCATAACAACTCCATGAAATATTTAGTGTCAACCCTCTCTAGTTGAGGAATGAAGGCTTAGCTTGGTTAAATGCTAGCCAATATCACCCTGTTTGGCTTCCAAAACCCATCACATTGCCATGCTGGAGACTGGAGTTATATATATTACAAGCAAACAAACATCATTTATTTACAGTTTATGCTAATATACTTCATAGGCACTGGAATAATTTGCATTATAATCATTATGTAACAGGTAATTGTGCGTATTCTGTGAAGGCGTAAGACCCTTCTGGGCCATAAAAGATACAGATTACCGCTCTCAATGTGTGCAGATGTCATGTACCTCTCCTTATGTGTACAGATGGCACACCCCTATCCTTATGTGTAAAGATGACAGGCACCTATCTTCATTTGCACAGACACATGCTCCGCTGTCCTAACGGATCCAGATAATATGCACTTACTTTCATGTGCTCACAGGGCATACACCTATCCTTGGGTGAACAGATAACATATACTTACCTTTAAGTGAACAGATGACATAGCTTAACCCACAGGATAATGAATCTGACACACAGAAAAATGCTCTATAATGGACACTCACAGAATTTGCTAATTGTTCAAGTTAAGACTATGTCAGATTTTTCTCTTTCATGTACAGGACTCACTTATGAAATCTGGAGATGTCCTAAGATAATCGTTTAACATTTTGGTTCCAAATAATGCTTCCAAAGCTAAAACTGGAGGTTTAAATTTTGCCCTCAAGGGGGTATCATGCCCCATGGGAAAGAATAAATCAGTCGGCTGGAGTGACTAAGGCTTCCATCAGAGTGACTATTGTGTGATCAGCCACTCCTTTTTTCTCTGAGAACTGCCTCTGCCAAACCCTCCAGAGCAGGCATGTCATACATTGTGATCTGTTCCTGGCTATCTTATCAACCCAGTATCAGCATGTGACCCAGTTGGGCCAATCCTAGAGTCTTCACCTAGGACTTTTGGACTAGCAATCGAAGACAGTCAGCCTTTCTTAGTGACTGAAACTGTGAGCACTGAGGTTGTCAGTGTGTCCTGTGACAAAAGTTTGTGTCCAGGCAAAAAAATAATAAAACCAACAGGCGCGCACATACACAGGCTTGTGAGTTTTGGGTTCTGACATGAGCTGGGTATTTTATGAAGAGCGCCCTAACATTTTTTACCCCATCCTTTTTTATGCTAAGACTAGCTGGAATGGTTTTCACTGACTTCCCATCAAAAGAGCCCTAACCAATGCGGAATGACTGATAATATTATTGCTACTATGCCACAGTACATATCTACTGAGACTCAACCCTGTGACAGACATTTTCCTAATTTTTAAAATATCAGAGATATGGTCTGGATTTCTGTCAAAGGCAGTTAATTGGGTACACTAATTCTTCAGAAATGTTTCAAATACACATTCATTTTCCATTTGCATAGTACACTTCTATTTATCTGACTTTTCAATAACAAAAGATTTCATACTAAATTTTCCCCCCAGTCTACTTTATGGAAACAAATGAAATGATAAGATTGGGTAACCAAGGGAACTACTGTAAAAAACATCTTTACATCACAGGGTCGACATCAACACCTTCAATACTATGTGTATTCCAGTGGCTGCTTGATCTTGTTTTGCAGTGTGCTTCAGTCTAATTTTATGGATCCAATTTGTTTATTATTTGTGCATGAACATCACGGTAATAATAGCTAATACTTTTGAGCTGTTATCACGTACCAGGCAGGTACTGTTCTAGGAGCCTACTATACATTTATTCTTTTAATCCTCACAGCAACATTCTTGTCAACCCCATTAAGTAATTTGACCACATCAACACATCCAGTAAGAGGTGAGCTATGGACTGAACACTTCTAGAGTTCATACTTCTTAGGTAACTCATGTAGTTGATAATAGCTGTCGGGTTAACTGGAATAATCAATTAACAGGACATCCCATTTCCCAAGTCCTTAATGCGCCACTTGTTTATAAATTATTTGGATTTTAGAATATGTATTGATTATCTGTAAGGCAGAGATATATGCAGGAAAATTTTCTTTAACTGTGTCCCTGTGACCTGCAAGAAAGCAAAATGGACTTCCAAGCCTTCACCAAGCTCTCATTTCCTTGTGGTGAGAGCAAAACTTTCTGCAGCTTTCTATCTCAGGGTGAAAATCGGAACCCTTCTTAGGCCCACAAAGTCCTGTCTATCTTACCGGTCTCCACTGAGCACTCTGCTTCAGCCACTTTGGCCTTAAATTCCTTCCATCACAGCACTTCTAGACAAGACATTCCCTCTGCCACACTCACTTCATCTGTGCTTTTCTAGCCAAATCCCACTATCTTTCAGTCCTTCCCTGATCCATCAGAGCAGGTCTGGCTCCCTTCTTATAATCTCTCACAATATCTCACCTTTCTTGTAGTATCTATGAAAAATGATAATTGAAAAATTGTGTAATTACTGAACTCCTGCCTCCCTGGCTCTAAGTGTAAGCTCCATGTGAGCAGGGACTGTGCTTGTCTTGTTCATTGGTGAATCCTTAGCCCACAGCTTAGTACACAGTTGGTACCACACACATATTTGTAAACTGAGGAGAAGAAAGAATTACTAGCTACCAGCTGAAGAGGAAACGCACACCCGAGTCTCCTGGGCATGGACTAGACTTGCTGGGAATGGAGGGTGGCCTGCCCAGACACAGACAGACACAGGGAATGCTGGAAGAGTGGATTAGAGGATAACTGAATACACATATACAAGTTTTTTTTTTCTGTACTATTTTTAAATGATTAGTAAATATTCGGGACAAAGGTATATTTTGTGAGCAACAAAACAATAACCCTATTTCAGTAGGGCCAAAATCTTGATCAAAAAAATTCAGCTCAGAAGTACCAAAGTGATGACACATTGGGTTTGATGACATCGTGTTATTCTCCTAAGTGTGCATCAATGGTCATGAGGGTCCACTTGAAGTCGCAGCCCCTTCTGTTGTAATGCTTATTTCTTGCTTTATCATCTCCTACTGATTCCTCAAAAAGAGTCTTACGGGGAGAGCTGGCTCCGTGGGCGATGGAGGAGCATTTCCTCTTCAAAGCCTCTATTTTTTGGACGGTAAGACTTGCTAAAGAGGAAGCAATCAAGCCTATCAGAGTGCTCTGTCCCATCCAGCGCTCTGCTTTCTGCTTTTAAAACGCTTTCGGATCTTCCTGAGAGCTGTTTTAGGCAAAGTCTACCTGGACTGCTGTTCATTTTCGGACACCACCCCTCGCCTGTTCACCTAGAAGACCCCGGAAGGGAATCGCTTTGGGAGCCATTCAATTCATTTCACCCTGACAACGAACCACGGTCTGCGACTCTCACGCACGTGACATCAGTACTAAGCCCACACTAGACAAATCGTGCTTCGGTCGCGTTTCAATGACAAAATATGCCGTCGCAGCCAGGCCTGAGGGTCCGCGACCGCCCTCCAGGCTGCACCGGACAGGCCGGCGGCGCGTTCCGGGAAACGGAGCGACGCCGAGGAGGCTCGAGGACGCAGGAAACCGAACAAGATCAGTGATTCAGGAAACCACCTCGGGAAATGTTTTCCCGAGCAGGCGTGGCCTTCGCCAGGAGACGTTTTTCAGCCTCTGACGTGGACGCGAGTCGCATCCAGCACAGGGGCCGCTGGCTCCCGCCACGCCCGCCACGCCCGCCGACCCCGCCGCGCCGTGGGCCACGCCCCCGCCACGCGCCCGCCGCCCGCAGCCAGACGGCCCGCGATTGGTCGGCGGCGCTGCCCGTCAAGAGGGGCGGGCACCTCGCCCGCAGGCCGGCGCTACCATTGGTCGCGGCGGCGGCGGCGGCGGCGGCGCGCGCGGTCCCGGCGCGGAGGGGAAGCCGGTGGCCGCGGCGGCGGAACGGGCGGAGGCTGCCGGTTTCGTAACCGTCGCTCCTCCTCGCTGCCTCGCGGGCTGTGAGGCCTGGGTCGGGTCGGGCCGCGCCGCGCGGGGCCGCTCGGAGTGGAGGCCGCCTGGGGGCGGGCGGGCTGCCGGCGCAGGTAAGGAAGCCGCGGGCTGGCGCGCTGGGAGAGGAGGAGGAGGAGGCCGCGGCGGAGCCGGCCGCTCGCGTGGGCGCGGGCCCGGCCCGGGGAAGCCCGGCCCGGCCCGGCCCGCGACGGCCTGCCGGCTTGCCGGGGAAGCCCCGCGAGGCCGGAGGCGCGGGCGGCGGCCCCGCGCGGCGTCTGATGCAACCTGGCGGCAACGCCGGGCGGGGACGCTGAGCTCATCCCTGGCCGCGGCCCAGCCCCGCGGCGCCGCCCGACCCCGCGCCCCCCGGCGCCCCTCGCTGCGGCGGCGAGTGCGGCGCGGCGCCCCTCCCGAGCCCGGCCCTGGCTGCGCGAGGCGTGCGGGGTGACAGGTCAGGCGCGCCCCGGCCCCCGGGGATGGAGGGTGTTCGCGGATCCGCAGAAGGTGGGCCGCGCCTTAAGCCTGGGCGCCGCTTGGGGCTGCTCCTGCCCCGCAGACGGCGCGGTCCGCGGTGGTCGAGTCTGCCAGCAGTTAGGAGCGCGCCAGCGCGGCCGGGGGAGGCAGATGAGTTTTGGGCTTTCCGGGGGGGACGTTTCGCCTCTTTGTGGAGGTGTGGGATGCCCTGCAGGTCGCCGTTGCACGGAGCGTCGATGAACGTGCCGCAGCCAGCAAGAGAGGGGCGAGCAGTGGCGCCTTCGTGAGCGGGGTGGGGGGAACGTGGCGAGGAGAGCAGGCAGCAGAGGTGCCCGGTGCTCGGGTGGAAGGGCATGTGAGGGCAAGGGCGTTCTGTGCTTCCAAGCCAGCTGGTGTGTTGCAGCTCCTCGGAAGGCTCAAGTGCTTGGTTTTCCTCTTGTTGGGGGTTTATCCTGGGATCTGGCATCTCTGAGGTGAGTCCGGTTCAGGAAGGTTTTAGCGTTGGGGGTGACACAAAACTTGGTCGTTCTGCCACGGAGACTGCACTCGGTTGAATCTTTATTGGACTGGATTGTCATTTAATGCAGACATTTCCCCCAGATACAACTTTGAAATAAAATACTGGCAGAGCTTGCGTTCCTAAGAAATTCTGCATCTGAAAGTTCTTGATGTTAAGATCGGGTCTGCTGTTACACTTGAGTGGTGTTTGGCACAAGCTGTTCATAAGGTTGAGTCTGTTTCAGGAAAAAATGGAAACAAGGCTCACTAATTACAGGATGTCAGTGAGCTGAAGCATATTTCAGCTTCTTGGTTTCTGCTTATGGTGGGCACGCTTGGCCGGTTCAATTATTTTTAATACCTGCTTACAAAAAATAGGTGGAAGCAAAACTTAGGTTGTTGTTGTTGTTTTTTTTTTTTTCCCCAGTATATCCTTTGAATTCTCATGAGCACATGGTGACTGTCTGCAAGGCTCTCTGACCTTGGCAAGGTGGCTTCACCCCTGGGGAATTAAGCCGCAAACGGTGAGCCCCTGGTAAAGACAAACAGGACGTCGTGGGGCTGGATGTGGTCTTGTGGTCTGCGATTGCCTCACTTGCTCACAGCAGTGGTAAGCACAGGTAGCCACAGTTCAGGTTTACTGCGTATTCTTGGGAGCAGTGGTTCCATGGCACACTGTTGGGTACACTGTTCTCTTGCCTTTTTGGCTTCCTGGCCCGATCAGTAGAAAAAGAAAAAAATGCCATGAGCTCCTAATAGATGTGTATTTCCAGTCTATTTGTTTTGTGTGTTGTAAATTATGCCAAAAGCATATCGGAAAGATGCCATCAAAAAAGACAAGCTACATTCCCTTCTCATTTCTTCCCAGTGGACCACTTGTGTGCTTCCTGCAGGGGGATGTGCCCTCCATGGACCCTGCACTAGATGCTGGACCTGTGAAGGTGAGCAGAGTCCTGCCTCTAGGCTTAGTCGACAAGGAGACACGCCGCAGAACTGGAGTTAGCAAAGGCTGGAGGAACACTTGTACAGAAGAAGGAAGGAAAGAGAAAGCAGACGGTTTAGGAGACTGATGGGGGTTTGGGGCCATTGGGGTGTGAAGTGTGAGGGCAAAGAGGGTCTGGACCTCGGATTTGACCCTGGAGACGGAGGAGGTGGATCCTCAGCAGGCGAGGGTGACTGCTCGGGTGTGAGTGTTCGATGGCTCTGGAGACTGGTTGGAGGAGACGCTGCTCAACTGGGGGTCGGTGCCGCTGAGAGGCGATGTCCACTTGAGGGCATCTCTGTGGCATCAGGATGGAGAGGAATGGTAGATGTGAGATGGTTTTCTTTTGTTTTTTGTTTGTTTTAGGTAGACTTGTCAGATCCCAACGATCAAAGAGATTTGGGGCAAGGGAGAAGCATCTGTGTGAATGCTTCGAAATGTTGACCTTCACTTAGGAAATTAAGTGGAAGATGTATTTTGGAGGGCGAGGGAGGACTATCGAGTTCCAGGTATGTGGGGGGGAAGTGACCGAAGGGTTAGGAAGATTCTTGACAGGTGTGTTTTCCCAGGTGAAACTTGAGAAAACTCTGATTTTGTTTTATTCATTCCAACACTCTGAGCTTTCGATGTGTTACTGATTTAAATGGATATTACTCGAATTAGGCAATTTGGATGAAAACAAGCCCTGTGTTACCCACTTAGTCCACCATTCTTAATATCCTTTGTTAATCTGTAGCAGTAGCTCTCATACTTCAATGCCATCAAAATCACTTGGAGGTCCCCTCGGAACAGGACTGCCCAGCCCTATTCTTTCTTTTCAAAAAAACCATTTATTTATTGAGTCAGGGTCTCACTGTCACTTGGGCTGGAGTGTAGTGGCATGATCATGGCTCACCACAGCCTCAACCTCCTGAGCTCAGGCAGTCCAGCCTCAGTCTCTCGAGTAGTTGAGACTACAGGCATGCACTACTATGCCCTATTTTTTTTTTTTTTTTTTTGTAGAGACAGGTCTCGCTGTATTGCCCTGGCTGGTCTCGAATTCCTGTCAGCCCTATTCTTGTAACTCCTGATGCATAGGTCTGGGGCAACCTGAGAATTTGCATTTCTAAAAAGTTCCTAAATGATGATTTTGCTGGCCCGGGGACCAAACTTTGAGAACTGCGCTTCAGTTTTCCTACTGTTTCCTACTTGAGTGATTCACGTGTAAGGAAACAAGGCGCTGCCCTGCCTCCCGGATGCTGAACTTCGGAATAGTGTTTGTCCCATAGGAGCCAGTCATTAGGTTGGAGTGTCCAGATTTGGAATAAACTTAATTGTTTGCCTGTTGTAGGTGTTCAGTAAATGTCTATGGAAGAAACAAAAGCACACATGAGAGTGCCTTTTTCAGTGTAAAAACAACATTGGTAACCTGTTTGAAGTTAAGTCTTTTAGACCACTTAGTTCTTTGGTCTCTTTTACTTGGTTAATTTTCTCTTCACTTTAAGAACTGTTTTTTTGGCTTGTGTGTGGTTAAATAACTTTTTAAAAACCATTCTTATCATTCTTTTTATTTTTGATTTATCGTAGAGACGAGGTCTCACCATGTTGCCCAGGATGGTCTCGAATCCACGGACTCAGGCAGTTCTCTTGCCTCAGCCTCCCAAAGTGCTGGGATTATAGGCTTGAGCCACCGCGCCCAGCTTAGAGTTATTTTTATTATCTTTAAGTTTCTCTTTACATTTTTACCAGTTTGTAGGTTCAGTGAATACTCTTGTTTTTTAGGCCAAAGGGCTCACTTTCAAAACCTTGCCTACTGTGTTCAGCCTAGTGCTTGACAAGATGAGTCAGCCTGAGGTCAAGAGCCCTTCCCTATTCCTGTATCTGTGGGTACAGAAACAGGCATGAATATCACTAAACACGGAACCTGTAACAGGAGTTTTTGGTGACTGGAGGTCGTAGTGTTTTGTCAGTGAGAAGGTATCTTAACCTTTCTATATCCCTCCTTTGCAGATGGGGAGATTGAAGCCCACAGAAGGGAAGATTTGCCCTTGTGAAGTGTGGGGAGGCAGAGCTGGGACAAGAATCGACCTGGTTCCTAGTCTGTTCTTTGGGTCATTGCCGTCCCTGAGCATAGCCAAGTTGACCACTGAGAATGACTTTCAAGACTAAAAATATAATTGGTATATAAAAAATAAAAGTAGGTAAATAAGGTGAACATGATCATAATTGTTAAGACAATCCCATGAGAAGTGCTAAATAAGTTCTTAAAAACAGAGTAGCCAGGCACAGTGGGTCATGTCTGTAAATCCCTGCATTTTGGGAGGCTGAGGCAGAAGGATTACTTGAACCCAGGAGTTTGAGACTAGACTAGGCAACCTAGTAAGACCTTGTCTCTACAAGAAAGTTAAAAAATTAGCTGAGCTTAGTGGTGCATGCCTGTAGTCCTAGCTAAGTCTGAGGTGGAAGGATCACCTGGACCAGAAGGTTGAGGCTACCATGAGCCCTGGTTGTGCCACTGTCCTCTAGCCTGGACAAGACCCTGCCAAAAAAAAAAAAAAAAAAATTGAGTGAAACACTTACAATTCATTTTACACCAAATAATAATGTTCGGTGGCAGTAAGAGTAGCTCAAATTTGTACTAAACAGACACTTTTTAACTGGAAGACAAATTAAGCAACATAATAAACTACCAAGGGAACTTGTGAAATGTCCATTACTGAAGATAAAGTTGGAGTAGATATCCCTCATGGTTTGGAAGGAAGCTTTCTGTCTTGCCTTAGTGCTAGAGTGGAACAGATGACCCACTAGCTCAGGGCTGGCTGTGTGACTTTTTAAGCAATTGAAAGTAATAATATATGGAGTTTTCAAAGCAAAGATTAAAAACAAAAAGCAGACCAATAAACAATGTTTATACAGAATTGCCTGGCTAAAGGTTTGAGTGCAACTACTGGTGTTTACTAACTGAACTTTTTCTATTTTTTTTTAAGAGATGAGATCTCGCTATATTGCCCAGGCTGGTCTCGAACTCCTGGGCTCAAGCAGTCCTCCTGGGCTCAAGCAGTCCTCCCGGGCTCAAGCAGTCCTCCCATCTCAGCCTCCCAAAGTGCTGGGATTACAGTTGTGAGCCACCGTGCCCAGCTTGTGCTTTTCTTAGTAACTGTGGGATGCACTTAATTGGGGCACTTCATACTTATGACTCCAGATTTTTACCACTGATGTAGTTTTTGCAATTTTGTGAAGAGAACAGGATAGTTTTACGGTTCATAACACTGCTTTCTAAATTTCCAAGAGTGCTATGACTCCTTGTTGGACACAGTTTACCCAGCTTAGTTTGTTTTGACGTCGCCTCATGATGATAGGGCGGGTATGCTTTTATACCTCCCGACTTCATTTCTACAGGCAGCAGCACAGAGATGCTTCAGAACTGGCACTTGCTCCGAGCTCACTCAGTAGTGTGAAGTGACTGCAGCTGCTCAGTCCCTTTGTCCAGCCTGGATGCAGCATTAGGGCTTTTGTTTCTTTCCTTGTGGTTTCAGGTTGAGTGTGTTTAAATGTTTTATTAATTATGTCAAGAAGAAAAACACTTTTAGAAGCAGAGTGGGATGGTGGAGCAAATTGAGGCCAAGAGACTAACTCAGTAAATTTTGGTAAACTATGGTGTGATCATTTGAGGTTACTAAAAAATAAAAACAAGCAAAAAACCCTCCAACCTTTTCAAAAGTTCCCATAAAGCAAGCTCCAGTCCCTGATGACCCGTTCTGTGCAGATTAGCCCTTTGCCCTCGGAGACGTCTCATGGGTCACCTGCCAGCAACTGAACTGCACTTTTTTACAAAACAGTGAAAAACAAATCACTTCATATTAAATTGTATAGCGTTGGAACCCATTATTTTATTGTAATGGTATTTGGCTTATAAAGGAATCTTGCACATCGAGGAATGTATTTATGACAAAAGATCAATATTTTATATTTTTCTAACGTGTGGTAACGTGTAAAACAGTCGTATAAAACAGTCACCGACCTGCATTGCAGGTTCATTGATACAAGTTGTGCAACAGTAATTTGTTTGACGTCTTCCACCCGGTGTTTTTCTATTCAAGCAGACAATGCAGCCTCATTTTCTTCCTCCCACATTAATAATATGTAATTTATTGTCCGATCTGTTGTTCGAAGAAGACGTGGAAAGGACGCACTTGTGATTCCTGAAAACCACTCCTCAGCTGACTGATCGTATCTCAGTATATAGTCCATCTCTTTATTTGCTTTTTCTTGAAGTTAGACTGGAACACTTCAAGGAAACATATATTTCGAAAAATTTGTGCTTGCATAAGTTTGTCCTGTATAGTCACCAGCAATCTCTTTATGTCCCCTGAGAGGGAGGGGACATCAGAGTGGTGTGTAGATTGGAGCATCTGAGTGCAAAGGGTTAGAATAAGGAGCATGCAGAGTACTCATGATAGTGGAGGCTGGGCACTCCACTCTAGTATTCTGTTTTGCCTTAAACCACCAATTGAAACTTTTTTCCCTTTCTTTGCAGGTGTCTCTTCTACCACAGTTGAACTCAGCTTTTCCATGTTTACCCAAACCTCTCGAATTTAGCCCTGGCAGATTGTCGGGTGCTATTAGTTCATATGTGCTACCTAATTAGTGGTAGTCTTTTGTTTTTCCTCCCATTTTGTATAATAATACTCACAGATGGGCAGTACCCTCAGGGATTCAGGTGGGCTGCGTTTAGCCTGTTGGTGCTCCTGTACTAACCTACCTTTCTAAATTAAATGATTTAGACTTCTGAAACATCGGAACAGTTGGCAGTTGCTGTAGACTTTTCTCAGCATAATCAATTAATGCTGGCTTGCTGTTAGTACATGCAAGTTTAGTCTCATTTGCTCTTGTCATTTCAAATATTTTAATGCCATTTATTTTTTAACTAGGTACATGTGAAGATTTTTTGGCAGTTTAGCGTGGAAACCATTGATCACCTTGCTCTCATTTCTACCTGTTCTGTGTTGGCAAGGGAGAGTGCCCAAATGAGCAAGATATCGCAGCAAAACAGTGCTCCAGGGGTGAATGGAATAAGTGTTATTCATACTCAAGCATATGCCAGCGGCTTACAGCAGGTTCTGCAGCTGGTGCCTGCTGGTCCTGGGGGAGGAGGCAAAGCTGTGACTCCGAGCAAGCAAAGCAAAAATAGTTTGACCATGGATCGAAATAGTGACGAGTATCGTCAACGCAGAGAGAGGAACAATATGGCTGTGAAAAAGAGTCGGTTGAAAAGCAAGCAGAAAGCTCAAGATACACTGCAAAGAGTGAATCAGCTCAAAGAAGAGAATGAACGATTGGAAGCAAAAATTAAATTGCTGACTAAGGAATTAAGTGTACTAAAAGATTTGTTTCTTGAGCATGCACACAACCTTGCAGACAACGTGCAGCCCATTAGCACTGAAAATACAACAGAGTCTGATAATGCAGGACAGTAGACCTCATCCTCTCTAGACTTTACAACTTGTGGCTTGAACTGTAAAGGTGTGACCACCTACATCACTCATATCAATGGCTGAAGGTTGGCTTGTTCCATTATTCAGAGATCCATTAGAGGTTATTTTCTAGGAACAGCACTGAAGAGTTGATTAGCTAAAAATGTTAGCCATGCAATTCAGATATCTGGTTTTAAATAAGGATTTCTGTGAGGATCCAAAGCCAAAAATGTTTGAGGTATATGGTAAAAAAATCCTGGACCCTGATGTTCTTAATAAATCCCAACTTCCTAAGAAATGCTTTTTTTTTTTTAAAGTTGATAAAAGGAATGGGAAACTGGCATGTTGTGCAGAAGGGTCTTTGTTTTAATGGGTATGGTTAATTGGATTAAGAAAAGTTGAATGCCATCTGTGTTAATCTATTTGTGAATTTATTCTACATTATGTATTATAAATCCTTAGAGCTGTAGAAACCAATTAGTTTGTAATTTGGAGTGATTTTATGTATAGCAGAGACTTTGCTTTTGTCATAATTTAACGTAATATACTGTTGGGGAAAAATGTTTTCCCCAAAATTATAAGTTTTTAAGTAGTGATGTCAGGTTAATTTGAAAAACCCCATCACATCGTAAAGGCAGTATGAAGCCAATTGACTTAAAAATACAAATAACATTTAGGAAGCAAATAGATTGTTTTTAAAAAGTAAAACATATTAGAATTATGCGTTTAGGATACCTTTGGGTTATTAGATTGGCATTATTTTGTCCTAAGAAAAACAACTCAGTGGTTTAGAGAAACTTGTGTACCAGAATTTTAGTTTCTGCAGATGCTAGTAACGTGAGCATTTTTTTGGATGCCGATTTCACAGCCAGGTTAGTAAACAAAATGTCTTAACAGTTTGATGACACAAGCTACTGATGAGGATCAGGAATATTATTAATTCAGCAGGTAGTTTCTCTTTTGTGTTCAAATTAACTGCCATGGGGCCATGAGTTTTAAAGTAAAAAATTTCTTGTGAGGGATCATTTTGGTATTTGGTCTTAACCAAGTAAGATTAGAAAAAGGTATCAACTCCACGCCATCTCCCATAATACTTGTCTAAGAAAACTTGAAAGTATAAGGTTTAAACTTTAATTTATTTCACTTAAATATATCTTTTTATATTATTTTTGTGACATTTCTCTTTCTGGTTAGCGGGCTGTTCTTCTAGACATTATGTACCACTGCTTCTGTTTATTCATTCATATGCTTTTGTGTCCCATAAATTATTTTAGAAACATGTTGATAAAACTCAGGATATTAACATTTTTGTTGAGACTAAAAAATGGCAGTCACTAAAGTAGGAAGTCTCTGGAGCCTGGCTTATATCAATGTTAGTAGTTTAGATTGTCCTTGTTATCTATCCCCCCACCTCCGTTTTGTTTTTTTGTTTGTTTTTTGAGTTGGAGTCTCACTCTGTCGCCCAGACTGGAGTGCCGTGGCTGCTCCCGGCCACCGCAGCCTTGACCCGCTGGGCTCCAGCGATCCTTCCGCCTCAGCCTTCCCAGTAGCTGGAACTACAGGCACGCGCTACCACGCCCGGTTGATTTTAAAAAAATTTATTGTAGAGATAAGGTCTCACCAAGTTGCCCAGATGGGTCTCGAACCCGCGGGCTCAGGCAATCCACTCACCTCAGCCTCCCAAAGGCATGGGATTACAGGCTGAGCCACCGAGCCCGGCTCCGTTTTTTTTCTTTTAAACACAATTCTAGCTCAGATTTGTTGGCTGTTGTGTATTTATTTGTGCCTGGGCTGGTGACAAGAGACTGAGTCGTAGCGGATTTAAAAGTTTGTGTTACCAGGTATCTCGTTTGAACATGGTCATTTTTGGCCACGTTGCTGTTTCATATTAGGACTTGGGATAATGTAACCAGAATGTAATTCAAGTTGCACCCTTGGTTGGTGGAAGAGTGCTGATTGTGCTAATCTCCTGAGTAGAAGACATCATGGTGCCCTCCAACTCAGCAAAGCCATTATTAGGGGCATGAGGCCCTTCTGAATGTGAGACAGGAGCCGGGTGCTGTTCCAATGAGATACTGTCTGAAGAGGGCTAACTCCCTGTAGCACTAGGAAACAAGATAGAAGTTTTTATTTTGGTCCCACACCAGTTTGCTTTGGAATAGCAATCTACTCATAAAGTTTGAGAGATGTTTCGAATAACTAGGACAAACCCACAGCAAGATCCTACTGAATCTTTAACAGCTGGATGATGTTATGCAATTAACTTAATTGGAGATGCATTTAGGTCACTGGACTCTTTAAGCACCTATAATAGGTGCTACAGACATTTAAGTCTCTTATTTACTAAAAAAGAAATCTTTGAGAAATTGATGTCTTCATTGAATTTATGGTTACCAGTTACATGAATTGACTTAAGTATCTTGAAAAAGAAACCTTAGGGAAATCATCAGAGGTGTGCACTGAGTATTTCACAACACAAGATTGGAACTTTGGGAAAAATTGATGCAAGCTTTTATATTACCTATGCAAATCAAAAAACTTCAGCACAAGCAAGCAAGTATGCATAGAACAAAAATGTTCACCATTGTCTTGACTCTTTCTGAAGTGGTTGGGAATAGATTTAGCAGTATAAAATTGAGGGAAACCAAGTATGGGGAATGAGTAAGTTTAGAGCTTTGGGAGTTATAAAGTGACTTTTGTAACTTTTGTTCTGTGTATTACCAATGAACCATTAGGATTTGATCTGCCTTTGCAGGCAGGTCCAGTGGTTTAGCAGTTAAGCTTTAGTACAGATTTCTAGCTGTGTCCAAGTCTCCCCGGATGGCTGGTTTGGGCTGCAGATGGTGAGTGAGATCAAAGCAGCTCTTCTTGCTGCTGGCCCCTTTCAGTTATTGGGATGCCAGTTCAGATACTTTGGACATTCTTGCTAAAAAGTAGTAAGATTTTAAAATCTGATCAGATTTTTGAAGTTTAGGTCATGAGTGTGAAATTCTCAAATTTACACAAACAGTAGAAGTACAATGTAGTATTTGATATGAAAGGAAATGGTAGCAGCTTTTGATGTTTTTTACTCCCCATTAGAGGGCTTGTAACTTTGTACCTGAACAACCCATATAGCACTCAGAGTGCTTTTTGATGCCTTAGAAATAGTAACATTTTTTGTTTGACAAAAGCTAGGAAGAAGAAAGTTCATTCTACAGCTACTAGATCTGCCTCTCAGGAAAAAGTACTAACTTGTTCTTTTTGTTCCTGGCTTTCCTCGGTTTGTGAGATTACTCTATTTTTTTAAATATAATTTTATTTCTTTCAGTGATTTAAAATAAAAAACCTTTGAAACAATGACTGTACTTATTTCATTGTGGGTTTTTAAATTGTAGTTATCAAAAAGCAGTCCAAATGTTAAACTGCTCTGAAGAGCAGGCCTATGTCGTGCTGTCTTTACTGTACCCACCCTGGGATGTTGGCATGGGGAAAGTGGGATGAGCAGAGGTATTTCTGTCCAGGTCTAGACTTCCCTGATTTCCCTTTATGGGCAGGGCACCAGTTTTCTCTGAATGTGGGATACATCTTTAGTTATACTTATGATCACTTGGTCTAATCCAAAAATGCATAATAGGAGAGGGGAAGCCATACGTAATCACCGAGTGTCTCAGTATGGTTGCCATTAACAGCATGGTAAGCAGTTCTAAAGTTTCAAGGTCGACAGTCAAGCATGTGAAGTAAGGCCTTTCCTCTTCAGTTCTATAGCAAATGTGAACTTCACCATTTGCATCACACCCTAAAGTGTCTGCAGAGGGGTTTGCTGATTTCATAAATATTGTGAGTCCAAGAAGGCCGATAAATGGAGGGAAGATGCCATTTAGATACTTTTGTTCTGTGATCCTTCAGTTACTTTTGTATCTTGGGAAATAAATTTCTACTTGTTGCATCTTCATGAAAATTGTAGTAATTATTTCTATGGGTAGTATGTCCCATTTCATTTTTATGAATTATTTAGAGTCCAATAACCCGTCTTGGGGAATTTTGCAGGGAGATTACTTCTTTGTGAGGGTGTCAGTCTTTTTTTTTAATAAAAGCACTTTTAGATATGGTGCTGTTTCGCTGCCTGTGTGTATCTGGAGTTCATACGCATTTTTCTTTTATTGTAGCACCCCGACTCCTCACAGAGCTCTAGACCTGAAGGTCACATGGAGGCATCTAGAGAAGCGGGGTTTGGAAAAGAATGGCGCTGTCAGCGAGGCAGCCACGCGATTTGCTTCCCAAACACGCTTGCCACTTCCTTTGAAGCAGCACTTAAAGCCGGATGTGCTTCCACAGCACCACCTTTCCTTCTGCCCCCCAAATGTGTCTCTTGTACCGCCCATGCTACCCCCACACTCCACAGAGCCACCCTCTCTTTGCTGGACTTGGAGATGGGCTTCTTACTGGTATTCCTGGACGGCAGAGTCCTTGTTCTCCAGAACCACTGGTTGCTCCCCATTCACCCAGGGTGGGACCCAGTCTCCTTGTGGAGTGGCTTCATTTCCTGTTGTCAGCCTGATTCCCTCATTCTCCTGCAGTCGTCTGAGTCAGCCCCAGGGCTTTTCCTCACTTTTTTCTGCCCCTTCCTGGGACCGCTCCTGTCTTTTGTCTTTTGATCTGCATGTACAGCCCTTCCATCGAAGCCCCCTTGCTTTCCTTCAGGGCACTTTTCAGTGTTTGAGCCTTTGAGCCGTTGCTTGCGCATGTTTAAGATGAAGCCTCTCTCAGAGGATGCCAGAGGCTCTCAGAGGAGGGTGATGGTTCTATATGGTGCTGGCAGAGAGTAGATGCTCATTTATTGAATGAATACCTAGACCCTTCCAGAGTTTTAGGTGGGTCTTTAGCACTGCACACTTTCTGGAAGGGTATCTAATGCATTTCTGAAGCTACACAAGTTTCAGCAGAGGAGACAGTTGGGTACATCTTTGGGAACTTGGGGTAGCTGCTACTGGCCACCAGAGACCTGCACCTTCAGAGAAAATCCTTTGACTTACTGACCTGAGCTAAACGTGTGACATCCTGGCATCCCTTTTGGACAAGGAATGTTTAGTTACTGAGATTTCTCCTTGCTCTCTTTTGTCCATTTGCTTAATAATCAGAACGTTTATGTGGAACAGGTTGCTCTGGTATGGAGTGTCTGAAGGGTTAGTGGGCTTCTTAGTTAACAAAACACAACCGTCCATGTAGAGTTTCAAGCTGTGACTGGTTTTATCCTGGAAATGGGGGAAATTGAAGCCCTGAACACCAGAATATGGCTATCACAGGGGCGCAGGAGCAAGGGACTGCTTGGAGAGCATGGTTGATACTCACACTGCTCAGTGTCACAGATGGTGACTTAGGGAATGAATCTCTGTGCCAGCAGAAAACCGTAAAGACTGGGTGTCATAAATCTAAGAAGCAAGATAAGTGGTGCTTTGGAACTGAGATTGGCTTTTACTTCAGTGTAACCTCATCATGAGCACTTCTGGGTTATTGCCATAGGAAGACATCAATCTGGAATTAACTCTTCTTGAAATGCCTCTAGCGTGGGCCACAGGGTTTTCTACCCTGTCGTGGTTTTTCATCCTCGACATCCTCACTAGCCTTTCCCTTTAGCTGGGAGACTTCTGTATGAGAACCCTGTGAGGAGACAAACACGGAATGGTGGACAGAACACTCGAAGTCAGCTCCAGAGTAGGGCTGTTCAGTGGGGCCGTGGGCGACGTGGACAGGCAGAGGGATTTCGCCCCTGGCAGAGACAAGGCGCAGCTGGGCCCTGCGTGGCTGAGGGGAACCTGGCCGGCGCTTACGCTTGGGGGGCACAGACGGGCCCCGCAAATGCTGAAGGAGGGAGCAAGCTCCCCTTCGGCACGGTGCTGCCCTGGTGGCAGCGTCCCTGACATGCTGGCTTAGCCAGTGCCTCCTACATGAAAGACAAGCCAAGGGCAAGAGCTCCCTGCAGGCCTCACGTCTTCAATAACTGCAGCTGGAGTGCTCAAGGTTCTGCCCCCTTCAGAAGTCTGGCTTTGAGGTGGTAACTGTTTCAGAAAGGCTGCTTACCTCACGTTTTCCTCTTAACCTGTGCAGAGGCCCGATGCGGGTGAGGCAGCCAACTTGACTACCCGAGTGCCTGGGAGCTTCCTGCAGAGTGGCTGCCCCCACGCCAAACCCTGGCGGCCCCGGTACTGACAGGGTGAAGCGTGGCCCGGGGTTTGACAGCCACGTTGCCCAAGAGTAGTTCTCCCTGGTGCCTCAGGAGCAGCTGTGCCAAACACGCCGGTCCTGGGTGTCCCCCCTGGAGGTTCTGGCAGGGGCTGAGAGGGAGCCCCAGACTCTTTCACCAAGTGCCCCGGGGTTCCTGATGCCTGTTAAGCCTGGGAGGCCTGGCAGCAAGTGGCAGGGTGATGCCAGAGCCCAGTCGAGTCCCAGGGGCTCAGAGGAGGGTCCTGGGGAGGACTTGCCCTTAGCTCCCGTGCCAGGGCGAGGCAACAGCAGAGGTTTAGGGCCTGCGCCGCCAGCACCGTTTTCCTGGGAGCTGACTCTCAGTGCTGACACTAGGTGAGCCGTCTTTTCAGAGCCCACAGGCTCCAAGTTCTTGTCTGCAAAGAGACAGATAAAGAGGGAGCCACACCCACAGGACCACCACACACACAGGACCATTTTGGGAAGCTTTTATTGCAAATTCCATCCTGCATCTTGATTTTTGGGAGCAAACACTGGAAACACATCTTTGCTAAGAAACGGAATACAAATGATAGCAAGATACAACTTAGTTGCCAGGATTATTTTCAGTCAGAATTTTAAGTCACAGTCATTTTAGCAAGGCATATAACAGATGAAAAGCTAATAAAAAAGTGTTTCCTCCTTAGGAAACAGCACTATTTGGTATGATTAAACGCCAAAGCTGCATGGGATTTCGGAGCACTGTCTGGCCACTGGAGGGCCAATCGGCAGGCTGTGTCGTGAATAGAGGTCGCAAGGCCACGTCTCCAGCCCGGGCATTCTCGACTGACTCTACTTGGCGTCAGAGAAGGGGGTGAAGGCCTTGTCACAGCCTGCCATGCATGCTTCAATCTCTTCCACAGTGCGGGGCACGCAGGTCAGCAGCTCCATGCCACTGTCGGTCACTGCAACGTCTTCCTCGATGCGGACCTGGTCAGTCCAAGAGACACTGTGATCACGGACCTGACCCCGGGTGCGAGGTCAGTGCGTCAGGCCTGCTCCAGGCCGACCCCACCAGAACGGGAACAGCTCTTTCTGCAGAGTGTCCGACACTCCGAATGATGGGAGGGGCTGGTCTCAACACCTCTGTGGGAAGGCTCCTCGCATGGGGCCCTCTGCTCCTGTCGCCTGCTCACCCTGTCCTTGCCGGCGGACAGGAGCCCCTGGAGCGGGCAGGGGTTTTGTAGAATCTGTATGTCTTCCTACTGAGGGGTGTGGCACCTGTCCAGTGACAATCATGCAGATAGACCAGGCCCATCTCAAGGGAGGAAATCAAGACTGTCCCTCCCCCACCACGGCCCCCATCGCGGGACCAAGAGGCGATAAGCTGCAGGGAGGTGGCAGACGTTCTGGGAGCAAGAATGCGGGGCCAGCGGGCACTCACCCCACCAAAACTGCGGAAGCGCTGCAGGACCTCGCGGTCGAAGAAGCAGGCACGGGCCGGGTCGGCCAGGGCTTCGTCCAGGAGGTGGTCGATGAAGTAGACGCCGGGCTCCACGGTGAGCACCATGCCCGGCTCCAGGTGCCGTGCGGTGCGCAGGCTCCGCAGGCCGGGCTCGTCAATGCGCTCCACGCCCTGTGGGGAGGAACGGGTGAGGGGACCCAACCCACAGCCCCCGGGCTGGCCACAGTGCCTCCTCAGGGGCCGATGGGTCCAGCCTCGTGGGCTCTGGACCACAGGGGTCTCCCGTCCAGACACTCGTGCTGTGCTGGGCCACGGGCGACTCTGATAAGACCCTCCACGCTGCATGCACCCCCAGATTGGAGAGCCCTGGCCCCATGTTACCCTGGAAATGTTTCAGGAGCCCTGTGGACACCCATATGCCTACGCCCAGGGCAAGCTGCCCTGACAGGCCTACGGGGCTGGCTGGGTGGCTGGTTGCCCTCACCCAGGCCCCTCTCCTGGCCCGGGGAATGGTGGAAGCCAAACCACTGAAGCCAAAAAAGCTCTTAAGACGGCTGTAAGGCCACTGGGGGCCGCAGCTTTCCTTCCAGGCAGCTCAAGTGGAAACTGGCCCCAGAAGTGCTGGTCCCAGCTCTTCCAGGCCAAGTCCCAGGTTTTCCATGTGACCGTCTAGGAAGAGGGACAGGTGCTGTCACCAGGATGGGCCTGCCAGCCCCAGTGTGTTCATGTGCAAATGCACATGTGCCTCCACGTGTGCATGGCCTGGGGCTGTGGCTCCCGGGGAGCACTTTGGGCCCTGGGCCCGGAGAGCACTTTGGAGCCCTGGGACCCAGCCCCCAGCCCTGGAGGACTGAGTGACAGTGACAGCTGCTCCCTGCAGAGGCCTCTGTGCCCCAGTGACGCCCAGCCTGGGCCTGACCACTCACAGACACAGCTGATGGCCTCGGCCCGGGCAGGGCAGGTGGTGCTCAGGACAACTGCGGAAGAGCTCCTGCCTTCCCCAGGTCCCTGGGACACCACCTAGCCTGTGGCCAGGGCCTCTGGGCAAGTGGGCAGCAGGCGAGCTTTCCGGTCAGGATCTGAGCTCATGCCGCCCTGCGCAGGGCTCCCCAGGGAAGCCCAGCTGCTGGAGACGGAGCTGTCATTTCTGACTGTCTGGGGGCCAAGAACATCCGACTTTAATTAGCGGTTCACGTAAGGTAACCAGAAACAGGCCGGCCCAGCCTCTGAGGTTGGGCATGGCAGGGACAGCTGGGACTGGGATTCCAGGAGTGAGCGGGCTGGGACGGAGGGGTGGGGAAGGAGGACTACAGCCCTCGGGGTCACTCGTGCTCTGGGCACAGCCGGGCTGGCGAGGTCCCCTGCCCCCAACGTTTTCCTCTGGGCCACTGCGCTGGAGGCTAGGCAGGAGGCCCCTCGGCCAAGGGCCCCATCTGGAACGATGGGCCCTGTGCTCAGGTAAGAGATGCTTGGGCGGGGCGGCCGGGGCCTGTCTCCTGCCCAGAGCGGCCTGTGGGGGCTGGGGGGAGGTCAGCCCCGCCCTGTCCCTTCGGCCACACCCTAAGCGCCTGTCCCCTTCTCTCCATCCCATGGCTGTCAAGGCCAGGGGCCTGGTGAAGGCAAGGGCCTGACAAGGTCATCTTCCCAGCCCCCTCCCCCGGCCCCACACCCAGCTGCTCCAAGGCGCGCTGCAGGGGGGACCTTCGCTGAAGCCTGGAGAGGCTGCTTTCCTCCACCCAGAACTCCCGAGGGCTGCCACTCGCACTGGGGTGGGCATCGGAAGGGACCCCAGGGAGCATGGCGGACAGGCCTGGCCCAGCCCACTGACCCGAGTTGCCCCTTCAGGGCGTCAGCTCTTGGGGCCTGCTGTGTGGGGCTCACCAAGCACAGGGCAGCCAAGGCCCAACGGCCAGAGCAGGGCTGAGCAGGGTGGAGGGCTGGGCCGAGAGGGAAGGGAGAGCAGGCCCTGAGCCCCCTGGCCAGAGAACGGCAGCCTTGCCCCCAGGTGGGAGGGTCTGCCCTGGCAGTGCCCGTGGCTGCCTCGGCCCGGGCAGGGGGCTGGACAAGGTCTCCGCTTTTCCTGGGCTCTGAGCAGAGGAGACCCAGATGTATCTTAGGCCTGAAATGAAACAAATGACTTTTATAGGAAAAGCCATATTTTTTCCACAGTGTTTATCTGTCAGAAGAATAGACTCTGGGAGCACAAAGGGCTCCTTACTGGAAAAGATGGAAACAGTTTGCTGCCAATTTTCTCTGGTGGAAAAAAAGCGCTTTGGCGACTAATGAATAACGAACCTCAGCTAACAATGTCTGGAAGGCCCCGCGCTTGGCTCCCTGCACACAATGGGATGAATAGAAATTAGGAAATTAAAACTGATTTTGTTTCTCCAAATTTAACTGTTTACACTTGAGGAAAAAATAATTGAATAATAATGCTCCTCTTGAGCAACTTCTCCCCCCAGAATCGTTCTTAGTGCTTTCAAAATACCCTGCAGCCAAGAGGCCAGGCCTTGTCTTGGCTAACTGGCTGGTGGGCCTCAGGGTGTGCACCGATTGCATAATCAGCCCCCTGCACTGTGGGCAATTCGCCAGGCTGCAGGGATGGGCTCGCCCCCTGCCTGGCCCAGAGAGGCCACAGTCACCTGCCTGGGAGGGTCTCCCCAAGGCTCCAAGCCTCCTCTGGGCGGTTCTTTGAAGGCTGGTCGGAGGGGGAGGGGAAGCCTTGTCTGGAGATGTCCCCAAGCCTCCTCTGTCAGGGTCCCAAGAGTGCCCGGGGACGCAGAGGCTGCAGAGCTACAGGCCTGGGGGCCGTGGGGGGAGCTGGCAGGGGTCTGCTTGTTGGGGGCCAGGCGGGGCCCTGTCACCACACCTGAATGCAGCCAGAGGCTGTTGAATAAAGCCCCTGCCCATGAGGGGTGCAGTGTTTCTCGAACAGTAAGGCCTATGGGGACCCATGCACTAGGGACCATAGACCACCTTTCTGGGCAGGCTACACTTGGTGCCTAGCCCAGGGCCCAGTGTACAGACAGCACCCGCCTCTGCACCCGGGTCCCATGGAGGCAGCCACTGGAGGAGGGACGCTTGCTGGTCCGGCCCTGCCTTGTCCAGGCCCTTGTGGGACCATGCCAGGACCCCAATTCCCTCCCTCATCCCGAGTACCATGGGAAGCCAGGGCACCCATCCCTCCCGTCCCACCCTGGGGTGGCCAGGCTACGTGGTGACCCACAAGCAGGCCACTCCAGCCACCACGACCACACTGACCTCTGGGTAGCCTCCCACGTCGTGCACATCAATGCCCAGGAAGTGGCCCAGCCCATGAGGCATAAATACGGCTCCCAGGTGGGCCTGGACCATGGCATCCACGCTGCCACTCAGGATGCCAATGCGGGTCAGCTCCTCCAGGTGGATGCGGTCAGCCAGACGGTGCATGTCAGGCCACCAGACACCTGTGGGTCCAAGAGAAGCTGCCGTGAGCCATGGAGATTGGCAGCTCAGCAGCAGCCCGGCTAGGGCGGGTGACACAAAGCCTTTTTGCTGTCTGAGATGGAAGGCCTGAAGGGAGGGGAGGGGTGGGCGCCACACCAGGGTGGCTCTCTGTGCCAGGCTTTCCCGGCCACAGCTCTGGACCTCGGGACCCCTCCTTTCTCTCTGCTCCGCCCTCAGGGCCAGGCTTCTGTCACCCAGGGTCAGGAGCCCAGCCCGGGTCGGGTCTACTTTCCAGCCCATGGGGTGTCCTCTGAACGGCGAGTGCTTCTGGGGCGCCCAGCAAGATCCCTAAGCATCAGGAGGAGACCCCAGTGGCAGGCGTGGGCTTCAGTCCTGTGCTCTGCTGCTGTGGACCAGGGAAGCCTGATCTGGTGGGGGAAGGGGGGTGGGCGTCCCTGCACATCCTGAATGGGGCTGAATCATCCCTGGAGCTGCTGTAGGGAGCAAAGGTTTCTGGGGCGAAGGTGCGGCTGGCCCAGCCTCCTGGCTAGCGGCAGGGGTCTGTGGCCCCACCCACTAACAGCGCGGGCAAGCCATCTCCGCCATCTCCGCCGAGCACAGAGGGCCAAGCCCAGAGCTGCTAATCAAACTCATCTTTGCCCCATGTTTCTGGGGCAAAGGTCACTGTGGAAAGCGTCCCCAGCACAGAGCTTTGGGGGCCACGCAAGCTCTGTGCGCCTCAGGGACCTGTGCCCAGAGCCAGTCCTCGGCTCGGCCAGGCTCTGAGGAGGCCCCCGGGGGCTGCCACCCTCCAGGAGCCTCAGCTGCATGGGCACACCGCGTCCGCGCCTGGGCTCTGCGGAATCCCCGTCTTCAGCCTCTCCCCAAGGGGGCGCCGGCCGCACCTCAGGACTCAGCCTGAGCACCAGACGGGGAGCTCAGGCCAGCGAGGCCTTCCGAGAGCTCTCCCTGGGACACAGGACATCACCCCTCAGACACTCGCTGGGCACCAGTCCCCACGTCAGGGCCCCCTTCCTGCCAGAGACCGGTTCCCGCAGTTGGGGTCGGGCTGCCTGGAGGTGCAGGGCTCTCAGCAGGCTGTAACCCAGCCGGCTCACAGGATAGCGTCTGACCCATGGCCCGAGGGCTCAGGGAGGCCAGGAGTGGAAGACACCCCGCCTGTCCACATGAGGAGAGAGGGAGAGCCCCCTCCGAGCCCAGCTCCCAACTCCAGCCCTGTCTGCTTGCCCCAGGCTTTGGGCGGGGGGCGCGGCACAGCTGTCCTGGGGTCTGGCATCTGACTACAACAAGGCAGCGTTGGGGAGAGCCTGGGCAGGCCCGGGACAACTCCGGCTGCTACTGGCTTATGTCTGGGACGGTCCTGGGCACACACCACGTTCCTGCTGGCCCGGTCTGCAGCCCTGGGGGCAGAGCCAGGGTGGGGGCTCTCTCCTGGCGTGGCATTCCCGAAAGGAGACTTGGGTAACGCATCCCAGCTCGGCTGCTCCCCTGCTGTGACCTGGACGAGCTCCCTACCTCAGTGAGCCTTAGATGCCACCTGCCAAACAGCCACAAAGCTGGCCCTGGAGGGCTGGAGTCTCTGGACCTCCTGGAACAGCATCCTCAAAGAGTGGCACTGGCCACTATTCTCCATCGCTTATGACCCCGGTTCCTGCCTGTGCTCACTGCTCCCAGGTGCAAGCCAGGCCTGCCGGGGCTCTGGCCACTGCTCTCCAAGGCCCGAGCCGCGAGCCCGGAAAAGCCCAGCTCATCCCGCCCTCCCTCCTCCGCAGCACCCTCCAGAGCCAGGCCACCTTTCTTTTTTTGAGTCGGGTCTCTGTTGCCCAGGCTGGAATGCAGCCTTGACCTTCCGGGCTCCAGCAATCCTTCTACCCCAGCCTCCCAAGTAGCCAGCTGGGACTTCAAGCGCACACCACCATGCCCTCCTCATTTTAAATTTCCTCATGAGATTGCCAGACTGGTCTTGAACTCCGGGCCTCAAGCAATCCTCCTGCCTCAGCCTCCCAAAGTGCTGGGATTATACATGTGAGCCACCGACTTCGGCCTGGGCCACCTTTCTATTCCAGAAGCACACAGGTAACAACCCTCTGCTGACGCCTGTGCCTGGCTGGGCCTGTGGCACCTCATCCTTGGGGCCGGCACAGAGCGTCCCTCAGGCCTTCCCTGGCTCGGGTCCCCAGAGCTCCTCAAACAGCTCGCAAGTCGACCGCCGTTGGCCATCCTGGCATGTGGGGCCGAGGTGTGCCTCCCCCCTCCTGGCCGTGGCTTGGGCTCCAACCCCGGCTCGGCTCATTTCTCTTGGGTGGGAGGCTTTTCTGGCCACCAGAGGGGGACCCAGGACATGCAGCCGGCCTTCTGAGTGGCTCATTTCAACAGGGGGGCTGGGCCCC
This sequence comes from Cephalopachus bancanus, assembly GCA_027257055.1. Classification (NCBI taxonomy): domain Eukaryota; kingdom Metazoa; phylum Chordata; class Mammalia; order Primates; family Tarsiidae; genus Cephalopachus; species Cephalopachus bancanus. The sequence continues at coordinate 3,319,422 of JAPVLO010000110.1, read as the reverse complement.
GGCCTGGCCTCAGCAGAGGGTAGAAATCAGGTATAAATCATGCTCCGTGGTAGCCCCTCGGGGGGAGGCCCGGACGCGCCGTGGGTCTTCCTCGCCTGTGCACCCTTGGGGAAGGCCTCGCTCGCCCGGCCGGCGGCGGGGCATCTGCCTGTGTGTGGTGAGGGCTGTGACAGTGATGAACCTCCAGCAACTTGGCCCCCGTGTCTGGCCCGGATGGTGGTTACAACACCCCCGGCCGGGGCGGGGCCCCCTGAAATGTGTGAAGGTTGCTGTGCTTGGGCGAGGCCGGTGGGGTGGGCGCACCCCCGAGAGCCTCCCCGCCAGCCTTGGCCCACCCTCCTCTAACAGCCAGGCTCCTCCCACCTTGGCAGCCTGCAGGCCCCACACAGCACTCTGGTCCGAGCCTGCCCCCCTGGGACGTCCCTGGGACGCCCCTGGGATTCACAGGATGGGGCCGGGGGCGGGCTGCCCTGCCACCGGCAAGCACCAGATCTCGTCCAGGCTTCCCTGACACATCCCTTGACCCCAGAACCCACCTCGTCTGGATCCTGCCCTTGCTGGGACACCAGGGCCATCTCTTCAGAACGGGCCGACCAGGCCATTCCCGGTTCAGAACGAAGCCCAGGTTCGCGGGCCTGGCCTGGTCTCATCTTATCTCTCACCCACTCCTGGATGGGGCAGCCAGACCAAGGCTGGTTCTAAGAGCTGGTGCTTCCTGTGCTTTCTACCTGCTGTTCCTGTAGCTGGAGAGCCGCCTCCAAGCCCCTCTTCCCAGACTCCTCCCCACTCCTCCCGTGGGCCTCTGTGTTGAAGCTCTTTCCCCAGGAAGTCCTTTCTGACGGCCAGAGCCGCCTCCATGCTGGGCCTGGCCGTGGCCTCTGAGCCCTGGGAGGGCGGGGCCCTTGCCCTGCTTTGGGCCTGGCACCAACAGGTGCCTGGTCAATTCCTCGACTGAGCAGAAGCCTCGGCTGACCTCATGGCTCTCCTGAATCCCACAGGCCCAGGATTCAGGTGGGCCATCTCCGTCCCTGGCTCTGCTACTTAGACCCCAGAGGAGGCAGGGTAGTTTCTGGGTTAGTGCCCTACCATCCGCCTCATAAACCCATTAGCTCAGAGAAGCAAGAGCCCCTCCCCCAGCGCCAGACCCCAGGATGTGCCGAAGTGGCCCCAGGTTGCCGGGTGGTCTCCTGACAGCCTGGAGCCCGCTGGGCCGGGGCCCGGGCCAGCTCCCGGGAACCTCAGCACATCCATCACGGCCCGAGGCCTCCTGCCCAGAGTGTGACAGCCCCAGGGGGCTCCCAGGCAGAAGCCCAGCCGGGAACGCAGCGGAGGGCCCCCTGCGCTGTGTCCTCAGAGCCGCTTGTAGACAAAGAGCTCACTTCCTCTGCGGGCAGCAGCCCTGGGGATGCAGCATGTGCGAGCCCGGCCCTGGGGGTGGGGGAGGGAAGGCTTGGGGTCAGGGTCTCGGGGCAGGCCCTGTGGGCTGCCCGACAGGCCGAGCGAGCCTGGGGCTGGGGGCCTCCAGCTCGCCCAACCCTGCACGGGGATGGCCAGACGCCTGTCTGCGGCCAGAACCTCTGGAGACCCATTCACCGAGCGGGGGCAGCGTCGGCCCAAGCTGCCGGCGCCTGGACAAGGCGAGTGTGGCTGCCCTGCGGACACTCGAGGCTCCTCCCCACACCCTGGCTGAGCCCCAGGCGGAAACAGGCCAAGGAGCCAGCCACCATCTTCCAGCCAGCAGGAGAGGTGGATGGGGCCGCACCAAAGACAGCCCTCCCTGTCCTGGCTCCGGCCCCAGGGGGCGCCTGTGGCTGGGCCATGGGTGGTCCTTGCGTTCATGCCACTGAGGAGGCCTGAGGGGAAATCCCACCACTTGGCCCCTGGCCCCGCCAGGAAGGCAGCAAAGTCAGCAGTGCGGCCCCCGACCACGGGTCCATGGGTGAGTGCCAGGTCGGCTGGGGCCAGCACTGCTCTGCGTCCCTCTCCCGCCTGGTCATCCGTGGCTCTGTGCTCCTCTTGCCATCAGGACTGTTCCGGGGACGGGGCGCTTCCTGCCGCCGAGAGCCCCCTCCTCTGACTTCGTGACTCAGTGGCAGCGCTCCCCCACCCCCAAGCGGCCAGGATCCCGAGGCCGGGCCAGAGCCAGGAGCGGCGGCTGTGCGTGGAGGGGCAGAGATGTCATTCACGCAGCACGGGACACGGCTGCTTTCACAGGCCACGAGAGAAGGGGCCCCAGGGGCTGAGGGAACGGGGGCTCTCCGGAGAGCACAGGACACAGGAAGGCGGAGGCGAGGGCCCAGCAGCCCAAGGCAGGGGAGGCCAGGGTGGGCGAGGAGGGGCAGGGAGACGCACTGGGTGCTGGCCCAAAAGGCCTGGGTGCTGACGGGTGATGGGCGTGGATGCCAGCGCTGGGGTCTGACAGGGCTCCACGGTGGCTGCGGGACAGGAGGAATGGCCTCATTGCCGTGGCTGCGCCAGTGCAGACGCTGGCCCAGGGCCACCCCGGGGTGCTCCCTGCTCCCCCCCACAGCTGGGAGTCTGCGGGAGCTTCTCCGGGCCCAGGAACACAGCAGTCTGCACGGGGGGGCTGCCTGCGCCGACACGGCGGCTGCGAGGAACTCGGGCCCCACCCCGGCTCCCACGTGCGGCATCTTCCCAGGAGCCGCAGCCGCCTGGCCGGTCCACCGGCTCCCGTGTGGAGCCCCGACGGCCAGCGTCCCGGGCCTGAGCCGCAGCCTCCTTCCTTGCTGCCTCTGAGCGACCGGGAGGCGCGCTCCCTCCCTGGCCCTGGGACGGGGCGGAGGCCTGCATTCCGCAGCCCCTCCAGGGCTGGATCCGCAGGGACCTGTGTATTCTCATCGTCTCATCCAGAGTTTCTGCCTCTCCTCTGGGCATCGTTGTGTGACTTCCTGCTCGCCTCTGTTTACTCGTCCCTGGAAGGTCACGGGAAGCAGCCGGGCAGTCTCAGCGGGGTGTTTGTCTTGGCCCAGGAGCCGAGCCCACAAACCGGGGGCATTTCCACCGGGACAGGGCAAGGGGCTGACCCGGCCATGGCCTCCTCAACGCCACAGGGAGGTGACCTCCCATCTGGAGAGCCGCTCTGTGGGCCCTGGACCCGCCCCCCGGGCCCACACTGCATGACCCAGATGGAGTCCAGCTCTGCCCTAGGGTACCATCAGTACTGCAGCATCCAGCAGTGTGGGTGGCAGCGTGTGTTTGCTCCATCCCCTCATGTGAGGGGTCTGCAAGACCCTAGTGCCAGGTCCACACTGGGCAGAAAAGCCTAGAGTGGGCGGGGGGAGGAGAGGGGAGAACCCGCCTCACAGGATCTGCAGAGACCAGCTCAGCTGGGCGAGGCCAGGTCGCTGCAGCCACCCCTCCAGGCCTGAGGCCTCGTGCCTGCCCCAAGAGTCAGCATGGCCGGCCTGGGCTTTGACTTCCTGGACATCGGTAGTTCACGACTGCTTGCGGATGCAAGATATCACTTAATGTGACAGTGACGGTGGGCTCAACCTATGCAATGACATAGCCCACCTTGGCTGCATGTGGCACACGGCAGGGAGTGGGGTGAAGCCGGCCCCGCCTGTAAGGGGTCTGGGAGAGACCTCGGCCCACCTCAGAGGGTGTGCCTGGTGGAGGGTCCTTAGTGGAGGGTGTGTCCCCACTCCTGGGCGGAGGGGCTGTGCTTACAGATACTAGAATGCACCAAAACCCATATTCATCAGCCAGAACCTTCTGCTGGTTTTGAAATGCTGATCATTCGAGCACACGACGGTGTTCAAAACTGAGCAAGAAACCCTCATCACTGGCATAAACAAAGGTCACCCTGCAGGTGACCATCGCACAGATGCTGAACTTAACAGCTAAACAGGCGACACGTCCCATAGCTGAAGGGTCAAAAGAATGAAAACAGCCATGGCGAGCTCTCTTCCCATCTCTCCCCGTGTCTCCTTCAGGAGTTCACGAGTACACAGCCATCCATGTTCCCAACCCCTTTTACAGGAAAGAGCCATGCTGGCCACACCCTCCGGCACTCTCCTGTCCTCACACCGAGATCTGTCCTGGAGGCGTCCCCATATGAACGCTTAGAGAACATGGCTGCTCTTTAAGCAAACAGCTCAGCACAGGACGCTATTTTCTTCTGAAGCTGCTAAACTCGGCAAGTCCAGTCAATGTTCACCCACCGGGAGTTTATTACTGCCCAGCTCTCCTTCTTGTCTTCCTTTTGGGGCATATCTGAATTCCTGGTGCTTGGACTCCCTTGTCTGCCAAGCTCTGTCCCTGTTGGACATGGGAGGGCATGGGCTGTGGCACGCTCACAGCCACCGCAGCCTCAACCTGCTAGGTTCAGGTGACCCTTCCACCTCAGTCCTCTAAGTAGCCTATCACACCCAACTGATTTTTTCATTTATTGTAGAGACGCGGTCTCGACAAGTTGTCCGGGCTGGTCTTGAACCCCTGGCTCAGACAATCCTCTCACCTCCACCTCCCCAAGTGCTGGGATTACAGGCGTGAGGCACTGCACCTGGCCAGGATCTTTCTGTATCCTTTCCCTGAACACTGAAGAGACCATCGACCGCAGCCAGCCTTCACAGAGGGTCTAATCAGGTGCTAGGGTCCAGAGCTGTCTAAACCTGCCCTGGAGTGGACTCTGCTTTGGGACAGATCAGGGGTCTATCCCCGGCCTGCTTGAGGGCCTGAGTAAGGCACAAGGTCAGCTGGGGTGGACTGGGGTCTTTCTGGGTCTGGGGCCTGCACTCTGGCCTCTGAAACCCTGCTCTGCTGTGTGGTCTCCTTACAGTGCCCGCAGTGAGCTCACGTGGCTGTGGAGGCCACCGGAGTCGCCCTGCACAGGAAGGCCTGGAGGGGGCCTCTCTGGAGCGGGGGTGGGAGGTGGTGAGGGAGGGTGGGAGGAACCAGGGTCTGAGGCTGGGCTAGACCCCAGTCTGGCCACACTAGGTGCTCTCTGACCTTAACCCTCATGGACTGCGGGCTGCAGAAGGTGGCTGGGGACTTTGTATCTCTGGGTCAGTTCACTCCTGCCCGCCCAGTGCTGCCTTGGCTCTGGCCCTATCTCTACCCTGCGTGTCCACATCTCTGAATTTGTGACAGCACCAAATAACCCAACTGGATGGAGACCCAACCCTAACCCTAACCCTGGTGCCTCGGCGGGACAGCGGTGCCCAGGTGGAGCGGACGAGCCATCGGGTGGTGGAGCAGAAGCCCATCCACCCCTGGGTGGGAGCCTGGAAGCCCCCAAACAGATCTTAGTCGTGGTCCCAGGGGCCCCATGTCCACAGAGGGCCAGGCCTGGGGGGTGACTGACAGGTAGCCCAGGACCCTGCTCAGGCGTCGGCGGAACCCAAGGGCGGCAGGGTGGGCTGTTCCAAAGCCCATATCCCCAAATGCTCCCCTCCAGGCCCAAGTGGCGAGTCAGGGGCCCCTCCCACCCCCACCGCGGCTGGGAAAGGGTTTCTTGGTGTAGGGCAGCGTCAAGCACCAGAGCTGGGGTGCGATCCTGCCTCGCTGGCGAGTAGCACGGCTGAGTGGAACGGGGACAGTGGGAGGACCCCAGAGGGAATGCCAGAAAGCTGGCTTTGTTGGGGGAGCACTGGTTTCCCCAGGGAAGGCAGGGACCGCCTCTGCTCACCCCGCTGGGCCTGGACTGTATGTGGTAAGACACCAAGGGGCACATGGCAGGGAGCTGTGTGGGATGCCTGGGGGTGGGCTGAGGGAGGATATGCTGGCCAAGGCTGGCTGCTGGGAGGAACACCAGGCCAGGCCTAGACTCGACGTGACCATCGCGGTGGTGACCATGACCCCGGCAGACACTACACGTGCCAGGAGGCACTGCAGGTACTTTACACGGCTTAACGCAGTCTTCACGAGCTGCCGCCTCCCATTTGCAGGCAAGGAAGAGCTTTCTGTCCAAGGTCACAGAGTGCCGAGGGGGCCTGAACCTGTGCCACCATCCAAACAGATGCCAGTGTCCAGAGCGGCCTAGCCCTCCCAGGAGAGGACGCTGCTTCAGGCTGGGCCGGGGCCAGGCTGACACCCCAGTGGCCAGTGGGGGCAGGGGAAGCCCAGGGGGAGGCGGCCAGTCAGGACACAGGGCAACCTTAGGCTGAGCTCCTGGTTCCTGGCTCAATCCTTACATGGTGGTCAACCCCAGTTCCCAGGGGTGACCCTGGAGACCCGATGCCATTTGGAATCTTGCTGACTAAGCACAGAGGCGGCTAGATTTAAGTCACCGATGCCCGACTGTTTCCTGCGGGCGCTGGCCACATGGCGGCCCCCCGCACCCACACCAGGTACGCCTCCCTGGCAGGCCCCGGCCGCCCCCACCCTCACCTGGCTTCATGGCGCTCATGACGGCACGGCAGCTCCGCAGCACTGCCTCGTAGATGGCCTTCTGGTCTGCGGTGAACTTGCCGTTGGCAGGAAAGGAGCAGGTGATGTCGGAGGCAAAGCAGTAATATTCACCGCCCATGTCGAACAGGCTACGGGAGAGGAGGGCATGGCTGGGGGCACTTGGGAACTGCTGTCTGTCGCTCGCCCACCCTCCTGGGGCTTCAGGGCCGCGGCTGAGGGCTGAGGCCACCCTCTCTCTCAATACGATCACTGTAGGTGGCTCCCACCCTGGTGTCTCCCATGGGGGCATGAGCAGCACAGACACCCAGAGCCGCTTGGGGCCTTTGTCTCCTGGACAAGTCGGGGTTCAGGGCTCAGCCTAAGCAGGCGGTGGATGTCCTGTGGAGACAATCCCTGCCCTCCACAGTCAGTCACCTGAGAATGAGGAGAGGCCGAGATGTCCCGAGGCCCCGCCCACCATCAGGCCTTCATCCGAAGACGCCAACACCCTCCCAGGTCTGCACGCAGCGTGGGCTCAGGCAGTGTCCATGGGAGGCTGGGGAGGGAGCCGGGCAGGGCCCTGGGACAGACACACTGCCCAGCAGGGGACGGGGTCTGAATCGCCCCTGCGATTTCCAAGGGCCCCAGGGCATCTGGGTGAAAGCCCGGCCAGCGCTGGGGCCCTGGCTCTGCTCCTGCTCTGGGGTCCCCTGGCTGGAAGGCATTCAGCACCACCTCTTCCCATCGTGGTGGGACAGACTTGCCCTGCCAGGGCCTGAGGGGAGGACAGGGAGGAAATGCCAGAAGGTGGCTTCATGTCAGCAGGGATTTCCCAGGGCAGCTGGCCACCCCGCCCTCCCGGAAGCCAGAATGTGCTGCCCCTGGCCCCTGGCCGTCGGCCTGGCACCTCTGCAGTCCTAGGCAGCAGGCAGGAACGAGCAGGGCACAGACAGGGCGGGTGAGGAGAGGGGCAGAAGTGCAGTGTGTGTGGGGGTGACAAGAGGGGCCCAGGAACCAGGAGCCAGTGGGAAGGCAGGGTGGCGTGGTCAGACGGCAAGTCTGCTGAGTCGGGAGGACGCGGCTGGGCCTGCCCTCCAGACGCCCAGTTCGAGGGCTCCGGATGCATCGGGCAGGAGGAAGCAGGGCCAGCCCTTGCGGTGTAAAGGCCTGGCACCCCGCCTGAGCAAGGGCTGGTGAGAAGCCATCCTGCTCACCCTCCCCGATGGAACGAAACAGGATACACGAAGGGTGCCGAGTCCAGGCCTGGCTCCCAGGACTACACTGAAGGAGCCTCTTGGGGGGATGGCCCAAGGGGACCTGGGTGGGGCCTGAATGAGAGACAGAACCCCCTTCCCACCCTGTCCCCCCCGGGACCTGGAGAGGCCGGGGCAGTGGACACAGAGTAGGGACCCCTCCCACCACCCGGAGCCACCCTTCACAGGTTGTGGACAAAACTGGCTGAGGGACATCCGTCCAGCCCCAGGTCTGGGATCCAACCTGCAGGGCCAGGTGACCAGAGCCAGGTGGAGTGGAGGAGGGCGGGGCTGCCCGCTTGGTGGCTGGTCCCATCCCAGCCTCTTGCAGAGGTCATCTGCAGTAGCACAAATCCTGGCAGGTCTGACCCAGGGCACAGCTGCGGCTTCCTTCCCCAAGGCCTCACACCCAAATTCAAGCTCCAGAGGTAAACACAGCCTCTAGACAAACATTCCAGAAGCTGCCTGCACACCTGCCTTTGGGGGCTCCATCCTGGGGGACGGAGCAGAGAGATGGGAGCGCCCGGCTCTGCAAGGGGCAGGGAACCGGGCCACGTGGCCCGACAGGCAGTGCCTGCCACCCCTCGGAAGCAGCTTTAAAAAGGAGAAACTTGAACGCTCAGGATCCCCAGATGCTTTGCTGGAATCCAAAGTCCCCGGCGGGGACTTTTTCATCTCCTGTCTTTTCTGATTGCAAAACACCATAAACAGTGTCAACAGAGCAAAAAGCACAAGATAACACCTCAGGTGATTCTCAGGGTGGAGGAAGAGCCCCCAACAGCATGGCAGGAGACTTTGGGCTGGGTCAAAGTCACAGCTCTGGCCCCTAAAGCAGGCCGAGGGGTGACCTGGGCCTCACTTGAGGGTGACCCACCCAAGCCCAGGGTGTGAGGACGATGGAACAGAGAGGCCCTGGGTAGATACCAAGCGTCCGCGTCCCAGGAGGCTCCAGACACAACAGGCTGTTTGGGCTGCCAGCTGCCAGTAGGTTCACTTCTGCACAAGCCACACACTCCCCCCGAGCGCTGGGCAGGAGGGTGGGGCACACCTAAGTCCCAAGGTGAAGGGAAACTGAGGCCTGGAGCACAGGTCAAACAACGCCCCAAGTCGGGGGGGGGGGCAAGCAACTCAGAGCTGAGCAGTCTCTCGTCCTGGCTCAAGCATGCAGCCTTCAGCGCCTCAGTGTTCCCGCCTGCAAAACGGGGACAGGCTGCAGGCCTGTGTCCTCTGGGGTCAGCATGGAAGCGGCAACAGCGAGTGGAGCTGCAGGGGGCCACAGCCCAGTCTTGCCCTGGAAAGCAGAGCACCCTCATCTGGGCCCCCCAGGGTCAACAGAGGAAAACAGGTGGTGGCTTGCTGGGTTAGGACACCCGAGAATGACCTGGACAGAGAGGACAGAGTTAGGTGTGTGGGGGACGTGGACTCTGGGGAGATACCAAGCCAGAAGGGGACCAGCAGCAGCACCCGCGGGGAGAACGTCCTAGTGAACTGTGCTGACCTAAAAAGCAGAAACTGAACTATTTAAAAAACCAGGAAGCCCACAAGAACAGACCAGATGCTGGAATCATCTAGAACAGTAAAAGCAAGACTTCCAGTGCAGACCAGAGTCTGAACCAAATTCTCCAAACCCTCGTCAACAAAACAGAATGCATAGGACGGTGGGCGCTTAGATTTCTTCAGTCGGTCTGGCTTCATCTTCCAGCTTCTAGAAGACTCCAACTGTGCTTTCTGTTTTAAAAAATCATCTGCTTTCTGGAGAAGGAAGTATACACCCAGCCAGCCAGCTCCATCCCGCCCTGCGACGCTCGGGCATGGGGCTGAAATCTATTTTTGTGCTCCTCTCAGTTCCCCATCTTTCTCTGCCTTTTAAAAAACCCCCCTCGGAGTCTCTACACGCATTCATTACTCAGATTCAAGCCACCCTGGAATCCAGGGACGGAAGCCATCCCTTTTATAAATCATCTCCCTCCAGCTCCGCTGGGTCCACTCCATCCGTCCTCTGAATGCAAACTGGCAGGAGAAAATTCGGTCATACTTTGGCTCCATCCAGAAGGCAGGATCCCTCCTTCCTGGCTGCCTGGGGACACCCACCGGGGACACTACCATCTTTGGCTGAGTGACGGTGTGCAATAATCTGAGACATCTGGGGAGATATTACACATCTCCAAGCAATATGCTGGCATCGCACTCTCCACATGTGTTCCGATGGCTTTTTTCCTGGCTGGGCTGAGAGGTTCTGTCTTCTGCTGGCTCTTGCTGGGCAGCTTCAGGTCTGGGCTACCTGCCACCACTGGCCCACCCAGCCCCTCCCCAGGGCCCCCTCAGCTCCCGAGGCCCCACGGCAGGGACCTGCCAGCCCACAGGCAGAAGGCCTCCAGGATGGTTCAGCCAGCGACGACAGAAGGCTTGGGAGCGGTGCTGGGGGAAGCTGCGACGTTCAGGCGAGGGCCACTTTGCATTCGGCGGCAGTTTCCTTTTAATCTCCCGGGTATGTGACAGCGCTCTTAGCGGCTCACGGCGACGTTGTGCACACACACATCCAAGATGGCAGGAGCATTTCAGCTGCGAAGCCACCCCAGTCTGTGTCCCAGGCCAGGCTCGGGGATTTCTGAGCAGCAGGAAGCTCTCGCTTCCCTTCAGACCGCAGTGTGAGATAGAAAGGAAGGAATACAGGTCACTTTTCCATTTGTCTGCCACAGTGGGCAGCCCCTGTTGACAAGCGGCGACCTTGGGTCTCCCTGGTGCACGGCCGGCTGCCTGCTCCCAGCCAGGCCATCGTGGGGTGCCAGCAGAGGCCAAGGCCACCATTTGGAGTCCCCGGGGCTCCTCAGTGCCTGGGCTGACCCATCAAGCAGCCTTCTCGCCAGTGCTTCCCTGGGCATCTCTGTGCCACTCAACTGAGCTGCGGAACAGCCACTCCTCCGGGGCCCAGGCAGACAGAAAAGCTGCTCACCAACCAGCCCACGACAGCAGCGGCTCGGGGCGCCAGTCCCCAGAGCCAGCAGTCCCTGAGAACACAGTGACAAAAGCAGTCACGTGCTGTCTGCAGGGAGCTGGCATCACCGTTTTACAGATGAGGTGAACAGTACTCGCATGGGGCCAGGACCCCAGGAAGGGCACTGTGGCGTGGGTGGGATGCAGCAGCCGCCCACCCCGAGGGCTTGCAGCCACGAAGCACGGCGGGGCGAGGGCCAGGCATCAGGGCAGCAGCCCCGGCGGGGGAGGGAGTCACGCGCACAGCACACGCTGCGTTTCGCTTTTTTGGTGACCAGTGTCTCATGATGTCTGGGAGCACCCAGGCCGTCTGGGCTGGTGTGTTTCAAGCCGTGGGTCGTGACATCAACTGAGCAGGGTGCAGCCACAAAGCATAAACAAAACAGATGAACAGAAAACACGTGGGAAAGGCATGTGGGTCTGGGCAGGGCCTATCCACACTCACGAGAACTGGGTTAGAATGGAAAAGCCACTTCTAACTGGGAAGAGACACTGAGGGTCATGGCCGGCTGGTCTGCACAGAAGGCTAACCTGGGCCTGGGCCCTCCTGAGAGTGTCCTGTGGCCCAAGGGCATGTCCCTAAGACCATGATGTGCTCAGGATGGGGCTGGGGACAGTCACCAGTCCCTCTGAGGAAACAGTCAGGTGGAAGGGTCTGGGTTGGGCCTGGCAGCAGGAAGCAGGCCCTGGGGGCGACATTCTCAAGCTCACTAATGCATCGGGCTCCAGCTGAAATGAAGCTTGGCGTGCCCCTCCCTCAAGCCCCTCCGCCCCCAGGTACAGCCTTGCCACCTGTGGGGGCCGCAGTGCCAGGTGCCCGGCAGATCAGGTCAAATCACCAACAGGTGTGCCAGAATCATCCCATCGCGGCTGCAGGCTCAGGAGATGCTGCAGCGGCTGCTCAGGCCCTGGGGGTGGGCACCTGCAGGGCTGGCACGTCTGTGACGGAGAGACAGCCACACCGAGGGCTCTGCGGCCACCCCGGCTTGGGGATGTGACGCTGGTAGTGAGAGTGGCAGCACCTGCGTCCACGTGCTGGCAGCAGTTCAGGGTGTCCTCGAGCGCCATCCTGGGATGAAATCCGTAGCCCTCAGCATTCTGGGCAGAGAGAATTTGGGCTTTGGTGACCCTGAAATGTATCCACACCTCTACTGGTCAGCTGGGGCTTCAGGCCAGGAGACAGATGAGGCCCTAGGCCACGGCAGGGCCTGGCCAGTCGTCCTGAGACAACGCCGCCCTCTTCTGGCCAGTGCTGGAAGGACCAGCTCACTGCCCGGCGGCTGCATCCAGCCTGCCGGCAGGCAACCCACACCTGGAGCATCCTTGGACCTGTGCTCTAGAAGCTTTTGAGAAGAGCTGCCGCAGAAGGTTCTGAGAGGGACCACTGCCCCGTCCGCCTGCCTCCCTGCTCCTCTGCCATCTGCTCCAGAGGTGGGAAAGGTAGGCGGCGGCAGGTGAGACGTGCCCCCGCTGCTTTCGAAATCAGAGTCGCTCTGCCCCGCGGAGTGAGCTCGCCCAGGGGCCCAGGGGAGGCAGGACATGCGCAAGGCTGGCCTCGGACGGGGCGTCAGCACAAGAACGGGTGAGCTCTGGGTGCACTGCTTCCCAGGGGACTGAATGACGGCCGACGATGCTCCCTCTGGTCCACGGGCAGCTTGCTGGTCTTCAGCGCCTCCGTGGGGCCCTGCGTGGGCTGTGGGAGGCTGAGGCAGCGGACGAGGGCTTGGGAGACGACCGGGCGCGGGGCTGACCAGTCCGGGCCACATCTGCGCTCACACCCGCCTGCTCGGGGCTGAGTTTAGCAGGGAAGGGGCTTCTGGGGCCCTGCTTGGGAAAGGCCTCCGATGACCTCTGATGCCATCTGCTGTGTGGACACACCGAGAGCATCAGCGGGCAAGTGTGCTTGCTTTAGAAAGGAAAACGAAAAGCGACGAAGGCCTTCTCTGGATCGGCGACTTGCTGCTGGGGTTCGTGGCCAAGCCCAGGGTCACAGAAGCAGAGGGCTCCAGAGCCCCAAGAGGCCCTGTGGCTCAGGACGAGGGCGGGGAGGGCCCAGGAGTCTGAAGCCACTCCAAAGTCCCGTTTCTCTCCCGGGGATCCGTGCAGCGCGGGTGGGGCGGGATCCGGCCCCGGGAAGCAGGACGGAGCCGAGGGGCCGCGGTCTGCAATGGCTGGGAGAGGCTCTCCGTCCTCGGCTGGCGAGCCTGACCCGAAGAAGAATCGGAGTCCAATTTCCAGGCCCCTGTGGGTGACGACCGCAGCCAGGGTAGAGCTCCAGGGAAGCTTCCGGTGTTGCAAGGACGGAAGAGGGGAGAGGGCCCGGCTGAGCGCAGGCCCCACCTGGCACACATGTCCCAGAGGACTACTCTGGGCCGAAAACAGACCAGGCAGGCTGTGCGCCCCGGGAGCTGTCCGTGAGCAAACCAGGCCGCCCCCGGCTCTCGCCTCTCTGGCCTGGGCTGTGGAACCCACTGCTGCAAACTGGGCCTCGGGCCACAGCACGGGGAGGACGAGGCCCAGCCTGCTGGCCTCGCTGCTGCTGTCCACACCAGCAGGGTGTGGAGGGCCACACTGTGCCAGCCTCATGCGCAGCGCACTGCACACAGGATCCCTAAATCCTCCCCAGAGCTGGGGGCTACGTTATTCCCAGTGACGAATGGAAAAAACCAAGGTTCCAAGGGGTGGCCGCTTTGCCGGGGAAGGGGGGACAGGGACTCGAACTGTGCACAGTCTTGTTCAGGCTCTCCGTGTGTGTGCGTGTGTGTGTGTGTGTCTACGATGAGGGGTCGTGTCTGGGAGGGACGGAAAGGGCGGGGCTCTACCTCCAGTGCCGCCTGACTGGACCAGCTCTGGTGCCCCCAACTGCCACACTACCATCTCCAAGGACCAGAACGCCCAGAGCACCCCTTTGCAACAGGGGCTGGAGTACACACACTGTCTGGGAGGCACTCCGGTTCAGGACCGATTCTGCATCAGGCACATATTTCAGTTTCATACCTTACGATGAAGAATCATGGCTTTATGTTGGGATAACTGAGTGATTTATTATTTACCGAATGCAGTGGGCACTCGGCAGATCAATTTCAATAAAACAATGGATTATAAACGCCGCCAGCAATCTGGCAGTAGCAGTAATCAACAAAACATGTTGTTCTAAATGCTGCATAATAAATTGACTATAATAAACTCATAATTATTCTACTGGCTACATTTCAAAGTTAGCACCAGAATAATAAAATCACCAATTTGGGCTTGGCGTTAACAACCACGGACTTCCTCAGATCACTCCTGCTCCTACAGCTGCAACAGGGATGCAGGTGCTGTGCTGCCTGGAGGGCTGAGACCACAGCACCGGGGCGAGGCAGAGGCCTGATATCTGCAGCACCCTGGCCTAGCCCTGGCCCTGCTGGGGGCCACCCCAGGAATACAGCTGGGACTGGCCTCTCATGGGGTGAGATGGGCAGGCGAAGGGCAGTGGAGACGTGGCCGCTTCCTCTGGGGTGTGCTGACTCTGGCTGGGCAGCTCTGTTCCGGGACTAGGTTCCCATGTCCTGAGCTCCTGGCCCGGCCAGAATGGGCCACAGGGTTAAAGAGCGTTAGGAAAGGTTTCAGGAGGTGAGAATGCCCAAAGAAGTCAGGTGGGCTCTCTCTGGGGCCACTGGGGGGTCAGCCATGCAGGACTCCCACCCTCTCTTGCCGTAGTCTCCAGCTGAGCCAAGTCTTAGTTTGCCAATCTCCCCAAAGCCCTCTGGCTCCACACCTGGGCCTGGTACCCTCCCTGTGTCTCAGGTACCCTGTTTACACACAGGGAGAAGCACCTACCTCCCAGGATCAGCGTGACAAAACCCACATGGAAAGACCCAGAGGGGAGAATCCTGTCAAGGTCACTGCCTGCCTCTGACCCCCAGGCCTCTAGGAGGGTGGCTGAGATCTGCCCTGACCCTCCCAGCCCTGAGCACGGCAGGGCCCAGCCACAGCCTGAGTGAGCCTGCTACTCAGAGGAGACTGGGCACCGGCCCACAATCTGTGGGGCCTCTGCAGCCGTGGGTGAACAGGTTCTGTGGAGTCAGTATGGTCAAGCTGGGCAGATGGCTGCCGACACTCAGCGCCTTGTCAGCAGTGCTCCCACCCATCTCTGTGGCCACTTTGGGCGTCACCCTTCTGCGTGATTGCAGCTTGACCCCGACCTGCTGGCCAGGGGGTCGGGGAGAGGACAGGCGGGCGGTGCGGCAGTGTTCCTCAAAACCCCCCTGCTGCTGCATGTGGACTTGAGATGCGGGTGCTGTCTCCACTCACCGAGGAGTCAACTGAAACACCGGTGGGAGGGCGGAGCGCACCGGGGCGGCCCCCACGGAGGAAGCCAAGGGAGCCCAGCTGGGCACTGCTCTGGTCTGAGAGGATGCCACGATGCTGTCTGGAAGTTGGGCTCTGCCAGAGGCTTGTTCAGGAGTATCCGCAATGGGTGGAAAAGCACCTAAAGAATCCGGTGGTACAGGGTACCCCTGCATGCCTGCTGACGGCCAGAGCAAAACATCTGAAGGCCAAGACAGGACCTGCCTGGGTGGCTTGTGGCCAAGTCCAGAGCCTCAGCATCAGAGCGCCACTTAGTAGCCCTGCGCCACCCAGGCTGGCCCTGGACGATGTCTGGATGGTGCAGAGCACAGGTGAGAACGCCGTGACAAAGTCGGGGGCCAGGTCTGAAGGTGCTCACAGACCCCTTACAGCCCTGGAGCAGTGACCAACAAGCTCTGCCTTACATGTGGGGCTGGGGTGGGAGGTGGGGGGTTCTGGAGTAAGTCCTTCAGCAGGAGAAGAAGCTACCAGAGGGTGGAGGCTGCAGGACCTGCCCACGCCTGCCCTGTTGAGGCCTCCATGAGGAGCGGTGAGGAGAGCTGCGCACGCTCAAGAAAGCCTTGCAAACGGCCCTGGGGCCAGGCACCACCTCGGAGGGCTGAACAAGTGGCCGCTTATGCCAAGGGGTCTTATGCCTGAGGCTGGCCAGTTTCAGAGAGTGGGAGGCTCCCTGGGGTCTTCCCTGCTCCAGAAGGGTCCCGCCCTCCAGGCACCGAGACAGAGATGTGAGTGTGTGCCCCCCGGATGGAGAGGACGGCCTGGGCAGAGGCGGGCGAGTTCAGAGCCCACCAGCCCATGGCCCACGGGAACCACAGGGAGACCCATTCCACACCCTCTCTCACAGTGCTTTCTGTAGGATGCAGGCTTTTGGCCTTGGAGAGGCGCCGTGCGGGCTGGGCCTTGGCAGATAATCCTGGGTCAAGAGCAGGCCTGGGGCCATGCTGTGGTCAGCCCCCTCGACCTTGAGGTCAAGTCTAACTTCGGCCCAGCTGCTCACACACAAAGCCAGGGCTGGCAGCACTGGGTCAGCCTCACTTACCACATGTCTCCGTCCTGGACCGTTCGGTCGTTGGGGGCCCCAGCATGTCCGTAGTGCAGGACGGCCGAGTTCTCGCCACTGCGAAGAGTTGGGGGAGGGTGGTCAAAGCTCATCCTCATCCAGCAGGCTTCAAGGGCTGGTCCTCCAATCCCCTACCCCACAGGCAGCGTCCTTCACCCTCTAGCGGAGGCCCAGGGGCAGCTGGACCAGGCCCACAGCTGGAGGGCGGGGCCGGGGAGCGTGGTGGCCCTGGCGCTCTGCAGTCACACGGCTGGTGGCCAACTTCTTGGTCCATGGCAGCGCTGCCTGCAGGGTTTTCTGGCCAAGAATGCTGCTTAGACCGCTGTCCTCCGGGCGGGGATATGAGCACAGTGTGGCAGCACACATAAGAACAAACACGGGGTGTGGCGGTTTCTGGGCTTGGGACGGGGGCTCCCGCAAGTCCTCCTTTCCTGGTGACTGACCAGGGCTGGAGAGACAGGAGGCCAGAGGCTCCTCGCGCCTCTGCTTGAGAGGGCGTCCCTAATGAGCGATGCCTTTAAGAAGAAGAGGACTTTTAAGTCTATCTGTAGGGGGAAAAAAGCCCCACCTGGGTGTAATATTTATGGCTGCATTCGGGAGTCTCAGGAATCATAAAAGCAGAAATAATGATTTTGCTCTCTACCCACCAGAGAAGCGCATTTCCAAGGACTAAGATGTTCACATGTATTATTCATGCGCCAAGGACGTGAACATCAGCAGAGCTGCCCGGCTCCCTCCTGGGGGCTGGACCCAGGAGCAGAGCCTAGGCAGGGTGGGGAGACTAGACGGGCGAGCCGGCAGGCGAGGGGCTGCCCACAGCCAGGATGTGCTGAGCAGACGCAGCCACAGTGACACACACGTCAGTGACGCCCCAGAGAGCACAGAGATGCACACACACAGCCACCCGCTGCTCCTGCGTCCTGGGCATCTCCATCACCTGTGGGCCTCCAAGCACACCCAGCCACACGCAGACGACACACACGGAACCACACACACGGAACCACACACACCCACGCAGAGCACCCCGCCCCCACAATGTGCCACGCGCACACACGCCAAAAGTGACACGCACACATACACACGGCCGTGCTGGGCTCTGCACGGCTCTATCGACAGTTCCACCCACACCCACACACAGACACACAACCGCTTCCCCTGCACCGACACAGCCCTTTCCCTGTTCCACCCCTGCTCTACGCAGACATGTACAGCCCGGTCCCCGTGTGCTCCGTGTGCACCTGCATGCGGGGTCCCAGGAGGAGCGGCCTTTCTGTGCTAACCAGCTAGGGACAGGAGGGAGGGGACAGGAGGCAGAGGCAGCTCCTCGGCAGGGGACAGGTGCGCTCCCTCCCTCACGCAGTGCCAGACCCCATGGCCAGAGGCGACCTCGGTGACCTCAGCTCTTGGGGCCTTGGGAAGGAAGAGGGACTTCCAGGCCTGGGATGCCAGCACAGGCGCGGGTGTGGGAGTAAGCGAGGCCGTCTAAGCCGGGAAAGGTGGAGCCCCCTCCTCACTAAGGCCCGCCCTCCTCCCGTGGATGTTCCCACATGCTGCTCAGGCCACTGGCCTCCGGGCTGGGATGCAGGCGCAGTGTGGGCAGCCCACGTAAGAACAGAAACGGGGAGTGGAGGCTTCTGGGCTTGGGACTAGGGGCCCCGCCCCCACTTACCTGCCGCAGATGCAGGTGTAGGAGCTGTGACGCATGCCGCCCCGGGAGTAGCAGTAGTGCTCGAAAAGGCTGCAGGGGGAGAGCCTTGTCAGGGCAGAGTCACTGAAACACGCCCGCATGACCCACCCACAAGCCCCACGCACCCACGTGAGAGTCGGCCAAGACAGTCGGAGCTCCTCCTGGGAGTCTGGGAGGCTTGTGGCCTGGACCTGGGGTTCGCCAGAGGCCACAGAACCACAAAGGTCAGTGTGGAGTGGAGGGAGAAGCTAGGGACCCGGCAGGGCCCAGGCAGCTGCTGGAAGAGCCTGCCAGCCTCCACCACCAGGGTGCCAGCCACCTCCCAGCTCCTCAGGACACACAGGCCTGCTGGAGCCCTGGCCCTGGAGGAAGCTGGGCTGGACAAGAGCTGTACATGCTTCTGCAGGGCTGGAGGAAGTGTCGCCCTGTGACTGTGTCCAGTGGTCACCACTCACCCCACCAGGGGCTGGACGCATGGCTGGGGATGCAAGACCTCTTCTAACCCCAGTGCTGTCCTGTGCTCACCCAGGGAAGGGGGAACAGGAATGCTGGGCAGACGGGGGCGAGGGGCGAGCCCTCCTGCAGGTGGGGTGGGACAGGCAAGTCTCCAAGAGAGGGGACAAGCCCTGCGTCTCCTTCCCTGGGACAAGTAGCACATGGCTGGGCCAGCGACAAGGTATGGAAGGACAAGCCCCTGGCCTCTGGGCTAAGCCCAGAGCCAGGAACAGGGGGAGGCTTCCAGGAGAATGAGATGTCACCAAGAGGGTGACAATGACCCAGTGTTGGCAAAGGCCCAGCAGTAGGAACAAGCATGGCGTCTGGCGTCCATGGGGGAAGTGAGCTGTCTCCTCAATGCCAGCCCCTGGGGCAGATCTCAGAGACAGATACAGGGGCAGGTAGACAGAACCAGTCACGTTAACACCATGTCGGCGACATGTCATCAGTGCTGAGCCCTCAGATCATGCTTCCCAGAGCTCTGGAGTGGCTAGGACCCTGCCCCCTCACATATGCCGCAGGACCTTGGGCCCACATCTTCACATGGGACTTTTAGCTCCAAGGGACCAAGCTGCTCGCCAGCATCTGCCCTGGTCTTCCAGGTAACCAAGTGCCCGCCTCTGCAGAACCCAGCTGGTGAGGGACGCCATGGTGGGGAGCTGCCTGCACCCCCTCCCTGAGGCCCAGGCGATGGCGCTCTCTCCCACCCGGCTTGGTGCCCCCACCACCAGGGCAGCCGTCCTCAGAACACCACAAGCTGCCCCTGGGCCCGCCAAGAGGTGGTCTAGCCCCGCACGTCCTAGGCCTGCATTAGAGAATGTCTGCACAGAGGAGTTTAATCTTCCAGGCACTGTAAACACAAATTATGTATAATTGTTGTGATTGGGCGTTAAGTAGTTGTTATGCAGGAACAGTTCTGCCACACTCAATCGGCTTTCAGACCTGCCTTACAAACTTCACAGGATAATTGGCTATCTGCGAGTGAAGTGTTTCCTCAACACAAAGGATTTCGGGAGCTGCCGGGGAAGCAAGGAAGCCACACGCTTCCCTCCCAGCCGCCCCCATATTCCTGGTGGGAGCACTCCAGCAGCTGCCAGAGGCTTCTGCCTCAGCCCCAAGAGTCGCAGCTGGGAGCGCGGCCACAGCCCAGGCTTGCTCCTGGTGAGGCCTGCAGGGCACACGGCACACGGGAAGGCCACAGACAGGCAGCCTCAGATGCTGGTTCCACACGTCCCAGACCGCCCAATGAGAGGCCCAAGTCACGGAGCCTGAGGGCTCCCTCAACTCGGGGAGATGTGGCCCTGCCCTGAGAGAATCCCGGGGCCACGTGGCCATTATTAAGGTGATAGGGCCAGTGAGCCTCCGTGGGGGCAGGTGACATGAGGACAACCACAGGCTGTAGTGGGATTGGCTGGCTTCAGAAAGGACAGGCAGAGGAGAGTGACAGCAGTACCGTCTGCGTGTGCAAATGAACAAGCATATTCTCCGAGAAAGGGAGGAAGCGGGTCTGGTTTCTCCACCGCATAATGCATTCAGTAGAGACAACTTTCCTTGTACGCCCTGGCTTCTGTTTACCAAAAAAAAAAAAAAGAAAGAAAAGGTAGCTAGGAGAAAAAGGCACATCTTACAGAGGCACCAAACTAAAAAAGGCTGGCCAAATTTTCACCTGCAAAACTGCGGCTTGTCACCTTTGCCAGTCACAGCGACAATTCCACACACAGTTCAGTGAGAGAGAGTGGAAAAGGTGAAGGTGAAGAGAAAAACCACGCTCTGAAAACTTGCTCTAGCCTAAGAGAATCAGGAGCTCTTCGCATTAGGCTTCCGGACCACATTCTGTTTTAATCATTTTCTCTGACAGGACTTGAGGACATTCTGGTGCTACATAACAACAGCAGGTGGATGACATGACGCCACGTTTTCTGTGGGCTTGGGCTGTGCATACGCAAAGGCACCCAGATTCTGGGGCAGACGTGGTGGCTTGGGGTCCATAGACACACGTGAGTCCAACACATGGGAGGGCTGAGGAGGAGACACTCCGCACGAGCCGCGTGGAGGCGTGGAGCCAACACATGGCCCTGGCACAGCCACGAGAGCTCCACAGGAAGAGCTGGTGACCAGCAGCAAGCGTGGGCCACGAGGACAGGCCCCGACCCCTCTGACCTCCACTGAGGCAGCAGCAGGTCACGTTATCAGAATTCCTCCACGTGTTCCTGGAAACACAGCTCACTGTGAGCCCGCAGGGGCCCAGCCCACTCATCCCGAGCTGGTCCAAGTCGATGAAGGCGCCCAAATCTGCGGCCACTTTTCGCTGGAGGCTGCCAGTTGGCTCCTCTGGAAACCACAGCAAAGATGATGCTAGCAGATGGTCAGCCAGGAGCCTCTCCCCAGCACCCAGAGGTGCCATGTAAAACGTGACAAGCAGGGACAGGTTCACGAACAAGGAGGAGAGGGAGGCGAGAAAGGGACCCAGAGCTGCCGGTCTTGCGAACCTTGAAGCCTGGACTCTAACTGCCATGTGGGGACGGTGACAGGCCTTGGGCCCAGGAAAGGCTGGGGACTGCACCTGAGATCCCACCTGCACATACAGCTGGGCCTGTGCAGGAATTCGCCTGCAGCAAAAGGGTGGGCTTGGAAAGAATTCATCAACAACAGGGAGGCAACCGGGACTGGACTCACGGCACAAGTCGAAAGCATTCCCTCAGAATCCATAAGCACAGGCCCGTCCTCCATGAGTTTCAAGTTCAAATGCAAACGACCTGCATGGTGTGGAAACTCCTCTGCCAGGAAATTAACAAAGAACTTGGCCCCTGACTGTGATACCTGGAGCACCTGGCAGGAGCCCACAAAAAGCCAAATCACGGCCACACCCTCTGCCCAGGCCAGCCAGAACCTGCTAGTGTACCAAAAACCCCCATGCGGGGGTTGAGAGCGGTACCTCTCTCCCACATACTACACACACACACACACCACACGAACCCCATGCCCGTCACCTGACTGCACGCACATACCCATGCCACATGACCCCACCCCCAGCCCCCCACACTGCATACACACACACATGAACGCCCCTCCCAGTCCCTACTGTATACACACACACATACCACATGAACCCCACTCCATCACATACACTACACACACACACACACACACACACGCACACACCATGCACACCCCCCATACACACACCCAACATGAACTCAAAATCCAAATAACAAACACCAAGACAAAATAGTTCCCAAGAGTTGCCAGACACAGCAAATAACAGGCTGAGAATCCCCTCAATTTCCGATAACATCATTGATCTGACAGCCACTTTAAACACATATACAATAACGAACACTTAAAAGGATAGCATGAAGAAAGAGCAGGCATATTTTATGAAGAACCGAATAAAACCTTTGGAAGTAAACAGGCCCTCTGTAAGAGGACAGCAGACAGCAAGACAGCAGCAGGGTTGCCGCCTCGTGACCATCCCCACCTGCTCCTGCAGCAAACCCGCAACTCACAGAGGCGGCACGTGTCTCTGCAGGAGTCTGAGGATGGAGCACATCCCAGCTGGGCCCTGGCCCGGCACCCGCTTGCTCCCCTAGTGGCAGAGGGGGCTTCTGGTGAGCAGAGGACTGCCTGCCCCCAGCCAACCAGCCTCCCCGTCCCCGTTGTTCACGTTCCCCTGCACGGCCATCCCTCTATCATCCTCGCCAATAAATTTCTCCCAAGCAAGGCTTGGGGAGGAGATACTTATATCCAGCATAAATGAGAACCCTTCAGCAACCTGGGAGAATCTGTGCTGTGAATAACGAGCTAGATGGAGTCACTGCAGCGTCGGGGGCTAGGCCCATTTGTCAGTGCCTGGCAATGACTCATAAGGCAGGAAGGGCCAATTCCCAGGCCCAGATCTGCAGGAATGGTGTCTCCAGGGACAACATCGCTGGGTGTCTCCCTGGGACCCACACACCCAGCCTGTGGAGTGCTCCGGGAACACCGCCCAGCTCCTGCCCTCAGAGGTTTGTCAGCGAACATGAAGATAAGCCACGGTCCCATAAAAATGCACTCGTTGGCCAAGATAACGGCAGCGGGGCTGCCTCGACAGTGTCAGCCAAGAGATCCGCACAGGCTGTGGGACAGGCTGGATGGGGCCAGGGAGGTCGACGGAGGTGACGCCAGGGGCAGCACGGACCACATCATTCCCTTCGCCAGGCTGGGCCTCGATGGGCCTTGGGTCCCCAGGAGGTGCCGAGGGCAGGCTGGGCCAGGAACGGGAGCATGGCTGGGAAGGTGGGCAGGGTGGTGGCACTCGCTCAGCTGAGCAGATCGTTTAGGAGAGAGGATAGTCAGGGTCACAAAGCTGGGTGGGGCCAGAGGGCTCCCCACCCTGGTCCCTGGACTGCAGTCCTTGCTCTGGGCCCCACAACCCAGCCTCCTGGGACAACCCCACTCCAGGTGAAACCCTGGCTCTGCCCTTTGCCAGCTGTATGGCCTCTCCATGTCCCGGTTTCCTCATCTGTAAAAGGAGAATGATATTGGTACCTCCCTCCCAGGGCTGCCATGCCAGTTCCAGAATCTGACACGTATGGAGTGCACAGGACAGTCTTGGCACCCCATGAGCACTGTGCACAGGGCATGCGAGCCATGGCTGTCGCTGTTCAGAGGCCTCGAAGAGAGTCCATGGACAGGCAGCCGGAGAGGAGGGTGTGAGCACCCAGCACCGGGCTTCGAGAACAACTTCTTAGTTATTCCTTTCAAACCAAACAACCTGTGTAGAGCTGTGGCCTGGACACTCACTCCTGAACCTTCCAAGGAGTCCAGAGCCCCCTTGCAGGGCCGATGCACTCCTTGCATCTCAGGGCGTTCACTGGAGAAAACACAGAGTCGTGTCCCCTGCATCGGCTCTGAGGACATGCATACAGATGGACTTCCTGCTCAGAAAGGGGCATCTCAGCCCATCGGCCCATCCTGCCTGCCTCTCCACCCCCTCAGAGGGCTGATCCAGGAATCTCACCTTCTCGGAAGGTATCAGGGCCTCGAGCGTGTGTGCGGGGGGGTGTGGGCGTGTGTGTGTGAAGCATCGCATGCTGTCTCACAACGGTGCTATGCAGAGTTGTCTCAGTGCTCAGCTACTTTCAATTCACATTGATTTTCATTAATTGCTATATTTTCTGGGTATGAATGAGCATAATTATGTAATTAACGCAGTAGGCCACTTACTAAAGGAAAATTCTTTTCGGAGTAAGAGAAATGCCATTCTAGAGAAAGGAGCCCTGAGATTTACCTTGAGGCGAGCAGGCGTGTTGGTTGCTGTCCCAAGTGGAAACAGCAGCTACAGAGGACTTGGAGTCCAACCAGATGTTCCTACCAGCAGAACGTCCTTCATGTAGACACGCAAAATTATTCTGGAACCCCCAGGGACAGGCTGAAAGCTGCTGCACTCCTTTCTTCTGGGGTGACGAGCAGGTCATCGGAAGGCACCTGGCAAAAGGGCCTTAACCTCACTCATAATTGCTGCCTGGGTGGGTCCAGCTCTGTCCACTCCCAGGGGTCCCAGCTCCTTTGGCATGGTTCAGCACTGTCTTCGGAAGGCAGGTACTGGGACTCAGCAGTGAACCGGGGGGCTGCCCTGTGCCTTCTGTTCCTCAGACCCCAGGAAGAAGACAGACATAGAGAAAGCTAAGGACTAGCCACCCACGGAGGCTCTGAATGTGTTTTAAAGAGCATTCACACAGCATGCCACCAAGAAGGAAGACTTAAACTCAAGGCGCTATGAATATGATTTGCAGAAGGCCGGCCAGCTTCATAGCACCGCCTGCATCAAGGATGTGGCACCATCGAGGACATGGGCCATCTGCAATACTGCCTGATGCTCCTCACTCCTTCCTCCCATCACCCCCACCCTCGTCCTGGCCTTCAGCCTGAGACTGCTTGACCAGGGGCCAAGCCTTCCCACCAGGACTTCCCTAAGACCCCGCCAGTCTGGTCACAAGGTATATCTCAGGCATCTCGGGCCAGCGTGGACCATCTCCACGTGGCCAACCGGATCAAGATTGACTCCCTAAGCCCCACTGCAGCCAGGCCACTCTTTCTGACTCCTTAGCTCCTACCAGGGAGCCCCCACAAGCACCTTCAGTTGAAAGGACAGCATTGGAGGGAGGGGGCGAGCCGGGCTCAGAACTCCTGCAGACGATCCAGTCCAGGCCCCGCTGCCCGCTTAGAGACTCTGGGCCAGTTACACAGCCATGTTAGTAGGAAAAACCCAGCAGCCACCTGCGGCATGTGGCATTTACGACAAGCCCTCGGAAGAGGAACCGTATCCCTACTTCGCAGTTGAGGAAACCGCAGCTCTGAGGGAGATGTGCTGTGATCCGGGATCCCACTGAGTCTGTGTTCAGGCTTGGAATGCATGCAGGGTTTCTGACTGCAAAGTTTATGGTCTCGGCTTAGATGCTTCCAAAGCCTCAAGTCTGTCGGAAGGTGGGGGGCTGGAAAAGCATCGTCCTCAGGGTTTGCTGTGGGGATGGAAGCGCATGCAGGGAAACGCTTCATGCTCTGCTGAGACTGCTGGTGAATGATGCCGTGGCCGATGCCTTCCAGGGCCTGAGCTCATGCTTGGGCATGGGGCCCAAACGGAGGCAAAACGGGTCTGCGAGGACAAACGGCCCCACCCAACCCCTGGTGAAGGTGCCCCAGGCCAGATGGTGAAAAGCAGGGGCTGGTGCCTCAGGAGCGAAGCCCAGGATGCAAAGGCCCCGGAGGGGGAACCCGCCAATCAGAGGCAAGGGCAACAGCGAAGACTGCAGCGGTCACAGTAGGAAGAAGGGAAGCAACACACAGAGGCCGCTTATCCTCTCCAGGAGCAGCCTTATCAAGGTACGAGATAATTAGCATTTTAATTGGATAATTGGGAATTCTAAATTGCCTATCTTGTATTAAGCATAACTGAGGACATAACATGACATTCAATTAACAAATCTTCCCCTTTATTCTTGACATGCTTGATTAGGTTGAGTTTCTGAGTTCCTCCACATCAGTTACTGGATAAAACATATCCCCCTCTTAGTTGTCAACACCCTGGCCAAGTTGGACTGCTAATATACTTAAATTATATACGCATATGGAAGAAATCTTAGAAATTCTCGGCACAAAGAAAAAATGTCACCCATAGTCTTATATCGCCCAGAGATAACCTCTATCAAATATTCTGTTAAGCATCCTTCCAGGCATTATTTCAATGCAGAAACACAGATTTTTGAAATAATTAGCTGTAAACTTTCTTTTATACTAAAGTATGACATCCACACAGCAAAGGACCCACATCCTAAGGACACAACACAATGACCTGGCTCAGCTTGAGCACACTCGTGTGGCCAGCACCCCTCCCAGTCAATCCCTCCCGCCACGGGTAGCCTGACTCCTAACACCACCGATTAATTCTGCCTATTTTGGAACGGTATATGCAAATGGGATCAAACAATATGGACTCTTTTGTGTCAGCTTCTTCCGGGCTCAACAGCATGCCTGTGAGACCCATCTGGGTGGTGGGCAGCAGTCCTAGCGGTGGGCAGTACCCCCTGGGGGAATGGGCCAGGTGGGTTTTTCCATTCTTCTGTGGATGGACATCTGAGTGGTTTCCAGACGGTAGCTGTTACGGTATCGCTGCTGTGGACGTTCTTGCATGGTATTTGGGGCATGTGAACACACCTCTCAGTACAGCCAATAGCTTAGAGTGGACACGCCATGTCACAGGATTCTGTGGGGATTTGGCCTTAGCAGACAAACCCCAACAGGTTTTCTAGTAGTTGTGTCCATGTGGTCACTGTCCTGTAACTTCTTGCCTTCCATGCCTGTGCACAGGGCTGAGCTGAAACGGGTCTACAGGGACAACAGCCCCACCCAGTCCTGGACAAGGGCTGAGCTGTCCCACTGAAGGTTCCTGCTAGAGCAAAGAACACTTTCTTTGTCAACAGATACATGTCTATCTAATTTTCACTTTTAATGCCATCACTGTGTCCGGAATCTGACGACTTCTCCATGCTGCCATGCCTCCCCCCTCCACCCCCGGGCGGGCGACCTTCCGCTCTCACCTGCTCCATGGTGATGGTGGTCAGGCTGCTTCAGCCCGTCCCCCCTACAGAGTGTGCTCCACAAAGGGATCCTTGCACAACTCAAGTGGGATCACAGGTCTCCTCTGCTCACACCCAGCCTTGGCTTTCTGTTGGCAGCCCACTCCTCACCCCGTCTCTTCTTGTCTTCTCAGTCTGCTACTCCTGGAACAGCTGGACAAGTTGCTAAGTGCCAATGAATGCGTCCATTCTCTCTGCCTGGAGTGTTCGTCCCCAAAAGCCACAGCTTGTTTTCGCTCCTCCTTCAGGTCTGCCCTCCAAAGACTCCTTCTCAGGGAGGCATCCTGAGTCCCTGTGTGAAGGGCAGCTTCCTCTCCCTCTAACCTTCACCTCTCTCTGATACGTTTACCTGGCTATCCTTATCTATCTATCTATCTCTATATCTGTCTATCTCTATATCTGTCTACCCACCTACCTACTTATCATCCATTCATCTATCTATCCACTCCAGCCTCCCATTAGACTGGAGTTTTATTTGTTCTGTTCCCTGTAGCAAACCTCAGAGCCCAGAATATTGCTTGGTGCATGGGAGGTCTTCAGAAGATTTCTGAGTGACTGAATAAGTAAATGGTTGCATGGGCAGTGCCATGGTCTTGAATTTACTCAAACAACTTCATGCTGGTAGATATTCAGGCTACCTCCAGTCCTGTGTTATGATGGATACCAGGGTCCACATGCCTTTTCAATGTCTTCAGGCTAAATTCCTAGAAGTGCAATTACGGAGCATATGCACATGTTTAAGTCTTGGGGCATGCTCTGCAGAAAAGGACTCCAGAACGTGCATCAGAATATTCACTGCAGAACCCGTCTGCCTACAGGACTGGGAAACTGGAAGCCAAAAGTATTTCACTGTTTCGCTGATGAACTGGCAAGTTCTAACAAGCCTACATGTTTCCAACCCCATATTTCTTCCTTTTGAACGATTTGTTTCTTTTTTAAAAAAATGGAAATGTTCATTTTTAAAAATTGATCCTTAAGGGATTAATATAGGATAAACAGTAGGCAGTGGATCTGCCCGTCCTCCATGTAACAAGTTTCCCCTTTGCTCTTTAATTTTCTTTACAGAATTTTTGGATAGATAATTTACATTCTTATTGGTAGGATCGGTTACATTTTTTTCTTTGTGGGTTCCTCTTTTAAGACGTCGTTCCCCACCCTTATGATTACATAAACTCCATCATCTTTCGTGGGTTTTCTGTTTTTCCATTTACTTAATCAATCAATCTTGAATTTATTATGACATAAGTCACGAGGCAGAACTCCATTTTATTTTTTTCACCAACTGCCCCTTGCGTACTGGCTTGGGGCATCATCTTACTGAAAGATAGATCCTTGACATGTGAGGGGTGGTTAGGGAGTCCACATGTCACTCTGCTCTTGTGCAGGGACGTCCCGCTGCCCTCACTGGAGCTTTCAGGGCAAGGTCCACCTCAGGTCCACCCTTTCTCCAAGCTAGCCCCGTTCTGACCCCGCTCTAGTGCCTTCTTTACTGACTCCCAGGGAGAGGGCCAGGGCACTGGGGGCAGAACATGACTGGTGCCCAGGAGATGACAACACGCAGGAGAGAGAAGTCGGGAGCCTGCAGCACATGGTTCAAGTGGAAAGCTCTAAATCTGTGACTCGAGCTCCGTGTGGGCACTGGCACCCTTGAGCAAGCGTTGAGAGTCCCAGTTGTGGAAGACCCTGGAAGAGCTATGTGAACACAAGGGCAATTTGCCAACTATCCTCTGACTTACCCTGGGATCAACATCTTCCCACGTTTGACCCAGTCTCACTAGTCCATGCTGACTGTGGTGATACACGTTTCTTGGCCCTAAAACAAAAACTCCCCCTTTTAAGAGGGACCAGAAGCAAGGCATGGTGGCATGTGCTGTAGTCCTAGCTCGAGAGGCTGCTTGAGCCCAGGAGTTTAAGTCCAGCCTGGGCAACATGGCGAGACGGAAGGAAGGGAGGAAAATAACCAGACCTCCTTAGGAATCATCCAGAGATGCTCAAACCCCTTTCCTGTCCTGCCCAGGAAGGCATAGAGGAAGAAAGCTAGGTACACCGGAAAATCTCAGGAGGAACGACTAGGCATGAGAGCCAGGGAATTTCCCAAAGCATGATAAGAGTCTACATGAGGACAAGTGGTACACGGCTGAACACACTTCCTTCATGCATTAGGTATTTGTTTTCAAGTGTTAACTTTCAGTTACGACAAATTATACTGGGTTTCATTCGTGACAGGGATAAAAAGCATCTGAAAAATATATTTAAAGGAAAAAAGCGGTCAACTTAAAGAAAACTATTAAGCAGAGGTGACGGTAGAGGTGGGGCAAGGGTTTGCCTGACACTGCGAAGATGTTGTGTGGAATGACTGGCACAGGGAGATCCCTGGCTTTTGGTTCTGGGTGGGGGAAGACTTGCATCCAGAAACTCCCAGGTGGCATCCCAGCTCAGGATGGCAGCTGGTGGGATGGACCCGCACAGAACCCGAGTTCTTTCCTGGGTCTGAGCCTGCCTCTCTCCCCAGCTTAGCAGTTTTGGAATGCCAGGCCAGTGTGGACAACAGGCCACATGGGACCCTCTGCCCTTGGCACTTGAAGTGCCAAAGGGTCTCAGGGAACGGAGCCATCTCCAGCAAAGGCAACTGCCGAGGGCCTGGGACAAGCAGGTGTCAAGCTTACAAGGATGCTTTGCTCCCCGAAATGCAGACTTAGAGAAGGTGCTTCCCTGTAGCTCTGAATCCTGGCAGGACTCTCGCCTGGCAACGTTCTCACCTTTGTCGTGAGTTCATCACAAGGCCGGGTAGCTGGACAGAGCCCAGGCAAGACACTGACTGTTTCTCTGGGATACATCAAGATGCTGTACCACATAGTAAAGCACCACCAGTACCTAGTGGCTCTCCCGCTCCAGGAATTCCCCCTGGAGTGATAGAAATGGAACCCGAGGTCCTCCACCAAGCAGATGTTCCCTAAATAGTGAACCCGGAGGAGACGAGGAACCCAGATCCCACCCAGTACAGCCAGAACAGAACCCCCAAGTCATCCCTTCTAGAGAAAGAAAGTGCTTTGCTTTTTGAATCCCTCTAGGGTGTTTTGTTTTATTTTGAAAGAGTCCGGCACTGTTTTATTTCTAAACATCGAATTCCTTTTTCAGCCTTGCGATCTTAAAATATTTCACCAATGTGTCATTTCGGATATAACTTTCTCAGGAAAGCACTGTTCCCACTGACGCTCTAAAGCAGTGGACCACAGCACTGTCTTGCTCTCCCCGTCCAAGCCCCAGCTCCGGGCAGTCCCGTAGAGACCCCGCAGCCAGGCCCCGGCTCACTCTGATTCGTCTTGTGGGTCTCGCACCCACGGTTTCCTGTCAACTGCAACCGCTGGAGGCTCTGAAGAGAAGGAGAGGCAGTAGGCGCTATGCCCATCAGGCCCAGGTGGACGCACAAGCCACTCTTAGTACTGCAAGCACAGGACACTGGATGAAGGGGCTCAGTCACCCAGGAGGGGTGTGTGCAGCAGCTTGTGTGCAGGAGGCTAGAGGAACCCCGAGGCTGGAGAGACCTAGGAGAAGCCACATCTGCAGCCCAGGACTCCCAGCTACCTACAGAAAGCGAGAGCCTCAGAGGCCTAGCCAGGAAGGCATGACCCCAGACACCTATGGCCATGGTCTCCCCTTTGAGAAGGTTCTTTCAAGTGTCCAGGAACCACAAAGCCCAGGGCTAAGCCAAACCCACCGTGGAGGGAGGACTTAAGCCCCCGAGGGGTGGCCCAGACACCATCTGGCAGGACCAGCCTGGACAGGCCTTGGTGGGAAGGGTCCCTTCTACCCGTGTGTGCCTGTGTTTTGTGGCTGTTAAGTGTGAACTGCTGACAGCCTCGTTTCTAATGAGCCTTCCCATCCCCACTCACGACTCCAGCGGTATTATAGTCACACTTGGCTGAAGGAACAACAGGATGCTATTTATCACTCTGAAAGTCTTTATCTACTTAAAATGATAAACAGGGGTTATGCTCACGCTGTCCCTACTGAAAGATCAGCTCTGACAAAAGGCAGTGCTGCAGCCAAGGGTGCTCTCCAGGCAGGAAGCCAAGGGGTGGGGGCTTGCCCTGGCTAGTGGCGCTTCTAGCAGGTTCTGCATCTGGGACCCATCGGACCCATCGTGGCTTAAGTCATGGTTCAGGACAGAGAGGAGGCGCTCAGAGAGCAGACGCCACCTTCCAGGGCCCCAGAACCCTCTCAAGCCACAGAGCACAGAGGCGGGAGGTGAGAGGAAGGACTGCTGCAGACACTTCCGTCTGTCCCTGACCTGTGGCAGGATGTCCACTCTGGGTCCACAGAGGATGGGAGAGGCCATTTAAAAACTCATTCCCATGCTCTGAACTTCCCAGAGACGCAGGGCAGGTTCTAAAAAATATTCCTCCAACTGGAAGATGCCAGAAATAATCCCTATGAGTTCAACTTTCTGGAAGCTAAACCTATTCATCAATAGCTAATTAATAAGGTCTAAGTCTTTTGATGACAGGATGATTAAACTGGTTTTGAAATAATCCATTTTTAATTAAAATGCTCTCCTCTTTTGGTTTCAAGATACATTCAAAAGGAAGCCTTAACAGATGTCTTGTTTCTAAATAAACATTATGTAAAGTCAATAATTAGAAGAATTCATGCTTTTAATTATATTTTAATTATTCTTTGCCTATCGATGCAAAGTTAAATATCCTTTCTTTATGGTACCAACACTGCTTACCGAAGCCAGCAGACAACCAGCAGGGATTCTTCCGGGTGTGGGACCCATCTCAGAAATCTGTCCAGCCACAAGGGTTCTTGTCGGCAGCCTGCGCCCATGTCCTGGCAGGTGGCCATTTGACATGGTGAATCTCCCACTCTGTAGCACTCTCTTGGCCCCTGACCTTGTAACAGTCACGGGAACAGCCTCTGTGCAATGAGGGTCTGGGCCTGTCCAGCCCGGAAGCGAGGAGTTCCCTAACTTCTCCACTCCCCACCTGCACACACTCAGAAGCATCTCACCAGAGCTAGCCACACAAGCCACCAGGCCACCCACCAAAATTCAGAAAACTCACACAGCATTGATGAGGCCGTGAAGGGTGAGGACGAGGGCATTACACTGTGAAAGCTGTGGTTCCCCATCTACTTTGCTGGGCCCCCACAGGGAGCCCTGATATCACACACCTATCCAGCATACCCTGAGCTCTCCCTTGTAGGGTTTACTCCAACACTCATCCCAAGCCAATCCACTACCAGCAGCCCATCAGCTCCCTTCCCCCCACTGTCCCCCTCAGCTACCTGGTAGCCTTTAACCAGGCCCCCTCCTGGTCCATGTGCCCACCCAGGACTCTTGGCATCAGCTGGTCCTCCTGGAGCCGGGAGGAAGACACATGCTTCACTGCTCGCGGCCAGTTATTGCCCAAGCACCAGGCCTCCCAGGAACTTCCCGGGGCTCTCTCAGGTGGCTTCCCCCTCTCTCACCATCGGCGTTCAGCCTGGCACATGGGTGCCCAGTACCCTCCTTCTTCCCCACCAGTCTCCAAGGGCACTCCCAGAGGCTGGTCCAAGTCACCCTGTATCCAAAGCCAGCCACAGCGAGGAGCACACAGTAGGCACCCAATAAACATCTGAAGGAAGGGTAACAGATGACAGGAACAACTGGCCTGAACACGCTTCACACATCACAACAGAACATTCACACACATACACACAGATAGCCTAAACGCCATCATCCAGAAGAGGCCATGAGTGCAGATGTGGCTGTGTGCTCACGTCCATTTCCTCTATCTGGGCACATTTCTCAGCCTCCCTGCAGCTAGGCTGGGACCATATGACTGACTCTCCTCCAAGAGAAAACGAACCAATGTGTGCCACTT
Source organism: Cephalopachus bancanus (assembly GCA_027257055.1). Taxonomy (NCBI): domain Eukaryota; kingdom Metazoa; phylum Chordata; class Mammalia; order Primates; family Tarsiidae; genus Cephalopachus; species Cephalopachus bancanus. Next base: position 3,287,248 of record JAPVLO010000110.1, on the reverse strand, counting down.
TTGGGCCACTGCTTTTTTTTTTTTTTTTTTTTTTTTTTTGAGTCAGAGTCTTACTCTGTTGCCCAGGCTGGAGTACAGTGGCACATTCACGGTTATCGCAGCCTTGACCTGCTGGGCTCAGGTGATGTTCTGCCTCAGCCTTCCAAGTAGCCAGAACTACAGGCACATGCCACCATGTCCGGCTAATTTTTTGACTTACTGTAGAGATGAGGTCTTGGCAAGTTGCCCAGGCTGGTCTCGAACCCCTGGACTCAGGCAATCCTCTCACCTCCACCTCCCAAAGTGCTGGAATTACAGGCATGCTGAGCCTGTAGCTGAGACTTGGGTTTTTGTTGTTACCGCAGCAAAGCCTATTTTATGCTAACTTGTAATACATATGGGAATTTAGAATATGATAAAGGTGGAATTTAAGTCAGGGGGACAAAGACATTATTTCAAAGGCAATAGGTCAACTAGTCATTATGTAGGAGCAGCAAAGCCAGGATCCTTGTTTATATATTATCCTTAAATGCCTTTTAGAGTAAAGAGCTAAACATAAAAATATAAAACCATATGGCTATGTGGCTATCTATTATGCTATGCATACCAGTGTTTGAAATATTTCATAATTAGTTTACGGCCATACCACCCTGAACATGCTTGAACTCGTCTGAAATATTTCATAATTATAAAGAAAATATTTTTAAAGGAAATTTAAAAATCATAAAGTTAAGGAAAACATGCAAGCAGATGAATTATACTGAGGCAGTAAAAAAGGCAATTACATAAAGGTAATTAGGCAAAGGTATAAACTATACAGAAAAGGATCAATATGACTACTTACATTTAAAATTTCTATACTTTGACCCGCCTGGGCAGCAAGACCTCATCTCTACAATAAATAAAAAAAATCAGCCGGGCGTGGTGGCGCATGCCTGTAATTCCAGCTACTCGGAAGGCTGAGGCGGAAGGATCGCCGGAGCCCAGTGGGTCGAGGCTGCGGTGGCCGGGAGCGGCCACTGCACTCCAGTCTGGGCGACAGGGTGAGACTCCAACTCAAAAAAAAAAAAAAATTTTTCTATACTTCAAACTGGGAAAAACATGTGCAACATGCAGAAGAATAACACGAAGAGCCTTATTTTCAAGCACTCTTGCAGATCAGTCAACCACAAATGTCCCCATAGCAAAGGGGGTTAAAGCCACAAAGGTAAGTGCCCAAGAAATACCTACAATAGAAGTTTAACCTTGCCAGTAATCAAAGTAATACAAAAGAAGGTGGGATATCACTTTCCCCTTCTCAGACTGGTAAAGATGAATAATAATAGAAACAATACAATTAACCTTGAGGCCCAGGTGGGCACACAGGCACTTGGGGGGGGTGTCCAGCACAGTGGCTGAGAAGATGGCTTCCGGAGAGATGCCACCTGGCTCCTCCAAGACCCATCTGTCCTCTGTGGGGTCTTGCGCTGGTTTCTTAAAACCTGTGTTCTGTGAAGTGGGGTGGATTCTACTCCCCCTCTTATGGGATCAAATGAGCACGTCCCCGGGAAGTACATCGTACCTGCTCACCAGACATCAACAACAGCCACAGCTGTGAAGGGAGAACTTTTCTGGAAGGCAGTTTGGCTCTGGGCATCAACATTTCCCCAGTAATTCCATTTGCAGAAACTTAACCCAAGGAGATGTCAGTTAAAGACCCAAGAGGTGGTCGGGTAGGACCTGTGGTCACAGTGTCGTTCGCACTGGGACGTTCCTGGAATCCCAGCAGAATTCAGGAAAGTGGATTATGGTGGAGCCCCACAGCGGCCGGCTCACTGATGGGAAGGGATTTACACTACACGAAGGAGGAGGCGCAAACTCCGCCCGATGTGAGCCCAGCAGATCAAAGCCTGTCAGCCTGTGCCACTGGAGAGATCTGGAAGCCTGTTTGCGAAAGCAGTGTGGGTTTGTGAACCTCTCCATCAGAGGATTTTTTTGATATCTTGTTTATAATGTTCTGTGCCGACTGAATTTCCTACTGGCATATGTATTATCTTTTTACTAGAGTAAAGCTCTTTTCGTTCTGAAAACACGTTTTGGAAGAAACGAAAGCTGCTTGTCAAAGACCCGCTGCCCTCGCCCCAGCCGGCCCCACCGGGCCCCGTCCTGACGGGCTGGGCCTGCGGACACAACCCTCACTCCGTAAACACAGCGCCATCCAGGACGATTCCAGAAGGCCGCCACAAGGGGTCGCAAGTGCACACCCTCGGCCACCCACACCCAGCACCTTGAAAAGCCTTCAGCCTGGCTTCAGGGACCACGATTGTGCTTCTGTTTTCTACACCATTGCTGTGGTTAGATTAAAAAATAAGCAACCCAAGCCCAATTCCTGACTCCATCAGGAAACCCCACAACGGGCTGAGATCATCCAAAGTCCAAATGCCTCGTTCCCTGATGGAGGATAGAACCCCATCACCCCAGGACTCATGCGGGAATTGTCCAAAGAGAAGGGGACAGAAAACAGAGCAAAGCTTTCTCCTTCTGATTCTGCCCAAGACAAGGAATTTAAAACTCCTGCTGTTGATGTTTCCTGCGTTGTCTCCTGCCCGGTACCTCTGTGCCTTGCCTCCAAGCCTCTCTTAACACCCACCGGGTAGCATCTCTGCCTGAAAACAGGTATCCAACTGAAGGAGCAGGACCATTCTTTTCCTGCTTCCCGGCCTCATCATCATTTTGGAAGATTAAACCCAAAGTGGCCGTCACCTGGTTCAGAGCCATGGGAGAAGCCCCTTAAAGCTGGCCGGGCTCGGTGGCTTAGCCTGTAATCCGCGCCTTTGGGAGGCCGAGGTGAGTGGATTGCCTGAGCCCACGGGTTCGAGACCCGCCTGGGCAGCAAGACCTCATCTCTACAATAAATAAAAAAGTCAGCCGGGCGTGGTAGTGCGCGCCTGTAATTCTGGCTACTCGGAAGGCTGAGGCGGAAGGATTGCCGGAGCCCGGCAGGTCGAGGCTGCGGTGGCTGGGAGCGGCCACTGCACTCCAGTCTGGGCGACAGAGTGAGACTCCAATCCAAAAAAAAAGAAAAAGGCTGAGGCTAAGAGGCCTTCCCAGGTAAGAGCCACTCTTGGAAGAGTAGGACTCATCCCTTCTGCCCAGAGCTCTTGAACCTCCTTCCCTGTACCAGCAGGCTCAGAAGCAAACTGTAGGCAAGGTTCTTTGGAATGTGGTTTGGAGAAGCCAAGCCACAAGAATGTCTGCTGAGTCCTGCTTACAGGCCCACTTACCTTTCTTCTCTGAATCAGGATTTTTAGCCAAACCTCTGTCTATACAAGGAGGAATCCCCTCTGCAGTAGGAGCTCAAGTCAGAGACAGTCTAGAAACAGACTTGCTTGTGTTCTCTGGCTGAACACGCCACATACACTGCACCCTGGGGACCACCCACCTCAGCAAAGGGGGCCACACCCCAGGAAGACACTGACAGCCCAGGCTTCTACTGCAGCGGGGGAAGCCGGAGACAGGACAGGGTAGAAGTTGCAGCTTTTTTTTTTTTTTGAGTTGGAGTCTCACTCTGTCGCCCAGACGGGAGTGCAGTGGCCACTCCCGGCCACCGCAGCCTCGACCTGCTGGGCTCCGGCGATCCTTCCACTTCAGTCTTCCAAGTAGTTGGAACTACAGGCGCGCGCTACCACGCCCGGCTAATTTTTGATTTATTGTAGAGATGAGGTCTCACTAAGTTGCCCAGGCGGGTCTCGAACCCGCAGGCTCAGGCAATCCACTCACCTCAGCCTCCCAAAGCACGGGATTACACGCTGAGCCACCAAGCCCGGCTAGAAGTTGCAGCTTTGAAGGGCAGAATTAAGAAGGAAATCTCTGCTGGTGCTGCTGCTGGAAAAACCCCAGATATCTCTCTCCCCTGGGAGTAGGAGGAAGCCTCTCTGCCCTAGAGAACTGTGCTGTCCCTCAGAAATGAGCCTGGCTCTGTGAGTGGATCCAGCAGGTGTGGGCAAATCACCTAGAATGAATAAAACATCACGCTTGCCAAATCCCCCTGGACAGAAATCTCAGATTCAGCAAACAGCTCAGATCTGAATGGATTTCCACTCACAGCTTCTAAGGCACAGCCACACTGCAAAGGAGGGAAGTTTGAGGCGCCTGGGTTCCAGCACCTGCAGCCTGGAGATGGTGGCCCTGACACGGCCTGCATCACACGCACAGGCCTTCCAGAGGCACCTTGTTCTCTTCAGCTGCACCAGCCTGCAGGTGTGGCTGGCCTGTGGTGACAGTCCCCCTCTCTAACCCTTCCTGCAGCTGGGTGCTCTTGGGTGAAAACACTAAAAGGGAATGGTTTCTCTGTCTCTCCAGTCTGGGGATGAGCCGAGGGTCCTCAGGGCCCCAGGATTTAAACATGATTGCATGTAGCCCCCAACCAATTCCAACCCATGGGAATCGGGGTGCCCTCGTCTCAGGCACAGAACACGCTCGGTGCTGCTTCAATGCACCAGCCTCCCCAGAAATGCCAGTAACTAAGGAAGGACTCTACGAAATTTCTGGGATCTGGTTGCTATTCTCTCCTCTTTCAGTGTGAGCAGGTGTTCTCTCCTTAAACCACAGAGCGGGAGCCTCCCCTCCCTGCTAAAGGGACATTCCCACTCCACAAACACACAGGGCACACCAAAGCCCTTGAGACGCTCTTAGAATAATGATGGCCACTTTGCACCTCCAGGGGACTTAACTAATTTATAAGGCAATTTTAATAATAACTATATATTAATTTTACATCGCCCTTTTACCTATTTCAGTGGCTATGAACTGCTAGGGATTAGGTAATATATTACAATGGGCTTCTGGGGACTTTTTATTAACTAATGCCCCATATTTAAAAACCTTCTTGTCAAATGAGAAACACTGAGAAGTGCAGTGCCTTTTGTAATTGCTTCTAATAGACTCAACATTCAGGTCCTGGCCCGAACAGACAGCCCAGGCAGTCCTTCCCTCAACTGCATTTAACTTTCCTTTTTCTTTCTGTCATCAGCTGAGAGAATAATTCTGAAAGCACGCAAATGGTCATTTTACTGTGTCAGCCTGTAGTCCCTAAGATGCCTGTAAGTCTGGAAGCTACGAAGACCACTCAGGATGAGGGATTGTAGCCACCTTTCCGCCCGGACTCTCACTAGTCCTGCTTTGTCATTTTTATGTGCACAAAGCTATTTACTGAAATATAACATACATCCAGGAAAGCACCTCTCAGGTGTCCAGACTGATGAAACCTCACAAACGTACCCCCAGATGAAGATCCAGAACATTTCTAGTCTCCCAGGAGGCCCACTGCCTCCCCTCCTGCTCCTCTGTCACCCAAGTGTTGCCTGTCTGGGAACTTTATGCCGCTGGGACAATATAGCACGTGTCCCTTTGAGCCTGGCTTCTTTCACTCAACATCACCCTCACAAGAGTTGGCTGTCTGTGTTCCTATGTGTAGCATCCATCTGTCCCTCCTTGCTGCCTAATGGTACTTACTGTGTGGAGACACCACGGATCTGCCCACCGTGAAGCGTCAGGCCTCCCCAGCTTAGACGCCCAGCGCGTGTGCACAGCAGTTCAAGTGTCTTTTGCTGTTGAGTGCAGAGGGGGCTGTGGGGGGACCTGGTATGGAATGCTTGGCTTTGGCAGACACGGCCCATTGTTTGAGAGTGATTGCTCAAGGATCCCTATTTTCTGTTTCCTCTTCTCCCCTCGCTGGGAAGAAACTTTCATGCCCATCACTATGAAGCGTGGGCCTGCGTGCACAGCGCTAGAGTGCCTCACCAGGCCTAGAGGCAGCCTGGCACACCACCTCTGCAGAACCGGTAGAAACGGCCTTCTCCCGAAGACACTGCCATCCTGTGGGAAAGCACAGCTGGCCTCCCCTTGGTATCAGAGGTCTTTCTGATTTCACAGAAATGGACACGGGAGGGAAGTAAAACGCCCCCCTCCCCACTCAACTGGCGGCAAAAGCTGCTGGCAGTGGTCACCCAAAAGTGGATGGAGAGGTCACGCCCTTTGAGCGGTCACTAGGCCTTGGGATCGTGGCCAGCAACAAGCCAGGTGGGCAGTGGGAAAGCCAGGAGGTCGTGCCTGCAGCCCGGGCCCTCCCTGCTCTGAGAGTGAAGGACTGAGGCAGAACACTCAGGGGTGTCACACACAGTGGAGAGTTACAGACATCCAAGGACTGCCGGGAAAGAAGGAAGCAGGACAGACAGCTTGAACAGGGAGAGAGGGCCCAAGGCCTCGGGAAAGATCAGAGGAGTGTGCCGGCACAGAATGTGGAGGGACAGTGAGGGCCAGGGAGGTGGCGGAGAGCCTCGGGCACTGGGGAGGCCAAGCGGGGCGACTGAGGTGACAGCTCCTTCATTCTCCCAGCATTTCCAGGCAGAGGAGAGATGAGGACCAGCCTCTCGGACTGTGGGAAAGCCACCAGGCCGAGAAATCCTTTGTTTTCATTTCCAAACTCCAAGGCCCTCGGCTGGGCCAGCGTCTGATCCCAACTCAAAACCACAGGGGACCCTGGGTGAGCCCAACACAGAGGAGTTTCAGTTGGGACAGCCTGGGGGGCTTGGGAAATCGGGGCCTCCGAAGCCAGCTTCAGTCGTTTATGAATAATAAACGCAATTAACATGATAGAAAACAGAATCTGGAAGCCAAGTCGGAGGCCCCAGGGCGAGGGACTCATCACATCCCCTTCCTGTCACTTCCGGCTGTCCAGGCCCCTCCCAACAGGCAGGGGGTCGGGAGACAGGGGACACCCAGCCCTCAGCCTGACCACAGCCCAGAACAAAGAGTTACTGAGCCCAGGCCTGGCTGGGGGACAAAAGCCCCTCCAGGACCAGACTCCTTGCTCAGTCCCAGCGGGGCTCACCCAGGTGGCAGGGTCTCTGGACCCTGCAGCATGCCTCTCTGGCCTCAACTGTAAAAGGGGAACGAGAATCTTACTTTGGTGGTTGTCACATAAACACTAGCTGAATATCGGCTTACCGTTACTCTTTGACCCTCGGCGGTCGTGACAGCACCGGAGGGGTCAGAATCTCCAAGTGCTGCACACAGAGGCTGTGGATCCTGAACCACATTCCTGTGGTACTTCCAGCCTGGTCTCGGGCACCAGGTTCCCTAGGGTGCTCACGCTAGTCTGAGGCTGGCTTGGGTGTGGGTGTGTCCTGCAGGCTCTCAGCAGGGCCTTTGCCTTCCCTGTGCCACGATGGGGAAGGCGGGGTGGGCATAGAGAGGGCTGGCCTCCAGGAAGGCAGTGAGGAGGGAGGGAGGCTGGTACGGGCTGAGGGAGGAGAGGACATGCCTGAGGTTAGCTAGACTGGCCAGGGATCCCTCTGACATCTCTGGCCCCCACCTTGATTTCCGGGCACTGGTTTCGGCCTAGAGGAGCAGGGACAGGGAGAGGGGAAGAGGAAAAATGCGAAGAAGAGACGGGAAGGAAGAGAATGAGAAGGAAAGGGGGGCCAGGGCTCAGTGGGCAGCCTTCTCCGTGGTCTCAGGCACCGCCCTTGAGGCAAACCTTCCTCACAGCCCCGGATGGCCCGGGACGGGTGGTGCCACCTCGCCAAGGAGGGCACAGCCTGGGGCTCCGGTCTGCTGAGGCTGCAAGGCTGAGGACACATCTGCTCCACTGGGGCATGGTCACGGGCCAGCAGTCAAGTCACCAGCAGGCAGGTCTTACCCAAGAGACCCTTCCCACGCTCCCTGGAGGAGGACGAGGGCTCGTCAGAGAAGATGGGTGAGGTACTGCCAGGAAGGTTCTCTCACGACAAATTGCACCTTTACAGGAAAATCAATGCTACTGCCTGCTTGATCTCCCTATGCTTGTTGTTGATCTAAACCAATCACTTCATGGGCAACAGGCCAGAGCCACGCGAGCGCTCCTGGCGTCACCCGCCTGCCTCACCCCTGCATCCCAGGAGGGCCAGGGAGGGAATCTGTCAGAGAGAGTCAGCACACCCAGCTCTTGGGATGCTCGGGAGGCCCTGGTGGCTGGTTCATTGGGTCCGGGGACAGCACTCACACACCTGCTGTGCACTGGCCAGGATGATCAAGACAGGCCCAGGCTCCCTTTCACAGAGAGGCAGACGCTCCCTGATTTACCGTGAGAACATTAATGATAACAAAAATGAAAATGAAAAAAAAAAGAACATTAATGATCAACAAGGTAAAAGTTGAGGGAAGACTTCCTGGAGGAGGGGTCTTCGGCAGAGGACAAGCAAGAGATGGGAGAGAGGCCAGCACATGAGGAGCGGCAACCAGGTGACCAGCCAGAGCTCGGGGAGTGGTGGGGAAATTAGTGTGAGCTTAGGCTCTCAGAGAACACGACCCAGGAGCCTGGAGAAGACACGCACCCCAACCTCAGGGCCCCGACGCTAAGAAAGGCTGCGTCGCCTGGTCCTGTCATGCTACCCTGAACACGAATGTCTCAAAACAGTCAGCATTTTCCTCTTGAGTCTTCTAAATGATAGCTTGTTTAACTACCAACATCAATTGGCCAGCAACTCCACGAACAAATGGTTCTCTGCTTGTCTCTGAGTTCGGCCACTTTTATTTGTCCCCAAGTATTTGGCAGAAACCAGTTGCATCAATAAAGAAATGTCAATTTTTAACAGCCACATGAGATGCAAAGGCTCAGATGGATTTTCCGTCGGCAGACAGGGTGCCTGGAGGAGCTGTTATTAACAGCCAGGGGAGACACGGGCAGCCCCGTGAGACAGCGCTCCAGATTTAGACTGGATTAAGAAGATACTGTAGGCACCAGGCCTCTAAGTGTCATAAATAATGCTAAAATTTTAGACTGCGGTTGAACTCTCTGCTGTCACAATCATTTAGATCATGATGTGTTTGATGCTTTACAGCAAAATGACAAATATCTTTCTCAACTGCTAAGTGCAGAGAGCCCATTGGAATAAATCCAACCCAACTGTTCACTACAGGTTAGCAGGTGGCAACATCAGGGGGAGAATCTTAAGGGGGTGGTGCTGTCAGAAACGACTCAGATAGTGATTTCCAAAGCTGCACGGACTGTGTGGTTCAGGCCTGTTTTCTTGCTGACTCTTGCTACTTCCTGACATGGAAGCTCGCTGTCGGAGGAGGTGGGTTCCATACCCTGGACAACACTGGTGTCTGACACCCAGACTCTCCCCAACAATACCAAGTCACTGCAGAGCCAGGGACAGGGGCAAAAAAACCAACCCCCCCACCAAAAAACCCATAATAATAACGCAAGAAGAGTCATGTGGTGAAGTGTCTAACTGTGAAATATGAGACCAAAGTGCATTAAAGCAATGGGCAATTTTCCTGGACAGCTGGAAATAACCCTCCAATCCTGCAGGCTGGCCCACTGCCCAGATGCGAGCCCCAGGGATGCCCAGGAACCAGGGAGGGGTCTCAGAGAGCAGGCCCAGGGTGCTGGGTTTCTGGCACACACCATCAGCTGGGCACTCCAACTCTCCCAGGGCCCACGCTATGCCTGCCCAGCAGGAGAAATAGGTCTGTTCTATAATCCTGTCCAGTGTGGGGGCCCCAGATCAACACAGCTGGGCTGCTTCCTCTCTGGGCCCAGGCCTGCCCGACTCTTTGTGGCTGCCAGAAAGTGGCAACAGCTGGACATCAAGAGGAGATCCAGGTTAAAGGATTCCCCTACCCTTAACTCAATTATGTCAAGGCCAAGACCGCTGCAGGAGCTCACGATGTCCCCAACCTTGCTGACGGTGAGCTCTTCCACGGCCCACTTGGCCAGGCCCAGCACTAGAGTGGCCCCTAGGGATGGAGATGGTGCTCTAGGCTTCTTGCCACAGCCCAATTCCCAGTCCTGGCAGGAGCAGCTGTCCTGGAGGAAAAGCTTCTCTCCATGTTGGTTGTCCTCCTTGAAGCAGAACCGTGACTCCTCAGTAACAATCAAAGGCAGCTCTGGGGCAGTGGTGTGGTCCCGCCCTTGTGATTCAGAACGTAAGGAACAATGTGTAATGTGTTCTAGTCAAACAGAAGCTTGTACTTAAGGACAAGCCAGCAGCACAGTTCTCCTCCAGGGCAGTGAGAAGGCTGCTGTGGACTGGGGTCAAGGACGGAAGGGTGCTTGCAATGTCACTGCCTGTATGCTTCCTGTATGTGTTTCCTCTGAGGAAGCAAACGTGTGACATCCAGCACCTGGTCACATGCCCCATGTGCCCCAGTCCTGAGAGGGTCCCAACAGTACCTCCTGGCCCCCTGCCTCCCTTTGAACTGGGTACATAAGCAAAGGGCTTCCTGCTGTCAGTGGCCATGACTTGTGGCAGGACCCTGGGAAGCAGCACCAGCCCCTCCAGATCCTCTCCTGGCAGGGCCAGGCCTCTGGCACAGCTGGGTTGGTATAGTTTTTCCCTCTGTGCACATGGGAGGTGGGGCTGCCACCGGCCAGGCACAGGGTAGGCTGGCCTCTGCTGCAGACTAGCTGTAATGCAGCTTGGTCTGCCAGGGCCGCCCGGCAATACCTCTGGGGACCAGGTTATCTATTTGTGCTCCCTGGGGCTCTCAGCCAACAAGACCCCCAGGTGAGAAGGATCTGGTCAAGAGATGGCTGCCACAGATGGCTCCTGCGGTGTCTGGGGGTCACACAGCCCAGCAATGTCCCAGCGAGGGTGTTCCCACTGCATGCAGGGCTGCTGACGCCCGACTGTCAGCCTGTACCGCGATGAAATCAGATCACACCCTGAAAGGTGCTGCCCCCCTCTGGCCTTGATTAATGTCTTTCATCAACTCCCCGGAGCAAACGCCAACCTTCACAAGACGGAGTTTCAAGAAACGTTCTTAAATAATGACTTTACGCCGGCTCTTCCTCAAGTGTTGATCAACCTCCCAAGTGACGTCCACGGGGGCCTGCGGCGGGACAGGCAGCCCTGGCTGGAAGCGAGCCTCCCCCCACAGGCTCCTTGCGTTGTCCCCTCTGCTGCCTCGGCTTCCTGAGGAGGTGGTCTGGACTCTTCTCCCAGGGAGAGAGCACTCCATCCTTCCAGGTGCTCGAGGCGAGAAGCCCAGAGTCCTCCTCGACTCTCTTCTCACGTGACCCACTCTTGGTCTGACAGCGAGCCCCGCTGGCTCCACCTCCACCATATACCCAGAACCTCCCCACCTCTCCGGCCCCACTCTGATCCTGAGGTCGGACCCTGTCACTTCTGCCGCTGCTCCCGACCCGGCTGCTCCCGACCCGGCTCCTCCCTCCCCGCTCTGCACAGCGGCTGAAAGGCTTCTCCACTCGACAGTGGACCGTGGCCCTCCCCTGCCCAGCCTCTCAGTCCCTCTGACCTCACCTCCCACACCAGCCTCTCCTCTCTGCCCCTGGGGCCTCCTGGCTACTCCTGTTCTCTGACACGCCTGAGCTCGACCTCTCAGCCCCTTGGGGTCTTCCTTGACCACCACCTCTATCCAAGGTCTTCAATATCATTCTGCTCAAAATCGCTGGTCACTCCAGTTCTCCCCTATTACCCTCCCTGCTTCCATTTTTTCCGCAGTATTTGTCACCACTGAATACACTGCATATTTTATGCATTTATTTGGTTTATGTCCCCTCTACAACTTTATGGACAGATTTTCCTCTGTTCTGTCTCCCCAGCTCCTGTAAGTGTGCCCAACACGGGCCACTACACAACACGTGTGTGGGGGCCAATGAATGGCACTGGAGGCTGGGAATGAGCCATCACTCACCAGCTGGGTGGCAAGACGGACTCACGGATGGCCTGCTTGCCCAGGATGGGCGGTGTGTGGTGGGCATCCACCGGCCTGCTCGGCCAAGAGCAGGGAAAGGCTAGAAGGCTTCTGCTGTGCTCCAGGCAAAACCTCTGAATGGTCACATAAGAGCTCTCTGAAATGGACGGTCCTAGATTTAATTCCTAGATGGTTCTAGCCACACCTGCAACACCTCGTAATGGTCTTGAAGGGATGGTGAGTCTGGTGTCTGTTGTTCCCATCAAGTCCAGAGAGATCGTCCCTGCCTCTTCGAGACCTCCTGAGATGGCATCTTCAGAAACACGCCCTGTCCTTTAACATCTTTCCGGTGAGTCTGGCCCTGGAGCCACCTAGGAACGATTGCCACATGCACCTCCTTGCAACACCAACACACACCCCTTATCTGCTGGCCCAGCAGCGCCGACCTGATTCCCTGATAATCGCCAGGTTGTCCAGTTCACCAGCGCCAGTGACCACATCCCCAGGAAACACAGCCGCCTGGAAGGACACACAGCCTGGGGAGGCTACAGCTTGCTCTGACGTGGCCGACCCTGCTCTCCAGCCGCTGAATCTCCCGAGGGCTGAGTGAAGAGGTCCTCCTCCCCCACCGCCAGACAAGGAGGCAGTCCTGTTCCTTCTCTTCACTTGGGAGCATTTCCTGAGAGCCTACTGTGTGCCAGGCCCCGCACCAGGCCTTGTGCAGGCCTTGTTCTCCCTCTGTCCCGTCTACAGCCTGGGACCTGTTGAATCCCAGAGTTTCGAGCATCTCTGCTGCCGAATCTGCCCACTCCACTGCCCCCCTGGCTCCCTGTCCTTCCTCCCTCCTCTCCTCTCCCCTGTCCAGCTCAGCCCTTTGCTCTGGACTCCTTGTCTCTGAAGAGCCAGAGAGAGCAATGCTGGGAACCAGAGCAATGGCCTCTGGCTTCCTGGCTGAGGCCGATCTTGACCCAGAGGTAGGTGGGGGAGTTGTACCCCCTGCCCCTTCCTAGGCAGTCTTTTTCCATTTTATAAGGTAAAACCTTCTTTCTTACCTAGAGTTGGCTGGATTCTGGCAACATGTGTCACTGAAATTCATAATATGACAGCTATTTGTCCTTTTTTATGGGTATTTTTAAAACTAGAACTCCCAGCCGGGCTCGGTGGCTCAGCCTGTAATCCTGTGCCTTTGGGAGGCCGAGGTGAGTGGATTGCCTGAGCCTGCGGGTTTGAGACCCGCCTGGGCAACTTGGCAAGACCTCATCTCTACAACAAGTCAAAAAATTATCCAGGCGTGGTAGCGCGTGCCTGTAGTTCCAGCTACCTGGAAGGCTGAGGCAGAAGGATCGCCGGAGCCCAGCAGGTCGAGGCTGCGGGGGCCGGCAGCGGCCACTGCACTCCAGTCTGGGTGACAGAGTAGACTCCAACTCAAAAAAAAATAAAATAAAAAATAAAACTAGAACTCCCCTGAAAGACAACTGTGCCTTTCCAGTGCCCTGCATTGGTAGAATAACTGCCAGGCGGAAAGAAGCAGGCCCCCTTCCACTGGGCGGAGGTCATCGTGACAAAGTAGGACACAGGCTCTGGGGCCAAGGGTCAGGGTTCAAATCCCGGCTCTCCACTACCCAAGGGGTGGCTTTGGACAAGTTACTTCGCCTGTTTGTTCCTCACCTAGAATGAGGCCCATTCTCAGCTGCTTCGAGGATTAAAAAGATCTTACCCCTCATTCAGTAACAGAAGTGCACAGGGCCCAGACCAGAGTCTGGCACGAAGCCAGGCCTCGGGGCCTGTCTCCTGGGGTGGGCCGCCATCTCTCTCCCCAGAACTGTGCTCTGCGGGAGCAGGGCCTTTCCTTCACTGGTGCCTCCCCAGAGCCTAGAACTCTCTGGCAGACAGTCAGTGCTTACTAAATGTCTGCTGAGCAAGTGAATGAGCTGAAAGGGGAGTGGTCTGACTGAGAGACGGGCACAGGGCGAGGGCGCACACGTAGCGAGCGCACACTCCACACACACGTGCACACACTCTCTAGGCCGGGGCGTGAAGTACAGCCCGGCCGGACTGAAAGTGCAGTGCCAGGGCCCTTGAGGTCTACCTCTGTCCAGATTCATGGGCTTCATAAGCGCACGGCCCGTGGGCAGAGCCTCAGAGGCTTCAGCACGAAACACAGTGACTCTGGGGCTGGAGACGAGGAAGGAAGCAGACTGAGAATGCAGCACCTCCGGGCTGCCTGGACCTGCCCAAGTCGGGGCACGGGCAACTGACACATGCCAGGCGAGGCCGAACGTGGCCTGCACAGTGTGGCCCACAACACTGGGCCGCAGGGGCTCACTGCCCTTCCTCCTCCTCCCTCACTCCCAGCATCCAACGCACCGGTGAGTCCCTTCAGCTCCACCGCCAAACTCACCCTCCAACCCCGCCCCCACCCCAGCCCACCAGCCTGCCCTCTGCAACGACCTCCTCACTGTCATCCCCACAGCTGCCTCCGTCCGCTGGCCTCAGCTGGCCCAATATCCCCCAGTTCCAGAAACTTCTCGGGCATCTCCCTGAAACCTGGCCCTGCTGCCCACTCCTCTTTCCTGTAGGACCCTCGCTCCCTGCCCTTCTCCATCATGCCCCCTCCTCAAAGGGCAAGTGCCAGGCTGGCTCCTCCCCCTCTCTCGGCACCAGCTTGAGGTTACTCCATTGTCTGGGACAATTTATCACCATGCGCTACTGTCCTGCTTTCACTCTCCCCCTCTTGGGCATTGGCCATGTATCCAGCCCAAGGCCAACTCAGGAAGCAGGAGGCCACTGTGGCAAAGTGGAAAGCAGGCTCTGGGGCCAACGGCCAGGGTTCGAATCCTGGCTTTCCTCCAGCCCATGGTGTGATCTTGAACAAGTTGCTTAGCCTCTCTGTTCCTCACCTACAAAAGGGGCTTAATAATGGTCCCTATACTCACAGAACTGCCTCAAGGATGAGATGGATCGTACCCCACGTTTAATTACACAAGTGCAAAGGGCCCAGACCACGTTGTCAGGCCTCAGGACATATCCACGGGGGATGGCCACTACCTTGCTGCTGAATCAACAAAGACCAAAGGCAGAGGCTGAACGAGGAGGCTGCCCACCAGATTCATACACTGAAGCCCTGACCTTCAGCACCTCAGAATGTTACCACATCTGGAGCTAGGGGCAATGAAGAGGTGATTAAGCTACACTGAGACTGTTAGGTGGGCCTAATCCCGTCTAACCTCCTATAAGAGGAAATTTGAACATACAAGAGAGACACTAGCTGGGCTCAGTGGCTCAGCCTGCAATCCCAGCCCTTTGGGAGGCTGAGGTGAGTGGACTGCCTGAGCCCGCGGGTTTGACACCCTCCTGGGCAACTTGGCAAGACCTCATCTCTACAATAAATCAAAAATTAGCTGGGCGTGGTAAGGTGCGCCTGTAGTTCTGGCTACTTGGAAGGCTGAGGCGGAAGGATCGCCGGAACCCAGCAGGTCGAGGCTGTGGTGGCCAGGAGTGGCCACTGCACTCCAGTCTGGGCGGCGGAGTGAGACTGCAACTCAAAAAAAAGAGAGAGAGAGAGAGAGAGAGAGAGACAGAGACACTAAGGATGTGTGAGCACAGAGGACAGGCTGTGTGAGAACACAGCGAGAAGGCAGTCACTGGCAAGCAAAGGAGAGAGGTCACCCCTGCTGACATCTTGACCCTTGGACTTCAAGCCTTCAGAACTGTGAGAAAATACATTTCTTTTGTTTAAGCCCCTGGGCTGTGATAACAGCCCTCGCACACTAGTACAGGGGCATTCAGGCCAGAGTAGGGAGAGAGGGGTCCCCAGATCAGGCAGGCTGTGGTCACAAACCCTAAGTAGGCCTGCGTCACCCATGACCTGCACTCGGAACTGGAGACCCACAGGGTCAAAGCCAAGAGCTCAGTGGAGGCCAGAGAGGTCAGAGGAGCCCCCCCACCGACGCCCCGAGCCAGCTCTGGCCACAGCTTGCTGCCTACTAGGAGGGGTCTGGATTTCCATGGCAGAAGAGAGACGCTGACCCCCAATCTGCCTTCCCCCGGCTGGGGTTTTGCCCGCTTTCCCCACCACCCAAGGAAGGGCTGCCAGTCCAGCCCATCCGAATTTTGCAGTCTGTTCGAGATTCATTTCTCTCCTCTTCAAAGCATTATAGATTGATTGCCAAGTCTTGCCGTAAATCAAAAGACAGTCACTACTCATTACCTACTTAGAATTCCCCGAGTTCTTCCTGGGAAGCCATTTCTCATCTGTTTGATCTCAGAGCCACCAGCACTATCTCCAGGCACGCCACCCATCACAGCAGCCACCAGACACTTTTTTCTCCCGGGCTCCTTTCTCCGTACCTAGATGAATTTCCACCTTTCTCCAGCTTTAAGAAGAGCTGCCAAGATAAACGATTCAAAGACTCCAGCTTGTGCTGGAAATATATGGACTGCTTAAAGCCTATTCTGAATCACTGAAGCTGCAGAGGGAAGCACTGACCACATCCTCGCAGGATGGGTCAGGCTGGCTGCTGGCGCCCGACTCTCCTGGTCCCCTAGACACTCTCTCTGGAGTCCTTTTACCAGGTGAGACTTGTCCAGCTTCAGTCAGCACCAGGTGTCCACGACACGACCAGGCTCCTCCCGTCGCAGCACTAAGTCGCCGAGGGTCCCATAGGCATCAGCCAGCCCCTTGTGGCCAGGAGGGGCAAGGAGGTGCCTACTTGCACACTGTGCATCCAGGAGGAACCTCCCTCCCCAGCCCTGAAGCTGGCATCACTTTTGCGAAAACTCCCCTGCCTCCCAAAAGGGCAGGTTCATGGCCACGACTGCTCACGCTCCAGGGCCGAAGGCCTAGCTGATATGAGCCTCCCTAATTTAGATGGTGAGGCTTGTCTTTCGCCTACGTCAATACAGTCCTGCAACCACAGCTTTCAGATGTGCCTCCGGTGATCAAGCCCACATGCCTGTCTCCCAGCCATCAGTCGGCCCCAGGAAGGGCATCGAACCCCACTTCTCAGCAAAACAGCAAAGTCCTACTGTCCTACCAGGCTCTTGGCCTACTATGTGAAGGCCTAGAATGCCAGAGTCCTCTGGCAGCAAGCCTGGCTGGAGAAGTTGTCATGCATCTGGTCCTAGCCAGGACACCCAGGAGAGCTACCTGAGTAGGCCACAGCGCTGCTTCTCAAGGCCGTGACAGGGGAAGAGCCCCGACCCCAGGCCCAGACACAGAGAAGGTCAGCAATCGCCACTCACCAACAAGGGGACCCCAGAGTGCTGTCACAAGTGCATCCATACAGCTAGGACCAAGATGTGCGTGTGCCATACACACAGACAGCAGCCCAAGGGAACACAAAGCTGCACCAATGCAGGGTCAGAGGCGGGTACAGAGGCATGGGCACGACACTCCGCCTCCGCAGAATGGGTGGAATTCACATGAAAGCACTGGCTGGGTCTGTAGGCAGCAGTGACAATGACACCAGACCCATTTCCTGCAGTTCCCCTGCCAGGTTCCTGCAGGCGCTAGAGCCCAGGATGCTTGACAGTGACAATGCCATCTCTACAGGCAGGACAGGATCGTGCCAGCCCAGCCCGAGGTCTGAGGCCTGTCGCCAACACTGGACAGTGCCCACGAGCATCAGCAGCCTGGCTCCTGGGCATTCAGTCTCTTCAAAACCTGCTGCAGGGTGGTGAGCAGAGAGTCTGTATTCACTGTAAGCTGCGAGGGAGTGGCGGCGGAGTTGGCAGAGCCAGGCCAGCCTCCTGTCCAGCCACCTCCTGGCACGCTTCCTCACTGTACTCTGGGGTAACTGTCGGGGAAGGAGGCCATTGCTAGGACCACGGCATGCCCTTAGATAGTTGCTGGCAAAAGTGCCAAGATCCACACGACCCACCTCCTCTGCCATGGACCCAATGGAGCCAAACACACGGCCTGAGCCACGCACAGAGCAGAAGTCAGCCTGGCCTGGGAGGCTCTTGCGGACACAAACTCAGCTTCAGGCCCCAGGACTTGCAGCCTGTTGTTGAAGCCTCTAAGGGGGAAACCCCTCCCTGTGGTTTTATCCTAAATTGCCCCCAGGTTTCAAGAACAGACGTGCCTGCTGGCAGATATGGAAACAGTCTTTCAGAGTTCCTGGATTAAACCCTTCATGACATCCATAGAATTCAGAGTGAGGAGGGGAAAAACTCAGCCCAGAATAATTGCTCCCACAGGGAGCATCTTTCTGCACCAGCATGTAACAGGTCTGGAGGAGAATTTTCTAAAAACTAGCACCAAACCTCACAGTCTAATCACAACTGTCTACCTGCTCTGGGAGCCAAACCGACATAACCACTCCTACAGGGTAATTCCTCCCTGGATGCACCCAAGACCCGGAGCAATACTCTCTGATGATCAGAACCAACAGGGCAGGGCCCCCTCCCAGACAGGCGTCTGGTCTGCATGACTCACCCCACCCCTTCCTATCCACCATGAGCTGCCTTGGGGGCACGTGTGGAGAATGGTTCTTCCAGGGCAGGGGACCCACTCCAGAACCAGCTCAGTGGTCCTGAGGCATCTGACAGGAGTGGAGGTGACCAGGGAGTCACAGCAAAACGGGAAAAACAGTCTCCACCCCGACCCCCCACAGCTCTCCTATTTTTCTTGAAATATATGACCCTTTCAACTATCTTCTATTTTTCCGTCTTTTAATAGAGATGCTGGTATGAGAAATCTTTCTCAACTATGAAAGAACCAATGACATGAAAGCGATCAAAAGGGTCGGCCTCAGTGCTGGGGGAGGCAACGGGGAAGGGTGGGGCCTGTGGAAATTCCAGCCCAAGGTTACCAGCTATTCTGATTTTCTAGGAAAAGTCAGGAAAAAAAAAAAAAAAACCTCCTGATTTTTAATCATGATTTAAATGAACTAAAATAAAATCCATTGCATGGGCCAAACTGAAGCTGCCTATGCACTGGGTCCAGCCCAGAGGCTACCAGTTTATACACTCTGGCCACTGTCTTACCAGAAAATTCCTCTTGGGAAATGAGAGGTGGGGACCCCAGGAGTCCTCTTCATCTTCCGCAACTGAGATCCTGACATGACAGAGGCCTCTGGAAGGCCTCTCTCACAGGAGCCCAGGAGGAAAGTGGGCAACTAATGACAGTGTGGCCAAAGCCAACTCCAGGCAACCGGGTATCGTAGAAAGAATGCCTCCAACTTCCACAAAGTGGAGATTGGCACTGCCTGGACCCCTGGTGCAGCTCACACCCCTCTCCTCAGCTCCTTTGGGGCCGCTCGCCTGCACAGTGAACTTACAAGCAACCCAAACCCTCCTCCTCCTTTCTTCCAGGTCCGAACAGTTTCAACAGAGCCCGGCATCCTGGGGTCAATCCACCCGCTCTCGGTCAGAGGTGGCGGAGGGGCCAGATTAGGTCTCCCAGTGGGGAATGAGAGGAAACCAAAGGGGAACATCCAGCCACATTTTCAAGACCCACGAGGGCGGCTCATCTGAGGGGCATGGACAGAAACAGAGGAGCCCAAGCTATGAAATGTGTGCAACACACAAGCAGCAGAACAGGAGTAAGGGGGTTGCAGTAAGTGACTGGAAGACGGACTTGGGAACTTTCTCAGTGGTGCAGAGGTGGACACCGTGACAGAAAGTTAACAGCCCTGGAGTGTATCCAGGGGAGCCAACTCATGAAGACAGGAATGTCAAAGAAGGCCTGAGGCACAGAAGAGTTTCACTGCTCAGATGAAAGCAGCAGACCCCAGGCGATCATGGGTGCTCACAGGGGCAATTCCCGGTCCTTGTGCACAGCTCTAACCCCAATGGGCACCACGTTATCTTCTGTAATGGAGAAGGAAGCCACAGAGGGGCCTGGGAGTAAAATCCGTCCAGGGTGACATGATAATTACATCACAGGTCTCAGATAACCTGACCCGGGGGTTAAGTGCTTGAGGCTGGGCATGATCGGTGGGATAACAAACAGGAAACACACAGCATTCAACACTCCCACTAGGGTGTATGACTGGCTACTGCGGCTGGCCTTTCCACTGTGTATAGACCAGCCTTGCTGGTGGCCAAGCTGCCCTGGACTCCAAAGACCTGTGGCATGTACCATCTGATCTGCGTTAGGTGTGCCTGCTTCTCTGTCTGCAAAATTTCACTGACCTAACTCACCCGCAAGGTGAAACTTGCCTGAGCTGCTTGGCTCTCCAAACTCGCTCATGCCACCTATTGGCTGAAGAACTTGAAGGCCAACCAAGGCCTGGCTTGTGCCTCTTCTCAAGGAAGGCAACCAGCTGGCGGCTGGCGGATCCTGACTCCCAAAGGACAGCCCACGCCCAGAATGGCACCAAGATAAACCCTTGGGAAATACTATCACTCTCAAGAACAAAGAACTCTATAAGTACCCCGGCGAGAAAAGAGAACGTTCCCAAGAAAGAAGAAGGAAAATGATTTGTCTAAGATCTCTGGCAACAGAAGGGAATGGTTTCATGGAATAAATACTCAGTACCCAATTAAGCCATCATTTATGTAGGAGACAATAAAAGGACTCTCCAACGTGCAAGGCTCTCAGAGTGCTGAGTCGAAACTTGAAGTACAAGCACGCAAGGAAAGGAAAAATGTGGCACAAAACAGGAGTCTACACCTGGATTTAGTGAGGCAGTGCCAGTGCTAAAGAGCTCTTATGAAAATGACTGTAAAACAACACAAATGCTGAAGACAACTGAGAGAAACAGAAGTTATATAATCAAAACCTAGAAAGTGTGAAAAGATGAAAAACTATGCTAAATTTCTAGTTTTTAAAGCAAGGAATCGATATTGTTTAATTTTTTTTTAACATTTCTGGTGGAAAACAGAAATACAAGTCTCTTTTTCTGAACGTAAAGATTCTACAATTCAAGTGGCATGCATACAAAAGAGAACAACAAATAATATGTCATCAACTTTCCAAAGGAAAAAAACAACAACAAAACTAAAGCCACAAAAGCAAAAACAGAAACTAGAAAGCACAAAATAAGACAAGAATAAGAACAGTGATTATTATCGTAAATTCAAATAGCTCTGCTAATACAGAGTGGTGCACCATTTGAAACAAGTAAACTGCAACATATTATTTTTTTTTTGAGTTGGAGTTTCACTCTTTGTCACCCAGAATGGAGTGCAGTGGCACGTTCACGACCACCACAGCCTCAACCTCCTGGGCTCAGGCGATCCTTCCGCCTCAGGTTTCCAAGTACCTAGAACTACAGATGCATACCACCACGCCCGGCTAGTTATTGTGATTTATTGTAGAGATGAGGTCTCACCAAGTTGCCCAGACTGATCTCGCATCCCCAGGTTAAGGCAATCCTCTCACCTCCACCTCCCAAAGTGCTAGGATTACAGGCTGAGGCACTGTGCCCGGCGTAAACTGCAATTTATCAACAACCTATTTAAAAAGTTAACAATAAAAAAACGAGCAAAGATACACCAGGAAAATGTAACAGAAAGAAAACATTTAATAGCAATACCTATATCAGATAAAGTCAGACTCAAGACAAACATTGAACAGGTTAAAAGAGATTGCTTTTAAACTGTGAAAAGGAAAAATATATAATAAAGACATAACAATCATCAACCGTTATGCCTCAAGCAACTTATCAGGAAATATATAAAACAAAATCTATTAAGAACCACAAAGAAGAATTCACAAAACCGCCTCTCTAAATCTTAGAGGAAATATACAAAAAGAAGGGAGGAGGCAGAGTACTGGATTAAGATAATAAATCTGATTAATGTACACCAAAGTATATACTCTAAAAAAAAAGTAACACTTTTCAGTATTCCATAAAATATTGACAACACTATATTTTTTAAAAATCTCAAGCCGGGCTCGGTGCCTCAGCCTGTAATCCCAGCACTTTGGGAGGCTGAGGGGAGTGGATTGCCCGAGCCCGTGGGTTGAAGACGCACCAGGGCAACTTGGCGAGACCTCATCTCTACAATAAATCAAAAACTAGCTGGGCATGGTAGTGCACACCTGTAGTTCCAGCTACTTGGAAGACTGAGGCGAAAGGATCGCCGGAGCACAGCAGGTCGAGGCTGCGGTGGCCAGGGGTGTGCCACTGCACTCCAGTCTGGGCAACAGAGTGAGACTCCAACTCAAAAAAAAAAAAGAAAGAAAATCTCAAAATTAAAAAGCAACAAAACTTACATAGCCTGTGTTCTCCAACTATAATGGAGACAGAACCAATAACTGAAACAAAAAGGTAACAAACAAAAATTCAACCACATCTACTGGGAAATGAAAAGAAACATACTAGTTCATTCCTTGGGTTAAAAAACAAACCAATCCAAACATATTGGGACATAGCTAAGGCAGTATTCAAAAGTAAATTAGCCCAAATCCATTTATTACTTAAAAAAAAAACTAAGAATCAATGAAAGAAGTTAAAAAATGGATGCTCAAACTAGTTACAGAAAGGGAGGAGAAAGAAATTAATAATAAAATTGGAAATCAATGAGTCAGACAAACAGTCAAACTGAAAAATAGATTTTATGATTTTACGAAAGACCAATAAAAGAGATAGAATTCTAGCAATTCTAATCCATAGAGAAATAACACAAATACATATTATTAGGAATGAGAAAATAAATACAACTACCAATATAGAAGAGATATTTTTAAAAATGAAAGAGAATAAAATAGGTAACTGGTTTCTATTTAAAATCCTTGATGAAAACAAAAATTTTTCAGGAAAATACATGTATTGATTCTAAGAGTGAGAAAGTCAGAATAAAACAACCCCATAGGAAAACCTGAAAAATTATCCAATAAATTATCCCCTGAGAAACAACAGGTTCTGACAGCTTCAAAGGACTTCTTAATATCGTCAAGGAACAGCCAAGCCCTATGCTTTCTAAATTGTTCCGAAAAACCAGAGGAATGTGGGGAACTTCCCAAAACATTATTTCAAAAACCCTGATCCCAAAATATGGCTATGAGAGTAAAGAACAAAAAAGAATTTATAGCTCCATCTCCTATGTTGAGCCTGTATAAAATGCTAGTAAAATAGTAACTATAAAACCAACATCATGACACTGCTTAATGATGTCAAGCCTATTCTATCTACTACACACACGGGCACATCTCATCTTAGTACTTTACTGCACTTCACAGATACTGGGTTCTTCACAAATGGAAGGTTTGCGACAACCCTGCACGGAGCTAGTCTATCAGCGCCATTTTTCCAGCTGCGTGTGCTCACTTTGTGTCTCTGTGTCGGCATTGTTTTTTAGCAATAAAGTGTTTTGTTTAATTAGAGACAGGATCTCACTGTGTCGCCCAGGTTGGTCTCAAACTCCTAGCCTCAAGCGATGCTCCCGCTTTGGCCTCCCAAACTGATGAGACAACAGATATGAGTCAATACACTTGGCTCAATAAAGTATTTTTAAATTAAGGTACACACATTGGTTTTTTTTAATAGACATAATGCTATTGTGCCTTTATTCGACTAAAGCATAGTATAAACACCACTTTTATGTGCACTGGGAAACAAAAACTTTTGTGTGGCTTGCTTTATTGTGATACTTGCTTTCTTGCAGTGGTCTGGAACTGAACCCACAATATTTCTGAGGTATGCCTGTGTATTAATTCATCGCATCCTCCCAACCACCCTAGGAAGTGCTATCATTATCCCTTTTTCCAGATGAGCCAACTGGAATACGGTGTTATCGATTTCCTCAAGGTCACATAGCTGGTAACTGGTAGAGCTGGGAGCCGAACCAAGGACAGCAGTCTCTAAAGACCATCCTCTAACCACTGTCCTGTATTGCCTCCCTATTTCAGTTTTTTAAAAGAGTTATCCACCACTCTGTGAGCTAGGGATATACCAGGATATCAGGTCATAAAATTCACCTAAGGTGTGCCCAGTGCCCAACTCCGGCTTCTATTACTACTCTCCAATAAAAGGAACTGGGCTCCTTGGATAAGTGGCTGATTCAAGGGTTGGAGCAGGGAATTTACAAAAATGAGCCTAAAGCATCTTACAGTATTAGAAAGTAAGGAAGTGCTCAAAAAAGTAAAGCCATGGGGTGTATCAAGGGGACACAAGGGCCGGGCTCAGTGGTTCAGTCTGTAATCTGAGCACTTTGAGAGGCTGAGGCAAGTGAATTGCCTGAGCCTACAGGTTTGAGATCAGCCTGGGCAACTTGGCGGGACCTCATTTCTACAATAAATAAAAAAATTAGCCAGGCATTGTAGTACATGCATGTAGTTCTGGCTACTTGAAAGGCTGAGGCAGATGGATTGCCAGAACCCAGCAGGTTGATGCTGGGTGGCCGTGAGCATGCCACTGCACTCCAGCCTGGGCAACAGAGTGACACTCCAACTCAAAAAAAAAAAAAATAGGATATAGGGGGCCAAGTGAAAGAGCCCTTAGTGCCTGAAGTTGTAGTGAATTGAATAACAAGCAATGTAATACTGGATTATAATCCAAAGTATAAAATAAATATCCATAAGTCTATACAGATATAAGTAAAACATGGTTGAACAAATAAATGGGAGAGGAAAGACAAGTCTCTTGTACAGAAGGACTGCAAATAATAATGCCTCACTCCTTAAGCGTGGGTTGTGCATAGGTTCTTCCTTCCAGAGAGTACAATATGGCAGACTAACCTTAGCCAGGTGACCAAGGTCAACATCAATGTTGATAAGGCACACAGATAGTATTACTCTTGATAGGACGTGATGACAGGGGCTCTTCTGTGAGCTTCCTCCCAGTAACTCATCTCCCCAGTGTCACAGTGCCAAAAACTAAAATTGAAAGACATTCTTCAAATTACTTAAGCTGTACTCAAAACTGTCAAGGTCATCAAAAGCAAGGGAAGCCTGAGAAACTGTCACAGCCCAGAGGAGCCTAAGGAGACGTGACTACTAAATGTGATGTGTTCCCTGGTCGGGGTCCTGGAACGAAGTTCTACATACGTTATTTGCAGTCCTTCTACACAAGAGATTGGTCTCTTCTCCCCATTTATTTATTTGTTCAACCATGTTTTACTTACATCTGTATAGACTTAAAAACTTATACTTTGGATTAAAAGGAGAAGACAGCTGGAAAAAAGTATGGACTTCAGGTAATAATTTTGTATCAGTGTTGCTCAAGGATGATAAAAAATGTTCCACAACAATGTGAACAACAGGGAAAATGAGTGCAGGGTATGCAGGGACTTTCCGGTGTTCCAGGAACTTTTCTGTACTAAAAGTATCCTAAAATCAAACGTTTATTATTAATTGCTTAAAACACACAAGCACAAAAGGCCAAGGACAATGCCAAAAGGTAGCTGATAAAATTTGACATCCTTTCCTGATAAAATCTCCTAGTAAACCAGGAAGAAAATGCGACTTCCTTTAACTCATGATAACTATTTATCTGAAATCGAAGTTCAGTATCAGGTTTAATGGTGAAATATGAGAGGCAAATCCATAAAGATGCCTGCTGGCACCACGGTTCCTTAATGTGATGTTTGAGGGGCAATTCCCCTGGCATTTGAAAAGACAATGCCTGTTCCTGTTGGCTTTGTCCCCCAAACTCTAATTAAGCCTGTATCCACTAGGTTACCTATTTGCAGAAAGCCCTTCTCTCTAGTTCTTTGTCCAGATTCCTGGTTGAACACCAAGCTGTTTGTGCCCTAAAGGAGCCATTCCTTAGTTACTCTTAGAGGCCAGATGCACTACTCCTGCTTTAAGCCACTCAAACCCCCCTTCACCCCAAGGCACCCCAGCTTCCCTCTCAGACACCTGGCTCTGCTCAATCTCACGGAAGAAAAAAACTCCCCATAGCATATTCCCTCTCTGACATCAGGTGGTGTGGACAGAGCGGGATGGGTGTGCACACTGGACCTGCCCTGCCTGGGTAAGTTGGCTCTGAACGCTGAGGAATTTTCCAACCAAGACAGCTCTGGCTCTTGGAAAGGGATCGCTCCAAGGCCCCAAGGTGTGGCCGGCTAGGGTGAAGACTCAGGGGCTGCATCCCTGGGGAGCAGCATACAAACAGATGGGTTTCCTGTCTTCCTGACTCCACTCATGATAGGCTGCTGGCCCGTCTCCAACAGCTGAGAAAGTGCTAGCAGCAAACCCACTCCAAGCCACCCAAGGTAAAGAGGGGCTTTCTCCACACCGTGACCTGAGGGCTGACTGGTCATCCTTTTTGGTTAGGCCGTGCCCCGGCTATCATCCCTCAACATGGCCAACGGACAGAGGCTGTGTCTGCTACGGAAGCTGCAGGGCACTGCTCAAACAATGACTGGGCCCGTGGAGAAGGGTCCAACACACCTGTTCTTACCTGGAGGCTTGGGTCTCAGAGGCTGCCAGGATCCAGACCTGCCCTCAAGGGCCCTAACAAAACTTTAGTACTCTTCAAGCAGATAAGTAAACTGAGGCAGGCTCTCTGATGCCTTGCTTGAGGCCAGATTAGGTCAGGCTGCACTCTAGTGGCTAGAAACTGCGCATCTCCGGAAGCTCCCAGGAGGAGGGAGATAGGGACCACTCGGGGACCTTCAGCACCAACAAAATCTGAGTCCTCTGTATGACCTGTGAGGGGCCCTAGCCTGGCCAGAGACACACAGGCCAGTGTCCGACTGCACAGACAGCAAGCCCGTCACGGAGAGGCCCTGCCCGAGACCCAGGAGAAGGACGGCGTGAGCACAGACATCTGAGAGAGAGTTCTTCAGTGTTGCGGCGTGCCAGGAGGGATGAACAGACGAGAAAAGAGCACCCCTCTCAGAGGGCTCAGTGGCCTCCCAGGAGCGAGAACCACAGCCCTTGCAGATGTGACAGAGGCTGTCGCCCAAGTCAGAGGGGTGGGCTGAACCCCAAAGAGCAAGAAATGCCCCGAGGGTCATCTGAGCGGGCAGGCTGGGAAGCAGGGCCCGAGGAGCTGCCATCTGCTGCCGCCAGCGCTTCCTGCACCCTGGAGTCGCGGGCTCCGGGGCTGTGGGGTTGCCTGTGGACTCTCCCCCACCTCCTGGTTGTTCTTACTGGGGCTGCAGTTTCCAGGTCTAAACAAAGAGAAAGGAAACAAAGACAAAAAATCTGTCCTGTCTAACAAGCATGTGGCAAGGGTTTTGCAACCTGCTTCCTGAGCCGGATAAATGGAAAGGTCAGCCACTTGACCCAGCACCCCCGAGGCTTGGATGGAAGGTCCATGTGTGGGATGTGGGGTGTGGCATGTGTGAGGTGTGTGAGAGAGACGTATAGATGTGTGGATATGGTGTGTGTGTGTGGTGTGGCGGGTGCAGTATGTATATATGATACGGAGCGTGTATGTGGTTAGTGGGCATGGTGTGTGTGTTTGATGTGTGTATGGGTGTGTATGGCACGTAGGTGTGTGAGTGTGGTATGTGATGTGTATGGTGTATGATGTGTGGTATGCGTATGGTGTGTGTTTATGGGTCTGCTGTGTGTGTGGTATGCATGGTGTGTAGGCATCTGTGTATGGGTGTGGTATATGGTATGTGATGTTTACGGTATGTAGGCATGTGTAGAGTGTAAGCGCGACATGTAGGCATGTGTGTGCTGTGTGTGGTAGGTGGCTGTGTGAGGGGTGGTGTGTGTGTGTAGTGTGTATGTGGTGAGTGATGTACGTGTGATGTGTGGCATGTGGTTTGTGTTTGGTATATGGTATATAGTGTGTGTGCGATGAGCAATGTGTGTGTGGTGTGGTGTGTGTGGTACGCGGTATGCATATGGGTATGCAGTGTGTGTGTGATGAGCAATGTGTGTGTGTGTAGTATGCAAGGTGTGTGCGTGGTAGGCGATGTGTGTGTGGCAAGCGTTGTGATATGTGATGTGCATATGCGGTATGTGATATATGTGTGCAGTGTGTAGTCTGTGTGGTGAACAATGTGTGTGTGTGGTATATGATTGTGTGTGATATATAGTGTGTTACAGTGAGTAATGCGTGTATGTGCTATGTGATGTATGTCTGGTGTGTAGTGAGTGTATATGTGGTGAGTGATATGTGTGTTATGTGATGTGTATGTGGTGTGTGGTGTGTGTGGTGGTGTGTTGAGTGTGGTGTGTGATGTGTCGTGTGTGCATGATAAGCGATATGTATGTATGGTATGTGATGTGTGGCGTGTAGTATGTGTGGTATGTAGCACATGTGGTGAGCAACGTGTATGTGGGGTGTGTGATCTGTGTGTGGTGTGTGGTGAGTGATATACTTGTGATGTATGACTGCGTGTGGTGTGTGACTGTGCATAGTATGTGATGTGTGTATGTAGCATATAGTGCACGTGTGTGTGTGTGGTATGTTATTGTGTGTGGTGTGTAGTGTGTGTGATGTGCACAGTGAGTGCTGTGTGTGAGGCATGGGTGGCACGTGGCGTGTGTGCGTGGTCAGGGAAGAAGAGCCTCAGGCTTCCCCTCGCCCCTCCATAATGTGGATTCAGCGGGCACACAGAACACATGGGTCACGACTCCCTCCCTCTGGCCAAGAGCAAGAAAAGCCACCAGACCTTTAATAAAAGGTAGCACAGCTGGGCAGGTTCTTCCTTAGCAGAGGACTGGAAGGAAACAGGAGGCTGCTACTGCAGGCTGTCGCCTGTGACACAAGAGCCGGAAAAGCCCAGGCCTGGTGAAGGGGCTCCAGAAGGGGTCCCAAGCAGGCTCCCAGCCAGGAAAGGGGAACCCCACCCCCCCATCCCTTCCACACATTACAGATCCTTCGCCTTTCAAATGACTCACGACCCCACGGAATCTGTCCCGAAAGGGCCCAAAATGCCCCCCTTCGCAGCTTGGAGAGAAAGAGAATGTAATTTCAATTAAGGTCCCAGGCTGTCAAAAACATCAAGTTATTAATCTCCTTGTGGCAAATGTGAACCGGGACCTGCTTACACAGCCAATTGAGCATGCTCTAAATTAGTGTTTGCAGGTAATTGATTCAGCTGCCAGCCCCATGCCAGCCGGCTACAAGCTGGTTATGCCACTAACATTAAATAATACGAGGCGGTAAAATGGACTGCCTGATCGAGCCTGCAGTCAGAAGCTGTTAGAGCCCGATTTACCCAAACATTAACGTCTTATTGGTTTAACACAATTTACTACACCTCAATTGTAGAAAATGATTTTCATTTCCTCTGAAACCTCGCTCACAGGCACAACACAAAGGAGGAGGTGTCTTCGTAAACGCCATCAGTCCACTTACTTTTTTTAAAAACACGTCCTCAAGATTTTATAATAAACCTTTGATTGTAAAACAAAAAAGATGAGGCTTAGCACTGGGTCTCATGGTCAGCGTTTCTTGAGTGCCGGTAGGTGGTATGCCCTCCTTCGAGAAAATCAGCCCTAGCTGGGCTCGGTGGCTCAGCCTGTAATCCCGCACCTTGGGAGGCTGAGGTGAGTGGATTCCCTGAGCCCGTGGGTTCGAGACCCGCCTGGGCAACTTGGCGAGACCTCATCTCTACAATAAATTAAAAAGTTAGCCAGGCGTGGTAGTGCAAGCCTGTAATTCCGGCTACTCGGAAGGCTGAGGCGGAAGGATCGCCGGAGCCCAGCAGGTGAGGCTGCGGTGGCTGGGAGCGGCCACTGCACTCCAGTCTGGGTGATGGAGTGAGACTCCGAATAAAAAAAAAAAAAAGAAGAAAGAAAGAAAATCAGCCCTGACTCCCACCCACGCATGCCCCCAGTCCAGGACAGCAGACCTCTCTGCTCTGCTGAGCGGGGCTGAGGCTGGCTATACTTCCAGCAGAAGGTCCCACAGGCTTCAGGGACGCCCACTTTGCTTGCAGGGTGCCACCAGCACACACAAAGAGCAGTTCGCTTCCTTTTAACACAGTGAGTCAGCAATCGCACAGCAGTGTGGCCACCCCCCAGCCTTCCCTGGGAGCAGTCTAGCCTGTGTTCAAAGGGCCACACCCCCGGGAAACCAATAACACCTGCTTTAGAAGAGATTTTATTCTCCAACTAGTTAAGAAAATAATTCTAAAGTTCCCAGTGGCATAGAAGACAGCAGAAAAATAGCTCAGGACCTTTTCTTCTCTCTTGCATCTGTCTACGGAACCAACCCACACATCACATCCTGACACCCGCTGTGGGTCAGACGCCGTGCAGATAGATGAGACGTGGCCCCCAATAAAAGGCCTCCAGATTCCCAAGGACACAGACCACAAAACTGCGTCACAGGGTGGCCTGGGTAGTGACAGCAAACCGTGCCCGTGGGGAGGGAACACAAGGAAGAAAGAGTGAGCCCACCTCACAGCTGCAGATGCCCCCAGGGGCTTCAGCTTGGGTACTGGCGAGGGGGATGCCCTCCTCAAAGCTGGCCAGGCATACCCCACAGGGTGAGAGCTTTCCTGGACACCCATCTTCTCATCATCTTTAGTAGGGGTGACCCCTCTGTCCCCACTCTGTCCTTCAGTCCTAACAGCCCCGTCTCTCATTCTTGCCATCTCAGTCCCCACCCCCTCCCCCTGCTCTAAACCCTCAGGGGTCCACAGATCAGATGGCTCCCTGCTGGGGACTGTTTCTGCTCTGTATCTTTCACGGCCAGCCACAGGTGGGCACAGTGCACAGCGGGCACACAGCGGGTGTACAGCGGGCACGCAAGCTGACTCGCAGCCACTCAGCACCCTGCGGCCATGAGCTTCACAGTGCACTTGGCTATGGCCTCTGGCTTTGGGCCCGCCTCTCCAGATGCTGCCCTGGTCTACAGAGCAGGCCAGTAGTGGGGCCGACCCAGGGGAAGAAGGAGAGGTCGAGCCGTTTATAGACAAAAGTGACATCCCTCTAGTGCTCAAGCATGGCAAGAGACTCTCCTTCCAACAACAGCCAAGTGCAACGTGAGGACTCTGTGTGGATCCCAACTTGAACAAACCAATGCTACCAATGTGGACTAGGTACGGATCGTATTAAGGAGTTACTGTTCATTCAGTTCAAAGTGATAATGGCGTGGTGGTGACATAGAGAACAAAACAATATCCTCAACAACTGAGACACCTGCTAAAGTATTTACAGGGAAATAACATGATGTCTAGGATTCCGTTTGAAAATACTCTAGCAAACAAAACTAAACAAAACACCCAACAGGGACTTCAGGGTTCATTATGCTACTCTATTATTTTGGATATTTGAAAGTTTCCTTTAAAAGAAAAATAAGACCTCCATTATCTGGCGAGGGGAGTAGAGGAAGGAGCCCTGACCAGAGCCCACCCAGTCCTGCCCGTAGGCTGAGCGGGGTCAGGCCCCGGGACGCTCAGGAGAGGGTGGCTCCGGCCCTTCCCAGGAGCCACCTTCAGAGCTGGACTCCCTGCAGTGTGGGGCACAGGCTGCCAGCATGCGGAGGATGGCAAGGCTCCACACCGGCACAGGCGAGTCCTGCTCCAATTTCTTGGTAATTTTTAATTGAGTCACGGCTAGGGAGCACCATGATTCCACTCAAGCGGGAGCAGGTTTCTGGGGCAGTGCCAATCAGTGGGACCCACTGTCCAGCCCACCTCCCTGGGGTAACCCACAAAACTCTTCCCGTCCCAGGCCCTGGGGTGGGAACAGGTGGGAAGGGAGGTGCAGGGGTCCTGGGAAACCAGACCACGGATGCCACAATGCAGCGGGAGACCTCAGAGGCAAACGACAGCTCTTGCACGCCCTTCCCCAGCCTCCTTGCCGTGATGGAGCTGGCCTTTGATGAACATGTGTTACACACCCCTTCCTGGGATGCCACCACACCCAAGACAAGGCCATTTTAACCTCTTCCTGCTGGGTTGAGAAGAGAAAAGCATGAGGCTGGCTATTCAGAACTTCTTTCAGGGTTAAAAAAGACACCTATCCCTAAGCCATGGCAACAGCGAACAGAAACATCCATGCTGCCCCTTGCTGACCCCAGGTGACCTTGGCCATGCACCCTGCACTGATGAGGCGGGTGGGCCTGAAGAGTGATATGGAACCGGCCATATGATATGGAACAGGACACCCCAGAGCCAGTGTCCTGCACAGAACAGGCACTGAGGGCACGTGGCATGTACTTGGGCCCTGCAAGGGGGTAGGGGGTAGCAGCAACCAGGATCTCACGAGGCCTAGCAGGAAATAGAAACCCAAGGCAGGAAGGGTAAAACGGAGGTCTATTCAGTGTCACCTCCCCAGGGCTTCCAGGCAGTGCCAGCACTGGTGAGAGACCCTTGGCTGGAGGCCTCTTGCCCCAGGACACGGGTAGGGAGGGAGTCACTGGGGCAGTTTGGGTCTGACCAAGGGCTCCCTTGAGCCATGGGTAGCAGCATGCCGACGCTGGGTCCGGGAACGGGGCTGAGCTGGCCAGGCCACACCCACCACAGCTGGGCAGCCCAGGAAACTCCCCAGGAGGCACCAGTTCTCTGCAGGCCTAATTGGAGCTGAAGGCCAACGGAGCTCTCCAGAGCGCGTTATGAGCCATTTAACCATCCCTCGACCCAGCCGGCCAAGCACAGCAGACATAATGGCAGTGTTTACACATAAAAATGGCAAGCTGTTTTACTAGCGGCTTTCAGAGTCACAAGAGCAGCTATCTGGTAAAGTTTCCAGCAAATTGCAGAAACAAAGTCCAAGAGCGGGATGATGGGCCACTAAACCACCCTGAAAAGTCATCCAAGACCATTACCATCAAACACTCTGTTAAGAGCCAGGAAGGTGGTCACAGTCAGAAGGAAAATTATCCTTGCCCAAGATCCCACAGCCCGGCTCGTAATCCCCATTCAATGTGCACACGTCGCCGCAGTGCCTCATCTGTTACTCGCTCGGGGAACATAAATTACTGTTCTTTACATTTTAATCTTTACCCAGAGAAACACAGTGGCTTACCTTTCCATCTCATATTCTTTCATTCCCACTTTTACAGCCTTCATTACCTGGAGGATGGATATTAAGCAAAGGCATTTGTATTAAGCAGATAAGTAACACAGCCTTATAAATAATGTAGAGCACTTTTTCAAAAGCACCTCTTCTCTCTAAAAAAAAAAAAAAAGGATATGTGCACACGGTAGTACAGAAATGTGACAAATTAGAACTTTTTAAGGCTTGAAAACCCATACAGTTTATTTAAACCACTACAGAGCACTGCCATTTGGAAGCCAATAAACACTGAGCATCGAGCTACAGCTGAGAGGCAGCAGCAGCCAGAGGACAGTAGAGATTTAACCGAGATGTGCTTGGTGAATACTTAATGCTACGAAAGCTATGATGACAATCACTGAAAGGATTCCTTTGTTTCGCTTTCCTAAAATAGAGAACATTAACTCGCACAAGAGCACACGCTGCCCATCAATGACCCGTGTCTGTTTCCTAACACAAAGCTGTAACTGTCCTCGAGCAAGCACGGAGCTGTCCCAGTCACCCTGAATGTCTTTCAGGACACACGTTTTCTTATTTGGTCTTGCTTCTCTGGTGAAGCGGAAGGTTCAGAACAGAACCACATGAAGATGTTTCCAGAAAATGGATGGTCGTCATAAGTGTGCTTGAACCACAGTTAAGGACAAAATATTCTTTAAAATGAGCTGGGAATGGCCAGAATACCAGGAAGTTGGACCCAACTCTCCTGGAAGTCAGGACTTTTTGGTGGAGACTTCCCTGAGGATGAGTGTCCACTACTCCCATGACGGGTGCCCAAAGCTGAGGAAATGGGGTACAGCCTCCCCTGCCCCTCCCCTGTGCCCACCAGGGAACAGAAAAGAGAGCAAACCCCATGCAAAGCCTCCTGCCTCTCACGTGGCCCACGAGTTTACCCCACACAGCCACAGAGCTGGGCCTGCCCAACCAGAGCTGGTATCCGACTTACCTCCCGGTGCGCCTCACTGGAGATTCTGTTGGTGTAGCGCAAAACCTCCAGCTCCATGTCTGTCTTGAACACTCGGCTTCAGAGAGAGAAAAATAAAGCAGCACGTCAGTGACTTCCAGCAGGGACCAAGTGGTCCTTCCGAGGAGACCTCAGGGCCAGCCACACCCTGCACAGCCCAGGAAGGGGTGCAGTCTGAGGCCTGCCCGCAGCTGCACAGGGCCACAGTGGGGTTGCCCAGGCCCAGGCTTGATAAGCTGCACAGTGAGGTCTAGAAGACAAAACCCGGAGGAGCAGAGTTGCTGCCCACCTGCCCTCACACCGATCACGGCTGCAGGCTGTCTCCAGTCACAAAATCTGGAAGCTGCTGTAGGTGGAAGAAGCTCAGCTTCCATAGCCAGCTACGGCCTCCGCCGACCCCTGCCTCAGTTTCCCCTTCCATGGAAGGGGGATAAAACTGGCATGGCAAGGCTGTCGGGTCTCAATCTTCAGAGTGTCGTCTGCCAGGGCTCTGCACCATCGGCTAAAGAGGTTTCTTGTCTCCTCTCCACCTCTCCCCCACTCAGGCCCTGGCTGAGACAGGGTCGGGTGGAAGAGGGACTTCTAGCCGTGTGTGCACAGGTATGAATGTGGGAAAAGCTGGTCTGCAGAGACACGGGAGACAAGGAACAGACGAGAAGACCAAAGAAAAGAGAACAGGTCTCTGTGGGCAGGGGAGCCATCCTTTCTAGACTCAACTGTGCCTCCTGCAACTGGACTCCAGGGGTTTCCAGGATCCTCACACAAACACGTGTTAATCTGCCACATTTGTTTAGGTTTCTTGTCCCTGCAATCAACTTTACACCCAAGTAAGACTCACAGAGAGGAGCTAAGTAAGTAGCGGTTTTCTACTTCCACCCTTTTCTTTCTTTTTTTAATTTTTAATTTTAAAGATGTGGGGTACAATTCAGGGTTAGGATACCAATATTCATTATGCAGGTACTCTTGTTGATGAGGGGTGCCCTCCCCCTCCCCTGGCAGTTTCCCACTACTGTCGATCCTTTCTTATAGTATTATAATTGTTGCAAGTCCACTTATGAGAACATGTGGTACAGTCCAGGCCCACGGGCAATGAAGTGGCGGCTATGTCAAGTCATTAAGTGCACAGCCTGGGTGACAGACCCCGAGCTCTGACCCAGCTCCACCCTTTCCCAGGGCTGTGGCTGAGATCTTTAGGCTGTGCCCAGGCTTCCTCATTTGAAAAGTAGAGAAAATAACAGTAATTCTTTGTTGGTTTGCTGTGAGAATTAAGAGTTCACATTTAAAAAGGTCTAATGACAATGCTTGGCACGTGGTTTGTGCGATGTAAGTTTGATACAAGAACTAAGTACGATGCAAAGTCTGCAGATACTCCTCATCCAGACCATCCATCTCGAAGCCAGGGGAAATCCTCTGATGTCCGCAGGTGGGATGTCTTGGTTCTCATTAAAAGATAATATTTCTCAGTATTCATAACAGGCCCATGAAGCTAGACAAATCTAGGAAAATAAATGCATCTGCCTTCTTTTTAAATGGGCACTTACTGGGGGCTTGCTTCATGCTAGGTCCCTAGGTGGCAGTGGACGCTGGCTGCACTGCCCACTCGCCCCCTGCAGGGCCAAGGCACTTGTGCCCCAGCTGTTGGGAGTGTTGGCAGCGAACCGGTCCTCTCCGGGAGTGCCCCAAGGCCACACCTCTACACTGGTCTCCTCGACTTGATCGAGGGAATGAAGACCCAGTTCCCTTGCTTCCATCGGGGACATCTCTGCTGAGCCTCGCTAGCTCCAAAGCTCCCCCTGGGATAAGCTGAGGCGTCCCTGTGTCTCTATCACAGCCCATGCCAGCTCCTTCACTCCGCCATATGTGCTGATCCCAAGAGCACTCCTCAACACGCTTCCTGTCCACTTATCTCAGAGACTCAGCCTCCCAGGGAGCCCAAACTGGATCAGGTGTTACCATCCTCATTTGACAGATGGGGAAACTGAGTCTTCACTAATACAAAGACTGTATGACCCACTTTGCCATATTGACTCCACACAAAAATATTAGAACTCCCATTACCAATTAAAGGGAAAGTAGCCCTTTTCAGATATTCAAAAACTCAGAAATGAGGAGAGTACTTAAGGATGTACTCCAACAGAGGCAGATACACACTCACACACAGCACCAATAAACAGAATGAGATGACATAATGGAATATTTTTAAAAAGCGGAGTTGATCCAAAAGTATAATTAAAGGAAAGCCCAGGATATGCTGAACAGCAAACCTAGAAAGCAATCAGTAGAAATTAGAACTTAAAATATGTGGCTCTGAGAAGCATATCCACAATAAGAATGGAATGGGTTCATTTCCCAGATAAAATCAATAAGAAGCTTAAAACTTTTAGTGTTATGGTGAGGAAGATATATGTATGTGTCTTCTCTCCATAAGAAAAAAAAGGCAACTAAAAACTCCAGAAAAACAAAACAAATAAAAATAAATACGAAAGCCATATTTATTCATATGATATCAAAATGACACTAAAGAGATTACTTTCCAGTCCCAGGGGAAAATGTAACCCAGAGATCAATCTTAGCATCGTTAATGGTAGGTCAACTGAATATTATTTGTGTTCAGACGTAGTGCAAAAAGAAATACACATCATCTAGGATGTATTGTAACTTCCAGTTGCAAGAAATACGGGGATAGAAGGACAAGCTAACCACCACCACAAGGGAACAGCCCTGCAAATCCAAAAGGTAGGATGCTGTAGCACAATTCGTCCAGCCTTTTCCATAAGTCAGTACTGTGGGGCAAAGAAACATCAAGAGATAAGAACTGTACTGGATATGTCAAGGATGCTTCGAGGACAACTGGGGAGATTCCTGTTTATGTGAATGTTCTAACTTTCAATGATGCACATATGCTGCTTTTGCTATAATGAAAGGATTTAATTCTAAAAAAAAAAAGAAAGAAAACCAAGATTTAAATAGAAAATAAAATAAAATATGGAGTGATTATCTACAACTGAAAGTTACATAAGAAAAAAAAATCTACATGTTCTTGATGCAAGAAGCCTCCTCTTGAGGGAGGCCCCAGGTGTGTGGCATTGGACCCAAGAGGAGCCTGACACACTCCTTAGCTCTGCACAGTTCTCATGATAACAATAAAAATCTGGTTTGTTCTGTCTTGTTAGCCTTTTGGAGTTCACTTCTCCCCCCATGACTCACATAAACACAATGGAAATACTATGAATCCCAACAAGAAAATAGTAACAAAAGTCGAGAGGTCTAATCAACAAGGGCACCTGCATAATGAATATTTGTATACTTAACCCTGAATCGCACCCCACATCTTTAAAAAACAAAGCCGAGAGGTGAAGGCAGGGTTTGGGGTATAAGACATGGAAGGTCTGGGCCATGCCTGAAGCCTCAGCTTACCCAGTGCAAAAGCAAGAAGGCGCAGGAAGTTCACAGAGCGAGAAATAGAGGAGGATCACATGTATGTCAAGATGGCAAATGGAACCAATGAAAGGACTGAAAATAATCATACGAAGGAAGCGAGGTAGGGGCGACAGAAATGGCCAGAAGCGTTTGCCTTTGGGGGAACGGGATAGAGGAGGGTAGGGGGGAGTTAGTGGTTTCATTATGATCTAGCTTTCCTGTATGGATTCTGTACTGGCAGATTTTTAAAATGTGCACATATTGCTTTGCAAACTCTTAAAAACTTTTAGTGAGGTGCTGTCCATAATGGCAAATGTCCATTCATTCATTTCACAACACTATTAAGTAAGTAAGGTTCCAGCACTGGCAATAGAGTGGAGTGAAATGCCACATCCTTCCCTCACGAAGCTCAGAGACTAAGGAGGGATGACTTCAAGCAGGTTAATACGCAATGACAAAGTGCAAAACTTGGCCTTCAGCCCTTCTATGGGGAAGAGTCAGGATGCTACAGGAGGGAAGGAGGAGACAGGCCCAAGCTCTTCTGGTTTGGGGATGGCCACCAGGTGAGGGAGGGAGGCCTAACCTGAGACCTAGAGAATAGATGTGGAGCAGCCCCAGCTGATGCCACCTTGCTAAGGTCCCCTCTTCTACAGGGCAGAGAGTTCCCAGTGCATCCTGGCAACAGCCAGCTCCAGTCCCTTTACAGAGATCGTCCACCTACACCACACTCCTGCAGGCCCACAATTCCTCCTCACAAAGGGAACACCCTCAAGATGAGACAGCAGATCAGTGCTCGCTCCTGTTCACAGGGCACCTCTCATCCACCTACCGTCTATCCTCCCTAGCCTGACCAGGAAGCCCACCTGACCCAGCCTTAGCCAAGACAGCCCAGAACAGAGAGCCTGAGGCAGGTGAGGACAGTAGGGAAGGTGAGGGGTTAAGTTGCCCCTTTACCCCCATCAGAGGCAGCGAGCCCTTGGGGAATTCATTGGAGCAGCCCAAGCCAGTTTGCTGCTGACTCATGCAGTCTCCACGATGCCACACAGCTGGGACGGCCAGCCATTTGTCACTGGGAAATGTGGAAGGCACCCTGCAGCACAGTGATGACTTCCCAAGACCATAAAACCTGGGGGATGCAGAAAAAAACAAACCCACAAGCCCAGCGCGACTCTTCTCAAATGAACACCCTTCCCTTCTGGAGGAGGCAGCCCTGACACCTGACAGCATGCTGTTTGTCATCAGTTGTCTCTAGTTCATAGCAGGGTGCCAGGAGATGTGCCACCTGAGACCAGATGCTTGTTCCTGTCCCCAAAAGGTGAGTGTCCAGGGTCATGGGTGGGACTTGAACAAGCAGCTCAGGCCCCTGAGGTCCAGACCCATGTGCAGCCAGCTGTGTCTCATTCCCATGGCACCCTCCGTGGCACCAGCCCAAAGAATACATGAGCAGGGAGCAGGCCTCCCTATTCTTAAGTGCAGTGATGCCCACAGGGTGACAACACAGGTGAGAAGCAGGCCAGGCTGAGCCACCCCTGGCCCTCTGGCCCTCCGGCCCTCCGACTTCTCCTGGGCTCCAAAATCAGCCTCCCTCTGCCTCTCTGTTTGGCCTGGATCCCTGGTCCTACCCTCTCACCAATACTTTAGACTGCCCGGGCCCTGTGCCCACCCTACCCCATGGGCTCAGCCTGTGCCTACTCTAAGCCTGCCGAGCACGGACAGGAGATGTCCCATAGCTCGGCTGACGGCCTGGCAAGCTCCCCATCACCTGTCTCAGAAGCCTCAGCACAGCCCCCGGCTCTGCCATGAGCTGTGGGAGAGTGTGCAGGAGGGCTACTCTCAACTTCCTGCTCCCACCACCCCTCGCGACAGGCTCCTTCTCGGCAGATGAATGAACTCAACTCCCACCTCATGGAGAACATAGAAGCTGGCAGATGGGCCAGCTCTCACCTCTCCGCCTCCAAACGCACAAGGCTCGCCCCACCATTCATCCTCTCCTCCCTCCCTTCTCTTACAAGGAAGGGGCATCCTCTTCCGACGCTCACAGGCCCAGCGAAGGATCTCCATCCATCCACCCGCCCCCTCTACTAGAAGCTCCATGGCTACGGAAACGGGCTCCTCTACAAGTGAAGAATCCTCCCCTCCCCTCCTCCCCCTCCTCTTCCAGCCACACTCCTCCCATGATACCCCCCCACCGCACTGCCATCATAGTCCCTGCCTCAGCGGAGAAAGAGGGAGAGTAGTTTTTACATTTCCCTTCAAACCTTCTCCCCCTCTCTTCTCCTCTCCTCTCCAGCCGCCACCACTCAGCCCCTCTTTGCCTTCCCTCCTGCCCCTACCTGCCGGTTCCCAGGCTCCTGGAGCTCAGCTGTAAGAGCTCCCACTGTGCTTCCATCTCAACCACCCACCGTCCTCCTACAGCAGAGACCTGGATAGCACCTTGACACCCCCTCTCATCTGTCCACCACTTCTCATATCCCACCCATGGCCAAGGGCTGCCAGGCTACCTCCACGACCTCACTCAGACTCCCATTTCTCTCCCTCTACCCTGGATAACGTCGCCAGCCTCTACCAGCCTCCAGGCCCCTAGCCCTGCCTATCGACACCAGCCGGGGCTTTCCCTTGTTGGTAACCTCCCAAGAGCCTACAGGTGTTCTCAAGATCAAGTTAAAACTCCACAGCGGCCGGCCGGTGGCTCAGCCTGTAATCCCAGCACTTTGGGAGGCCGAGGTGAGTGGACTGCCTGAGCCCGCGGGTTCGAGACCTGCCTGGGCAACTTGACGAGACCTCATTTCTACAACAAATCAAAAATGAGCCGGGCGTGGTAGCGCGTGCCTGTAGTTCTGGCTACTCAGAAGGCTGAGGCGGAAGGATCGCCGGAGCCCAGCAGGTCGAGGCTGCGGTGGCCGGGAGCGGCCACTGCACTCCAGTCTGGGTGACAGTGTGAGACTCCAACTCCAAAAAAAAAACAAACAAAAAAACAAACTCCACAGCATGACTCCTAAGGCCCTTCAGGACTGGTCCCTGCCTGTCTCCACACTCACCCCCACTCACCTCTGCAGCCTCCTCCCTCCCCTGCCTGAAACTCACTCCTTGCCCTTTGGGTCTTACACCAAAGCTGTAAAACATCTCATTTCCAACAGGGGGCGCTAATGACCTCAGTTCAAAAAAAGACACAGGCCTCCATCCCACCCCAGGGGAGCCCACCAGGGCGGCGTGGCACGCTGCCTTGCCTGATGTGCCAGGCAATGCAGGGATACAGCCTCCCCAGGCCTCGACAGCCCAGGGTTGGCCCCAGGAGCCCCCTCAGAGGCTCTGCAGCGTGGGCATCCCTCTCTAGAGGTGAGTGGAAGAGCACAGAGTCCACGGAAGGAAGAAGAACCACACCCTCTTCCACCAGGAGCCAGAAGCATTTCCATCAAGCCCCAGAGTTCCGCTTCCTTTTCTAATTTTACCTTGGGGAAATGACAAACTGGGCTTCAGGCTGGTTGACTCAAGACACATTTTTTTTTTTTTTTTTTGAGTTGGAGTCTCACTCTGTCGCCCAGACTGGAGTGCAGTGGCCGCTCCCGGCCCCCGCAGCCTCGACCTGCTGGGCTCCGGCGATCCTTCCGCCTCAGCCTTCCCAGTAGCTGGAATTACAGACGTGCACTACCACGCCCGGCTAATTTTATGATTTATTATAGAGATGGGGTCTCGCCTGCCCAGGTGGGTCTAGAACCCACGGGCTCAGGCAATTCACTCACCTCACCCTCCCAAAGGCGCGGGATTACAGGCTGAGCCACCGAGCCCGGCTCCTACATTCTTATAAATAAATAAAACTTTACAGACAAAAAAAAAAAGGAAAAGAAATATGATAGCTCCATGAGACTAAGAAGACCATCTTCCATCTCTTCCAGGAAGCAGCAGAGGACTACGGCTCAGGACAGGATGATACAGTTGCACATAAGAATTCTGGGTAGGGCCAGGTTTGGTGGCTCAGCTTGTCAGGACTTTGGGAGGCAGAGGTAAGTGGATGGCCTGAGCCCGCGGGTTTGAGACCAGCTCGAGCAACTTGGTAAGACCTCGTCTCTACAAAAAATCAAAAATTAGCCAGGTGTGATGGCGCACGCCTGTAGTTCCAGTTATTTGTAAGGCTAAGGTGAAAGGATTGCTGGAGCCCAGCAGGTTGATGCTAGGGTGGCCATGAGTACGCCACTGCACTCCAGCCTAGGCAATGGAGTAAGACGCCCAACTCAAAAAAAAAAAAAAAAAAAAAAAAAATTGGGGGCAGATGACAGTTCAGGTTTTTCAGCCAGGAAGAGGACATGTCTGACGTGTGTTGGGAGACCTGGGCACTGCACAGCCTCACACACAGTCTCAGAGAGCTTGGGAGGCAGTGTCTCCTGCTACAGGCCTGAAACGACAAAAACTGGACTAGACAGAGGTTTGTTTGTGCAATCTTATTTTTTTCCCTAAATACTCACAGGTCACAAAGCTGCCTCTAGGCATTAAACCCAGAATTAAGATATCACAGGCTGGGCGTGGTGGCTCACGCCTATAATCTCAACAATTTGATAGACTGAGGCAAGATGATCACTTGAGCCAAGGAGTTTTAGACCAGCCTAGGCAACACAGCAAGACCTCACTTCTGCAAAAAACTAAAAATAAATAAAAATTATCCGGGTATGGTGGCACGTGCCTGTAGTTCCAGCCACCTGGGAAGCTGAGGTGGAGGGATCACTTGAGCCCAGGAGGTCAAAGCTGCAGTGAGCTGTGATCATGCCACTGCACTCCAGCCTGGACAACAGAGTGAGATCTTGACTCAAAAAAAACCAATTAACTGACATCTGAATGCTCCACTGATTGACTAAAACAGTAGCAAGACAGGATGAATTATTTCCAAACTCAGTCTCTAAGCATCAGAGTGCCACTGTGTTGAACAAAATCCACTGAAAGGGCCACAAATTCCATTCCTCCTAGAGAAGAACAGGGAATTGGTTCTATGGGAGCCAGGTGGGTGGGAATCCAGCCACAGGACCCCTACAACCATCCCTTCCACACTCCATGACCCAGGGACACAAAGGAAAAATTCCACAGCGGGAGGCACAAAAAGAAAAGAGTTGGCTGGAATTATATAACCTCAGGAGCCTCAATCAATCCGCCCTCTCAAAGAAACCAGAGCCATGTAGAAAACGACAAGCTGGTTCAGCCGTGAGCTCAGTGCACCTTGAACGTGATGGGGGCCAGGCAGGCACAGGTGGGAGGGTCACCTCCATGCTGGACTAGGGTCTGGCCACGCCCTTCCCTCTGCCTTCTGGTGCACAGTGACTCAAGTTCTCACGCTGCCTCAGGAACCTCACTTTCCCTTTGGCTTTCTTGCTAGCGTAGGGTTAAATGCCTATTCATTAGGAGATGAGATGAGCAAAAGTCCTGGAATACTTCTCACGTACACACCCAGAATCTAGGTCATCATCTACGCACCTCTTCTAATTTGGGACACGTTACCCAGGATGCAGAATCCTGGGGCACTTCTGCCCGCAAAACATCCACAGCTTCCCATCTCCTGTGCACACGGAAAGGCAGGGGAGCAGAAATAGATGTTACCCACTTCCTGATTAATGCATGCAGGACACTTTCACTCTGTGTAATTAACAGCTCTAAAACCAGTATATGACTCAATTTAACACAGTCTCACTTAGAACCCAAGGAGGCACACAGCAATTGCTGACATGCCTGCTCTCCTGTGACGCTTCCAAGGCACTTAACCAAAACCCAAGGCACCAGGCTATCCAACAGTATGAAAACCTCTTCTTTTATTTCCTCCCTACCTTCAGATCAATTTAATCATCAGCAAAACAGCAAAGTAGAACCACAGCCTAAATTATGGAAGTAAGACGCCTGCTCTTTTAAAGTTTCAACTTTTGACCTTCCCATTCAAACTGCAATACCCAGCACAAGAAAAGAAATTATCAGTTATGATCCCATGTTTGTAGGGAAGAGTATGATTACAGAGGAATTTACAGGAAATCAAAAAGGCACTGCTCGAGAGAATGGAAAACAATAAAACAGTCACAGAAAGGAAATGAATGACAGCCAAACAGAAACGAGAAAGCGAGCTTTCCCGCACTAGGAGAGGCTGCTTGCTACCTCCCAATCAGATGGACTGGGGGAGGAACACCAAGTCTCCAGCTAGACTGCTAACAGAAGCCGGGGTGCGCACGGGCATCAAGGAAACCGAGCCACACACCTCCTGGTCCCCCAACCTGCTCCCCCTGGCCTCGGCACTAGGCCCATTTTGAGGGCTCTGAGCACCCTGTACATCCAGTGGGATCACAAGTGAGCTGGGAGGAAGTCTGACCATCAAGCAGGCCCTGACTCAAGGGTGCTCCTCAGAGCTTCAAGTGCAGCACAAGATATGGGAACAGCAGCCAGAGCCCAAGCGACTTTTTCCTGGGCAAGCCACTAACCTCTCTGTGCCTTAGTTTCCTGATCTGCAGCATGGAGACAACTAGAATATCTTCCTAATATACCATAAATAAAATACATCTTCATCAAGTGCTTAGCATGAAACCTTACACAGAGAGTCTCAACAGCTGACAGTATTATTAAGACGTGCCAGCATCTGACCTAGGCTCTCATTCAATCCCTGAGTCATCCACCCACTTTGCAGGTGAGCAAGCCAAGGCTGGGTGAATCTTCACACCCATACCATGAATTAGATATTATTGCAACTCCATTTTACTGGTCAAGAAGCTGAGGTTTAGAAAAGTTAAGCGACTTCCCGAGTGGGGCAGGCTGGGGTTAGAACTCAGATGTGTCTGAGCTGACGGTTTTCCGTTACCCCCAGGCAGCGTCCCTCCACAGAGTCCAGAGAGAGGGTGGCGAAAGCAGTCAGGACACAGGGCCCAAAGATGCATCACTGAACTGCAATTTAACATCATCGAAAGCCCCCCACCCCCGACTCCTGCAAAAGAGGGACCTGCCTGTCTTTTCACCCAGAATCCTTCCTCCAGTTACAATGGGAGAGTGGCAATCATGACCACAATAGATCCACAGAGAGTGACTGAGACCCAGGCTATTAAAACATACCCCTGAGGCAATAAGGACAATGTGACATTTCTAAAATAGTTCTACTGCCATCAAATGCCAAATAAGTCTTTTTTGCTGCTCACTTTAATAAAGTTGGGAGGTATTCTTATGAACACAGACTCTGCCTCAAAGCCCTGGAAATGTCACTAGAATGAAAGCATGCTTGTTCCAAAGTGATGAACGAATGACTTATCCCTTAGGAGATGCTGGAGAACACGACCCAGCCATGGTCTCCAAAGCGCCCCCACTGTAAGCGGCCATGAGGGAATGTCACATGTGAAGCAGCATCAGTGGACATGGGCCCATTCTGAGTATCCAGGATTTAGTATTCTGCC
This sequence comes from Cephalopachus bancanus, assembly GCA_027257055.1. Taxonomy (NCBI): domain Eukaryota; kingdom Metazoa; phylum Chordata; class Mammalia; order Primates; family Tarsiidae; genus Cephalopachus; species Cephalopachus bancanus. The sequence continues at coordinate 3,242,991 of JAPVLO010000110.1, read as the reverse complement.
AACTGGGGGCTACAGATGGACCAGACAAGAAAAACAAGAAGAGGTTGAGAACTTGAGGGACAGAGGCCACCATCCTCACAGAATGTGTGGCCATGAGGGGCACTGGGTCAGGGCTGCCGACAGAGCTAGGATAGCCTGCCTGGCTGCGATCTCTCCCGAGAGTCAATACTCTGTAGACAGCCCCGCACCTGTAGGACTTGTAGACAGCCCCCAGTCCTCCACTTCCGGCCCAGCCCTCATTCCACTGGCACCTGCCTCTACATACCCCAAATACATCCCAGATCTGTCGTGGCATCCGCCTTTCTCGACTGTCCCCATCTCAGTGAGGCATCATGCAGCTGTTCAGGACACAAACCTGGAGTTACCCTCAATTCCACCCTTTGGTCAACCATCACAGCCAGTTCCTCTCAGGAGCGTTCCTCCTGACTGCTGCTTTGCCTCTCAAATCTGTCACACCACTGCCCTTCACTGCCACCTGGACCCCTAAAACAGCCTCCCGACTGGCCACCTGTTCCCATTCTTTCGCTACAGCTGTACCATTATATGTGATGTTTATTTCTTGTCCATGCATGATCTTCTATCCACACTATGTAGGTTTCACTTACTTATAGTTGGAGTTTTTAAAAGACTGAAAATAAGGGAAATGATAAGAGAAATTTGAGATTTTAGTGGCTCATGACCTTTCAAAAAAACCTGCCAGCCAACCACCACCACCCCCAACAAAAAACAAACAGAAAAGGCTAAGAAAGGAGTTTCTGAGATGGGCTTTCTGAAGGGCTCTCTGAGATGGGGTGGACGGGAACAGCAGGGTTGCCCATCCCCAAGAACTGAGCACAACAGTCAAGGTGCAAACAGGCTGTACTTACCACTCAACGATCTCTGGGTGAAGAATGGTGTTGTTGACATTGAACCTACAGAGAGAAAAGAAATCAAGCCCATTAGTTTGATGGTCTACCACAGCCTAGCAAGAATTACCTCATTCCAGAAATATACATCACGACCAAGAGAGGGTCTTAAACTTTAACTACCTGACTCCCTGACCCACAGAAGACCTGCTGCTTACTTCCTGCAGCAGCATCCTGGGCTGTGTCCTCCAAGTGCAGTCAGTTGGAGGACAAGTTTTTTGGCTCTAAAACAACACCCCTCATCCCTACTAGGCAGACAACATAGCCTCTTCTGTCAAAAATAACAACATATATATCTGAGTACCAAAAGGAAAGAAAGGAGAGACAGAAAAGAGCAGAAAAGATATTTGAAAAAAAATAATGCTGAAAACTTGGCCAATCTGATGAAAAACATTAGTCTACATATCCATAAACCTCAATGAACTCCCAGTAGAAAAAATTCAGAGATACATACCTAGACACATTATAATAAAACTGTCAAAAGACAAATAGCATTTTGAAAAGAAAAGCAAATCTTATTGGATTTCCAATAAGATTAATGGCTGATTTCTCATTTAAAAAAACTACAGAGAAGGTAGTAGGATGATATTTTCAAAGGGCTGAGAGGAAAAAAAAAGTCAACCAAGAATTCCACGCCCAGCAAAGCTATGTTTCAAAAAATTAAGGAAAATTAAAACATCCTAGATAAACAAAAACAGAGAGAATTCATTACTAGCACACCTGCCCTACAAGAAATACAAGGGAATCCTTCAGACTAAAATGACACTACAGAGTAACTTAAACCCACACAAAGAAACAAAAGGTAGTGGCAAAGGTAACCATACTGGCAAATATAAGTACAGTGTAAATGTATTTTTTTGTTTGTAACTCCCATTTCTCCTATCTGATTTAAAAGACAACTGCATAAGGCAATAATTATAAATCTGCATTGATAGTCCCCAAATACATAAAGGGTAAAGATGCAATCTATACGACATAATATCACAAAGGAGGGGAGGAAACGGAGACATAAGGAACAAAGTTTTTGTATACTATTAAAATTAAGTTGACATTAATGCAAACTAGGTTTTTATAAGTGTAAGGGTAAACTGTAATCCTCAGGGCAATCAAGAAAATAACTAAACCATACAGAAAAGATAATGAGAATAAAACCAAAGTGGTATATTACAAAGCAAAAACAGTAATGAAGAAACCGAGGAACAAAGATTATATAAGGCATATAGAAAACTAATCTCTAAATGGCAGAAGTCCTTCCTTATCAACAATCACTGTTTGTAAATAGATTAAATTCTCCAATTAAAAGGCAAGGATTGGTGGAACGAATTTTTTAAATGATCCAAATATATGCTCCAGAAACATGCTTTATATTCAAAAACACAAATAGATTAAAGTAAAAGGATACAAAAACATATATTATACAAACAGAAACCAAAGGGAGAAAGAATAGTTACACTAACAGATAAAATAATCTTTACTGAACATAAAGATCAAAAATAAAGAAGATAAAGAATAATAAATAGGTCAATCTATGAAGAAGATACAATTACAAACATACATGCACCTAACAAAAGAGCCCAAAAATATGAATTAAAAATAAACAGAAGAAACAGACAATTCAACAGCAATTAAAAATTTCAACATCTACTTTCAGTAATGAATAGAACTAAACAGAAAATAGTAAATTGTAAAGAACTGAAATCATACTCAGTATGCCCTCTGACCACAACAAAATGAAACAGAAAATCAATAACAGAAGGAACACAGGAAACTTCACAAATACGTAGAAATTAAACAATACCCTCTTAAATAATCTTTAGGAAATTAAGAAATCACAAGAGAAACAAAAAAATATTGAGACAAATGAAAACAAAAATACAACGTGTCAAAACTTACAGAAATTAAAAAGGGGACATTACTACTGACTCTATAGAAATAAAAAGAATTATGAAGGAATGTGATAAGTAACTGTATGGCAACGAATTGGTTAACCTATTTGAAATAGACAAATTCCTAAAGACATAAACTACCAAATTGGTACAAGAAATAGAAAACCTAAATAGACCTTGAAAAGTAAAGAGATTAAATTAGTAAAAAAACAAAACAAACAAACAAAAATTTCTCCCAAAGAAAAGCCCAGGACCAAATGTCTTCACTAGTGAATTCTACCAAAGGTTTAAAAGAGAATTAACGCACATCCTTCATAAACTCTCGCAAAATACTGAAGTGGAAGGAACACTTTTCAACTGAGTCAATGAGGTCAGTATTACCTTGATACTAAAACTAATCAATTATCACTATTATATATATCCAGAACTTTTTATCATCCCTTACTAAAATTCTGTACCCATTAAACAATAATTCCCCATTCCTCCTTCTCCCAGCTGCTGGTAACCACTGTTCTATTTTGTCACTATGAATTTGGCTATTTTTGGTATTTCATATAAATGAAAATTATATAATATTTGTCCTTGGTCAATTGACTTTTGACAAGGTGCCAAAACACCCTGACAAGATGTGCCGAATTAATCCAGTGGGAGAAAAGTCAGTCTTTTTAACAAATGGTGCTGGAACAATTGAACATCCACGTGGAAAAGAATGAGGTTGGCTCCTTATCTAACACCATATACAAAAATTAACTCAAACTAGTTCAAATACCTAAATGTAAGAGCTAAAACTATAAAACTCTTAAAAGAAAACATAGGTATAGATCTTTATGGTCTTGGAGTATGGCATCTTATATATAATACTTTAAGCACAAGCAATTGAAGAAAAGTAGAGAAAATGGACTTTCATGTATCAAAAACACTGTCAAGAAAGCAAAAAGACAACCCACACAATGGGAGAACATTTTTACAAATCATACAGATTTAGTAACCAGAATTTATAAAGAATTCTTACAACTCAACAGTTAAGAAGCAACCCAATTCAAAAATGGACAAAGGATCTGAATAGAAACTTTTCCAAATAAGATATACAAATGGCCAAAGAGCACAAGGAAAGATGTTCAACATCATCAGTCAACAGGAAAATGCAATTAAAAACTACAATGAGTTATTCCTTTACAACCATGTGAATAGCTATAATATAATAAGACAGATAACCAACGTTGACCAGGATTTAGAGAAACCAAAGCCCTGATACATTTCTGGTGAAAATGTGAATTGGTGCAGTTGTTCTGGAAAACAGTTTGGCAGTTCCCCTAAAAGTACAAGAGTTACCATATGACCCAGCAATTCCACTCTAGGGAATCAAAAAGATACGTTCACATGAAAACTTCTCCATCAATGTTTATAGCAGCAATATCATAACAGACAAAAGGTGAAAGTAACACAAAGTGTCTACCAACAGATGAGTGGACAAATAAAATGTGGTGTCATTTTTTTGGGTCACTTTTTTTGTGGTGTCATTTTTTGGTGGTGTCATATTCATAGAAAAGAGTATCTGTCAACCATAAAAATGAGCAAAGTATTGATTCATGCTACAATATGGATGAAACTTGAAAACAAGCTAAGTGAAAGAAGCCAGACATAAAAGGTCACATATTGAATGACTCCATTTATATCAAATATCAGTAGGCAAATCCATAGAGATAGAAAGTAGATTAGTGGCTGCAGCGTCACGGGAATGGAGAAATGGAGACTGACTGCAAATAAGCACAGGATTTCTTTCTGAATAATGAAAATGTTCTAGAATTGGTTGCACCATGGCTGTGCAACTCTGTAAACAGACAAAAACTAACGGTATACTTTAAAGGGGTAAATTGTAAGGTATGTAAATTATATCCCAATAAAACTGTTTCTAAAAACTTACTAAATTATGCACATGTGAATTTCACTGTATGTAAATTTTATTTCAATAAAGGTGATTTATAAAAACTGACAAAACAGAAATAGATAAATCGACAAGCATAGTTTGACATTTTCACAAACTTCTAGTAGCAACAGAACAAGCAGAAACATTGGGAAAGATGTAGAAGATATGAAAAATAGAATCACCAACTTGATTTACTTGACATATACAAAATACTACAGCCAACAATTGCAGAATACATACTCTAAGTGTCCATGAAATATTTATCATAATGATCATGGGTTAGAAGTTTCAACAAATTTTAAAGAGTTGAGATACAGAGTGTTCACTGATCACAGTAGAATTAAACTAGAAACCAGTAACAGAAGGGAAACTATAAAGTCCCAAATTGTTTAGAAATTAAGCAACAGATTTCTAAACACGCACTGTTCAAAAACAAAAATTACAATAAAATTTGAAAATAAAAATATGAAATATCACCTGTGAAATGCAGCTAAAGCAGTGCTTAGAAGAAAGTTTATAGCTCTAAATATTTACAGCAGAAAACAGTTAAAATCAATGATCTAAGCTTCTATCTTAAGAATGTCCCTTTCTTCCTTTCTCAAGAAGCCAGAGAAAAAACAAAGAAAACCTAAAGAAACTAGAAGGAAATTTAAAAGAGCAGAACTCAATGAAATAAAAAAATCAAACATATAAGAGAGAAAAATCTACAAAGCCAAAAGCTGTTCCTCGATAAAATGAACATAACTGAAAAGGTGGCCCCAGGAGACAAAAGGCTATCAGGGCACATCCCTGACACGAGAGCCATGTGTGACTCAGAGCTCAAGCTGGGAAAGAAGAACGTGCCCTCGCACAAATTATAGCCTCAGCAGAGAAGCCTCAGCAAGAGTCAACCCTCTAGATTCCAAGACATCCATCTCAGTCCAGGACACCACACACAAGCATGTGCGGGGTTTTGACCTTCTATCCTCCTGTAAGCCAGGGCTCTCCAGGGCCTCATGAATGGTGTTGGAAAACGCCTATCTAATGCCATGGTTATGAAGAAATTTCCCTCTGCTTCCAGGGTACTCCTACTCCTGGGTGAACAAGGGGCAGGGGCAGGGTAGTGAAGAGGGAAGGGGGTACTAGCAGGCTGAGAGGATTCCAGATTTCCAGAGCTTTCAGGACTCCTGACTACACAAACAGGACTACTTGATTCAAAGTCAACGCAAATGTTGTGGAATCAAAGCCCTACTTGTGAAATATCAAAAAGACTACAGGCAGCCAGCGTGGCTCAGAGTGAAGAACAGAGCAGCAGATGGCATAAATCAAGATGACAAAACAGATCTGCCTCCCATTTTGCCAAATGTCACTTTCACCTTAGGAAAGGTAATGGCCTATCTACTCAACAGACAAACACACTGGCCAAGATTTCACTGTACACAAATTATATATGCATATTCAGGTATGCAAACACAAGCAGCAAAACCCAGCACAAAGTGACTCAGTACACAGATACAGAGGTACACAGACACACACAAAGACAGGCATATGCTTAGAAAAGAGGTATATTCAGGCACACAGAGATGTGTACACAGATACACACACAGAAACACATGCAAGTAGACACAGACATATATGCAAAGACACACATAGACTCAGTTAGACACACTAAGTTATACACTTAGGGGAAAAGTAAACACAGATAAGCACACACACACATTCAGACAGGCATATACTTAGACACACTAAGATCCACGCCCAGATATACACAGGCACACACAAACCAATGAATATACATTAACCAAACAAACACACATTCAGGCACCAAAACATACTCAAAAACACCCTCAGACACACACACAGAAGATGTGTCCAAAAGACAGTGTGGACAGGTTTCACTCAGGGTAATAAAACTCAGATAGTAGCCGGGCTCGGTGGCTCAGCCTGTAATCCCGCGCCTTTGGGAGGCTGAGGTGAGTGGATTGCCTGAGCCCGTGGGTTCGAGACCCGCCTGGGCAGCAAGACCTCATCTCTACAATAAATCAAAAAATCAGCCGGGCGTGGTAGCGCGCGCCTGTAGTTCTGGCTACCTGGAAGACTGAGGCGGAAGGATCGCTGGAGCCCAGCAGGTCGAGGCTGGGGTGGCCGGGAGCGGCCACTGCACTCCAGTCTGGGCGACCGAGTGAGGACTCCAACTCAAAAAAACCCACAAAAAAACAAAAAAAACCCACTCACATAGCCCTTGTTTTTGCCTCTGTGCTGGTTAGCATTTTCTACAATGAGCAGGTATTAATTATGTAAAAATATCAGCAAAACCGCACCAGTGCCTGTGAGGGTGGGAGGGCCCTGGAAGCAGAGGGTAATTTCTTGGTGGGCTCTAACTGTGGGCCAGGGGCTGAAACGGAGAGCAGCGTGGACCCAACCCCGACCCCATCCCAGGTTCCAGGCTCTGCCTTCCTTCCTGAAGCTTCCACTCCACCCTCCCTCCGCATGGGGACTGGGTCAGGTTCTTGCCTCTTCAGGCTCCCTCTCACAGAAATTTCCATGGACCACACTAGAAACCCTGTCCAAAAAACTAGCCTGATATGCAAGTTAACAGTCATCAGAAAGCCATGATCCCCAAAGCACAAAATGGCATTTTGCTGTAATTGTCAGGCTTTAATCATGTCCCTCTACTTCCTGGGTTTTAAAATTCACATCTTCGAATACTAATATTCCTGCATTAACAACCCCCAAATTCAGCATTTCATCTTTACTTACTTAAACAGAATTAATTTGTAACCAATTGTCTTCAAGTATGCAAGGCAATCTAAGTAAATGCCAAAAGATAAGAAATATGCTTATCCTGAATAACCAGCTGATGCAAAATATCGACCATATTTCTTTCTCAAACAACAGCAAGAAACAGAGTCCTTGTAACTCACTACCCTGGCCCAGGGCTCCTGAGCACAGATTCGGCCTGATTGGAAGGGAGCTGTCTCATGCCAGAAAGGGACCCCCATGAAGCCATGTAAACTTGATGGATGGGCGGCCCTCAGTTCAGGCCACCTGTCCCTCCAACCCCACCGGCTCCGACCACGCCTCTCCCATCACAGTCAGTCTCCCACTCTCAGGAAAATGTGCACTGACGTCTACCTCCTCAGGTGCTCACAACCATCTCTCATGTCTGACTCTGCTCCCAGCCTGTGAGACCCAAGGGCCCCAGGTGCCCACCACCACAGGAAGAAGTCTCAAGTCCTCTTACCTGCAGGGCTCGCCTTCTCATCTCAGCTTCCCCTCGCGCCCCAGCCTACAAACCAGCCCCCTGCCCGCCCTTGCCAGGACCTGGCCACGAGTGCTGGCCCCACCCACAAGTGGGTGTATCCCAGGCTCTTGCCAGAGCCTACAGCAGGATCTGCTCCCTCCAAACCTTCTGTGGGACTTTCTTGGCTCAAGTCGGGCCTTACAATCTGGGTCAGACCCCAAACTCAGCACGATGTCCACAGACTGTCCCTTTTTGCCCCCTCTGCCCTACTGTGATCACACTGAGTCACATCCCTTGGTGAGCCAGAAGCCCAGGCCACGGGAGATTCCCTCAGCCTCTCAGGCCTTGTGCCTGTCTCCCACCCTCAGCCCATCTCTGCCTCCCTGTCCCCTACTGGCCCCAGCACTGTGAGACCCCGCACATGCCTGCTAATCCGGGGAGGCCGAGGAAAGTCTGAGACCAAGATTGGGCCCAAATGGGACAGACCCCAGGGCAGACAAACCAGGAGCTACACCTGGAGAGGTCACATGCTGACTGTCCAGCTGGAACGGGGCCCAGAAGTCCAGGATGGGCAAACAGCCAAGGCCACTGTTCTACCACAAGCTCCCTCCTCCCTGCAGGCTAAGGGATAAAGGGGGTCTGGGGTGACCGATCAGAACAAACCAAGAGGCCAAGCCTGAATTTCTGATAAAGCAGGAGGTCAGTCGGAGCCCCCAGATGGAAGGCGCTTCAAAGATGCTTTAAAGGGTCAAAAGCTGCAACTCCAGGAATCAGGAGCTTCATTAGAGCATGAGAGGTGGCCGGGGCTGGAAGCAGTTGAGTGCTGGAAAGTAGGACGACAGTGAGATTCATCTTGCTTGGGAAACAGACTATTATTATCCACGGCAAACAGCTGGAGACGCACCAGCAGGCAGGTGCAGGCAGCTGGTGAGCTGCAGTGGCCCTTGAGGACAAGGTCTCTGCCCAGCTCAGCACCGAGGTGTTGGCAGCCTGGGTGGGCGGGAGGCAGCGGGATGCACTGCACCTGGACCCCAGGAATGAGGACAAGACTTTATCCAGGGAAGGGACTGAGGAGCAGCTGGAGGCAGAGGCCGGGCCCCAGGCCAGTGGCCACCAGGGTTAGAGGCACCTGGCTGAAGGCTCCTGCCACAGTGAAGCAACCCCTGGAGTGAGGCTTAGAAGGAAGAGACATGGAAGGGACAAGGTTCCTCGAGGACAGGGAGGAAAGGGAGTACCACAAGCAGGCCAGAGAGACAGGTGCGAGGGCTCTCATCTGCAGCATGAGAGACAGGCTGTCCAAGAGTCCTGTCAAATCCAGCCCTTCTGGGGAGGATCTGACTCAGGAAGGACGGCCATGAAACTGGGTTACATTCCTCTTTCCCTAATTGTAAAGAGACTCCAGGTCAAACCTCAGTCAACAGCCTGACACGTGGGTGTGGAGGCGAATCCACCAGCACCTGGCATGGGGAGCCTTTCAGCTCAGCTCACCAGCTGAGGGATCTGGGGAGCACCCCACAGTCAGTCCCCACTGGGCTGGTTCAGGAGTTGGAGAGGTATCAGCCCTGTGCTTGGGGGGATTCCGGGGCTCCCCGAAGGGTCTCCAGATGCTCCCTGGATAGGGGTAGGGCTCTGCAGAGCACCGGCTCCTCTCGACTCCTGGCAGGAGCCAAGGAGACTCAAGGAAGCAACAGGGGCTGGGGCTGGAGTCTGCTTCCTGGAGGCAGGAGTCAGAATTCACAGCAGGGAGTCCCCTCAAGGGGGTGCGACGAGGCCTCTGCTTCCTGCCACCCACGGGCAGGAACGATATCCCTGGCACAGCCTAGGACCCCACTTGCCTCTCTCGGGGAAACCTTACAGAGCACCCAGCAGAGCTCTGCTTCAAAGGCCGCACCCTGAGCTCCCCCGGAACCAAGCCTGCCACATATCCACCAGACGTGAGCGGGGGTCTCAGCAGTCTCTGGAGCAGTGACTCTGGAGGGGCAAGCAAAGGCCTCACAGCCAAGAAGCCCTAAGGCTCACTGACATCCGGAAATCGTATAATCGGCAATCCTGGAGTACACCTGGCCCACACATGGGGCGGCCCGGAGGGGCAGCGAGATTTGTCTGGAGTTTGCTGTGGGCAATCATTCACTGAGCACCAGCTGTGTGCCAAGCCCTGGGTGAACGTGATCTCCTTTAGTGCCCGCAACAAGCTCAAACAGCACCACGTTACGGTACACATGCCCCCAGCAGGAGGGTGCTGCTTTCCCTGGTCACAGGCTGGTCAGTGAGACGGCCACCAAGGCTCCCTCCTCCTGGCTCAGGGCCCTCCCCACAAGGCAGACACCCAAGCCAAGGCCATAAGACACTCCGTGGTGTAGTCGAGGAAGGTGAGCACAGCACTGGAGCACCAGGACCTAGCAGGGTTGGCAGAACATGGGAACGCCAGCCCAGGACAGGGGCTGGGGACAGATAGCAGCTTTCCAGCATTCCAACAAGGGCACTCATCGCTGCCGGGCGTGGGAGGCAGGGCCACTTGGGCAAACTCCCAAGAGGGTGTGGAAATTTGTGCAGCAAACTTGATACCCACTCCCCCTGCCCCCTCACTGTTAGCATAGAAAGAAGTGATACATACTTATGAGCTCATAATCCTTCCTAATCACCCCTATATCACACATACACACAGATTCCAGCGGCTTGGGCTCATGCATAATTATAAGGCACGTCCGCTGTGCCTGCCTTGGTCCAAAGGACAAGAGGACACAGGGCCTGCAGAGCATGTGTGGTGGGGAGAAGGCTGCGGATCCAGGACTAGGAGCTTGGGTCAGGATCTGCCACCATTCATGCTCAGCAGCCTCAAGGGGCAGGAGCCTTGTCTGCTGAGGAATCAGTCCAGCAAGGCAGGCCCACAGACCCCAGGCCAGTCACCAGCCAGCCCAGGGACACATCCACAGCTGGCAGGAGGCTTGGTCCGGGGGCCACGGGTGAGGGGTGACAAGCAGGAGGGTGCTGCTTTCCCTGGACTCAATATCTGCCCCCCTGCCTGGAGAGGATGAGGAAGGGGAACCCCTTCCCAAGCAGGGTTTAGAGGCTCAGCCTGGAGCTCAGCTGGGAGTGAGGGCAGGTAAGGGGGACCGACCTGGGACTGGAACAGCACGGGACCTGGGTGAATTGGTGAGAGTCAGGCTGGAAGAGGTTGGTAGCCAGGACTAGGGGGAGGGGGCTGTAAGGTGAAGGGTGTCACGAGCAGGTCTCCAGGGAGAAAACAGTCACCCTTGCCCCTGTGTGGTGACCAGGGCTCCCTGAGCACTTTCGCTATGGAGCAAACAGAGAAGGGGACTCCCCCATAAAGAAAACGTCGAGATGATTTCAGGCAAATTATTTTTCTAAACCTTTCCCCAAAACGCCCAAGCTCCTTTTTAGAATTCTCCTGTTTGCGTATCTCGTGGCTCATTGGTAGACCGGGAAAAACCTGCAGGCGAAGGTAGAGAGTCCCCAGGGCCCAGGACTCACTGGCTGATGCCCTCGAAGGAGGCCTCCCGGCAGACACTGCCGCTGTCCGTGTTGACGCCGCGCTGGGGAGAGAGAGGGAGCGTGAGAACCACAGCCTGCACCAGAGGCCCCGCCCACCTGCCAGGCTCAGGGCCCTCCACCCTAGCCTGGCAAAGCCACCCCCTCCCACTCTTCCCTGACAAACGAGCCACCCATCCAGGTAACCCCATGCTGGGTCCCAACACAAGGGGAGGCCTCCCTTCTCTGCTGCAGCTTGCCAAGTAGAGAAAGCAGGGCCCCACAAACCCTGCCGCATCCCAGGTGCACAATAAGGCCCCCTCTGGACAGGCCAGAGCACTTTGCAGACACCAGCCAGACTGCTCAGGCCCGGGTTGGGGCTGGGTGAGATGAGCATGGACCTGGGACCACCCCCACCACAGATATGCTCCGCCCAGGCTGGCCGGACCTCATCTCTCTCTTTGGGGGCGGGTGAGGGGGGTTGGAGTCTCACTCCATCGCCCAGGCTTGAGTGCAGTGGCACATGCATGGTCACCCCACCATTGAGCATCGACTTGCTAGGCTCCAGTGATCCTTCCAACTCAGCCTTCCAAGTAGCCGGAACTACAGGTGCACGCTACCACGCCCAGCTAATTTTTGATTGATTGTAGAGATGAGGTCTCGCCAAGTTGCCCAGGCTGGTCTCAAACAGCGGGCTCAGGCAATCCACTTGCCTCAGCCTCCCCAAGTGCTGGGATTACAGGCTGAGCCACCAATCCCTGCCAGGACCTCATCTCTTACGTACTCGCTCCCCACTGACTGCACAAGGTCCAAGAGTCCTGTCAATTCAGCCCTTCTGGGGAGGACCTGACTCAGGTAGGACTGTAATGAAACTGGGCTACATTCCTCTCTTTCCTTAATTGTAAGGCGACTCCAGATGGAACTTAGACAGTAATGAAGACAAACAGGGGATTCAGAAAAATAAGTGCCATCCTCAGAGAGGCCAGGCACTTTAAATCGCCACTTCTTTCCCCAGCACTTGAGGTCAATGTCTATTTGTATACCCAAATAAAACACTTGACCATCTATGACCACAATCATCTAACATAACCTTCCCTCTTAGCCATCAAAACAGCAAAACAGAAAAAAGAGAACAGATGCTCAAAAAAATAACCAAGAAAAACTATTTCTATGAAAATCAAATAACAAAAGAGAGAAGGGTCACTCTGGGAAGAAGAAGCGTTGCTGGATGTGCTTCCTATACGAAATTCCCAAGGTCAAAGAAGCACAATAAAGCATCCTTCCTCTCTGAGATATACCAGAGAACCTCTAGGGGTACTCCACAGCCCAAGTGCCCACAAATCCTTGCCAGGACACCAGGAGCCCACCTTGTACCCACACCCTACCCCAGGCCCTCAGTCAGTCACTGCACCCTATATCCCAGCTACCTTGAGGGCAGACACCAAGGGTGTGTTTCTCAAATTCTATTAACAGGGGAGACACAAGGGAGTGAACTGACTTTACACATCTACAAATCCCGTAAGTCCAGCCCAACACGAATACGTCTTCCAGCAGGATTTGAACCCTTGGAGTGGGTGGGGTGTCTTGTCCACCACAGCCTCATGACAGGCACAACACATTCCCAGGGAAACTCGAGGACGTGGTCCTGGACAGGGTCAGCTGTTCAGAGTGAACAGGTGTCACTACTATCAGTTTCCCTCCATTTCCTAATCCTCCCCTACAGTCCTCTGCAGGCGCAGGCAGCTCCCTGAAACCCCTCCCCATGCCAAACACTGCCTGGCTTCTGGACACCAGCCACTTACCAAAGTGAGGAGGACAGAGGGCTTCTGTGATGTCAGGACACTGGCAATCTGGAAGGTCAGAAAGAAAAACCCACTTTAGAGGAACCATGGAGAAGTCTGACGGGAATGATATGACAGCACACATGTATTAAGCAGATCCTACAACAGCTGGTGCTGCTGTTGTCCTCATGCTGCAGGTGAGGAAACCCAGGCTAGCAGAGGCCGAAGCACTTCTGAAAGTCACAGTGATCAAGTGAGTGACAGAGAAGATAAAATTTGGACCTGGCACGCTTTCCACCATGCCACGCTGCCTCCAGGCACCACATAGATCCCTGGCTCCAAACAGCCTGACCTGCCCACCCTCCAAGGCCAGCACCTCTGCCTATCTGCCAAGTCCTTTCTCAAAGACCTGTCTCTGGCAACCCTTCAGGCACTGGCCTTCCCAGCCTCCTGTCTCCAGGGCAGACGCCTCCCCCTTGCCCTCCATCCATCTCCTAGACCCGGGGGAGTTAGCGTCCCCAGCCCCATGCCACACCCTGCCCCCCATCCCTCCACCACAGCCCACTCGGGCCTCCCACCCTACAGGCCAGCTGCAAGCCCTCGAGCCTGCAAGCCACGCAAGCTCATTTCTCCACACCTCTGCTTGGGCTCTTACCTCTCCCTGGAATGCTTCCTCCCCATCTCGGCATTTCATCAATCCGCACTCAGGAGGAAAGACCCCAGACACCAGGGAGGCTGATTCACCCCCTCCTCGACTGCCCCACTGACAGTCATCATCCCCCCAACAAAGCGCCATGACACCTGCACTCCAAGGATGCCGACCACCGGACTGGGAGCAATGTCTCCCTCTTCCAAGCCCGGCCCCTCAGTCTGCCCTGCATCTGGCCTATTACAGATCCAATCGTCTCAGAGCCCCCTACCCCAGGGCCAAGAACAGTCTCCGCTCCACAGCCCCTGCTCCTCCCCACACACCCGCCCTAACTCTACACGTCGGACTTGGGGACAGCAGGGAGGATGTGTTGTTTTCACAGCTTGATTGACTGATTGCTGGCATACTCTATACTGCATATACTTAAAGCAGACATTTTGATAAGTTTTGATGGATGTACATACACCATTTTTCTTGTTTTGGTTTGCTAGAGTGCAGTGGCATGCATGATCATGGCTCACCGCAGCCTCAACCTCCTGGGCTCAGGTGACCCTTCCACTTCGGCCTCCTGAGTGCCTGGGACAATAGGTGCAAACCACCACACCAGGTTAATACTTTTATTTTTTGTAGAGATGAGGTCTTGCTATTGCCTAGGCTGGCCTCAAACTCCTGGACTCAAGCAATCCTCCCGCCTCAGCCACCCAGAGTGCTGAGATTACAGACGTGAGCCACCATGCCTGGCCCATGTACCGTTTTTAATACGGAGATGCTCCCAGAGAAAACCTGAAACATACTGAGAACTATAGAAAGATAAAAATCATGTACAATCCATCCCCAAAGACTTTTTAGTTTTGCACATAAAAACAGATCTGTAATGACATTTGGATCATATGAAATTACAGGCTTCACTTATTTCCTGTCATTAAGCATTCTTCAAACATGCAATTTTAACAGTCACTGCTGCGGGGGATAGTAAATGTCCTATGAGTCGCTGATTACTGTGCCAGTCATCTTACACACAGCATCCCATTTAACCACCCATAGAGGTGGCACTACAAATGTGTCGATTTCACAAATGAGAAAGGCATGTGGGTCAGAGAATTGTGCCTGAGTTCCCAGTTAAAAAACAGCAAAGCCTGGATTCGAACCTATGGCTGCACAATACTCCCTCAACGGACTTAAATTCTTTCTAATGATTAGCTACTATACATAATGCTGTCATGAACATCCTTGTACATAAGGCTTTATTTCCTTAATATTAAATTTTTTTAAATATCTTTTTTAAAAAAAGCAATTCTGACCCAACTGAATCACTGGATCAAAAGCCACATACTTTGTCACGGTTTGTGATGCTCTCAGCCAAGTGACCCTCCAGATCCATACCAGCCATCGCCTGGATCCTCCGACATTTACAAACTGCTTTGAGAATGGCTGAGTCCCTCGGCCACAGTGTAGCACAAATGAAAGCCTTGGCTGAGTTCCTTCCACTCCCCCAGCCCCTCCTGGAGGAAGGGGAGGCTCATTAAAAGGCACAGAGACACACATGTGGGGCCCTGGGTGTATTGTTACGTTGACGTGAAGGGTCTACATTCATCAGCACAGACCGGTTCCGTCAATTACAGCAGCAGAATCAGAAAGCAAGAAGGCACTTGGGGATTGTATCTGCCGTTGTCCTTGGGAGGGAGGGGCAGGATAACAAACGTGTGGGCTGATGGTTTTTCTCTCTGCAACGACTCTCAGGACGTGCTGGTTAGGAATAATGGAGGAGAAAGCAGCCGTCTCCGTGCCGCCTGGTGCTCAGACGGACCGAGGCCCGACACGCAGAGCAGGCTTGTGCGTCTGCTGGTTCTGGCAGGGCAACATCTTTTATTGATCACAACTGCCTGAGTGGGCCCTGGTTACTTCTGTGGTTGTGAAACCTCTCCCGGCCTGGCAGCTCCATCCACCCTTCCCCACGGAGACCCATTAGCGCTCTCCTCTCATCAGCACACCCTGATTCCGTGCCTCAAATATTAAGGGAACACAACGCACTGGGTGTCACTGGCTCGAAATGCAGCCCCAACACACACAACAGCACAATTCTGTCAATCCAGGGCCTCGTTTCCATGGAGTGGTGGCCACTGGGGACCTCTCACATCCACGAGCTGTTAAATGCCCCTGCCCTGCTTCATGCCATGTCCAGCATTGATTTCTCAGGCAGCCAGATCTGTCCGGCAGATTGAGGTAGGCGGGCTCATGCAGAATTCATCAGAGCCCTGTGGACACGGCTCCTCCACTGGGGACCATGCGAGGCTTCCCACGGATGCTTCCTACGCTTCCTTACCAGGGTCCAGACCAGGCTCGAGGGCCACTCTTTATGAGGTGATGATCCAGAGAAAGGGGCTGGACATGCCTTCACCAGAGCTGATAAGGCCAGCATGGCTCCAGAGAGCTGGGCTTCACCCCACAAGCACTGAAGTTTTTGAAAATAAACCATCCTTCATGGCAGTCTCCTCAAACAGTAGTATATATGGGTGGCCTGCAACGCTTTCAAAATTTTGAATTTGTTTCTAAAACATAAACATCAGGAAACATCACCAACAATCTGGAGATGCAGTTACTCTTCACAATCTAGAGTGCCAGCAGCCCCATGGCATGGCTGCCCCTGCTGACCTCAGCACTCCTGGCGCCTGTCCACACACAGAGGCAGGCAGTATCGGTCCCATGCTGCCACAGCTGTTTCTCTTACATCTGTCCTGCCAGCAGCAGAGTCGCTGACCCCACCGCTTTCTGACATCCGCCCGGCGCCATGAAGGAGGGCAAGCGTGCAAATGCACCTTCCACCTCGCCCCTTTCAGCCAACTACGCCTGCCAGCCTTTGCACGGGCCCCCACAGCAATGGCTCAGAGCACTGCTCAAGATTCTCCCGAGTGGCCCTTCCCAGGGGAACTGCCTTCTCAATAATTAAACGTAAGATCATCTACTGAAAAGAAGGAAATTAGAAAGCAAGGTTTGCTACATCAGACACCTACACATTATGTGTGATAGCAAGTGACCGTCCATGGCCTGGGGGGGCGGTTCCCATCTTCTTGCAGAGGAGACAAGTGTCCACTGCTGTGATCTGTCACAGACAGCTGAGGTTGCCCCAAGTTAGATGGGGCTGGGCATCATAGAACTGGCCTGCTTCCTCACCTTCCATGATGGCTACCTCTAGCAACCTGGAAACACCTCCCAGCCCAGGGGCTTGGTCCAACAAATTGCATTTTTTTGGAAGCTCCCTTTCGAGCCACAGAACATCAAAGGCACAAGGAGCCTGTGTCACCTCCACCCTCATTTCTGACGAGCAAGCGAGGGCTAGAGGGCAGGACTCTGGAGGTCCTGGGGTTGCATCCCAATGCTGCTGTGGGACCATGGACGTGGCCCCTCAGCTGTGAGCCTCGGCCTCATCTGCGAGTGGCGTGGGAGCTGTGGCTCATCACAGGACAGGGCGGGAGGACAAGGGGATCTGTGTGAGCCATCGATGTTACCAGAGCCCACAGGAGCTGCCCCATGGTGAAGCACCTGTCCTACTGTGGACACGAGACCTCATTTCCAGTAAGAACAGCAGCAGTAACAGTAATAACAAAACTGATCAGCAATGGCAGTGTTGATGATTGGGTGCCCCAGAGTACTCCTAAACCCTAAAGAGAAGCTGTCCTCTGAACACGGACACCTTATTTAAGATTCTGCTTTATAAATAAAGATGAAGAATGAGCTGGTCTGTATGGGTGTCATTTACACTCTCACTGAGGACTTCCCTGTTCTGACATTCAAGACTTTCTCTATTTTTACTGCATCTGGAGCCCAGTTCTCCTTTCTTTCCCCCAGAAAACACAGTATAAATGGAGTTGAACATTGCCCCAGTTATAAAAACACAAATGCCAGACAGGGGATGGGGTGGCCGTGGTCCAGAGATGCCTCTGACTCAGCATCTGAGTCCCAGGCAGAGGAAGGTGCCTGTCATGAAGAGTCCTGAGATGAAGCCCACCCTAGGCTGCTCCCTCCATCGATGAGACCTGAGGGGTCAAGGTCCCAAAGGGTAGTAACATCAAAATGCAATGTATTTTGCAGGGGTAGGGGACACACCTGTCGAAGGAGAGGTCAGGAACAAAATTAGAATTGAGGTTGGGCGGGTACCTCCTGCGCCAAGACTTAGAAATACAAGGTAAGTGGCAGATGACCTCGTTATGGGCATGCAAATAAATGTCCATTCTATTTTAGATCCCGTACCCAAGAGATCGATACAGCAGGCCACATGCGTATTAATAGACTCTTTAGATGCCATGAGTCACGCCCGAAAGCTTGGGATTGAAATCAGATGACAAAAAGATCCATCATAATGGGAGTCTCAAGGGAAACTGGAAGAAATTATTCTAAAAACCCTATGATTGGAAGCTAATCAAAGGGAAACCCTTCTAAGTAAAGCATTAAACACGCATATAAGAAAAAAATTTAAATAAGCTATATTCGCTAAAAAAAGAAGAAAGAAGCCCCCCCAGGCAGAAGGTATCCCAGAAACAGGCATCTGTGACTCTGTAAAGGTGAGTGGTACTCCTTCACGAAGGCCCTCCTGGGGCCTCCTGGGATCCCTGGCCAAGCACCATCACCCTGCAGCGACCTTTTGCCCATGCAGTTGTCCCCCACACTGAACCATGGCCCGGGCGATTGAGCTTAGCTCTGGGTCTCAGCCACCTCTGATGCCTCACATGTACCCTGACTGGGCAAGAAGAGGAGCTGGGGTACAAGAACTGGGCTTTCGAGACAAAAACTTAACAGTCATAGCAGGCAGGGTGCAGATCAGGACACAGGCCATGTCCACAATGTCCACAGCTCATCCCAAGAGCGAGGAGAGGGGCACCAGCCTTGAAGGACCAGGTAGGGTAAAGACGGAGAGAGGGAGTGGCATTTTAGGACAGCTGAGCTGAGGCAGGGCTGGGTCTGCCTGTATGCAGCATGGTACTGAAGCTGGCCCACCCAGGGTCAAGGTGAGCTGGCTGCCCCTGAGCAGGCTGGGCTGGGCAGCCAATGCCAGGAGGAGACAGACTGGTACCTCAGAGTCCTGTGTGCCTGCCAGGATCCCTGGGAGGCTGCCTCTCACCCAGTGTTGTCATTCTCCCGACCAGGCTGTGTCCTGCCCAGGGGAAGGGAGACTTGCCTGGCCTCCAGGGCTGGCTCCCCAGTCACGTCCGCACCGCAGCCCCAGCTCTTAGCCGTGTCCACATACAGCCTCTGTCTGGGGAAATGTGGCCGTGGGAGGGCCCCACCCAGCTGCCAAGTCTGGGCTGGACCCCAGTGGCAGGCATTGACTTCTGGGTATTTTGCATCCTACCCAGTACTGAACTGCACAGAACATGCAGCTGTGGCAGCACCCAGGGACGACGCAAAGAGGCATCTTGGGTACCAGGCAATGGCTGCAATATCGGGGGCCTGGGGCACTGGTCACTCAGACCATGGGGGCCCTGTGCTGGCAGTTCTGCCACAGCCCTGCTCTACAGGCAGTGAAAGTCGGGGCGACCCAACTTTCTGTCCCATCGCCTGCCTAGACCTGGGACAGATTCAAAGCCCCAAGAGAACAGTCACACATCTACCTGGGCCACATGACGCCGGCTGGACATCCACACTAGGAAATGGATTAAAGGCGAGGGACGTCCAACTCCACACCCCACAAGCCTTTTGCAGCCTGGGCTTTTCTGACAGCAGCATCTGCAGCCAACCAGGGTCTGTGGGCAGGGCCTCCCAGGTCAAGCTTAGGGGTGACTTAGATCAGACCGTGTACCACCATTGCGAGCACATCCACTTCTCAGAGACATCCTCTCTTGCACACTTCAATGGCCACAACCCAAGTCACTTGCACCTACTGAGTCAGGGCATTGCCCAGGCAGAGAAATGGCTTCCCAGTGAAGTCTGAGGTGTATGTTTCCTCTCTGCTCTTTCTAAACAGGAGCATTCCTGAGGGGGCTGGCAGCCAGGTGGTGGTGCCCCCCAATGTCCGGCGAGGCTGTGGCAGTGGGAGGAGAGGGGAAGTGTTGTTGGAAGCCCTAAGTGTTCAGGGAAAGAGTCAGCTTCTCACCTCATCTGCGTACTGGATGTCATCCATGGCATACTTCTCCTTGAAGTGCTCTTTGGAATGGATCCTCAAAGGGAAACAAAAGGAACACCACGGTCAGGGCTTGGCAACAGCTCAGCATGGCCACCTTCTTGCCCTCCAAGTCTCGGCCATGAAGCCCAGGCCCATCTCTGTCACAGCCAGCACCAGGCACCAGGCAGGTGTGCTGACACAGACTCAGAGAGGAAAGGGCACAGGGCCACAGAGTGACCACTGAACCATACCTGCCTCCCTTGGCAACCACACCCCCACCGACCCCTACTCCTGTGTGACCCTGATCACCTGTAGCAAGTGGTTGCCTACAAACCTCCTGGTCATCCCTTGCCACTGCCAGAGGGCACCCCTGGGGTAGCCTGCCAGAGCGCCCCACCCTTGGGGCATAAAACAAGCTGCCTCTCAGGTCCTGACGGAACTTAAGAGGAAAGTTTGAAAATTAACACTTTAAAGAAGTCAACATCAATATTACTCACAATGTGATGAGAAATACTCAAGCTTACTCATTATCCCTGAAAAATCAGCTGGTGAGAAGACACACAGCAGATGAAGTTGGGCAGCCCTCACCCACCTCAGGACAGACCCTTGGGTGTCAGATGTGCCAGGCAGACCTCCAGCCTGGGTCCAGCAAGCCACCACTCCCAGGTTCTTGGTCAGCAGATGAGTCAAAGTCATTACTGATGACAGAGCTTACATGAGAGGGGAAGAAACATGAACTGAACGGGGGAGACGTTGAAAGCCAAGTCAGGGACGCACGCACGTGCCATGCCAACCCACACTTGGGCATCACAGGGCATCTGCCCCCACTCGGGCCCCTCCCCAGGCTGCCTAGGTTGCACAGCGCTACAGTCACCACGTGCTGGATCCCCGACAGGCCTCAGACAGAAAAAACAGCAGGTGGTTTTGCGGTTGTGCTTCCTGGGTGCCCAACAGCAGATGAGCGGGGAGGTGGGGGTGCCAAGGACAAGGTGCCTGGGGAGCCCCAGAGGAAACAGGGCAGGAAGAGAACTTTGGGACTCGGAAGTGACGACCTAGAAGAGTGAGCTCCTGCAGCAGCGTCCCGTGCACCGCTCTCAGCCTCTGTGGCACTGACAACCGGCACCACGGTCAGGAAGCAAAATCTCATTCCTCTCCCTGAAGCTCAACCACTCCTTCTCCACCTAAGCCAGAAAGTCCAGACTACGGGACCAGGACAGAGGGTTACAGGGATCAGCAGTAGGAGCTCACAGCCACACATGGTGAGGAGGGCTTGGAGAGGAAACCCACCTGGGCCAACGAGGCTCTTGTATCACTACGATCAGTTGCTCCGTGTAACCCAGAATGCCCCTTGCTTTTTCTCCCTTTTGGCTTCTCTGAAATGATTGCTGGGTATCAAGCTTTTGCCGTTAATCAAATTTGCACAATTCAGTTACATTAGCTTCTATGTTCCAGACAGGACTCACAAGCTAAATGGCCAAGGTTTGACACCCCCATTAGCACAGCCTTGAGCAGCTACCGGGCAGGAATTGATGACAAGCACCTCGCCTGGACTCTGGAGGCCCCAGATGCAGGGCTTACTTACCGGGTAGACAGCTTGAGGGAGCTTACAGACCCTTGGCCACAGAGCAGTGGCACTCTCAGGCCTGAGTTGACCCTACAGCTGAGCACAAAAGCAGGTGCCAGAAGAGCAAGAGGCAGCGCCATCAGCAAAATGCATCACCACATCCACTCTGGACATCACCACATCTACTCTGACTGCCCCGACGCGATGACATGCACCCTCAGCACGTCCCTGCCTCTGGCCCTAGCCATTTCATCACCTCTAGCTGTGACAGGCGTGGAACGCAAACTCCCAACAGATTGGGGAGGTACAAAGGACCTGATCTGAGGCCAGCGTCCATGCCTCCTGACAGAGGGCAACTCAACCGTTGGTGTGGGCACCTGATACTCTCACCTCTACTCCTATCAGGGGCCGAAACTTGCCAGTTCACCCCAACGGTCTTGCCAAGGGAAGCCACCAGGAAACATGCTCCTGCCAAAAAGCACCCCCCTCTCTGGAGGTCTGGTTCTCAACAGGAAGAACCATTCGGCAGACAAAACCTGAAACAAATTGCAAGTATCTTTTCTGGCACTGCGCATTTCATTCTTTTTTAAAGGGCAGAGATAATTAAGTTTGGATGGTACTTATTTTTCATGTTTGGGGGCTAATTATGGTAAAAAAAATCATTTAAATGTCACCCTAAGGAACATGCGTGCCAGACTCCCAAGTCAAGCCAGCCACCAAAGGCCTGGCAGTCATGATTGGCAGGACTGACAGAAAAAAGAAGTGGCGTGTCATACGAGCCCTGCAGAGCTGATGGGGAGGTCCCTGGGTGGCTATGAACCTGCTGAGGACCAGGCTGGCCAGGGCAGAGCGGCCACTTGGAGGGCCCACACCCTGCCCCATCTGGAGTCTAGGGTCCAGCAAGGGCAGCTCATGCCAGACCCATCATATGTGAGATCCAACACAAACAACTGGACCAGGATACAATGGATCAGCAGGGGAGCCAACATCACCCAGACACTCTCCATTCAAGTGCAAGAGATGGCTCTGGCAGAAGGGAAAAATCCTCCAGAGGGGCCAGCTTCCTAGCCCCGCACAGGCTTGCTCTGCCAGCAGCCAGCTTCAGCAAGAGTTAGTGGAGGTCCTTCTAAGAGCCCAGGGTCAAAGCTGATGCCTGCTCTCGCTGCAGTGGTCGCCAACACCCGTGGGGGCTGCCGGTGGGTAGGAGATATTAAATGAATGCCACACAGTGTAGACACAAGGCGCCCTCTCGAAAATGAAATTTCAAAGAGCAGGTCTTGCCGGCTGGCTGACCACCTGCACGCGGTTAATGAATAAGTAATAGGGCCAAATTACAGCAGTCACCCTCAATTTCCTGCCACTGGGCTTGCCTTCAGCTACAAACAATGCCGCTGCCACCTTCCGCTCTGTTCCCCCCAGAAAGCGGCGGCACTTGGAAGTCGGCAGCCATCTCGGGATTTCATTAGGTTGGCAGAGATGAAAGTAGATCTCTCCAAAGCAATGCAGGTGCCTAATCCCAAAGACCACGCCTGTGAGCAAGACACCGGCACCTCGGTGGTACTTCCCAGAGAGGCCTGCAGAGGGGACAGTCTGCCTGAGGGGAGCAGATGGACACCAGGCTGTGGTGGATCCACACTTGTCTGGACAGGCCTGCGGTTGCCCAGAATCTGACACCCCCAAACTCTTTCAGCCCCAAAGAGGGCCCCAAACACCCACCTTGATCAAGAAGGGAGCCGGGGAGACGCTGAGGAAGCCTCAGTCCTTGTGACACGAGGCGTGTACATGGGATGGAGACCGTGCCGTGAAAAACCACATGCACACACTACACACCACATCCACCTACTCCTACACACAGGCACCCTACACCCTCTCACACCACACACATATAGGCACCCCACACCCACAGCCCCATCCACATACCACAAAGACATACCACACCCCAATTCCCATACCCAAAGGAGAAGTGCTCAGAGCCTCCGGTCCTCAGCCCTGGAGAAGCTCACGCTCTCCGCTCTTCCTGGACAGCCTGAGGTTCAGACAGGCCCTCAGTAGGGTAAGTACCTCCTCCCTGCAAACCCCAGGCCAGGCAGTGTGTCACAGCCCAACCCTGAGAGTTCTGCCAGGGAGGGGAGCAGGACACAGCCGAGCTGCAAAGGTTCTGGGAGGGTCTCCCCACCTGGCCCCTGTGGCTCACCCTCTGTGGGCTCGGAAGCTGCCTAGGGTGCAGACTCACAGAGGCAATCTCCTGCCTGCTCAGAGGACCCCAACATCTGGAGTCAAAGCTGCCGTCAGCAAAGCCTGATTCTGATAGACAATGATGTGAAACACTCTCACATCAAAAGGACACCACGTTTTTGAGAGCAGACTCCAGATAAAAATGAATTAGAAGCTACCACCTCCTGTCCCAGAAAGGGCCTGGGGTGAGGAACAGGCCAGCACCAGGCTGCCCACAGCCCCCAGTGTCTGCAACCCTGGCAACAGGACAGACCATTTACACAGGAAGTGGCAGATCCCACAGACGGGGGTGTTGTTTCCCTGGGCAACTTTGGATTGCAGTATCTGCCAGATGGATTTTCAAAAGCCATCAGATAGGGACTCAAAAGGAAGCTGAGGAGCTGAAGGTCAAATGTTCCGTCTGGTGGATTTTGATTGTAAAGGCCAGGTAATCCCATCAGCCTAGCTCCTGGTGCCCTATTGATTCTGAGAGTGTCTGGCGGCCGTCATGCACAATCAGATCTGGCCACTCCCTGACTCCAGCCCCAAGCAATCAACCTCTTCACCGCCATCCTGTGACAACCATGCCTTCTCTCCCGAAGGCTCAGGACACAGGGACTCAGAGAGGGTCACCCCAGGGCAGAGGACGAGAAAGGCCTGCTGGGGTGGCCACAGCGGAAGGCCAGATCTGCAGGAGACAAGGTTCGACCTCTCAGCTATGGGGCCAGAATCCCCCAAGGACCAAGGCTGCTTAGTCTAACCTGTCCCACATGCACACACAGCCTTTTTCAACAGGACAGACCAACCCTGCAGACCTCTCCGCACCTCAGTGTCGCTCAAGCCTGTACGTCTGTACTAGACAGTCCGCTGGCCCCGCCAAGCAGGTTAAACAAAGGAGAACTTTTAACAGCCACTCTGAAACCCAGCTGTGGCCAAGGTGCAGAACATTATTCTTGTGTTATTGAAGATGACGCTCCAGAAAAGGCAACTGCTAACAGCTGTTCCCTGCCCAATGAGACCCTGGGTTTTAAACTGTCAAGTCAAGTGCCGTTTGGCTCCCTGGATGGTGAGTGTGGAGAGACGTGGTGAGACTCACTCAAGATCTGCCACTGAATAGTGAGTCCCTGAGGCAGGACCAGACCTCTCCTCCCACAACCCCAGAGACGCCAACCACTGACTTCTTGGAAATCAGCTCTTCACCAAAAAGAAGTAAGCAGAAGTAGAGAAGCACCCAGAGCCCCGCCACTTCTCGAGTCGGAACCCCTAGGAGGGGCCCTGCAGAGGCCTTGATCAGACCCTCCCTGAAGCTGTTCCCCATCTCTGCCCATCGCCACACGTCACAGACGGAGGCATCAGCCCAAGTGCTGCGCTGGCTCTCTGAGCAGTGGGACATGTCAGTGGGCTCTGAGCCAGCGGGTAGGGCCATAGGAGGCTGAGAGAGCAGCCAAGTCAAAAACGCAGGTGCCACCCAGAGCCAATGGCCACTCGGCACAGGGGCCCCAGCTACTTCCAAGACACGCCACTCACAGAAAGGGCTGAGGCCACAGCTCCACTCATGAGCCCACCTCAGGTGAACAGAGGATTCTGGGAGAGCCCTCTTATGGAGAAACAGATGGAAACTTTGCCACGTTACCAGTTACTAGCGTTGGCTAAAAACGATTCCAACACTTAGTGGAATACAAAGCCGCTTATCACGCTCATGGACTCTGAAGGCTGGGAATTCGGTCAGAACCCAGAGAGGGCTCATCTTTGCTCCATGACGACCTGTCCTTCACAGGTCAAAGGCTGGGGCTGGGAGCTGCCTGAAGGCTCCTTCTCGCTAGCGGCTGGTGCTGGCTATCCCGTGCGGGAGTTGGGGCTTCTTCACGGTGGCTTCCAAGGGCGAGCATCCCCTGGGAGAGGACCAGGTGGAAGACACAGTGCGCTTTACAATACAGCCTCAGAAGTCACGCAGTGACACTGCCACATCCGTGCATCGAGGCGGTCATGTGGTCCTGACCAGGGTCAAGCAGGAGGGAAAACAGATTCACCTTGCCAACAGCGAATGGTCAGACACACTGCTGTGGCCACTTCTGGGCATTACAGTGCACCTGCTGGCATCATCCCTGCCTCATGTCCGCATCACAAGCATACCACAATGACCAGCACTATAACGACTGTCCTGGCGGTGCTCCCCGGGCAGCATCACTGTGGCTCCACAGGTAAGGAATTGGAGCCCCAGTAACTACACCTACTTGCCAGCCCCACGGCCTCTGCAGAAGCCACGCTGAGCCACGGGCACGCTCAGCTTCCAATCACAGCTCCAGCCACACCAGCTGCGGTCCCTGCTTGGGCCACTGAGCCATGCTGGGCCCTCTCTCTTCATGCGATCACACAGATTCCACCAGGAATGGCATGAAAGTGGACCACCAGGATCACAACAGGATGGGAACGTGTAGTCGGGGAGGCAGCACAGCTACACACCCCAAAGGCCAGCAAAACTGGGCATGTCCATTCCCTGCCTTCCCTCCCAAGGACTGTGCCGGGAAAACACCCCCAGGAGAAACAGCCGTCTTATCTCCTGCTGCCAGTTCTGCTTAAAGCTGAGTCTTCACAGCCAAACCCAAGCCCAGGGCCCAGACCGGGATCCTGCCAAGCAGCCTCAGGGCAGAATGGTCATCAGCTTGTGAGCCTGAACCCCTTGCCCCAAGACAGTAGAAGTAGCACATGCCAGGGCCCACAGAGGTGGCTGTGCACTGAAGGCCAGGCGAAGGGCAGGGGCAGTGCAGGAAGCAGGGAAGCCCTGCTGTGGCCCTGGCCTTGGCACCGAGCCCAGTCCCTGCAGCAGCCAGGGGCCTTGTCGCTCAAACCAGCCACAGCCTCACTGGCCCACCTGGTAATGAGCGTTTTGGGGCACCGAGGCTGTGGAGGCTGCAATTTAGACATTACCCCAGAATAATCCCTCTCTAGGCAGAAATGACATGCTGGGAGGCAGCGAGCATTGAGTGGCTCCTCTGATCACCTGAAACCTCCCTGGTTAAGTACAGCTTCTGCTTCAGGGCCTCTGAGCAGGCGGGAGCTGCTCCTGGGGGCTAGGTGGGAGGCAAGCAGGCCCAGGGCCTCCACCCCAGCTCATCAAGGCCGGCATCTGCGTCCAGGGCGGCCAGCAAATAGGGCCCCTGCATATTAGCAAGGGACCTTAAGAGGGGCCCCCAGGCTACTCTCCCTGACCCAGACAAACCCTATCACAGGCATCCATGCCTCAGGCATTTAACAGACCTGGGAATCCCCAGTTTCAGGACTAACAAACCATACCTCCAAACAAACAAGGGCCGTGTCTGCAGCTCTGGCTCAGATGCCCCAAGCAGAGCAGACCTGACCACCAGCCCTCCCTCCTGCTGCTTCGTCCCTCTTGGCCACCCACAGGAGCAGTTTCCGCCTGCTCAGAGGTACTCCTACCCCTGCTCGCCCCGCCCCGCCCCACCCAGCAGTTAGCAGTCATAGTAACTCAGCCCAGACGGCTCCTTACTTTCCCATCCAGGTGGCATAGCTGGCAGGAAGCCTGAGCACAAACAGGGTCGACTTCCCAGTGTCAACATCGATGACGCCGTAACAGCCTGGTTCGGTGACACCAAATGCCCAGTGAAAGAAGGACTCCTGTAGCAGGAACAAGGACCCTCGTGAGCCAGTGGAGCCTGAGGCACAAAGAGGAGGTGGGCCGTGGACTGGGCACCTGCTTCCCACAACCCCAGAGAGCCAGCTGGGGCCGCCTCTGCCTGCAAACTGACCCCAGCCCCACACAGACCTTCCCCTCAGCACCCCACTCCCCATGCCGGCTGCAGGCTGCCCATCTCGCCCTTCCATGGCTTGGTAGGGGTTTCTGGTCCTGCTTTGAGTCCTCCCCGCAGGTTCCACACATGTGCCCGAGCCTACCTGCAACCCCAGCCACACCACCAAGACCCACGACAGGGCACCCTGAGACCCAAGCGCCAGCAGCACCGCAGGTCCAGCTCAGCCCTGGCCCATGCCTCTCCGCAGGCAGGCAAGACGCCCCCTGGATTTAGACGCCCAGGCCGGATATCTGCACCAAAACGGATTCCTCCATTTAGGACTTCTTACTTCCCTCTCCGCCCCCGGGGCAGCTGATGACTTCAGTGTTTAGCAATAAACACTGGGCTACAAGAACGTCACAAAGGTATGAAGTGGAGGAGGACCGCTGCTAAAATTAGCCTCGCATAGCATCCGTCAGGGAGCCAACAGCCGAATTTAGGAAATCGGTTTTTAAACCACGGATTATTTAAACCTCAAGAAGCATCAAGACTAGTCTCAGAAAAGCTCATTTAGCCCTCTGAGTCTCCAGCAGCCAGGGGACTACAAGCTGTGGCTGTAAGAATGATGCGGGGAAGGGACAGAACCCTCTGGGCAGAAGGCGCTCTCAGTGCAACTCATGCCACAGTCGCCCTCAGCCAGGGACCTCAGCCTGCCTGTGCCCGCGGGTGCTCCAGCCTGGCCATCTCCTCCCCACACTCAGCGCCCCCTCGCATTTCCACCTCCCTCTCTGCCTGGACGCTGGACGCTGGACGGCCATATCCCCTAGGCTCTGCCTGCCCCCAGGGAGGTCCTGAAGCCCCCACGGTGGTCAGGCCCCAGCTCAGGTCAGACAGGAAGCAGGGAGAAAAGAGCACTGGACTGAGAGCCAGAAGATGGGACTCGAATCCCAGCTCCACCTCTTGGCAAGCCATTTTCCCTCCGGGCCTTGGATTCCTCCTCTGTAAAGTGGGTGCAAGGCTAAGATGAATGAAAATGGGGCCAGCTCAGGGCCTCTGTCTTCCAGGGCAAGTGTCCGTGTTCTCAGTGATTCTCAGCCAAGGGCACTCTCAGGCTGGCTTCCTGTGGCTGGGCCGCCTGCTGTCCCACGGGGTTCCAGAACCTCATGGTGCCCCTGGGCCACTTCCCAGGTGAAGAAATGGAGGCCCCGTGAAGGTCACAGGGTGAGCACCGCGGAGCTGGGACAAAGGCCTGGGTCTCCAACTCCTGCTCAAATGAGCCACGCCTCCCACGCCCCTTCCCTGACCTCCTCGCTGCAGACAGAATCTGGTCCAGGAATTCGGCCGTCCCACCTCCACCCTCTGCTGCTCATCAGCTACACAAAGCTGCCCACCTTGCCCTCTGCCTGCCCACTCCTGTGCACACCATCCTCTCGCCTGTCAGAATTCACCCTGGCCCGCAGGACCCCCTCCAAATACCGCCTCCTCCATGAAGCCTTGGAACATCATCTTCCTGGACCCTGATGGCGACAGCTCGACCCCCCGCCATGGCTGGGATGGGTGCTACTTGCCCGAGTGTGGGCTCTCTTGCCCTGCCTCCAGCAGGCCTCTCCTGCATGCCTGCAACGCTGGGTCTGATTCCCACAGACCCAGTGCTGGAGGGAAGCTGGAGCCTGCAAGAGACCCAGGGCACCCTCGGAGGTGTGGAGCCGAGGGTAGCCTCACCTGGCGGAAGAGGACTCCAGTGTCGGTGCAGTAGCGCTGCGTCTCCTCCCCGCCCTGCAGGACCACAACAGAGCCGGTCTGCACCGCCGGGTTCTTCCGCAGCCGCTCACACAGGCGCCGACGGTTCAGGGCAAAGAGTGCCAGCGGCACCTTCAGGGTTTCATTCCCCAGCCAAAATGAGGGCCTGCAAAGACATGAGCACACCACCACGGAGGTCTCTTTAGCAGCACCGAGCCTGACGCAGGACGCCCAAGGGCCAAGCAGAACCCCCGAGGGACCCCGAGCCTACTGCGGGACCCACGGCAAGCCAGCCCGAGCTCAGCCTGCCTGTGACCCAGAAACAATCCCTCACTGGGCCACCCGAGGATCACAGGGGTTTGTCAACCGCACCCTCCCTTGCTGTCCCAAGGAGCCTGGCCTACAGGTGCAGAGGAGGGAGCTGGGTCTGCGTGGCGGGTGGTCAGGTGAGGCCCCTGGAGGGAGCCCGCAGTGGTTTAGAGAGACGCTCAATTCCCACCCTCAAGGAGCTTCTATCCAGTTGAGCTGGTGAGAAATGCATGACAACACCTGGTCCCCACCCAGGCACCTGCATTCCCACCTTCTCCACAAGCACACAACCCGGCTTGGAGGTGTTCCACCCCCAACTCTCACACACACACACACACACACACACACACACACACACACACCACACACCCCACAGGGCACCCAACACACACACACACACACACACACACACACCCACAGGGCACCCAACTCTCTCACACACACACACACACACACACCACACACACACACCCCCCACACAGGTCACCCAACTCACACACACACACACACACACACACCCACAGGGCACCCAACTCTCACACACACACACACACACACACACACACACACCCCACAGGGCACCCAACTCTCACACACACACACACACACACACACACACACACACACACACACACACACACACACACACCCCACAGGGCACTCGGAGCACAGGCCAGTGAGAACGAGCCGAATGCACGAGGATGGACTTGAGAGCGGCAGCCCTGGAGGTGCAGACCTCAAGGAGAACTGAAGGGCCTGCAAGGGACAGCGCTGTGGTGAGCCTCCCCCAGGGCTGAGTGAAGCCACACGCCACAGGGCAAGGAGATACCTCTCCGCCTCCACCCCCCCACCAGCTGTCCGGTTCACTTAACTCGTTTTCCAGCCCCCCATCTTCCCCAGACCCTGCCACACAGCTGCTCCCGCCTGAGATTTCTCCCCCAGCTGCAGGAGAACTCTAAAGAGTCACCCAGTGACCTCCCCGCAACCACCCTTGCTGTCCACAGTCCACCCCACCAGGCCTCCGCACACCCCCATCCCCACACACACAGCCCGCCAGGCCTCCATGACCCCATGCTCCTGCTCTGCCGTGGGCTCCCCAGTTCTTGAAGGCCACTCAGTGCCTGTGACGCTGGGCCACACTCTGCTGAAAGCCCACCCAACAGCAACTTGTTCAGGCTCCCCTCCAGCCAGGCCACTCTCCTGGTTCAACCTTCTTGCTAAAGCCCAGCTTCCTCGGCCCAGGACCTCTCCCCAACTGGACTCCCTCAGCTCAGCGGAGCCCACCCGGTCCCACAGCTTTAAGGTCCATCTGCACTCACAGGCCGATGACCCCTCTCTCCAGATTCACAAACTTACTGGCCACCCAGACCACCCCTCGGATTCCATCACCCTCAGATTCAGCGGGCACAATACAGACCTAAACCAGAGCCACTCCTCCTGTCTCGCCCTGACAGCTGCTCAGGCCATCCCGGGCTCCTCTCTCATTTCGCCTTCAGTCTATCAGCAAAGCCATCAGCTCTGCCATCAACACACACCTCCCAGTGTGGCATATCCATGGTGGACAACTGCAGGCAGATCTCAACTGCTCTCTTGGTCCCGGTTTCCCCAAGCCTGTTCTGCACCCACGGCCAAAAGATCTCTTGAGAAACGCCAGAGCCCAGTAGGACCCGCGTTCACCCTCCCTGGCTGGCTTCCTGGGGTACCTCCTAAGTATGGATTTACTCCCCAGCCTGCAAGGCCGTGAGGGACCCGGGTCCCGTCAGCCCTTGGTATCCTGCGCTGCAGCACGGGTGTCCTGGCTCTTCGCGAATCACCCCCACACTCCCCTCCTGGCTGCTGCTGTGCCCTCTGGAGGCTGCTCCTCTGGGGGAAATCCCACGCACGGCTCCCACTCCTGCTTATCCCAGCCTCTTTGGTCACTCCAGCCAAGCCTCATCCTCTGGCGCCCACCATCCCTCTCTAAGTACTCACCACTCCCTAACTTCTTTTTTTTCTTTTTTTTTTTGAGTTGGAGTCTCACCCTGTCACCCAGACTGGAGTGCAGTGGCCGCTCCCGGCCACCGCAGCCTCGACCTGCTGGGCTCCGGCGATCCTTCCGCCTCAGCCTTCCGAGTAGCTGGAACTACAGGCATGCACTACCACCCCCGGCTAATTTTTGATTTATCGTAGAAATGAGGTCTCGCCAAGTTGCCCAGGCGGGTCTCGAACCCGCGGGCTCAGGCCATTCACTCACCTCAGCCTCCCAAAGGCATGGGATTACAGGCTGAGCCACCAAGCCCGGCTCCCTAACTTCTTTATTTGCGTGTTTGTTTGCTGTCCCTCCAGGTGAAATGTAGGCTCCATGAGGGCAGGAACAAAGCAGATGTACGTCAATGTCTGTTGAATGAATGAATAACAGAGAAAGGAAGGCAGTCCCGCGAGCAAGCTGGAAGCCAAGTGTGGAGACCAGAGTCAGGGTAGGGTGAAGAAGGAGCCAGGCAGGGGAGAGGTGTGCAGGAGGAGGCCCCCATGGACTCTCCAGTCCAGGGGCAGCGAGTGGACATGGAGGTCGGAGAGGGGAGGGACAGCCTACAGGTGAGTACACCACCACGTAGGCCTTATTAGCACCACCCGCAGCTGAGGCCCCCAGGGACGAGTCTGTCGCGGGACCCCCCTCAGAGGCCAA
This sequence comes from Cephalopachus bancanus, assembly GCA_027257055.1. Classification (NCBI taxonomy): domain Eukaryota; kingdom Metazoa; phylum Chordata; class Mammalia; order Primates; family Tarsiidae; genus Cephalopachus; species Cephalopachus bancanus. The sequence goes on along the minus strand of JAPVLO010000110.1, from coordinate 3,210,793 downwards.
GTGGGACCCCTGAGGGACTCCCAAGAGCCAAGTGGGACCCCTCGAGGAACCCCTGAGGGACCCCCAAGCAGAACCCCCAAGGGCCGAGCCTACCACGGGACCCATGGCCGGCCAGCCTGGGCTCACCCTGCCTGTGCCACAAAAGCAATCCCTCCCTGGGCCACCTGAGGACCACGGCGGCTTATCAACCGCACCCTCCCCTGCTGTCCCCAGGCTCTTGGCCGACAGATGCAGAGGAAGGAGCTGGATCTGTGGGCCTCTGGCACCTGCCACACACAGGACCCTTGGCGGCTGGATCCTCACTCCAGGGACACACAAGCAGCGCCACCTTCTGCACGTATTGGCTTCACCGTAACCGTCTCAGGATGGCCTTCCCTGACTTCCGTCTTTGAACCTGCAACCCTCCTCCCCCTCCTCACTTAGCACTGGCCTGAGGCACCCCACTTGCCCCCCAGATCCACCCCTCTCCTCTCCCTCTGCCCATCTTTTCCCCTGCTCTGTGCCCAGAGGCCCACCAACTCAATCTCCTCAGTGTAAATACTGCCTCTGGCCTGTAATCCCGCGCCTTTGGGAGGCTGAGGTGAGTGGATTGCTGGCAAGACCTCATCTCTACAATAAATCAAAAATGAGCCGGGTGTGGCAGCGTGCACCTATAGTTCCAGCTACTCGGAAGGCTGAGGCGAAAGGATCGCCAGAGCCCAGCAGGTCAAGGCTGCGGGGGCCAGGAGCGGCCACTGCACTCCAGTCTGAGCGACAGAGTGAGACTCCAACTCAAAAAAAAAGAAGCCAGGCTCGGTGGCTCAGCCTGTAATCCTGCACCTTTGGGAGGCTGAGGTGAGTGGACTGCCTGAGCCCGCGGGTTCGAGACCCGCCTGGGCAGCGAGACCTCATCTCTACAATAAATCAAAAAATCAGCCGGGCATGGTAGCGCATGCCTGTAATTCCGGCTACTCGGAAGGCTGAGGCGGAAGGATCGCCAGAGCCCAGCAGCTCGAGGCTGCGGTGGCCGTGAGCGGCCACTGCACTCCTGTCTGGGTGAGAGTGAGACTCAAACTAAAAAAAAAAAAATACTGCCTCTGACCCTCCAGGTGGATTTAACTAATGAGGGGGCACAAGAGATTGGGGGTAGCAGGAGAGGGAGGAGCACAGAGAATCCACTTCCCTGGCTCACTTGCTGGGGGGGAGGTCGGACCTAAATAAATGGCCAGCGTTCCTCCCCCCAGGGCCACGGTGCCAGCCAGGACACCGGCCTTGCCAAGAAGGGTGGAGAGCTCAGGAAGACCCCACCCATGCTGACAGGGCTAAAGTGCCACCCCCCACACACTCCCCACACGTGCTCTTCACCCCTCTCCAGAGGGTGAGCGGGTGGCTGAGTGGACACCAGAGGCCGAGACTTCCTCTAAGCCGGGACTGTTTTTCCGCCACACTCAGCCATCGGGATGAAACGGCAGAGGAAACTCAGTGACAACTTGTAAACACGTCTGCATCCCAGCTGGACACACTGTCAGGAACTGAAAGTGCAGCTGCCAGCACCCGGGCACACGTGTCCCCTGCAGCCCCTTCACCCAGGAAAGCCCATGGAGGGGAGGGGGCACAGGAGGAAATCTTGGCTCTATGGATTCCCAACAGCACAGCGACAATGACACAAAGGCATTGCTCCAGAAGGCCTCAGCCAAAAAATAAAAACAAACAAATGATAAAATAATATCAATACATAAATAGGAAGGCCTCAGCTGAAGTCACCCGACAGCACAATGACTGAAAATGCCTGCCCTCGCCACCGGCCTGCAGAGCCCAGTGCTGCCCATGTCCCACACCTCCCCTCTCTCTCTGTCCACCCTTTCCCCTTAAAAACGCCAGGTGCTGGCTCCCCCTGAACTGACACTCCCCCTATCTGTAAGGCTCTCAGACTGGCTGGGCCTCCTCTTGTCCAGAACCTTCTGAGAGGTCTAAATCGCTCAGGACACCTCAACTGGGGTCTACTGGCCCAAAGTCCCAGCTACTCAGGTCAAGACAGAAAACCTGATAAGCCACCTTCTCCTTAAGCAACACCTGCAACTGTGAAGAAAATGTACAAGAATACGTATTCCTCCACGGAGCTCCCCTGGAACAGAACAGAACCCACCCTGTCCTGGGCTCCAGGCATGAGAAGGGCAGCTCAGCCTGAGCTGGGGTGACATGCTAGTCACTAATTACAGGACACCCCCAGAATCAAAGTTTATAGAGACATGCCCTTTGATTTCTCATAGCATAAACCAAACCCCCAGAGAGATTATCAGGCCCAGGGCCAACATGGATGACTTCTTCCTGCAGATTCAGCAAAAGCAGCACCAATAAAACATTCTAGCCAGTTTCTGTTGGAACTTTTGTAAACTGGCACCCAGTATTTAAAAGGCAAAAGCCACGTCATGCCCAAGTCCCAGAGCAAATAAGGCATGCTGTATGCAGACAGCCCAAGGTACAGGCAGTGCCCAGGAAGGACCCACAGCTCCTCAGCTCCCAAGAGACCAGGAGAACAAGCCTCTGTCCCCCACAGGCGAGCACTCTCCCAGGCAGCCACCAAGGCCCAGGAAGCAACCCAGGGCCAAGAACACAGAGAACAAGAAGGGGCCAGCTCCCAGGAAGGATATGATGCCACTGTCCCTGCAACCTGTTCTTGACACCACACAACCTGTGTCCCCACATCAGTCACTTACAGGGTTCTTAGCTAAAGCCCATGGACTCCTGGGGATTCATGCATAAAATTTAGGGGCTCCATCTACTTAGATGGGAAAAAAATCACACCATTATTTTCTCTAACCTCTAATTCAAGTGTATATATTCTTCAATTATTAACAAAAGCAACTAGGCACTGAGTATCAGCAGTGTGTATGAATCTGTCACCAAAAAAATCAAAGGTATTTTCATATCACATTATTGCTGTGGCAATATCTCAAAATATCATTTTGCTCATCACTACTTCAAAATTAAGGTGGCTATCAGACCTGCTGCTAGCTTTAAATATTACTTCATGCATTAATACAGAAGCATATGCAATGATATCACAAACTTATTTAAAATTTTGATGACTGTATTTCCCTATAATTGGTTTGCTTTGTAATCCTCTGTATTTATTTCATGTATTCAAAAATGTTGACCAGGGGTGGTGGCTCATGCCTGTAATCCCAGCACTTTGGGAGGCCAAGGCAAGAGGATTGCTTGAGCCCGGGAATTCGAGACCAACCTAGGCAACATAGGGAAACCTCATCACTCCAAAAAAAGTAGCTGGGCGTGGTGGTACACATCTGCAGTCCCAGCTACTCAGGAGGCTGAGGAGGAAGGATTACCTGAGCTCAGAAAGTCAAGGCTTCTCTGAGCTGTGATGGCCACCTGCACTCAAGCTTGGGCGACAGAGACCCCGACTCAAATAAAATAAAAACATTATGCTGTTTCACCAATGCTCATGGGGGTCCACGACACAGGCAAGGACAAGATCCTTGCGACAGAATGTTAAGTCACTTCTAGATAGGGCCACACCTCTAAGCTCTCACCAAGAGAGGCCAGCCAAGGACCAGCCTGCTTCACCTCAGCCTCCAGCACAGGACAAGGCACCCGGCAGATGCTTGGGCAGTCCACTGCTGCCTAACCAACAGCAAGGCAAGCCAGGTCCCCAAGGTGTCTGGTCAGCATCTCCCACCCTGCCTCTCTCTCGCCCGAGGAGGGGTGGGGGGAGGGAAGGCCAAGTTCACACAGGGACCAAGAGAGGCTGTGTGGAGTCAGAACCAGGCCTGGGAAAGAGCCAGGGAAGACCAAGGGGCACTCAGTGACCAGCCTGCCTCCCACAGACCTACCCTATCCCCTGCCCCAGGGTCAGCCTGAGCCCTCTGCTCCAGGAGCACAAGGTTCACATCGGGTGGGGATGGGCTTTTGCCCAGAACGTGACTGCTTCAGTCACTTTCTCGCAAGAATGCTGACTCCAGCATGACCTATGACCCAACAGGTACACACCCAGGGCAGCTCACCTGCTGTTTCTTGCTGGCTCTACAGCAGCCTCTGGGCACCGCCCAGTTAAAGAATTAAAGAATTAAAGAATTCATCCTGCTCCTCAGAATTCCCACCCACAACTCCTTTCCTCAATCACTGAGAGCTTCCTAGGAAAGCAGGACAGGGTGGTGGACCGATTTAGAGTAAATTCCGCTTTCATCATTTCACTAAGCACCAGTCCCTGGGTAGCCACCTGCCCTGCAGGTACAAACTGAATGGAGCTCTGGGCTCCAGGGATGCCAGGACAGGCAGGAAGGGATGCAACCCCTCACCCAACCACAAGGGGCAGATGTGAAGAAGGGTCCTGCGCGGGGAGAAAACTGGGATTCTTTGGAGGGCTGAGCAGGAAGCCTTTACTGGGGGTCAGGTAAGGTTTCTAGAAGGAACCATCTGAGCTGGGCCTGCAAGAATGCAAACATTCATGTTAGAGGACAAATGCATTCCAGGGCCAGTAGGCGAGTAGGCAAGGCAGGAGGAGAATGAAAAAACCATTTGAGGGAGCAGATGCAGACAGATCTGATGGGAGCCCAGGCATATCAACTCTGTCCGTGAAAAGTTCAAAACATGGATGGAGACAGCAGGGCTACCTCCCGCCAAGGGCGGGAGTCCCTCTCCATGGTGGGGGGGATGAAAGGTGACCTCAGGGCAGACAGTCTCAGCCTGAAGCCCATGCCCAGGGTGGCAAGGCTAGGACTAACCCTGAAACTCTCCCACAGCAGCATGGTGAGTTTCTAACTGAATCTGGTTTAGGGTTTCCGCTGTCCCCCAGATCCCATGGGGGCAAACTCCAGGCACCTGGAACTCTCATGCCCCCACCCCTCCATCCCAGGTCCTGGTTGGACACGACAGGCCACCAAATCGGACTGCCAGGGAGCCTGTGGCCATGACTTGCTGGTGTGATGCCTTGTTATGCCCGGCACTCTGATCTGTCTTGTGAGCGCAGCTGGGAGTCAAGGTTTGCTGGAAATACACGCAAATCTCCTTCTCCTAAGAAAGCCACTGGGCTCATCCTCAGGCTCAAAAGATCCACAGGGCAGCTCCGTACCCGACTGGGATGGTTCCTCCCAAGGAGACCCTGTTGAGCTCCAGAAGCTCCCCTCACCCTTACAACAGCACGTGTCTCTAAGACCTGTCACTCTTTAATCCCCTCAGCTACCCTGCATGGTAGCCTAAAGAATCAGCTCTGCTAGAAGAGCCCTCCTTCCAGGATCCAGCCAGCTCCAGGCTTGCTCCCCTCCAGTCGCCAGCTTGGCTTCAGGAGAACAGCAGGCCTCAGGTCAGCTTGGATCCACGAACGCGAATGCAGTCCCTGGAACTCCCCATGGCCCGCCCAGACAGAGCAGCCCCACAGCCAAGCGCCAGCCAGCTCACTCTGCTCTTTAAGAAGGTCACAGGCTGGGTTCAAGGCTCTGACCCTGAGTTCCTTGACATCCATCTGGGAATTTGTATGCACGATTCTCTACCTGAAGGGTGTCATATTGCTTAAGGACTAGCACAAAAGGGAGTGAAGCCTTCCCACACTCTCCTCTGAGCCCAGAGCCCATGCCCCTCCTTTGCACAGGCCAAGACCAGAGACAGACGGATGGTGGAGTCTCACGTGTCCGACCCCCCAGTGGCCTGTGAGCACCTAGGGGTAGGCCCACTGCTGTTCCTGAAATACAGCAGTGACCACTAAATGTTTGGTTTGTATGTTCTCAGTTCCCCCAACCTTGGGAGCCAACCGACTACCCACTTTCAGTTGCCATTCTCTCCTGCTGAAAAGAGAGGTGCATTCAGTCCACCAGTACCCTCAGTTCTCAACTTAGCATCTGGAGCCCTGTCCCCTCCCGCCTCTTCCCCGCTTGTCCCCCTGCACCACCAGACCCACAGTCCCTCCCACTGAGCTCATGCTGATCCAGGGGACCCAGCTCCTTTAAAAGCAGATCCCACAGATTGAAACCCTTTCAGCCCCTCAGGACAAAGTCTGGAGAGGCCACCTGGGGCACCATGCCCTCTGGCCCAGGCAGACACCCCACTCTTCCCTGTCCCCAGCACATTCTGGACCTTTGTTTCTTAACCTTTGCTCAGAGGCTCACTCACCCGGGACATTCTCCCCAGTGCGTCAATAAGGCCATCTGTCCACCCTTCCTCCCACTAGGACCATTTACCCTTATTCCCATTTAGCCGAATTAAGGAACACCTACTGTGTGCACCGCTTTGGGCTACAAAACCCGGTGTGAACGACCCTGCCCTTGCAATCGAAATGGAGAGGAGACCACCACCAAGGACACGCAAAACGCTCTATGTGGGACAGGTGGTTGGTCAGGGAAGGACTGTCCGAGGAGGCCCAGAAATACGTGGGGAAGCGCCCCGCAGGGGAAGGAATTCCACGCCCATCTCAAACACTGTCTCCTCCGGGAAGCGCTCGGGTGCCTTGCGCCCTCGCAACGCCGCCTTCCCATCTGAGGTCGTGGCAGTCAGCATTCGTGTCACTCCGAGGTTCCACTTCGGCCACACCCAGGGTGGGACCCCCCCGCGCGCGCAGATGGGGCCCGAGCGCCCGCGGGCAGCGGGAAGGGGCGGAGAGGCTGCAGGCATCAGCCTGACCCTGACTCGGCGGGAGGGGGCAGGGCTCCAGCGCCGCCCGCGCTGCCCACGGCCACTCGGCAAGCCCGGCTGGGGACTCTCGACCGCTGTGCAGCCGGGCAGCCCCAGGCCCCCGCGCGCCAGCCGGCCAGAGCGAGAGAGACGCGGCACTCACCCGGCGGCAGCCGCCATGTTCGCCCGGCACCGGCGTCACGTGAAGTGCCGCGTCAGCTGAGCCCCGCCGGGTCGCACTGCGGGGGGCGGGGTCGCGGGCGGGACCCTGGGCGGGGCCCCCAGGGGTGGGCGTCCCTCCCCGCCCCCTCCGGCGCCGAACCCTGAAGGCGCCGGAGGGGCGGAGCTCTGGAGAGGGGCGGGGATCGAGACGCGTGCCGCGGGCGAGCTGCGGGGCGGGGAGACCCCGGGGCCCTGGCGTGGTGGGGGGGGTTCCGAGGCAGGGACCCCGTGATTCCGGCTCGGCCCCTGCCCTGATGTCCCAGTCCATCTGGGAGAAGAACGCGTAGGCATAAAGAAGCCATGGGGGAGGAGAGAGACCCTGACCCAGGCTAGGGTCGGACCGGGGCGACCGCTGTTGCCTAAGAAGGCAAAGGGCTTGAGATCCTGCAGCAGGGAGGGCCGGGAGAGGATGAGAAAGCACATACTGCCGTCCCTGCTGTCAACGGTCCACTGACAGGCACCGGCCCAAATGCTTTGCCTGGCTATCCTTAATGCCATTTTGCAGATGAGGAAGCCGAGGTCTAGAGAAGTAGGTAGTGTGCCTGAGCTCACACAGGGGCCAAGCTCAGGCAGTTGTACTCCTGAGGAGTGACCTTTGCTGCCTCTGAAGGAAGGGGGTCCAGGGCTGATGGGGAAGGGTGCCCCTGGGGTCCTGAGCCACACAAGGGTGTACAGATGTGTGGAGACAGGAAGCAGGACCTAGCATATATGCCCATAGGCCTTCTGACCCCACTCCTAGCTGTCCCACAGTTGGAAGTGGCTTCTGGTTAAAGGGCTTGGGTTGGGGGATACTTCTTGTTCCTTTGTCGAGAGAAGGAAGGATGTGGGTCACCATGGCCTGGCGGATGGAAGCTATGACTGGAAAGGCAGCTGCTGTTTGTGCCCCCAAAGCAAAGAGGAGAGCGAGCCCCTTCAACAGGAGGAATGGAGCCAGATGTAAGCTGGGTGTGACGTGCACATGGCATGGCTGCTTGGAATCCCAGTGCCATCCCTGATGTCCTCATCTGTCCGGAGGGAGCTAATGGAACCACCTCCCGGGGCTGCTGTAGGACTTCACACTAAGCGCATGGGCACCTTTACCTGAGTGCTTGCCAGAGGCCAAAGCTGTTGGAAGGAAAGTGGCATCTCTAGACAGCCTTGCCAGCCATCCCCCTGACATAGCTACCCTTCCCCACCACACCCGGCCACTTCGCAGGGGTCCCCGACCTCCAGACAAGACCCAAGAGAGTCTATTCAGCCTCTTGCTGGCTTCCAGAGAGAAGAGCAGAGAGACAAGGGTCCACATCCCCCTGCCCGGACTAGGGTCCCCAAGAACTTGAACCCCCATTAAGCAGTAGTTCTACCTTCAGCTGAAGGGACTCAACTCCCTAATAAGGGACACTTTAAAAAAATAACAGGCTGGGCTCGGTGACTCAGCCTGTAATCCCAGCACTTTGGGAGGGCGAGGCGAGTAGATTGCCTGAACCTGTGGGTTCGAGACCAGCCCAGGAAACTTGGCGAGACCTCTACAATAATCAAAAATTAGCTGGACATGATAGCATGTGCCTGTAGATCCAGCTACTTGGAAGGCTGAGGCGGAAGGATCACCAGGGCCCAGTAGGTCGAGGCTGTGGTGGCCGGTAGTATGCTACTGCACTCCAGCCTGGGTGGCGGAGTGAGACTCTGACTCAAAAAAAAAGAACAAAGGGTGAACAGAATGAGCTACCCATGTTCCTTTGCGAAGAGAAAAACCTACCTCTTAGCCACCTGACCCCCCCCACCATTTTTTTTTTTACATAAAATGGCAACATTAAGCCAGCTGCCATCTCTGAGTGCTCATTAATATGAAAAAGAAGGAATTACCCCAGACATTCACAAAATAATAGAAGTAAGGCACCCTCAGACTGAGTGGACCCACAGACTTATTCATCCTTGTTTGTGGGCAGTTATAGGGAGGCACTGCCCACGACTCCCACCCGCCAGGCCTATCTGGACAGTGGGTATCTAGGCAGGCCTCCCTGCCATCAGTTCCAAAGCCTGGAAGGAAGGGCTGCTCCCTCACCCCTCACCCCACCCCATCAGAGGTTATGGCATAGCTGCCCCCACCCTCACCCCTCTGCCTCAGAGGCTCTAGCACAGCTTCCCCTATCCCCTCCCCCCGCCCCATCAGAGACTCTGACATGGCTTTCTTCTACCCCTTACCCCTCCACGTTAGAGGCTCTGACACGGCCACCTCCACCCCTCCCCCTTCCCCATCAGAGGCTCTGGCATGGCTGCCCCTACCCTTTGCCCCTCCCCATCAGAGGCTCCAGCAAGGCTGCTCCCAACATTTACCACTATCCGTCAGAGGCTGTGGCAGGGGCTCCAGAAGCTTCCAGGGTGTGGGAGAAGATTGGGTAGTTACTCATGCAGGGCAGACCCGAGACGATGCTGGGAGCCAGGAGGCAATTGGGGAAAGATTGATTTTGGAGAGTCAGAGTGGGAGTGTGTAAATCAGCTGAGGGAGAGCGCCAGGCAGCACACTCAGGCCTCAAGCAGCGTGGCCTCCGAGGTCACAGGCACTTGGCGGAAACAGCCTCCCCTCCTCAAACCCTACAGGTGTCTGGACTCAGTCAACCCTGTAGCCAGGGCATCATTACTCTCCAGAAGTGGTCTGCCCCTGCCAGAGACCTATAAAAGAAGTTTCTTCCTGGGAAGGTTCCTCCTTTGTCCTTGTGACACTGTGCCTGGCCAGGTTTCCCTGCTCTGCCCGTCCTCTTTAATCTAGCCACCACTCTCTTCCAGCTCCATGGACACTGCTGATGGCTGGCTGCCTGGAGATGGCAGGCCCCAGCATGGTGACTTGCCAGGATCTGACTCATGAGCCACCCTCTGAGCCATGCAGGGATGTCCCCTGGAAGAGCTGTGACATAGGCCCATCTTCTGCTGTGTATCAGGGACACTGGTCTACCAGATAAAGTCTCTGTGGGATCACATTGGAGGTAGCCGGGACACTGGCCCTGCCCCGGCTGCCCAGCTGTTGTCCATGGTGCCACTGTGTGACTGAGGCTCGGGGCCCAGACCCTGCCCTGGGCGGGGGGGGGGTCTTCCATCCTGGGGCAGAGGAGGAAGGGGAGCCCTCCACATGTCCCTGAAGAGCCTACCAGACAATCTGGGAGGGCCACAGAGCAAAGCTGCATGCTCCTACTTCTCCTGGCTAGTGGGGAGATACTGAGGGTTTCTGAGCAGCAAGCAGTGGGGCCAAGCCCATCTCTCAGGCAGGAGCTCAAGGGGCTTGGTAGAAAGAACTAGAAAGAACCAGCAGAAGATCTCTACCACCCACATGGGGCCTCCAGCCTCCGATGGTAAAACCCCACACAGGATGGCATTTGGGTATTTTGCGATTGTTTGCTTTTACTGAGAATAGAAGACCGGACACAGAAAAACCAGCACCAAGCAGACTGAAGAGAAAGAAAGGGGAGCCGTGGGTGTGTGGGGGTGTGAGACGGGGACAGCAGTGGCATGTTCTAACCTTCCCCCCTTCCCGAGGGGAGAAGGAAGGATCGTGATGGACATGAGCTGCCCAGGAGACTGGCGCTCCATCCTGGTTCTGGCAGACTCCAGCCTCTGGCCTTGGTGGTGTCTGCAGTGGCAGCCACAGCTCTCCCTCTTCTGCTCTTCCCTCTAGGGCCACACCCCCGCTGTCACCACCATCCATCAGTCCCCCGGAGGTGCCCCCACATCACATTCGAGTCCTCATGTCCTTTTTCTCCCAGCCCAGCCTGCCTGAGCATCCATCTTCCTGCAGAAAAGAGGTGAGCAGAGCCGAGGGGCCTTCCCGAGGAAGCCCCCGTCACCGCCTCAGATGAAGTGGTCCCTGCTGAGTGCTTTGCCTGGGTCTAGTAGGCAATTCAAGATGAGAAATGGAATGGTGGCTTCAGAAAGGCAAATCATTCCAACAGCACCTGAAAAGCATCGAAGGCAACCAGCTCTTTTTGTGTGTGTGAAAATGGGGAATATATTGTTTTTCACTGTTTGGAAGACTGTTTTCTCATCTTGAAATCAAAAGCTGCTTTCTTCCAGAGAGACTTATAAATACATCCAATTATCGACATTCGATATAGGAAATAAAGTTCTGAAACGGCTTTCTTCCACACATGCGGACTGGGCCGGCCAGGTTGGGCAGGTGATAATTACTTTTATTTCTTACAAGTCGTATCAGTGCGGAGTGGCTGGAAGCATCACCTTTTATTGCTTTCACCTTTTATTACATTTCCCATGTTGTGCCGGGATATTTATTGGTGTAACTTGATAAAAATGGATGAAATCCCTAATTTCAATAGTATGAGTGCAAAGTTCCAGAGTAGGGGGATTTGGTTTTGCAGCTTGTGACCTGGAGAGAAACTCCGTGGGTGTTGGGCTGGCCCTCCGCCCAGCTCCAAGTGGCTGAGAGTCTCTGACTGGACAATAGGTCTCTGGGGGCATTCACAACTGTTCCTTTTAGGCACTCTGCTCAGGGTAGTGTTTAAGGAGGATGCGTTTAGCGCTTCATGAAAGCATCCACAGTCTGTGTCCCCGGCAGCCACCTATCCTCCTGTCTATGCCATCATCGAGATGGGATCACGTATGTCTCCTCCCTCTCTTTCTGCTAGGATTGCTCTTGACCTCACTTTATCTGCTCTTCTTAGAGTCTCATGTCTTCTCTGACTTCTCCCCACCCGTGGCTCTTCTGTCTCTCCCTTCATGGTCTCTCACCAAATTACATTTTCTGAACAGGAAGGAGTTAAGATACTGGTAGATATGCACAAAGCCCTATGACATACAGTGATGGATCAGCTTGGGGTACTAGCAACCTTCCCCAAATTAAAACCTTGAAAAATCCAGCTTGGATAAATGCATCCTAGATAGTACAATCAAAAAGTCTAGAAGCTAGCTATTTTCATTCCAGCATCTGTGCGAGTTTCTTGTTTCATGGTATAATTTTTATTTTCAGTTGACATGGTGGGGGGGAGATATACAATTTTCACTTTTCAGGCTCTAAAGCTCTTACCTCACTCTGCCTCCATGTCATTGTCCAATAAGCATCCCCAAGCACAAAATGTCTCAATAGAAATGGTGTGGTAGAGAAAGAAGTGCATTGACTTCAGAGTAAGGGGCCTGAGTCGAGCCCTGGCAGCATGACATCTCTGGTTCTCTCTTACCCCATTTGAAGATGGAGGCCTTTGCCTCTCTTACAAGGAAGTTCTAAGGGTCGTATGAGGCCTTGAATGCCAGGACCTTCAGGGGACAGTTTAACAGGATACAAATGTGGTAGTGGCCACTTTCCTTATTATGATATTTATTATTAAAGAATCTAGACACAATGGTCAGGAATGCGGATGCTGCTGTTGACTCACTGTGTGGCCATGGGAAAGTTGCCCAGTCACTCTGGGCCTCAGCTTCCCCATCAGTAAAATGGGTTTCACTCAGCGAGAGGATTGGTGAGGAGATCGCATGGGGTTGTCCCAGTAGGCATTCAGCTTCGCCTCTGGCTCGTGGTGGCAGCCATCCTTATTTCAGTGGTCATGTGAGAAGTGGGCATAGCAGAAAGGACCAGCACCCTTATCCCCAAAGTGGGAAGCTGTGTGAGATGCCCTGTGAGGTCATGCTAACCCTGCCCACCTACAGAGCTACCTTGTCCTGAAGAGGGAAGTCTATAACACCAAGCTAAGGTGGCCCGCGCTCAGCCCCTTCGAGAGGACTGGCTGGTTTTGGGGGCTGTCGCGCTACCTCAGACATATAGGCTGACAGTCCAGCCAAGCACAGAGATGATACAGGGCTGCTAGGAAGCCAGAGTGAGGGGGAAGTTTGCAGAGATGCCTTCCCGGCTGCACCCAAGGCCTCTGGCCCAGCCTGGGATTTCAGTCGCAGGGCTGTCCTTGCAGGCATGGATTTGCATGTGGAAGAAGGTCTCGAAGGAGGTTTATAAGAGGGGTTAGGGGCATGTAATAAATTGCTAAATTGACCTCAAAGTCTTCTCTGTGCTATGTCCACACTCTTGCTTGGTGATGCTAAGCCTCTCCCATCCAGATGTGAAGTCTATTTCACCAGCCCTTGAATGGGGTGGCCATGTGACTTACTTTGCATAGTAAGACATGGCCAAAAGAAGAGGACCTGGATGGGGTCACCCACCAAGTATACCCTCTTGCACCCTGCTGCTGACACCATGAGAAGATGGCCTAGTTAGCCTGCTGGCAGGTGAGACACCTGATTAACAGCCTACCAACCAGCAGACATCGGCAAGGCCAGCACAGATGATCTGGCCTCCAGCCAGGCTGACGGCTGACTGCACACCTGCACATGAGTCCAGCAGATACCAGCCAAGCCGGCCCAGAATCCTGAGCTGTATCAATGGTTATTTGAGCCATCACATCAACAGTTTGTTAGACCATAACTTTTTTTAAATTCTAAAGATGTGGGGGACAATTCAGGGTTAGGTATACAAATGTTCATTATGCAGGTACCCTTGTGGATGAGGTGTGCCCCTCCTGCCCCAGGCAGATTCCCATTAATGCCAATCCTGCTTCCTCCCTACCCCCCCCCGCAGTTTCCCACTGCTGTCAGGTAGACCACAAGGATAGCTAGCACAGGGAAGAGGGAGGAGAACCTGGAACTATTAGCCCAGAGAGAAGGCTGAGAGAGATGCTGCAGGAACTCTGGGGAATGCATGGCTGGGGGACCTGGGGAGAAAGTGCGACTCCCATCTCATCTCCGCCTGGAGCACAGTGGGGCTTCAGAGCAAAGAGATTCGGCTCGGGCACTGAGTGACTGCGCTGCCCTGGGTGCGCTGGAAGGTAGCACCCCTCACACAAATACCTGCGTGCTACACGGGCTGAGCAACAGGGGTGCAAAGAGGTGGTACCCCCGTGGGGCTTTCTGGTCAGCTGACTTGGACACGGGAAGTGGGAGGACTCCATGAGTTTCTGTCAGAAACCCTCCAGAAACCCCCAGGAATTCCTCAAAGAGACTTCCGAAGAGACGGGAGGGCCACTGTAATATAAATGGGGCTAGAGCCAATTATACCTGAATGATTCTGTGGCTAGAACCATGTGTACACTGCAAGCCCGTGAGCCCAGGCTGGGGCCTTGGCTGCACCATCACAGATGTGGGGTGGCCTGCATAGAGCATGGGGTTGTATCTGGGTGGCCTGGATGGGTGACTCAGAGGTGACAGTCAGAGGGGAGTTGATCAAACAGCCCTAGAACCTTGTGGGGAAGCCAATCATAGAACAAGAGGAGAGAGCTACTATTCCCAAAGTTACACCCCTTCTCGTCATATAGAAGACAATAGTCTGGTTACTGAGATACCTGTCCAAGACCAAGACTCAGACTAGCTGAGCTGAGCGCCTTCCTACTTCTGAACTCTATCCATTGCACATAGAGCAGCTTTCACAAACAGTTAATGGATACCCCCAAAGTTGCCCCTGCTGTGCCCAGTTCAGGCAGTAGAACAGTCTCCGAGTCAGATGCCAAGTTCCCTGGTAGCGTAATGAGCTGACAGGAGTCTCACTTCCTTCCCTATTCTTTCTGGACTTTTTTTGAAAAGATCATAATTTTATGTCCAGATCTCAAAGATCAATAAATATCACACTATACACTTAGGGCTTGAAGGAAAGTGGACGAAGCCATCTCAGCGGTAGCACCAGAGGCAGGAGCTTTGCACCTGCGGCCCCTTCACAGCGGTGCCCATCTCAGTTCCCAGGCAACAAACCCACCTGCAAGACCCACTGTGGCCCAGCATGAGATCTCTCAAAGTTCTCCTCTTCTGGCAAGACCAGGACCTAAAATCTCCACTGAGTGCCACTTTGGCTTAAAGGGATAAGGAGACTGAAACTAGGCTGAGAGGAGTCCATGAAATTTGTGTGGTTGTTTCCTCAGCTCCAGGCTGCAGAACTAGCTGCACAGAAAACTGTTTTTAGCTTTGGATGTGGCACCAAGGGCAGACTTTGTCCCTTCTGTCACTAGGGGATACTTGGAATGCAAAGACTAAAGACTTTTTCTGAGGGTGTCCAAATCCTCTGGGGAAGGTCACAAGCTCTTTCTGGTGGTATGGCCCAGGCACATGGATTTTTTTTTTTTAGTTGGAGTCTCACTCTGTTGCCCAGACTGGAGTGCAGTGGCAGCTCCCAGCCACCACAGGCTCAACCTGCTGGGCTCCAGCGATCCTTCTGCCTCAGCCTTCCAAGTAGCTGGAACTACAGGCGCACGCTACCATGCCCGGATAGTTATTTTATTTATTGTAGAGAAGAGGTCTCGCCCAGTTGCCCAGGCGGGTCTCGAACCCACGGGCTCAGGCAATCCACTCACCTCAGCCTCCCAAAGGCGTGGGATTACAGGCTGAGCCACCGAGCCCGGCTGGCACATGGATTTTTAACCAGCATTCCAACTGCCTGTGGTGTGTGGCCAGGTTGGGGTTCATGGTCTGGCCAGCCACCCAGAGAAACTCAGCCTCTCTCATACCTTGAGGTCATGCACATTACTATGCCAGCCCTGTTGGCTGCCTCTACTGGGCATGGGCACTGGTGATCAGCCCTGAGCTCATGATCCCCCTAGTTTATTCCCTCCCTTCCTCTCGTGAGGGTCCTTAGTACTCAAGGCCCTCTGAAGCCCACCCCTTCTGCATTCCCTACAACCCAGGCAGGAAAGCTCACTGGCTTGACCAGAGGACCTGTGGGACCTAGAGGGTGCCAGCCCCTGCTGGCCAGAGAGTGGATGAGCCTCCCATGCCCACCCCAAGACTGGCACCGAGTACAAGCTTGCTGAGACCAAATGGTATGAGAGGAAATAAATACAGTTACTTTGCAGGGCGTTTTAGAAATATCTATTAAAACCAAAAAAAGGAAAACTAAGCCTTCTGACCCCGTCATTGCAATTCCCATGATTTTCCCTAAGGAGACTCCACCTGGTGAAATAGACATGCACCAGAAGGTGCATTGCAGCGTTACTTGTGATCGTGAAAAATGGGAACTGACGTGAGTGTTTATTGATGAGTGAATTTTTGTCTACAGAAGCACTGGGAGGCCAGCTCAAAGGAAGGTCCTCCCTAGAGCTGCAGGTGTCAGCTTGGCGATTTCTCAGCAGCACATTGTCGAGTGAGAAGGTGAAGAGCTGTGCAGACTGTGTGATGCCGTTCATGTCCTGAAACTCATACAACAAGAGACCATCCCGTCAGTTCTCTGTGGACTCATGTTTACAGGTACAAAAGCCCCTCATAGGTCTGGAAAGAAATGAACCTGAGTAGTTGTCTTCAGGGAGAAGGGAGAGATACTATGGGGAAACCTGGAGGGACCCTCACTTCACTGAATAATCTGAGTGTTTAAGGAGAATGTATTCATATATTTGTATAATTGAAAATAAGTAAACCAACATTAAAGAGGAAAATCTTGGATACTGCCGGGGTGTGGGGTGGGGGATACAACATCAATAAGGGTACCTGATCTCAAAGCAGGCAAAGTGGGGACCAAAGGGAGGCCCAAACTTTACCTGTACGATGACCACTTGCATACCTAATCCTGACTTGTACTCATCTTTAAAACGAAAAATAAAAGAAAGAAAATCTCTATCTCAGAAATGCCTCTCAATCTCCAGAACTCCCCTTGCAATCTCTGGGGAGCTTGTTTGAATCCCATGAGCCCTGGGATCCATGGGACCTGCCCGCAGACACGCTACCTCACCCCTACCCCAGCCTGTCACCACTGTTGTTTTTTTCCTAGCAATCTCTGGGGAGCTTGTTTGAATCCCATGAGCCCTGGGATCCATGGGACCTGCCCGCAGACACGCTACCTCACCCCTACCCCAGCCTGTCACCACTGTTGTTTTTTTCCTAGTTCCTGGCTCCAGAGTCACATGTCAAACTCTGTCCAGGGAGGGGAGGTTGGGTGGTTTACGTTTTGGAGGAAAAGATCTGGTTGTTATTTGTAAGGATCATAGACAGAGCTCTCCAGGGCTTGTGCCAAGAGGATAGTCGGGCCATAAAGAGGAGATGCTAGCCGGGCTCGGTGGCTCAGCCTGTCATCCCGCGCCTTGGGAGGTTGAGGTGAGTGGATTGCCTGAGCCCACAGGTTCGAGACCCGCCTGGGCAACTGGGCGAGACCTCATCTCTACAATAAATCAAAAATATGAGCCGGGCATGGTAGCGCGTGCCTGTAGTTCCAGCTACTCGGAAGGCGGAGGCGGAAGGATCACCGGAGCCCAGCAGGTCGAGGCTGCGGGGGCCGGGAGCGGCCACTGCACTCCAGTCTGGGCGACGGAGTGAGACTCCAACTCAAAAAAAAATTTTAAAAAAGAGGAGAGGCTGCCTGGGCTGATGAGAGTTGAGACCCTCTGTGCCCAGCCCTACATTTCCACTCCAGCCACCCGACACCTACCTGCCTCAGTCCTGGCCCCATCACCCAAACTCTGCCCCTCTCTGCTGCTGACCTCATCTTCCAAGCTCCACCTCCAGCCCCAGAGCCGCGACACTCAGCCCTGCCTCCACCAACACCTGCGACCAACCCCTCGCCTCTGACCTCTGACTCCCCCCACCTCTACCACACCAATCACTACCCCCAACCTTCAATTCCTCGCCTCTCCCTCTACCCTCGCCCTCACTCACTACCCCAGGACAGGTTAGCTCCTCCCACCTCATTTCACTACCCCGGAGAGAAATGGGAACCAATCCTTTGCAGGGAGGTGACACCTGTGAGAAAGAAAATGGTATTTTAGGCTTTTACTCATCAAAGAAGGGAATCTCCCTCATCTGCTGCCCCGGCGTTTGCAAGACAGCACCCAGCCCCCTCCTCCCTCCTGGTTTCCAACCTCCTCAGTGGTTTCCATGGATTCAGAAATTTGCTCCCAGCACCTGAGCCCAGAATCAAGGAGAGAGAAGTGAGAGGCGTGGCCTAGCCAGCTGGGGAGGTGGGGAGAAGGAAGGAGGGAGGCTGCTCCCTGACAGGCCCCAACAGGCCCACCTGCCCAGTCATCTCCTCCCAGAGACCCCAGAGGCTAGAGGCACATGCGAGTTTCCAGGTGACTTGCTGGGGACTCACTGGGGGCCTGACACGGCTCAGCCTCCTTTTGGTTGGCCGTGGGTCGGGGCTTCTAGGAAACATGCTCTATCCTGAATGACTGCAAAGCAAACTCCCTGAGAGACTGTCACCCCTCATCCAGAACATGCCAGCAGTGACCACAGTAAGAGGAGACACTGTCCAAACTGGCTGGTTGGTAAAGGTCACATTGTTAGTGAGAAGAGTGGAGCTGTCAGAAATCCTGACCCTGCCCCTGCCCTGACCTCGACTCCTGTTATGTCCCAAATCCTAAGATCGGGTCCCAGAACCCGAGCTCTGAGTTCTGGCATTCAACGGAACATGTGGCCGACAGTTCAGAGAAGGGACAGAGGGCATCACTGGGTCAGTCTCCATCCCGCCAAGATCTCACATGGGTCCCATGTTTTTAGGATCTCTTGCTGGCTGCAGATCTGAGCCACCGGAGAGAAGGTAAGAAAGGTTTATAGTAGGAAGTCAGTGACCACTGTCCACTCAGGGGTATCCATCCTGCCTGGTATGGCACCTTCCAGAACAAGTGCACGGTGTTTATAACCTCCTCCCATTCTGCCAGGGCCGGTGGAGCTTGTGTGGGGAGCAGAGAGGCTTGTGTGGGGAGGAAAGAGCCACCATTGTGGTGGCTGTCCAGCACCCCGATACCTTTCTTTTGAGGACTGCTGATCTGTGTGGCCCAAGCCCAGCAAGGCCAGTGTCCCCATCCAGGATCCAGCTCAGCCAGAAAAACTCATCGTGGCTGCAGCAAGCCGGAGTCAGAGTCGGAGCCCAGGGCGACTGGGCAGGCTGCAGCGGCAAAGCAAGTACCCTGGTGGAGTCTGGTGGAGGCTGGACTCCTTCCCCAGCCCGGGTCCCAGCAGGTTTTGAGAGCTGACATCCTTCCAATAGGCTCCTTTTCTACATACATTTGCCTAAATCCATTTTTACTGTTTGCAATCGAGAGCCCTCCCCGGCATATTGTGGGGCGTGGGTGGTCTTCACTGGGCAGTAAAATTCTTAGAGAATAACTGCAGTCGAGAGGGACTGCTATTGCATGAGACCCGGTGGTCCTCTGCTCTGGCTTCCAATAGAATTTCCTGAAGAGTCTTTAAAAGTTACTAGTGCCTGAGATTCGCCCCAGACCAACTGAACCGGAATTCCCAGAAATGGGAAAACTCCCTGGGAGTTTTCATTGGAAACACTGAGATTTTTGAAAACTCCCTGACTGGCTCTCCTGAAAGCCAGGCTGAGAAAGCTTTAAGGCGGTCTCCTCCCCAGCAGATGGTGGGCTCGGGAGTCAGGGGAGGGGAGGGAAGGCAAGGGTAGTCCCTGGGCCTCTCCTCCCTTCTGATCAATTCCGGGACGAGCTCCCGCTTCAGTCCCCACCCGCCACCCTGTTCCTGCCTCCTCAAGTCCGCCCACGGGTCCCTGCCCCCTCACCCTCTTTGTCCCTTCACCACTCAGCCCAAATCCTGTCTCAGTCTTCACAGTCAGCCCGATGACTCATGAAACCTGTGAAGGAAACCATCCATTTGCAACCTTTAAACAGTGTTCTTCTTTGACCCGGAAACTCTACTCCTGGGTGTACACTCAGCAGAGATGTGAGCATACGTCCACTGGCAGACAGGGCAAGCTTGCTCGTAGCTGCCTAACCAGCATAGCCCCAAGCTGGAAACTCCCCAATGCCCGTCAACGGTGGATTGATAAATAAAGTGGTGTTTTCGCACAGTGGACTCCACACAGCAAAGAGGATGAATCACAGACACACAACGTGGACTGAAATCAGCCAGACACAAAAGAGCACGTGTGGTATGACGCCTTTTATTTAAAGTTAAAAAGAACACAGGAAAAAAACTCGTCTAAGCTATGGGAGATCAGAATAATGACTGCCCTTGGTGAGGAGCAGCTGGAATGCAGCACAGGAAAGACTTCTGGGGGCCAGGGAGGGTGAGTTTAGCCCATCCGGGCAGTTGAAGGGGTGTATTCAGGTTGTAAAAAGAAGAGCTGTGTGCTATTAGCTGTGTGCTTCCTGGTGTGTGTGTTGTACTTAGGAAGAATTGTCGTAATTAATCTGGCTGTCCTCGAAGAAGACAGGAAGATGAGGGACAAATTTGCATTTACTTTCGAAGGCAGGAGGAAACCCTGAACTGCAAGGATTCCATGTTACAGGCAGCAGAATGTTTATATCCTGTAGGGGCACTGCCCTCTGCTCCCCCAAAGCAGTTTCTTACCCTCACACCTGGCTACTTCAGGCTCCAAGGAAGGACAGGCTTCATCTGGGGGGCTGGGAAGCAGGGCCTGGAGGAGAAGGGCCAGCCCCTCCAGTCTGTGTCCTTCAGAATCCATGGGCTCACCCTTCGACCTTGTCCCACTTGGGCCCTTGTGGTTTTAGGACGCTGGGGACCACTCTGTGTTCTTGAAACTCTCTCTTGCTCTGCCTCCCTGGTGCCATCCCTCTCCTGACATTCCTCTGTTCCGCTGGCCTGTCTTCCAGCTGCAGGTGGGCCTGTCCCTCGAATAATGGGGGCCTCCAGGGCTCTGTGGCAGACCCTATGTTCTCCAACTGCTGATCAGGGCAGGCAACTCCAGCAGCTTTATCTCCAGGTTGAAGTCTTTCCTTGTTTCCATGCCCACATCACCCATGACCCCTCTCAGCTATCTCCAGACAAGACCAAGTCTTCTTAAACAGGCACTACTGACCCCTTGGCCGCTTGCCTCCTGGCTGTTCTCTTATTCAGTGACCATGTAGTCAGCTGTCCACATCAGAAAGCTGGGTGTCACCTCACCTTCCCAGGTACATTCCATCGGTCACCTAATGCCACCAGTCCTCATCCAAAATATCTCTGTAATCCCTCTCCTCTTTCAGCCCCAGGCCCCTTGTCCTGGGCCAGGACCCCCCCATATCCCTCCCCGGGTTATCAGTAGAACATTTGACAAGGCTCTCCTGGCTTCTGCCCAGCGATTCTTTAAATACAAGATATGATCTTGTCTCTCCCGGCTGCTTCAAGGACACCACATTACCCCTAGGCTAAGGCAGTGGGGCCTCAAGCAGGCTAGCATCTTAGTGTCACCTGAGAACCTTTTGCCAATGCTATGCCTAGATCCCACCTCTAGCCCCAAATGAGCTGGACCCCTGAGAGTGGAGCCCTGAACACCAATCAGCATGACTTGAACGGACTCCCATTGTCCGTGCAGCCCCATCTTTCACTGTCCTCCATTCCTGACGCTGGGCTCGTCGGTGGCTTCTGCACATTGAATACACTGTTCCTTCAGCCTTGGACGCTGGTCCTCCCTGCCACCTGCTGCCTCCACCTTGAAGTCTTCAGGTATTGACTTGGACTCTTCTCTGTGCACCCACTGAACCTGCATCGTCTCCATCACCCTGCACTCTCCAGTGCAGCCCTTGACTTTTCTGTCTTCCCGCTACAAGGAAAATTCCAGGAGGGCAGGGCTCATCTCTGTCTCTGCCTCCTGGGCAGAGAGTTGGCACTCCTGGACAAAGACTCTCTCCTTGACCAGACTCAGGCTCCTCTGAGCTTGCTTCTCCCCTTGGCCTCAGCCTTGGCCTAATATGACTACAGAGTCTCAGCTCAAACGTTTGCATCCACCACCACCTCTGCCCCCACAAACCCACATTAAGGGATCTAAACAAACTTTTGTGAGGTTTCTAAAAGCCCAGGGCCGTGTCCCTGGGATGAGCCAGCTCCCCTTAAGTTCTTACCTAGGAAAACTCAAGGCTGCCAGAAACATCTACTGTTTGTCTGGGCCAACATCAGAAGACAAGTGTCCATCTCCCTGTCTCTCTGAGACAGTAGGAGCCTAATTTCGATAAGCACCAGTTAGCAAACTCGGATGACCTAACCCCATTGACCAACCTCCCCTACCTGCTTTTTAAAATGTTTTACTTTCCTGTTTCTTTTCAAGCCCCCACTTGTTCCAACCTCACTCCATTCTCCTTTTAAAATGCCAGTAACTTCCACATGGATCAGAGTTGAACTCAGTTCTATAGAGAGGTCTTTCTCTCTTGCTGCAACAGTCCCCGAATAAAATCTGCCTTTACTGCCTCGAACTAGCATCCGGCTTTGTGTCTGACATCCTCTCGGAGTGATTGAATGCTTGTGAAAGACAGGCAGGATGTGACTGGTCCGCTGCACTTGGCCCAGTCCATGCGGGAGAGAGTGGTACATGACTAGCCAGGATCCCTGCCCCAGAGTGCCCTCCAGGTGTACTGATTTCCTGGTGCTTCTGTAATAAATCACCGCACACTGGGTGGCTTACACGACATAAATGTATTCTTTTACAGTTTGGGAGGCTAGCAGTCCAAATGAAGGTGTCAGCAAGATCGGTTCCTTCTGGAGGTTCCTAGGGATAATTCCATCTCTCTTTTGGCTTCTGAGGGCTGCCAGCAGTCCTTGGCATTCCTTGCTTTGCAGTAGCATAACTCCAATCTCTACCTCCGTCCTCACATGGCTTTCTTTCCTGTGTCGACTCCTTTCTGTCCCTTGTAAGGACACTTCCCTTGTAAGGACACTTATTGGATTTAGCACCCACCCTAATCCAGGATTACCTTCATCTCAATTACATCTGCAAAGACTCTTGTTCCAAATAGTTCATCCCGAGGTTCCAAGTGAACGAATCTTCTGGGGACCACCAGTCAACCCACTATACCAGGGCTCAGTGGTAGGTAACTTCCCTTCTTTCTGGCACTCATGCTAGCATTACTAGTATGGCAAGACAGATCCACAGGGACAGGAAAGGTCTCAAGAGTGTGAAGGGACCTGGGTGGAGAGCTTGAGACACCCAAGCTCTGGTACACACACTCTCCTGACCTCTGTCCACTCCTTCCCAACACTTGGCTAGGACTTAGACACCCTGGGTTCGAGGCCTGGCTCCATCCTTCGACTCACTGTGTGGTCTCTGGCAACCAAGTACTCTATGTGGGCAGAAATGATCCCCCAGTCCCTCCTGCAGCCCTGGCTCTGGGACTCCGAGTGGGAGAGAGAGCAGGAGCTATGTGTCGACATCTTGGAGAGCCTAGCACCCCACACGTATCAGAGCACAGGAAGGTGTTGACTGAGTGAGAAATTGAGCAGTGGCAGATTGTGCCTGATCAGGGCATGCAGTGGAATCTGGGAAGTCCCTGAACTTCCTAGATGGTCATGCTCCCACCCCACCGTGGAGGTGATACCCCTTGCCAAAATACCACTGGTATCTCAGGGTTGGGCCATCCATGTTCTGTCACTGGAGGGTGCAGGACAAGGGTGTCTAGTTTGGATCAATGGTCTATGACTGTGTTTAGTCAGTGGCTAAGGAGGGTGAAGAGCAGACCAGTATTTACTCAGTTCATCTCATTTCAGTCTCGTAATGTGCCAACAAAATGGGTACCAAGACTATCTCCAGGCTACAGATGAAGAAACGGAGGCTCAGAGAAGCTGAGTACCTTGATCAAGGTCATGCAATTTTTGAATGAACAGGACAGGGTTTCAGCTTGGTTGGTCTAGTTCCAGAGCTGCTTTTTACCACCTTGTCTTCATCTCTGAGGCCAGGCTGAGACTCTCAGTGAGTCCAGAATGAAATAATGAACAACAACAACAAAAGAATGAGGAAAGCCCAAGTGCCAAGCTCCGTCTCTACTATGGACTTCCAGCCTGATGCAGGCCCTAGGAGGGAGAATTCGAGGCTAGGTCAAGTTCAGCCTCTTGATTACTACCTGGAATTGGGCATTATCGCGACCCAAATAAGACTGTCCTTGTGATTTAAAGAGCGGTTTATTGCCCCACTATTCACAATAGCAAAAACATGGAACAAACCCTACAGCCCATAAAAGTAGATAAAGAATATGGAGAACATATACATGATGGAATATTACACAGCCATAAAGAAGGACAAAATCATGGACTTCTCAGCAAATTGAATGGAATTGGAGACAATCATTCTTAGTAATCTATCACAGAAACAAAGACCCAAATACCACATGTTCTCACTCATAAGTGGGACCTGAACATTAATCACAAAAGCACAAGGGAGGGATTGGCAGTCACAGGACACTTGCCAGGGGAGGAAGGAAGGGAGGAGTATGTAACAACACGAAGGGTACCTGGTCCTAAACCAGGAATAGTGAGAACCAGTTGGAGGCCCAGACTTTACCTGCACATACATCACTTATGTACCTAATAATGGTTTTTACCCCACATCTTCATGATAAAAATAAAGTAAAATTAAAAAAAAAAAGAAATAGCTGGGCTCGGTGGCTCAGCCTGTAATCCTGCGCCTTTGGGAGGCTGAGGTGAGTGAATTGCCTGAGCCCGCAGGTTCAAGACCCGCCTGGGCAACTTGGAAAGACCTCATCTCTACAATAAATCAAAAGTCAGCGCGCCCCAGTAGTTCCAGCTACTTGGAAGGCTGAGGCGGAAGGATCGCCGGAGCCCAGCAGGTGGAGGCTGCGGTGACCGGGAGCGGCCACTGCACTCCAGTCTGGGCGACAGAGTGAGACTCCAACTCAAAAAAATAAAATAAAAAAATAAAAAATAAAAAAAGAAGAAATAATGAACATATCACCTAGCCTCATCGGAGGCTCTGTCACTATATTCTCAAATTAACATTGATAACAATGGTTGTATTAGGTTTGTGAGATTATAACGGTTTTTTTCCCTCTGTTTGTTAATGTGCTTATAGTATCTTTATCACTAAAAATATAAACACTTAAAAATCATCAGTCAAGTCACTTCTGTCAAGAGTACAGCCAGGGCAACTGTCACTCGGAAGAAGCCACTCGGGTGACAAACCAACCATTTAGAGATTCTTCATGTCCTTTTTTCTGTGCTTCTACTCAGACTACAGAGCTGTTTCTACCACACCATGTCTTCACGAGGTACCCTTTGCTTCTACTGAGGACTGATGGATAAAATATGCACGTGTAGTTTGTCTCTGCATTTCCCATAAAGCTGCTCTCTCAGACATGACCCGTTGTGTTGTTCACATCCCTCGCAAAGATCTAATTGACACACTCCTATTAGATTCACAGCTGGGGGAATGCTCTCTTGATCAATCTGGAAGCACTGGAAGAGCTCAGCCACGTCTGTTTTCCCTCATATTGTTTTCACAGCGCCCAACAAAGAACTGGGTATTTATTACAGACTCAATATTTTTTGAGTTAAAAAAGAGGAATAGATCGACTTGCACAACTGAGAAGTCAAAGGAATGTCTTGCTTCAGGTACAGCAGGATCCAGGGGTTGATATGGTAGAATCAGGACACTACCCTCCCCTGTGGACCCTACTTTCATGTGTTATTGGCTTTGTTCTCAGGCAGGCTGACCGTGGAAGCTAAAACAGCCGGTTACTTCCACATACAGCCTGTGATCCCAAAGAAAAGAGCAAGCACCTCATTCCCCAAGGTCCCAGGGAAGACTCTGATTTTCTGACTTTAGTCATATACCCATCACTGAACCAATCAGGATGGCTAGGTGAATGAGGTCTTCTCATTGGTCAGGTCTGGGTCAAGTCTCACCCCTGAAGCCAGGGGGTGGAGTCAGCTGCATCCCTCTCAAGGACACAGCCAGGATAGGCTCCATTACCAGAAGAGGAGGTATAGGAAAGCAGATTGAGCAGAAACCTCAACTTTCACAGACCCTGCCCTGTTCCCACCTGGACTCCAGATTTTGTCCCCAGCATGGTAAATGGTACAACCACCAGCTCTCCTGTTCCTTCAGCCAGAGAGTTGTAGATTATTCTTCGTTCTTTTCTTTCTTCTGCAAACCGATGGAAACTTGAAGTGTGTGGCTGCTAGGTCCAGCCACCCACAGTCCGGTCCCGGCCCAGCTGCTCGACCTCTAGCCCTCACTAACCTCTGACAACCCTGGAGCAGAGATGGCATTATGTCCATGTTATGGACAATGCAAGGGCCAAGCTTAGAACTAATACTGTAATGTCTGCCCTAAGTTCACACAGGAAGCTGGTGGCAGAATCTTGGAAGACTCCGGGTCTCCTGATAATTAGTTCAGAAATACACCCACTGGTGCACCACTCCATGTCCTATGGCCCCGTGCGATGAGAAACCATCAGCCCCAGCAAGCCAAGCACCCTTATCAAACCAACCCCCTCCAGCCCAGCCAGTCCCAAGGGTTCATGGCTTAGGGGCACTGATTTCCCTCAGGAGATAGATGGGGGGGGGCAAGGCTCCTGCGTGTAGAGGGAACCTGTGATCACTCTGGGACAGCACTGAAGATATCTTTCCTTGGGAGTTCCTGAACATTGTGTTCTGATCCTTCACCATATCAGGCTGCCGGACGTTGGGGCAGCTGTCAGGTGTGTCTGCATGGGCACTAGTCTCTCCCGGAAACAGGATTCGTCATGGCTGAGGCTTGGAAGATCTGGAGTCAGAGCCAGTCACTGCTGGGACAAATGTGCCTTTGCTCATAAGATCCCTGGCACTGGGACATTTTAGTTTCTGATACAGAATAAAGGGAGCACTGCGCTTCAGAGATTCCAACGCAGTTCGCATCGCCTGAGACCCACAAGGTGTCTGGGCAGATGCATGATACAGCCCCAGGCAGTGCTGTTCCCTCTGTTCCAGGTAGATGATGCTTTCAGGAGTTCTCTATCCCAGCCCAGCGTTCTCACCTAGGGTATCTCATTTTTCCCTCATTACAGCTTCCTGAGGAAGGTGTCTGGTCATCCACAACAGTCAGAGCCTCCAGGAAGCAGACACTGAGATGGCGTTGGAGGTGCAACAGGCTTGTCTGCAATGTCTGCAGAAGACGAAAGGGGAGGAAGTGATTGGACAGGCAGAGCCTGATACTCTAATGTGATCTGACGAAGCTTGAGCCAACCTCATGGGGAGCTCCCCAGCAGACAGTGTCCACAGGAGGAGTCTGGCATCAGGTACAAACAGCTGAGTCCTAAGACCCCTCTTGTGCTTGGCCACTGGCTGAGGGATGCCGGGGAAGAGCCTGGCTTCATTTAGCTGGAAATATTGCAGTACAACAGCGATTCTCCCACGCACTTCCATGCCAGCCTCACAAGGCAGATGCCAGTGCAATGAGGGGTCAGTGACTCCCCCAAGGGCACACAGTGGGCACACAGCAGAGCCAGGCTGGTATGGGGTTGTCGTACCCCAAAACCCTGCTCTAGTTGGACCCCAGCGGCACAAGACTCTCGGCTGCTGAGATGCCCTTTTCTGCTGTTGGTCAGGAATCTGACACACAGTACCCTCTCATTCTTCAGGGACAATGACAAGCAGCTGACCACGACGATGGCCTGACAGAGTCTCCAGGCCCCTGCTGGGCCTTGGCCAGAGCTCCTGTCCCTGGGAAATGTGAGCAGGTCACACTTCCACCTTTACAAATATCAGGAAACTCTTGCTGTGTAACAAGACATCCCTTTGATGTGGCAGCTCCCATTCTAACAGGGATCCATCCACACTCTGTAGCATCTCCCCCTCTCTCCAGGCCCCGGGTCTATCTGGGGCCACCGAGGGTCATCTGTCATCATGGAGTTGCTCTTTCCCATTCCCAAACAGCTCAAACCTTCTGTCCTGTGCCTACAAGACAGCCTCAGCAGGTGATTGGATGGCTGCTTTGTCAACCCCTTCCCAATCATCAGCCCCATTCTTTGCCAGAAAAGCTTCCGTTTTAGGTTTTAAGAACTAAAGCCGCCAAGATGTGTGGTCCCACGATGTGTCCTATAAGTGGAAAACCGACTCCTCTAAGAGAGAAGCTGAAATATCTGGGAGTCTTGATCCCCTCTTCCAGTCTGTCTCCCCTCCCCCATCTTCCCTTTCTAGCCCCGACTCCACCATCCTCCTATGGCTCCATCCAGAGCCTCAGAAGTCAGCACTGACTCTTCTCTTTACCTCACTCCCCTCCCATTGAATGTCCCGGCAAACCCCATGGTTCTATGCCCTCCAAGAGCAGCCTGGCTCCACGACCTCCCTTGGCACCTCTTACTGGCATCTACCTGCCATGACTTGACTCCTGTCACATGTTGGGACACTCTCCCCCCCAAAACTGAGCGACCCCCATCACATTCTACATCAGGTCACTTTCTATGCTGGTGGCTTTCCCAACACTCAGCAAAAGCAGACCCATATCCGTGGTGCTCAGCCCTGGCTGCACACTTCTAAAAATATGGTGTCAGCCGGGTTCGGTGGCTCAGCCTGTAATCCCAGCACTTTGGGAGGCTGAGGTGAGTGGATGGCCTGAGCCCGCGGGTTCGAGACCCGCCTGGGCAGCGAGACCTCATCTCTACAATAAATCAAAAAATCAGCTGGGGGTGGTGGCGCATGCCTGTAATTCCGGCTACTCGGAAGGCTGAGGCGGAAGGATCGTCGGAGCCCAGCAGGTCGAGGCTGCGGTGGCCGGGAGCGGCCACTGCACTCCAGTCTGGGCGACGGAGTGAGACTCCAACTCAAAAAAAAAAAAATATGGTGTCACAAACGCACCCCCAAATTTGGTCTGGAGTGTAGCCCAGGCACAGGACATTTTTTAACCTTCCAGAAAGAGTTCGTTTTTACAGGCGGTCGACCAGTGCAGTCACACAGGGCTCCGTGCCCAGAAGGGGGCCCTGTACTTGGGGTTTAATGCTCTGAGGTGCTGCCTTGAAATCTTTAATACTTTTTACCTTTGAACTTGTGCTTTGTTGGCAAGTTCACTGGGACAATGGAGTAGGTGCTGGGTGCTTGGAGCCTTTGCCTGCTACCTGCTCTCCGCATCCCAGGATGGGCTCTTGGCTGTCTACTCCCCCACCTGCACCCAGCAAATGCTGTCTCCCTCCACCCACTATACACCCCCTCCCCCGAGGGGGTCCGAGCACAGGCACCGAGAGGGTTGGGGTTGGGTGCCCACTCTCCACACACTGGGTTGCAGGGTGGGGTCCCAGAGGCTGAGAGGGTCTGCATTCACTGTCCCTCCCAAGCATCCTCATGTCTGAGGGAGGTCACTGTGAATAGCAAGCGAAAGCACCCTGCCAGGTGGAGAGAGAGAATGTGGGAGAAAGACTGCCCTGCTTCTGAGCAAGGAGCCCAGCATTTTCATTTTGTACTGGACCCTGCAGGGCATGTCGCTGCCCTGCCAGCGAGGGCACCTGATGGTGCCGGTGTCCTCCCTGGGCCTTCTGAACTCACACCCAAGAGTCTCTCCTGACAGCACTGAGACTCCCTACCAGGGCTGTCTCTGCAATGAAAAGTGGTGCGGGCCAGTGAAGGGATGTCCTCTGGGACAACCTAACTACTGGGGAGGGGCAGTGAATGCAGACCTCTCAGCCTCTGGGACGCCACCCTGCAGCCCAGTGTGCGGAGAGTGGGCGCCCAACCCAACTCTCTCAGGGCCTGTGCTTGGGCTCCCCAGGAGGAGGGAGCGTGTGGGAGATTCTCACAGGGAGCCAGGTGAGGGTCTACTGTGCTTTCTTCCGCCTCTCCCTCTGAATCTGCCAACCTCTCTGAGTGCAGGTCCACCGTTGCCTCACTCTCCGGGGCAGCCCCTGGCCTTTTCCCAACCCTCGCTCCCTCCCCAGTGACTGGGAGCCTTGACAGCTGCTGTGTCCTCTGCTTGGATCACTGTCCAGCCTTTTCCGTGCTGGCCCTGGGCGCTCACTTCCAGGTCCCTCTCAGAGGGGCTTCCTGAGCACCCCACGCAGCAGTCCCCATGCCTGTTCCTAGCCCGGTTGCATTTTCTCTGCAGCATCTTTGTCTCTCTCTAAAGTGACCTTTTCTGTTCATTTGATTACGAGTCTGTGGACCCTGTAGCTCTACTCTCTCCCTCCACAGCTCCCTGAGGGTAGAGCCCTTTCTGTTTTGTACACGGATGTGTCCCCAGAAGAGAAACGGACACGTGATTCTAGCCACCTGCTATACAACGATTTGGGGAAGAACAAGCAGAGGTCAAACCTTGTGTTTGGGTTGTGAATCTCAGCCTAAGGGATGACTTACAAGTGACCAGACCAAGCCCCAGCTGGCCAGACCCCTGTGGGGCTGGCCACAGCAGAAGATTGTTGCCAAGTGCCCATCTCATTCCATAACCCACTCTCTATAAGGCGGTGGCACACACGAGTGGCCCATGGGGAAATGACGGCTGCTTCGGCTTGACGACCAGGGAGGAGGTGAGGTGTTGGATACGCTCAATTATCACCCCAAACCCTCTCATCACTCATAATCTGCCTGAGATAAATCACAGGCAGGTAATTATTATGTCAGACTAGGTAGCGGAGAGAAGTTTTAAAATAGCAATCAAAGAACTTCCTGGTTAATTCAAATCCATCGCAACTCCCTCCAGGGGACAAAAGCGCTTCAGCTGTGGAATTGACCAGGCGGAGAGAAATGCGATTGCTCGATGCAGAATGGGGACTCCTGGACTTAATGTTTCTCTCCGTCAAGCTTCAGAATAGCCTACTGTCAGAAGCCCTAAATCAATGGTCACCCATCCAGAGTAAATCATACTGCAGGGACGTCCTATTTCCTGAGTGTCAAACCCAAACTCCCCAGACCATGCTCACCTTGCTGGGTCCAGGCCTCAGGAGCCAGGACTGCACTTAGTCCGGCCTTGGGCCTTAGGCCAACCCAGTTCCCCACACCTGTGTGCTGGCCTGATCCGAACCTGCCTTGGTCAGAACTCTGGGTCTGTAGCCGGCCCCAGGGCCCGTCTAGAGCTACATCTCCCTGTTCTTATCCACTTGACCTCTGGGGCCAGCTTCTCTGCCCAGCAACAGAAATTGCTTTGGACTCACTCAAGACAGAAGAGTGGGGGTGAGGTTGCTGGAAGGATGCCGTTGATACGGAGGTCTTTTGGAATGGCAAAAGGCAGACCACCCAACACACCCTGGGCTGAACAGACCCCATCGAGGGCAGGCTGGCTCTGAGCTCCGGCTGATCCTGCTGACGACATTCCTGGACTCTTAGTGGTGGCAAGTAGCTGCTCACACCTGTCCAGGTGCAGGTCCATTAGGACACAGCAGGTACTCTGTCCGAGTTGCTCAGACAAAAGGCATGGGGTTAGTTTGAATGGGGTCTGACTTTGTGGCCAGAGGCACATGCCCGCATCAGGACAGATCACTGTGGCTACAGGTGAGCAGTGTTCTGGTGAGCACGGGTCCTGGGTCCCACACTGCTCCTCCTGTGAACATGGGAGTAGTGATTCAGGGGGGTGAATCGGGACCCCCAAAAGGGAATGGGTGCTGGGCAGCTCCAAACCAACAAACACCAGGAACATGGCTCTTTGGACCAAAGGTAGAGCTGAACAATGTCAGCGTGAACTGGAGTTCAGGCTCTTCCTCTTCCTGGGGCTGGCCAGGAATACAGCATTCAACTTTACCCCCTCTGATTCCTGGGAGAAAATCTATGCCGCCAGATCTGAGTCACAGGCATTGCAGTCAGGGCCCGGCCAAGCACTAGGGCATTCCCAGAGACAGGGAAAAGGTCTTTGAGAGCAGAGAGACGTCTTCTTGGAGCTGCTAGATTGTGAATGTTGCCATCACTGCAACCAAAGCCACCTTAATTTTTCTCCCATCTTCAAAACTGCATAAATTTCATTTCAGTGTTGCTGGTATGTGATGCCGTTCCACAAGGATGATTTATCTGAGTAGAACATCATTCTTGGAGCATATCCTCCCCCGGTCTAGAGGCCTGGCCACACCCAAAGCCCCAGCAGGGATGGGGATGGATGGGGAGTGGACTGTCCACTTTCTCCCTTCCCTTGGGTGGGGAGGAACACAATGCCATTAATTTAGGGGTGGTGAGTAATCCTCCAGCACGTCCTCAGCCCCAGCCCCTGGGCTCTCCACCCCGCGAATGGTAGTGATCTTTCTTACATGCACGCCTAAGTTCCCACCCTCCATCTGAGTTCCAGCCCTTTGTCCTGGGTCTTTCTGTCCAATCCCTCATCTGCTACCAGCCTCGTGTCCTGGTCTTCCCAGCCTCACATCCTACCTTGGCTGGACTTGGGCAGGGCGTTCCTTCACACCTCTGGGCTGCTGCTCACCCGGCATGCTCTGCCCATGTTGCCCACCAGGGATCCCTACCTGTCCTTCATTGCTGCCTGTCCCACCCCATTGTAGAGCCAAGCAGGAGGGGTCGCTCTCAGCATTGGGCCCAGCAGACCACCCTATTCCCCCAGCTGCTAAACTTTGTGCACATGCGGATCCTGTTGCATTGCAACGAGTCTTCTCCCTCATACTTGTCTGGTCTTTCCTGGACCCCTGGGTGCTGCACTGGGTGTAGCAGATGGTAGGTGTTGGATGGAGGGCCAGATGACGTCCATGGGATGTTGATTCCTG
This sequence comes from Cephalopachus bancanus, assembly GCA_027257055.1. Lineage (NCBI taxonomy): Eukaryota > Metazoa > Chordata > Mammalia > Primates > Tarsiidae > Cephalopachus > Cephalopachus bancanus. The sequence continues at coordinate 3,178,697 of JAPVLO010000110.1, read as the reverse complement.
CCAGCCCTTGTTAGGATCTTAAGTTAGAACACGGATTCACCCCTGGTGTCAGCTCTGCAGCACCAGGGGTTGGAGACCCTTGGTGAAGGGGAGCACATGGAAAATTTGGAACAAGGCCAGGAAAATCTCCCTTGGAGCCACCAGCATGAGGAACCACTGAAAGCATGAGAGCTGGCTGCCTTCCCACCCCAGCATGTGCCTGAATTAGGGCCTGGTCCTGGAGGCCCCTGAAAAGAGAGTCCTGGCAGATGTCATGCATCTGGAAATGCAGGTGTGCTGGACACAGGAGCTTCTGGCCTATGGGGAACACTGCAGCAGGAGTCTTGGCAGGCATGCACAGGGCTCCTGGGGGCCCTCTCTGGGGCTTCATGAGAAGTCGAGGTGCCCTCTCTCTCCACAGTTTTAAACAAGGGTCTTTGGCCAACGTCATAAGATTGGAAATAAAGACTCCCCCGCACCAAATAAAAGCTGTATAAAGATTCGAAAGGAAGAGGCAATATTATAATTCTTGGCAGACAATGTTTATACTTACCCAGAAAGTCCAAGAGAATTAATTGCAAAACCATTAGAAACACTAAGAAAGCATAGAAAAGTGGCCTGATAGGAGATGCAGGGAGAACGATCCATTGATCCCCAGGTGCCAGCAGAGCGCTGGCTGGAAAATGAAGTGGAAAAGACCTCATTCAAAGCATCAGTAAAGCCATAAACCATATAAACTTAACCTGAAACAGGCAAGCCCCACACAAAGAAAATGATAAAATCTTAAAAAGACATGCCTTGTTAGGGAGAACCGGCCCTTTCCCAGATGGGAAGATGCGCTACTGTAAAGATTCGAGTTCTCTCCAAATTTTTGTGTCTTTATTGAAATTCCAGTGGAAAAAGACTCCCAAGACACTTTCATTGGAGGAGTTTGACAGAAGAATGCTACACTCAGAAAGAGCAGGTGTGAACGGGCCGAGGAGCTGTGGAAGGGGCGGGAAGGGACGTTCTCCTCAGCTGCCTGGAGGAACATCTCAGCCAGGCTTCTCGCATTGCCACCTGGTCACCGTGGGCTCAGGAAGTGTGTGGGCACCAGTGTTGCGCCGGCTCTGAGAAGCTCAGGCCTTGGCACCACTCCCCCGGGTGGGTGGTGGGGACAAATGACGTCGCCAGCCGTGTGTTCTGAAACCACTATGGCAGGAAGGTAAGAGTCTCCCGCAGGTACCTGACCCCCGCAGGCCGGGCAGCATCAGTGAGCAGGGAATGGCCGTGGGCCCAGGGGGAGGGGGCCCATCTTAGTCTGTTTGGGCTGCTATAACTAAATACCTTGAACCAGGTAGCTTATAAAAACAGAAATTTATTTTTCACCGTTTTGGAGGCTGGAGGCACTGGCGGATTCAGTGTCGGGTGAGGGCCCACCTTCTGGTGCACAGACGGTGCTTCTACCCATGCCCTCACATGGTGGAAGGGGAAGACAGCTCTCTGGAGCTGCTTCTTCTTCTTCTTCTTCTTTTTTTTTTTTGAGTTGGAGTCTCACTCTGTCGCCCAGACTGGAGTGCAGCGGCCGCTCCCGGCCACCGCAGCCTCGCCTGCTGGGCCCGGCGATCCTTCCACCTCAGCCTTCCAAGTAGCCAGAATTACAGGCATGCACTACCACGCCCGGCTGATTTTTTGATTTATTGTAGAGATGAGGTCTTCCTGCCCAGGCGGGTCTCGAACCCGCGGGCTCAGGCAATCCACTCACCTCAGCCTCCCCAAGGCGCGGGATGACAGGCTGAGCCACCGAGCCCGGCTGAGCTTCTTCTAAGGGTACTCATCCCATGTGCCTCCCAAAGGCCCCAGTTGCTCACACCATCACATTGGTGATTAGGTTTCGACATAAGAATCTGGGGTCGAAACACATTCAAATATTTGGGAATCTGGGGGAACGTAAACATTTAGCTCACAGCGGGACCTCATGGCTGAGCCTGGCTCACAAACTAGACCTGAGAGATGGCTGACTGGTGAGGTCTCCTTGGCCCTGACTGGGCAGAGAGGCCGCCTCACTGGGACTCTTGGAGGTCCCAGCACTGTCCAAGATGCTCGAGGGAGGAGAGCAGGGCAGGGCAGGGAGAACGATGAGGGCCTGGCTTTCGGTCACAGTGTGGCTGGTTTGGGCTGCTACAATACATACCTTTACCTGGGTGGCTTCAGTCTCTGTCCTGACCCACTCCCTCAGCGTCCTGGGGCTAGAACGCAGAGCCTTGGATTCCCTCTGGTCTGCCACTCCTTTGTTGTATGACCTGAACCATGCTGCTTTTTGATGCCTCAGTTTCTCCATCTGTAACTGGGAATTTGCTGGATTTCAAGGATTCAACAAGAGCTTAGCAGGTGAAATTGCCATCTTATAAAGGGGAACCTGGATGCCAGCTGGCTGGGGGTCTGGGTGAGCCAGACTAGAGTTGAGGACCAGGAAAGCCTGAGAGAAGGCCAGTTCAGTCTAGGCCCCTATGACAGACAGAGAGATGAACAGACAGATGGGCTGCAAGGAAGCGGCAGAGATCTGTGAGGGGGCCAGCGTTCTCAAGCCCACATCAGGCCTCCCTGAGGGCCTGGAAACCTCCCTTCTCCCAACAGTCCTGGGACCAGCTGCTGGAGTTGAAGCCTTGCACAAATGGCCCAGGCAGCTGCCCTTCTTGCTCCTCCCAGCCTGCGACCTCCATGATGGATTCGGGGCCATTTTGTTGCAGGATTCATGACGGGGCCAGGAGGGAGCTGCAAGCTTTCCCCCCTCAGAGCTGAGGTTTCTCTCAGATTCACGGGAGCCATAAACCCGCGCCCTATTTTTGCTCTAATTGAGGCTATTTGTATTGTGACTAAAATAATCAGAGACAATTTTATTGGTATATTTTTAAAAATAATTACATCCCATATATTTAAGTTATGTAACCGCAGTGGCAATTTGACTGGGCTCCCCAAGGCCCCAGCTTGAAGGGCCTGTGCTGAAGTGGCCCCATCCCCATCTCCAGCACTCTGCACCTCCCCAAATTCTCGAGCAGAGGTGAAGCTGACAGATGCAAGTCCCCAAGGCCTGAGTCAGCCAGGCCTGAGTCAGCCAGGGGCCTTCCAAAGGACATGCCAAAAGATTCCGCAGCAGGCATGCCGGCCTAGTGACTCCAGAGCACTGCAGGAAAGTAGAGAAGAGGTTAAGGGCTTGCCCTGACCTTGGCTCAGCTCTGGCCTCTTGGTGGACATCTGTACCTTGCCATCCAGCATGGGGTCCTTCGCCTTCTGTTCTCCCCATTTTTCTCTAAGAAGCCCCCTCCCCTTCCTTGTCTTCCTGCTCCTGGAGGAGCTGACTGTCCCACACGTTCTGGCAATTAGAGCATCGTTTTCCCTAGCCATAGTGATTGGTTCAGGGCTAAGCACGTGACCCCATCGGAGCCAATGAAACGCCCGTACTCTTTCCATAGGATCGACGCCTTAGTGGGTGGGAGTCTGGGGCGGCTGATGGCCATGTTGCCTCCCGTGAAGCTGGAGAATGGTGCAGGCATAGGGAAGTGGAAGAGAGCAGGTCCCGGAGGTATCATTTGTGCACTCGAACCTGGACCTGGGCCTACTCTTGGATTTTTTGAATATGTTAGCCAAGACAACCCGTTTTTGCTTATGCCTGCTGGAGCTGGGCTTTTATCACCATGACCAAAAGAGTCCTGTTAATATAACTCATGCAAGCTTCTGTTTCCCCACCTGTAAAGAGAGAGAGTAATAGCTCCCATGGATTTGTTATGATGTTGCATGAGATTTTCTGTGTGTAGCACCAAGCACAGCACCTGGTGCAGAGTAACCACTCAAATAGTGACCACGGCTGTCATTAGGGACACTGGAGCGCTGGGTGCTTGTTGCCAGTATAAGTGTGAAAAGAGGAGGCGGGGAGAGGCTATGAGGCAGCGTGCAGCCCAGAGGGAGGCCCTGTCCCCACATGCTCATGGAGGCCGAAGCATCGTTCCTGCTGGCTTGACAGTGCCATCCCCCTTGCCCCTCCTGTGCCTTCTCCACCAAGGCACCAAGGCCTTCTTCTCCCTCTTACATGGGCCTAACCAATTGATTCTGTTCAGCCAGAGCCCATTACTGTGCCCAAGCGAGTTCTGTATTGATCCTCCCTACACAGCACAGGACAAGAGCAAGAAGCCAGAGGGATAAGAAGGCAGGCAACACACCTGCTAGGAGACTGGGGAGACCAGAGGCCACGTGTGGATCAGGCTATGTGCCTGAGACCTTGGGTCATGGATACTCTGGTCCCAGGTAATAGTTGCCCAGTTGGCTCCTGCATCCCAGAGATCTCCCCAGCTCTCTGCTAGGTGTTGGATGCCTCAGTTGTCCCTCCATATTGTGAACTCCTATGATGCCCTGCATTTGGAGCTGAGCGGTGTCTGACCTGCATGCCCACCACCCAACGACACCACCCGACACTGCAAATCCAAACTCTCCCTCACTCTGAGCAAGTTTTCTCCTCCACAGCAGCCTTTGCCCCAGAAGCCACATCTGTCAAAGCTGCCAACAGATGCTGGGATCTTGGGGTCCTGCCCTGAGAAAGCCTTCTCTGCTGGTTTTGAGCCATGTTAGTCTTCAAGGGCAGCACAGGCCTCAGGAACAGCACCCACAGTCTACCTTGTGGGAATGGCACCTTCCAGCCCCGGAGGTCTGACCGATGGGTCCACTTCTTGGGAAATGGCAGCAAGGAACACAGGGGCTGAAACATCCAGCTGATTCCTGAGATCCTGGGCCCCCCTGACTGCATGGCTTAGTAGAAACATGCACACGGGTGCACACACACTCACTCATGTGTGTACACTCTCATGTGGGCATACTCACATACAGGCACACTCACGTGCACACATTCACATGCGCACACTCACACACAGGCCCACTTTCACATGAGCGCATTTGCACACATGCACACTCTCACATGGGCATGCTCGCAGACATGCACACTCACATGTGCACACATTCACATGAACATGCTCACATACAGGCACACTCATGTGTGCACGCTCACACATAGGCCCACCTTCACATGAGCACATTTGCACACTTGCACACTATTATGTGCACACTCTCACACGGGCATGCTCATGCACACATGCATACTGTCACACGTGCACAGGTTCATATATACACAGGCTCACATACATGCTGTCACATGTTCAGGCTCACCTACACAGGCACATTCTTACACGTCCCAAAGTGCTTGCTTTTTCTTTCTCTTTTTCTTTTTCTTATAAAGATGTGGGGTACAATTCGGGATTAGGTACACAAACGTTGATTACGCAGGTACCTTTGCTGATGAGGTATGCCCTCCCTCCCCGAGCAGTTGCCCTCACCTGCCAGTCCCACTCCCCTGGGTGCTTGCTTTTTCTACCTGTAGCACAGCAGAGAGCCCTCAGTAAGTGTTCCTCTGTGGCATTTCACAGGTTCCACACATCTTGGGCACTGTGTGCTGTCAGCCCGGAGACTGTCTGCCTGCGTGTCCTTGTCCTCTCCAGTCCTTGGGACCCCGGGCTGACATGTAGGTCATACCCAGCATCCATCAGCCCCGCCTATCTTGCAGGACATTCTCTCTGCCTGTCCCCAGGAGGGCCCCTGATTTCAAAATTCTTTCCTGTCACCAGACCTTATGTTCCACAGATGGCTTTGAAAATCCAGCCACCCTCACAAGCCCAGACACGAAGGTGCAGAGGACATCAGGCCCAGCAGGACACAGAACCCTCACTGTCACAGGGAGAGAAAAATCAGACCCCAAGGAGCCTCTGGTACAACCAAGGCCCTTGTCTCAGCGCTGTGTGGTGATGGCATGTGATAGAGGTGCCCTTCACTTCTAGGTCTGAATGACATCCCTCCCTTTCTTTGGGTCCTAGAGGGCACCCAAGGGCACAGCCTGGTGGTGGGTACACCCTTTCTTCCCCCTGCAGTGACCTTGCAGACCCTCTGCTCCTAGTGATGGTCTCAGAGACTCCCAGCCACTACCCCTCCTCCAGGGACCCCCCTCACGCCAGCCTCCCACGCAGCCATCACCCAGACAGCCCCCTAGACCTTTCGTGCCATCGTCTGCACACTAGGACAGCCAGTGCCTCACCCAAGACAATGTGTGAGGTCTCTTCTTTCTTCCCATTGTCTACTGTGGGTGCAGCACGTGGGTCCATCCGATCTCAGACACCACACAGTCAGCACCGCCAGTCCATTCCTGGAAGATCTCCCATCCCCTACCCCAGTGTCACTGAGCTGGCCCCCTCCAGTGCCACCCCTTGTGTTTTCTGCCCGTAACCTAGCTGGTCAGGTCCGCTCGGATCTTCTCTGACTCAAGTGTGGCAGGACTTAAGGAAGACAAGAACTTTCCAGGGGCACAGACAAGCCAAGGCGCTTTCATGGAGGAAGGCCACTCCCACCCTCGGCCTCTTGACTGGCAAGAGGCCTGGGTCAGGATGGGAGGTATCCCGTGGAGGCTGCCCTGAGGATGTACAACCTCGAGCAGTGGGCAGTGGCTGTGCCTTCGTGGGTCAGGAGATCTTCAGTGCTCCTTCCAACTGGAATATCCAGAAGTGTCTGGGAGTCTAGCAGGAGCGCTAGCAAGTTGAATCCCCTCCCTTCCTCTGCCCTCATTGCTCAGCACCTGATCCTTTCTTAATATTAGCTCTGTGAATTACACAAGTAATACTTGCTTGCTTGTTAACATATTTCAAACAGCACAGAAGGGTTCAAGGTGGTAGCAGAATGTGCCCCCCTCCACAAGCCCACCTCTGCTAGGCTCCCATGGCCTTTGGAAAGTGTATGCGTCGTCTAGCAAACACACCCTCCACGACCCCAACCTTCTCCCCCCCGCCCTCCCCCGGCATCCCTCTGCCATCTCTCTATGCTGTGTGTGCCTTCCTTACCACAGAACGAAAGAGGAAAGTCTGGAGGGGGTGAGCCAGGTCCACCGGAGCCTAGGCCCAGCGATCCCACATGCATGCCAGCCCCTGCAGTACCTGCCCCCTCCCTGTGCCAGCCATTCCCCCATCCTTGCCAGCCCCCGACCGCTGAATCCATCGATGGGGGCTCATTATGCTGTCCTGTCTGCCTAAGATGCCGCAGAGTGACAGCTGTTTCGTGTTTAATTACTGATGGGCTGAGGCTATGCCAACCCATGAATAAAATTACAGTTGTTCTGCAATGCAAATACTGCGGGTCTCTGTCCGAGGGTCTGCAAAGCGCTTATTTTGATTGGCTGACTTTTTAAATGAGAAAAGTTTTATTACATTTTAAAGAACACTAGTCATGATGAGATCTGCACACCTCAAGATTTATATAGCACTGCAAACAAGGAGCAGGCGAAAGGAAGTTATTTATAACTTCAGATATGCTCCTGCCCTCCAAGTGCATTGTTTTGGGGAACACAGCATTTTTAGCTGATAATTGCTGTAATGGTAAATGTGGAAACGTGAAACCAAAACATCTGAGGTGTCTTTAAAAGCCAAAAGCTTCAGCTAAGATGGGGACGAATTGACCTTACGGGGAGCACAGAGGGGAGAAAAAGGAGTTTACCAGGGCTCGAGGGACAGGAGCAGATGACAAGCATTCAGCATTGGCAGAGGCTCGCCATCTGCGGGTGCCCACTGGGCGCAGGTTCAGCTGTGGAAGTGAGCACGGAGACATGGCATCCTCATGTTGGAGCCGCCACCCCAGGGCTGCTTCTCCTCCTGTTACTGTCAAGGGCTTTCCTTCAGTGCGATGCATCCGTGCTTCGTGTGACTAGAAGTCTCATCTGAGCCACAGCTGGATGACAACACAAACTTTCCGTTCCACTCTCTAAAATCCATACAGATTTGAATATAGAGCATCTGATTTTATTTCCCCTGGGACCAAGAAAATGGAACTTCCTAGGGAAGGTGGGCATTCCCTGATGAATGGGCTGGAGGTGTCATTTTCCCTGGTAAGTCTCTGCAGAACTTCCCTCTGAGCCCAAGCACAGTGTAGCTAAGTGGGAGCCTTCCCCAGCTGGCCTTGGTCCTTGTCTCTCAACAGAACAGAGCTGCCCTCGACTTACCCCACCCTTGGCATGTTCATTTGTTCACTCATTTTTCACCATACATTTATTGGAGGCTTATATGAGCCGGGCTTCTGGCATATTCCGATGAGCAGGAATAGACCGAAAAACAGGCAGGGCAGAGACCGAGCCTCACTAAACGTCAGTGTGACAAGGGCAGTGATGGAGGTATGAATGTCCAGGGACAGGGGCAGCAGAGGAGGGGGCCCAGCTGTGCCTGGGGCTGGGAATGTCCAAGAAGAGGTCATTCAAGCCAGACTTGAAGGATACCTAGGAGTTTAGAGTGGGCACCAGCTTGGCAAGGTGCCTGTCAAAGACAACGCCATCTAGAGGTCTGTGGGAAGGAGAGGAACTTCGAGTGCCCGGAGCACAAAGTGGTGTCCATGTTGGGTTCCCTGGGATCCTTTCTGAGGGGGTCTCTGAAGCTCAGAGTTGGGGCTCAGGGTCCTCTGGAGGCAGCTTGGAACTCTGATAGATGGCTGGGGCAGGGAGGGAGCCGGAGAGGGAGCAGGCTAGTAGGCAGGCACGTGAAACAGCAGGTGAAATCAGTGTTCCTTGCTTCCCTTCTCCTGGAGGTCAGCCATGCCTGAGTGTCTTCTGTTCCTTCAGTGAAAAATCCCATCCTGACAAGGGTGAGAAAGAAGACAGGGCAGGACTTCCAGACCAGCTGCAAGACTCTCTCTCAGTTCCTTCCTGGCTTTGGTATGTGTGTCCACGCATGCTTGCTTCTATACATGTTTGGGTGTGTGCACTTCATGTGTGCTTTCATATGTGGTGCATGCCTGTGCATACTTGCACGGGTTGATGCTGTGTGTGTATGTGTCTCTGTGTGTCTGTGTGTGCGAAATGTGTGTGGTGTGCTTATGTCTGTGTGAGCATGTGTGCATGTATCTGCATGTATGTCAAGTACAAGCATGTGTGCTTGTGTGAATGTGCACTCATGTATGCTCTCAACAAATTTTTGTGTATGTTCATGTGTGTCTCGTGAATACATATTCTCACGAAAGGATCCATACCCAGACCAGACACTGGGTTTTTAAAAAATACAGTCTGACACTCTGGAACCGACAGTCTGACACTGCCACTGGAGATTCTAAACTGAATCCCACACGACTGTGCACACAGCACATGCCCTTGGGTGGCTCAGATCCCTGAGGTCTCCTTAGTGAGGGGAAGGCAATGGAAAGTTAAATGATAGTGGCTGCTTTCTGGAACAGGCCAGGTCATGCTTGGGGGTGGTAGGGGTAGTAGGGGTGAGAGGGCATGTAATGACAGCCAGACTAGCCCCACCTCCTGGGCCCACGCAGGCCAGAAGGGAGGAAGAGCCAGCCGGACCCAGGGCAGCCTCAGGGGCCACGAAGATAGGAAGGGAGCCCGATGCCTGTAGGGTTGTGTCTGCGCACATGGGTGTGTGTGTGCATGGTGATTAGGTGTATATATACGTGGGTGTGCAAGCGTGCATATCTATATGGGTATACGTGCACACATGTGACCTGTATTTCCTGATCTGGGAACAACAATCTTTTTTTTTTTTTTTTTTTGAGTCGGAGTCTCACTCTGTCACCCAGACTGGAGTGCAGTGGTCGCCCCGGCCACTGCAGCCTCGACCTGCTGGGCTCTGGAGATCCTTCCGCCTCAGCTTTCCAAGTAGCTGGAACTATAGGTGCGCACTACCACGACTGGCTAATTTTTTGATTTATTGTAGAGATGAGGGCTCGCCAAGTTGCCCAGGCGGTTCTCGAACCCATGGGTTCAGGCAATCCACTCACCTCAGCCTCCCAAAGTGCGGGATTACAGGCTGAGCCACTGAGCCGGTCTTGGATCAGTGGTTTTCTTTTCTTTTTTTTTTTTTTTTTGTGTTGGAGTCTCACTCTGTCACCCAGACTGGAGAGTAGTGGCCGCTCCCAGCCACCGCAGCCTTGACCTGCTGGGCTCCGGCGACCCTTCCACCTCAGCCTTCCAAGTAACTGGAACTACAGGTGTGCGCTACCACGACTGGCTAATTTTTTGATTTATTGTAGAGATGAGGGCTTGCCAAGTTGCCCAGGCGGGTCTCAAACCCGCGGGCTCAGGCAATCCACTCACCTCAGCCTCCTAAGGCGCGGGATTACAGGCTGAGCCACCGAGCCCGGCTAACAATCTTCTTGGCCAGATTTACCCAAAGTCTCATGGGAGAAGGTGGCAGGTGGGCAGAATGGGCATCCCGCTCCTGCCCCACCCAGCACTGGCCCTCTGATCTGCCAGCGGCAGTGCCGTCAGGGGACAGGCCATGCTAGTGTCTCGAGACAGTGCCCAGTGGGCACAGGATAAAACCTAGGGCACTCTATGCCATTCACCACAGCAGGACGGGAATTCCTTGTCCGCACTGGAGGCCTGTCCCCTTCTTAATGGCTTGCTTGGGGTTTTGATGATGGCAGGGCCTGCGGTGACAGGGTCATTACTGGGTTTAAAAAATCTTCTTTGGGCAGCTGGAAGTCAGCTGAGCTCTGCTTCCTCTTCCCGGCTCCAGGCTGAAGCGGGTGGAGGGGCCTGGGGCCTGAGGGATGTCAGGGGGATTTGGTGAGTGAGTGAAACCTGTCAACTGTGATGAAAACAGCAAGGCTGCGGTTGGCCTGGTGTAGAAGCATGACTAAGTAGATCAAGGGGTGTTTGGGAGGGAGTAAGTTGAGTTTTGACAATTTATGAACATATACACAGGAGCCTTCAGAATGAAGACCCAGAGATACAGGGGAAATTGTCCATTTTGATGCTGAGGTTCGACAAAATAGGAGCAGCCAAGGAAAAATATGATTGGACAAAAAAGGTATGAGCTGAGGCTGACAGACTGAGTGGGAGCCCAGCAAGGCCTGTCTAGATCCTTCTTGGTCTCTCGGAGCAGCATTCCTTCCTGCTGGTTATGGGACAGGACCCTCTCTAGAATGGGAGTCTTAGGACCTGCTGTCAAGTAAGGCAGGTTAGAAAATTTTTTAGTGGTCAGTTTTCATGCAGAAAAGCAGAGGGAGAGTTAGAGCAACATTTCTAGGTTTTATGACTGGCTTTGGGGAAAAGGGGTTCTGGTTTCGCTGACCCACCTGGGGAAGGAGGGATTCTGGTTTTTCTGGCTAGCCTGGGGGGAGAACAGGAAGGAGAGACAGGAGTGCGGGAGAAGGTTAGAGAAAAACTTGATTTCTGAGGCTGCTTCTGAGGCTGTCATCTTAGAGTATTGCTTTCTGAGCCCCCAAAACAGCCTATCCAGCAGGTGGGACAAAGGGAAGGGGTGGAGGGTGGCTCAGCAGGCAGAGTAATAGAACTGGCCCATCTGCAGACCACTTCTCCCCATAGATACCCTCTACCCAGGCCAGGAAATGGAAGCTCAAAGAGGTTGTGCAGCTGCCTGTGGCCACTTAGCATGCGAGGTCAGAGCTGTTGCCTGAACTGAGTTGCCTCTTCTGAGTCCACAGTGCCGCCTCCTCCATGCAGCCCTCCTCTCCTGCCACTCTAGCCAGAGAGTAGGGGCCTTCAGGAACCTAAAGAGACCAGCGATGGAGGGATCATCCTTAGCACAGACGCTGGGCAGCTGTGATGCTAAGACATGCACAAGGCTCCCTTTCATCACCGCTCCAGGCCACAAAGCCCCATTTGCAATGATGTCCGTTCACCAGTTGTGTTCTGTGGGGGAAAAAATCCTTATTTTGAATTTTCGGAAATGGCACCAACAATGTGGGTGGGAAACTCAGGGCTTTGAGGCTGCATTTCGGGATTCAGAGGCTCTGCCGAGAAGAAGAGCCTGCCTCTGGGTCCTACAGGGGAGTCTTAAATCTTCTTGCCAGGCTCGGTGACTCAGCCTGTAATCCCAGCACTTCAGGAGACCGAGGAGAGTGGATTGCCTGAGCCCACAGGTTCGAGACCAGCAGATTGCCCTCGTCTCTACAATAAATCAAAAATTGCTGAGTGTGGAAGCACACACTCAGCTCCTTGGAAGGCTGAGGTGGAGGGATCACCAGAGCCCAGCAGGTCGATGTTGGAGTGGTCATGAGCATGCCACTGCACTCCAGCCAGGGCAACAAAGTACAACTCCAACTCAAAAAAAAAAAAAATCTTCTTGGATGTGATTGTAAAAAGATTGTAAAGGGATACAGAATTAGGTATAAATGAATCTCTCTGAAGTCACTCTGTGTGTGTGTGTGTGTGTGTGTGTGTGTGTGTGTGCGCATATAGATGCACACACACATTTTATATGCCGTTCCTAGAGCAAGATTCATTAGCTAGGATAAATCCAAATACACACAGGTCTTTTTTTCACCTCAGAAGTGGCATGCTTATCCACCGATATTCTTCAGTAAAAGTTCTTAGAGCCTTGAATTTGAGGGAAGAGGATAATCCCAACCTTAGGCCTTTTGTGTTTTAAAGACTTGCTGTACAGATCACTGTAAATGCAGAATGTAATTTGACCTTGGTGTAGCAATTTAACCAAGAAGGCCGGGCTGTAACAGGAATAAGAGTAATAATTTTTACTATGGTAATAATGCCTGAGCGTCACTTACTGAGCCTCTCCTTATGCCAGGCACCCTAAAGCCTTCACAGGGATTGGTTGTCTTAATTAATTGAAGCCATAGAAACTGCAGTAAGGGCTGGTATTTTCTCCCTTTTCAAATAAAGACGAGGAGTTGCTTCTCCCAATTCCCTGAGACATGCCATCACCTGTATCACACACACACAATATTTTTGTCCCTTACCAAAATTTCACCAGGAAAAATTACTCAGTTCTTGAGCCAAAAATGTACGTATAACAAGTATTGTGGGACCGGTCATAACTGACATTTCACATAAGTTGGGGAGAGGTTGGTTTATTGTAGAGGCAAGGTCTTGCCAAGTTGCCCAAGCTGGTCTGGAACACCCGGGCTCAGGTAATCCTCTTGCCTCTGCCTCCCAAAGGTCTGGGATTACAGACGTGAGTCACCACGCCCAACTATTGCACATAATTTAACAGGCACGAGATGTGTAAGCAAAGATGACGGTAAAGGGAACGGCCTCCGATATCTCTCTCCAGTGTTCCCCCTCAGAACTCGGGGCCGTCCCAGGCTAGTCCCCAGGGATCAGAAGCTGGCAATGTCCAAGAGCTCAGCCTTGGCTACTCAGTGAGAAGAATGGGAGGAAGAAGAAAAACAAAAATCGAAGAGTCCCGCTGGAACTCAAAGGAAGTACCAGCTGCGTTTTGCATGTTTCAAGGAGTTTCTGCCAGGCACTAGGCAGCTGCCATGTCTCAAAGGCCGGCAGATGCCCCAGCCCCAGGGCTGTGGTGTACACCAAGAAGCCCTGGGGTGCCGGGCACTTTCTCTGACCTGGGCATTTCCTGAGTGGAGGAACGCCTCGATCCACAGAGGTGGGCTAGATACGAGAGTGGAGCTCCTTCATCCCTGGGGACCGGCAGCTGCAAGAAAGCTGTGTTGGCCTGGGAAGACCCAGTGTCCCCAGCATGCAGAATTCCGTGACCGAGGCTGTTCTCTGACTGCCCCTTCACCACTGTGGTAGGTTCAGCCTGCCCCTGGGGATCCCCTTCCTGAATAAGAGCAATATTCCTTGCACACACAAAGGGACTTGACAGGCAGAACCCTGGGCGTGAGAATGAACTCAGCCACAGTCCCCGAAGAAAAGACTGGCGGAGCAGAAAACCATATTGTCGTGATATCAAGGAAGAAGAAAAAAAACGCAGAATTCTAAAAATATTTACGCCAGGAAACAGATGTAAGGTGTTTTTTTCTCAAGTTGAAAATATTGAGTCTGAGAACCAAGAGACGGGGAGAGGATGAGGACAAGCTGTGGCAAAAGTGGACCATCTGAGGACACAGCAGCACCGAGCAGGTCTGTAAAAGGGTCAGGACAGCAAGAAGCTGGAGGAGCCCTGCGGACAGCTGACTCAGCAACTCGGAGCATGCGTTTGAGAGGCCTTTTCAGAATGCACCGAAAGAGAGCAAGAGAAATTAGAGATAATCAGAGAGAAGGCTGCCTCTTTCAAGAAAAGATACAGGAAATCCAGTCGGGATAAGTGGTATTCATAAAGAACAGAATATAACTAACAAAAAAATTTCAGAAATAAAAAAGAGAAAAACGTTGCTGAACTGATGACAGGTCTAAATCTGTAGGAGGAAAGGTTTGCTGTGTACCAACAAAACTCATAAACATCAAAAGATAGCGATGACATGGTCTAATCTCCTGGATTCATGAGGAATGACTTTTAAAGACATGAATGCCAGGTTACCTTGGTTCTTTCCCTGCGTTCCTGACCACCCTGTCCTTCTTGGAATAGGGCCTCACCTGCCCTCTCAGCTTCTCTTTCCCTGACTTCCTGGTTGCCCCTTCCTGTGCCTCAGTCTGTCACCAGGGGACCCCAGGTGAGATGCGTTTGTCCTTCCAGTGGCCCTACCTCAGAACTGCTCAGCTTCTTCAGGCTAATCCGCAGAGATCAGAAGCTGACAGTTCCCAAGTGCTCAGCCTCAGCTGCTCAGACTCTCCCACAAGGGGGTCCCTATTTGCAGGTGGGATTCGGATAGGCGGAAGGGGGTCCTGTCCTTCCGCAAATTCATATCAATGATGGGATAAGCCACAAACAGCAGAAGCCACGTAACTGTTGGGCACCATTAGAGACCCAACGGGTGACCTGCTTTTCTGAGCCAGCAAGCTCACCAAAAGCTTGCCCAGCTAAGCCAAATGTCCCCTGGCAGCGTTGCCAACGCCCTGACCTCCTGCCTACCTGTGACCCAAGGAGGGAAATGGCCCAACAGCCAGTTTCCTCCACAGCAACCGTGATGAAAAGGATGGGAAACATAATTAAAATTTCAGGCGCCTTTTCCCAAGGGTCATTCCAGCTGGAGCGCCTAAATACCATAAGGGTATGAATGTGCTGCATTTATTATTTTCACCATGGAGACGTCCAAGAAAACTGACCTTTTCAGCTTCAATAAAAACAGATTTTTCTGTAGGTCCTTTGACAGCAGCTCTGGTCATGATCCAGACTGAAACTCAATATTAAACACCAAAGAACAGAAAAAAGAGATGCCTTTTCTCGGCCTGGGAGGGTTATTGACACCCATTTGCAATTAGACACCAGGAAGCACAGGCCTGAGTCCTGTGTAGAAAATAGGCTCGCTGGCTCCTCCTGGACCCAGATGGATCAGGCACTCTCTCAGTCTCTGAGATTTAGGAGGATTAATAACAGAGGAATTGAGTGATGTCACCGAAGAGGGTGGAGTTGAAAGCTACAGGAATCTGTCCCTCCACCCAAATGATTGAGCTGTCTGAAGGCGCTCTCTTAGAGACACCTGTGCCTCCCACATCTGGCACATCACGTTGAACTCAGGACAAAGCTGCAGTAGCAGGCTGACCGGAACTCAGTACTGGAACTGGGTACCGTCCTGCTTGGGACTAAGTGTTTCCTCCTGTCATAACATCCCACTCTGACTCATCTTCCCCGACACGCAGGCCAGGGCTGACGCTGTTGCAACGCCTTGGCCACCCAGGTGGGCAAACACCTTGAAAACTTCCTGCCCTAATCTTTCTACTGACCAGGAGAGCCGATAATATATGGAAAACCGAAATGACCATCAGTGGCAGCAGTACTGTCTTGCAGTGAAGCAAGGTGCTGGACAGGAGCAAAACCTGGAGTTCTTGCTAAACACCAGCGCTTGGCCTCAGGTATTTTCTCCTCTCCCTTGCAACCTTGCCGCCATGAAACTGAAGCTATTTTAAAAGATATAAAACAACGAAGACAAAGGTAGATGAGGAGATCATCACAATGAAAGATTTCAATAAATTTTGGAAGGCGGAATACGGAGGGAGGAATACAATCTCACTGAGCAGTGCAGAGGAAGTGACATCCGAAATGCTTTAGAGGGAACTGGGAAGCATGAACCATTAGAAGCCCATCGGTAGCCGGACTCGGTGGCTCAGCCTGTAATCCCGCGCCTTTGGGAGGCTGAGGTGAGTGGATTGCCTGAGCCCGCGGGTTCGAGACCCGCCTGGGCAGCGAGACCTCATCTCTACAATAAATCAAAAAAAATCATGCCTGTAATTCCGGCTACTTGGAAGGCTGAGGCGGAAGGATCGCCGGAGCCCAGCAGGTCAAGGCTGCGGTGGCCGGGAGCGGCCACTGCACTCCAGTCTGGGCGACAGAGTGAGACTCCGACTCAAAAAAAAAGAATCCCATCGGTAGTGATGGCACTGGGTTCTGAAAGCTGGGGGTGGGAGTACAGATTTCGGAGTATTAACAAAAGAGGAACTGAGTGACATCACAGAAGATGGCAGAGTTGGAAGTTACAGGAACCTGTCCCTCCACCCAAATAACTATTGAGCTGTCGGAAGCAAGTGTTTTGTGATTCTGCAGTCTAGTTGAACACTTTCAATATTCAAGGGAAAGCTTGATGGAAAGGCTGGTAAATTTTGACAACTTTCCAAGTTTACATAGTGGCTACCCTCCCCTACCCTAGTCTCTTGGCAGGTGGGGACAGTGGCCTGGTGTCAGAGAGGGCATTGAGGACCCTGTCTTCCAAAAGTCAAAGTTGTGTGTGTGTGTGTGTGTGTGTGTGTGTGTGTGTGTGTGTGTTTAGATTGGAAAAATATAGTTTATTTAGAAAGTAATTTGAGAGAGAGAGACCTGGATTAGCAAAGCAATGGTGGCTGGCTGCTTGAGTTGAATCCTTTTTAAACTTTTCCTTTGATGGGAGGAAGGTCATTAAGGGGATTGGGTGGTGGTCTGCTCCACATCATCACAAAGGGGACAGGTAAGCACAAGTACCGACGTCAGGTGATAGACATCAGGCAGATGGGTGGGTTAGTCACATGACAGTTGCCAAGTTGATGGGGTGTCATGAAGGTCATGAAGAGCTGATTAGGTTAACTTGTTTAGGAAACAAGCTGGGGAGGGCTCTAGACAGGTAGAGATATCTTTATACCCCTATCCAGCAGGAAGCAGTTACAGAAGACTGAACTTCGTCCCCGTTCCCAGGGACCAATAAGGATATTTTAAAATCACATGGGGAGCCGGGCTCGGTGGCTCAGCCTGTAATCCCGCACCTTTGGGAGGCTGAGGTGCGTGGATTGCCTGAGCCCATGGGTTCGAGACCCGCCTGGGCAGCGAGACCTCATCTCTACAATAAATCAAAAAATCAGCCAGGCGTGGTAGTGCATGCCTGTAGTTCCGGCTACTTGGAAGGCTGAGGCGGAAGGATCGTCGGAGCCCAGCAGGTCGAGGCTGCGGTGGCCGGGAGCGGCCACTGCACTCCAGTCTGGACGACAGAGTGAGACTCCAACTCAAAAAAAAAAAATTAAAAAATTAAAAAAAAATAAAATCACATGGGGAAAATGAAAGAACATAACATGGAGCCAATATATCCAACGAGCAACCATTTTAACATTGCTTAGCTTTGTCATATTTTTCTAGCAAATTCACTTTAACTTACCTTCTGATCCACTAGTGGTGTGTTTTAGTTGCTGATCCTTTTTACCACTGAGGGTCTGGCACAGAGGCTAATCATTACTTCGAATCCCAGAGGTTAAAGCAGCTTCTCCATTGTGAGAGATCTAAAGAGACCACACATCCTGCCTCCCCCCACTTAGGGGGCCGACATTTGAGGAAATCTTTGTCAGGTCACTGAGTAACAGCAGAGACACTAGAACAAGAATTTCAGTGACCACATGCAATAAGCCATACAGTTTGTAAAAACAGTCTGGAAAAGTCACAAATGCATGAACCTGCTTTCAACAAGCAAAAATCAGCAATCCCTGAGGAATGGGAGTATTAGAGTTCCAGAGTTGCCATAATAATACCCAGAATGTCCAGCCCCCGATAAAAAAAAATCATAAAACAGAAAGAAACAGGAAAGCATGGCCTGTCCACAGGGAGGAAAATGGACAGAAACCATCCTGAGGAACGCTGGACATAGGAATTACTAGCCAAAGACATTAAATAACTATTTAAAATATGTTCAGGCTTGGTGGTTCAGCCTGTAATCCCAGCACTTTGGGGGGCTGAGTCGAGTGGATTGCTTGAGTCCACGGGTTCGAGACCCACCTGGGCAGTTTGGCAAGACCTCGTCTCTACAATGAAATAAAAAATTAGCCGGGCATGGTAGCACACGCCTGTAGTCCTGGCTACTTGGAAGACTGGGGCAGAAAGATCATCGGATCCCAGCAGGTCGAGACTGCAGTGGCCAGGAGCGTGCCACTGCACTCCAGTCTGGGTGACAGAGAGAGACTCAAACTCAAAAAATAAATAAATAAATAAAATATGTTTAATGAGCAAAGAAAACCATGGGCAAGGAACTGAATGAAATCAGGAAAATGATGTCCAAAAAATAAGAAATTATAAAGAGGAACCAAACTAATATTTTGGAGTTGAAAAGTATAGTAACTGAAGTGAAAAGTTCACCGAAGGTGTTCAACAACAGATTTGAGTGGGCAACAGAAAGGATTGGCAACCTTGAAAGCAAAATAGTTAAAATTATCCAGTCTGAGGAGGAGAAAGAAAAAAGAATGAAGGAAAATAAACAGACCCTAAAGGACTTAAAGGACGTCATCGACCAACATACACATCATAAGAATTACAGAAGATGAGAGAGAAAGACGCCAACAAAGTATTTAAAGAAATAATGGCTACAAATTTCCCAAGTCTGATGAAAGACATAATAATAAACATTCAAGAGACCTAACATATTCCAAGTAGGATAAACTCAGAGATCCACACTGAGACATATTATATGCAGATGGTTTAAACCCACAGAAAAGAGTGAATTTTGAAAGCGGCACGAGAGAAGCAACTCATCATGTATAAGGGATTCTCAAAAAGTTAAGAGCTAATTTCTTTTCAGAAACCACAAAGGCCAGAAAGCAGCGAGATAACCTATTAAAGTCCTGAAAGAAAAAAAAAAAACTCATTAAATAAGTTCTACATCTGACAAAACTATTCTTCAAAATTGAGGGAGAAATTAAGATATTTCCAGGTAAACAAAAGCTGAAGGAGATCATTACCAACAGACCTGCTCTAGCAATGCTAATGGGAGTCTTTCAGGCTGAAATAAAATATACTAGACAGTAACTTAAAGCTATAGGAAATAACACTGGTAAAGATAACTACATAGGTAAATCTATTTTTTTTTTTGAGACAGTGTTTTGCTCTGTTGGCTAGGCTGGAGTGCAGTGGCACAATCATGGATCATCACAACTTCCAATTTCTGGGCTCAAGCAATTCTTCTGCATCAGCCTCCCAGTGGCTGGAACTACAGGTGTGTGTCACCACACCCAGCTAAATTTTAAAATTTTATTTTTCATGGAGACAAGGTCTCACTATGTTGCCCAGGCTGGTCTTGAATTCCTGAACTCAAACAATCCTCCCGCCTCTGCCTTCCAAAGTACTGGGATTACAGGTGTGAGCCACCACACTTGGCCTATAGGTAAATCTAAAAGCCGATATTATTTTGGTTTGGTTTGGAACTTCTCTCTTTTTCCTAAATGATTTAAAAAGCAAATGCATAAAACAATTATAAATCTATGTTGTTGGGCATGTGACTCACACCTGTAATTCTAGCACTTTGGGAGGCAGAGGCAGGATCGCTTGATCCCAGGACTTTGAGGCCAGTCTGAGCAACATAATGAGACCTCATCACTACAAAAAATAGAAAAATTAGCTAGGCATGGGGGCACATGCCTGTAGTCCTAACTACTTGGGAAGCTGAGGCGGGAGGATCACTTGAGCCCAGGAATTTGAGGCTGTGGTGAACTGTGAACATGCCCCTGCACTCCAGTCTGGGTGACAGAGTGAGACCCTGACTCAAAAAATTAAAAAATAAATCTATGTAAATGGGCAGCTAATGCATAAAAGAAAGAATGGTCTCAAATCAATAGCCTAATTGTATACCTTCAAGAACTAGGAAAGGAGAACAAACCAAACCCAAAGCAAGTAGAATAAATTAAATAATAGAAGCCGGGCTTGGTGGCTCAGCCTGTAATCCCGCTCTTTGGGAGACTGAGGTGAGTGGATTGCCTGAGCCCGCGGGTTCGAGACCCGCCTGGGCAAGTTGGCAAGACCTCATCTCTACAATAAATAAAAAATTAGCAAGGTGTGGTAGCGTGCGCCTGTAGTTCCAGCTACTTGGAAGGCTGAGGCGGAAGGATCGCCGGAGCCCAGCAGGTCGAGGCTGCAGTGGCCAGGAGCGGCCGCTGCACTCCAGTCTGGGTGACAGAGTGAGACTCCAACTCAAAAAAAAAAAATTAAATAATAGAGATCAGAAGGTAAATAAATAAGATAGAGAATAGAAAGCCAATAGAGAAAATCAATGAAAACAAAAGTTGGGTCTTTGAAAGACTGGCAAAATTGACAAGCCACTACCTAAACTAAGATAAAAGAAAGAAAACTCAAGTCTTCTCTAATATCAGACCTGCAAATGGGCATAGTACTACAGATTTTACAGAAATAAAAAAAAATTATAAGGAATACTACAGGCAGTTGTTATGGATTGAATGTTTGTGTTTACAATTCAAATGTTGAGATACTCCCAATGTGATGGTATTAGGAAGTGAAGCCTTTGGGAAGTGATTAAGTCATGAGAATGGAGCCTTCATAAATAAGATTAGTGCCCTTAAAAAAGAGACATCAAAATCAGCCGGGCGTGGTAGCGCATGCCTGTAATTCTGGCTACTCAAAAGGCTGAGGCGGAAGGATCGCCGGAGCCCAGCAGGTCGAGGCTGTGGTGGCCGGGAGCGGCCACTGCACTCCAGTCTGGGCCACAGAGTGAGACTCCAACTCAAAAAAAAAAAAAGAGACATCAGACAGCTCTCTCACCTCTTCTGCCATGTGAGGACACAGTGAGAAGACAGCCTCTATGAACCAGAATCTTACAATCTAGCTCAAGAAGAAATAGAAACGAACTCAAAACTAACTCAAGAAGAAGTAGAAAATCTCAATAGATTCATAACTAGTAAGGATATTGAATCAGTAATAAAAAACTTCTCAACAAATAAAAGTCCAGGACCAGATGTGTTCAGTGGTGAATTCTATCAAGTGTTTAAAGGAGAATTAACACCAATATTTCTTAAATTCTTCAAAAAAATTGAAAAAGTGGGAACACTTCCTAATTCTTTCTACTAGGCCAGCATGACACTGACACCAAAGCCAGCTAAAGGCACTACAAGAAAAGAAAACTGCAGGACAATATCACTTATGCATATAGATGCAAAAATTCTCAACAAAATATTAGCAATCTGAATTCAGCAGCATACTAAAAGTATTCTAAATCATGACCAAGCGGGATTTATTCACAAAATGTAAGGATAATTCAACATAATCAGTCAATATAATACACCACATTAATAGAATGAAGATTTAAAAAAACACATTATCTCAACTGATGCAGAAAAAAACTTGACAAAATTCAGTGCCCTTTTATGATGAAAGCACTCAATAAACTAGTAATAGAAGAGAACTTCCTCAACGTGATAAAAATCATATATCAAAAACTGACAGCTAACAGTATACTCAATGGTAAAAGATCGAAACCTCTCCTCTAAGACCAGGAACAAAATAAAGATTCCTGTTTTTACCACTTCTATTGAACTTCTGTTCATAACTTCTGTTCAACAGTACTGGAAGTTCTAGCCAGAGAAATTATGCAAGAAAAAGAAATAAAAGGCATAGAAATTGGAAAGGAAGTTGTAAAATTATCTCTGTTCACAAATGACATGGTCTTATATACAGAAAACTTTAAAGAATCCCCCAAAATTTTAGAGCTAATAAATGAATTTAGCAAAGCTGCAGGATATAAAATCAGCATATAAAGAACAATTATATTTCTGTACACTTGTAATGAACAATCCAAAAATAAAATTAAGTATACAATTCTATTACAGTAGCATCAAAAGTGAAAAAAATACTTAGGAATAAATTTAATCAAGGAGGCAAAAATTTGTATATTAAAATTGCTGACAGAAATTAAATAAGACCTAAATAAATAGAAAGACATTATATATTCATGGATTGGAAGATTTAATATTGTTAAGATGACAATGATACCTAAAAGATGTATAGAGTCAATGCAATCCCTATCAAAATTCTAATGGCATTTTTTTTTTTGCAGAAATAAAACAACCCATTCTAAAATATATTTAGAATATCAAGGTTCCTGAAAAGCCAAAACAATCTTGAAAAAAGGAAACAGAGTTGGAAGACTCACACTCTTGATTTCAAAACTTACTAAGGCAAGCTTGGTGGCTCTATCTGTAATCTCAGCACTTTGGGAGGCCAAGGCGAGTGGATTGCCTGAGCCCGTGGGTTCGAGACCAACTCAGGAAACTTGGCGAGACCCCATCTCTACAATAAATCAAAAATTAGCCGGGTGTGGTAGCGCACGCCTATAGTTCCAGCTACTTGGAAGGCTGAGGCAGAAGGATTGCTGGAGCCCAGTTGGTCGACGCTGGGGTGGCCGTGAGAGTGCCACTGCACTCCAGCCTGGGAGACAGAGTGAGACTCCAACTCAGAAAAGTCCACACACACACACACACACACACAAAACAAGTATCTTACTATAAAGATATAAAGATTTTGATCAAAATAGTATGGTACTTGCATGAGGATAGACATGTAGACTAGTAGAATAAAGAGACCATAAATAAACTTTCCCATATACAATTAATTAATTTTTGACAAGGGTGACAGGATGATTAAATGGGGAAAAGACAGTCTTTTTGAAAAATGATTCTGAGAAAACCAGATATCCATATGCAAGAGAATGAATTTGAACCCTTGCCTTATACTACACAAAATTAAAGTGGATCAGATCTCCAAATTTAAGGGCTAAAGTTTTAAAATTCTTAGAATAATATATAAGTCAAATCATTCATGACTTTAAAGTAAAAATAACTTCTTTTGTATGACATCAAACACACAGACAATACAAAATCGACAAATTGAATTTCACCAAATTAAAAACTTTTTGTGCATCCAGGGGCAGTGTCAAGAGAGTAAAAAGACAGCTTACAAAATGGAAGCAAATATTTTCAAATCATACATCTGATAAGGGATAAATATTCAGAATATATAAAGAACTTCTGCAAATCAATAACAACAACAAAAAACCCTCAAACAACTCAATTTCAAAAATGAGTAAAGAATTTGAATAGATGTCTCTCCAAAGAAGACAAACAAATGGCCAATAAGCATATTAAAAGATGCTCAATATCATCTGTCATTAGCGAAATGCAAATCAAAACCATGAGATATCACCTCACACACATTAGAATAGCTATAATTTTTTTTTTTAAAGAAAGAGAATAACAAGTGTTGATGAAGACACAGAGGAATTAAAATCCATGTGCAAATACTTTTTCCCAGTCCGTGGACTGTCTCCCTGCTCTCGTGATGGTTTCTTTGGCTTTGCAGAAGCTTGTCAGTTTAATGAGGTCCCATTTGTCTATCTTATCTCTTATGGCCCATGCGTTTTGGGTTTTGTTCAGGGACTGGATGCCAGTTCCAATTTCCATAAGGATGTGTCCTGCATTTTCTAAGGTTCTTATGGTTTGAGGTTTTACTTTTAGGTCTCTGATCCATTTAGAGTTAATTTTTATGTGTGGGGACAGATAGGGGTCTTGTTTGAATCTTCTGCATGTGGTCAACCAGTTTTCCCAGCACCATTTACTGAACTCAAATCACTCTATGAAAAAGATACTGCACACGTATTTTTATCACAGCATTGTTCACAATAACAAGAACCTGGAACCAACCATGCTGTCCATCAAAAGAGGACTGGATTAAAAAATGTGGTACATATACACGATGGAATACTACGCAGTCATAAAAAAGAACAAAATCATGAACTTTGCAGCAACCTGGATGGAGCTAGAGTTTATAATACTGAGTGATCTCCCACAGAAACAAAAATCTGAGTATCACATGTTCTCACTCATAAGTGGACCTTGAACATCTATCGTAATACTGTAAGAAAAGGATTGACAGTGGTGGGAAACTATGGAGGGAACAGGGAGGGGAGGGGAGGTGGGATTAACAGTAGTCAATATCTGTCTGAGGACGGGGGGACACCCCTTATCAACAAGGGTGCCTGCATGGTCCATATTTGTATTCCTACCCCTTAACTGTACCCCACAATTTTAAAATAAAAAATATGTTTTAGCCGGGCTCAGTGGCTCAGCCTGTAATCCCGCGCCTTTGGGAGGCTGAGGTGCGTGGATTGCCTGAGCCCGCGGGTTCGAGACCCGCCTGGGCAGCGAGACCTCATCTCTACAATAAATCAAAAAATCAGCCGGGCGTGGTAGCGCATGCCTCTAATTCCGGTTACTCGGAAGGCTGAGGTGGAAGGATCGCCGGAGCCCAGCAGGTCGAGGCTGCGGTGGCCGGGAGCGGCCACTGCACTCCAGTCTGGGCGACAGAGTGAGACTCCAACTCAATTAAAAAAAATGTTTAAAAAAAATCCATGTGCATTGTTCATAAGCATGTAAGATGGCGAAGTACCTGTGGAAAACAGTTTTGTGGTTCTTCAAAAAGTTGAACATAAACTTACCACATGGGGAAGGGGAACACACTTCATCACTAAGGGTACCTGATCTCAAGCTAGGTAAAGTGGGGACCAAAATGAGGTCTAAAATTTACCTGTACAATGATCATTTGTATACCTAACCCTGAATTGTACCCATCTTTAAGATAAAAAAAAAATTTTAAAGTACAAATTGTAAACTGTAGTTCTATTTGAGGACCATTTTCAAATGAAGCCAAAAGAAGAGAGATCAAGCATATATTATTTTTGAAAAGAAAATCTTGCAAATGTGTAGCTATATACTCTAAAATATTAATTTTATAGGCTTGAGATGCTTTTTACTGACATGGAGAATGCAAAAGGAGCTGATATTTGATGGATGAGGAAACCAATGCCTTCTCTTTGTAGCATATATAGCAAAAATGCTCTATAAGCATTTAAGTGAACTTGCCCAATGGGCTTTACAAAGAAAACTGGTCTGGAAATGTTAATATCTGAGTTATCAGCATATGAATGGCTAAATTTAATCCTGCCACCTTGATAGTTGGTCCAATCTAAGCCCTATGTCCATTCCAAACTAGATGCACAAATATTTGAGACCTTTTATTTTGCCACTTGCTGTTCCTCACAGTTGATTCTTATCACCAAAGTAATTTGAACTTTTTTATGAATTCATAAGATCCCTACATGAGAAAGTAATCATTATTAATTTTCTGATGGGAATCTTGGCATTTGGCTCAGTAGAGCATGTAAAAATGACCTGCTGGTTCCTTCACATGAATGTCTCTTTGCCATGTCAGACTCCATGTGCTCCTCATTTAAGTGTATAATTTTCCCTGAACCCAGGCTTCTCTTCTGGATGCCCCAACTTGGTGTACATCATCACGCTCTCCTCCATCTCGCTTATGCGTGAAACCTTTGAGTTTTAGGCAATATAATTTAGTCTTATCAATCACTGAAATTTTAAAATGTGAATCAAGAAAGACAGATGGTCTTACCTAACCCTATCAAAATGTTCTACAAAATATAAATTAGCATTTCTAATAGTGATCATTGATCTCTTCATTCAAAACTTTAAATTAATTCTCGCTGATTTTGTAATTACAAAATCCATATTTCCTCTATGAAAGACTAAACACAAAATAAAATGGCAGCCAACTGTTAAAAAAATATGGAGTCTCATAAAAGCGTGGTTATTAAACATGGAACAATTGATTTCATCTATTCACACCCATGCAAAGAGGAGCTAAGCTATGAGAAAGAATACCGCTGTCATTTTCAATTAAAACTGTATCCATTATTTTGGGAAAAAAAAGTTAACATATGATCCAGCAATTCCACTACTGGATATATACCCCAAATATTTAAAAACAGTTACTTGTACCCCTGTGTTTATAGCTGCATTGTTTACAATAGCCAGAAAGGTAGAGATAACCCAAGTATCCATCATTGAATGACTACAAAACAAAATGTGGTCTATGCATTGAATGGAGTGTTATTCGGTCATAAGACATACTGCAATTCTGATACATGCAACAACCTTGAAAAAAATTATGCTAAATAAAATAGACCAGACACAAAAGGGAAAATATTGTATGAGTTCACTTTTATAAAATATCTGGAGTAGGCAAATTCATAGAGACAGAAAGTAGAACAGAGGTTCCCTCAGGCTGGGGGAATGGGACATTATTGCTTAATGGGTACATCATCTATTTGGGATTATGAGGTATTTCTGGAAATAGTGATGATGATTACACAACATTGTGAATGTACTTAATGCTACTGAATTGTATACTTAAAAAAGGTTACAATTCCAAATTTGTTATGTATACTTTGCCATTTAAAAAAAAAAACAGGGAAATTGGTTGAAAAGTTGTAAATAGACCTCTGAAGTTCTTTTTCCTGACTGCTTAGCTAGGAGATGAGAGGTTAGAGGTTCAGTGTTTGGGAAATTGAAACAAGGAGTTGAACTTCGGGACATCGGATATAACAGAGGCCTGGAGACACTCTTCACTTGCCAGATATGGAATTTCCTCCATGACATACCACACACGCGCACATACACACACACACACACACACACACACACACACACACACACACAACATACAACACACACATTCACAGCATTCACACCCATACCCACACACACCACACTGCACAAATACACCACACACTCGGCTAGAACATGAGCAGGTTCTTGCTGGAATAACTGGGCTAACTGAGATAAGAGTCCCACACACTGCACGAGGAGGCTGTCCAATGAAAAGACCAACGTGTTGCTTGTCCAGCCTCCCAGACGCCAAGAAATAAGAAATGTAGACATCTCAGTCTACCTAACCAAAAGGAGTCCAAAAAAAAAAAGAGAACAGAAAAAACAAATGGGAGGAAATTAAAGAAATACTAGGAGACATTTTTCCACAGCTGAAGGACACCATTCTCAAGATTTAAAAAGCCCTTCAAGTGTCCAGAATAAGAAATGAAATCTATTCTATGGTTCATCAGGGTCAAATTTTTTTAAGTGACAGAGATAGGAAGAAGGAGCTGAAAGTTTTCCATGAGAAAAACAGGTATAGATATTGTAGTGGACCCTGTGTGTTCTACTCAGATACTCCTCCAGGGAAGCATGGTCAGCCCTGATGTCAGCAGGTAGCATCCAGCTCTTAACCTTTCAGGAATATCAGCTGCAGAAAGCCGCCTCACCCAAGATCATGCCCTTCTGGGAGTGTTCCACATCCAGTAATTGTTGGGTGCTGGATATAAAGGCCAGGACATCTTGGTTCAGTTCAGGACATGAACTGCAAAAAGTCATTTCTGCTCCAGAGCTTTCACGGAGTCAAGAAAACCCATTCTTAGGACTGTAGTGCAGTTCAGCTTCTCCTTCCCCAAAATATGACATCATCATAAAGAATATAGTTCCTTGGTGTCTCCCTTTTGTAAATGCTATCCCCAGGAGACTCTTCAGTGAATATCCTGCCTGCTAAACTTTACCTCAGCATCTGCTTTTTGAAGAGCCCAGTCTGCAATGGATGCGCACAGAACTGGTAATTAGAATGGCATCAGATCCCTCAACAACACTAAAAAACAGAACACAATGGGAAGTGTTTTTAAAATCCATAGGGAAAATTATTTTGGATCTAAAATTCTATATCCAGCCAAACTATCAGTCAAGATTCAGAGCAAGATAAAGACATTTTCAGACCTTCACACACTAAAAATATTTACTTTCCAAATACTTTTCTCAGGAAGCTGAAGAATAGGGAATGGGAGAGCACGCTTCAGCAAAGTTAAAAAGAACAAAAGTGGTACCACGAGATCTTGGAAACAGAGGATCCCACACAGGAAGAAAGTCATGTCTGCCCCTAAGGTCCATGTCGCAGCAGATTGCAGCCAGAGGGAGAAGGTTCCAGGAGGGAAGTCGTCAGGAGTGAAGTACAACAAATGGGTTAGAGTAGAGGCTCCTTCGTGTTCTTGGTTTGCAAATTCCTTGGTGTCTCAGTAATCTCTTATTGGTGACTCTAGGCCAAAAGAAATATCTAGCAGTTCTATTTATTAAATAGTTAGGTCCAAACAATTTCACACATTTGTATACCCTAACGGCAAAGTAGCCATTTGAAAAAAAGTACACATAAATTGAAAGAAAAATAGTGTTTTCATTTTATTCTTAAGTAACCACAATGACTTCCTAGTGGGCTGTGTGTGCCTGTTAGATGCTGCACAGTTTCTCAGTCCTTTGAATCAGTGATATTCACACAGGACTCACTTATTATCCTAATCACTGCTGAAACCCAGCTTTGCAAAGATATGACATCATCATAAGGAATATAGTTCACTCTAACATTGAAACAGTGAACTTCCCTATGCTAGTCATGTGTGATATCTAGCAAACACTGGATATCACTGTGTTTCCCTCACAAATTTAAAATGTCCCATGATGCTTCTGTACTACGTAGCATATTGTGATGTCCTGGGAATTGGGATATTAGAGTGTATCATTTGGGAATCGGGATATTAGAGAGTAAAATAAAAATATTGTTAATAGGCTTGTGGCAGTGATTTCTAAATATCTGGAAAAAATAATTGATAGGCATATTAAAAACGAGGAAAATTAAAAAGCAAAGCAATTTTGGACTCTAGAAACAAGGGTAGACCAAAAGGGAGATGAGATGATCTTATATTTTTTGAGTCACAGAAAACAAGGCTTCGCATAGTCATCATAACATAAACGTTGCCCTAGTTTCAACCAAAAGTGTGCTAGGGCATGGTGGATAACGGTAGGGAGGGGTGCCCTGGGTAGCTAGGAACCGTTCATACAGTGGAATAGCAATTTAGAACGTCCGAACCGAAGAATGAAGACAGGGCAGTGCAAGCGTGGGATTTGGGAGCACAGAGGTAAATACCGGGAAGCAGCTATGAGAGGTAAAGTGTCTCTGGGCGCAAGATTAGAGTGGTGAGAAGTAGAAAGATTGCTCTTATTCTAAGTCTGTAGGCAATATTTGACTTTTCAAACTATGTGCATGCATTGCTTTGATAACCACATTTAAAAATCAGACCAAACAATATTAAAATGTAGCAAACATAACCCAGCTGTCTCGCAGGATCTAGATAATATTTCACATGCCACAGAAAGTCTCATAACTCTCCTGGGATTTCTGTAAATCTGAGTCAGAGTGGAGGGATGAGTTACATCCTCACGGTGCTTCTGGCCTGGCCACTGCCTCTGCTGAATTCTTGTCCTCTGCACTGTATCATACCTCTGTGACTTACTCATCACCACCCGCCCTCCCAGCCTCTCAAATCAACTCGGAAGATGAGGCCAAGGCCTGAGAGTGTGGGGGCCTCTGCAGAGGGACTGCTGGTTAAGCGATGCTTTTCTCCACATCGGCCCTGGGCTCCCACATCTGGCTGGGTCTAACTCCTGTCCCTGTCCCCAGGAGTACCCGGATTGTACCCCCACAGTTGGCTCCAGGCCCCCCACCCCACGTACACATGGGAAGGCCAGTGGGGACAGAACAAGGTGCAGACCCTCTGAGAAGAATGCCAGAGACCCTAGAATGCCCGTCTTTCCTTCACCAGGCTCCAGCTTCCCAGAAAAGAGTGGTCGTTTCAAGTAGCAATCTTCCCTCCATTACATAATATCCTGCCCCCCAAACAAAGGAGGAGCGCAGGGATCACAGTGACTGTGCACTGTGACTGCCAGATAACAGTCCAAGGATGTGAAGACGACAGAGCTCTTCCCTGGTGCCCGGGGGTCCCCACGTTCTGGGCCCATGGAGTTGCACGTGTGGCCTGACCTCCAGAATGCTATGGTGAATTCCAGTGATCCCAAATAACTCGCTGGGTAGGCTCCTGGTGGAACACCTGTGACAAGTGTTTTTAGGTGGAAAGAGTTGTGCCTCACTTACCCCTGAGAGCTGAGAGAGGACTTCGGATCCCTCGCAACTCCCAAGGTGGGTCCCTCTCCCATGCAGGCCAAGGACCCAAGTTTGAAGACGCTTGTTCAGTCTCTGTGGCATTATTCTAAGCTTGTGCAGAGCACACTTCTGTTTTTGGCTCCCACCTCCCCGAAAGCATTTACCACTGTCTGGGTGAGCACCTGGATCCTGCCCCCTCTCTGTGGGGTGATGCTCTGCACAGAAAATGGTGACCCCCTGACCCTCGAGCTGGTTGGCACAAGGGGGAAGCCTTGGGTCTGGCTTCTCCTGTGGGTGGGGCTGGCAGAGTTTCCCATGATGAGACAGCCAGCAGCACAGGGGACTTTGTAGCCCTGGTTAGCCTCTCATCTTCAGGCTGCTTATACAAGTGGCTCATATTTCAATGAGTTTCTTGACTCTCCAAAGAGGAGGCAGTAAAGAGTGCAAGGGAAACTTCCTGGCTCCATGATAAGGACAAACTTCTGGCATTGGCAATGAAGGGAGAATTCTGGATAGAGTTTTGCCTAGAGGCTTCCTGTGACCACTGGCCAGGCCCACTGACCTCAGCACCCTAGCCCCAGTGTGAACACATGGCCCCTCCCTTAGTACCCCGGAGGACAGTGTCCAGGACAATAAAAGGATACAAAAGTCAAAGTGTCCCAGACAGCTAGGACTCCTCTGGGTCTGGTGGGCATGTTGTCCGGTTCCTGCCCACAGGCTCCATCGTCTTAAGACTTATCGTCTGGAGGGCCCATCCTGGGGCTTCTGCCTTCTCCAGAACCTGCCAGACCCTCCTGCCTGGGCAGGAACAACTTTCTGCACCTGTCCCAATTCCTGATGAGGCCCTGAGGGACACTGAAAACATTCCTCTGTTCTGGAAAGTCTCTTCCCATTCCCATGCCTCACCTCCCCAAGCCCCCCATTAGGAAACCCAGCTGTCACAGGCCACGAGAAGGAGAGGACGTGATTGGAGATGGACGGCCAAAGCCTCATCACCCTGCTTCTTGGGTATTCTTCCTGGAGTGAGTCAGCTTGAAGCCATCATCAGGAATCTTGGGCTCACGACTGGTGTCCTGTCTTCCCTTTCCTCCCACTGGGAGGCAAGACTGGGTCCTGGGCATGCCTGGGTTGGCTCACTGATTCTCTCCTGAGCTGCATGCAATGGGCTGTTCTCTCCTACTTCCCGGAAAACTCCCTGCCCCGACTCCCAAGTCCTTGGAAACCCTTTGTGCTTGGGACCTGAGCGTGAATCCCAAACACACCAGCTGTGACTGCCTGGGTGTCACTCCTGATGAGCAGTTGGGGACACATACACCGTTCTCAGGAAATGCTCTGCAGTCACTGAAACTGTTCATGCCCACCCGTCAGGAAACTCACCTTCTGCCAGCGAGTCTGGCTCTCAGTGGCCTCCCAGTCATTGCAGACCCAGGATCAATACCTGTGTAAACAGAACTGCACTTGAGTTGTTAGTTGTCCTTCCTGGTTTGGTGTGTAATCCATAATGTTGGCTCCTGGCGCCTGGCTCCTCAGGGCCTCATGGGGGTGTTGGGGAGAGGGGCATTGCTCGGGGTGAAGGCATAGTGTCCTGGGGGCCAGTTCTGGGAGAATAATGAGGGCCTCTCCAGCAAGGAGTACCAGGTACCTGGACGCCCTCATCTCCCACACCCCCGCCCAGATGTCCTCATGTGGCTCAGCTGCCCACACATCCCTGTCTATCGAGCTCGCCCAGGACAATTTGTTAAGCACCGTCTGCTCAGCCCATAATGAGGCTCGGCCCTTCCGCTCTGACTCTGGTCGGGGGTGTTTCAGGGAAACAGGCTTTCCAGGGATGCTTAGGCATGGCCGTGCCGTATCCTGGCAACCAGACCCAAAGCCAAGTCCTCCTGAGAGGGCCGGGCAGAGTGGATGAACGGCCACCGCACAGGGCTGCCCCTCTGCCCACCCCACTCCTTGCTGGCTCTCTGTGCCTACTGCGCCCTGAGCTGTGCCAGAGTACATGATCTCCCCCTCCCCGCCCCGAGAGGCCACATTGGCCGGCAGGCATGCGGAGGGGCTGTTTTCCACCCCTGCCTCTCTGGGCTCGCGAGGCACTCCTCGGCAGTAGCCTTAGTGTCCTCATCTGTAAAGCGGGATGGGGCTGATCCTGTACCTCCAGCTGTCTCCCACAGACCCAGAGCTCCCTAGCTGTCTCTGCCACTTCCCGTTCTCCGGACAAGTTGGCTAAAAGCAACATCAGTCGAGGTGACTAGGACTGGGGCCGTGGGTTCCTGCAGACCTTCAGACACCCCTCCTGCCACGGGTACCTCCTCCTCTCCAAGTCCAGCCAGACCCAGTCACTCCTGGGCTTCCCACTCTGCTCTCCTGATCCAGGAGCTCCCAGCTGCCCCTGGGGTAGCTCAGCCCAGAGGGGGGCAGATGGTCTGCTGAAGTCCACCTTGGTCACGTCTGCTGTGGGAAGCCTGGCCTGCGGCTGGAGTGCCCCCTCCCCAGGGCCTCACCTTCGACCTTGAATGCTTCTCCTTGCCAGTTTTCTGGGAACATCTCTGCTACGATTCAAATGTGTCCCCCACAAAGCATGTTTTGAAAACGTGATTCCCAATGCCAGTGTTGAGAGGGAGCCTAGCGAGAGGTGTTCAGGCCACCATGAGGGGCCAGTGCATGGATGAATGTCATTACCATGCTACTAGGCTTATTATAAAAGGGAGTCCAGTCCCTTTCTCTCTCTCTCTCTCTCTCTCTCTCTCTCTCTCTCTCTCTCTCTCTGTCTCAATCTCCCTTCCTCTCTCTGCCCTTTGGCCATATTATGATGCAGCAAGAATCACGAGGAGATGCCAGCTCATGGGTCTTGAACTTCTCAGCTTCCAGAACTGTGAGCCAATACATTTCTGATTAACGTAAATCATACAGTCTGTGGTGTTCCATTACAGCAGCACGAAATGGACTAAGACAGTCTTGTCCTCTGATCTTTCTCCCACGGGCAGCTCTCCCAAAGAACACCAGTCCCCTGAGCCCTGCAGGTGGGGGTCTAACCATCCCTATCACCCCGGGGCTCCAGAAGAGGGGAATCTCCTTAGGGAGTGGACCCACTCCCATGACCTCAGATCAGTGACTCCCTGGGCTTTCCCCTCAGTCCTACTCCTTGGAAAGTCCCCAGGAGAAAAGACTTCTTGGTTCTCCTGTGTAATGGACACTGTGCTGTTCCACACAGTTTTCCTCTCCAGGGCTGATGCCACCGTATTAGTCAGGGTTCTCCAGAGAGACAAAACCAATAGGATAAAAAAGATTCCTGAGAGGAGTCGGTTCATATGATTATGGAGGTTGAGGAGTATCATAACAGGCAGTCTGTCAGCTGGGAATGGGGCTCAGTTCAAGTCTAAAGACCTGAGAGCCAGGGACGCCAATGGTGTAACTCTCAGCCTGAGGCCAAAGGCCCATGAACCTGGGCCAGGGGCCGCTGAGGCAAGTCCCAAAGTCCAAAGGCTGGGAAACCTGGAGCTCTGACGTCCAAGGACGGGAGAAGGGTATCCCGGCTCCAGCAGAGAAAGCAAGTTCTTTCCTCTGCCTTTTTGGTCACTCCAGGCTCCCCAATTGCAGTGCCCACCCACCCTGAGGGCAGCTCTTCTCCATGCAGCTCTTCTCCATGCAGCTCTTCTCCATGCTCATCTCCTCCATAAACGCCTTCCCAGACACACCCAGAATTGATGCCTCACCAGTTACCTGGCAAAATGAACCATCATAGCCACCCTCCCTGGGCTACTGAAAATATTGCCGCGTTCTTCACTGTGAATCACCTTGGCAGCTGGGAAGCAGCTCTCCCAAGGTCAGGCTCTCTCTGGGGTGATTCGCATCCAATGACTGGCTGATGTGGGGTACAAAAACCCACACCTCACTTTAATTTGGGGGCAGCTCTGAAGGGAGGTCCAGCTCCAGAGTTCCCTGCGGGACTAGCGGAGGCTGACTGCACTGTGGGTCACTTCTCTCTCTGTGTACTCTTGCCGCCTCACCTCTTCACAGGGGTCTCTCCTGAGAGCTGTCACATAAACCTCTTGCTCCAAATGTTCCACCTCAGTCTGCTTCCAGAGAGCTCAGCCTAAGGTGCCTTTGGGTTCTGGGCCCAGGTGGCTGTGTATGTGTGTGACAAACTGGGGCTCACATCTCAGAATTTTCACTACCGACACATGGGTCTGATCCCCCACAGGCCTGGCCCAGCTCCTTGCTTCGGTGGAAGACTATCTCTGCAGTGGGCACTGTGGCAGCTGCTCCCAGAGCCTCTCTGATCCCCTTCGCCACATCTTGTGCCCTGGATTCGAGGAGCTGCATCTGCGACTTCTCAGAGTCCCACCCGGGGGTTAGAGAGCTGCTCTGGTTGCAGGCACAGAGACCCGTGAGTGTGTCTGTCGCTTGTGGGCACCCGTCAATGACTGTCAATGACTGACAGGCGCATGAGTGGGAAAGGAGTACCTTTCCCTCAAGGTGGGGACAGCTGGGACTTTACCGGAGATTCCAGACTTGCTTGGCTTCCCCCCACCATCCTGACCCCCCTCCCTCACTGCTTTTCCCAAGGAGAACTTCCTTTGTAACTCAGTTGCCCACGGGTGCCCATCTCAGGCTCTTCTTCTAGGCAACCCCACCTAAGACACTCCTCATGACAGGGAAAAAAAGGGGGGTATCCAGAGGGCACCGACATACACACATTCCGGCCTGTGGGCCTTGGATTCTGAAGTTTCCATGTTTGTGGCAGGCCCGGAAGGACTTTCTCCCACCCAAGGATCTGCCATGGGAGGATCACTCACTCATATTTGCTTACATTATTTTTGAGAGCTTCATTTGTTATATTAAATCTTTGATTCACTAGAAATTTATTTTGGTCCATGATGGAGGGAAGGAAGCTAATTTAATATTCTTCATAAACAGTTAACTTAATGATCACAGCTCCATTTATTTATTTATGTAGTTTGAAATTAAAAATGAATTAGTACATGAAATGATCTCCAAGATGTTATTAAATAAAAAGAAAAACAAAGTGCAGAACAGTGTGTATAATAAGCTCTTCATTTTTAAAAATGCATATAGGGGCTTCTATATGCATGGAGAGTTTCTAACAGAGTTTACAAAAATTGTGAACAGTGGTTGCCTCCAGACAGAGGAACTGGGATCTGGAGAGGAAGGTGAACCTACTTCTCACCGACTATTCTTTGATCTATTTGGATTTTTTGGGGTCATGTTCAGTCATTGCCTTTTTAGCAAAAACTACATTAGTTTGAAAAATTCAAGACTTTGTAAGCTACAAGTAATAAAATACTCCTGAAGCTAACTTAAGCATAAAGGGACACATGTTTTGTTTTTTTTTGAGTCGGAGTCTCTCTGTCGCCCAGACTGGAGTGCAGTGGCCGCTCCCGGCCCCCGCGGCCTCGACCTGCTGGGCTCCGGCGATCCTTCCGCCTCAGCCTTCCGAGTAGATGGAATTACAGGCGCGCGCTACCATGCCCGACTTATTTTTTGATTTATTGTAGAGATGAGGTCTCGCTGCCCAGGCGGGTCTCGAACCCGCGGGCTCAGGCAATCCACTCACCTCAGCCTCCCAAAGGCGTGGGATTACAGGCTGAGCCACTGAGCCCGGCTGAGAGGGATAGTTTATTTGTAACCCCACTTCTCATATCAAAGTTGATAGCATGTTTTTTGCTTGCTTGTGGGGATTTTTTGTTGCATTTTTTTTTTTTTTTGCTTCTGTTTTGTTTTGAGTTAGAGTCTCACTCTGTCGCCCAAGCTAGCATGCAGTGGCACAATCATGGCTACCCCAGCCTCGACTTCCTGGACTCAGGTGATCCTTCTGCCTCAGCCTCCCAAGTAGCTGGGACTATAGGCACACACCACCACACTCAGATTTTTTGTTTTTTAATTGTAAAGACAAGGTCTTGCTGTGTTGCCCAGGCCCTAATCTTGAACTTCTGGGCTCAGACAATCCTCTTGTCCCTGCCTCCCAAAGTGCTGAGATTACAGGCATGACACACTATCCCTGGCCAAAGAAAAAATTGGTTTCTTAAAGTATGCAGAACTTGTGGGAATTCAGCCAGGTCTCAGGAAAATTGACAACTAAGAGGCTACACTCTCATTGCTGCAGGGTTGAAAACATGACTGCCCACCTATCCTGCCTGGTTAGGCTATTGGTTTAGCCACAGGAAGGACTGACTTTCTCAATCTGATTCTAAACTCCTGGCCCGAGCATCTCAGTTGGCCCAGTTTAGGTTAATGCCACTCTTGGTTCAAGCCCCTCAATTCAGGATGGAGATGGGGTTGGAGGTTGAGAAGCAGGCAGGATCATGTTGTACAAGATAGCTACTAGACACCCAACAATATTGTTAAAATAAGAGGCTGGGATTAGAGATTGCTAAGACCTGAGGAGACGTCTTCAAAAGGTAAAAAACAAAACAAAGCAAAACAAAACCCTAGTGGTATACAGGTATACCTCATTTTATTGCACTTTGCAGATATTGCACTTTTTAAATCTTTTCCCCCATTTTTATTTTAAATTCAGATGAGACACGTGCATGTTTGTTACATGGACATACTGTGTAGTGGTAAGGATGAGGTCTCAGGTGACCCATTTCCCAGATAGTGAACATTGTACTTCCTAGGTAATTTCTAGACATTAATCTCCCCTCCATACCTTCCCTTTATTGGTATCCCCAGTGTCTGTTATTTCTATCCTTGTGGCCATTTTGCTCCTGCATATGAATGAGAGCATGCAGTGTCTGGTTTTCTGTTTCTGAGTCAGTTCACTTAGGATGATGGTCTCTAGTTCCATCCAGGTTGTTGCAAAAGATACGATTGTATTCTTTTTTTAAGGCTATGTAGATACTGAATTTGTTTAAAATTGAAGATTTGCGGTAACCCTGCATTGAGAAACTATACCGGTGTCATTTTCCCAACAGCCTATGCTCACTTTGTGTCTCTGTGCCACATTTTGACAGTCTATCTTTTTCATTATTGTTATAGATCTGTTATGGTGATCTCTGATCAGTGATCTTTGATGTTACTATTCATTGTTTTGGGGTACCATGAACTGTGCCCATATAAGATGACATTTAATCAATACATGTCGTATGTGTTCCACTGCTTCACTGGCCAACCATTCCCCCATCATTCTCTCTCCCTCCCCTTGGGCCTCCCTACTTCCTAAGACACAACAATATTAGGCCAATTAATAGCCCTCTAAGTATTCAAGTAAAAGGAGGAGTTAAATATCTCTTGCATTAAATCTAAAGCTAGAAAAGATTAAGCTTAGTGAGGGAGGCATGTTGGAAGCTGAGACAGGTCAAAAGTTAAACCCCTTGTGCCAAACAGTTAACCAGATTTTGAACGGAAAGGAAAAGTTCTTGAAGGAAATTAAAAGTGCTACTCCAGTGAACACATGAATGATAAGAAAGCAAAACAACCTCATTTCTAATAGGGAGAACGTTTTAGTGGTCTGTGTAGATCAAAACAGCCACAACATTTCCTTAATCCAAGGCCTAATGAAGAGCAAAGTCCTGATTCTCTTTCATTCTGTGAAACTGCAGAAGGAAAGTTTGAAGCTACGAGAAGTTAGTTCATGAGGTTTAAGAAACAAATCATCAGCCGGGCTCGGTGGCTCAGCCTGTAATCCCGCGCCTTTGGGAGGCTGAGGTGAGTGGATTGCCTGCCTGAGCCGGGGTTCGAGACCCGCCTGGGTAACTTGGTGAGACATCATCTCTACAATAAATAAAAAAAAAAATTAGCTGGGTGTGGCAGCGCGCACCTGTAATTCTGGCTACTCGGAAGGCTGAGGCGGAAGGATCGCCAGAGCCCAGCAGGTCGAGGCTGTGGTGGCCGGGAGTGGCCACTGCACTCCAGTCCGGGCGACAGAGTGAGACTCCAACTCAAAAAAAGAGAAATAAACTATCTCCATAGCAACAAAGTGCAAGGTAAGGCAGCAAGAGAAGGTCTAGATAAGATTATTTATCAAGGTGTATACACTAAACAACCCATTTTAATGTAGAGAAGACAGACTTCTATTGGAAAATGATGTCATCTAGGACTATAAAAAGCTTGAGAGGAAAAGAGAATGCCTGCCTTCAAAGCTTCAAAGGTCAATCTGACTCTCTTGTAAGGGACAAATGCAGCTGGTAACATTAAGTTGAAGCCAGTGCTCATTCACCATCCTGAAAATCCTAGGCCCTTAAGAATGATGCTATATCTACTCTTGTGCTCTATAAACAGAACAGTAAAGCCTTGATGATAGCTCATCTGTTTACAGCATGGTTTACTGAATATTTTAAGCCCGCTGTTGAGATCTACTGCTCAGAAAAAGGTTCCTTTCAAAATATTACAATGCATCTGGCCACCCAAGAGCTCTGATGGCAATGTACAAGAAGATTAATGCTGTTTTCATGCCTATGCAGGAACAGAGATAACTTCCTACTCCACTTCAGCTCTTTATAGGCTCTTTGGCTGAATCTAGAAACCAAATTGACTCCGGGCACATTAACAAGAGAAAAGCATACAATTTTTATTAGTTTTACATGTACATTGGGATCTTCATAATAAGGTGAAGTCCAAAGAAGTAACCAAAGCAAGATTTTTAAAAAATACTTTTTAGACAATAAACTTGAGAAGAAATGACAGGATAAAAAAAATCTGTCTGAGGAAGTACATTTTTTAGGAGAGTCACTACAAGATATATAGAGAGAGTGCAAAGCTAGTGGAAGATAATGATTACTTTGTGAAGTATATTTATTCAGGTCCATTGTAGCCCCCAAATCCTAGTCTTGTGATAAGGACAATTTTCTTTCCTTGGTCTGGGTGAGGATATTCCTCCCAGAAGAATCTTTATGGCTTCCTGCAAGTAGAAAGAGACATGATAACTGCCCTTCCTGAAACTCTAATTAATCTCCAATGTTTTCAACTCAAAATAGTCAATGTGCTAATCCAGCATGTTTTGGAATGGCACATGCTTCACTCCTTCATCTGCTAACGTGACATCCATTCTGCAGCCCATGAATCAAGGATTAATTTTGATTTCAAGTCTTATTACTTAAGAAATACATGTCACAGAGCTATAGCTGCTGTAGGCGATGGTTCCTCCCATGCATCTAAGCAAAGTAAACCAAAAACCTTCTAGAAAGGATTCACCATTATAGATGCCATTAAGAATATTCATGATTCATGAAAGGAGGTCAAAAATATCACAGGAGTTTGGGAGAAGTTGATGCCAACCCTCATGGATGACTTTGAGGGTTCAAGACTTCATGAGGAAGCAATTGCAGATGGGGTCGAAATCGCAAAATAAATAGAAGTGAAGACTGGAGAAGTAACCAAATTGCTGCAATCTTGTGATCAAACTTTGATGGATAAGGACTTACTTGTTATGGATGAACTAAGCAAGTGATTTTTTGAGACTTGAGAAGAAAGTGGTTTCTTGAATCTACTCCTAGTGAAGATGCTATGAACATTGCTGAAATGACAGCAAAAGATTTAGAATATTGCATAAGTGTAGTTGGTAAAGCAACAGTAGGATTTGAGAGGATTGACTCCAATTTTGAAAGAAGCTTTACTCTGAGTAAAATGCTACCACACAGCATCACATTCTATAGAAAAAAAAAAAAACGTTCACGAAAGGAAGAGTCAATCAATGCAGCAAATTTCACTGTTGTCTTATTTTAAGAAGTTTATATTGATATAAAAAAAAGAAAGAAATTGCCACAGCCACCTCAGCTTTCAGCAACCACCACCCTGATCAGTCAGCAGTCATCAACACTGAAACGAGACTGTCCACCAGCAAAAAGATGGTGACTCCCTATAGGATCAGATGACTGCCAGCACTTTTTAGCAATAAATATTTTTAGATCCAAGTATGTACAGTTTTTAGACATCATGCTATTGCACATATAATTGACTTTAGTGTAGTGTAAGCATGACTTTTATATGCACCAGGAAAACAAAATATTCACGTTGATTCACTTTATTGCAATATTTGCTTTATTGAGGTGGTCTGGAACTGAACCTGCAATACCTCTGAGGTATGCCTGTATAAGACTTTTTAAAAGAGAAATATGTATAAATCAAAGAAAAAAAATCATAAAATCCAAGAAAACAGGAAATACCCTTGACCCCACCTGCTCAGATAACTACTGTTAACACCTCGTTTTATGTCTGTTTTATTTGCTAGTGATGGGCTGTTGCTATGTTGCCCAGGCTGGACTTGAACCCATTATTGTCCAACTCGCCTGCTCCCTCCTACAATTCATCCTTGGGTACACAAACATGCTTCCAGTCTTTTTTTTTCTGTATCTGTAATAAATTTTACATATATGTGGTAGCAGAATATGAATGCTCCGCCTGTTTGATTAGAGACTCCAAACTATCTGATCTTTCTCTTTTTTGTTGCTTTAGTGGGACGGAATATAAATATCTCATCTCTTCTCCTGGAGAGGTTTGCATATTAAGTACTTCTTGCCCTTGAGGAAAAAGAATAACCAGGTTTTTGGTTGCTAAATGATGACCTTAATGGCTCATCCAATCAGGCCTATTGTGAAAGAACAAGAGACTATGAGAGGTTTGTTGGCATTTGAGGTATGTGCAATAAACAATCCTCTTCCCTCCACACCAAGTTTTGAACTGATTGAAAAATAAAATATAGTAATCAGAAAGATGGGGACTAGGTTGTCAGCTTTGATGAGGCTGATGGGTCTGCAGCCCCTGTTGCCCTGTTGGGCTTCCTAATTTTGCACTCCACCCCCACCCCTCAGCAGTGGAGACAGAGGTTAGTGACTCCCCTGCGTATATATCTACAAAGATGGATCATTCTATATTCACTTTGCTTTGAATATGCTTTATCCTTTATCAATACCCTTTATTTTGTCCATTATCAATACCCTCGACTTTATGAAGCGCCATTAAATAGCATCTTGGTTGTTATAACTTGTAACTGTTATAAAAAGTACTGTCATGAACATCTTTATTCATATATTGTTTTTAACCTGTTTGATGATTTCCTTATGGTAAATTCCAAGAAGTGGATCACATTACAACTGTGCAGACACACCGCTATGTTGATGTTGATGAAAGATACCAAACTCTGTAAAATAAGCAAGATGGTTTATTTTGAGCCAAACGTGAGCGACCTAGTCCTGTGACACCCATCCCCAGGAGATTCTGAGAACGTGTGCCCAGGGTGGTTGAATTATAGCTTGGTTATATGCACGTTTGGAGAACAGAAGTTACCAAAAAATCACAAATCAATGCATGTGAGATTTATATTGATTCAGCTTGGAAAAGCAGTACTGGTCTGTGGCCTGTTAGGAACAGGATTGTGAATGGCACATGTGAGGGATCTGGGATGCAGGCTCCTTGAGATAAACCTGATGCTTGATGATCACCAGCTTCCCCCACCGACTCATGGACAAACGGTCTTCCACCAAACCGGTCCTTGATGCCAAAAATGTTGCGGACTGCTGAGCTAAGGAATTTTGAGAGCAGTGAAGGAAATGGACAGTTTGAAGAATGATATGAGAGTCCAGTTTCTTGTTAAGTAGATGAAGTCTCACAGGAGGCAGACTTTAGAAAGAATAGAGGATAAGTGTCTCAAAAGGTGTCCAGAGGCAGCTTTATATGGTTATAAAATACTCTGAATTTCCTTCTTTATATGTTATGTGATATTATACCAGAGTCAGGTTGGAAAGTAACATATTATATAGGCAGAGTTAATTTAAAAAACAAAAACCAAACAAACAAACAAACAAAAATCATCTACTCAAGTCCTTTAGTTAGGAATTTGGGAGGGTAAAGAGAAAAGATCAGAATTCAGTCCTCATTGGTCCCTGGGAGATAGTAACTACTTAGAATCCTTCTAAAAAGTATGAAAATTATTGTTTTTCCACATGCGCATCAACACTGGTAATCATCTTTATTTACTCTTTGCAAATATGATAAACCAGAAACATATTGTTTTAATACACATCTCTGATGATCACTTAAGTTGAATGTCTTTTAATGTTTATTGGCCATTGAATTTCTTCTGGAATGGATTACATTTGGTTGTTTTGAAGATCTTTTTCTTATTGATTATTAAGAGCTCTTTATATGTTGAGGACAATAATATTTTGCTTATCAAATATGAACAAATATATATGAGCATAATATGAGCAAATTTTTTAAATGAGTGTTGCAAATCACCTCCTCACATATATACTCCTGCTCAAATTTTGTTTTCTGGTTGTATTAATGATGTATAGGAATCACTTGGAAAGTTGTCAACATACACGTTCTAGCTACATTTATAATAGTTATAAATATCGTATAGCAGTTACTATCTGCCTGTCACTGTTCTAACTGTTTCACATATATTAACTTAGATAATTCTCTAATCCTCACAACAAGAATCCTGACCTGGACACTGAGAAGTTAAATAAATTGCCCAAGGGAACATGCCAGTAAATGGGATTTAAGCTCACTGAGGGGATACAGAGTCCCTGTTCTAACCATGACTTAATGCCAATGTATCTACTCTAAACTCTGGAGAGTCTGAAATGTTTCCTAGGGATGAGGCTAGTATGTGCATGTTAAAAAAAGCTCCCCAGGCAGATTTGATATACCCCCGGGATGAGTACCACTGGTTAGTCATATTTTGTTTGTGCTTTGCCTTACAAAGTTTTACATTTTTTGTGTAGTCAGATTTGTCCTATTTCTCTTTTTTTCTTTAGTGCTGCAATAAGAAAAAGCCTTCAGCCCAAATGTATCAGCTATTTGTCACTGCACAACAATCTACTCTCAAAACATAGCAGCTTAAAACAATGGCCGTATATTATTTTTAATAATTTTGTGGAGGGCATTTGGGTGGAGTTCAGCTGGGTGGTTTTTTTGCTGGTCTCATGTGGGATCACTCGCACAGTTAAAGCTGGCAGTTGGTTCTGGCTTTTGGTTGTGCATGGAGGAACTCAAGAAATGCCACCTTGGCCGGCTCGGTGGCTCAGCCTGTAATCCCGCCCTTTTGGGAGGCTGAGGTGAGTGGATTGCCTGAGCCCGCGGGTTCGAGACCCGCCTGGGCAGCAAGACCTCATCTCTACAATAAATCAAAAAATCAGCCGGGCGTGGTAGCGCGCACCTGTAATTCCAGGTACTCGGAAGGCTGAGGCGGAAGGATCGCCGGAGCCCAGCAGGTCAAGGCTGCGATGGCCGGGAGCGGCCACTGCACTCCAGTCTGGGCGACCGAGTGAGACTCCAACTCAAAAAAAATAAAAATAAAAAAAATAAAAAAACAAAAAGAAATGCCACCTCAAATATGCCACCCTGGACTTCAAGCTGAGAGCACTTGGGGTACAGCAAATGCAGGCAGGAGCTTCCTTTATCTGCCTAAAGACGGAGCCTCAAAAAGGAACTCAGTTGTCATGGCTCCCTTCTCCAGGAATCTCATCAGCCAAGGAAGATGAACTCAGATCACAAGAGAGGAGCTGGAAGTTGACACCATGCCTGGACTTTGTCACAGGCTGTCATCTATTCTTCTGAAGCCCTGTTCATCTTTCTCCAAATCACTCACTCTCTCTTAAGTTGCTTATATTCCCTGCCCACTATGATGAGGGTACATCAGCTTGTAGATCTCACTGCGTTGGGAGGATTCATTTTTCTCTCATGCAATCCCCCGTGCATGGAATACATTTGTATACCTTTTCTCTCATTTATCTGCATACTGTCAGTTTACTTCATAGACACAATTATTGAGCCCTCAGAGGGTAGACAATTTCCCCACCCCTACGGGAGCCTCAGTTCTCCACCACATGGACTCTCATTCTCCAAGGGACTAGATTGGCCTCCTTTTGGCAGGCTCTCAGAGGGCCAGGCGGAAGT
Organism: Cephalopachus bancanus; assembly: GCA_027257055.1. Classification (NCBI taxonomy): domain Eukaryota; kingdom Metazoa; phylum Chordata; class Mammalia; order Primates; family Tarsiidae; genus Cephalopachus; species Cephalopachus bancanus. The sequence goes on along the minus strand of JAPVLO010000110.1, from coordinate 3,134,874 downwards.
TTCGACATCTCTTAAGGTGGAGGTTTCAGAACTAGCACAGTGTCACTTCCCCAACCTACATCGCTCAAAGAGGTCATGAGGCCAGCCTAGCTTCAAGTGGTAGAGAAATAGACTCAACCTCTTGATGAAAAAGACATCAAAGTCACATTGCAAAGGTGCACAGGGACAGGAAGCTGTGACTCACTGGATGCCATAAATGTAACAATCTACCACACCAAGATATAAAAGTCGCTCTTCCACAGTCTTCTAGTATCTTTTGTTAAATATAAAATTCACATAACATAAAGTTAGCCATAGACCACTTAAAAGTGTATAATGTAGTGGCATTTAGTATATCCACATCATCTCTATCTAGTTCCGAGATATTTTCATCATCCCCAAAAGAAAAACCCATACCCATTACGAAATTACTCTTCATTCTCCCCCTGCCCCCTCTAAGCCCCTGGCAACCACCAGTCTGTTTTGTGTCACTACAGATTTACCTATTCTGGAGGCTTCATATAAATAGAATCATACATCATATGGCCTTTTGTGTCTGGTATCTTTCACTTAGCATAGTGCTTTCAAGATTTGTCCATGTTAAAGCACGTATCGGTGCTTCATTTCTTTTTATGGCTGAATAGTATTCCACTGTATGAAAATAACACGTTTTGTTTAGTCATTCATCTGTTGATGGGTATTTGGGTTGATTCCACCTTTTGGTTATCATGAATAGGGCTGCTATGAATATCTAGTACTCTTTTGATTCTTTCTATGTTGAAATCTTTCCTACATTGGGGATTCAATTTTGCATCTTCGTCATTCTTTTTCAAAATATGTCTTAGTTTGTCTTAATCATTTGGAATTTTCCCAATTGAATTTTATCAGGTTCTCTTCTTTACATCCTGCTGGGATTTTTATTGGAGTTATAGTCATAGATTAATTTAGGAGAGATTGAAATATTGTTATTACCATGTCTTCCTATACCACAACATGCCTTTTCATTTATTAAGCTCTTATTTTATATCCCATGGTATGGTTTTAGAGATTTTTTTCATACAGTTGTTACAAGTTTCTTTTGGTGTATTCCTGGATGTTTTATATTTGTGTTGCTATGGTGAGTAGGATCTTTTTTCCCTATTATGTAACCAATTACTACTTGTATATAGGGGAATCACATATCTCAGTTCTTTTTTTGTTGTGATGTTCTTAAGGTTTTCCATTGGTTTTTTTTTCAAAATCAAATACTTGCCTTCTTTTCCCTTTGTCCATCATTATATAAATGTACATTTTTTTCTTGACTTATTGCGCAGGCTACGACTCTCAGAACAATATTGAATAAGAAGCAAAGACAGGTCTAAGGTTGGCTTTGAGGAGTAGCATTGGGTGGCAAGGGAGCCACAACCAGCATTTGCAGGATGAATGTGGCCACATGTTTAGTGAACGGTTCAGGAAAAATAGAGACTGGCCGACCAGTCCAGAGTGAGGACTGTGCATTTGATTTGGCAAGTGGCAGGCAGGTATTGGTGGATTCCGAACCCCAGCCTGGCGTGGTCAGGTCATGTTTTAGATGCACAGCCCAGTCAGAGGTGAAGGATCAGCCATAGGGAGTTGGGACCCAGAAGGGTGACCAGTTAAGTCCTTACGAATCATTAAGTGAGAGGCAGTAAGGACAGGCGCCACGTGGGGCATGATGAAGGACACCAGGTCCTCGGTCGAGACTAGTGTTAGGCCCTAAACCCTGAAGCCCTGCACAGCAAGCCCAGGAATGATGGCTCAGGTTTGCTCCTGAAGAGGTTCAAGGGAGGCAGGGGCCAAGTGTTCCCATCTGACTTCAGACCCTCCCTGATGGCTGGCCCGAGGGCAGCCTCTGTTCCCCTTCCTGTCTCACCCTTGAGAAGAATGTCTATATGTTCCCTTTATACTTCCAAGCTGAGGTTGAGTTTTGTTTTTGTTATTGGTTGTTGAATGTCACGTGAATAGTAATCCATAAAGACTCGAGTTTTCAGGCCTCAAAGGGCTGTGGCTCCAGCTTTCAGTGATATTTACTCACAGATCAGTGGTGATAACTCAACTCTCTCCTTCCGTGGGTGGCCAAGGCTCCTCCACCTCCTTCCCTTATCTTACTTTCCTTGGCTCAGCCCCACACAGGCCTGGGAACACAGTGGTCACCAACAGGTTGGTGGAGATTGCTGGACCTCAGAGGTGTGGTGTGAGGATGGGGAGCACTCCCTGCTCCCCCGGCATCCCTCGTGTGGCCATGAAGACTTCTCCTCTCCCTCCATATTCAGCCCACACAGCAGCAAACGAGCAAGAGGCAGTCAGAGGATGAACCTTGATCTGGAAAGTAAGAAAAAGCAGGCCATGGCAGTGGAGAGCCCTGACTGCTTGCAGCAGGGGCAACAAGAAAAGAGGAAAGTGCAAGCCGGGCTCGGTGGCTCAGCCTATCATCCCGCGCCTTGGGAGGCTGAGGTGAGTGGATTGCCTGAGCCCGCGGGCTCGAGGCCCGCCTGGGCAACTTGGCGAGACCTCATCTCTACAATAAATCAAAAAATTAGCCGGGTGTAGTAGTGTGTGCCTGTAATTCCAGCTACTCGGAAGGCTGAGGCGGAAGGATCGCTGGAGCCCCAGCAGTCAAGGCTGTGGTGGCCGGGAGCGGCCACTGCACTCCAGTCTGGGCGACAGAATGAGACTCCAACTCAAAAAAAAAAAAAAAGAAAGGGGACAGCCCTCGTGGGGCAGAGAGGGCAGTGAGTTGATGGGGACTGGCAGGGATTCTGTGAGGAGTCTGGGCTGTGAGGGGTGTGCTTAAAACTGGGGGTTTGACCAAGAAAACAGGAATACCTCCAAGTCCTCGAGAGAAATCAACACCCAGAGGCAGAACAGGGTTGGGCAGAGAGCCCTTGGGCCCTCCGACCCTAAACTCTATAAAGGAACTCGAGCCCTGGTGGTGTGGAGCCCATCTGAGCCCAGTGACTGAGATTCGCTCTGCCTGTAGTTGTCCTTATTTTCATATCCATGAAGGGATGCCAAGTATCCCTGACTTCTGGGAAACCAGGGTCCAAGGATGATGGTGAGCAATGGATAAACTCCGATTTTTTTGTCCAGCTCCATCCCCGGATTCCTGGCTGGGCACTTTGATTTGGCAGTTGGCAAAAGGGTATCTGGTGGCGACGTGGGTGATGGACTGCAGGACAGACAGGGCTGTTCTGCCCATACCTGACGGGGCAGAAACTCAGATCTCGCTCTGGCAATAGAAGGAATAGAGGTGTCCAAAGCAGACCCCAGACCCCAAACAAGGTAGGAGACCACTCACTCCGACAAGCTGCTCACTCTGGTAATGGGGAAAAGAGCCCTGCTTCAAGGGAGAGCTCTGAAGTTATAGCTTCCTCTTTCCATGAAAGACCTTGGCTATGTGCTGTGCCCCCACCCATCTCTGCTTGGCTCGTGGTTCACGTTCTGCATGTAGAACCAATCCAAGTCTGATTTTGGCTTTGTTTTTGTGTGCTGGCATTTGCTGGGAGAAGAGCCTATTGGAAACCAGCATGGAGGGAGCATTTTAATTAACAGAGCTGGTCTGAACATCAGGCTGGTGCAACTTTGCTCATTACTAAGGACGATCACAGTTTAACTCAGGGAGAAGAAAGCAATGAAGGAAATAGATCAGATGAGGCAATATTGAGAGTTTATGAAGTCTGTGCATTTTCTTGTGGTTTCACAGCGATCGCTCTTAAACCACTGTCACCCATGCATGAATTATCGTCTCAACCTGGGAGGACAGGGAAGCCGACAAGACATACACCCGTGCATGGGGCACGGGCACTCGCCTGGGTCATAATTCTTTCTTATGCTGTTAAAGCGCAGAGTGCAGCGATAGCAAAGAGAGATGTGGCCCTTGTGATATCTTCAGGAAAAAAAAAAAAACAACCCTGGGGCAGGAGAGGAAAGAGAGCTAGGAAATAAATAACAAAGCTGGATGATATTTACATACTGAGGGAAGCCTGAGAGACCACACTCAGTGCCTGGGATGTCAGTAATAACTCGGTGATGGAAATAAAGAGACTTGGTGCAAACCCACATTACCCGAGATGGTATCAGCACAGTTTTCCCTTTGATTCTAGACAAATTCCAGCACTGTGAGGACAAGCCTGTCAAAGGGAACCATGAGGTGGGGGTGAGGCGAGTCCAGTGGTCCCCACGAAGACTCAATTATGTTGGCTGTGAAGAGATTAATTAGAATTGAATTTTCTATTGATGTAAAACCGCCTTTTGCACCTGCTGCTGGCATCCTCGTTACTGGTTTTCCATTACAGGGGATTATATGGTGCAATGAAATAAAGTTTATGCTTCCTAGGGGATACTCTTAAAATGGGCTTACTGTACTTAAACTGGTGGTGAAGAGGGTTACCTGAGAGAAATGCGATTTAATCCTCCCCCCTCCTTTTTTTTCTTTTAATAAACAGGAAGCCTCTATCCTTTTCTGGAAATTGTGAGGCCTGGATGTTTTCAGGTCCACTGGCCAGGCTAAGCTCCGGGAGGAAAGGTCCAGGCGCATCTCGCTCATGTACCTGATGCTCACTAGGGTGATGACATGGAAGGAATCTTCAAGTCCCTGCAGCTGAATGAATCACAGTGAGTGACTCTGGAAGTGGTGGTCCAGAGACCCAAGTGCAGGGAATGGGCGTCCTTGGGGTTTCTGGAACTTGTCCTTTAGGAGGAGCTGGGTGGGGGGACAGCCTCTATGGTTTTAGAAGAAAACAGCCTGTAATCCCAGCACTTTGGGAGGCTGAGGTGAGTGGATTACCTGAGCCCGCAGGTTCAAGACCCACCTGGGCAACTTGGCAAGACCTCATCTCTACAATAAATCAAAAAATTAGCCGGGCGTGGTGGCGCGCACCTGTAGTTCCAGCTACTTGGAAGGCTGAGGCGGAAGGATCGTTGGAGCCCAGCAGGTCAAGGCTGCGGTGGCCGGGAGCGGCCACTGCGCTCCAGTCTGGGCGACGGAGTGAGACTCCAACTCAAAAAAAAAAAAAAAAACAAAAACAACACCAGATGAGAGAAAACAGCTTCCTGGCCCCTGAACCACCTGCTCCTCCATCCAAGGTCTCTGGGAGAGGTCCAGGTCAGGAGTGGGACAATGTCCCTTCCCGGGAAGAGCTAGGTAAGTGTTTGTTAAATGGAAAACAGCAGTACTGCCCTCAAGAACCCTCACTCCTCGCCAACTGGGATAATGATGGGACATTTTGGCCCCTGCTGTCCTATCTGTTAAATGGGCATAAACCAGGAGGGAGGGGCTTATGGGAAGCAATTAATTCTCGGAAGTTTTATGTAGACCCGAATTTCATCTCAATTGTCTTATAGGATGCTGCCTTCCAAACACACCCTGAATTCAATCTCCAAGGAGGAGGGTGGCACCCATGTTTGGATAAGAGTGCACCTAGGATGTCTGTGTTCTTGGGGACTGCAGGAGTTGGAACTGAGCACCTGGATGGGAAGGAGACGTGGCAGAGGGCCTGAACACAGCAGCCGATGCTTGTCTTTTCCTGAGGCTTTCAGGGTGAACCCATCTTGAGTCCCCGAGCTTACAGATGTCCCTGCTTCTTCCGAGCAGCTGCCACAGCAAATGCTTTCCTGAGGCAGGGGGACGTAGGGACTGTGCGTTGCCTCCGCTTCTCTGAAACACTATCAGATTTTGTTCAAAATGATGGTGGAGGGGCCCGGTGCAGTGGCTCTCTCCCGTAACACCAGCACTTTGGAAGGCCAAGGCGAGAGGGTTGCTTGAGGCCAAAAGTTTGAGCCAGACCGGACAATAGGGAAACCTTGTCTCTACAAAAATAAAACATAAAAAAATTAAGTTGGAAACAGTGGCTCACGCCTGTAATCCCAGCACTTTGGGAGGTGGAGGCGAGACGATTTCCCGAGTCCAGGGGTTCGCAACTAGCCTGGGCAACTTGGCGAGACCTTGTTTCTACAACAAATCAAAACATCAGCCGGGCAGGGTGGCGAGCACCTGTAGTTCCAGCTACTTGGAAGGCTGAGGCGGAAGGATCGCCTGAATCCAGCAGGTTGAGGTTGTGGTGGCTGTGAGTGTGCCACTGCACTCTAGTCTGGGGGACAGAGTGAGACTCCAGCTCAAAAAAATAAAAATAAATAATTAGCTAGGTATGGTGGTACATGCCTGTAGTCCCAGCTATTTGGAAAGCTGGGACAGCAGGATGCCTTGAGCCTAGGAGTTTGAGGCTACAGTGAGCTGTGATTGCACCACTGCTCTCCATCCTAGGCAGCAGAGTGAGATTCTGTCGCTAAAACAAACAAAAAACAAAATGAAGGTGAAATGATAGTCCAGTCCTTCCCTTGGCCTGGCCAGTCCCTCTCTGTTCTTCCTCTGGAAGCACCAAGGCAGCCTTTGTAAATGGACAGTGAACGCCAAGCTCTTGATTATCTAGTCAAAATAGCAGAAGCAGTGGTTTCTAAGGGGGGCCAGGAAGTGACTTTAGAGATGCAGATATGACTGACCCAGAAACAAAGGGAAGCCTGGGCTTTGTGGGGAGTGGAGTCCATGGTGTATTTTATATGATTGACACTACACATGCCATCCAATTGTGTTCTCTGAGCCCACTCCTGTCATATGTTCATTCAACAACCATTTACTGAGCACCTACCACCTGCTAGTCACAGCTGGGAACATAGCAGTGAACACGGCAGAGGTGATCTCTGGCCTTCTGGAGCCTGTATTCTGGTGGGTCGGTGGGTCTTTCCAATGAGACACTTCACTTAGTGTCCTTATTCTGGAGCTAAAGCATCATGTTGGGAGATCAGAGTCACCATTACCATCATTGCCTCTGGGTGTGCGTGGAGAACGAGGATTAAACTATGAATTGGGAACTTTTCTTTTTCTTTTCCTTCCTCCCTCCCTCCCTTCCTTCCTTTTTCTTTCTTTCTTTTTTTTTTTGATTGAGGGTCTCACTCTGTCACCTAGGCTGGAATGCAGTGGCATGATCACAGCTCATCACAGCCACAAAATCCTGGGCTTAAGCAATCCACCCTCTTCAGCCTCCCGAGTAGCTGGGACTACAGGCACGCACAACCATGCCTGGTTGATCTGGATTTTTTTTGTAGAGATGGATTTTACTATGTTGCCCAGACCGGTCTCAAATTCCTAGCCTCCAGTGATCCTCCTGCCTCAGTCTCCTAAAATACTGGGATTACAAGCGTGAGCCACCATACCTCGCTGGGAAGTTTTATTTAAGAAATATTTTTGTTGTAAAATAAAACAGAAAATAAATAAAAGTCAAACACACATGTGTAGCTCATGGAGTTACTATAACAGCCACCATCCACATCAAGAAGTAGAACTTTGCCAACGTTCCTAGAACCCACCCCCCCACCCCACTCCCCGTGCCTCCTTCTGGTCTCAACTGCCCTGTTCTCTGCAAAAGTAACCCTCGCGTGACTTTTGTGGCAATCTGCTTCCTGTTTTCCTTGCTGGTTTTATCACCCAAGTGTGCCTTCCCAGACATATGATGCTGTCTTGCCAATTTAAAAAATGTGGTCTATCTTTTGAACTTCTTTGAATCTACAAGTGTCCTCTCCTTTTATTTGTCATCTCACTGTTGAAGAACTTGAATCTTTTGACACGCAGAGTCCCCACGGTCTAGGTTCTGCCGACTGACACTCTTGGCGCAGTTCAAGACGTTCCTCTGTATTTCCCGCAAATTGGCAGCTGGATCCAGAGGTTGGACCAGACTCAGGCTCAGTCCTTTTGGCAAGACCATAGAGGTGTTGCATCCTTTCATTAGGAGCCACATAATGTCTGGTTGCCTCTCTTTTTGTGATGTTAACAGCTGTTGCTGCACAATGCCCAGCTCTATGGATTCACTGGGGATCTCTGAATGGTGATATTCTAATTCTAACACCTCTTTCTCACATATTAACTTGAGTACATCTATGAAGAGATGGTTCCACTCATCCTCCATTCAGTTACCCAGTGGCACAGGCCACATATGAAATAAAGGCAGAATAAATGCTTGATGCTTTCTCTTTGTTCACCTGTTTTTGAGAGAATGGATTTGTTCCTCATCTTCTGAAGGTTACAGTGTTTTAAGTAGTTTTATAATTTAAGAGTTTAAGCATATTTGATGGCTTTTTAATCCATCCCAATTATCATTTTTATTGATGCTCAAATGGTTCTGTATTTGGCCAGCGGGAGCTTCTAGCAGCTGGTTCCCGTGGTCCTTTTGACATGATCTCGTAGTCTCTGCTAGTCTCTTTGCTATTTAGTATGATAAGATGTTCAGGCTCATCTTATACGTTTCCCATTCCAGACCTGAAAACAGCCATTTCTCCAAGAAGTCCTGGCTTCTAGTAGTGGAGAAGCGTTCTCTCTTTCTTTTTTTTCTTTCTTTCTTCCCTTCCTTCCTTCTTTCTTTCCCTTCCTCCCTCTCTTCCTTCCTTCCTTTTTTTCCTTCTTTCAAAAAAGATCCAGAGCCAGGCTCGGTGGCTCAGCCTGTAATCCTGCGCCTTTGGGAGGCTGAGGTGAGTGGATTGCCTGAGCCCGTGGGTTTGAGACCCGCCTGGGCAGCGAGACCTCATCTCTACAATAAATCAAAAAATCAGCTGGACGTGGTATCAGCGCATGCCTGTAATTCCAGCTACTTGGAAGGCTGAGGCGGAAGGATCGCCGGAGCCCAGCAGGTCGAGGCTGTGGTGGCCGGGAGCGGCCACTGCACTCCAGTCTGGGTGACAGAGTGAGACTCCAACTCAAAAAAAAAAAAAAAAAAAAAGATCCAATGTCTAAAGAATGAGGAGATAAGTCACGGATTGTGAGAAAATAATGTAAAAGACATATCTGATAAAGGGCTGGTAACACACATATACAAAGTAATGAGCTGTCAAGCCACGAAAAGACCTGGAAAAAAACTCAAATGCATATTGCTAAGTTTAAGAAGCCAATGTGAGCAGGCTGCATAGTGCACGATTCCAACTGCATGACATTCTGGAAACAGCAAAATTATGGAGACATTAAAAAAAAGAAATAAGTGGTTTCCAGAGGTTCCAGGGGAAGAAGGGCTGATTGGGCAGAGCTCAGAGGATATTTAGGGCAGTGACACTATTCTGTATGATACTGCAATTTTGGATATATGTCATTATATATTTGTCAAAATTCATAGGATATATACAACCCAAGAGTGAAACCTAATGTAAACTATGGACTTTGGTTAATGTTGGTCAATGCCGGTACATCAATTCCAGCAAACGTGTTGACCTGATGCGGGTGTTGGTGGCAGGGGAGGCTGTGCGTACATGGGGGGGGTGTATGTGGGAACTCTATACTTTCCATTCAGTTTTATTGTGAAACTTCTTCAAAAAATAAATTCTATTAAGAAAAGATAAAATGCCTCACAAGTATATATTGATTCTTCCAATTGAGTGCTTACTTACATTCTTTTTTCTTTTTTTTTTTTTCAGTTGGAGTCTCACTCTGTCACCCAGACTGGAGTGCAGTGGCCGCTCCCAGCCACTGCAGCCTCGACCTGCTGGGCTCCTGCGATCCTCCCGCCTCAGCCTTCCAAGTAGCTGGAACTACAGGCGCGTGCTACCACACCCAGCTAATTTTTTGATTTATTGCAGAGATGAGATCTCACCAAGTTGCCCAGGCGGGTCTCGAACCCGCGGGCTCAGGCAGTCCACTCACCTCAGCCTCCCAAGGCTCGAGATTACAGGCTGAACCACTGAGCTCGGCTACATTCTTTTTTCTTATATCTGAAATCCTTTTTTTCACCAGGAGTCCTGGCTATTCAATTAAGATATTCAACAATTACTCCTTTCCTTTACCCCATATTATACACCCAATAGTCTCATCATAATACACTCGTACTACCTCAATCAATGCCATTATCAAAAACAGTTAAAATTTTTTCCATACGCTTTCTTCATTCTCTTACCCTTTAATTTATCAGTAGCCGTAGTATAGCTATATTGTCAGAGCATGTAGCCATTATATACTTTACTCTTTCCTTTTGACTTTCATTTATTCTTAATTCTAAAAGCATATATTTAATGTCCACTGTCTTATGCGGATGTGCAATCTAGCTCCCGTGAACTCTGGAAACAGATGAGCCAGGTTTTCCTTCCAGGACAGGAAGGACAGCTCCTCACACGGAGGAGCTGTCTCTCTAAGCACTTTGGTTCTCTGATTTTTCATTCTCTAGTAAATTCCTCAAGAAGAACTCATGGGAACATTGTTGCCTGAATTCTTACATATTGATAAGAGTTCGTCTGTATCCTTGATACTTGAAAGTCAGTTTCCCTGGATATAAGATCCCTGGCTCACATTTTATTTTCTTGAGTTCCTTAAATATGTTACTCTATTTTCTCCTGGCACAAGTGTCGCAGTCAAAAAAATTGATGATAATCCAATTTTCAATCCTTTACAAATCATGTGCTATTTTTGCTTAGATGCTCAAAAGATTTCTTTTCCCCCTTTAAAATTCTATCATTTTGCTAAAATTATGCCTTGATGTTGGTCATTCTGGGTCAATATTTTCCGGAACATGGTGTAACTTTTCAATATCTCATTACAAAACTTTTTTTATTTCTGAAAGCTCTTTTGAACTATAGCTTCCAATATTTGTTCTATTTCCTGCTTTGGTTTTTTTCTTCAGGGAACCCTATTCTCTGTACCTTGGACCCTCTTTACCTAACTTCAAGATTTGTCACTTTCTTTTGAATTCTTTGATCATGATCATGTCTTTGAATTTTAAAAATTTCTATTTTTAAAGTGGTCTATTTCTTCTAAGGCATTATCTGTTGTATGTATTCACTCTTGTATTCTTTATAGTTTAGTCTTAATTTTTGAATTTTTTTCTTTTAGCCTTGTTCTTCTCTGAGTTTGTCATTTTATTTCTGAGTTTATCTATGCTGTCTGTTCATATATTTTCATTTCCTTACTTTCTTTAAGCTTGTTTTAAAGCAGTAGGTTGCAGTTTTTTGTTTTATAGGCGTGCCTTTCCGGTATGTTTTACATTGTCTGTGGAGAGATGTTATTCTATTCATCCTCTTTTTTCTTAAATAACTTTGTGTGGCGTAGGACCTTGATCTTTTCCTGTTGCTCATTTTTGTCAAGGTGAAATTAATTTTTCTGAACTTAAATATAGGATTGAATTCAAGATAGCTTTTCTAACTTCACAAAGCTCCCTCTTTTGATGTTTCCACGCACTGCTGAAAAATACAGCAGCTTGTTTTTCTGAGATTCCTGCCTCTCATAAAAATTTCTCCACTTTTATCTGAATCTTCTGTTTCCTTCCCCTCTATTATTCCTGCTCTGTTCAGTTCTGATTCTTCTTTCAGCAGTTTCTCCTCAGTGGGAGGTTCTGTCCTAAGGAAGACCTGACTGGTCAGTGTCAAGAGTTCACTGGGGTTAGACTGCACCAGCCTCTTTAGATCTTTTTACCTGAGGCTCTTTGCACTTAGACACTATTGAAACAAGCAAAATCCTTCCCACTTCAGTCTCTGTTCTTACACTGGATCTCTGCTTTCCAGTAAATACCTATTGCCTCTTCTGGGTCACTCTTTGTCCTTATCCATTTAGGATCACTATAACAGAATACCAGAGGCTGGGAAATTTATAAAGAAAAGAAACCTTTTTGGTTCATGGTTCTCATGGCCGGAAAGTTCAAGATTGGGCAGCTGCATCTGTGAGGGCCTGGTGCGGCTTCAACTCTTGGTGAAAGCAGAAGGGGAGCGGGCATGTACTAAGAGATCACGTGGCAAAAGAAGCAGCAAGAAGGAGAGAAACTGAGGAAGGCAGACTCTTCAACAACCTGCTCTTTTTTTTTTTTTTTGAGTTGGAGTCTCACTCTGTCGCCCAGACTGGAGTGCAGTGAATCTGCTCTTGCAATATCTAATCCATTCCAGATCTCACCCCCTGGAGAGGGCATTGATCTATTCATAAGGGATCCACTCCCTGGGACCCACCCAGGCACCTCCCACCAGGCCCCATCTCCCAACACTGCCACAGTGGGGTTCAAACGTCACATGAGTTTGGGTAGGGACAAACCACATCCAGGCCATAGAGCTCCTGTTCTCAGTTATGGCAGGCACTCTGTGTCTTCCCTTTGCTTCCTTTTGCACAGACACTAATACCATGCAGGTTTTTAAAATATTAGTTACATAACTGGCAGTCTTTACCTGCCGATGTTCTGGTGTTTCAAGGAAGGCAGTGCCCACTTGTTTTATTGTGTTTTCCATAGGTTTTTGGTCTTGCTATCTAGTTGGTCTGTCTGTTTTTATTACAGGCATATTCAAAATTAGGCCCCTAGCACTGCTGCCATCTCGTCAAAAATACCTCAGGGGAAACGTTTTAATATTGACACTTTAGCCAGGCTTGGTGGCTCAGCCTGTCATCCCGCACCTTTGGGAGGCTGAGGTGAGTGGATGGCCTGAGCCTGCGGGTTCGAGACCCGCCTGGGCAGCGAGACCTCGTCTCTACAATAAATCAAAAAATCAGCCAGGCGTGGTAGCACAAGCCTGTAATTCCGGCTACTCGGAAGGCCGAGGCGGAAGGATCGCCGGAGCCCAGCAGGCGAGACTGCGGTAGCCAGGAGCAGCCACTGCACTCCAGTCTGGGCGACGGAGTGAGACTCCAACTCAAAAAAACAAAAATTGGCACTTTAACATCCCTAAGGAATGCTTTATGACAGCCAAGCTAGAGGAGGAGAAGTATGTAAACAGCAGTCTGTGTGGGATGTCTCATGTTGATCATGACATTGTAGCAGGTCCTGTTGATGCCCTTTCCATATTCCCTCAGTCCAACGGAATTCAGCCTCAGGAGACAGTTTTGAGCAAAAGTACCGGCAACTCTCTTCCCTCCCGAGGACCTTCCCTGGTAGCACCAAAGCTTGCCGACCTGCCTGGTGCTTCCCAAGATCACTTCCAAGTAAGTGCTTATCTCTGGTCTCTTCTGGGGAGCGAGGTGCAGCCCAAGACAGACACCAGCTGTGTTCCAGTAGCTTGTCTGTTTCAAGCACCTCTCATGTCACATAACCCGCTTATGATTGTCAAAATGGGATAATGTCAGCTTAATACTTTTCATGGCTTTTGACGAAAAATCTGTTTCATCTACATAAAGAAGATGCTTATTTTCTTGTCTGCATCCTCCTTATTCCCTCATAAGGCCTTGGTTGATGAGCAGCCTCCCCCAGACATTGTCTTTCCTAAATGATAGATTTGTTATCCAGCATTCAGCAGTTTTACCTTCTAATTATAGGTTCTATATTTTTCTGAGAGAGAAGTGAGAGTCCTTTATCCGTAGGTGCTGGAGTATTCTTTGTGTTTAACAAAATACATACTGAATTATTGTTTCCCTAGTTCTTGGTGACTGCGAGTCTTGTTATGAATGAGGCCAGGCCAGGCGAGACAAAGTTAAGCCAAATGCCACCTCGGATTCCTGCTCTTGGGGGGCAGACAACTCAGTCACCCCGTCATGGCTCTGTCACAGCCCGCCTTGCATTCTAGTTGAAATTGGAAGTCTGTCTGTTTGCCTGCCTTCTTCTTGATATGATGTGCTGCTCATTCCTTTGCAGCCTGGTCCACCTCTGCCACCCCCATGCTGTCCCTTGCAGTTCCTAAACAAGGGCTTGGCTGGGTAGCCTGCGCCTGAAGGTAGATGTCCCAGACACCCGTGGGGGGGCTGGGCTTCACCTTGGAGACAGCCTCCAGCTGGTGCTTGGGCCTGGCATCATCTCAGCACACCTGTAACCAGGGCTGAGCCAGGCCTGTGCCCTGCCCCCCGAATCTTGGGACAAGGCGTCAATGCAGGAGCAAACATGAAGGGTGGACTCATTTGGGTCCAAGACATTATTGCTAAGTGCAAGCAGACAGGAAGCTCTGTCTGAGGACAGGGGTGGTGGACGGAGTGTGACAGTTTTCATGCTGGGATCTTCACGGCTGCCTTTGTGCCACAGGGTCCTTTGCGTGCTGTCAAAAGCGGAGACTTGCGTTGTCTTTTTTTTCTTTTTAGCTAACTTTAAACACTACTGACAGTAAGATGTCTCCAGCATGAAAGCCAACAGGGAGGCGACAGTCTCTCTGTTGCCATAGCTACAGACAGGACGCCACTGGGCAGTACTCTCAACTCCAGGGCATCCCAGGCTCTGCTGGCAGGATGAAGTTTCCTGGGTTCTGGGAGAATTCACTGGCAAAGTGGCAGTTGTTTGTCTCAGTTTCTGTACCAACCGCCTTCCCTTTCGGAGAAAAGGTTGAATTTTTCCAGGTGTTCCGAAGGGTGTTTCTTCAGAACAACTATGTGCCCAGGCGTCCTTACCCTATCAACATTCTGCAAGTCGAGCCCTCTGCTTCTGGAGCCTGCTGACTTGGCATCTTCTCAACACCTGGAGATGGTTACTACTAGGAGGCTGGCTGGCTCTCAGTTCCTTGCTGGGCAACGGGCAGGAGGGGTTAACAGTAAGGTTTAGCATCCTCTGCTCCCAATTTGGAAACCCTTTGTGCATCTAAGGGGCCAAGCTCACTTTGGCTTTTTCAGTTTTGTCTTCACCCCCGTGGACCTGCAGGATAAGGGTCCCGGTGCATCCCTTCGAGGCTAACTTGTGCATTTCCCATAGAGGCACCTCCCCACATGAGAGCAGTGGTGGAGGCTGCAGGTCAGGGGCCCGGCCTGGGCGCTGGATGTGGAGGCAGGCGTCCCTGATCTGCCGTCCTTGAACGTCCCTCTGAGGGGCATTCTGCCTGACGGATGGGCTCCTTCTGAACTTGTCTCCTTGGATGCATCATCCAAGGCTTTTGTTTTCAATCCCTGCGGAGAGATTCATAACGCCAGGCATTGTGTGGGCTCCGAGCGCATTGTGAAAATAACACTTACTCAGGACCGCCTGGAGAAGAAAGGCCATACCTGCCGCTGTTTTTCCTTCTCTGCTGTGGCCACCCACATGGTGGAGGGCAAAACTTGCTTATGCTAAAAGGGCCTGAGAAACCTCAAGACTCATCAGCTACGTTTGGGAGATTTTTAGTGTCTGCCCCTGGGCAGCCAACCGTCACTACTGAGCTTGGTGATCCCTTGGCTTTTCAGCTCTGAGAGTGCAGACCTCAGGCTACCCCTGAACACAGTCCTTCCAGCCTGGCTGTGACACTGCCACATGTGTGTCCTCTACCTGTATGTCACACTTCTAAGCCCATCTGATCATAACCATCTCTGGGCAGGGAAGTCTTAGAGAGCACATTCTTACTCAATGGCATGGTGTGTCTTCGGTGGCATCTGATAAATGTTTCTCGAGTGTTCCTGTGGAAACATTTTTATTCATTTCAAAGCCATCTTTTTCTTTCTTCTCAAAAATCACCAAACCCAATTCTTAATACCAAGCATTAAATTTAGAATAGTACTCAAGTTTGCATTGAAAAAAATGCTTTTAGCTATCTCAGGAACTCGGAAGATGCTTAAGCCCCACTTTCTGGCCACGTGATAGAGAGACCCTTGGCAAGAGCCAGGGAGACTTGAAAATGCATTCTTGGGCTGGTGATGCTGGAGAGGGGATTCTACCCTCAAAGACCCTGCTGTCCCCTCGGACCCCACAGGGAACTTAATGAAGCTGAGCAACCTAAAGCTGCTCTGCTCTGGGAGCCACAGCAGGGGCATTAAATGAGGCTGAGTCTGGACAATCTGGGCTAAGCCAGAGGGAGTCCTGGAGAATTAGCGAACTCTCCAAATCCGGGCGCATTGAAAAAGGAGTGCTGCGTATTTATGTCAGATGGTATTTTCTGCATGTTAATAGTCAACCCAGTTAATGATTAACAACAGATAGCCCCAAATGAGGGTCAGCCAAGTCAACTTGATTGAATAGAGAGAGCTACTTATAATGAGCTCGTTCCTATCAGGATGCAGAGAGATGCATCGAAATACTCCAGTGTTAAAAGAAGTCAAAATCGGTTTACAACACAGGTGGTGGAGACATTCCTCCTGCAAGCCTGTTGTCACTGTCTGTGACTGACAGTGAAAAAGTAAACTTCAGCTTGGTCCTGTATGACCTGAATGCCAAATTAGTTTGGGTCAAATTAAATAGGATTTACTCACTTGTGTAATAGATTCTAGAATTTCAAACTCTACTCCAATGTAAAAAGAAAAATCTCTCCATTCATGTTGAGTATATTGGGCCCCTCCTGCAGTTAGTGGCCACCGTAGACAGTGCCCTCTCTCCCCTGCACGGGCAAGCCTGGAGGAGGAATCCCTGCCAGGCCACTGGAGGATGATCATCTCGAGAATTCTTGGGAACTGAGGGAATAATGAGAAGAAGACAGTCCAGTGGTGATTTTTTTTTTAATTACGAAGCATCAAAATGAACTTGAGCTTGACAAAATCCCAACAGAGAAGCCAGACTAGCTCTGCATCCAGGTTGTAAGAAGGAACTGGACTAGGCATAGGCATGACTCTTACTTGGGTTCTGGCATCAGCAAAGCCCCTCTGCAGGCCTGTCCACCTTGGATGAGGGGAAGAGGGTCAAGGCCACCATGGCAGTGATCTGTTACCTCAGTGAAGGGCGACTCTACCTAGAAAACCTAAGTGCAGACACCAGCACACCTGAGTCCTCTCTCTGGTTCCTGCCTCCCATCACTCTATGGCTCAGCTCCCCGGTGTCCTTTCAAAAAAGTTCCCCCTTTTTGTTCAAGTTAGTCACAGTTAGTTCCTAGTGTGTGCTGCCCAGAAAACCCTATCTGTTCACTAACTCTCGTCCATGTTAAGGACTGACACTGGTGTCACTTTAGCCTGCCCAGAAACCTGCTTTTTAAAAGAGGAATGTGCTTATTTCCTGAGGAACAATGGCACGTCACAGTTTCTGGGCTTGGGGGCCCCAGAATCGATAAAGGTGGAGGTTTGCCTGCAGCCCAAAGTCAAACCCTTTCCTCCCTCCCTCATCCCTGTTACAGCAGACAGAATCGCTTCTGAACCTCTCTGTTAGTCCTTCTGGGGCTTAGGCTGTGGACTCATGGGGCCATCCAATAAAAATGTCTTCTTGCCTTCGCTGGGATGCAGAGAGACAAGTTCGCCACTGATCTTTGGGTGGAGACACAGGTATCAAAAGCTGCAAGCGAGCACACAGGGCTTCATGTTGAGGGTTTGCAGCGTTCCCCCTGCTCCCTCGCTGCAGAGGCTGAGCCTGACTTTCAAAAAAGGGCACGCAGCCCTTGGCAAATCTCAGAGGAAACTCACTGCATGGTGGTGCCAGGGGCCTCGGGCCCTCTTTGGGGATTTCCCCCAGGGCCTCTTGAAACAAGATGGAAGTCTGAATAAAAAATGGAAATTTGTAGAGGATGCCAAAGGAATGCAGCATTGTTGATTCCTAGTGGTGCCTGCCTGAATATTAGATGCAAATAAGTGCTAATAAGTACAGTTGGAAAGGCTAATGGAAAAACCACCCTTCCCGGGAGGATCGCTGCACAGAGATAGGCAGGGCTGCTGAGATGGCCTGGCTAGCTCCATTCACTGGTCACGGTAAAGCCTGTGTAGACTTGTCCCCTGGAAATAAAGCCTGTGTAGACCTGCTCCATGGAAATACTCACTGTCCAAGACCTCCTCCCAGCTTTGAGGCTGATCCACTGCCCTGTTCTTCCTGACATTTGAGTCCTTGCCCCTTGCACCTGACTGAGGTGGAACAGAACGATTACAGCCACATACATTCACTCCACCCCTCACTCCCCACCCGCAAAAGTAACACATGCAGCCAGCAGAGCGGTCTGAGTGAGCTCAGGGTCCAGGAGAGGAAACCCCAGGACCAAACATACCCGACTTTGGGATCAGCGCACCTAGGCCGTTCTCCCCACGGGCGGCCCAGCAACTTGGTGGCATTCTCGCACCTCAATTTCTTCATCTGTAAAATGGGGATAATAACACTGAATCTTGTTGCAAAAGTCAAAGGAAAAATATAATGGAGGGGTGCTTCAGTTTATCTTCTCCACCTGTACTGATCTACTTTGGGATGCTCTGAGCTTACCTGAGGCATGAAGAAGGACTCAGGGACCTCACGCGCCCTCTCTGTCCTCAGGAGTGGCTCTGCTCCTTGCCAGGGCTGCCCCCACCGTGATCGGCTGAGGGGCACAGGCTCACCCCACTCCCAACTCCATCACACCCTCTGGGTCAGCCGGCTGGAGCCAGGCCAACTAATCAGCAGCCACAATCAGAGAGGAAGGCGAGCCTTCTCTTTATTTTACTAAAGGCTTCTCTGCAGGTCTTTGAGAATACTGGGTGGCCCTTCCAGACTGAAAGGTGACTGATTTATACAGTTTCATGTACCTTCTGGGAGAAAACAGCCTGCCCTCTCTTCCTGGCGTCTGCTTGCCCCCTGCGGGTTGGGGCTGCCTCTTCTCGAAAGAACAAAGAATCCACAGCCCCTTGCTCCGGCCCCTGCTCTGCCCAGGTGCTGCGTGGCTGTGGACCGAAGACATCCCCTCTCTGTTCTTCAGGATGTGTACGGAGGGGGATGGGAGGGCCCAGCTCCAAGGCAGGGGACTCCACAGAACTTCAAGGATGGAGCCCCCGAGGGAGGGCCCGAATCACCGGGCACTTTCAGTAGAAGTCAGAGCCCCGGGAATTGGGGGATCTGGGGACACCGGGGCCTGAGGCAGCCCGAGGCCTCGGCCGAATTTCCCGCGACGCTGCAGCCCGGGGACCTCCCAGGATCTTCCTCGGGATCCACCCCGCCCTGCGCAGGCCCCACGCCCCGCCGCGCAGGGCACGGGGCGCGCCCCCTGCCCGGCCGCGGTCACGGCCCGCCGCGGTGACGCCTCGTCCTCTGCCCGGGTCGGCGCCCGGTGCCACCCACCGAAGCGGCGGCGGCGCTCGGGCCGCGCTCCGGAGCCGAGCGCCGGACGGAGTCCGGCTGCGGGACCCGGAGACCCGCGCGCCCCCGCCGCGGCCGCCCCGCCCTCGCGGCAGGCGGGCCGCGCCCAGCGGCGACTCCCTCGGAGCGCGCGGCCAGCGGGGCCGCGGGAGCCGCAGAGCGCGCGGGGGCGCGGCGCCCGGGAGCCCCCGGGAGGGCCGAGCGGGCGCGACCCCCCCCGGCCGGGCCCCGCCGCCGCCGCCGCCCCCGCGGGGCGGGGCGCGGGCCGGGGGCGGGGCGCCGGGCGGGCGCGGCGCTATTTCCAGCCTCGCCGGAGGCTTCGCTCGCACTTCGCGGGGAGCCTTCCCGGCGTGCCAGCCGGATCCGGCGGCGCTGCGGGAGGAGAGAGGACCGGCGGCGGCGGGAGGCGGCGGAGGCGGGGGCCGCCCGGCGGGGCCGAGGAGGACCGCGCCGCCGCGCCCTCTCTTCGCCCGCGCGCGCCGGCCGCCGGCCCCACGACCGCCTGGGCTCCGCTCCGGCGGGAGGAGGCGCCGGGCCCCAGCCGGGGCGGAGGTCTCCCGCGGCCCGGGCGCCCCGAGCGGGGGATTCGCCGCGGAGCGCCGCGCCCGGACCGCAGGCGCCCGGCCTGGGAAGCGTCGGCTGCGCCAGGTGAGTGGCTGCGCCCCCGCCGCGCCCCCGTGCCCGCCCTGCGCAGGATCCTGGCCTGCAGGGGCGATCGGAGGGGTCCCGGGCGACCCCGGGACGGCGCCGCGCGCCACCCCCGCCACCGGACGTGGACGGGCGTCCGCAGCCGCGGCCGGAGGTGGGGCGCGCGGGGCTCGGGTCTGGCCGCACTTTGGGGACCGGCCCGGCCGCGGGAACTTTAATTAGACTTTGGCTTCGTGAGTCGCATCGCCGCCGCGCACCTCTGAACTGTCGCCGCCGGCCCGCTCGGTCCCTGCGGACCTCCAGCTCCTCCCCCCGGCCCTGGGTGCTGCGCGCCGGGAGGCAGCGGCGGGCGCGGAGCCGCGAGCGCCGGGAGGGCCGGGCGGGAGCGCCCGGGGCGCCGGAGCGTTCCCGCGCGTCGGAGCCGGGACCGGGGCGGGCGGTGGCGCGCACGGACGGGGGAGAAGTTAGAGGTGGCCTGGGCTTCTCCCCAAGCGGCGGAAGGTGCCCTGCTTCTGTCGCGCGCACTCCCGCCCCGCGCTCTCCAGGGCGCCGGCCTGCTTGGCGCCGAGGCGACAGCGCGCGTCAGTGGCGGTGTGAAGCTGTTGCGCGCGTGTCCGGGAGTGCGGGCGTCGGAGCCTCGGGCGGCGCGAGGGCCGGCTCTGCCGCGGGACCGGCCGAGCTCCGGCAGCCGCTGCATCTCCAGCTCCTGGCCGCCGCGCCCGCAGACCCGCTCTGCCTCGCCGGATGCCGGCCCGGCCAGGCGGAGGCGCGCTGGCGGAGTGTGGCGAGGCCGGGGCTGGCGCTGGGTCTGGTGTGACCCCGCTTCCTCCCGCCCTAACTTTTGGGGAAGCACCTTCTGTCTCCAGTCCCCGCCACCCCGGCCCAGAGCTGGCGCGGCTGGCGCTCGCGGCCCGGCTGTCTGTTCTCCCCGAGAAGTAAGGACCGATCCTGGGGCTCTCTGTCCCGCAGGAGTCCCCGGCATCCCCGGGGACCCCGCGTCCCCGGGCCGTCCCCAGACAGACCGCGGGGGGCTCTGCTAGGGGGAACCGGTGTCCGGGGCCCGCCCCGTCTGCTTGGCTCGGATCTGACCTGACAGCAGAACACGTGTGAGTGGCGGCTGCGGGCAGGGAGATCGCGGCTCTCGGTGGGGTGGGGGACAGAGAAGTCGGTGGCAGATTAGCCCCTTCTTCAACCCCGGGTGCCCAGGAGCTGCACTGTGAAGCCCACTGTTTTGCAGGCAACCTCTCACTTTCGAGTTCACCTTGACCCTTGCCGCGAGTGGTGAAGGCTTTTCCTGAGCCCTGCCCTAGGACTCTGGAGCAGGAATGACAGAGCACTCTTTAAAAGTTCCCAACTGTCATGGCCTCTCCCACCCGGTGTCCCAAAGACAAGGCAGACAGGCCACCGGAAGGAGTGACACTGGTCCGGGTAGGAGATCGTCTTAATCAAGACATCCCAGCGCATAAGACTGGACAGGGTGGGGGAAGTGGAAGCCCGTTCAGGAGCCTTCAGCAGACATGCCTGTGTCAAGTGGCCCCCAGGAGAGATGAAATTTAGACCTTGAAGCGACCAAGCCCAGGAGGATGATCAATAATCCAGTTGCATTTGAACACAGAAAACCTCAAAGTCTGACCCCTCCCATCATCTGGCCCGGTCGCCCTGGGACACAAAAACGGCTCCACTTATTTATTTATTTACCTGGAGTCAGACTCCGCAAGAGTGAATTATGTTTTCTGAGTATTGATTTATAAAAAGACCCCAAATTAAAAAGTCAAGGCTTTCTTAAAGCGAGGTCAAGGATTCATTATTTATAGAGAGACATCAATCAGGCAGCACGGGGGCTCGTTTATAAATTGCCTGAGCTGGCAAAATGAGCATCTTCTGATTTTCCTTGGCTCCAGCAGGCTTGTCTGACCTCCCGGGCTTGGCAAAGCGTTCCTGGACTGTGACCGGCGGAGGATGCTTTGTAACTCAGCCTGCTGTTTGAGATGCCTTTTTAATCTTGTAGCCAGAATATCACTTGGGAAATTTCATGCATATTTGCTGTGTTTCCGTAATGAACATTTACTGATTACAGAGTATCAAGGGAATTTCATTTTTTAAACATTTATTCAAATCTCTGTTTATGTAAGCTAATAAGTCTGGGAAAGTTCAGTAACTACTTTTTTACCATACGGTTGTTGAGAACGTGTGCCTGGCGGGCTCATCTCGGAATCTGCCTTCACTTTGCTTGAAAGAAAGTCAGATTTTTCTGATTGGAAATGTCGCACACGCTGCTCCTGGGCTCTGAGTTCCTCGCCCATGCCAGAGGCGGCCTGCTAGGCTTTTTGTGGTTTTGCTGATGGAAGAGGGAATGGACGCTCAGAGCTTTGATCATTGTTTGCTGATGCATCTGGTTGAAGGAACCGGCGGTGGGCGCTGCAGTGCCTGAGGGGGCTGGTGGGGAAGGCGTGGCCAGAGCTGAGACCCCTATCACCTGCCTGCTGCCTGGCCTGGACTCGGAGACTCCTGCCTTAGCTACACTTGCTGCATCCAGCTTAGAAAAATTTTATCTCCTTCATTTACCGGGGCGTGGCAGCCATCATGGAGAAATGTGGGGCGGGGGAATCCATGGGTAGGAAAGTGGACAGGAGATTATGGCAGCTCCTTAATGAGCAAGCATGGCAATTAGGGTCAGTAAACACCATGTATAACAGGTGGCCGGCCTTTCGGTTAACCAGAGGGTAATGAGTTATAAACGGGAGATTGATATAGTGCTGGCCCAAGGGGGTCCATGGGACCCCGCCATGGGACTGTACAAAATAAAATGAACAGACAAACAAATAAATAAAAAGTCAAGGATGGTGTCTGGATGTATATATGACGTCTGTGTCCTGGAGTTTCAGGAAGTTGGGTGGGAGCGGGCAGCTGCAAGGTGACAGTGTGGTGATAGTAGGCTCCTTGGTGCTGTCTTTGGGGTCAGAGCCAGGACTCGTTTGATTCCAGAGTAGCTGTGTGGTCTCCTCCCGGAAAAATGTTCCCCATAAACCGCGGAATCCCAAGGACTCAGACAGCCTGGGGACAGAGCTGTGTTAGCTCAGGCGGCAGAGATGCCATCTCTTTTCTTATCAGCCAAAGGATGTATGACCCTGTGGTCGGTAAATCACTGCCACAGAAGATGAGCCTTACAAATTGGCCACAGAAGAAAGTTGTGACCTTTACCCTGTGCAAAACTGCCTGTCATTTGGGATATGGTGGCCTAACCTGCATCCGCTGAGCTTGTTCCTGGACGGTTAGAAATTCAGAAATGCAACCTGAGCCACCAGGGACTGGGGAGGCCTGCATGCAGGGGGGGTTGACACCAAGAAGCATCCCTGATCCTATGGCAAAGCCACCTTTCAGGAAGTTGGAGAGTGTCCATGCGATAGTTTAGATGTTTGTCCACTACAAATCTCACGTTGAAATCTGATCCCGTAAGTTGGAGGTGGGGCCTAACGGGAGGTGCTTGGGTCATGAATAGATTAATGCCCTGGGGGTATGTGGAGTGAGTTCTCTCTCTCTCTCTCTCTCTCTCTCTCTCTCTCTCTCCTCTCTCTCTCTCTCTCTCTCTCTCTCTCTCTCTCTCCTCTCTCTCTCTCGCCATGTGATTGCTGCACACACCCACTGCCCTTCCCCTTCCACCATGAGTGGAAGCAACCTGCGTCCCTCACCAGGAACAGATGCTGGCTCCATACTTCTTACACAGCTTGCAGAACTGTGAGCCAAATAAACCTCTTTATAAATTGCCCTGCCCTGGGCATTCTTTAATAGCAACACAAACCGACTAAGGACATGCCGCCTTGGGTGTGGGAGTCAGCAGACACAGCTGTCCTCCCAGGTCGGTGGCCTGGGTCCTGCATTCCCACTTGCCACCTAGAAAACCATACCTTTCTGGGACATCAGTATTTCTTGGTGCCGGTGACGGAGCGCAAGTCGCCCTCTCCCTGCCAAGCAATGGCCAGAGTTGGCCGTGGTGAGTGACACTTATTGGAACTGAATTGGAATTGTCAGCATTGAAACCTGGAGCCAAATGACTCCCCATCCCACACTCACGGTGCCAGGCCCATTGTCACTCTCCTTCTTTCTGCCCTCCGTGAATGTTTACGGAACACTTGTTCGGTGCTGTCACCGTGGGGCCCTGGGGACACAAGGCGAGCAAAGCTAAGCATGATCCTTGCCTCTGTAGGTTTTGTAGTCGGTGGGACAGAGACTCCCACGATCCTCTCTTG
Organism: Cephalopachus bancanus; assembly: GCA_027257055.1. Lineage (NCBI taxonomy): Eukaryota > Metazoa > Chordata > Mammalia > Primates > Tarsiidae > Cephalopachus > Cephalopachus bancanus. The sequence continues at coordinate 3,111,155 of JAPVLO010000110.1, read as the reverse complement.
CCCATTCGTTCTTTGCCAGACAAAGACGTTAGTAAGAAGAATAAACGTGTGATTCTCGGCTGTGATCAAGGTGTGAAGGGAGCACCCGGGTTGTTATGAGACTCCTATAGGGTCATCTGACCTAGACTTAGGGGTCGGGAAGACTTTTCTGAGAAGGTGACCCTTCAGCGGAGGTCTGAAGGAGGAGCTGGGACTCAGCAGGGTGAGGCGGGAGGAGAGGACGGAGAGAGAGCGCGGGGCACAGGTGAGAAGCTGCACAGAGGTCCTTGCAGGGGGCGTGTGTGAGAGGGAGCGGGGAGCACCGTCCAGGGGCCTTGGGGAGGCTTGGGTGGACAGCAGCCTGATGGAGGGAGCCAGGTGTGGCTGGAGACCTGGCTGTGTCAAGCCTTCAAAGCCAGGGAGGAATTTGGGACTTTAGCTACAAGCTGCTGCAGAGTGGGGAGACCAGTGCGGGGGACGCTGTGGTAATCCTGGAGAAAGATGAGCGCGGACGGCCAGGAATTCCACAGGAGTTGTGGCTGGATTTGGTGTGAGTGGAGAGCTGGTGAGGGTGGTCGCGATGCTGACTTGTGGGACGCTATTGGGGCGGTTTGTTCCCAAGGAAGGACTGTCCCCTGAAGTCCTAAACGCCTGTCCATTCTGGTTGGGTTATATCCTCCCAGGACTGGGTAGTCGGCCAGTCGGTTGTGTGGCCCTGCCTCTGCACCCCTGCCCCCCCACCTCCTTCCAGCTGTCTTCTTTTTTTTTTTTGAGTTGGAGTCTCACTCTGTCGCCCAGACTGGAGTGCAGTGGCCGCTCCCGGCCACCGCAGCCTCGACCTGCTGGGCTCCGGCGATCCTTCCGCCTCAGCCTTCCAAGTAACCAGAACTACAGGCGCGTGCTACCACGCCTGGCTAGTTTTTTGATTTATGGTAGAGATGAGGTCTCTCAAGTTGTCCAGGCGGGTATCGAACCCGCGGGCTCAGGCCATCCACTCACCTCAGCCTCCCAAGGCACGGGATTGCAGGCTGAGCCACCAAGCCCGGCCCAGCTGTCTTCTAAACCTTTAAGTCTTCCCCTGCCCTTCTCTCCTGTGTGTTCACCATCCAGCCCTAGTTCAGTAAGTGACAGGTGTCTGGGGCGCCATGGTAAAGACAAGCTGCCCAGGGCCCAGACCCATGGTCCTGTCCTACCTTCCACCTCCCAGCTGGGCCAGGCTCATTCAGGACTGGCCTTCCCTAGGGGAATGGAGCAAGGCTGCCTCCTGCTGGCTGCGTCCAGTCTTGGTCCTCCTGTGAGCTGACCACACGCTGCACTCATGCATCCACCTTGCTCTGGAGTTGACTGCCTGCAGGCCTGCTGGCCAGCAGTGGCCTCAGTCTGCGTTTTATCCACTGTGCTTCCTGATCCGTAGTAGGTCCCTCACCTGCCATCCACTTGATGCAACCTGGCAACTGGCTGGCACCCGCCCCAGAAAGAACTCTCTCTGGCCCATCCTCCACTCTCGGCTCTTTCTCCTTTTCCTCCTCCCTGAAGGAGCCGGTCTACACCTGCTCCCACCTTCTGGAGAGGCTCTGCCCAAGACTCAGCACTCCCCAACTTCCTCAAATGTTGATGAGTTTCTTACGACTGACCGCAGCTCAACTCAGACCCTGGCTTCCCCACAGACATCGCTGGGTCCACCAAGCTCTGTCCTCCAGGGCTGGGTTGGGAGGGGGGAACAGGTCTGTGAGTCACCCCGTTTCCCATTGTGCCCACGCTGCTGGCTGTGGGCCCTGAGCTGAGCGGCCGCCGAGCTGCAGGCAACAGCCCAGGTCGCTGTCACCTTGTCCTCACTGCCTGGGTCTGAGCCAGCTTTTCCCTGGCTGGGCCACACTCAGGGACGGGAAGGATGAGAGCCCAGCAGAGGATGCTAGGAGCTACACATCGACTCCTCGATCTCCCAGGCCTCTCTGGGGCTCATTCCTTCAGCCTCCTGGACCCTTTGCCTGGAGGTGGCCTTTCCAGACTGGCCTTACTGGACTGGCCTGGCCGCTCTTCTATTCTGACTGCTGCCTTTACCCCATGGACTCCTGGACATGCCTAGATGATCACCAGAGGAAAGGTGACACAGGAAAGCCCCTCTGCCAGCAGTCCCTAGCCTGGACTCAGATTGACTCATGCTTGGTAGACAAGTTGTCCCCACCTTTGAGACTGCCTCTTTTGGAGACTGACTCATCTCTCTGGACAAGACTCATCTGCCCAGCCTTGTGGGGACCAAGACCCTCCTCCAGTCTTGAGATTTGGGGGCGGGGCTTCCTGTGTCACAAGAAAGCAGTGTCTGTGGGACGCATCCTGGCAGTGAGAAATACGGATCGGTCCTTCCCTGTACAGAACCTCTCACCTGGCCCCGAACACAGGCAGGTCACCATGCTTGAGCAGACACTGCTCTCTCTGGCTCTGCTGACCACAGTGTGCTCGGCGTGGTGAGGGTACTCAGTGATGGCTTGCTGGCAGGCGGAGTTAGCTAAATTGTGCAGTCTGTCTATACTGGGGGAGCCAATGCATGATGCAGGCAGTCTTTCTACACTGGGTGAGTCATATGTGGTACAGGCAGTTTATCTCCACTGGTGGAGCCGATGTGTGATGCAGGCAGTCTGTCTATACTGGCTGAGCCAGCGCATGGTGCAGGCAGTCTGTCTACACTAGAGAAGCCAGTGTGTAATGCAGGCAGTCTGTCTACACTGGCTGAGCCAGTGCATGGTGCAGGCATCTGTCTACACTGGTTGAGTCTAGGGCACAAGCATTGGAACCCTCCATTTGGTCTGTGCTTCCTTCTCTCTCTGCAGGATGTTTCCACAAGGCTTAGAGCTGTCTAGCTCTTCAGTGACTCTTGCTGCGGACTGAACTCAGCCCAGACCCCAGCTTCCCCTTAGACATTGGCCTGGTCTATCAGGCTCTGTCTCCCAGAGCTGGGGTGGTTGAGCCCAATGTGTAATGCAGTCTGTCTACATGGGTTGAGCATCCAGTTCATGTTGCAGGTCATCTGTTTACACTGGCTGAGTTCTGCACACATTCCTGCAGTCTCTACACTGTAAAGCCAGTGCACTGTGCAAGCACATTGTCTACACTGGTTGGGCTCAGCATGTGATTCAGGCAGTCTGCCTGTACAAGTTGAACCAGCCGGTAATGCAGCCAGCCTCCGGCTTGCTGAGGCCGGTGTTCTAGGTTCCTTCTAACGCCTTTGCCTTTTTGGGTGTGGTTCTCTCTTCTAGGAATACTCTTCCCTCCCCTTTTCCCTACACTCATTGGGTCCAGCTCGAGTCCTGCCTCTTCCAAGGAGCTCTCCTTGACTGTTCTTTCAGTTTTTCTCCATTTGAATCCGCTTGGCTGAAGCTGATGGCACTGTGGTCACGCCGAGATGTCCCCTCCCCAGTTGTTGTGCTTGGGACCAGTCTGCTGGCGCAGAGACCACTTACTGTCAGCGGTCCTTGCTACCTTGCCGTCCCTCGCAGCAGCCACTCACACGTCTTTTTCTCACAGAAGTCATTTAGCGAGGATTACTGCCTTGGTGTGCATGGTAAATTGCATTTCTCCTGGCTGGGTCCCATCTTGCTGTTTCCTGCTTAGATTTGGGGCCTCCTGAGGTTTGGCCTCATCTGCAAATTTAATTTCATGATCATTCATCCCTGTGAAAGCACAATCTTTGCCTATTATTTAACTCTTCTCCAGTCCCTCTTCCATGGATTAGTGTGTTGGTAGATAGCCATGGCAACCACCTGCCCCGACTCCACCCCATGCAACCACCTCTGGGGTGGACTGAAGCCAACACCTGGAGTCAGCCCGGGTTTAGATCCCTACTAGAGATCTCTGTGTCGGCTAGAGACTTGGTTTTCTCATCTATACAACGGAGACAATAGAACTCACCTCTTAGAGCCATTGTACCCAACAGATAGCCTACAACTGAGGGCAGCTGCTACTATTATTATTACTATTCCCTGTGTATGGTCGTTCAGTCCCTTTCCATCTCCGGTGCCAGGAAGCATGCCGGTCAGGGGCTTTGCCTGGTGATGGGACAAAGTCTTAGGGGGTGTGTGACCCACCTCAAGTGGTGTTTTTTCTAAGCAGTTTCCCTCTGATGTCTTTTCTCTGTCGTACATTCACTACAGTACATTTTGAAACCTTTTATTCCAAGCAGAGTGTGCATACAGAAAAGCAAACAGTTCCTAAGTGCAATGCAAGGAATACCCACAAACCGGACACGCCTGGGTGCCCGGCCCCGGAGCAGGAATCAGAACATGCATCTCTGGAACTCCCCTCCCCCACGACTTCTTCCTCTCACTTCCGTCCACCACAGGTAACTGCTTTCCTTACGTCCAGCGACATGGATGGGTTTTCCTTATTTTTAAACTTAACAGGCATGGAATCATCGGGTCGGTGTGCTCTGGCGTCTGGGTCAGCATCCTGTCTGTGCGATTCACTCACATTGTTGTGAGTCACTGAACTTCGCTCATTCCTGTACTCCGTAGGATCCCATTGTGTGGATATTCCCGAATATATGAGTTGGTCTCCTGTTAATCGACATTTGGGCTGTTTCGAGGTTTTGGCCATTACAAACAGTGCGGGTGTGGGTACTCTTGCTCGTCTCTTGGGCATACGTGCATGCTTCTGGCAAGTACGCGCTTAGAAGAGAATCGCTTATCCCAGACGTGGTTGTACTGACTTAACCCTCCTCACCAGCTAGGGGTGAGGGTTCCATGCATAGCTCTCCTGCTCCGTGTCCTGCCCAGCACTTTGCATTGTTGGGCTGTCTCATTTTAGCCATTCTGTGAGTATATAGAGGTATCACACTATGGTTTTAATTTTATTTCTCAGATGACTAATGCGGTTTATTTTATTTTATTTTTTTTTTGCCAAGGATATTTTGAACCCGAAACGTTATTCAACAAATTTAAAAGACACTTCCTTCCCCAAATTGTGAGCTTCTTAAATGTCTGGGGGTGCTTTTTATTTCTTCTGCTGGCCGGGACTGAATCTGCCATGCTGAAAGCCAAGGGATGGAGTAGACATCCCTTGTCTGAATGAGCCTGGAGAACAGGTGGCTTCCTGTCCCAGAAACACCCGGGCTGCTGGGCAGAGATGCAGACCCTGGGGGCATCAGTCCAGCCGTGGTATCATCAGAGAGCCCTTGAGCCACTGGTCTCTCTGGGGTCATCTTTCTTTCCCTTCACAAATTCTATGAGCACTGAGGCTGCCCTGTCTGTCACGTCCACTGCTGTGTCCCAGGGCTGAGAACAGTCCTGCACAGTGTGGGACCCTATCAACACCCACAAAACGAAGACCCTCAAGGGTGAAAGGCTTTCCATTGGCCTCTCCATACCCTCCCACCCTAGTTGACTTGGTTGGGGACTCGTTCGTAAGCTGGGCTGCTGTGATGGGGGCTCTGGGGAGTCCAGTTCTTACTCCCTGGGGGACATCCCCGATGGGTGCTCTGTTTTGTTGAATGACCTCCTCCCTCTCCAAGCCATGCCCCAGCAACCATGCTTACCCTCAGGTACTGGCCATTTGCGAGTGTCCTTAGGTGACCTCTTCCTTAATGGTATATATGTTGTTGGGTCCCTCTGGAGAAGCCTGGAAGCACACCTTGTCCTCCCCACAAAAAAACAGCACCATGTGACATTCTCAGTTTTCCAACACCATCTCTTCATTGATGATGTGCCCTTGGTCAACCGGAGGCCAAAAGGGCCTTACCTGTTACCAGCTCATCCATCCCATCATTGCTTTGATGAGCTCCATGATAAAGCTTTCTTTCTTTGGGTGTGGCTTATCCTGTTCTCCTCAAGTCTCACAGAGTTACTTGGAAAGCAGGGTGGCCCGGGGCAGGAGAGCTCTGGATCAGATCCCTTGGGTGGTTCTGAGACCCAGTTGTTGCTCCCAGGGAATGTAGATTCATGGACAACTCTGATGCCACCGGTGGGGAGGGAGAGCAAGGGATTGTGGCTTGGGCATCTGTGGGACCTCCACAGAGGAAGGAAGCCGAGGCTGGCCCTCAAAGATGGGGTGGGGGGAGACAAGGCCTCATGGACCACTCATTGTGCACCCTGCCCTGAAGATCAGCAGCATGGAGTCCACAGGGAAGGAAGGGCACTTGGCTCCCAGGAGATGCTGTGGACAAGTTGAACCAACACACAAGGGCAGAAAGCAATGATCAGGGTTCGTTGGAGAGCTATGGAAGGCTTCCCGAAGGCCAGGAACTTGAGACTGCCTGTCTCAGAGGCCAAGGGTAGGAACTTTATCTTGGTGTAGTAGAAATTGTCTCCAAGCTTTGGGACCACGGGGCATGGACAGTGTGAGCCAAATTCCAGTCGCTTTAAAATAAGGCGACACATGAATCCATGACACACACATTGTTTATGCGATGTGGAGGCGGGTGCGTAAAGATGGAAGAGCTAAAAGCAGTTTGGGAAAAACAACACCTTTTTTTTTTTTTTTTGGTGGGAAGACAGATTAGAGAGGTTTGTGCTCTTCTGTGATAACTAATATGAAAGGTTTATCAAAGTTTAAAAAAAAACCCTTGACGCTTTCTCCAAAATTGATTTGAAGACTTGGCAGATTTGAGGAATCATTCAGTAACGTTTTACGGGTCGATGCTAATTTGATGCAGCAGACCCGATGAGCATCGCGCCAATTTACTGCCAAACCAACATTAAGCACGGACCTTCCGTGCAAGGTTTATAGGCAGACAGCTCGTAAAGATGCATGCTTGACAAGTATTCTGCTTCTCTTAGGATGTGGAATATGAAGTGTTTATCAAAAACCACCTAAATCGCCCTTGCCTTTGACTCGTAAACAATCCGGGGACTTCAGGCCTGGATCCTGGGCGATATTTCATGTCTCACCACTCCAGGTCCTGGTACGTGCACAGGGTGTCTCTGTCTCCCCAAGCCACAGTCAGAGGGGGAAGGAGCCCTATGGGGTTGTGGGATGCTGTGAAGAAAGAGCCACCTTGGAAGTGTTGGGCTTCTTTATCTGCTGAATAGCTTGCAGCACAGGCCATGGAGAGCTCAAGCCCCACCACATGGCATCTCCTCAAGGGAGAATCCAATGTCCCCCTCCTCACAGGCTCTCCATCTCCAAGGCTACCCTAAAAGGAAGAGAAAGCCGCACCTAGATGAGGTCTTTGGCCCCAAGGAAATACGTTTCTTGCTCTCGTTTTGTTTCCTGGGCTACTGTGGCGATGGATCTCTCTCCGTCCCAATGTGCTGTCAGGGGCTCATCAGTTTCAGGAGATCACCTGAGCTTTGTTTTGCTTGTCAGAGAGTGTTTAGCAATAAAAATGATCAAACCTCCTGTCTTTCACCGCCGAAATCCACTGGCGATATTTTCCTCCAAGGGGGAGGAGAAGTGGACTTGCGCACTGTTACTCTGTTCCCCACCCCTGCAGTTCCAGGTCTCCTCCCCTCACAGGGTTAATTACCGGGCCTCAAAGAGGAAGTTTGCATGTGGGGCCAAGCGCGCAGACCGCTGTCCGCACCATACCTCCTGGGCTTTTGCGAGGGGAAATTGGATCTCGGGCAAATGTCAAGGCGTTTTTGAAATCTGTGTTATGGTATCAGCTCATTGCCTGGGTAGGGCTTCATCTGGGTTTCATAAATATTGTATGGGGCCCCCTCACCGCCACCTCGGCCAGCTGGAGAACACAACAGTCACCCTCAGTCCTCCCCCACCGGCTTCCCACAGCAATTGCAATCTATTGCGGAGTTGTCATGAAAAACCCATTGGTGATATTTCAATCACAATGCTCCTGTAACAAATTCCCTTCAAATTCCTTCGGAAAGGGAGTTAAGGCTTCATCCTGCCGCTGGGAGAATGATATGCTAAATGTAGCTTCCTGGGGCCCTGGCAGCCAGCCAGGCCTTTGTAATTGATAGTTCTCCTTCTTGGTTCTCCAGGTGACCTTGGAACCTCCACCCACGCTGGTGGATTTCTTAGGTTCACACGTTGCCCTCCATCCTCTGGTGAGATTGCCTCCCAAGTGAGTGCTCCTGGCCCTTCAGGCCAGAGCTTGAGAGAGAGGCTGTGAACAGGAGTGCCCCCCCCCCAGCACGTGGCGGGTGATCAGAAGATTGCTCATGGCTGCTGACTTCCTCTCAAATTGCCGCCAGGCAGGAAACAGTCAAATATTGTGTTTAAAGGTGGCTTTCAGGTGACCGGAGCCTCTCTCCAGCCCCAACACACAGCAGGTAATCCTGGAAAGGGGGAAGAACATTGTGCAATTGCATTCATCAGCTATTTTTGGTTGAGGGATAAACAAAATGGCCCAAACTGCTGCTGTTACAGATTCTAGCAGGGGAGTGGCGTGTAGGAAAGATTAATGCACAATTAAAACCCATGTACGGGTAAATTACAGGGTGACAGCTCTCTAATGCAAACACCGCAGACGTGTAATTAAGAGGAGTTACTGCTCTCGAGGATGAATTTGCTGAGGGAAGGGCCAGAGAGCTGTCTGGAGTCCAAGGGCAGGGGCATGACGCTGGGACAGCATGGGGGGTGTGGAGGTGTTGAGGTGGGGTCCCCCAGCGTCCGGGGAAGCTTGGGGTGCTTAGGAGCTGGGACTCCACCAGGTGGGTCTGCCTGCCTCTCCAGATGTGCCCGTTCTGTCCAGGCTTCCAGCCCCTCCTGGAGCTGTCCCGGTCTCTCCCACACCCTCACCTTTGGCACTGTGGCCATGAGAGCCCATGGATGTCTTTTTTTATGTTTTTAATTTCTCCTGCTTTGTCAGCTTTTTAAGGAATATGTTACATTCTGTGGAAATTGGATGCTAACAAGATTTGTATGAATAAATTAGGCTCTTAACTTTTTATGTTATTACGAAATTGAAATGGACTCTAATGACAGTCAGAATTAATGTTCTGTTTCAAATAAATGCTGGGGATGTGACTGAATTTTCAGAGCACTCGGACTCGCCTCTTGAGCCTAGCCTTTCCTGTATGGCCTCGCCTAAGAAGGCACCCGCCTCGTCCTCTCAGCGAGGCGGCCCTCTTGAGGCTCGCTGGCACTCTGGCCGGGCGTCGATGCCCTAGGATGCTTCCCTGCTGACCTCAGGGCGGTGGACTGGGTGCTGCTCTGTCCAAGCCCCTTCAGACCGAGGCCCTATGGGGGAATATCTGCTGCTGATACTCCTAGGGGTGTCCCCTCCCACCGTGAGCCTTGCCTGGGCTTCTGGAAACTCCTTGCCACCGTCACACCCCGTCCAGAGAGCAGCGACTGGCTAATATGAGAGTACAAAGGCCCAGCCCCCTTGCCTCCATTTGGGTCAGCTCTGAAGGTCGTCTCTCCCAGCCCTGGGACACCCGTGGGACTAACTGAGGCCTCAGCTGAGTCCGTTCCTCACAGGGGGCTGTCCGGAGGGCCCTCCCTCATAGACCTGTCCACAATGTTCACCACAGTTTCCAGGGAACTTAGCCCAAGATCTGTCTCTTAGGGACTTCTCTTTCCCTAAACCATTTGTGTACCAGGTGAGGCGTCTCCTGTTGGGATCCGAGTCCCTGAGGGCTGGGGTTGTTGTTTCTGCTGTGTGTCCCCTTCTTGAGCCCAGGGCTGGGGGCGAGGCACTGATCAGGTGCTCAGTCTATCCCCCTGGGCAACGTTTGAGCAGCCGCAGTGTCATCGGGCATCTCTAGGTCTGAGCTGCTGTGTCTCAGCCTGCAGAGGGCCAGGCTCGGAGGAATTTTCTGCAAAGAAAACTTCCATGTACCAAAGGGCCAAAGAAGAACAGGGACTGGGGGGTGAGACAGTGGGATGTTGGCCCTGGTTCCCACAGCTGAGGGTGAGAGGGAGAAGCATCCAACAGCTTAGAAACTAGGGACCTGGGCAGCACAGTGTGGAAAATTCTGCCACCTCCTGGGACCAGGCTTCAGGGCAAGGGAGTGGAGTGGTCTGGGATGCCTGGGGACACCTTCTCCTTTGGAAGGAGCAATGGGACTCCAGCTATTATTGCAGGAAGGGGTAGGGAGCAAGGGTGGCCAGGTCTTCAAATATTCAAGAACAGGTAGATTTTTTTTTAATGTGAAATGTCTTCTCCTCTAAAGTTTGGGGACTGTTTCAGAATTTAAGACCAAAGTTCTATGGTGACCAAACAATATGTCTGTAGATTGCTTTGGCCTCTGGACTTGAAGAATTTGGAGCCTAGAATTTCATTGGCAAGGTAGCTAACATCTCAACTGGAGGTTGAGGACCTGGTGCCTAATATCTGGCTAGAACCCCAGAAAGGAACAGTAACCACCAAGACGACAGGCCACGGCTGCAGGCTGTGGGCTCAGCACAGACTGTGGCCCTCTTTCCCGGGAGGTCCCTAGCGTCGAAGTCCTCACCTCTGGGATGTGGGCATGTGGGCTAACTGGCAGGGCTCTGAGTGGCCCTGGATCCTGGCAAGCCCAGCCCTGTCATTTAGACCACCCCCCTTCCGGCTCTGTGGATGAGTGGGTTGCAGAGGGGCCTTTTTTTTTTTTTTTGAGTTGGAGTCTCACTCTGTCGCCCAGACTGGAGTGCAGTGGCACGCTCCTGGCCAACCGCAGCCTCGGCCTGCTAGGCTCCAGCGATTCTTCCGCCTCAGCTTTCCAAGTACAGATGTGTGCTACCACGCGTGGCTAATTTTTGATTTATTGTAGAGATAGGGCTCACTAAGTTGCCCGGGTGGGTCTCGAACCCGCGGGCTCAGGCAATCCACTCGGCTGGGCTCGGTGGCTCAGCCTGTAATCCCAGCACTTAGGGAGGCAGAGGGGCCTACTTTTGAGGGCCCTCGCCTCTGCATTCCTGTTTACACCTTAACAAAATTCTCTGCAGAAGTGGGTAGAAAAAGAGCAAAAAGAAGAAAATAAAAGTCTTCCCAACCAGTGCATCCTTCTGAATTTGGTGTTCCCATGCATTGCCACAGAAAGAGGGTATCTTATGTTTATATCACTTTATGTACATACACTCATAAGTCATACTCATTTTATAAAAATGTGATCATCTTTATGCCTACTACACATAACCTGTTTAATCACTTTATATATCATGAATGCTTTTCCATGGTGATGGATCTATTTCTATCCTGCTTTTGACACCTGCATGGCATTTCTTCACATGAATTTATCATAATTTATATAACCATTTCCCTGATGGACATTTTAGTGGTTTTCATTTTTGTTTTTCCGTTTTAAAGAATGTGAAGTGAATGTTCGTGCTGTATACCTTTGTGTCATTTCAGAATAAATTTCTAGAAGTGGAATTGTTGCCTCTGAGGGTATGCACAGTGTTAAGACTTTTAATACTTCCCGACAAATCACCTTCCAGAAAGACCCAGCAGTGCACGAGCGTGCCTATTTTTCCTCATCCACACACCAGCACTGGGAATCTTCTTTCTTAAAAAAAACTTTGTCAGTTTTATAGGTTAAAGAGGGACATGCTTATTGCCTTTTTAACACACATTTTATTTATATCAAAGTAATATATGTACATAGTTTAAGATGGCATAAATAATACAAGACTTACAAAAAATCCAGCACTCCTCTGGTGCCTGCCTCCCCATCTTACCTTGGCCTGCTTCCTGGAGGCAACCACCTATGACTCTCCAGACTGTTTCCCCCACCTCTATATTTAGAAATAAGCAGCACCACCTCCATATTTCTAACGAACGTGAGTACACTGCGGGTGTAAGATGGCCAGCCAGGTGTGTGGGCATCACGCTATTTTCTAAGTGTCAGCATTATCATTTGCTTAATTCTTATATTTTCTCAGGCCTTTTCTGGACTATTCTATTCTAGACTGCCTAGTCTAATATCATAACCCACTAATTTAATGCTGTAGCTTATGAACACATTTTTAATATCTTTGCGGCAAGTTTCTTCTCATTATTTTTCTTATTTACATTTTTATTCCTTTAGATGCCTTTGGGAATAGGGGTCAAGTTTCAATAATATCCAGTAGAGATTTGTCTTGGGCTAGTGTTTCATTTATAGATACATTGATGGCTAAATTTATAGATAAATTGACTTTTTAAATTATATTTATCAGGCATTGTCATATTGAGTCTTCTGATTCATTTATTCAACAGATGTTTACTGAGAACAAAGTGTATGTGTCAGGTATTGCTGTAGGTATTGGGGAACATCAGGAAACAAAGCAGAGAGGACGGCCCCAGCCTCCAGAGAGCCAGCATTCTAGCAGGAGGAGCCGACAGTGAACTCTCACTTAATAAGTAAATTGTGTAGTGTTAGAACACGGTAGTTGCTTCGAAGAGCCAAGTAAGGTAAGAGGGATTGGAAGTGTGGAGTGGGAGAGGAGGGGATGGATCAGCTTGGGACTCCCTGAGAAGAGGAGACTTAAGGCTTGAGGGATGTGAGGGCATGGGCCATCGAAGTGGTCTAGGCCAGGGGTTCTCAACTTGGGGTGATTGTATCGCCTGGGGGACTTTGGCAATATCTGGAGACATTTTTGATTGTCGTGACTGGGGGGTGTTCTTGGCATCTAGTAGATGCAGGCCAGGGTGGCTGCTAGACGTCCTTATGATGTACAGGATACCCCCATGGCAAAGGATCGTCTGGTGCCAGATGTTCACAGTGCCGAGACTGAGCGATTCTGGTCTAGGCAAGATGGCTCCAGGCAGAGGGAGCATCTAGAGCAGGGGTCCTCAAACTACGGCCCGCGGGCCACATGCGGCCCGCCGAGGACATTTATCCGACCCGCCGGGTGTTTTTGCCGCCTTAACTTGTTACAACTAGCAGTGACAAATATGGAACCGGACATTGACCATCTCATTAGCCAACAGCAGGCCCATAGTTCCCACTGAAATACTGGTAAGTTGGTTGATTTAACTTTACTTATTCTTCATTTAAAATATTGTATTTGTTCCCGTTTTGTTTTTTCACTTCAAAATAAGATATGGGCAGTGTGCATAGGAATTTGTTCATAGTTGTTTTTTTTTTTTTTTTGAGTTGGAGTCTCACTGTCGCCCAGACTGGAGTGCAGTGCAGTGGCCGCTCCCGGCCACCGCAGCCTCAACCTGCTGGGCTCTGGCGATCCTTCCACCTCAGCCTTCCAAGTAGCTGGAATTACAGGCATGCGCTACCACGCCCAGCTGATTTTTTTATTTATTGTAGAGATGAGGTCTCGCTGCCCAGGTGGGTCTCGAACCCGCGGGCTCAGGCAATCCACTCACCTCAACCTCCCAAAGGCGTGGGATTACAGGCTGAGCCACCGAGCCCGGCTCATAGTTGTTTTTTTTAAACTATAGTCCACCCCTCCAAAGGTCTGAGGGACTGTGAACTGGCCCCCTGTTTTAAAAGTTTGAGGACCCCTGATCTAGACAAAGGTCTTCCTGTGGGAGTAAGGAACAGCAGAGACATGAGGCGGGACAGCTGAGATGGGGTAGGTTGAGGCTCTGGGCCTCAGGGGCAAGGAATCTGACTTTACTCCAAGTGAGGTGGGGAGCAGCTGCAGAGTTTTGAACAGAAAAGTGCCGTGCTTGAAAGTGTAATTTTGAGAGAATCACTCTTATCGCTGGAGCAAGGGGGGCTGGTTGTAAGAGATGATGGTCTGACCAAGAGAGTGGCAGCGGAGGTGAGAGAATGGGTTGAAATTCCAGATATGTTTCAAGGTGGAGACTGGTGGATTTCCTGGTGGATTTGATGTGATTGTGAGGGAAAGACAGCTTTTGGTCTGAGCGACTGGAAGGATGGAATTATAGCTGAGGTGGGAAAGACAGTGGAGCAGCTGTTGGAGGGGCTTTGACTAGAAGTTCGGGATTTGAGATGTTCAATACACATCTGACTGCAGATGTTGAAAATTTGGTTGGATATACAAGTCTGGAGTTATGGAGAGGTTTGAGCTGAAGAGAGAAATTTGGGAGTCATCAACATGTAGATGGTGTTTTATTTTGTTGTTGTTTTTGAGTCAGAGTCTCACTTCGACTAGTCACCCAGACTGGAGGGCAGTGGCATGATCATAGCTCACCGCAGCCTTGACCTCCTGGGTTTAGGCAGTTAATCCTTCTACCTCAACCTCCTGAGTAGCTGGGATTACAGGAGCGCATGGCCATAACTAGCTAATTTTTTATAGAGACAAACTCTCGCTATGTTGCCTAGACTGATCTCCAACTCCTGGGCTCAAGCAATCCTTCCACCTTGGCCTCCCAAAGTGCTGGGGTTACAGATGTGAGCCACCACACCTGGCCAACATGTAGATGTCTTTCAAGCCAGGAGACTGATAGAGGTCAATAAGGGGGTGAGTGCAAACAGGGAAGAAAAGAGGACCTATAACTGAGAACTAGTCTATTCCAACATGAAGAAGTCGGGGAGCTGAGGAGGGACCCCGAAACGAGGCTAAGAAGTAACTAGTGAGATAGGAAGAAACCGGAGACCTGGGTGCCAAGTGAAGAAAGAACATCCTGGTGGAGTATGTGGTTACCAGTGGCAGATGTTGGGGCCAGGGCAGGTAAGATGAGGACTGAGGGCTGACCAGTGAATTTGGCAGTGTGCTCTAGGCAAGAGCGGCTTTGGTGGCGTGGTCTGAGAAGGGTCTGATATCAGGGTGTCTGTGAGAGAATGGGATAAGTTGGAGATTGTGAATATGGGGGAACTCGAGGTACTTTGCTGCTCAAGAAAGCAAATAAATGGGTAGATCGCTGCTAAGGGAGGATAAGTTGAACGTTTTTATTTTGTTTACAACAGGAGAAAGTATAGCTTATCTGTGTGTTGATGAGACTGATCCCATAAAATGTGAAAAACTGAGGTGGTTTAGAAGGGAGAATTGCTCGAGCCCAAACCTGGACACGGAGGGGATTAGCTGTAGGTAGGAGAACAGGCAGTTCACCTAGGGTCAGAGCTGGGAAGGCAGAACAGGGGTGCAGATATGGTGGTGGGGATCTGGAAGCTCTCCCTCTCTTTTCCTTACCCTCTGTCTCTCTTCTCTCGGTCAACAGCTTTATTGGAATACAATCACATACCATGCCATTTACCTTTTTTTTTTTGAGTTGGAGTCTCACTCTGTCGCCCAGACTGGAGTGCAGTGGCACGCTCCCAGCCACTGCAGCCTTGACCTGCTGAGCTCCAGCGATCCTTCGGCCTCAGCCTTCCAAGTAGCTGGAACTTCAGGCACATGCTACCATGCCCGGCTAATTTTTTTGATTTATTGTAAAGTTGAGGTCTCGCCAAGTTGCCCAGGTGTGTCTCAAACTCGTGGGCTCAGGCAATTCACTCACCTCGGCCTCCTAAAGCGCGGGATTACAGGCTGAGCCACCGAGCCCGGCCGCCATTTCCCTATTAAAAGTATACAGTCCAATAGTTTTTAGTGCATTCACAGAGTTGTGCAACCATCACAAGTCAATTCCAGAACACTTTCATCATTCCAGAAAGAAACCTTGTACCTTCAGCTGTCATTCCTCATTCCCACCTGCCCAGTCCTAGGCCTATTCTGGACATTTCTTATAAATTAAATCCCACAACGTGTGGTCTTATTTTTTGACTTTTTTTTCACTTAGCATAATGGTTTCAAGGTTCATTCATGTAGTACTTAATTCCTTTTTATGACTGAATAATATTACATTGTATGAATTACCACATTTATTATTTTATCCATTCGTCTGTTGATGAATCTTTGTCTCCCCCCCCAACTTTCGGCTATTATTAATAAAGCTGTCATATACACAGTAATGTACAACATTTTGGGAAATCTATATTTTCAGTTTTCTTGGGTATAATCTTGGGAGTGGAATTGCTTGGTCTCTGGTAAATCTATGCTTAACCTCTTGAGGAACTGCCAGACTGTTTTCCAAAGTGACTGCACCACTTTACGTTCCCACCAGCGAAGTATGAGAGTTCACGTTTCTTCAGCTCCTCAATAATACTTGTTATTGGCTATCCTTTTGATTATAGTCCTCCCAGAGGGTGTGAAGTAGTATCTCATTGTAGTTTTGGTTTGCATTTCCCTAATGACAGATGATATTGAGAATCTTTTTGTGTGTTTATTGACTATTTGCATATTTTTGGAGACTATTCAGATCCTTTGCCCATAAAGTAATTGAGTTGTTTAATTTTTTAAGTTATCAGGTTTGTAGAGTTCTTTATATATTCTGGATACAAGTTCTTATTAGATGTATGATTTGCAATATTTTATCACATTCTGTAGGCTTGTCTTATCGTTTGCTTGATTATATCATTGGCAGCACAAACATTTTCGATTTTGATGGAGTATCATTTATCTACTTTTTTTTCTTTTGTTGCTTGTCCTTTTGGTATTGTGTCTAAGAAACCCTTGCTTAGCCCAAGATCATGACAATGTACGCCCTGCTGGTTTTTATTTATTTATGCTTTCTATTTAATTTTCATTTCTAATTGAATTGGCAAGTGTTCCCAGGACAATGTTAAATAGTAGTGGGCTTCCCTTGTTCTATTCTAGACTTTAATTTTTCACCATTAAACATGATTATGTGTATGAGATGATATTTAAAACCTAAAAAAAAATTATCCGATATTACTAGTGTTTATAAATAATTGAAGACTCTTCCCCCATTTGTATTTAATATAGGCATAAACATGTTATTTCTCTTTTGATCTATTGATGCAATACGTTGTATTGTTTATAATATGGCTAATATCGAGCCATTCTGTAATGCATTTCTGAATTAAATTTTAATTTGTTGCCGTACATAATTTTATCATACTGCTTGTTCGATAGCCACAAGTTTTATAATTTCCTTGTGAGTCTTTGATTCATGAAACATTTGGTCAAACATTTCTTTGTTTTTTTGAGTTGGAATCTCACTCATGGCCACTGCAGCCTCAACCTGCTGGGTTCAGGCGGTACTTCCACCTCAGCCTTCCAAGTAGCTGGAACCATAGGCATGTGCCACCACACCCGGTTAATTTTTTGATTTATTGCAGAGACAAGGTCTCGCCAAGTTGCCTAAGCTGGTCACGAACCCCTGGGCTCAGGCAATCCTCTCACTTCCGCCTCCCAAAGTGCTAGAATTACAGGCATGAGCCACTGCGCCCAACTTGGATCAAACATTTCAAGGGAATTTTTTTTCTTTTCTGTTTTTATAAAAATCAGTTTACTGTTTTATTGCATCATAGTCAGAGGCTGTGGTTAGCATACTATTGGTTATTTAATTTTAGTGGAGAATTCCTTTGTGTCCTAACTAGTATATGGTTGCTTTGTTTGAAATATGTTTGAAATAAAACATATCCTCAGCCAGGCTCGGTGGCTCAGCCTGTAATCCCGCGCCTTTGGGAGGCTGAGGTGAGTGAATTGCCTGAGCCCGCGGGTTCGAGACCCGCCTGGGCAGCGAGACCTCATCTCTACAATAAATCAAAAAATCAGCCGGGCGTGGTAGCGCATGCCTGTAATTCCAGCTACTCGGAAGGCTGAGGCGGAAGGATCGCCGGAGCCCAGCAGGCGAGGCTGCGGTGGATGGGAGCGGCCACTGCACTCCAGTCTGGGCGACAGAGTGAGACTCCAACTCAAAAAAAAAAAACAACATATCCTCTAAGTGTTGGGGGTAAAATTTGATATATATCTGTATCTATGTGCGTTCTTTAGCTCAGTCTTGTTAATTATATTGTTTGTATCTTCTATATGCTTACTTTATTTGGCTGCTTAATTTATCAACATCAGAGTAAAATGTATTCAAATCTCTCAAGATGGTTATGAATTTGTTGATTTTTCTTTGTGATTTTATCAGCTTTGACTCTATATTTTTATAAAGCTGTGTTATTAGATACATGTAGGTTCAAGATGATTATGTCTTTCTAATGAATTATTCCCTTTTTCTTTGTGTAATACTGTTTTAATCCCCATCATGCTTTTTTTTTGCCTTAAATTCTATTTTATGTTGTATCAGTATTGTAAAAACAACTTTGTCTTGTTTATTTTGTCAGGTATTTTTTTAAAAGTATCTCTTCACTCTCAACATTTCTGTGTCATTATGTTTTGAAAGTGTCTCTCACAGCAAGTTTAATTTGTATTCATGGCTACTGGTGTATTTGCATTTCTTTTCTTTTTTCTGTTTTATTTTGTGTTTTCTATTTACCTTGCTTTTTCTTTTAATTTTTTTTTTTTTTATTCCTGCTTTCTAAAGGATTGATTGTATGTACTTTGTTCTCCTTTTTGCTCCCTCTACTGGTTTGGAAGATATACGTTCTATTTTTTATTCTTCCAGTGATTACTTACATTGTTAATGTGAGTAATTGGTTTAAAATGATATGATTTAAATAAAAATATCAACCTTCCTCCAAAACATCATAATGATCTTAGAACACTTTAATTCTGATCATACTCCCATCACATATCTTCATTGTCTAATTTTAGTGCCATATTGTTGATAAGCTCCACAAATAATCAAAATAATCATTTGCCATTACTAATTTTGGTTTACAACTGTTCACCAATGTCTTTGCTCACCCTTGCTTACTGCATTCTATGCTTTTTTCTGGGTTCCATTTTCAACTGCCTTACATGACACTTTGGTATTTCTTTCAGGGTAGGCCTATGTAAACTCTTTTTTGGTCCTTTTTTAGGTAAATATTACCTTCCCCTTAACAGTTGTGCTGGGTATAGAATTCTGGGATGACAGTTACTTTCTGTTAGCTCTCTGAAGGCCCATTCCATTGCTTTCTGGTCCCCACCGCTCCTCAGAGAAGACAAGAGTTATTCTGCTAGCCTTCTGTAGATTAGGTCTTTCTTTCTGGTTGTTTTGTTATTTTTTCTTTGTTTTGATATCCCTTTGCTTCACTGAGATGTATCTAGGTAATGATTTATTTTTCCTACTTGGAAGTTAAATCACTTATTCAATCTTAGGATCCAAGGCTTGCTTAAGTTCTGCAGCTTTTTAAGATCATCATCTCTTCAAATAGTTTTCTCCCCTGTTTTCAATGTTAACCTTTGAAATGACAGTCACATATATGAAGGACAGTATAGCATGGTTGTTAAGAACATGGCCTCTAGGCCAGGCATGGTGGCTCAAGCCTGAATTTACAGCACTTTGGGAGGCTGAAGTGAGAGGATTGCCTGAGTCCAGGGGTTCAAGACCAGCCTGGGCAACTTGGCAAGACCTTGTCTACAATAAATCAAAAAATTAGCTGGGCATGGTAGTATGCACCTGTAGTTCTAGCTACTTGGAAGGCTGAAGCAGTAGGATCGCCTGAGCCCAGCAGGTCAAAACTGTGGTGGCCGTGAGTGTGCCACTGCACTCCAGCCTGGGCGAAAGAGTGAGATAGACTCCAACTCAAAAAAAGAAAAGGAACATGGCCTCTGTAGATGGCTACTTGGATTTGACTTCTACTCCAACACTTACTAGCTGGGAAAAGTTGCTTGCACTCTGTTCTTCAGTTTACTCATCTGTATATTGGGGATAATAATATTGCCAAACTCTTAGATGATGATGATGATTTGAGTTGGAGTCTCACTCTGTTGCCCAGGCTGGAGTGCAGTGGTGGCATGCTCATGGCCACCCCAGCATCGACCTGGTGGGCTCCAACAATCCTGCCTCAGCCTCCCAAGTAGCTGGAACTACAGGCGCATGCTACCATGCCCGGCTAATTTTTTTATTTATCATAGAAACAAGGTCTTGCCAAGTTGCCCGGGCTGGTCTTGAACCCATGGGCTCAGGCAATCCACTCACCTCTGCCTCCCAAAGTGCTGGGATTACAGGCTGAGCCACTGAGCCTGGCCTAACTCTTAGATTATTATGAGAATTAAATGAGCTAATATATGTAAGGCACTTAAAATAGTTCCTGGCACATGGTCAGCTCTATGTAAGCTTAGTTATTAGTGCTCCCTGGAAGTCTCCAGAGACCCTGCACTGACGCTGATGTGTTTGCCTCAAGATCTTTGCCTCAAGATGGAAAGCACCCGTTTTTGTTTCAGTCCCTGGGAATGCATTTCTGCTAGATAATTTATTAGTATTCATATTAGTATTTGTAGTGGTGGTAGTAGTAGTAGCAGTAGTGTATGATTATATTATTCTGGACCTTCTTACTCTGTTCTCTTCTTTGTAAGCTTAATCTCATGCTTTCCATTCTGGATGATTCTATCAGATTTGCCTCCTGGATCACTATCCTAGTAATGTTTTTAATGTCAGTCACTGTATTTTTCATTTCAAGAAATTCTATGGAGAGCTTTCAGATCCACATGCTTCTGTATGTAGTTTCCTCTTCTTTCATTATTGTTTCTATTCCTTCTTTTGCTCCTTTAATAATTTAAAACAAATATTAACATACGTAATAAATACATGAACATAAATCAAGTTTTTCCCTTATGGCAGTTTCTAGACTTTCTGCTTGTTCATCAGCTGATTTTTCCTCATGGTGAATCATTTCTTTAGGTGGATTATAATTTCGTATAATATTTTAGGGAAACAAAAACTATCCAAGCTAATTTAAGATGGGTGAATTTTTTTCCCTATGGTAGCCCTGTGCTTTCTGGATTGAGAGTGTTTGAACATTTGTTTCTGCTGGGAGCTCCCATGGATGCATCAGTCTGGGGTCTTCCTCCTCCCCATATTCTATATGTGGAGATTCTAGCACCACATATGTAGTGTGAATTTGGTCTCCACAGCCATGGTACAGGCTAGAGAGACTTTCTTTCTGGGAGACTGCCTTTTCCCCATCCCCAGATTTTTTTTTGTATTTTCCCTCAGATGGGTTGGTTTTCTAGGCTTTCATTTCCCTGTGGTGGGAGCCCCTTGAGAGCCTTAGCTTTGTGCAGTAACTAGATTCCAGTTCCTCCTCTCATGAGGGACTCCGCTGTATCTCCCGTGGGCATCAAGACCCCAGGTCCTGGAACAGGGTCTACTGTCTATTGTTCAGGGCTTTTGGGGTACCCACTGACACCTCATCTCTCCAGCTCTTGTACCTGTGGGGTTCCTTTTCTTTCCATCAAGCTCAACTCTGTATTTAATGATTTCATGTTCTATTTATCCAGTATTTCTGTACATTTGGAGTTGGGGGTGTTGATGGTTGGTACACTACGGGTCCACTATGAACTTTTATTTAGGATTGTTTGCATCTATAGTGACAGGCAGGATTCCATCTGTGATTTCATTTTTGTTCCATCTTTGGCAGGTTTTGGTATCAGGGTTATGTGTTATTCATAAAATTAATGAGAAAGTTTTTCTCCTTTCTTTATCCTCTGGAACATTTTAAATAGCATAGAAGACTTCTGTTCCTTGAAGATTTGAAACTATCTGAGGACAATGCCTTTGGGGGTGGGGAAAATTGTTTTCCACACTTATTTTCTATTCAGCGTTTTTGCTTCTTAAATCCATCTGTATCACTTATGCTTCCCTGGACTATTATACATTTAATCAAGATTTTAAAATTTATTAGCATAGAATCCTATATGGTATTCTTATATTTTAATATACATATATTTTTTGCCATCTCTGCTTCTCTCCCATTCATGCTGTTTTCTCTCTTTTCTTCATTAGACTTTACCAGAGATCGTCTATTTTATTGACCTTTTCTAAGAAATGGCTGTTGAATTTATTTATTCATTCTACTATTGAGCTCTTTTAAAAATCAATATTTTCTCCTATTATCTTTAATACCTTGTTAAGGTTTATGTTCTTGCTCTTTTTC
Organism: Cephalopachus bancanus; assembly: GCA_027257055.1. Taxonomy (NCBI): domain Eukaryota; kingdom Metazoa; phylum Chordata; class Mammalia; order Primates; family Tarsiidae; genus Cephalopachus; species Cephalopachus bancanus. The sequence continues at coordinate 3,089,580 of JAPVLO010000110.1, read as the reverse complement.
TAATTTTTAAGATGAATGTCCAGGTCATTTATTATCTTTTTTCTTTAAGAATAAAACACTTAAACTGATAGTTTCCTCTGAGTGCAGTTCTGGCCATATTCCACAAGTTTTGGCATGCATAAATTGTCATTATCATAATTTTTCATAGTCTAAAAATTACTATTTTTATTTCCTCTTTGATACAAGAGAGGCTTTTAGGAGGGTAGTTTAAAGCTTTTTATTTTTTCTTTTGTTATTAATTTCTAGTTAGTAATATATCACAAACTTTTTTTTAAACTACCATATTTTCACAAAATCTAAAATGCTGCTGATTGTAATGCACACCATTATTTTTTATATCACTAAGAAAGAGAAAAAAACATTGATCATTAAACTGTAACATCCCATCAATTATAAGAAGCATCCTGGTTTCAGAGATGATGTAAAAAATAAAGCACATCTTAGAATGCATGAAATATGGAGTTTATTTGTCCATAAATTTAAGAGAACTGAGAATGTGATCTGTATTGTGTTAGTTCCTTGAAATGTATTGCAACTTGATATGTGATATGTGGTCTGTTTTTATAAATGTTTTACGTGTGCTTGAAAAAATTTTATCTATTTATAATATATCAGAATTTCTCATTTATAATGTAACTTGCATATTTGCTGGTTATAGGAATATGTGTATATTTCTTTATGTCCTATATACATATATCATCCAAGGGCATATATCAAATCAATTTGGAAATTGTGCTTTTCAAATCTTCTGTAGTCTTACTAATCTTTTATATTGCTTGAGCTTTGCATTTGTGAGTGAGATCTGTTAAAATTTTCCATTCCAACGGTGGATTTGTTCATTTTCCTTGTGATTGCCACTTTTTGCTTTATATATTTTGGGGCTCTGTTGTTAGATGCCTACAAGTTCCTAATTGTTAGACCTTTTTTTAGATTGTTCTTTTTCTTACTGTGTGTGCCACTCCTTACCCAAACTAATACTCTTTTGCTTTGAATTCAATTTTATCTGATGATAATATCACAATGCCAGCTTTCCTTTGGTTAGTACTTTCTGGCATTCCATTTCTATCCACTTAGTTCCAGTCTTTCTGTGTTGTGCTTTTAAGGGTTTTCCACCCAGGTTGATGGTCTTTATCTCTTGTTGCATGGCAAGCAGTATACTCTCTACGTGTGTAAGCACCTGCTTCTGAAGATGGCAGAGACTATAAGAAAGGTAAGGACTGGGGAGCCAGGATGTCAGATATGAATCCTGGCACGTGTTCCTTGACTTTTCGGGGCCTGTTACTCCATCTGTAAAATGTGATAACTGTCTAGCTGATGGGCTTGCTTTGAGGATTAAATATGCCAATATATGTAAAATGCTGAAACCGTCGCTTGGCATATAGCAAGAAATCAGTAAATATGAGATAAGTCTAATCCCTTAATATTTATTGCCAATACTAATATTTTGGGTTTATTTCTATCACCTCATTTGTGGCTTCTGTTTACCACTCTTGTTTCTTGTGCTCAGTCCATTTGAAACAATGATCTTTATTTCTTTCTCATTTTGTCCCCTCTGCTAATTGGAAAACTCTAGATTTTTTTTCATTTTATTTGGTGCCCTTAAAATGTTAAAATACAAGCCAGGCTCGGTGGCTCAGCATGTAATCCCGCGCCTTTGGGAGGCTGAGGTGAGTGGATTGCCTGAGCCCGCGGGTTCAAGACCCGCCTGGGCGGCGAGACCTCACCTCTACAATAAATCAAAAAATCAGCTGGGCACGGTAGCGCATGCCTGTATTCCGGCTACTGGGAAAGCTGAGGCGGAAGGATCGCCGGAGCCCAGCAGGTCGAGGCTGCGGTGGCTGGTAGCTGCCACTGCACTCCAGTCTGGGCGACAGAGTGAGACGCCAACTCAAAAAAAAAAAAAATGTTAAAATGCATATTTAACTATACATTTTTAAAGGAAATCTAAAGTTATCATTTCTGTCATCCTCCAAAACAAGCAAGGACCATTTGCACATCAACATACTCTCTTGTCTTTCTTATTGTTATAGTTGAGAATTTTTCCCACCTTAATACAAAAAAAGTATTATTAATATTTTCAGTCAATAGTTATATAAATCTACTAGTAAGTTATACCAATGTTGATGTTTTTTAAAATCTCACTCCTTCTCTCTGGGTTCGTTTTGTTCTTACCAAAATATATTCTTTAATAATTCTTTCTATTTAAGTGGCCAGCTTTCTCAGTTTTGGATGTCTGAAAATGTCTCTATTTTGCCCTCATCCTTGAATAATTGAATTAGGATGACCTTTACCTTCCTGAAGCACTTTAAAAATATTATATTACTACATTGTCTCCTGGGCTTCTCTTGTTGCTAAAATGCCTGTTTGGTAGGTATCTATCTTTTCTTCCTGTGAACTTTGAGATTTCCCTCTCTCTCTCCCTCGTATTTTGGAGTTTTATCAAGATTGATGAGTTTATTTATTTTTACCCTGTTTAGCACTTTGTGTACATTTTTCTGGCATGTTCTCAGCCATTATTTCTCATTCTCTTCTTCTAGGAGTTCTCTGCTTCTAGAACTCTATATAGATAAATGGGGTGATTCTTTTATAACAGTTACTTAGGATTCTAGTATTTGGATTTATTCACTTAAACATTTATTTACTAATTTGTTTAAACATTCTTCTACTAATGAAAATTTATATTCATCTCCTTTTTTTGGATTCTTCAGCTTAGACAGCAGAAGAGATGATTTATGATACACTTGTTACTCTCGGCCACAACTCAACACAGAACTGTCCAGGATGTCACAGGTCCAGGGCCAAGGACCAACAGGGACTGTTTTGGGATGATGAGCAAAGTAGGTCTCTCAGAGGCGGTCTTGGTGATCAGATGGTGTGGAGTTCTAGATTCCCTGAGGCAGTCTGACAACTTGTACCAGCGTCCCGAGCCTCTGGCATTCCGTGTTTCTGCTTCTGTGGCCTCCATGAGTGCACAAGGTAGAGGTTTACTGGAACCTCTGCCTTATCTTTCTTCTTTTGCGCCTCAGCCTGCGCATTTGATTCTTTCTCCACTCGGCTCTCATGGTGCGGAAGTTTCAAAGAAGGTGGCGCTAAGGCCAAGCGTCATCTACTTTTTTCTATTGAAATCAGTGCTGTAGCCAACGTGTTATTGCTCTCATTTTTGCTAGATTCTAATTTTATTACATCATGGTTAGGCAGTGGCTTCTGTTGAGATTTTTTCCTGTACTCTAATATAAACCCATTTTTCGAGATAATCTATGAGTGACTGAGAAAACTCATTGTTTGCTGAGCACAGAAGGGTGAGAGGAGCCCTAGATTTTATTCATCAAATTCTGAATATCCTCACTTAATTTTGTGTGCGTAATTTGTTCATTTAAAAAATGTTAAAACATTTATGACCGGGATATGGCAAGTCTTCTTTTGCCCGAATCATTTGCTTTATAGACTTTGAAGTTGTGTTGTAAGATATCTGGGTGCCTGTTCGTGGCAGATCCCTCTATGGGTCTGACCCCTGGCCCCCTCCCGTGGACCTCAGAGCTGAGCCATTGGGCTTTGCCAGGCTCCCTGACCGTGGAGGGGCTGCCCAGCCTCCCATCACGTGCCAGCTGCACTGTGGCTTGCGGGAGCTCCCCGTTGTGTCTGATTTGCTGCTCCGTCCTGGCCAGCGTTCCTCTGTGGATGCAGGTCCCAGCCCCGTCCCCATTTTTTGTCTTCCTTTGCTCTTTTCAGTGGGAAATGGGGAGGGAAAGGGATTCAGCGAACGGTGCTTGTTGCCATCTTAACCCAATAGCTCCTTCTCTCTCTACAGTTGTCTCTTCAAGCATGGAAGTGCTTTTCTGTTACTCAGTTTACCCTCCTTCCTGAGTTCCTCTGTGCCCACTTGCCCCAGGGACACATTGATCATTCACCCATGCATTCATGGTGGGAATGTTTCTGGTACCCCTGACCTTCTATGTGGGGCACAGAGCTGCATGGTCCTAGCAGTTTGGCCTGTACAGTTGGTGGCCCGGGGGGCTGGGGTTGGATCAGGGACTTGGATTCCCATACTCTCCTCTGTCAAGGCACTGGGACTTGGTCTTCTGCGGACTGGATGTCAGCACGTGCTACCGTGCCAGCACTGGAATGGGTACATGACCGTGTCGGTAAGTGCTCACAACAAACCCGAGAATGGCTCATGAGGAGGGCCTGGAGTCACCCCCGCGTGTGCGGTCTGGTGGGATTTTCACCCAAGTCCTCTGTTTCTGCCCCCCTCCTGGAGGTCACCTCCATGAGCAAAGCTCAGCCAGCACCGCCTGGAGTCTCTGTCTTCTCCCAAGGGAGATTCATGGAGCCCTTTGCACAAGAGGCAGACTGGATCCGGACAGCGATGTCCACTGCCCCATTGCATTCTGCCCTACAGCCTGTCCGGCCCCCTGCCCCAGCCACATGTGGGACCCCGGCTCCTTTGGCTGCCCATGAGAAGGCAGAGTGGATGGCAGAGGAGTTCCTTCTCACAGATCTGTGTTCCACCAGTGACCAAAGTGGTCTTTTGACAAAGACCGTGTCATATGTCACCCTCCTGGGTCCGTGCTTCCCGCCAGACTTTTGCCTGGAAGCGCCCTCTCCCATCTGTTACCTGCCTCCATCTGGCCTTACCTCGCTCATCAGAACACAGGGGACTTCCGTGGCACACGTCAGGGCGGCATGCCGTGGTCCCTTGCTCAGGGACTGTCTTTGCATTACTGGGAGCTCTGCGAGGGAAGGTCTGGGGTCCCAGTGCCGCACACCAACTGGCACATAATTGGGACTCAGTGAGGATTTGTGGAACAGACAGGTGAAGGAGCAGGGGAGGAGGGAGGAGACGGGAAGGCAGGAGGGGCAGTGGAGGCGATGAACAGGTGAGGGAGGGGAGTTGCTCTTGAGCCAGGCTCTAGGCACCGCTTGTTCCCAAACGCCAGGCTTTGCGGCACTGCTCGCAGCGGGTGCCAACTCCGAATGCCTGTTTAAGTCACTCCACGAAGCTCAGCTTCTCAATCTGTTTTTTATTTGCAAGGGCCAGATCCATATTCCTTTTTTAAAAGTCAAGCTTCTGAGAAAGTCATTTATATTCACAGCGATTCTCCTTTCTTTGACTGGGGCATCCGGAGTCATGAGGAGGGCCTGAAGTCACCCCCGTGTGTGTGGCCCTCTTCCCCGTGCGGCAGAGGAGTTGCTTCTCACACATCTGTGCTCCGCCAGCGACTCCTTGACAGGGTCTGTGTTGCGGATGGGGGTCCAGGGGCTCCTGGAGCAGGGGTGTCTTCAGTTAGCTGGGATGTGTGGCCGGAACCTGCAGTTCATCCACTGAATGGTCACTTTTCAAAGTGACCCATGAACAATGGATCCCTTTGCTAGGAAGGAGAGCTGCTTCCAGATGCTCTGGGTGCTTGTGTGCTTGGAGACGAGACCTTGCAACACCCAAACCTTGCAATATTCTGGACAGTTAGAAAGTAGGAGGTAGAGCCGGGCTCGGTGGCTCAGCCCGTAATCCCGCGCCTTTGGGAGGCTGAGGTGAGTGGATTGCCTGAGCCCGCGGGTTCGAGACCCGCCCGGGCAACTTGGCGAGACCTCATCTCCACAATAAATCAAAAATTAGCCGGGCGTGGTAGCGCGCGCCTGTAGTTCCGGCTACTTGGAAGGCTGAGGCGGAAGGATCGCCGGAGCCCAGCAGGTCGAGGCTGCGGTGGCCGGGAGCGGCCACTGCACTCCAGTCTGGGTGACGGACTGAGACTCCAATTCAAAAAAAAAAAAAAAAAGTAGGAGGTAGATCCGTATGTAGGGCCTGAGAAAGATGTCCATAACGTGCTGTTTAGTGAAAAAAGCAAACTGTAGAATAATAATATGTACATATAAATACTATTTGTGGCTAAACACACACACACACACACACACACACACAATGTCACACTATATAGCCTCTATCTACATGTTTGTAAGTCCATCTCTTGAAAGAGGTTTGAAAGAAATGGCACCCATGTGCTTCAATCCAGCAGTAGGGTGACTTTCTGAGGAATCTTTGCTTAACTTTATTTTTTCCTGTGATAATGTATCCCTGTGTACTTGTGTAATTTAAAGAGATATATGGATTTTGAATTGGGGATGTACCTGTAATCCCAGCACTTTGGGAGGCGGAGGTGAAATGATTGCTTGAACCCAGGGATTCAAGACCAGTCTGGGCAACTCGTCTCTACAATAAGTCAAAAATTAGCCAGGTACGGTGGCGCATGCCTGTGGTTCCAGCTACTTGGAAAGCTGAGGCAGAAGCATCACCTGAGCCCAGCAGGTCCAGGCTGTGGTGGCCACGGGCATGCCACTGCACCCCAGTCTGGGCAACAGAGTGAGATTCTGACTCAAAAAAAAAAAACAGCATTGGAAATCTGCATGGTTTATCCTGAGCTTCTGGGATTTTCATTTTTACTTCTTTTAGTGGCTTTGTTAAATGGCTTACCCAAATATCACAAAAGGCCATTCAAATGATTTTTAAAAGATATACTACCGTTTTATTCATGTACTTAAACATCTCAAATTCTTCCCCTTTGTCCTCCCACCCTCATCCTTTCTCCCCTTCCTAGCCTCTGCTAACCCCGCGTGTACTCTATCTTCACGAGATCCACTTTTTTAGCTCTCACGTATGAGTGAGAATATGTGAGATTTGTCTTTCTGTGCCTGGCTTATTTCACTTAACATAATGGCATCCGGATCCATCCATGTTGCTGCAAATGACAGAATTTCATTCTTTTTGTAGCTTAATAATATTCCATTGTGTATCTATAACACATTTTCTTTATCCATTTATTCGTTGATGGGCACTTACATTGATTTCATATTTTGGCTGTTGTGAATAGTGCTGCAATAAACATGAGAGCACGGATATCTTTTTGATATATTGGTTTCGTTTCTTTGGGATATATACCCAGTAGTGGAATTGCTGGATCATATGGAAGTTCTATTTTTAGTTTTTTGAAGAACCTCCATACTGTTCACCATAGTGGTTGTACTAATTTACATTCCCACCAGCAGTGTACGAGGTTTCCCCTTTCTCTGCATCTCTGCCTGCATGTGTTATTGCCAGACTGACTATTTGTAGTTTAGGTCCGAGGTCAGCAAACTTTTTCTTAGAGGGCCAGATAGTAAATCTTTTAGACTGTGTGAACCAAAAGGTCTCTGCTAAAGCTTTTCGGCTGCCTTTGTAAAGTGAAAGCATCCATAGACGATATGGAAACAAATGGGCATGGCTGTGTTCCAATAAAACTTTATTTACAGGAGCAGGTGGCTAGCAGGTTTGGTCTGTGGGCCAGTTTGCTGGACCTTGATTTTTTTTTTTTTTTTTGAGTTGGAGTCTCACTCTGTCACCCAGACTGGAGTGCAGTGGCCGCTTCTGGCCATCGCGGCCACGACCTGCTGGGCTCCGGTGATCCCTCCGCCTCAGCCTTCCAAGTAGCTGGAACTACAGGCGTGCGCTACCATGCCGAGCTAAGTTTTTGAATTATTGTAGAGATGAGGTCTCGCCAAGTTGCCCGGGCGGGTCTCGAACCCATGGACTCAGGCAATCCACTCCCCTCAGCCTCCCAAAGTGCTGGGATTACAGGCTGAGCCACCGATCCCAGCCTGGACTTTGATTTAATTGATCTTAAGACACAGACAGGTATGAAAATAGAGAAAAGTGACAAATGGAACTGTGTAAGGCATTTAATCAGAACTATCATGTGGAAAGCATTGTTTGAGGATCTGCAAAACTGAGGGGGGAGAAAGGATTTTCTCAAGCACTGTCTTACAGCCTCTTTCAGCTGAACCAGGGTGAGGCGGGGATACCAGAGTCCAGGAGCAAGGTCCATGAGGACTGCTTCTTCTGTGGCTCTGGGGGAGCAGGCCTTCTAGAAGCCTGAGTTTGTACATGGTTAGCACTCGACAAGCATCTGGTCAAGTGAGCAGGACTCGAGTGGCCCTGCCAGCCCTGGGGAGGCAGTGGACAGGGTCAGACCGGGGAACACCAGCGATATCCTCAGGCTTGGGAAGAGACAACTGGTGTCCCTGCTGCTGGATGCTGAGAAGCAGGTCTCTGACTTCCCTGGACAGGGTGTCAGTAACTGCTGCTGTGCCTCACCCAGCCTTGCTGTGGAGCCCATCTGCACAGGGAACCTAGGGACAAGCGCCATGGGCTCCACCACAGGAATGGCCGGTTGGTGACTGTCTATGTGGGCCACGCTAATTAGTCACGTGGTTGGAGATGGAGCACTTGTGTCTGGGACTGAGCACCTCACGCCCCACATGACTGGGGAAGACAGAGGATACCCAAGGGGAGGATGCACTTCTTTCCCTCCACGCCCATGGAAGCCCTCCGGGCTGAGTGAGCACACGTGTGCATGTGTAAATGTGCGCGTGCGTGTGTGTGTGTACACATGTGTGTGGACCCTGCAAACGGGTGTGGGAGGAAAACAATCACTAACAGGCCAGGAGCCTCTTCTCCTCCCAGCCTCATGCGGAAAATTCTGTCTGCCTGGCATTTCCAGAGTCGGGTAATGAGAACAAAGAAGACAAATCACATGGGTCCAGGAAGGAAGCAAGCAGATCAGGCCGACCACAACAGAGGAAAGAAGAGACTGGAAGGTGGGAGGACCAGGAAAGGCCTGTGGGCCGAGGCTGCGTGTGAGGGGAGAGGGCACAGAGGCTGGAGGGAAGGGTGGGGGGGCACTGGAGATACCAAGAAAGATGGAGACAGGGCTCTACCAGGCCGCTGGTGTGACCAGCAGAATGCTTTTTGCTATCTCAGTGAGATTTGAGCATAGACTTAATTAGAGGTTGGCTGTTACGTGTATTTTTCTGAAAGGGACTCCGGAGATGCCAAAGCCAGCCCGGTGGGCCAAGCCCTTCGTGGTCACAGGTGTGTGCCCAAGTGTGAGTGTGCACTTAGGTTTGGACACAGTGAGGCCAGCCCAGATGGGTGCAGCCAGCATCCTCTCACCTTGAAGAACGGGGTTTGCAGATGGAGAGTGAAGGGCACGTCCGCTTTCTCTGTGTCCTGGCGGACAGTGGTCAGCCACAAGTGGACATCGCCCAGAGAGCTTTCCCTGAGTCTGGGCCCGGCTGTGGGAAGGGCATCGGGAGAAACAACATAGGAGAAAGTCTTAGTGCAACCCCCAAGCGGAATTTCCTCCCCTGCCTGAAGTCAGATCCAATTCACACCCTCGCGCTCCCGAACGCTGGCGCTGGCTCTGTTTGGTAACATCACAGCAAACGGCCACCTTGTCTCTATTTTGGTTCTTGCCATGCCGCTTCCTTCTGCACCTTTCAAGAAGTGTTCCTTCCTTTTGGAAGGCTGAGGCGGAAAGCTCCTCCAGCTCCTTCCCGTTTTGGTAAATTAAGGAACAAACGGTGCCAAATTGTTCTTGTCTGTTTTGCGAGATGATTCGTAACCAGCTTGTTTTCCTTTCCTCCATTGAGTGAATGCATTAAAACTAAAATTAAATCATTACCCGCAGCACAGATGACGATCCCCTTCATAATTACATCCTCTTAATTGGCATCTGAGGGCCCAGCTCATTTTAATGCTCGCTGGAAAATGTCTCAGACGCATTTATTTTTTTTTTAGGTTGAAAGGTCAACAAGAATATCTTACCTTAATTTGACAAGTGTGCAAGAAATAATGCAAGACTCATTTATGTTCAGATAATGCACAAAGAAATCTATAAATCAAGCTGGGGGAATATTAAATGATGCCATATCGGAACCATCTGCCTTCATTCTCAGAAGAATCGATACCACAAAAAAGCACCGAAGACGTAGTGATTTATGCCCTTGTGTTGGGGGGGGCATATTGACCATTTTGAGAGTCACTTCATGTCGTCCTAAAGCAACAGGGCCTGAGGGAAAGAATGAGGGTGGGCATAACCCCTAATGTGTCAGAGAGACAATCTGACACTTGGTCTTCGATTGTCTCTGCTGGAGAGAGAGTGATCCCAAGGTCCCTTCTGCATTATGACTCTGCTCCTCTGCTGTTGTATCCAAGAAGGCTGCCATGAATGTTGAGACAGTGTGGAAGAGAATGAACTAAATTGCATCTGAGTGGTTGTTGCCAGGGCGTGGAGGCTCGCGGCTCAGGGACCCTGGGTTTTCCACGCCATGCACACTGCCTAAAACCCCCATCTTCCTTTCGAGAACCTTCGCTGGCCTCCAGCACTTGGCTGGGGGAATGTGCAGCCGCCACCATGTTGGATGTTGGACTTGGTCTACCGATGCCCAAAGTAAGAAGAGAGATCATGGCTTTGTGAGGAGGGAAGGTTAGCCCCCGAGCAATTAGGGCTTGGAAGAGCAAGGAGAGTTGCCTCACTGCGTTCCCCAGAGGTGGTTGTGGAGAGCAGCAGTTCTCCGAGGAGATGGAGGGGAGAAGAAGCAGATCAGGTGACTCTCCGGCAGGTGTATCCGAATCTCCGGGGAGAGAGAGGAAGAAGAGTTTGTAAGGCTTAAAAAAGAATATTTAATAATTGAAGAGGCTTTTTGTGGGGGCTTTAAATTTAAAAAGTATGCTTTTGTAATCAAACTGTAGAAAGTAAGACTTTTTACCATTTTCCTGGTGGGTAGGGCTCTGCAGAATTTTGAATGAAAGAGACTTGGGTTTTCTGAGACTTTGCTCTTTGATACCCATGTGAGGTATGTTATGGACGGTTGTAATGTGCTTATGCTGCTCTTTAGACTGTGGTGCCCATAATGGACCATGCACATAAGTGTTTTCTGTTTGAAAGTGAGGACACGCTTGAGGAAAAGTTTTGAGTTTTGTATTTACAACAGAGTAGCACAAAAATGGAACTGTGGACCTCAGGAAACGTATCTGAGTTCCACCTTCAGTTTTATCCTTTCCAAGAGTTGAAGTTCTTTAATTTTTTTGCTTTAAAGATGTGGGATATGCCAGGCAAGTGCGGAGGAAAAGGGAATGAGCCGAGTGGTTAGGGAAAGAAAAGAAAATTTCTTAGAGGGAAAGGAAAGGAAGACTAACCCTTGAGGAGAACCGGCAGCTGGTTCTTTTGGCGAGTCCCTCTTGTAACCCGTACCTGGGGCCTGGAGGTCACGTAGCACACGTAGTCCTGAGGAAGCAGGTGCTGGTGGTCACGTCGTTCTGAGACGTAACCTTGAGGAAGCAGGCTGGTGCTGGTGGTCGTGTAACTTGGAGGGCGCAGGTGGTGGCAGCAAAAACGAGACGTCGCTTAAGCAAGCAGGGAAGGAGTGGGGAGGGGTGAATGAGGGTGGTGGCTCCCTTACAGGGACAATTCAGGGTTAGGTATACAAATGTTCATTATGCAGGTACCTTTGTCGATGAGGTGTGACCCCCCTCCCCTGGCAGTTTCCCACTGCTGCCAATCCCTTTCTGAGAGTATTATGATAATTGTTCAAGGTCCACTTATGAAGGAGAGCATGTGGTACTCAGTTCTTTGTTTCTGTGATAGATCATTCAGTATTATAGACTCTAAGTTCATCCAACTTGCTGCGAAGTTCATAATTTTGTCCTCTATGGCTATGTAATATTCCGTCATGTATATGTACCACATTTTTAAAAATCTAGTCCTCTTTTGATGGGCAGTACGGTTGGTTCCATGTTTTTGCTGTTGTGAATGATGCTGCAATAAACATGCGTGTGCAGGTATCTTTTTCATAGAGTGATTTTTTTTTTTTAAGTTGGAGTCTCACTCTGTCACCCAGACTGGAGTGCAGTGGCCACTCCTGGCCACTGCAGCCTTGATCTGCTGGGCTCCGGAGATCCTTCCGTCTCAGCCTTCCAAGTACAGGCACGCGCTACCACGCCCGGCTAGTTTTTGATTTATTGTAGAGGTGAGGTCTCACCAAGTTGCCCAGGCAGGTCTCGAACCCATGGGCTCAGGCAATCCACTTACCTCAGCCTCCCAAAGTGCTGGGATTACAGGCTGAGCCACCGAGCCCGGCCATAGAGTTTTTTTTTAGTTCCTCCGGAATATTCCCAGCAGGGTGATTGTGGGATCGAATGGAAGGTCGATTTTTAGATCTTTTAGGAATCGCCACGCTGTTTTCCACAGAGGTTGTACTAGTTTACACTCCCACCAACAGTGTAGAAGTGTTTCCCTTTTGAAGTTTGTTCTAACACTACAAGCTGGAAATCAAAAGACCTCCAAAGTAGGGTCATTTCCAGCAGTCACGGGGACACCGTGCTTATGACCTTTTGCGCTAAGCAAACCCACAGACACACAGATTCGTTCCTGTTCTCAGAGCCCAGGACGGATACCTGACCTGGCCCATCACCCTCTGCCTGCTGGCCACAGAGGTTACATTGCCATCTGCAAACCAAATTTGAGCATCAGACCTCGTGGTTTTGCTTTCTTTGTCCCTTTTGGGGTAGCTGAAGACGACGCTTGAGGCGCCTATTGAGGATCGCGCACTGAGGCTGGATTTACGTCTGTAGCAAAGATGGCGGGCACCTTCCTTGAGGTGGTGGCAAATTCTGGGCAGTAGTGCCAAATCCCCCTTGTGCCTTAAATAATGTTGAACTGAGATGATGTGAAATGTATTCTAAAACCTATGGATTTTATTTCTTCCTGCAAAGCTCCATTCTCTGCTTCACATGAGAGAAATTAGCAATGAAAAACCCCATCAGGATCCAAAACGCCTGCTATCCATCTGTGCAAAACCCTTGCAATCCTGAAGGATATAGATCCTCACCTTCTTGGAGAACTCTCGTGAAATCTGCTGTCCTTGAGGACAGCCAGACCTTTGGCAAAGAAAATTGGGAAGGCAGACTGGAGAACCTCTTTGTGGAGGCCCAAACTGGCGGCTTCGTGAGGGTGGCAGGCTTCAAGTTCTGCAAAAGGTCAAATCTATTGTTCCACTATTAGCTGTGATGAATGAATGATGTGGAAAGCCACGCACAAGCATCCAGATATATGTGAGGCATGGTTAAAGATGTTGTCATTGAGAAAATGCTGTTTTCTTAGGCCTTGGAGACTACCAATAGAATCGATTGTGTCTCCGAACTGGAGTCGAATTTATTCGAAGTAAATGAGCTGAATTGGAAAATAATATTAGACTTCCATTATGGGCGTTCCAGCAATGCTGAATTTGAGACAAAGATTGTGTGTGTTTTTGGATCTGTGTGAATACAAGGGGAAACCTTACAAATATTTGCAGAATATACTCTGTCATTCCCTGCCAAGCGTCAGCTTCTAACATTTTGTGGTTTTTTTTTTTAGAAGACTTCAACCTTGCTAGCAAATTAATTAAGTAAAAAGAGAGAAAAAAAAACCCCACAAAAAATAAAAACAAAACCCCAGCGCATTGAATGCCATACTTTCCCCCATCCTGTGACGTTGAATACCAGTGAATTCAAATTGTTTTTCATTATCAGGGAAAAGACCAGCGCATCAAACTTCCAAAACTGATCGTTTTGAATGGCGCTTGGCATACTCAGCAGCCATGATTGAAATACTTTTGCAAACACAGAACTTAAACATAAACACTAACCCCACTGTTTGTCATGACACCTGCCAGTAGGGGTAGCCCAGGGCCAGGACTGGCTGCAGGGGTTAGTGCCAAGATCGACTGCTTATGTTTCCTTCAGGACCAGTTTCCTGGAAGCCCTTTCCAGGAGTGTCACATATTTCTGTGGGTCTGTCTGCAGCCTGATCTCATGAAACATTTCCTGGAGATCTCTGTTGGAAGTTTCCAATTCTCGCAGGCATTCAGCCTTGGCCAACTCCAGGCTGATGAAACTGCCTGAGAGAGAAGCATGCCGGAAGGCTCCATTCAGCTTCCCCAAGTAGTCACGGACATGATCTGCACTCGGTGCATGCCAGGCACCACTCCTTGATTGCCCATTTAGTCCTGAAAACAGCCTTGCAAGGTAGCCATGAGGAGTTATTGCCCCCATTTTGCAGATGAGAAACTGAGGCACAAAGAGGTTAAATGACATACCCCGGGTGACACAGTTGGCAAGTGATAGAGCCAGAGTTTGGACCTAAGCGTCCTGGCGACTCCAGGATTCCTCTCCCAGTCATATCACCCTGTGTTCCATCACTCCCATCTCACTCACATAGACTGAGCAGCTGGGTTCCCTGAACTTCTGGTGCGAAAACAAACAGGGCCCTCTCGACGTGTATCAACGGCTTTTCAGACCCTGATGTGGACATCCAGATCTAGGATATCCACGCCAGAAAAGCTCACGGCCGGCAAGTGGACCCAAGACTCATGTTGTTATCACGGCATCAAAGTAAAAAACATGTAATTTTCAACATCAAAATAAAGCCATTTCTAAAAGCACCAATTTTCACATGAGAATGGTGGACAGATTTCTGCATCATAGCCAAGCTATTTCATCCAGCCTGTCGCAGTTGCTGCTGCTTTCCTAGCCTCCTGTTCCTGCCCTGGCCTACCTACATGTCCAGGAGGGGTCCTGTGGAAATCCAGGTCAGATCACGCCCTTCCTCTGTTCCTGTTTCATTCAGAGTCAAAGCCAAAACTCCCAACCCCCTTCACCTGATTCTGCTTTCCTTTTCTCCTTAGTATTTATCACCTTCTAACGTTGCATGTGATTTACTAATTTGTTATGTTTCTTGTATTGTCTATCACTTTCCTGGTTGGAATATAATTCTATGAGGGCAGGATCTTTGTACTGTTCACTGATGGATACTAATTGTCTAGCTTGGTACCAGGCATGTAGTAGGTGCTCATTAAACTTTCACTACACATGAGGTTTACCTCTGGAGGGGAGAAGGGGGAGGGTCATGGGAAGGGGTACAAAGCAGACCCCAAGAATTGGTCGTTGTTTTATTCTTTAAACCGGGTGATGAATGCACTGGCTATTCTTGATCTTATTTATACAGGTATACATATTTGTGTGTCTGAAAATTTCATAATGAATTTCTAAAAATCAAACAGGGTCAAAAGTAAAAGTTCAGTATGGCTTGTGCAGGTGACGTAATCCCCTTCTCCATTCGAGTGTATTGCCTCCTCTTTGTGTACTGTCTCGTGACAGTGGCTGAAAATGCAGGTTCTTAGGCCGATGAGTTTATAACGAGGAAGACGCTGAGAGCCGAGAGAAGGCAGGCAGGGACTCTGACGAGCAGTTAGAGGCCCCAGGCTAACCCAAAGAGCTAGCAGTCAAAGAGAGCGTGTCAGGGAAAGATGAGAAACCAGGCCAGGAGTCAGCCAGGGTCGAGACTGCCCTGGGCCAGCTTCCGAGAGCAGAGTGCCTGAGGTGGGTGTCCAGTGGGCCTTGGGAGTGGGCCTGTGTCCCCTGTGTTTGACAGAGGAGAGGGGGAAAGAGAAATTACAACGCCCAAGCCACTGAAAAGGGCAGGGCCTGAACTGCAAAGGGCTGAGTTCATGTGGAAGGATGTCCTGGCTCACCATGGACCCCGGCAGGACACACTTAGCTCCACCACTCTCTAAGACCCCATAAGATTGCCTAAATCCTCAGAAGGAGACCCACTTTCTGGATTTGTTTGTAATCACCTCCAGTGTGTGCATATCCCACTAAAGGAGGAAGTGTCTCGGCCGTGTGGAAGCTCTGGCCCAGCCCGGAGGCCGGTGGCCCATGGGTAAGGTGAGTCGGGCAACGTCCAGGCCTCGTGGCTGGGAGGACCCATCTGGTCCCTGCTCCCGGACGTCGATCCATGCCTCTGGTGAGCATGACTCCTTCTGAAGAGTCCCATTGATCAGGCCAGACTGAAAACTAGTGGCTGTGATTGGGATGAGTGAATATTCATTTGGAAATGTCAATGAGCAAGCGGAGATTATGCCTGCGGTGACTTGCCTGGCAGGATCGATCCCGGACATGAGGTGGGCCAGACGTCTGCAGGTCCTGAGAGGAAGAGGCAGGGACCCTGGGTAGGATGGGGGAGAGGGACCCGGAGAATGTATGGGACGGCGAGGTCAGACATAATTCCCTACCACCCCTCCCCTTCCTCCAGTTCTGAGGATGCTGACTGAAGCTGGGGTGGAGAGAGTGTTCCCGAGGTGAGTGCGGGTGTCCTGTCCGGGGCCTTTGTCTTCGGGTGGGTCACTCCCTGCATAGTGGCCGTCAGGCTGGGGGACGTCTGTGTGTGTGGAAGGGCCTCAGGGCCTGCAGTTGCTGGGAGAGACAAGGGGGTCTGCGAGCCTGCCTCCCTCCCAGACACTCGGGGGAGGGGCCGCCAATGTCCAACTGCAATGGGCTCTAGTCCCTAACTGAGACCCTTCTACTTCTGTCGGTGTGTCCCAGCTGTGTACAAATTAGGGCTGAAGACGAGACTATGAGATTTGGGACCTGGATTCAGTGACTTCTTGCCCTGGGGTGGAGGGATGGAGGGGCAGAGGGATTCATCCATCTTGTCCTGGGAACCCTGGTCCTGGCTAGAGGCCTCCTGGACTGAGGCGTAGGCAGTCATTGCTGCTGGCCTGGGAGGTCAGGAGTCCTGCCAGGGTATTGTCAGGTGCACTGTCACCTAGGTGTGGCCCGCCACGCCCCCCTCCCCAATTAACCATCTGTGGGAACTGCCATCGGCATGGGGGAAGGACTCAGTCCTGCTTCTCTGTGCAGACTGCTCAGCTAATGAGGGGGTCTGTGAAATTTTTAATTATGGCTTCCATGCCTTGCTTAATTATTTGCATATGGCTTTTACAAGTGAGAAGAGGACGATTGCATGCGGCGCTGCTCCTCAGCCCCACGTTTGACTTTAATTAAAGGCAGAACCTGAGGTCTTTCCATCACTAATGATCGTGGAAAATTAGCTTCCAATTCCCAGGGGTCGCCAGAGTGATGCACCCTGAGGCAGAGAGGGGCTGGAGTGGGGAGTGGAGGGAGGGGCGCAGATGGCAGATGGCCCTGCTGGACTGCCACTCCTGAGCCCACCCCACCCGCAGGCCACCCTCCCACTGCCTTCTCTCCAGGCTGGGAGATAAAGGAGGCTCATTCTCCTCTGCCAGGAAGGAGGCCTGACCTTGGGCAGCAGCCAGGAGGACGCACCACCGAGCTGGGCTCAGGGCTGCCTGGGGTCATTTTCCTGGTGGCCAGGAGCTGGGTATGTCCTGGCTGCGGTTGCACTGCTCCCAGCTGGTGGCCATCAGCAGAGGAATAGGAGGCTCTGAGATGTGTACATGTGTGTGCAAACGTGTCAACGTTGCACACGCTTACCCAGGCATGCAGATACACAGAACTGAGCCACAGAGACACGTCTACTTGCTCACATGCCCCTGTGCACACATGTCCACTTGGGAGCAAAGGAGAGGATGGGCCCGGTGGCCATCACTGTGTCCTTCCTGTCTCTTACTCACTGAGCTGGGGCGGGGCTGACCTCAGCTCCAGGGAGAGTGGTTCCATCTCACTGGTTCCAGTACCCAGGCCTGCACCCACCAGCATGGGGCATGTCCTCAGCCTCAGGCACAGGGTCAGGAGTTTTGTTCCATGGGTGGGGGAAGGGCTCTCTCTCTCTTTCTTGCTGGACGTAATGAGAATGTCTATAGCTTGGGTATCGACTTATGAACCAGGAAGGGAGCCCTCTGAGGACAAAACCTGCCCCAAAGACAGAGGAGCAGAGCCACAGAAAGAACCTGTTCCCAGTGACACTGTCAGGCCTCAGCATTCGAACTGAGTTGAGTTTTCTGTTACTGCCTCCAAACGCATCCTGGTCAATGCAGGGCTCATGTGAAATGCGTGGTCTGACAATGTCCGCCCACAGTGGATGGCAGCTATTGAACCAGACAAGAGCTGGTTTCCTGGCAACACTCCAGCCTCCCTTCTGTCCCACAGGTCAGGGGTCAGCACTCCTGATACAGGGGCTGAGGTAGTCAGTAGGACTGCTGTAACAAAGACCACAGACTCGGTAGCTTGGGCAACCACGTGTACGTGCTGTCTGATCTCAGAGCTGTAGGAACCAGCTCCTGACCAGGGAGGCCTCGGCAGCCTCTCTTCATACCAGGGTTTTTCTTCTCTCAGCTGATTTTGCACAAAATTCCTTGAACCAGTAAACATTGTTTTTATACAGAGGTCACATGCCTTTCCCTGATGCAAGCTATACTTTCATGGCAAAGATGACAATGGGTGGACCCCAGACAAATCCACCTTGAACCTAAGTTTTGATAGGTTTTTTAAAATGCGCATTGAAGCTGGGCTCAGTGGCTCAGCCTGTAATCGCACGCTTTGGGAGGCTGAGGTGAGTGAATTGCCTCAGCTCGCGGGTTCGAGACCCGCCTGGGCAACTTGGCGAGACCTTATCTCTAAAATAATTCAAAAAATTAGCCAGGCATGGTAGTGCGCTCCTGTAGTTCAGCGCGCTCCTGTAGTTCCAGCTACTTGGAAGGCTGAGGCGGAAGGATCACCGGAGTCCAGCAGGTCAAGGCAGCAGTGGCTGGGAACGGCCACTGCACTCCAGTCTGAGCGACAGAGTGAGACTCCAACTCAAAAAAAAAAAAAAAAATGTGCATTGCTTGCCAATTTGAGAAGCATAAAATTTCAAGTTAAAAATCCAGGTGTCCAGGCTGAGCGCGGCAGCTCACGTCTGTAATCCCAGCACTTTGGGAGGCCAAAGTAGGAGGATTACTTGAGCCCAGGAGTTTGAGACCAACCTAGGCAATGTAGTTAGGCCTCGTCTCTACAAAAATGCAAAAAATTAGCCAGGCAATGTAGTTAGGCCTCATTTCTACAAAAATGCAAAAAATTAGCCAGGCCTCATCTCTACAAAAATGCAAAAAATTAGCCAGGCGCCTGTAGTCGCAGCTCCTTGGGAGGCTGAGGCAGAAGGATGGTTCACCTGACTCCAGGAATTTGAGACTGTGATGGTGCTACTGCAGTCTAGCCTGGGGGACAGTCTAGCCTGGGGGACAACTCAAAAAAAAAAAAATTCATGTTTTCAAATTGGAAGATCTGAAGGTCTTGATCTGCTACCAAGGTTCATTGGATGTCTCATTTAAAAAATAATTTTTATTATAAAAGTAGCATATGGTTATTACAGGAAATGAACTGCTTCAACAGGTGCTTTAAAAACCAATGAGTGATACTTTGGGTCCCATTATAAAAATGCCTGGCTTCCTTCCTCTTTTCAGCAACCATGAAAGAAGTCAGGGCTCAAGTGACCCCTCTTGTAACAGAGTGGCACAAGCATATACATGTGGGGCCTGTGTGGATGCTATTTGCTTTGAGATCTTCCCAATTAGCTGAGTACTGTCTGCATCCTCGGCTCACCTGCCCCAGCCTGGCAAACAGACGCCATGGAGCGTCATGCACAGGGATCATAAAAGTTTACAGCTTTTCTGCCTGTGTCCTTGACCGATGAGAGCATCTGAGATTCAGGACAGTGAAAAAGAGGCTGCAGGCTCAGGGCGAGAGAATTCAGACCCCCTTGGATGCTGTTCAAGATAAGGAAGGAAGTCAGCAAAGCCATTGGGAAGAAGGTTAGACCAGCTGTGGAGGCATGTGCATCCTGCAGAGAGAGACTAGGACCCAGCACCCCATCCCACCTGTCCTGAGACTCTTCCCTCCACCCCAGGACAGCATCCCACTGCTGCAAGATCTTCCCAAATACCCTTGGTATCAGTCCACCAGGGACCTACTTACTGGTTGGGGAAACTGTGATTCAGAGACGTAGACATGACGATGTCTCTTTTTCTTTTTTTTTTTTGAGTTGGAGTCTCACTCTGTCACCCAGACTGGAGTGCAGTGGCCGCTCCCAGCCACAGCAGCCTCGACCTGCTGGGCTCCGGTGATCCTTCTGCCTCAGCCTTCCAAGTAGCTGGAACTACAGGTGTGTGCTACCACACCCGGCTAATTTTTGATTTATTGAAGTGATGAGGTCTCGTCAAGTTGCCCAGGCGGGTCTCGAACTCGCGGTCTCAGGCAGTCCACTCACCTCAGCCTCCCAAAGCACGGGATAACAGGCTGAGCCACCGAGCCTGGCGGTGATGTCTTTTAATGACAACACTGAATTCCAAGTAGTCTCTTCTCTGCCCCACCCCCTTATAGTTACCTGTTGCAGGAAAACTCTGGGGCTCCAGGAACACATACATAAGAGGGTGTATCACCTGGCCCAGGGACCCTCAGGGGAATGGTGAGAGATGAGACTGGGTGTGGGGGGAAAGTCTACAGAGACCAGATTTTCAGGGACCTCATTGGTCGTGCTGAGATATTTGGACTTGGGCCATTGGGCATCTGGGGTCCTCGGAAAGTTTTGAGCCAGGGGAGTGACGGCAAATGTACTGCACGCAGCTGCAGAAGGAGGGGAGCTGTCCAGGCCATGGGTACTGAATCAGAGCTGCACAAAGGGATGGGAAAAGCAGGACACAAGCCGGGCTCGGTGGCTCAGCCTGTAATCCCGCGCCTTTGGGAGGCTGAGGCGAGTGGATTGCCTGAGCCTGCGGGTTTGAGACCCGCCTGGGCAGCAAGACCTCATCTCTACAATAAATCAAAAAATCAGCCGGGTGTGGTAGCGCGCTCCTGTAATTCCGGCTTCTCGGAAGGCTGAGGCGGAAGGATCGCCGGAGCCCAGCGGGTCGAGGCTGCGGTGGCCGGGAGCGGCCGCTGCACTCCAGTTTGGGCGACAGAGTGAGACTCCAACTCAAAAAAAAAAAAAAAAGAAAAAACAGGACACGTTCAGAAGGCTGCGTCTGCACTTGGAGGCGGGAGAGGAGGAGGAGTCAGAGTGGACCCACATGTCTGGCTTCCCAACACGCTATGGGGAAAGGGGAGAGTGTCAAGAGGTTATTGGGGTGGAGGAGACTTGGAACTCAGGATGTCAGCTGGAAGGAGACCTAGGTCAGAGACAATGGAGGGGCAGCCTCCTGTCTCAGCTTCCAGGTCACTCAAAGCCCTGGCCCCATTCTGGTGCCCTGAACAGACTTGTTTGTCCACAGAGCAACCAGAATAGAGTCAAGAGAATTGAGTGTTCTGCTGTATTCTTGGTCTTCAAACCCTCGCATCAGAAAAAAACAGCACGTTCTCAGGTGAGCTCCAGGGAAAATGATGCTGGATTGGTGGAGGTCAAGAATGGGGTGGTCACCTTTGGATCCAGTTTAGAGAGGCCAACTTGCTTCCTACAGGGATGGCCATGCATGTGTACTGTGTGGACCCACAGAGCACACCAGCGGGGCCCCACGTTGCCCTAGCTGAAAGGACCCCGCTGACCCTAGCGTGGGAGCCTCCCTTCCCTTCATCCCACTCTTACTGGCTTCTCTTTGCTCGCCACACATCACCCAAGCATCGCCCCTGTGCCAGGCACTGTGGCAGCTGGAAACACAAAGGCAAGTCCTCTGGGGCCTCTTTGCGCCAGCAACAGGGAGAGGGATTCCCTGGAAGGAAGCCAAACTGTCTTGCGGTTCCCTTCTCCTCTGGAGTCTATGGATTGCTGTTTGCAGCTTGGAAGCAGCTGCACCCTGCCAGGGGCCGGGGCATCCCTGGTTTACTCACGTGCTCCTCTCTGTCCATATTATACCCCAACTTTTCAATTTTGAGAAGTAAATATGCAATTGTTTCCTCCCTGTAATTTTCCCTGCTGTGGCCGTGGATGTCAGAGCAGCTGGAAAATGTGAATAGCTCAGCGCTTTCTAGAAGTAAAAGGAGGCTTCCCATGCCCGGATCACACATCCTCGGCCGCTCTGAGCAAAGACCCGGCAGGTCTGCTGGGGAGAGATGCTCTCTGGGCTGTGCTGTCAAGGGAACTTTTTTTTTTTTTTGAGTCTGTCACCCAGACTGGAGTGCAGTGGCCGCTCCCGGCCACCGCAACCTCGACCTGCCGGGCTCTGGCAATCCTTCCGCCTCAGCCTTCCAAGTAGCTGGAACTACAGGTGCATGCTACCACACCCGGCTAATTTTTTTATTTATTGTAGAGATGAGGTTTCGCCAAGTTGCCCAGGTGGGTCTTGAACCCGCGGGCTCAGGCAATTCACTCACCTCAGCCTCCCAAGGCGCGGGATTACAGACTGAGCCACCGAGCCCAGCTGTCAAGGGAACTTTTAACCCAAATCATTCATATGAGCCCAGCTGTCAAGGGAACTTTTAACCCAAATCATTCATTCTCCTTCCATTAGCAATGAGATAATTGCCAAGAAGTAGGTGTGTGTCCGTGTGTGTGTGCACACACACACATATACACATACTTGTGTGCTGCAGGGAAGTTAGTGGAGATGAAGTGAATGTATTTGCTTACGCAGCCAAACTTTCTGCATGTTCCCTGGAGACTTTCAAACCTTCGTGTCTCAGTAACTGAAGGTCAGGACAGTCTGATCTAAGCTTTTGTTTGGGAAAAGCGTGACTGGGGTGGAGAGAGGCAGGATTTGAGTCAGCCAGATCAGGATCAGGGATGGCCTTTACTTACTGTTTAGCCTTGGCAATATTTAGTCTCTCTGGGTCTTAATTTCATCATCTGCAAAACAGAGGGGTGGACTTGGAGATATGCTGCCCAGGCGTTCTTCCTCCCGCCTCAGCCTCCTGAGTAGCTAGGACTACAGGTGTGAGCCATTGCAGCTAGTCCTAAAAATTAAACATTTTTGAATGAAAAAAGGTGAATATAGATACAGCGAGATTATCCCTGTTTAGGTTATCCCTGTTTAGATTTCTGCCTTAAATTTATTTGTATCATTAAATGGGAGATCATCCCAGCTGGGCTCAGTGTAGGAGTTCACACACAAGAGGAACGGTCTCCTGGTAGGGAGTAACCCCAAGGGAGACTCACCTCAGTTAGGCAGGTGAGTCAGTGCTCTGGAGCCAGCCTCCAGCCTCAGTTCTGTCAGGATCTGCCTCCACCAAAATCTGCCTCTGCCAAAGCAACCTGTCTCTTCCAAGATCACACTCCTCTCCTGGCAGCCTGCATCCAGCCACTGAGTACGGGGGAGGTGTGAAGGCCCAGTCATTTCTGCCTGCTGCAGGACGCCCCAGCAGGCTGTGTCCACTCTGGAACCCCCTTTCATCTTTGTCTGGTTTCTCCTTCCCACTCTGGCTTCCTTCCAGTTCCCTTAGCAGCTATTGTTCCTTAATAAACTTCTTGTACCCCAAACCCCATCTCAGCATCTCCTTACAGAGAACCAAGCGTGTGACAAATAAGGATAACACCTTCCACTTCAAGAGGCTATTGTGCAAAAGCTAAGTGGGATGTTGATGTACTGTCCAGTGGTATGCCTGGAACAGACAGAAAAACACATGATAAATATCTGTTCCTTTCCCCTTGCTTTCCCTAAACACTGACTCAAAATCCCCTTCCAGACCTGGAGCAGGTGTTCCTAGCCTGTGCTCTGTAATACTGGTTTGGAAAAAACCCAGTGACGAAAGTGGCCCTGAAAGTCTGAACCGCGGTTCAGTCTGAGATTCTGGCTGATGACTCTGGCGTCAGTCCTGTCCCTGTGAAGTTCATTATCCATGGATCACGTCAGCCCTCTTCAAGGTTCCTCACCGAAAAGAAATTGAGCATGCAAATACTCTTTTATCATAATCACCACGTATCCACAGGGTAATTCATAAAAGAGCTGGAAATACATTGAAATTCAATATTGTTTTAGTCCAAATCAATATTAATAATTGTTTGCATTTTTAAAGTGCAATTTGCAATTGAAAAATGCACAAAGATCAACCGGTAGTTGCTAACACATCAAATTTTCCTATTAAAGGCATAGTCCCTTAACTTCAAAATGTTTCTCATACAACAGGGGATGGCGCTGATCCATGGAAATGGTTATCTATTATTTACGTGCACAACATTAGAATTTGCTTCCATAATGCATGAACTGAAAGCCCAGTAACTTTTATTTTTAAGTCCTTGATTTTCTAATTAAACTGTTTTGAGATAATTCTGTATTCACATACAATTTTAAGAAGCAAGGCAGGGAAATTCCATGTACCCCTTACACTGTTTCCCTCAATAACCAAAAGTACAGTATCACAACCAGGATATTGACATTAATACATTCTCACTAGAGGACATTTCCAGCCCCACAAGGATCCCTATGTTGCCCTTCAAAAATTAAAGATTTTTTTTCTTTCAGAGACCAGGTTTTGCTCAGTTACCCATGCAGTAGCATGATCATAGCTTAGAGTAGCCTCCAACTCCTGGACTCAAGTGATCCTCCCACCCCAGCCTCCCGAGTAGCTAGGACTACAGGTGTGAGCCACTGCAGCTGGTCCTAAAAATTAAACATTTTTGAATGAAAAAAGGTGAATATAGATACAGCGAGATTATCCCTGTTTAGGTTATCCTTGTTTAGATTTCTGCCTTAAATTTATTTATATCATTAAATGGGAGATCATCCCAGCTGGGCTCAGTGTAGGAGTTCACACACAGAGGAATGGTCTCCTGGTAGGGAGTAACCCCAAGGAAGACTCACCTCAGTTAGGCAGGCTGCAGGGGAGCATGGCTTTACAGACCAAAAAGAACCTGAGAACACAATTTCCAGTTTGGCACTTGTAGCGAAGTCTTGGATTCCTGAAACAAGGACAGTGTTGGCACGAAGCGAAACTGCTTGGCAGGGCTCATATGGTCCACGGGGGCTCAGCACTTCCCAGGGTGTAGAACTCTGGGGCACACCCTTGGCAGCCTCCCTCTGGCCAGGGCATGACAGCGACCGAGATCCACGGTGAGGGACAGGTGACAGGTGTGGGTGAGGGACTCCCTCGCCAGAGATCTACCTGCTCTTCTTGAAAGTAGCCTCATGCAAATAATATCTACCCAATGTCTGTTTTCCAAGACATTTGTCTCACACCAGAGCTTCAAGGAACTTGGGAGCCCATCTAGAGTAGAAATTTTGAATGAGGATTGATTCTGAAATACAGAAAATCCAGTCCTGAGGGTCACACAACTGGCTGAGAGGAGAAGCCATCGCCACTCTGGCCTGGTATCCATCCCATGACATCTGACTGCTTTTTAGGCTGCTCTTGTTGACTTTTTTTATTGTGGCAAAAGATACATAACATAAAATCCATCACTTAAGTCATTTTTAGGTGTACAGTCCAGCAGCATTAAATACATTTACATTTTTGTGCAACCATCACCACTATCCATCTCCAGAACGTTTATATCGTCCCAAAGTGAGACCCTGAACCCGTTAAAGAATAACTCCCTGTTGTTCCTCCTTCCAGTCCTTGGTGACTTCTCTTTTACTTTCTGTGTCTATGAATTTGACGACTCTTGGTATTTCATACAAGTTGAATTGCAGTATTTGTCCTTTTGTGACTGGCTTGTTTCACTTAACATCACGTCTCCAAGGATCACCCATGTATTGCTTTCATTGACTTTTGATCAACGCATACAAACTGTCATTTTGCTTGGGTCATACTATATTTTGAAGGTTTGGGGATAATCAGTTTTATGGCATCTAAATGGTTTGCATGCTTGTATATATTACACATGTTAAGGTACATACATATATAGGGAATCGCCGTTCGCTTTTAAAGGTATTAAGTAAAAGCCCTGTGACCTGAAATATGAGGGCACAAAAGTGTCATGGTGGAGTGTGCCGTGGGTATTATTGGGCTGCGAGGCTCCATCAGGTGTTCTGGGGGAACTTCATGTCCTTGCCTCTTTTGCTTTTTTAGGACTGGGCTCTTCTTTGGACCAGATTCCAGCCCAGACGGAATCAAAACAAACCCACAGCTCCCTGAAACATCAATGACCTTTTTAAAATTCCAGGTTCATGGAGTGCCTCTCTCCAGATGGCCCCAAACACTTCCATCTATTAACTCGTGCTCATTCAACATGCAGCTGGGGTTATTGATTACCTCCCCTGTGCCGGGCACTGTGCTAAGTGCTGGGAATACAAAGATGAGGAGAGGCCGCAGCGCTATTCCCAAGGCGCTGAGCTGAGACAGACGGCGAACGCTTTCCACAGAGTGGGGGAGGGGTCGTAATCCAGATTCACAAGTGCAGGGGATTCAGGATGCTGAGTCAGCATTCCAGATTCCGCCAAGGCGGGGCGGGTGAGGAAAGACTCAGTTTCTCTCCCTGCAGAATGACTGTCCCCTGCTCTGCCCCCTTGCTGTAAAATGCCTTCAACATATAAGAAGTCCTAGGTAGAGATGGTAACCCTGGTCTTCCCCCGACAGCAGTCAAGCGCCTTGCGGCCTGCAGCTTCCCGTCCAGGCACTCGGAACCCCCTTGCTGTCGTGTCCGCAGGCATCCCTCAGCCTCCATGTGGTGCCTCTTTGTGGACATGATGCTGGGAGGTTCCTGTGCTCCTAGTGGGGCTGGGGGAGGGGCAGTGTGCTGGCTTTGGGCCCGAGAATGCCTTTCCCTTGCAGAGAGTATGGGGTGGGCGTGGGAGAAACCTGCCTTGTAAGCAGGAGGGGGCGGCCAGCGAGTTGCCCTCCCTTGGAGTGGAGTGCAGGTCCGGGTGTGCCCAGGCTGGACCCTGGGGATTTCAGAACCTAGGCCAGCGCTCTTCAGGCCCCTTGAAGGGAGGGCAGGAGGGAGTCCGCAGCCCCGCCTCTGAGTCTGAGCACTTGCGGCCATCCGTCATCCTGGTAAAGCACTGCAACTTTATGCCTGCGCATAAAAACTGGAGGGACTCGTCTCAGAGTTTGCTGCCGCCACCACTGCCATTAGAGCAGTTTTAATTAGCTGCAGGATTTTAATGAGCTGAAATCAAGAAGAGCCCTATCTCAGAAGTAAGCTGGAGCCGCACACATGGAAGAACTAGTCTGACAAAACAGATGGAGGTAGTGCTCTCGGGGGACAGGGCTGTGGGCTCCTTGCGGGAAGGAACAGATGAGGTCCCGAGGCCAGGAGGCTGAGGACGGCAGTCAGGGGTCAGGCGCCAGCGCCCGGTGCCTGGCAGCGGGGGGAGAGCTGGGCGCCAGCTCCCCTCTGCCGCCGCAGCAGAAGGCATGGTGCCGGATTCAAGGTGACGGTGGTGCCTGGCTCCATTCTCCTCAAGTTGCCATAGCAGCCTCTCTCCCAACGAGCATCTTTCCTGGAGCCGGGAGGGACGTCATTGTTCGCTTCTGCCTGTGTGGTGCCAGGAGACTGACCGGACAGAGAACTTTCCAGACCCGGGGTCTACTGACCACGTGGGTGCACCCATGCTTCCAGGAAGAAGCACAGGGGCAGGACCCCACAGCCAGAGGAGGTCCTCTGGGCCAGTGGGGAGAGCGTCTGGGCTTGGGAGCAGCCGCAACCGAGCGTGTCCTTGGAGCCGTCCGTGCGTCCATCCGCCTGCCGGCCCGTCGCCACTGAAGGTGCGTGTGTTTTGGCTGAATTCCCAAGTCCTTGCTTGTGCCCTGAAATGAATTTCCCCGAAGAGACACATTTTCAAATCAAATAAATA
This sequence comes from Cephalopachus bancanus, assembly GCA_027257055.1. Classification (NCBI taxonomy): domain Eukaryota; kingdom Metazoa; phylum Chordata; class Mammalia; order Primates; family Tarsiidae; genus Cephalopachus; species Cephalopachus bancanus. The sequence goes on along the minus strand of JAPVLO010000110.1, from coordinate 3,062,331 downwards.
AGGAAATGGGAGGAATCTTTGGCCCTGCTCTGTGTCCCAGGAGGTTCGTAGGATTAATTGGATCTTTTTTTTCTTAAAGTAAAAATTGGGGACACCATTCAGGCCTCAGGGAGAGAAGCTGCTGGGAGGACTGAGAACTGTGAGGGCAGGAGCTGCTGGAAACTCAACGGGGCTGTTCCTTTTTCTTGCCTGAACTCACCCCCATCTGTCCCCAGTAATTTGAATTTTTGTATTGTCTTTGGGCTTGGAAGGGTTGCAGGGAGGTTTTGCCCTTGTCACTAAAGCTGAGTGTGATGCAGATTGTGGTGCGGAGGGGATAGTCCCAGGTGGGAACAGAGGGCTGTGAATGTGTTTACCTCCCTCCTCCCCACCCCCAACCCGGGCAGCCAGGCCCCAGCCTGTCACAGATGGTAGCGGCCACTCCCCAAGCAGCAGCCCGACTCCCGGGAAAGGACGACAAGCAGCCTTGACACCAGCATCTTCCTGTTGCCTTGAAAATAACATAGGACTTTGAAGAACAGGACCCTCAGGGGGGCAGTGGAGGATCATCTGTGCACACCCTCAGGAATGCCCAGGGGTCTGTTGGTGATATTCCTTCCGCTGCCCACTTTTGGGGTAAGGAGGTTCCTACAGAGTCCAGGATGTTGACCCCTCCTGGGCCACAGGCGACCCCAGCCAGATTCAGGCCAGTTGCCCAGGAGGGGAGGCATGCTAACCTTTGGATTCCTGTTTGCATGGAGCAAGGAGTTGGCTGGTCAGTTGGTCCCACTGAGAGCAAGCACAGAGAGGAGTGTCCCAGAGGGAAGGCTGAGGCCTGGGCCTTCGGGGCAGGATGGAGAGACCACAGGTGGCCCCAACACCAGCTTCCCCAGGTGTGGAGAGGGAGCCTGTGCTTTCTTGGGCGACCACAGGAAGGGACTCTGACGGGAGAAATGTGAACAGCTGATGCTTTACCACATAGAGGTGTGGGTCCTGGGGGCAGTGTCATCTTTCCCCCCAGATTTGGTGGCTGGGATGTGGTCCTTGTCTTAGCCCCCAGCGCACGGGTGGCCGGAGCCTGGCTCCGTCAGGGTAGGTTTGGTTTGGACAGGTTGAGAAACAAGTGATGTTGGGTCGTGGCCACAGGATCAGCTCGGTCCTTAACAGGGAAAATCTGTCATGACAAGAGACAGCGTGACAGACAAGGGAGAAGAGGGGCCCGACCCGCTCTCCTGTAGCCACTTCCACAGCACCAGCTACCGAACAGACAACTAGATGCTGACCACACATGCTCCTGTGTCCGCTTTGTTCCCGACTTGAGTCTTTGGGGTCGTTATGGGATGACACTCGATCAGCCATTTTAACCGGCAGCTCTGTTCGCCAGCCATTAACTTGTCTTTTCTTCTCTCCATCTCTCTCTCCCTCCTCTCAAAATGTCTTGATGTCAGAGGCCACCCTAATTCAAGTTGGCCTCCTGGTGTCTGACTCAGGAGGTTGCAGAAAGTGTGCCAACACCGTGTTCAGCACACTCAGGAATTTGTGACAGCTTCTTTATTGCTGGAGACCATCGGTGGTGGGTGTGTGCAGACACTTGCTGGCATGTGTCCGGGCGTGTGTATGTATACATGTTAGTGCAGAGACTTCTGCTCAAGTTCACATATGAGGTGCATTTATGAACGTGTTCATGAGACAGCGGTTGCTCCTAAGAGGCCTTGAACCTCCTCGCTCCCTGTCTGAGAACCTGGGCCCCCTGCATCCGTGTGTAATGTCTTTTCCACTGTGTTTAGCACTTTTCTGTGACACCTGGGATCCTTAAGCGAGAGTCGGAGAGAACAGGTCTGCCTCCTTCATTAGTCACTCACACTTCTCCAGCACCTGAGGACTGACCACAGCAGGCCCAGGCCTCTGCAGTGCAGTCCTGCCCTCACCGAGAGGAGGGCTTGGAGGTCTCTAGGGTATCAGGGCCTGCTGTGGCAGTGTTGAGAGTGGCCTTGTCCTTCGGTGAGGCCTGGAGTCTGCACTGCTACATCCATGTCTTTGCAGGACAGCGAACCCCAGACCCCCCGCAAGGCAGTCCCATCTAGGGCAGCGGTGGAGGGCGAGGCCCTGCTCACGCAAGAGACTTCAGGTCTGAGCCTTTGAGGATACGTGGCTGTCCATTTCTGCCCTCTGCAAGCAGGGCAGGAGAGGTCCTGGTTGGCAGTAGAAAGCAGCAGTCTTTCTTTAGGACAGGGGCCATTGCGGTGATACTGGTTGGACCTGAAACCCCAGAGTCAGCTCCAGAGACAAAAGGAGCCCAGTGCAGTGCTTGCATGAAAAGCTGGAAGGTCGTGGGAACCACCTGCTCGGCACAGTCCAGAGATCCCAGCATCAGGCATGTTCCTGTTGCAGAGTGGCCTGGGGCAGGTTAATTAAAGTTAACTGAGTGAAAAAATAATTACAGAGACTGCAGAGAGGAGAAACCCAAACCTGCAATTTACGCTCCTCAGCCCCTGAGCTTTTCTGAGAAACAATCTAGTCCTTGGGAATTTTTTTTTCTGGGTGGGAAGTGGGGGAGGGCTCCTCTTCTCCTCACTTCTGCTTCCTGCTACATGGCTGAACGCTGAGAGGCAATCGTGGAGATTTCCTCCCCCGGTGTCTAGGTCTGGGCTACAGAAGAGTCCCCTGACTGAGGCGCTACACCTGGACAGGGAAACATCCTTGCCCCGAGTAGCACTTCTGATCTGGGACCTGACCAGCCCCCCAGTTGTGGGCTCGGAGGCTTCTGGGAGGTGCCCACCTGGCCTCATACCTCAGGCTCTGCCTTGTGTCAAGGTGGGAGAAGTTCCCCTCAGGGCTTCTTGGGTGCAAAGACAGTGGTTTCCTGGGCCTGGCCATTAGCATCAGGTGAAGGTAAGGGAGCCAAGTGACCCTCCTTCACGGAAGAGGTCCCTGGGATACCTGCTGCCTGTGCAGACCACTGATCACTCAATCCATACTCCACCCACGCCCCACCCCACTCCACAGCAGGAACCTACATCTGTCCTTAGGGCAGATGGCTTTGGGGTGTTCCCATCTTGGTCACTGACTGGTATTTGGGGTATTGGAAATTTTCCCTCTGCCCTTTAGAAGAAACCAGAGTGAAGGGCAAGTCATAGGGGGCATGCTCCGGGTTTGTGGTGGACACAGGCATGGGCACTTGCTGCTGGGTTCAGTCAGAGCCTGGCCTGTCTGCCCTACCTAGCCTGGCCTGTCTACCTACCTGGCCTGTCTGCCCTACCTCGGCCGCAGGCCAAGTGTCAAGAATGGGGGTGAATGTGAGCTGGCCAGAGCTTTCGCTCCTGCTGGTGTGAGTGTCTCAAAGGACCTCCATGCCACCAGGCTACCCAGCAGTCCGTCAGTGAGGACACTCCTGGCTGGGAGGGGGCGTGGCCTCAGTCTGAGCCCCCTGTCCCCAGCCTCCAGGAGCAGGGCAGAGGCAGAGCCGAGGGCTTCTCTTCCACTGGGCCCCTTGCCAGAGGCAAGGACCCAGATTCCCGCCTGTCCCCCACATAGGGAGCACACACGCTCAACTGGAGGCTCAGAGAGCTTGGAAATGCAGGAGGCTGACTGTGGTCACCAACTGTGGGTCTCAGGGCTCTCCCTGGGTTCCCGCAGGCAGGGCCAGAAAGTGTCTCATTCCACGTTTTTTCTGGAGGTGTGAACCCAGAAGACCCTGGGGAGTGGCTGGTGTTCCAGTCACCGGTGACAACAGACCTCCCTCAGGCTTAGAAAGGTGGAAGAGACATACCTGAGAAACTTGCAGAGGGACGCAGGCGTCGCATTTGAGTGACCGCAGTGATGGGGCCTCAGCCACCCAGGTGTCCTGTGACTCTGTGCCGACTCTCCCTCTCTTCCCCGTAGACTTCGGCCTGATGGATGCCTGGTGTGGACGATGAGGGGAGAACGTGCCTCCCACACCCCAGAGGCGCCCCTGGAGCAAGCCCCGGACGACCCTGCGACCCGGAACGATGCGGCTGGCCTGCATATTCTCATCCATCCTGCTGTTCGGAGCTGCGGGCCTCCTCCTCTTCATCAGCCTGCAGGACCCCACGGAGCTCTTCCCTCAGCAGGTGCAAGGTGAGCCCTTGCCCTCGGCACCCCTGATGCCTGGGCCTCCCCGGCCGCCCGGGTGTTCGGGACCAGAGGCTGGGGCCAAGTTTGTGCCGCGTCCCTGGGGAGGCGGAGGAGGTATCCCGGCCTCCCCTGGCGGGCATCGTCTCCAAGTGGGAGCACTGTATCTCATGTCAGACCTCCAGCCAGTGCAGAGCAGCACGGTGGCCCATCGTGGGGCTGAGGCTGAGGCTGCCTGTCTATTTAGCCAGCTGTTGCCTTGGGTGAAACTCAGATTTAAACAGGATTCTGCCACCTCTCGGGCCTCTTCCACATTATCTGAGGTATCTTAGAGTGGACAAACCTCTCCCTGAACCTGGGCTCCCCGGGTGAGACTCAGTTTCCCTAGCCGGCCCTGGGGAGCCCTTGAGTCTAGCCCTTCTGACCTGGGCAAATAGAGTTAGGGTTCCTCTTGGATTTGTGAGGCCACCGGCTACTTCCTATTCCACCTGTGCCTGGTGGCCCACTGAAGGGCCCTCCCCAAGTGACAAGAGGTCTGCCGGGGCAGCAGCAAAGTGAGCAGGAATGGTGGATGTCTTAGGGTGGATGGAATGTGGAGGGCTACACAGGCAATCCCTGCTGCTGGGGCACAGCTCCCCATTCCGAGACATGGCAGGGCTGGACGTCAGCAGGTATGGGGCAAGGGCAGGGAGATGTATGCTGAAGTAAGAGAAAAACTGGTGTGTCAGCAGTGGCCCCCGTTAGGGGTGGGCCCATGGAGATACCCACTCATAGGCGACGTGCTCTAGGACACGGACACAGCTGTGCATCCCCAGAGGCATGCCTCCTCCCCAGGGATACACATGCATATACACACACATTCTCTCTCTCTCTCTCTCTCTCCCTCAGTGCTGTTAACCACTGACAGGATGAAAGAACAGTGGAGGCCATTCCTGAACCACCTCTGCCTGTAGCTTATAGCACAGGAGGGGAATCATGAGCTCGGGGCGACTGCCCTCGGGCAGGGAGGACGGGCACCCAGGCCTGCGGCCTCCTCCTCGGCCCCACCCTCAACCCTCACTGGCTCACACTCTTTCCCTGCTATCCCAGCCATTGTTTTCCTTCTGCTAGCTAGGAGCAAGCACCCACGGGGTGGAGCCCTAAGTGCAGATTGAGGACCCGGGGGCATCAGGAAGGAAGGCACAAGGAGGTCAGAGCTGGGGCCTCGGACCTGGCAACTGCCGCCAGAGGCCTGGCACTGGGAGGCCTATGAGTTGATTGTTTTATTGCAGGGAGTCAGTAGGAGGCAGCCAGGGCCATGAGCCCCCAGAAGATGGCAGGTGAGTCATCGGTACTGACTCACACACCTAGGCTGGACCCCCACAGGTGGTGGCTGTCAAAAGTGGATCTAGTCTAGCTGCTCCCAGACTTCCAAAGAAGCAAGTCCTCGTGACCAAACTGGTTTCTCTATGGGGGCTTTACAGCCTCACATGAGTCCTAGAATAGCCAGTGGCACTGTGTCAGCAGAACAGGGTCCCATGGGACAGCACCGTCAGGGTGGACTGAGAGTTGGGCACTGTGGTTGTGTGTCTGTGCGGATGCCAACTCGAGAAGGACACACACTGCTTGAGATAAAGGGCGCTGTATGTCTTGGTGTGTGTGTGTGTGTGTGTGTGTGTGTGTGTGACTGGGACACACACGTGGACAGAGGGTCCAGAGGTCCAGTATCTAGGTTCTTTGAGAGGACCCTGAGAGAGGAGGCATGAGTGTGTCTGTGCTAGACTCATCTGTGGTATGCTCCAGGGCCAGGCAGGACAATTCTAGGTGGGATTGTGGTTTGGTGGTCATGTCTTAAACCCTGCCCATTGCAGCCAGCTGACAAAATAGAGTGCTTGCTTCTGCAGACCAGCGTTGCCCTGCATAGCTGTCCAAATGCACGTCTGTGTTGATTACAGGTGGGGTGTGAGAGCCCACAGGATGGCTGGGATTTCTGGAGTGGTGAGGTGTGCTCAGAGAAGAGTTTAGAACTGGCAGGGGGTATCGGATGACACCAGGCTGACGCAAGCATCCCTTACCGCCCTGCAGCGGGCAGACCCTGGAGACAATCCAGGCGTGGCTCTTCTGATGGTCCGTGCATCCCCACCACGTGCCAGGCGATGGGTAACCTTGACTTCTTACGTAAATCACACCAAACACAGTCATAAAACTTTAAGTAATGCTTACGTTACTTTTCCTGAGCAAAGTGCTCCTGACACAGGCTGTTTGTGTTGATTTGTAACTATTCATTTATTCCTTCCCTGTACTTCTCACAGCAGCCTAATTGTGATTCGGTACCAAGAAAGCAATATCAAAGTAATTTTCCACAACATTAGTTACAATTTTCTTCTGATCTTTCAAGTGAAACAATCCCATCCTGTTGGCTTCTCTGAGCATATAAGCCTTGATTACATTTATCTGTTGGAAACCAGTGCTTACAAAGTGTATGTGTCCAGCTGCACGGCTGGGTGGCCCCAAGGGCCCCTGACAAGCCTTCTCCCGGTGGATTTCTGTTTACGGGAGGTGCAGACTCCGGGAGCTGCCCTGCCATCCTGATCAGGCAAGGTCTTAGGGCGGGAAAGTAGAAAGGCTGAAGGGGCAAGTGAAGAAGATCTACAGAGTGAATTCCACACCACGGCTTATGCTTTCCTGGGAACAGAGTGCTCTGGGATCTGTGGTTTGTGGCACTGTAAAGGCAGGAGGGGGAGGGAGAGCAGGCGACGACCCAGGAACCAGCGTGGGAAGGCAGCAGGAGCTCCTGGTTCTTGAGGTCTCTTGGGGTCTGGCGTAATGTTGGTCTCTCCTGGGTAGCTACCAGGTGTCAGCAAGCACCTGCATTTCTCACGGACCCGCCAACCAACCTCACCTGGCTCATGCATGAGATGGAATCTTAAGGGGTTGCCAACCTTCGTAAATCACACCATATTTGAAAAAAAAAACTGCCATATTTTAAATCAAATCTTTTGAAACAGGAATAGCTACTTGTTAACTTCCCTGCCTTCTAAGATTAGATTTTCTTGTATATTAGAGAATTCACCTATCCAGTTACAATTATTTTCCAGTCTCTAATATTGCCAGGCCCTGAGGCCAGAGCTTCTGCTTTCAGGAAACTCACTCCTTGACCCAGGAGACAAGACTCATCCTTTCTCCAAGTGAAAGACTCGTAGATCAGGCCAGAACTGGGAATTTTTAAAAATCCCCACTCTCCATCTCTGGGGTCTGCAGAAGGCAGATGCTACATTCAGCTGGGCAGACCAAATATTAGATACTGCCTCTCTTTATGAACTTGTTATTAAGGAGTGTGTAGAACACACAGAGAAGTGAATCAGGATAGTACCATGAATCCCATGGACCTGTCACCCCCAACAAGGCCAGGCTGGTCCCATCCAGGGCACCATTTACTCCCCTCCTTCCATCTGGTTTTGAAACCTATACCAGCTCTCCTATCAATCCAGCCACAAATATTTCGGCATATTGAGATCAGATATTGAAGATAAATTGTTTAAAAGATAAGAACTCTTTTTCTAATATTACCACAAATTCCATCCCTTAATATTATTACATCTAGCAGTTCCTTAATATCATCAAATCTAGTTGGTGCTCAGATTTCTAGTTGTCTCACAGAGGTAAATACCTTTATTTCCAGTTTGTTTCATTCACTATTCAGAGAAGGCCTGCACATTGCAGCTGGTGAATGACTCTTTTAAGTCTCTTCATCTGTAAGTTTCCCTCTGCATCTTTATTTTTTTTCGGCTATTTATTTGAAGAAACCTGGTCATGGGTCCTATAAAATTTCCCACAACTGGCGTTTTGCTGATTGGGCCTGTTTAACATTGTCCTCTGTTCTTTTTAGGTAAATCTTGAAGCTTGATCAGATAGAGGTTTGGGTTTGTTTGGGGGTTTTTTGAGGGGTAAGACTTCATGTGTGGTTGGTTCTGCATTCTTCCATCCGACGGCCATGTCTACCCAGCTCCCTTGTGCTGTCTGCTGGCCTCCAATAATCACACCTCCATCCATCCATTCACAAGGGGTTACAGAGTGGCAATGTTCTGATTTTATCGCTCCTTCTTCATTCTTTTAAGTGGAATGGATTTTGTTTTAATGGGGCAAGGCGCGTCATTGTTAGTGACCTATGAAGCCAAAGTGAATGGTGGATTGATTGGTTTATTCATTGATACATTAAAAAAATATGACCTTACCACACAGCTTCTGTTGCTGGCACACTGTAAATAGTTCTTTAAAACAGAAGAAGAAGAAAAGGAAGTCTGGTTTTTGAAGAATGTTTTCTTTTTTTTTTTTTGAGTTGGAGTCTCACTCTGTCGCCCAGACTGGAGTGCAGTGGCCACTCCCGGCCACCGCAACCTCGACCTGCTGGACTCCGGTGATCCTTCCGCCTCAGCCTTCCAAGTAACTGGAACTACAGGCACGCGCTACCACGCCCGGCTAATTTTTGATTTATTGTAGACATGAGGTCTCACCAAGTTGCCCAGGCGGGTCTCAAACCCGCGGGCTCAGGCAATCCACTCACCTCAGCCTCCCAAGGCGTGGAATCACAGGTTGAGCCACCGGGCCCGGCTAAGAATGTTTTCTTTAAGTGGGGCCATCCATGATTTAGAGCTTGGTTTTTTTCCCGGAGTTGAGGAGTTGTGGGAGGTGGTTCCAGGGTGGCAAGGGGAGAAGGCAGCCACAGTGGATGGCAAAGACCCCTCCGTAGGGACCCCTGGTACAGACAAAGGGAATGGACAGCCCCTGGTGACTTCTTGGTCTATAGCCTCTCCTGGGCCGTTGCCTCTAGGGCACAAGAGAATGTATAATAATAATAATAATAATAATAATAACAATATCACAACAACACTGACTGAGCATTTACTGTGTGCCAGGTCTTGTGCTGAGCATTTCGATGCCCATAATTCTTACCAAGTGCATTCTAGTGCTGCATACCATGTGGCTGTGGACAGGGAGCAGAGGAGAAGACACGGCAAATGCAAGGAGACCAGCCGGGAGGGCGCTGAGTGACACAGGGAGAGATGACAAAGCCCAGGGCAGAGAGGGACAGGTGAGGGGTGGATTTAGGGCCATCATGGGTGTTGGGCACAGATTGGGTGACCTTATAGAAGGGAGAATGAGGACTGTGAGGCGTGCCAGGAGGGCAGTGGTCTTGGTTCAGGAGAACTCTGGGGTTTGGGGCTCTGACAGGGGCTCAGCGAGCCATTCACTGAGGCTAGGTAGGGTGAGGTCTGGGGGAGGAGGCAGGAGATGATGCTTTCCGTTTTGAGCTTAGGGCATCTCAGATGCTTGGCAGGGTGTGTGGAGTTGCCCTATAATTCCTCCTCGAGGGGCCCAGCCTCAGAGGAGACCGCAGGACAAGGCGAGAGAAGCAGGAATCCCCTTCCTGCAACCCCCTCGCCTGAGCACCTGTGTCTGTGTTGGGGCCCATACACTCCTTCCTTTGGTCTCACACTCACACACCCCGGGGAGGGATGCTGGGACACACAGGGTAGAAGGGACTGTTGAGAGCCTTGCCCTGTGAGAGGGGCTGGCATCTCTGGAATCATGTCTGCTCCACGTGTTCAGGCCAGGAAACCAGAGTCTTCCCTGGAAGCTGTCTGTACTCCCTGTCGGGCTGGATGCTGCAGCTGAGGTTTAAGCTTCCGCCCAAGGCTGCTCACCTTGTGCTGGGATAAGGTCTCCAGCCTGGGTCCCTGAGCCAGCCAGCAGGGGGAAGAGATCTGTGTGTGCCCCCCTGGGTGAGGCCCCATGAGCCCAGCCTCTCAGCTGTACTGAGGGGGACAGGAGGACAGGAGCACAGAGGAAGAGCAAGAGCCGGAGGAGGTTCAGGCTCGGTTCTCAGGAGCTCACAATCTGTGGGGTCGGCCTTGGTCAGCGGGGAACTTAACCGGAGACATTCAGAGAACAAGACAGGCTGAGAACCCTTACTCGAGAGATGAGAACTGGAGGAGGTAGGAGGGCTTCCTGGAGGAGGGGAACTATAGGCTGCTTGTTTACCCTCTCTTGTGCGCAGAGGTGCTGACTTCCAGTGGAAATAGTGAAATGGGCTTGGGTGACACTCTGTCGGAGCTAGGTCTCTCTCTGGAGCACATGCTGGTAAGTGTCATGCCCAATATCTCACGGTCAGAAATGGACAGAGCTGGCATTCCAACACCCATGAGTCTGACTGACTCCTCTTGTTTTAGTCCCCTGGAGGACGGGCTGTGCTGGCTGGAGAAAGTGTGGCCCTCGCTCTGGGTTCCACAGTTTCCAGGGACACAGCCCAGCCTGCGGTGGTGCTGAGAGCTGCAGCAATCAGAAGCAATCAGACTCCTACAGTGACTGTCTGTCCAGGTGTACCACCTGGGAGCTCTGAGATCACACCACCAGGACAAAAGCTTTGGGTGGGTCAGGGCCATAGGGCCACTGCTAAGAGACTCTCAGCAACTCATCAAAGTGACGGCAACAGGGTGGACGGAAGTGCAGTGGCCGCCACTTCTGCCCTCTCTGATCAGCCCGGCCAGGCTGGCCTCAGGGGTGGGAAAACCTGCTGGACCTCTCAGAGGTGAGTCCCGTCCTCCAGGGGTTGGGTGTCAAAGCCCACGTGCCTTCCTGGGCTGGGTAGTCAGCCCCTCCAGTTTCCATGGAGCTGGCTGCTTTCCTCAGGCAGGTGGGTTTTATTGGCATCCTCTCGAGTCTGTTTCCTGAAACCATTTTCTAACAGCATTGCGGAACATCATATATATTTCCTACAAACCTTGCGAGGCTGACACATCCTTGTTGTGACTGTGAATATCAGAAGTGACATGTAATTGCAGTGATCCATCCTGTTAAGTAGCTGGCAATATATCATCTCAAAATCAGCAGGGTTGGGCCTCAGAATGCAATGTTTCTAAACAATGCACCTACAGCGTATTCAAACTCTCTTACCCAAGGCTGGCGAGGGTGCCCTCACCCTCCCGTACCCCGCCTTCCTTGGGCCACAGCAGAGACCATTTCACTCTGGTGAAAGCCGCCCAAGGGATTTTCAGTTCTCCTGGAGTGCCTTCTCCCCTCCCCCCAAACCCCGACACATAATACACCAGGCTCTCCAAGTCAGGGCTGTGGGCAAGGTGCTTGTACCAGTGCTCCTTCCAAGCACGACCCTGGGATTCCTGCCCTTTTTTCTTGTAAACTCCAGAATGTCTCTGCGGGAATTCTTTCTGGGCCGGCCCAGCCATCACTGGGACAGTAGAGGGAAAGGGACAGTGTGCATAACTGGAGGTGGGGAAGAGACCAGAGTGGGTGGCACCCCTGGACTTTGGCCACCCACTCTGGTCTCCTCCCCACCTCCAGTTATGCACACTGAGCCCACCTGTCCCCTTCCCTCTGCTGTCCCAGTGATGGCTGGGCCGGCCCAGAAAGAATCCCTACAGAAGCTGGGCTCGGGGGCTCAGCCTGTAATCCCGCGCCTTTGGGAGGCTGAGGTGAGTAGATTGCCTGAGCCCTTGGGTTCGAGACGCGCCCGGGCAACGTGGCGAGACCTCATCTCTACAATAAATCAAAAAACCAGCCGGGCGTGGTAGCGCATGCCTGTAGTTCCGGCTCCTTGGAAGGCTGAGGCGGCAGGATCGCCGGAGCCCGGCAGGTCGAGGCCGCGGTGGCCGGGAGCGGCCACTGCACTCCAGTCTGGGCGACAGAGTGAGACTCCAACTCCAAAAAAAAAGAATCCCCACAGAGACATTCTGGAGTTTACAAGAAAAAAGAGCAGGAATCTCAGGGTCGTGCTTGGAAGGAGCACTGGTACAAGCACCCTGCCCACAGCCCTGACTTGGAAAGCCTGGGGTATTATGTGTCGAGGTTTGGGGGGAGGGGAGAAGGCACTCCAGGAGAACTGAAAATCCCTTGGGCGGCTTTCACTAGAGTGAAATGGTCTCTGCTGTGGCCCGAGAAAGGCGGGGTATGGGAGGGTGAGGGCACCCTCGCCAGCCTTGGGTAAGAGCTGTATGCTAATTTCAGGGTTTTATTGACATATACTGTGTCGTGAAGGGTGCCTCCTGGAGCTGTTCAAGGGCCAGTACTGATGGAGGGGTAGACATGCAACCCCTACATGGCGATTGACCAACAAGCACCAGGAGGAGGCAGGGTCAGAACGCACAGCCTTCAAGTCTGGACACCCTGAGCCTAGTGTGTTTGTGGGTGCTGGTGGTGCCAGCCTTGGAGAGGTGGCTTGGATTCTATTCTTTGGGGAGCGGGGTGTCAGGAACGACTTTCTCTGCCACACTCCCTAGAAGACCCCTACTGCCACAATCCCTAGAAGGCCCTGGCTTGGAGGGTACCTCTGTGGGTCCCGGCTGTGCAGTGGCAGTTCTTGTTTCTTCTTGCTGTCACCTGAGGCCGGGCCCTTGTCTGAAGCGTTCTTGCCTGTGGCTTCCCAATCTCGTGTCTTCCTGATTTCCTGGGCTCCTTCACCCTCCTGCAGGTGGAGTATTTTTTTTCTTTCTGTGGAGACACCCTGAGGGGGTCTCCAGCCAGGGCCTCAATTTCCTTTGGTGCTCCAAAATATGCTAAATGAAAAGTAATGAGCATGTAGGAACTAATAACAGGAATCACCAAATTAAATTAGGAAACAGACATCATATCGCTGTAATCTGAAAATTGATATTAATAGTAAATGGTCCCGGATTTGTTGCTAAAGGTTCCTAGGGGCGGGGAAATTAAAAAGGAGAGCAAAACACAAAACTGGGACAATCATGTCCAATAAAAGTGAGACTGGCGTTTTTAAAAGAATTACAGCAAAATGCTAAACGGAAGACAAGTTGATTGTGTGGATCTAATGAAGTTATGGACAGAAATGACTTTGAAAGCCACAGAGCTCCACACATGTTTACGACGATAATTTATAAAATGAGACAATGTAATTAAACTTCAGTGTGCATGAAACGGCCATAGTTCTTGTTTTGTTTTGTTTTTTGAGTTGGAGTCTCACTCTGTCGCCCAGACTGGAGGGCAGTGGCTGCTCCCGGTCACCGCAGCCTCGACCTGCTGGGCTCCGGCGATCCTTCCGCCTCAGCCTTCCCAGTAGCTGGAACTACAGGCGCGCGCTACCACGCCCGGCTCATTTTTTGATTTATTGTAGAGATGAGGTCTCGCCTGCCCAGGCGGGTCTCGAACCCGCGGGCTCAGGCAATCCACTCACTTCAGCCTCCCAAAGGCGCGGGATTACAGGCTGAGCCACCGAGCCCGGCTTATAGTTCTTGTTTATTGGGTGCCTGGCACGGTCTCGAGTGCTCTTGTTCTACCTACCCTCTGTGGTAGGATCACTGCCCTCTACTTAGACTCAGGGATATTGTGAGTTACCCAGAGTCCTGCAGCCAGAGCAGCTGAGCCAGGATTTGAACCTAGATCTGTCTGATTCCAAAGCCCATACTTGGCTGCCTCTAGCCTCCTTTCCTGTTGCTACTGTTTAATGTCATGGCCTTATTTCTTTTATTTTCGGGTGTTGTATTATCGTTTCCTCAAAGGACATTTTGTGCCGACACCCAGTAGATTTTGGCAACAGCTCACTCCCCAAACCCAGGACCCAAGGCTCCTCCACTGTTCCAGTGAATAAAAAGTCCCCAACAAAGACATCTTCTGAAATTACAGTCTAGCTGGAAAACTGGGTCTTCCATTGTGTGTGGGCCTGGGCAGGGTCCAGGTGTGGCCGGCGGTTCCGATGCTTGTCCTCGTCCCCAGTTAGCCCTGGTTTCGGGTTGTGTCTCCATAGCAGCCAATTGTCCAGGGGGACCCCCTGGAGGGTGAATCAGGCTCTGTTCACCCTGCAACATGAGTCACAGCTCAGAGAGCCCGGAGTGAGTCTCGGGTGTGGGGTGACCCCTTTCCCACTCTGCCTGGCTCATCAGGAACTGGAGGGACTGGAGAAGGAGAAGGCGGATGTCAAGATCAGTGTGTGAGATGCCCCAGAATTACATCTGGTCGGGAATGCCACGACTGGCGTCGAGCCCAAGGAGTCCTCGAGGCTGGATGCTGGGGAGGGATTTCACACTTCCTTTCCCTCCATCTGCACCCGTGCTTCCCACTTCTGCTCCATTCACTGGCTGGGCATCTTCAGTGAGAGTCACCTGGCATCGGAACCAAGCCTCCTGCTCAGTCCAGGGGGTCTGCCAGGGAGAAGGGGAGGGACAGGTGAGAGTCCAGTCCCCAAGTGGCACAAGGCAGTGAGGGAACTTGAAGGGGGTGTGTCTGTCTGGCTCCCTCCCTCCCCCTCAGCCTCACTTGGCCTGAAGCCTGACAGTCAAGGCACACAGCGAGCCGGAACTGGGCACCCACTGCCAGTGTGGAGAAGGGTCTGTTGGGCTCCTACCACGTGCTCACCTGCCTGACCTCCTAGAGCCCTTGTTTCCAACACAGGCAGTGGAGAAATGGTCTGAGCCAACCCTTACTGCAAGGACAGAGTTGTTACTGTTGTCATCCTTTTCCATGACCACTGGCTGGTTCTTGGTTTTTTAAAGCCCTGGAAAGGTCATGGTGGTAATTATGACAACAGAAGCCTGGAGGGCTGGTCCTGGAGGCCGATGTGGGTCCATCGGGGAGGGCCTGGGTTTGGGCCGAGGCTCTCGGGCCCTGGGGCCGGCGTTGTCTCAGCTGGGCCCCAGTCGCCTGCCCGGGTGGTTATGCTGGCTCTTCCGTTCAGGCTGGCACCACTCGTGTGCCTTCAGGATAATGTTTTCCTTTTTGGGATATTTGCAGGGAGTTTGGAGCCGCCAGGCAGATCCCCTTTAAGCCCAAGGCTCACCATCATGTACCTGCTGGTGTTTTCATTACGAGGCTTATTTTCCAGGATTTGTGCCTCTGCCTTTTTAACTTGAATCATAGTGGAGCTCCGTGGAAGATTCTCTCGTTTTAAAATTTTATTTGTGGGGAAAATAGCTGAGCTTACATCGGTTCAGTTGCCCCCGACAGCTGCTGCTCAGGAGCTCCTGCAGAGCAGCTGGCTCCCGGCGGAGGCGGGGAGGAGCACCTGGGGGCTTCTCATCTTCACAGTCTAGGGTCTGAAAGGGACGGGGAGCCTGACTGTCCTCTTTCCCAGACATCTGGTCAAGACATTTTCAGCCCTCCTCAGAAGGCCTGAAGACTACTCATAGAGTGGGCTGGCCCTGTCCAAGCTCCCCGCAACCTCTGCTTGGTTGTCACCAAGCCACAGGGTCCAGTCCCTGGTCAGTCATTCTCCGCCTGGTCTGGACTGAGAGGGATGATCCCTAGACTGCGCCACATTTCGGTTGTGTGTCCGAATGTGCTTGGTCCTGAGAAGGCTGCCTCTGGTGTCCTCAGGTCCTGGATGGAGTCCTGAGACCCTCCATCCCACCTCCCCCAAAGGCTACAACCATGAGTACATTTGAACTTTGCCCTGAGGATCAGGACCTGCCCCAGAGGGAGGGAGATGAGAGAATGGGATGAGGGGATGTCAGTGGAACCGTGTGCTTACCAGGATCTGTTAGAAAATAGGTCTTAGCCGGGCTCGGTGGCTCAGCCTGTAATCCCGCGCCTTTGGGAGGCTGAGGTGAGTGGATTGCCTGAGCCCGCGGGTTCGAGACCCACCTGGGCAGGCGAGACCTCACCTCTACAATAAATCAAAAAATTAGCTGGGTGTGGCAGCGCGCACCTGTAGTTCCGGCTACTCAGAAGGCCGAGGCGGAAGGATCGCCAGAGCCCAGCAGGTCGAGGCTGCGGGTGCCGGGAGCGGCCACTGCACTCCAGTCTGGGCGACAGAGTGAGACTCCAACTCAAAAAAAAAAAAGAAAAAAAGAAAAAAAATAAAATAGGTCTGACAGAACTGCTAAGAGGGAGAGACCACAGGGTATGAGGGGACAGGAGGAGGAGAAAGTGGACAGATGGGCCCAAGGTGCAGGGGCTGCCCTCGATCAGCTGCGGTCCAGAATTCTGTGTAGGAATGTGCCCGGGGTGGCCAGATTTTCCTTTTTTTTTCCCCAAAGAAACTAAGCATCTGTAACATATACTTCCGCGGTTTCTCCTTATGTTTAAGGGGCAGATCTAATTTAGAATGGGTTCTTCAGAGTCGGACAGGGTCTCAGGACCAAGCACATTCAGACTAGTTCATGCTTGGCACCTCCTGCTGGTTGAATGTGCTGGGAGGAGAGGTCTGCCCAATATCCCAACCCTCCCTCGAGCTGAGCCCTGTCCCCTCCTGCCATGTTTGACTCCATGCCTGCTCTCCCTGTGCTCCCTGGGAGGGCAGAGAGGTGGTGGCTCTCCCTTGTGGGAAGAGTACTCTGTCAATTCTTTCCAGCCCCATAGGACTGTCAGCAAGCCAGAACCCAAACAAGTCACGAGCAGAGTTTCTCCGGGTACCTGCTGACCGACAGTGGCCTTATCTGGTTCAGGGGCCAGGGTCCCGGTCAGATACCTGTTCACCATACAGGTCATGCAGGGACCTGGGTCAGCAGAGATATGGGGGAGACAAGGGTAAGGGAGTAGGGCTCTGGGGAGGGCACATAAGAAAAACCTTCCTTCATTTATATACCGTTACTTGTCTGCAAATAATTGCACCCACCAGTAAGCTTCTGTTGCCGTAATAAGGGAAGAGTCATTTCTGTACAAACCTGCCTGCAAGATTGGGTCCTCCACGAACCATCTGGGGAATGAATGCACCCAGGGGTGGGCTTGGGTTTAAATGGAGAAGGATTTCTGACTTGGCTGCCTGTTTCCCACAGTGCCAGGGACAGCTACCCAGGCTTCCTTGCTTCCCCACCTGGGACCCTGGGACAGCCACGCCTAGCAATTGTCTCCCTGGAGAGGGGGCACTTGGCAGATTGTTCCTTCCCTGCTGCCTCTGTGTCACAGGTGATGTCCCCAGGCTATGACTGGGACCAGAGAGAGTCTTGACGACATTCAAAGAGGTGGTCACCTGGGGGTGTGGTGTGAGCAGCGATGAGGGTGTGAGCACCGAGCATCTACTGTGCACCAGGCATCGCCCCACGGCGCCTGTCCCTAGTTTACAAATGGGGAAACTGAGGCACAGAAAGGCAAAGTCACGTGCCCAAGGTCACACAGCCCGGAAATGGCAGTGCTTGAACTAGAGCCTGGGTCTTCAGATTCCAAAGATCTGAAGTGTTATCGGTGACCCGACAGCCATGTAGGGCTGAGAGCACCTTGGGATACATGACACTGGAGGGTCAGCTCAGGGGTCTGCACAGCACTGCCCTGCTTGCTGGGGTGTGCGTCATTCCTGCGCATGGCAGACATGTCCTGGTTCTTGTGCACACGTGTGTGCTGGTGAAGCATCAGGTACCTCTGTGAATGAGCGTGGGCATCTGGCTCTCATCTGTAATTCTGGGTGTGTACACATGTGTGTGTGCTCGCCTCAGTCTTGCTACACAGCCACGAGGGGAAAGTGCTTCACACTGGAATCTGGGGCCGGTACTCTGCCCTGATGTTTTCATCTGCCAGGTTGTGGCCCAGGCAGGGGCAGGTGACTTGGCCCCACAGGGTGAGCTGTCTGCAAGTCGTCAGCCACAGAATATAGAGTGAGGAATTGCCATTCCAGGAGGCACTTCGCAAAACCAGTTATTGTAACCCCCTGCCCGCGACCCGGACAGACCAAATAATGAAATTACATTCATAATATTTCAGGTCGAGTGATCGCTGCTTGAATTAGTTCCTTCCCAGAGCCCAGCCAGAAGTAGCGGCAGTAATTAAAGGATTTTCTGGGCTTAAATCAAGTCTGCTCATCAAGCATGTGCAATATCCAAAGTTTGCAAAATGTGTGCGGGCCTGGTCCCTTCACTTGGGAACAGGAAGGACAAGACAATGGCAAGGAGGGCGTTCTTCCTGCTGGGGGAACCTGACCACTTTCACTCATTTTGGAGAATTTCTGAAAGGTCCCTGCTCCCATGGGGCTCACAGTGAGTAAGGTGACAGGGAATTTCTAGTGTCCACCTCAACTCCTCCCAAGCAGACTTCCCAGCAGCGTTCCAGGGGGGAGTGATGCGAATGGCACAGCCTTCTCCTTCCGTTCTGGGGTTGGTGAGTTAGACTCTGAGGCTCAGATGGTGCTAGGACTTTCCACCAGTCAGAAGAAGAGAAAGGAAGCTGTGAGCACGGCTTGGCTTCCACCAGACCCATCCCCTCTGCGTGAGAGAGGGCCTAGGTGGCCCGCCCAACATGCTGCAGAAGGAGTCTAGTAAGAGCTTCACACCCAGGCCGAGACCTCCCTCCACCAAGCCTGTTTCTGATTCCTTCCGTTTACTTCCCTGAGGGGAAGACAGCCTTCCTCAGGGAGCTCTCCCAGACTTCGGTGGAAAATGTCAGAACCACATCAAAGCAAATGCTGGCAGTGTGGCCAGCCTAGTAGCGTAGCAGACTGAGCTGACGTGCCCACCCACCTCTGGGTAAAATAGAACCTAAACTTCTTTAAAACTCAAGAAGGAAAGGGAAATCCTAGGAGTCACACAATGAGAGGGACTAAAGGAAGCATTGAGCTCCAGGGAGTGCCTGCCATGGACCCAGGGATTAGGGTTTTTTTGTTTTTTTGTTTTAAACAAAACAAGCAGCAGCTTTATTCAGGTATAATTTACATACAGTAAATTTCACTTATTTTAAGTGTACACTTCAACAATTTTTAGTAGACATACAGAGTTGTGCAGCCACGATCCTATTTTAGGATAGTTACACTGCCTGTAAAATTTCTTGTGCCCATTTGCAGCCACCCCCGTTCCCAGCCCCAGCCCCAGGCAACCAGGAATCTCCTTTTTGTCTCTATAGATCTACTCTTTCCGAACATTTCACATCAGTGTTATCATACAATACGTGGTTGTTTGTGTCTGGCTTCTTTCACTCAGCATAATGTTTTTGAGAGTCATCTTAATTTTTGATATTTACTCATATTGGTACTTTCTTTCTCTTTATTGCCAAATAGTATTTTATTACATGAAGTTTGGTTTATCTGCTCACCAGGTGATGGATATCTGGATTGTTTATATTTTTTGGCTGTTATGATTAATGCTGCTATGAACATTCACAAGCAAGTCTATGTGCAAACATGTTTTCATTTCTTTTGTGTAGATGCTTAGGAGTAGAATTGCTAGGTCGTGGAGTAAATTTATGTTCAGTTTAAAAGATCCTGGCAAACTGTTGGCTAAATGACTTCTCCATTTTACGTTCTCACCAGCAGTGTATGAAGGTTTCCATTTCTCCACATTATCATCAACACTTGTTATTATCTGTGTTTTTAATTATCGCTATTCTAGTTGGTGTAAAGTGGAATCTCGTCATTTCAACTTGCATTTCTCTAATGACTAACAATATTGAGCATATTTTCATGTGCTTATTAGCCATTTGAATATCTTCCTTAGTAAAATATCTATTCAAATCTTTTGCCCATTTAAAAAATTGGATTATTTGTCTTTTTATTGAATTGTAGAGTTGTAATCTTTATTTTCTAGATATAACTATTATTAGATTTGCAAATAATTTCTCCCATCTGTGGCTTGTCTTTTCATTTTTTTAATAGTGTCTTTTGAAGTGTAAAAGTTTTTTAAATTTGAAGAAGTACGGTTTTTTGTTTGTTTTTTTATGGATCATGCTTTTGTTGTATCTAAGAAATCTTTGCCTAATCTAAGGTCATAAAGATTTTCTCTTATGTTTTCTTCTAAAAGTTGTGTAGTTTTAGCTCTTACGTCTGTGTCTGTGGTCCATTTTGAGTTACTTTTTGTGTATTGTGTGAGGCAATGGTCTTTATCTGTCTACATGTGGGTACCCAACTGTCTCATCATTGTTTGCTGAAGACTCTTTCCCCCATTGAATTGCCTTGGCATCATGGTTGAAAATAAGTTGACCATAAATGTAAGAGTTTATTTCTGGAGTTTTAATTCTTTTTCATTGATCTATATATCTTTCCTTTTCCAATAGTGTAATGTCTTGATTACTTTAGATTTATAATAAGTCGTGAAATCAGGAAGTATAAATCCTACAGCTTTTTTTTCCTTTCAAAATTGTTTTGGCTATTGGTTTTTTTGCTTTTGTTTTCATTTCCATGTAAATTTTAGGATCACTTGTTAATATCTACCAACAAAAGTCCTGTTGGGATTTTGGTAGGCATTGGGCCTAACAATAAATTTAGGGAGAATTGCCCTCTTAACAATATTGAATCTCTGATCCATGAACATGGAATGTCTCTCCATATTTAAATCCTTAATTTCTCTTAGCAGCATTTTGTAGCTTTCAGTTTGTCTTATCTTCTTTTGTTAATTTTTTCTAAGACCGTTATACTTTTTGATGCTATAGTGAGTGAAATTGTTTACCTAATTTCATTTCTGGATTGTCTATTGCTGGTATATAGAAAAAGAGTTGATTTTTATTATGCTGATCTTATATGCAGAAACTTGTTGGTTAATTCTAGTAGTTCTTTATTTGAATTTCCCAGGATTTTCTACATGTCATATTGTGAACAAATATAGTTTTATTTCTTCATTTTCAATCCAAATGCCTTTTACTTATTTTTCTTGCCTGATTGTATTGGCTAGAACTTCTAGTAAAATATGAAATGGAAATGGTGAAAGTGAACACCCTCACCTTATTCCCAATTTTAGGGGAAAGGCACTGGATCTTTTACCAATAAGTATATAATCTTTAACCAATAAGTGTCTTTCATCACTATACTTATTGGTGAAAGATCGCTGTAGGATTTTCGTGGGTGGCCTTTATGAGTTTGAGGAAGTCCCTGCCTATTACTAGTCTGTTGGCATTTATTTTTATTATGAATGAGTGTTGGACTTTGTCACATGTTGGTTCTACATGTATTGAAACAATTATGTAGTTCATCCTTTATTCTGTTAATATGGTGTATTAGTACACCAACCTTGTATACTTGGAATAAATTTCTCTTGGTCATGGTGTATAATCTTTTTTATATATTGTTGAATACAGTTTGCGAGGATTATATTGTGAATTTTTTTGAGGTATAGTTGTCTGTAGTCTTCTTGTGATGTTTTTGTCTGGCTTTGGTATCAGGTTAATATAGAGCTTAGAATGAATTGGAAAGTGTTTCTTCCACTTCCTCCTTTATTTTTCTAGAACAGTTTAGGAAGGATTGGCATTATTTCTTTTTTTTTTTTTTTTGAGTTGGAGTCTCACTCTGTCGCCCAGACTAGAGTGCAGTGGCCGCTCCCGGCCACCGCAGCCTCGACCTGCTGGGCTCTGGCGATTCTTCCGCCTCAGCCTTCCAAGTAGCCGGAATTACAGGCACACGCTACCACACCCGGCTGATTTTTTTGATTTATTGTAGAGATGAGGTCTCGCTGCTCAGGCGGGTCTCGAACCCGCGGTCTCAGGCAATCCACTCCCCTCAGCCTCCCAAAGGCGCGGGATTACAGGGTGAGCCACCGAGCCCGGCTATTTCTTTCTTAAATGTTTGATAAAATTCACCAGTAAAGCCATCCGGAACTGGATCTTTCTTTGTAAGAAATTAAAAATGTAAATTACCAATTCAATTTTTTACTATAGATCTATTCATATTTTCTACTTCTTGAGTCAGCTTCAGTAATTTATGTCTTTCTAGGGTTTTGCTCATTTCATTCAAGTTGTCTTATTTGTTAGCAAAACAAGTAGTATTCTCTTACAAAGTATTCTCTTACAATCACTAGTGATGTTCCCTCTTTCTTTCCTAATATTAGTAAATTGTGCCTTTTTCTTTTTTTGTAGGTAGTAAAAGGTTTGTCAATTTTGCTGATCTTTTCATAGACAAGCCCTGTCTCATTGCTTTTGTCTGTTTTTCTACTTTCTATTTCATTGGTTTCTACTCTCATATTTTTTATTTCCTTCTTTTTGCTTACTTTGGGTTTAGTTTGTTCTTCTTCTCTCATTTCTTAAGGTGAAAGGTTAAGCTATTGACTCGACATCCTTTTTCTCTTATAAAGACATTACAGCTATGAATTTCCCTCTAAGCACTCCTTTAGCTGTAGTCCACTTTAGTTGACTCTTTTCCTGGATCTGCCTATTAAATTTCTGTCTGATCTGCTGGTCTGCTGGTTTCCTCAACCTGTGTCAGTACCTCGGACTAGCTGAGATTTTCGAATTATTATTTTCAATAACGGCTGGGTATGGTGGCTCATGCCTGTAGTCCCAACCCTTTGGGAGGCCAGGGCAGAAGGATTGCTTGAACCCCAAAATTTGAGGCCAGCCTAGGCAACATAACAAGACCTCGTCTCTACAAAAATAAAATAAGCCCAGCATGGTGGTGCACACATAGGAGGTTGAGGCGGAAGGATTGTTTGAGCCCAAGAGGTCAAGGGTGCAGTGAGCTGTGATCCTGGCACTGGACTCCAGCCTGGGTGTCAGAGTAAGATGCCAACTCAAAAAAAAGTGCCCGGGCCTAGAATTTTCCAATCATCCTTCATGCCTGTTCTACCATGGTGGAACTTCAGCCACCATGGAACTGAGTGGGGCGTGGTGGAAACACTCTCAGAATACAACTCACAGATTCACACTTTTCTTCCTGAGAATCAGTAGATTTTTCTTGAATAAATACTTCCTGATATGTTTTATGTTTTTGGTCAATTTCCAGTGTTTTTAAATTGTTGTTGTTGATTTTTTTTTCCTGTTCTGTCATTTCATTTTGGGAAGGAATCTGCCAAGCTTTTCACTCAGCTATTCCAGAAGCCCTACCTCTAGGACTGAGATCTTGATGTCCACACAAACGGGAGATAGGGTCTCCAGCTTGACCACAGTCCTGAGCAGGAAGTGTGACTGCCTTATAAAGAGACCCTCAGAAGGCATCAAAACCTCTGCCCATTGACCCAATTTGCCTGGGACAATCTCGGTTTGCACCTGTGGTATAATTATTATCAGTGTCCCCCTCACTCTCAGAAGTGACTTTATTTTAATGATAAATTATGTGGTTGTTGTGTAGATGTACTTCTAGCGAGAAAATATTTAACCAGAAAAAATGAAATGCAAGAAATAGTGGAGAGAAAACAAATTGTAGGCATGGAGGTAAATATAAACAAGAAATTACTTTTAAAATAATAATAAACACTAATTTTGCAGGGGTTTAGGGATAGCAATAACATGGAAGTTTAGGTGGAAGGCAGTAATTGGATGGAAGTGTAAGATATCTATGCTATCAGGGAAGACAGTAAGGGTACTAGAAAATTTTGGACTTTACAACTTCTGCATTGGCCCCTCCCAGTTCAGTCTCACTCCTAGAGCTAAGTGGCAGTATATTCACCCCCTATTTACCCCAGTGGTGAGGGGGGGAGTCCCGCCCCTTGTTTATGAGGATGGCCAACACTCAACACTGCGCAGGGGAGATTGACAACAGTTTATATGTCACATATGCTCAAACCTGGGGAAGAATATACTGCACACCACACGATATTGCAGGGGTTTTACTTGGAAACAGGCTGAACCAGCAGGACTGTGGGAGGCAGACTTTGTAGTATCAAGAGGGTGAGGTACCCCCTGGTTCCTGCGGGAAGATGCCATTGGCTTGTTTGAGTAATCCTATGGACTGGTAGATAACTGAAACTTGCTACTCATGGAGAAGCAAGCACTGTGCCTGGTCCCTCGATTAGGAGGAGTGTTTGGTTAGGGACCCTTATCCAGGCAAGGGGAACTTGCAGTTAGGCTGTTTGAGGACCTCCCAATTGCACCAGGTATCAAGGTAGCATGTCATTTCAAGGGCCTTATACTATAATGGCAGATTGTCCCCAGGAGCAATTTTAAAAAGGGTGAAAACACTTTATCCAGAGTGGGAACCACCTCAAGCCAAAGTGGGCTGGGGAGGAGGCTCCTTGTCCAAGCCCCTGGACCCCCTCCATTCCCAGGTAGGGTGCTGGAACTCTGCTCGGCACCTGCCCTGGTCACCCTCTGCCCTCCCACTCTGCCAGTCTGTGTGTCTGTCTCTCTCTCTCCTCCATCTGTCCATCTTTACTTCCAGGGATGTGCTTAAAAACCCATATCCCCAGGGCAGTTTTGTGACTCCTTCTTAAATGATGGAGATACAGACTGCCAACCTATGTGGGCCTTATCCCTTGGACAGCAGCTGGGCATCCATGATGAGGCCCTGAGCCTAGCACTGAGTTGCTGGTATGCACACTCCCTACCTGCCATATGTAACTCCAGCATTACCTGGTATAGGTCTCTCCATCCCTGACCCCAGGAGGGGTCTATAGCCCAGCAGTGCTCACTGCCATCTCAAGACCTAGTGTAGTTTTGCAGGTAGGTGCAGGTGAGGTTCCACTTGCTGTTTGCTACTTCTCCCAATCCACAGCAGTCTGTGGAGATGCTATATCTTCCAGTTTCTGTGATCTTTTCCTGATAGGGCACCATTGTTTGAGAACTACTTGATGTCCTTGGTAAGTGAAATTTGCACAAACGCCATTGTGACCTGGGCAGTTGTGCTGGCTGGACAGCTGTTCACCTCCCTCTTTTCCTCCAGGGTCTCTGTTTCTCCTTGGAGCATTTGACTACCCTGCAACTCCTGAACATTCTGAGTTGTGCTGCCAGGGAGACTGGCTTTGGGGCTTTGAACTTACCATTCTTTGGAGCTGCAGAATCCCTGGCAGAGCCTGGCTGGGGGGTGCAGGGCTTGGGGGCTAGATTAGTCTGAATACCATGACTTCCTTCAATCTACCAACACCAGGAGGGATGGGCACTGGTGAAAACAATAGTTCTCAGCTTTAGCTGCTGTTAAAATCATCAGTGCAGGAGTTCAAAACCCCAATGTCCAGGATCACGCAAGACCAATCTCTGGGAGAGGGACTCAGGCATCAGGGATTTTCAAATTACCCCAGGTGACCTCAAGCAAGTTTGAAAGTCATTGGTTCAGAATAAGGTTTCTCAGACCTTAACATAACTGCACATCACCTGGACAGTCTGTTAAAGTGAAGATTCTGATCAGTAGGTATACGTGGGACCCAGGATTCTGCGTTTCAAAGAGGAAGGATTTATATTCAGAATCAAACTGCCTCAAGTGCGGTCTTCGACCAGTGGGATCAGCAGCACTTGGGAGCTTCCTAAAAATGCAGACTGTCAGATCTGACCCCCAAATCTACTGAATTAGAATCTGCACTTCATCAAGATTTCCCAGTGGTTTGGATGCACTTTGACGTTTGAAAAACACTGGGTTTTGGAGGCTTTAATGCCCCAGCCAGCCTGAGAGATGGAGAATGCTTTCTGGAGCCATCAAGAGTCGCAGGTGACCGTCTTTGTCACCGGATGACAAAGCCTGAGTTTGGGTCCTATCAGCTTCTGACAGCTCTTTCTTCCTGTCACTCCCCTCCAGCTGGGGTGTGAGTCAGCTCTTTGCCCTTCTCCCAGTCCTCTCCTTCCCCAGCCCTCCCTGGTATCCTGAAGTTCAGGGCTTGTCCCTACACTGCTCCATGTCCTCTGACCTTGGGCTCAGGCCTTGCACACGCATTTCTGAGGCTCGGGCATTTCCGGGCTCCGAGCGGCCTAGCCAACCGGGAGGACAGTGTGCCCTGCAGATCACATAACAGCCTCCAAGCACAGCCTCCCCCCTGCAGTCCACTAGCCAGCCCCTCCCTCACAGACCCCAGCCCCCACACCACGGCTCCTGTCATTTCTCCCACCATCCCTTTTCTCCTAGAGGACTCATCTGGGATGCTTGCCCTGCTCTATGCGTGTTTGCCCTGTCGCTCTCTGAGCTGTACCCCTTCTCAGACAAAAAAGAGTTCTGGTCCTGCCTTTGAACAAGTCACCTCGTCACCCTGTGGTCTGATCTTCCCCTTCCCCATCTACCGGCACTGTCATGGATGTGTCGTGGCTGGCCTGGGGCTCTCAATCTACTCCTTGGTGGTGACATCATCTGCCTTGTCCTGTTGCCCAGGCATGATCTCAACCTCTGCTGAGCTCAGACCTGCGTGTAGGTGATGCAGGGCTCTGGGCAGGGCTGTGTCAGTTTCTCCTGAAAGCTGGGGTCAGGGAGGGAAAGCACTGACACAGAGGGTCAGTTTCTGAACAAGATAGGATTAGGCCTTGAGGGAGAGCTGGTGGGACTGGAAGACAGGACTTCCTTGGGACTGTCAGCTCTGCATCCCAGCATGCTTCTGGTTGCCTTGGCAACTCAACAGGTTAAACTTCTTTTCTGGGCATCGATGTCTGTTCAAGCAGGAGGTGACAGGACACCCGGAGGTGTGCAGCTTCTCCGTGGGCAGACAGCTCAGGGCTAGGGATGACCTTCAACTTGCTAGATCAGCTGGCCCTGGTTGTCATCTCGCTGCCTGCGTGATCATATTGTCATGTG
Source organism: Cephalopachus bancanus (assembly GCA_027257055.1). Classification (NCBI taxonomy): domain Eukaryota; kingdom Metazoa; phylum Chordata; class Mammalia; order Primates; family Tarsiidae; genus Cephalopachus; species Cephalopachus bancanus. The sequence continues at coordinate 3,035,993 of JAPVLO010000110.1, read as the reverse complement.
CAATCAGCTGCGCCTTCTCCACGAAAGAATCTGAGTCCAGAGGCACCTGGGCAAGCTTGGAGGTCAGGAGATCCACACGGGTTTTCTACCTCGCACGTGTGGGCCCATTTAAAAGATATTCTCACATGCAGTGTTGCAAGCCTGTTGGCCACCTTCCGCCAGAGCCTTCTTATATACATGTCCTTTGCATGAACAGAATCACCTCCCACATATTGTGATCTGTTTTCTTAATGCTAGAAGGTGGGCTTCTTTTCACATCAGCACATGCAGATTTTTTTTCACCTCTTTGTGCAACTTTGTGGGATTCATTGCAAAGATGTGTCATTGGTCAACTTAACCAGTTCCTTCCAGATTTATGTTTTAGCTGTTTCCAGACTTTTTTTTTTTTTTTTGGGGCTATGTATGAATTATTTCTGTTTCTTCTGAGGTCATCTTTTTTCTGTTTGTTTCTTTTGGTCTCTCTTGGGGTGGAGGCTGCCCTCTGATGCCTGGTGACCCTTTGTTACCCTTTCAAAGTTGAGAGTAAGGCACGAAACATTGGAGTATTTTTTGTTTTTTTGAGTTGGGAGTCTCGGTCACCCAGACTGGAGTGCAGTGGCCGCTCCCGGTCACCGCAGCCTCGACCTGCTGGGCTCCGGCGATCCTTCCGCCTCAGCCTTCTGAGTAGCCGGAATTACAGACATGCGCTACCACGCCCAGCTGGTTTTTTGATTTACTGTAGAGATGAGGTCTCGCCAAGTTGCCCAGGCAGGTCTCGAACCCGCGGGCTCAGGCAATCCACTCACCTCAGCCTCCCAAAGGCGCGGGATTACAGGCTGAGCCACTGAGCCCGGCTCATTGGAGTATTTGATGTGCAGTGATGTGAAGAGCTTTACTTCAGGAAATTTAGGTGAGGAGTCAGCCACCTGGCTGGGGAGTTCCAAGGAACAGTTATTCATCTGCTGGGGCTGCATAACACAGTGTCACAGGTCAGGTGGCCTAAACAACAGAAATGCATTTTTCTTACAATCCTGGAGTCCAGAAGTCCAAGATCAAGGCATTAGCAAGGTTGGTTTATCCTGAGGTGTCTCTCCTTGTATTGTAGATGGCTGTCTTCCTTCTGTGTGTTCTCATGGTTTCCCGTCTATCTCTATCTGCATCAGAGTTTCTTCTTCTTTTATTTATTTTTATTTTTATTTTTTTATTTTTTTGAAGTAGAGTCTCACTCTGTCGCCCAGACCGGAGTGCAGTGGCTGCTCCCGGCCACCGCAGCCTCGACCCGCTGGGCTCCGGCGATCCTTCCACCTCAGCCTTCCAAGGAGCTGGAACTACAGGCGCGCGTTACCACACCCAGCTAATTTTTTGATTTATTGTAGAGATGAGGTCTCGCCAAGTTGCCCAGGCGGGTCTCGAACCCGCGGGCTCAGGCAATCCACTCACCTCAGCCTCCCAAAGCATGAGATTACAGGCTGAGCCACCGAGCCCGGCTGAGTTTCTTCTTCTTATAAGAACATCAAGCCAGGTGTGGTGGCTCACACCTGTAATCTCCGCACTTTGGGAGACTGAGGTGGAAGTATTGCTTGAGGCCAGAAATTCGAGACCAGCCTGGGAAACATAGCAAGTACAAAAATAAGCCAGATGTGGTGACACGTGCCTGTAGGCTCAGCTACTTGGGAGACTGAGGCAGGAGGATTACCTGAACCCAGGAAGTTGAGGCTGTGGTGAACCATGATCATGCCACAACACTCCAGTGCAACAGAGTGAGACTCCAACTCAAAAAAAAAGGAAAAATAAGGACTCCGCTTACAGTGGCCATTAGAGTCCACCCTAAGGACCCAGTTAAAATGGAACTTGATTACCTCCAAAAAGACTCTGTCTCTTTCTACAGTCACATTCAGGGGTACTGGGGTTAGGACTTCAACGTGGATTTGGGGGAGACACAACCTATCCTGTAACAGACAGACTTGCAGTCTCCGTCCCGGCAGAAGACCCCTGGTGTATGCAGAATTGGGAAGGGATGCAGGCTCTGGACATTCCACCTAAAGCCTCCCAACTAATCCTCCTGTTTCAGTGCCTCCCTGCTCCTCAAACCCACCTGGAGTCCCCAGCCTTTGCAGTGCCTTCAGGGAGTAAATCTTCCATCTCTTACTAGGGTGGGTAGGGGATAGATGCCTGGCCACTGGATTTGTAAGCTCACCTGTCACCCTGCCATTTGCCTGTCCTGCTGGTTCCAAGTTCTGTGCCTCTGTGGACTCTGTGGGGTGAATCCATCTCCCACACACACCCCTGCAGGCTCGCCTGACTGGCGTGTGCCTTTCGTCCTGTGGAATCTGCTTCCGCTCTGCATCCATTTTCCATCTTTCAAAAACGTTGGAAGCTGGCATCTCCGTCTGGGTCTCTACCTGTTTTATTGCTTTGCTGTCATCATACCGAGATCTTGGGGGGGAAGAAGAGACGAATGTGTATGCTCATTCGATTGCATTTACACAGAAGCCTCCTAGCTTCTCCCTGGGGAGAGGTCAAAGCCACACCCTGCAGTGGAGGGCCCATGCTAGGCTGGCCCTGAGTTCTCTTGACCTTGTTGGATCCAGCAGGGAGAGAGCACAGCCTCCCGGGGCTTAGGAGGGACAGAGACAGAGCCGTGGGTGGGGCCTGTGCGTCTGCCCTGGGAATCGATCCCTGTCGCTACTGAGAGAGGGGAAGGGAGGCTTCCAGATCTTGCTCTGCGTGGTGCGAGATCTGGACTTTGGAGAGGTGTCTGTTCCCTCCTCTTACATCCACCCCAGGCTTGGGTTCCAGGGCCCAGCCTTCTTGCCCCCCACCCCCCGCCGTCCCCTGCCAGTGATGTCAGAGGTGTGACACTCTGCAGCCAGAGACCAGGCGAGCGTCTGCCACCTCCAAAATAAAATGTGTTTTCCAAACTGTTGCTGAAGCTGCTAAAATGTTTTTTTTTTTTACAACATTTACACTTCCCTTGATATAAGGCAAATACCTTCTGTCAGTCGGGGGTGAGGCTGGTGGAGGAGCCCTGCAACGGGAAGGCGGGATCAGAGAAGCTCTGGGTGTCATTTGTAATCGTTTGTGTACTCTTAGTCGAATTTTTCTTCCCAAGTCCTCCTTGTGTCCTTGTGAGGAAAGTGGGGAGTGGATCCTCAGATATGACTTCTGTTTTAGAAAGCCTGAGCTCACGGAGGAATTGTTCTGGGGAAGGGAGGGGGGAGAGTGTCTCTGGAGGAGGCAAAGCTGACAGAGGTCCAAAGCTGAGGGGATGGGGAGCTCCTAGGAAAAGATGAAGGTTCCCTGGGGGGTGGGCAGCAGGCCCGGGGAGGGGCAGACTCCATGTGACAGGACGAAGGGGACACCTGGGGAGACGGGGCCAGGGCCTCAGGGTTGGACTTTCCACCTGCCAGCAGTGATTCAAGAGGTTGGAACGGAAGGCCACGGTCCCCCAGAGACATCAGACTGTCTGAGCCTGGGGACCTTCACAAGGCCCTGGAGGAGGAAGGGCCCCAAAGTAGGTGAGCCTGATTCACTTCAGCCGCCTGGGGAGCTGGAGCGATGTGCTTCGTTACAAAAAATAAGGAGCCACGTGCAACCAGGCCTGAGAGCATCATGTGACACTCGGCAGTGTCCTGCAGGCAGCGCTCCAGCTGACCAGGGAGGCCAGCGGGTCCTTGGCCTCTGACAGTGCCCACCGCACACCCAGTGCGTCGGTCACTAGATGGTCACTGGAAGGCTTTGCGCCGCGGCGGAGGTCTGGGGCTTGGCTTCCCCTCGGGAGAGCTTCAGCGCTGTTCTCTCCCTGGGCAGCACGCTGGAGGTGGCAACTCTGCCATCGGTGGGCCGGCTCCTCCTGCCAGGCTAGTTCACCCTCTGGACCCCAGAAACTCCCCAGGGAGGACATGAGTAGCCTGGTACCTTGGGGAGGGACAGGACGGAATGCCTGGGTTTGGTGGTCACATGCGCACACACCACACACCCCATACACATGCGTCACACATATACACGTACACACACAACACACCACACACATGCACCACACATTGCACACATCACACATGCACATGCATATACACACACCCTGCACCTCATACATGTACCACACATTCACCACCTGTACACACACTCCACACACACATCATAAACCTGTCACACACCTCACATACACACACTACATACGCCATACCACACCACACACATGCACCGTATACACTACACATATACACACATCACACGTACTACATACACACTGCACACATATCACATGCACACACCGCACACATCATCCACACACAGCACACACACATCACACATAACCCACACACAGCACACATGCACACCACATATATGCATCACACATACACACACCACACACACATACACATACCCACTCAGCACACAACACACACAACACATGCATATTCTACATACCCCACATATACTACATGTCACATTATATACAAGCACACACACTATACACAGATACGCACACATGCATACCACACATATGCCCACACATAGCCCACATGCATATACCACACTATACAATGCACACACATATCCGCACACACATGCCACACCACACCACCCACATGCACCACACATACAAATGCTTATACACACATACCTCACATGCCCTACATAGACACACAACATGCCACACACATTCAGACCACACCCCGCACACACATATACATACTACATGCTACACACGCACACCACCCATGCAGCACACACTCTGTCTTGCCACTGTTCACCAGCCAAAGCTCCTCTGCCAGCTCTGGCACCCGCTCACTGTGGAGGGGACAGCCTATCCCTACACTGGGACTCCCACAGTGACCTCAGGAAGGCACACTGTTGATAGCTGGGGAACTTCTCCCTCCACAACAGTGAGGACACGGGGGGCAGGGGCTTGGCAGGAAACAGTGTACGGTGTTGGGAGCATCCAGAGCAGGACTTGCACCCCTATCCTGACGCCACTCTCAGTTCTTATCCTCCTGTGGTGATCAGCCTAGCCTAGGAGCTAGGGCCAGGAGGGTGGGCCTCCCTGTCAGTGAGGGCCATACCTATCGTTACTGAAAGCAGAGTGGCTGCCATCACTGGCCTGACCTGGACACAGGTTGGAATGATGTCCAAACCTGGCCCAAGCTGAGGTGACTGAAGCTTGACTGACCAGAGACACCTTACCTGTTCTCATTCTGTACCCGTGGCCATCCCCAATGGTTCAAAGCCATTTGTCCCAGATCTGTCTGGTCTATGGAAACAGGAAATCCAAAGTCCACATTATCACAAAAGGAACCTTTGTGTGAGGTGACAGAGCCTGGGGACCCTGTCTGGGAGCCCCATGGTGGTACCTGGAAGCCCTGGTTCAAGGTCCTTGGAGCCAACATTGGCTCCAGCAGCATGTGTTTGCCATAACACCAGCAGATGGAACCCTGAGCCAGCTTGCGACCTTCTGGTCCACCTTCAGTCCTTCTCCATCCATGATCCTCTGAGATTGGGCATCCCCGGGACAGGGCCCAGGTCTCTTCCTGTCTCTGTCCACCCAAAGTCACTCCCCTGCCATGACCAGAATGTATGTGGGGCCCAGCACATACTAGGTGCTTAATACATGTCTGTTGGAAGAATGGATGGACAGATGGATGGATGGATTGATGGATGGATGGGTGAGTGGGAAGATGGGATGGATGGATGGATAGATGGATGGATGGGTAGACAGGTTGATGGATGAGATGGATGAGATGGATGGATGGATGGATGGATGGATGGATGGGCGGGCAGATTGATGGGAAGATGGACAGATGGGTAGGTGCATAGACAGATAGATGGATGAGTGGGTGGACAGGTTGATGGACGAGATGGATGGATGGATGGATGCTTGGATGATGGATGGATGGATGGATGGATGGGTGGGTAGGTGGACAGGTTGATGGATGAGATGGATGAATGGATGGATGGATAGATGGATGGGTGGGTGGGTGAACAGATTGATGGATGAGATGGATGGATGGATGGATGGATGGATGGATGGATGGATGGATGGTGGGTGGGTGAGTTTGGGATGGATGGAGAATGGATGGATGGATGGGGGATGGAATGGATGGATGGATGGATGGATGGATGGATGGTGGGTGAAATTGATGGATGAGATGGATGGATGGATGGATGGTGATGGATGGATGGATGGATGGATGGGTGGTGGGTGGACGATTGATGGATGGATGGATGGATGGATGGATGGATGGATGGATGGATGGGTGGGTGGGTGGACAGGTTGATGGATGAGATGGATGAATGGATGGATGGATGGATGGATGGATGGATGGATGGATGGATGGATGAATGGGTGGGTGGACAGGTTGATGGATGAGATGGATGGAATGGATGGATGGATGGGTGGGTGGGTGGACAGATTGATGGATGAGATGGATGAATGGATGGATGGATGGATGGTTGGATGGATGGATGGATGGATGGGTGGGTGGGTGGACAGGTTGATGGATGAGATGGATGAATGGATGGATAGAGGTGGGTGGGGGGAAAATTGAGGGATGGATGGATGATGGGATGGATGGATGGGATGGATGGATGGATGGTGGGGGTGGACAGGTTGATGGATGAGATGGATAAATGGATGGATGATGGGTGGATGGATGGATGGATGGATGGATGGATGTATGGATGGGTGGACGGTTGATGGATGAGATGGATGGATGGATGGATGGATGGATGGGTGGGTGGGTGGCAGATTGATGGATGAGATGGATGATGGTGATGGATGGATGGTTGGATGGATGGATGGATGGTGGGGGTGGAGGGAAAGGTTGATGGATGGGTGGATGGATGGATGGATGGTTGGATGGATGGATGGATGGATGGGTGAGTGGGTGGGTGGATGGATGAATGGTTGGGTGGATGGATGGATGGATGGGCAGATTGATGGGAAGATGGACAGATGGGTAGGTACATAGGCAGATAGATGGATGGGTGGGTGTACAGGTTGATAGATTAGATGAATGGATGGATGGATGGGTGGACAGGGTGATGAATGAGACAGATGGATGGATGGATGGATGGATGGATGGATGGATGGATGGATGAATGGATGGATACATGGGTAGATGGGTGAATGGATGGGTAGATAAGGGTAGTATAAGATAGAAGTAAGTGAGGGGAGGTTCAGGTTATTGGTAGCCTGATGCCATAGCCCCTGCTGTAGACTAAATTATCTCAGGACACAGGTTGAAAGCTTAACATGTCCAGAAGCGCATAGTTTCTCCTAGCTGTAATGCCCTGCATTCTGGTCTTGTCAGGTTGCCCTGGCTCTGAATTTCTTACCTCCCTGTTCCCTCCCTTCCCTGGGGCTAGCCATTCTCATTGGTAACAGGAAACTGGAGATGAGGTTTCTGGGGGAGAAATGACTTTTTCCCACCGGTGTAACTCCTGACCCTTCACGGGCTACAGGGAGCTGGAGGGTCCTGGCCGCAGCTCCTGACCCCCTCACTCTGAGACAGCTCTTTCTTCCCCTGCTTTGAGTCCTGGCATAGCGAGTCCTGGCTCAGCCTCTGCAGCTGCTGATATGAATACACTAAGTGGATCAACAGCATGTCAATTCTTTGCCAAGAGCGAGGGGAAGAGGGGGTCTGTATCTATCAAGTGCTGAGTGACAGCTAATCATTTTTCACCCGATATTCACCCTTCCGAGGATACATGTGGCTCCTCTCCGAGGCCTGCTGGGAATAGGGAGGCATCGTCAGAGGCTCCTCGGCCCCATGCTCCTGCCGAGCGCACGGCATTGGCCTGGCTCATGCTTCCACTTCCTCCACGTGACCCCGCCTCAAGTGTGGGGCTCAGCAAAACGGGTGCACACCTGGGCTCGTGAGCACATGCATGCCTGTGAGTGAGCTGACACGTGTGACTGCCTGGCCTTCGGGGCAGGTCTGTGAGCCTGTCTGTGGGTGGTGCATATCTGAGCACCTGTTTGAGAATGTGTATGACTACAGGTGGGGACATCTATGTACACATCCGTGCATATCCCCCAGTAGCACTGTGAGTGTGTGTGTGTGCACAGGCCTGTAGGAGCACGTGTCTGATTGTGTGTGTGTGTGTGTGTGTGTGTGTGTGTGTGTGTGTGTGTGTGTCTGCATGAAGGTGTATAGGAGTCTGTGTCCATCATGGGTTTGCTGCTGAGTCCTCTCTCCAAGAGACAGGATGCTCTACAGGCTGCCCTTCCCTGGGTCACTGTCACTCCTCCCTTCACTGGTGCATGGACGGGAGGAGGGATGGATGGAGCCCTGTGCTCACCCACTGTCCCTCTTCCTACTGGAGAAAGCAGGTGCCTGTGGGAGGAGGACAGTTTGAGGGGAAACGGTCCTGGGTTGGATGGGAATATTTCACTTGAGAGCGACGGCATCAGGTAGGGCTGTATTCAGGTGCTGTCCCAGTGTCATCAGAAATCAACGTCTCCATTCCTTGCAGTCCCAGGCAGTTTTTCCCCAAGGGGTGGCTCTGGCATTCCTGGGCCTTAGTTATCACCCCAGTTTGTCATCTGACCATCCTTGAGCCAGTGCCTGGGGGACGGACTGAGCTGGTCAGTCCAACTGGATGCCATGTCCCCCCTGGTGTGGTGTCACCTCATACAAACCAAAGGAGCTCAGAGTGGAGTGGGGAGGCCTCCTAGAGGAAGAGCACGTGCTGGTATGGAGGGAACAGGAGACCGGGTGGGCAGAAGCTGAATATGGGTGCCTTCCTCCTGGGTGGTCTTGGGTCCCAGGCACCCACAGGCTCGGCTCTTTGCTGCCCCCAGCCCCACATGGTGCTCACACCAGCCACTTTGCAGGTAGCTGAGGAGAGCTTTGGATGTCTGGGCAGGCTTTGGATGGCCCTGGCCTCTGGCCACATGCCTCTTGACTCGACTTATTACCAACTACCCAGCTCTGGTCCGTCTCCACTGATGCCCACTCTGCTTCCAGACAGTTCCCGACCCACAGGCAGTCTGTGCACCTTGGCTGTGGGGCCTGGCACCTCTGCTGTCCCCTCATCCTGTGCAGGCTCTCAGAAGAAGAGGGAATGCCAGATCAGGCCCCACCAACAGGCCAGGTACAGTACTGAGAGCTTTGCCTTCCCTGGTGCTTCTCTCATTCCTTTTTTGTTTTTGTTTTTTTTGAGTCAGAGTCTCACTCTGTCACCTGACAGACTGGAGTGCAGTGGCACACTCATGCCCTACACAGCCTCAACCTGCTGGTCTCAGGCTCAGGAGATCCTTCCACCTCAGCCTTCCAAGTACTGGAACTACAGGCACGCGCCGCCACGCCCGGCTAATTTTTTGATTTATTGTCGAGACGAGGTCTCGCCAAGGTGCCCAGGCTGGTCGTAAACCCCTGGGCTCAGGCAGTCTTCTTGCCTCTGCCTTCCGAAGTGCTGGGATTACAAACGTGAGCCCCTGTGCCTGGCCAAGTCACTCCATTCCTAAATGAGGACCCTCTTGGCCCTTGCTGGGGACATCCAGAGGAGCTGCAAGCGCTCGTCCTGCAAAGTGTGTCTGCAGGGCTGCTCGCGGCAGGCAGACAGCTCTCCCAAGTCTCTATGAATAATTGAAGACACCTTAAAATGTGTGTCTGCAGCCTGGAGGATGCCCCCTCCCCGACTTGTGCAGGAGCAAACCCAGACTGTGCAGCTGCTGGGCCCCGTCAGCCAGGGATTTCCTGGGAGGGTGTGGAGGCCAAGCTCAGACCTGTCCCTCCTGGGCCCTGACCCCTGCCCCTCCTTTCCTGCCTCCTCTTTTTTCCCATTCTCAGAGCTCTCAGGTCAGGGAACCTGATGACACAGGCAGGCTCTCAGGGGGCCTGCTGCAGGTGGCAGGTGTGGCAAACCTGCCCCAGAGCCCCGGAGACCTGCTTTGGGCGGGGCAGTCGTAGGCCTAGGCACGTCCTCCTCTCCTTGGGTGCTAGCAAAGCCTGTGCTGGGGATGGACTGTGCCCCAGAGGGATGGGCCAGACCTGGGCAACCCCCAGTCAGGGGCCAGGCTACGGCTACTCAAAGGCAGATCCCCGGCGGAGGGACCCAACACATGATGGGGAAACAAGGAGGGAGTGATGGCCCAGAGCTCCAGGGAGCCATCCCATCAGATGACCAGGCCAGCTGTGCATGCACACACATGTGCGTGTGTTTGCATGGGGGGGGGATTGTTATAAGGGACACGGGTGTGTGTGCACAGAGTGCGTGGGTGTCTCGAGAGCTGTGTGTGGTTGTGGGAACACCATCAAGTCTCTGTGTCTGTGACTCTGTGTGTCACCCACAGGCTCTTGATCAGGTTAAGAAGTCTCAGGCCAGGAAAGGCATCTCTCTTTGTCTTCAGACTGACACCCCCCACAGCCCCAGGGGCATTCCTGGAGCTTCCCTACCACTTGCATGGGCTCCATCCACACCCGCATTCTGAGAGCTGAGCCTGAAGTCCTAATCCTTCAAACCTGAAATTCCTAGTAACGACATTTGTGAAAAGTGAAAATGAAAACCCCTAGCCACCCTCTCTTGGTCACTGCAGGACCCAGGGTCCCTGCTGAGCCCTGTGTGGAGCCTTGGAGGCGACAGCAGCAGCTCTTCTGACCCCAGTGAGCCTCTGTGTCCTCATTAGTAAAAAGGAGTGACTGTCCCGCCTCCACCTTCATCTGTCCCAAATGCTGCACAAGTGGAAGATGTCATTTTGCCCTTGGCTCTCGCACCCCCCCCATGGGCCTCCCCTGGTTTCATCGGGCTGAGCCTCAGCCCAGAAGTGTGATGAGAAATGTGTGGGGACTGTGAGAGTGGGCCAGGGGGACGAGGCTGGAGCTTTCAGCCTCAGGTATCTCCTCATCTCTGGCCCTGGCATCCCTCGTCCTCTTGTGTCCCCTTGTCTGGTCGTGGTAGGTGCTTTGGGGAGGCCCAGAGTGGCCTTGGTTGGGGCCTGGCCACAGGCTCTAGATGACCAGTGCCCTGGGCTGAGCTCTGTGTGCCCACTGGGGACGTGGAGAATAGGGCCTCCTCCTCAGGGCTCTCACCTGGAGGTGGTCCTGTTCCCTCTGACCCAGAGAGAAGCAGATGGGATGGGGCATGAAGATCATTGCTTGCTGCAGCAGGGGCTTCTTGCACTGTCTTTCTTCTTCCTGGGAGAGCTGAAATCTGAGTTGACTCAGTCTGTCCTGAGGCCCTCATGAACTAGGCAGAGGGGCTTCAGGCCACTGACTTCTTGAGACAACTGTGTTTTGTAGCCAGGGCTGGCATTTGTGGTCGTGGGTGGGGCAGGGGACAGGGCCAGCCAGCCACATACCAGATCTGAAGGGCCTGGCCACGCTGGGATCTGGCATTGAGCCTTTTAAACATGAGCATCAGCCCAGAGGCAGGGAGCAAGACTGCAGACCCACAGCACCCACCTGAGCAGGAAACAGGACGAAGATGGACTGCTTCCCCGGAGCAGAGGAAGCCAACCCTACGTGCTGCCTCTCAACAGCAGTGCTGAGCTCCAGACTTGACGGGGTCAGGTTTGGGTTGGCTTCTTCATCCTGACGGTCACGTGAAGGGAGCTCCCTGGCAAGGGGCGAAGCAAAGTGGATCAGGGGCTGTGAGCAAAGGGGCTGAGGAGGCCGTGTGTCCTGGAAGCCGGACCCTCCTCTGGGCCCTCCTGTCTGCTCAGCCTCAGCAGCGCTTCTGCCCTGCACTGGCACTCCTGCCCACGCGGCTCCCCTCCCAGGGGTGCCTGTCCCCACCCCTTCTCTTCTTTTATCCCAACTCCATCCACTTTTCAGAGCCAGAACCTCAGTACCACCTTCCCTGATGCTTGATACTGAGCCATCTCCCCCTCTTCTCTGACCCTTTCTATGAAAGATGCGCTTCAGCCGGGCTCGGTGGCTCAGCCTGTCATCCCGCGCCGTTGGGAGACTGAGGTGAGTGGATCGCCTGAGCCCACGGGTTCGAGACCCGCCTGGGCAACTTGGCGAGACCTCATCTCTACAATAAATCAAAAATTAGCCGGGCGTGGTACCGCGCGCCTGTAGTTCCAGCTCCTTGGAAGGCAGAGGCGGAAGGATCGCCAGAGCCCAGCAGGTCGAGGCTGCGGTGCCCGGGAGCAGCCATTGCACTCCAGTCTGGGCGACAGTGAGACTCCAGCTCAAAAAAAAAGAGAAAGATACACTTCATCCAGATGGAGCCTGGCGCCATTGCCGGCCATGCGTCTTCTCCCCAAATGCCTCTCATAGTCAGAATCCTCTCCCACCGACTCCCTTTATTCAAACTGGGCTTCCAGGCTAACCCTGTGTTCCTGCCAGGTGAAAATGTGGTACCTTGGGCATCCCCTTCCAGAACCCTCCATCTGTAGGGCTTGGGACAGACAGGCACGGCAGAACCACACTTACGCTAACCCAGGAGGCTGCACCGGGTGCCTCTCAGCACCATGCCAGGACGGGGGTTGTGCACCTCCTCGCGACTGGCTTCTTTATTAATCCGTTTTGTGAACAGACTTGGGAGTTCATGTTGTGAATCTGGCCATTTGCTCCTGTTTCCTCCAGGCCCCCCGGGAGGAGGAGCACATGTTAAATATTTGCGGTTTTGCTGCGTTAGGTTTTAAAGTTCAGCAGTAATTACCGTGACCAGGTGCCAAGCGAATCTGCTCCCTGGAGAAACCTCTTGCAGGAGCTGGCTGGTGGCTGCGTTCCAAGCAAGCCTCTGCGTGCTGTCTGCGCAAATCTGTGTGGCTTCCCTCCCGGTGTCCCTCTTTCCCGGACCTCACTGTGTGCCAAGCCCCGCACCCAGCCGGGCTGTATTGTCCGTGGGTCGGGGCCCAGATACATCTTCTGTCACGGTCCTCCTCCAGCCCAGTCCCGGTCCCATGCCCCAGGGAACCAAGGCAGACCATGTCCAGTCAGAACAACGATGTGAGACTGTGGAACATGGAACTTGGGGGCTCCGGCAAGCACCTTTGCTCCCGCGGCAGGTTTGCAGCCACACCTGTGGCAGTCCATACACATTCTCTTTATTTCCAGAGTAGATTTTAATTTTTTAATTCTGTACCCCAGCCCGTCCCATAGCTACTCTTTCACATAAATTTGGTCCAAGCGTGATTTCTTGGGCACGTGGAAGATAAATCACACAGCCCCATTCAGTTCAAGATTCTCTCCTGGCTCCACTGGGGAAAGGGGTGGTGTCCGCGTCCTTGATGTGGTTGTATGCAGATGCTCCTGCTTTGGGGCTGGTTCCTTGGCCAAGGTGGTGCTCTCAGCCTCCTGGGTAGCAGCTGCTCTTCCCCTAGGCTTTGTCTAGGACTACACCTCACAGCCCTCAACAATGGATGTCTCTCAGGATTGCTGCCAGATCAAAGGAAGAGGTAGGGAAACACAGTGCCAGTGCAAAGAAGAAGCACAGTCAGCCAAGCTCATAACTGTGCCCCACAGGCCTTATGCAGTCCTGGAAGAGAACTTCTAGCATGCTCCCGCGTGTCCCTTGATACTTGGGTTTCGTTTGATCAGCATCCCTGGGCTGACCACAGGCGCTCAGACAGGCACCTGCCCTCCTCAGTTTCCCAACCCACTGGGAAAAGAGCCATGCATGCTCAGAGTAAGAATGCCCAGGAAGGAAAAGTGCAGGAAGTCCAGAGCAGGGAAGTGAGGGAGGGAAGCAAACCCCACCTCGGGAGACCTGTGAGCCCAGGACAAAGAGGCGTTGGAGCCCTTCAGCGAGAGAAGAAACATAAGGCAAGCTTGCCCAGTGAAGGGAGCTCGATTCTGGCGACAGAGGTGGGCTCACACTCCACATATGCGGCTACTATCGTTGAACTTCTGACCCTGCTCTCTGTGGACCACTTCGGAATCTTGTGGGAGGGACTTGGAATTAATAAGAAGAGCATCTAGTACATGTCGAGAAAGACCTCTGGTGCAGGGAGCTGCTCCTCTGGCATCTAGCAGGTGTGGGCACAGGAGAGATGGGCCCTCCCCCATCATGCACCAGAGTGCCCTGCAACTTGGGCATCTCACAAGCTGCAGGCCTCTATTGCCAGTGGAACTTAGAGGGAAATCCAGGGGAAGCCCAGAAGGACACAGGCTGAAGTTCAGGTGTGTGTGAGCTGCAGTCTCATCTGAAGGCTCAAGGTGGATGGGTATCTGTTTGTTTCCAAGCTCAGCCAAGTGGCTGTTGGCAGGATTTAGTTTCTCTTGGGCTGTTGGCAAGAGAACTCCTTCGATTCCTTGTCACATGGGCCTCTCCACCCCATGGTTCACAAGATAGGAATGGGCTCCTTCCAGAGCAAGCAAACAAGACAGGGAAGCAAGACAGAGTCTCAGTGTGTAACTTAGCCTTAGAAGTGACAGCCCGTCCCTGTAGCTGTGTTCTGTGTGTTAGAGGTCAGTCTCTAGGGCCAGCCCACGTGAGGAGGGGATGACAAAAGTATGTTACCAGGCAACGGGGATCCTGGGCACCATCTTGGAGGCTGCCTACCACGGGTGAGGTACAATCAAAGTACTTTCATAGAGATAGGACATGTTCCGATTTACACTAAAGAGATCACTCTGGAAGCTGTGAAGAAACAATTGAATAGGACAAGAATGAAGTTTTTCCCCTTGGGAGAAACTTGACCTCACTGAAACCAGTTTCCTTCTCCAAAGTTGTTTACGTGTAAAGGCTGATCATAAAACCTACCTCCAGGGTCACTGTGAGAATTAAATGAAATGATACAGGTCAGCTTACACTGAGATCTTCTAACCTCAGACACACCGTTGTCTCCCGCAGGGTCGGGTGTGTGCTCCGCCTACTTCGGCGCCTTGGATTTGTCTTTATGTTCAAACAGTGATTGAGATGAGGCTCTGGTTCTTCACTAGGAGCCCAGGCCCTGTGCAGGAGGGTGTGGCCAGCTTCTCTGGTTTGCCCTGGGAAGATTCTGGGCAGGGAAGGGTGTGAGGATGCTGTCCTCGCAGGCTGCCTCTAAGCCCATTTCCTCCGGAAGCAGCTCACAGCCTCAGGGAAACAGGAGAGTTCATCTCAGTGGCTCCATCCACACGGACAGAGATCGAGGTGCAGGGGGAGAGGCTCCCTTAATTCACATGCTGGGAGAGCTGAGCCTTCACTTCAACCTAACCAGCTCTGCCGCTGCATGAGCTTGGCCTGTGAGTTCAGCTGAGAGCCGGATTGTGCTCTGTTGTAATGCTACCTCTTTCTTTCGAGGCTCTGAAGGACAGCCCCCTGAGGCTTATGATTGCCCTTACTTTACAGATGAGGTCAAGCACATTTGCCTGCCACTCAGGAGATCCTCTTGTCTGGTTCCCGTACCAAGGATCATTGTTCTGCACCGATTGTTGGGAGCGTTATGCTTAATATATGAGCCCGTGTTCTGTTTCGCCCCCAACTGGGCTATACTAGTCCAATTCGGATACTAGCCACCTGGACTTAGCATCAGACCCCACAAGTTAAGGATGGAGTCCTTCACAAAACTCACCTTATGTCAGATATTAGCCTCAGATGAGGCCCCCAGGCTACCTCCACTGCTGTCCAACTGGCTACAAACTCAGGTGTTACTATGACCACCACCCCCCCGCCGCCTCAGTTCAAGAATTCATTATGAAGACTCAAAGAACTCAGGAAAGTGCTGTGCTTAAAATTATACTTTAATGAGAAAGGATTGTCATAAGGCAGGGACTGGGAGGGTCCTGAACACAGAGTTTCATGTATCTCCCCCACAGAGACAGGATATATAACCCTGTCGATTAGATTAGTGTTTTCAACCCAGAGCTTCTTTGAGCCTTGGTGTTCAGAGTTTCTGTTGGGATTGTATTCCATGTTGGGGTTATATTGATTATGAGGAATCAATGATTGATCTTTCGGGGATCAGCTCCCATCCTGAAGATCTTAGGGGCTCACCAGGAGTCATTTCATTAGCGTAGCAAGACATGCTTGTCATTTAGGAGCTCTCAAGGGTTTTTGAAGCTCTGTGTCAGGGACCGAGGACAAAGACCAGATTTTTTTTTTATCATATTCACGGTCCATTACCAGGTGACTACATACTTATGAAATGCAACTTTCAAGCTCACTTCTGAATCCATTTTATTATCTCCCTACTTGTTTTTATTTCCTTTGTCAGTCTTTTAATTTATGCTGTCATTTCTTGTATGCCATTCCAAACTCTCACTGCACAAGGTGGAATATAACGGATAAATTATTGCTGGTTCTAGCTTCAGCTCCAAAAGAATGTGCAACATAAGAGCCGAAACTTTCTATGTGCATCACGGCTAACCTCCAGGAGCACCATTCTCAGGGGTCCTGAAGCCACCCCAGCAGCCTGCTGCAGAGAGAGAGAAAGCTCTGCAAATCTTCGGTCATTGATCTCTCCAAAGCAAGCCTCCTCTTTCTGGGAGCAGACAGCGGTGGGGACATACATAGAATGACACAGGGGTGTTGCCCTGTAGGTGGAACGGAGATGAAGGGATGGGACCCAAGCTTCTGACTCCCAAGAGAAAGAGTTCCATCCTTGCCCCAATTGCAGGAGCTCAATGAGGGTAGAGGAGGCAGGGAGGGCACTGACTCAGTGCCCAGACCAGGAGATGCACTTAGAAAATGTGCATCCTTGATTTGAGACACATGGAGAAGATGCTCAATTGTGTTTACAGGTGTAAGGGATCCTTCTGGTAAAAGGTGGAAAATGTGGTTTTGAAGGACTGCCATGGAGAATGAAGTGTGTGCGTGTGTGTATGTGAGAGAGAGAGAAACTGAGGTCTGTTGGTGGTGGGGACCCACCTTCCTGCTCCCAGAGCTGTCCCTTCCCACCAGATCTGGCACACCACCCTGAGAGCTCTGGCTTAACTTGAGGGCATGGGGGCAAGCAGAGAGTGGGTGAAGACCTAATATGGTGAGTTGGGGGTGATGTCCTGTTGACCGAAGATGTCTCCTCCCCAGCCTGGTCCCTGGAACACCCCCACCCTCAGCGTCAAGCCAAACAGAGGGTGGGCGGGGTCTCTGTGCAAGGATCCTCCCTGCCATGGCCTGGGCGAGGCCAGAGGCTGTATCAAATATCAGGCAGGGAAGTCCCTGGCCCAGGGGAAAAGGAGGGATCTTTTAAAGGCCTGTGTTTGTTGGCAAGCAGCAGTGCCAGGCCTGGCTTTTGATCAGAAAATCCTCACGGTTGGCAGGGACAGAGACAGAAAGAGTCCCTGGAAACCGCCCGGTTGGGGAGAGATGGAGGAGAGGGCGGGGGCAACTCTGGCCCCTCCCTTGCAGGCTCACAGCCTCTGGCCCCCACGGAGTCCCAGCCTTGCTCCTCGGCGGGGGGTGGGGGAACTCGTGGAGACCAGGCTTCAAACGCCTCACAGATAGAGGATGCTATCCAGCTCGAGCTCGAGGAAATAACTCAGACGGATGGGGAGAGGCATCAAATGCACCCCTGGCAACAAGAGAAAGTGGATGTGGATGTGAGAGGGCACAGGGCCTGCCTCTAGCCAACTATTCCCTTCTCCTGACTGCCCACCCCAAGGGCAGCCAGAGGATCATCCTGTCTGTCTGTCTCTCTCTCTCTCTCTCTCTCTCTCTCTCTCACACACACACACACACACACACACACACACACACTTCATTGTCCACAGCAGTCCTTCAAAACCACATTTTCCACCTTTTACCAGAAGGATCCCTTACACCTGTAAACGCAATTGAGCATCTTCTCCATGTGTCTCTAATCAAGAATGCACATTTTCTAAGGTGCCACCCACCACACCACCTGGTCAAGTCCTACACCAAGGGGATGGCTCCCTGCTGAGGAGTCAGGGGTGGCCTCAGTCCAACAGTGCCAAGACTTGGTGGTGATAGAGACAGACACTGGGTGGTGGGCTGGGATTCCACCCCAGCCTGCTCTTGGAAGGGCCGCCTCCCTCACTCCCATGTCATGGGCCCTCTGTCCTCTGGCACCATCTGAGTGGAGGAGCCTCGGGAATTCCTTCCTGGGCCTGTGTCCCCTGAGATTGGGAAGCCAGCAGTACCCCACATTCTGCTCTCAGGCCGAACGATTGATGTTCATTCTCGCCTCTCTCTGTGGTGCTTACTGAACTGAGATTTGGGCCAAGGAAGGAGGCCAGAGGCTTCAAAGTTGAGGTGTTGTTCTGGAAGTCAGCAGTGGAGGACCAGCTGGGAACCCATCACGACAGACTCCACTCTCGCCTGGAGTTCCGTTTGGCTCCCCCAGGTGCCCGGGCATGCTACTCCCAACTTCCCAGCTCCATTTCAACTCCCGGGAGCCCCTGCCTCTCTTCGTCAGCTGTGAGCCTTGATGAGGTGGGGACATGAATGCACATCAGGACACATGGAGCTCTCCTAGACCTCCTAATCCGGATGGCTGCGTGACACTTCCTTTGAGTATTTAGAAAGGATCCTTGCATGTTCTGGCCTGCTTCCTAGACTATCATCCCCACCTGGCTGTTTCATGAGACTAGCACTGTCCTCCCCATAGAACAGTGACCTTGCTTTTACAGAGAAGGCATCCTCGGAGAGCCCTTCTGAGGCACTCTGGGGTGTTCCTTCAGCTTGGATCGGATACATAGCCCAGGGCCTGCCAGGCCAACTGGGGTGACTGCTTACCTGTAGATGAGTATGTGTGAGCAGGTTTGAGGACATGGGGCACTAAGAGGGGTCATATGTCTTTGGGACAGCCAGGAAATGCCCTATCCAGACTCCTTTCCTGTTCTTGAAAAGACTTTTCAGCATTGGCAGACATCCTGAACACCCCCCCTGTATCCCTGTCCCACACCATAAAAGTTGGGGAGGTCTGTGGCCTTGTAAGATGCAGTCCACAGCTCTGTTCAAAACATACACGAAAGAATGTATGGGGTGTCATTGTCATTCCACACCCAGGTGCAGGGCCACCGGGGCACGCATTCAGAGCTGTCCTTAGTAGGAGAAATGGGTGGCCCTGGTGGCCAGGGATAAGAGTTTGTTGTGGCCGTGGCTAGAGCTGGCCCAGTGGAGGAGAGGATCACCTCCCCACACTGTTAGGCCCTAATAGCGTTTCCAAATCCAGAAAAGGCCACTGGACAGAACTCCCAGAAAGGAGTTGTCCCCAGGGACTGCCAGGGCTTATCGTGCTCTCTTCTGAAGTATGGCTGTCCTCCCAGGAGGGCTATCCCAGCCACCTCCTCCTTTGGGCTGTCTTGGGTTCTCAGTTTTTTCTGCCCAGCTAACTCCCTTGCCTCACCTGACTTCCCGCTCATCCTGACTGCTTACCCCATCCCCTCTGCGTTTGACCTCTATTCACCTGGGCCCCAGGCCTGTGACTCAGTGTTTATCTCCAAATCCTAGAGAATTTTCTCCTGTCATCTTCTGCAACAAGTGGTTACAGTTTTCATTATCATAAGACCCCTCCCCCCCCAAAAAAAAAAACCGTGGCTCAGAAAATAGATGTGCCTTCCACTCTACACTGGGAACATCTTGACATTTAAATCCAATTACCCTATTCCCATTCTTGATGAGGATATGACATGCAGCTAGAACATGCTGCTAGATAAATATATCATATTCTCTGACTGTTCAAAACCTCCCAGGGCGGATTTGGAGATTCTGTGACCTCCGTTCACTATCAACCTGTATGAGAGGACAGGGTCACGGACTGGCTAAGCTAAAAGCCCCTGAAAATGTTTGCCTGGAAAATTTCTGCAGCATTTGATCTCTGCCCTTCACTGAGTCATTAATTGGGAAGACGGAACACAACTGCAGAAACAGGAGGACTCTTGTCCTTTGTCTCGAAACTGTATTCATTCAAAGCCCCATCTCCGGGCTTTCGGCAAAACGCCACAAACCAGTTGGCCCCAGGCAGAGCGGGATTAATTAAACACGTTCTCATATGACTTCAAAGCATCAGTCCTCTCAGAAGCAAAGAGTAATTGACTCTAAATGAAGCAGAAAGCCAGTAAGGAACCCTTATGCTATTATTCTGATGTAAATATTAGTTCTCCTTTGACATCTGGAGAGATGGAGCGCAAGTTCTTTAGTAAGTGCACAGACTGTTCCAGGGCTGGAGAGGGAGATAGTGGGAGGGAAGGAAATTGCCAGAATTAAGACTGTGAGGTCCCTGCCTCCTCTGCTTTCCAGAAGAGCTCCCGGGTGTGGGCTGTGTCCACGAATATCAGGCAAAACTCCCTCACCCCAACTTTGCCCTCCTTCAGAAATCCATTTACCATGCAAAGTTACAGGGGAGGGAGCTTACTGGGACTATGTTATGACAGAGAAGAAGAGTTAAAATAACTTTGGAGGGAAGGGGGGAGAGAGGGGAAAATGTAATTTCATGGAGATTTAGTCTCTTTTTTTATGATGATGTTGTGGGGTACAGTAAGGGTTAGGTATACAATTACGTTTCATTCAGGCACCCTGTTGATATGAGGTGTTTCCCCGTTCCCAGACAGATATTTGCTACTGTTAATCCCATCTCCCTCCCCCCCATTTAGTCTCATTTTAACTATTAGTTCCAACCACCCAATCTCTCTTCCATCCTCCTCCTAGCCATGACTATGACCAGGCTGAGCTGACTCTTCCCATAAGATTTCATGTTAACAAGCAGAGAGAGGTTAACCTCATTCCCCCACCCCAGCCTCACCCATCCCACAGAATTCATGGAAGCAGAAAACCATCCCTTCCTCCTCTCTCGTCTGAGCTCAGCGATCAGTTATCTTCCTCCCCTGAGGATCTGATCATCCTCAGATACCGCAGACACTGTTTGCAGTTGATCTTCCAAAATTACACTGTTGTTTGATCCTGTGTGCTCAGAACTGATTAGTACATAGAAATTAAGTCATTCATTTACTTTTGCTTCAAGCATAGCATGAGATTCGAGTGGTACTTCTATTTGTGAATGCATGGGTGTGTCACTGTGCATCTGCTTGTGTTTTGAATGGAACTCAAGACTCATTCTGTCAGGCCCAAAACACCATTCCCAAGAATCCACGTGTACTTCTTTATTTTGTGCAAAACCATCTCTTGTTGCTTCTAATATTCCCTGAATGCTTAGAGGTAAGAGTTGAGAATGAGATCTCTCTTCTCTGACATCCAGGCTCTGGGGCGTCTCTCAAGAAGAGATGGCTAGAGGCTCGGATGAGATCTCGGCTGACAAACAAGGGTGCCGTGGAAAACGAGACAAACCCACACCCTGGTGCGTGCTGACTCCCACAATAGGCTAGTGATTCAGGCTGGCGTGGTTAGAGGGGAAAATCTCTCAGAAGCAGGAGTGAGTGTGGGGACAATGGCGCTTTCCTTATGGGTCTTTTCATACTACCCTTTTAAAGGAAAGTATGTACTTTAAAATATTTTGCCTGTGCTATAGTATCCCTGAATGCAGACACTTCAACTGGTTCACATACAGCTCCCTCTAAGAGTACCTCCCTGTGGATTGTGGGGTTCCTTGGTGGAAATTCCTCACCTCATCCCTGAGGGTGAGGGTACCTCTCCAGTGACCCCAGGTGCTTTTCTTGAGGCTGCGGACATCTGTTACAGAATTGTGTCCTGCCAACCACATGCCACACTAAGTTCGTAATGAGCACCTGTTGGTCTTGTGGCCTGTGAGGCCATCTGCCATGGGATGTTGGGGAGTCTTGGACAAAGACACCCTGCCCGACTGGGTCACTTCAGAGAATTAGTTGGAAACAACTTTCCTAGGAAAAGGAGGATCAGTCTGAACTAGACTCAGACTGACCGTATGCGGTATACTCTCAGATCCCTGTGATTGAACCACAGCCTGGAGTTTCAACCAAAGGTCAGGAGCAGATCTTTACATTTTGGGGTGCTCTCTCCCACAAAACCTTGGCTCACTATTTCAGGAGATTCAGGGATCCTTAAAGGCCACTACATGAACACCTACCCATCTCCACTAGAGAGTGAACCTCACTGGGGACAAACTATTTATTTTTGTATTAGCATCACATAGGCTAGGCATGCACAAATCTTGGCTTCTGCATGTATTAGGACCTCTAGGAACTGTCCATGGTGTTGAGACCCAATTGTGGTCATTTCAGTTCATCATACCAGTGGCCGGGCTCTCTTATGGTTTACCCATGGTGTTGACCGACTTCACGCCTTACATTTCCAGTAACCTCCTATGCCAGAGAATAGGACCAGGGACTAAACCCTTGGTTGAAGGGAATAACACTGGGTACTGTCTATGGTCCTGTAAACAACCTCCCTTCTGCTCCAGTGGCTAAGCTGCCACCACAGGGTCAGAGATGTGTGTAGTACCAGGCCTCAGCCTGGTTTCTTGTTTTGTTTTGTTTTGACTTTATTTTAAAGATACGAGGTACAAGTCAGGACTAGGTCTACAAGTGATCATAGTACAGGTAAAGTTTGAGCCTCCTTTGCCCCCCCCTTTGCCTGGTTTGAGATTAGGTACCCTTATTGATATTATGTGCATCTCCTCACTTCCCTGGTAGTTTTCAACTACTGTGAATCCCTTTCTTATTGTATTATGGTAAATGTTCAGGGTTCGTTTTTGAGTGAGAACATGTGGTACTCAGTTCTTTGTTTCTGTAATAGATCACTGAATATTATAGACTTTAAATCGATCCAGGTTGCTGCAAAGTCCATATGTTTGTCCTTCTTTATGGCTGCATAATATTTCTTCATGTATATGTACCACTGTTTCAATGGGCAGCATCATTGGTTCCATGTTTTAGCTGTTGTGAAAAATGCTGCAATAAACTTGTGTGTGCAGGTATCTTTTTGATAGAAAGATTTGAGTTCCTCTGGGTATCTTCCCAGCCAGGGGGATTGCTGGGTCATATGGAAGGTTGATTTCTAGTTTTTTTTTTAGAAAAAGAAAAACTGCTTTCTATAGAGGCTGAACCAGTTTGCATTCCCACTAGCAGTGTAGAAGTGTTCCCTTCTCTCCACATCCTCGACAGCATCTGTTGTTTTTTGTTTTATTAATGATGGCCATTCTTACTGATGTTAGGTGGTATCTCAATGTAGTTGTGATTTGCATTTCTCTGATGATTAGTGAGGTTGAGCACTTTTTCATGTGTCTGTTGATTGCCCTTATGTCTTCTTTTGAAAAGTGTCTATTCATGTCTTTTGCCCACTTTTTAATGGGGCTGTTTGTTTTTTTTTTCCTTTTGGCACGTTTGAGTTCCTTGTAGATCCTGGATGTTAGGTCTTTGCCAGATATACAGTTGGCAAATATTTTTTCCCATTCTGTGGACTGTCTCCCCGCTCTCTTGATGGTTTCTTTTGCTTTGCAGAAGCTTTTCAGTTTGATGAAGTCCCACTTGTCTATCTTATCTCTTATGGTATGAACATCTAGGGTTTTGATTAGGAATTGGTTGCCAACTCTGATTCCCATAAGGTTGTCTCCTGTGTTTTCTAAGATTCTTAGAGTTTGAGGTTTTACATTTAGGTCTTTGGTACATTTAGAGCTGATTTTAGTGTATGGTGATAGGTAGGGGTCCTATTTCAACCCTCTGCATGTGGTCAGCCAGTTTTCCCAGCACTAGGTTCTCCTCTCCCCAGTGGTTGTTGGTGGAGACTTTGTCGAAGATGAGTTGGTTGAGAAATTGAGGTTTTGCTTCCGGAATCTCTGTTCTGTTCCTTTAGTCTATATGCCTGGTCTTGTGCCAACACCAGCCTGTTTTGATTATTGTAGCCTTATAGTACAGTTTAAAATTTGGAAGTGTGATACCTCCCTCTTTTTCTTTTGCTGAGAATTGTTCTCAGCCTGGTTTTGATGACCTAATTGCCTGTGGTGATCTGTTCTGCTTCTTTGTCCATCTCAGACCCCAGCCAGAATCTGACCTGCTGCGTCCATCATGTCCTGAATACCTATATGATCCTGTCTGAATCAATTCTGCCTATAACCTCAGTCTTGCCAGCCTCTGAACCAGATTTCATTCCAGCCTGTTGCATGTTGGGTTTCCTGGGAAAGCAGACTGAGGCAGAGATTTGTGTGCAGGAAGCTTGTTGGGACTATATTACAGCAGAGAAGAAAAGTTAAAATAACTTTGGAGCATAATATACATGTCTAATGTCCCTTTTGAGTCACTGTGAACTCTTTCTGATACTCTTTTTTAAGGCTGAAAAAGAACGTATTTGTCAGGCCAGTGGTCACGCACCATGTATCTGAGGCCACGTAAATGTTCTCTAGCAAAGATACCACCCCTGACACAGTGGTTGCAGTTGGTGGGTTGCAACTTGATAGAGTTTGCAGGACTCTACTAGGATCCATTTGTCTTTTGTAGGATTAGACTGGTGAATTCCATGGTGATTTGATAGTGATTAACTACCCCTGCATCCTTTGGGTCTTTTAAAATGGCATGTATCAAGCAGGCTCCTATGGGTTACCAAAAAAAAAGCCACTAATCTCTGCCATGCCCTGGGAAGTAATATTGCCTTTGATTTAATATCTGGACTTAGGGGACAAGGTTACTTTCAAAGGCTGACATTCTCTACTATGATAGTTCTTATCCCACAGATCAAGGACATGGGGATTTTGCCAACTGTCACATATATCCATTTTGATTATACATTCAGGACTGGGGAGAAATGAGCACCAGGTGAGAGTCTGTGAACCCAGTATGAGCCATTTATTACCTGGCACCCTTGGTGCCCTCACTCCACCAGGGTGTCCACAGTGACATTTGAAGTTCCCAAGGGCCATTCCTCAGGTATAAATGTCAACTTGAACAAAAACCTAGAAATGTTGGAGTGTGCTTCTCCCTCGAGTATACACTTATCCAAATCAACGGTCACTTGAGAGATGAACTGAGGAAATATTACGCTGTATACGCGCCATGATGTCATGGTGTTCTTCCTCCTCGGGATCCAGTCTCTCCTTTGGTCATTGAGTTCTGGATCTGAAAACTGGGTAAATGATTGTGCTTTTTTCTTGGGACAGCTGATCGCCTCTTCTCAGTTTCTTTTTATAGTACACATTGACTTGCTGTCTGCCCATCTGACTTGCCACTGGGGATGCCATGTTCTTTTAACTAGATCCATGCTCTTGGAAGGTCAGTCTCTGCTGCTGCCGCACTGACATTGCTACCCACTAGGACAAGTGTACACACTTTGGCTGTGATGGCTAAGCACCACCACGTGGTTCCTATTATTTTACAACCTTATTGTTTCTCGTTGATCTCAGGGAGATCGGGTCTGTAATGGCATCTCCTACATTTAGGCCTGCCCTACAGAGGAGAGGACTCGCTGAGTGCTGGTGAGGGCTCACGGCTGGTGCCCCTCCCACCCGTGTGTTCCGTATTGCTTTAGAAAAGGAGGTACCCTCCAGGCCCTCCCACAACACACAGTCAGTGGTGGGTGTTCCAGCCTTCCCTAGTCTGCATGATCACCTTTGGGAGCCTTTGATCTCTTTCCACACTATCTGCCACAGCAGTTGTCTCATCCGTGCTTCATTTAGTGTGGGGCGTTGCTTTCTGAATGTTCCTAAGAACCATCTAGCAGCAGATCTGCATTGACTTCTGGGGTCCTTGTTGTACTGTTAAATCCTGAATCTCAGGAGAATGTTCCCCTATCAGTTATTCCCCTTCATCCAACTTCATGCTCTGCTCTCTTTTTCTAACCTCCTTGGAGTCAAGGTCTGTGTGGACTCTCCTGGCTCCTGCTCTTACCTGTTTTCTGGGTCCGTCTCTCTTCTCTCGAGGGATAATCTCTTCCTTCCCTGAACAAATCCAGCATTCCCCCAACTGAGTTAGATTGTGATTTAACTGTAGTTACTGGTGTAGTGGAGAAGAGATGGAGGCAGATCCTGACGGGGGCATGTGTTTCTTGTGGAACAGAAGCCTCCGCAGGGTCTTCGATTAACGAGGACCACCAACCTATATTGCAGAGGATGGGATGCTTCTGCAGCCCAGAGGGCTCAGGGAAGTCTGGGAATTCAAGACTTTGGCACGCGTTAACCCAAAAGTCCCGCCCCATTTCTCGGAGCCACATTCTTTCTCAGTCAGGCTCCTGTCACGGCTAAGAATCAACCTTCTGAAGCTCAGCTACCCTTGTCGTTAAGTTCTGGGAGCCATCACCTTGCTGCAAAAGATGAGAGTTCCTTTATAGATTGCCAGCCAATTGCATTGTCTCTAAATTACTATTTGACCTGTATTTGTCAACCTCCGGAAACATTTTTGTGTACACCAGAGCATTTCCTTCCCCTTTTATGCCAGTCTAATTCACCACAGTGAATATTTTAACAGTTGTGTTACTGTCTCTTGCCTCTTGCCTGGGACTGTCTGTGCTCCATCTACTACCAGATCTGGGGACCACCTTGCTGTCTGGTTGGTAGGTGATTCAGTGTTAACATTTCATCCAAGCATCTTCTCTCTCTGCCCTCTGGCACTGGCTATTGGCTTCCTGGGAAGCAGACTCTGAAGAAGTGCTTTGCAGGGGTGGGAGAGGTGCCCTTGGGTCAACACCTGTGAGGGAAGGAAGACAGCAGGGAGAAATCTGGGCTGGGATTTAGTCAGCCAGTCCCACCTGGAGCCCTGGGGCTGGGGTGGCCCTGCAGAGCCATCCTGAATTGGTACGAGGGCTGGGCCTTGATACATACATCCACCAGTGGCCGGATACAGGCAGCCCCAGGGATCTTGGGTGGGGGGACTATCCACAGTATTACCTGACCCCAGTTCCCTTTTGGCCCCCAGACCCTCCTCACCTGGTCCTTCCGTCCCACGTGGAACAAGGATGGCCTGAGGCTTGCTTGGAGGGGAGGTGGCAGTTTTTCAAATTGCTTTGCTTATTTGAGGATTATTGAAAATTAATTGTAGCTGGTGTTGTTGAATTCACTTCCTTTTTCAGTTTTTAAAAGCTTTTTCCTTCCAAATGTTGCCATTTGGTTTCTGAGATACAAGCAAGATCTCTGCAAAACTAAAATAGCTTTTTTTTTAAACATGGCACTTTAGAATTGTAAAATATGTTCCCCTAATTTTTTCATCAATTTAATTGAGGTGTAATTTATAAACAAGAAAACACATGCATTGTGAGTTGTGACAAGTGTGTACCATCACCCTGATCAAGATGTAAAACATTTCCCTCACCCTGGAGCCCTCATGTTCCTGCTTACTCAACACCCCCCTCCACTGCCTTCCCCGGCAACCACTGATCTGATTCCATCGCTAGAGATTAGTCTTGCCTCTTCTAGAATTTTACATACGTGACTTCCTACAGGATGTACTCTTTTATGTCAGGATCGTTTTGCTCAGCATAATATTTGAGATTCTCCCGTATTGTTGTGCGTATTGGGAGTTTGTTCCCTCTGATGGACGACGAGTGTTCCATTGTATGACTAGGCCGTGATCCATTTATCCCTTCACTTATTGAGGGACATAGTGTTTGAGTTGACTGTCACAGCATACCTGTGACACAGGTATTGTCATTGTCAAGCATACCTGGACACAGGCAATGTTGTCTTTAAAGAAGTTCAGGCAGGAAGTGGGACCTGTATACAGCCATGCAGCCAGGAGGTGAGTTCCATGACCCTGGGGTCCAGACTTCACTTCTCTCCAGCATCACTTCACAAAAGATCCCCAGAAACAGTGATCTGGCCAAATGACGGGTACATTTTGTTATTTCATCCAGGGCATTTATTTTTCCATAAGATGCTCTGGGCATTTTCTTCAGATGCTACTTGAGCTAGCATCCTGCCAAGCAATATTAATTCTCCTTTTTAATTCAGGGTGATCATAATTGAGGGGCAGACCTGCAGAGCAGTCAGTTTTGGCACATGCATGACAAGCGGACTATATATCATGACGTCAGACGTTTTGAGAAAATTGCTTTTCCTCCCTGAATGCCAAGTCATAAATAATTTCAGGTTGAGAAGAGCTCTGGTAAGCATGTGCTTGACTCCGGAGTATGGCCTGTAGGTTCTACAAGCCACAGAATAAACAACGAGGGGGCAGATTCATGGGGTCGAGTCTGGTCTGGACCTTGCAGCAACTTGTTGTTGGAGCTGCAGATGCCCTGCCCAGATCCACTTTAGCAGGGAAGTGTGCCCATTCCCTGCTGTGGGGCACGTGGACAGCCTGCGACTCACAGCTGCACCTTTCGTCTGACCCCATGTGACTGGAGCCTCCTCTCCTGAAAGGTGACACCTCCCCCCTGGAGGTGGCCCACAGCCATTCGTGTGCTGGTAAATCCATCCTCATCCCACAGGGAGTGGGAAAGCAAACTCCGACTTGCAGTGTTTGCCAATTTCTGTGGTGTAAATACTCCCACTGCACCCACTTCTAAGCTATCATGCAAAAATAAGCAATAGGTTCCTTAGGGGATATAAACATATGCCCCCCCCAAAACACAAAACACTAAGAAGGGAAGGAAATGGTAATCACAGAATTCTGTATGCAGGTGCCCCTGGCAGGAATAGGAGACGGATGTCTGTCAGGGCACAGAGGGAGCTTCGGTGATACAGATGGAGCTCTGACTCTTAAACTGGTGGTGAATATTAGGTGTTTGTTTTATTTTTCTTTATAGTTGCATGTATAATATATTTAGCTTGTATGAATGAAATGTTTCATGACAAAAACAAGCCTAAGGAAGCCTTTTAAGCTTTGAGTTGTTTTTTTGTTTTGTTTTGTTTTTTGCCGACACACGCAGGGCATGGTGCTTTCTGGAGGCCAAGGAAGCAGCTCGACGGGTCTCTTGGTTCCCCCACATGTACCCGCAGGGTAGCCTACGAAGTCCACACTCTTAAGGAGTTGTGGTGGAGGAGGAGCTTGGCCCTGTGGGTGGAGACTTTCATTTTCCTCGGGAGAGGCAGGAGGAGGAGGGGAGTGAGGGGTTGCCAATAGAACTGCCCTGTCCAGTGCTCCCTCCGGCCAGGGACCAGGAGAATGCCGCCCCCACCCCCACTTGCCCAAAGCCCATTCTTCTGACCTGGAGCTGCTTGTCCAAGCCAGGCCTTTCCCATGGTCTGATCCACAGCATCTGGGACCTTAAACAATCGCCTAAATGTGCACCAGGCACTCACTGAGTACTCTGCTTCCACTTGGTGGGCATGAACTCACAAACTCCCCACAACTCTGTCAGCACATCCACTTTACACATGAGAAAAAGCAGGGTCTGAGTGGGTCCGGACCTGGCCAAGCCCCCAGAGGGCAAGAAGGGAGACACAGCTTCTGCCAGGACAACTTGGTCCTGCAGCCCATGCTCTAGCCACCACGTGGTGCCGTCTGCACATTGGTGCCAGCGCCATGGAGCAGGCTCAGAGCACCATGCCCACCCAGCGGCCCCAGGTCTCTCTCCCAGAGCCTTCCTGCCCTGAAGTTCCACTCCTGCTCACAGCTTCTGCTGGGGTCCCAGCCGGGGAGGGGAGACGAAGGGTCTGGCTTAGATCTGGGAGCCAGGGGCTCTTATTGTTGTCTCAACTGGGGGTTCCTGCACACTCTTCACCAAGCCCGTGGGCCAGGTTATTCAGTGTCCTCTATTCCGGGAGCCACAGATGGCCGTGGATACAAAGCACTGATTTCCCGTTATAGAGATGGTGAAACTGAGGCTGCAGGCAGGTGAATTGCTGCTGGCCATGGGTTCTCTGGGGGCTCTCACAGCTCAGACCCTCAGTGCCCAGGCCACTGTCATTAATCCAGAGGCCAGTGCAGTGAGGAGGGAGGGACCACACCCCAAGTAACAGGGACACCCCAGGGTGACAGGCCCCAGGGGAGGGGGGAGGTGCAGGCACCAGGACTGGAGACAGACAGCCCAGGAGAGTCTAAAGAAGTCAGGCTGGGAGCCGGGCTCCGTGGCTCAACCTGTAACCCTGTGCCTTGGGAGGCTGAGGTGAGTGGATGGCCTGAGCCCGCAGGTTCGAGACCCGCCTGGGCAACTTGGCGAGACCTCATCTCTACAATAAATAAATAAAAAATGAGCCGGGCATGGTAGCGCATGCCTGTGGTTCCAGCTACTTGGAAGCCTGAGGCGGAAGGATCGCCGGAGCCCAGCAAGTCAAGGCTGCAGAGGCCGGGAGTGGCCACTGCACTCCAGGCTGGGAGACAGAGTGAGACTCCGACTCAAAAAAAAAAAAAAAGAAAAAAAAGAGAGCCGGGCTCGGTGGCTCAGCCTGTAATCCCGCGCCTTTGGGAGGCCGAGGTGAGTGGATTGCCTGAGCCCGTGGGTTCAAGACCTGCCTGGGCAGCGAGACCTCATCTCTACAATAAATCAAAAAATCAGCTGGGTGTGGTAGCGCGCGCCTGAAGTTTCGGCTACTCGGAAGGCTGAGGTGGAAGGATCGCTGGAGCCCAGCAGGTGAGGCTGTGGTGGCCAGGAGCGGCCACTGCACTCTAGTCTGGGCGACCGAGTGAGACTCCAAGTCAAAAAAAAAAATAGAAAAGAAAACAGGCTGGGAAGCTCCCATCGCACCGGTGCACACACCTGAGGGCATCGGAGGAGCTCCAGAAGTCACATGGGATAAGGCCTGGATGGCAGGCGGGAGAGAGGCAAGGGAGCCACCAACTCAAGAGGCCCCGAGGGGACGGAGGGGGTCAGGTGCGTCTGAGGAGAGCAGCAAGAGCCACCGTGTCCCGGGCACCCTGCAGGTCACCACAGGGTACTGCCTGGCAGCCATGAACCAAGCCCCGTGGGCAGCAACACGTGAGTGGGAGACCCGACCCTAGAGCCAAGGACAACTGGGTTTGATTCACAGCTCAGCCGCTTGCCGGTCACGTGACCTTGGCAGCTAAATGTGTGTGCACTTAGGTTCATCAGTATCGGGTCAAATAACACTGACCTCGTGAGCTTCTGCAGGGACCTATGCTATGAGGCTCCCTGCAGCCCCTGGGTACCTGGAATCAGCTGGTGCTCCATAAGCGCCATCTCTGATGAGGACAGCAGTGTCAGGGCAAGCAGGAGGCAGATGGGCTCTGCCCCTGGGTCCCTGGGGGCAGTAACTTGGGCCAGTCCTGCAGGCCCTCCTCAGTTTTCCGGCCAATTCCTTCCCAGGTGCTGTGAGTGCTTTGAGGGGCGGGGGTGGGAACTGCACCTCTCTGAGGCCCCAGGCTGCAGAGCCAGCAGACCAGGCTCAGGCTCCAGGGGAAGGGTGGGCTTTGTGCTGGGTACTATGCCAGGGCTTACCGAGCGCCCAGCTCATGAAAGGGTTCGCATCATTGCACGCATCATGCAGCAGCCATTGGCGGTTGCTCTGGGTCTCTAGATCTTGCCCTTCACCTGTGCACAAACTGCATCACCTGAGCCCTGTAGGACGAGCAGACCCCTGTGAAGCCTGGAGCCCTGGCTAGGGGCAGTCCAGGAAGCTGGCAAGACTGGGGGACCAAAATACCCAAAGACAGGCCAGAGGGCGCAGGCCTGGAAGGACCTTGAGAAGTCAAGGATCCTCTCCAAGGAGGAATAGCAAGGAGATCTGGAACCTGAGAGAGGAGGATGGCCTGAGGAGGGGCGCGGCGGCGTGGGGTCACAGGGGTTACCGAGGGCATGACCTGGGGAGGGTTACTTGAGTGGGGTCTGTAGGGTGGGAGGATGCTTCTTGGGCTGTGGCCTGTCACTTGTCCAGGTAGGATCCTGGCCGAGTGGCGCTGCTCCAACAGCTTAAAACTAGGTCCCCCCTGCGGAGGCTCTGATCGCCAGCAAAGTCATGCACTAGGACAGTCCTCGGAGTTTTCCGCTCATTCCCCTCTGGAGCTACCCCAGGGCCCTTGGGCCTGGACCTGAGCGCCTTCTCCCAGGAGAAGCCACCAGAGGTAGCACTTTCCTATGTCCTTAGCCACCCCCCTCTGTCTCCGCCCCCAAGCCTCCCGTGAGGCCATCCCTGAGGGCTGCCAGAGGAGAGAGCCGCACACCCACGCCACCTTCCCATCAAGGGTCCAGAGCGATCGATTCTCTTCATTGGTTGTGAAAGAGGGACTGGGCGTTTAATTCACAGACACCAACACCGAAAGTACAAGTTATAAAAAGGAGAGGTTTTTACTAGCCAAGAGCCGGGCGGCGGCCACTTGCCTGCCGGACATACAGTCCCACAGCAAAAAGCACCCATTAGCGATAGGGGCTTGCTTAAATGAGGGAAAACTACATTAGACTTTCCAAGTGGGCCAAACCGCAACATCCTGGAGGCCTAGGTACCTTTCAAGCAATGCTAGCAGGGTTCACAGAAGCAGAAAAAAAAAAGCTGTTAAACAGTTTAACCTAGCCAGCAGGTGCTGCTGCCAGTTCCAGGAAGGGAACTTTTTAACTGTGCAAAGGCTGAGTACATGTTTAGCCAAATTTTTGACATTGTAGATGTCTCTTTAAGCCCCCTTCCACAGTTGCCCATAGGGAACCAAAGGCAAAAAACAAGCAAAGCAAAATCAGACATTCTTATCGTTCCGTAACTGTGAGCACCAAAGCCAAGGGGTTCTCCCACGAGGCCTCACATGCCCGCTGCCCTTCCCCAAGGGAGGGCCCCTCGGCTGGGCCATCCGCTCCAGACCCTTCAGACAGCCTCTCCTCCAGGACGGCACCTGTGTCTCTCGGCAGCAGGCAAATGCACCCCGCCAGCCCTTCCAGCCATGCTGGAGAGGGCCTGAGGATTTCATGATGAGCTCAGATTATCATCAAGTACAAGGGGGAGTGATGGAGAAGTTATATGCTCTCCTTTTAATAATGAATCCCATTTCCTCTTGCAGTTGGTTTTCTTGCAACAGATGCTGTTGCAGAAAATGGGACAAAATGGAAAAGATAAAAAGGCAAGTAATTAACTTGGCCCAAAAGCTTTCCCAGCAGATGTCAGGGATGGTGAGGCAGCATGCCCAAGGCCTGCCACCGCACCCTCGCCTGGCCTGGCTGTCCAGCTGCCGCGGCGGGGACCCATATGTTCACAGGATTCACGGTTCGGCTCAGAGTTGGGAAGCATGAGGCCGCCCTCCTGCTGCTCGATAACTGATGACCATTTTTCTCCAATTAAACTGAAATTGAAGGATCCTCAGACTTAGACACCCAAGTAAAATAATTAGTGCTTAAAATGTTAATTGTGCTCAGATGTGCCTTTGCCTGTGGAGGCGGTCTGCAAGTGAGCATGCACGGAGGTAATTCTCTGATTCCCCACCAAGCAGGCTGCCCTCCCCGGAGACCTGCAACCCGAGGCCGAGACCCTAGTGCTTATTCTGACTGTGTGACACTGACATAATAGTAGCGTAAGGCGTGCTGTGATGCCCTCTATCCCCACGCCTGGCCAGCCCACTGTCCCCAGGCACCGACAGGCAGAGTCAGCCAATGGTTAGAGTGAGGGCTGAGGCAGACAGGTCTGGCCTGGACCCCGGCTCTGCCACCCACCTGGGCGGCGGGGTGGACAAGGGTGAGGTGCTTAATCTGAGACTCAGTGTCCTCGTGCCAAGCAGGCATGCCAAACCTATTCTGCTGAAGCCCCACGAGAGCCGGGCCATTACTTTATCCACCCTGTGTCCTCAGCCCAGAGCCTGGCAAGAGAAGCCAGGGGGCGGGGGCAGAGTCGTCCTGTTCGCTCCTTGTGGAGCTCGCCCAGGGCTTGGGGTGGGGCTTTCTGAAGCAGCTGCCTGAGTCCCGAGAGGAAGGGGTGTGAGGGTCTTGCACACCCGCCAGGGTCCCACCAATCTGCCCACCGGCTGTGGGGAAGCACCGTCCCTTGCAGTGAAGAGAAATTCACTCCCACAGGCCCCTCCTGCTTGCTGCTTTGCTCACGCGTGAGTCCCACCTTCGTTTTCGGGGAGACAACACGCCTAAGAGGCTTAGGCTTCTTTATGCTGTTCGTCCCGAGGAAATCCACTTAGATATTCCATGCTCCCTGATCCACCACATAATAAGATTCCTTTATCTCTTGTTGTCATGGGAAGTATATATTAACTGATTAATATTAATGTATTGGCCAATGAATATTAATATCTGAGCCGATTCATACTTCACAAGGCATCGATGTGGACGAGTGCCACAGAGCCCAGACAGCTGTCGGTTTCCGGCGGTTCCCCAGGGAGTCACAGAAGTCAAGCCTGACCCTTTCCACCGCCCCTCGTTATGGACACCATGTCATTAGTGGTGTCTGTCAGGGCTGGCATGGAAGTGTGTTTGGACTCTGATTCTGGCAATTAAAATCCTTGCCATCCAAGACAGCATATTTTATCATTTAAATAGCATTTTACATTCTCCCTACATATTTCCCTAGTAACGTTGTTAAATTAGGTGATAAAAGGTTATTTTTGCTTCTGAAGTTGAAATGCGTTACCATTATTCCTTATCTGCCTGGAATTAGAAGGGTTTCAGAATTATAGGTTCTAAAGGTTTCGTTATCAAAATTTACCAGACTTCATAAAACAATAAGAGGTGTGTGTGTGTGTGTGTGTGTGTGTTGTGTTTTGTTTTGTTTTTTGCCTTTGTGTTAATCAGAGATGGACAAAAGCTTTGTCTTCTGACACAGAGGTTGCTTAAAGCATTTGGGGAAGAAAGAAGCAACATTCTTCCCAGCAGCCAGGGATGTGCACTGGGAGATTAGGGGGGGTCAGTGGGGGCCCTTGTTTGCCGTTGATTTGGAGTCGCCACCAGTGTCACATATGCTGCCTCCCTGGGCATCAGGGAAGCCAAAGAGGTCAGGGAGGTCACTCTTGCCCAGGGTGATGGCACTGCCAGAGACTGCACCTTCAGCCAGTGGGACTGGATTGGCACCTGCCTGTGGCATGCAACTTCTCCCACTCACTCCACAGGCACCTTGGAGTCATCCTGGACCATGACCTCTTAGGGGCACACTATCTCTGCTATAGCATTCTAGGTTATGGGGCTCTTCCAAAAACACATCTCTCTGCCTCCAAAAGAAGCACCTCAGGCAGAATGAGGGGCTGTGTGCGCTGAGATGGGTAGACCTTGCCCTGAAACTTGGCCCTAGTCCCACCTCACTCCATCCCTTCCCCCATTTTTTTTTGTTTTTTTGTTTCCGTTTTGAGTTGGAGTCTCACTCTGTCGCCCAGACTGGAGTGCAGTGGCGCCATGTTCATGGTCACCGCAGCCTCAACCTGCTAGGTTCAGGTGATCCTTCTGCCTCACCCTTCCAAGTGGCTGGAACCACAGGTATGCACCACTATGCCCAGCTAATTTTTTAAAATTATTGTAGAGACGAGGTCTTGTCCAAGTTGCCAAGGCTGGTCTTGAACCACTGGTCTCAGGCAGTACTCTCGCCTCAGCCTCCCAAAGTGCTGGGATTACAGGCATGAGCCCTCGCCCCTGGCTCCTTTCCCCCGTTTTGGTGCCAGGGACAGGTAAGCTTTACCAACGAGGAGGCTCATACTCCCATAGACTTCTGCCCGGAGCAGAGGGTTAGCTGGGCTAGTGGGAACAGTCCAGGGTGCTCTGTGGCTCACCCTGTATGTGGCCTCCAGCCTCTGCCCTGTGTCACAGCTGGCTCCAGATGTTAGAGGCCGGAGTAACAGCATCTCTGACGGAAGACCAGCTAAGGACACAGTGGAGAAAGCAGGACTGCCGGTTTCCGCTTGAGCCCAGGCTGGGGTTTCTGCAAATCTGTTGTGAGCCTCGAGACTGATTTCTCTTCCTCTGAGATTTTGCTCTGCAGGCCGAGGTCTTATGGGAAAGGGATCACTTTCCACTGATCATCTGAATGAGAGATACCAGCCCAGGGGGCACCTGTCTGCAACCTGATCATCATCCTCCAAGGCGCTCGACCCTGCAGAGACTTCCTGCGCCCGCATCTCTCGCTTGGAGATGCAGCAGGATGGAAAGCTGAAAGCTGGAAACGACATTCTCAGGCGGTCCACCTCCCACGCGCCGCCCTCAGGAAATTCTATGGATTTTCGGTTTTCCAAAATCCCTGTCCTCTCCAACCACAGATTCTCATGAAAGCCTCAGGCATTCGAAGCCCTCTGATGCCCCCTCTACATACCCACTGCTTGACACCTGTGCTGTGCCCAGTCCACCCCCATACACACACGCACTGTTAACACAGCAGCCCCTCATTCTGTAATCAACTCCCAGACAAACAGAAAACACGCTAGTTGCTGTTGTAAGCGTCCCCGGCGTGATTTATTGCCATCATCACAATATTTTGTTTGGAACTGTAAACCTCCAGACATAAATCAAGTCATTAGAAGGAATGACGTTTAATCCTGCAGAAGATGCCACAGTGGGCCGGGCAGCTCTCACCCAGCTAGCGAATCATGAATTCCAGAGAACCCAGCCCTCCACACACCTACACCGGCAGCTCCTCGTCTCCACACACAGGCGAGAAAGGCCAAAGGCACAAGTCAGGCTGCTTTTGTTTCCTGGAATAGCATATTGCATGACCACAAAGAGGTGCCCAAAACACAGGCCGTGATCCAGGCCGGAGTCGTAATTCCGGTGGGAATGCATGCAGCCGGGAGGGGCCGCCTCTGCGCCCGTGGCCAGCTCTCTGCATCCTGAGAACTGCCACGCTGTTTGGACTTCAAAGGAAACAGGAAGACAGCTCAGAACATTTTCCTCAGCTCCCCTTTCACGGTGACCCCAGCCACCCTACGAGCAGACATTACACGGGAGCACATTCCATTTGCAAAGCCAGCCGGGTCTAATTTCCGGGGCTTTGCTGCGGATATGCAGGCAGAGGCTAAGAAGAGACCTACCCAGCCCTGGAAGTCACACTGAGGGTCCTCAGGTGCTGTCTCCAGAAACCCAGCAGCCCCTCCACCCCAACCCAGGCAAACACTGACATCAAGTTCCCTGCAAATGGTGCCTCTCACAGAGCAAGGAGACACCCCCAAAGTCCTGGAGATGGAAGGAGAACAGGGGAGAGGAGGTCTGGGCTGAGGGACTGCCTTAAAAGATGCCAGCACATTCTAAGCACACATGGTGACCACGAAAATTCTGGATATTTTCACGTTTAGATCTGCTTCATCTTGTGTCCAGAGCTCATGAGGCTGGCATTATGCAGCAATGCAGGCATGTTTCCAGGATGCTGGAAGTCCCAGGGCTGGGTTGTGTGGTTTGTGTCTGTGCTGCCTCCAGACGGAGGTATGTGGCCCAGGGTTCCTAAAACTCCGTCCCGCGTTTCCCGCTGAGAGCTGCTGCCTGCAGGTGTCACCCAAGTCTGTCTCTGGTTCCGTAGAACCCAGGACCAGGTCTCCTACCCCATCGGCTCCTGTTTCCCTGCAGACCACCCTCCCATGACGGGTTCTGGTGCTGCACGATGGGGAGAGGTTCCCCCAGACATTTCCTCCCTGTTACTTCTCGTACCCCTGACTCTCCAAGTCCTCCAACCCTGCTGCTTGGTTGTTCTGCGAAATTAACCCTTATCCCCCAGATGCCACCTAAGTTCAGGCCTGACCATTCTTCGTCGATATCATGATGCAAGAACCTAATCTGTCTTCCCACTTCCTTTTGGGTCTCAATCTTCTCGAGGTTCCCAGCTGCTCCAGAATGACCTGAATGTGTAGCCCTCGGGGCCCCTCCGCCCTTCCCCCTTTCCTCTACAGTCAGTGTGCCAGGGCTGGGTTGGGTACTGTGATCTCGTGAGGCTGTGATGCAAAGGGCCTGTGGTCTAGGTGTGAGCGTGGGATGTGGGTGTGGAGCCAATCCGGCATGACGGTGATGGGGCAGTGGGAGGACAGGCTGTCTGTGCGCCCCATGATGGCTCGGGACCACCCTGGTCAGCCCCCCATGGCCCCGCAGGGTCTGCTGCTGCCTCCAGGGTGCTTGGCTGGGCAGCAAGTGCTGCCATTCAGAAGGGAGAAACGGGCCAGACTCAGTGGCTCAGCCTGTCATCCCAGCACTTTGGGAGGCCGAGGCGAGTGGATTGCCTGAGCCCGCGGGTTCGAGACCAGCCCGGGTAACTTGGCAAGATCTCGTCTCTACAATAAATAAAAAAAATTTTTTAAAAATTAGCCAGTCATGGTAGTGCCCACCTGTAGTTCTGACTACTTGGAAAACTGAGGTGGAAGGATCACCAGAGCCCAGCAGGTCGACGCTGGGGTGGCTGTGAGTGTGTGCCACTGCACTCCAGCTGGGGCAATGGAGTGAAACTCCAACACACACACACACACACACACACACACACGGAGGAGAAGTGAGCTCTTGCCAGGTATCCAGAGAAGGTGGTGACCCCACTGCCAAGCCCAGGATTGACATCTACACTCAAGTGTCTTACCTCTCAGAGAAGCTGGCCTAATCCTCAGGCCAGGGGCTTCTTGGGCTGATCTTGTCCCAGCCATTGGCTGGACCTGACTTCCAAGTTCAAGGTCCTTCTCTGGGAGAGTCTGCTGTCAGATGTGGACTGCAGCTGTCCAGACTCATGGCAGGGAACAGCTGGACTGACTGCCAGGGCCCCTGAGTGCTCCAGGCAGCCCTTGACCTTACCCTTGAGATCCAGACACTCTGTTCTGTCCAGGGGCACACAGGATGACCCTGCAAATGCAGTTGCCCCTCAGGGTTCCCTGGGATACTGGAGAAGACACCAGAGACAGGAGAGGCCTGGGGCTGCCATCGCCCACCCACCATGCTTGAGTTGGGGTCCAGAGGGAGGAGCTGCCACCCAGACTCAGGGACTCCTCTGGGTACAATCAGTGGTCAAGTGTGCGGCTGTTTGGGGAGCTCTTCCAAGGATCAGAGAATCCATCCATCCACTCTGAGCCCTGGGCGGTCCTCTTCAGTCGTGCTTGCCAGAATTTTGTTCTCTCCAGGGGGGTCTGGAGTGCCTCCTTTGGGCCAGAGTGGCCTACAGAGGAAAGCACGTCAAAGAAGCATCCGTTAGGATGGATTTACTTTTGTGACTCTTCGGGGTATAGCAGGCAACCGCTGTGACGGGTCTGACAGCCCCAGGCTGGCTCAGTAATTGACGCCACAGCCTGAACGACACATTTCAAGGCCGGCTGGAGCTGGACCCATCATTATCTTGCAGTCGGGCTACCGTAGTAATGAGGCTGTCCCGCTGGCTGCCTCCGATAACCTGACTCCATTCCAGGGAAGGACAAGCTGCCCATGTCTGTCCCTCGAGTGCCTGTCTCGGGGCTGGGCTGGTGGGTGGTGTGGACACTTTTCCTGCAAATAGACAGCCACCCCAGCCTCAGGCTCTAGCATGACTCACTTCTATTTCCTGGTAACCCCACAGTGAGAAGTCACCATTATTTAGACCAAAGTAGGCCCCTTCCTGCTGAGCTGGCTGGAGCACGGTCACCAGGTACCCTGGCAGCCAAACAAGAGGAGTCGTTGACGTCCGTCTAATGTGACACACTGGACATGGTACTGGGAGGCCACAGCTGCCCAGTTCCTGGCTGTGACTTCTCATGGGTTTGGAGAAGGGCAGGATCCAAGACCAGGACCGCTGCCTCCGCCTTTCTTCCCTCTGAGAAGTGCTGGTCCCATGCCACCACTGGCCTGAGAATGCCATAAGCTCATCCGCCCTGCTCCTCTGTCTAGCCACCCAGTCCCCTCATTCTTTTCCGCCAACTGCCCTCTGGATGTCCTCCCTTAGGAGACCCACAGGCATTTCACACCAATAGGGATCTGTCCTCCTTCGCAGGAAATAGCACCACGTTTACCCGCTGCTCAAGGTGGATCCTAGAGTCCCCCTGCACCAGCCACTCCCAAGTCCTGCTGAGGCAGTTGTGAGCTGGTGCCGACTTGAACTAACCCAGGAGGGCCCAAGTCCACATTCACATCAGTAGCTTGAAATCTGTTGTTGGGGGAGAAATTGCACTACAGAAATCAGCAAATGCTGCAAATCAGGGTCCTCCCCACCCAAAACCCAGAGAGCCAGTTGTTAAACATCTACCAGCACACCCTTGCACTGATTATTCCTCCTGGAACCTCCTTCACATCTGCTTCTGCTGGCCTTTGTTACCTGGGTCTAGGCCTCGGACATCTGCCTGGACAATGGCTACATCTGCTGACCAACCTTTCTGCTCTGCCTTCAGCTCTTCATCCCAGAATTGTCTCCACAGCATAAAGCCTTCCAAGGCTCCTCTGGACCTAGTCTCTGGTCTAGTGCCTTTGCCAGGGCTGCCAGCCACCATGATCCTGCCTTTCTGACACCCTTCAGTCTCTAGATAGACCCCTTCATCCCATTAGCCTTACTGTCAAGGTGCAAGGCTGCCAAGCTCTGCCAGAAATGTCCTCATTACCCTCAGGTGCCAATTAACTGTCACTGTCTTCGGGAGATGTTCCTTGAAGTCCCCATCGCACATTGCCTGCTACGTTCCATGGCTGCCATCATGGAATTCCTCTTCAATGTCTCGCTTCCTTGCTAGACTGGAGAATCCATGAGGGCAAGGGCGACTGTCTCCCTCCTGGCCCACACAGGGGTCGGCCAGTGTTGAGTGACTAGACAAATAGTGTTGGATAGCACGACTGCTACTGGAGCGCTGCAGGTTTTGAAGGCCAGCTGACTGATTGTGCTGCCAACATCCTTCGTGGGAGGCAGAAGCGAGGACTGCCAAAAGGCAACATAGGGTTGGAAGCCGGTGTCACGAGCTTTCTTCTTTCTCGTCTGCAGCTACATTCCTTAGCTCCGGCTGTCCTTCCAGGCCCATGTGTGTTAAAAGAATAT
Organism: Cephalopachus bancanus; assembly: GCA_027257055.1. Lineage (NCBI taxonomy): Eukaryota > Metazoa > Chordata > Mammalia > Primates > Tarsiidae > Cephalopachus > Cephalopachus bancanus. The sequence continues at coordinate 2,995,576 of JAPVLO010000110.1, read as the reverse complement.
ATGAAAGGAAAAAAAGCCACGGCCCACGCTAAACCGTGTGCGTGAACTCCCGGAAGCCACACAAGGACATGAAAACACAGCACACACACTCCCCACATCACCCATAGCAGGAGGCACGTCCCGGTGCAGCATAGATGTGTGCCCACCCCCGTGGGACACATGGTGTAACGGGCCATAGGACACGCAAACACAATCTCAAACACGCCCACATGCGGGCTGTGGCTTGTGTGTGCTGGGCCACACACACCCCAAACACTGTGGGAGTCACTGCAGGCTCTGACAGAGGAGCACTTTGAGGCGGCAAAGGCCCCTCCCTTGTAGACAGGCACGGAGCGTGGGGCCAACGCAGCAGAGCTCAGGGCTTCCTCTCCCACCAAGTGAGGGGCGGATGGATGGATGTGGAGCGGGCAGGACAGCTGTTGGGTTTGCAGACCAGCTCACCGGCTGACTGGCTGACTGACAGTCAGCTCCGATGCTCGACTCTTTGACAGCTCCAAGGGAATTCACAGCCAAGGCTGAGCTGACAGGAAGCTACCCAGTTGAATCGTGGGTCCTAACCACGGAGGTGAGAGAATGGAATCGCCAAGCAAAACAGGTAGCAGTCAGAGCCGTCAGGTGCTCGTTGACCCAGGGCAGGAAGACTCCCACTTTGCTCCCCTGAAGCAGCCCGGAGGCCCCGCGCTGGGAACAGGAGGCAGGCTCCAGAAACTTCTGCTGCTGTGAAGAGAACCAGCTGATCAGCACACCAGAAAGGGACGGCTCTCCTCTACTGGGCTCCCACCGTGCCCAGCACTGGGCCTTGTCTTATGTTGCACATTTGTGGACTGGGAAGACATGTGTTTTTAGCCCATATTACAGATGAAACCAGTTCAGCAAGGTCAAGGGACTTGTCCAAGGTCACACAGCCGTGAGTGTGCACTCTCGCTTTTTTTCCTCTTCATTTTTGACATATTGAGCCCCCGTTAAAATTGACTGCGAATGTGAAGGGAGAGTAAGTTCTTGCTCTGGTCTAAGCCAGAGGTCAAGGGTCCCTGTGCCCCTTTGTGACCAAGCAATTGGGAAGAAGCTCACCCCCAGAGGCAGAGGCTAGAGGGACGAGGCCGCTGCAGGGCCCGTCCACTGCACCGCCCGGGGCGTGTCTGGCCTGACCACTTCCTCCCCTCACCTCCAGGTCCACACTCTGACCACTGAACCACCCTCAGGGCCTAGGAGCAGCCGGCATGTGTTCCAGCTGTCCTGGAACCCATCTACCTGTCCTGGGCCCTGAGCATGACTATGACCCCAGGCTGGTCTCCGGGATGCTCCCTGGAGACCTAGCAGAGACTCGTAAATTAAATTTTTCTGGGAGTACGAGAGAATTTAAGGTTCTTTGGTGGGGATTTTTCTGCCTGAATTCTGTGCCTTGAGCCCAGGCTGTCCTCTAATTGCTGAGCGTGTTGAAACTTCAGTTTTGCATCTAATCTGCATGTTGACAACCTACCAGAGGGAGGTAGCCCTCCGTGAGGCTGTTGGAGGCTCAGGAGGCCAGTGTGCCCCTCACCCTTCACCTCTGGGCCAGTGGAGACCTCACAAGGGCAGAAACTGAGCGGGCAGAAGAGGAGTCTGAGGAGGCGTGTCCTGGTCCCAGAGTAAGACCTGACTTAGCATGTCACCGATAGCATGGGAGGCAGGAGAGCTGGGCTTTGCAGTCACCCAGCGAGGATGAGGGGGGGCAGATGCTTCCACTGAGTCTGCTCCCATTGGCATCTAGCCACTAGGCTGGCACCTGCCACCCAGACTCTTCCCAGGCTGGGAGGTTCCAGCCAGAGCCCTGGGTCCAGTTTCTTTAGGGGGAAGCCCTACACCCATCCACCCACTTCCATCTCCAAGGCCAGCTCTCAGTCCAGGCAGCATTTCCACAAGCATTCATCGAGCTGCTGCGTGCTAGCACTGGGCCAGACTGACACAGCCAGACAAGACACGGGCACTGCACCAACATCAAGGACTCATGCAACCCAGCTGGGCATGGTGGCTTACGCCTGCAATCCCAGTACTTTGGGAGGCCAAGGAGGAAGAATTGCTTGAGCCCAGGAGTTCGAGACCAACCTGGGCAACATAGAGAGACCTCGTCTCTACAAACGATTAGCCAAGCATGGTGGCACGTGCTTGTAGTCCCAGCTACTCAGAAGGCTAAAGTGGAAGGATTGCCTGAGCCCAGGAGGTAGAGGCTGCGGTAAGCCATGATTATGCCACTGCATTCCGGCTTGGGCAACGGAGTGAGATTCTGACTCGAGAAAAAGAATGAATGCAACTCTTTCACTACTGATGGGAAGACCCAGCCCCGCAGAGGAGCTGTTTCTTCATGTCCTCTAGGATGCTCCTACCTTGTCTTCACAACACTCTGAAACCCCTGAGCTCGCATTAGCCCCTGTGCTGGGTTGAATTGTGTCCCCCAGAGAAAAAAATGCGGTCTCAACTGCCTGACGGAATCAAGTGAAGATGTAGGGTCTCAGATGCAGATGGAATCAAGTGAAGATGGTGCCACTAGAGTGAGCCCTATTTCAATATGACTGGTGTCCTTATAAGAAGAGACACACAAATACGGCAGCCATGGGAAGACAGGGGCAGAGATCCAGCTTGCCTTGCCGCAAGCCAAGGAATGCCTGGAGCTGCCAGAAGCTGGAAGAGCCAGGAAGGATCCTCCCCAAGAGGCTGTGGAGGGAGTTGAACTTCTAGCCTTGGGAACTGTGTGGGAGAACACATTGTTGTCATTTTAAGTCACCCAGTTTGGGACACCTTGTTACAGCAGCTACAGGAAACAGATACACCTCCTGTGGTGGTTACTTGTGTGTGTCAACTTGGCTAAACTGTGGTACTGGTGACAGGTCAAACACCAGTCTAGATGTTGCTGCAAAAGGGTTTTTTTTTTTTTTTGGTTTTTTTTTTTGAGTTGGAGTCTCACTCTGTCACGCAGACTGGAGTGCAGTGGCCGCTCCCGGCCACCGCAGCCTCGACCTGCTGGGCTCCGGCGATCCTTCCGCCTCAGCCTTCCGAGTAGCTGGAACTACAGCACGTGCTACCACGCCCGGCTTATTTTTGATTTATTGTAGAGATGAGGTCTCGCTAAGTTGCCCAGGCGGGTCTCAAACCCGCAGGCTCAGGCAATCCACTCACCTCGGCCTCCCAAAGTGCTGGGATTACAGGCTGAGCCACCGAGCCTGGCCCGTTTTTTTTTTTTTTTAAAAGATGTGATTAGCATTAACAGACTTTGAGTACAGATTAACATTTAAGTCGGTAAGTAGACTTTGAATAAAGCAGGTGAGTCTCCTAATGTGGGTGGGCTTCATCCAATCAGATGAAGGCCTTAAGAGAAAAAACGAAGGTTTCCCGAGAAAAAGGGAATTCTGTCTCCAGACTGCCTTCAGACAAGCTGCAACATCGGTTCTTGCCTGGGTCTCCAGCCTGCAGGCGGGGTTTGGACTGACAACCCCTGAAACTGCGTGAGCCAGCTGGGCTTTCTCCTCTCGTCCCAGTGGAAAGCAAGCCTGCCTGGCTGCTTTCTCTTCTGCCAGCATCCCTGCATCTGAGACAGGCCACCCTGCAGCTCAACTCTGCTGTGTGAGGTCACATGCACCAACCAGCCACGCGGGGCTGCCACACGGCTCAGAGGCCTTTCTCACACACACATTAGGCGCAGGAGCTTTGCTTTCGAATGGTGAAGTGAAAGCAGCGGTGCAGAGACCCATAGCCTGTGCTGTCCGGCACAGCCGTGTTTGGTCCCACCAGGTGCCACAGCAGGGAGTCTGGGGCGGGGCCCGAGCTTGGACTTAGGTCCTGCATGTGGGAGGAGGGCAACTGAGATGCATTTGGGGCCTCACCTCCCATGTCTCCTCGGTTGGAGCAGGCTGGAGCCAAGGAAAGCAGCTGAAAGCCCTGGAGCCTCCCTGGTCTGTGGACAGGGAGAGTGGCCATGGGAGTGGACAGTACAAATAGGCTTGGGGCAGCCTGCCACACGGGCTGGGCCACCGGAAGCCTTATGAAATGTGGCCAAGGAGACAGCTCCAGCAGGGAACTCCGGAGGTCCAAGAACCACGAGTCAAACTCCCCACAAGGCAGGGACTGGGAATCAGCCTCACCGCTGCAGCCGCTCCTGAATGTGCCTCTGTGGATTTGGCACCTTAGCGGCTGCCTTCTCCCAGCCAAGGTGTTCAGAGTGACAGGACCCATCGGGGTCAGAACAGCCATCTCCCTCCCGACGTGAGCCACCAGGGGATGAGGGTGGTCAAGCGCTCATGAGACACTTTCAGCCCTTTCTAGGCACTTGGTTCCTATTCTCACCCATGTCGGTGCTACCTGTCTACGGGCGTTGGGGACCGGGGCTTTTGCATGACGCCCACCGGGTGTCCCTCCAGTGACTGGAGACGAGGCAAGCAACACTTCTCCCTGAACCTGCTGGCAAAGCCCCCCGGTCCCCAGCTCTGCCCGACCCAGGCCACACAGTCTGATTCCTGGGAAATCGGCTTTGCACACTCTCACGCCTCCACCTCCCTTCGCTGGTAGTCGGGAAGCTTTTCAGCCGAACGCTGAGAGAAGAGCTTCAGCCAATGAAGAGTTCACACTGCGGAACGCGTTTGGCAGCCCCCATAACTCACGCCTTGTTTATCCTCACCGAGGCTCACTCTTACCGTAGTGCATGTGTTTCAGCCACTCTGCGAATGTCATCTGTCCAGAAAGAGAAAGCGGTTGTTTATTTCTTACCGCACAGGGGGATGTAGCTTCCTTACAGATTGTTCACGTATTGAGAGGCGAAGGTGGGGAACTCAGACGCGGAGATGGGAGCGTGTGTGGCTGGCGCTGGGATTCTCCAGCCGGGTGGAGGTGGGGGGACAGGGGAGGTGCACCGCTGCCTTGGTGCCATTGAATGGAAGAGGGAGCCCAGAGCTCAGCAAGCCCCCTGGTTTCTAGACTGCACACGCCTTTGGGGGACTTGGAAGGGACCGGTGGTGGTTATAAGTGAAAGGCCCCGCCCATAAGTCCTGGTGACAAACCTCATCCTCGGGGCCCTTAGCTGCCCTTCCCAAGGCAGGATGCAGAGCTGTCCAGGGTCCTGATGTGCAGCCCGCTGGGGCATGTCCAGACCCCAGACCCAGGACACCCGAGGTTCCTGACTTTGCTCACGCAGAGCCAGGGATGGTTTTTGCTTCAGCCTTTATCTGACCAGTGCATGAGTCTTTATCAGAGAAGCTTCATCCACAGAAAAAGTGGGGACACTGGGCAAGGGGGTGAGCCCTCTGTATCTCCTTCATTATGTTTCCGTCTCTGTTCAAAAGTGGCCTTGTCAGGCCAGGTGCCGTGATTCACGCCTATAATTACAGCACTTTGGGAGGCCAAGGTGAGGGGATTACCTGAGTCCCCGGGTTCGAGACAGCCTGGGCAACTTGGCAAGACCTCATCTCTACAATAAATCAGAAAATTAGCCAGGCGTGGTGGTGCATGCCTGTAGTTCCAGCTACTTGGAAGGCTGAGGTGGAAGGATCGTCTGAGCCCAGCAGGTCGAAGCTGCAGTGGCCGGGAGTGTGCCACTGCCCTCCAACCTGGGTGACAGAGTGAGACTCCAACTCAGAAAAAAAAAGTGGCCTTGTGGGGAGGAAGCCACTGTAAGTTTAAGGGTCGGGAACACACGGGTTATGACAAACTCATACAGGTTCCACCTAAGATCTGCCATGACTATCTGTGGTTGTTCACAAGACAATTTTCCTTCAAAGGGGGCAGTTGCAGTCAGATTGGTTTTGTGGGCACGTGTGGCCGAGTGGTCGGGAGACTCACCTCCCCCTCCCCCTCTCCACCCCCCACCCCCCGGCCTCTTTCCAGCAGGAACTTAACCGCCAGGCTCTAACTCGGCCAGCTGAGAGTGCACCCTTGCTCCCAACCCAAAGGCCGGCCTCAGAAACTACATCAGGCTCAGAGTGCTGAGGTCCAAGAGTCAGTGTCCCCCTCTCCAGGCTGCACAGTCACTGTCCTAGCACTCTGCTTGTTTAAGGGGTGGCTGGTTCTGACCGGGACTGTGGCTCTTGGCAAAAAGGGACCAGAGCCCACCGCCCTCCCGGGCCGCGGAGGTAGTGCCGGTGGGAGGGACACAGGCACACATTGGCCCACCTTTCAGAAGCGGCTCCTCAGCCCGCCTCGACCAAGTCTGGCACGACGCGTTTGCTCCGGAGAAGGAATATAAATAAGTGCCATCGCACCTTGACAAGTTGACAGGAGTGACAAGCAGAGTAAATCCCCGTGTCTGAAACTCTGAGGAGGAGAGGCGGTTTAGCAGAGCCAGCTGCCATCACCAGAAGAAAATAATTAAGGAAGCCCGGCCGTGTAGAGGAGCACTGAGTGGTGCGTTGGTTCTCCTTCTGGTGAAGGACCTGTCGTCACGGCTGTGGAGAGGACCCCAGAGCTGGAGACGGCTGTAGGGGAGACGGGGTGAGGAAGAGGAGAGGGTGGCTGGGAGGAGGGAATTGGGCCCTGGGGCTGAGGGGAGGTCCCGCTGAGGGGTTTAATTTTAAGAGGCCGGGCACCCATTCCTCACACCCTATATCCTGAGGGATGCAATCAGTTCTGCCCGGAGCTTCCCCTACGTCTCTAAGGAAGAGTCTAGAAGGCCTGTTTCAGATTTCCCCTGCGTGCGTGCACACACACACACACACACACACACACACACACACACACATACACACAAGCTCGGGAAGACGGAGACACACTGCCCTTTGCCTAGGGAACGGTGCGCCCCTGTTCCCAGCCCAAGGGGATCAGCAGACCAAAAAGGAAGTGTGCTCAAGTGAGGCCTTCATTTTATCTCTCTTGGGGTTTGAGGAAGCGTCCAGCAAGCTCAGGAAATTCAGGCTGTCCAGCCCAGGGGTGACCTCGCACCCCCCCCTCCTCACTTGCTAAGAAATGAAGGTGACATGTGGACACAGCCTCAGATTGGCCAGCATGAAAACAGGCACTATCTGAATCTGTAAAACTGGGTCCCATGGAGAAATCCACAGAGACTCTGGCTCAGAGAAGACCTGAATGTCCCCTCACCAGCTGGGCTCCGGCCACTGGACCTCTGCCCAGTACACAAAGACAGCAGGGGAAGTGTTGGATTGCCAGAACCTACCCCCACCCCCTGGCAGCAGCCAGGACTCGGTCAGGTGTGGCCAGGCATGGTGGCCTGATATGCCAGCCGGAAGTCCTAGCGCTCTGCCTGTGTAAGGGGTGGCTGGTTCTGATAGTGACTGTGGCTTTTGGCAAAAATGTCCACCTGCATAGCACAGTACCTGAAGCCTCGGTGACCAGGCAGACACTCGAGAAGGAGACGCAGACTTCCAAGCAGGTTCCCTGGAAGGGAAATCTCCTCGTCCTCCCAGCAATTGCCCCCAAAGCCAACCAACAGGGTCTGCAAGCAAAATCTCCCCTGGCCAAAGTTTATCTCACACGAACTTGTCCTAGATGGGACCAGCCCAGGTGAGGGGCCTCCTTTGCGGCAGTGTGGGCCTTCTGGAGTGTGACCACTGGTGCGTGGATCTCACCATCCCCTCCCCCACCTCAAGTTGCCAGCAAGGACTTGCTGGACAGTCACTCTCCCTGGGCTCCGCTCAGCCTTTGGAGACCAGGGTGAGCCGGATTTGCCCAACCCCAGGACCAGCTGAGAAGACCAAAATCACAAAGCAAGTGCCCGAGTTAGGGAACTTCCCATAGTGAGAGGGGAAAGAGTGTGTTTCAAAGGCGCAGGTGTGGACGTGCCCTATTTCAAGTGCAGAGCGTTCACAGGTACCAGAAGCAGGGTGTGGCTGTGGGTGCGAGGAGAGAGGATGGACCGAACTCCTGAAGAGTCCTTTCCCAGGCCGGGCTCGGTGGCTCAGTCTGTAATCCTGCGCTTTGGGAGGCCGAGGTGAGTGGATTGCCTGAGCCCGCGGGTTTGAGACCCGCCTGGGCAATTTGGCAAGACCGCATCTCTACAATAAATCAAAAAAATGAGCGGGCGTGGTGGCACGGGCCTGTAGTTGCGGCTACTTGGAAGGCTGAGGCGGAAGGATCGCTGGAGCCCAGCAGCTCGAGGCTGCGGCGGCCAGGAGCGGTCACTGCACTTCAGTCTGGGTGACAGAGTGAGACTCCGACTCAAAAATAAAACAGTCCTTTCCCTGGAGCTTAATGACAGTGCCTTGCGCAGGAGGTGGCCTCTGAGAGCCCTGGCCTCTCCTGGGCAGGTGAGTGGCCCTCCCGGGCAGGAGGCCTCTCCCGACCTTCCAGGTCACCTCGGGAGGGGTGAGGCGGAGCGGCGAGCACCCCCTGGGAGCCGGCAGGGCCACGTCTTTGCTGCGCCTTGTTTTCCGCGTGGGGCTCGCCCCAAGCTCCCTCCAGCCTGGGCCTCCACAGTCAACCCGTGGGCAGTTCCCTGGGCGCCACGCCGCGCTGCCTCTGCTTACGCCGTCCTCTCCTCTGTTTGCTTTTCAGGAATAAAGTTCAACGTCCGGCCACGGCAGCCGCCCCACGTAAGTTCTGAGTCTGATCACTTGCAGGGCGCACAGCCTGGGGAAGGCGGGGGAGGAGGGAAGGACATCAGGAGCCCACGTTGAAGCCATTCTTGGAAAGAAAAATGCGTCCCGTCTTTCCCAGGAGCCTTGGGAACAGAGCCCAGGGCTGCGGAGCCGTGAATTTCCCTTTCCCACTCGATGGCTGCTGCGCACGGTGCTAATAGACGCCGTCCATCTGCGCCAGCCTCCCTCGGGCCGCCGGGCCCCGCCGCCCACGCGCGGCCGGTGGAGGTTCCTGGGAGGGCGGCGCCATCTGGTGGCCAGAGCGACACGCGCGCCCCGGGTCCCGCGAGCGTGGCCCCGTCGCCGCCAGCCGCGGGGAGGGACGCCCCTGGGTGCCGGGCGGGGCGCAGAGCGCAGAGCCCGCTTGCCTGCCTCGCCCGGGAAACCCCGGCCGCGGCGAGAGCCCGTCTGCGCGGCCCTCGGGGTCCTGTCCCGCCCCCCCGTGACCGCGTCTCCTCCCGCCCCAGGACCTCCCGCCCGGCGGCCCCCAGGATGCTGACCGGGAGGCGCGCGCCGCGGGGGGCGCCCGCGCCTCGCCCAGCCGGGCCCCGCGGGGCCTCGGCCGGCCGGCGCCCGCCGCGCGGAGGGGCGCCCAGCGCCGCCGCCGGCTGCTGCTCAAGAAGACGGCCCGGGCGGCGGCCGGCCCCAGCACCAGCTCGGGCCGGGGGGGCGCGGCCCGGCCGGGCGCCCGGGCGCGCGACGGCCGCTGGGCGCGCCTGCAGCAGAGCCAGCAGGAGCGCAAGCGGCTGATGCGGGAGGCGTGCGCCAAGCTCCGCGCCAGCAGCAGCCGCCGCGCCGTCACGCCGCGCCACGTGACGCGCATCTTCGTGGAGGACCGCCACCGCGTGCTGTACTGCGAGGTGCCCAAGGCGGGCTGCTCCAACTGGAAGCGCGTGCTCATGGTGCTGGCCGGGCTGGCCTCGTCCGCCGCCGACATCCAGCACAACACCGTCCACTACGGCGGCGCGCTGCGGCGCCTGGACACCTTCGACCGCCAGGGCATCCTGCACCGCCTGGGCACCTACACCAAGATGCTCTTCGTGCGCGAGCCCTTCGAGCGGCTGGTGTCCGCCTTCCGCGACAAGTTCGAGCACCCCAACAGCTACTACCACCCCGTCTTCGGCAAGGCCATCCTGGCCCGCTACCGGGCCAACGCCTCGCGGGAGGCGCTGCGGACCGGCTCCGGCGTGCGCTTCCCGGAGTTCGTCCAGTACCTGCTGGACGTGCACCGGCCCGTGGGCATGGACATCCACTGGGACCACGTCAGCCGGCTGTGCAGCCCCTGCCTCATCGACTACGACTTCGTGGGCAAGTTCGAGAGCATGGAGGACGACGCTGACTTCTTCCTGAGCCTCGTCCACGCCCCGCGGAACCTGACCTTTCCCAGGTTCAAGGACCGGCACGCCCAGGAGGCGCGGACCACGGCCAGGATCGCGCGCCAGTACTTCGCCCAGCTCTCGGCCCTGCAGCGGCAGCGCGCCTACGACTTCTACTACATGGACTACCTGATGTTCAACTACTCCAAGCCCTTTGCAGACCTGTACTGAGGGGCGGTCCCCGCCCACCCCCTCACCTGTGTGCAGGGCCCGCGCCCGTCCGGGCCCCTCAGCCGGGAGCTGAGCCGTTCCCAGAGCGCAGGGCTCCGAGGAAGGGAGGGGCCGTGGCCGTGGGAAGGGCGGGCCTTCGGTGGGGCCGGAGGCTCCCGGGCCTGCGTGGGGACCCTGGCCTTGGCCGAGGGAGACGCAGAGGGCTGGGATGCGCCCTTACCCCCAGGGCTTGGCCAGGAGTTGCAGGTGACCAGGGAGTCTGAGGCCCGGAGGACCGGGGTCCCAGCAGTGAGGGATTTCCTGCAGTCCCTTAACCATTGCCTTGGAGCAAACCACATGGTTTGCAGCTTTTCTACAACCCAAGGGGAGGTGCCCTTGGATGGAGATTCCAAATAAAGCACATGGTTTCCAAAGCAGTAGTGTCTCCTCTGTGGGGTGTGGGGACCCATGGACCCTTTCTGCGTCCCCACTGCGAGGCTCAGGGAAGGTGCGGCCTGCATGGGAGGGAGCAGAGAGGACCCGGGGCTGCAGCGACCCTTATGCCTGCCGGGCCAGGGCTCAGGTAGCTGGGTCCTCTTGTGTGTCAGTACCAGTATGTTCATCCTGAAAGAAGAAGATAGGCCTGGCCCCACGGAGGCCTGTCTTGTCAGTGCACCCTGTGGGGGCCCGCTGGGGCCTGCCAGAGAGGTGGCCAACTGTCTGGACAAGCTGCCGATCAGGGCTGAGACTGGGGTCAGCCGGCCCGGTGCGGAGCTCTCAGTGGGTGTGGCTCTTCGGACAGGAAGAGATGCTTTCCCTGGCCTTCTGCACTTCCAGGCTAAGCAGGGCATTGGCCCGAAGCTGACGCCTGCAGACCCTCCCCTCACCCTGGTCCTTGGGTGTTCTCGACAAAACCACCTCCAGGCTGCCAGGATTGCCCGACCCTGGATGAGCCAGCTCTGGATGAGGGGGAGGAAAAAGTGCGGAAGAAACTTCTCCAAAGGAATATGCCTTTACACCCCAAAGGGTTTTGAAATTGTCAAAAGCCAGCGTGATTCTGGAAAGGTGTCGGAGGAAGCTGTTGGAGCTTTGAGCGTGGGTGTGGCTGCAGCAGGGTTTGGGGTTTGTTTGTGCTGGGAGGCACTGCCCGACCATTTCGGGGGCTCTCTGCCCTCTGTCTGTCAGCCTGTGTCTGCTGGGGACCTCTGCACACCCTTCTGAATCTTCCCGTGGGTCATGTGTTCCCTCCCAGGAGATGGCTCTCCATCTGTTCCCACTTGCTAGGGGAGGTGATTTTCGATCCTAGAGTGGGGACACAGCCCATCCCCAGGCAGAGGCACTGCTGGGTCCTGAGACGGGACACCTGCTGGATCCCCAGGTGGAGACACTCACTGCTGGACCCTGAGACGAGACGCACTTCCAGATCCTGAGGCAGAGACGCTGCTGATCCCCAGCGGATGTGCTGCTGGGATCCGCCAGGCCCCCGCCGGCCTGTGCTGCTCCGTCTCCCCTTCGGCCTCCACCCTGGGCTCTGGAACCTTACAAAGGGGAACAGGGTGCTGAGACCGTCTCCTGCCTCCACAGGGCTGTATCCCCGGGCAGCGATGTGACCTCCCCTGGGTTCCGGCTGAAAGTGGCCTGGACCCTCTGACAGGAGGGACCCCGACAGGCAGGGAGAAGGCTTCGATCAGGGCCTGAGGGATTCCTGGAACTCACAGAAGGTGGGAAGGCAGAAGCCAAGGGGCTCAGAAAGCCAGAGACTGGCCTGTCACTCTGCCAAGGCCAGGGTCGGTGTACAAGGAAGCAGGGAGGGGCCTGGCCGATGTGACCCAGAAAGCTGCCCTAAGCTCTGGCGCTCATAGCGTGAGACTGAGTTCACAAGCAGAAAAGGTGTCCCTGGTCGTGGGTACACTTGGTGACGCCTGAGGCACTGTCACCGTGTCATCTGCTTGGCAAGGGGACACCTGGATGCCCAGCGCTGCTGCTTAGAAGCAATCAGAAATGCCCTTCCCCCACCCCCATGAGAGACAGAGAGAGAGAGAGAGAGAGAGAGAGAGAGAGAGAGAATGCGCATGTAGAAGATATCTCCACTTGTGTCATCCTCAGACACTCAGGCCTGAGCTGCCCAGGATACACATACAACACATCCATCAAAGAGAGGCTCTCCTTCCGGGTGGTGATGATAGGAGACACAGGGTCCAGGTGGTGGCCATGATCCCTACTTGAGGACCCCAGCATGACCTCCAACCCAAGGCCAGAGGCCCAGCCCTGAGACGCCACCAGAATTCACCGCGGTGGTGCCGGACTCAGCCTCAGCCCCCGGCCTCGCAGGGCCTAGTGACAGTGGACTCACACGCGCCTGGGTCTGAGCCTGGGCTGTGGGGTGGGTGGGTGTGTGCTTGTGAGTCAGTGTGTGTCTGGGGTGAAGAGTGTGAGTTTGTGTGTGGGGGCTTGTAGCTGTGTCAAGGGTGGGACTGTGGACAGTCCTAGTCCTCCTTCCTCCCTGGGACTATCTCGTGATGCCCCCTCCTCTCCCCTTCCCCATCTGCTCACCACATTCTGGGCGTAGTCTGGAGGGGATTGCCTGATCAGGGATCCAAGAAGAAGCCACTGACAGCTTGCAGGAGTCAGGCAAGTCCATCAGGTTGGGAGAATAACCGCCCAAGTCCCAACACCCTCTCCCCGCTCGGTCCCCCAAGTAGGGCCTCTCTGGGGCAGCCTCCAGGGAAGATCCCACCAGGCCTTTGCCCTTGAGTGACTGAGACCTTCCCACACGGAGCCCTGCTCTCTGAAAGGTGAAGATGGCACACGTCTCAAAGCCTAGGGTCCCTTCTGGCCTGTGAGCCCCCAAGGCCTTGCGTCTCCTGGGGAGATGAGATTCAAAATCCAGACAGATGGCCAGGTGGGAGATGCGGGCCACTCTGACCTCGAGACACAGCCAGCGCCTCCTCCTCCTCCTGTCTGTGTGGACGTACAGAGTCTGTCCAAGGGACCCTAGGCAAAATAAAGCAAGCAGTGGACAGAGGGACCGCTGTCCAGCACATTCCCCCACTCTCAGACAGGGCCCGTTCATCAATTGTATCCTGGGGGTAAGCCCCTCAGTGGGGGACAGAAGTCTGTGGACAGCCCATGGCCCCAAGGCCTGGAGGAAGCCTTATCTCCTCGCCCCGTCTCCTCTCGGCCCTTGCCTGTCCAAGGAGTGCCCATGACCAATCAAAGGAACGTCCTCCTGGCATCCCTCGCGCCTCCCCTCCCTCCACAAGTGTAGGGGCACCCAGAGCTGGGCACGGGGAACTCAGTGGTGACCCAGGGGCCCAGGAACTGGCCAGTGTGGGAGCTGGGGGGGGTCATATGGGCTCAACTAACATTGTCCCCAGCTCTGGACCCCTGTGCAGATGGATGCAATGATAGGGGACAGATACTCAGGAAGGGAGGGGTGGGGAGGGTAGACCGGAGAGCACTTGAAGCCGGGGGCAGAGGCAGGGGGACGGTGAGGAGTCATTCCCAGTGCCTAGGTGGCACTTCCGCATGGCCTGGGTGTGCCAGCCTGAGTCAGGTGCTGGGGCTGTGCTGGGCCCTCACGTGAGCCGCCCCAGCGGCCCCGTCCACGCATGCCTCGCCCTCCTTTGTAGGTGGGGAGACCGAGGCTTGGCCAGAGCTGCACAGACGCGGGAGTTGGAGCTAGCGTCGCACCCAAGCAGCGGTCCGGGCCCCCTCGCCTTGGTGCCCGCCCCTCTTCTGGCCCCCCTCGACGCCTGTGCAGTCCGTCGTGGAGGAGGGGGCGGGGGGCGTGGACAGGTCTCCCCAGGCCCGGAGACCACCTCGGCCACCAGGTGGGGCTGAGGCCCTGCTGCCGAGCGGCGGCCTGGGCGTCCCCGGCCGGGCCACCAGGTGGCAGCAACGCTCCGACGGCGCGGCCCCAGGCCGGGCGGAGCAGCCCGGGACCCGCAGAGGCCGCGCGCCGGCCCTCGCCCCCCGGGGGTCGCTGCCTCTGCGGTTGTCCCCGGGCTGACCTGGGGCCTACTCCCGAACCCCGCAGCCCCAGGGGACCCGCGTCTCCCAGCACCCAGCCCCCAGGCACCCCGCGGCCCTCCCTCCCGCGTGGGTCCGATGCCCCGGCATCCAGACCTGCAGGGGTCGTGCCCGCTCTCCAGGAGGGGGATGTCGGGCCCTCTCTGACCTCAGCCACCGCGCACACCCACGCTCAGACCCACTTGCATGCAGTCGCGCACAAGCACGGGCGCAGGCAGGCGTGCACACCGTCGCACAAAGACACGCAGCCTCCCAGACACAAATCCAAACACAGCACACAGACGCGTAGGCACACACAGACCCAGGTGTCCACGGACACGCATCCAGGCACACATTCGCGCCCTGAGGCAGACGCACAGTTGCACACCGAAGCACACAGAAACACACGCAGCTCAGACTGAGCGTCCTGAAATAAGTGCGAAGGCCCAGAAAGCCCCTCCCGGTCCCAGGCCTCGCCTGCACTTTCCACGCTGAGCCCTCCTCAGGGACCTGCCGAGGCCACCACTCTCCCTCCCCTAGACACATGCACACACTCACTCTCTGGACCCCGATCCCGGCCTCCTCCTCAAGCCCTTCACATGGGCCCTTGCCCCTCTCGGGCTCGCTGGGCTTTTGCACCAGGAGAAAAAAAAAGCCCATCTTGAAAACAGAGACCCCTTCGTGCGGGCCTCTCTTCTTCCCAGCAGAGCTCATCCTGCAGCCTCCTTCCCCCGTGTCCTCTGGAACCCACCCTGGCCTTTCCCATCCGCCACCCACAGAGTCGCTGACAAGGCGTGTTCCCCCCCAATTTGGAATTCCACAGACACTGTCTGCACATCCCGTGGGCAAGCTCAATACTGCCTGTAAGCTAGGCTCCCAGATTTGCACCTGCAGCCCTGGCCTCTAGACCCTGTGGCTGGCGCCCAACCCACACCGCGGCAGCACTTCCAGCAGGTGTTCCACCTTGCAGTCTTACCTGAGCCGCAGGTTTCACACCGCAAGCCCCTCCTCTCCCAGGCTCAGCCCTGCAGCCAACCCAGGATTCCTCCCTTTCGCCTCCTCCTCAGGGTATCCCGAATCGCTGCTCCTTCTCCCTCTCCAGTGCTGGCATCTTAACTCAAGCCACTGTCATCTCCTGCCTTGGCTCCTGAAGCAATAACTATGGGAGGTACTGGTTTACCAGGTACTGCTCTAAGCCTTTCTTATGTATTGTCTTATTTAACATTCACCACAACCCTGTAGGATAGACTCAAGCATTATCTTCCCCATTTCTTTACAGATGAGAAGATTGAGACACAGAGAGGTTAAGTAATTGCTGGGTGCCTGAACGATGCACATTTGTATACCTGACCCTTAACTGTACCCCACAATTTTAAAATAAAAAATATGTTTTTTTTTAAAAAAAAGTAATTTGCCTAAGGCTACACAGCTACTAAGGGTGTGTTCCAGGATTCAAAGCCTAGCAGTTTGGCCTGGTGTCTATGCTCTTACCCTTTAGTATATAGTACCTGCTGTCTCTGTGGTGCTCCAAGCAGGCAGGAGGTTTGTGATCGTAGATAAGGAATTAAATGGTGGCTAGTGCAGGAAAAAGACAAGCTCTCCAGGGACACGGAGGGAGATTTCCAGGCACAACTAAGTGCCATTTGCAGTTTGTCGTGAAGGAGTGTACAGGGACACCGGCATGTGGCCAAGCTGCTTGCACGTGGCACAGAGGAGGTCAGAGCCGGGTTTCTGCTTGACATGTGTGACAGAGGAGGGAAGGGGACAGAGGAACGCTAGCCCTGGAAGGCCAGGCTAGACAAGGAAGGACATGAGGAGAGGAAGTCCTGATGGACAGAGAGAAGGTGCTGGGGTCTGGGAAGTGAGGTGGAAGCTGTGGACCCATGACCTTGGAGATAATAGTGTGGTTTTCTGTGTTGACAGCAGCCTATGGTCAGGGAGGGGAGGCGGTGGCCAGGAGGGGTGGACGGAAGGATTACTGGACAGAGATGACTCCAGTTCCAGGGCTTGTAGACAAGTCATGTCCCATAGACATACCCTCTGCAGCCTCCTCTGGGGTCTGGAGACACCATTGTCCTATTCCTGGGTCTGTCTCCAGTTCCCCCATATCATGCTGGCCATCGGCCCACTCACCTGCCTGTGACTGCCCGAGTGTTGCCTGTGATAGTCTGTACCTGTCTGTCTATGTCTGCCTGTCTGCATGGGTGGGTGGCGGTTGCCAGGGCTACAAGTCTGGCCTCTTCTTGTGGTGCAGGGCCTGGGAGCAGGGATGGGGGGATGGATGCAGTCAGCCTGACTGCTGACACTCGAAGCCTGCCCCTGGGGAGACCAAGAGGTGTGGGTGGCCAGCCCTGCAGACCCAGGAGAGAACCCGTCGGGCGGATCAGACGGGGTGGGTGAATCTGGGCCGGGAGGAAAAGCTACATTCTTACTCTCCAAACCGATGTGCTGAATTTTACTTTTCCTTTTAGTTATTTCTTCTTCTTAAATCCTGTTTCTCTCCCCGAGGCATCTAATCTATTATTTAACATTGGATTGTGCGATTGAAACTCCCAGGCAAATTGAAAATTATTTGTGTTTGAGGTTTCAGGCATGAAGCTGAGGCAACCATTTCTGGGAGATCCTGGGAACCTGGGCGCCGGGCAGAGAACCTGCAGCTCTGCTCCTGGAAGGGGCTGGTGGAGCGGGCGGGGGGATCCACAGGCCTGGAAAGCCCCGGGGCCCGGCCGCACTCTGGCCTGCGCACCCAGAGCCCACAGCTCAGGGGTCATTAATCTCCACACGGCATTTCACTTGGGAAACGCTGTCAATGCTCCCACTGGCCAAAGTCCTCGAGAGGCCAAGCGGGTACAATCAGTCACCCTGGCCCCGTGCCCACCCTGAGGGAGAGGCCCCGGTCACCGGAGAATTAATGACACAGGGACAAGGGCTTGCCGTCATTTTTCAGAGGTTGGACTCTCCCTGGACTCGCATCTGGTGTGGCTGGCCTAACAGAGTCAGTGCGGGGTGAACAAGGGGACCTTGGCTTGTCCCCACATGGGTGAGCAAAAGTTGACGGGACATGTGACCTCGTAGCGCTGGCTCCAGTGGTCTAGACATGAATCTGGACCACCGAGGAGAAGCGGGCTTGAGTCCAGGGGAATGTGCATGGATGTCTGCAGCCTATGTGGAGGAGGCTGGTCAGGTGTCAGGTCAAGTGTAACCTTGTCGGCTGCGATAAGGAGATTGGCTGTGGTGCTGGAGACATTGAAGCCATTGAAGGGCTTTGGGGAGAGGAGCACCGTGATGGTGATCAAGTTTCCATAACCAAATGGATCAGAATGAGACTGGGAGGCTGTCTTAGTCTGGGCCGCTATCATAAAGACGCCCTTGACGGGGTGGTTTCAACAACAAGCAATTATGTCTCATGGTTCTAGAGCGTGTGTCTGATGAGGCCCCATTTCCTGGTTTCCAGAAGGCCTTCTTCTTGCTGGGTCATCATGGAGCAGAAAAGATGAGAGAGCTCCCTGGGGCCTCTTTTATGAGGACATTAATCCCGTTCATGAGGGCTCTACCCTGATGATCTAATCACCCCCAAAGGCCCTGCCTCCTAATGCCATCATCCTGGGGTGAGGATCTCAACGTAGGACACAACGCTTGGGGGCCACCTCCATTTGACATTTAGGGTGGTCACATGTGTCAGGCACTGTTCTAGGCCTGGATGATGGCACCCATGTGCCCTTGGCCCAGAATTGGGGTGCCAGCATCTGGGACCACAGTGCGGCAGGAGGATTCCTCCCAAGGCCACCCAGCCACAGCTTCCCTCCCCTTATGGGGACACTGACCTACTGCCAGCCTCTGCCACAAACCCCAGAAGCTACAGAGACTCTGAAGTTGCTCCCCTCACCTCACCCCAGGCCTCTTTCTGCCGCGACATCCCCACCCCCACCCCTGTGGTGTCGTTAACCTCAGACCCTGCACACACAGTGTCTGGTCCCAGGACTGAGGCACCGGGCGTGCTTCCCATCTCATCATTCGCAATGTATGTGAACTCCAGCCCTGCCTCCTGTCCCCATGTACTTGCATGAACGACACCAGAGGCAGGTAGAGAGACCCAGTGCCAGGGCCAGGTCAGCAAGTGGACTTAAGATGGTATGTGTATGTGGAGCATAACTAGAGCTTTGTACCACATAGAGAATACGTCATCTTTCCCTGGAATATATTTTAAAGTTTATCATGGAACACGCACACACACAGAGAAAGCAGTGGGTTCTTTCATTCCTTTGCTCAACAAATACTTCCCGAGCACCTATTATATGAGATCTACTATGCCCAACAAAGGGCACAAAATACTAAGCCAAAACAAGCCCCATCTTTGCCCTACAGGATTCAGTACCCTGGGGAGTCTGACTCTAATAAACATAAATAACAACCAACACACACAAGTGTAGGATCATGACCTTCACCAATGCTATGATGGAGGCAGCCTTGTCAGAGAAGTCAGGGAAAGCTTCCTGGAAGTGGTGGTGCTGGAACTGAGAGGAGGACAAGTAGGAGAGAAAGGGAGGAGCGTGTACAAATGTCCTGGGGTGCAAGCCAGCATGGCCAAGTGAGGGGCTGAGGAAAGTTGTGCACACAGAGCGAAGGGAGTGTGTGACTGTTATCCGTGGACCACCCAGATCTCCTTCAGGGAAAGGACGACCCCCATAAGGCACTGGGCTGCTCCTGGTAGATGGTCCTCAGCTGCAGCCCTCTGAGGGGACCAGTGAGCTAAAGACAGGTGCTCAGGTCGGGTGCGGTGGCTCACGCCTGTAATCCTAGCACTTTGAGAGGTTGAACCGAGAGGATTGCTTGAGCTCAGGGGTTCTAGGCCAGCCTGGTCAACATGGCGAGACCTCATCTCTACAATAAATCAAAAAATTAGCCAGGCATGGTGGCTCATGCCTGTGGTTCCAGCTGCTTGGAAGGCTGAGGTGGAAGGATCGCCTGAGCCCAGCAGGTTGAGGCTGCGGTGGCTGGGAGCGGCCACTGCACTCCAGTCTGGGCGACAGAGTGAGACTCCAACTCAAAAAAGAAAAGAAAAGAAAAGAAAAAAGACCCAGCAACCCCCCAACAATTCTGAAGGGTAGTCCCAGGCTCAAAGCTACATGTGCATTCAGCTGAAGGCTGTGTTGAGGCTGCATCTATGATAGGCAGAATAATGTCCCCAAAGATGTCCACATTCCAGAACCTGTGAATATGTTACCTTAGGCGGCAAAAGGAACTTTCCAGATGTGATGAAGGGTCTTGGGATGAGGAGGCGCTCCTGAAACATCCAGGTGGGCACCCTGGAATCACAAGGTCCTTGTAAAGGGACAGAAGAAGGCCAGAGTCAGAGAAGAGGCTGGGACAAGGAAAGCATTCCAAGGGATGCTGGAAGCCTCTGACTGGAAAAGGCAAGGAAACAAGGTCTTCCTCAGAGCCTCCAGACAACCCATTTTAGACATTCCAGAACTGTGAGATAATACATGTGTGGGTTTTTTTTTTTTTTTGCTGGTTTTTTGGTTTTTTTGAGTTGGAGTCTCACTCTGTCGCCCAGACTGGTGTGTAGTGGCCGCTCCCGGCCACCGCAGCCTCGACCTGCTGGGCTCCGGCGATCCTTCCGCCTCCTCCTTCCAAGTAGCCGGAACTACAGGCGCGCGCTACCACGCCCGGCTAATTTTTGATTTATTGTAGAGATGAGGGCTCGCCAAGTTGCCCAGGCGGGTCTCGAACCCGCAGGCTCAGGCAATTCACTCGCCTCGGCCTCCCAAAGTGCTGGGATTACAGGCTGAGCCACCGAGCCCGGCTGGTTTGTGTGTGTGTGTGTGTGTGTGTGTGTGTGTGTGTGTGTGTGTGTGTGTGTGTGGAGTCTCACTCTATTGACCAGGCTGGAGTGCAGTGGTATGGTCACCCCCACTGCAGCCTTGACCTGCTGGGCTCCAGTGATCCTTCCGTCTCAGCCTTCCAAGTAACTAGAACTACAGGCGTGTGCTATCACGCCCGGCTAATTTTTTGATTTATTAAGGTCTCGCCAAGTTGCCCAGGCAGGTCTCGAACCCGCAGGCTCAGGCAATCCACTCACCTCGGCCTCCCAAAGCGCGGGATTACAGGCTGAGCCACCGAGCCTGGTCATAAATGTGTTGTTTTAAGCCACGACATTTGTGCTCATTTGTTATAGCGGCAATAGAAAACTAATACAGCATCAGAGCTCACCTTCTTCCTCTGCCTAATCCTGCTTGTTTTTCCTCCCTCTCCCAGTGTTGATACTGAGCACCCTCTCTAACAACCTCCCGCGTGCCAACGTCTCTCAAGGGCTGCCCCCAAGGAGCCCATTCTACTCCCTAGGAAGCCCAACTTGTACCCGTCCGAGAAAGCCGACGCAGAGGCGGATGTTGGGGCTTGATCTCCGTCTCGCCTGCCTGGCAACAGTGATAAGAGGAGCTCAGCCAACCCCTCACATGATGGCTGTGCCCTTGTTCCAACGTTCCCCACTGGTGGATTGGGGCAGTTAACCCCAGAAGGAAATGCAGTGGTGGGTGATGCGTCAGGCATGTGAAAACTATCAGGGAAAAGCAAAGTCCGTGGAATGCAGCAGCTGTTGCTAAGTCTCACCAACCCTTTGGAGAAAAAATGATATCACAAGGCTGAGAGCAATTCAGAGCTAAGGGTGAAAGCCGGGGGGCCTCCTTGGTGGCATCTAAGGAGATGCCCATCTGCTTGGATGAAGGGCAGACAAAACTGAGGCCCTTGGAAGAGCCAAGTTCCGAAGACTCAGCTCTCAACCCAAGCAGGCCTGTTGTGCCAAGGTCAGGCTCTGGCTGGGAAAGAATGGCACCCTGTCATTTGGGATGGGACATTTTAGTGGATATGCCCCCAAATCTTAAATCTCTCAGTTGCCTTGAGTCCTTTAAGCCTGAGGAAGTGGCCCATTCTTCCCTCTTACGGGCTGATTCTCCCTCATTCCTTGAAGACACGCAGAGTCTCAGCCCAGCAAGACAATATGTACCCCCTTCAGGATCGGCCCCTTCTGCCAGTCCTGAAGGGGGTGCATATTGTCTTGCTGGGCTGAGACTCTGCGTTTCAGCCCTTCTGGCCGCCTTCTGGCCACCTTCAGCCCTTCTGGCCGCCTCCAATAATTAGGGGGACAGTGCTGGGCTTGATGAGGGAGAAAGGCACTCCAGGACCTGTAGTCCATGCATGTGGCCGGAGCCAGGAGAGCAGGTGGGAACTGGTGCTGAAGGTGTTTGTCTATGGGAGGAGGTCACATAAGACTGGAGTAGGTGGGAGACTTTATCAATAGGGGATTACTTTACTGGAACTTGGGATCCGATATCTGGTGAGTACCACAGGAGATGGTGCAAAAACGCTGCTAGGATGGCTCCAGAAAGCATGGAAGAAGTAATGGCCCATACTGAGTGAGGTAGAAATGCCAGATTTGTCTGGGCACAGTGGTTCACGCCTATAATCCCAGCACTTTGGGAGGCCGAAGTGAGAGGATTTCCTGAGCCCACAGGTTAAGACCAGCCTGAGTAACTTGGTGAGACCTCGTCTCTACAATAAATAAAAAAATTAGCCAGGCATGGTGGCACATGTCTGTAGTTCCAGCTACTTGGAAGGCTGAGGCGGAAGGATCACCTGAGCCCAGCAGGTCAAGGCTGTGGTGGCCGTAAGCGTGCCACTGCACTCCAGCCTGAGTGACAGAGTGAGACTAGACTCAAAAAAAAAAAAAAGGAAATGCCAGATTTGTACTGTTAGATGGTGGGAAAGGGGATTAAAGGGCTCAAAGAAGGTGGGAAAGGGGATTAAAGGGCTCAAAGAAGTGGACATGCCAGAGTGACTATACTATGTAAGGCCCAGAGCATGGAATGTGCTGGTGAGAAAAACACCAGCATCACCAAGGCGTCATGGGGAGGCTCGCCTCTGTAGGCCAGGGCTGCTGGTGGGAGAGGCTCTTATGGGACTTGGGTCACAGATAGCAACGAGGTGGGAGGACCCTGAAACAAGGGAGATCTAGGGATGACGTTTAGCCATCAGGAGTGAGGTGGATACAGTTATCGTAATGAGTTGCAAGGTCGTTGTGGGGGCAGCCACGGTGGCTTGACCTGCAGAGAGGTATGGAGATGGCTGATAGAACAAGGTGTTCCCAAGTGGCAAACGGATGGGGACCCAACGGTTATACTGCCCATTCTGCATAGTCAAAAGAAATCAAGGATGGCAGTCACTCCAGTTTCTATTTTTTATTTTATTTTTTTGATTCAGAGTCTCACTCTGACGCCCAGGCTGGGGTGCAGTGGCAGGCTCACCGCAGCCACGACCTGCTGGGCTCAGGCGATCCTTCCGCCTCAGCCTTCCAAGTAGCTGGAGCTACAGGCATGCACCACCACGCCCAGCTACTTTTTTGGATTTGTTGTAGAGACGAGATCTCGCCATGTTGCCCAGGCTGATCTCGAACCGGTGGGCTCAGGCAATCCTCTTAGCTCAGCCTCCCAAAGTGCTGGGATTGCAGGCATGAGCCACTGCGCCCAGCTACTTTTATTTTTATTTTTTTAACTTTATTTTGTTACAGAGGTGTGGGTCACAAGTCAGGATTAGGTACATAAGGAATGTACGTGCAGGTGAAGTTTGGGCTTCCAACTGGTCCGCACATCCCCTGGCTTAAGTTCAGCTACTCTTTGTGTTATCATGCACCCCAGTCTTCCTCCCTCCCCTGGCAGTATCCCGCTGCTGCGGCCCCCTCCCTTGTGCTATTGGGATTAGTGTTCAGGTCCCACGTATGAGTGAGAATATGTGGTATTCGGTTCTTTGTTTCTGGAAGTCATCCCAATTTTTAAAAGCCATAATTCCTTGCCCAGTTTTTGGACTTGAGCCAGTTTTCAGACTAGGAAGTCAGCGACCAAGGAAGAGATCAGGTTCCCAAGATGACCTTGCAACGCAGAAACAATATGTATAGTCATCAAACCTCTCCCCCTTCTCCAGAAGGCACACTGGGGAAAAGGGAGGCACAGACAAGTCTGGGACTATTGGACAGAGTCTGAGTTGATACAGATACTGTGAGATCTGACATATCATGGTGGGGCTCCATGAGAGTAGGGCATATGCTGGCCTGGGTGGGGCTTCCAGATCCATCGATGCATAGACTGGCCGTTTCCTCTGTCCCCAGGTGTGTAACTGAAATAGACACATTGGTGGCTGACCTCACTCCCACACTGGTCCTCAGCCTATAGGGTAGATTTGTAGTAGGACAGGCAAAGAGGAAGCCCCTGAAACTGCCCTCTGACCCCTTTCCAAGATAGTAAATAAAAAACTACAAAAAGCACGGATTTGACGTGGCACAGAGTGGAGACCTCTGTCTCTCACATTAACACTCATTGGAGAACATCGTCATGGAAGGGGCACTAACCAACCAAGCAAGCAGAATGGCCTGACCAAGTGGCATCACCCAGCTTCTGTCACTGGCCTCTCCACTGCTGGTACAAAGAGCACATGAAGGGAGGAACTGTGGTGGCAGGGGTGGAGGCTGTACGTGGGTCTCACAGCGTGGACTGTCACTGCTACTGTGGCTGAACCTCCAGTTTTCCAGCAGTAGACACCAGCGCTGAGTCCCAAATACAGCAGCATTCCGTGAGGACACCAACCAGTCACCTGGTGGCAAGTTGACCACATGGAATCCCTTTCGTCCTGGAAAGAGTAGCGATTCATTTTGTCAGGAATAAGCACATGTTCTGACTATAGGTTTGCCTTTTCTGCCCACAAGGCCTGAGCCAGACCACTAGCCAAGGGCTCACGGGGGGGATCTCACATCGTGTCAGACCAAGGGCTCCCTTTACAGCAAAGAAGGTGTGAGAATGAACTGGTCATATCACCCACCGTAATACCCTGAATCTGCCAGCCTGATAAAGCCACGGAAGGGCCTGTTAAAAGCACAGGTAAGATACCAGCTCGGAGGTGATATCTTGCAAAGATGAGGTGTCTTCGGAGCAAAGTGTAGACCTCAAATTAACAATAGGTTGGCATGGGTAACCTTACATGGCAAAAGGGACTGTCTCAGCAGGATGTGATGAAGTTAGGGGTCTTGAGATGGAGAGATTATCCTGGGTTTCCTGGGCGTGCCCAGTGGAATCACAAGGGGCCCTTTCAATGCAAGAAGGAGGCAGGAGAGTCGTTGTCAGAGTGATGCGGTGTGAGAAGGAGTCACCAGCTACTGTGGCTCTGAAGATGAAGAGAAGCCATGAACCAAGGTGGTGGCCACACTTCAGAGGCTGGAAAAGGCCAGGAAGCCAGGCGCAATGGCTCACGCCCGTAATCCCGGAAACTTGGGAGGCAGAGGTGAGAGGATTGCCTGAGCCCAGTTCGAGACCAGCCTGGGCAACTTGGTGAGACCTCGTCTCTACAGTAAAGAAAAATTAGCTGGGCATGGTGGTGCACATCTGTGGTTCCAGCTCCTTGGAAGGCTGAGGTGGAAAGATCGCCTGAACCCAGCAGGTCGAGGCTGCAGTGGCCGTGAGCAGCAGGCCACTGCACCCCAGCCTGGGTGCCAGAGTGAGACTCCAACTCAAAAAAAAAAAAAAAAAAAAAAGGCCAGGAAATGAATTCTCCCAAGAGCTTCTAGAAGGAAAGCGACCCTACCTATACCTTAATTTTAGCTCAGGCAGTGAAAGGAACCTGGGCTCGACCCCTGCCATCTTAGATTTTTGACCTCTCCAACTATAAGATAATAGGTTTATGTTGTTTGAACTCACCAAATGTGTGGTGGGTTTTCACAGCTGCCGTAGGAGCTTAATGCACTATAACCTAGAGAAGGTGGGTCTCAGGACCAAGGCGCAGAAGCAAAGGTGTCCTGCTCACCATCACTCCCACCTACTCACATGAGGGAATGTATGCTTCCCGTCCCACAATTCTGGATTCTAAGGGTTTAGAGATCTCAATTCCCACATGAACAATGTTTCTGTCAAGAGGCACAGTGAGGGTGCCACGGACCTGTAAGCTGTGGCCGCTGCCTGGCCATAGGGTGGGGGGTATGCCTGGCTAATGAAAAGAAAAAGCCAGAGCTCAGTTCACAGATGTGTTGACTTGGTGTATGGAAGCAAGCAAAAAGTGGACGGTGTCTGCATGACAGCGCCACGCAAGGGGTGGCCTTGGAAGATGGTGGTAGAGTGAAATCCTCCCAATGGATAGCTCTCAGATACTGGCCATTCACTCTGGCGGGAAGAGCAGTGGTCTAAGGTTGGGATATACGTGTGCTCATGGGCTAATGGCTTGGCCAGGTGGTTAGAGGACCGGTCTAGCAGGAAGAGTCGCCATCTTGGCAGGAGTAATGGGCCCTGACACTGGGAAGAGGTAGCAGTTTTGTTCTGGAGCAGGAAGAAATCTATCTGGTGCCTGGTTAATTCATTGAAGTGCTTCTTGGGACTCCCTTGCCTGATCTCGACAGTAAATGAACCAGGGCAGCAACTCTGGTTCAGCTCCTTCAGAGATAAGGACCTGGCTGCCCCACCAGGTGAGTCCCTGAGACCAGGGGCACTGATAGCTGAGGGTGAGGAGATCCAGAATAGATCATGAAGGGGAGAGAAGACGAGGGTCAGCTGCAGTCTCTAACCACCTGCAGCAGTGGGGGCTGGAGTGAATCCCACTAGCCTTCCTCTTCTAAGTTCTCCCAGAAAGAGGCTCACCAGAATCCCGGAGGGGCTGCCCCTGAAAGCATCTGAAGAAGTAGATCCTAGTCATAGAAGGATAGACTGTGTCAGGCACGGCAACGCACCAGCCAGACCCCTCTTTAGCCATGGAGGACATATTCCCCCAGTTTCTGGGAGCACTGTCTGCAAAAAGTCTCCAACCATCAACTCTCTTCAGAGAATGCCTTGGGTGAACAGAGTTGCCACTCCCAAATCAAACTCCACAGCCAGCGACACATCCAGGAGTCAACATGGGGACCTAGAAGCCTAGGAACTCATGCAAAGGGGGACAGCTCCTTGTGGGTTGGCTGAGGCCTCTGCTGAGACCACATAAGGGCTCAACTTCTTCTGCTCACTTCTCCCTTGCCCTCCCCGGATCAGGTGCCAGCGAACATTCCCTGAGTCCCAAGGAGCTCCATCTGTAACAGAAAATGAGGGAGAAGAAGCAGCAGAGAAGTCAGTGGGCCGTCCGTGCATCCCACAGAGCACAGTATCATGAGAACAAGGGAAGGCCTGGCAAGGTTTTCTTTATTCTTTATTTTTTGAGTCAGAGTCTCACTCTGTCGCCCAGGCTGGAGTGCACTGGCACTCTCATGGCTGCCGCAGCCTCGACCTGCTGGGCTCAGGCGATTCCTCCACCTCAGCCTTCCAAGTAGCTGGAACTACAGGTGCACGCCACCATACCTGGCTGATTTTTCTTGATTTATTGTAGAGATGAGGTCTCACCAAGTTGCTCAGGCTGGTCTTGAACCCGTGGGCTCAGGCAATCCTCTCGCCTTGGCCTCCCAAAGTGCTGGGAGTATAGGTGTGATCGACCATGCCTGGCCTCCTTGCAAAGTTTTAAGCAAGCAGTGCCGTGAGCTTTTGAAAAGATCATTCTTGCTCCCATGGGAAAACAGACGCAAGGGTCAGACTGAAAGCCCAGTTAGCAAAGGGAACCTGGTCTCAACCCCGGCTCTTAAGGTTTCTGTCTCCCATTTTCCTGGCAGAGCAAGTTACACAGCTGGCCTGTTCAACTTCAAAGGAGGCAGAGAGGGACAATGCCACCACCACCATGGAGCCATCAAAGAAAGAGAGCTGGGAGTCCTGGGGCAGCACTAATTACTCACACACTGAGGAACCGCACACACCAGAGGAGGAAGTGGCTCTCTAAGCCAAATGTCGCTGAGAAGCCAGGTAAATTGAGGGCTGAGGGATGGCCTTGAGTGTTATAAATTAAGTGATAAGCCGGGCTCGGTGGCTCAGCCTGTCATCCCACGCCTTTGGGAGGCTGAGGTGAGTGGATTGCTTGAGCCCGCGGGTTCGAGACCCGCCTGGGCAGTGAGACCTCATCTCTACAATAAATCAAAAAATCAGCCGAGCGTGGTAGCGCATGCCTGTAATTCCGGCTACTCGGAAGGCTGAGGCGGAAGGGTCGCCGGAGCCCAGCAGGTCGAGGCTGCGGTGGCCGGGAGCGGCCACTGCACTCCAGTCTGGGCGACAGTGAGACTCCAACTCAAAAAAAAAAAAAACTAAATAAATTAAGTGATATACAAATGTCCTTAACGGCCTGAGAGGGGGCTTGGGGGCCTTAAGGGAACAAAGGCTAGAAGGCAGACTGGAATTAGTTGGGGAGGGACTGGGAGGTGGGCAGGAAACAGGAAGTGTAGACCACTCTTTCCGTGCTGTTCCCTGAGAGGGTCAGAGGGAGGCAGAGAAGAGGTAGAACAGGCCAAAAAAGGTTAGAGTTTTGTGGGTTTTAGTGGGGGATAACTTGAGCACGTGGTAAGGCCACTGGAGAGGAGCCATTGAAAGGGAGGGGCAGCCGGGCTTGGTGGCTCAGCCTGTAATCCTGCGCTTTGGGAGGCTGAGGTGAGTGGATTGCCTGAGCCCACGGGTTCAAGACCCGCCTGGGCAACTTGGCGAGACCTCATCTCTACAATAAATTTAAAAAAAAACTAGCCGGGCGTGGTAGCGCACACCTGTAGTTCCAGCTACTTGGAAGGCTGAGGCGGAAGGATCGCCGGAGCCCAGCAGGTGGAGGCTGCGGTGGCCGGGAGCGGCCACTGCACTCCAGTCTGGGCGATGAGTGAGACTCCGACTCAAAAAAAAAAAAACAAAAGAAAGGGAGGCGCTAACTATGCAAGAGAAATGGCAGACAGTCAGCAGGGTAAGAGGACATGCAATCAATGTGTACTGACATCCCTGGATCCCTGGGACTTCCGCTCCAAACAGACTCAAGCATCCTTCGTGGGCCTCTTCCTTGGGGCCATTATCCTGAGAGGCACCCACCAGTGTGTGCACCCCAGGACCAAGGCGTGGCCAAGGGTGGCTGTTTGAGGGTGTATGGACAGAGCCTAGATGTGCAAGAGGGGGTATGCATGCCTGGACACACAAGGCTCCCACAGTGGGACACCCACAATGAGTAGGAAGCCAGGTGTGGTGACAGAGAGGGGTTGTCAGGGCCAGCCCTTCCCAATTCACCAGATCTCAGCCCACCACTTCAAGGAGTCTGGGAATTCCAAACTGAACCCAGTTTTCCAGGTCGTTATGAAGGTATATTTGTAACAGGTGCTAGCCTGATTTATGCCTTTTAGGCAAGCCGGGAGCGGTGGCTCACACCTGTAATCCTAGCACTTTGGGAGGCGGAGGCAAGAGGATTGCTGGAGCCCAGGGGTTCAAGATCAACTTGGGAAACTTGGTGAGACCTTGTCTCTACAATAAATCAAAAAATTAGCCAGGCAGGGTGGCACATGCCTGTAGTTCCAGCTACTTGGAAGGCTGAGGCGGAAGGATCACCTGAGCCCAGCAGGTCAAGGCTGCGATGGCCATGAACATGCCACTGCACTCCAGCCTGGACGTCAGAGTGAAACTCCAACTCAAAAAAAAAAAAAAAAAGAATTTAGACATATGATATATGGCCTTCCATTTATCTTCTTGTCCTGGGCTCAGAAAATGTTAGGGATGCCAGCCTGGGCAACTTGGCAAGACGTCATCTCTACAATAAATCAAAAAAGTAGCCGGGTTTGGTGGCGTGTGCCTGTAGTTCCAGCTACTTGAAAGGCTGAGGTGGAAGGATCGCCAGAGCCCAGCAGGTCAAGGCTTCAGTGGCTGGGAGTGTGCCACTGCACTCCAGCCTGGGGCAACAGAGTGAGACTCTGACTCAAAAAAAAAAAAAAATGTTAGGAGTGGGTCAAAATACATTACAAACACACACACAATTTTATATAATATCTACAACATATGATTGCATATAACAATTATATAAGCATAAATCATAGGATAACATGTATACTGTCTTGGTTTAATTTGTGTACATAGGCATACACACACAGAGAGATATGGCTTATATTAGTCAGCTTCTGCCGTGTGACAAACATAACATTTCAGCAGCATTCACAAATAAGCATTTATTGCTCCTGTGTCTGTGCTGCAGACGGCTCTTGTGGGGGCCCCGCCTCACGTGTCTCATTCCTGGGTTTAGCCTGGAAGGTCTGTAGCCGCCTGGAGCCTGTTTTTCCTGTGGCAACAGCAGAAGCCTGGGAGACAAGCTCAGCCCCAGATGCACACTTCAAGCCTCTGCATGAGGCTGTGATCTGCTAAATCCCTTTTGGTGAAGCCCAGTTTCAGGTCGTAGAGAAGTTCTTTCTACCAACTACGAAGCCATGGCAAGAGTGTAGATGTCTCTAGGTACCACAGGGCAAGGAAAAATTGGAATCAATAATTTAACCTATCACACATACCAAACTGAGGTTCCCTAGGAAGAGGAAAATAAGATTGCCAGGGTGTGGGGGGATTAATTTGTAATTAGTTCTAATTACTGAAAGAATTGATGTTTTAATTTTTTACAACATATCTGTATGCTCATATTCCTTTTCTAATAAAGCAAAAGTAAGAAGCCCTCGACTCTCCCCAATTCTAGTCAAAATCCTAATGTAAAATTTTTACTGGTTGATTCATCTGGAAGGCTGGCTAGCCATTTTGAAAAACAAATTCTTTTTTAGATCCAGACCTCAAATCATGTGCAAAAGTTAATTCTAAAAGGATGAGGGCCCTAGATGTAAAAACAGAACTGTACAAATTCAGAGGGAGATAATATTTTGAAATATATCAAGATGCTTTTTGGTTTTGGCACT
Source organism: Cephalopachus bancanus (assembly GCA_027257055.1). Taxonomy (NCBI): domain Eukaryota; kingdom Metazoa; phylum Chordata; class Mammalia; order Primates; family Tarsiidae; genus Cephalopachus; species Cephalopachus bancanus. Next base: position 2,965,700 of record JAPVLO010000110.1, on the reverse strand, counting down.
TCCTTGAGTGACCTTCCAGCTTTACAGCCAGAGGCTTGCATTGCCTAGAGGTGGAGGGGGATGGAGGGAGGGCTAGGAGGAGAAGGAGGAGGGGGCAGGAGGGTGGAGAGGGAAGAAAGAAACAGAGGGGGAATGGGGGGAGAAGGGAGGGAAGGGTGAGAGAGAGAGAGCGGTTTGCAGGAGACAGAGGCCCCACGTGGATCAAAGAATGACAAGGGAGGGCGCCCACCATGCTCAGAGATGTGAGCAAAGCAGAAGCAAAAGCACAAGATGCGTGAGGATACACACTTCTGTGCCATTTATGTACAAGTTTAAAACACGTGCAGGCACACACACACGCGCACACACACACACACACACACACACGCACGCACACAATGTTTATGAATACCTTCTTGTGTTGCAAAAAGTATACAGATGTGCAGCGGAAGGATACAACTGCTGGCCAAAAGTTAAAGCAGGGGAGAGGAAGGGGTTTGAATTGGTCTGTGTCATTGCATTTTGTTTTTAAAGAGGATCTGAAACAACTATTCAAAATGGTAATATTCTTACATCTGGGTGATGGGTAGGTATCTGTGATATTATCTTCTATATTTTGAAATACATGATGGGGGAAGGACAGGCTGTGGATGGGTATGAATAGTTTGATCCATATTTTAAAACACAGATGTGTGTGCACATGTGCACGTCTGTGTGCTCAGGCATGTGTGTAGTGATTTTGTGCCTGTGGTTATGTGCACCTCTCTGTGTGTATCTGTGTCTGCACATTACGTGTGTGTGTGGCACATGTACATGCGTATCCCGTTGTGCCTGTCGTGGGTGCAAATGTGTGCACGCGTGCACCTGCATGTCTATCTCTGCATATCTGTGCAACTGTACATGCGTCTGTGCGTGTCTGTACGTGCCTGCATGTTAGTATGTGTGTCTGTATTTATGTATCTGTGCAATTCTGTCTACAGTTATACTTCTGTGTGTCTCTGAGTGTGTGTTTGTATGTATCTGTGTGAGTCTGTGCAATTGTGTGTCTGCGTGTGCCTGCACACCTGTGTGTACTAAGTAGGAAGAAAACTATGTGAACAAACACCAAATCCTTGCCATAGTTCCCTTTGGGAAGGGAAGGCTGTGGACTTATGTTTCCCTTTGTACATTTAACTGTGATTCATTCTTTCTTTTTACAACAATCATGTATTCTTTATTAATATTTTAGAACACTTTTTTAAAGACAGTAAAGAGTTTCACAGCTTGAAGAACACAAAGAATTTACCAGCAGACCGTGGGTGCCCTCCAGGGCTCCTCCCTCGAGCTGTGCTGCCTTTGCTCCAGGGCCTGTATCTGCCATCCCACCCACCTCCAAGGGCCCTGAGGACAGAGGCGCTTGGGGACATTTCCAAGCCCCACCCCAGGGGCACAGCCCAAAGCAAGCATGGAATTTCTCTGGAGCCTTGTATTTTATCTTTAAATGTTAGTCAGGTTTTACATTCTCCCCTTTAATGTATACGTGTTTATCCAGGTTATACAATCATGAGGTTTTAAGCCTCATCTGCGGAGTCAAGGGGCCGCTGGAGGGGACTGTATCGTACTCATCTTTCCATGACCCTCCTGCGGGCGGGCTCCGGGCCAAATGCACCTGTGTAGGGATGGGGGTGTAGCCGTGGCTTGATTGGAGCTCTTTGAAAGGTCAGTTGGAAGAGGAAGCTAGCCCTCATCGTTTTGATGACAGCTCCCACTGGCTGAGCCCTTATGCTGGGCTGGGCCATGTTCTCACATTTAATTATCCTAGCAAACCCGTCAGCTAGGTATTCTCACTGTCCCCACATTACACAAAGGACACCGAGACTTGGAGGTGAGGCCCAAGGTCATCCATCCCGTTGGCCTCAGACTCCCAGGTTCATGCTCTATACAGACTGTCTAGTACAGGACAGACCCAAGGAGAAGGAATTGCCCCTGCCAAGAAAGAGGGTCAGTGTGGAAAGCTTTGGTTCTAGGACAAAGGGCCCTAGGCGGGGTGTTTCTGACTGACCAGAGGCCACTTTCCTCCTTGTCTAGACTCATTTCATGGGAAAGAGTCGCTAGCACTTTTTAATTTTTATTAATTTTTATTTTTTTATTTTTTTGAGTTGGAGTCTCACTCTGTCGCCCAGGCTGGGGTGCAGTGGCCTGCTGCTCACGCCCACTGCAGCCTCGACCTGCTGGGTTCAGGCGATCCTTCCATCTCAGCCGTCCAAGTAGTTGGAACCACAGGTGTGCACCACCACACCCGGCTAATTTTTTGATTTATTGTAGAGATGAGGTCTCGCCAAGTTGCCTAGGCGGGTCTCGAACCCACGGGCTCAGGCAATCCACTCACCTCGGCCTCCCAAGGCGCGGGATTACAGGCTGAGCCATCAAGTCCAGCTTGCTAGCACTTTTGCAAATGCGTCTGCAGAGCCCCCACATGGTCACTTGGAGCCAGTGGGGTAGCCACACAGTCACTTAGGGACGGGACTCAATGTTTAAAGCCGTGCTCCCAGAGATCCAGACTGGGCTTATATTGATTGAGAAAGCTGGAGGACCCCAGAAAGGGCCTCTCTAGCCCCCATCAACTGCAGCAGCCCCACTTCCCAGCAATCTTTCAGTGTTGTTGTGTAGACAGGGCTGCAGGGTCCTTGGGGCTGCTCCTAGGCTTCTTCCTGGCTCAGGGTTCTGGTCAACAGCCTCAGACATTGGGGCCCCCAGCCCTGAACACAAAATCCATCCTTTCCTCCTTCTCCCAGGGACAGCCTGGCTTTGCCTTCCACGGGCTCAGGGTAGCAACCACAGCCTCATCCAGCCTCGAGAGTCTCAGTACTGGTCTCAGCAACCCCCTTCCCAGCAACTGGCTTCCAAGTTGGCATGTGGTCCAGTCTTGGCCAGCTAGGCTGTGAAAAGGAGGGCTTGTGGGGGACGGGGGATAATTTCCTTGTTCCCCGTGGAGTTCCAGCACGTGGAGAGCTTTGAGCTGGCTTCATCTTGAGACCAGAGAAGAGCCAGCGTGAGAACTGGCCGCTGTGCAGCAAATGGCAGAGGAAGGTGGGAGCCCTGGGTCCCCGGATGCCCTGCCGAGCCACGGAATCAACTCCAGGCTCACCCTACCTCCCACTCGCTGTTGCATAAGAGAATCAGCCTTCCTCATCGTGAAGCTATTCTGACATAGCCTTTGCTACGTGTACCCACGTTCACACAGAACCTTTGAGAATTTGGTGGAAACACTGAAACTTCCCTTGGAAAAAGGTTCAAATGCAGAGCAATCTGGGGGACTGCTGGCTTCCCAGAGGCCGCCACAGGCTTCCATCACGCTAATATCCCTGGTTAGGAGGTCTCTGTTGCGTCTCCTTCTCACCCGACAGCTGGCTCCCAGGGAGGGCAGGGTTGGTCTGGTTTCCAAGCAGCACACCTGGGCTGCAGGCAGAAGGTGGGAAGGAGCAGGTGGTGGCAGCCCCTGCCTTCGTGTCCACCAGAAACACTCAATGCCCACGAGCACGGTGCTGGGGACTGGGCAGAGCTCAGTGTGTGTTTCTTGGTTTTGTTCTTCTCTCTTCAAGCACAGGCAGGGGCAAGCTGGTGGTGGGGGGGGTGAATAACTGTCCCAACACTTCACTTCTTTAGTCTCCAGGTTCTCTGGGGATTCTAACCAGGAGGGAAAATTGAAGGGATTCCCAGGGATGTCAGACTGTGAGCTCTGGGCCAGACTGGCTCAGTGGTAGCCCAGACATGGGTAAGAGTTCCCAGCACTTTTGCAAATGTGCTAGGGACCACCTCAGAGCCTTGAGATGCACACAGACCTAGAGAGGAAGCCTGGTGGGGGCGGGGTGAGGGAGGAGACAGGCCTGCCTAATACCACAGTCCCCACCAACCCCAAGATAGCAGCACCCAGGTCCCTGTCTGTTCACCTGTGGGCTTAGTCACAGCCGTGCTGCGAAAGTTGGGTTCAGCAGACTGTGACCTCATTTGGGGTTCATTTTTCCCTGCCTCATTAAGGTCCTTATTTTAAACATAGTCTGCAAACAACAATAACCACAAAGTACAAAATCACCAGAAGTCAACCTGAAATATCTGGAAACCCAAGGTCTTGCCCTCGGCCTTACATCCTGCAGATGGTTGTGCGTCTGCGGATGACCAGCCTTGTGCTTCTTCCCATGGGAACACGCCGAGGAATCTCAAAGGGAGCACAGGTTTGCATCTGCTTTTTAAACTATAAATTGTAATGGCTTACGCAGTAGTCAAATCCTAATGTCAGAGCAAGTTCTGATTAGATTCACATCCAATTTCGTCTCTTGAACTGCAGTAATGAAACAGGATGTATTCCACGAGATGTTTCAATATGTTTTCAGTCCAAATTATACATCTTCAATTAAAAAATGCATCACCACTGCATTATACATCACAGATCATTAAATGCCTCTCACGGTCCGTGTCCAAGTCTCTCAATGGAAGAGACGGTTGACATTTAGCTCGGAACTTTTAAAACACTTGAGAATAAACTGTGACCCAAACTTACTCTTCTTAATGACACATATAAAGTTCAGCTCTTTAATAAAAGGACCCAGGAATTTGAAAACAAAGTTCCCAGCAGTATCAACGAAATAAGGTCTTTCAAAATGGTCAGTTCTTGGTTCGACAAAATTGTACATTATTATAATTGGTATAAAGTGAAACTCTTAAAAAAAACATGTAGGAATTTAAAATAAAGTGGAGCATCCTATTTTCAGGGTCACCAGTACCATGGTGAGATTTGTCTCTTAAACAATGACACTTAGTATCTCTGTAGTTCCATGAATACTTTTGAAGTGTCATATTAAAACCAATCTCATGGCCTTGAGGCAAAGAGAAGCAATTAGTCTTGGAGTTGTGAATAAATAAAAATCCATTTATACACCCGTCCTTGACATGTACCTTGCAAATCTTAGAAACTTCATCTAGTGGGAAAAGAAACGTTAAATCATGAATACCAATACTAATCACATTGCCATGTGGCTTCCTAAAACAGTTTAGCTTATACCAATCTTTTAAGTATTAATTTATATGTATATATTCATCCATATTGAACACAAAACAAAGGCGTTCCAGCAGCCACCTAGAAGAGAGGAGAGGGGCTCCGGGGGCCACAAGGGCCGTGACAAGCAGGTTTGCAGTGGGTCCAACAGGAGCCTGGTGCATCTGCCCGCCCTCTACCATCCCCAGAGGACTGGGCAGGAAATTTCTGTCCCCGAAGTTAGGGGCGGTCACAGAGGGTCCACTCGCGATCCCTGTCCGCATTTAAGGGAGGACGCTGGAGGTCAAGGCGTTCGGATGCTTGTTTCACTTCGTACTCGGGCCCAACCTTTCAACGCTGAGTGGGATGGCGTTCCTGGGGGGCCGTGTTCCTAGGTCCTGCTTGGGGCAGCCAGAGCCAACCTCTGGGGCCTGGCCCGGCTCGGATGCCCAGGGCAGAGAACGCGGCTTGGGGCCGGAAGCCCGGGGCTCTGGTAGTAGGGAGCAGAGTGGGCAGCCCGCTGGAGCCCCCAGCACAGATCTCTTGACCTACTTCCAGGGCTCCTTTCTGTCGAGGAGCGGCTCAAAATCCATAAATTAAGGAAATTAACTGATGGGGCCTGCGGCATCTTTGTAAGCTATTTAAATCTATAAATTTACAACATCTTCTGCATATATCAAGTAATTGAACTAACTGCAGGGATGTAACTTTAATGAGAAAATTTCCCCCTTCTCCCGCAGTTCGAGATCTCAAATAAACACATAAATAAGACCTTCCCTTAGGAGGAAAGTTTCCACCCGTCCCCGCGTGGAGAAGTTGCGGGCGCGCGGTCCGGAGCCTCTCTCCACGCGCGGGGCGCGCCGGCCGAGGGAGGCAGGCCCCACGTCGCCCGCCGCCCGCCCGCCCCCCGCGCCCCCCGCGCCCCCCGCGCCCCCGGGAGTGCGGCCGCCAGAGGGCGCCCGGGCCCGGCCGGAGCTCGGGGCGGGGGCCCGGCGCGGCTCCCGGCCGGAGTCCGGCTGGGGCCGGGGCGCCCGGGGAGGCGGGCGCCCGGGGGGCGCCGCGCCCCGTTTCCCCGGAGCCGGGCGGCGGCCGAGGGGCGCGGGGGGGCCGGGCGGGGCGCGCGGGGAAGAGGAGGGGGAGGCGGGGCGGGGAGCCGGGGAGGGGCGCCCCGGGCGCAGGCCCGGGCGCCGCGGGGCGTCCTGGCCGCCGCCGCCTCCCTCGCGCCGCGCGCGGAGAGGAAATGGCGCGTCTGGCCGCGGGCGGCCGGCCCGTGCCCCCGCCGGGCCCTCCCCCGCGGCGGCCGGCCGCGCGCCCGCGACGTCACGGCGAGCCGCTCCGCGGGAGAGGGGCGCCGGGGCCGGGACCCCGGCGGGAGGCCGCGGAGGGGGCGGGGCGGCCGCGCCCCCGGCCCCGCGGCGGCCCCGGCCGACTCGCAGCCCGGCTTCCCCCCAAGTCCCGCCCCAGCCCCGGGCGCCGCGGCGGCGGCTGCGCTCCTCTTTGTACCCGCGGAGTCAAGAAATGTGAGAAACGTGCCCTGTGTTACTTATTTGGGAGCCGAAAATTTATGCCCAGCTGGAAGCGCCCGGGGAAATATTACATCAGATGAAATGACAATGATCCCAACCGGCCCCTCCCCGCCCCCTCCCGCGCCCGAGGGGGCCCGGGCGCCGCGTGGCCGGCCGGCGGGGGGCGGGGGCGGGCCGCGGAGGGCGCCGGGCCTGGGCGCACCGCTCGCGCGAGGGTCCTGGCCGCGGCCCCGGCGCGGAGGCGCGGGCTCCGGAGGGCGAGGGCCGCCCGGCGAGAGGCGGCGCGCGGCGGGTCGCCGAGCGCGGCGGGCGCGGGCGCGCGGAGCTAATTGCGACTCTGATCCTCTGCCCCGCGGCGCCGCCGAGCCCCGAGCCCGGAGTCGCCGCGCGCGCCCGCTCGCGCCCGCCGCGCCGGAGATCTGGAGCCGGCTCGCTGCCCTCTCGCGCGGGCTGGGCCGCGGCGAGGCGCGGGCTGCGGGCTGCGGGCTGCGGGCTGGCGCGGGGGCTGCTTCCTCTCCGGCCATCGGGGGAGGCCGCGGGAGCGGAGGGCGGAGAGCCGGGGAGCGGCGCGAAGAGGCGGCGGCGGCGGCGGCCGCGAGGAGGGAGGAGGCGAGGGGAGGGCGGGGAGGGGAGGCCCCGGCGCGCCGCGCCGCGAGGGGCCGCGCGAAGCGGGGGCCGGGGCGGGAGGGGTGGGTGGGGGGAGGGTTGGGGGCGAGAGAGAAAGTAACTCCAGGACGAGACCGGAGCGACCCGCGCGGCGAGCGTAGGCGGCGAAGCTGCGCCCGGCGCCCGACACCGGCGGCTGCGGGCGGCGGGGGCTGCGCCCGAGCCCGGCCCGCCTCTCCGGCTCCGAGGTAAGCCCCGCGCGGGCGGCCGCCGCTCGGCGCCGCGCACCCCGTCCCCAAAGTGGCGGCGCGACCGAGAAAGTCGCCCGGCCGGGGTCCGGACCCGGGCGGGGGCGGTGGCTTTGTCCCTCTGCCGGGCGCAGGGGCCGGCGGCGCGGGGGCGCCCAGCACAAAGGCCTGGCGCGCGGGGGGGCTGCCCACGTGGGCTGATCCCGGCCGCGGGTGGACCCTCCCACGCGGGCAGGCTCCGAGCTTCCCGGCGCCCGGTGTGTGTGTGCGTGCGCGCGTGTGTGTGCGCGCGTGCAGGTCCCCGCACTCCGGCCCCAGCACAGGGCCGAGCGCCCTGCACCGCCGGCGAGTTTCCGGGGTCAGAAACGGGCTCGGGCAGCGAGGGTTTCGGAGCGCACAGGGCCCGGCTTGGCGCCCGAATCAGAGAAAGAAAAGTCTCCGGCGGGACAGATGTGCGTCCTCGGACGCCCACCCCGCGAGTCCGGACCCGGACGGGAGGGGCCGGCGCGCCGGGGGTGGTCCCGGGCGCGCGGGGCCCGGGGCCAGGAGCGGGCCGCGCCGAGACCGGGGCGCCGCCTCCCGATCCCCGCGGCCCGCCGGTGCCCCCTGGCCAGGACGCGCTCGCGGGCGCGCGCTCGCGGGCACCCCCTCGCCTCCCGGGAGACCCCCGCCGCCGCCGCCGCGCCTCCCTGCGCCCCCCACCCCCGCCTGCAGCGAGATAAGCCTCAAGTTTTCGCTCCGTGTCTCAGACGTGCACGGAGGAATTTCACCGCACGAGTGGATAACAGCATTAGTTTCAATTAATTTTTTTAAACCCTGGCAACAATAAACTTTGGGAACAAAAGCGCTTTGACGTCCTTAATTGGGCGAGCTTCCCATCTGCGGTCTCCGAGTGTCTGCCTCCCCGTTTAACTTTGGCCCCGCCCCGCCCCGCCGCAGACCCCTCCCCGCCCCGCCCGGCGCTGCGGGTGCCGCGGCCGCCCCTCCCCGCGGCGCCTGCAGCCTCGGCCCGGCCGGCGCCCGCCGCCCCCGAGTTCACACCGGCTGGCGGCGGGGCGGCGGGGGCTGGCGCGCGCCAGGTGGCCGGCCGGCCTCTCCGGCCCGGCCCGGGCGGCCCTGCCGGCCCCGGGCCCTCGCGCCCCGGGCCGGCGCCCAGAGCGCGGAGCTGCCGGCGGCTCGCGAGGCGCCCTTCTGTTTACCTTTTATGGAGAAAATAACAGCTTAGCCAAGCAGCGACTTCGCGGAGAAGCGATTTCGTGAAATCGTCTCAAGCTGCCGCAGCTCAGCCAGTTTAATCACCCCCAGAGAGCTGAACAACTGCGAGCACAATGGGACACAAAATCATTTTGTGTGTAAATGAGCGTGGCATGCTGCTGCTCACTTCCCTCCGCGGGGCGGGCGGGGCGCGGGGGCGGCGCGGGACCGGGCTCCCGCCGCGGCGGCGAGGCGCGGGTCACTGCCGGGCCGGGCCGGGCCGGGCCGGCGGCCCCTGCAACAGGCGGGCCGAGGGGCGCCGGGCTGCCGCCGGAGGAGTGAACGCGTGTGTCTGACTGCGCCCACCCCTGTGCTTTGACCTCAGCGGTGGTCTCGGGGACAGGGCCGTGGTCCGGCCCCGATGCGTTTGTCAGAGGCGGCACTGGAGATCCGGGTCGAGGCGTCACGCCTGGGGCTTCCAGTGGTGAGTGTCTGGTCTGCCGTGGACGTCAGGTTGTGCTCGGAGGGGAAAGAGGCCGAGTGGGAACCGGCGGAGCAGGCGGTGTCATGGGTGCTTGGTGTTCAGTGCCACTTTTGAACAGTGTCCTGGTGGTGGGGGAAACATCCTTCAGCCCGCGCGGATAGAGCTTCATCCGGAATTCCTTCCAGTTCAGTGTATCCTCAGCGCGTCTCCCTCCTGACTCCTCCCTCAGCAGAGCCACCCAGGGCAGGATAATCCATTCCTGAGGTCTGTTTTGGTTCTCGGAACTTCCTTGAGCTAAGTGACCTGGTTTTCTTTCGGAAGCTCTCGGGAACTCAGGGACGCCAAGAGCAGCAGACCCCGAGCGGCCAGCCCCCAGTGAGAATATACATTAAGCATCACTGCTAATAGCGACCTCCCTCCCCTTCCCCAGCCAGTTTTATGTCAGGAAACTTGCCAGGGCGCTCAGGGCAGAACACATCATAGGAGAGTAACCTTTCTTAAGTGTGCGGGGTTTGATTCTCATTGGACCATGTCTTAAAATTGGCTGCTGAATTTCAGGGCACAAATTTAGATGCCAGAGTTTAACAAGAAAAAGCAGTCCCTGGGCTCCCAAGAATTTCATTTGCGTGCTCTCTCCACGGTGAAAGCCGACAGAGAGAAGTCCAGGATGGGTTTGTGGAAGCCGGTGTGTGTGTGTGAGTGTGAGAGAGGGTGACCGTTTGTGACGCAAAGCTCCCCTTCCCTCCCCGGAGACAGCCCCAAGCCAGTGGCAGAGGCTACGGAAACCTGCCCTTCTCCTCTGCAGAGAGCCCTGGAGGTGGCTTCCAGGGACAGTCTTATTTCAGGTGGCTGGCACAGAGGAAGGCCTCTGAGGGACTCTGGGGAGGAGCAGGAGAGCGGCTCCATTTGCTGATCTGCTGTCTGTTGTCTTCAGTCCAGCTTCTGATGCCTGGGGGGGGGTGATCCTGAGGGGGTCTGGAATGCATTAGACACAGATAACACCATTCTGGGGATCTGGGGAGAAACTGTGAGGTGCAGACCAGGCAAACAAAGACAGGTTTTCTCTGCTACTGAGAGCCGTAGGGGAGAGGTGGCTTCCCAAGTGGCTTGCCCTCATCACCGTGCCCTGGCTCCTGGCCAGTTGCAAGCTGCATCTTCTCACCTTGGAGGGTGGGGGATCCTTCCCGAGTCTTGGTCCACAAGGTTCTCTGCTGATGCCAAAGGAGACACGCTTGGTAACATGGCTCTAAACCAAAACACCAGGAAAATCAGATTTGTTCTGAGACATTTTGGGGCAATAATGGCGAGCATATGTTTCAGTGCCGTCATTAGCTGAATTAGCAGACATGGGAGCTGCCCAGAAAGTGTGTGTGTGTGTGTGTGTGTGTGTTTGTGAGAGAGAGAGAGAGAGAGAGTGTGAGTGATCTGCTATGGCCTGGAGGCCTGCTTTGGGATATGGAGATAGATAGAGATAGTGGTGAATGGAATCTGGGAGGGCTGCATGGATCCTTGGGGTCCCAGGGAGCCTACAGAGAGGATGATTGCAAGCCTCTTTGACTCCGTGGGAGGTGACTGCTGAGAAGAGCCTGCTCTGTGTTTGTCGGTGCTTCCTACAGATACTCTGGGTGGCGATGGAAGCCTAGATGCCTCACCGCAAGGAGCGGCCGAGCGGGTCCTCGCTTCACGCACACGGCAGCACCGGCACCGCGGTGAGCCTGCAGAGTGGGCTGGGTCCCTCACCGGGGGTGTCCTCCTTGGCTTCCTTTCGAGCGCCTGCTCACTGGCTGTCCTTCCTCGAGGCCACGGCACTCAAGAGATGACTGTTGACCGGCTGTGCGATTATGTATTTTTTGAAACAAAAATGCCCTTAATTTGATGTGAAATTTACTACATGTATAAAACTCAACGCCTTAGGTGCTGAGGAAGTCACTAATTTAGAGGTGTCTCGTTACTGAGACAAACTTGCAAAAACCCCTGAATCCCAATTCACAAATTGGCGATTCGTTTGTCAGGGGATATTTCACATCTAACACATAAGCCCGCGACCTTTAATTAGAATTTTGCAGTTTGTTTTATGCCCCTGGAGGCTGACACCTTGAAATTTTTTTTTTTCTTGATTTCTTATTGCTAATAAGCATCTTTCTTTTTCCCTCTGGTACTTTGAAGAAAATGATGCAAATACACTTAATTACAGTGGTGGCCATAATTTGTCAGCTGAATATGTGATCAGGCACAGGCAGAAGTGATCTGATTAGATCTGTGATCACACTTGCAATAAAGGAATTGCACGGCTGTGTCGTGGAGAAACTTTTGTTTTCTGCCTTGGTTCCATCTCCAGGAGGGAGGAAACATGTCCCGGCTGTCTCTCACCCGGTCGCCTGTGTCTCCCCTGGCTGCCCAGGGGATCCCACTGCCAGCTCAGCTCACCAAGTCCAACGCGCCTGTGCACATCGATGTGGGAGGCCACATGTACACCAGCAGCCTGGCCACACTCACCAAGTACCCTGACTCCAGGTAAGGGCACCCTCTGCGACCTGCTGCCTGGGGGCCTGTCTCCCCTGCCAGACCCCCAACCCCCAGGACTCTCCAGGGCACACAGGCTGATACAGGCCCAGAGAGCTAGGGTTTGGGAGGCCAAGTCTGCCTGTTGACCGCTGCTTGGCGCGGGGGCTTGTGACCCTGAGCTGGTGACACTGGTAGTACAAGGAGGAACCCTTCACCCCGCCGGCACACATCGTGAGTCTTAGCAGTTATGCAGAGCCAGCCTCACCGGAGCCTGGCCAGCAGCTAGCTGGGGAATCTCACATACCTTCAGCATTCTCTTGAGTGAGACTCTGGCCTGGTCTCTGCAGGGGATCGTTTGTGAGTGATACTAAGTAGGTAAGTCTTGGAGTCATGGGGGGCCATGTTGAATCCCATTCCTATTCTGACCCTGGGAAAGCTCGTGAGGGCAGGGAGGAGTTGCGTTTGCCATCTTCCATCTGTTTGGGTGGCCTCTGCTGGGCCCTAAGAGCCAGCCCCAGGTTCCCCTTGGGTGATCTGACTGGCTGTGAGTGCCAGGACATTTGGGATATCCAAGGCTGTGATGAGCACGAACCTCCTGCTCCCATCAGCGGATAAAGTATCTCTGCTCAGGGCCCTGGCTGAGCCTTGGGCACTCCCCTCAACCCCCACAAGCTGCTGAACCCACAAACTCCCCTTGAGCCCAGGCAAGGCACTGGGTGCTGCCGACCCTCCTGCCCTTTTCTCCCTGGCATTTCCCTTCTGGGCAGGAGACCTGGTTTCCCTGTTGGCACAGCAGCAGGGCTGACCTGAGGTGGGCTGGGTCTCTGAGCCTCTCCTGGAGATGACACGGCATGCTGCTGACTGAGCTGCGACTGTCTGTCCCTGCCACAGCAAGGTGACCACCGCTCTCTCCGGGGCCACAGGGGGCAGAGCATGGGAGGGCCAAGGCTGTGGGCATCACCCCTATTTTATACACTTAAAGTGGCCAGAGGAGTCCATTAATCCTCCAGATATTGAGGGATCGTCTCTGGGGTGCTTGCGTGTCAGGCTGCCTTGTCGCCGGTGTGGTTGCTCCGAGCGGGGCGGGCTTTAGTGCGTGGGGGTGACTGCCTTCCAAGCTTGTTGTGCCCAGGATAGAGCCCTCCCCAGGGGCAGGCATGCCCCCTCAAGTAGATAATGCTGAAGGTGGATGCAGCGTCTGGTTCTAAATTTGAGGAGTGTGGGGTACGGATGGTAGTTGGGACTTCGGACTTCGTTTTCTTGACCTGACAGAGGCTGGGCCTGAGGTCCTGTGAACTTGGGGCTTTTTTTTGGGGGGGTGACAGCAGCTGCAGGGCCAGGTCAGTGGCGTCGGCTTGTGCGCCTGCTTGCAGAGCCCTGTCTAGGATGGGAGATGGATTCTGCTTATTTAATTTCAGTTTTGCCTTCTGCGGCATTCCTGAGTTGTTTGAGATAGATCATTCCTTAATCGGTTGACGATGTTTGTGAGTGAAATTCATAAAACCTTGGCCCACAATCCTCTCTGAAGAGTGTTTCCTGAAATCAGACATTTACCTTTCTAGAGTAAACACAGCCTAGGCTCTGGGGGGGGGGAGCTCAGGGCTGCTGCCTGGGAGCAGGAGGGCGGGGACCTCTTCCCCGCCTCCCAGGCCCACAGTGTGGCTTTTGCTGGCCCAGGGGGTGTGCTCTACCCCTAGGGAGCTGAGGCCCCTGTGACCCCATGATCTGGCACGTGGGGCCTTCTGCCGCCGGCAGGATGTGCCCAGAGGGGTGGCAGTCTGCATTCTTCCCTGGGGCCGGGGCTCAAGATGAGTCTGTCTTCCTGCCTGGATGGCTTCTGGCTGTGGAGCAGCTGCCCTGCAGGCCTGAAGCTTTGGCCTGGAGGCCAGGGGTGGCATGACCTGTGGGACAGTCAGGAGCCAGGGGCCAGGCAGGGCCTGAGAAACGGGTTGAGGAGCTCTGCTGGCAAGCCACCCTCGGATCTCTCTTGTCCTTCCTCTAGTGGATCATTGCAATTTTTTTTTCCTTTTTTTTCTGAGTCGAAGTCTCGCTCTGTCGCCCAGGCTGGTGTGCAGTGGCACGCTCATGGCCACTGCAGCCTCAGATTGCTGGGCTCAGACAGTCCTTCTGCCTCAGCCTTCCAAGTAGCTGGAACTACAGGTGCGCCACCACACCCGGCTAATTTTATCATTTATTGTAGCGACAAGGTCTCACCGGGTTGCCCAGGCTCAGGTAATCCTCTCGCCTCGGCCTCCCAAAGTGCTCAGATTATAGGCTTGAGCACCACGCCCAGCCTAACTTATTGCAACTTAAAGACTGTTTCACCAATTCTGGAAAAGAAGATCAATCCCTCACCCAGTGTCATTGATGTGTGGATCACCTAGAGATGGAAAATTTAGAGTGCTGAGGTCCCCAGGGGTTTCTGGATATCGGTGATGTCTGGCCTGGGCAGTGCTGCAAGAGGCAGGGACCCACACCCATGCCTCCCTGTGCCCACAGAACTACACCTAGACTTCTGGCTTTCGGTGGCCTGGGTGCTGGAGAGGCTGGTGCCAGGTGCCTCTGCTGGTCTGCCCAGGGCATCTGTGGTCCTCACCCGAGACAGCTGAGCACAGCTTCCTGGGGCTGGTGGTGGACTACCTGGTCAGCCCCCGTGCTCGTGTCCTGCCTCCTGGATGTCACTTAGCTACCGCCATCACAGCCCCATTCTGCGGTCCATCCTGGCTGTGGGAAGCAATAAATGAAGATGGCCAGGAGCTTCAGAACTAATGAAACCTGGCGCTGAAATATCCAGGAAATTGGACCCAGAGCTTAAAAGGGTGGGGGGGAAGAAAAGATGCCTTCCCTTGTATACTCAAGGTGGGTGGTTGGACAGCACCTTTTCTGCCCCTGCGGGTCCCAGATGCTGTAGCAAGAACTGGCAAGTGTATTTCATGGAAGACTAATGAAGCTGGCGTCCCGAGCCCTGCAGCCTCTCTCAGAGGGTAGCCTGGGTTGGTTTCCACGGGGGATATGTGGAACCCAGGAGGTCACAGCGGGAACTCCTCTCATGACCCCGAAAGTGACCCTCATGGTGACTGTCCTAACCTTCCCTCGACCCACTCACACCCTTGGCCATCTCGGATGCCGAGGGCACACAAGGCCTTTGTCCCGGGAGAGGCTGCATAGCTGCCAGTTGATCCTGGAACGGACACGGAGCCATGGAAAGACCTAGAACCAGCCAACCCTGAAATAAGGCAGATGGAGGAGCTTCTAGCCTGAGACCAATAAGACAACCTAGAACCCAGCCAGCCCTGGAATGTGGGTGGATTGGAAGTTCTCTAGACCAACAGGACGGGCTAGAACTCAGTCGGGCCTGACGTCAGAGGGATTTGGAATTCAGCCAGGCCCAGAACGTTGCTTGCTGTACAGAGTGTTTGAGCTCAACCAGGAAGGGTAAGGAGAGTTTCCAGGGAGGCCAAGGCTTCGGATTTGCTGACTCACCTGTGGCTGTGACCCTCGTTTCTTCCCGTCGGTACCATGTGTGGACCCTTGGCTGTCTGCCAACCACTGTCCATGGCACCTGGCAGCCTTGGCCAGCCCCATCTCTCTCCAGGGATGCTGGGTGACCCTCACTCTGACATCTGAATGCCTAAGCTCTGTCAGGCCAGGTCCGGGTGACTTTGAGGGCTAGAATGAGTCATGGGATTCTCAGGCTTCACAGCAGGAGCTGTGTCCCCCAGTACCATTGACACCAGGGTGGGGGATTTACAGGACTGATTGACTGTTGGAACCCTAAGATGAGTTTTACCTGGTTGGCTGTAACTCTGGTTCCACAGGCCCAGGCCTCACCACCCACCTCACAGCAGGCTCTGGTATGGAGTAGCCATGTGGTCACCTCTTCCCATGTTCCCACAGTGTCAGTTACTTAGGCATCAGCTATTATACAGGCTAGACTGGAAGGCCTGGGTCCTAGGCCGGAGCTACCCTATTCCCAGCTGTGCAGGCGAGCTGCCATCTTGGCAGGGTCTAGTTGGGCAGAAGTGTGTGGCCCTGCCTGCCAAAGTATGTCCGGTGGTGCTGTCATTGGAAGATGCTGCCAGCCTTCCTCCTATTCCCAAGCCAAGCTCTTGGCTGCCCCTACCCTTCTTTGGAGCTCCTGAATCAGTCTGGGGTCTGCCAGCGCAGTTAGCCACACCAGAGGCTGCCACCCTGGCAATGGGAGAGGCATCGGCCCGGGCTCTGAGGCCTGGGTTCTTCTCCTTTAGTGGACAGGGGCAGGCATCAGGCTCTCCAGGAGCCTCTTGCAGGGCCCACATTGTTAGAATCACTGCCCTTCTGAGGAGAGGGTGCTGGCGCCTGACTTCTTTCCTTATTCCCCCCGCCCCCAGCCAGTTGGGTCATAGCATGTGTGCATGGTTTCTGTGTGTTATATTGTTGCATGTGTGTACTAGGGCACACATGCTGTCCCTTTTGCCTGCCTCTGTTTCTCCCTTATGGCTCCCTGAGTCAATGGCTGTAGGACGTTTGTGCCTTTGCATGTCTTGTTTGGCAGATGTGTGTCCTTTGCCTGGATGTGCCCGAGTCTGCCTAAGATTAGTGTGTTGGGAGGGAGGGGACCATGGGACCCTGTGCCTGTTGCCCAGGTGTGTTGTCGTTCACACGGGCTGGGTGAGCAAGATGGGTGCCACCAAGGACTAAGTCTTGGCTGGTTTACACATGATCACTGGGTGTGTGGCTGTTGACTGGGGCAATGGATGGTCCATGTGCATTTTCCCAGCCAGGGAAGGGTGTGTGTACCAGAGATGGAACCAGCCGGTTTGTGTGCATGGGGCGAGGTGGCAGTGTCTGTCTTGCTGTAGCTTTCCAGACCGGCAACGTGTCAGCAGGCTGGTGTGTACAGCTGGGTGTGACCCTGTTTGGCCGTGGCTCACAAGTGAAGGTGGGATATGTGGTATGTCTTATGCGACTGTGGCCTGGCTGCCCCAGGTGTGTGCACATACTGTCAGTCCTGACACTGCCCTAGAGTCACCCAAGTCCCTTCTCCAGCAGGGCAGGCTCTCAGGAACGGGGCTGGACGGGGGAGACTGGGTTGCTTCTTTCTGTCATCCCACGTTGCCTGTCTCCCCAGAATAAGCCGCCTCTTCAATGGCACCGAGCCCATTGTCCTGGACAGTTTGAAGCAACATTATTTCATCGACCGGGATGGGGAGATTTTCCGCTACGTCCTGAGCTTCCTGCGGACGTCCAAACTGCTGCTCCCAGATGACTTCAAGGTAAGTGTGCAGCTGGCAGCTCCCCCGCGCTGCCTGTGCGACGGCATTACACAGGGGACGCTGTGACTTAATAAATGGACCCATGGTTGTCATGACGACCATAAAAAGTTAAGCGATGAAGCCGAGGGCTAAATCAGTTTTTCTAAACTAATTTTTTTTCTCACGTTTTTAGCTTATTTATCAGGGTGTAACAACAATTAAGCTTGTAGCACTTACCCCAGTTGAATGTTTGTTGTGTTTGAGCCCTGTTGTTTGCTGGAGTTATAAGAGTTAGAGGTTCATAAATCTGTTTCTTGTTGGCAGTTCACAGAGGGGGAAGAACCCTGATGATCCAAACAGATGACTTTTTTTTTTTTTTTTTTGGAGTCGGGGGTCTCCACTAAGGCTGGAATGCAGTGGTACCATCACAGCTCACTGCTGCCTCAGTTTCCTGGGTTCACACTATCCTTCCACCTCAGCCTCCTGAGTAGCTGGGACTATAGGTATACACCACCACCCCTGGCTAATTTTTTTTTATTTTTGTAGAGATGAGGCCTCTCTGTGTTGTCTAAGCTGGTCTCAAACTTCTGTGCTCAAGTGATCCTCCCACCTCGGCCTCCCAAAGTATTGGGATGGCGGGCATGAGCTACCCGTGTCCTCAGACACCCTTTAAGCAGAAGATCATTTCTAGGTCTCAGGGTGAACCCTTCAGGGCAGGTGGCCCGGTTCCTTGGGTCCTGCCTTATTGGTGAGCCCCTCTAAGGCGCTGGGGATCCTGGGAGGAGAGAAGTTCAGGCCTGGGTTACCCTGGCTTGTACCAGCAAATGTCCATTCTTCCTTCCTTCCCTCTTCCTTCAGCTACTCAGAGGACTGGTAACCCTGGGGCTCTTTGTCCTCCATCCAACTCAATTATTGAGTGCCAGCAACTTGACTCAGACAGAAAATGCAGTGAAACATGAGGCAGATGTAGGGCCTGCCTCGTGACGCTTACAGTCTAGTGGCAAGGCAGGTCGAACTTGAATTCCGTGTGCCAAATGCTTCAGAGACGTGGAGAACATTGTGAGCGTGAGCAGTGGGGAACCTGGCCCAGGTGGGTTTGAAAGAAACAATGTTTATCTGGGAGATGAAGACGAGACGGGGACAGACAGGTGTGAGGGCCTTGGTGAGGGGGTGGGAAAGAGTTCATAAGAGGGGAAGGGCAGGAAGGGAAGCTACTCTTTATTTTGTTTTTTGGTTTGTTTTGTTTTTTTGAGTTGGAGTCTCACTCTGTCGCCCAGACTGGAGTGCAGTGGCCACCGCAGACTTGACCTGCCGGGCTCCGGCGATCCTTCCGCCTCAGCCTTCCGAGCAGCTTGAACTAAAGGCATGCGCTACCACGCCCGGCTAATTTTTGATTTATTGTGGAGATGAGGTCTCGCCAAGTTGCCCGGGTGGGTCTCGAACCCGCGGGCTCAGGCAGTCCACTCACCTCAGCCTCCCAAGGCGCGGGATTACAGGCTGAGCCACCGACCCCGGTTTAGGGAAGATACTCTTTGATGTTAGGGCCTTGGTGGGTGACTTAGCATTGGGCATTGTACTCTGAATGCGGTGGAATGGTTGTACGCAGGGAAAAGACGATCAGATTTACAAATTGGAAAGACGCTGGGCTCAGTGGCTCAGCCTGTAATCCCAGCGCTTTTGGAGGCCGAGGTGAGTGAATTGCCTGAGACCCGCCTGGGCAACTTGGTGAGACCTCCTCTCTACAATAAATCAAAAATTAGCCGGCCATGGTAGCGCGCGCCTGTAATTCCAGCTACTTGGAAGCCTGAGGCGGAAGGATCGCCGGAGCCCAGCAGATCGAGGCTGCGGTGGCCGGGAGCGGCCACTGCACTCCAGTCTGGGCGACAGAGTGAGACTCCAACTCAAAAAAAACCAAATTGGAAAGACAAGCTGGAGAAGGATACAGGGAGGGGAGGATAGATTGGGTGGGAGCAGAATGAGGCCACTTCCCCAAGCCAAGGAAGATTTGCTGGAGGCTTTGGACCAGGGTAGGGATAAGAGCCGATAGGGCAAGGAAGCAGACCAGAGTTACGTTTGAGATGAGGCTGCAAAAGCACATGGGTGTGGGCTGGCTCTCCAGGGCGCCTCCCAGCTTAAGACTTGAGTTCTGAGTTGACGCGTGGAGGTTCAAAGCTGAGGGGAGCATGGAGCCTGTTCTGCATGGGAGGACTGGTAAGGCGTCAGGTGGAGACATTCTGGGCTGTGAGGACAGATGGGGTTGTTGGGTATGCAGGCGCCATTTAAAAGCTTCGGAGCAGCTGGGCGCCATGGGAGGCCGAAGCAGGAGGATTGCCTGAGCCCGGGGTTAAAGACTAGCCTGGACAACTTGGCGAGACCTCACCTCTACAGAAAATCACAAAAACTCGCTGGGCGTGGTGGCGTGCATCTGTAGTTCCAGCTACTTGGAAGGCTGAGGCGGAAGGATCGCCGGAGCCCAGCAGGTCGAGGCTACGGTGGCCGGGAGCGTGCCACTGCACGCCAGCCTGGGTGACAAGAGTGAGACTCCAACTCAAAAAAACCCAAATCAACAAAAAAACTTGAGCCCGAGTGAGAGCAGAGGCCCAGGATGTAGCCTTGAGGAACCTCTGCAGAGGGCAGGATGGGTCACCAACTGATGATAGCTCCACAGCAAGGGGTTAAACCTTGGGCCTCCCTCCAGATAGTTACAAAGGCCAGAGCCAGCAGCTGAAGGGACGGCAGACTTGCTTTGGGGGCTGGGCTTCCTTGCCTTTCCCCAGGGGCTCTTGGGCTCACCAGCCAGACTTGCTGGCAGAGACCCAGCCAGTGATTCTCTGAGTGGTGTCGTCGGGGCTGGGGTGGAAATGGGAGAGCATGTGTGATGTGCATATGTGGCCCAGGGCATGGGTCCAATCTCAGGGCCTGCGGGACGCTGTGTGTGGCTGAGACCGGCCAACCCAAGAGTGGACTGCTTGGCAAGGGCTTCCCCTCCCTGGACCTTCGGTACTCTGTCCCTGCTTGGGCAGGGCGGGGCCAGGCACAGGGCAGATCCTGCGTCCTTTACTCCTTACTGCCTTCTCTGAGCTGGGTGCTTACATCCCATTTTGTAGACAAGGACACAGAGAAGGTTAGTTACGGGGGTTTAGAGGTCTCAGGGCGCCGTGGCAGATGTTGAAGCTGAAAAACCAATTCGGGCAGGTCTGGCTGGAGATGCCCATTTTTGCCTCTAGACTGGGCCCTGAGTTCCTGGGGGGAAATAGAGGTGGGCTGCCCTGTTCTCGGTGGGAATCCAAGAAGGCAGCCCAGGACGCAGGCACAGCCTCCAGGCCCTCAAGCGGAGTCTCCCCACCTTTCCCAAAGGAGGCTTCTCTGCCCAGGTGCTTGGGGCCAGATGGAAGAGCTCAGGGGGTCCGGCCCTGGGGCACACCAGCGGCCGCCCTTGGGTCCAGGCTGGATTCCTTGTGTGTGGACACACTCGCTTGTTCCATCTGTACAGTGGGGGTGACCATGCCGGGCCACAGGGCCTCGGGGCTCGCATCTGCTGCGGAGTTGTTAGAAGAGGCCTCCCAGGGTGGGAGAGCGGCGCCCCCCCCCCGCCCTGACTCGCTGTGCCCCTGTGCCCAGGACTTCAGCCTGCTGTACGAGGAGGCGCGCTACTACCAGCTGCAGCCCATGGTCCGCGAGCTGGAGCGCTGGCAGCAGGAGCAGGAGCAGCGGCGCCGCAGCCGGGCCTGCGACTGCCTGGTGGTGCGCGTCACGCCCGACCTGGGCGAGCGCATCGCGCTCAGCGGCGAGAAGGCCCTCATCGAGGAGGTCTTCCCCGAGACCGGGGACGTCATGTGCAACTCCGTCAACGCTGGCTGGAACCAGGACCCCACGCACGTCATCCGCTTCCCGCTCAACGGCTACTGCCGGCTCAACTCGGTGCAGGTGAGGCTGCGGCCGCCCCCACCCGACGCCGCCAGCCCTGGGGCTGCAGAGCCAGCCGGAGGGAGGGAGGCGCGGCCCGAAACGCAGGCCTCCGTGCCCGCTGACAAAAAAGGCAACAATGTGTCGATGCATAATTTATGTCCCGCTCATAATTAAATGATGGCGCCTGGGGGATGGACTTAAAAAAATTGATCTGTACTTTTTTTTTTCTCCCCAAAAGGATGTTCTATAAAAATGGCCCTGAATTTTTTTTTACAAAAATGTGCTTCATTTGACACCAGAGTTTGACTTTGGATTCAAATTAAACCCAGGCACCAGGTGAAGCAGGACAGAGGCTGAGAGGACAGGTGGCTCAGCCCCGTGTCTTGCCCTGCTGACCTGGAGCTGTAGGGACCCAACCGCTGCCCAGAGCATTCTGGACTGGCTTTTCCTGGACATATCTAATTGGGAAGTCCATATGGAGCAGGGGCTTATTTCCAACAGCTCTTCCCAGACCCAGGAGCACATTCAGATTTCAGGGTTAGGGCAGAATGCGCTTTGTGGGGGAAAGTTCCCACCATGCACACCTTCCACAGGCTGTGGGTCGGAACTTGCTAGTTGCAGGATGCAGGTGTCAGACACAGTGACCAGACCCCACCCTCACAGAGGCCAAGCCCCTGCGGACATGGAGTCCTGCTGAAAGTCAAACGTTGCGGGAACTCCTCCTCTCTCTGTCACTCAGAGCTCCCCGAGCTGATGTGCCTTCGGGCCTCAAGCCATCTGGGACTCACAGCTCAGGGAAGCAGGTGGATGCCCAGAGGCTTTGGGGCAGGGGCCTCTCTGTTATTGGGGCAGGGCTCTGTCAGGGAGGGGGCACCTGGGACCATGTGTCTGGAGAGAGGGGAAGGTTATACCCTAGAGAAGAGGGAACAGGCCCAAAGACTTTCTGCGTCCTCGAATCAAAACTGTAGGGGGTAGTAGTCTGGGGTGGGTCCATCTGGGTCTGGTAACTGAAGAAGCCCCTGGGCCTAGCAGCTTCTGTCCCTTCTGTAGTAGAGCCTAGCAGGTCAGCCAGGCACAGTGGCTCACACCTGTAATCCCAGCACTTTGAGAGGCGGAGGTGAGAGGATTGCCTGAGCCTAGGGGTACAAGACAAGACTGGACAACTTGGCGAGGCCTTGTCTCTACAATAAATCAAGAAAAATTAGCTGGGCATGGTGACGCGTGCCTGTGGTTCCCCCTACTTGGAAGGCTGAGGCTGAAGGATCGCCTGAGCCCAGCAGGGCGACAATAGAGTGACACACCTACTCAAGAAAGCAAAAATCCCATCAGGTGATTCTCCAAGGATCTTTGTTGTTGGAGAAGGTGGCTTGCTCCAGCCGGCTGCCCTCCTAGGCACTCACCTGCCCGCCAGGCCAAGCCAAGTTAACTCTCGCGGTTGGGTATCGCTGACTCCGATTTCTTCCCCGGCAGGTCCTGGAGAGGCTGTTTCAGAGGGGTTTCAGCGTGGCGGCATCCTGTGGGGGTGGCGTGGACTCCTCCCAGTTCAGCGAGTATGTGCTTTGCCGGGAGGAACGGCGACTGCAACCCACCCCCACGGCTGTCCGGATAAAGCAGGAACCCCTGGACTAGGCCCAGCCTCGGTGCTCACCTGGGACACCCCAGGGACCTGGAGACAGCACTGGGGAGTCCTGCCTGTGCGTGCTCAGCCGTGGACTTGAGACCGAGGGTGGGGCTGGAGGGTCCAAAGCTGACCCAGAGAGCACCGGGGCCCCAGGCGTCATGGCAACAGACTGGGATGCTGGAGGCATGCCCGCCGAAGGACTGTTGATGTGACCCAAAGATGCTGTGGGGGGAACTCTGCTGCCAGCGCCCCCAGCCGCTCGGCTCCCCAGCCTGGTGCTGCATCCTCTGAGGCTCCAGGGCTTGCTAAGGTGGGGTCGGCAGAGGCGTCCACGGCTACTCCAGGGGAGCCATTCTCCACGCATTGCAGACTCTGGCGGGTCTGCTTGTGTCAGAGATGGCTTATTTTTCTACAGTATTTAAAATGGAAGCAACTGTAACTGCACAAATCAGAGAGGCTGACAAGGACCAACGCTTCTTTATCTGGTGCTCAGTTCTCAGTCGGACGTGCAGCCTGCCCGCATGGTGGATGAGCTGCCTGGCGCTCGGGCCCAGGTGTCTGCAGAGCTGGGGCTCTTGGGTGCTGCTGCGGGAGCTGAAGCAGGTCCCCCAGGGGGCAAGGCTGATGGGAGGAGGGCCGTTGGGGCTGGGTGTCTCTAACCCTCTGAGACCCTCACCTTTACTGCCCTCTGGGGCTCAGGCTGCACTTGGCAGGTCATCTGATCTCAATGCCCAGGGGCTTCCAGCCCTGTCTGCGTACACTCACACCTGGACTCCTAGAGAAGTCTCTTCCTGTTCGGACCAGCCACGGGCCGCACCTTACCTCAGGAATGGGCCCCACCTTCAAGGGGCCCATCTGTCAGCAGTGTCCTCTGGGTCCCCAGCTCAGGGAGCCATTCCCAGCTCATTTCCTCATGCTAATATGCACACTGAGTTTTAATTAAACTGTTATGTTAGCCTGCCGATAAGACCTGGACACAGGCATACCTGGCGCTCTTGACCCCAGATTCCAGTGAGGACTGGCCCTGAGGGGAGCCTCATAGACCTGCTGCCTCCCAGACAACAGGCCCCAAAATGGGACCTCTCCACCCCCCGGTCCCTTCCCCACACCTTGTCACACTTCCCCATGTGCTGGCTCTTTCCTGGGTGGAGAAACTGTCGAGGACTGGTGGGTGGGGCTCTCCAGCCATCACCACCCTGTGTACGATGCCTGTAGACTTGTATATGACTCCTTTAATATTGTAAAGATGCTGATGTACAATTGTCGTGTGTTTGTGTGAACACATTACATTTCTAGTTCATGCCATAAACGATGCTATAAAGCGAAAGACTGAGGCTCCATCCTGTGCAGAAACAGTACCCGGGTTTCCACGTTCGGTGTGCCGGAAGGTTTGGGAATGAAATGAATTTCTACCTTGGTTCCTTCAGTTCAAATGGAGGCCTAACCAGCAGTGGTAGCTGGAGAGGGTCGGGGCTAGGTCCTGAGTTTGGTGTTATTTATTGCCTTTGGGTGTTTCCTCGCTGCTTCTGCCTGTCCCCTCTGGGCAGCACACATTCTGAATTCTGATTCACAGCCCCTGACAGATGTGAACCTGGAAAGACAGCGAAAGACTGTCTGGGGGCTTTTGAACCGAGTCTTAAATGTTGGGATTTCTCTTTTACTGCTGTTTGGTTGAGAGTGACATCCTCTCTGGAGCCCCTTATAGTGGTGTGAGAAGGTTACTGGCTCTCAGGCCAGCCAGGGAGACACATACAGCCAGCACGTGAGCTGCAGATCACCTAAGCGCAGAACAGGATCTCGGTCTGTCTCTCTCCGAGATAGGGAGTTTGGACGGATTCACGTAGGCCTCCAATTTTAACGAGCTTTTTTGTGTTTCTTCTTGAAGCTCATATGTCGTAATCCATAGAGTGTTCGAACATAACTCCATGGAGTTTTATCTGCCCTCTAAGGGCCACCAGCCTCGACCTGCCTCAGAGGACAGGAGTGCATCCGTTTCCCCTGCAAGGCCACAGAGCAGATGCCAGCCCACTGCACAATCTAATTTACTGGACAAACTTGCTAAGCTTCTCCGCTTAGCAACGCGCCTACAGTTGGTACATCCACATTTTGGCATCTGAGACTCACATCTGAGAGGAGGAGAAAGTGTTGTATTGATTAGAAGGGAAGTCTTGTGAAAACAGCTCAATGCTGCGTGTGTTTGTGGGTTTTTCTGGTATAACAGCACGATTACTGATTGGTGGAGATTCCTTGACATTCTCAAGCAAACTCTTTTTTATTAAATCATTGTGCCAAAAAAAAAAAAAAAAGGAGGGGGAAGAGTTACTCTGACTAAATGTTGGTCTATTTCTTTATTAATTAAGAAAAATCAGGAAGTATAATTTTACATCAACAGAAAATTCTGAATTTTGAAGGAAATGCTGTTCTCCCATAGTAACACTGTAATTCTAATATACCTAGTCTCCATAAACAGAAAGTACAAAGTATCAATTCCATCAAAGAATTTGTACACTTCCTGGAATGAATATATATTACAAGTAATCTTTTGTCAAATGCCAGCAGTATACATGTTACTTCTGCTCTTCATAAACCTCAAATCTAATTATTCTTGATTATAAGCAACTGGACAGAGCTGTGCCAAAGCTTCCATTTCCCATCAAACCCCTGCCACCAAAGCCACCACTGGCAGCTCCGGCCACCGTCCCACTCACGTGGGGCTCAAAGCCAGGTCACTATGCTAATAATATCTTTCAAAAGGTGTGTTGGGTTTTTTTTTTAAGCTACTACTTGACTGTGTTCCTTAGAATAAATAAAGGATATTTTATAAATACGTGCAGCTCTAGTGCTTTGTTTCTAATCCACGGAGGCAGCCGTAAGCAGATTATCTGGCTTGGGTGATTCTGGAACCACCACTCTTCACATTCGGGACTTGTCTTGGCCACTGAGTGGAACTTTGAACATCCCAAGTCCCAAACCCTAAAGGTTCTGATCTGAGGCCCGCCCTGGGCACAGGGCTCTGAGTGCACATTCTGCCACCAGGCCTGGGGTGGCAGTGGTGCAGCCATAGCCTCCTTCACCTCTACAGACCCCCAAGCTTGGACTCCAGTGTCCACGGTACAGTGGGCATTTTGCAGTATGTTGACTTTGCACATGTGTATGTGTGAACCAAACCAACCACTAATACATCTGAAGGAGGGTCAGGGAAAGCAGAGATGGGAGAAATGAGGGAAAGTCTCCAATGAGCTCCTAATCAAGAGAAGGCTGAGCTCACCGAGTCCAGCAGAGCCTACTTCCTTCCCTGCCAAGGAGACCAAGCTGCATTCTCTGGGGAATGCTGTCTGCCAGGATGGCCCCATCCCATCTGGCCCTGCCCTCCCTCCTGACTCTCCAGAGACAGGAAAGCAGTTGCACTGCCCCTGGAGGATACTCTAGGACACGCGAGATAAGGATTTCTCCTAAATAGGTCACAAGGTGAAAATACAAAAATGGGGGCAGCCAGAGGATTTTCATTGGGGTGCAGGATGCTTGGTTCAAAAACAGGAAGCTCTGGACAGAGCTGGAGGGACAACTCGTGGTCAGGGTGGGCAGCTACTGGCCCACATCTGGGCTGACATGGGGTATAGTAGGACACGGGACATCACAGTTTGGGGACCATATAAGGTGGGTGGGCAAATGTGTTTAGCTACGAAGCTCCAGGCAGCCAGGTAATACTGGTCTTGTGTCATGTGTGATGAGGATGTGGCTGGCTTTCTTTCCACTCAGCCCAAACTCACTGAAAGGAGGTGGCTCCTTGGAGAGAGAGAGAGCTGGAGGCTGGAGCCCTGGCAGCCTTCTTGCCACTGGTATGGGCTTCAGTTTGGAGTTATCTCCACTGAAGAGTCTGGATCACTGCACAGGGTAGAAGCCCACACTCTTAACTGCCACACATTTTTAAATTATCTGCAAATGGGTGTCCTTAGAACGAATGGTAAGAATAGAGGGATGATTTTAAGGCATATTTGTCAAAAGCAACTCCTGCCTTTATTAGTGAGAGATTTCTCATTAGACCAAATGAGGTTTGTTGTCAGTATCCATGGAAACCTGCAATGGAGTTACAAAGATAAAGCTCTAATGTCCAACATAAAGCCCAAGACAATTCCCCTGCTTTAGTTCATATCCCTGCCCCATTCTAGGGGAAGATAGTCAAGGGCACTTGCTTAGAGGTAAATCTATCTCTAATGACTGTATTTAGATAAAATTGCTAAATTCACCAACTGGGGCAGAGAGAAACATTCCCTCCAGAATCCCTGTTATTAAGAGCTCATCCCTGACAACACACTCTGGAGCAGCCCTGATGTTCTCTAGGGGACCTGTGAGGTGAGGTAACCCTTTATGGACACAGAGAAAGAAAAAGGTATTAGTGGCAGCTAAGGGCAGCTTCCTGCCAGGAGCAAAGCTAGCACTGACGTTCTCTTAGAAGTGCCAGAGTTTTCTAAGGTGACCCCAACAGAATACTACCCCAGCGTGGGTTGAAGCTCAGTGTGGGTTGAGAGCTTGACCCTCTGTCGCAGGACCTCACAGCCAGTCCTCACCCTCACAACCTCTAAGTCCAGGGACACTTCTCTGTGCACTTTCTTTTCTTTTTGAGTTGGAATCTCCCTCCGTTGCCCAGGCTGGAGTGCAGTGGCATGCTCACACCACCGCAGCCTCGCCCTGCTGGGCTCAGGCGATCCTTCCGCTTCAGCCTTCCAAGTAGCTGGCACTACAGGCGCGAGCCACCACATCCGGCTAATTTTTTTGATTTATTGTAGAGACGTCAAGTTGCTCAGGCTGGTCTCAAACCCGTGGACTCAAGCAATCTTCTCACCCTGGCCTCCCAAAGTGCTGGGATTACAGGCTTGAGCCACCACGCCTGGCCTTCTGTTTGCTTTCAGACCCAGGGAAGCCCACACCCCCACCAGACTAATCCCTGGATCTGGTTTGGGAGTCCTGGGTGGCAGCTCTTTTCCTGCAAGCCCCCAAGCTAGACAAACAGCGCGCTTGCCTGGCTCATTACGAGTTCATCAAACCTCAAAGCCACAGGCAGAATAGGAGGCCTACTTCCGGGGTTGTACATCCAGGCACGGCCGCCCACTGGTAGCTGGTATCCACGGGGAAAGAGACCCCGTGTTTCTGTTGCCCATGCCCCCAATGGAAGGATGTGTTGGATAGAGCTTATGCTATTGTAGAATAAGTCATACAACGATGATTTGGAAAAGTGGGTGGCTGTGCCTGCCAGGGCTTTGGATGTTGGTTGTCAAAGAGTCCCTGCTTCACTGCAAAGATCCTTATCTTTCCAATCCCCTAAGAACGCCATTTATTTGTGGCCAGCATACTTCAGCCACTGCAGGGGCTCGGAGGGCAAGCAGGCCACGAGGCTGGAGAGAAGACTCTCATTTATCCACAGGAATTGCTTACTTTCTATTGTTTACTTGAGGCTCTATAAAGTTATCCAGATAAGAAACTGTATTAGCGCTTTCAAGTCGTGACACCAAGCAGGGATTACCCCAAATCCATTGATTTGCATGTAGAGCCAACAACCTCTCTGGCCTCCACACTGGCGTCTCCATAGCAAAGGAGGCGCCTCTGAAATTCTAATGAGAGACCCAGAGAAAGAGGCCGGCACACTCCCCAGGAGACACAAAGAAGAGGGGTTGGGGTCAGCTGCACTTGGATCTGTGTCTTTTTCCATTACACAAAACGGCCGGTCCCAACAGCCGTCTCCGGGCCCCCAGGGCCCGCCGGACAACGCTCTTCCTTGACCCGGATCCATGGCCCCGGAATGACAGCCAGGCCATCAGGCCTGGCTCCTAGGCTTCCTCTCACAAGCCCAGCCAAGTCTTCAGGAGGGAGGGCAGAGCCTGGGAGGGCCAGAGACGCCCAGACCACGTCCGGCCCTCCAGGACGCCCCGGGAGAACACAGGTGGGCTGGACGGGCACGAGATCCGCCACCCTCCCCGGCCCAGCCGCTCTGGGACAAGCCTGCGGCTCGAAGCCCGCGTCTCCCACGTCACCAGAGCTTCCTCCTCTGTGTCCTGGACCCGGCCCAGGGCTCCCGAGGAAGCTGCGGTTTGGGGCGAGCAGACTGCACCGGCAGGGCAGGGCGGCGGCTCCCGCAGGGGACGCCGCCACGCCCTCCGGGACGCGAACACACCCCGTTTCCCGGGGCCCACGGAGACACGCCTGGCCCTGCAGTCAAACAGCAGGAAGGCGGGTCGGTGCGAGTACGTGCAGGGTGCTGGAATTCTCCCCTGGTTGCCACACACAACACCGAGCGTAATTGGGGGAGGTTGTGCAACTGCCCGGGAAGCTGGGGCGTGCACGGGGGCGCTCCGCGTTCCCAGCAGAGCCGTCGGGGCAGCGCAGACGCCGCCTCGGATGGCACCGACGGTCTGGCCCCGGCGGGGGAGCGGCGCGGCTCTGCCGGGAGTCGGGGAGCCCGGGTCCCCGCAGGGCCAACGGGAGCGAGGGCTGGCTGGCGGGGGGGGGGGTGGCACGCCCACGACCCCAGGCGGCGGCGGCGCAGGCCCGCCCCGCGGCGCCTACCGAGGAGCCGGGCGGACGCCAAAGCCCCGGGGCTGGACGCTCACCGGGTCCGGAGGGAGGGAGGGAGCCCGGGGGAGCCCAGAGGCTGACAACCCCTTTCCCATTCCGCGGGCAGCTGGGCTGCATTCTCAGGCCGCTGACCCCTCCTGGGTGGGTCCGTCCCGGGGCCCAGTGAGTCACTTCCCCAAGCCCCGAGGCCTTCGTGGAAGGTGCCTCCCTCTCCGGCAAAGCCGCCTTTGTTCTCCTGCTGGCTTCGCTTCCAACGCGCTCCTCCCCTCGGAGCTGCAGACTCGGGTCCTGTGGGTTTGGGGGGCGCCGCGGTGGGCGTGGAAGCTGCCTGGAGAGTGGTCTGGCCCTGCAGAAGGCTGAGCGGGCTTTCTGGTTTCCTCTGCCCCCTGCCTCTCAGGGCCCGAGCTCTCCTGCCTCCCCAGATGTCTGGGCAAGTCCCCACCGCCCTGCACAAGCTGTGGGTGTGCAGGCTGAGGAGCGCTGCTGCTGGACTGGCGCCCAGAGGGAGGGTGGTTTGGAGGCGCTGGCCCCGGTCGCCCCGCCCGGGGTTGCTGAGCTGGCCTCGACAGGAGGCTTCCAGCACCTCCACGCGCCCTCTTCATTCTCCCGCCCTCTGGCTTTCCCCTGTCCCCTGCCTTGGTGGCAGAACCTGTGTGGACGTCCGGCCCAGGAAGGAAATTCATCAGAGCCCCTTCAGATGCAGCCCCTGGTTTGCCACGTCTCGACTCTCACCTTCCAGCCCCAGTCCTGCTGGCCGTGTGGGGCGCTCCCGTCCTGGGCAGCGCCCAGCTGCCGGGCGAGCCAGGCAGCCCTGTGTGGAAGGCTGCAGTCTGCGGCGCGTCGTCTGCGTGTAGTGAGCACCAGCCTTGTGCCCACGGAAACTCTTGTTTTGAAGAAGTAGACGGCTAAAAGAAAAAAAACAAACAAACCTGTGTACACAAAGAGAGTCTCAAAACGAGAAAGATAAAGTCTATTATGGAACATCTTTGACAAAATGTAGTCATCCTTCCACAAATATTTACTGAGTGTCTACAATTCCACCAGGCATTGGGAGCAGCTCTGGTCTAGAAGTGGGGTTACTGGAGGCCAGACTCTGAGCCATGTGTGTCTGAGCCTCACCAGCCAAGTCCTTACGACTATGCCCATCCCCCACCTTCCTGGGATGGTGCCATTAATAATTTCGTTTACACAGAAAAGGAAGGTCCAAGTTTCCTCCCTAAGGAGAGGCAGAAGAGCAGCCCCAACAGGCTCCAGAGCCTGTGTTCCTGCCATTAAAAACAAAGGTTAGTAGCCGGGCTCGGTGGCTCAGCCTGTCATCCCGCGCCTTTGGGAGACTGAGGTGCGTGGATCGCCTGAGCCCGCGGGTTCGAGACCCGCCTGGGCAGCGAGACCTCATCTCTACAATAAATCAAACAATCAGCCGGGCGTGGTAGCACGCACCTGTAATTCCGGCTACTCGGAAGGCCGAGGCGGGAGGATCGCCGGAGCCCAGCAGGTCGAGGCTGCGGTGGCCGGGAGCGGCCACTGCCCTCCAGTCTGGGCGACGGAGTGAGACGCCAACTCAAAAATAAATAAATAAGTAAATAAAAACAAAGGTTAGTGTATTGGTTTCCTATTGCAACTGTGACATATTATCATAAACTTAGTGGCTTAAAACAACACTCAATTTATGATAACTTTTCATTGTACAGTTCCAGAGGTCAGAAGTTGGAAACGGGTTGCACTGGGCAAAAAAATCAGGTTTTCAACAGAGCTGCACTCCTCTCTGATGACAAGGGGAGAATCTGTTTCCTTGCCCTTTCCAACTTCCAGAGACTGCTTGCATTCCTGGGCTTGTGGCCCCTTCCTCCATCCTCCAAGCCAGCAGTGTAACATCTTTAAATCTCACTGACTCTGACCCCTCTGAACTCTTGTGATTCCACTGGGCCCACCTGGGTCATCTCCTTTTAAGTTCAACTGATTAATCTTCATCCCATTTGCAACCTTAATTTCCCTTTGACACATAACCTAACATATTCACAGATTCCCCAGGTTTAGGATATAGACATATTTAGGGGCCTTATTATGCCTGCCAAAGCTAGTTTACAACTTTATTTACTCAAAAAATCTTTATGAAGCCAAGCGTGGTGGCTGACGCCTGTAAATACCAGTACTTTGGAAGGCCGAGGCAAGAGGATTGCCTGAGCCCAGAAGTTTGAGACCAGCCTGGGCAACATGGCAAGACCTTTTCTCTACAATAAATCAGAAAATTAGTCAGGCGTGGTCATGCATGCCTATAGTCCCAGCTACTCAGAAAATGAAGGCAGTAGGGTCACCTGAGCCCAGTGGGTCAAGGCTGCGGTAGCCATGATTATGCAACTGCACTCCAGCCTGGGCAACAGAGTGAAACTGACTCAAAAAAAAAAAAATCTTTATGAAACACATGTGCCCTGCTCCAGGCACTAGTCTAGGTGCTACTGGGAGTACAACAGTGAATAAAGGCAAAATATCCCTGGCCTTGTGAAGTTTATATGCTGGTGGAGGGAGATGGACAAAAGACAAAAATAAGAAAAACATATCAGGTTAGATGGTGCTAAGTGATAAGGGAAAAAATCTAGCACCGAAGAAGCAATACGTGTGTATTGCTATTTTGGACAGTGTGCTGGACAGCTACCACTTGCCCTCCTTTCTGCCCTGTATCTGGAGGCTGACATTGTGAACACTGTTAAGGGGCCCCCTTACTCTCTGGCTTCCTTTTGGGCATGGCTGATGAGAAGAACCTTCAGAAGACCTGGAGGACAGAAGACAAGTGAGGTCAGCATCCCTCATCCATCCTTCAAAGACCTCAGCTCCTCCAGGAGACTTTTCCCATAAGTCAACCCAGCTCTGAAAATATCTCTCTTCACTTCTTCAGGCCTAGGGATGGTAACTATGACTGGCGATGCTAGCCCTGGGGGGACACATTACCCTTCCTTGTTTCCCTATGCCCTGTCCACACCTTTGTAAATACAAGATGAGTATCCCTTATCTGAAATGCATGGAACCAGGAGGGTTTCCAATTTCAGATATTGTTTCAGATTTTTGAATATTTGCATATATGTAATAAAATATCTTGGGGATGGGATCCAAGTCTAAACACAAATTTATTCATATACATCTTGTACATGTAGCCTGAGGGTAATTTTATGCAATATTTTAAATAATTTTGTGCATGAAACAAAGTACATCGAGCCATCAGAAAGCAAAGGTGTCACTACCTCAGCCACCTGTGTGGACAGTCTGTGGTTGTTGGCCATTACCATCATTTCTGACTCTGAATTTCTATGCTACCAACATGCCATCACTTTCACATATGATACTTAACAGTAAAAAATTTGACATACCATTCATAAAATGAAAAAAATAACGTGTTTAGGGTCACCAAGTGGCACTGTCGTGTCACCAGATACCTGTATCAGTCGTTAAACAATAGCTATAGCCTATACTGAAGACTTTCTCCATTTATGATGCTATGTTTCGATTAAAGGTGACTATACACTACATTTTCTTTTTTTAGGCTGTAAGAAACTGTATACAGTGGTCATTCCAACGCCTTATACCACCATCCAGTTTCTTCAACAGCTTGACTTTCTCTGCCATAGGTAGACACAAATGCTGCCTCTTTCTCTTATCACTGTTACCCACAAGGGTATCTGCGGCCTCTGGACATTTTCAACAATACCTTTACACCATGGAGCAGAGAATAAGCGAAAAAAATACGGTGAGTGAGGCACATAGGTCTTGGCCCTGTGGGGGGCATTGTGGGAACCTGCTGTCCCCGTGTTCCGTTTTATTGCCCGGTGTGAATGTGCTTGTTGGGGAGTCTGGACATGTGCAGAAAACAGATCACAGCTGAAGGGGCCTGGCAGGTCTTTTTTCCTTTGCGGACACTGAATAAACTGTGCCTGTATTTTGACTGAGACTCATGACGTGAGGTCAGGTCATGAAATTTTCCACTGTGGTGTCATGTTTCAGATTTGGGAGCGTTTTGGATTTTGGATTACGGATGCTCAACCTGTAGTATTTTATTCAAGTCTCCTCAGATTGTCCTGATCGGAGGGTGCCGTCTGTTTTACCAGGAAGGCCTCGCTGAGCTGACAGTATTTAAATCAAGCCCTGAAGAAGGTAAGGTGGGAAGCAATGCAGATACCTGGTGCCCGAACATCTTGGACAGAGGTGGCAAGTACAAGGGCCCTGAGGTAAGAGCATGCATGATGTGTTTGAGAAACAAGAGGGAAGCTTAGATGGCCAGAGTGCATGAGGGCAAGGGGAGTGCAGGAGGTGAGGTCACAGAGGTTCCTGGGGTAAGAGGGAAGACAGATCATGTAAGGTCTTTGAGGAAGTGCCCCACTGCTAGCCCCACAACACTCACCTTTGGGTACATACAGACTCCATGGTTTCTTCCCGCCCTTATAGCTCTGCCTGAGGGACTTTGTTGGCCAGGAGTACAAAAGACCCTCATGCAGGGGGCAAGCCATGGAGTTGATACCCCAGGAATAGCTCTCAATGGATGCAGTCTCTAAGAGCTCTCCAGAAGGGGTGGGCTCTAGTTGCAGAGTGGTAAGTCATTTATCAATATGCCCTGCTTTGGCTTCCTTCCTTTCCTGTCTCACTTTCCTATCTCTCTCCTCATATGCCCAGGAATCATCTCCCAAAGAATACTTGCACTCAAGGCCTTGTCTCAGTATCAGCTTCTGGGAAATTCCAAACCAAGACACCACTGGGAGCCATTATTAGGACTGAGGCTTTTCCTGGGAGTGAGATGAGCGACTGCTGAGTGGTGAGCAGAGGAGTGACATGGAAGCCGGGAAGAAGCAGAGAGACCAGTTAGATGTGACTGATCATTCAGAGGTGAACTGAAGGTGACTTGAAGCGCTGGAGGTAGGATAGATGGTTCCATTCTGGATACACTTGTGAAGGAGGAGTCTGCATGATTTGCTGCCCACTCAGATGTGAGATGTGAGATATGGTGAGTTATCTAGGGTGGCTTCAAGAGCTTGGACCTAAGCAAGAAAGGATGGAGTTGTCTTTGCCAGGAAGAGGAAGATTGTGGGGGTAGAACAAGATAGAGAAGACTGGGAGCTCAGCTTTGGACATATTGAGCTGAGATGCCTGTGAAACGCAGGAGTGGAGAAACTGGGCAGGCAAGTAGTCAGGTTCTTGGGATCTCGTGAAGGAGTCCCTGATTCCTTTTGATGGAGAATAGTATTTAGAAACCAAGATACAGGGCTCGGTGTGCTCATTGCTATTGGGGTGTCAATTCTCTCAGACCTCTTCAGTGGAAAATACTAAGGAATATACATGTATATGTATATACATATATACTCTTGATTTTATCCATATTTATTTCCATATTCCTATACTTATAGGAAATCATGAATTTTCACCAATACTCCCAGAAACACCAAATGTTTCTGTCAAGTGTTTTCCCTTCTCCTGTTTGTAACTCTGTTTCAGCAGTGAGAAACATGACTCTTGTATCCTTAAAATGTCCTGATGCTGCCTTCTCCATACACCCTCGAATGCCTTCTTCATCCTTCTGGACTCTGACACATGGAGTAGGTCACAGTCCTGCACAAATGCTCCCCTCACCCTACTCAGGTCCAGTCACTCCCCACCCCCACCCCTGCACTGAGTCTCCTGGGTAAGTATCCTCCTCCTTCCTACCTCTCAAATTGCAAACTTTACCCTGGACCACGGAAGCTTTCTCTCCTGCTCAGCCCCACCTAGTAAATTCTGGCCTGAATTGCTCAGGAAGGAAAGAAGGGGAAGTACTCTGATAAAACATCAAATATAAAAAGTTGACTATATATCGGATTGATGTAGAAGTTCATAGCGTTTTTCACTGTTTTAAACAGTCTTCATCAAAGCCTGATGATCTTCTTGAACATGGAAAATCACTCAGGTCAAAGCGACCCTCTTTGAAGCAACAAAACCATTTTCTTGTACTTTCCTCGATGGCATTCTCCCCATACACGGCACAAATGTTTTGAGTCACTTCTACTGCCTTTAATCTTCAGTTAAACTCAAACAGAAGATTATGTCAGAAGTGTTAGTCTTTTTTTTTACTTGACACTCCATTTTCTTTAGCCCAACACAAATAGCACTAACTTGTTTCAAATCTGCCATACGCAAGGTGTATTCACAAGCACATTGTCACTCCAAATGATAAATGTTAAACAAACTCTCAACACTGCAGCATTGCCATGCCAAAAGCAAACACTATGAATTTATGCATCAGCTGTATAAATTCTATATTAAGGTTTTAAAATTTGTATGTGGAAAAAAGGACTGTAAAAATTATAATAAAATACCAATTGTTATGGTTGTAGGCTAAAATCAGGACTTTTTTTCTTTTCCTTATTTTCCAAATTATCTGTAACGTGGTGATATTATTTTTCAATTAAAAATATATTTTAAAGAAAATAATTTAAATTGCACTTTCCAAATGACCCCAAGCTGCATCTAGGTCACTCAGGATTCATGGTGATCATCCAAGAAGGAGCCCACAATTTTAACAGAGGATCTAGAGAAGTGAAGTTTTATATCAAAATAAACCTGGATCAGAATACAAAATTTTTATGAATTTTAAAAATAAAACCTGAAGCCAGGCTCGGTGGCTCAGCCTGTCATCCCGCACCTTTGGGAGGCTGAGGTGAGTGGATTGCCTGAGCCCGCGGGTTCGAGACCCTCCTGGGCTGCGAGACCTCATCTCTACAATAAATCAAAAAATCAGCCGGGCATGGTAGCGCATGCCTGTAATTCCGGCTACTCGGAAGGCTGAGGCGGAAGGATCGCCGGAGCCCGGCAGGTCGAGGCCGCGGTGGCCGGGAGCGGCCATGCACTCCAGTCTGGGTGACAGAGTGAGACTCCAACTCAAAAAAAATAAATAGATAAATAAAATAAAATAATAAAACCTGAGTTCTGGTTCTGGAGAAAGTTGATACTTTTCCTCGCTCCTCCTTATAGCATAAGGCCTAAAATTGAGACTCAGTACCATGTGTTGTCAAGCATCTGATGAAATCAGGAAGGCCACAAGTGGACTAACTACACCTTTGCCTCCTCCTCTGCTCCCACTTATCAGGTCCTCTAGCTAGGCAACTCTGCAACTCTCCTTATCAGGGAGACCAGAAGCAGTTCCTGCTTATCCCCGAGTATCAGTTTCAGTCCCTGCCAGCCCATGGAATTATTCAAACAAGTCAACCACATTCTTCCTTGGACGCCAGGAAGCACCCCACCCTCTTGATACCAAACACCTGCCTCCCATAGTCCCTGGTTGTTCATTCTGTAACCAAGTACAAGACCCATGTGCCCCTCTGTGGCATGTGGTGTTCTCTTCCCCTAGGCTATGAGTATATGTGACTATAAAAAGTGTTGATCTCATCTGTCCAGTCTCACCAGTTGTGTATTTGACCCTCCCCACAACCCTAGGGCAGGAATTCCTCCCTCACCAATGGGGCGAAGAGGCAATGATTCAAGCACTTCCCTGTAAATACCTCTCAATACCTGGGAAATGATTTCACAGACAATGATGAAAAGGCTTAAAGCTGGAAAGCAAAGGTAGACTTGAGGAACAGCAATGTATAAATTCCCTGAGTTTTCTTTTGTTATCTCCCACGTACCCTAGACTAGGTATTGAAGATTCCTACAATT
Source organism: Cephalopachus bancanus (assembly GCA_027257055.1). Taxonomy (NCBI): domain Eukaryota; kingdom Metazoa; phylum Chordata; class Mammalia; order Primates; family Tarsiidae; genus Cephalopachus; species Cephalopachus bancanus. The sequence goes on along the minus strand of JAPVLO010000110.1, from coordinate 2,929,142 downwards.
CAGAACTTCCACCAGACAGTACAAAAAAAAAAAAAAGCAAGAAAGACCTACTCTTACTGGACAAACGGACAAAGGACAAGTTAAGGAAAACTCAAAAGGCACCTCCTGGGAGCCCCAATGCCCCCTCCACAACAAAAACACTAGCAGGCAGTCTGATCCAGCTGCAGCAGCTATGCAGTCAGAGTACAGGTTAGTAGCCACATCGTCTCACCTAGTGGCATAAAAAGACCCAGGTCCCCTAAACCCTATAGCAGAAGAATGTAGCCCACAAACACCGGGCAGCCTAAGGAAGCGCCTTCTGCCTCCGTGGATGACACCAACAGAGACTGAACAGTAGCTCCAGTCGTGCTAGAAGAATGAAGCAGCCCCAAATGATGTTGAAAGTGTTCTGATAACCCAACTGTCACCAAATGTACGCCAGCACCTCTATTACAATAGGATCAAGAGTGTCCTAGCATAATAACCAAAATGTCCAGGATACAATGGACACACAGATAGCCCACACACCAATAGCACTAGCTTTCTTCAAATTTGTCATATGCAAGGTGTATTCACAAGCACATTGTCACTCCAAATGATAAACGATAAACCAACTCTCAACACTGCAGCATTGCCATGCCAAAAAACAAACACTACGAATTTATGCATCAGCCTTATAAATCTATATTTATGGTTTTAAAATTTGTATGTGGAAAAAAGGACCGTAAAAATTATAATAAAATTCTAATTGTTATGGTTGTAGGCTAAATGCTGATGCAGGTTTATTTTGATATAAAACTTCAGGTTGTAGGCTACAACCTGATGCAGGTTTATTTTGATATAAAACTTCACTTCTCCAGATCCTCTGTTCAAATTGTGGGCACCTTCTTGGATGATAACCATGAATCCCGAGCGGCCTATGTGCAGCTTGGGGTCATTTGGAAAGGGCAATTTAAGTTATTTTCATTAAAATATATTTTTAATTGAAAAATAATATCACCATGTTACAGATAATTTGGAAAGTAAGGAAAAGAAAAAAAAGTCACTCTTCATACCAAGAACCATCATTTGAATGAGAAAAGACAAACTGACTCTAAAATCTAGATTAATCAGATGTTGGAATTACCAGATAAGAACTTTAAGGCAGCATCATAAAACGGCCTCAACAAACACTTGCAAATTCTCTTGAAACAAATGAAGAAAAGTTTAAAGCTTAGAAAAAAAGAGCAGTGATTTTACAAAGATCCAAATTGATATTCTAAAACTGAAAAAAGGCAGGGTACCGTGATTCAGACCTGTAATCCCAACATTTTGAAAGACTGAATCGAGAGGATTACTTGAGCTCAGGAGTTTGAGACCAGCTCAGGTAACATAGCAAGACCTCACCTCTACAAAAATAAAAAAATAAGCTAAGCATGGTGGCGCACACCTGTAGTCACAACTACTCAAGAGGATGAGGCAGAAGGCTTGCCTGAGCCCAGGAGACAGAGGCCGTAGTGAGAAATGAGTGTGCCACTGCACTCCAGCCTGGGCAACAGAGTAAGCCCCCAACTCAAAAGTAAATATATAAATAAACTAAATATAATACATAAAACTGAAGAAAGTAGAACAGTTGAAATTTCAATTGTAGATGGGTTCAATAGTAGAGTGGAAGAATGGAGATGACAGAGATAGAAACAATAAACTTGGGCTCAGTGGCTCAGCCTGTAATCCCTCGCTTTGGGAGGCCGAGGTGAGTGGATTGCCTGAGCCCGCGGGTTCGAGACCCGCCTGGGCAACTTGGCGAGACCTCATCTCTACAGTAAATCAAAAAATCAGCCGGTGTGATAGTGCATGCCTGTAATTCCGGCTACTCGGAAGGCCGAGGCGGAAGGATCGCCAGAGCCCAGCAGGTGGAGGCTGCGGTGACCGGGAACGTGCCACTGCCCTCCAGCCTGGGCGACAGACTGAGACTCCAACTCGGAAAAAAAGAGAGAGAAAAAAAGAAACAATAAACTTGAAATAAATCAGTGGAACTTAGTCTAAACAACACAGAGGAAACAGACTGAAAAGAAAATGAACAGAACGTCAGCATTCTGTGGAAGAACAACAAAAGATATAACACTCATAGAAGCAGAATCCCAGAGAGAAGAAAGAATGTGGGACTAAGAAAGCGTTTAAAGAAATACCTAAAGAAATCCAAATCAGCATTTAAAGAAATCCACATCAGTATATATCATACACTTCTGAAAGCTAAAGTCAAAGAACTACATCTTAAAATCATCCAGAGAGAAACAATGTGTTACCTATAAAGGAACACCAGTTCAAATGACAATGAATTTCTCATCTGAAACCACGGAGGCCAAAAGGGAATGGCCCAACATTTTTCAAGTGCCGAAAGAAAAAAAACTACCGACTGCAAATTCAGTGAAGTTATCCTTCAGGAATGAAGGGAAAATGAAGTCATTCCCAGGCAAAGAAAAACTAAGAGAATTGTTAGCAGATCTATAGTCTTAGAGGAAGCTCTCCAAACAGGAAGAAAAGGGTAACAGAAGAAGGCTGCGACTTTCAGAAATGTAAGGAAAGCATTGAAGTGAGTAAAAACAGAAGTAAATATAATAAACTGTCCTTCATCGGATGAGTTTCTTTAATTATATTTTGTGATTCAAGAAAAGGTCATCGCGTGCCTGTAGTTCTGGCTACTTGGAAGGCTGAGGCGGAAGGATCGCTGGAACCCAGCAGGTCGACGCTGGGGTGGCCGTGAGTGTGCCACTGCCCTCCAACCTAGGCGACAGAGTGAGACTCCAACTAAAAAAAAAAAAGTCATCATTTTAGCTGAACTGATGTTCAGTGTATGTAGAGGAAACACAACAATTATGTTTAAAAAGTGGATGGTAAAATAATCTAAGTGGAAATATGGTTTCTACACTTCATTTGAGGTGATCAAATGTTGACAGCAGTAGACGGTGATAAGTTGTGTGTATATATAATAATACCTAGAACAACCACTAAGAAAATTATACAAAGCAATATACTAAAAAAAAAATAAGGAAATCAAAAGAGAAGTCTAAAAGTATTCAAATAACCATAGAAAGGCAAGAAAAAAAAGAAATGATACTCAAAGGCAACAAACAGAAAACAAATAGTAAAAATGGCAGACTTAAGCTGTAATGAATAAAATAAATGCTCTAAATTTACAGAGGACAGAGGTTGGCAGAGTATTAAGAAAAACACAACCCAAGTAGTAAATGTTGTCTACAACAAACTCACTTCAAACATAATAACATAGGTAGGCTAAAAGTAAATCGATGGAAAAGGATATATCATGTAAACATTACCTTTTAAAAAACTAGTAGCCAGGTGTGGTGGTTCACACCTGTAATCCCAGCACTTTGGGAGGCTGAAGCAGAAGGACTGCTTGAGCCCAGGAATTTGAAACCAGCCTGGGCAACACAGTGAGATGTTGTCTCAAATATAAAAGTTAAAAATAAAAAGTTGGAGAGGTTGTGTTAGTATCAGATAAAGTAGACCTCAAAGCACAGGAAACTACTATGCACAAAGACGGACACTATTTAATGGTAAAAAGATCAATCCCCCAAGAAGATCTAGCAAAACTTAATGTATATGCATCAAACAACAGATATTTAAAATATGCAAAGCAAAAACTGATAGAGCTGAAAGGAGAAATAGACGAATCCACAATTACAATTGGGAACTTCAACATCCCACTTTCTTTCTCTCTCTTTTTTTTTTTTTTTTTTGAGTTGAAGTCTCACTCTGTCACCCAGACTGGAGTGCAGTGGCACGCTCACGGCCACCACAGCCTCGACATGCTGGGTTCAGGTGATCCTTCTGCCTCAGCCTTCCAAGTAGGTGGAACCACAGGCATGTACCACCACACCCTGCTAATTTTTGGATTTATTGTAGAGTCGAGGTCTTGCCTTGTTGCTCAGGCTGGTCTTGAACCCCTGAGCCAGGCAATCTTTTAGCCTCTGCCTCCCAAAGTGTTCGGATTATAGGCGTGGGAACCACCACACCTGGCAATATCTCACTTTCAACAACTGACTTTAGTACTAGACAAAATATCAAAAAGGGACTCTAAAAATGAAAGAAATCACCAAACAGCAGGATCTAGTTGACATTTATAGACTATCCCACCCAACAACAGCTGAATACACATTATTTTCAAGCGCCCATGAAACATTCACCAAGAGAGACCATGTCTTGAGTCATAATACAAACCTTAACAAATTAATCATAATTGAAATCATGCAGAGTATGTTCTGTTCAATAACAGAAAGACCATAGGAAAATCACCAAACACTTTGGAATTAGTCAACATACTTCTAAGTAAGCCCTGGGTCAGAGAGGAAGTCTCAAAATTTTTAAAATTTTATTTTATTTCAGAAAACATCCATCTCACCAAAGAAATGCTTAAAAACATATCACTGAGTGAAAAGGAGAGTACAATATATCAAAAATTGTGAGATACAGCTAAAGAAGCAGTGAGAAGGAAGTGTAAGACACCAAATGTTTATGTGAGAAAAAAGAAAAATCTCAAGTCCATCTCCTAAACTTTCATTTCAAGAACCTAGAAAAAGAATAAATTAATCCTAAGGCAAGTAGAAGGAAGGAAACAATAGACATAAGAACAGAAATCAAAAAATTTAAAAAGAGGCCAAGCACAGTGACTGGCGCTTCTAATCCCAGCACTTAGGGAGGCAAAGGCGCGTGGATTGCCTGAGCTCAGGTGTTTGAGAACAGCCTGGGCAATTTGTCAAGGCCTCCTCTCTACAATAAATAAAAATGTTAGCCAGGCATGGTGGTGCGTACCTGTAGTTTAAGCTACTTGGAAAGCTGAGGCAGAAGGATTGCCTGAGTCCAGCAGGTCTAGGCAGCCATGACCGTGCCACTGCACTTCAGCCTGGGCGACAGAGTGAGACTCTGACTAAAAAAAAAAAAAAAAAAAATTAAAAAGAAAGAAAACAATAGGAAAAATCAAACTAAAATGAAAAAATGTACAATTGATAAAACTCTAGCAAGACTGATAAAGATAAAAAGGGAGAAAATACACATCACTGATATAGGAATGAAACAGAGGCTATCATAATAGATCTTGCAGCCATTAAATGGATACTAATGGAATACTATGAATAACTTAGGCTCATAAATTCAATAACTTAGAAGAAACAAACCAATTCCTCAAAAACTATAAAACATAGCTAAGATGAACTAGCTTAGATGAACCTGAATTGTTCTATAACTATTAAAGAAATTGAATTCGTAATTATAAGTCTCCTGAAAAGAAGTCTTCAGGTACAGATGGCTTCATTAGCAAATTTTGCCAAACATTCAAAAATGAATGTTTCAACAGGTTCACAAACATTAATTTTATATAATCTCTTTTAGAAGACAGAAGAGGAGTGAGCACTCCCCAACTCATTTTATTGAGACAAGTATCCTGATACCAAACCTTGACAAAAACAGTACAGAAGAGAAAACTACAGATGAATATTTCTTATGAACTTAGACACAACAGACCTCAACAAAATTTCAGCAATTGAATCCAGCAATATATGAAAAGATTAACACACAACAACCAAGTGAGACTTATTACAATTATGCAATGTTGGTTTACTATTTAGAAATCAATCTAATTCACCATCAACAGGCTAAAAAGAAGAAAAATCATGTGATCATATCAATTAATGCAGAACAAGCATTTGACAAAATTCAATACCCATTCATGATAACAACTCTTGGTATACTAGGAATAAAAGCGAACTTATTCATCAAGCTCATGAAGACCATCACAATCCTAGAGTTTACATCCTACTTAATTCTAAAAGATTGTATGCTTTTCTCTAAGATCAAAAGCAATATGAGAATATCCACTCTTACCACTCTTACTCAACATAGTATTGGAAGTTCTAGTCACTGCAATAAGGTAAGGCAAGGAAACAAAAAGCATACAAATTGGAACAGAAAAAAGAAAACTCTCTATTTGCAGATGATATGTCTGCAAGGAAAATCTCAAGGAATCGACCAAAAAACCCCCAAGAAACTCCTACAACTAATTAAAAAGTTCAATCAGTTCGGTAAATTTGCAGGAAACAAGAGTAACACACAAAATTCAACTGGAGTTCTATATACGGACAATAAAGAAGTGGAAACCCAAATAAAAAAACACAATACGTTTATAATTGTTCCAAAAAATCAAATACTTAGGTATAAATGTAAAAAAAACACGTAACAGGGTCTATACAATGAAAATCACAAAATGCCGATCAAAGAAATCAAAGAGGCCAGCCTCAGTGGCTCACTCCTGTAATCCCAGCATTTTGGGAGGTCACGGTGGGAAGACTGCTTGAGCCCAGCAGTTTGAGAACAGCCTGGGAAATATAGCAAGGTCTTGCCTCTACAAACGAAAGATTAAAAAACTAGCCAGACGTGGTGGTGCACACCCGTAGTCCCAGCTACTCAGAGACTGAGAAAGAAGGCTTGCTTGAGCCCAGGAGGCCGAGGATGTGGTGTTGTTGCACTCCAACCTGGGTGACAGAGACACTTAAAAAAGAGAAGGAGAAGGAGAGGAAGAAGATAAAGAAGAGGAAGAGGACGAAGATGGGGAAAATGGACATAAAGCCTGCACAGACATTTCACTCAAGAGGATATACAAGCCGGGCTCGGTGGCTCAGCCTGTCATCCCGAGCCTTGGGGAGGCTGAGGCGAGTGGATTGCCTGAGCCCGCGGGTTCGAGACCCGCCTGGGCAGCGAGACCTCATCTCTACAATAAATCAAAAAATCAGCCGGGCGTGGTGGCGCGCGCCTGTAATTCCGGCTACTCGGAAGGCTGAGGCGGAAGGATCGCCGGAGCCCAGCAGGCGAGGCTGCGGTGGCCGGGAGCGGCCACTGCACTCCAGTCTGGGCGACCGAGTGAAACTCCAACTCAAAACAAACAAACAAACAAACAAAGAAAAGAGGATATACAGATAACAGATAAGCATATGAAAATATGCTCAACAGCATTAACCATTAGAGAAATGCTAATGAAAACCACATTGAGACAGTACTACATACCTATCAAAATGGCTAAAATAAAGAGCAGTGGTAACACCTAATGCTGGTGAAGATGTGGAAACGCTGAATCACTTACACATTGCTAGTGGGAACATATAAAACGGTCCAGTCATCTAGAAGATAGCTTTGGAAATGAAAAGTGAACTTACCGTATGACCCTGCAATTATATTCTTGGGCAGTTATCCTAGATAAATGAAGGCTTATTTTTGGAGACTGTGGGTGACGGCTAAACTCTTTGACGGTTTTGCCAAAGAGCCGTAGCATAGAATGCTACGCAGCAATAAAACGGAATGAGCTATTGATATATCCAACCTGAATAAACTTGTAGAAAATTATGTTGAAAAAATAAAGCCAATCTCTTTCCTTTAAAAAAAAAAATCAATTCTTGGGCTCATTTATTCAACAGACAGTGACTAAGTGCAGCCAACCTTTAGTATTCATGGAAAATTGTTCCCAGGACCCTGCCTGTCCCTCGTGGATACCAAACTCCAAGGATACTTAAGTCCCTTATATAAGTAAGGTGGCATAGTATTTACCTATACCTTATGCACATCCTCCTGTATACTTTAAATCATCTTTCCATTATTTAGAATACCAAATATCAGGTAAATGCCATATAAATAGTTATTATTCTGTAAATTTATATCATCTTTATTACTTTAAAAAACATTTTTAAAATTTTATTTTAAAGAGGTGGGGCACAATTCGGGATTAGGGATACAAGTGGTCATCATCCAGGTAAAGTTTGGGCCTCCCTTTGGTCCCCACTTTGCCTGGTTTGAGATCAGTTACCCTTATTGATATTGTGTCCCCACCCCCACTCTGGCAGTATCCTGCTACTGCCAGTCCCTTTCTTATAGTATTATGGTAAATGCTCAGGGTCCGCTTATGAGTGAGAACATGTGGTACTCTGTTCTTTGTTTCTGTGATAAATCACTGAGTATGATCGACTCTAAATCCATCCAAGTTGCTGCAAAGTTCATATGTTTGTCCTTCTTTATGACTGCACAATATTCCAGTGTGTGCATGTACAATATGTTTTTTAATCCAGTCCAGTTTCGATGGGCAGCACAGTTGATTTCATGTTTTTTGCTTTTGTGATTTGTGCCGCAATAAACATGTGTGCAGGGATCTTTTTTGTAGAATGATTTGAGTTCCTTCAGGTATATTCTCAGTAGGGGGATTGCTGGGTCATATGGAAGGTTAATGTCTAGTTCTTTCAGAAATCGCCACACTGTCTTCCAAAGAGGTTGCACTAGTTTGCATTCTCACCAACAGTGTAGAAACATTCCTTTTTCTCCACATCCTTGCCAGTATCCATGGTTGTTTGTTTCTTTCTTTTTTTTTTTTTTTTTTGAGTTGGAGTCTCACTCTGTTGCCCAGACTGGAGTGCAGTGGCCGCTCCCGGCCACCGCAGCCTTGACCTGCTGGGCTCCGGCGATCCTTCTGCCTCAGCCTTCCAAGTAGCTGGAACTACACGCGCTACCACGCCTGACTGATTTTTTGATTTATTGTAGAGATGAGGTCTCGCTTGCCCAGGCGGGTCTTGAACCCGCGGGCTCAGGCAATCCACTCATCTCGGCCTCCCAAAGGCACGGGATTACAGGCTGAGCCACCCAAGCCCGGCTGTTTGTTTCATTAATGATGGCCAATCTTACTGGGGTTGGGGTGGTATCTCAATGTGGTTTTGAATTGCATTTCTCTGATGATTAGTGAAGCTGAGCACTTTTTCATGTGTCTGTTGGCTGCCCGTATATCTTCTTTTGAGAAGTATCTGTTTGTGTCTTTTACCTGCTTTTTAATGGGGCTGTTTGTTTTTTTCCTTTCTGCACGTTTGAGTTTCTTGTAGATCCTGGATGTTAGGCCTTTGTCAGATACACAGTTGGCAAATATTTTTTCCCGTTCAGTACGCTGTCTCCCCACCCTCTTGATGGTTTATTTTGCTTTGCAGAAGCTATTTGGTTTGATGAGGTCCCACTTATCTATCTTATCTCTTAATGGCACGGGCACTTGAGGTTTTGATCAGGAATTGGTTGCCAGTTCCAATTTCCATAAGGGTGTCTTCTGTATTTTCTAAGGTTCTAATAGTTGTAGATTTTACATTTAGGTCTTGGATCTATTTAGAGTTAATTTTTGTGTATGGTGATATGCAGGGGTCCTGCTTCAATCTTCTGTACGTGGTCAGCCAGTTTTCCCAGCACCATTTATTGAATAGGTTCTCCTCTTCCCAGTGGCTGTTGGTGGAGACTTTGTCGAAGATGAGTTGGCTGAGAAATTGAGGTTTTGCTTCAGGAATCTCTATCCTGTTCTATTGGTCTATATGCCTGTTATTGTACCAATACCAGGCTGTTTTGATTATTGTAGCCATATAGTAAAGTTTAAAGTCTGGAAGGGTGATGCCTCCTGCTTTGTTTCTTTTGCTAACGATTGTTTTGGCTATCCGTGGTCATTTATGTTTCCATATGAATTTTTGTATTGTCATTTCCAGGTCTGAGAAGAATGATGTTGGTAATTTAATGGTTATTGAGTTGAATCTGTAGAATGCCTTTGGTAGTATGGGCATCTTAATAATGTTGATTTTTCTCATCCATGAGCATGGAATATTTTTCCATTTGTTTGCATTTTCTTAGATTTCTTTGAGCAGTCTTTTGTAGTTTTCATTGTAAAGGTCTTTCACTTCTCTGGTTAGGAAGATGCCAAGATATTTCTTTTTTCTTTTCTTGTATGGCTGTTGTGAATGGGGTTGTGCTTTTTATTTGGTTCTCTGCCTGCTTGTTGTTGGTGTATAAGAATGCAACTGTCATTTTTTTTTTTTTTTTTTTTGAGTTGGAGTCTCACTCCGTTGCCCAGGCTGGAGTGCAGTGGCACGCTCATGGCCACCCCAGTGTCAACCTGCTGGGCTCTGGCGATCCATCTGCCTCAGCCTTCCAAGTAGCCAGAACTATAGGTGCACACTACCATGCCCGGCTAATTTTTGATTTATTGTAGAGACAAGGTCTCGCCAAGTTGCCTAAGCTAGTCTCGAACCCATGGGCTCAGGCAATCCACTCTCCTTGGCCTCCCAAAGTGCTGGGATTACAGGCTGAGCACGAGTGTCTTTTGCACATTTATTTTTTACTCCGAGACTTTGCCAAAGTCCTTTATCAGTACAAGCAGGTTTTTGACAGATTCTCTTGGATTTTCGAGGTATTGAATCATATCGTCAGCAAAGAGGGATAACTTAACTTCCCCATTTACTATTTGGATACCCCTGATTTCCTTCTCTTATCTTATTGCTCTAGCTAGAACTTAACACAATGTTGAACAAGGGGGGTGAAAGTGGACAGCCTTGTCTTTTTCCGAAAGCCAATCTCAAAAGGATAATACTGCATTGTTCCATTTACATGACACTTGTGAAATAATGTAATTATAGAGGTTGAGACTGGATTATGTGTTCCCTGGGTTAGGGATGAGAGGGGAAGAAGAGGTGGTATGCGTAAAAGCGGTGGTACAAGGGAGTCTTGTGGTGACAGCGCAGTTAAGCATCTTGATTGAGATGATGGTTGCACAAAGCTACGCGTGTGATAAAACTATTTGGAGCTGCATGTTCACATGTGTGATGCACGCACACACAAGTGCATGGATCATAGGTGAAATCTGACTAAACTGTGGATGATACTTCTTAGTGTTGATATTGTACAATAGTCATATATGATGTTACCACTGGGGGAAACTGAGGGAAGCATACACAGGACATCCTTGTGCATGTCTTTGCAATTTCCTGTGACTCTATAACTATTTCAAAATAAACAGTTTTTTGTTTTGTTTTGTTTTGAGTTGGAGTCTCACTCTGTGGCCCAGACTGGAGTGCAGTGGCCGCTCCTGGCCACCGCAGCCTCGACCTGCTGGGCTCCGGCGATCCTTCCGCCTCAGCCTTCCGAGTAGCCGGAATTACAGGCGTGCGCTACCATGCCCGGCTGATTTTTTGATTTTATTGTAGAGATGAGGTCTCGCCTGCCCAGGCGGGTCTCAAACCCGCGGGCTCAGGCAATCCACTCACCTCAGCCTCCCAAAGGCGCGGGATTACAACAGGTTTTAAAGAAGAAAATGAGGTTTTGAACCCATGGTGGACAGCATGGGACTTAGACTCTGGGAGGCCCATCTCTGTGCTGTTGACCCTCTGGAAAAGGCTCTCCATTTTATCCTCTGCCCTTAGCACAGTACCTCACGCCTGCAAGATGCTCAGTGAATACTTGCTTAACAAGAAAAGGAAGGAAAAGGACATCAGAGCTTCTCAGACCAGTGTAGAAGTGTGGGAAGCCCAGCTCCCCGCTGCTGTGGTATGCCGCGTTGGGCTTAATGTCTGTCTACACCAGAGTGCACCTACATGAGGGCAAGGTGTGGTGGAGAGCTGATATTATTCCAGTAACACGTGTGTGAAGATAACACCAAGCAGGGGTCCGTTTATTTCTTCAGCATCTTCAATATAGGCAGCAAGGTGAAAGGGGCACACAGCTAAGGGGGATGCCGAAGGTTTGTTTTCTCAGAGGGCGCATAGAAGAAAGGCTGTTGTTAGAAACCAGGTGAGTCAACACCACAAAGGCATCGGGTGGCGAAAGAGAGGAGCATTCAGGGTGGGATGGGCAGTGAGTGTGTGAGAGAGGAGACAGGGAGGGGTGGGGATGGCAGAGTATGTTCCCACATGTCCAGAGAGAAGCCACAGTCCTGGCCCGTAGGGCTGTTCACACCTCTCCGCCTTCCGCCATGGGCAACAGCCCCAGGGACAGCAGCCTTCTGGCCTCCAGTTCCTGTCTCCTAAACCCCGAGGCTTAAGTCCAGTCTGTGGACTGGACTGAGCAGTCTTTTCTGCATTCTTTCTTCCTCTTTCTTCCTCATCAGGGCATCTCCCCCTGCTTGCTCTTCTCCCAGGTACATAACAAGAGTTCCAGTGAGACACAATAGTGAAGGTTGATATTGAGGAGGTGGGAGTAGAGACACTGAGTGGACATTTCACGTGCCTCCCGAACTGTAAATCAGACAGATCTCAGGATTCTCTGCCCTCATCTCAGTTCTTGACCCCCTATGCAGGCCTGTCTCTGGCTGGGGACAGTGTCAAGGAGCATAGCGCCATTTTCCCTACCCACAGTGACTATTTCACAGATGCAGCTGTTGCCCAAGCAGCTCCAGAGGGAAGTTTTTTTTTTTTTTTGAGTTGGAGTCTCACTCCGTCGCCCAGACTGGAGTACAGTGGCCGCTCCCGGCCCCCGCAGCCTCGACCTGATGGGCTCCGGCGATCCTTCAGCCTCAGCCTTCCCGGTAGCCGGAATTACAGGCATGCACTACCACGCCCGGCTGATTTTTTGATTTATTGTAGAGATGAGGTCTCGCTGCCCAGGTGGGTCTCGAACCCGCGGGCTCAGGCAATCCACTCACCTCAGCCTCCCAAGGCGCGGGATTACAGGCTGAGCCACCGAGCCCGGCCAGAGGGAAATTTAGTGTGTGCATGGGACCTTCAGCTTCTGCAAGAGATGCTGGCTAGGTCACCTTTGGAAAAGGCTGAGAGGGAAACAGACAGCCAGGAAAGACAAAGAGAGTTGAGGGTGGGGCAGGAAACAAGGCCCTGATGGAGAACTCTCCTGCCTCCAGCCATGCCTGAAGCAGCCTGCTCCAAGACCTCTAAGTTTTTCAGTTATGAGGGAGGACCCGAAAACACCCAGAATTTATTTATGAAGACAGAGTGTATTTATTCTTACACGTTTAAACTTCAGTCACCTTCAAAGTACTCTCTGTTTGATGCATTGCACCAATCAAGATGCTTTTTCTCCTGTCCCAAACCGATACTGATGTTTCCTAGAACACTTACCTAGCAGGAGAAATGTTCTATAAGGAGACTACCCTCCAAAAAATAATTCCAGGATTTTTGCTCCCACTCACCCTATATGTGAGTAAATGAATCATTTCCTGCTATGACTTATGCCAGTTTGAAATGGGTTTTCTCTCCTTTGCAGCATGGATTCCTGACTAACAAAAGGATTATCTACCCTAGCATTGTCATGGACCTTACACATGGATTTCTAGGATCACATCTGTGGTCTCATATAATAGGGAAAACGCCCCATCACGACGAGAAACCAGAAAATAGTGTGAGACGACGAGCCCATGATTCCCTGCAAAGGTAAAGCTCATCTAAGAGCAGATAAGGAGCAGAACGATGTCAACACCCTCTTGAAACTTCAAGGACTAGAGGTAAGTGTCAACTAGGGGGCGGTAATTAAAACTTCTAAGAAGCGCATCAGGCCCTGGTACCCCCCAATTTTGGATTCAAGATGTCTCCCACAGAGGTCCAACAGAGATATGTAAGAAAGATTAAAATTGTAAAGAATCTAATTCATATTCATCATTTTGAGAGGATATTGCATCTAAAACAGAAGAGCAAAAAGTCATGAAAATGGAACCATCTGGGGACAGAAGCATTCTTGGAAATGAAAAAACTGATCACCAAATTTTAAAATGAGAGGGAAGCAGAGAACAGCTGATCAGAGAATGGAAAAAGAAAACTGAGCCAGGGAATTAGAACACAGGATCAAAAAATTCTCCCAGGGACGGGCTCGGTGGCTCAGCCTGTAATCCGGCGCCTTTGGGAGGCTGAGATGAGTGGATTGCCTGAGCCCGCGGGTTCGAGACCCGCTTGGGCAACTTGGCGAGACCTCATCTCTACAATAAATCAAAAATGAGCCGGGCATGGTAGCGTGCGCCTGTAGTTCCAGCTACTTGGAAAGCTGAGGTGGAAGGATCGCCGGAGCCCAGCAGGTCGAGGCTGCGGTGGCTGGGAGCGGCCACTGCACTCCAGTCTGGGCGACAGAGTGAGACTCCGACTCAAAAAAAAAAAGGTAACTAATGTAGAGTATTCAGTCCCAGCAACAGAGTAGGCTGAGCTAAGAGATGTCCCCCTGCCCACTATACACACACAGCAACACTAGATGAAATATAACAATACAAGTTGAATAACCTTATCAGAAATGCTTGGGACAAGAAGTGCTTCAAATAGCAGACTTTTTTTTTGAGGGGCGGGGGATTTTTACGTATTTGCATGATACTTACTGGTTCCGCATTCTTAATCTGAAAATCTGAAATCCAAAATGCTCCAGAGACCATTTCCTTTGAGCATCATGTCAGCACTTAAAATATTTCAGATTTTGGAGCATTTCAAATTTCAGATTTTCAGATGAGGGATACTCAACCTGTAGTAACTAATAATAATTAATGAAGCATTTCAAATGCATGGTGGAACATGAAGTAATAAAAGAAATTTAAATTCCTAAGTACCAGAAACATAGCAACAACTCAAGGCCAGAGAAGCAAGTTCATGGCAGAAGCTGGAGCAGTTATGAACTTATCAGACTAGATGCTGAACCAGGGGCCAGGAACTAGGGGGTGACATCTGCCTGAAATAAAGGACAGGACCTTGGAAAACTCAAGCTGGGGAGCTGGAACTAATAAGATCTCTGTGGAAAACTGGACCCCTAGAAAGGCTTGTCTCCTAATGTGAAGGAGAACTTAAAAAACATCACTGGAAGAAAGCAACAAGAAAGTTTGTCTTTGCCTGGACCTCTAGATGGGAAAACAAAACAAAACCAAAAAACCACAACCTTCCAAGAAAATAAAAACAAAGGCTACATATATGTAGGTCTTAAATCAAATTTATAGTACTCACATTATACAAGCCCCCGGGTGAAGAAATACAAAAACTAGCCTAGAGTAATGAAACTTCTAGTCTTTCTGGCATTAAAAAACATAATTCTTTGGTAGCACTCCCATGACTCAGTACATAGGTCTTAATTTCATAGGAAAATAAACAAACAAAAACAAAAACCAAAAAACAACTCCACTGAAGATGAGCTCACAGCTTTTAAAAGTATATGTATGAAGAAATAACTCATCATGGAGGAGAGTAAGCAGACATAGCAAAGAGATTATCACCTCAAGAATTGAAGATAAAAGAACAAATTAAGAAGGACCATACAATAATGGTATAAAAGAACAATTTGAAAAGACTCTGCTGAGTAAGATGATGAGATGAAAGGACTGGGAATTATAATAAAATAATTAGCACCTATAAGAAAAAACAGAGCTGGGCTCAGTGGCTCAGCCTGTAATCCCGCGCCTTTGGGAGGCTGAGGTGAGCGGATTGCCTGAGCCCGCGGCTTCGAGACCCGCCTGGGCAGCGAGACCTCATCTCTACAATAAATCAAAAATGAGCCGGGCGTGGTAGCGTGCGCCTGTAGTTCCAGCTACGTGGAAGGCTGAGCGGAAGGATCGCCAGAGCCCAGCAGGTTGAGGCTGCCATGGCCGGTAGTGGCCACTGCACTCCAGTCTGGGCGACAGAGTGAGACTCTAACTCAAAAAAAAAGAAAAAAAAAAAAGAAATAATGATCCAAGATTTTCCAGAATTGGTGAAAACTTTCCACTAATAGATCAAAGAATCTCAACTACCCCGAAGCAGGAAAATCACAAAGAAACCATAATCAAATTGTTGGAAACAGGTAATAAACAGAAAACTTCAAAGCAGCTATATTAAAACATTTTAAAGGCATATTCTACATAAGGATTACAAAGACAGGTGTTAATGCTGACTTGTCAGAAACAATGCAATTAAGAAAGAAATGAGACACCTTCAAGTGCTGAAATTAAAAAAAATGTTTACCTTTATTGGATATAGAATTATAGGGTGAATTTTTCCCCTTTTCAGTATTTCTGAGAAAATGTCACTAGCAGGCATTCACCTCAAGAAGTGGTAAAGGAAGTTCTTCAGGCTGAAGGAACATGACACCAAGTGGAAACTCAGATCAACACAAAGAAGGCAAGAGAGATAGACTTGGTAAATAGATGGATACATATAAGTCCTTTTTTTTTTAATTTCTTTGAAAGCTATTTGATTATTTAAAGCAAAATAGTAAAAGTGAATTTTTGGAGTTTATAAAATATGGAGAAGTAAACTATATGATGACAATTGTACAAAGGACAGGAGCAGGTTAAGTGAAGTAAACTATTGTACAGAAATAACCCTAAAAAAGTAATTTTATGCATGAAGTAATAAAATATTACTTGGAGACTGACTGTGATAAGTTAAAGATGCATAAAGTAAACCCTAGAGCATGACTAAAAGTAAAATGAAAAAGTGTAGCTCATCAGCCAACACAGAGGTGGAATTAAAAAAAAAAAACAACCTAAAAGAAGGCAGAAAAGAAAAAATGACAATTGAGCAAAAATAAAATAAACAACATGATAGTGGACATGAATTCAACCATAATAATAATTACTTTAAATGTAAAATGGTGAAAAGTCTAAAAGGCAGAGATTGTCAGACTGGATAAAAAAGTAAGATGAAATTACATGCTGTTTAAAAGCACTTTAAATATAAAACATCAAAAAAATAAAAAAAATGAAAAATAGATATCATACAAATATTTTTTAAAAGCCTGAAGTAGCAACATTAATATGAGACAATGTAGACATCAGGATGATCAGTTCATAAAGAGGACATTAAAACAACCAAAACTGTATGCACTTAATAACAGTTTCAAAATATATAAAGCAAAAAGTACAACTTAGAGCAGAAATAGATAAAATTAAAATCATAGTTGAAGATTTTCACACTACACTTCAGTCATTGATAAAATAAGTAGACAGAATATCAGTAAGACTATAGAAGACCTGAACAATATTATCAACTAACTTGACATAACTGACATTTATAGAACAATACACTTAATAATGGCAGAATACATATTTTTAAGTGCACATGGATTATTTACTAAAATAAACTATATACTGTATGATAAACAAGTCTCAATAAATTTAAAAGGATTGAAATTATGGACTATAATTTCACTGACCAAAAAATGTTAAATTAAAAATCAATGATCTTAAAATAGCTATTAAATTCTCAAATATTTGGACATTAAACAATACGGTTTTAAATAATACACGATATAAGAAGAAATCACCTAGAGAGTTTTAAAATATCTTGAACTGAATAAATGCAAATGCAACAGACTAAATTATTTGTACACTGTTAGAATGGAGTGCACCAAAACAGTACTTAAAGGAAAACTTAGAGATTTCAGTGCACATGTTTAGAAAAGAAGGAAAGTCTAAACTTAATTATCTAAATTTCTATCTTCAGAAGCTAGAAAAGAAGAGCAAATTAAACCCAAAGGGTCCGGGCACAGCGGCTCACACCTATAATCCCAGCACTTTGGGAGACCAAGGTGAGAGGATTGCCTGAGCCTAGGAGTTTGAGACCAGCCTGGGCGACATGGTAAGATCTTGTCTCTACAATAAATCAGAAAATTGGCTGGGTGTGGTAGTGCATGCCTGTAGTTCCAGCTACTTGGAAGGCTGAGGCTGAAGAATTGCCTGAGCCCAGCAGATCGAGGCTGCAGTGGCCATGATTGTGCCATTGCACTCCAGCCTGGGCGACAGAGTAAAACTCTGACTCAAAAAAAAAATTAAACCCAAAAGAATTAAAAATTAAGACTAAAGGGAGAAAGAAATCAGTAAATAAGAGTGGAAATCAATGAAATTGAAAATGGACAAATAGTAGGGAAAAAAATCAATGAAATGAAAACCTTGTTCTTTGAAAAGATCATTAAAATTGTAAATTTCTAATTAAACTGATCACAAAAAAGGAAGACACAAATGACCAACATCACATATGAAGTAGGAGTTATCACTAAAGTTCCTACAGATATTAAAGGAATAATAAGGAAATATTATAAACAAACATGCCAATAAATTGATAATGTGGATGAACTGAGTTCCTTGAAAGATACAAAGTATCAAAACTGACTCAGAAAGATGGGTGACTAGATGCATCTCGTACTTGCCACTTCCACAGAGAGGAATAAAAATAGTGAGAAGATAATTATACTTCAAATGGATCATCTAAGAAAGAACACTGGAATTCAACAGAGAAGTGATGGGAAGCACTAAAGCAAATACAGATCGGGAAACAAAGCAGTCTGTTCCACTGGGATTGACTGGGAGTCTGGAGTGGCTCCCTAATGCAGAGAAGGGTAAATGAGAAACCTCCAGTGGTCCACATTCCTGATGCAGACTTCTACAATCTTAGCCATGGATGGGGCCCTTGACCCTCCTGGCCCCAAGACTAACTAACATAAGGAATTGGAGACCACATAAAGACATTGCCCCAGAGAGAGAACTCATGCTGGGTCCCACATACCTGGAGTCCTAAGCAGCTGCAGCACGGTACCATTTTGAGAACACAACACCCACCAGACTGTGTCCTCTCGGCCATCAGAGCCAAAGTGGAAGCCACAGGCAGCGATCTGTCCCCTACCTCCAGCAGAGTGGCTCCTGCACATTTTGTCCCTGAAGACAAATTCCATTGCCTGACACTGCTGCCACGGCAGACTGCTGCAGAACTGAAGCACAAGTGAAATCTATGCTTCCCTAACTCGGCTGCCTGCTTATGACTTCTTTTTTTTTTTTTGAGTTGGAGTCTCACTGTCGCCCAGACTGGAGTGCAGTGGCCGCTCCCGGCCACCGCAGCCTCGACCCGCTGGGCTCCGGCGATCCTTCCGCCTCAGCCTTACGAGTAGCTGGAACTACAGGCGCACGACTTCTTTCAGAGAAAGCAACCATACTCTTCCCAGTAGCAGGGCTTTAGTGCAGCTGTTGCCACCTCCACCTAAGCTGCCCACTAGCAGTCTGGGGATGATCACTCTGCCCCTGTCTACCATGCCAGCACCTACACACACCACGGGGAGGTCTGAGCCCAGGCCAACCGGGCCTGGATCCAGCCCCTCTACCTGAGCACAACATCTAGGGATCTGGAGATCATCCAGTGCAGTCCACACCTGGACCTGAGGTAGGCCCACTCATCCTGCCACTACTACCACAACTGGTACCCATTTGCATGTGCCACTTGTTGGTCTGCAGTTCAGCCCATCTAACCCATTGCAACTACCACCAACACCCACATGGACTGCTTGGGTCCCCGAGGGTTATCCAACCACTGCTACTGCCATCAACATCCGATGCCAGGATCTTGAGGACCCACCCACCCACCCAACCCACCACTCTGTTTGTGGTAAACAAGTAAACCACTCAGAAGCCCAAGAATTGACCTACCTGGACCCACTAATACCAGTGCCAGCATATGCCACCCTGGGGCCCAAGGACAGGCATGCTCAGTCTACCACAGCCACCACTGGGGCCCAAAGACTGGTCTACTTGGGGTCCCTGTCCCCAGAAAAGCATCACTACAGCCTCCACGAACAGTCACACCCTAAACCACCACCGAAATAACAGATAACACTCAGGGTGTTTACAGCCAAAGAAATCACACAGAGACTGCACTACTGCAAGCATCCAGCATCCAAACCGAAGTTTCCTATTCAACCAAAACTATGAATACAACTTTGAGAAAAATCTTCCCCTATAAAAGCAAATCCAAAAATTTGGAAGTAGTTGTTACACGAAATGGCACAGATATCTAGGTAAAAGCACAGGAAATATGAAAAAGCAAGGAATTATGATACCTCCACGTGAACACATTAATTTTCCAGCAACAGATCCCAATCAAAAATAAATTTACAAAATCCCAGAAAAAGAATCCAAGACCTGGCTCGGGTCTTTGGGAGGCTGAGGTGAGTGGATTGCCTGAACCCGCGGGTTCGAGACCCGCCTGGGCAACTTGGCGAGACCTCATCTCTACAATAAATCAAAAATTAGCTGGGCATCGTAGCACGCACCTGTAGTTATGGCTACTTGGAAGGCTGAGGCGGAAGGGTCACCGGAGCCCAGCAGGTCGATGCAGGGGTGGCTGTGAGTGTGCCACTGAACTCCAGCCTGGGCGAAAGAGTGAGACTCCAACTAAATAATAATAATAATAATCCAAAATACTGATACTAAAGAAGCGCAGAAATATACAAGACAATTCTGAAAAACAATAAAAATAAATCAGAAAAACAATTCAGGTTATGAATAAGAAATTCACCAAAGGAGATATACATATATATCATAAAAAAGAACCAAATAAGCGGAGCTTGGTGGCTCAGCCTATAATCCCAGCGCTTAGGGAGGCTGAGGTGAGTGGATTGCCTGAGCCCGTGGGTTCGAGACCCACCTGGGCAATTTGGCGAGCCCTCATCTCTACAATAAATCAAAAATTAGCCAGGCGGGGTAGTGCGCGCCTGTAGTTCCAGCTACTTGGAAGACTGAGGTGGAAGGATCGCCCGAGCCCAACAGGTCAAGGCTGCAGTGGCCAGGAGCGGCCCCTGCACTCCAGTCTGGGTGACAGAGTGAGACTCCAACTCAAAAAAAAAAAAAGAACCAAATAAAGTTTGGAATTGAAGAATTCATTGAATGAGATACAAAATACAGGGAGGGAGGACCTCAAACCCCCAGAATTCATTTGTTTTAAAAAGTGTATTTATTCTTACATGTTTAAACTTCAGTCACCTTTAAAGTATTCTCTGTTCGATGTAATACACCGATCAAGATGCCTTTTCTGCTGCTGGGAGAAGTTTTTGAATATGTCGATTCTGATGCCTTTTAGTGCTTCTGCCATTTTTTGTTTCACCTCTTCCACATCAGCAAAACGTTTCCCATCGAGGACTTTTTCCATCAGGGGAAACAAAAACCCATCGCCCAGGGCGAGATCGGGTGAATAAGGAGCCTGGACACAAGGGTTATGCCATTTCTGGTCAAAAACTACTGAATACTCAGCACAGTGTGGGCAGGTTCATTGCCATGGGGGAAGAACCAGTCACCTGTTTGCCACAACTTGGGATGTTTCTTCTGCAAATTGTCACACAACCTTCTCAAAACCTCCAGATAAAAACTCTGATGACCATTTGATCTGGAGAAACAATTTCCACCCTCCAAAAGATAATTCCAGTTTTTGTTGAGTCCCCCCTTGTATACTCAAAAGCTTCAATGATAGACTAGATCGAGCAACTTGAAGACAGGTTTTTCAAAATTACCCAATCAGCAAAAAAGAAGAAAGAGAGAGAGAGAGAGAGAGAAGGAAGGAGAAAAGAAAAGAGAATTTTAAAAGGCTTACATGATGCATGGGACACTATAAAGTGATCAGATATTCAAATTTTAGGTGCTCCAGCAGATGAAGAGAAAATAAAAGGCTTAAAAAAACCTACTTAATGAAATAATAGGGAAAAAAAGTCTCAAATTTAGCAAGAGATTTATACATTTAGATACAGAAGGCTCAAAGATTCCCAGATACAACTCAAAAAGGTCTTCTCCACAACACATTACAGTCAAACTGTCAAAAGTTAAAGACAAAGAAAAACATTCTAAAAACTGAGAAAACATCTAGTCACCTGTAAAGAAATTTCCATTAAGTGAACAGTGGATTTCTCAGCAGAAAACATAGGCCAGGAGAGGAGGGGATGATATATTCAAAGTACTGAAAGAAAAAAAAACCTGTCAGCCAAGGATACCATACCCAACAAAATTATTCTTCATAAATGAAGGAGAAGTAAATTATTTCCCAGTCAAACAAAAGCTAAGGGAATTCATCACCACTAGACTTGCCCTCCAAGAAATGCCTAAGGGAATTCTACACTTGGAAATGAAAGAACAATAACTACCATCATGAAAATACATGAAAGTGTAAAAACCACTGGTAAAGCAAACACACAGACAAAAAAGAGAATTCAAATGTTATCACCATAGAATTCCACTATTCCACAATGATGAAAAATAAGAGCGAAAGAAAAAAAGCATTTACGAAATCATCAAAAATCAAGTAACAAAATGAGGAATAAGTCTCACATATCAATAACTACCTTGAATGTAAATGAATTAAACTTTCACTAAAAATATATATAATGGTTGAATGGATTAAAATGACCCAATTGTATAGTGCCTACGAAACACTCATTTCACCTATAAAAAACACGTAGAGCCCGGTTCGGTGGCTCAGCCTGTAATCCCGCGCCTTTGGGAGGCTGAGGTGAGTGGATTGCCTGAGCCCGCGGGTTCGAGACCCGCCTGGGCAGCGAGACCTCGTCTCTACAATAAATCAAAAAATCAGCCGGGCATGGTAGTGTGCGCCTGTAATTCCGGCTACTCGGAAGGCTGAGGCGGAAGGATCGCCGGAGCCCAGCAGGTCGAGGCTGCGGTGGCCGGGAGCGGCCACTGCACTCCAGTCTGGGTGACAGAGTGAGACTTCAACTCAAAAAAAAAAAAAAAACAAAAAAACCCAAAAAAAACCACGCAGACTGAAAATAAAGCAATAGAAAATGATATTCCAGGCAAACGGAAACCATCAGCAAGTGATAGTTGCTATGCTTACATCAGATAAACAGATTTTAAGACAAAAATAGTAAAAAAGAACTAGGCGCAGTGGCTCACACCTATAATCCCAGCACTTTGGGAGGCTGAGGTGAGAGGATTGCCTGAGCCCATGGGTTCAAGACCAGCCTGGGCAACATGGTGAGACCTCATCTCTACAATAAATTAAAAAAAAAAATAGTTAGATGTGGGGGCACATGCCTGTAGTTCCAGTTACTTGGAAGATTGAAGTGAAAGAATCACCTGAGCCCAGCAGGTTGAAGCTGTGGTGGCTGTGAGCATGCCACTGTACTCCAGCCTGGACAACAGAGTGAGACTCAAAAAAAAAAAAAAAAAAAAATATATATATATATATATATGTGTATACACACACACATAGAAAAAGGGACAAAGAAGGATATTATATAATGACATAGGGATTGCTTTAACAAGATAATGTAATAATTCTATTAATAAATGTATGCACCCAACACCAGAGCATACAGTTCTATAAATCAACTATTATTAGGTCTAAAGGAAGAGATAAACTCCAATACAATACTAATTGGGGATTTCAACTCCCCACTCTTAGCAATAGATAGATCACCAAGACAAAAAATTACCAAGAAATTGCACATTAGACCAAATGGATCTAGCAGACATTTACAGAAAGCTCATCCAACAGCTAAAGAAGACACTTTCTTCTCATTTCCACATGAAACATTCTCCAGAATAGACCATGTGTGAGAACACAAAACAAATCTCAACAAATTTTTAAAAATTGAAATCATATCAAGTATCTTCTAAGACTGCAATGGAATAAAAATATAAATTAATAACAAGAGGAACTTTGGAAACTACAAATATATAGAAATTAAACTACATGCTCCCAAATGGGAGAAATTAAAGAGAAAATTAAAAATATTATTGAAGCAAATGAAAATCAAAACAACAGGCCAAAACTTATATAGCAAAAGCTAAGAAGGAAGACTATATCAACAAACACCTATATTAAAAAAAAAGAAAGAAAAAAGTTGGGCTCGGTGGCTCAGCCTGTAATCCTGCGCCTTGGGAGGCTGAGGTGAGTGGATTGCCTGAGCCTGCGGGTTCGAGACCCGCCTGGGCAGCGAGACCTCATCTCTACAATAAATCAAAAAAAAATCAGCTGGGCATGGTAGTGCATGCCTGTAATTTCAGCTACTCGGAAGGCTGAGGTAGAAGGATCGCCGGAGCCCAGCAGGTCGAGGCTGTGGTGGCTGTGAGCGGCCACTGCACTCCAGTCTGGGCGACAGAGTGAGACTCCAACTCAAAAAAAAAAAAAAAATAGAGGCCAGGTACAGTGGTTCATGGCTGTAATTCCAGCACTTTGGATGGTCAAGCAGGAAGATTATTCAGGCCAGGAGTTTGAGACCAGACTGGACAACATAGCAAGACCCTATCTCTACCAAAAAAAAAAAACTACCCAAATTGATGGTGCATGCCCATAGTCCTAGCTACTTGAGAGACTGAGGCAAGAGGATTGCTTGAACCCAGGAGTTTGAGGCTGCAGTGAGCTATGGTCATGCCACTGCACTCCAGCCCAAGCAACAGAGTGAGACCTCATTTCAGAAACAGAAAGAGAGAAAGAAAAGTAGGAAGACCTCAAGTAAACAACCTGATTTTGTACCTCAAGAAACTAGAAAAACAAGAACAAACCAACCCCGGCCAGGCTCGGTGGCTCAGCCTGAAATCCCGCGCCTTGGAAGGCTGAGGTGAGTGGATTGCCTGGGCCCACGGGTTCGAGACCCGCCTGGGCAACTTGGCGAGACCTCATCTCTACAATAAATCAAAAAATTATTAGCCGGGCATGGTAGCAGCACACGCCGTAGTGTCAGCTACTTGGAAAGCTGAGGCGGAAGGATCGCCAGAGCCCAGCAGGTCGAGGCTGTGGTGGCCGGGAGCAGCCACTGCACTCCAGTCTGGGCGACAGAGTGAGTCTCCAACTCAAAAAAAAAAAAAAAAAAAAAAAAGCCAACCCCAAAATTAGTAGAAGGAAATAAATAATAAAGATCAGAGAAGAACTGAAGGAAATAAAGACTAAAAAAAAAAATCACAAAGGATTAATAAAATAAAAAGTTGTTTCATAAAAGTTTCAATAAACTCCTTGGAGACAATACAACTGATACCAAAAAAATACAAAAGATCTTCAGAGACTATTATGAACAGCTACACACTAACAAACTAAAACCTATAAGAAATGGATAAATTCCTAAACACATACAATCTGCTAAGGTTGAATCAGGAAGAAACAAAAAACTTGCACAATTACAAGCAATGAGACTGAAAGTGAAATCTACCAACAAAGAAAAAAGTCCAGGACTAGACATAGATGGCTTCACTGCCAAATTCTACTAAACTTTCAAAGAACTAACACCAATTTTCCTCAACTTTTTTTTTTGGGGGGGGGGTCAGAGTCTCATTCTGTCGCCCAGGCTGGAGTGCAGTGTCATGCTCACGGCCACTGCAGCCTTGACCTGCTGGGTTCAGGTGATCCTTCCATCTCAGTCTTCCAAGTAGCTGAACTACAGGCATGCACCACCATACCTGGTTAGTTTTTTTGATTTATTGTAGCAATGAGGTCTTGCCAAGTTCCCCAGGCTGGTCTCAAACCCATGGGCTCAGGCAATCCTCTCACCTCTGCCTCCAAAAATGCTAGGATTATAGGCGTGTGCCACCACACCTGGTCATTATTTGAAATAATTGAAGAGGAAGAAATTCTCCCTAAATCATTCTATGATGCCAGCGTTATCCTGATACCAAAACCAACTAGGATGCAAAAAAAAAGGGGGGGGGGACTGTATTCTACTACCCTGATGTACATGAATGTAAAAATTCTTAACAAAATACTGGCAAACCAAATACATCAGCACATAGAAAACAAAGCAGAACAAAATAAAAACACCACAATTAAGAGGGACTTATCCCAGGGATGCCAGAATGGTTCTACATTCACAAATCAATAAACGTGATATATCCCATCAATAGTATGAAGGGTGAGAACTATATTATCATCATCTCAATAGACAGAGAAAAAGCACTGCTAAAATTTAACCTCCCTTCATGATAAAAATTTTCAACAAACCATTCATGAAAGGAACTTACCTCATGTAGTAGAGACCATATACAGCAAACCCACAACTAGCAGCACGCTGAATGGGAAAGAGCTTAAATCTTTTCCACGAACTATAACAAGACAAGGATGCTCACTCTCCTTTTTTTCCTCTCTCTCTCTCTCTCTCTCTTTTTTTTTTTTTTGAGTTGGAGTCTCACTCTGTTGCCCAGGCTGGAGTGCAGTGGCACACTCATGGTCACCCCAGCATCGACCCGCTGGGCTCCAGTGATCCTTCTGCCTTAGCCTTCCAAGTAGCTGGAACTACAGGCGCATGCTACTATGCCTGGTTAATTATTTGAATTTATTGTATAGATGAGTTCTCGCCAAGGTGTCTAGGCTGGTCTCAAACCCTCGGGCTCAGGCAATCCACTCGTTTCTGCTCCCAAAGTGCTGGGGATTACAGGCTGAACTACCAAGCCCAGCCAGTATGTTCACTTTCACCACTTTTATTCAACATAGTACTAGAAGTCCTACCCCCAAGTAAGTAGGTAAGAGAAAATAATAAAATGCATCCAAATTAGGGGGGAAAAAAGTCAAATTGTCCCTCTGTGTTGATGATATGATCTTATATCTAGAAAAAACTAAAGACTTCACCAAAAAACTCTTGGATCTCATAAATAAATTCAGTAAAGTTGCAGGATACAAAATCAACATACAAAAATCAGTAGTGTTCTGTAAACCAATGATCAACTAGCTGAGAAAGAAAGAAGGCAATCCTATTTATAATAGCTGCATAATAATACCAAAGAATAAATTTAGCCGGGCTCGGTGGCTCAGCCTGTAATCCCGCGCCTTTGGGAGGCTGAGGTGAGTGGATTGCCTGAGCCCGTGGGTTCGAGACCCGCCTGGGCAGCGAGACCTCATCTCTACAATAAATCAAAAAATTAGCCGGATGTGGTAGCACATGCCTGTAATTCCGGCTACTTGGAAGGCTGAGGTGGAAGGATCACCGGAGCCCAGTAGGTCGAGGCTGCGGTGGCCGGGAGCGGCCACTGCACTCCAGTCTGGGTGACAGAGTGAGACTCCAACTCAAAAACAAAAAAGAATAAATTTAACCAAGGAGGAGAAAGAGTGCTATAAGGAACACTACAAAATACTAATGAAAGAGAGCACAAACAAGTGGAAAGACATCCTATGCTCATATATTGGGAGAATTAATGCTAAAAAGACCATACTGTCCCAAGAAATCTACAGATTTGGTGCAATTTTTATCAAAATATCACAGTCATTTTTCACAGAAATAGAAAAAAACAATTCTAGAATTTGTATGGAACCAATAAAGAGCCTGAATAGCCAAAGCAATCCTGAGTAAAAAGAACAAAGCTAGAGGCAACATACTGCCTGACTTCAAAATGTATTACAAGGTTATAGTAACCCAAACAACATGGTATTTTGTATAAAAACTGACATAGACTAATGGAACAGAATAGAGAGTCCAGAAATAAATCCATGCGTTTACTGTCAACTAATTTTTGACAAAGTCACCAAGAACATTCAGTGGGGAAAGGGAACCCTCTTTAATAAACAGTGCTGGGAAAATTGAATATCCATCTGCAGAAGAAAAGAAACTGTACCCCTATCTTTCTTTCACCATATGCAAAATTCAGATCATGATGGATTAAAGACTTAAATATAAAACTTAAAACTATAAAACTGCCAGAAGAAAACATAGAGGAAACACTCCCATACATTGGTCGAGGCAAAGATTGTATCACTGAGACATCAAAAGCATGAACAACAAAACCAAAAATAGACAAATAAAACTATATTAAACCCCAAAGCTTCTGCACAGTAAAGGAAACCACCAACAGAGTGAAGATACAGTCTGTTTAATGGGAAAAAATATTTACAAACTATTCATCTGAGAAGGGGCTGACATCTGGAATATATAAGAAAGTCAAACAACTCAACAATTAAAAAAAATAATTCCATTAAAAAGTGAGCAAAGGACATTAATAGACATTCTTTTAAAAAAGACATACAAATAGCCAACAGGTATATGGAAAATGCTCAGTATCACTATTCATCAGGGAAATGCAAATTAAAACCGCAATGAGATATCACCTTACACCTGCTAGAATATCACCTTGTCCCAGTTAAAACGACTTTTTTTTTTAAAGTTGGAGTTTCACTTTGTTGTCCAGGCTTGAGTAGTGGCATGATCATGGCTTACCACAGCCTCGACCTCCTGGTCTCAAGCATGCCTGGCTAATTTTTTTTTGTAGAAACGAGGTCTTGCTATGTTGCCCACTCCGGTCCCAAACTCCCGGAATCAAACAATCCTCTTGCCATGGCTTCTCAAATGTTGGGATTACAGGCATGAACCACCATGCCTGGCCTAAAATGTCTATTGTTAAAAAGACAAAAACCAAAACAAAACAAAAATAAAAACCCAAAACAGATGTTTATGAGAATGCAGAGAAAAGAGAACTCTCATACACTGTTGGTGGGAATGTAAATTAGTACAGTCACTACGGAAAACAGTATAGATATTTCTTCAAAAACTCAAAACAGAACTATCATATGATCCAGCAATCCCACTACTAAGTATTCATCCACAGGAAAAGAAATCAATATACCAAAGGGATACCTGCATTCACACGTTTATTGCATCACTATTCAGAACAGTAATAATAAGGAATGAACCTAAATTTCCACCAATGGACAAATGGATAGAGAAACTCTGCTATATATACACACTGGGATATTATTCTGCCATAAAAAATGAAATCTTGTCATTTGCAGTAACTTGGATGGAACTGGAGATTATTTTGTTAAGTGAAATAAGCTAAACACAGAAAGACAAAGTTTGCAAGAGCTTTACTCCCCCCCCCACAAACAATGTTTATTATACAGGTAAAACCTGTTCTTTGTGATGGGCTTATCGGTAGAATTTCTGGTAGCACCGGGACTTCCAAACTTTTTGGATTTGCAGCGACGAGGTCAGCTACCAGCAGTGTCCGGTCATACTGAATAAGGATGCCTTTGATCGGGGACGCCCGTTCACCTTGATGAGGCCGTTGCCACGTTTGCAGTGAGCCACAGAGTGGCGGTTTTCTTTTGTCTGAAGATCTGCCCGGACTGCAGAAGGCCCTTGGACCGCATGGCCACCGGTGTAGACAAGAGCTCCTCACCGCGCAGCACTGAACTGGAAAAGTTGCAAGAGCTTCAAAAAGTTGTTCTCATGGAGACAGAAGGTAGAATGATAGTTACCCGATGGTAGGGAGGGAATGTGGATGGGGAGTAGAAATGCTAGAATAGGGGTTGGCCTGTGGGTACAAACACACAGTTAGAGAGAAGGTGTAAGTTCTCATGTTTGTTAGCAGAGTGTGGTAACTACAGTTAGCAACAATGTATTGAATGTTTCAAAGTAGCTAAAAGAGAAAACTTCAAGCCAGGTGCATTGGCTCACACCTGCAATCCCGGCACTTTGGGAGGCCGAGGCGAGAGAATTGCCTGAGCCCAGGAGTTTGAGACCATCCTGGGAAACTTGGTGAGACCTCATCTTTACAATAAATTTAAAAATTAGCTGGGTATGGTGACGTGTGCCTGTAGTCCCAGCTACATGGAAGGCTGAGGCGAAAGGATCGCCTGAGTCCAGGGGATCGAGGCTGTGGTGTCGGTGAGCATGCCACTACACTCCAGCCTGGGCGACAGAGTGAGACTCCAACTCAAAAAGAGAGGAAACTTCCAAAAAACAGGAAACTTACATAGAAAAAAAATAAACACTAAAGGTAATTAATACCTCAAATACCCAAACTTGATCATTACATTCTATGTGTGCAATAAAATATTACATATACTCCACAAATATGTAAAATATTATATATCAATTTTAATAAAGCTAAAAAAAGCCTGACTCGGTATGAATAGTCCATCTGTTTTAGACATTTTTAATTAATTAAAACGTCTGACAAAAGTTTCAGACCAAGATGACTTTACCAGGGACTTCTATCAGAAACTTAAGGAATAAACAATTCATAAGTATACACAAACTTATTCAGAAATTAGAGCAGGAGGAGGCATCACATTACCTGACTTTGAATTAGTAACCAAGACAGCATGGTACTGGTACAAGAGCAGACACATGGAATCAATGGAAAAAAACAGAGAATCCAGGAATAAGCCCAAATACCTACAACCAACTGTTCTTTGACAAAACAGACAAAAACATACACTTGGGAAAGGACACCCTATTTAACACACAGTGCTAGGAAAATTGGATAGCTACATGCAGAAAAATGAAAATTGCTCCCTATCTCTCCTCATATACAAAAATGAACTCAAGATGGATTAAAGTCTTAAATGTCAGACCTTAGACCATAAAAATCCTAGAAGAAAACCCAGGAAAAATTATTCTGGACATTGGCCTAGGCAAAGAATTTATGGCTAAAACCCTAAAAGTAAATGTAACCAAAACAAAAATAAATAAGTGGAACTTAATTAAACTAAAAAACTTCTACACACAAAAAAGAAATAATCAACAGAACAAATGGGCAACCTATAGAATGGGAGAAGATATTCTCAAACTATACATCTAACAAAGGATCAATATCCAGAATCTACAAAGAAGTCCAATAAATCAGCAAGAAAATAACCCCATTAAAAATGGGCAAACATTGCCTGAGCCCGTGGGTCCGAGACCCGCCTGGGCAACTTGATGAGACCTCATCTCTACAATAAATCAAAAATTAGCCAGGCGTGGTAGCACGCGCCTGTAGTTCCAGCTGCTTGGAAGGCTGAGGAGGAAGGATCGCCGGAGCCCAGCAGGTCGAGGCTGCGGTGGCCGGGAGCGGCCACTGCACTCCAGTCTGGGCGACAGAGTGAGACTCCGACTAAAAAAAAAAAAAAAAAAAAAAAAAAGGATAAACAGCTATAAAAAAGAACAAAACCATGAATTTCGCAGCAACCTGGATGGAACTAGAGTCTATAATACTGAGTGATCTTTCACAGCAACAAAGATCTGAGTATCACATGTTCTCACTCATAAGTGGACCTTGAACATCCATCATAATACTATAAGAAAAGGATCGAGGCCGGGCTCGGTGGCTCAGCCTGTAATCCTGCACTTTGGGAGGCCGAGGTGAGTGAATTGCCTGAGCCCGCGGGTTCAAGACCCGCCTGGGCAACTTGGCGAGACCTCATCTCTACAATACATCAAAAAATAAGCCGGGCGTTGTAGCGTGCACCTGTAGTTGTAGCTACTTGGAAGACTGAGGCGGAAGGATCGCCGGAGCCCAGCAGGTCGAGGCTGCGGTGGCCGGGAGTGGCCACTGCACTCCAGTCTGGGCGACTGAGTGAGACTCCAACTCAAAAAAAAAAAAAACAGAAAGAAAGAAAAAAGAAAAGGATCGACAGTGGTAGGAATCTATGGGGGGGGCAGGGAGGGTAAGGGTAGTGGGATTAATAGTAGTCCATATCTGTCCGGGGACGAGGTGACACCCCTAATCAACAAGGGTGCCTGAATGATGCATATTTGTATACCTAATCCTTAACTGTACCCCACAATTTTAAAATAAAAAATATGTTTAAAAAAGTGGGCAAACAATATGAACAGACATCTCTCAAAAGAGGATATACAAATGACCAACAAACATATGAAAAAATGCTCAACATCACTAATTGTCAAGAAAACGCAAATCAAAACCTCCATGAGATGCCGCCTTACACCAGTCAGAATGGCTACTATTAAAAAACCAAAAAGCAATAGATGCTGGTGCAGATGCAGAGAAAAAGGAGCAAATATACACTGTAGGTGGGAGTATAAGTTAGTACAACCTCTTTTAGAATTAATATGCAGATTTCTCAAGGAACTAAAAGTAGATCTACCATTTGTTCCAGCAATCCCCTGGCTATGTACCCAAAGGAACAGAGGTCATTCTACTAAAAAAAGACACCTGCACCTGCATGTTCATCACAGCACAATTCACAAATGCAAGGATGTGGAATCAGCCTAAATGCCCATCAACCAATCAGTGGACAATGAAAATGTGATATATATGCACTGTGAAATGCTATTCTTTCAATCATATGAATGAAATAATATCGCTTGCAGCAACTTGAATGGAACTGGAGAACATCATCCTAAGTGATGTAACTCAGGAACAGAAAACCAAGCACTTCAGACTCTCACTTGTAAGTGGGAGCTAAACCAGGGATCTGCAAAGGAATAGAGAATGGTAGAATGGACATCAGAGACTCAGAAAGCGGAGGGAGGAAGGATGGAGGGACCAAAAAAGTCACCTGTTGAGTACAATGTGCACAGGTGGAGGTAGTAGATAACATGTAAAGTTCAGACTTCTCCACCACTACACAATGCAATCATGTAACCAAAAACTATTTGTAAAACCACTAAAGCTATTGAAATAAAGCAAAAAAAAAAAAAAAAAGAAATTAGAGAACACTTTCCAACTCATTTTATGAGGCCAGCATAACTCTAAAAATGAAACAGACATTACTAAAAATAACTCAAGACCAAAATATTGATTGACTTATGTGTATAAATCTTCAACAAAATATTGGCAAATTAAGCTCAACAATATATGACCAAATGGGGATTATCTCGGAAATCCAAGCTTTGTTTAACATTTCAAAATCAATCAGTGTAATTAACTATATTAACAAAATAAAGGAGAAAATCTTTATGATCACCTTAATTGATGCAAAAAGAAGCATTTGAAAAATTTCTTCATCTATTCATGCAAACACACACACACACACACATACACACACACACACACACACACACACACACACAAGCAGCAACAACAGAAACAATGCTCAGCAAATAAGGACAAGAAAGAAACTTCTGGCCTGGGTGTGGTGGCTCATGCCTATAATCCCAGCACTTTGGGAGGCTGAGACAGGAGGATTGCTTGAGCCCAGGAGGTAGAAGCTGTGGTGAGAGCCCTGATCATGGTACTGCACTCCGGACTGGGTGACAGAGTGAGATTCTGACAAAAAGAAAGGAAAAAGAAAAAGAAAGAAAATTCTGCAACCCCAGAAAAAGCATCGGTGAGAATCTACAGCTAACATCACACTTAATCATGAAAGAGTGAGTGTTTTCATTCTAAAGCCAGAAATAAGACTTCTAGTTTCACCACTTCTATTAAACATTGATTGTACTGTATATTCTAGCTAATGCAATAAGGCAAGAAAATTGAATAAATAATATATACATTGTATAGGAAGAGATAAAATTTTTTTCTTCAGATGACATAATATTGTACATAGAAAATCCTAAGGATTGCCCAAAAGCCTACTGGAAATAATAGGTGTTTTTAGTAAAGTCTCAGGATACAAGCTCAATATACAAAAAATAGCCTTTTTTCTACATACTAGCAATGAGCAATTTAAAAATGAAATTTAAAAAACGTACACTAGTATCTAAAACCATAAAATCACATAAGAATAAACTGAACAAAAAAAGATGCAAGACTTTTGCACTTAAAGTCACAAAACTTTGTTGAGATAAATTAGAGAAGACCTAAATAAGTGGGCATATATTTCACGTTCATGGATTAAAGACTCAATATCACTAAAATGTCCATTTTCTCTACATGGATCTACAAATCCAAAATAACCCCAATCAAAATGTCAGCAAGGTTTTTGTTTGGGTCAAAAGTGACAAGCTAATTGCAAAATTTGTATGAAAATGTAAATTTCTCATATAGGTAAAACAATATGTTTTTAAAAAAGAAATGTTGGAGGACTTACAGTTAACTAACTTGAAGACTTTCAATTAAAACAACAGTAATTAAGACAGTGTAGTGTTGGTGTTAGGATAGATATACAGATTAGTGGATATAAATTCTGAAGTATAGGTTAGACTAGAGGTCCAGAAACAGACCCACACTTATATGGTTGCTTAATTTTTGACACAGGTGCCAAGATTATTTGATCAGAAAAACAATAGTCTTTAGAGTAAATGTGCCAGAAAATGGGACAAAAAAATATGGAAAAAATATGGAAAAAATGAACTCAGACCTGTACATCTCACCTTACACAAAAATTAACTTGAAATAGATTAGTAGATGTATATATAAAATATAAAATTATGAAACTTCTACAAGCAAATACAGGGACAATCTTTGTGAACAAAGATGTCTTAGACAAGATACAAATGCACTCATCATAAAAGAATCATTTGACACGTTTTTTTCTCCTTTATCAAAATGAAAAATTCTGCCCTCTGAAAGACACTGTTAAAAAAAAGTCAAGTCACAAAGTGAAAAAAAAATTCTCAATAAGCATATCTTACAAAGGACATGTATAGTATCTTATAAAAAATTCAGTAATAAGACAACCCAGTTTAAAAATGGTTCATGCCTGTAATCCCAGCACTTTGGGAGGCCAAGGCAAGAAGATTGCCTGAACCCACAGGCTCAAGACTAGCCTGGGCAACATAGTGAGACCTCGTCTTTATGATAAATAAAAAATTAGCTGGGCTTAGTGGCACACACCTGTAGTTCCAGCTACTTGGAAGGCTGAGGTGGAAGGATCACCTGAGCCCAGCAGGTCGAGGCTGTGGTGGCCCTGAACATGCCACTGCACTCCAGCCTGGACAACAGAATGAGACTCTGACTCAAAAAAATAAAGTAAAATAAAGTGGGCAAGAGATTTGAACAGATATTTCATAGGTCAAGAAACACGTGAAAAAAATACTCAACTTTATTAGTTATTAGGAAAAATAAATTAAAACCACAATAAGATACCACTAAACAGCCCGCTAAAATGGGCTAGAATTAAAAGACTGACAATACCAGGTTTTGATGCAGTAACTAGAGCTCTTGTCCATGACAGACAGAAGTGTAAATTGGTTCAGCTACTTTGCAAAGAGTTTAGCAGTTTCCATAATGTTAAGCATACACTAATCATGTGACCCAGAGATTCCACACTTACATATTTACCCAAGGGGAAGGCAAATCTATATCCATACCAAGGCTTGTACACAAAGGTTACAGCCACTTTATTCATAATAACTAAAAACTAGAAACAACTCAAAAGGTAAGTGGAGAAACACATTGTGGTACTGATACCACAGAATACTATTCAACAATAAATAAGATGACCTACTGGGACATGCAATGGCACGGATGAGTCTCAAAGCATTATGCTGGCACAAAAGAGTATATGCTGTGTTGTGAGTATATGCTGTGATATGAAATATAAGCAGAGACAAAATAGATCAGTT
Organism: Cephalopachus bancanus; assembly: GCA_027257055.1. Classification (NCBI taxonomy): domain Eukaryota; kingdom Metazoa; phylum Chordata; class Mammalia; order Primates; family Tarsiidae; genus Cephalopachus; species Cephalopachus bancanus. The sequence goes on along the minus strand of JAPVLO010000110.1, from coordinate 2,894,462 downwards.
ACTGCCTGGGGCTGGAGGTAGTAAGACATTATCTGGGCAGGGGCAAAAGGAGACATTCTCGAGGGACCAGGCTGTGAGGGTGGAAATGCTTTCTTTCTTTCTTGGGAGGGGATGGTTGTATATACTTGTCCAAATGCATCAGACTACACTTTAAATGGGTGCATTTTACTGTGTGCAAATTATCTCTCAACAAATTTGAATTAAAGAAAAAGATAGGGAAATATATTTATGCCATTGGGAGCAGATAACTTTTTTTGGAATAAGTTATAAAAACTATAAACCACAAAGGAAAAGGAAAATCCTACCACATTAAAATTCAAAACTTCTGCATATCAGAAGACACCAACCTCAATGTTAAAGAAACAACCCACAGACTGGGAGAGGGTATTTACAACCCACATAACAGAAAAAAAGAAAAAATTAGTATCCAGAATATTTCACAAGCTACTATAGAATACTAAGAAAAATACAGTCTAGTGGGAGAATGACCAGGATATGGTCAGGCAAATCATAGGTAAAAGCCTACACAGTCCACAAATGTGTGCAAAGATGTCAATTCACTATCAAACAGGGAAGCATCAATTAGAATGGCAAAATCTGATTGTCTGATAAGAGGCTGGCAAGGACGTGAGAAAATGGGAACGGTTTTGTGGGAGTGCATCTTCAGAGAATAAATTGAAGGGGAATTTGGCAGGAGCTAGTGAATCTGAAGACACAATCCCCCATCACCTGACAATTCCTCTTGTGGCTATTTACAGTCCTTGAGGTTAGGTACATCAGAAGTCGTCAAACTGTGTTCAGCTCCGCGTTCTTTATTAGCCACAAAGTGAGAATATCCTAAATTTCCATTAATTCAGTCATGGATAAATAAAATGTGGGTAGGCCGGCCACACAGGCTCAAGTCGGCACTTTAGGAGGCCAGGCGGGAGGATTGCTTGAGCCCAGGAGTTCGAGACCAGTCTGTGCAACACAGGGAGATCTCACTTCTAAAAAAAAAAAAGATGAGCCGGGTGTGACGGCGCATGCCCGAAGTCTCAGCTACTTGGAAGACTGAGGCAGGCGGATCACTTGAACCCAGGAGGTTGAGGCTGCGTGAGCGTGATCGTGCGGCTGGAATCCAGTCTGGGGAACAGGATGAGACCCCGACTCAAAAACAAAAAGGGGAAATGCAGTAAGTTGGGTGTGGTCGTATAAAGGCACACTACTCAGGAATTAAAATGAATAAAGTAAATCTAGGTCTATATGCATCAGCATGGCAAGATGAGAGAGACAGACAGAGAGAGAGAGAGAGAGAGAGAGAGAGAGAGAGAGAGAGAGAGAGCGAGCTACCAAAGGATCTATACTGCCCAGAGGGGCGGCACTTAGCAGGACCCCAAGGGGTTCCCACCGTACCCCCCAGAAGGGAGCAGCGTCGGAGCCAGCGGACGGCCGAAAACTGCCTGCGGACAAGCAGCTTCCCAGATTCCGGGCCGTCTCCGCACGGCCCATCCCGCGCTCTCCAGCAGCCACGCAGGTCTTTGAACGCGGGGGCCGCCGCCCGCGCCTCCCCCGTGGCAGTGAGCTCCGAACCGCTCGCCGGCGCGGCGATCCCACACCGCCTGAGCGGCGCAGAAGGCGCGACGAGCAGCCCACGGGGCCTCCCGCGCGCATCACAGCCTCGCCTGCGTTTTTCTTCTCTGCTACCTTCCCACTTGCTAGGGCTCCGCAGACTTGCTTTGAGGTTTGGCGCTTCCACATTTTTAATAGAAACTCAGATTCTTGAGACTCCAGCCTCAGATCCTCACAGAACGAGAAGCAAATAAAAGAAAATAAACGCCCTTCCTCCTCTTCCACCTGCCCTTTGTCTCCTAACAGGACAGCACCAACAGCTTGGAGGTGGCCACATTTTTCCTGGAAGAGGATAGAGAAATCTACTCTCTCCTTCCCGTGCACTTTAACCTCGGGAATCTCAAACCAGTTCGGGGAGGGAGCCCTGCTGTGATTTTAACTTTCTGGCTCCTGATCCCCCCTTGGGAGACTCAACTGTAGGAAGTTGGGAGATGCAGGTGTCTGCGGTCCTCCCCTCCACCTCATCCCCACCTGAGTCTGCCTTTGCCTGTCTTCTGTGGGGGAATTGAAAAGGCATCATTATCTGAGCTGGAGAGACCAGCAAAGCCGTATGAAGGCCCTTTTCTAATGATCAGAGAACACGGCTGGGAAGTGGGAACCACTTCCCTGCCTTCCCAGGAGAGCCCAAGGTGTTCCTTCTGCCCTTCATATCGGCTCTCCCCTGGCTCTCTGCCCGAGTGGCTGACCTGTGTGGACTGCAGGCGAGGCTCTTTGCCTCCGGCTTTCAGTTGGGTCTGGCCCCTGGGATTCCCTGGCTCAAGACAGGAATGACAGAGGAGGGTGAGGAAGGGCATTTACTCCCTCCAGGGCTACCCTCATTGAAGGTCACTGCCCAGGGGGCCTATCACATAGCCTTTGTGTTTTTTCCCACACTCGCCAGCAGATTCTTGTGACAATATCCCCGAGAGTGAAATAAACCTGCATTCCCTTTTTCTCTGCCATCTCTCTTTCTGTTCCCTCTGCTCGCTTATTCGCAGCATCTGTGTGAAGCATCTACTCCATCCTAGACCCTAGGAGGATGCCAACACAAAGGATGTTGGACACAGTCCTGGCCTTCGAAGAGAAGGTGGGGTGTCCAGAAGAGAGGGGCGGGTTCAGGGTTGTGAGGAACAACAGGAGAGGAGGCTTTCTGACGGCTTGGCTGTCTGAAAGGCAGCCTCCCGGCCTTTCTCTGTCACAGTAAAGATTAAGTGGGAGAAGAGATTGATAATGACTTGGTGCTCCTGAGTACTGTTAGTCATTCGTGGTTTCTGAGATTTTCCTCAGATGATACCCAGGTTAAGTATCTTGGCACTGGGGCCAGGTGTGCAAGTTGGGGTACAGCTCTTTTCCAGCCCTCCCGAAGAGTCCTAGCTGTTGCGGGATATCAGGTGAGTGGGCAGACAAGGCTGCTGAAGGACTTCTGGTGGGGAGGCAGACAGTGGGCTCTGCGAAAAGGTGGAAGGACTTGGAAAAGGAGGGTTTCTACAACGCTCCTGTACAAGGAAGAGGTCCATTTAGCCAAAGCTTATTCAAGTGTTTACAAAACCAAGTGGTTTAAAACCATCTGATACATGACTGCTGGACTCAAGTCATCCCGTGACTAATCCTTCCTGACCAGATATTCAGACTGCTAGGAAGTTGCCACATGAATGGCTGCCTGACATCGGCCATCTCTGTTTTCTTGGGGTGTCTTGGGAGTCGCTCCACACAAAGGACCTGAGTGGGCCTAGGAGGGGGATTTTTGTGGCAGAGCCCAGCTTTCCCCTCCCCTTATTAAAACGACAACAAAACCCCAATTACAAACCAGTCTACCAACAAGCATTCACTCAGCACCAGCAACTTTGCCCCCACACGGTTGCCCCTGACAGGGCCCAGCTAAGGTAGATGGGTGGGAAAGGGGGTTAGGGTGGGAATCTTTGCTTGAAGCCAAGCAGCATTTGGAGAGGCAGTGAGGAATAATAATAAAAAAAATAGCGCACAACAAATGTTAGCTGTGTCCTAGGCTGTGCTAAGGGCTTCACAGGCATTATCTTAGTTCTTACCTGAGCCCTGTGGGGTTAGCATTGATATCCCCATTTACAGGTGAGGAAACTGAGGGGGAAACAGGTACATGATCTGCCTGCAGTGCCTCTGGAAAGTGCCCTCTCCACCACGTTGCCAGACTGATTCGAGGAAAGATGCTGGTCAGAGGGCACAGCCTGGGTGCTGGCCGAGGGGTGGGACAGGAGGAGTGGAGGCTCGGAGAGGGATGCAGAGAGGCAGGGAAAGCCCTCTGCTGAGGGGTCACGGCTGCAGGGAGAGGAGGTGGAAGAGCCCAGAAGGGCAGCTCTGCCGGCGGTGGTCCCTCAGGTGGAAGTGGCCCTCTCACCACCCCTTTTCATTCACATAAAGCTGGGTTTGTTTCCATTTATCTGCTTGACTTTTCAGCCAAAATGCTTTTAGAAAAACATATTGCTCTAATTTAATCCACATGTGCATCTCCGGGACAGTGTCTAAAAGAAAACTTCAAATCCTGAGTCCTAGACCCAAAGTCTCAGCCCAGTGCATGTGGCAGGGGAAGGCTCTGGCCCCAGGGGTGACCCTGACCCATCTATCAGGGCCCAGCCTGAAGTGAGGGCCCAGCCTCTCTGGGTCCTGAGGAAGCAGGTGGGGGGTGTCAGTAGGAAAGGGACTCACAAATAGCTTCCGTGGCCTGCTCCCTGCATACCTGCCTCCGTGGAAGGATGTGAAGAGGAGGCCAGTGGGTATAGGTGGGATGAGGTCCATGCATGAGAGGGGTTGACTCCTAATCAGCTGCTTGTATTCCCTTCCTCAGCATCAAGATTGCAAACTCTGGGGCAAACAGCAGTGACATAAGGCAATTTTTCCAGTCATGCCGGGAGATGCTGCCTGCAGGGCGGAAGCTAGGGATGATCTAGGGCCAGGACTCCGAGATAGGGCACAAGACCACCTACCAGCTTACCCAAACTCCCAGCTGCGCATGAAGTGAGATTTAGGAAGCTTGTCTTACAGCTACGCCTCATGCAGAAAGCCAGTAGGGATGTTTGCTTTTGTCACACAACTTACTCATATATTATTTGGAGAAATCGATGGCCAAAAATGAGATGTTTGCTTCTGTCACACAACTTACTCGTATATTATTTGGAGAAATTGATGGCCAAAAATGAGAAAAGTCAGAAGGATCTTTTTTTTTTCCCTGAGTTGAAGTCTCACTCTGCTGCTCAGGCTGGAGTGCGGTGGCATGCTCATGGCCACAGCAGCGTTGAAATGCTGGGCTCAGGTGATCCTTACACCTCAACCTTCCAAGTAGCTGGAACTACAGGCACACGCCACCACACCCGGCTAATTTTTTGATTTATTGTAGAGATGAGGTCTCACCAAGTTATCCGGGCTGGTCTCAAACCGATGGGCTCAGGCAGTCCTCTCACCTCAGCCTCCCAAAGTGCTGGGATTATAGGAATAAGCCACCATACCCAGCCGAGAAGTACAGATGTTTAGTCATGAATGGGACTAGAAATATAGCACTAAAGGACCTTATGTCTGATTGTGATTCAAGGCCTAGGACTCTTGGTGTCTTATGAGTCAAGATTCTTGTAAATTAGTCAATGTAGAAATGACACTCTTCCTTCCAGGGTCACTTCCTCTACTCCAAAACTCACTGTCTGATTGGACTGGACTGGATTCCTAAGGAAAGGTACATTAAAATTCCCGGTGTCCTAACTGGGCATGGTGGCATGTGCCTATAGTTCCAGCTACTTGGAAGGCTGATGCAGAAGGATCACCTGACCCAGTAGGTCAAGACTGCGGTGGCCATGAGCATGCCACTGCACTCCAACCTGGGCGACAGAGTGAAACTCCATCTCAAAAAAAAAAAAACCCAAAACAAATAACTCCCTGTGTCTGAAGAAACTGATGTCCAAGGCAGCACAGGAGTGTTTAGACAAACAGCATACATCTGGGACACTCAGGGACTCCCTTCTCCTTGTGGCTTCCCAGAGTTGAACCCACAGACTTCTTAGCTGGGAATGGCCAGGAACAGCTCTCAGAGTCCATCTGGGTGGCTTCCCAAAAGATGCCGCTGGAAGGAAGGGATTTGGACAGATTATGGGGTTTTTGAAATGTGCTAAAATGTATTTCTATAGAAATGACAAAGAAAATGAAAATAGTTTCTGATAATGCAGAGTGGAAGGAGTTGCCATTTGCTGCCCACTAATCAGAGCACAGCCCTTGTTCATGTATGTGGTGAGGCTGTATTCTTGGGGCAGAGTAGGGCTCCCTGGGGTCTTTGAACGCTTTGGAGTCTCCCAGGCTGCCAGGTACTCTTCTCTAACTCAAGATAGGGAGTCAGCTGTGCAGCCAGGATGCAGCTATTAGGAGCTTCCTTGAGGCTTGGAAGACCTGGGAGACCCCCTTGAGGCATGGCATGGCTGGCACCCCCGGTACCTTTCACAGATGGGCAAGGGCAGGGAGGTCATTGTGGATCTTGCAAGGACAGATATCCAGGTTTGAGCAGTTCTAATCCTATGGGAGTGGGTCAGCCCAATTGCCGGACAAGCCTTTGGTGAATCCCACACAGAGAAGCGAGCAGGCAATCACACAGCAGAGATGCTTAGCAAGAACCCAGGATCAGCAAGCAGGCAGGGAACAGAGAAATGGAAGGCTAGATCCACAAATGCTCAGCTCTGCTCTTCAGGTCCCTCCAGAGGGGAGGCCTTCACTCTGGACTCTGCACGGAGGGAGGGAGGGGAGGTGAGGTTAAGGAGGCACCCAGACACAACACCAAGTCCAGTAGTGGGTGCCAGCCGCTATGCATGGACTCCTAGGGAGGAAACTCCTGGGAGCACCTCCCTAGGTGGGCTGGGCTTACATTTTGGTTTATTAGATTGGTCTTTTCAAGTTCCAGTGACCAATTAAGATGAAACTGCCGTTTACACTCTCTAAGTTGATAATAGCACAAACATATGCCAGGTCCCTGGCTGGCATGGTAACAGCAGCTGCCCATGCTCCTCTGATGGAAACTTTTTGAAGGGTTTAACAAGAATTTGATGTGATTCTTTTTTCCATGAAGGGCTGGGTCGCAAGACACAACACTGTACAGTAATCCTGCATCTTGGGCCTTAATCAAAACATATTCCAACAACCTATTCTGGTGCTACGAATGAATGTTTATTTTAAAACAATTTGCTATGGCTCTTTTTCTTTTTCTTTTTTAAAGAGAGAGAGAAGGGAATTTCTTGAAGCCAGATTTCTCCCTGCCCCTGAGCAGTTCTCTCCACTCGAAAGACTGTGTCAGAAGCTCAGGTCGTAATTAACCACAGAGCTGTTTGGGAGAAAGGGAGAACGAGAGGGCATTTGACAAAGAGTTAACAGATGTCATTTCAGAGGCGGCTGGCCCACTGCTGCTGGGTCATTTGTTGGATGGAAGCTGATTCTGCTGCTGTCGTAAACAGAGAGTAGTAATAATTATATGCAGGCTGCATTAGGCATAACAGATTGGATGTATAACAGTCTGTTAAAACCCAGCTCAAATCTCGTTTCTCCCAGGATACGATGGAGACGACCCCTAGTTCCTAGTTTTGAAAGTCATCGCCAAGGATCCTGACAGACTTTCCAATAGGGAAATAGGTCATATTGTTTCATGGCTAATTCTGCCGAGGTTCTGAGGCTGGCGAGATCGGCTTGAAAGCGAGTACAGGCACACTTCAGTAAGCCAGCCGCCCCGCACCACAGAGCTGCCTTTTTCCATTTGAAAAATGAAAGAATTAAATTCAAAACAAACAACTTCAATTTAACACCAAACTACAGGATAACCAATCTTAAAAATGTCACAGCGTAATGGATCTTAATACCCATAGAAAACACAAAAACAGCACCATTGTTCCCCAGCAAGGCAGGGCGAGCTCACAGAATTTCAGTGAAGGAGAAAGAAGGGAAAAACACCTTATTACTTCCAACCCCTGCGAGCCATTTTGGTCTCCAAAGGTTTTAGGCTGCCCGAGGCCGTGTGTCTGCAGTGTTTCGGGAAATGACTTGCCTTTGCACGAACGCTGCTCTGTTCTGCAGCGAGGCTGCCTGCCCCGGAGCAGTGCCGCTCCATTTCTGGTTAACTCTTCCTTCCCAGGCCTGCCGCTCGCAGGAGCAGTGCGGGTAGGGCCCAGGGATGCCACCGAGGCCACCGCGACCCGGCCTCCTGCAGGGCAGCCGGACTGGCACCTCTAGGAAGAGCTTCTCAGAGGAAGAGGCTCCAGCAGGACGGCCAGCTACCTCCACTCCTCTGGAGAACCTATTCCCAAACCCAGCTGTCAAGCAACTGTCACCAAAACATACAACACCGCTGAAGCCAGGGGACAGAAGCGGGGCCTTGTGGGCCAAGACTGGCCGATCCAGCCTCTCAACATGCCCAGCAGGGGACAGCTCCCCGTCTCTGCCACAGGCCCAAGCAGGGCGCTCTTCCGGTCTGCAGGATGAGAGCAGGGTCCAGCAGGTCCCAGCCCGGCTTGGGCCTGAGGATTTTTACATCCCCCCGTGACACTGACGGAGGGAGGCACAGAGACAGAAACATGTTGGCGCGGCACATCTGAGCTGGGAGACAACAGAAAACCACTTAGCACTTAAGAGGTTAATACAATTCCTAAGTGTTCGGCAATCACTGCAATTTAGTGCCATTTCGATTATTACACAATAAACAGACCATGTTGTCTGGAAGCAAATTTTTATGAGTATAGCTGAAGGGGCTGCAACTTATTTAGCTGCTGAAACTCAAGGAAAGAGCATTTCCGAATGCTAACACCACGGATCAGAAACACAGGTAGCAGAGAAAGGTTATTCTCAGGTCACTGCTCCAGCAACTCGGCACCATGACCTTTCAAATGAGCATGTCATTAGAGGAAAATAAAGTTCACCAAAGGGTTCTTTACACAGAGCCATTTCAATAACAATATTGTTGAGTTTCAGAGTGTAAGATTTGGGAGTTTCCAGAAACATGTTACGTTCAGGAAAGAACATCGTGTTAACATGGGTTGGGAATATATAAACTGTTTTGGCTACCTCAGATTTGTATTGAGTACACACCCCCAAAGCAGCCAATTCTTATGATATTGGCCACTGGATTTTACTAGTATTTGGGTGCAGTGGTCATAAACTGGATCGAATTCCTAATATCACAACAGAATCAAACATGTGAACCAGGGAACAGAAATGTGAGGAGGTAACATAACTCTCAAAGTCTGCACAGAATTTCATGTGACATTCAGAGCTGCAAGAGGTACCTTTTGCCTCCAAGGCATACCAGGGTTCGGATGTGGGGAGAAGGAAAGCCTTGCCCCAGTTCCACCAATGGAGGAGGAAAATTACCCCAGATACACTCCAGGATTCAAAGTTAAAATGTGCAGGTGTGTGTAGAACCTTCAGGTTTGTGCACTTTAAGGCTTGCAAAGGGCTCTCACATTCATGAAGTATCTGAAGCAACAAGGAGCCCTGTGCTGAACAAGGCAGAGTAATATTTACCCCCATTTTAGGTGCAGTAACTGAGGCTGCATCCAAAAAGAAACAGCTTTGTTAGCCCATCCCCACAGCTGCTACATTCCAAGAACTCCTCCATCTGGGAAGAAGGGACATCTAGGCACCCTTCTTGGGGGGAATTGGACGGTCCTGTAGCTAACCCTCGTGCACAAAATGCAGACCCAGAGGAGTTGGGAATCTTCCCCTCAAGGGTCCCTGGGACCCACAGAGCTGGATTTAGGCATCATAGGGGCCAAGATAAAGCTGCAGAGGTACACCCTGCCCCCAGGTCATGAGGAGTAAGCCGAAGCTGAGAAAAATGTTGGAGAGGGGGGTATGCTGGCAGACCATAGCCCCGCCCTGGTGGCAGAGAGGGCATCTCCTGTCAAGGAGGACTGAGCTGGATCCTGGGGCTGCCTTGGCTGGTGCAGAGGGCAGAAAGGAGGTCTCAGGTGCTGAGACCAGGTAAGACTTTCCATCCCACCTCCAACAGTCCAGCCTGCCTGACTCCTGAAATTCTACCTTTAGAAAAGCAGTGGTCTCAAACATTGGAATGCACAAGACTCACTCAGCATGGCTATTTAAAAGGCACATTGCTAAGTGAGTAGATCTGGGGTGGAGCCCAGGGACCTGAATGAATAGGTTACTCAGGTGATTCTCAGAGGTGGTGGTCAGAAGAGCATACTTTGAGAAACTTTGATTTTGGATTCCATTTCTTTGTGCAAAGCATTCTTCTTAGGTCTTTCAAAAATGCTAGGCTCATTGGAGGGGCAGCATATTTAGTTCTTGACACGAGTTTAGGAGATACTGTCAACCATCCTCCAGTGTGTCAATCTATCCATCCACCCACCCATTCATCCATCCATCCACCTATCCACTCATCTATCTATCCAACTGTTTATCCATCCATCCACCCACCCACCCATCCATTAATCCATCCATCCACCCACTCACTCATCCATCTGTCCATCCATCCATCCAATCACCCACCTACCTATCTATCCAGTCATCCATCCATCCATCCATCCATCCATCCATCCACTCACCCATCGATCCATCCATCCATCCATCCATCCACCTACTCACCCATTCATCCACCGATCTATCATCCATCCATCCATCCATCCATCCATCCATCCATCCATCCATCCACCCATTCACCCATCCAACCATCTACCCATCTATCTATCCATACACCCACTCCTCTATATATTCATCCATCTATCCATCTATCCATCCATCCATCTACCTGTCTATCCATCCACACAACCATCCAACCATCTATCCACCCATCTGTCCTTCTGCTCAACAGATCCTTCCTGGACACCTATTCTTTGTCAAGTCATGTACAAGGTGGGTGACAGAAGAAGTGCCAGCAGGTACATGAGAGGGTAGACCCTGAAGGCAGTTGGTGACTCAGAGAGGGACACCACACTGTAAGAGGCCCAGAGGTAGGTGAGTCCACCACAGTTGTACACTGCTGACCCTGGTCTCTGAGTCTCACAAACAGTCCACTGGGACAGATAGCTCACAGCATAATTTGGGCCCCGAGGGCACTGATCATCTCCTCAAGGGGCTGAATTATTTCCCCCACAGAAAGGAAAATGCAATTTGTGGTGAGAGAGGAGGAAGTGTGAGCATGATGGAAGAAAGGGAATAGGAGAAAAATGACAATGGCAGTCACAAAGAGAGGATACCTGAGGCCCCTTTAGAAACTTAAGTAAGGCCTTTTGGGAGCCCAGAAGCCACCAGCCTTAGAATCTTCCTGTCCCCGTGCTCCAATTCTATTCTGAATTCTCTTTGAAACACTGCTTTTAATTGGCCATTCAGAACAACCTTAGTACTTATAAAGCTGTTGCCCATGTGGTCCAGTCTCAAGTTAGTGTCTCAGACAAAGAAACTCAATCCATCAGCATAAATGTAATGTCAAAGTCAAGCAGGTTCGATCCTGCCACTTCTCAAACACTCTGAAGGGGATGCACAGATCACAAGCACTGCTTCTTAAATCTGTCCCTTTCCCCCCACCTCTTGTCTGGAATACTGAAGTTGGCCATCTTTTCAACACTCCTTAGCATACTTCTCCAGGTCTCCCCTTCTTGACCGTGAACTTTTCTTCCTCCCCCTTTTTTTCTCATCTTGCTGCACAAAACCCCAAAAGGGACGGCCTGGTTGGCCTGGGAGGGAAGTCGCTTGATGATTGTGGGACCCCTTATCTGAAGAGTGGAGACAGTACTGTGCCCTGCGTGCCTGTAGTTCCAGCTACTTGAAAGGCTGAGGCGGAAGGATCGCCTGAGCCCAGCAGGTCAAGGCTGCAGTGGCCGTGAGCGTGCTACTCACTCCAGCCTGAGCGACAGAGTGAGACCCCGAATTAAAAAAAAAAAAAAATTACCGTGTCCTCATGGATTTGTACTTAGAATTTAATAAAGGAATCAGTACATGATGGACAATTAAACCTAAACATCACCACAGATTTGTATCATTTCAGAATAGTTAATTATTTCATATGAAATGATCCTATATATTATCAAAAATAAATGTATAAATTTGGGGAATGTTCTTATAATTTATGACAAGGACTAGAGAGTAAAGTTACTATTATGCAACATTTTTCCCAGATAATTCCCATATTGATATTCTAATGAAAATAGGCTCCCCAAAATTCTGCATTTTTATCATGTGTGTCTATGCTAGCGTTTATGTTATATTCTGAATTAACAAACTTCAAACGCTAAAAAATTACATATGCATAAAAATAGGGAATGGGGTATGCATCTTTTGAAAATCTCAGTGGAGCATACGCAAACCGCTAGTCCTATCAGATACTCCTAGCTTAAACCACATGGTAATTTTGGAATGGAGGAACATTAGTGACTACAAAACAATAAGAAGGCTGTTTAGGCATGTGCTTAAACAAAAATCTTTAAAACCAGGCTGTGTCCTTATCATTGAACGCCTACTAATGAATATCATTCTCAATAAAGAGCCTTCTGGCTCACTGATGTTCTTTCTGTTTGTTAAAATAGCATTCCAGTCATTTTATATAACACAAACTTAATGCAAACCCAAAACAAAATAAAAAGGAAAGAATGTCAAAAGAACAAACTTTTAAACTCTGCACTTTTTATTATTAGATGCTATTCCTAACTTGTTAAAATTGATCAAATAGAAAGCTGTGAAAAGAGAAAAAATTAAGCCAACTAGAAAAGTGTGACTTGGATTTAATATTTTATAATTGCCAAGGGACATACTGAGATCAATGAATTTTTGCCTGAGATGAACGTCAGAAAGAGATGTACTTCAGTCTTTTAGGGAACATTGGTCTATTTAATTCTTGTGTCTGATGCATGTGAAATAGGCCTGCCTCGGCCTTTTTTCTTTGCCAGGGGCATCGCTGGCAGCGGACATTACCACTTTTAATAGGCCGCTGTCTGAGGAGTGGCAAGGGATCCGATAACCCATCGACTCTAATGGGTCTGCCTGTTTATTCACTTACACCTTTTTTTCCCAGCTAATTTTAGTTTTGCATGCTGAGTTGTTTCACTTTGAATTAAATGAATAGAAACAAAGGGAAAAGCCGGTGCAGCTAATAAACCGTGATTATGTTCATGGCCCTCTCAACAGGCTTCTTCACATACCAGGTATACCATCTGAGAACAGATTCGCTGTGGCATTTTCTCCACTTGTTGACAAAATTAACATTTTATACATGCTCACATTTACAGGAAAAATTAGATTCTTCAAATCACCTTATGTATAATGCACTGCTGTTTGTAGTAGTAGACCTACATGCCTAGCCTCAGGCCTCCGACATCCTCAGATTTCAGACACCGGTCAGTGACTTCTTCTGCCTGGGAGGTCACCCTAGAGCCCTGAGCAGGGTCATGCAAACAGGAGAAATGCCTAAATGCTCTGCTTTGTCTAATGAAAAACCAGAGCGACACAAGGAGGCTATGTCTGAATGCCCTGCAACCGAAATAACAGGAGTTAGTGGTTTGAAAACGTCCCCCACTCCCAATCTCTCTCCTTACGCCCAGAGAGCTTGGAGAAGGTTCCCAAAACCTTTTTGGGTAAACACCCATCGAGGGATAAGGGAGGTACAAGAACGTCCAAAATAAGAGAGAGGGGAAAAGGGGGCTAGCTTCCCTCATCTTCTGAATAAGAGCCATTTTCCACGTGGAGTTTAGAATTATCACAAAGAGCCCCACTGCAAAGAGGGTGGGCAACAACCGCCTCTGTCCCCTTGGCAACTCCCACTGATTCCATGTGGTCCTGACAGGTTAGAGGGGCTGTCACTTCCTCACCATCATTAAATCCTAGGAAGGAGGGCAGTGGCCTGAGCTCCAGAAAAGGTATTCCCCACTTGTGGGGAGGGATAATATTCCCCTAAATACCAGAAGCTTCACCTCTAAAATGCTCACCCCCAAAGCTTAATGCCCTAAGGATAGTGCCTTCCTGCATGGCTATGTTGTCTCATGATAGAAAATTAAATAATATTGTTGCCCAATGAGAAGCTAAGATAATTTACAAAGTCATCTAGAAAATAGTGAGAGAATTTAGACTGGCTGAGAAATAGAACATGATCTGTCATTGAATCAAATAAAAATAGGTCTCTCCGAGTATTAAACAGACTGTCAACAACTATCTAAATGAAATCCCTTTTAGACAAAACAATAGCCTAATACCCTACTTTTGCCCTCATGCAATTAAAGTAGGGTAATATTTTAGACCATTTCTCGCAGCTATAATCTGTCACTGTGAGAAGAAAGCCCCTTAGCGTCCCAGCTGTATCCAGTTTCATACAATGGCTTTTCTTTTCCTTCTCCCCTCCAATTCTCAGTAAAGCCGGAAGTCAGTCAGATCACAGACTCCTCAGCCTCGCCTTTCTTGGCCTCACATTCCTCAGCTGTGCTTTCTTCCCTCCAAGCCCCAAATCACCCACATAGTCTTTTCTTCATTCGGCAGCATTTCTTCAGCATATATGCATCAACTCCTAACATGTGCAGAGCGCTGGACTCGATGTTTAAACGTGAACACGGAGCTGAGCAAGACGCGCTTCTATGTGCTTAAAAAGTGAAGAAATGGAGTGTGTAGGATTCTTGGCACACCTCCCCGTACAGTGTCCTTCGACACAGAGTCTCACAGGCCTCTGTCTTATTGATCCACGAGTTACAATAAGATAATTGCTAGGCCCACAATAGATGCCTACAGAATGACCATGAGCACGTCTTCAACGTGCAAAAACTCTGCAGTCACAGAATCGTTTTATTTCCTCGCCTCGATGTGCGTGTGAGGATCCGGATCCTCATTCTCAGACCCAGTGTGCAAAGCGGAGGGGGAACAACAGACGCAAGTTGGAAGTGATTTACTTCATTAGCTGGGATTACAAGTTTAACTTACAAACCAGAGGTCAAAATTTCTCATTAACAAGGGGGCCGTGAATCGCTGCAGGCTTTGGTTCAAGAGGAGACCACTCTTATTACTAACTACACATTTCAAGCTGTCTTTGATGTTCTCCTTCCTCCCTCCTCCCTTTTATTTTTTGGCAGAGGAGCTGATTTTAATTGTGGGACTACAGCAAGGCTCCCTCCATCCCAGGGAGCAGCCTCCTGTCTGCCGCTGCCGAGCGAGCGAGGCTGCAAGATTGGGTGCCGTCCATCGCTCAGGGCACATTTTAATGGCTCCCCTTTCCTACAAGGCTTGGATTGTTTTCCACGTGATTCTGGTTAATTTAGCTGCGGGAAAGGGCATCGGTTTTCCTTGTGAGCGTCTGATCCGTCTGCCTCAGCGAGGTGAAATATATTAAAACAGAGAAGGCGGCATCATTCTAACTTTCTGCATGCAACGACCAGACCCAGCACATTCTCCTACACTCAGAACAGAGAAGTGAGTTTGACAGAGACCATAGTGCTCTTTGGAGAAATCAGCTTTGGTTGTTTGCAAAATACTCAGACTGCTTTCACTTGCCTCTTCTCTTCAAAACCACTGCCAAGGGTTAAAAGAAGCAACTTGAATGAGATGAAACCTCTGCAGAGTGCGTTACACTTGGAATCTCAAAATCCAACAAGCAGAATTCTTCTCCAAATAAGAATACCAGGAAGATGTGGTAGCAGCTCGAGGTTCAGCACAACTAAGAGGGCTTAACATGCACTTTCTGTCTCTAAAGACCAACACTCACGAGCAGGCCACAGTGCACAATGACCGTTTTAACTGAACCAGGCTTCGAATGGAGTCACTGATGGAAGTGATTACAATATCTAATTATTTAGAAACATAGCAGTTATTGAAAATAACTAAATTGTTATTCCGGTCTAGTCTGGTAAGAAGGTCACATTCAAACCACACAAGTTCTAAATACTCCTCGGTTACTATTCATGCGCAGGAGTGTTGCCGTTAATGTTTGCTCTCCCTGAGAAATGTTTTCTTAGTCGCGTGTGAAGAGCCAGGAGGTGGCACAGAGACCATGAAAGGGTGGCCAGTGCCCAGCGGAAAGGCTACGAGCTGCCCCTGCTGCAGAGGGTTGAGCAGCTTCCAGAACTCAGGCTGGCCCATTGGGCTGCACCAGACTCCCTGTCGCAGGCGTGGAAGTCTGCTGTGGAAATCACAGTGCCGGGGGGACAAAAACTCCAAGTGCAAAAGGAACAAGACCAGCAGGGGTAGCTGTGCAGCCCTGCCCACCCGGTCCTATCCTGTGACCTCGAAGGGAGCTTCTCATTCTTAGAGAAATGACTGCCCTCTTGGCCTTCTTTGTCCATGTTCAGTTCTAGCGCCTTAATGTCTCCAGTTCCCTTTAACAAAAACACTGATTAGAACTCAAGGAATCTGTGTGACCTGGAGGTGAAAAGCAGCTCTCAGCCGGGGACAGGATGCAGCCGTCGCTGGCTCGGGGTCACGAGAGCCCGAGGCAGCACGACCATCTGGGCCCGCGGCCACTTCCTGCCGCCACCCGGCAGCACCCTCGGCCAGGCCAGGCAGTCACCTTGACCGGGCTGCTAGGGCATCTCACCCACACACCGCCCCTCCCCGCCCGCAGCCTTTCAGTTCCAATGGGGGGCTAGCTTAACAAGGAGACATCTTAGAAAGGTCATTATTGCTCGTCTAATTTCAAACAGGCACCACAATGAAGGGCTGTCTTTGTGTGGGATTAATTTTAAAACCTCAGGATTTGATGTCAGTGGGAAAGAACCAGCGTGGGACTCATACTGCTGCCTTCTCCTGCTTCTGGCCAGCCCGGGGGCTTGTTTCTTAGGAGATGAAAACTCTGACAAGCCCTTCAGTCAAGCTGAAAGCAGGCAGCGGGCCAGCAACACCCACAGGCCTCCCGGGCATCCTGTGACCCCTCCGAAAAGTCACATTCACTTTGCTCTTGAGAAAGGAAAAATAATGCTGGAGGCATTTTATTTTAAACCATGTGAAATAAGGAAATGTGAAGATGCGAAAATGAAGTGAAAAAAAAGTTAGAATTCATTTCCGTCCTTGCAGTGGCTTAGAAGCCAAACTGGTTCATTTTGAAAGCGTGTAAAAATCTGATCCATTCACCAGTAGGCAGAGACTACAAAATGCTTAAGGTAAAATATGTAAATATGTAAAATTATCTGTTGAAAACCATCTCCTTTTGTGCTTGAAAGAATTTTTTAAAGCATCTTTATTTCTATTCTGCATTAATATACTGTTGAGCAGAAAAGTTTCTTTTTGGCAAAACAACAAAAACCAAGGTGCTGAAAATCTAGTGATTCTGAAATGAAGTCCACAGAGAAAGGGAAGGACAAAAAGGATTTCTAACTTATCATCTACTTGTATGGCATTTTTAGCAATAATTTAAAGCATATCATTAATATAACAAATTATAGAATCCATTTTTCAAAAGCATTGCTCACCTGTAAACTTGAAACAAAACCCACCTTCCGGCCTCCGCTACCATTTCTTTAGGGGTTCCTTTCGTCCCTGGGTGTCCTCTGCCTCACCTGATCCAGCCACCACTATCCTTGTTGGTAGAATCGAGACTCCCCCAGCAGTGTGTTCAGACACACACCATATATAATTGGCAACACACAGCGTATCTTATTTCCAAACATTCCCAAGTTAATTTTTTGAAATACAGAGAATGGCAAAACAAATGTCTATAGTCATGATATTATTATTTGTTTAGAGTGATTTAGATACATTTTATTACAACAAAAATGACTTAATCACACGACTTTCACTTCCAGAAATAGGGTTTCTTCTTCTCTCTTGATCCCATTTCTTCTGGGAGGGGCTCCAGCCAATGAATGGATTGTCTTATCAAGCCAACACATTCTAGCCAGATTGCTGTCATTTCTTGTCTCTTCCTAGGTAGAAATATCCCTGCTGACTGGGCATCCAGCTCCAGCAGCCAGGGGTGGAAAGATGGGCCTCAGATTAGGAAGGGGGTGTGCCTGACACCGGATCCCGATCCGCTGAGCTCCCAAGCCAGGTGAACAAAACACTCTGATCCTGAGGGAAAGATACTATATTCACTGGACCTGTACTTGTTACAACAGCATTGTTTGGGGGAAAGTAAAGGCACTTAAAACTGAAAAATTGTTCTTGGTTTTGCAAACCCTTGGGTGTTTTCGGAAAGATCAGACAATAGAAAGTAGAAGGCTTTCAGCAGTTTTCAAATCTGTGTATTTTACTGTAAACTCTCGTGTTCCTATCCTTTGTTTCTGTGTTCCATTTTGTTTAAATCTCTTATTTCCTCAACAGAGTCACCAAACAACTTTTAAAAATTTTAAAAATCAGCCGGGCTCGGTGGCTCAGCCTGTCATCCCGCGCCTTTGGGAGGCTGAGGTGAGTGGATTGCCTGAGCCCACGGGTTCGAGACCCGCCGGGGCAGCGAGACCTCATCTCTACAATAAATCAAAAAATCAGCCGGGCGTGGTAGCGCATGCCTGTTATTCCGGCTACTGGGAAGGCTGAGGCGGAAGGATCGCCGGAGCCCAGCAGGTCGAGGCTGTGGTGGCCGGGAGCGGCCACTGCACTCCAGTCTGGGCGACCGAGTGAGACTCCAACTCAAAAAAAAAAAAATTTAAAAAATCACACACACACACACACACACACACACACACACTAGTGTCCAGAAAGGTTTCCCAGCTCATCCTACCTGATGGAAGACAAGTCCACAGAGGCTACCTCCCGGCTCCTTTCCCCTAGCCCTGGGTGGACAGAGGCCTGTCTAAGAAAGTCTAGGAGGACAACATTAGGAGCCTCTGACGAGGTCAGTAAAATAAAGCTAACAGCTGCAAGTATGCTACAGGCGGGGATACTTTGTTCATCTTAGTGGTTTCTTTTTCTGGCATTAATTTTTATTTTGAAAATATTGCATGAAAATATATTTATCTCATCATTGGATTTGGGGCACCTTCTTAAATGCTGCCCCCAGACAACTGCTTCACTCCCCTCATCCTGGTCCTGGCCTTGCCCTGGGGATTGAATGCCCCACGACCCTCACCAGGCTGCAGCCTAGACCAGCCAACATGGCGGTAGAGACCCACTTCTGTCAACCCTCTTCCAACAGAGCAAAGAAAGCGGCTTCTTTACCGACTGTTCTCAAGCCGGTTTCACTGGAGTTTCCCTCCTTGTGCCTCATCCCTTCACAAAGATTTCTGAAACTAGTAATACTAAAACTCCAACTTTAAGAAACCCAGGATGAGAAAGACTTGCTGGATGAAATTAGAGCTTTTCTTGGATGTTGCACTCAGGGAAAATTACTTTTTAAAGTACCCTCAGAACCGCACTCAAATTGTACAATGGTTTGCTGTTCTGAAAAGGTCTTGAAAAGATGGGAGATATATTATTATTAACGACCGCCATCACTCACTGAGTGCCATGCATGGAGATGGTAGCTCTATAATACACATTTTGCTTAGTTCTCAGCATCCTTGATGGCAAGTCTGAGGTTGCACCAAGTTATACACACTGGCCACAGGGCTGAGCTGGGATGTGAAGTCAGATTGAACTCCACAGCCCACATGCCAAGGAGCCTTGGAGACAGGTTTAGTTTAACTCCATGTTATCTTGCACAGGCCTAGCTCTGGGCAGGGATGCTGAGCCCAGCGCTGAGGGTTGGCCAGGTGGCTGCAATGGAGGACTCACAGCTTCTGTGGGAAGGGGCAGCACAAGTGTGCCCAGGGCCAGACTCCACTTCCTCCGGAAGATGCCTTCAGAGGAGTTGGTGACAGGAGCACTAATTTTTAATTCTAGGCCCTTATGCAAAAACAAGCAAGACTTCCTGTCCAAGCAGCAGGATAAACAGATCTTCAGCTTAAAGAGAAGATGGGAGGAGTGTGGGAAGAAACTCTTCTGTCCCAGCTGGGAACCTAAGCATCAGGAAATGCATTTCCGAGCGTCGTGTTCCCAGACTGCCAGAAAGTTTTGCAGAACAAGGACAAAGCAATCCCCAACACCCAATCCAGCCCAAATCTGGCTTTTTACCTTCCTTCCCTGCTGGTTCCTTCTGTGTACCCAGGTTCCCTGGCTTCCTCATTCTCCTCCCCGCTTTCCCCCAAAGGGTGTTTGCTCAGATAGTTCCACCTGTGTTCCTCCTTAGCCATTCTCTCAGTTTTTCACTTTGCATTACGCCAAGAACTGTTAGACGCACTGTCTCTTTACCTCAGCCAAGCCTCTTTTAAAAACCAACCTCTATTATACATAGGGTACATTAACCCACTTGCCTCCAAAAAAAAAAAAACCTGTCACGTTACAGAGAAGACTGAAGTCCCCCTTGAGCCCCTATAATCCATGGCTATCTCCTTCAATTCCTCATAAGGTAAGAACTGAGCTTGTATATATTTTTTTGAATTTTTTTCCCCCAAGGTTTTGCAACATACATTGGACTCCATTAAAACGCTGGAGTGTGAGTTGTTATTGATGAGAGCTTTTTTAAAATATAAATGACACATAATATTGTTCTACAAATTGTTTTTTTTCACTCAACAATACCTCTTACAGATCTATTTGCATACATATAGGGCCAACTCAGTTTTTAAAAATCGCCGTATAAAACTCCATGCTGTGAAGATGCTTCTGTCTATTTAGGCATTTTGATATTGATGGGCATTTAGGCTTCTGCTATTACAAATGCTGCAGCAGAGATGCTCCCTCTGTGCACATATATGTTTCTTGAGGGTAGATAAGACAGAAGGGGAATTGCTGGGTTGCAGGGTGTGTACATTTCTAGCTCTAAGGGTCTGCAAACAGCTTTACTGATATGAGGGCCACCAGCAGCCGCCAAGAGCAGTGTCCTTACATCCCTACTGGTACCTGATACTATCAGACTAACATTTTTGACCCCCTCCCTTTTTTTTAAATCAGAGTCTCACTCTGTCCCCCAGGCTGGAGTGCAGTGCCATTATCATGACTCGCCACAGCCTTGCCCTCCTGGGTTCAGGCAATCCTTCCACCTCAGCCTCCCAAGTAGCTGGGACTACAGGCCCTCCTGGATTAAGGTGATCCTTCTGCCTCAGTCTCCCGAGTAGCTGTAACTACAGGCGTGTGCCACCACACCTGGCTAGTTTTTTGTTGTTGTTTGGTTGGTTGATTTTTTTGTAGAGACGAGGTCTTGCTGTGTTACCCAGGCTGGTCTCAAACTCCTGGACTCAAACGATCCATCTGCTTTGGCCTCCCAAAGTGCTGGGATTACAGGCATGTGCCCATGAGCCCAGCCAGTTTTTGCCCTTTGGATGGGTGCTAAATGTTACCTGCTTAATTTGTATTCCTCTTAAGAGTTGGTAGGGTTGAGCATTTTTTGGTAATAAATTTTACAAGCCACTTTTCATATCTCTTGTCTGTTCATATTCTTTGTCCGTTACAAAAATTAAGTAGTTTGTGTTGTTAAAAAAAACTCACTTTATTGAACTATGATTGACATGAAAAAAGCTGTACATATTGACACATACAATATGCATATACACCCATGAAACCATCACCACCATCCCCTCCCAAAGAATACTTAACATAAGACCTTTGTGCTTAGCAATTTTCAGTGTACAATACAGTATTGTTAACTAGGCACGAGGCACTAGATCTCCAGAACACGTGCACGTACCTTGGTCAGCAGAAACTTGGAGCTCTTTGACTGTTACCTCCTTGCACCCCACTCTCCCCAGTCCCTGGCAACCTCCATTCTGCTCCCTGCTTCTATGAGTTTGCCTGTTTGAGATTCCACATACGAGTGAGCTCATACAGTATTTGTCCCCCTGTGTCTGACTTTTTTCACTTAGCATAATATCCTCCAAGTTCATCCATGTGGTTGCAAACGGCAGGATCTCCTCTTTGAAAAGGCTGTATGGCATTCCATCATGCATGTGTCACATTTTCTTTATTCATCCATCTGTCAATGGACATTTGGGTGTGTCCGCATCTTGGTTATTGTGAATAAGGCTGCAATGAATATGAGAATGCAAGTATCTTTCTGAAATACCCAGATGTGCTGGATCATCTCGTAGTTCTATTGTTAATTTTTCCAGGAACTTTCCTACTGTTTTCCATTCTGACGGTACCAATTAACCTTCCCACCAACAGTGTAGCAGTGCTCTCCTTTCTCCTCATCCTTGCCAGCACTTGTCACCTTTTCTTTTTTTAAATCAGGACCATCCTAGCAGGTGTGAGGTGATAGCTCATTGTGGTTTTGATTTACATTTCCCTGATGATTCATGACGTCAGACAGCCTTTCGTGTACCTGTTGGCCATCGGTATGACCAGTTTGTCTTTTCGACCCATGACTGCTTCCCTGCTTGAGCCTACACAGGTACTCGGGACCCGTGTGGTCTCAAATCATGCAATTCACTTTGTAGGTGGACACAGCAACTTCAAGCCACGCTGTGACTGCATAGTTTTGTAGCCACAAATGGGCTGGTCTCCTCTTGGCCTTGGCTGAGGTGTGAGGCTCTAAAGGGTATTACTCACAGGAGACTCCACCAGCCTACTCTGTGTAAGCCCTAAGCAAGCACAGCTGCCACTTCCTTTGACCTCACTATACTGACAGATGCACCCTGGCCCATCACCTGAGCCACTGCAGAGCACAGGTAAGCTGAACTTCTCAGTGAGGGGAACCATTCCATTCCCCCTCCTCACGGCTCTCACCTCAGAGGATGCTGGGTAATGGTGCACACGCAAAGCATCACCCGTGAGCTGAGACAGCATCCAGCAGAGGACTAGAGACAGCCAGAGGCCCAGCTACCCAAAGGAGAGAGAGAGAGAGAGAGACAGTTGGAAGATGGGTTCCTGAAGGTAAGTGGATCAAATTTTGGTAAAATTCCCATAAATCTTCCACTTAATACTAACATTTAATACTGAAAGATCCTAATGGTGACCCGACTCCCTCTTTTGAATTCCAGCCCTCTCAGATAACCTGTCTCTCGAGGTGATAAGCCGGTGGTACCTGAATTCATTACTGCCTGATTAATTATGCTGCCTTTGTACAAGGGAAGCAAGGACTTCAATCAGCCGTGGCCGCCACCCCCTGGCCGTCGCCTCAACAGGCCGGCCGCGGTCAGTGATCCTGGTCCCTCGCCCTGGGTGGGGGTGGCTGAGAAGCTGGGAATGGTGGCTGTTTAGATGTGTCTGCCAGCAGTCTGGGACCTGGGGCCCTTTCTGCAGAAAAGGACATTTGGACAGTTGAGGGTAAGCCAGGTCAGAGGCTGCAGAGTGGAGACTTCTGCCCCGTCCCTGGAAACGCCTGACCAGGAGGCCTTCCTCTGGGATCTTGAGGTGCCCTGACACACCAGACTTCACTGGAGCTGGATGTTGTCCCTTCAGGAGAGGTACTGGGTCTCAGCAGGTGCTGTTTAGAGCAGATGTATCCCTGAGATACATCACCTTGGCAAAGGGGAAGGATTACTTGCCAGCTACCCAGACCCTGTGTGGGCACAGCCCTCAGGGCAGAGTCTCAACATGGTGTTGGGGAGGCTGACGGCATCCGGGCGCCAAAGCAGGGTGAGAACCAGGACCCTGCAGCTTTGCCGGTTCATTAACCTGACAGGGTGCTCTCCCCATAGCCTTTTGTCCTGTGCGTCCTACATTTGTCAAGGCCTACACAAAGTTGTGAACCACAATCCCACTTGCAGAGTGGCATATTTTTTCAAAGAAGAGAAAGATAAGATAGCTGTTCAAATGTCAGTTCTCTGTCCCCACCCTCGGATGCTGCACAGTGTGGGGGAGTCACAAAAAAGGGTACCTGCCAGCCTGAGTGTCCTGTGAGCCTTGGCCTTGGCAGATCTGACTTTGAACCCTACCCTGTCATGGATGTGCTGTGGTGATCATGGCCAAGTTACCTAACCTTTGAGTCTTGGTTTTCAGAGAGACAGCACCATGTGTGCCACTAGGTGGTCACGAGAATAAAAGAATAAAATACATATAAAGTCCTGTGTGCTGTCTGGGGTGCCTCCTGACATGGGCCTGCTTCATTCAGCTGCTTTGGCACTGCTTTGTCCAAGGTGAACAGTCAAAACAGAAAGTACAGGTTTCATTACTACGCTGTGTGTGAACACATCATCTCAGATTGAAACCATTCCTGACCCCATCTTACTGTGAATTTTCAGGGACTGAGACATTTTATTTATTATTCATTTATTTATTTATTTTTGAGTCAGAGTCTCACTCTGTCACCCAGACTGGAGTGCAGTGGCCGCTCCCGGCCACCGCAGCCTCGACCTGCTGGGCTCCAGCGATCCTTCCGCCTCAGCCTTCCGAGTAGCCGGAATTACAGGCATGCGCTACCACGCCCAGTTGATTTTTTGATTTATTGTCGAGATGAGGTCTCGCTGCCCAGGCGGGTCTCGAACTCACGGGCTCAGGCAATCCACTCACCTCAGCCTCCCAAAGGCGCGGGATGACAGGCTGAGCCACCGAGCCCGGCTGATCTTTCTCTCTCACGAGGAAATTGTGAATTCTTCACTCACAACATATCCAGACCACCATGCCCAAGTCCTACTACCTTGACTTATGATTTTTTTCTTTGATTTATACATATTTCTCTTTTATTTTTTTATTTTATTTTATTTTTTTTGAGTTGGAGTCTCACCCTGTCACCCAGACTGGAGTACAGTGGCCGCTCCTGGCCACCGCAGCCTCAACCTGCTGGGCTCCGGCGATCCTTCCACCTCAGCCTTCCAAGAGGCTAGAACTATAGGTGCACACTACCATGCCTGGCTAATTTTTTTGATGTATTGTAAAGATGAGGTCTCGCCAAGTTGCCCACGCGGGTCTCAAACCCGTGGGCTCAGGCAATCCACTCACCTCAGCCTCCCAAAGCGCTGGGATTACAGGCTGAGCCACCGAGACTGGCTGGCATTTTATTTTTTAAAATAGAGATGAAAGCTTGCTATATTGCCCAGGTTGGTCTCAAACCCTTGGGCTCAAGCAATCTTCCTGCCTCAGCCTCACCAAGTGTTGGAATTACAGTCATGAGCCACCATACCTGGCCTGGAACATGCATTTTTCTGAGCCATTTGGCAAAACCTTGTTTCCAGGCCACACCAGAGCAATCCACACCGCCAACTCTGCCAAGGTGCCATGCCCAAGCCGCCCTTCCTAGAAGCTTGACTTGGCCTCCTCCTAAGCCACCTGACAGGTGTGATCACAGCAGCACCCCCGCAGGGCAGGGAGGGAGGACACAGTTTCCAGAGAAGGCCAAGGACACCTGCTCACATCCTGAGGGGTAAGTGGGAGGCAGAATTTGTATGTAGAGATGAAACCAGGGAAGCCATGAGAAGTCTGGCAGTGGTTCCAGGACACCGGGAGACAGGGCTGGGGGCACTGTCCGTCAGAAGCCTGGGGTGGAGTTCAGTCAAGGGAAAAGTCTGGGTCCAGGCTGTTCAGAAGCAGTCACAAGTCAAGCACCAGAAATCTTCAGACCTAGGACCACACTGGGTACCTAGATCTCCCTGAAAAAATCCATTCCCTGAGTCTCCTGGGGATAGGAGGGAGGCGGGAAGCTAAGTACATCTGAGGGGAAACTGGGACAATGGCCTCTATAAAACCTCTTCAGCAGTGGAATCTACGAGGTTCAATCTGTAGAGGTTTAAAAAGCATCTAACTTGGAAAGTTATGCAAGATACACAGGTCACTTAATCAATGGCTTGACCTTCAGCTGGGGACAGCAGCCACCTTCCTTGGGTTTCCAGGGGTTTAGACACATGCTCAGAGCAGGGTCATTGCCACTGTCCCCTTCCCCCCTACTGAGCTTGCTGGGGGAAACAGAATGTGGTACCCTTAGGGACATTTTTCTCAGCAGGGGAGACAGGCCCTTCCTCATCTAGGGCTGCGAACCTACCAAGAGGCCCCTGAAAAGACAGGAGAAAGAACAGACAGGACAGGGGCTCTTACTGGCTACCCCTTTGGAATCATAATATGACCAGTATACTGGTAAGGGATTAAGGCTTTGCCCAAAGATGAGAAACCAACTGCTATGTGTTAAATTATGTTCTCCCACGATTCATGTGTTGAAGACTCCCAATATGACGGTATTTGGAGCCTTTGGATGGTAATTAGGGCTAGAAAAGGTCATGAGGGTGGGGTCTTCACGATGGGATTTGGGCTCTTAAAAGAAGTAACAGAGAGCTTGTCTGAGCTCTCTGCCACGTAAGGATAATACAAGAAGACAGCCGCCTGCAAGCCAGGAAGAAAGTTCTTACCCAAATCTGACCTTGCTGGCACCCTGATCTTGGACTTACCAGCTTCCACAACTGTGAGAAATAAACTTCTGCTTAAATCACCCAGTCTGTGGTATTTTGTGATGGCAGCCCAACCATGAATGGTCTTCTATTCTCCTCTCCCTGTCTGGTTCTGAAGTTAGACTGTCAGTCAAAAGGATCAGGAAAGTACCCTGCACCAGTTGAAGAAGCCATTTACATAGATGCCAGCTCCTGGTGAGTAAGGAAACCTTCCAGAAACTGTCAAGGAAATGCTAGGATGCTGATGGTCAGGGAATCCTCTGCAAGGACCAAAGCCTTCCCCTATCTTCCTGTGCTCGATCCTATCACCTGGCAGCAGACAGCCCATTGGCACCAAATCCCCAGAGATGGGGGGGGGCAAAGGAGCAAGGAACAGGGGAGGTACCAGCCTACAACCCTTCCTAGGCCATCTAGACATCTCTACCCTCATAATAGCAGTCGTAGAGCCTGAAATGTGTTCCCTGGTCTCCCCATATTCCTTCACAAATGTCTCCCTAGCTCAGGGGCTCCAGGAATGTAGGAGCTAGTCTCCAGGAAACCTATTTCTCAGCTGCTTGGTATGCTAGGAAAAGCATTGGACCAAGAGTCAAATGATGTGGCATCTGGTGATTAGATCCTCAATTTGTAAGCTGGGGTCTCAGGGCAAGTTGCTTAATCTCTCTGTCCCTTCATTTCTAATCTGTAAAGTGCACCAACACCTCTTCACTGGGTTATTACAAGGATCAGTGAGATAATAAATAATGGGGGATCTCTAAAGGCTGGTTCCCCTCTACCCTTTTTTCTTTCTACTTTGGCCTCTGTATCTGCACATTTGCGCTGAATTTTATAGGTATTTCACAAGTTCACTGACTAGGGAGAAAAATCTTCCTCACTCACTTTTTTTTAAGATGGAATGGTATTTTGGAAAGAATATGGGTCTTAAGTTAGGGGGAAAGCAAGCTAAGCTGACTAGTTCTTGCTACTATATAAGATCTCGGGCAAGTCATCTACCCTCTTTATTTTTTTTTATTTTTATTTTAAAGATGTAGGGTACAATCCAGGGTTCGGTGTACAAATGATCATTGTACAGGTTAAATTTGGGCCTCACTTTGGTGCCCACTTCACCTAGTTTGAGATCAGGTACCCTTATTGATAAAGTGATCTGACCTCTTTAAAGCTGTGATTTCTTCCCTGAAAAGTGGGAGAATGAATTCTACCCTGTAATGTTGCTGTGAAGAACAAAATGCTACTATGTCAAGCAATTTAAATAAGGACCTGCAAAAAATGGTAACCGTAATGGTAGTTTATTATCTAAACGTGCAGACTGGAGATAATAATGCCACCAAAACTCCTTATGTTGTTATAAAGATTCTGAGAGTTAAGAAACTTATAAGCCACTGGCTAGAGTTCCCACTCATTTTCAACAGCTAAGCCATTAGTCCAAGGAAAACAGAGTTTTAGTAGTCTGATTACTGAGGTACCACTACTGTGTAATTTAGCAAAAATCATATTTTTCATCTGTGAACAAAGGATTTATCATCTGAAAATGTTTATGGTGAAGACATTTATTTTACAATTTCAGCAGAATTATCTGCTTTCTCTCCCAATGTGCTAAAGATTACTCCATTAGTGAGATTCATGTCTAAGATTTCCCCTCTGGGTCAAACATTATAACTTCAAAACAAAAACCATTATTTTGGACAAGAAGGTCCCTTCAACTAAGATAAGGTACAATGATAGCTTTGCTTTCTGGTGCTTTTTGGTTTTCTGCAGGAATTTCTCTACTCCGGAAGAAAATGAGGCAGTCCACAGCTTCTCAAAGACTCCTAATCTGAGGGGAGAGGGCCAGGAGTTTAAGGGCTTTCCTCAGTGTGAAGCCAAGCAACTCTTACTCCTGAATCTCATTTGCTCCATGACTCAAGGCAAATGGACTGTGAAACTAAAGGCGCAGAGACTATCCAAATACTCACAGGTGACACAGTCAGTCCAGGTTGAGCCAGCTACCAGGAGATGGTGTCTGGGACAGAAACACCATAGTGAGATTCTCACCCAGGAGGCCTCGGCAGCCAAAATGGAGCAGAGGGTCATTCAAGAGGAAGGATTACTGCCGAGGAGGAAGAGAAAGCCTGGGAGAGGGAGTACCGCAGGTCTCCCAGATAACAGATTCATCACAGATTGTCATGCCCTGGCTGACTCCCGAGCCAGGTCCAATGAGCTGTCCATGCCTATGCATGGGCACTCCAGGCCCTCCACTCCGGTGTCTTCTTTCATGGCTCAGTGCTCTGCATCGGCTGCTCCCTTGCCAGAAACGCCTGGCTCTTTTCTATGCATATGCAGATGGCTATTCACATTTTTAGAGCTGACTGAAATCTCACTTCCTCTAAAGACATCCTCAGCACCAGAAGGCAAGTTCCGTGACTTGGTCTTTTCAGCATAGAGCCCACAGTGCCCAGAACAGTGTCTGGTACACAGTAGGTGCTCAATAAATATTTGAGGAAGGACAAAAGGAAGTAGCAAATAAACTCTCAGGAAGAGCAGGTCACTCTCTTGTCAGGCTCCTGTGTCTTTGCTATAGTGGTTTGGAGGTTCTCTCTGTGCATGCCTATCTCTCCCTGGAGCTGTGAGCTCTGCCAGCTTCTGTGGCTATGGATGGCACAATGGGCAAGATAGAGTGTGACCCAATCTTTGAGCTGCTGTAAGAAAGTTACTGTGCTCACAAACATGCAGGACTAGCTAATCTGATTGAGAGTCAGAAGAATATATTGCCACTAACTGTCACTGATAGTGGCAAATTCATGTGGTCACATTAGAAATATTCATCCCTCTGCCTCCTCACTATCTCATTAATCACAGTTGACAAGGTGTATCTTTTTCCATCTTTGTACTTTCTACCTTTCTTATAAGGATAAGAAATGTGTGTCTCAACATGTAATTGGGTTTCATTTATTTATATGGACTATCAATTTTCATGGTCTGATGTCAATATTTAACCCATTTACATTTAATCTAATTACTTACATATTTGAGTTTAAATCTGCAATGTTTCTGTTTCTTTTTCTATTTGCCTATCCTAATTTATGCTGCTTTTGTTCTTTTTCTACCTTCTTCTGGAGGGAAAAGAAATATTTTTTTTCATGTAATTTGCCCCTCTTTTAGCTGGCTAGTTATATATTTTTACCATTCTTTTAGTAGCTATGCCCTAGAGATTATGCTATGAACTCAATTGTGACCCCAAAATTCATATGTCAAAGCCCTAATCCCCAATGTGACTGTCTTTGGAAATAGGGCCTTAATGGAAGTAATTTTGGTTAAATGATGTCACAAGTGTAGGACCTTGGACCAATAGGATTAGCATCCTTATAAGAAAAGACATCAGAGAGTGTATGTTCTCTTTCTCTCCATGCCCTCCCCCTTTCTCCTTCCCTCTCCCTCTCTGCCATAAGAGGACACAGCTGGAAGCCGACCATCTACAAACTAGAAAGAGGGCCCTTACCAGAACCTGACCTTGTTGGAACTGAGATCTTGAACTTTCCAACCTACAGAACTGTGAAAAATACATTTCTGTTGTTTAAGTCACCCAGTCTGTGCTATTTTGTTATGGCAGACAAAGCAAACTAAGACAGGTTATAACATGCATGCTTAACTTATTAAAATCTAAAATAAATTCTAACAATGCAAAAATCTTAATATAGTTAAGGTCCTTTATTCACTCTCTCCCACTTTACATTCTATTGTCTTGCCTTTTAATTCAAATATAAATATGTATTTTTTGTTTAAAAAAAACCCCTACAAGACATTATTTTTGTTCATCTATCTTCATTAAGATTTATCCACTTATTTACTCTCTATTGCTTTTTGCATTCATTCCTTTCTGCATTTCTAAAGTTCTATCTCTCTGAATTTCCTTTAATATTTCTTTCAGTGCACATTTGCTAGTGACAAATGCTCTCAATTTTTGTCTATTTTAAAATATTCTTATTTAACTTGCATTCTTGGTAAGTTTTTTTTTTACTGGTTATAGAATTCTAAATAGGATTTTCAGTACTGTTGTCGTTTTATTATCTTTTGGCTTTGTCATTTCTGTTGAAAAGTTAGCTGTCAGTCCTATTATAGCATCCGAAAAGATAATGTGTCACTTTACTTGCCTACTTTTAAGATTACTTCTTATTCTTTTGTTTTCAGTAGTTGTATT
Organism: Cephalopachus bancanus; assembly: GCA_027257055.1. Lineage (NCBI taxonomy): Eukaryota > Metazoa > Chordata > Mammalia > Primates > Tarsiidae > Cephalopachus > Cephalopachus bancanus. The sequence goes on along the minus strand of JAPVLO010000110.1, from coordinate 2,864,510 downwards.
ATGATGTGCCTGTGTGTGATTTTCTCTGTATTCATACAACTCAGAAGGCTATAAGACTTCTTGGATCTGTAGATTAATGTCTTTCATCAATTTGGGAGAATTCCTGGCCACTGCTTATTCAGATATTGCTTTTGTTTATTATCTTTCTCTTTGTCCTCTTCTTCAATTATACTTATGCTAACATTATGTTCAATATGTGACATGAGCTTTTGTATTTTCCATCCTTTTGTCTCTTTGCCCTTTGGTTCAGATAGTTTCTCCTAATGTATCTTCCAAATCACTAATCTTCTCTTCATTTGTGTCTAATTTACTTTAAACTCATTTAATGTGTTCTTAATTTCAACTGTATTTTTCAGTTACATAACTTCTTTTGAGACCAGGAGTGACAGCTTATGCCTGTAATCCCAGCACTTTGGATGTCTGAGGCAAGAGGATTGCCCAGGAGTTCAAGACCAACCTAGGCAAATATAGCAAGACCTCATCTTTCCAAAAACATCAAAAAATTAGTTGGGTGTGGTGGCATAAGCGTGTAAACCCAGCTACTCAGGAGCCTGAGATGAAAGGATCACCTGAGCCCTGGAGGTTGAGGCTGAGGTAAGCCATGACTGTATGACTGCACTCCAGCCTGGACAACAGAATGAGACCATGATTTAAAAACAACAACAACAATAAAAATCTTCCATTGAAATTCTCCACTCTGTATTTTACCTCTTTGAATGTATCAATCAGAAGTTACTCTGTATTTGATAGCTCCAATGACTGAATTTCCTGTAGATCAGTTTCTATTTCCTATTTCTTCTCTTAGTCTTGAGTTATTTGGTCTTGTCTCTTGATAATCCCTAATAAATTTGGATCAAATGCTACATTTTTTGTATGAACAACTGTAGGACCCATGTGATGTTGTAGGCTATTTTTCTCCAAAGAGTTTCTTTGGCTCTTGTCAGGCAGTTAGTATAGAAGCAGACCATCTTAATCTGGTTTGAGTCAAAGCTGTACCTTTGTGAGAGTTGGTTCTTCCCCCCCCCCAACTATTAGTATAGCCCTTCAGAGCCTCTAAGCTAAAGCCCAGGGCCTTTCTGAGGTTGCCAAAGCTTTGTTCAGCTTCATAACCTTTAATCACTGCTCCTAGAACAAATGCCTTGAGGGGAAGGACAGTGCCCAATGTTTGGTTCTATGCTTTCCTTCTCTCTAGGACCTTGCCCCCTCAAGTCTTCACTGTCTGGGTATCTCTATGAGTTTTGAAACAGATTTTTAAAATTATCTAGCTATTCTGGTTGTTTGAAGTGGGTTTTGTTTGATGCAGGCTGGTGCTCCAGAGCCAGGAACAGAGGTCTCAACCACTCCCTTAGCATAAATCCTCACCTATAATGACAGTTAGCACCAAAATTAAGGTTAAGGGTATGGGCTTTGGAGTAATAAATTCTATCTGGGTGAGTTAAAAAACTATAACTTGGTTAAACTGGTTGGAAATAGTAGAAAATTATAGTTTCCCATTAAGGTAAATTATTCTAATTAAAGTAGCATAAGGAGGTTTGGAGCAGTCACTAGAAACATAATACATCACAGGTAACTTCCAGTACTTTTTCCCACAGTGAAGTATACCTTTGGTCTATAGCAGCAAGAATTAGGGATACTTCAAGCATCCTCAGTCTTCTGTCAGGTTCTGAATCATCGTGCCAGATGCTTGCTAGGTCCCCAAGGAGACAATCTGTTCGGCTCTGTATTATAGAGCAGGTAAACCCATTCAAGAAACATACAGACATAGCAACCCATATTTAAAGATTCTTATCTTGCTTATCCAAAAGTTTCAGAAATTATCCTTTTAAAGTATAAACATCCATAAAAATTGAGAAGATGAAAAGAATAAACAGTACACACAAAAATAATTTTGCACAACAGAACGGAGAGGTGATACATCCAGCTACATGTCAAGTGGTTACTGCTGTTGCAAACTTTGCCTTTGCAAGTGGTTCATGCCACATGGGGGAAACAGCCTTCAATGCACAAAGTTAGACCCATCCTGGTAGAGTATCAGGATGAACTAGTTAATTTAAAGGCCAAGTTGTATCTGGACCTTGAATTGCAAGCCCTATACAAAGAGAGGGAAGACAAGAGCAACTGGGAAGGTTGAGGTTACTGGCTCATATTTTGAAGAGTATTCACAAGTAGGCTTTATTGCCAAAGCTGGGTATAACCACAAGCAACCATATAGCTAAGGCTTTGGAATACATACAAATGCTTTGGAACTCTTGATTCAGAATTTAAATGTGACTACTTTCCTTGCAATTCATTGGATGGATGGAAATGAATCTATGAGCCCAAGAGACCATCCCTAAAAAGGCTACAGACTGAATAGTGTGATAATGCTTTGGCCTCCAAACACAATTGCAAGATTCAAGACCAACCTCTCAAGTCAGATTGCTCCAGCTAATAATATAAGGGATGAGGACAGGAAGTCCATGGCGGCGTGGGGGGTGAGGGGGAGCTCTCAACTCCCTGGAGAGACACACACAGAAGAAAAAAATGATTTCAGGCAGGCTATAATCACAGAATCTGTTTGGACTAAGTGGGTCCCCCTTGTAGATATAGTCTAATCACCTCATTTTACAGAAGCTAAACTGGTACTACACACAAGGAACTCCTTTTCACCTGCCAGGACTTAAATCAAACGTCAATTCTTCTGCAAAGCCTTCCGTCCTTCCATTTGTTTTTACTAATCTCAAGTGTGAGCTCCATAACTTCAGGAGTTCAAGAAAACAGAAGGTCTCGACAACGTGTGCTGAAGGAACAAGTGAGAAGGGATGTCTGCAAAGTGCCCAGAACCTCAGTTGTCCTGAGCCCCAGCTCCTACACCAGTTCACAAGTTTCAGAATATCCTGAAAAGAAAAAAAGTCAAACAAACATAATAAGAAATAGAGAGAATAATATAATTACTAATGTCCAGGATTGTTTCCATCTATACCCTCACCCACGTTCCTTGCCTCTATACAAAACTACTTAGAAATAAATTCCAGATAGCATATCATTTCCTCTGTAAATATTTTAGCATGCGTTTTCAAAAAAGACTTTAAAAACATAGACATAATATTATCATTCCCAAAACCCTTAAGAATACCTCTTAAATATCAAATATCCCCCATGGTACTGAAAATTTACAAGTCTCCTATGAATGTCAGGGTTTTTTTTCCTTTTACCTTTTGTTTGATTCAGAATTTAAATGTGATTATTTTTCTTACTATTCATTATTAAAGAACTGGGTCATTTATCCTGTAATTTTATGAGATTTGGGTGTTTTGATTATGTCCCATAGAACTGTTTAACATGTTCCCCTGTACTTTGTACTTCCTGTAAATTAGTACAATATCCTCCCCTGCCCTGTCTCTGAGAAATACATTCCAAGGACCCCAGTGGATGCCTGAAGCCATGGATAGTACCAAGCCCTACATATTGTATACTATGTTTTTTCCTATATACACATACCTATGATAAAGTTAGGCACAGTAGGGGATTAACAACAAAAAATAATAAAATAAGCCGGGCTCGGTGGCTCAGCCTGTAATCCCGTGCCTTTGGGAGGATGAGGTGAGTGGATTGCCTGAGCCCGCGGGTTCGAGACCCGCCTGGGCAGCGAGACCTCATCTCTACAATAAATCAAAAATTAGGCGGGCGTGGTAGCACGTGCCTGTAGTTCCAGCTACTCGGAAGGCTGAGGCGGAAGGATCGCCGGAGCCCAGCAGGTCGAGGCTGCGGTGGCCGGGAGCGGCCACTGCACTCCAGTCTGGGCGACAGAGTGAGACTCCAACTCAAAAAAAAAAAAAAAAAAAAAATGGTGCATAGTTTCCAACTTACCAATTGTTTATTTCTGGAATTTTCCATTTAATATTTTCAGAACTGCAGTTGACAGCGGGTCACTGAAACTGTGGAAAACACAACTGCAGATAAGTGGGGACCACTCTAGTTGATCAATACGTGGCTCGACCGGAGTCAGGTGTATGTGGGGGCCAGGGGAGGGGGGTATGAAGGCTGTCTAGACTGCTTCACAATAGGGGCTGAGATTTTCCATCAGAAGGTACGGAACGCACGTGGAGAGAATCTCTCTTGCTGTGATATTAGCAGCCATTGCTGATCACACTTAGACCCATGAATTCATTAGAGATGCAAAATGGTGATATTCTATCTACTGTTCCTTCCGTATTTGCTGGAAATCGTTTCATGGGGAGAAATTTCCTTGCAGATACCATGGAGCCAGCAAAGCCCAATTTTAACACAACTGTGCCATGACAGTGCTTTATCTCAAGTTAGAATCCTCTGCAGGGCAACGAACAACTTCAAGCAAGCCTTCTTTTATTCTTTGCTTTCTAGCCAAGAACTAACTGGCACAGGTGGGCCCGCCAGATGCAGTAAAGGAAGGTATTCCCGCCTGGTCCCGCCTGGTCTGTCCCCCACAGTCTGCTGAGGAGGGCCAACCTGCCCAGAGACTTTTTAAAAGAAGCACTGCTCCAGGGCTTGCTCCGAAGTCTGGCCTTTCTCTTTGAAAACGTTTTCTCCTGTAATTAAGGGATTTTCTAATTTGAGGAATAGATAAAAACTCATCCAAATTATATTTTCAAAAAGCCCCAGACCTGAAGCTGCTAAGATCTGGCCCCAGGGAAGTCCTAAACGGAGAAGGGAGGCTAACCAGGACAGAATTCAAGACAACAATTTATCATCTTTCATTCCCAGGGTCGAGAATATCCCAAGGAAATGCCAAGAAAAAAAGTCAAACCAGCGATTGATTTTGCGTTTTTGAGAAACTGACCAAGTTTCTTGATCAAATGCTGATGGCAAGTCTGGCTCAAGGTCGAGCAGATAAAGGAATCCTCCAGGGTACCTCCCCTTTGGGTCTCCACATGTTGTGATTTTGAAAAACCAGACTCGGGCAATCAGAGACCTCACTGCTGAGGAAATGAAGGATGCTTCGCTTCCAATACCTGGCTCCTGCTAACATGCCCTCGGGTCCGTGCCGGCGCCAGGCTGGGACCGAGAGCGTTTCCTGTCCTGCTGACTGCAGAAGTTAAACGGAATCTCCACTCCCGGACTGAGGAAGAGAAGGCGTCCTCCTCATTAATGTTCGTGAGGCTGGGGACCCTCGCGACCACCCGGCTGGGTCCACCCCGCGCAGCTGTTGCGGCAAGCAGGCGCCCAGGCCTTTGAAGCTCTGGTCCCTCTGGTCCACTCCAGACCTCCAGGACTCAGGCCTGGGAAGGTCCTGGCTTCTGGGAGGCTGCTCCTCGCAGGCTTTGTGGTTTGTTCACTCGCGGCGCGGCCCTGGGACGGTCTGTCGTGCCTCAGTTTCCCCAAGTGTCGAGTAATAGAGTTGGACCGGAGCCGTGGTTCTCGGGATCACCCAAGAAGCTCTTCCAAAAGCCCTGCCAGGGTGCCCGCGGGGCCCCACCGGATCTGAAGAGGGGCAGGGGGGAAAAAGGCCCTGGGACAGTCTGTCGTGCCTCAGTTTCCCCAAGTGTCGAGTAATAGAGTTGGACCGGAGCCGTGGTTCTCGGGATCACCCAAGAAGCTCTTCCAAAAGCCCTGCCAGGGTGCCCGCGGGGCCCCCACCGGATCTGAAGAGGGGCAGGGGGAAAAAGGCCCTGGGACAGTCTGTCGTGCCTCAGTTTCCCCAAGTGTCGAGTAATAGAGTTGGACCGGAGCCGTGGTTCTCGGGATCACCCAAGAAGCTCTTCCAAAAGCCCTGCCAGAGTGCCCGCGGGGCCCCCTCCGGATCTGAAGAGGGGCAGGGGGGAAAAGGCCCGGCCTCCGGCTCGCGGCCTCTCCAGCGGCCCCACCCTCCCGGCCTCGGAGCGCGCTTCGGCCGGGGCGGGGTCCCGCGCGTCGCCGGGCGGACCGGGCCGACAGCCCCGCCGGAAAGACTCGTTTCGGCCCGAGCCGGCGGAGGCCGGGCGGAAACAGACTCGTCGCCTCCCGCACGCCGGGCCTCTCCAGCGGCCCCACCCTCCGGCCGGGCCTCGGAGCGCGCTTCGGCCGGGGCGGGGTCCCGCGCGTCGCCGGGGCGGACCGGGCCGGGCAGCCCCGCCGGAAAGACTCGTTTCGGCCCGAGCCGGCGGAGGCCGGGCGGAGACAGACTCGTCGCCTCCCGCACGCCCGGGCCCCATCCCGCCCCGACGCCCCGTCCCGCGCGCGCCCCGCCCACACCTGGCCCGCCCTCCGGCCCCGAGGTCGGACTCGGCTGACCCTCAGCAGGGCAGAGGGGAGAGGGTGGGAACCGGGGGCCCGGCCCGAGCACGGCCGGTTGCCAGGGAACCCGACCCTCGCCCGCGGCTCCGGCCGTCTGGGCCGCCGCGCAGCTGCCGCTCCGCTGCCCCGGGTCTCTCGGCGGAGCTTTGGGGACGGCTCCGGCGACCCCGGGCGGAGACACGACCTCGCGCCGCGGCTCTGCGGAAAAAGCCCGCCGGGAGGCCAGACGGCGGGCCCGGCGCCCCCGCCCGCGTGGCCCCGGGGCGCGGGCGAGGGTTCGAGCGACGGCCCTGCCCAGCCCCTCCTCTCCTGGGGCTCGCAGCCTCCAGATGAGTCGCCCGTGCCCAGGTGGGCGCTGGGCGGCGACTGGCCACACCTAGCTGAGGTCTAGAAGGTCGGGGCGGGCCAGCCCTGTTCGGGGACCTGGGCTGGTGGCCCTGGGCTCGGAGGTGAGCGACTAGGCCGCCTGGGCAGCGGCGCGCGGGGGGTCTCCAGTGGGGCACGCGGAAGAACGCCCGGCCCTGCCCAGGCTGCAGCCCTACTGGCCGCAGGGGCCGGGCACCGCACCCCCCGTCTCTGTGCACGGCCTCCCTAGGGCCACCCCGCATCCCTGGGTGAAACATTCAGGCCTCTTGCAGGCAGGCCCTCAGTGAAAACCGAAACTTGGTGTCCACAAAACCATCCCGCTCCCCGAAAGCGAGCAGGTGACAAGTGTGCCTGTCTGCGACGGGCCCCAGAGCTCCTCGGGACGGGGCCACGCGAGGAGTGCCCATCCGGAAGGCCCAGAAAACATCCGCAGAAACCATGGGCACCTGAGCCAGTGTCTCTTCGTCACCAGGCTTGGTTTAGTCGGAACCAATCTGGAGGCCAGCGGAGAGAAACGCAAGCCAGATGCACTGGACTCTCATCAGTAAGGGTGAGATCCGTCCTGCCCCTTAGCCCTGGTCATCTTATTTAAAGTCTCCAAGCCCCCACAGTGTTGTCATTCCGTAAATAAAATAAAAATAGCCCATCTTACCTCCAGAGTGCAGGGAGAACAAAAGGAGACAGTGAACACGCCGCTTGGAGCCCCACCCAGGAAGGAGACTTTCTTAGCATCCGGAAAAGAACGTTCAACTGCCGAGAATGCTGGGAAGACACAATCCCATTTCTGAAGGAAGAGGACTTAAATAAGAACGATATCTTTCATTCTATAAAAATACGATCTCGTACCGGAAAAGTGTAAAAATTCAGGTATCAGAAGCCATGTGTTGTTTTAACTTGCTCTCTCTGTCGAAGAAACAGATGGAGGTGGGTGGGGATACTGGGTGCTTTAGGCCTGAGTTAAGCGTATGGATCACAGGATCACACGTACTCCGAATCAGTCTTGCCTCTAGTATTTACTACCAATATTACGTTATGTAAGTGACTTCACTTATCTATGCCTCCTTTTCCTCATCTGTAAAATGGAAGAAAATAACATCGGCCTGTGTGGTTGTTGAAAAGATTAAATGAGATAATGAATATACAGGTTCTTGGTGGAGGACCCAGCACCTTGTAGTACACAACAAATGCTAGCTAGTTTTGGTTTCCATCCTTCCCTTCTACCAATTTTTATTGTAAACAGTTTTAACTATGCAGGAACGTTGAAAGAGTTGTACAGTGAAGACCCCCACGTGTTCCACCTAGATTCTGCAATTAACATTTCACTATATTTGTTTCATCTTTTATCTTCGTCTATCTATCCTTCCATCTATAAATCAGTCCATCTGTTCTGGTTATAATTGTTATGTAACAAATTCCCCAAAACTTAGTGACTTGAAACAACAGCCATTTTTGTTTGTGCTTACGGATTCTACGAGTTAGGAATTCAGACAAGGCATAGTGTGGTTGGCTTGTCATTGCTCTAGGATGTCTGGGGCCTCAGCTGTGAAGACTTGATGCCCAGGGGCTAGAATCATCTGCAGGCACCTCCACTCACATGTTTGGGAGTTGCCAACAGAGTGCCTGTATATGATCTCTTCATGTAGTCCAGACTTCCTCCCAGCATGGTAGCCTCAAGGTAGTTAAACTTCTTACATGGCTGCTCAAAGCTCTAAATGTGTATTCCAATCAAAGCAGAAAAGTTGCATTGCCTTTATACTTCTGCCTTGGAAGTGACACAGCATCACTTCCTGTTCGTTAAAGCAGTCATAGATTCAAGTAGAGAAGAATTAGACTCCAACACTTGATAATGTGGTAAGGTCACTTTGTAGATCTGTGGGACAAGAATTCTTGTGGCCATCTTTGGAGAAGCCACATTTGCCCTTTGGGTCACAAAAATGCCCCAAATCTCATTCTATTAAATCATCAAGCTCAGAGTCCAGGATTTCTTCATTGTCTAGGTGAGCATAATGCTCCTCGAGTATGGGTGACTGGCATTCTCTATTTGAAGACCTGTGGATAAAACAGACACGTTATCTCCCTCCCCACTACCTCTAACAAACAATAGCAGGGCAGGATTAGGATAATTACTGTAGTGCTACTACTAAAGAGATACTATGGAAGGCACATAGGAGACATTGGACCTTAGCAGTTTTGAAATCTAGCTGGGCATATGTTGCTAGTTCCCTAGGGCTCCGTCTTACTGCTTGCCAGTTGTTTACCATGGCTCTAGGCTTTGCCCTCTGGGATCTTGACTGCCCTGAGTTCTTTTTCCTTTTCCATAAGAAATGGCCTGTGTTTCCAACTATTTAGCCTTCTGAGCCTGCTTCTTGCCTAAAAAAGTATGGAAGTTCAAAGGCCTTCATTTTGAACTGTCTCTGTCCCTTTCAGTCCAAGCTAATTCAATTCCTTTAAAACTTTGTGGATGTTTTTTCTGTGTCAATTTGTAATCCAGGCCATTAAACAAAACCCGTACTCATAAATCTCTTCAAAATAAACCTTTCTCAAGGCTGAGTTCCCCATGAGGTTGCTGTGGAACAATGCCCTTAAGATTCCTAGAAGTCCTATTGTTTAACACAGAGAATCTACAAGGCATACTTTTAAGTCATATCCTTAAAAGGCCTTTTGTCTGGTTGAAAGGGTCTACAAGGCACCACCTTAACATTCCCTAATGTTGTAATAAAGAATTTTACAGTTGGGTATTTGGCTTCACATTGACCTTGAGATGTTTTTTCTGACAGTGTTCTGGATTTGATCTTTGCCCTGACACTTGGTTTTACTTTGAGACTCTTCCATTGGGAGAAACCTGGAATGAGAAATAGTTTTTGAATCCAGTTAGTCCTGACTTCTGATTCTGCTTGAAAATGAGTTTCTCTCTCTCTCTCATGATACATTGCTAAAAGAAACCAAATGATGCTTTCAGCACTTTGCTTGGTAATCTCTTTAGGCTGGGGGTGATTTGACAGCTCAGAACAGGAAAGAGCTGGAGGCTCTTTTCCTCATGTGTCTGGCACCTGAACTAGGACGACTTGACAATTAAGCCAAGCGAATGCAGTGATTCCATGTGACCTCTCAATTGAATTGGGTTCATTACAACTTGGTGACTTCAAGACAGTCAGACTTCTTACCTGATGTCTCAGGGCTCCAAGCACAGGTATTCTAGTGATTGACATGGAAGCACCATAATTTTTCTGACCCAGCCTTGAAAGTCATACGTTATCAATCCCACTGAACTCTGTTGACTGAAGCATCCAGATACAATGAGTTTAGAAAGGGGAGTGGCCTGGTTACATTGTACCAGAACATGTGGAAAGGAAGATTTGTTGTGGTCACTTCTGGAAAATGCAACCAGCTTCAACATCGGTGTCTTGACGCATTTCAAGATAAGTTACAGTCATCATTACACTTCACCACCAAAAATATTTAAGAGTTCCAACTGCCCCATTCTTACCAACTTATGAAATTGACAGTCTTGTACATTTGAATCACTTTGGTTGGCATGTAGTGATATCTTATTGTCTGCATTTCCCAGATAATTAATGATATTTAATACTTTCCATATGCTTATTGACCTCTCATGTCTTTCTTTGTGAAATGTCTTTTCAAATCTTTTGCCCATTTTTTCTGGACTTACTATTGCATTAGCAAGGCTTCTTATATATCCCAGACACCAGTCCTTTGCCAGATAAATGTTTTGTGATTGTCTTTTTCCAATCTGTGGCTTGTCTTTTCCTTTATTGTTATCATTATTTTTTTTTTTTTTTTGAGTCTAGGTCTCACTCTGTCACCTAGTGACAGGCTGGAGTGCAGTGGCACAATCATGGCTCATCACAGTCTTGACCTCCTGGCTCATGTGATCCTTCCACCTCAGATTCCTGAGTAGCTGAGACTACAGGAGTGCACCGCCACGCCCAACTTATTTTTTGATTTTTTTCTAGAGACACAGTCTCACCGTGTTGCCCAGGTTGATCTCAAACTCCTGGTCTCTAGCAATCCTCCTGCCTCGGCCTCCCAAAGTGCTGGGGTTACAGACGTGAGGTATCATGCCTGGTCTTTTCTTTCTTTCTTTTTTTTTTTTTTTGAGTTGGAGTCTCACTCAGTCGCCCAGACTGGAGTGCAGCGGCCGCTCCCGGCCACCGCAGCCTCGACCTGCTGGGCTCCGGCAATTCTTCCACCTCAGCCTTCCGAGTAGCCAGAATTACAGGCGCACGCTACCACGCCCGGCTGATTTTTTTATTTATTGTAGCTATGAGGTCTTGCTGCCCAGGCAGGTCTCGAACCCGCGGGCTCTGGCAATCCACTCACCTCAGCCTCCCAAAGGCACGGGATGACAGGCTGAGCCACCGAGCCCGGCTGGTCTTTTCATTTTTAATGCTATCTTTTGGTTTGCAGAAATTTTTAATTTGATGAAATTCTACTTTATCTGTTTTTCTTTTATGGTTGTTGCTCTCTAGGTCTTATATCAGATATCTGCCTACTCACAGTTGCAAGGATATTCTTCTACGTTTTCCTTAGATGATTTATAGTTTTCGAATTTATATTTAGGTCTATGAGCCATGCTGAACTAGTCTTTTGGTGTGGTGTGAGACTTTTTCCTGTGGCAAATTAGCTAAACTGGAACTCCATTTCTATTCCCTGTATGGCTCTATGTTAGGGATAAGCACAAGAGAAATGTGCGCCACCTTGGAAGGTGGAAGTGAATGAACCACCATCTTTAAGCTCCAGTGAACCACCCGGGGCGAGGCACATTGTCACCCGCTGGCTCACCAGCTCCTGCCATCACCTCCTCCCGTCTCACAGAGTCCTGGGCCAGTGTGTGCAGCTCCATGCAGAAGGGCACCAGCTTATTCTGTGAGACATCAAATTATTGAAGTTGGCAGTGGTGAGAGACAAATGCAGTGACACATTTGTTTTTGTGGGTCCCAGTTTGTCTGTGCTCTCCCACTTCACATGCATTTTTCCTTCCTGTCTTCTAGCTCTGCTGATTTCGGGTCTAGCACCTAAACCTTCTATAAACGATTTAATGAGCCCTCACAATGGCTATACTTGAACTCTTGCTCCATACTCCCACAGTGCTCTGTTTCTCCAACAGGGTTCTCCAAACCCTAACTGATTAAAGGGTTGAAGTTCATTTTTTTTCTATCTAGAAAGCCAGTTGTCCCAGCACCATTTGTTCATGACTTTTCTTTCCCTGTTGAATTGCTTTAGCACTTTTGTCAAAAATCAGATGGCTGTATTGATGAGTATCTGTTTCTAAGTTCTCTATTTTGCTTATTGATCTGTTTTTTGATCCTTTTGCCAGTACCACACTGTTTTGATGACCGTAACTTTACAGTAAATTTTGAAGTTCCCATTCATTCCTGAATAAAACAATCCCCTCCTTTTTTAGAGATGTCATCTCAGTATGTTGTCCATGTTGAACTTGAACTCCTGGACTCAAGTGATTCTCCTGTCTCAGCCTCCAGAGTTGCTGGGACTACAGGCATGTACCACTGCACCACCTAAGACTATCCCTTTTTAATACACAAAATATTGCTGATTTCTACATATAGCTGTTTTATTTCTGTATGTGTTGATCGGTAAATAAAAATAGTGAAAGAATTTGTGAACAGGCTGGGCATGGTGGCTCACACATATAATCTCAGCACTTTGGGATGCCAAGGTGAAAGGATTGCTTGAGTTCAGGAGCTCAAGACCAGCCTAGGTAACACAGTGAGATCTCATCTCTACAAAAAATAAAATGAAATAAACTAGCCAGGCGTGGTGGTGCACGCCTGTGGAAAGAGGCAGGAAGATCACCTGAGCTCAGGAGATCAAGGCTGCGGTAAGCTGTGATTGTACCACTGCACTCCAGCCTGAGTGAGAGAGACCCCTACACACACACACACACACACACACACACACACACTCATTTTTTAACACCTGAAAATGACTTTGAATCTTATTCATCACAGTGACAATTGCAGCTATGTGAAAATCAGTCATCAGTGTACAAAAAGGACATCACATGATGATCCAAGATGGACATGCCTCCCTCAGTAGGAAAAGGGGAAAAGGAAATGTCAGCTCCTGATGTGCTTTCTACAACTAGGGTTATTTGTAGCCCTGAATTTAGGAGAGATTTCCATACAAGTGGATTTTTTTTTTTCACCAGGAACATAATCCATTGGAATTTCAGATACCTAGATTGAGATTTCTTCCAGACTGAGCAAGGTACACAGGGGTGATAAAATGTACTATCTGGGACTTAGTCTTCTCTGAGAGACAATGGATAGTCCAAGAGGACTGTTGCGGGTTATGTGCCCCCCAAATCCTTATATTTTAGTCCTAACCCTCAGTACCTCACAATGTAACCTCATTTTGGAAATAAGGTGGTTGCAGATGCAATTAGTTAAGATGAAGTAGAGTGGGCCTCAATCTGATATGACTGTGTCCTTATGAAAAGGGGAAATTTGGATTGGGCATGGTGACTCACGCCTATAATCCCAGCACTTTGGGAGGTCAAGGTGAGCGGATTGCCTGAGTCCACAGTTCAAGACCAGCCTTGGGCAACTTGGGGAGACCTCATCTCTACAATAAATCAAAAAAGTAGCCAGGCGTGGTGGCACGTGCCTGTAGTTCCAGTTACTTGGAAGGCTGAGGTGGAAGGATAGCCTGAGCCCAGCAGGTGGAGTCTGCAGTGGCTGTGACTGTGCCACTGCACTCCAGTCTGGGTGACAGAGTGAGACTCAGACTCAAAAAAAAAAAAAAGAAGGAAAATGAAAAGGGGAAATTTGGACACAGAAACAGACATGCATAGAGGAAAGATTATATGAAGACGTAGGGAGAATATCATCTTCAAGGCAAGAAAAGCTTCAGATTGCAAGAAGCAAGGATTAGAAGCATGAATGAGATTCTTCTTTGCAGTTCTAAGAAGGAACAGGCCAACCCTGGCTACCCCTTGATTTCTGACTTTAGAACTAGCCTTTAGAACTGAAACAATGCGTTTCTGTTGTTTAGGCCACTCTGTTTGTGTTACGGCCGCTCTAGGAAATGAATAAGAGAACCAGACTTTCAGCTCTAAGTTGTTGGCCTGTCCTTCAGTGAGCAACAAGGTCCAACTTTTCCTTTGGGAACTACTTCCTTCCTATTCCATGTGATTCTGGTGGGAAGTCCGTTCCAGGACCCACTCCCTGGCCAAGGGTTCAGTGCAACACTCACCTCCTGCCGGAATCTGAGTTGTGTGTGGAGGAACCCAAGGAGTGCAAGGGTTTGTGCAGAGCCATTTTGATGGCAGCACCCCCAGATCCTGCTTACATTCCCCACATCTCCAGATCACCTTGGCTCCTGACCCACCTGTGGCTAGCTTTTATTTGATTGCTTGTGTCGTCCCATGTTCTTTCAATAATAATAACAGTTACTACTTGCTTATGTTAGCTAGCATCCGTTGCTTGCCACAAACGCCCAGATGATCCAGACCTGCCCTTGACCTCGGGTCTAAGTGGACGCCAGGTCATATCAGGGATCATCAGTTCTTCCCATTAGATGGGGCCAGGCAAAAAAGGCATCTGCTGTAGAGTGGAGGTGGGCAGTGCCAGCAGCCTGGCATTAAATGCCGGAGCCCAGTGGGGTGAAAGTGTGTTTGTGAAGCTTGGGGTGGGATTCTGGAGCCCAGTGAGATGAGGAGGATACACTGGGGGAGAGAGCCCAGCACGGGGTGTTGCAACAAAAGCAGGATGCAGAGGGGACCCAGGGTGAGGAATTAGTTTTCGTGAGATGAGGCAGTGACTGCAGGAAGTGGTGGTGGGAGGTGGCATTGCGTGCCTCGTTGGACCCCAAGGAGTGTGTGATCCGAGAAACCAAAAATAGATGCCTCTTTATCAACCAAGACAGATCCTAATGTTAAGGAAACAGAAATTGCCTAAGGGTCAAAAGTTCAGGGCCCAGCTGGCATGGCAAACTTCTAAATTCCCAGGTTACAAGCAAAACTACACTCTTGCTAGACGCCCTAACAACAGGAGCTATCAGGCAAATTATCAGCTGATTTACAACCCAGTCCACTACAACTCTGGACAGAGGATCAAGCCTTACAAACATTCTTTCCTGATAAGCATCTGCAGACCTTAAGCCCGTTTTGGCCAGCTTGCAGAGGCTGTGCATAAACTGTCTCTGTGTCCTGTAGTTCACCTTTGGACGTACAGAACCAAATGTCACCTCATTTTAATGCTAAAACCCCAGCTCAAAGTGAATGTGTGATGTCTATCACCTATACGTTTTTCCACTGTGCCTGGGTTTAGCTCCCGTCATATATACCTACAGCTCTTCCCCCAACCCTGCTGAAGACATACAACTCTATTGAGTGACACCAGCCCTGTGAAGCAGAAAACCCGTGTCCTTTCCCTCACTGAAGAAAGAGCACCTTCAGCACACCAGAGATGGTATCTTTCTGGCTTGCAAACTGATATTGCCAATGAAGCTGTCTTTTCTACTATTTAGCCATCTTGGTAGTCTTTTGGGTGACAGGGATAAGGAAGGCATCTGTGTGGAGGTAGAGGCAGTGACTTTTCCATACAGAGGACACCAACCTAATATGTAAATTGGAGGGGAGTGCAAAAAGCCAGAATTTATTTATTAAAAATTGTGTATTTATTCTTACATGTTTAACCTTGTCACCTTCAAAGTACTCTTCATTTGATGTAATACACCTATCAAGATGCTTTTTTCACTGTTCCAAACAGTCTTTGAACTCGTAAATTTTGATGCCTTTTAGGGCTTCTGTTATTTTTTGTTTCACCTCTTCCACACAAGCAAAATGTTTCCCTTTGAGGACTTTTTTTCACCCAGGGAAACAAACAAAAAAAGTCACTCAGGGTGAGATCAGATGAATAGGGAGGGTGGGGCATGGGGATCGCGCCATTTTTGGTAAAAAAAAAAATTGTGAACACTCAGTGCAGTGTGGGCAGGTTGTTCATGGAAATCACCCATCATGAAATGGGCAAATGCATTGAAAAAAATCTCCAAAAAAAAGTCACTGAAGCTGAATGTAACTTCTCACACTAGCTGGTACAATGATGCTGATGGATTCCTAGAACACTTCCCTAGTGGAGGAAGCCTATACTCCGAGGGCCCACCCTCTAAAAAATAATTCTGTTTTAATCCCAGCACTTTGGGAGGCTGAGGCGAGAGGATTGCCTGAGCCCAGGGGTTCGAGATCAGCCTGGGCAACATGGTGAGACCTCGTCTCTACATAAATCAAAAAATTAGTTGGGCATGGTGGCGCACGCCTGTAATTCCAGCTATATGGAAGGCTGAAGTGGAAGGATTGCCTGAACCCAGCAGGTCGAGGCTGTGGTGGCCGTGAGCATGCCACTGCACTCCAACCTGGGCAACAGAGTGGGATTCCAACTCAAAAAAAAAAAATTATGGTTTTTTTGGTGTCCCCTCACATATTTATATAATGGAAGTCAGGTTCTTCACTGCCAGAAATGGGAGTTTCAAATATGGAAATGGAGGAAAAAACTCAAGTGAAGCCATTATGGATTCATTAAGTCCTCCCCAAATTCATATGTTGAAGCCTTAACCCCCAAGACCTGAAAATGTGACTGTATTTGGAGAGAGGGCCCTTAAGGGGTAATCAAGTTAAATGAAGCCATTAGGGTGGGTCCATACCCAATCTGACTGGTGTCCTATAAGAAGAGGAGATTGGGACAAAGAAACACCAGGGTGCTCATACACAAAGGGACAACCATGTGAAGAGGCAGCAAGAGGGCGGCCATCTCCCAGGCAAGGAGAGGCCTCAGAAGAAACCGAGGTCTTGATCTTGGCACCTTGATCTTGAATCTCCAGCCTCTAGAACTGCGAGAAGATAAATTTATGTTGTTTAAGCCACCCGATCTATGGTATTTTGTAATGATAGCTCTAGCAAACTAACACAGAACTCTTTTTTGTTTTGTTTTGTTTTGTTTTGTTTTTGAGTTGGAGTCTCACTCTGTCACCCAGACTGGAGTGCAGTGGCCCCTTCCGGCCACCGCAGCCTCGACCTGCTGGTTTCCAGCGATCCTTCCGCCTCAGCCTTCCAAGTAGCTGGAACTACAGGTGCGCGCTACCACGCCTGGCTAATTTTTGATTTATTGTAGAGATGAGGTCTCACCAAGTTGCCCAGGCGGGTCTCGAACCCGCGGGCTCAGGCAATCCACTCACCTCAGCCTCCCAAAGGCGCGGGATGACAGGCTGAGCCACCGAGCCCGGCTAACACAGAACTCTTTAGGATTAGATGAAAATTAGAGTTATCAAGTGCAGAGTCATGGTTTCTTTCCTTCTTTTTTTTTTTTTGAGTTGGAGTCTCACTCTTGTTGCTGGGCTCAGGCCATGGTTTTCTATATATATAGATAGATATAAACATAAATGTGTGCATGTATATATAAATGTATGGATGTATATATATTTGCATATACATTCATATATTTCCAACCTCTGTTCTCTGAGAGTTCCTGGAAGCAGTGACATCCTGAAAGCCACGAGCTCACCTAATGTCCAGATCTTATTTTCTAAATATCAATCTCTATTAAAAGGGCTTAGCACAGCAAATGCAAGATGAGCCTGAACATCTTGTGGAAAGAGTAAGGAAGTGCTCAAAGGATGATAGAGACATGGCAAAAAGACACAGGAGGAGTTCTTACTGGTCAAGTCAGGGCAATTAGAAGCCACTGAGAAAAATACAAATCCGTGAGTCCATACCCATATAGATCAGTAAGTAGAGAGAAATAGTAGAATGCTTTCCTGGAATAGAATGCCAAGGGTATAAAGAACAATGGAATGAAGAAGTCATCATCCTCTCACAACTTCCACATGGGTTAGAATAACTAATTCACCCCAAATCATCAGTGGACCTTAAAACTAGTGGGTGGAGGGTTGATGAGGAATAAGATATTTAGTCTTGAAGGCAACTTCCGTCAAAATGTTTATGAATTACAAAGGTAAAAGGAGTAATTTTATAGTCAAGAAGCTTGGCAGATATAGATACATCTTGATTAAATTCACATCATCAGTAATGGGACAAATTTTAATCAGGTGCTGCCTTATAACAATCTACCAAACAACTGTCCTGTAATCTTCAAAAGTGTCAAGATTACAGAAGTCAAGGAAAGACTGCAGAACAGTTCAGATGAAAGGAAACTAAGAAATGTGACAATTAAATGCATCACATGATTCTGGGCTTAATCCTTTTGTTATAAAAGATGTTATTGAAACAATTGATTGAACTTGAATGAAGTCCAAGAAGTAGGTGTTAGTAATGTATCAATGATAACTTTCTAATTTTAGCAGTGTATTGTGGTTGTTTAGGAGAATGTCCTTGTTTGTAGGAAATAGACGTTCAGGCAGCAAGCCAGAGATTTATCCTCATACTGTTCAAGAATAAAGAAGTTCTTTGTATTGTACTTGCAACTGTACTGTAGGTTTAAAGTTACTTAAAAATAAAAATTATCTTTATAAGATATACTGATGGTAAATAAGCAAATGAAAAGATGTTCATAGGAAAATGCTCACCATTTTTGTGGGAAATGGAAAGTAAAATGATAATATGATACCACTACACACATTTGAGTGACTGAAATAAAAAAAAAAAGCCCTGACAATACCAATTACTGGTGAGAAGATGCAGAGCAACCAGAACTCCTACACTGCCAGTGGGATTCCAAACCGGTGCAGCCACGTGGAAGACAGTTTGGCAGTTTCTTACAAAGCAAAACATAGTCTTACCGTACAATCTAGCAATCACACTCCTAGATTTTTACCAAACTGATTTGAAAACTTATGTCCACACAAAAGTCTGCATGTGAATATTTGTAGTAGATCTATTCATAATCACCCTAAACTAGAAACAACTAAGATGCTCTTCAATAAGTGAAGGGATTTTAAAAAATGATAGATCCATTCAATGGAATATTACTTAATGACAAAAAAAAGAATGAGCCATACAAAAACATGCATGAAGATTAAATGCATATTGCTAAGTTGAAAGAAGCCCATTCGGAAAAGCAACATACCATATGATTTCACATATGACTTTTTGGAAAAGGCAAAACCATAGCAACAGCAAGCAGACCAGTAGTAGCCAGGGCTTTTGGGAAGGAGGAGACTTGAATAGGAGGAGCACAGTTCATTTTTTAGGATGATAAACTATTCTGCATGATACTATCACAGTGGATACACGACGATACATTTATAACACCTGTAGAACTTTACAACAGAAAGAGTAAATCTTAATTTATGCAAAATTTAAAGCTCATGTAGGAGGTTGGAGGATCTCAGGAAGAATGTAGATGGTGACAAAAGAACCAAACTGTGTTACCAATGTATGAAATAACGGTACTGAAGGGATTGGATGAAAATAGTGTTGACCTGTGGAAATGTGGAAATGAGTGAAGACTTAAGACTAAAGGCAAAAGGAATTATACACTAGCACAGAACTCGAGTTGATTTCCCATGGGGGTAAGGGTAGCGACTGTGAAACCACTATACCTGGATATTGAAATTGAGCGAGTAAATAAATGGGAGGCGGATGGTTGGGATCAGGTTTCTCACTGTTAGAGCGGTTGTTTACAGATAAGCAAGAAGAGGCGTTTAGAAAGATCTGTGTGGTAATGGATTCGAGCGGGAGACATCAGTATGAACTCATGTTTAGTTTAATATGGATAAGTCTGGTTACATATGCAAATATTTATAGAGGTGTATATGTACACGGGTTAGTATATACACATATTTTCTTGCTCTGCTATTTGAGAAGGACTAGAAACAATAAGACCCTTGTAGCAATGAGCACACCTGGTGCCCAGATCTTGGTTTTTAATACCATTCTTCCATAAAAAGAAACAGCGTAGGATGGTTAATTTTATGTGCCAGCTTGTCTGAATGGACTATAGAGTGCCCAAATATTTGGTTGAATTAGGTATACCTCTAAGGGTGTTTCTGGACATCATTAACATTTGAACCAGCAATTTGAGTAAAGTAGATTGCTCTCCCTCATGTGGGAAGACTGCATCCAATCCACTGAAGGCCTCATAGAACAAAAAGGCTAAGTAAGGGAGAATTTTTTTTTTTTTTTTGAGTTGGAGTCTCACTCTGTCGCCCAGACTGGAGTGCAGTGGCCACTTCCAACCACCGCAGCCTCGACCTGCTGGGCTCCAGTGATCCTTCCGCCTCAGCCTTCCAAGTAGCTGGAACTACAGGCGCGCGCTATCACGCCCAGCTAATTTTTTGCTTTATTGTAGAGATGAGGTCTCACCAAGTTGCCCAGGCGGGTCTTGAACCGCGGGCTCAGGCAATCCACTCACCTCAGGCTCCCAAAGCACAGGATTACAGGCTGAGCCACCGAGCCCTGCTGATAATTTGTTTTCTCTGCCTGATTGTCTTTGAGCTGGGACGTTGGTTGCCTCTTGCCTTTGGACTTGGACACCCTTGGTTCTCCTAGTTTTCAGGCCTTCAGAACGATACTATTCGTTCTCCTGGGTCTCTAGCTTTGCCAGCTGCAAATCTTGGGACTTCTCAGCCCCCATAGTCCTATAAGCCAATTCCTTATAATAAATCTATCTTTATATCTTTTTCTCTATCTATCTATTATCTACCTACCTACCTATGTCCTATGGATTCTGTTTCTCTGGAGAATTCTAATACACACGGCTCCTTGGATAAATGGATGATTCTAGGACTGGTACACATAAGATGAACCAGTGCCAGAAATTAAAGGAATGTGCCCAAAAAGCATACTTTTGGAGTTAGGTCAAAGAGACACAGGAACCAACTGAAAGTGCTTCGCATGGCAAAGGTGGAACAATTTGATTACCAAAAAAAAAAATAGTATTAGATTATAACTCCAAGTGTATTATAGAAATCCATGAGTCCATACTAACATAAATTAATTCTTTTTTTTTTTTTTTTTTTGAGTTGGAGTCTCACTCTGTCACCCAGACTGGAGTGCAGTGGCCGTTCCCGGCCACCGCACCCTCGACCTGCTGGGCTCCGGCGATCCTTCCGCCTCAGCCTTCCAAGTAGCTGGCACTACAGGTGCATGCTACCACCCCCGGCTAATTTTTTAAATTTATTGTAAAGATGAGGTCTCACCAAGTTGCCCAGGCGGGTCTTGAACCCGCGGGCTCCTGCAATCCACTCACCTCAGCCTCCCAAAGCTCAAGGCTGAGCCACCGAGCCGGCTTATAAATAAATTCTTGAATAAATAACAAAATGGGAAAAATAGACAAATCTTCCATGCAGCATTCTAGGTAACTCAGGAATATACTCTGTCTTCAAGGAGGTAAACGTGACCGCCCATTCCTCAGGCAACATAACTTCCTTCCAAAGAGTACATTACAGTCGAGCAACTGTACAGTCGAGAATCCTAACAGACACTACCTCAGCCAGATGATCAAGGTCATGTTGACAGCATGTACCCTTGATATCAAATGATAAGAATGGCACTTCACCAATGTGATCTTCTTCCACAATACCCACAACCCAAGTCTAATCATGAGAAGAACACCAGGCAAATTCCAATTAAGGACATTCTATAAAATACCAACCTCAAATCTTGTTAAGATCACAAAAACAAGGAAAGTCAGAAACTGTCAAAACCAGGAGGAGCCTAAGGGGACGGGATGACTAAATGTCATGTGGAATCCTGAATGGGATCTTGGAACAGAAAAAAGGATATTATGTAAAAACAAAGGAAATCTGAATAAAGTATGGACTTAATAAGGTATCAATATTTGTTTGTTAGTTGTGAGAAATGTATCATACTGATGAAAGATGTTAATAAAGGGAAAACTGGGTGTAAATGTATTTGGGAACTCTGTATCATCTTCATAACTTTTCTGTAGGTTTTTAAAATTTCTTTTTAAGTTGGAGTCTCACTCTGTTGCCCAAGCTAGAGTGCAGTAACACGCTACAGCCACCACGGCCTCAATCTGCTGGACTCAGATGATACTTTCGCCTCAGCCTTCCAAGTAGCTGAAACTACAGACTAAATTTTTTTTTTTTGTAGATACGCAGTCTCACCAAGTTGCCCAGGCTGATCACCGCACCCAGCTTTTCTGTAGGTTTAAAACTGTTCTGAAACAAAGCATTATTAAATTATCTTTAGAATTTTTAAAAGTATGATGATATCATAGAGAAACAATCATTATTTAGGTCTGTCTTTTCCTCTAGTCCCTGTGCTGCCTGTTTGCATCACCGTAGAAGCTTTTGCTAGTCAAAGGTTAGTGGAGGAGAGACACACACTTAGGAGGCTCTGCTGGTCAGAGAAGCACTGCCAGTGCTGCTACCCCTGATCATTAAGCTGTCCTTCCTCCCTCACGGTATTTGACTTAAGGCACAGGGTCCATGTTCTCCTCCATTCCTGGATGTGGAGATTTATTCATTGCTAAGATGCAGTTTCCCTCAAGAAATCTCTCAGACTTTGGGCAATGTCTGTAAACATGCCTTTCTGAGTGCTTCAGAAGGAGACTTTACACATTTTTTTCCTAATATTTTTGTATGTATTTGCTGCTTTACACAATCAATTCTGAAAATTCTGTCTTTTAAATCTTAGATCTAAAAACATGACAATAAATCAGTGTCGTTGGCTTTCTACATAATAAGATACTCTCTGCATTAAAAATAAAATAAAATGGAGTAAGTCATCAGCCAAGGTTTTCTTTGAGGAAATCCAAAGTTAGGCAGACAACAACGTCCATCTCTGTCTCAGATCGGCGCTCCTGCCTGGTCCCAGCATGGCTTGGCTACTATGAATTGCCAGTGGAGGAAGAGTCAGATAAAAATAACAAAAGAATAAGGAGATTTCCTCCTCTAGTCTTTTTCAAAAAACTGAAAAGCCAATGGGGAGAAACTAGGCAAGCCAAAAATCTCTATGTTGCCCACTTTGACAAGTGGAAGGACACCTCTTGGCTTTAGTAGGAACTTGTAATGGCTTCAAGTTCAGAAAGAAAAGTCACTTGACTCTCATAGCAGTACTCCTCGGAGTTGGCCATGGCTGATGTCACCCTCTCTTTACAGATGAGCAGGCGGAGTTCAGGAGGTCAGACAACCTGTGCACTGTCAGAGGAGATCTACATTTGACATCCTGTAACAGGCACAGGTTAGATACTCCTCCACCTCCTCCTCTTCCTCCTGTTAACTTCTATTACTGCTACACACTCCAAACAGCATTCAGGAAAGGTGGCCTTCTTCTAACCAAGCTTTTAGACTAGTCAAATGTACTGCTGGATGGATGAATTCATAGAAATTTTATATTCTTTATGACCAGAGTTTAAAGCAGTTTTGGCAAGCATGCCAGAACATCAAATCAATTTTTGAAGCTATGAACTAGAAATTGCCTTGGACAATTTTTTGCCTTGGAAAGGGGGCAATCAGCTGCGACAAGGAGAACTTTGAGAGGCCATTAGGATTTTTTTTTAATTAACATTTTTTTTTTTTTTTTTGAGTTGGAGTCTCACTCTGTCTCCCAGACTGGAGTGCAGTGGCCGCTCCTGGCCACCGCAGCCTCGACCTGCTGGGCTCCGGCGATCCTTCCGCCTCAGCCTTCCAAGTAGGTGGAACTACAAGCGTGCGCTACCACACCCAGCTAATTTTTGATTTATTGTAGAGATGAGGTCTCACCAAGTTGCCCAGGTGGGTCTCGAACCCTCGGGCTCAGGCAATCCACTCACCTCAGCCTCCCAAAGCGCGGGATTACAGGCTGAGCCACCGAGCCCAGATAACAGTCATTTTTAAGAGCAACCTTTGGTTTACAGAAAATTTTTACAGAAAAATTAAAGTACAGGGAGTTCTCATATACTCCTTCACCCCACACAGTGTCCCCTATTATCATTATTTTTTTTTGAGTTGGAGTCTCACCCTGTCGCCCAGACTGGAGTGCAGTGGCCGCTCCCGGCCACCGCAGCCTCGACCTGCTGGGCTCCGGCGATCCTTCCACCTCAGCCTTCCAAGTAGCCGGAATTACAGGCATGTGCTACCACGCCCGGCTGATTTTCTGATTTATTGTCGAGATGAGATCTCGCTGCCCAGGCGGGTCTCGAACCCGCGGGCTCAGGCAATCCACTCACCTCAGCCTCCCAAAGGCACGGGATTACAGGCTGAGCCACAGAGCCCGGCTGTGTCCCCTATTATTAATGTTCATTTATATTATATCTTCATATGTATTATAACAATGCATTTGTGTGCTACATGTATCATCGGTGAGCCAATATTGGAATGTCATTAATAACTAAAGTCCATAGTTTACTTCAGGTTGATAGCGTTGTACATTCTATGAGTTTCCACTACTACCTGCCTTGATGTGTATCCACCATATCCACCACTATCATAACACGAATAGTTTCATGGCCCTAAAACCCCTGGGCTTCTTCACTGTTATGTCCATAGTTATGTCAGTAAGTGACATTGTTGGAGTTTTATACTTTAGTTATTCTAATAAGCACGTGGTGTGATGCATTGTTGTTTGAGTGTGAGGTTCCCTGATGACATATGATATGAGGCATCTCTTCAGCTTCATTTGCTGTGTTTTAGTGAGGTGTCTGTTAAGATCTTATTTTTTTTGGAGTCTCACTCCGTTGGCCAGGCTGGAGTGCAGTAGCATACTCACAGCCACACCAGTTTTGACTTGCTAGGCTCCAGCAATCCTTCCACCTTAGCCTTCCAAGTAGCCGAACTACAGGCGTGTGCTACCACACCCAGCTAATTTTTAAAAAAATTATTTATTGTAGAGATGAGGTCTCACCAAGTTGCCCTGGCAGGTCTCGAACCCACGGATTCAGGCAATCCACTCGCCTCAGCCTCCCAAAGTGCTGGGATTACAGGCTGAGCCACTGCGCCCGGCTTCTGTCCATTTTTAAATTGGGTTGTTTGGTTTCTTATTGTTATTTTTAAGAGTTCTGTTTATATTTTTGAAATCAGTCTTATCAGATATGTGTTTTGCACAGATTTTTCTTCCAGTGTGTAACTGGTCTTTTTATTCTCTTAATAGGTCTGTCACCAAACAGACGTATTTAATTCTAATGAAGTCTGATTTATCAATTCTTTCTTTCATGAATCATGTTTCTGGTGTTGAATCTAAAAGGTCAACTCCTAATACCCAAGGGCACCTGGAGTTTCTCCTTATGTTATCTGCTAGGAGTTTTATCCTTTTGCCTTTCACATTTAGGTCTATGAAGACCCCAAGGGGTAGAACCAGACCGTCAACATTTGGAACACCCCGAGAGAAAATAATACATAATAATTGAAGGCTGGAGTTGAAAATATGCATAGTGTGGCTGGCAAGATAAATCCTGCTGGAAAAATGACAAGTTCCTCTTTCACAAGGAGACACCAGGGGTTTCTCCCCTAAGTTTCCATTGTTCCCCTTATCTTTCCTGGTTGTTTTCCCAACCACAGAGGAAGCTGATCTTATCAAAGAGAGAGGCAGGGACAGAAATATTCCTGCTTGGGAGCTGAAGTTCACTTCTGTCTCCATCCTCAGAATCTTTCCCATCCCTAGAGGAAGGACAAGAGAACCAATCTGGCCCCAGAGAAGACACGGGAAATCCATTCTGCTGCTCAGGTCATCTATTGGAAGCTGAGGAGGAAAGAAAAGGTGAGAGAGAATTTAGAATTCTTACTTGCTTTCCTGCCGCACTATTGTGGCTTTGCATCTAATTCCAAGAAAAGGACAGATCCCAGGGAGGGTCTCCGTACAGGTTCCATTTCTGTATCGCTTACACGACTACTTTGCTCAGAGGTGAGAGCTGGGAAAGGGATGTACTGAGGCCGGCAGTGGAGGCTAGTGCTTCACAAGAAAGGGCATCTTGCGGATATGAGCCCTGAGCAAAAACCTCCTGGGACTGGGATTGGGTCTTCTCTCCTCCAAGTTGGTCCTAGCCCATTCTGTAAAAAAATACACCCTCCATTTGGAAAGGGCTGGGTGAATGATTGGGAGACTAGATGAATGGGAAAGGGTCAGAGAGGACTCCAGGGCTTCTGGCCTGGGCGGGCCCTCCAATGAGGAGGGGAATCCAGAGATCACTGTTTCTTTTTCTTTCTTTTCTTTTCTTTCTTTTTTTTTTTTTTGAGTCTGAGTCTCACTGTCACTCAGGCTATTGTGCAGTGGCACTCTCATGGCTACCACAGACTCATCCCGCTTGCCTCAGGCAATCTTTTCTGCCTCAGCCTTCCAAGTAACTGGAACTACAGGTGTGCACCACCACACCTAGCTAATTTTAAAATTTATTGTAGAGACGAGGTCTCGCCAAGTTGCCCAGGCTGGTCTCGTACCCCTGGGTTCAGGCAATCCTCTTGTGTCCTCCTCCCAGAGTGCTGGGATTATAGGCGTGAGCCACCAGGCCCAGTCTGAGATCATTGTTTCAATATGCTAACTCTGAAGGACCTTTGGGACATCTGAAAGCTTTGTTGAGAACCTAATAAATGACATCAAGGACTTCGGTCTCCTGGGGGTGCCCAGGGGTCTAGCTGGAAAGGGGCAATCATGGAGATAAGTGTCCCCGCAAAGACCCATCTCTTCTCCAACCTTGGTATTTAAATCCTTTTGATGGCCCAGTGGCCCGTAGGCCAAAGGAAGGAAAGAGTTCATGAAAAACCATTCAAAGAACTAAAAATAATCAACTGATTCCTCAGCTAGACTGGCTTTGCTCAAGTCTTGAAAAAGGCAAGAAAATAAAACACTTGAGAGCAAAAATCCATGGCAACAAGCAACTTCTGTTCGTGGAGAGCATCCCAGGAAAACTCATGTCTGGCTGCTCAAGGGCAGACATGAGGGTGACGTCATACGTATCCATTTACTTCCCTCTGATTGGGCAAACAGAAAATCCATTCTTGTTCTATGTCTTCGTGAAAAGTAAATTATTGTATTTTGGTGTGACAAGACCCATGTCATATTGTGTTAGGAGTTTTGAATAAGGATTATAGCAAACCATTACGTTCACTGGATTGCAAACTCATCTTCCACAGTGTGGATGACCAAGAAGGCAGGCGGACAGAATGGAAGAGGTGGGTGTTTGTTAGTAAATATAGGGCCTCATTTCTAGTAACAATTGCTATTACATTTTCATTTAAACTGTTGACTGCTTCTTCCCTTGATTATCTTTCTAAAATTTATAATCAATTTCCAACATTCAGAACAAGTAAAGTAAACCATCCTCAATTATCTCCAAATACGTTAAATATGCTTATTTTAGAATCTCTTTCAAGTTGTTCTATTATTTCCAGTTCTTAGAATGCCAACTCTTCATTTGTCTCAGCAGACTCTCTCTCTAATGGTAGTTTGTAATTTCCTATTGTGAATTCAGCTTCAGGAGGGATTTCTTTCTTGCTTGAGTTACAAAAGCAACGTAGCTGGAGCCCCTGCTAGTGGTATCTTATTCCCACCTAAGACCCTCGAGTCCAGATCTTTTTTCTGACCAGGCCACCCTCAGCTTCTGGCCAAGATGCCATTTACAGATGTGTATGACAGAGCTCAGTCTCTCAGACTGGCCCAGGTTCAGAGGAAACAACAAACACTCCAGGAGACCGCACGTGTTTTTAAAGTCATTTCCCTTTCACTGGGCACTGGTGCCTGTCCTGAGACTCCTTTTGTGAAAAAAAGACATTCACATTTCCCATTTTCTGTTTTCTCCCGCTAGGGCTTTTGGCCAGTCCTCACTGTCACCCGTCTGTATTCCTCACAAGCTACAGAAATAGCTCTTGCACCATAGAGACAAGCAAGGTCTTCTTCATGAACTTGCTGGCACGGTTTTACAGCCTGCTATAAATATTTAGAAAACTCTGCTTCCTAAATAGGGTGAAAAGAGAGGAAATTCTTTACTCTACTGATGTATCCTTCTTTAGAGTCTCATTGTCACCCAGGCTAGACTCAGGGATAGTCTTTAGTCATAACACACCACGCTTTTTTGACTGCCGTATGTGGGACTCCGCTGAGAAGGCTAAAAAAGATGGCTGACACAGAGATGGACGAGGAAGAGCCACCAGAGGCCTCAGAATTTTTTTTTTTGAGTTGGAGTCTCACTCGGTCACCCAGACTGGGCTGCAGTGGCTGCTCCCGGCCACCACAGCCTCGACCTGCTGGGCTCCGGCGATCCTCCCGCCTCAGCCTTCCCAGTAGCCGGAACTACAGGCGCGCGCTACCACGCCCGGCTGATTTTTGGTTTATTGTAGAGATGAGGTCTCGCTGCCCGGGCGGGTCTCGAACCCGCGGGCTCAGGCCATCCACTCGCCTCAGCCTCCCAAAGGCGCGGGATGACAGGCTGAGCCACCGAACCCGGCTGAGGCCTCAGAATCTGGCACAAGGAAGCAAGGAACAAAAGCAGGAACAAGACCAGCTACCCCTGATGAGTGAATGACGGTGACAGAAGTTTAGAAGAGGGGGCAACCAGAGAGACAGGTTGGGCACAGGGTTGTGGGCAGGTGGGCAGGTGGGCAGGGGCAGCCTGGGTGGCAGACTGGTGTCCTCTGGATGAAGCGGGAGACTGACCCCTCTGTCCTGTTATCTGACAAGGTCAGGGGCCTGGCGTAGGTGGGAGGTTGCTCTCACAGCAGCCTCCTTTGTGGTGTGGAATCCTAGGCCTCTGGCGCCACTGTTGACCCTATCAATCCTGCTGACAAACCACATTGACTGAAGGGAAGGCTGGAACTGGAAGACATTTCCAGGCTCAGGGATACAGCAGCCCGGGAAAACAGGAGGCTTGTAGTCAACAAGAAGCAGCCCGGCCCAGCACCCTCACCCAGGGGGTTCCTGTGCTCCCTCTCAAGGACGAGTGCTCCCTCTCAAGGATGCTTATGTTCCTAACCTCTTAGGTCAGGGCCAGAAAAGGATGGAGAAGAAAAATCCCAGGGATAGACACCGTGGTGGGTGACACAGGGCCACGTGAGATCCCATCACCCGAAAAGGTCTCTGTGTGCTGCAAAATGTCAGGATGGGGAATGAGTGGCTTCTGAGGGGGCTGCAGATCAGGACCAGGTGATTGGAGGTGCACCGGACACACATATCCATTCCGAAACACTCAGATGTGAGGCTGTGCGGTGGGACTTCCATAGTGCCAGCGGCTTCTGACCCTCCTATTGTGAGTCTACCCAATCACTAATCATGTTCAAAACCAGTGAGGTTTGCCCCTGGGCCAGAGGCCGCATAGGGTAAATGCACACACATCCGTTGCTCATTCTGTCACTCAACCAGTATTTGCAGAGTGTCTTCCAAGTAAGTGGCAGGCACAGTTCTAACTGTGAAGGGTCACTGTGAGTGTTGAAGACCAGGCCATTGGCCTGTCCTTATGAAGTTTACATTCTAGCAGGAGATGCAATAAAACAACAAATAAACAAGATCTTTTCAGAGATCACTCTGAATGCTATGAAGAAAGTAAAACTTGTGACATGGAGGTGGAGGGCAGGATAGACTCAGTGAATGGGAAAGCGCCTCTTACCAGTGGGTTTTGAGTTGTGTTCTGAACGACAAGGGGAAGCCCTCCATGAAGATCAAAGGGAAGAAGTTTCCAGGCAGAGGAACAGCCTGTGCAAAGGTCCTGAGGCAAAAAAGGTCTTGAGGAGGCCCAAGAACTGGCAGAAGCTGGGGTGGCTGAAACCTTGGGGCGGCAGAAGGGAGGACCTGGAGAGCTGCCAAGGACAGGCCATGGCCAGGGCAGATAGGTCTTGGGCCATGATGACCGCTGACGTCTGCTCTGAATGCAATGGGAAACCATTAGCTGGTTTTAAATTAGGAAGTGACATCATCAAATCATTATTTAAGAAGTTCTCTCTGGCTATGTGTGAAGCGTAGGTTATAGAGGACCAGGAAACCACAGGGCACCTGGGACAGGGCACCAGGTGGAGCAGTGCTATATCTGTCCAGGTAAGAGGGAGACTGAGCTGGGACGGCAGGAACATTGGACCACTTCCTAAACTGATTTGACAGTGGAACTCTTTTACCCTGCAGCTATTTTCAGCTATTCCTGAAGTATGGATATGCTACGGAACAGAGTTTCAGAAATAGAGATTTTTTTTTTTTCCTGCCCACTTCAGCTAAATTCATCTTCAGGAATTCCATCTTCTTTGCTGGTTTTGCCCCTGCCTATTGGTCTGGGCCTGAGATTATATGCTATGTCTACACAATTGCAAAAGTCAATTATTCCAGAATCTTGGAACACTTAGAAACCGCTTTGTCCTTTCTTAACATAGGGACTCAGAAAAGAATTTAGAAAACGAACCAACCTTCCAATCAACCATTTGTCACTTACAGACACAGATGCTTGACTGAATGTCCCAGAGGATGTTAGAGTGGAGATAACATTTTCTGCCGTTGCAAACTTTTTTGTTTGTTTTTTTAGATATCAACAAGATCAGCAGAACTTGGCAAAAGTGATATTACCACACAGGCTAAGCGTGGTGACTTTCAGTGCAAATTATATTCTTTAAAGATACAAGCCATTATTCTAATCAGAATAATTACAAATACTCTGTGTGCCAAGACAAAGGTGAAATTCAAGAGATTCAAGTTGCCTGTGGTGGGATCAATTATCAGACCTCACTACACTGCAGTGTACTTCCTTCATTACCAGGAGCAATAGGTTTTGCACTAAAGATTCTCACCTAAATCCTACTGCTATACATCATCTGCAAAACATGACACTAATGTAAGCATCTTAGAAAACACTTACATGTACACATGTTAATAGTGGAGAGATAAACTAGACTGAAATCAGCAAAGTTGTTACTCTTCAGGGAATGAACAAAAAAGATAACTCTGCAGACAAAGATACACGGGCATCTTCACCAGTCAAGATGGTTTACCATCCCAAACTGTTCCCTGGACTAATGTCAAGTGATGTCACGGGGTGCCACGATGGCGGCTCTGCAGATTTCTGGCCCCAGGCTCAGATCTGCTGCTGAGCCCAGGGACACGTTTCAGAGCCCATCCTGATGGCACACAAAGTGCATCTCATGGTTCCAGACAGACACTGTATTTGGGAATTCAATCAATTGCTTCAAACTATAATCCGTGGATGTCCCATAACCGAAATATCTTGAAATATGCTGTGCTTGAATTACTGGCACCTGCTAGAATTTATACATTAGAACCCAATTAGGGCAACTGGAAAGGCTCTTCTACTTTAGCCCTGACCTGTGAGACGTACAATCTCTTGTGCTAGCAATCAAGGGAGGGGGCAAAGGAAGTATGTGGCACTTGGTTTTTTTAGATTGCATTTCTTTTTTTTTTTTTTGAGTTGGAGTCTCACTTTGTCAGCCAGACTGGAGTGCAGTGGCCGCTCCCGGCCACCGCAGCCTCGACCTGCTGGGCTCCGGCGATCCTTCCGCCTCAGCCTTCCAAGGAGCTGGAACTACAGGCGCGCGCTACCACGCCCAGCTCATTTTTGACTTACTGTAGAGATGAGGTCTCGCCAAGTTGCTCAGGTGGGTCTCGAACCCATGGGCTCAGGCAATCCACTCACCTCAGCCTCCCAAAGCGCTGGGATTATAGGCTGAGCCACCGAGCCCGGCTTTAAATTGCATTTCTAAGGCCAAACGGGATAGAAATGTTTAGGCACGGGACTTAGGCCATGTCATGCATGAGGGCAGGCAGTCACTCTCCACCTGGGCAAGCAGCTCAGGTAAGCTCGTCTCATGGCTTTTCAAGGGCAGGTGGGGCTGATACTGTTCGATCCTTTCCCTTTGCCTCATCTGAGCCAGCTCTTGTTTCTGAATTCATAGCAAAGCAAGTGTGGTTCTCCAAACTCCCTTTGCAGGTTCCTGTCGTGACGCTCCACAGGCATGTGCTCACGACCCAAGGGGTGGACCCCACCCCAGCACACACTTTCCAGAGACTTTGAGCAGCATGCCCAAACAGCGGCCTGCTAGACACTTCGCGTGTGATATTAGATCTTAAGCTCTGGGCAATGTTGATGACTTTCGAAGAGTTCTGTTAGCAGTAGACCACAGAGAGATGCTCAACCATGAGCCAAAGTGCGGGGGAACCCTGGGATAAAGATTGGCTTGCCTGCAGATCTCACTTTATCCCTCCCAGGTTTCCTCCTCTATTCCTGGGATCTCAGGTGTGTCCAGGAGCCCCAGGGAACTCTTGTGGCTGGGTAGGAAGACAAGATTTCCCTAGGAAGAAGCATAAAAAGCCCCCATGTCTATAACGATCGATGCCTCAAGGTCTCTGGGGGCGGGGACAGATTAGTGCTGTCTGGGTTCTGAGTGGGTGCCTTCGCTGCTGAAGCCAGCACAGAGGTGGGGCTGGACAGAGGTGGCCAAAGGGAGGTGCTGGAGTGATGACAGGGTGTTCTGGGCACTGCATGAGTAGTGGCCTATGCCCAGGTGCTAAGGAGGGTCAGTCCCAGTGAGACTGGCCTGGCTGGAGAGGGGAGGGAGGGTGTAGAGGGAAACAGTGGGTGCCAAGGCTGGACTTAAGGATTCCCAAAGAAACCCAAGAAAGTGTTAGAAGCAGACAGCCCAAAGACCGCTGCCCAGAAGGAAACATTTTGCTACTGCATGGAACAAGTCTCTGGAAAAACAAGACCAACAAGAGTATATTTGAGCCTGGGCACAGTCGCTCACACCTATAATCCCAACACTTTGGGAGGCTGAGGTGAGAGGATTGCCTGAGCCCACGGGTTCAAGACCAGCCTAGGCAACTTGGCAAGACCCCCATCTCTACAATTAATCAAAAAATTAGCTGGGCATGGTGGCACGTGCCTGTAGTTCCAGCGACTTGGAGGCTGAGGTGAAAGGATCGCCTGAGCCCAGCAGGTCAAGGCTGTGGTGGCCAGGAGCGTGCCACTGCACTCTAGCCTGGGTGACAGAGTGAGACTCTGACTCAAAAAAAAAAAAGGATTTGAATGGCATAATCAACACCCTTACCACAAATGTAGATAGCAAGCTCATTTGTTAGAGCAGTAGTTAGAGAAATTGAGGCAGGGTTAGCAATCAAAGCCTAGGATGCTCTATCACACACTACATCTCTCTCATCTGCCACACGGCCCTTCCTTGCTGTCAAGCGGTATGTGTGAGATTCTGAGAGGGGCTGATGGGAAGCAGCCTTTGCCACCTGTCACCCCTAAAATGAGGGGTCCCGTGTTC
The DNA here is from genome assembly GCA_027257055.1 of Cephalopachus bancanus. Classification (NCBI taxonomy): domain Eukaryota; kingdom Metazoa; phylum Chordata; class Mammalia; order Primates; family Tarsiidae; genus Cephalopachus; species Cephalopachus bancanus. The sequence continues at coordinate 2,831,789 of JAPVLO010000110.1, read as the reverse complement.
TAGGGAGCTCTGCAGAGGGGTTCAGCAGTTACCCTCAAGAGCCACCAGGGACCCTAGGGCTCAAACACACTGTAGCCAGTCTACCCAGAATCAGCTCTGAGGATGACTTGGCCAGCCAAATTGGGTCCCAACTTCTTCAGCAAAAATTGATTTCTTAGTTGATTTCTGCAGGTTCTTAGGCTCCATTTGCAATCAAATCCAATGACTCAAAGCAAAACAAAACAAAAACAAAGAAACTTCTTTCTGGCAAATAATTTTTGCAGGCAGGTCTAAAACTTCCTGGGAGATTCTGAATTCAGACTCCCCCTTCCTGGGCACCAGCCCAGCAGGACTGTGTGCAGTTCTGTCACAAGTTCTGGAGCAAACAGACAGCCACAGAGCCCAAGAACTGGACAAAGGAAGCAGAGCATGTGAGACACACAGGAAGTGTCTGTGGAGCAGAAAAAAGTCCACAAGTCTTTTCTCTGTCAGCAGCTCATTATTGGGTTTCACCTGGAATATCTTTGGCCCACATCCAGATTAAATGCCAGTTAGAAAGCTCTGTCCGCTCGCCTTTCCTGGGCAGACAGCAACAGTGGTGAGCTCTAATCATTTACAAAGGTCACGATCGGGAGCAAGCCCTGGAGCAGTCATTTAAAATTCGATTGATCCCTATTTGTAGTCAGGGAAAGAAAATGGGCACTTGGACTGTATTGTAATTATGAGGCTTCCAGGCAACCATAAATAGATGTGCAATCTCGATACTGGCGAATACCTGGGAGAAGAAATTATTACTCTGGCATAACACGTTGCTAGGAAAGGTTGAAGATAAAATTGCGCATAAAAAAATCAATCATCTTTTAGCTAATTTGCCTTGCTCACCACCCATCAGGGTTATCACAATTATCAGATGACTGCTGCATATATTAAGAGGAGGGTCTGCTTGCTGAAAATGATCACCAAGAAAGCAAAGGTCTCAAACTCAGTGGAGACTCTGGCGCTGGATGGCTTCCAGGGGCCACAAGCACAGGGAAAGAGCCTGGGGTGGCTCTCCTGAGCCTTTTGCCAAGGGATAGGTTCCCAGAGCTCTCGAGAGCATCACACCCCCCCCCCCGCCCCCATGGACACCATCTTGACGCCCATCCAACTGGGCAAATTAGGGGGAAATCAAGTGGCCAGCACATCCTCTGCTGTTTAGTCACACAAGGGTGGTCCTGGGACGTTGACATCCATCACCTTAACCCCAGAAACAAGTATTATCAGCCCCTATTTCTTGAACTCCCAGCCTCAAGCAATCCTCCCGCCTCAGCCTCCCAAAGTGCTGGGATGACAGATTTGAACCACCGCATCCAGTCAATCAGCCCCTAATCCTGACAGGGAAACTTGGACACAGTGAGACTTAGAAGCATACCTGAGATCCCCTGGAGGTGTGTGGCAGATCTGGCCCCAGGACCCACTGGATGTGCAGACCAGGAAGCCTGGGTGCCCCACTCTGCTCCAAGCAGTGCCATACCAGTGCCTCTGGAAGAGCTGAGGGCACGGGTGCCACTCTCCAGCTCCCCCTGCCTCTCTTCCACACTTCTGAAGAATCTTTCTCCCTTCCTATCCTTAGGAATCTTCAAGGCTCTAGGCAAAAATGATGCTTGCTGGATGGCAAACGTTCCCCATGGGGGTCAGAGGGCTCTCTGAGTCTTCTTCACAAGCCTCCTGCAATCTGGAGGACTGGCCCTGGTTCTGCGTGGAGATGGTCTCTGACATTTGCTCCACTGGGTCATACCTGCTGGGCTGATATTTCCAGCACCGTGGCACCCTGAAGCACCCAGGACAGCCACCGGTGGAATCGGTGCACACTCTCAGAAACGGTGCCAATTAAACCAAGAGCCCCCCTTTTCCATACGGCATCAACCAACGTCAGCCAGTAGTGCCGGGCCACTGGAGGTGGCCTGGATGCTAGGAGAAGGGCACCCCACCAGCCAGGCAAGGGCGTCACAGGGAACAGCCCTTCTGGGAATCGCTCTGCCATCAGGTAGCAGGCATCAAAAGGGGCATGATGTTATACCCAAATAATCCTGCTTCTAAAAATCTATCCCGGGGAACTAAGATGAAGATAGAGATGTATATACAAAGAGGTTGATCACAATGTTGTTTAAGAACTGGGAAGAAGCCAGGCTCGGTGGCTCAGCCTGTAATCCTGCGCTTTGGGAGGCTGAGGTGAGTGGACTGCCTGAGCCCACGGGTTCGAGACCCGCCTGGGCAACTTGGCGAGACCGCCAATCTACATACATTAAAAAAAAATTAGCCGGGCGTGGTAGCGCGCGCCTGTAGCTTCAGCTCCTTGGAAGGCTGAGGCGGAAGGATCGCCGGAGCCCAGCGGGTCAAGGCCGTGGTGGCCGGGAGTGGCCGCTGCACTCCAGTCTGGGCGACAGAGTGAGACCTCAACTAAAAAAAAAAAAAAAAAGAACTGGGAAGAACCCAAGTACCCACACTAGGGGCTGGTCAAGTGAATTAAGGCATTGGAGTGTTATATGGCCATTACAGTGTTTTGCACAGTTTCTTTTTTCGTTCTTTCCTTCTTTTTTCTTTTGTTATAAAGGTGTGGAGTACAAGTCAGGATTAGGTACATAAGTAGAGGAGGTGTAGGTGAAGTTTGGGTCTCCCACGGGTCCTCACTTCCCTGGTTTAGGACCAGGTACCCTTTGTGTTGTCACGTGCCCCTGCTGTCTCCCTCCCCTGGCAGTATCCGCGACTGCCAATCCCTCCCCTGGCTATTGTGGTTAATGTTCACGTCCCACTTACGAGCGAGAACATGTATTTGGGTCTTTGTTTCTGTGATCGGTCGCTAAGAATGATTTCTTTCATTTTTTTATTTTTAATTTTTTACTTTAAGTGTTTTACAGAGAGTTTCTAATGATATGGGGAAATGGTTATGAAACAGTGCCAAACAGCCAATGAAACACCAGACATAAAATTATAGCAAACCTAAGAAAGAATAAGTGTATAGCTAACTAAGGAGATTGCTGGTAATGGGGTCTGCTCTCACACCCTTTAGCTCTTTCCAAAATTGTGGACAATGAGCTCCTTTCCTCTGCTTCTGAGCTCTTGTGGCCTTGGAGTGGTGGCTGGGGTCCTGGCCAGGGCCCTGGGTTAGCCATGCCAACTGCAGTCCCAGAAACCCCAGTTTTGGTTCCCCAGAAGGCACTATTCTTCTTTAAAATTGTGATCAAATATACATTACATAAAATTTACCATTTCAGCCATTTTGAAGTATACACTTCAGTGGCATTAAATTTATTCACGACGGTTCACTCCCATCATAACCGTCCATCTCCAAAACTCCTTTACCACCCCAAACGGAAAGTCTGTGCTTATCCAACAACCATTCCTTGCTCTCTTCTTCCCAGCCCGGCAGCCCCTTTTTACTTTCTGTCTCTGTGAATTTGCCTAGTCCAGCATCTCCTATAAATGGAACCGTACAGTATTCCATTCTATGCCTGGCTTCTTCCACTTACCATGACGTCTCTAAGTTTCTTCCTGTTGGGAAGAGAAGCCTTCCTTTCCCTCCATTTAATCCTCATAGAACTCAGGACAGCAGGGTTGGTTCCCATGTAACAGTGAAGGAGACTGAGGCGCACACAGGTAGAGCCAGGACTTTTTCTCGGTTTGACTCTGAGAACACAACTTGCTGCAGGCTCTATGTGGTCCAGAGACAGGTCGGCAGGAGCAGTGATTTAACCCCTTCACGCCACATTGCCTGTGATGAACTTAGTGATGCCCTAGCCCAGAGGAGAACACAGTTCAGTCCTCCACAAAGCTTTACTGGGGTCACTGGGGTCTTGGGCAAGCTGCTGGCCCCAGTCGGCTTCTTCCCAGAACACACTCTGGCATCCTGGCTTCCAACCTTCCTCCTCACCCGTGGGCAGAAGGCAAGCAGATTCCCTTGCCCACACATCAGCCCACAGCTCTCCCCATGTTCTGCTTTCGGCCAGCAGCATCTCAAGGCCCCCCTTAGAGGTGTCAGGGCAGGGACAGCTAGCCCCAGGGAGGCATGGGCTGCAGCTCTGGAGCCACGTGGCAGCCACCCTCACCTGAGGTTACCACGATGCTGCGACTGCCACTCTGGGGGCCAGCCAGCCACTGAAGAGCAGTGCAGGCCCTGTTAAGACTCTCTTTACAGTCTCCCTTCAAACCAATTCTTCCAAAGGGACTTGGTGAGGGTCGGGCCATGGAAATGAATTGTCCCCAGAAACGGGCCATCTCCAAACCCCTCCCTTTTATATTAGCCCCGGGAAGCACTTGCACTCTGGAAGCTCAACTGTAACAACAGGTTGACTTGTAAAAACTCTGCCCCTATTAAGCGTACCTTTTCCACGACCCAATCGAAACAGTGAGCTAATTGGTGGAGTCCTCTTAAATGAGTATAATACCTGTTAACAACACACACCTGATAGATGACATTTCCTGTGAATAGACGCAAAGCAGTTACCAAGTTTCCACTCTATTTAAGACAACACATTTCACCACTACCGAGGCACGATAACCTTAAAAGTGCTGATTTCATCCTTCTGTGTGTCATCTTCATCCTATAGTGACTCGGTGGCTCAGCCTGTAATTCCATGGTTTGGGAGACTGAGGTGAGTGGATTGCCTGAGACCGCGGGTTCGAGACCCACCTGGGCAACTTGGTGAGCCCTCCACTCTACAATACATCAAAAAAAAAAAAAAAAAAATGAGCCAGGCGTGGTAGCGCGCGCCTGTGGTTCCAGCTACTCGGAAGGCTGAGGCGGAAGGGTCGCCGGAGCCCAGCAGGTCGAGGCTGCGGTGGCCGGGAGTGGCCGCTGCACTCCAGTCTGGGCGACGGAGTGAGACTCCAACTCAAAAAAAAAAAAAAAAAAAAAGAAAATCCAGACAGGCCGGGCTCGGTGGCTCAGCCTGTAATCCTGCGCCTTTGGGAGGCTGAGGTGAGTGGATTGCCTGAGCCCGCGGGTTCAAGACCCGCCCGGGCAGCGAGACCTCACCTCTACAATAAATCAAAAAATCAGCCGGGTGTGGTAGCGCATGCCTGTAATTCCGGCTACTCGGAAGGCTGAGGTGGAAGGATCGCCGGAGCCCAACAGGTCGAGGCTGCGGTGGCCGGGAGTCTGGGCGACAGAGTGAGACTCCAACTCAAAAAAAAAAGAAAAGAAAATCCAGACAGGCCTGGCCCGGTGATGCTCGTCTCTGCTCAGATCTCTTCTGCAGTCTGGACAACCCAGTCTGGACAACCACAGAAGCCTCTTCGCAGCCTCCTTGCCTTTCCTCTTGCCCTCTTCGAGTCCTTGCAAAAGCCAGAGTGACCTTTCAAAAATGTAAATCAGATCATGTCATCCCTGCCTCCAAAGCTCCAACAGCTTCCCCCGGTGGCTTACAGTGCTCTGTGTGATACGGCCCAGCACACCCCTCCACTCACCCCCTCTCTCGCTGCTCCAGGCACACAGCTTCTTCCCCCCTCCTGAACATCTGCCCCAGGGCTTTTGCATTGGCACATCCTCTCTAGTTCTTTGTTTTTTATTTGTTTATTTTCTTGAGTCGGGAGTCTCACTCTGCCACCCAGGCTGGAGTGCAATGGCACGTTCACGGCCACCGTAGTCTCGACGTGCTGGGTTCAGGCAATCCTTCCGCCTCAGCCTTCCAAGTAGCTGGAACCACAGGCATGTGCCAATTCGCCCAGCTAATTTTTTGATTTATTGTAAAGACGAGGTCTTGCCATGTTGCCCAGGCTGGTCTTGAACCCAGGGGCTCAGGCCTCCGCCTCCCAAAGTGCTGGGATTACAGGCATGAGCTACCGCACTCGGTAACCCTCTCCAGTTCTTATCACCCACAAATCAATACAGTTGTCACCTCCTCAGAGATGCCTTTCCTAAGCAGTCTAGCTGAAGTGACCCTGTAGCATCTGTCACAGTGCCCTAATCTATTTCTTCATGCTTCTTATCAGTATCTGGAATTAGGCATTTTTGTTACATGGTTACTCTCCAAGGACAGAGCTTCATGTGCTTTGATAACTGCTGTGTCCTCAGAGACTTTTACAGAGTAGGTGCTCAATAATGTTTGTTGACTGACTGGCAGAATCGTCTTTTTTTTCCTTAAAGTCTGCCTTTTATCCGGGCCTCTGTTTGGACTCTGCTCTAGCCTTGAAGTTGACCTCACTTATGGTCTTATGCACGCTGACGGCTTCCAAAGCTTCTGCTGTGTCCGGGGTCAACCTGCCTGGACTCCTTGTGGGATGCAAACCCAATCCATTGCTGACCAGACTAGCATTGTCCCCACTGCCCGTCCCCCACTCCCGCTCCCCTCACTGGGTTTCTCACCCACACGCTTACCAAAGCCAGAAACTTGGAAGCCTAGAGCAGATGCTTTCTGTGTCCCTAGCTCTCAATAAATAAATAAATAAATAAAAAACCAAGAATTTAAGCCGGGCTCGGTGGCTCAGCCTGTCATCCCGCGCCTTTGGGAGGCTGAGGTGCGTGGATTGCCTGAGCCCGCGGGTTCGAGACCCGCCTGGGCAGCGAGACCTCATCTCTACAATAAATCAAAAAATCAGCCGGGCGTGGTAGCGCGTGCCTGTAGTTCCAGCTACTCGGAAGGCTGAGGCGGAAGGATCGCCGGAGCTCAGCAGGTCGAGGCTGCGGTGGCCGGGAGCGGCCACTACACTCCAGTCTGGGCAACCAAGTGAGACTCCAACTCAAAAAAAACAAAAAAACAAAGATCTTAGAAGTGCGCTCCACGTGGTTTCCCAGAGGGTCCCCAGCAGACCATAGTCTCCAGCTCAATTTTCCACCTTTCAGGAGCCTCTTTCTTCCCTGCTTTTTCCTCCCTCTGCTTTCTGGCCTCCCTTCTGCACCCAGGACTGAGTTTCAGACTTGCTTTCAGTGGGACCCAATCTGGCATCCCCTTAGATGCAGCTGTTCCTTCCCCAAACACATCCAATTAGTCCCCAGTCTGGTGGATTCCACCCCTAGGACTCTCTGACGTTGTCTGTTAATTTCCCATGTCTGCTGTAACAAATTACCACCAACTCAGGGGCTTAAGACAACAAAAATTTACTCTCACAGTTCTGGAAGCCAGAATTCAGTACCAGTGGGTCAAAATCCTTGCATGGGCAGGGCCGCACTCCTCCTGCAGGTGTCTTTTCCAGTTCCATGTACCTTGGCTTGTGGCCTCGTCACTCTGTCTTTGCTTCCACTGTCCATGGCCTTCTCCTCTACTGTCTGTGTTCCATCTCCCTCTGCCTCCCTCCTATGAAGATACACGTGAGTGCATTTAGGGCCCACCGGGAAACTCCCCATCTCAAGGCCCTTAATGTAATCACACCCGCAAAGTCCTTTTTTGCCATATAAGGGAACATTCACAGGTTCCAGGAATTAGGACCTGATATCTTTGAGGGGGGACTGATCCAGAGGTCACAAGGCCCACCATCGCCCCTCCCCTGAACTATGACGACTGTCAGGCTCCATCAAGTTCATTCTCCCAGCTATAATCAGAGACATCTTTCTGAAGGCAAACCTGCTCCTCGCTCATAGCCCTCAGCCGGCTTTCTGCTGCCTGCAGGACATGGAGCCCACCGTCTAGCCCAGGCCCTCTCCCTCTCTGCACTGGCCTCTCACACCGCAGCAGCTCGTGGCTCAGATGCCTTGGGGGACCAGGAAGGCATCTCTGCGGCCCCCTGTCTGTGCAGGGGAACCTGGCTCCAGCTAACTGCTGTCAGGCAAGGAACGCAGGTGCCAGATTTTTAAGAGGACCCAGAAATCCAGGTTTGGTTGGCTTTTATTTTTAGTGTGAAAACTCTCCATATTTAAATGTTGACAGCTAATTAAAAATGAAAATGTAACAGTGCGGGACACGCAAGGAAGTCTTCAAGCTGTCCTCTTGCAACCTCTGCCCGGCAGCTGGAGCATGTGGCTCCCTCTTATCCCCAGGCCTCTGCCTGCTGCCACCCCTTTGCTAGAAACACCTCCGGCACCCCTTCACCCCCAGTATTGCCCTTGTCTGACTAACCCTTTTTCTTCGTTCTCTGCTCCAATGCCATCTTCCTGAAGACTGACCAAGGTGCTTCTCATGAACTGACTCCTGTCCTGGCTCACATCACCCTGCAGGGATGGTGCCCACTATGGGTCTCTGTCGCCCACAGCACCATGAACACCTGCAGGGCGAGGATGAATGCCCCTGTGTCTGCTGGAGAACCTGGTATGTAGGGAGTGCTCAACAGATATTTGCAGAATCTTACCCTTAAGAAAGCATCAAACATTTTATTTTCGGGGTATAGCCACAAAAATCACCAAATCTGGAAATATAAATATGGGTTATAGTTGTTCCAAAGTGAGTTGTTAAACTTACACTTAAGGACTCTGTTTGCGGCTCCAGCAAAAGGTCGACAGGAAAAATGAGAGCTGCCTGCATTTTAGAAGCAAATTCACTGTTCACCAATTTGTCAGGGTTTGCTGCCAACATTCAGCAGACCCTGCGGCCTTCCATGATCCAGATATCCGCATCCATCTGCACATCCAGCACACCCCTTTACCCAAGTCTGCCAACACTCTGGTGGCCAGCATCAACCATTCTTGTGAGTATAAAGAGCACTTACACTTATCTGCCTTGTGTTCAGCATCTTGGTCCTACCTTGGTCCATTGTAGCCTCCCAACTCCCCTTCTGGGTCCCAACCTCCCTTCTGGATAGAGGTGTGCCTCACCACTTCAGACGAAACAAGCTGCCAGGAGTTTATAACTCTTGAATTCATTATAACTGCAAAGAAATACCCCCACGTTTAGAATGCTTTCTTTTACCGCCCCAAAAGTCCATTCAGAGTTAATTTTACCATAATGAGGCTGAAGTTCAGAAACTGAAGTCTAAAATCAGTTAGCTCATAAGCAGAGTACGGTATAGGTGGGTTTGAGGACACATATTTGACCTAGAGAAACTGGAACAGTTGCTTTAGAAACTGTTTAGGAAGAGTTTTGCATCTTTGCGATTTCCAAATTGTCTGCCATTAACACGCACTACCTGTATAATCAAGCAATGATGAAATTCTTAAGTGTCTGGAGAAACCGTTAATCAATTAGCAGCAGCTTCCCAAGAGCCCACGGAGCTGCTGGACTCTGGGGGCAACAGGGAGGTGGGGTACAGTGGCATTCTATGGACTTGGGACGACAAAGCTCCCATGTGTGCATTCAGACTCCCACAGGAGGCAGCCCGTGGTGTGAGGGCTGTCCAGGGTGGAGGCATTAGCATAGCTCCAGGTCCAGAGGGGTGTGTGTGGGGGGGGGTCCACGAGGGCCTCATGTCTGGGAGAAAGCTGTGGGGTTTTTCATTGCTTTTTTAATACTGCTTTCATTTCACTGTGTGTGTTTTTTTCTTCTGCCTCTTCATTTTCTTGTAACTCATATTACTGAAGCAAATTGCTTGCAAAAGGAACAAAGTGTGGCACAGAAGAAGCCTTTAAATGCAGGGAGACACAGATTTTAGCCCGAGTACCCATGCCCTGAGAGTGGCCCCAGTGACATTGTCCTCTCTGACAAAGTTCTCTCAGATGCACTGGGGTGGTGAGCAACCCAGTGTCCGGCACGGTGCCAGGCATACATCAGTAATGGCTTAATGCATCTTGAAGGATTACAGATGCTATGGTTTGGCTCTTTGACGCTCCAAAGTTCATTTAACCATCTGATCCCCAATGCAAGAGGTGAGGCTCAGTGGAAAGTGTTTGGGTCATGGGGGTGGATCCCTCATGAATAGATTTGATGCCCCACTTGGGAGAGGTGAGTGAGTTCTCACTCATAAGTTCCTGAGAAAGCTGGTTGTTAAATAAGCCTGTCACCTACCCTTTTGTCACTCTCTTCCCCTCTCACCATGTGATCTCAACATTCCGCTTCCCTTTCCCCTTCCTTCCCCTTCCGCCATGAGTGGAAGCAGCCTGATGCCCTCACCAGGACCAAAAGCTGGCACCACGCTTGTCGTATAGCCTGAAGAACCATGAGCCAAATGAACCTCTTTTCTTTATAAATGACACAATCTCAAGTGTTCCTTTATAGCAAATTGCTTGCACGGACTAAGACAACAGATGAAATTCAAGCTGACCCTGGAAACAGCAAAGCCTAACTGGATACAGAGTAGGGGCTGTATCTCTCTTGACCTTTTTTAAAGCAAAAGGACTAAGTAGATTTGGGGGCTGCTGGAATCCACTAAGTCAACATTTAGACATCACAGTCAGCCTCCCACAGTGCTCTGGAAAGCTCCCTCCACAGACAGGACTTGTCTGAGAAGAAGAAAGTGCTTTCACCTCCCCCGGCCCAGAGATGCCTGGGATCCCCAAATTAGAAAGGGACTCAACTCTGTGTCCCCTGGCAGCCTCTCCCTCCTGCCTGGCCCAAGACTGACCATGCACCGCAGCAAGGAGAAACTTTCTTTTTTTGAAAAGGTGGGTGGGGGACACACCATACAAAATGGAAGGGGATTTCACAGCTTGCAACAGGCATTTCACAGCCGCTTAGAAGCAGCCGTGGGTCTGGTGGTGATGAATCCATCATTACCACATCCAATACCACTTGGACATCGGGTGAGAATGTGGCTGGATTTTCCATTTGCATGACTGTAAACCAACCAGCTATGAAGCAGGAAGTCTCACGTAGCTACAAGAGACAACTGCTAGACTCTACAAATAGAAAGGTATTAATTCACTATGATGCTCAGTCTCGTGAGGTAGCAGCCTCCTCCTGGGTATCCATTGCCTCTCACCAGAGACCTCAGAATCTCTTCTCAGTCAGTACTCTTGCCTTGATGGTAAAATAGCCTCCACCTTAGAAAAATGATGTGAAAAGTGTCCCTGGCATTGGACAACTGGAGTGGGGGACAGGAGTTTCCTTTTTAAATTCAAATCTGGACGCTTTTACACTTGGTCCTAAACCCTCCAGCCCTTTTCACCATACTCCAAGCGTCCACACTCATTCCCGAGTCGAGCCTTAGTGAGTCCTGGCAGTCCCTGAACACACTACACATATTCACATGCTCTTGCTCTTGAACTTGCAGTTCCTTGTGCAGAGAGCCCTTCCCTGCCATTCCAGTCAAATACGTCTCTGTTCATCCTGCAGAACTCAATGCCAGAGCTACCGACCCCTGACACCCTCTCTCCTGACTGCTGCTTTCTTAACTGTGTTCTCCTCATCTCTGCAAACCACGCCTTGCCTGACTCTTGCAAGCTTCTTAAAGGCAGGAGATGATGTCTTTCTCATCTTTGTATCCCTGTTATCTGCACTGATCCTAAGGGCCGCGCAAGGGCAGGTGCTCAAATCAAGTCTGAGGAGCTGAACTAGGTGTCTGGAAGTGCTGCATGAGGGCCCGTGGCTGCAGCCTGGATCTTCAGTAAAAATCTCAAGGTCAAACAAGTTGAGGCTCTAACAGAGTGGCTCCCTTTGCCTGGGAGATTTCTGGCAGGTCATTATCCACCATCAGTGCCCCTTTACTCTCTACATTTACTGGTTCCTGCACTCAGGGATGCAGCCGTGTAGAGAGCAGATGTGTCAATGAAGCCCAGTTCACTTCCTCCTCCCTTGGTGTCCCACAGACTTGCCTGGGATCCTGCTGGGCTAGAAAGCCCAAGTGAGGTGTCCACACGTTGACTCCTCTGCCCTTCCAGCCAGGGCTCAATAGTGCACACACTAAGTCATACTGCATCTGAAGGCTAGGATGAGAATGGCGGCCTTTTGGGACCTGACTGGTGCCTGCCTGCTTTTGCTGCTGTCTCTTCTCACTCGCCCATTCTCTGGCCTTTCCAAGCCACTTGCACCCTGGAGTGGGCCGTACATTCCCACATCTTTGTGCTTGTTGTACCCCCAGCCTGAAGGGCCTTCTGCACCTGGCAAGCTCTGCTTGTTCCTCGGGAGCCCTCGCAAGCATCCCTCCCTCTGTGACTTCTGTCCTGACTCCCCTTCCTTGTGCCAGCACAAGGTCCCTGAGCACTCACCATTCTTTGTGCTAATGGTTTGCCACTTCTCCGTCAGCACAGGGCTCGTGAGGTCCCGAGGACAGGGATGGTCTCTGTGCCCTGGTCTTCCCTTTGGACTGGGGCAATGTTTTGCATGCAGCAAGTGCTCCATGCATGCTTGTGGGCACAAAACCAGATACTCAGAATGGTGGAAAGAACATCCTAGAAAATAACTACCTTGATCCATGCCCTTCCCAGGAGCCCTGGGCCTTTTTTATGGGAAGCAGCACCTTTAAGGGCCACCCTTCTTGCCACCGGTAAGAAATTGCTGCCTTTTCCTGGTCTTGTTTATCAATATTTCATTTCAATCAAGTAGTTGGAGAGAAAACCACTCAAACTTATTTCCAAAGTGTCCTATGCAGGTTGGAAAGAGGCAACATGCTGTCTAAAGGCACTGAGGCTTCTGGGATTGGGTCTATAGTCTAATAAAGCCAACATACTGTGTTTAAAAATTAAGATATTTTTAAAGACACATGATACATGTAAAACCTCAATTCCAATAAGTGGGGTTCGCCATGACAAAAGAATATCTCAATTGAAATTACCTGCTGTGCCCTGCTTCTTCCTGAGCAGGCGGTCCCCGGGGAAGGCTGGGGAGAGAGAAGGGTCTGGTCCCACAGAGCTCCTGGGAGGCCTGGCTTCCAGAGGCTTCCCCCTCCCTCTGTGCAAGTGAACAACAAACCACCGGACGCGATTCCAGCAGCTAAAATGAAACAGCTGTGTTTCTCACTCAACACCCTCTTTTACCAGATGAAGGGCACTGATTCATGGAAAGGAGACACATATTTCAGGCCATTTTTTATACACCGACAAGGAGTAAATTAGGAAATCATGTAAGTACAATACACGAGTCATCCCTTCCTATTGATCACATGTAATTTACATCTTACAAAGATGTGAATTCTTGCATTCTCACTCCACAAGGAAAATCTCAATGATTTATTCATTTCAAATGAAAAATAGAAGGTAGATGAGAAGAATGACTTCACAGACTGCATCGTTCTCGGGGCACTGGTGCGAGGCTCTCTCGCTCACTGCCCGAAGGGCTCCGTGTGCAAGTCCCTCTAATTAACAAGGTGAATCAGGCGGCAGCTCTCTAATTAGTGAGCATGACAAGCCGGCGGAAACAGGCAGGCAGACTGGTACACATAGCTAGCCAACAAAGGCATGGCACGTTCCGAGTGAAAATGCAGATTTCTTCGAAATAACTATAAAAAGTAAGAGGGATGGGGGAGAAAGACCCACCAAATTTTAATTCTCGTGTTTCGTATGCATTTCTCATTTGTTTTCAGGGATAACAGACTCCTTGGTAAGACGGGGTTTGCCTCAACTCTTTGTATAACCTTTCCAGGCAAGCCATCCCTTACAACATAGGCATTTAACAACATTTTTAAATTTTATCGTGGTAAGGACACCTGACAGGAGATTCACCCTCTTGGCATGTTCTTAAGTTCACAATACAGCATTGTTGACCATAGGCACAATGCTGGCCAGAGAGCTCTAGAACCTACTCATCCTGCTTAACTAATACTTCCTGCCTGCCTGTTGACGAGTAATGGCCTCCCCGCCCCAGACCTGGCAACCACCCTCCACCTTCTGGTTCTCTGGATTTGACTATTTTAGATAGCTCATACAAGTGAAGTCGTGCAATATATGTGTCTTTCTGAAAACGCAGGCATTTTGACTTGAAATAAGAATCAGTTAGACATTTATGATCCGTTTCTGTGTATTTTAGTCCAGTAAGCAACGCCTGCCATTTATCTTTATTCCTAACTCTTCCTGAAATCAGAAATGTCTGATGCAAAACCTTCTTTGGTGATTTACTTGGTGCCATTCCGTCCCACAGGACACCTTGAAAGGAAGCTCCCAAAGGTGGGAACAGGTAGAAACTCCTATTCTCCAAGGAGCAGTGTGCCCACGGCTCTGGGACCACACCTGGGTCAAGGTAAGCCTTTGCTCCATATGGAAGCAGGCCTGGGCCCCCTGACCGTTTGTCCTGATTTCATCTGTCTTTGCTTTTTCTTCCGTGATTGTTAGCTCATCTTGCTGAGTGTTTCCAGCAGCTGGCAGGTATGCTGAGTGCAGCAGCCAATGAGCTCCCTCCCGCATCAGCCAAGTTTCATAGGTGTGACCCATGGTCACCCACAGCGCGACTATGTGCTAAGAGCTCACTGCAGCCCACATGGGTGCAGTCACCACTCTTCGCATTCACCTCCTGATCGATGGCTCCTGAGGAGGTGGCTGCAGGTGCTGCCTTGCAGCCCGGTGCAATTGGTTTCACTGAAGGCTGTGAATGACCTCAGTGTCCTTTACGTTCTAGCATCTTTCGGTGGGACTTGAAAGGCATTTTCTTTTAGTGTTAGGGACCAGCTGTTAGATGCAAAAACCCGTCTTGTGAAGGGAGGAAGGGAGGACATACTGACACAGAGTCAGAAACAACCCACTTTGGTGGAATACCAGCTGTGTGCCAAACATCGTGCTGGGTGTTTCTTCCAGAGTGAGCACTGACGTTGCTACTGTTTTATAGGCAGAGAAGCTGCATGTTGGGAAAGTGAAAAAAAGTATGTCTGGGGCAGCTAGAAAAAGCCCTGCAAGCAGAACGGGAACTCTGGGTTTATAACCCAGTCCGCACCTGCACCTCCCACTCTGATCTAAGATTCATGCTCCCTGGCTCACACTTGCAGACCAAAGGTTGTCACTTCATAAAACACTGCTCTTGTCAGCCAACGCCAATCGCAAACTAACACCAGTGAGCAACTCAGCAGTTCCTTGCAATGAATGGTCTTCCTGCCTCTCTCTGGAGAGAAATAAGAATGACAGGCTTAGAAATGCGGGGACCCTTTTAAAGCTGAAACTTGCAGAATGTTCTTTCAAGACAAACATATGTGAAAGAGACCTGAAAAGCAGTCACTGAGGAGAGGACCAGTCAAAGAAGAAGCCATAGAGAAGCTGTGGACCACAGAGGAACCCTTGCTGCTCTCACTCTTCTGCGATCTATGCAGATTCCAGGTTTCCATTTTCTTCTTCTTCTTCTTTTTTTTTTTTTTTTTGAGTTGGAGTCTCACTCTGCTGCCCAGGCTAGAGTGCAGTGGCACACTCATGGCCACTGCAGCCTCAACCTGCTGGACTCAAGCGATCCTTCTGCCTCAGCCTTCCAAGTAGCTGGAACTGCAGGTGTGTGCCACCATGCCCAGCTAATTTTTTGATTTATTGGCGAGACAAGGTCTTGCCAAGGTCTTTCCAGGCTGGTCTCCGACCCCTGAGCACAGGCAAGCCTCTTGTCTCTGCCACCCAAAGTGCTGGGATTACATGTGTGAACCACCACGCCTGGCAGTTTTCCATTTTCTATGGATTGTTCCTGTATCCAAACAAGCATCCCTGTACATACCTTCTTTTCCCTCTCGGACTTTTCATCCAGTGTGTGTCTCATCTTCAGCACAAATTTGACATTTAAGAGTTTCCGGCACACACTGGCCCACAAGAGAGGCTGTTGCCACGGGAGAGCTAGGGGGAGCATGGCACTCATGCCTTTGCCCCAACCACACACACTTGCCCACCAGCTCTGCCCACAGAAGCCTTCCCATGCCACCACCGGTGCCCGCTCTTCTTGAGGCTTTCCCTTCCCTCCATCCCCACTGCCACCTCTCTACGGAGTAACTTCACCCTTCTCTGAATCCTGTTGGTACCTGATGACACTTTCCTGAGACATTTATCCCATCCGTCTTTATACTGTTATCTGTGTAGCAGAACAAAAATATGCTTTCGGACAGTCTGACGTGGGCCCAAACTCTGCCTCTGTCAATTTCTAGCCATGACACCTTGTGTGGATCCTGGAGTTTCTGTTTTCTTATCTGGGAAAAGTAGAAATAACCCTCCTACCGTGAAAAGTTGTGAAGAGAATTAAATGAGATAAAGCAATGAACTGGCTTCACGTGATATCTGTCATAGAGTGGGTGCTAAGGAATGATTGAACAAAAACTCATGTTATAACAAAAAGATGATATATTCGAACTTCAGTTATGTCCAATACTAAACTCAGATCAGTCATGAACTAGCTGTGTGACCTTTTGCAGGACACCAAGCCCCTCTGAATCTGCTTCCTCATCCATAAGATAGAGCTACTCAAAAAACAACAGATGCTGGAGAGGATATGGGGAAAGGGGAACACTTCTACGCTGTTGGTAGGAGTGTAAACTAATACAGCCTCTGTGGAAAACAATTTGCCGAATCCTAAAAGATCTAAAAATCGACCTTCCATATGACCCTGCAATCCCTCTACTAGGAATATACCCGGAGGAACTCAAATCACTCTATGAAAAAGATACCTGCACATGTATGTTTATTGCAGCATTGTTCACATTCGCAAAAATGTGGAACCAACCATGCTGCCCATTGAAAGATGACTGGATAAACAAAATGTACATACACACGATGGAATAGTACACAGCCATAAAGAAGGACAAAATTACAAACTTCACAGCAACCTGGATGGACTTAGAGTCTATAATACGAGTCATCTATCACAGAAACAAAGAACTGAGTATCACATGTTCTCACTCATAAGTGGACCTTGAGCAATTATCATAATGCTATAAGAAAAGGATCGGGAGTAGTGGGAAACTGCCAGGGTAGTTGGGGAGAGGGTTTAGCAGCAGTGAGAAACTGCCAGGGGAGAGGGGGCACACCTCATCAACAAGGGTACCAGCATAATGAACATTTGCATACCTATCCCTGAATTGTACCCCACATCTTTAAAATTAAAAATAAAAAAATAAAAAGACAAAGAGGCCATGGGAAGGTCTGGCCAGTCTCCACAAAAAAAACAGGGCTAACCATATCCAACTCATAGATGTGGTATACCGAAGTAGTGAGTGCCAGAGCACCCGGCACAGGGGACATTCTGTGTCAGTCAGAAGCAATCCTCCATCTGCGAGTGTCTATACCTGACAAAGAAGTGGAACAAGGGAGCTTCTCTCAATAAGGGAATGTTTGTGAAGGAGCAAGAAAAGAAAAGGCACCACTGGTTCACGTTTCTTTTGCAAGTTTTATTTCTGTGCCATTTGCTCTCCCAGAGTCTCAGGATGTTCAACCTACAAAATGAGAGTCAATCTGTCCACCTCACTGAATTGCTTCCAGAATCAATACTTATAAAATGTAAGTCTAGGGAAAAAGTATGTCAAATTAGGAAACGAGAACTATTTTAGAAATTTAGGGTGGGTCACAGTGGCTCACACCTATAATCCCAGCCATTTGGGAGATGAGGGCAGGAGGATCGCTTGAGTCCCGGAGTTCAATACCAGCCTGGGCAACATAGTGGGACTCCGTGTCTACAAAAATTTTTTTGACAAAATCATGAACTTCGCAGCAACTTGGATGGACTTAGACTCTATAATACTGAGTGATCTATCGCGGAAACGAAGAACTAAGTACCACACATTCTCACTCATAAGCGGACCTTGAGCAATTATATAATACCATAAGAAAGTATATAATACTATAAGAAAGGAATTGGCAGTTGTGGGAAACTGCCAGGGGTGGAGGAGGTGGGATTGGCAGTTGTGGGAAACTTTCGGGGCGGGGAGAACACCTCATCAACAAGGGTACCTGCATAATGAACATTTGTATACCTAACCCTGAATTATACTCCACATCTTCAAAATTAAAAAAAATATATATTTTTAAATTAGCTAGCTAGGTGTGATGGTGCTCACTTGTAGTTCCAGCTACTCAGGGAACTGTTGCAGGAGGATCCAGGGAGCCCAGGAGAACAAGGCTGCAGCGAGCCATGATCACACCACTGCACTCCAGTCTGCGTGACAGAGTCTCAAAAAGAAAGAAATGTAGTTAATTATTTCACTTGAAGGGAATATTGTGGACAAAAGCATATATTACACTGACTGTGATCCCAGGTCTTTACTTGGTCAAAATTCAATATTCAGTTTTTTGCTTGATACCAAACATGTCTGCCTCTAACCTGTGGAGGTAAGCGATTTGACATAATTTACAACTTTTACATCAAACATGTAGAAAACTTTAAATTTCACAATAAGAACTTATATTTTTATGAAAAGAGTTACAAATGGCTCAACTCTCTTACTGGAAAGTGAGTATGTGGTTAAAAATTCCAAAGTAACAAATTTTTAAGAATTTACAAAACATTGAAATAAACAAACTCAGTTTATTTATGTTTGGAGCAGAATGGTAAATACCCACTTGAGTAAATTATCGTTTGTCTTTAGGAATATCTTTCGATGCTAATGATGCTAAACCTTTCTATGTACATATCCTGAAATAAATCCTCTTTTTTTTGTTTTGTTTTGTTTTGTTTTTGAGTCGGGTCTTACTCTGTCACTCAGGCTGGAGTGCAGTGGCAAGAATATGGCTCACTGTACCCTCAAACTCCTGGGCTCGGGGGAATCCTTTTGCCTCTGCCTCCTGAGTAGCTGGGACCACAGGCGCATGCCACCATGCCTGCCTAATCTTTTTAATTTTTTGTAGAGACAAGGTCTTGCTACGTTGCTAGGCTGAAATGCTTATTTTATCTGAAAAGAACTTTTAAAAAAAAAAAAAGCAGTAAACGATACTTACACAGCCAGCAGAATATGTATTCTTGCTGATAGAAATTCCCCAAGGCCAGAAAGTCATCTAGGGCCACACCAGCCACAGTTCATATTCTTAGAACCACTACTTTTCCAGCAATGTCAGGGACAAGGTCAATTGTCACCAAGAGCTTTAATTCAGAGTTCCCTGGTGGAAAGTCTGGCACAGGGTGTGTGTGTTTCCTAGGGCTGCCATAACAAGGTACCACAGACGGGGTGGCTTAAATAACAGAAATATATTGCCTCACAGTTTGGAGGCTGGAAGTCAAGGTGTTGGCAGGGTTGGTTCCTTCAGAGAGATGCAAGGGAGAATCTTTCCTGTCTGTCTCCTAGCTCCTGGTAGCCTTAGGCATCCCTTGGATTGCAGATGGCTTTCTCCAGGTATCTTTGCATTGCCCTTTCTCTGTACCTGCCTGTCTTCGTGTCCAAATTTCCCCTTCTTGGAAGGACATTAGTCAAACTGGATTAGGGTCCACTGTAATGATCGCATCTTAACTTGGTCATCTGCGAAGACCCTGTTTTCGAATAAGACCACATCCACACATACTGCGGCTTAGGCCTTCACTATCATTTAGGGAACACAATTCAACCCATTATACAGGGAAAGCTCTGTTGAGAGCACTTCATTTAGAAGCGACCTCTCCAAGGGTCTGGCTGGGCAGGGAGCTGCCCTGCTCAGGGTGACCAAAGTGTCACCCTGCTCTCACCATCACCCACCTCCCTCCACACTGCTTTTTCCAGATGGCTAACCAACTAGACACACAATAAAAAATAGTCTTAGCCGGGCGTGGAGGCATATGCCTATAGTCCTAGCTACTCAGGACATTGAGGCAGGAGGATCACTTGAGCCCAGGAGTTCGAGACTGCAGTGAACTGTGATCACACCACTGCACTCCGCCCTGGGTGACAGAGTAAAATAGATAGATAGCCAGATAGATCTATCCCAAGATCAGTAATATGCATCTCTATTGAAATATAGTTATTTGGAAATAAGGGAGTATTAATGACATTGATCATGCTCCAACTAAGAACATCACTTTAAAATCAGCATTCAAAATGAGGAGGTAGGGTCATGGAAATAAATAACTGAATAATGTCTTACTAACTACGAAATAATCCCTTCCATCTAACTTCTGTTTCATCCATGTCTTAATAAGAGTGAACATTTTGATCTTTACTGTCTTGCTGAATACAATTAGCACCTGATTCCCACTTTGAAGTTTCGACTAATTTCCCATCTCTACCTCTGACACCTCCCTCAGCATTCTTGACCTGTCTGACACATTGCAGAGACTAGGACTCAGCAGAAGAGGAATGTTTTTCCCTTACCTTTGGAGACATTCATAGGTTTTCATGAGACTTGACATGTGTACAGAATCTTTGGCCACAAAAGGATGAAAAGCCTTTAAAATAGAATGATCACTAGTGCTAAAAATAAGAATATTTTAAAGACTATCTCCCAGCTATTGATGCATTGAAAGGGTTTTAAAAAGTGTGTCTATGATGTTTGTGTGTAACAGCAGAAGCTGCACAGCAGATAAGGATCTCTTCAACCTGCCCTAGATGGAAAATTCTTTGTTTTTATTTTATTATAAAGATGTGGAGTACAAATCAAGATTAGGTACATAAGCAGGTGAATTCAGGCCTCCAACTGGTCCTTAGGATCATGTACCCTTTGCACTATGTGCCGACCCCCGCCCCTTCCTCCCTCCCCTGGCAATGCCCCAGTTGGCAAATTCTCTGACCGTCACCAAAAAACCAGAGCTAAGGAGAAGCCCCGGCCATGAGAATTGAGAAGCTGTGTGATTTTTCTTATGAAGATACCAAAAAACGACTCTGAAATCACAAACTGAAAGGCACGGCTGGAGGCGAAGAGAATAGGGCTTTTGAGTCACGCAGTCCTGCGTGTGCAACCCGGCTTCCCGCTCCTCCCAGGCAGTGCTCCCTAATTACTTTCAACTTCAGTAATCTCATCTGGAAATGGGACTTACTGTAGCATTATTGAAGAAATTAATTGAGGCAAGGCATCCAGACTGCTTAGTAGTGCCTGGCGCACAATAAATGTTCAAAATTCTTTGACCGTCATGAACTACAACCGTGAAAGATATGTTGCATTTGTCAGCGATGATCAAAGTCAACTGAAGTGGACAAATCCAGAGACACTGGCCTGGGCCCTGCTCTCTGGCTATAGGCCTCACACTCAGGCCAGTGGGGCCTCGTCTCTGTGTGAACTTTTTGAACCTCCTCTGTCTTCCCCGCTTCTCTGACTTTTCACCTATCTCCTCATTCTGTTCTGTAAATGCTGCCTACTCCACGTCTTCGCCTGCGTGTCTAACAGTCAAGTGAAAAATAAACAAGCCCCTGAGATTCTCCTCCTAATCTGCCCTGCCTACAGGTCCCCATTTCAGTTAATGGCAGTTCTATTCTTCCAGAAAAAGCTTGGGATCATTCTTTTGTTTTTTTGTTTGTTTGTTTGTTTTGAGTTGGAGTCTCACTCTGTCACCCAGACTGGACCTGCTGGGCTCCGGCGATCCTTCCGCCTCAGCCTTCTGAGTAGCCGGAATTACAGGCGCGCGCTACCACACCTGGCTGATTTTTTGATTTATTGTAGAGATGAGGTCTCGCTGCCCAGGCGGGTCTCGAACTCGTGGGCTCAGGCAATCCACTCGCCTCAGCCTCCCAAAGGCGCGGGATTACAGGCTGAGCCACCGAGCCCGGCTTGGGATCATTCTTAACTCTTCTTTACCTCACAATTCATGTCCACTTCATCAACAAATTCCATCCACCTGGCCTTCAAAATATATCCAGAATCCAACCACTTCTCTCTTCAACTCACCACTTCTACCTGGTGCAGGCCACCATCTGTCCCCTTCCCCCTGAGTTGGTGCAATGGCCTCTAATTGGCCTCCCAGCTTCCCCCATAATGTCTTATCATCCATCCTTGACTCAACAACCTGAATGGGTCTGTGATTGACGGGTCAGATCCTGAGTCTCCCATGGTTCAGATCGTCCACTGATTCCCCATGTGACTCAGAGTAAAACCTGCTCATGTCCAAGTCTTAGGTCTGTTTGTTTGTTATGTCATTGTTGTTTGTTTCGTGCTGTGTTTGTGCGAGAAGTGGCTTGGACTAAATGGTAGTGGTGGGGATGTAGAGGGGTGGATAGACACGAAAAACGAAACGGGGAAAGGAAAAAAAGTCTGCAGTTGAATATAACAACATTTTTTTGTTATAATAACTTCTACCACTTCTCAGCTTAGAAAGTTCTCCCAGAGATCTGATGAGTATTCAATTAAGATTTTTCATGCTCTTCTTTCTTATGGGGTGAACTCTTATAGGGTGAACTCTTTGTGTTTCTTGATGTCACTCTCAACCTTAGCTTCCACTGAACCAAAAAGGCTTTGGCATGGGTGAATGACATTTCCCCCTTTTGAAGCCAGCTCACCTTTGCGTGCTTGAATAAATTTTTGACCATCAACTGACTTATATTTTACATTTATACAGAATCAGAAAAGTGTAGCTAAGGAATATTTGTTCATCAACGTGATTGTCTTCCTTTAGCTGGAGTCAAGATAAACAATCTATACCTACCGAAGTCTTTTAGGAGGATACCAACAAAGATATCCAAATTTATCAGTTCATGTCAAACACTTTTAGTATCTGGTCAATATAAAGATTTATCATATTTTAACTACTTTTATAAGTCTCACATAAAAATCCTAATCTGCTGTACTAAACTGTTCCAAATATGTTAAAAAAAAATTCTTTCTGACTCTCATAAATTACAAACTCACTCACTGTAAGAGAGACAGATTTAGGAGAAAATTGACCATGCTGTTTACATTAAGAATGGAGATAATGGCACTTATTTACTTTTTAAAAATGTAACTAGAGGGGGGAAACATTTTTGAACAACAACATACTAAGCTGCATCTCATTATTCAATTATGATGATATCCTTGTAAATCAGAAAGCTCTTTAACAAGCTGAAAGATAAGGTATTTCCAACACAAATAGGAAATTAAAAATAGATATTCAAACAAGGCTGCTTTACTCATTTTGACACCAATTAGTATACACTGCTTCGTTTACACAAAAGCTCAGTTTGGGGAGTATGGCTGTATCTTACTGAGCGTTAGGATTCTTGATACTCTAGAAAAATGAGAATTTTTCATCTCTTTGGACAATTGCCTACATGGATGGAAAGCAGTACTTCAGATGTCAGTGTGCCCACCCTGAGAAGAAGAGGGCAACCAAGTCTAATTCATGCCCAAAGGGAGGCCTAAGCTGAGGCCCCAGTGAGGTTTATCCAGACATGGCCTCTCCAACCAAGCTCAGAGATCAAGGCTAGATTCCAAAGTCTTCTCGATGTAAATCAACTCTTTTGACCAGTTTTGTCTTTAGTGGGCACCACCAACACAGAGACAGAAGTTTGAAAGATTTTGTACTAAGTGCAGTTTCCTAGATTTTCCTCTTAAAAGTTCATTTTCTACATCCTAGTGTTCAGTGAACATGAACAGCTTTAGGAACTCAGGTCAGATGGTCTTCTGGTCCTGCTTCATCTGTTCTAGGCCTGCCTGCCACACAAGCTTTCCTCCCTCAGTATCTGCCAAATGCAAGTCGTCCCCCAGCTCGTGCTCTCTGCTTGGTCCTCAGTGGCGTACGGGCCCAAGACATGATGACAGCCAGACCTGCATCCCTTCTGTGGGTCAGCATCATTGAGAGCCCACTTGGGCGAGTTCAGATGACCTCCTCTTAACCATTAATTCTTGGCCTACCTTATTTCAGGCCCAGTGAAACCAGCCTGAAATCTCACACCTGTGAAGGGTTGGATGTCTTTTCCAAGCCTAGAGCTTCTTGTACTCTGAGATCTCCAGATTATGGATAAAGATGCTTAATGAGGGGGGTATCTGACAGTCTTAAAGAACCTAACTTCGGTCGGGCACGGTGGTTCACACCTATAATCCCAGCACTGTGAGAGGCCAAGGTGAGCCCACAGGTTCTAGAACAGCCTGGGCAACGTGGTGAGACTTCATCTCTACAATAAATCGAAAAATTAGCTGGGTATGGTGGCGTGCGTCTGTAGTTGCAGCTACTTTGAAAGGCTGAGGCAGAAGGATTGCCTGAGTCCAGCAGGCTAAGGCTGCGGTGGCCATGAGCGTGCCACTGCCCTCCAGCCTGAGTGACAGAATGAGACTCCAACTCAAAAAAATAAATGAGAACCTAATTTCAGTAAAGCTTCAGATCATTCTTCTCTCTCCTAACCTTTCTTGCAGTTCTCTTTCCACACATGCCAAGACATCATTCCCTGCATACACTGGAACTAATTTTTAGAAAACATCCTCCATTTGAAGTGTTGTCAATGTCATCACTTCAAGCCCTGCAGTTCTTATGACACCTAGGCATATCCACTGCGTGTGATTCTTCTTCACTCCCTCTGTCAATTCCCTCTTCCCTTTTTTCTTCAATGCTTTTTAAGTACTGGAAACTGTTATGTGCCTTATTTAATTGTCTTTAACTTAACAAAGATCTTAACATCATGCCATATTGATTTCAGTGCCTTTGTCTTTTGTTTTTGTTGTTTAAGGAACAAAACGTCGCCACCAGAGGTGAAGCCCCCCTATCCTTCCTCTATCCCACCTCTACTTCCCCTGGCCCCCAGAGATAACTAAAAGTTGGTGTGTATCCTTTCTGAAAAGATGTTATATTTTTACAACCTCTGCATGCATCTTTAAAGAATTTATAGTATTGTTTTCCTTACTTTTAAACTTGGCATCATACCATACTATATAATCATCGTTCAACATGTTTTTCCCCATCAGTATCTTCTCAAGATTTACGCATGTTGATGCACATATATCTAGCTCAATAATTTTACTGCTTTATATAAATCCATTATGTAAATGTATCTCAGTTTTAAAAATCAATTATCCTATTGGTGAGCACATAGATTGTTTCTCATTTTTTCATTACTACTCTAGTGCTGCAATAAAGACTCTGGAACAAGTCTCCTTGTGAACACATTCAAGAGGTTTGGAATGGTTGGGTGAAAAGAGGTGCAGATAGTCAACTTTCAATAGATAGTGCCATCTGAGGCACCACTGGCTATTTTCATTTATATGACTTGCAGGGTGACTTCCTGTTTCTTTAAGCTGTTTCAAACACTTGTCAGATTTTTTTAAAATCTTGACAATATGAGCATGAAACATTGTGTTGCTTTAATCTTGAGTTCTCCGATTACTAGGGAGTTGAGCAATTTTTCACATGCTTATTGGTCACTAAAGCATCCTCTTCAGATCATTGTCTGTTTGTATTTTTAGCTATTGTCATCGAGTTGTTTGTTCATTGATTTTTCTTTAGGTATTCTGGATACAGATCTTTGGTCAATTATAGATACCTTAAAAAATCTTTTCCCAAATGGGCCTATATTTTAACCTTAGTTTTGATAATCATTTTTATTAAGAACTTTTAGTATCCCATTCTGGCCTAAGTTATTGATTATTTCCCTTAATTATGCTTTTTGGGTACATCTATCTTAAGAATGTCAAGGCAAAATCCTCCATTTTCTTCTAAAAGTCTTAGAGTTTTCTTTTTTTGTCTTTAATTCATATGGAATGTATTACTATATATGAAGTAGGCAGCAGTTCAATTTTCCTCTTTTCAAGACATGTCACTTTTGAGAAAAAAGAACAAAACAAAGCACTTCTGCTGCAAGTAACAGTGGACTAGTTGCCACTAACTCTAATTAAAGACAACTAGAGAAATCTGGAAAAACATTAAAATCTGCTTGAAAACTCCTGAGAAGTACACTGTGATAGTGAAGAATTAGAAGGCTAGGATCTGGGAAAAGATGGAGACCCCAAGAGAAGAGAATAGCACTTGGGGTTACTTTCCCTCAGACTGAATTTGCCATTCTGAGGTGGGAAAGGTTTAGCTATAATTTTGACATCTTTGAGGGTGGGAAGGATTGGTGTTCAGGCCTGCCAGGTAAGGAGAGAATTAGTGAGCCCCCGTCAGTCTGGCATAGGATCATGCATCTATATACTGAGAATAAGCATGACCCAGAGGTAGGTTCTTGCAGGAACTACAACTCAGCTACAGATTACCTCAAACCCCAAAATTGGATTAAAGTAGTCCTGGATAGCTACTGTCCTCAGCTGCCTGGCAGAAGCAAAAACACAACTACTTTGCAGAAAGCTAGCATGTTCTTAGGCCTCAAAACTTTCTGTAAATAATATATGTCATTTACAATGTCCAAAATACAATTTTAAAAAAACCAGTCCACAAAAGAACAAGACAATATGAACTAAAATAAACAGAAATAATAGTCAATAGAAACATATATACAGGAACACCAGATAATGCGGCTATCAGACATAGACTTTAAAATACCAAGGAGTTAAAAGACAATATCTGAGAATTCCAGCAATGATCTGGAAACTAAAAAAACAAAAAGAAAAAGAAAAGAAAAGAAAACCTAATTAAATAGAGATTCAAGAATTGAAAAAAAATCAATCATCCAGATTAAGAACTCAGTTAATGACTTTTTTCCAGCAAACTTTCTTCATAGATAAAGAAAGAATTAATAAACTGGAAGATAAAGCAGAAGAAAATATTCAGACTTAAGCCTGGGGAGATAACAGTTTGAAAAAATTTGAAGAGAGGGTAGGAGATATTATAAACACAAAAAGGAGGTCTAAATGCAAGTAATTAAGGTCCTAGAAGAAGAGCGAGAACATTGTAACAATGAGAATTTATCAAAATTGTTGAAAAACATCTATCCATCAGCTTAAGAAACTCCCCAAAATACCAGTGAAGAGAAGTACAAATAAATTTATGTCTAAACCCATCATAATAAAACTACTACACTAAGGGCAAAGAGAACAAATTTTAACTAGATAGAGAAAAAAAAGATATATTATTTTTAAAGAAGCATCAGTCAGACCTCTCAACAGAAACAATGAAGTCACAAGACAGTGAAATAGTATCTTCAAAATGCCAAGAAAATAACTTTCAGATTAGAAATCTACATCCAGAAAATTTGCCTTAGAAATTAAAGATGAAGCCAGGCTCAGTGGCTCAGCCTGTCATCCCGTGCCTTTGGGAGGCTCAGGTGAGTGGATTGCCTGAGCCCGCGGGTTCGAGACCCGCCTGAGCAGGCGAGACCTCATCTCTACAATAAAATTAAAAAAAAAAATCAGCCGGGCGTGGTAGCGTGCACCTATAATTCCAGCTACTCGGAAGGCTGAGGCAGAAGGATTGCCGGAGTTCAGCAGGTCGAGGCTGCGGTGGCCGGGAGCGGCCACTGCTCTCCAGTCTGGGTGACAGTAAGACTCCAACTCAAAAAAGAAAAGAAATTAAAGGTGAGATAGAATATTTTTGTACAAAAAAAAGAAAGAATTTAACACCAGTGATATTTCACTAAAGGAAATATTGGAGAGTGTTTTTCAGACAAAAGAAAAAAAGTTCCACATGGAAGTTTGGAGAGTAGTATACATGAGGGTAAATTGAAATGAATATTGACTATATTAAATAATAATATATTGTGAGGGTCATATTACACAGAATTAACATACTAGACAAAAATGGCATTTAAGTCAGTAAGGTAGTAGAGGGAAATCTATGATTCTTGCATTACTCTGGGAGGAGATAAAGATACTAAATGATATTAGCATTGTTAAGTATACATGTTATAAACAGTAAAGGGTAAGCACTTAAAAATGCTTAAAAAGGTATATAACATATAGGCTAAGCGAGGAGAAAATGGAATTATAGAAAATAATCAACCCAAAAGAAGCCTATAAAAGAGAGAAAAGGAAACAGAACATGCAAGATAAATAGTATTGAGTAAGATGACATACTTGAACCCCAATATATCAATACTTGAAGTAAGATACATGAATTAGATGCATCAATTAAAAGATTAAAAGGCACTTAATTTTTTAAAAACTGTATATTATTTACAAGAATTACATTGAAAATGTGAGAGTACAGAAAAGTTGAAAGTAAAAAGATGGAAAAATCTACACCCTGCAAACATTAAATGTGGCTTTGTTAACATCAGGGGATCAACAAAAGATACATTAAGACAAAAAGCGTTATTATAAATAAATAGGAAAAATTCATGATGATACACACGTAAATTAATGGGGAAGAGAAAGCAATTCTAAATTTGCATGAAACTAATAATGAAGACTCAACATACAAACAAAATTTGAAGGAACTCTAATAGGAAGTAGAAAAAATCAACACTCAGGGTGGATTTTAACACTCTTATCAGCATCAGAATAGGCAGACAATAAAAATCGGTAAATGTATGGATCTGCACCATTTGATAACAAACTTGCCTCAATGAACGTATAGTTAACCCTCGAACAACACAGGGATTGGGAAACTGACTCCCACCCCCCACTTCATGCTGCTGAAAATCTGCAGATAACTTTGTTGTTGTTAAGTTGGGGGTCTCACTCTGTTGCCCAGACTGCAGTGCAATGGCACGATCATCACTCCCTGCAGCCTCGAACTTGTGGGCTGAAGCAATCCTCCCTCCTCAGCCTCCCAAATAGCTGGGACGACAAGTGTGTGCCACCGTGTGTGGCTAATTTTTTGATTTTTCTGGTAGAGACGAGGTCTTACCGTGCTACCCAGGCTGGACTTGAACTCCTGGACCCAAGTATCCTCCCACCTTGGTCTTTCAAAGTGCTGAGATTACTGGTGTTAAGATAAATTATAATAAGATAACTAGCAATTGTCCATGTTTTAAAATTAATATTTCATGAATCATAAAAGAAATTACAGTGGAAATTAGAAAAAAATTTAGTTAATGAAAATATTGCACACCAATGTAGTGGATTACATGTAAAACTATATTTAGAGAGAAATTTGTACTTAAATACATATATTAAAGAAATAACATCTAAAACCAATGAAATAAGCATCCACTTCATGAAATCAGAAAAAAATTCAGCTAAAAGAAACCCAAAGGAAATAAATAATAAGGAAAAGAGTAGAAAATAATGAAATATGGAACCAGCATACAATAAAAAAAATCAACAAAGGCAAAAGTTGTTCTTCGAAAATGCTAATAAAATGGAAAAACCTATAACAAGACAAAAACCAGAAAAAAGCGAATAAACAACAGGATGTCACTATAGATCCTGCAGATATTACAGAGAGGATATTCACACAATGTGAATAATTAAATTTCTAAAATTATGGGAATTTTTCTAGCTGTCCTTTAAAAATCGATTTATAACTTATTTGTACTATGTATAGATAACAGACTCTACATGAAGGCAAATCATTTGAAATTTTTGGCCCAGTATATGGCCAGTTTTTGAAATATTACAAGGGTACTTGAAAAGAGCACTCTGCAGCAATTGGATGCAGCGTTTTATATAAGCCAATTTAGGTTAAATGTATCAATCCTATTATTATATCCTTGTTGCTATTTTTGTCTATTGTTCTATTAGATGGTAAGAAAGATACCTTTGAACTTCCTACTGTGAATGAGGATTTATATATTTCTATTTATAGTTTTATCGATTTTTGCTTTATACATTTTGAATCTATATTATTAGGCACATACATATTTAGAATTGTTATGTCTTCCCGATGAATTAAAACTTTTGTCACTAGGAAGTGGTGCTCTTTTCCCTTAAAGTCTATTTTGTCTGATATTAATATGTGGCTATGTAACTTTATTTTAGTGTTTGCATGGTATATTTTTACCTAAACTTTAGATTTGTTTGAATTGACACATAATGATTGCAAATGTTTCTGGGTACATGTGATATTCTGATACATGCATGCAATGTATAGTGATCAAAGCAGAATAATTGGGATATCCATAACTTCAAATATTTATTATTTCTTTGTGTTGGGAACATTTAAAATGTTTCTTGTAGCTATTTTGGAATATACAATATTGTTGTTAACTACAGTCACCCAACTGTACAACTGAATACTAGCGCTTAGTCCTTCTGATTAACTTAACTGTATATTTGTAGCCATAACCAACACCTTTTTATTGTTCCCTCCCCTCTACACTTCCCAGCTTCTGCTAATCACCATTCTACTCTCTACCTGCATGAGATCAACATTTTTAGTTCCCACATAAGAGTGAGACCATGCAATATTTGTCTTGACTTATTTCACTTAACATAATTTCCTCCAGTTCCATCCATGTGCAAATGATAAGACTTCCTTCTTTTTTAATGACTGAATAATATTCCATTGGGTGTCTGTCTGTCTATCTATCTATCTATCTAGCTAGCTAGCTAGCTATCTAGTTATCTAGCTAGCTATTTACATTTTCTTTGACCACTTATCCTCTGACAGGCACTTAGGTTGATTCCGTATCTTGGCCATTGTGAATAGTGCTGCAATAAACATGGTAATACAGATATCTCTTCACTATATTAATTTTCTTTCTTTTGTATACATGGCCAGCAGCAGGATTCCTAGAGCATATAGTATTTCTGTTTTTAGTTTTTCTGAGGAAACTCCATACTGTTTTCCATAGTGGTTATACTAATTTACATTCACACCAGCAGAATATGAGTGTTCTCCTTTCTCCACATTCTCACCCGCATCTGTTATTTTTTGTCTTTCTATAACAGCTATTTTAACTGGGGTGAGATAATAGATTTACACTTTTGTGTCATTCTTTCATTTTTAATTTTTGTGTTCCTTTTTATTTTACACGTGTCTCTTGTAAACAGCATATAGGTGAATCTTAAAAGCCATTCTTATAGCACTTATATTTAGTTGGAACATATATTTCATTGACAATATATTTATTGATACATTTGAGCTCAAATCTAAAATAGAATATTTAGCCCACATGTCCTAAATACCTTCCTTTCTTGTTTTCATTTGGATTGATACACGCATACACACACACACACACATATATTTTTTTTCTTTCCTCTATTAGTCTAACAATCATACAACCTTAGGACTCTTTTAGTGATTACTCCAGAGATCAAAACAAATCCTTGATTTATCAAAGTGTAACATAAATAAGCACTTTTGCTTTTTTCCATGTAATGTTGGGACTTTAGAACACTTTAACGTCCCTTTCCTTCTTCAGACTTGTATGCTGTTCTTGCCATGTACTTTATTTCCCTTTATATTTGAAACCTCAGGAGAGATGGTTATAACTGTTAAATACAGGTAAAGTTTATTTATATTTACCCTCATATTAGTCCCCCTTTTAATTCAAGTTCTTCATTACTTCCTGAATCACCAAGTTTCCATCTGGGAAAGTTTTTCCTTTAGTATTTTATTTAGTGAGAATCTGTTAGCATTTAATTCTTTCAGTTTGTTAAGTGAAAACTTCCTCATTTAACCTTTATTCTTGAAAAATAATCTGTCTATAAAATTCTAAAAATTTTCCATCAGCATTATGAGGATATCTTTTCATTGTACTCTAACCCAATTCCATTTTTTCCGTGTCATTATCAACAAGCCAACCATTAGTCTAATTGCCACTCCTTTGAAGGTAATTTTTATTTTTTCTATAATGCTTTTAAGATTTTCTGTCTTTAATTTTTAATAAATAAATAAATACATAAAAGAGAGCTTGGTTTATTTGTATTTACCATACATGAAGTTTTCAGACTAGAGTTTTCAAATCAGTGATTTTTTTTGACAAATTCTTAGCTATTATCTCTCCAAATATTAATTCTACCATATTTTCTCTCTCTTTTCCTCAGAGTCAAATTACATATATGTTCTGCTTTCTTACTATATCCACATGTATCTTACCCTTTCTTCTGTATTTCCTATTTTCTTGTTTCTGTAGTTCATTCTGGATACTTTCTCCTGACTGACCTCTGGTATCTTGCTATTCAGTGTAATCTATGTACTGGCAACACTGGCATATCTGTAAGCTTGTTTGAAATGCAAGGCCTTAGCCCCAACAAAGCCTACTGAATCCTTGATAAAGGAGGGTTGAAATCTCCTACTAACATTGCAGGTTTGTCTATCTCATCTCGCACTTCTATCAGTTTTTGCTTCATATATTTTGAAGTTTTATTATTGGGTGCATAAACACTTAGCGTAGTTAGTTCTTCTTGTTTAAATGACATCTTTATCATTATGAAATAATAATCCCTGTTATTTTATCTAAAACCTATTTTGTCTGATAGCAATATAATCACCAAGTTTCTATCAGAGTTAGTATGGTATATTATTTTTTACTTTTTTACTTTAAAAAAATTTTTTTAATTTTAAAAATGTGGGGTACAATTCAGGGTCAGTATACAAATTATTTTTTTACTTTTAACCTGTTTCTGTCTTTATATTTAAAGTATTTGTAGTAAACATCATATAATTTGCTTTTGCTTTTTTTTTTTTTTTTTTGAGTTGGAGTCTCACTCGGTCACCCAGACTGGAGTGCAGTGGCCGCTCCCGGCCACCGCAGCCTCGACCTGCTGGGCTCCGGCGATCCTTCCGCCTCAGCCTTCCAAGTAGCTGGAATTACAGGCATGCGCTACCACGTCCAGCTGATTTTTTGATTTATTGTAGAGATGAGGTCTCGCCACCCAGGCGGGTCTCGAACCCGCGGG
Organism: Cephalopachus bancanus; assembly: GCA_027257055.1. Taxonomy (NCBI): domain Eukaryota; kingdom Metazoa; phylum Chordata; class Mammalia; order Primates; family Tarsiidae; genus Cephalopachus; species Cephalopachus bancanus. The sequence continues at coordinate 2,799,631 of JAPVLO010000110.1, read as the reverse complement.
ATCAGGCAATCCATTCACCTTAGCCTCCCAAAGGTGCGGGATTACAGGCTGAGCCACTGAGCCCGGCTGCTTTTGCTTTTTTAAGCCAAGCTAAGAATCTCTGCCTTTTAATTGAAATGTGTAGACCATTTACATTTACTGTGATTATTGATATGGTTAGATTGAGATCTATCATCTTGCTATTTGTTTTCCATTTGTTTCTTCTGTCCTTTGTTTCCTTTTTTTTTTTTTGCCTTTTCTGTCTTTTTAAAATTAATTGAATTCTTATTCTATTTTATCTCTTTTGTTGGCTTATTAGACATGATTCTTTGTTTTATTATTTTCATAGTTGTTTTAGAGTGTATAATACATCTTTCACATAACACAATTACATTCAAATGATATTGTACTACCTCACATGTAGTAAAAGAACCTTACAAAACTATACCCTGATTTCTCCTATCAAGGTCTTTATGATGCTGTTGTCATACATTTAATATAAATTTACATTGTTCTGTAATCTTTGCCTGATTCTGCTATGAATTGTTTCTGCTGGCTCTTTCTCATGATGCCTTTTGTGTGTGTGTGTATATTTTTGTTTATTCATTCTTATAGTGTGCTCATTTTTAAGAAGAACTTTATCTAGGCGAATTATTTGAGGTTGTAATAAAGGCTCTCTCTTCTCCAGAAGGAAGATTTTTTTTTTTTTCCAGAGAGAAGAATTTTGTTTCTGTCTACTGCACTGGGGTACTACAGTATGGGAACATTCTAAAGTAAGACCTCAGACTGAGTTTTTTTAAGACCTTCCAGACAGTGTGAATTTGGGGTGCAAACTTTTATGAGGATCCATTTGTGGCTACAAAGTTTTCAAAGGAGACGGACCCCCACCCCTTCCATCTAATCTTAGCACCATTAGTAATTTTTCATGAAATTCCCTAAGGATATCAGGGCAGGTTCATTTCTAGTTTGTCTTCGCTTTAAGGGTATAATATCTGGGGTCTCAGCTTTATGATGGATGCCTCCCATTAGACTCCTTGTTTTGGATGGGCTCCAAGCTTTGTATCCTGCACTCTACAGCCTCAAAGGAAATAAAACCCAACGTTCAACTTCAAGTTCATCTTATTTAGCAAATGCCCTCAAAGGAAAGGAGCAGCATCTATGCTTCCTTTTCTGAGTTCCTATCTTCTCTTAATTTTTGGTTTGAGTATTTCTCAGTTTCTTGTCAGCTCATTGATTCACTTAATAATTTTTTTTTTTTCCTCTAGTGTTTCTAGTTGTTTTCAGCAGGAATGTTGGCCAGGGTCCCTCATTCATTGCATTGTCAATAATGGAAGTCCTCCAGAAAAATGTTTCTGAAACACCTACCAGATCACTTCCCTTTACTCTTTAAGCACCTTCATGGTTCTTCACTGCTTTCACAATTACATGGAAACTCCTTAGCTCATACTCAAACATTTTCTGATCTGACCTCTGCTCACCTCTCTCACCTTGTTGAAAGGCCTCTTATAAGAAACATTGCATTCTCTCACCTCCCTGTCTTTGTGTGCCTACTCTCTTCTCTACTCCAACTTTATGGCTCAGTTCAGGCACCGCTCCTCAAGGAATACCCATAACTCCATCTAGGTTTATGCTCTTACGCTCTGTTCACAAACACTACAATACTTGTCCTCACTGTACTGGAAATCAACAGTTTGCTAGATTAACCCCCACGGAAACCACAGAATATATTTTTCTAGCAAAGGCTATAGCCTATAATAGGTCTTGCTGTAGTTTGAATGTTTGTCCCCCAAACCTGACTTTGAAATTTGAGCCTCAATATTGAAGGTGGGTTGCCTAATGGGAGGTGTTTGGGTCATGTGGGTGGAACCGCCATGAGTGACTTGGTGCCATTCTCACAGCCACGAGTCAGTACTTGCTCCATGAGTTCCCGTGGTAGAGAGATGGTTAAGAGAGCCTGGCGCTTTCTTCCTCTCTTTCTTGTTTCTTTTCTCAATCATGTGATCTCTGCACACATCGGCTCCTCTTCCCCTTTCACTGTGAGTAGAAGTAGCCTGAGCCCGGCACCAGAAGTCCATGCTGGCTCCATGCTTCTTGTACAGCCACCGAAACATGCACCAAATAAATGTCTTTTCTTTATAAATTACCCAGCCTCAGGTATTCCTTTCGGCAACACAAGTGGACTAAGACAGGTAATTAACAAATATTTCTTAAATGAATTAACAAATGAATTAATGAACAAATCATTATTACTAGAGCTCAGAGTGTACTTAGCATGAACTAAGAAGAGTTTTTAAAAAGACAAGGGATTTGAGCCAGAAAACCTCACAACAGTTAAACTTAGAAAATATTTAGGTAAGCTTAATTTGATACTAATTTTCAGAAAGACTCTAGTGTCTTAAAATTTCTCGCAAGTTATATGTTTTGAACTTTTATGCAGAAAAACCTCAGGCAGTTAAATTAAAGAAGCATTGTCTTCACAGGACTGTATCTTTCTAACAAAATTCTGAGCAGCATGGGATACCCAATTCTGTCTTGCTTTAAAAAACAACACAGGCGAGTCACGTCTTACCAAGCAGAGTAAAATGAAGTAAAAATTACTGTTGAGGGGTAGGGTGGAATTGGGACAAGTAGGAGGACTTAAAAAAAAAATTTAATGAGGTGGTTGATTTGTGCTAACATTGGCCAGACTATAATCTAGTTAGTAGCATTAATCTTTACCCATAATGGCTGCAGAGAACTTTTCTTGCTCTTTCTCCTTACAGAACTGTCTACCAACTACATTTTTACCCTCTACCATAACAAAAAAATCTAATTCAAAATATCAACAAACTCAAAAAACATGAAAAATCCAACTGGGACAAGAAATCATATGCAAAGACATTAATTTTCACTTTTATTGTTCCAGCTGTTATACTGTTAATTGATACAACCTACTTATTCATAAATAAATGTATTCATAGTAAAAATATGGATACTCAAACCTGATGTAACTATCTGCCTAAAGATTTAAATTTCTTCAACCTTAGAAAATTCTTTTTTTTTGGGGGGGAGTTGGAATCTCACTCTGTCACCCAGGCTGGAGTGCAGTGGCACAGTCATGGCCACTGCAGACTCAATCCACTAGGTTCAGGCAATCCTTCCACCTCAGCCTTCCAAGTAGCTGGAACCTCAGGCACGCACCACCATACCCAGCTAATATTTTCCCCCCTAATTGTAGAGACATGGTCTCTCCAAGTTGCCCAAGCTGGTCTCGAACCCCTGGGCTCAGGCAACCCTCTCGCCTCTGCCTCCCAAAGTGCTGGGATTACAGGCGTGAGTCACTGTGCCTGGCCAGAAAATTCTTAAATGTAATTATTATTCAGTGGATAGAAAATAATCTTTCTTAACTTAACAGTACTTTCTATAGTTTAGTAAAGATAAGATTCCTTAATTTGGTAATTTGTGGTAGATTCGTATGTTTTCATGATATCAAGCTGAAGAGTCAAAATTAATTAAGGATACAAAGCATCATTCAATTATTATGCTAATACACATGTCTGGTGTCCACTCTGATGCTAAAAAAAAAGCCCCATACATTTGATGGCATTTAAAATTTTGTATATTAAAATTTATGGTTTCTATGCTGCTGTAGCAAGTAAAGCAATCTCAATATTCAAGAGATGAACATGATTAGGATGATGTGATTAAAGATAATTAAGGCTGAATCTTAGCTATCTATCCTGTATGCCTAATCTCTCCTGGAGACATCTGTTAGTTCAACCCTTGTCCATTGCCAAGGATGGCTTTTTTTTTGGAGACAAAGTCTCACTATGTTGCCCAGGTTGGTCTCAAATTCCTGAGTTCAAGCAATCCTCCCACCTTAGCCTCCCAAAGTGTTGGGATTACAGGCATGAGCCACCATGCCTGACCAAGGTTGGCTTTATACGGGGGCTTCTTTAAAATGGACTCCTGCATCACAGTGGCTACTCACACCCCAGCCAATACCTCATGCTTCCCTGGGATTTTCAGAGGATAGGTGATCCATGAAAGCAAGGATGCAACTGTTCCTCAGACGGCCTTTTAACTCATTCGAGATGGCTGATATGTCATTCCAAATTCTATTGCCGCTGACATGAATTTATGTCTTTGCAAATCCTATTTCTAAATGCTGCAACAGTGTCATATGTATGTATTATTATATTTTGCTTGAAAATGAATAATGAGGCAAGGAGAAAGTTAATTGAGACAATTATCTGATATTGACTGCATGATGCTGTTATTGATTTACATAGTTGATAAAAATTGCAAGTTGGTCATTATTTTGTTGTGATTAGCGTTGTATACTTGTATTTTGATATTTCAGGGCTCTTATACTTCAATGTTAAAAATAATTTACCATAATTATGGAAAATGAAGAAATATATGTTGAAGAGATTTCCGAGGTCGAAGGTAAATCCAGTGAACTTATTAGTGATAGTGAGACAGATAGTGATGCAATGTAAATGAAGAAATATATATAATATATATTCAGTTTATAATCCAAATAAAAATACAAAGTATGGCATGCTAATCAGAGTGGTGTCTGAGGCAAATACTGAATATGTCTGCAACTTTCCTCTGTAGTGTGAAAAAGGTGACAATTTAGAAAAGACCATTTCACTTGTGCTTAATGACAGAAGTTTGTGGCAACCAGCTTCAGATTTTTAAAAAATTTTCACCCGCTCTCGGTATTAGGAAAGTGAAAAATTTGCCAATCGCAAATGTGTTGAGATGCACAGAGAAACTGAGATTCCTGCTCCTGGCAAAGCCCATACACCAGGCTGTCTCTTGGGAGCCTGTAGCAATAAAACTTTTCTATATCCATGAACCCAATGGAATATCAATATAAGTATCTCTCTTGAATATCTAGAAACTAAGGACACTCTCAAGATATCGCAGGCAATCAAACTGAAATTTTATTAGCTGTTTTAGCATAATTGACCTACCTGTAGCCTTGGACATGATGTTTAACCTATCTAACCTTAGTTTTGTCTATGAGAAAATCAAAATCAGCTCACTGGCCTCACAGAGTCGTCGTAAGGAAGGTTCACAAAGAGCCCAGGTACCTTGGAGTCCTCTTTCTATGGGCAGACCCTGGGGATAAGGACTCCCATAATTCTTGGCACATAGTGATAATTGATAAATACATAAAATAAATGTTAGTTAAATGCTCTAGTTTTCTTTTGTTGCGTAACAAATTACCCCCAAATTAAGGAGATTAAAACAACAAATATGTATTGTCTTATGTAGGTTTGGGGGCTTCGTTCATTCCAAGAAGTGACTGGAGCTGGAGAATCCACTTCTAAGCTCACTCACATGCTTGCTGTCAGGCCTCAGTTTCTCACTGGCTATTGATTGGAGGCTTCCTCTCTGCTTAGCTCTCCTTGGGACTTCCCACAACAGGGCAACCGGCTTCCCTCAGATGAGCAAGGAAGAGAGCAAGAGAGCCCCCAAGGTGGAACCCACAGTGTTTTCTATGACCTAATCTTGGAGGTAACACACCACGACTTCTGCCATATGTTACTGGTCACACAGACCAATCCTGGTACGAGGTGGGAGGGACAACACAAAGTGTGAATCATGGGAGGAAGGCGGAGGAAGGAGATGATTGGAAGTCATCTTGGAGACCTGGTGGTCATGTTAAATAAATAAATAGATACTATGGGAGAGTTGTGTGACCTATTTATCAGATATCCATGAGGAAGTTTCCCCCTAAATACTCCTGGCTCCTTATTCCACCCTGTCTACTCACAGGAGCCATGAATGAGGTACGTGGATGGTGAGCCATAGACACTGGACCATATTTCTTGACTGGATGGGGGTCATCTATTAATATTTGAGCAAAACTGCCCTTTTCTCTCTGGGCCAGTTCACAACAAGAATCTTGGCTGGGTCCAAACTTGCCGTCAGATAGACAGTTCCAAGATCTAAACTGGCTACAGAGAGTCAGAAAAGCCACCTGGACAGGATGCCTGGCCACACTTTCCATATATCATCATTATAATGATGTGATATTCAATCTCCATCCATCTGATTCTCACTTCTCCCTTTCCTTGGTTCTGAACTCAGGGAGGGAATAAGGGCATCCTTTAACAGCAGACTCCAACAAGAAGGAATACCTTGAGAGAATGAGAAGTTCCATCCAATGGCACTGGGATGCCTTATATCCCTACAATTGATTAAGCTCGATCATCAGTTTAGGATTTTTATTCATTGGTTGTCCTCACTGAGATGGGTGAAAATTTTAATATCTTAGTAGAGTTACTTTTTTTCTGGACAACAATCTTCAAGATTGTTTCTTAAATTTCCTACAGAATGCAAAATGGAAAATTTAGCCATGGCATTGTAATGCATATAGAGTTTTAGTTATTTGCACTCAAATTGCAAGAAGTAACCAAGAGCTGCTACAGGATTGTTACTTTATAATGTTCAGTCATTCTTCTTCTGTTTTGACATACTACTGGACTTCAGCTGAACTTACTTTTGTGATATGATTTGTGGGTTCCTGTGAGATGTTAATATAATTCCTCTGTTTTAAGATACATTATCCCCCAGCTCTTAATGTTTCTGGGATCAAGATGTCAAAAGAAGCTCGTCAGTGCTTTCTTTCACTACTAACGTATGTTGCATTCTAAAATTAGTGATGTTATGGAGTCAAAGAAATGCAAATGTATGGCTCCTGAGCTGATGGCCATCTTGCAGCTTGAACTGTCTAGGTAAAAATTGTTCGACAGCCGGGCTCGTGGCTCAGCCTCAGGCTGAGGTGAGTGGATTGCCTGAGCGTGCGGGTTCGAAACCCGCCTGGGCAACTTGGCGAGATCTCATCTCTACCATAAATCAAAAAATCAGCCGGGCATGGTAGCACATGCCTGAATTCCGGCTACTCGGAAGGCTGAGGCGGAAGGATCGCCGGAGCCCAGCAGGTCAAGGCTGCGGTGGCTGGGAGCGGCCACTGCACTCCAGTCTGGGTGACAGAGCGAGACTCCAACGCCAAAAAAAAAAAAAAGAATTGTTCAACAATAACATTTGGTTTGTTTTACCCGATGGTTTTTTATATTTAACTTGGCTGTGCCTCCTGAGATGGGCTTGGTGGGCATTTCTTAGGAGACTGGAAGAATACTAAACCAAGGACTTATCTAGCTGGGTAGGCCATTCTCATGCAGGTGGGTGGGAAGTTCATTGGAGGACATGATGGCTCTTTTCCTAGGTTGTCCTGAATTCCTGCAGGGACTATCTAAAGAGTGAGTCTTTCAGTTTGTGTCTGAGCCCTCAAAGTTGACTTCAATGTAATTACTGCTAGATGAGGTATAGTCAGAGCCCTCCAGAGAGGCGACAGAGGAAGGAAGTTGCCTAGAACATCTAAATGTTAAAAGCACAGTCTGGAGAAAGGGTGTTTCGTTGGAATGGTGGAATATGCTATCATAGGTCTAATAAGCAAAAGAGAAAGCAGCAGTGAGTGCTGCTACCTGTGAAAGTGGATGGAAACTGACAAGTTGCAGCCCTTAGGAATTAGCTACGGTATGCATACGTTTGCATATGCAAATGAAGGATATGGTGGACGCAACAGCTAACATTCCCATTATGACACCAAATATGACTATAATGATACAAGAGAAAGAAAAAGAATCACCAAAGAAAAGGAGTTGGGGAGAAGATTAGATTCACCCTAGAAGAGCAGAATCATGGTTTAACGTTGCTGGCTAGGAAATATGCTCCCCTCGTTTGAAAGTATTTATATTCAAAAGAATTTCTGTATTGGATTTATCTATAAGCCCAGACAGAGGTGAGGGTGAATATAAATTAGAGACAAAGAGTCTGCTCTAAGCCATAACATGACCCCAGGCAAAGCAGAGGATTCACTAGCAATAAGACAACACTCTCCAGCCCAGGAAAGGGCACAACCTCAGGCCAAACATTCTCATGGCAATTTACAGAAGCTCTAATTTGGAGGCACAATGTAAGGGCAGTTATTCTGTGCAGTTATATTGTTGCATGTGTAAAATGATCCTTTATGTGGTCTGTTATTTCTGCATAATCAGACAGTATCAGAAAAACACCCACTCCATCTTTTGGGGTGTTGCCCACCACCATTAAAAGGTGAACCCCTACCAGTCACATTCGTACCACATAACCAAGCTCTCTGGCCATAGCTGGTTGAACCAGGGGCAGACAAGTGTCCGGCTAAGCCAGTCTGATACTGAGAATGAGAATCTGTGATATAAACAACAACAGAAGTATTTTTCCTATTCTCATATTCAACAATCAACGCAGGACACTTTTGTGACCAGATGTGTGGGGACATACACAGAGCCTGCGGTTCTGTAGATTCTCCAGCGGACACCAGCTAGTTGTCCTCTGACTCAATTCAGTTTTGACACTCTCTGCCTGGAGCTGGCATCAGATCCCAGAGGTTGAGGGCTCCGTGCCACAAGACTGCACTCCCCTCACTTTGGATGCCAATTGCAAACACAGGTTATAACTTGTGCTTCTGACCAACTGCTCTAAATCAGGCTTCCCACAACTCTCTCCTTGAGTGGGTTGGATTAATTTGTTAGAGTGGCTCACAGAATTCAGGGAAACACTTGAGTTATGTTTACCAGTGTATTAAGAAAGGATATAATAAAGGACACAGATGAACAGCCAGATGGACAGTGACCTTCCAGAGGGCAAGGTATGGAAAAGAGGCTCAGAGCTTCCATGCCCTCTCTGGCCACACCACCCTCCAGGAACCTCCAGGCGTTCAGCTATCTAGAAGCCCAACTGAACCCTTTCCTTTTGGGTTTTTATGTAGGCCGTATTGCATAGGCATGATTGATTAAATCATTGGCCTGTGGTGGACAACTCAACCTTCAGCTCTTCTCCATTCCTTAAGGTTGGGGTTGGGGCTGAAAGCCCCAATCCTCTAATCCTGTAGTGGCCTTTGCAGTGACCAGATCCCATCCTGAAGCTATATAGTGACCCCTAGTCACCAGGCATCTCATTAACATGCAGAAGACACTCTTATTACTCAGGAGATTCCATGAATTTTAGGAGCTGTATCAGGTATATCAGGAAATGAGAAGACCAAATGTGTGTGTGTGTGTGTGTGTGTGTGTGTGTGTATCCATTATATATATCTAATTATAAATCATAATTTCACTGAGAAGCTACTTCCACCTGGATTGTCTTCTTGAATGACAGAACATGAATCTGGAACCTGGGTGTGTCTTTCACAGTTTCTGAGGCAGGAAGAGAGAAATGAAGCCAACTCCCCCAAAAGAAGTGGAGGCAAGGGACCTGGAGAGAGGGAAAGCACACAGGTATAAAGGGTCCTGATGCATTCTGGTTCCAGCCCTTTCTGAAGCCTGAGACCCAGCTGCACAGCCTACCTCTGGACTCTAATAGATGACCTTGTATCTGGACAAAAGACATAGTTCCCCCGTTTACTTCTGCTACCTTGAACTTGTCTATGCTACTTGCCATGAAAAGTTTTAACCAAGACAGTCCTCAAGACCTACTGTAATTTAACATACTTCATATTCCTCTTGTATAAATTTGAAGCACATTGTTCCTTCCACTTCTCCCCTTCCCAGTCCAGGATGGGTCAACAGGATAAAAGAATGGGAGATATATTGTTAATATAGAAGTGAGTCTTGTAATTTTAAAAAAAAGGATAACTTTCAATATAAGACAATCAAACTAATGACGAACATTGAGCATTGTGCTTCACGGGGTAACATTGGAGGCAATCCCAGTAAATGAGGAATGAGAAAAGAATAGATGTTATTTCTATTATTATTTAATGCTGTCCCATAACTATTCAGTACACTAATCAAGAAAAAGATATTAAATAAAGTGCTATATAAAGTCCCAGGAGGATGTAGTTGATGTACTTTCCCTTATTTCTCCAGCTAAGTACAACTAAAAACTCTGGATGTTATATATAAAATAAACATAAGAAAACTCTGAAAAGTGGAGAGAAAAAGGCAGACTGCCTAGGGATCTCAGGACCCAAAGAATGACTCGGTAGTGAGTTCTCTAGATTTTCTTTTTATCTTAAATATCCCAGATTTCTAGCTAAAGAAGCCACAATCCAGAAGCATCAAAATACTCAAGCAAAAAAACAAAACAAAACCAGCCTCAACAAAAATCTGCTCTTTCTAGCCAAAGGACCAAGAAAGAGGCAGGCTAGCCAGACAGAAAACTTAGACAATAACTGCTGTACTCCAACCATACACCACGGAAAAAAATTTGGCCTCATTTGGCAAGCAAAGGGTGAGGAAGAGCCTAAACCTCTACCCCCACCAGGAGGTAATGAGGTGTCCCAAACTGCCTGTCAGTGTGGTGAGCTAGAGTAATGGGACACTCCTTACTCTCCCCACTAGAGTGGCATCAGAAAAGTCGAGACTTTCACCACTATCCAGCTGTAATGAGGTCACCTTAACTTTCCCCCTACGGTGTCATAAGGTCATGAGGAGAGCATTGATAAGATACGCTTATCCCTCACAACCAGGGTGGTACTAACAGAGATCTAGTGGGAACTGAAACCCACCCCCAACCCGTAATAATAAGGAGCCTCTCTCTCTTCAGATGTCAATAGAGACCATGTAGAAACCTGAACTTCAAATGATATTTGGTAGTAATGAGGCAACACCCCCTTCCCCCGCTAGAGTGTTGTCAAAAGGGACCAGCTAAAATAGGTTTAAATAAGATCCAGATTATTAGAATACCCAAAATGTGCCAGTTTCAGTCAAAAATCACCAAGAACCAGGAAAATCTCAACTTGAATGATAAAAGACAATTAATCGATGCCAACATCAAAGGGAGAGAGATTAGACTTATTTGACAAATATTTTAAAGCAGCCATCATAAAGTATTTCAACAAGCAATTACAAACAAGCGTGAAACAAATTAAAAAATAGAAAATCTCAACAAATAAATAGAAGATATAAGGAAGAAGCAAATTGAAATTTCAGAACTGAAAAAAACAATAACTGAATTTTTATTTATTTTTTAATTTAATTTAATTTAATTTTGTTATTATTATTTTTTGAGTTAGAGTCTCACTCCGTCGCCCAGACTGGAGTGCAGTGGCCGCTCCCGGCCACCACAGCCTCGACCTGCTGGGCTCCGGCGATCCTCCCGCCTCAGCCTTCCAAGTAGCTGGAACTACAGGCGTGCACTACCACGCCCAGCTGATTTTTTATTTATTGTAGAGATGAGGTCTCGCCAAGTTGCCCAGGCAGGTCTTGAACCCGCGGGCTCAGGCAATCTACTCACCTCAGCCTCCCAAGGCCCGGGATTACAGGCTGAGCCCCCGAGCCCGGCTATTTTTTAAATTTTAATTTATTTATTTATTATAAAGATGTGGGGTACAATTCAGGGTTACGCATACACACATTGATCATGCAGGTACCTTTGTTGATTAGTTATGCCCCTCCCTCCCCTAGCAGTTTCCACCAACTGCCAGTCCCAACCCCCCTTCCCCTGACAGTTTTCTGCTACTGCCAATCGCTTTCTTATAGCATTATAATTATTCAAGGTCACCTTATGAGTGAGAACATATGGAAATCAGTTTTTGTTTCTGTGATAAATCACTGAGTATGATTGACTCCAAATCCATCCAATTTGCTGCAAAGTCCATATATTTGTCCTTCTTTATGGCTGCATAATATTCCATTGTGTATATGTACCACATTTTTTTTTTATCCAGTCCAGCTTCAATGGGCAACACGGTTGGTTCCATGTTTTTGCTATTGTGAATAGAGCTGCTCCAAACATACATGTGCAGGTATCTTTTTTGTAGAATGACTTGAGTTCCTCCGGGTATATTCCCAATAGGGGAATTGCTGGGTCATATGGAAGGTCAGTTTCTAGTTCCTTCAGAAATTGCCACACTGTCAATAACTGAATTTTTTAAAAACTCAGTAGATGAACTCAACATAAAGGGACAGAGGAAGACGGATAGAGGAAAGAATCAGTAAACTTAAAATTAGAACAATAGAAATAACCCAATCTGAACAACACAAAGAAAACAGACCAAAATAAAATAAAGTGAAGAAAACCCCAGGGACCTGTGGGACTATAATAAAAATCTAACTTTCATGTCATTATACTCTCAAAAGGAGAGGAAAAAGAGAGTAAAGCTAAAAAATATTCAAAGACATAATGATATAATGTTCCAAATTTGGCAAATGATTATAAGCCTATAAATTCAAGATGTTAAGCAAACTTCAAACAGACTAAACCCAGAGAAATCCACACCAAGATAAATAATAGTCAAACTTATCAAAGTGAAAGACAAAACTGTATCTTCTAAACAGTGAGAGAAATGACAACTTACCTACAGGGGCAGAATAATTTGAATGACTGGTTTTTTTTCATCAGAAACCACGGAGATCAGAAGAAAATGGCACAATAATTTTCAAGTGCTGAAAGGAAAGGACTGTCAACTCAGAATTCTATATCCAGAAAAAATATTCTTTAGAAATGATGGGGGAATAAGGACATTTTCAGATGATAAAACACTAAGAGAATTCATTACCATTGGTCTATTCTAAAAGAATGACTTTTGAAAAAATTCTCTCAGCAGAAATAAAATGATAAAATGATGAATCCTGGAATGTCAGGAAGGAAAAAAGAATGTTACGGGTTGAAATTTGGATAAATACAATACATTTTCTTTCACCTTTTAGTTTTCTAAATTCTGTTTAACAGTCAAATAAGCAATTATAACACTGTACAGGAAATATTTATAACAATGATAAATGAGGGAAGAAAAGAGGATGTAAAGGGATGCAAGGTTTCTACAATTCTCTTAAACTGGTAAAATGTCACAAGACAAGTTCTGTCTATATTGCACCCAGAGCGGTTACTAAGAAAGCCACACAAAGAGATGCAGTGAAAAAACTACAGGTGAATCAAAATGAAATTCTAAAAAATCCATAGAAAGGCAGGAAGAAGAAAAATAGAGAAAAAGAAGGAATAAACAGAACACAGACGAAAATAGCAGATTTAAGTCCTAATCTGTCAATAATTACAATTAATGCAACAACCTGAATATACTAATTAAAAGACAGAGATTGACAGAATGGGTTGAAAAACACGAACCAATTGCTGTCTATTAGAAACTCGCTACAAGTATTATCACATCTGCAGGTTAAAAGTAAAAGGTTAGAAAAAGGTGTCTACCATGGAAACGTTACTCAAGACAAGAGTAGCTATATTCAGGTAAAGTAGACTTCAGAGCCAAAAAAAAAAAAAAAAACAACAGAGACAGAGGGGCACATATTGAAAAAATGGTCAGTCCACCAAGAAGATACAGCAATCATGATTCTGGACACCACATCACACAAGATAGCTGCAAAATATGTAAGGCAAAAACTGATAGAGCCGAAAGTAGAAATGCAAAAATTTATCATTATAACTAAATGCTTCAGCACTTCCCTCTCCATGATTGATAGATAAACTCAACAGAAAATCAGAAAGGTTATAGGAGAACTGAACGATATAATCAATCAGTAGAATCTAACCAACATTTATAGAACGCTCCACCCAACAAGAGAAGAATACACATTCAGTTTAAGTGACCATGAAACAAATACCAAGATAGAACATATCTGGGACCATAAAACAAACTTTAACAGATTTAAAAGAATCAAAATGTTTCGGGTATTTTTTTTAAACTACAATGAGGTCAAACTAGAAATCAACAACAAAAAGATAATAGGAAACACTTGGAAATTAACAATAAATTCCTAAATAATCCATAGGTCAAAGAAAAAGTCTCAAGAGAAATCAGAATCAACTAGAAGAGAGCTGTTAGAACTGATAACAAAATTTAGCAAAGTGGTCATAAATAGTACATAAGCAAATACATAAAAACAATAGCAATATTTAGTTAGAAAATATAAAGGTAAAATAATCCCAATCACAGTAACAATAAACAATAAAATAGCTAGGAATATACTTAACAGCAAATGCTGGAGTTATACAGAAAAAAAAAAAACTTTGCCGAGGACCATAAAAAACTTGGTAAATAGAAATATTGTAGATACAGATAAATTTACTTTAACATTTATATGAAAGGACAAAGAAACTAAAATAACAAAATCAATTCTGAAAAAAATAATAATAAAGTAGAAGGAAACAGACTACCCAATTTCAAGGCTTATTATCTAGCTACCGTAATCAAATCCATATAGTGTCTTCCTTTTCATAGATAAGTAGTTGTAATATTGGAAGAAATCTATTCATCCTCAGATAAATCTGTAAATATCAATCAACCCTAAAAGAATCTTTGTGGAAGTTGCCTAGGAAACTGATGCAGCCATGGACATTATGTAAAAGAAGACTCGCCATACCAGATATGGGCAGGTACTATAAAGTTTCAATAATTAAAGTATTTTACTGCTGGAGGAATGGACAGACATACCAGTGGAACAGATTAGAAAGTTCAGAATTAGATCCATGCATAACACTTTAGGAACATAACACAATTGTTTCACATATTTTGATTGGTTTTCTAGTTGTCCATAGCAGAAGGGTAAGCCGGCCCCGCGTATCTCCTTTATGCTAGGAGAAAACATCCTTGGCTGCTTTCAGAGTACAAACTGTAGAGGACCCAGGCCTTACGATATATAATATGAGGCTCTGGGGAGATCAGATGAAAGCTGACAGTGCTTAGAATCTAAGTTTGCTTGAAGACAAAAAAGACAGAATTTGCTATCTTTTCTGAATTAGATATGGGGGCGAGAGAGAAACAATGGATTCCAGGATGCCTGAGCAGGTGGAAGAATCGAGGCACCCAGTCCAGACATGGGCAGTTCTGGAGAAGGTGCAGGTTCAGGGTGGTTTGGGCCAACATCTAGTAGAAATCCAAACAACCATGCTGAGTAGAGGGAAGATACAGAGCACACGTGTGAACACACACCTCTCCATTTTTCAGTTTTTTCATGGTGAATTATACTACTTATAGTATTTGAAAGTTACGTGAAAAGCCATTGGTCATATATAACTGAATTCAGAACATCGTGGTCATCTTCATTTCATTTCTCGAGTTGGCAGATTTGCCCCTTACCAACTCAAAAGAGATTGAGAAATGCTCGAGGGTGTCTGTGGAGAGGCAGAGGCAGAGGCAGAGAATTGGAGGAGTCTTCCACAACAGAAGGAAGAGAAGGCTCAGCATCATACCACCCAGCACAGCTGATAGGCCAAACTACCACTGAGGAAGGACCCCAGCCTCCTAAGTTTCCTTTTTCCTTATTTAAGCACAGAACCCAAAGATGAAGAAAGATTTCTCCTCACTCTGGGTAGGAAGACAAAATGGCAGCTTAAACATGGAGGAGGACTGGCTAGATCAAACATCCAGGTAAGGAGATGGTTGAATTCCACAAGCGTTTTTGAGGACTTGCCATTTGCCAGTTATAAGAGATGGAAAAGCCAGGCTCGGTGGCTCAGCTTGCAATCCCGCGCCTTTGGGAAGCTGAGGTGAGTGGATTGCCTGAGCCCGCGGGTTCAAGACCCGCCTGGGCAGTGAGACCTCATCTCTACAATAAATCAAAAAATCAGCCGGGCGTGGTAGCGCATGCCTGTAATTCCGGCTACTCGGAAGGCTGAGGCGGAAGGATCGCCGGAGCCCAGCAGGTCGAGGCTGTGGTGGCCGGGAGCGGCCACTGCACTCCAGTCTGGGCGACAGAGTGAGACTCCAACTCAAAACAAAATAAAACAAAACAAAGAGATGGAAATAGAAAAAGACAAGGGATCTGTAGTGCAGCAGGGAGAAAAATTACAATCATGAACAAGCAGGGAAAAGGAAAGGAAAGGAATAAACATTGGTTTGCAATCTCTCAGCTGCCATTTATTTAGCCACAACTTGACGACGAGACGGGAGTCCAGGCTTGCAGAGGGGAAGTAGCAACACGAATGCCGAGACAGGGACAAGCCCAAAACATTTAACAACCTGACCACTGGTCACAATGTTCTGGCCAATCCCAGCCCTGCCCAGGCAGGTAAAGGAAACATCTACCGAGAAAAGAACTTACACTTAGTCCTAAAGGATGACCAAAGTGTCTTAGAGGCAAGTAGCCTTCCTGGCTTTTTTTCTACAGAGGCCCAAGATCTTTGAGGAGATAATGACAAGGAAGAGCAGCAAGAGAAGAAAAAGACTAGAATCTTTGGGTTGGAGCAGGGCACAAACAAGCGTGAGTTGCCCATCTGGGGAGAGACTGAGGCAGCCGGGGCCACAAGCAGCAGAGACAGCAAGGTCTCAGAGGGAAGAACCAGTCTGGGGCACTCCAAAAGGCCAGAGTCTAGGCATCAGGTCCCCCGTTTTGGCTAAGATCCCAGAGCCAAGCTCATGACAGAAACAGGCAAGCTACCTGCCTTCCAGAAACAGCTGATTTGCATATGAGGCTCTTGGGGTGACCGGGAGGAACTGAAGATGGGTTTCTTCTCCTATTGTCCAGACACCAAGGAAGCCTCCACATTCCTGTGGGACACTCCATTCCCATTCCCCAGGGCAACTGGGACCAAATTTCCTCCAACCCAGTCATGTGGGAATTCAGAATCCAATTTATTTTGATTTAAAGGGAATAAAGGGAAGCTTCATTTCTTTCACATGGGGGTCTGTGGACAAAGATGAATAGCCTTCACAGAGTTTTCAGAGCCCCCAAGTCATTTATTTATGGAGCAAAACTGGACACAGGGAGTGGGAGAGAAGATGTTCAATTGGGCTGTGATTTTTATAGCTCTCCAAAGACAGTTTCCTTCATTATACAAATAATCTTCTCATTCCTGCAATAGGCAGCCTCTGGACTGGCCGCTGGCAACATAAACTTAACGAGGACACAGGCCCTGCCATTAGGGACATCAGTCTGGAGGAAGAGGCAGATGTGCCCACAAATGATTCCTGGGCTCCTTGTGGCTGAAACAAAAACAATTCAAGACTTGAGTTTGTCACCATTCATCTGCAGAGGCCCTGCCTGCTTGGTCAGTGGCCAATAGCAAGTCATCACCATCCAGGGACAGACGCAAAACTGTAAGCTAAAGTTTCAAGGACACAAACGGATATAGGAGTGTGCCTGGAATTCGGTCCAACTCAGTGCTAGTTACAGCATCTCATACAAGAACCCTGGTTCTCTAATGGCCTCTATAATTGACAATTATTGTGAAATTATAGGGTAACTCCAAGTGCTCCTAACAAACAATGAACTGGAATGGCAGTAGAAGACTAGTACCTAAAAGTTGTACATAGATTGCAAAAGATTAATAAAAACAGTCCACCTGGAAAAGGTATGTGCTTTAGGAATTATCAAAGATTCCTGGGTCCAAGTAGTGGACCAGACAGTCATGTTTATGCTCTTTTTGTGTTAGGCAGAGTCCCATCCGGAAATAGAAATACACTCAAATTGGATCACTCAAGGAGAGTCAATTAAGGGATTACTTATAATGATGTGGACAGGGTGTAGGGAAACAAAGAATGGGCAGTTCCCTAGGGCCAGAAGGAGCAAGGGTCCTTTGCCACAAAGGACCTGAAAAGGGGAGGCTTCCATCCCAAGCTAGGAGCCTGTGTGAAGAAGCCACGTGGCAAAAGCTGTGGCCCCTAGTGAGGGACTCAGCCAGCCTGAGACAACCTCACAGGAAGATTGTTGAAAAATTAAATACCTTGGTCCCACGCTTTCCCCTCCCGGATCTTCTGCTGAGGTTCTCCTTTGGCTGGATCCAAGAAGGCAGACAGCAAGGAAGCTGGTTGATGTATCTATGCCAGCCAGCTTCCAAGAATAAAGATAAGGGTAGAAAAAGAGGAAGAGGAGACGGGAGGGGCGGCAAATGGGGGATGTCAGGCACACTCTTCCGCCTGAGACTCCAGGGAACAGAAGCGATCCACTCCCACGCTATGAGGAGAACAGCAGAAAGATGACCAGCGAGCTAGAGAGTTCCATAAAGGTTTGGTTGAAACGAATGGACAGGCGTGAGTTAGCTGGAGAGGTAGGGCAGAGAAAGATGCAGCCTGAACAGAAGTAAGGGCCTGCATTTAAGAGCAGGCGACTAGCTGTGAAAGGTTCTAGACTCAACGTTGTCACGCCTGATGACCAGAATAAGCCACGGCGCTAGACATAGTGGAAATAACCAAAGGGTCTGTATTCGGAATAGTCAACCCTGCCACGTGCCTCCTCAATTCGAAATGCAAAAAGGTCAGCAGCTAGGTATTCCTTGGCATATGGGCACAATATCTATATTCAAGGTGAAAGGGCCTATCCAAGGCTGAGCAAGCAGGATGTAAAAGGTCCGACTTAAGCCGGGCTCGGCGGCTCAGCCTGGAATCCCGCACCTTTGGGAGGCTGAGGTGAGTGGATTGCCTGAGCCCGCGGGTTCGAGACCCACCTGGGCAGTGAGACCTCATCTCTACAATAAATCAAAAATCAGCCGGGCGTGGGAGCGCGTGCCTGTAATTCCGGCTACTCGGAAGGCTGAGGCGGAAGGATCGCCGGAGTCCAGCAGGTGGAGGCTGCGGTGGCCGGGAGCGGCCACTGCACTCCAGTCCGGGCGACAGAGTGAGACTCCAACTCAAAAAAAAAAAAGGTCCAACTTAAATATACCATTATGAAATTCAGAATACCAAGAAAAGACTCCTGAAAGAAAAAAGTCTGCTATAAAAAAACAAAAGAATCAGACTCAGATTAGATTTCTCATGAGCCATACTAGGTGCCAGAGAACAATAGAGTGTCACCTCCAGATTTCTGAGGGAATTTATTTTACACCTAGAATTCTGTACCCAGCCAAATTATAAGTCAAGTTTGAAGGCAAAATTAAGGCAATTTTCAGATATGCAAACACGCAGAAAGTTTCCTTCCCATATACCCCTTCTGTAGAGAGTTGCTTAAGGATTCAGCTCCGCATTACAGAGGTCTAGCTGATGTGGAAGAAAAGACATGGATTTGGAGAGCAGGAAGGAACCAGAATGTCAGTTGTACAGAAGCCAGAGGAGCCAACAGCCCTGCCGGGAGCAGGAAAACACCGCAGGCTTCAGAAAAAGGGGGGGGGCAGGAAAGGGGCATTCCATAAGAGAGTGTGACTGGGCTTTGTAACAACTAAGGACATGGAATATTCACAGAATGCAATGTTTAAAAAGATGGAGACAACTAGAAACTCCAGGAAAAACTAACAGCTGCACAATAAAGTCATAAGAAAATATTGTGAAATCAGGACAAATTTGAGCAGAAGGTCAGTGGACTTAAAAAAGGAAAGAAGTAAATTCTAAACAATGGAGAAAACCTGAAAGGTATTAATGATGCAATGAAGAAAACATGTGTCTTTTCTAGTCAAGAACAAAAAAGGAGCCAGGCTCGGTGGCTCAGCCTGTCATCCCGCGCCTTTGGGAGGCTGAGGTGAGTGGATTGCCTGAGCCCGCGGGTTCGAGACCCGCCAGGGCAGCGAGACCGCATCTCTACAATAAATCAAAAAATCAGCCGGGCGTGGTAGCGCATGCCTGTAATTCCGGCTACTGGGAAGGCTGAGGTGGAAGGATCGCCGGAGCCCAGCAGGTCGAGGCTGCGGTGGCCGGGAGCGGCCACTGTACTCCAGTCTGGGCGACAGAGTGAGACTCCAACTCAAAAAAAGAAGAACAAAAAAGGGTAACCAACAAAGGGGATGGCAGAAATTATTACAAGAAAGGTAAAATTTAGGCCAGATACAGTGGCCCATACCTGTAATCCCAGCATTTGGGGATGCCGAGGCAGGAGGATCGCTCGAGTCCAAGAGTCGGAGGTCAGCCTGGGCAACAGAGCGAGACTCCATCTCCACAAAATAATAATGATAATAAATAGAGGTATAATCTGAATATAATGTAGAAAGCGTGATATGATTGTGAGCAGATGGTCAAATATAAAAACAATTTATTTTGGACATTCTTCTGTGTGCAGCACAGGCATGAGGACATTGAAATTACTGGGAAGAAATTAGTATTTGCCTAGTTCCTCTAAGTTGGCAAGACTCCAGATCTGCTGTGTAGCAAGCAAGACTGTATAATGTGTATGCACTTGCTGCCTGGAACGTTCCCCAGATAGTCACTTGGCATATTCCCTTACCTCCTTCAGGGCTTTACTCAAATATCACCTTTTAGAGAGAGTTTTCCTGACCATTCTATCTAAATTGCAACACACACACACACACACACACACACACACACACACACACACACACACGTTTCCTATACTTTTCCTAGTTTAATTTTTTTTCCTAAGCACAGTCAGCAGACTGTATATTTGTCTTCTTCATCTTGTTTGTTTTCTTTCTCCCCCACTAGAAATATGCCGCATGAAGGCAGGGGTTTTCTATTATTGTGTCCACTGCAGTTTTCCCAGCACCAAGGACAGGGACTTGCTCATGGAAGGTTCTCAATAAATATTTGTTAAATTAATAAATATCAGATAAAGCCAGAGGCAAGTCATATAAGACATAATGGCATTTAGATAACAGAAAGAAAGGCTGCAAAGGCAAAAGTCAAAAGAAAGATAAGGCTTTGCTCCCTCTCTCTCTTGCTCTCTCTCTCTCTACCCGCCTCTCTCTCTCTCTCTCTCTCTCTCTCTCTCTCTCTCTCTCTCTCTCTCGCTCTCTCTCTGTCTCTCTCTGTCTTTCCCCCTCTCTTGCTTTTTCTCGGTTATAGACCCTCTCTGTAACAGCAAAAAAAAAAAAAAAAGAAAAGAAAGATAAGTAAGGTTAGGCGTTCTTAATTTACAATGTGGATAATCAAGATACTGTCCAGAGTTGATTAAGTAAGAAGTAAAAAGTTTAATAAGAGTATTTAAAGTTACCCAAATGACAAAAATAACAAAAAAATAATAATGTAACTATATTGGTATGAGTGAGCCAAAAAGGTGAAAGGCATATAAATGGAGTTAAATTTTCACCTCAACTTTATTTCAGCATAGCACAAAGCTACTAGATAATTCTAAAGTTGAGACATTCAGAAATACAAGCATAACCATGGTATCTAAAGCATGGTAATAAACTCAAAGCCCTTATACTAGAAATAGTTTAACATGATTGCTGTGAAATTGTGGTCTCAATAATAAAAGACTACATTGTATCAGACTAAAGTTTCCATAAGTCATAATTATAAATTCTAGATGAAACATGAAAAAAACTATTTGAAGGCACATGAAAGTGACCCAAAGAAGGCATAAAAATAGGGAATTCAACCCTCAAAAGAAAGGAATTGTACTAGGTGAAACCTGGGTTCTTATTAATTTTCCCCCAAAAGCACTCCCTAACCTGCAAGAGGTAGAACAGCTAAATCTGAAACAGAAAGCCTGAGCTGGCTGAAGTGTTCGAGTCTGAGGCAACAAGAGGAGCTGAAAATTGAAGGGAGAAAATCCAGAGGAAAAAGGAGCCATGGAATAAGCAGTCAACAAATGTGCATATAAACTCCCCCTCACATTCTTAGCTGACTCTGAACTGTGTACACGTAGGGAAACTCTAAGAAGCCTGCTGGAAAGCAACGGCTAGGAGATGGAAATACTTGGCCAGTTGTCACT
This sequence comes from Cephalopachus bancanus, assembly GCA_027257055.1. NCBI lineage: Eukaryota > Metazoa > Chordata > Mammalia > Primates > Tarsiidae > Cephalopachus > Cephalopachus bancanus. The sequence continues at coordinate 2,778,119 of JAPVLO010000110.1, read as the reverse complement.
CACTGCAGGAGAGAAAGTTTAGCTTTGGAATCTTGCCAAGTTAGAGGGACTTCACAAATGCTCAGGCTTTTCACTAAAACCACATAAGGGCTATACTTTAGAAGTAAGACTGTGTCTCAGTAAACTAGGGGTTTACCCTAAGACTCGATAACTGAAATGCACTTACTCTAACAGTCTAAAATGAAGAATTCTCAAGTTCAAGGTGATTGGCCACTAATTAGATTGCTTGAGAAAACAAAAAGCAACTCTCTTTAGAGAATTACAACAGAATCCAGAGTTTCTACACTGTATCATGCAAAATGTTCAGTATACAGTTAAAAAAAAAAAACTTTAGACACACAAAGAAACAGGAAAATGTGAACAATATTCATGGGGGGAATTACACTCAATAAAAACAGAGCCATGGTAGCGCATGCCTGTAATTCCGGCTCCTCGGAAGGCTGAGGCGGAAGGATCGCCGGAGCCCGGCAGGTCGAGGCTGCGGTGGCCGGGAGCGGCCACTGCACTCCGGACTGGGCGACAGAGTGAGACTCCGACTGAAAAAAAAAAAAAATAAATAAATAATAAATAAAAACAGAGCTCAAGATGATCCAGGTGTTGAAATTAGTAATAAAATCTTTAAAGCAGCAATTGTAAAATATTCAAATAAATGAAATTTCAACACAGAAATACAAACTACAGAAATTTTAGGATGAAAAGTGAAATATCTGAAATAAAAAATGTATTGAATAATCTTAACAACAGATTAGATATAGCAGAAGGGAGGATAAGCATACTTTAAGATGGATCAATAGAAATTATCCAGTATGAAGAACAGAGATTAACAGTTGGGGAAAAAACAACCCCACTTACATCTCAATGAACTCTGAGACTATCAAGTGATTTAACAATACATGCAGTAGAAGTTCCAGTAGAGGGCAAGGAGCAGAAAAATATCTGAAAATACATTGGCCCCCAATCTCCCAAATTTGGTAAAACAACAAACAAAATTTACAAATTTGAGAAGCTCAGCATACACCAAGAAGAATGAATACAAAGAAAATCATAGGTACATCTTAATCAAACTGCCAGGAGCTAAATCTAAAATGAAAATCTTGAAAGCAGTCAGAGGGAGACAAAAAGACACATTACAGGGCAGAAAGATAAGAATAATCACCAAAGTCTCATAAGAAATAATGGAGACCAATTGACAATGGAATGCCATCTCTAAAGTGTTGAAGAAAAATACTGTCAACACTGAATTCTGTATTCAGTGAAAACACCCTCCCAAAATGAGATGGAATAAAGATATTTTTAGATAAATAAAAGCTAAAAGAATTTGTCACCACTAGACTTGTACTACAAGAACTGCCAAAGGATATTCTTCAGGCTAAAGGAAGCTGATCCAGACAGAAACTTGAATCTACAGAAATAAACACCCGAAATGGCAAATAACTAGGTAAACATATCCAGGATTTGCCCCCATAATTTGTTGTTGAAAATGACTGTTTAAAGTAAAATAATAGCACTGTAAGGTGGGGGCTCGTAAAGTATGCAGAAATAAAAGTATGACAACAATAGCATAAAGGGTAGGGTTAGGGAGAAGATAAATGGAAAGCTTCTATTTTAAGGTTACCACATTTGTGAAGTGTGAGGTATGAACTGTAAAGTGGGAAGAGTAAGGAGTAAAATGAGAAAGGCTAAAAAGGCGTGAAATTGTCAGTGAGAAATGATACAATATAATTCTAGATAAGTTTTGATAAGTTAAGAATGTATGTTGCTAGCTTTAGAGCAACCACTAACAAATAAATGTAGCTAAAAAACCAATAGAGGAAATAAAATGAAATCCCCAAAATATACAATTCATTCAAAAGCAGGCAGAATAAAAGGATCAAAAAGGGTATAGGAAGAAAACAAAGTAAATAACAAGATGACAGACTTACTCAACCACACCAGTAATTGCATTAAATGTAAATAACATATATATTTAAATTAAAAGTGAGTGTCCAACCATATGCAAAAACAAAATCCAACTATATGCTACTTATATAAGATGTACTTTAAATATAAAAGTAGCCCATAATCCCAGCACTTTGGGAGGCGAAGGTGAGAGGACTGCCTGAGCCCAGGGGTTCAAGACCAGCTTGGGCAACTTGGCAAGACCCTGTCTCCACAATAAATCAAAAAATTAGCCGGGCATGATAGTGCGCGCCTGTAACTCCGGCTACTCGGAAGGCTGAGGCGGAAGGATTGCCTGAGCCCAGCAGATTAAGGCTGCGGGGGCAGTGAGTGTGCCACCGCACTCCAGCCTGGGCGACAGGGTGAGACTCCAACTCAACAAATCAATAAATGAATGAATAAAGAAATGAATATAAAAGTAAAGTGTGAATGAAAGTTAAAGTGTGGAAAAATATATACTATATACATAGTAAGCATAGAGCAGTCATGGATATTTTAATACCATAAAAGTAGACTTCAAGCCAACAAGTATTACTAGAGAAAGAGTAGAATATTTCGTAATAATAAATGAGTAATTCATTAGAAGATATAATTATACTAAATATGTGTGTACCTAATAACAGAATTTCAAAATAGATAAAAACTAACAGAAATGGAAAGTAAACAACCCCACAATTATAGTTGGATATTTTAAGACTTTTTTTTTTAGTAATTGATACAATAAATAAACTGAAACTCTGAAAAACATTATCAAACAACTTAATCTGATTAACATTTACAGACTGCTAGCCTTAACAAATACTAAATGAACATTGCTTACAAGTGCATATGCAACATTCACCAATATAGCCATATGCTGGGCTTTAAAATAAGTCTCAATAATGTCAAAAGAGTGAAGTCTCAAGAGAGTTTTCTCTTATCACAACAAAATAAAATTATAAACCAATAATTATAAAACATCTGGAAAGTCTCCAAATGTTTGGGCATTAAACAGCATACTTCCAAATAATTCACAGATCAAAAAAAATTACAATGCAAATTATAAAACATTTAAAACTGAATAATAATTCAAACAACATACAAAAGTTGAAAAAGTAGTTGAAACTGTGCTTAGAGAGAAATTTACAAGGTAAACATTTATATTAGGAAAGAATGAGTTAAAACCAATATTCAAAGTTAATATTTTTAAAAGTCAGAAAAAGAAAAACAAATACAAAACAGACAACAGAAAATATTAACAAATCCAAAAGCTAGTTTCTTTAAAAGATTGATAAATTAATAAGAATAAGGGAGAGGCAACTCCTTCGGGTCCCCTCCCACTGTGGGAGTTTTTCTGTCCTCTCAATAAATCCTGCAAAAAAAAAAAAAAGAAGAAGAAGAAGAGAGACTAATCAAGAAAAAAGAAAGAAGACACAAATTACCAATATCAAAATTAAAAGAGGACATATCATTATGACTTCTAAAAAAAATTAAAAGGACAATTAGATGGTAATATAAACATCTTTATGACAATGAATTTGACAATTTAGATAAATTCCTGGAAAAATACAGCTTGCCAAGACAGACTCAAGAAGAAAGAGAAAATCTGAATAGCCCTCTATCTACTAAGGAAATTGACTCAGAAAAAATTAAAATTAAAATTAAAAAAACCTTCCTACAAAGAAAACTCCAGGCCCATATAATTTCACTGGTAAATTTTATCAATTATTTAAAAGGAAGAAATAATACCAATTTTATAGAAACTCTTCCAGAAAATAGTGAGGGAAACAATGCTTTCAAGCTCATTTTATGAGGCCAGCATAACCCTAATATACTTGTAACTCTAGTAAATATACATTCATTTGATTTTCAATATGATGCAAATATTATTCAATAAAGAAATCTTTTCAACAAATGATATTGAAACAATTGAAGATCTATATATATGTTTCTTTATATATATAGTTATGAATCTTTTTTAAAAAGAGCCTCACCTCCTACTTCACACATACACAAAAATTAATGTGAAAGGGATGATAGACCTAAACTTATAAGACAAGCTACAAAATTTCTACAAAAAAGAAAATTCTCATAACCTCAAAGCAGGCAAAGATTTCTTAGAACACAAAAAGCACTACAGAAAAAAAAAAAAAAAAAAGGTAAGTTGCATTTCATCAACATTTTAAATCTCTGCTAGCCAAAAGATCAAGAACAAGACAAAGGTGTCTAGTCTTAGACTTTTCTTCAACATTGTACTGGAGATTCTAGTCAGGAAATTTAGGCTAGAGAAAGAAATAAAAGGCACTCAGGCTGGAAAGTCAGAAATACAACTCTCTTTATTCTCAGACAATATAATCTTATACAAATCATATATATATATGACCCTTCCTGCCATGCTCTCTCTCTATATATATGGTGGCAGGAAAGAAGATCAACATGCAAAAATCAATTGTATTTCTATACATTAGCAATGAACAATCTGAAATGAAATAGAGAAAGCTGTTCCATTTCCAGTGTGGAATCAAAATGAATAAAATATTTAGGAACAAATTTAGCAAAAGAAGTGCAAAATGTGCACTCTGAAAACTAAAACACTTTGTTGAGGGAATGTAAGATCTAAATAAATTGAGAGACACTACAGCTTCGTGAATTGGAAGACTTGATATTGTTCAGATGGCAATTCTCCACAAATTGATCTAAGACTCAGTACAGTCCCTGTTAAAATCTCAGTTGGCTATTTTTGCAGAAATTGACAAGCTGATCTAAACTTTATATAGAAATGCAAAGGATACAGAACAGCTAGAACAATCTGGAACAATAAAGAACAAAGTTAGAGAATTTTTTCACTCTGAGTTCAAAACTGACTACAAAGCTCCTGTAATCAAGACGTGTGATACTAGCATAAAGATAGACATTTAGCTCAATAGAAGAGAATTAAGAGTCCAGATATAGGCCTTTAAATTTACGGTCACCTAATTTTCAGTAAAGGTACCAAGACAATCCAACAGCAGAAAGAACAGTCTTTTCAACAAATGGTACTGGGACAACTGATAGCCACACCCAAAAGCATATTTTGTGAACCTTTCCCTCCTGCCATATAAAAATCAACTCAAAATGGAGCAAAGACGATAATGTAAAAGCTAAAACAGTAAAACTCTTAGAAGAAAACACAGCAGTAAATATTAGTGACCTTGGGTTTCTTGGATAATGTTATCAAAAGCACAAGAGATAAAAGGGGGGAAAAAGGACGATTAGACTTCATTACTCCCTCTAGTGGATCTAAAATATAACCATATTTATAATTCATCTTTTTTGAAACAATAATAAAAGTTCCATAACAATCGCTCTAATTAGTGGCCATTTTAATGGTCATTATGGTGAATTACTTTTGCTTTCCTGTAGAGCATGGCAGGAAGGGTCATGAAAGCATTTTCGGAAGTGATAGAAATAACCTGTATGTTGAATGTGGTGGTACTTACACAACTGCACTTATTTATCAAAACCGACTGGTTTAAAGGCTTGAAGTCTGTGTATGAATTTCACCGTATGTAAATTTTACCTCAGTAAAAATTGTATTTCATAAAGTGATTGCTCTGAGGAGTGAGAAGGGAAAATGTGCTCTGTGCTGTGCTTTCCCTACAAGCCTTTCGGTACTTCTTAAAATTTTTAAAAGCATGTGTATAAATTACTCTAAGCTCTTTAAGTTTTGAAAAATAGAACATGCTCCAATTCTGAGCTGATTATCCTTGCTTCATAGAAGACAGAAGATGAGACGAAATCCCCTATTCGAGAGGGTGTCATTTAGCATCAATGACGAGGCTTCCCCTCTTCCTTCCCTGGTGTTCCCCCAGAGTCAGAGCACTGGTCCAGGGGGACCACTGGGAGGTCCAGGGGCAGGTAGGGAGTCAGAAGAAGACTTGCTCTTGAAAGCTGCAATAGAAACGAAGTTGTAATCATGTATTCCCTGTCGTGGGGCGACTGTACCAAACACAGAATCTTAAAAAATGAAAGTCAGAATCTCAAAAGCTTCAGTTTTTGAATGCTGAAGCTTATTTGCATATCAATATTGCCTCGGGACAATAAGCAGAATTAGAAAATTAAGGAACCACATTAGAAGGGAGGGAAAGAAGTAGAACAAATGCATGGAAGTATAGAGCGCCCCTCAGTCACCCAGCAACATTCAGAAATAAGGGGCAAGGCTCAGAATACGACGGCTGTTGAATTTTGATAATACTATTACCACAAATTTATTTACTAACTCAATGACAAACAAATCTTTTTCATTAAAAAACACACATCTGTACAGCATCACTCCCTCTAGTGGATCTAAAAAATAACCATACTGATAAGAATTTCATCTTTTTTTGGAGCAAGAGTAACAGAAATATTCATAATAAACACCCCAATCAATGGTTATTTTATGGTTACCGGAGTGAATTAATTTTGCTTTTCTGTATAGTATGCTTTTTTTCCATACCCTCTCCTCTAAGAAAAAGGGACTTAACATTTATCAGAATAATTAACCACTGATAAATCAGAAAATGATAGACATTTCGAACATTACTTACAAGGATAAAAATTTGAAAACTATTGAAGGTAGTATTATACTCAATATAAATCATAAATATTCAAAGAATTTCACAGTCACTTTTGAGTGATGTGCAACTCAGAGAGCCACTTTAACAACCTATTCACTCACAAAGTGTTCAAAATTGGGCTAGTGATCATTTTTAATAGCTAATAATTCAAGTTTCATGTCTACTTATTTTATAAAGTAAATTTTCAAATACAATGTAATTATTAGTAGACCCTCAAATCTCAAATGTTGCTTAAAAGTTTTTGTGGACATTTTGTCATGCCATGACTACATCTTATATTTGGGGACATATATATCATATAAACAACAAAATGACAAGTTTTCGTTAGCTTGATTTCTGAGTTTAATCACAACTCAGTCACAGATGTTTCTACTGGGGAATAGGACCCCAAAAGGGATCAAAGATAATGACATTCAGCTGAGCTGATCTCTGCGGCCTAACCCAAGTGAAATTTTAATAACTAGGCAGCAAGTCCTGTTATTAGATGATTTGGGGCTGGTTTTACTATTGCAAATAACTGAATGGAGTTTTGCATATCTTTTTTGAAAGAAGAATTTGAAATGACAACACATCTTAGAAGCCTGGGCTCTTGCAGAAGTGAATTTAGGTAAAATATTGATGACAAGTTTTCATATGTCTGAGAAGTAACATTTAATGGCAGGCAAAGAGACACATTTCCCACCAAAATCTAATGCCACTGCCATCAACAACCCTACAGAGGCTCAGCTACCTAAAATGGAAATGAAAATATAATGTATGGAAATATTCTCTTAGAAAAACTCCTTAAGGCTTCACATGTATTAATGTATTAGTTTGCAAACATTAAGATCAAAGCCAAAGCAACAAATACATCCTAAAAAGTTTTTCGTCAGATTTTTATTAACGATATACAAGTAGCAGGGCATTAAAAATTAATAGGCCCAAGCCTTGAAATGTCAAAGCCAATGATCTCTACCATGCTCACCTCCTTTGCTTTTTGTTTCAGTCTTACTGGCTCTGGGTCTTCTTGCCTTGAGCGACTCTACACGGTTTTAAAAAAAGGAGAAAGAAAGGTTAACAGATGGTTTAAGAGCCCCTCATCTGTTGCAGTAAGTTAAAAAATAGCAAAGGGAAGAACAAGATTCAAGGTGTCAGAAACACAAGGCCTAAATTCATAGACGTGTAATTTCAAGCCTTTAGGCTTACCCGATAAGCTGTTAAATATTCAGTTTTAAATAAAATCTACTGTAGGTTTTCTAAAAACCCAGATTACTTATAATATTGTTAACTCTTAAGTTTAAAAATAAGTTTCTATTCTTTTTAAAAGTATTTAAAATGCTGTACACTGTCCCTCTATCCTCATTAGACCATCTGTATAATTCTATGCCCTCAAATCTTTTATTTCTAAGAAGCCCAACTAGCCTGATAGAGAAGCAGTCACTACAAAGCAGAGATAGAAACATACATAATGCACACTTACCACTTCCTGGATCCCCAAGTGTCCTGTGGTGCCAGACTTTCGGTCGCCAAGTATCTTGGACAATGACATCAATCCTTAATTGCTAACAGTTCTTTAACATCTGAGATCCATCTCAGAAACCTGCCAGCAACAGTAGGCAGGATCCTTGCTTCCACACTGTTTAGCCTGTGCTGACATATGAACGGCCTGAAGAACTCTGTGAAGAAGAAAATGAAAAGTTTGACTTGAAACTCTGGAAGAAAAATTTCGCCTGTTTCTAATCTATATTGATTATCCGCGCATTTAAAAAAGACAGAATGAAGAGTGACCATACTGAAGCCAAAATGCATCTACTTAAAGAGAGAACGGTGGCAGAGACCACCAGCAGAGGGACCTGGATTGGGACGATGACCCCAGTGGGGCATCAGTCATGATAGAAGAAGAGACTGTGACCGTCACTGCGTGCAGAAAAATGGAGCTTCTGCTACTGGACTGGGGGCGGCTTCCATGCCTGGGACCAGTGCCTCTTCCTATCCTGACTGTATTGCTGGCCTCTCCCATCCATCAGGCACACAACTGGCCCATGGCAGCTCTGGATGGAGAAACTGATTGCACGCACAAGCCTTTCCTTCCTTGATAATCTACAGCAGAATCTCCCAGTTACAAGACCTGCCAACCAGTGATTTATCACTCCCTCCTTGCCATCACCAGACCACTTTGCCTTCTATATGAAACTGGTGGGAAGAAGAATAAGATGAAAAGAGAGTAGTAATGAAGAGAAACAAATGAAGGCAGGGAAAAAAAGTGCAGAAAACAAGATTCATTATAATTCCTCGCTTTGGGGTTGAGAAACTTGGTGAAGGGTGTTGTCATTCCCCGAGATGGGAAAAGTCAGAGGAGTACAGCGGATACCTCAAGAGCTTGTTCTGGGATTCATGAAGAGAACCAGGAGAGGATGACAAGTATGCAGTTCTATACAGATGTCAGAAACTCAAGGGAGAGGTCCTGCTGCAGACAGGACAACCAGGAGGCACCACACATATGATACTTCTAGCAAAGGTAAATCCGTAGGGAGAAAAAGCAGAATGGAGGCTCATGGACCCTGGAGAAGAGGGAATTGGTAATGAGTGCTTAATGCGTTCGGGGTTTCCTTCTGGGGTGATGAAAATGCCTAGAAACTAGATAGAGGTAATGGTGGCACAACATTGTGAATATACTGTATGCCACAGAACTGATTAATGGTTAGTATGTGAATTATACCTCAATTTTATAAAGTAAGAAGTTTCAGATAGAGAGAAGGAATAGGTTTTGAGAACTACTGCACCACAGGGTGACTGCAGTCAATAAGAATGCATTGCATACTTCAAAATAACTAAGTACATGTCAAATGTGTCACCATAAAAAATGACAGGCCATTGAGGTGATGGATATGTTAATTAGCTTGATTTTAATCATTCTACATTGTAAACATATATGAAAACATCACGGGTATGCCCCACAAATATATACAAGTAGGATTTGTCTATCAAAAATACTATTACTAATAAAAATTAAAAAGTTAAAAAATAAAATCATCAGGGAATTATCAGCTTATAGGTGGCATTTAAAATCATTGAGCTACCTGTATGATGACCATGTACGTACCTAACCCTCATTTGTACCCCATATTTTAAAAATAAGATAATTATTTAAAAAATAAAGTCATGGGGCTGAATGAAATCACCCACAGCCTGAGCGTAGACAGATGAGAAGACGCCTGAGGATGGAGCTCTGGGGTGCTGGAACACACGGGGGTCACGGAGAGGAGAGGGGTAGCAGAGAAAACTGAGGAGAAGCCAGTGACAAAAGAGAAACACCAGGAGCATGTCCAGAGTTCAAGAGAAGAACTGTTTGGAAAGGAGATCATGAACATCTATCACATCTGCTGGGACCCCATATTGTAACACGAGGACCGAGAATTAACTACTGAATTTGCTAAGAGGCAGGTGTTCTTTTTTTTGTTGTTGAGTTGGAGTCTCACTCCGTCGCCCAGACTGGAGTGCAGTGGCCGCTCCCGGCCACCGCAGCCTCGACCCGCCGGGCTCCGGCGATCCTTCCGCCTCAGCCTTCCGAGTAGCTGGAACTACAAGCACGCGCTATCACGCCCGGCTAATTTTTTTGATTTATTGTAGAGATGAGGTCTCGCCTGCCCAGGCGGGTCTCGAACCCGCAGGCTCAGGCAATCCACTCACCTCAGCCTCCCAAAGGCACAGGATGACAGGCTGAGCCACGGAGCCCGGCTGAGACAGGTGTTCTTAATCGTTTCAGTGGAATGGTAGGGACAAAAGTCTGATTATAGTAATGTAAAGAGAAAATCTAGGGAGGAAAAGTGTTTTAAGGTTTGTACACAGGTTTTGTTTTAACCAGGCACACAGAAACAACTGTCACAAAGAAAGAAGTTTACACTCACAGATCCCTAGAAAGAGGAGGCACAGGATACCATGCGAAGCCAAGTGGAGAAGCACCAGGATCTGTCTGTCAGGAGCCAGAGAGGGGGTGAGGGGAGAGCATGGCCCAGATCCTTATTGGAGTTTTTGTGGGAAGGAATAGGTGAGTCAGGGTGGATACACTGAGTAAGCTGAGGATTGGATAGTTTGAAAAATTCCATTTGCCTCTAGGCTATAGGAATGGTCCTTAGTAGTATGGTATCTGGCCCTGGGGGGATCTAGCACGGGGTGAATATTGGCTTGGTGTGTGAGAATTTGATAAAGGAGATGGTTGGGGGTTGGGATCTGGACTGACTGGCTTATATCAAACGCATGCTGGCAGGAGGCTCTAGGAATTTGCTATTCCTCGAGCTACAGAGACAATCTGTTATCTCTAGGATAGCCCAGGAAGGGGCAGTCTCTCCAGGATCCAGGGAGAGCATCAAGAATACAGAAAATAAGAAAATATAGTCAACTCTTGAGAGATTTTGCTATCAAGGGGAGCAGACAACTGTGTTTATAGATGGGGCAGTCACGGGACAAGAAGTGCTTTTAAGGCAGGAGAGAGAGTAAGTACAGCATGCTTTGAGACTACTGGCGACGAAGGCATCAAGAGAAAAATCGAGGCGGGCTCGGTGGCTCAGCCTGTAATCCCGCGCCTTGGGAGGCTGAGGTGAGTGGATGGCCTGAGCCCGCGGGTTCGAGACCCGCCTGGGCAACTTGGCGAGACCCTCATCTCTGCAATCAATCAAAAAATCAGCCCGGCGTGGTAGCGCGCGCCTGTAGTTCCGGCTACTGGGAAGGCTGAGGCGGAAGGATGGCCGGAGCCCGGCAGGTCGAGGCTGCGGTGGCCGGGAGCGGCCCCTGCCCTCCAGTCTGGGCGACAGAGTGAGACTCCGACTTAAAAAAAAAAAGAAAGAGAGAGAGAGACTGATGAGTGGGAGAGTGAAGGGCTGGACCGCTGTTTAGGAGGAGGGGCGGGGTCAGTGCATGCATGGAGCTGCTCAAGCCCAAGGAAAGCCAGGGTGGGAACAAGCCAGGGAGGCTGCTGTTTCTGATTTGATGGCTGAGTGGGTGTTGAGACGGTTCTCATTTTATTGCTTCTAGTTTCTCAGAAAAATAAGAGGTAAGCTCATCATCTGAATGTGAAAAAGGGAAAGGGTTTTGAAAACTGGAGACCTGAAACAGCAGTTGTAGAAAGTCAACATACTGGGGACATGGATTTGCATTGCTGAGCTGTGCAAAGGGCCCACTTATAGTTACAGTTGAGTCAAGCTGGTGTGGCATTGGTCGAGGGAGCTAGGCGTATCCTAAGAGAGTATAGTTCTGGATGACACACACAGAAATAGTTATATTTCTAGTTACCTACAAAGGACCAGGAAGATTTAATTCAAATAGAAGAGAGATTGTCTCCAAGAAGTGAAATGATGGGCAGTCTTTGCTAATCTCTTTATAGTTTTCAAGATTTTCATACGATTTTGCAAAGAGTATGTATTTCAACATACAAACAGATAAAAACAATAAAACTGTTTCAAAACTGGAAAAAAAATTTAATCCAGCAAGATGAGGTTTTGCTGGGAAAGAAAGCAACTAACCCAGTTTTCCGTAGAAAAACCGCTACCCTACATGTGAGTGCTTTCTTGACTATTAATTTGGATATTAATGATAACCCTCTACAACAGAAGAAATACTAATGAATCACATGGGGAAAAAAAGAGGAAAAGCACAATACTGGAAAACACACCAAAGTCAAATCTGCAAAGCTACTTAAAACATCAAAGGATGCCTTAACAGGACACGTATGTCCTCCTGGGAGACTTCCAGGTGAAATGATTGAAGATCATTTTCCAGCTGCTTCTGGAAGGTGGTGTAAAAGGCAAAACTTCCCCAGCAGATCACTCTATGAAACGATATTGCAAAAGATGAGGAAAGCCTGGGAAAGGCGGATGGTATTTTTCCAGAAACCCGTGCAGGGGTTACAGCCTGTTTCCTGTCGGTCTGCAGCCCTACTCTGCTCTCTGATGGCTGGGACAGATGAGCCTCACAGCCCCTTCCTTGTCACATGGCAGACTGAGCAAAGGGGACTGATTTGGGAGAGGACAAGGCGCCTCCAGCTTTCTGGGTGCTGCTGGCCAGCGAGGCATGGGAGTTCTGCTTGCCCTGGGCAGCGACTCCAGCTGGTGGCTGGTGCTCTTGAAAGGTCCTCTCTGTCAGCCACAGTTGCTTCGTCTAAAAACCAAATCTTCTGAAAGTGTCAGTGTTGTTGGGACTTGATGTCTAGAAGGTTGGCCAAGTATGTCAAGAAAGACTGATCTGTGGGCTTAGGGGGAAGAAATGCCTGATAAGTTTACACAGATAAACCACACTTCAGTTTGTTTTTACTAAAAGCCTTAAGTTTTTGTTGGAAGACATGGAGAAGGTACATGTTGGAAAGATCCTTCGCCTCCTCCCACTTTAAATTTTAAGGGTGATAAATTACCGTGAAATTAATTTAGCTTTACTATTACACTTTTACTGTGAGTCATGAGCCAAGGACATTTTCATGTTAAAGTCTTTGTAGATGTAACATTCTGTATGCCTGAAATATTTCTGTGTATGAAACCGATATTGGAAAAATCTATTACTATTTTGTAAAATGATATGTCTGGTATGGCATTTGACTTTTTCTGGGGGAAAGAAACATAATTCTGCAAATTGTTAGGAATTTTACTAGATAGACTGTGCAACCATGATAGATGCACTATTCCCAGACGATACAGGCAGAGCTCTTCATGAATGGGCAACTATGTTTGAAAAGATGATTTCTAATATAATTGGAAATTGAAGGATATGGGATTCTTAAGACCCTAAAAAAAAAAAAAAAAAAAAAAAAAAAAAACCAAACCTCTTTTCTGAGTACATTGTTTTTTAGACAGAAAAAAAAAGGAACTCCTAAAGCCATTCCACTGGCACAAGGTGCATCAAGGGTTCTCCCTGGGATTTTGTTATAAGATTCAGCACATTCCAGCATCAGTGTTTATTTCAGACACTTGTCACCTTCGTGAGCTGGTAAAAGTGTAGAGAAATCCTGCTTTGCCTGACCTCGTTTAAGAACAGGAATACACATTCTTTTAGAGTTTGAAACTGGGTATTCATGCTTTAATCTTTCAAACTCCCATCTTCCCAAGGCACCCTCGGCTTTCATCAGTGCTATTCTCATAGTCATGCCTCTTATAGTTTTATAATTTTTTTAAAGGCAATACTAGAAGAGTTTAAGGCATTGGTATCCATTTTCCATTAAATGAAGTGTCAAAACTCCCAGTGCTATGCTATAGAGTCACCACCATGCCAACAGTTTTAATTTTAAACCCATTTCCCTCATTCTGATGATATTAGAACTTCACCCATGGCACTAACTTTCATTTTTAATTAAAGAAGTTAAATTGGCAACAGAAAACACGTTGCTTTCACATTAGCTTTGTTAATGAAAAGTGAAAGTTAAAAGCAGTTGTACCTGTGGATAAAATCGGGTTCCAAACTCCAAAGTTCCACCTTTATCTCATGAAGGCATTAAGTGAAAGTTCTATGCTTGTGACAGTCTTAAAGTAAAATACAAGGAACAAAGAAAGATGAAAATCTTTAAAACTCGAATATTTTTGACTGACCAATCGTCAAAAACTAAGACTAGATATTTTAATTCAGCAAAGACTCCATACTTTCTAAAGACACTGCAAAATGATACTTAGATAGTTAGTAATGAAGGGCTGCAAATATCTCAAAGAAGATGAAATAAAAATGATTCTTCTCAAAGAAGGAAAATCTACAATCATCAAATCTAACTAAAGAACTAATGTGGAAGCAATATACAGAAAGATACAGAAGTAAAAGTTTCTATTATCATAGTATAAACAAATTTAAATACTTTTGATTTGATTAACGTAATGGGAGGAAAAAATCTGAATGTTTACTCTCAATATATTCATTATAAAATTGGAAAAAAATGCTCTATTTCAAACCAACAAGCAGACAAAATATCAAATTTCAAATCAAGCCTATAAACTTCTCCCACTGTTTTTTATTTTAAGGATGTGGGGGACAATTCAGGATTAGGTATACAGATGTTCATTATGCAGGTACCCTTGCTGATGAGGTGTGCCCCTCCCTCCTCTAAATGTCTCCCACTCTAAACGTCTCCCACCCTGTTATTTAAAAAATAAAAAAGCCCTCAGAGCTTGAAATGGAACTAAAAACACAACAACCATAATAACCGAGGAAAATTAGTCAAAATATTCGTAAAACATAATTTTCTTAATTTCATGAAAGAAAGTGGAAGACCAACCATGTGGTCATCTCCTCTTTCTCATAAGACCATACTAAAGTTGTAAGAAACTTTAACAAACATATAAGTTCATGAAGATGAAGAGAACTGAAAGAAATACCTGCAGAGGGATGTCAAGTGTTAACAAATATTTGAAACACAACGTGCATGAGACAATTCAGATTCTACTGAAAAATGAAAAAGTACACTCCCCTACTGAATAGAGCTATATAACGTAGACAGAATGTACGGATCAGCTATTTGAGGACACTAAAGGGAAAATAATCGATTGGAAGAAAAGAACTTAATTCAACATACCATCAACCCTTTTATTTTCCCCGCAGTAGTCCTCAGCCTGGATGCAACATAGCCAGAGCCTGGAATAGACAGAGGCACAGAAAGCACTTCAGGACGCACCTCCTTGTTCTGGTTAAGGGGGAGGAAAGACATCCACTAAAGCACAGAGTAAATGGGAGACATATTGCCCACCCCTATGCATACCCGTGTTTTTGTCCTTCATTCTCCCACACCTCAACTCTGAGCTACCCAGGGATGCCTAAAACTCTGAGGGAGAAAAACTCTCCCCTCTAATCAGAAGAGATGTCCCAAGAAGAGATGTCCCAAGAGGAAGGGATGAACCCTATTCTTGCTTTCTTGCTCTTCTGTTCTTCTATTTTCCTCTCCCTTCTCCCTCCCTCTCTCCCTCTTCTCTCTTTCTCTCTCCTCTCCCACCTCTTGGCTGTGGGACGTGCATGGTACACCTGAATAAATAAAGCTTCAGCTTTCTCACCTGAGGACTGAAACAGGACACTCAGAGAACATGGAAGTACCTGAGAGGTTGTGCAGAGGCAGGAGTTAGGGAAGACCACTCATAAAGTTATTTATGAACTCCCGGGCAAACCTCTGAATTGCACATGCATGGCTCTAACCCTAAATCGCCCACTACAGACTTTGTGAACTGAACAAGAAAAAGCACAGCCCAAATCCCAGACTGACCACTGTGGAGCCCTTCTGAGACAGATCCAAAAGCATTGCAGAAGTTTCAAAAATTGAATTCACATTGGAAATCCAGCCCTGATGTCTCATTTGGAACTTGAAGCCGGAATCCAATTGAGTAGATAAAGGTTTGACATATAAGACAACTATACTGTAAAGCAAGAAGCAGTTATAGGTCTGATAGGGTAGTTAGGTTTCTACATTGCATCTGAAGGAGTAAAATATTTATTTTAACTAGCCTGAAAATTTAAGTATATTTACCGTAATCCCTAGAGCAATGAAACTATACTAAGATATTGTCAAAAACAAAATAGATACATTAAAATTAAATGTTTAAAAATATTTAAATATGACAAAAATATTCATAGCAATTATACTTGTAATATCCACAAACTGGAATCAACCTATGGGATCCTAGTCTGCTATAACAAAATACTTGAGATGGGTAATTTATAATGAATAGAAGTATCTTTTTCACAGTCCTCAAGCCTGGGATGTCCAAGATCCAAGATCAAAGGGCCAGCATCTGGTGAAGGTCTTCTCGCTACATCATCCCATGACGGGAGAGCAAAGAGAGGGCAAGAGAGAATAAGAGAGGCAGAACTCTTAACTCTTAACTCTTCTTGTAAAAGAAATCCACACCCCCTGTTAGGCCCCAGACCTCCCAACACCTCCATACTGAGGATCCAGTTTCCAATATGTGAACTTTGGAGGACACATTCAAATCATTGCAATGGATAAACAGTTTGTGGTACGCACATGCCATGCGATATTACTTAGTCACACAAGGGAACAACTGATACATATAACTTGGGTGCATCTCTGGAAAATTATGCTGAGTGAAAAAAATTCCTATCCCAAAAGCTTACAAACTATATGATTCCGCTTAAATAACAAAATTTTAGGAATGGAGGAAAGATTAGTGGTTGTCAGGGGTTGGGCCTGGGGAACTGGAGAAAGATGGGTGTGGTTATAAAAGTGAAACACAAGGGCTCCTTGGGCTCCTTGTGATATTAAGCCTGTGCTTCCTAATTTCTATCTCCTTGTTTCTCTCTACTGGTTTCTAGGTCACTGGATTCTGCCTTCCTGTTTGCTAGTTCTCTCTTCAGATACGTCTAACTTGCTTTTTAACCCACGAGATTTTTATTCCAACACTTCTTTTTTTCATTTTTAGACGTTCTATTTGAATTTTATTCAAATCTTTTATGCCAACTCTTTTTCCAAGTTGATTATTTTTTTCTCCTTTTATTTCTTTAGACATAAAATCATATTTATTTTATATTCTATATCTTAAAATTTATTGTTTCACAAGTGTTTGGGGGCCTACTTTCCACTCTGTTGTTTCTTTTGGGGAATGGCATGTTTGGGTTTTTCTTGATTTTTCAATATTGAGACTTTTCTGTGAGACTCCCACGAGGTCTGGGTTGGGAGTGCATTCCTCTAGAAAAGATCTGCATTTGCTCCTTACAGGTTCCTGAAAATACTCCCAATCCAGGACCAGTTAATTTCTTGGCTTGTGAGTTCTGGATGATGCAAGCACAATACATTAGAATATCAAACCTTATGAAGGCTGACCTGAATTATCAGGGGAAGCTTCTTTTTCTGACCCACGCAGAGTCCAAGCTGAGAAAACCATCTTTCCTTACTGGATCATCTCTTTTAACTGTGCATGTGTGTTTCTGGATCAATATCACCACCCCACTTAGAGGTATAGGCCTGTGAGGGTCCCTGTTTTATGTAGAGTCTCTCTATTCAATCTCCTCGACTTTCATGGGTCAAGGCTCTTGCATGTAGCAGGTAAAACTCAAGGCTCCAGGGGATGGAAATTTCCAACCCTCCAGGGGTTGAAAAAAGATATTTCTATTCATCTAACAACCTTAGATGGTCACTTTGTAACAAAAAGATTTCTGGATATCTAGTCTATCATATTGTTGGAAATGGAAGTATCCAGTCCTTCTTTTCACTTTCTCTAGCTTTCAAGTGCAGAATTTCTAAGTGAGTCTGAGTGAGACAAAATCATCTTTCCACACAGGAAAATGTAATTTGACATTTGGGCCAAGGACATTGCTCCACAATCTTTTTCTTAAATTTAATTGACTCCTAATTAAAACTACTGTCTCTGAAGTTCTGCGATTCCTACTATTTCATTTCATTGTATTTTTAACATTGCATTCTAGCAAAATTAAATATATGGCCTATAATTTTTTAATAAAATTAATTTTTAGTGGAGTTTTAGATTCAGAGAAAAATTGAGAGAAAGGGACAAAGATGTCCTGTATACTCCTTGCCCCCACACATGCATAGTTTTCACCATTATCAACATCCCCTACCAAAGCGGTACATTTCTTATAACTAATGAACCCACACTGGCATATTATTATTGCCTAACGTCCATAGTTTACATTAGGGCTCATTTTTGGTCTTGTACAGTCTACAGGTATGGATAAATGTATAATGACATGTATCCTCCATTATAGTATCATACAGAATACTTTCACAGCTTTGAAAGTCCTCTGTGCTCCACTCTAATCCCTGGCAATAACAATTTTTTTTCTACTGTCTCCATGGTTTGTCTTTTCCAGAAAGAAAAGATTTTTGTCATATAGTTGAAAGTATACAGTACATGACCTTTTCACAGTGGGTTCTTTTACTTAGTAATATAGACTTAAATTTCCCTTATGTCTTTTCGTGGACTAATTGTGCATTTCTTTTTAGTGCTGAATAATAGTCCATTATCTAGATTACCACATTTTGCTTATTCATTCACCTATTGAAGGACATGTTGGTTGTGGTCTACAGCATGTACAACATGATTCAATTTAGTAAACATCCTACTCCTCTACTGTTGTATTTATACATGTGTATACAGGATGGAGTGGAATGATATCCACTGAATATTATTGAAAGTAATTTCTGGGTGGTAGGGTATTAATTGGCTTTTTATTTTTTCTTTGAATTTTTCTGTATTGCTTGATTTTGAAAATGATGCATCTTTTAAAATAAAATAAAAAATTAGTTGGGCACAGTGACTCATGCTTGTAATCCCAGAACTTTGGAAGGCCAAGAAGGTACTTTGGAAGGTCTGAGAATCTCTTGAGCCCAGATGTTCAAAACCAGCCTGGGCAATATAGTGAAACTTCATCTCTATAAAAAAAAAATCAAAAAATTAGCGGAGCTTGGTGGCGCTCACCTTGTAGTCCTATCCACTCAGGAGACAGTTGTGGGAGGACTGCTTGAGCCAAGGAGTTCAAGGGTGCGATGAGCCATGATCATGCCACTGCACTCCAGCCTGGGTGACAGAGTGAAACCCTGACTCAAAAAATAATAATAACAAAAGTAAAATTTTAAAAATTAGCCAGGAATGATAGTGTTTGCCTGTAGTTCCAGCCCTCACGAAGCTGAGGCAGGAGGATCACTTGATTCAAGTAGTTCAAGGCTATGGTGAGTTGTGATCACACCATTGCACTCCAGCCTGGGCAACACAGCCAGATCTTGTTTCTTTAAATGAATGGATAAGCAGATAAAATTACATCTTTTGTTTACAAACAAACGAAGTTGAAGTGACTTCAGCAAGATGGCAAAATAGGACATTCCAGCACTTGTCCTCTTGCAGAAACATCAATTCAAAAAACTATCCATGCACCAAAATACTTTCACAAGACTTCAGGAATGCATGTGAGAGATTACAGCACATAGGTATAGACACACAGAAGAGGGTAAGAAAGACAGTTTCATACTACCCACATCACTCCTCTCCTAAGCCTGGCAGCGGAGTGCAGAGAAAGTCATTATCCATGGGGGAAGAGAGAGTGACATGTGCGCTCAACATTGCTGTGAACGCCAGCACCAGACCCAGTGAAACCTGACAACTGGCCAGCCCCCATGGCCACAGACTCTAGGCTGGCACCAACCTAGACCCAGCCTCCAGAATTGTCCCAGCACCAGGTCAGCCACAGAGGCCCCAGACCTACCCAAGTGCCAGGTGGGTCCCAGGAACCCTAGGCTCCAGACCAGCTCCCATGGACACAGGCTCCAGGCCCACCGAAGCACCAGGCTGGTCCCTGCAATTCCAGACCCCAGGCCAGCCCCCATTTCCCCAGGATCCAGCAGACCCAGGGTCGAGGCCTGCTCCAGTAGACCCTGACACTAGACTAGCTCCTATGGACCCAGTCTCCAAGACTGGCCCTTTGGGCCCAGACTCCAGGCCAAGCTCAATAGACTCAGGACCTAGACCCACTCTCATGAATCCTTCCTCCAGGAATACCTAGTACTGGGCTGAGCCCAGCGTTCAAACTAGTCCCCATAATCCTAGAGAGTTCAAGGGACCCAGGATCCAGGTCCATTTCAGTAGACCCCAGTGTTGGGCCATGGACCCAACCTCCAGGCCTGACCCCATAGGCCTGGACCCACATGTCAGGCCCACTCACCTGCTGACCCAGGCATCAGTCTAGCCTACTGAAGGACTTCAGCAGCAAGCCCTCTCATGGATCCTGCCAGAAAGTCCTCCCAGAACCTCGGGACAGATTGACTGACAGTCTTTATAGACTGGTAGAGGTACCTACTTCTTCAAATGCACAGACATCAACACAAAACCACAAAGATCATAAATAATCAGGGAAGCATGATACAAAATTAAGCACCAGTAACCAATTCTTAAACACATGGCAATCTATGAACTATCTGATAACCAATTCCAAACAATCATCATAAAGCTCAAGAGAATACAGTCAACTAAACAAAACCAGGAAAACAACGTATGAACAAAATGAAAAGTTCAACAGATAGATAGAAACCAAAAAGAAATTCTGGAGCTAAAGAACACAATGACAGAACTGAAAATTTTCATAGAGAGTTTCAACAACAGACTAGAGCAAGTAGAAGAACATACACAAGACAATAAACATAGTATACACATTAACAGAATAAAAGATAAAAATCACATGATTACTTCAATAATGCAAAAAAAGCATTTGACAAAATTCAACATCATTTCATGATGAAAACTCTCAACAAATTAGGTATAGAAGGAATGTGTCTCAACATAATAAAGGCCATATGTGACAAGGCCACAGCTAACATCATAGTCAAAAATAAAAAGATAAAAGTTCTTTTACTAAAATCAGGACCAAGACAAGGATGTTCATTCTTGACACTTCTATTTATTATAGTACTACAAGTCCTTGCCAGAGTAATAAGGGAAGAAAAATAAATAAGAGACATTCAAATCAGAAAGGAAAAATTGAAATTGTTTCTGCAGAGGATTGCATATAGAAAATCCTAAAGATTCCACTAAGAAATTGTTAGGACTAATAAATGAATTCAGTAAAGTTGCAGAATACAAAATCAATACACAAAAATCAGTAGTGGCTGGGCATGTGGCTCACATCTGTAATCCCAGCAATTTGGGAGGCTGAGGCAGGAGGATTATTTGAGCTCTGGAGTTTGAGACCAGCCTAAGCAACATAGCAAGATCTTCTCTCTACAAAAAATTTTAAAAATTAGCTAGTTGTGCACATCTGTCATCCCAGCTACTTGGGAGACTGAGGCAGAAGGATCGCCTGAGCCCAGGAGGTCAAGGCTGCAGTAAGCTGGGATCATGCCACTGTACTCCAACCTGGGCAGTAGAGTGAGACCCCAACTCAAAAAAAAAAATCAGTACCATTTCTACATACTAATGATGAACTATCCAAAAAAGAAATCAAGAAAAGAATCCCATTTACAATAGCAATAAAAAATAAAATACTTAGGAATAAATTTAGCCCAGGAGGTAAAGTTATATACATTAAAAACTATAAAACTCTAATGAAAGAAATTGAAGAAACAATAAATGAAAAGATATCCTATATTCAAGGATTACAAGAATTAACATTGCTAAAATGTCCATACTACCCAAAGCAATCTGCAGATTTAATGCAATCCTTATCAAAATTCCATT
Source organism: Cephalopachus bancanus (assembly GCA_027257055.1). Taxonomy (NCBI): domain Eukaryota; kingdom Metazoa; phylum Chordata; class Mammalia; order Primates; family Tarsiidae; genus Cephalopachus; species Cephalopachus bancanus. Next base: position 2,756,473 of record JAPVLO010000110.1, on the reverse strand, counting down.
GACAATTTTTAAAGAAAGAAAAAAAATTCTGAAATTTATATAGAAACACTAAAGACCCCAAATAGCCACAGCAATCTCGAGCAAAGAGAACAGAGTTAGAGACATCACACTACCTGACTTCAAAGTATACTCCAAAGCTATAGTAATCAAAACAGCATGGTACTGGCATAAAAACAGATACAAAGTCCTATGGAGCAATAGAGAACCCAGAAATAAACCCCTGCACTTATGGGTCAATTGACTTTTGACAAAGGTGCCAAAAACACACAATGGGAAAAGGACAATCTCTTCAATATATATGATGAGAAAACTAAATATCCACATGGAAAAGAATAGAATTGGACCCTTATTGCACATCATATATAAAAATCAACTCAAAACAGATTAAAGATTTTTAAATAGGCCTTAAACTGTAAAATTGCTAGAAGAAACATAAGGAAAAATCTTCTTGACGTTGGTCTGGGCAATAATTTTTTGAAAATATCCCAAAAGCAAGGGCAACAAAAGAAAAAAATAAATAAACAAACAAGATTACATTAAACTAAAACGCTTCTGCACAGAAAAGGAAACAATCAACAGAGTGAACGGACAACCTACAGATTAGAAGAAAATCACATATCCGATAAGGGGTTAATATCTAAGAGATGTAAGGAACTCAAACAACTAAGGAGCAAGAAAACCAATAGCCTGATTTTAAAAGGGCAAAGAACCTTAATAGACATTTCTTGAAAGAAGACACACAAATGACCAATAAGTATATGAAAAAATGCTCAACATATCTAAACATCAGGGAAGCGAAAATTACAACCACAATAAGATATCACCTCACACCTGCAGTATTGGTGAGAATGCGAAGAAAAGGGAACCCTTGCACACTGTGGGTGAGAACATAAATTAGTACAGATATTATGGAAAACACTATGGAAGTTTTTCAAAAGATTTAAATTACCATATTGTCCAGCAATCCTACTACTGGGTATAGATCCAAAGGAAATGAAATGAACATGTCAAAGAGATATCTCTCGTGTCCACTGCAGCATTATTCACAAGAGCCAAGACAGGAATCAACCTAAGTGTCCCTTAACAAATGAATGCATAAAGAAAATGTAGTGTGGTTTGTGTAGTGTGTGTGTGTGTGTGTGTGTGTGTGTACATAAACAATGGAATACTATTCAGCCTTGAAAAAGAAATATATCATGGCATTTGCAACACCATGAGTGAATAACACCTGGAGGACATTGTGTTAAGTGAAACAAACCAGGCCCAGAAAGAAAAATACTACATGATCACACTTATACATGGATCCTAAAATCGTGGAACTCATAGAAGCAGAGGGTAGAATGGGAATCAGTGGGCGTGGGCAGGTTGGCCAGGGGAATGGGTACATGTTGGTCAAAGAGTACAAAATTTCAGTTAGACAGGATGAATAAGTTCTGGAGAGCTATTGTATAGCATGGTGATGATTAGTTCGTAATAATGTATTATATTCTTGAAAATTACTAAGAGGGTAGGTCTTAAGTGTTTTCACTATTTTAAAAAAACCCTGAATATGTTAATTAGCTGATTGTGGTAATCACTTCACAATGCATATCCTATACATATATGTGTGTCTATATATGTATATATATATATATACATATATATATATATATCAAAACATCATGTTGTACTTGTATACTATAAATACATACAATTTGTTTGCCAATTATGCCTCAATAAAGCTGGAAGACGCAAATGAAAGTATTTCTCCTAAAAATAGCATCTTCTTTTAAAATCATAGTTTGAACATATGTATCTACTTTCACCATCTTCCTGAACCTCACTAAAATTACAATAAAGTTATTTTCTCCAAAAATAAGTAAATAACAGCCATAAACATAACAGAAAAAAATAAATTTTTGGAAGTTGGAAGGCAAGTGGAAGAATGACTTAACAGATGCAAAAATGCCACATCTTTTTTTTTTTTTTTTTGAGTTGGGGTCTCTATTTCCCAGGCTGGAGTGGAGTGGCACAATCACAGCTCATCACAGCCTCAAACTCCTGGGCTGAAGGGATCTACTCTTCAGCCTCCCTAGTAGCTGGGACTACAGGTGCATGCCACCACACCTGGCTAATGTTTTTATTTTTTATTTTTGTAGAAATGAGGTCTCACTTTGTTACCCAGGCTGGTCTCAAACTCCTGGGCTCATGTGATCCTCCCACCTCGGCCTCCCAAAATGCTGGCATTACAGGCATGAGCAACTGCTCTTAGCCAAGAATACCAAATCTAAAATGAGGACTGACATATACCATGCTGCCTTCAAAATCTTTCTGCACAAATCCTAACTCACAAAGGGCTTCTCCTTTTGCACGTTGGCAGCATTCCAGCCCACCCTCAATTCACTCTAAAGTCCTACCTCTGTGACCCAAATAATAGGGATTAAAAAAAAAAAAAAAAACCACTACCTATGGAACTTTTACAAAGCACCTCCTGTGTAATGTCAAGCCTTTATAAAATGGGTCGACTCTAGCGTTTGGTGGTTCTCAAATTATTCAGTATTGTTTTTCCAGCTGGAGCGTAAATTTCTTGAGAAGAGAATCTCTATTTTATCCGGCTCTAACATTTTTCAAAACAACGGTCCAAATAGGCAACCAATAAGTACCTAACGTGGAGCAGTTCAGACTACACACCTACCAACCTTCACCAGAGCCAATGAGCTAACGTTCAATTCGCAATCAAAAATAAGAGAAGCGTGTCTCTATAGCCATTCGAGGCCTCGCCACCAAAAAATTTGCTAGTTGTCCTGAATGACAGCAGTGGCATAGCAGAGACACATCTATCTATTTACTGCAGGGTGACCTGCCTAGTTTAGCATTTAGCAATCAGACTTCTAAATAGCAATAAACCCCATGCTGAGTAGGCAACAGATGAAAAAAAAAAAAAAAAGAAAAGATGCCTTTTATGGCACTTCATGATAATGGCTTTATTGCCAAAAGCCATATTAGCAGAAGATGGAAGATTCAATTTATAGAGTCTCCTGAATGTCTGTATGTTCAGCGACAGCCTGTTTGTGCCCAAGAAGAGATCAGTGCCTGTGGAAAATGTATTTGAAGGACTACTCACAAAGCTGCTCTGCTCTGCCAAGTGAGAGTCCGCATTCTTTTTCAAGTCAAAAGGGGGAAAAACTAATCTGATGAATGACTCCATCTTGCTCCGAACTTCCGCCTCAGAGTGAAGCACTGAGAATTAGGACCACCCCGCTCGTTGGGATGATCTAAAAGTCACTTAAAACAATTCAGAGCAATATCAGAAAAACTTCTTTCTTTCTGAGACAACAAAAACAGATGGAAAACTGCAAAAATGGCTCAAGTATGTGGCACTTTTATAACATTTATGTGGCTCTTGAAAAAAATCAGCTTTAATTGACTTTTTGCTTCCCATGTCCCACTTCTGTCAAAATGTCTTCTGGTTTCGGGAGACTCCAATTGGAGAGCCATTTAGAATACACCGTTAATTGCTATAATTCAGAAACAATGTACTCTTTCTCTGGTCCTTGCCAAAAAGACAAGGGAGAAAGTCAGCAGAAAGAAAATTTTTAAATAAAACCCATTGCTTATGATGGCACTGAAAACAAAACAAACAGAGGAATCACACTGGCAGTAAGTTGCCTTGGGTGGCCTAACAGATCCTTTAGCTTCCTGTGTGACCTAGAGAATGCCACTAAACCTCTCTGTCGCCTATCTCTCCATATGAAAAATAAGGAGGTTACTATACTTCTACGTCAAATACTGAATGTCAACACTGAAGGAGGACTTGATACCTTATTTCATCTGTCTTATTCTATACATGAGGTATCTGGAAACTCATGCTGTGCAAATAAATGCAATTCTCCTTTGTGGAGCTGGAGTCTCACTCTTGTGGGCCAGGCTGGAGTGCAGTGGCATGCTCACAGCCACCCCAGCATCGACCTTTTGGGCTTCAGTGATCCTTCCACCTCAGCCTTCCAAGCAACCAGAACTATAGGCGTGCGCTACCACACTCAGCTAATTTTTTATTGATTGCAGAGATGAGGTCTCACCAAGTTGACTGGGCTGGTCTCAAATCTACCGGCTCAGACAATCCACTTGCCTCAGCCTCCCAAAGTGCTGGGATTACAGGCTGAGCCACCGAGCCCAAACTAAAAATTTGTCCACGTCTTTTAAGTCTCTCTTAGTTTTACAGGGACCAGCAATCCCTTTCTTCTCATTATAATTTGTCTGTTGAAAACCCTGGGGCCTTTGACCTGTAGTTTCTCACAGTCTAGTTTTGCTGAGTGATACTTTTGGTACAGTTCAACATGTTCTTCTGCATTTCTCGCAAATTGCAAACCTGAGGCTGGCTCAAACTCAGGTTCAATTCCTTTGGCAATACCATAGGTGATGTTGAGTTCTCTCATTAGTACATAAAGTCTGATGAGCTTTCTTTTTGTGATGTGAGCAGCTGTCAATGAACAATGCCTAAATCCATTAAAATGGTGGCATTCTAATTCTGTCATTTCTTATTTATTAATTGGAATATTTTTATAAAGAAATACTCCATTCTCTCTTCTACCTCTGGTTGTCATTGGTCCAGGCCACCTAGGAAAGGTAGGATAAATGCTTGAATTTTTCCTTTTATTTACCAATTTCAAGATAATAAATTGGATCATCACCTGAAGGTGACTGAGTTTTTATTTTTAAATCATTAGAATTATACATATATTTTGATGTTTTGATCCATTACAAATATTTCTTTTATTTTAGTTCAAATGGTCTCAAATTTGGCTAATAGGAATTTTTTTTTTCGAATTAGCTGCTGTCTTCTTGACTATTATCTGGGATAATAAGATGTTTCAGTTCTTCTTTTTTGGGGTGTATATTTTCTGCCCCAGGCCTGGAGTGAGCAATTTCTCCAAGAGTCCTGGTTTCTTTTAATAGGAAATGGAATTGTAAGGCTGAAACTTGGGCATTATAGATGGTCATTGCTAGGTCTTTCTATTAGTCAGAACTAGAAATATACACACACAACATACATACACATGTGGATACATATATACACACGTAGTATTTTTAAAAAATAAAACAGCTCATGAGTTCTAATAACTTCTAATAACACTAATAACTTCTCATTTAAATTCAAGATTATTTGTAACATCTCTTCTGTGTTACATCTCTATTTCCTTCCTTCCATATTGGTTCTCTAAAACACAAAAGAGAAGCTAATTAGACTAGCTCATAATTATCTTAGACACAACAGTCTAATTTTACTAATGCTGATATAACCATCACCAACCCAATGACCGAAAAGTTTTTAAAAATTTGCATATGATCTCTCCTTTCTCCTCCATTTTTTATAGTTGTTCTAAATTTACAGTGCCAGAACATATAGCCATTACATTCCATTGGCTCTTCCTTTTCTCCTTATTTAGTCCAAGTTCTATGAGTAACTATATGTTACCATCAGCCCTTATTCTGGTGTCTTTCTAGACTTTTGGTTTGTATGAAGATCTTTCTCTAGTAGATTCCTCAAGAAACATTCATGGAAATACTAACTTCTGAGTCCTTTCAAATTGATAACAGTCATATTTATACTTGAAAGTCATTTTCCTAGCTTTAAAATCTTTAGCTTTCATTTTTTCCTTGAGCATCTTAAATATATTATTCCACTTTCTTCTGGCATAAAGTATTTCTGTTAAAAAAAAAATCTAGCCGGGCTCGGTGGCTCAGCCTGTAATCCCGCGCCTTTGGGAGGCTGAGGTGAATGGATTGCCTGAGCCTGCGGGTTCGAGACCCGCCTGGGCAGCGAGACCTCATCTCTACAAAAAATCAGCCGAGCGTGGTAGCGCGCGCCTGTAGTTCCGGCTACTCGGAAGGCTGAGGCGGAAGGATCGCCAGAGCCCAGCAGGTCGAGGCTGCGGTGGCCGGGAGCGGCCACTGCACTCCAGTCTGGGCGACAGAGTGAGACTCCAACTCAAAAAAAAAATTTTTAAATCTGTTAATAACTTAATTGACTTTCTCTTATAAGTCACTTGCTTTTCTTGTTTAGATAACCAAGGGAATTTTTTCTTTCAAGTCTAGTTATTTCACTAGAATATGTCTTGATGTTGGTCATTCTGAGTTATCCATTCTGAATCAGTATTCTCAGGTATATGGTGAACTCTTTCAATATGCAGTTTTAACCATCTTTTAATTTCAAGAAACTTTTCTGAAATTGTAACTTTTACTGTTTGTTCTCTGCCTTTGCTTGGTTTTCTTCTTCGGGGACTCTTATTACTTGTATGTTGGATCTTCTTTGCCAGTCTACAATATATTTGTTACTTCTAGAGTTTTATTATCTCTTTCCCCATTAATTTTTAACATTTTCCACCCTTTGACTGTTTTAAGACATTACCTGTTGTTTTATGTGTGCTTGTATTTCTTCTGGCTTAGTCTTCATTTCTGAATTTTTTTTCTTTTATGTTAGATTGTTTCTAGTTCTGTTACCTTTTTGCTTTTCTAATTCTGATTTATGTTGTTTTTTAATGTCATATAATTTTGTAGTGCCTCTTATCTTATTTTGAAATAGAGTATGTTTTGTGAGTATGTCTTTATGTGTGTTTTCACTGTCTGAAGGAATGTTATTCTGCTCTCTAATCTCTTTTTAAAAATAAAATCTTGGTGTGGGATTTGACCTCAATTGCTGGCTCATTTTTATGTAAAATTAATTTTCCTGAAATTTTGGAAGAAGGAATGCCTCAAGGCAGTTCTTCTGATTTCACAGAGCCTGCACTTCATCTGTGCTCTCTCCTTCAAAATATGGAGGTTTGTTTTTTGAGATTTCCTGGCTCTGTTCCCCTCCAGCATTTTCATCGGGATCTTCTCTTTCCTTCTCCTCTGTTGTCCCCACTCTGCTCAACTTAATTTCCACTCTTAGCAGTTGCCTCTCCATGTGGGACCCTACCCTGAAAGGGACAATTTAGGAGAGTCCATAGGAGTCTCTTTCAGCCCCTTCAGACCTTACTGCAGGCAACTGGTGCTAACTCATGATAAGGAGAGGGCGAAACCCCTCCTGTATTCAGTTACTGCTCTCAAATTAGTCCACTGCACTTTCCAGTTAACACCTGTTTGCTATTTGGGATTCTCCTGTTCTTAAATCTGTCAAATGCTCCATTCATTCTCTCTTCATTCATCCACATCAGCCTTGTGGCCATTGTTGATTTGTCTTCACCCATTGGTGTTTTGGAGTTTCTGCAGATACCTTGTAACTAGTTTTGCTGTAAATGTCACCCATGAGTTTTTGGTTGGCCATCAAGTGCTCTGTTTTACTTGTAAATTTGAAGAGGTTAGAAAATTCTGACACCACTGCTCCTGCCATCTTCCCAGAATCTCTGATTATTTTTTTGAAATTTAGTATGATCATTCAATTAACAAATAAAAACACCAAATAGCCAGTGGCTCACGCCTGCAATCCTAGCACTTTGGGAGGCGGAGGCAGGAGGATTGCTTGAGCCCAGGAGTTCAAGACCAGCCTGGGCAACATAGCAAGACTAATCTCTACAAAAAAGAAAAAACTAGTTGGGCCTGGTGGTGTGTGCCTGTAGTCCCAGCTACCTGAGGGGCTGAGGCAGAAGGATCCTCTGAGCCCAGGAGGTCAAGGCTGTAGTGAGTCATGAGCCTGCCACTGCACTCCAGCCTGGGTGACAGAGTGAGACCCCAAAACACACACACACAAAGATGAGTCTACCTGCTGCATGAATAGTACCAACACAAGAAGTTGGCGTGAACCTAGAATCTCCAGGTATTATATAGATATTCAAAACTGTCCTGCCAACTTTATCAAAAACTAAATGTACATTTTTATGCTCTTAATTTCTACATTTGCTTCAGAATCTCTGTAAAGAGGCTCACATTTGTTTTTCTTTATGCCTTAATTCCATTGCCTGTGTAACAAGGACATTTTGAAAATTATATTTAAAATCTATAATTTTTACTCCCTTGTCATATTTCACCAAATATGCAAAGGGCAGATTCGGAGTACCAGGCAAGATCAGTAGCATAGCCAAGAACAGGTAGGCCCTTATTCAGTTTTTCATCTCAAAATGGCTAATTTGGAGTCCACAGCAAGACCAACACCCTGAAGGCTCTATTTTCTTGAAACAGAAAAGCCCCTCCCATCCCGAGTCCAACATTCTCTATCAATAATCGTAATTTAAACTGGGAGGACTTACCCTAGGGAAGACTGCTTAATGCTGCAGAGAGGGCACAACATGTGACACGAGGGGAATTTTCACTGGGCCAGAGAGAAAGGGCCTTTGGCACAAAGGTTTAACAGCAGTTCAGAAAGAACCCATTGTGATCTGAGGTCGCAAAAGCAGAGCCTGAGGCATGGATTCATTTGTGACCACAAGCAGCAGATATGCAGGTAAGTTGGCCACCACCTCAATCCTATGGGACCGCCTGAGGAGCCTGATGAAAAGCATCTTGGAACCACTACATCACCACTACCACAGAGAAGAAAGGAATGGTGTCTACCTGTCCGTTTCTATCCTTCATGAGTTCAGGGTTTCCCTGGGAGTATTATTTTCCCTACACTTCCAGGTTACCCACATGTGCATGCTGAATGGGTACCCATGGGCATCCCAGGTCCCAGAATCAGAGGTCTCAGGGCAGACATCAAGAGGCTGCAGGGAGGTACTGACAGGTTTCACCTGTGCAGAACTGATCACTGCTGCAGCAGTGACTAGATGAAGAGATAAGGGCACAGGCAGTGTCCAACACAGGGCCCAATGACGTTCTCACCACAGGAAGAGTGAGCATTTTAATCAGATGTTCTACATTTCTTTACACTGTTGAGTAGTCACTTTCTACACAAAGTGAAGATAAGTAGTCTGTTGACACTAGACTTTTATTCATTTCACCTGCAATAACAGACATGTGATGTGCTATATAGGTATAAAAGAATGTTTTGTTAGTCACCTTTACAGAGAACAAATCTGTCCTTGCTCTGATGGGAGAGTCATGTCCCCAGGTTATGCATGATCTGCACATTCATTTCAGAGCTTTCTTTGCCTTCAGAGCACTTGGTGAGCTCTGCTACACACTGACATAAACCAGGTTCCATCATTCCTTGACCTCAGCAAGCAGATGAAGAGCAACTCTTCCTATTAGATGGTGTTGACCTCAACAAGAAAACGGGGAGGCCCAGGAAACTGTCCTCCTTTGACACATAGCCTGTTCCTCCCAAGACCAATTCAGAAGCCACTTTCTTCATATATTTTTTTCAAAGAATCCACAATGTCATAACTGAATCTTTATGGCTTAATGTAAGTTTTTAATATCCTTTTATCTTTTAATATCCTCTTCAACCAAGATAATGTTCTTACAATACTGTTTATGCACCTTGCTACTTTCCCTAATATAATGAGGGCATGTACAGTCATGGGCCATATTGCAATGCTTCAGTCAACAACAGATTGCATATATGATGGTAGTCCTGTAAGATTATAACACAGTATTTTTTTTTAAGTTGGAATCTCCCTCTGCAGCCTAGCCTGAAGTGCGGTGGCAGGCTGACAGCCACCGCAGCATCTACCTGCTGGGCTCAGGTGGTCCTTCTGCCTCAGTCTTCCAAGTAGCTGGAACTACAGGCGTGCACTGCCATACCTGGCTAATTTTTTGATTAATTGTAGAGACAAGGTCTGTCCAAATTGCCCAGGCTGGTCTCGAATCCCTAGACTGAGACAATCCTCTCACCTTCGCCTTCTAAAGTGCTGGGATTACAGGCATGAGCCACCGCATCCACTCACAGCACAGTGTTTTGACTGTACGTTTTCTTTCTGTTTAGATACACAAATAGCATTGTGTTACAATTGCCTACAGTGTGCAGAAAAATAACATGCTGTACAGGTTGGTGGCTTAGGAGCAATAGTTTATAGCATACAGCCTAGGTATATGGTAGGCTATACCATCTAGATTTGTGTCAGTCTATGCTGTTTGCACAATGATGAAATTACTTAATAATGCATTTCTCAGGACGCATTCCCATAGGTAAGCAATGTATGGCTATATCCCTCTGACTCGAAGTCCCTAACATCAGCAACCATACCTTAGGCATCTCTGCACCTCCGGGATATAGCATATAGAATCACTCAACACATTTTAGTTAAACTGAATTTTAATTCAATTTTATCCCACTAGTCTTGGAAGTATCTGAAGTATAGGTATCTTTTGGTAACTGCACATTTGAGGTGTTAATTTTATCCCCAGATGACAGGCTTCCTTTCATAGTCTAGGGTCTTCTGCTTAGTTTATCATTACCCTAAATCATCACTAGGCTTGGTGTCAGGAGGCTTATGCCAAACCCTGCATGTCAAATGACAAGAGTCAATCTCTACCTGGTCTGTATTGCCTGCTGGACACCACTCTATGTCTTTGAGGCATTTAATTCATTTAATATCCCTATCAACCCTATCAGGTAGACACTATGATATCTCCATTGTCCGGGTGAGAAAGTTGAGCAAGTTAACATTACAACTTACTCAGACCCCACAGCTAGGAAGTGGTAGCTTTAAGTATTTAAAATGTCTTTTGGCCATTTCTACTCTTAGGGCTGAATGACATATCTGCTGTAACACTTTATGCTTCTCTCTGATTCTGTCTTGGTTCCTCCCTAAACTTCTTATAGTTTCTAACACTCCCACATCCACAGCAGACCCAGACTCCTTTCTGAGAAACTAGAGCCATAAAAAAGTAACTGTGGCTCTAGCTAATCTGATCAAGTGTCGGTTCTGCTGCCCCCTGCGAAGGACGGTTCCTCCCAGGCCAGCGGAGGGGCTGAGCTGTCAGTGGGCGCTCACTGAATGCTCACTGAATGCTGAGTATGGTGCTCTGCACCACGGTGCTCCGGGAGCCCAGGAAGGAGCCCGGGAAGAAGCCCTAAACACATGAACACGCAAATAATACAAGCCCATAAATGAGTATGCCAGCAGAGCTCAGGAAGGAAGAAAATGAGTGGGAGGGCTTTCTAGATAACATTTGGACAGATGGAAAAGAGAAGAGACAGCATCTCCAGCAGGGAGACCAACTTCAGAAGAGACACAGAAGTGGGAACACAACTGCTATTGCTATTCTGATTCTAGGCTTGGTGACTGCCTTTGGGGGAAATACGCTGGCAGAGACGACCATTAGTGCTTGAAACAACACGCAACAGTTTAGATGAGGGAATCCGCAAAGTGTGGCACTCAGACTGCTTTTTCATAAATGTAACTTTTCTTGAAAGGCCACACCCACTCTGTGACTGCTGTTAAATAAAACATGTGGGCGGCCATTGCTGTGGACTGAGCTGCAATGGCCCCAGTAGAACCAAATCAAAATGGAGTCACTCTCGCTAAGTGCCACGCAATCAAGCATTTAGGAAGTGGGAAAATCCTCAAACAGACCAGTTTTTCCTAAAAACAGGAGTCCACAGCAATCGGTCAGAGGAAAAGGGACAGTCAGCCTGAGCCAGCGTGATAAGGAAGTCCTCTCTGCTTTAACCTGTATGTGGAAAGTAACCTCAATACTCTGATGTTAGCCAATCCTCTGGTTCCTTATTCCTGCTCAAGCTGCCTTACTGTTCTGCCATGATTAACATGGCACCTTTCTACTTTTTAGATTGGATGATCCCTAATTCATGAATAGCTCCACCATTAAATCGTCAGACCACCGAAATCAATTTAATGACATGTGGTATCACTGCTTTCCTAACACTGCTTTTCCTAACGACAGCAGAGCTAAGTAAGAGACTTTATTATCTACAAAGTCAAAAATATTTATTATCTGTCCTTTTACAGAAAAAAAATTGCTGATCCCTAGTCTAGAATATCAACCCTCCAGAAAATCTAACAAAGCCAACCGATTGGCACTATGGGAGTAAAATGCTAAAAACAAATTTATCCAAAATGTAAAAGAAATTCAAGATACACAGATTAGTTGTATTCTCAAAAAAGGTATCAAAAATATAATCTGAAAAAAACTGATGTTACAGATTGAAATGCAACTACTTCCTGTGTTCCAAAGATCTGAGAACACACTCTAATTTCCACAGATTCCGTGGTTATGCGACCAAGATTCCCAAAGGATTTGGGATTCCAGTAATCAAATGCCCTCATTCACTCATTCATAGCAATAAACATAAAAACATTCAGAAGCTACCTGATTTGTTAAGCACACAATCCGTAAATATGAAATAACTTTAAATTACAATTCAGCTAAAAAAAATCAGCTTAAGAAATAAAAATAACCAAGTTAAAATGCATCGACTCCATGGTCATCTTACCAAAAATATAACTAAGCGAGAAAATTCCCCATCTCCCAAAATGATGATTAAAGGAGAATGTATCTACTTATGTTTGGATATTTATAGGAAAGGGGAAAAGATATAATGGACACACTGATCAGAAGCATGGTAGAAAAAAGCCTCCCATTAGAAGACACAGGCCTTAGTCATAACCTTTTGCCAGGACCAAGTTGTGTGTGCAAGCACAAGACACCTAACCACCCTGGGACTTCTCCGATGAAGGAATCCTGCTAGATTATCTCTCAGGGCTTTTCCATTTTGAGATTCATGAAAATTAACAGGATATTAGAATACATTCTAGAGCAGGGGAAAATGGATTCATGAACATAGACAAATAAACCCTTTTCACAGTGTTCTGATGTATTTTGTTTACAGTATTTAAATAGACTTTTCATACTTGAGATAATAAAATGACTTCGTGTAAGACCTGATTATTATCTAGACTTCCAAGAACCTTCATGCATTGGACCTCCCGATCAGAAAGAAAACTGCAGAGCAAGAGCAAGGAATAAACACAGAAGTCCCCTGAGAAGAGTAATGCAGTTAAGAAACAGCCCGTGGCCTCAAGCAGCTGTATGATCACCCACTAACGGTGCTCACTTGAAGAGGATGGCACAGAAACAAGGAGACTGCACGTCAACATTCCCTTCTCAGTGCTCATCAACAGCGGCAATGAAGACTGCCCTCCAGGGAAAATTAGAATGAGATTTGGGAAATGGCACCCAGCACATAATAAAAGAATAGGAAACGTGTTAGAGAAAAGCTCAATGTTACCAAAGGAGCAAAGATAATAAAAGGGGGAGGGCAGGCGAGAAGACTTGTTTGTTTGCTGACTCTTGCTCCTAACAGAGGAAAACATCCAAGAGGCACCGATCCCAAAGAGTAAAGAGACTAAAGCAGCAGGGGCCAGCAGTGTGGCGTGAGGAAGGCCATGGACCCTTGGTATCCAGCACAGACAGCTGGGAGCACGTTTGCAAGTGGCTACAAAGCCGGACCGGGAATCCAACCCAGGGGTTGTTGGAGAGATGGGTCGGGAGCGCCGAGATCTGGAAAGAGATGTGTGGATACCAGCGGGCGTGGGAGACCACCTAGAGAGAAGGTGGATGTGGGGACCAGGCCTCGAGGGGGAAGAAGTCATCCAGGGATGAGAGAGGACCGCGCCAGGCGGGAAGGGACGGGGGCGCCCCAGGCGGGCGCACGTGGCAGAGCTGTAAGCCGCGGAATGAACCAGGAAGGAGAGGCCCGAACATCGACAGCCATAATTGACGACCAAGTTGTCACGTGTGACCAGAACGCGGGCTGTTCCAGGGCAGGGCTGTCCTGGAAGTCAGACAGGATTGGGTGAATGGAAAGGAGAGGGCGTGAAGAGGACATGGAACGATGCTTGCAGGCGGCTCCTTCAAGAAAGTGGCTATGAAGCGGGGTAGGCTTTGGCTGGTGGGGATTCTTTTAAAACCCAGGTAGACCTGAGCTGGTTAAACTTGGCAAGAGAAGGATCCACCTGAAAGAAAAAGCGGACTATACCAGGAAAAAAAGGGATGATCAGCAACAGTATTCTTCAAATTGTGAGTCGGTTTCCACTCGTGGTTTATAACGTCAGTTCATTGCCAGCGTTTTAAAAATCAAATGGAATAAGTGGAACACAACAGTACACGGTAGAAGATATCACAGAACATCCGAATAACATGTGTTGCTTCCTGAAATATGCGAGGGTGTGTGTGTGTGTGTGTGTGTGTGTGTGTGTGTGTACACGCACGAGCACTGAAATGCAATGGGAAGTCCAGGGCTCCATCAAAAAGTGGAAATGTCACAGACATAAAGGGTAAGGTTGGAGAATATTGGGGCAGGACTGGGTGGCACCCAGGATACAGGGGAAGGAGTGTCTGGGACAGCAATGGGAACAAAGGAGAAGAGGACGGGGTATTTTTTTTTAAGAGACAGGGTCTCCCTACGTGTCCCAGGCTAGGCTTGAACCCCTGGGCTCCAGTAAGCCTGATGGCTGTAGGCATGTGTCACTGTGCTCGGCCAGGAACAAATCAGATACTGGAGATTCCTCCTGATTCAGTACCTCCTCTCTGAATCACGCTCCCTCTCACTCCTTTTCTCTTATATCCTTCCATCATTAAGACTTGACCATGAGACCAGAAGAGAGGAAGGGATCAGGAAGGAGAGACCTGAACGCCAGCCCTATTTCCAAGAAATTTTAGAGTGAGGGACCAGGAGAAAGAAGAGCTGTTTATGGTCTGGAGAGCCCCATCAAGGAACAACTGTAGTGGAGTCAGCTGAGCCAGAAGGACTTGAGGGTGCACTCAGAACGCAAAGTCAGAATAAATCAGTAGGTCCCAGTGATGACCAGGCCAAGGTGTAGGTGCTGATACGGTACAGGAGAGGGTCAGTGGAACCACGGGGTCAAGAGGCTGGGCAGGTTGTGTGTGTGCACACCAAAGTCCTCCAGAGTGGTTGCTAAGCTCAGTGTGCAGAGATCAGGGACCAGGTGCTCAAGTCCAGGATGAACAAGGTTCTCAATCTTCCTCTCCCGGGATAATAAAATTGCTGCCCTCTGCTGGCATAGATGGGGACAGTTCTCCAGGAGTACAGAGGCAGGGTGAGGATCTGGGGCTCTAACTGGCTCTTAGACAGATTTTCATGCCATTTCCCTATTTTTAGGCCCAAATTCAACCTCAGTCTGCCTATTCCTAAGCCTTTTTGGAGACTTTGCCAAATAAATTGGGATGCTTCTTGGCTGTTCCCCAGCAGTCTAACCTACAGCTTTCTTCTGTGTGCCAACTCAGTCACCTCTCATCCATGTGATTTCTATCTTCCAAAGTGTTGTTATTTTTTTTCTTTCTTATTCTTTTTGTCCTCATGGGTATTTACTTATTTATTTTTATTTTGAGTTGGAGTCTCACTCTGTCACTCAGGCTGGAGTGCAGTGGCACGCTTATGGCCACTGCAGCCTCGACCTGCTGGGCGAAGGCAATCCTTCCACCTCAGCCTTCCAAGTAGCTGAACTACAGGGGCGTGTGCTACCATGCCCAGCTTATTTTTTTGATTTATTGTAGAGATGAGGGCTCGCCAAGTCGCCCAAGGCTGATCTCAAAGCCGTGGGCAATCCTCTCACCTCGGTCTCCTGGATTTTTGTTTTTAAAAAAATCCTTCTACTCTTGCTTTGGTAGAGGTTCAGGAGGGACCAAAAGTAAACATGTGTTGAGTCTACCACCTTTACCCTTGACTTACTTTTGTAATTACAAAACAATCATACTATATTCATTTCCACACACAAAAATATGTACTCTCCTTGGTGTGTGAACAAGAGAGCCCAGCCTCCTGCCTGGGGGTGGACTGACAGAGTCAGCTGAGGACTGTCCAGTTATACAGGGAGTTTTCCCCAAGCCAACTACATCCTCCTTGCCAGATCCCCCAGGACTGTGTCTCTCAGTGAAAGTTATCCTCCATTGGGAAGAAAATCACCATATTGTACTATGAGCATCAGGGCAGGGTGGCATCTTCATCCATTTAAATCAAAGTTTGAAAACACCCCTTTACTGTAAGGTACACATATGAAACCCAAATAAATGATTTAAGAAAATGGTTTCATAAGAAGATGTAATTCCTTCATGATTAAATAAAATGCCATCTAATTAATCCATACTAAAGCTTTGATTACAGAGTAATTTCAGATGTTTACTATTACATTCAGAAACCAGAAGTGTAATAAGAGTTAATCACAGAATTGAAAGACTTCAGAGGTGGAAGGAACTTTAGCTCCTAGCCAGGTCTAACCAAGAAAATGTACCAGCTGGGGGCTTTATAGAAATGTGCATATTGGGACAGTGCCCAGACCTCAGAGAGGGACTCACCAAGCATAGTACCCAGGCATGGACATACTTATCACACTGCCCAAATGGCTCTGCCAGGTTCCAGACACCCCTGGGAAACCACCACTTATCTATCCTCATGCCCCTCCTTGTGCATGGGCTGAAAATTGGCTCAAAGATCTTATGCAATTCGGCAGGTAAGCCTGGCAGAAGCGGGGCTGAAAAGCAGGATGACGTGTGTCCTGGTTCTTTTTACATCATACTTGATCTTTTCATGTACTCACTTATTCTTTCAATAACAGTGTGTCAATACCGCCTACATTCTGATAATCCTAGCAACATTTATTGAGTGCTTACAATCTTCCCTGTTAAAGTACACTGTTACCACTTTACAGGTATCATTTCATTTAATCCTCACAACAGTGTTATGAGGTAAGTACTTTTAGTATCTCCGTTTCACAGATGAAGAAGAAAGAACAGAGAGGTTAAGTATTATGCTCAGACCACACAGCCAATAAGAGGTGGTACTCAAATATGGCTCCAGAGCCTGGGCTCCTTCCTAACTACTAAGTATCAACTGTTTCTCAGGTACCCTGTTTCCTGGTATCTTTTGTGATGAGGTGTAAGAGAAGAGCCCATGCTGGGAGACAAGTGTATGGCATTTCAGTGGGGGCACCCAGGGGCCATCAGAACATAGAGAGATGTTCTCCTCCCAGAGGCTAGGCCGGCGAACTGAGTCTTGAATGACAGAAGGTGAGAGGAGCAGCAGAAATACCAGAAGAGTACCATCATGAATACCACAGTAGCGTAGCAGATACAAATTTCAGCACACACACTCAGGTGACAAGACATGTCATTTCCTCTTTTCTTTGAAACCTTAATGTCTGTCAGAATCCCCCAATCCTCTAAGTGTCGGAAATAGTCTCCTTCAATTCAGAGGCAGGGTCCACCTTTGCCCTGGGACTGTGTCCTCAACTGGAGGCTCTATGGAGCCATGGTCCAAACTATCCTTACTCATCGTAGTGTTCCTGCCAAGGCTGCCCACCAGGAGTCCTTAACCATGGGTCTGTGGTTCTGCTGAGATCACCAGTGGGCTCCATGTTGCTATATCCAACAGAAGATTTTCTCTTCTTCTGAGTTGTTTTTTTAGCTATATTCAAACTCGATGATGCTACAGTCTCCTGCGTTGCCCTGTACTACTTTGACAATACCTGAGCATCATACTTAATTTTTCTCTCATCTCCTTGGCTTTCCCTTCCTATCCTCTGCATCACCAAGCATTTAACCCATCAACAAGTTCTATCGATTTTATTGTCAACAATTATATGTCAAGTTCATTGACTTCTCTCCAGTGCCAGTAACACCCTGGCATGAGCTACCATTTTCTCTCACCTGGATTCATGAAACAGTCTCTTCGCTTCATCTCTCTACTTCCACGCTTGCTTCCAACCATTTGGTCTCCACAAAGCAGTCAAAGTGATCTTAACATACACACTGGCTGGGCGCGGTGGCTCGCGTCCGTAATCCCAGTGCTTTGGAAGACTGAGAATGGAGGATTGCTTGAGCCCAGGAGTTCAAGCCAGCTTAGGCAACGCTGTGAGACTTCATCTCTACAGAAAAATCAAAAAAGTAGCCAAGCGTGATGGCACATGCCTGTAGTCCCGGCTACTCAGAAGGCTGAAGCAGGAGGATCACCTGAGTCTGGGAAGTCGAGGCTACAGTGAACCATGATTGTGCCATTGAACCCTAGCCTGGGTGACAGAGTGAGACCATGCCCTGGGGCTGTTTCCTCATCTGGAGGCTCTGTGGAGCCATGTTACAAAACTATCCTTACTCATCACTGGTCCACAGCGTTCCTGCTGAGGCTGCACACAAGGGGTCCTCGATTGTGGCTCTGTGGTTTTGCCCATTAGAACACCAACTTGCCTTAGTGAGTCCTATCATTATCTCCTTCCTTGACCTTCTGCTCCTCTCTAGCAATTGTCCTCTCTCTACTCCTTCACTATCCCAACGTGTATATGCATACACACACACACACACACATACACACACACACACACACACACACCCCTAAATATGGCATTCCCTTAACTGAAACCCTTCAGGGGTTTCATGTCACTATAGGGTGACACCAACTCCATCCAGCTGGTCACACCCTTGCTGCTATGCCATGCCCCTGCCTCACTGGCTGTCCTTCAACTCCTCCTCACACTGCTCCCCAGCTTGGGTCTTGGGGCTCACTGCTCACTCTGTGCTACCAGGGTTCATCTCTCAGCTCTGACATTCTCATCCTTTATATCACAATTCAACTGGCAACTCTGTAATCAGGTACTCCTTGAGTGCCCAGTTTAAATTCAAACTTCCTTTTATATCTAAATCCCTGTGTTTCCTTTTCATAGAGCTCATTGCAACTTCTTGATTGTTTGTTTCATATGAGCTGCTCCCACTAGACAAAAATCTGGGTAGTCTAGAAATATGTTGATTTTTATACCCAAACTAACTAGCTCCTTGCTTCATAGCGTCAAATTCAGTACATTTTGTTGCATGAGTGACCTAAAGGCTTAAGGGTTTGAAGAGGAAATTTTTTAAGGGTGATAATAATTGACTTTAAATATATACAACAAATATCTTAACAATTGTTCTCTATCTTCATAGAGAGAAAATGAGCTTAAAACACAGCAAATCCAACCTATTCCGGTACAAAAAAAATTTTCCCGAAAGTAGGACTGACTTTGGAAAGTACAGGCCCATGAAAAGGTGTGTGACATTATCTTCTTGGCAATCACTGAAAAATAAACTACCACCTTCCTTGGGTGCCCAAGCCAAACTTCCATGCTTATCTCATCTTAGAAAGTCCTTCCTACTTCATCTTCCTCCAACAGCTGCTGAACCATTTCTTTGTTCCTTTTTATAATAAAACTCCTAGAAAGAGTTATCTGTCCTCATTGCCTCAATATTTCTTCTCCCTCTCTCTCTCTCTTTCTCTCTCTCTCTGCTTTATTTCTTCACAAGGTCAACTTGAAGTCAAAAGGACTTATTTTTCTTAAACCATCATTAAAAAGTTGCCAGCATCCTTTTCTGCCTCCCCCCCGCCTGCCTCCTTGCACTACTCTGGCTGCACTGTGCTCACACTGCACTCCAGTCTCCTGCTAGGTCAGCGCCACCGCCACCATCATGATTATCTACCAGGGCCTCATCAGCCACGATGAGATGTTCTCCGACATTTACAAGATCCAGGAGATCACAGACAGGCTGCGCCTAGAGGTGGGGGGAAGATGGCCAGTAGGACAGAGGGTAACATTGATGACTCGCTCATTGGTGGAAATGCCTCCGCTGAAGGCCCCAGGACAAAGGTACCAGTATCACTTGTGTTGATATTGTCATGAACCATCACCTGCAGGAAACTAGCTTCACAAAAGAAGCCTACAAGAGATGCATCAAAGACTACATGAAATCAATCAAAGGCAAACCTGAAGAACGGAGACTGGAACGAGTAAAACCTTTTATGACAGGGGCTGCAGAACAGATCGAGCACATCCTTGCTAATTTTAAAAACTACCAGTTCTTTATCGGTGAAAACACAAATCCAGATGGCATGGTTGCTCTACTGGACTACCATGAGGATGGTGTGACCCCATATATGATTTTCTTTAAGGATGGTTTAGAGATGGGAAAATGTTAACAGACTTGGCAATTACTTTGGAACGATCACCTGTCATCATAACTGGCTGCTGCTTGTCATCCATACAAACACCAGGATCTAAGACAAATGGGACTGATGTCATCTTGAACTTCATTTGTTTTGACCATGATTTATTTGGAGTGGAGGCATTGTTTTCTATGAAAAACATGTGATGTAGGTTGTCTAAAAATAAAATGCATTTAAATGCCAAAAAAAGTTGCTAATATAATGTTTCATCACACTTGAATACTGTACTGCAGTTTCTACAAACAAGGACATTCTCATATAAAACCAAATTGCAAACATCAAAAACAGAGTTAGCACTGATGTATTATTCCCATTAAGTCCTTAGACCTCATTCATGTTTTGTCCAATAATATCCTTTGTAACAAAAGAATTCAGGTCAGGATCACATGTTGCATCTTGTTGTTTCTTTAGACTCAGTTCTTTAGTCCTTCCTTGACTTCCATGGCCTGGACTCTTTTGAAGATTATAGGCAAGTTAAACTGTAGCATGTCCATCAATTTGGTTTTGGCTCTTCGGATTTAGTTTGTATCTTTGTATCTTTGGTACACGTGATCGCATTGCCTTTTATCAAGTAGTACATGGTTTCTGTTTGTCCCTTTACTGATATTCTGTTAGGTCACTTGATCAAGGGGGTGGGGGCACCTTCCCAATTTCTTTACTGTGAGTTTTTTGTAGGAGATACTTTGTGGATATGTAAACATCCTATTCCTCATCAGATTTTCAATTTCAATTCATTCATTCATTCATTCATTCATACCAATGTGATGCATGGATTTTGTTTTTATCAATCTATTATTCGCATTCATCTGAGGCTTCAATTGTCCCAGTTATGGTCAACAGAAACTGCTTCGAGATGGTTTCCGTGTCTTTCTGAGTATCCTCCATCCTTCTTGGAGCACATGCTTACTTTCTGGAGCATGGTGTTCCGGGTTTGTCAGATCCATCTTGTACTTTCCTGCCCCAGCCATTCCTGTGCCACTTACATCCTGACGCTCCAAGCCAAGCTGCCCAGCAGACGTAGGCACCCTCTTCACCCTGCTAGAGTTCCAATACCCCATGCCAGGTTGCTCTCCTATGCTGATATCTCAAATTTTGCTCAAATTCTTATTCCCTATGTAGCTGGCTCTCTCACGTGGTCAGGCTCCACCACCACCTGCTGGGCTGCCCTCTTATGTGAACAACCTCTTTATCCCACTCAGGCTCAGAAACCCTACATGGGGCTGGCACCCTACATGGATGCTTCCATACTCCAATGCTCTGAACACCCCAGGCCAACCACTCACAAGGAGGTCTTTCTTAGCCCAGTCAGGTTCCAACACCCCGCATCAGACCACCACAGCTCACCCTGGCTAGCTTGGACACCCCATGCTAGGCAACCACCCCACAGCACACCATGTGGACACCTTCCTAGCCCACTTTGAGGTGCTGGGGTTTTCCTGCTGGCTTGTGTGGTTGCTTCTCTTGCTTGGTTCTACCTAATGACTTTTAAACAGATTTGTTCAGGAAGGAAAATGAAAGGAGGAGATGGGAAAAGAGAAAGGGATAAGGAAAAGCCCATTCTGCTACAAACTGACTCTAACCAGACTTCTGTCTCGCCACTCCACCGGAACTGCCCCTATCAAGGCAACAGTGACCTCCGCAATGGTCAAATCCCAATACTCACCCAGCAGAATGAGAGCTCCCTCCTTCTGGATACTACCTTCTTCCCTCAGGTTTGAGGACACATTCTCCTGGTTATCTTTCTACCTCATGGAAATGCCTAAGTGGACAGACCACCTGTCATGAACCCCGGACACTAAAATCTCAAAGTGTTATACTACATTCCTGAATTAAAAGCTACCAAAAATGACACTATCACGACATACTCATCCCAAATACATACAAAGAAGTTGGACCCACCTACTTGGGTAGCTAAACTAAATCAATTATGCATTATAAAACAACCGCCTTCACCAGAAGCAAAAGTTAAAATAATAATCTAAACACTAAATAATAAACCAAACACTAGCTCTCAGCTTTAATTCATTTTCTTTAACATATCCATTATCATTTAGAAACTTGCACAAATGAGTGCTGATTCGTGTCTCTAAAATAAGAGAGAAAATGGCTGTTTTGTTTAAAATGCTTTTCTAATTATTTTTAAAATTTAGCACTCCTAAAATATTTCATTTTTGAAAAACAGTTTCAAATGCAGAGGCTCAAGTTAGGTTTCCCAACAGAACAAAAATACAGCTTCTGAGAATTAGGGCAAAATGGCTTGTTAAATGAGCTAAAACACAGGCTGAAATACAAACATTTTGTGAAGTGTTCATATCTATCAGCCAAAGTGAGCCATAGCAAATCATCACATGTCTAAAAAATGTAGAGAAAACTGGGAGCTGCTCGATTTCTATCCATTCGACCTTCTGCTACTTTAATGACCTGATCTGAAATAACCTGGCAGGCTCAGCATTACTCCCGGCTCAATGTCAGCAAAAGGACCCACTCTGTCCATCACTGACATGATGCAAACACTCTGCTGCCACTCACCAGCAGGGGGCACTGCGCCCAGCCCTTTCTGTAGGCAAAACCGCCAGAAAGCTGAAGATTGACTGAAAATATGTGTCACCATCTCAGACAAATGCATTGCCACACAATCGACAGGGCATCTCCTTGTGCATGTCAATAACAATGTCCACTGTAGGATGCTCTGAAGCCTGGAGTATATCTTAAAATTACAAATGAAATGGCATCACGGTTAGGCCATAAATACCAAGTCTAGCTGGAATCCTTCCAGCGAGCCTGATCACTTAAATTAAAAAAAAAAAAAAAAAGTACCAAATTCTCCTCATGAAGATTGCTTCAATTCATAGTTTATAGAACCTGAGTTATTTCTAAGTAGGCTAAGCTACAGGCCAGGCCAGAAAAGTGACCAAATATACAAGTAAAAATGGTCCAGCCATCAGTATTCAAGCAAATTAACCTGAGTCATATGTCATTTGTTATTACTAAAATAGGATCATCAAGTTTAGGGAAAACTATCAAGCATTGAATTGCAAACATTACTATATATTTTGCATTAGCAAAAGGAAATGTTTAAAAACTGAAGTCACAGGTGTCATGATCTAGGGATATCATTCCAAAAATGTGAGGTCCTGAACACAAAACTAGTTTTAAATGATCATTTCTAAGAATCATTCTGTGAAAAAAAGTCTAATAGAATGAAACATTTTCCCCAAACACAGATTTATAACATGAGAAAAGCACTTTGCAAACAGTTTTGAATTGGCACCTGGTAAGTTAAAAGCTTGTTACCATACTTTGGAATATATGTATTTTTTCTATTTATAACTTATTTGCAATTTTGTGTTGATATATTATGTTCATTATAAAACACACAAAAAGTAGCACAGACCAAATAAAAATGTAAGCCCTGAGATTTTTCTCCCATACCCACCAATGATCATCTTTTCTTGAACATTCCCTGCTCTAAAGACCACTAATTAGACCATCTACGTTTTATCTTTGGGAGAAAAACGAAGCCCCCAGATTACATATTTTGTGATATTTGAGAGGCAAAATAAGAACTTTAGTTGCATTTTATATTTAAAAAAGACCATAATGGCTGACCCACAAAGCAAGATGTCATTATTATTTCCTTTCTACTGGATCATTCCCATCAGCACACATTTTTCCCATGTCAACAAAAAAAAGTTTGGCCTCACTACCCTGCCTAC
The DNA here is from genome assembly GCA_027257055.1 of Cephalopachus bancanus. Classification (NCBI taxonomy): domain Eukaryota; kingdom Metazoa; phylum Chordata; class Mammalia; order Primates; family Tarsiidae; genus Cephalopachus; species Cephalopachus bancanus. The sequence continues at coordinate 2,732,917 of JAPVLO010000110.1, read as the reverse complement.
TTACTATCCTATTTCCCTCTTTCTTGAATCTGCTTGTCATGTCTCTTCAGTCTCCTGCAGCTCCAGTCAGTTCTTCAGTCTTTCCTTGTCTCCTATGACCTGGACTCTTTTGAAGACAACAGGCAAGTTCAACTGCAGCATGTCCGTCAATTTGGGTTTGACTCTTCAGATTCAGGTTATGTATCTTTGGCATACGGCGACCACATTGCATCCTATCAAGTAGTACATGGTTTCCGTTTGTCCCTTTAATAATGATGTTCAATTAGGCCACTTGATTAAGGGGGCGTGGGAGGACCTTCCAGACTTTTCTACTGTGAAGTTACTTTGTCCCTTTATAATAACGGAGTATTTTGTAGGAAAAACTTTGTGGATATGTAAACATCCTACTCCTCATCAGATTTTCAATACATTTACTCATTCATTCATTCACACCAGTGTGATGTCTGGATTTTTTTTTTTTCCAGTCCGTTATTCTCATTCATCTGCGCCTTCAATTGTCCCAGTTGGGGCTAATGGAAACTGCTTCGAGATGGCTTCTGTGTCTTTCTGAGTCTCCTCTATCCTTCTTGGAGCACACCTTTGCTTTCTAGAACATGGTGTTCTAGGTTCATCAGGTCCATCCTGTACTTTCCTGCCCCAGCCATCCTTGTGCCTCTCACATGCTGACGTTCTATGCCAGGCTGCTCAGCAGGTATGGGCACCCTCTTCACCCTGCTAGAGCTCCAATACCCCATGCCAGGCCGCTCTCCTATGTTGATATCTCCCTCGCTTTGCTCAAATTCTGATACCCTGTGTAGACGGCTCTCTCATCTGGTCAGGTTTTTATTGGAGATCAATTACACAGGCATAGCAGACTGCCTGCATGGCTGACCATTACTCTTCAATCCCTCCACAGGTAAGGATTGTACTGTGTAGTCCAAGACCCCTACCGTAATTCATACTGTTACCATAAACTATCTGACATAGTCCAAGGCCTCAGGTAGATAAAGGCACTCCTAACAGTCAGGATAGTCTAGGGATTAGAGGTTATCTCTCCAAGAACCGAGCCTGGGTTAGATGACACAGACCTGCTGAGTTGACCCTTTACAGCACAGCAGCAATAAATAATTAATAAAGATTTTGGTAAGTAGGGGACTGCTGTAACAAATACCTAGAATGTGGAAGTGGCTTTGAAATAAGGTCCTGGATGAAGGCTGGAAGAATTTGGAGAAAGTCCAAATTGCCATCAACACACTTCATAGAGATCTGAACTGGAGTGGGATACTGCCAGGGGAGGACAGGGGCGGAATTGGCAGTAGCGGGAAACTGCCAGGGGAGAGGGGACACACCTCATCAACGAGGGTACCTGCATAATGAACATTTGTATACCTAACCCTGAATTGTACCCCACATATTTAGAATAAAAATTTTTTTAATGTGGATAGACAAAAAGAAAGAAAGAAAGAAAGAAATCTGGACTGGGAGGATCCCTCTAGTAACAGCTCAGAAGAAAAGGAGGGACTTGTTATGGAAAATGAAGGAAGGGGGATAGATGTTTTATGTAGTGTCTGAAACTTAAATTATCTCCTGCAGATATATGGAAAGCTAAACTTTTAAGTGAGGACCTTGGTTATCTAGCTAAAAACATTTATTATTATTATTTTAGTTTCGGGGATACATGTGCAGGTTTATTATATGAACATTGTGTGTAATGCTGAATGAAGTTTGGGCTTAGTGAACCCATGACCCAGATAGTGAACATGCTACCCAATAGGTAGGCTTTCATCCCTTGTCACTCTCCCTTTCTCCCCATTTTGGAGTCCCCAGAGTCTACTGTTTCCTTTTTTGTGTTTGTTTGCGGGGGGGTTTGAGTTGGGGGTCTCACTCTGTCACCCAGTCTGGAGTGCAGTGGCACAATCTCCACTCACCACAGCCTCAACCTCCTGGGCTCAGACGATCCTTCCGTTTCAACCTTCCAGGTAGTGGCATGTGCCACTACCCCAGCTAATTTTTTTATTTTTTGTAGGGACAAGGTCTCACTCTGTTGCCTAGGTGTGTCTCGAACTCCTGGGCTCAAGCAATCCTCCCAACTTGGCCTTCCAAAGTGCCGGGATTATAGGCCTGAACCATTGAGCCCAGCCTGTTTCCATTTTTATGTCCATGTGTAGTTAGTGTTTAGTTCCCACTAATAAGTGAGAGTATGTGGTATTTCATTTTCTGTTTCTGTGCTAATTCATTTAAGATAATGCCCTCCAGCTGTATCCATGTTGCTGCAAAGGTCGTGATTTCTTTCCTTTTTTATGGCTACGTAGTAATCCATGGCATATATGTATCCCATTTTCTTTATCCAGTCCACCATTGATGGGCACCTAGGTTGGTTCCATGTCTTTGCTATTGTGAATAGTGCTGCGATAAACATATGAATGCAGGTGTCTTTTTGGAAGAATTTTTTTTCCCCCTTTGGGTACATACCCAGTACTGGGTTGGATGGTAATTCCATTTTTAGTTATTTGAGACATCTCCAAACTGCCCTCCACAAGGGTACAATCAATTTGCATTCCCACCAACAGTGTACAGTAAGTCTCCTACATACAAATGAGTTCCATTCCAAGAGTGCATTCCTAAGTCCAATTTGTTCGTAAGTCCAACAAAGTTAGACTAGGTACCCACCTAACACAATTGGCTATATAGTACTGTACTGTAATAGGTTTATAATACTTTTCACACAATACAGAAAAAACAAACACAAAAAAATAAAGAAAACATTTTTAATCTTACAGTACAGTACCTTGCATGCATGTGACAATGTATGCCAGACAAGTGATGTAACTTATGTGACTGGACATGCAAACACATGTTTACATCTTTGAAAGTTCACAAGTTGAAGGTTTGTATGTAGGGGACTTAACTGTATAAACATTCCCTTTTCTCCACAACCTTGCCAATATCTGCTTTGTTGTTGTAGTTTGTTTTGTTTTGTTTAATAATAGTCATTCTGACTTGTGTGAAATGATATCTGGTTTTGATGATATTTGGTTTTAATTTGCATTTCTCTGATGACTAGTGATGTTGAGCATTTTTTCATATGTCTGTTGGTGGCTTGTATGTCTTCTTTCAAGAAGTGTCTGTTCATGTTCTTTGCCCACATTTATTGGGGTTATTTGTTTTTTTCTTGTTGATTTGCTTAAGTTCCTTATAGAGTCTAAATATTAATCCTTTGCTGCATGCATGGTTTGCAAATATTCTGTAGGCTGTCTGTTTACTCTGTTGAATATTTCTTTTGCTATGCAGAAGCTCTTTAGTTTAATTAGATCCCAACTGTCAATTTTTTGGTTTTGAGTCATGAATTCTTTGCCTAGGCCAATGTCCAGAAGAGTATTTCCTTGATTTTCTTCTAGGCTTTTTATAGTTTGAGGTTTTACATTTAAGTCTTTAATTTGGAGGCTGCGAAGAAGGAGAAATCGAACTCAGGCTGTGGTGGAAAGGTGACAGGGCATCAGGATTCCTTCTTTCTCCGATACTAGGCTGGGAGAAACAACTGAACATGTGGAATCCCAAAGCCGGGAGCCGGGGCCAACTCCATATCCCCCCAACATAGAGCACCCCGGAGGTTCCAATCCTGCCCTCCACCGCCTGTCAATCCGGCTGTTCCTCCCAACCCCTTTCCCTCTCTTCCAGGACCTCCCCAGGGGAATCCAGCTTTCCCCCCAGGTGGGCCCCCTCATCCTGTGACACAGCCAGGGTATCCAGGATGCCAGCCTTCTGGTCCCTATCCTCCGCCATACCCCGCACCTGCCCCTGGCACGCCTCCTGTGAATCCCATGGCTCCTGGCATGTTAGGACCAGGAATGGTGATGGACAAGAAGATGCAGAAGAAAATGAAGAAAACACATAAGATGTACAAACACCATAAGCACGGAAAGCCTTCTTCCTCCTCTTCCTCCTCCTCTTCCAGCAGTGACTCTGACTAAAGACAGGGCCTGCACCCTTCCCTCAAGTCTCACCAGTTCTGCTCTCCCATCAAGCTTCAGATGTCATGTGGTACTGGGGGGAAATCAGCCCTTGCATCTACCCACCCCCGCCCTTACCTGAACCTCACTCTGCTGTTCAGTCCTGACTGGCTAGGGAAAATGAGGATTGCCATGGCTAGCAAAGGCCATCGTGCTGCTTGGATAAACCTTACAGCCACTGAATTTAGCAGGGGAGCTGCTTGTTGAAGACGGTGAGAACTTTGGGGCTAAATGTGAAGACAAGCTTAAGATCTGTAAAATGTGATTTAAAAAATTTAATAATACTTGTGGTTGGGGGTTTTCTGGAAATTCAATTATGAAGAAAAACCTGTACCTTTTTTGCAATATTGGCACAGTTGGGTAATTTAGTGATAAATGCATCTCCCAGCAGGCCTTGTCTTGGTGGTGCTAACTGTGAGGTTTCTGGGAAGTAGAGTTCATTTGGTTGATGAGCTTTGATGCTGTTTTGGAATCTGATCTCTGCTGCTTAGCTCAATATATTCTGTCAGGTCCTACTTTCCAACTCTCAAGCCAAATAAAGCTATTTCTCCTGGTTTAAAAAAAAAGTCTTTAATTTATCTTGAGTAACTTTTTGTATATGGTGAGAAGAAATGATCCAGTTTCATTCTTCTGCATATGGTTAGCCAATTTTCCAGTACCATTTACTGAACAGGTTGTCGTTTTCTCAGCTTTGTAAAAAAAAAAAAATCAGTTGGCTTTGGGTACATGGCTTTATTTCTGAGTTTTCTATTCTGTTCCACTGATTTTTGTGTCTATTTTTATACCAGTATCATGCTGTTTTGGTTACTGTAGCCTTGTAGTGTGGTTTGAAGTCAGGTAATGTAATGTCTCCAGCTTTGTTCTTTTTGCTTAGGATTTCTTTGGTTTCACAAGCTTTGTTGTTGTTATTGTTCCACATAAGTTTTACAATTGTTTTTCCTAAATCTGCGAAAAGTGACATTGGTAATTCTATAAGAATTGTGGTGAATCTGTGTATTGTTTTGGCAGTATGGACATTTTGACAATATTGCTTCTTCCAATCTACGAGCATGAGATGTTTTTCCATTTGTTTGTATCATCAGTGATGTCTTTCAACAGTGTTTTTCAGTTTTCCTTCTAGAGATATTTCACCTCCTTAGTTATATAAAGTCCTAGGTATTATTTTTGTGTGTGGAGCTATTGTAAATGGGATTGTGTCTTTTATTTTGTTCTCAGCTTGAATGTTATTGGTGTATAGAAATGCTGCTGACTTTTGTATGTGATTTTGTATACTGAAATTTTACTGAAGTCATTTACCAGGTCTATGTGTCTTTTGGTGGAATCTTTAAGGTTTTATAGGTATAGAATCACATCACCAGTGAACAGAGATAATTTGACTTCCTCTATTTGGATGTCTTTTATTTCCTTCTCTTGCCCTATTGCTCTGACTAGGACTTCCAGTATTATATTGAATAGGAGTGATAAGAGCAAACATCCTTCTCTTGTTCCAGTTGCAGCTAAGAAAACTTCTAAGTAAAGTATTAAAGGCACTTCCTGGTGTCTTTTTTTTTTTCTTCAATCCACAGGGCTGAAGGAGAATATATGGTTTCTTCTTGCAGCTTATAGTAAAATGTGGGAGGAAAGATATAAATTAAGGGAAGAAGTGTTAAACAAAAAGGAACCAGAAGTTGATGATTTTTAAAATTCTCAGCCTTTCTAGATAGCAAATAATACTAAATGACTTCTAAGTACTGTCAGGAAAACAAGTTCTAGAGAAAAAAAACTGATGGTGTGACTATTCAACATTTTAATAAAACCTCAGAAAGATCAAAAGTCAGAATATAAGAATATATAGCCACACAGAGTACCCTTTCCCAAAATTAAGGATAGGACTAACAGATCTTCCCTAACAAACCATAGAGACTGTAGAAGCTTAAGGTAATTGTACCTCAACCCTCCAGGCGGGAGCCCCAGGTAGACAAGGTATCTTAAAAATATCTGTGGCTTTGTTACAATGGAGTGAATCTCGGTGAAAGCCATGGAAGGCTCACAAAGTTCTTGAGCAACTATTTCAGCAGAAACACTATAAGAATGCACTTGGGGGGGAAGACTACAAAATGAAAGGAAGCCATAGGAACCCCAAAATTTTATTGACAATATGGAGGTTGGTAAAACTGCTTGGCTGCAAACACATGCTACCTTTCACAAAAAAGACTAGAAGGACTGAACCAAGGCCCCAGACGAGCAAAACCAAGGGCCACAGAGAATTATTCCCAGACTTTGAAATCTAATCAAGGAAGTCCTGACATTTACCTAGCTGGATTTAAGAACTAATATGGACTGTGGCTCTTTTGCATTTCTCATTGTCTCCTACCTTTTGGGTGAGAATATCTGTAGCTTTTATCCTATACCTGTTTTGCCATTGTATGTTGAGTGGTGGGGAGGGGAGAGACAGGGCCAATAATTTGTCTCCAAATTGTCTGTCAAACCTGTCTGCCAATAATGAGTTTTACCAATTGACAGACTGATAGAAAAGCCAGGAATCTCATTCCCATAGGAACCTGATTTAGCTAAGATTCTGGATTTTGAGTAGATGCTATGTTGAGATGAAACTCTTAAAGACCTTGGAAATGAGTGAATGTGTTTTGTATGTAGAAGGAATGTGAATCATTGGGGGGATTAGACTGTAGTGGACAGACGCCAAGGTGATCCTCAATAATTCCCACATGCCAGTGTTCACATCCTTGTATGATTCCCTGTCTCTTGAGTGTGGGCAGGATCTGTCACTTGCTTTAACCAAGAGATGATTATGAAAAAGATGATGGGATGTCACTCGCATCACCACGCTACCTTATAAAAGATTCTACATTGCTAGCAGACCACACTCTTGAAACTCTTTCCTTTTCAGGCTGTGAGGAAACTAATGAACATATGAGAGAACACTGTCAAGAAAATGCAGGCAGCTTCTATGAGCTGAGGAGGCCTCCAGCCAAGAACCAGGCAAAATTGAAGATCCCCGTCCTAAAACTACAAGAAACTGAATATTGCCAACAACAACATGAGTGGCAAGTGAATTCTCAGACTTCGGGCTGAAAACCCAGTCTGGCTGACACCTTAATTGTGAAAGCCTAAGCAGAGGGCTCAACTAAGCCATGTCTGAATTCCTGACCCGTGGAATATGAGATAATAGCCGGCCTCGGTGGCTCAGCCTGTCATCCCGCGCCTTTGGGAGGCTGAGGTGAGTGGATGGCCTGAGCCCGCAGGTTCGAGACCCGCCTGGGCAGCGAGACCTCATCTCTACAATAAATCAAAAAATCAGCCGGGCGTGGTAGCGCGTGCCTGTAATTCCGGCTACTTGGAAGGCTGAGGCGGAAGGATGGCCGGCTGCGGTGGCCAGGAGCGGCCACTGCACTCCAGTCTGGGGGACAGAGTGAGACTCCAACTCAAAAAAAAATATATATATATATGAGATAATATACCTTTTTTTTTTTTTTTTTTTTTTTTGAGTTGGAGTCTCACTCTGTCACCAGACTGGAGTGCAGTGGCCGCTCCCGGCCACCGCAGCCTCGACCTGCTGGGCTCCGACGATCCTTCCGCCTCAGCCTTCCAAGTAGCCGGAATTACAGGCATGCGTTACCACGCCCGGCTGATTTTTTGATTTATTGTAGAGATGAGGTCTCGCTGCCCAGGCGGGTCTCGAACCCGCGGGCTCAGGCAATCCACTCACCTCAGCCTCCCAAAGGCGCGGGATTACAGGCTGAGCCACCGAGCCCGGCGATAATATACATTTTTAAGCCACTAAATTTGTGGTAATATTGTTATGCAGCATTAGAAAACAATGCAATTTGCCTCTAGTCAGTCTACGAAGTTTCTCTCTCCTCATTTTCTCTTAAATCCCAGTCTGATTTTATATGATTTTATATGACTTTATATGATTTTAAATATGTTAAGATTTGTTTTATGACACCAAGATAAGGTATATCTTGGTGAATGTTCCATGTATACTTAAAAACAATGTGTATTTTCCTGTTGGTAGGTAGAGTATCCTATGCATATCAATTAGATACAGTTGGCTGGTGGTGTGGATCAATCCTTCTGTTTACTTGGAGAGTTTCCCTCTACTTGTCGTATAAATTACTGAGAGAAAAATGTTGAAGTCTCCAACTATACTTGTGGATTTCTCCTTTAAGTTCTGTCAGTTTTTGCTTCACATATTTCAAAGCTCTGTTGCTGGGGGTGTGTACACATTTAAATGGTTGTCTTCATGATGAATTTACTTTAGTAATTCTCCTCCCTTTGAAGGCCACTTTGATATGAATATAGACACTCCAACTTTCTTTTGATTCGTATTTGCACAGTATGTCTTTTTCTAGTATGTTATTTTTAACCTACCTACAACATTGCATTTAAAATAAGTTCTTGTAACCAGCACATAGTTGTCTCGTTTTATAGCCTCATTTGGCAATATCTGACTTTTAGTTGGTGTACAGATCAGTTACATTTAATATAATTACTGATATATTTGAACCTATATCTACCATTCTCTTGTTTTCTATTTTCCTCATTTTTTTCCCCTCTGCTTTGCCTTTATTAATTCCATTGATTTATGTGGATAATTTTACAATTCCAACTTAATTTATCTAGTGAACTAGAATTTTTTCTCACTATATCTCTTTATACAGTTTCTGGGGTTTTGGGGGGTTCATGTTTATTATTCTTACTTAAATTTTAATAGTCTACTTATGCATAATATGTTACCATTGGAGTTTTAATTCATTAATAATTAATATAATTACAAATAAGGCAAGATTTACATTTGCCATTTTGCTACTTATTTTTTACGTTTTATGTCCTTTTTGTTATTGTACTCTATTGCCTTCTTTTTTGTTAAATAGATATTTTCTGTTATATTCTTTACCTCTCTTGTCATTTATTTTACTGCCTATTTTTAAAAGTTATTTTCTTAATGGTTTCCCTAGGAATTACAATTGCTATCTTAATCTATAACAACCCAGTTCATATTAATACAAACTTAATTTCAATGGTATTCAAAACTTTGATCGTATATTGCTCCATTTCTCCCCTCCATTGTGTTGTTATTGTTATAGCAATTACATCTTTAGATATTATCTGTCCATCAACACAGCATTATAATTATTGCTTTATGCTCTTGTCTTTTAAATCAGATCAAAGAAAAAAGAATTATAAGTAAAATTAAATGTCTAGTGTCTTTCATATTTACCTATGTAGTTAGTTATCTCTACTAGTGTTTTTTATTTTATCATGTGAATCTGAGGTACTGCCTAGAGTCCTTTCATGTCAGCCTGAAAGACTCTCTCAAGTACTTCTTACAGGGCATGTCACTAGTATGATATCTGAAATGCTCGGTTTTTGTTTATCCGGTACTGTCTTAATCTCTCCTTTATTTTTGAAACCTTACTTTGCTGCAATAGAATTTTTTGAATGACAGTCTTTTTCTTTCAGTCCTTTGAATATGTCATCCCTCCACCTTCTGGCCTCCATGGTTTCTGATGAGAAATTAGTTGTTACTCTTACAAAGTTTCCCTTGTATGGGGTGACTCACTTTTCTCTTGCAGTTTTTAAGATTCTCTCTCTTCTTTTTGAAATTGTTGGATTTCAACAGTTTAATTATGATGTGTCTAGATATGCATCTCTTTGAGTTTATCTTATTTGAAGTTTGTTGAGCTCCTTGTATATGTATATTTATGTTTTTCATCAAATTTGGGAACTTTTCTGCCATTATTTCTGCTGATATTCTTTTGTCCTATTCTCTCTCCTCCCCTTCTGGGATTCCATTATGCATATGCTTGACGATGCCCTCAGGTCTCTGAGTCTGTTCATGCTTGTTCATTCTTCTTTCCTTTCTCCAAACTAGAATATCTCAATTCGTGTATCTTCAAGTTCATTGAGTCTCTTTTCTGCCTCTTCAAATGTGCTGTTGAGGCCCTCTAGTAAATTTTAAATTTCAGATGTCATAATTCTCTGCTTCAGAATTGCTATTTGGATCTTTTAAAATAATTTGTTTAGTGATATTCTGTATTTGGTGAGACATAATTTTGATAATTTCTTTTAGCGTTTTGTTTTGTTTTTAAAGACGAGGGTCTTATTTTGTTGCTCAGCAGGTCTCAAACACCTGATCTCAGGCAATCTTCCTGCCCCGACCTCCCAAAATGCTGGGATTATAGGTGTGAGTCACCACATCCAGCTCCTTTTCCTTTAGTTCTTACTCATGGTTTCTTTTCATTACAGTGAATTCTTTACTCATGGTTTCTTTTCAGTACAGTAAGTCTAATGCCTGGGTTTCCTCAAGGACAATTTCTATGGACTTCTTTTTTAAACAATGTGTTTGGGCCATACTTTCGTGTTTCTTTGAATGTTTGTAATTTTTTATTGAAAAAATTGACTTTTTTTTTTTTGAGTTGAAGTCTCACTCTTGTCACCCAGGCTACAGTGCACTGGCATGCTCACGGCCACCACAGTGTTGACCTGCTAGGCTTAGGTGATACTTCTGCCTCAGCCTTCCAAGTAGCTGGAACTACAGACACATACCACCACACCAATCTGGTTTTTGTGTGTGTGTATGTGTGTGATTTATTGTAGAGACGAGGTCTCACCAAGTTGCCCATGTTGGTCACAAACCCCTGGGCTCAGGCAATCCTCTTGCCTCAGCCTCCCAAAGTGCTGGAATTATAAGCATGAGCCACTATGCCCAGCCAAAAAATGGACATTTTAAATAATATAATGTAACAACTCTGGACATCAGATTCTCCCCCTTTCCAGTTTGTTGATATTGCTGTTGCTTTTTGTTGTTTGTTTAGCAACTTTTCTGAACTGCAAAGTCTATATTCATTGTTGTGTGGGGTCATAAGTCTGTGTTCAATTAACATTGTGTCAGTTAATGATTGGACAGAGATTTTCTTAAATATCTAAACCCAGAAAATCTTCTAAACTTTGCTGAGGGCTCTGTGTGCATGTTAGGGCACACAGTGAGGCAATTTACAACTCTGACTTAGCCTTCACTTTCTGTTTCCAACTGAGCCTTCACTACCCACCACCTCTGTTTACAAAAAGCTCAGAGTTAGCCAGAGATGACAGCACAAGGCCTCCTCAGTTCTTTCCTGAGCATGTGCACAATCTTTGGCAAGTACACATCCCTATGCATATGTATGTCCTTCTAGAATCTCAGGAATATGTTGGAGCTTTTCAAAGGCCCCTGTGACTATATCATTCCCTGGTTTTTTCTTTTATGCCTTTTGGTTAGTATATTATTTGCCCCCAATTCTTACCCACCATTTCAGGAAGCTGTAATATTAAACAATTTCACTGATTACTTTCTACAAACATCACCAGGAAAAAGGCTATGTGTTCTGAAATCCCAGTCAAGTCAAATAGAGACAGCCTTGTAATCAGGGGTCTTTCAGAGAACCACCAGATTAGTCAAGTAATAAACATTCTCTGAGAAGGGGGCTTTGGGTAAGCTCCAATTCCATTTGCCCTACCTCTAGTGGCTTCCAGACTGCTGGTTTTTACCCTATTAGCAAGTTGCTGGTTTTCAAGGTTACTATGAAGTGAGGAGAGGGGACAGGAATAGGGCAAGTTAAACTACCACAAAACACATTGTTTTTACTGAGTTTCAGCCATTTTTTTGTGGGAAAAAAATTCTCTGCATGGCTCCATAGTTCTGAAAATGTTGATTCTGATGACTTTTGTCGGTGTTCTCATTGCTTTTATGGAGGAGAGGCTCTTTGGAGGTTCTTACTCTGCCATTTTCACTGATATCATCTTCTATCTCAATGTGGAAGTCAGAGAAATCTTATCCCCAGATAGGATCCCTAACCCTCATTTCTGTGATTGTCACATGCACTATATCTACATACAACAAAAACTCACACCAGATAATATTATAATCTTTTTTCTTTCTGCCATCATGCATATTTTAAAGAACTCGGAGGAAAACAGTCTACATTATTTATCCAGATAGTTTCCGTTTACTTTGCTCTTTTTTATTTCTGAAGTTCCTTCCAAGTTACCCTCCAGCTTAATTTCCCTTTTGCCAGAAGAATCTCTTTTAGCATTTCTTTAGAATAGGTTTGGTGGCAACAAGTTCTAGTTTTCCTTCATCTGAGAATGTTTTTATTTTACCTTTATTTGTGAAAGGTTTTATTTTTGCTGGCTATGGAATTCTGGGTTGGCAGTTCTTTTCTTTCAGCACTTTAAAAATGTTTTCTTTTTTTTTTTTGAGTTGGAGTCTCAGACTGGAGTGCAGTGGCACGCTCCCGGCCACCACAGCCTCCACCCGCTGGGCTCTGGCAATCCTTCTGCCCCAGCCTTCCAAGTAGCCGGAACTACAGGCACACGCTACCACGTCCGCCCAATTTTTGACTTATTGTAGAGACGAGGTCTCACCAAGTTGCCCAGGTGGGTCTCGAACCCGTGGGCTCAGGCAATCCATTCGCCCCGGCCTCCTAAAGTGCTGGGATTACAGACTGAGCCATCAAGCTGGCCTGTAAAAATGTTTTCTATTTCCTTCTGGTCTCTATGGTAACTGATAAGAAATTCATTGTTCCCCTATTGTATTGGTCAGGGTTCTTCAGAGATACAGAATGAATAGGACATCCGTGTGTGTGTGTGTGTGTGTGTGTGTGTGTGTGTGTGTGTGTATGTGTATGTGTGTATGTGCATGTGTGTATGTGTGTGTGTGCATGCACACATCCACACATCCAAAGAAATGTATTTTAAGGAATTGGTTTATGTGATTATGAAAGCTGGCAAGTCCAAAAACTGCAGGGTGGGCCAGCAGATTGTAGATCCAGAGATATGTGTTTGCTCCATCTCCCCTAGAACCAGAACCTCCCATTCTCTCCTCTATCTGCTGCAGTTGGGCTTTGCTGCCAGTGCTCTGCTGAAAGTATGAATCACAGGAATACAATTAATTTTTTAATGTTGAACTTGATTCTATTAACCTTGCTACACTCATTTGTTGATTCTAGTAAATTTTCAGGGGATTCCTTAGGATTTTCTACAGGAATAATCATGTTAGCTGTGTGTGAATAAGGACAATTTTATTTTGTATTTTATCTTTATAAACTTACTTTCTTTCTTTCTTTCTTTCTTTTCTTTTCTTTTCTTTTCTTTTCGTTCTTTTTTGTCTTTAACTCTTTCCAGGACCTCCAGTTCATTGATATTGATGAATAATGGTATGAACAGATAACCTCAAATTTTTCCCAATCTTAGAAGAAAAGCTTTCAATATTTTCCCAGTAAGATATTTAAAATTACTTTCTAATCCTAGTTTACTGAGAATTTTTATCTTTAACTGATTTTGAAAGTTATTGAATACCTTGGCATCTACTGAGATGATCAAATGGTTTTTCTCCTTTTGTCTCTCCATATGATGAAGCCCATTAATCGGTTTTCAAAGGGATACCAACCTTGTATTCCTAGTACAAATTCTACTTGGTCAGATGTATTTGACTAAATGCTCTTTTTTTCCCTCTGGCTTCTACTCCATTTTGCCTTATTTCTTCTACTTCTAGTTTATTTTTTCCACCCACATAATTGAGACATATCAAAATTCAGTGACTTATGCAAAGTACACAGAACATGATAAAGTATTTTGGAGATGAAACTCATTTCTGTTTTACAAAAATAAATCGCGATTTATAGTCAATAGTACGTTATCAGACTTTACAGGATATGGACAATTTTTAAAAGACAACTGAGCCTAACACTCATTACCACCACAGCCAGGAAAGTGGCAGTTGACAAGTAAACTAATGTGTTTGATACAGACTGTGACAATCATCCCTGACAGAATTCAAAGCTATGACCAATATTAACCCTAAAGCTACTTCTGAACTTAAGCCCAGAACAAAATCTGTTTATCAGAAGACTTTAGATCATGATGCTACTAAAATTATCACTGTTAATAAATAAAACAAAATTGAAATAAAATAAAGTCATAAATGTCTAAGAGAGGAAAAGGGCAAAAAACAAAGAAAGAAGCAGGATGCTTGTGGTTTTAAATATGGGTCACTGAATCAGGCTTTTTTAGTAGTAAAACACCATAACGTGGTCATTCCCAAACTAAACAAAACACACAAAAATCAGTATGCATTTTCTATCCCATTCTGAAAATCCTATTTGCTTTCCCTTTTCCACATAAGACAGCTGAGAGCTTGCTGTTCCCTTATCTGACTTTCTGTTCAGACCACACCTGAAGCATGACTAACAGCTAAGAATCTACATCTCTATAGAATGAGATCAATCATTTATATACGATAAGAGTGCTGGAGTCCAGCTCCAGCCGGGTTCAGGGTACCCCAAAGGTGGAGACAGCATCGGCGATTGGGGGGAAGAAGAAAGAGAGAGAGAGAGAGAAAGAAAGAGACTGGACTCCAGTCTAGTGCCGAAGCGATGTGAGTTATTGGGAATTACAACGGGTCTTTTATACACAAAGTCAGATGTGGGAGGGGCGTCCCCCACCCACCAGAAACCTTAATCCAAGAAAACTTAATCAATGATTGCCTTTAAACCCTTTTCATATGATAATCTTAAAATCCCATAACAAAGGATAATCTAATCTGTGACTGACATATTCTATAAACCTTTTTCAACCTAAGCTGATTGATTTATGCCAAGTTAAACAATTCTATAGAAGCTTAAGTATTTACTTTACAAATGAAAGTTGCCCATCCCAGAATGTTTGGAATGTGGCCCAGTCCAAAGTTCACAGTGGGCTACCTGCAAGTAACCCAGCCGCATTCTTTCAACAAAATGGCTGTCTTCTAAAACTATATTCTACAATTTACACCTTCAATAAATCCTAAGATCATGACCCAGAAGTCTGTTACCAACATTAAGGCTCTTATGTGACACGAGTTTGAATTATAAGTTGTGTGAAAGCCAAAACTGCAGTTTGTGGAAGAATGGGAGCAATGAGCTTCTAAATTTAGCTTGTGTTCGTCCAGAGTTTTTATGTTTTGAGCTCACCGGAGCTTAATCTGGTTAGTGCTGAGTAGAAAGGGGCAGGAAATGGGGTCAATAGCTCCCGAACGCATCCTAGTGGTCTCGGGGTCAATGGCCCTTCCTGATCCCTAACACTCAGTGGGCCTCTGTGGCCGGCTCCCAACATACGAGTTTCTAGAGGGTTCTTTGAAGCCCTAATCAAATCAAAAAGTACAAAAAGATGGAGAAGGTTCAAGCTATGAAAATGGCAAAAACAACAAAAAAAGTAATAATGGATGGAAGTAATAATAGCAGTTTTGTAATTTCCCCAAATCCCCTCATAAAACAGGGTAACCAAGTAGGATACCAACAGACAAAACCTGCAGATAAAGACAAAACGTGCAGATAATGCCATCAACCAAAGTAGATCACAAATACTCTCCAATAACCTTCTACCACCAGGGTGGGCCAAACTGTAGACAGCAGTAAGACCCAAGTCTGCCCCCCCTCTCCTCTGTGCAGTCGACTTCCTTGCTGTCTTCTACCTGGTGACTGAGTTAGGACTGAGCTATTCAGGAAGGGGAGGGGGAAGAGGAAGGAGGTTGAGCTTATCTGATATCTTGTGTTCTCCTAAGAGTTAGTCCATGAATTTATACTTGAAAGTTGTTTTGTATATAATCTCTGGTGGGAATTTCCTTTCCCTGAAGATCTGAAATATGCTGTTCTGACGTCTTCTGGCTTGGAGGATTGCTGTTTAAGTTTAAGGCCAAGCTGACTATCTTCTCCTTAAAAAAGCCACTTGGTCTTGTTGCTGGAATGCCCAAAGGACTTTTTCTTTAATGTTTTTCTACCAAATATGCCTCATTTTACTAAATATGTCTCGTTGTGTTTCCTTTATCTTTTATTTTAATCTTTTTTAAAGTTATGGGTACAGGTAAGGATTGGGTACATAAGTGGTTTACATACAGGTGAAATCTGGGCTTCCTGTTAGACCTCACTTTGCCTGGATTAGGCTCAGGCACCCTTATTGATGTTGTGTGTCCCCGCCCCTCCTCTGGCAGTGTCCCACTACTGCCAATTCCTTTCTTGTAGTATTATGATGGATGTTCAGAGTCATGTGGTACTCAGATCTTTGTTTCTCTAATAGATCACTGAATATGATAGACTCTAAGTCCTCTGAGGATGATAAACTCTAAATCCACAATTATGTCCTTCTTTATGGCTGCATAATATTCCATCGTGTATATGTACCACATTTTTTTAGTCTAGTCAACTTATGAAGGGCATTGTGAATAGTACTGCAATGAACATGCGTGCACATGTATCTTTTTTGTAGAATGATTTCGGTTCCTCTGGGCATATTCCCAGAAGTGAGATTGCTGGGCCATATGGAAGGTCAATTTCTAGTTCTTTTAGACATTTTCACACTGTTTTCCATAGAGCTTGAACTAGTTTGCAGTCCCACCAACAGTGGAGAAGCATTCCCTTTTCCCTCCATCCTCGCCAGGCATCTATTGTTTTTTGTTTTATTAGTGATGGCCATTCAAGCTAGAGATAGGTGGCATCTCAGTGTGCTTTTGATGTGCATTTCTCTGATGATTAGTGAGAATGAGCATTTTTTCATGTGTCTGCTGGTTGTTCCTATGTTAAGAAAGACATTTATACACAGGGGGCAGCCTCGCAGAGGGGCTGGAGCTCAAGGGGTGAAAAGAAGGTTCACTCCCAGAGCAACCTGACATAAGAAGTTGGAGCCTGAGTGGCAACCTAGCTTGGAGCGTTAAAGTCCAAGCAAGAGAAGGAGGCATCAATGTGTATGGAGGGATGGTGGGGAGACATCCCAGGGTAGGGAGTCAGAGGTCACTTGGGGTGAGGGTGAGTGAGGGCACAGGGGGCAGAGGTCTAGGGTAGCATCTTGGCATGGAGGCTGAGACTCCAAACAGAGTGAGAAAGGGATCTATGCAAGGCAGTAAAGATGGGAGGTTTGCTACACATAGGGGGACGGAGAAAATAAGTCAATGTATTAAAATTAATAAGAACCAGGTTGTCCTTCATTATCAGAGAAAAGGAATACAAACGTGGAGAGTGAGAAAACTGGAGTGAACTCTGTGGTGTTGAGTTGGAATTGGAGGCGTCAGTGTGACTCATAGATAGACAATAGATTAGATTCGAGTGGAATAGACGCTGTTAGAGTGACAGCTAGATGGACAGATGGATGGATGGATGGATGGATGGATGATAGATATATGGAGATACAAATTTGTAGGTGTGTGGTATACATACATACATGCCCTAGCTTGCTCACTGACTATGCCTGGAAACAACTATATGACAGTGTTGATGAGCACACCTAGCACCCAGATCTTAGTCCACATTAGAAGAAATCATGAGCCGGGCTCGGGGGCTCAGCCTGTCATCCCGCACCTTGGGAGGCTGAGGTGAGTGGATTGCCTGAGCCCGCGGGTTCGAGACCCGCCTGGGCAGCGAGACCTCATCTCTACAATAAATCAAAAAATCAGCCGGGCGTGGTAGCGCGTGCCTGTAGTTCCGGCTACTTGGAAGGCTGAGGCGGAAGGATCGCCGGAGCCCAGCAGGTCGAGGCTGCAGTGGCCGGAAGCGGCCACTACACTCCAGTCTGGGCAACAGAGTGAGACTCCAACTTAAAAAAAAAAAAAAGAAGAAATCATGGATCCTTGGAAACATGACTCCATGCAGTCTGGCACTGATACAAGATATGCCTAGAATATCATGTTGTTCCATAAAGTAAGGAACTTCTTAATGAATGATGCAGACGTGTCAAAAGAATACAGGAATGAGCTTGAAGAGGCTTCTACTGGCCAAATCTAAGAGAGTTTGAATATCAAAGTAAATAATGATAGCAACGGAGCATAATTCATCAAATAAAATAGAAAACTGTAAGTCTGATCTAAATAAATGAATGAATAAATTGAAAGTTTGATGAGAAACAGGACATTTATACAATTTCAAAGTATGCCCAGAAAATGCTAATTAAGAGGGAAAGAGCAACTTAACAGTAGAGAAGCCTGGCAGACACCATCCTAATCAAGTTATCACACAGTGAATGGGACAAATCAAAATTGTGTGACAATTGATAGGAGACATGAAGAAGGACACAGCATCACTTTTGTGATATTCCTCCCCAAAATAAATAACCAGAATTTAATCATGAGATGGCATCAGACAAACCTAACTTGAGGGGCATTCTACAAATTAAGTGGTCTGTAATCTTCAAAAGTGCCAAGGTCATCAAAGTCAAGGAAAGACTGAGGAATGATCCAGCAGGAAGAGCTAAAGGGATTGATGTCCCTCTGGCTATGCATGATACTGGCGAGATCTTTTTGCTACAACAGACATTGTCAGACAACTGGTAAAACTTGAGCTGTGCCTTAAGGTTAGATGTTGTTAGATGTTTGAGTGCCCCTAAAATTCACAGATGAAGCCCAAACCCCCAATGTGATGGTATAAGGAGGTGGGGTCTTGGGAAGTGACTAGATTTAGATGAGGTCATGAAGTCAGGAGCCTGGCATCAGCACCCTTACAGAAGAGATCAGAGAGCTTGAGTGCTCCCTCTACACCCCACTCTTTCACCCATGCCATGTGAGTACACAGCAAGATGATTGTTTGCAAGACAGGAAGATAGTCCTCACCAGGAACTGACTCTGTTGGTACCTTGACCTTGAACCAACAAGGTCCAGGACTGTGAGAAATAAATGTCTGTTATTTAACCCACCCAGTCTATGGCACTTTATTATAGCAGCCAAAGCTGACTAAGACTGACATTAGTAAAATATATCCATGTTGTTTTCCTAATAATATTGAGTTTAAGTAGGTGCTTGTCTTTGTTGGAAATATACTCCAAAGTATTCGGGGATGACAAAGCATCAGGCAAACAACTTATTCTCAAATGATTCAGAGGGAAAAAATTTCTTTGGGCGGTTCTCTTTTCTATAAATGTGTAATTTGTTTGAAAAGAAAAAAAGATATCTATGCTGGGCACGGTGGCTCAGCCTGTAATCCCGTGCTTTGGGAGGCTGAGGTGAGTGGATTGCTTGAGCCCGCGGGTTCGAGACCCTCCTGGGCAACTTGGCGAGACCTCATCTCTACAATAAATCAAAAAATCAACCAGGCGTCGTAGCGCGCGCCTGTCGTTCCAGCTACTTGGAAGGCTGAGGCGGAAGGATCGCCAGAGCCCAGCAGGTCGAGGCTGCGGTGGCCGGGAGCGGCCACTGCACTCCAGTCTGGGTGACAGAGTGAGACTCCGACTCAAAAAAAAAAAAAGATTCAGGGACTACTGTTCTCATGAGCCTTTCCTGAAGGCATCTACTAGTTAATACACTTCAGACAACTATGAAATGCTCAGCAAAGTTTTGACAAAGGACCAGTAGTAGACACTGAGTATATTTAACTATAGAACTAGGATTAAATGATGGGATAAGAGGGCCAGCAGAGTATATGATGGTGACATGCTTGACAATATAGATAAAATATAACTAAGAAAAGGGTGGAGGAGAATATATAGAAGAATAAACTTGAGCCAGGCATGGTGCATGCCTGCAGTCCCTGCTACTTGGTAGGCTGAGGTGGGAGGATCATTTGAGCCCAAAAGTTCAAGGCTGCAGTGAGCTATGATTGTTCCACTGTACTCCAGCCTGGGCAATAGAGTAAGACAGGAAGGAAGGTTCATTGATTGCCTATCGATGTTAATTGAGTTCAATAATTTTGTTTTAAATTAGATGCTAGAGATGAGGAAAGAAGGGGAAAGGAAGAGTTACAAGGTATTTAAAAGATTGGCCATGTTAGGGAACCCAATACACAGTACCATAGAAGTAGGAGTGAGGTAGTTAGGGTATTGTATAAAGGTATTACTATAAAGACAACCAGTAGGAGACAACGATTCAAGCGCTTCTAAATTCTAAAGGAAATATCAAGAGAGAGAGAGAAAGAACACATTAAAAACTACAGGTAAACTAAGTGCAGATACTCCTCAACTTACAATGGGATTCTATCCTGATAAACCCATCAGTTGTAAGCTGAAAATATCATAAGTCAGAAAGGCATTTAATACACCTAACCCACCAAACAACATTGTTTAGCTTAACCTACCTTAAACATGCTTAGAACACTTATATTAACCTACAATCAGGCAAAATAATCTATGAAGCCTATTTTACAATAAAGTGGTGAGTATTTCATGTAACTTATGAATACTGTACTGGAAGTGAAAAACAGAATAGCTGTATGAGTGTTCAAAATATGGTTTCTCCTGAATGAGTATCGCTTTTGCACCATCATAAGGTCAAAAAAACTTAAATCAAATCAATAATAAGTTGAGGGCCTTCTCAATATGAAAACAAAGAGAAGGGCCACTGCGCTCACCCCAGCACATTTCTCAGGCAGAACGGGACAATACTAATGATCATTGCTCACTTTCTCCCAGAGTTTGGCTCCAAATGTGCCATGCACACAGCAAGACCAGGCACCCTGGGAAATAGTCCATGTGACCACAAGACAAAGGGAGAAAGACAAAAGTCCCCAACTCTTTTCAGGAACTAGAGAAAGACAAAGCTTCAGAGTCAAAACTTCAAAAAATCTGATAAGAGCTTTTTGCATAGCTGTAATTTTGGAATAAACACCTTTTCAAGAAAATGCTTTCCAAGGAAAGAAGTTGATAGATAGAAATACTCCTGAATGAAGATCACAGAGGACCTATATAAAAAGTTCTTAAATAGAAATGATGTTGCCTTTTCTTCAGTACATTCCATCCTTTAAGGCTTGTGATAGTGTTCAGGTAAGCAGAGCGCACATGGACAGTAGTCTTGGCAGACAAGGAAGTTGAAAATCATATACCCATTAAGCCAAAAAATAATATTCTCAAAAATACTGGTTAGATTGCTAACTACTTATGTTTATTTAGAAAACCTGCTGCTTTTTGTATTTTCTGTTGAGGTGCTAATATAAACCATTGCATAAAGTTTAAATTCTCTTTGAATAATTATCTAGGAGGGAAAAAAAAAATAACTTCCTTCCACATTTTAGCAACTTGTACGTTCTCTTCCCTCATGGTGCCCTCAAGAGACAGGGACTTCCAACAGTCTCTCCAAGAGGCCATCCCAGGTATGGACAGGCTCATGTGTCATGACCTGGTAGGACCGCACAGAAGCAAAAGGCCTGGACCTTCCTGTTCACACCTGTCTTTAGTCCTGGGTGAATACAAGTAGGGAACTATCAGAGGTACCCATCTAACCTCATCTCTTCAGACAGGTAATCCAGTGAGACTTTGGGTCTATCAGCAGTGGCCAGTGCCCTCAAGTCTTCCCTTTTACCCATTAAATCATCATCATATCCCTACTTAAGCCACTCCTGAATTTAAGTCAGCATAATTAGCATTGATCTAATATACACCCTGTCGTCAAAACCTGGAATGAGCACAGGGGACATAAAACTGAATGAGACACTGTTCTTACCTATGAAGAGCTCAGTTTAGTAGTAGAGAGACATGAAAAACAAATGACTGCCACATACTGCACTTACTACCTAAACCTATATAGCCATGATGTATAGGCTTTGATGGCACAGAGCAGGAAGATACCAAGTCTTCTAGTGTGATTCAAAGAGCTTCAGACAGGAAAATATATCATTACACTGGATAGTCAAGAGTAAGTATGAATTTGCTAGGCAGTTTTAGTGGGAGGAAGCCCAGGGAAGAGATTAGCATATGCAAAACCCAAAAGGCAGAAAATAGCGTGGCATGTTCAAGATTGTCCAACATGTCAGGATGAACAAACATATATGAGATACATGTGGGATGGATTTGAGAGAGTGGGCACTGGCCAGGAGACCTGAGTCCTGTGCTAAGGAGCTTAGATTTTATTCAAAGGCAGCAGAGGAAAAGAGGTTTCCACAGGAGAGCCTTGTGCTCAGATTTAAGTTTTAAAAGAACATCTTGTTGATTGGATAGAGTAGGGCAAGACCCAGAGAAAAAAAGACCAATCATGAGATTATAACAGCACAGCAGGGCAGTTAGTGAACTCAGCCTTTGGAGTCTGCAGTCCTGGATTGAATGTAAGTTGAATGTCCTTGAATGTGGGACTTCCACAGGCCTTCACTCTGCCTCAGTTTCCTCCTTGGGACAAGTTTCATGGATGTACAACTTGTCCAGTTATACATGGCCCAGCACTTAGGAGGACCCTATTATCCCTGTCTTCAAATTCTTAATAATTTTTAAACAAGGAAGCTGGGCACAGTGGCTCACACTTGTAATCCCAGCACTTTGGGAGGACGAGGCGGGAGGATTGCTTGAACCCAGGAGTTCAAAACCGGCCTGGACAACAGAGCGAGACCTTGTCTCTACAAAAAAATTAGCCAGGCATGTTGGTGTGTGCCTGTAGTCCCAGCTACTCCAGAGGCTGAGGCAGAAGGATTACCTAAGCCCAGGAGGTCGAGGCTGCTTTGAACCGTGATTGTGCCACTGCACTCCAGCCTGGGGGACGGTGCGAGACCCCGACTCAGTAAAACAAACAAAAAACAAAGGGCCTCACATTTTTATTTTGCACTAGGCCCTAAGAAATATGTAGCTCATCTGCCTCATCCGTAAAGTGGTTGTAATGATAGCAGTTTAAATGAGCAGATGCGTGTAGAAAGCACAGGGTCTGGCACAAAAACTTCTATAAACAGAAAGCATTTCTATTATCATTATATTCACACCCTTAAGAAGAGAAGGGCTTGAAGCAAGGTGACAGCAGTGGAAAGAGAAGGGAAGCAGGCAATGGAATGAACAGACATCTTCCTGGATAGTGGAGAAGATATGTGAGAAGGAAGTCAGAAGGCCAGAGGACAAGGGGCCTCACCCAGGCCAAGATGGGCAGCAGTTTTAATACCACGAAAGATAACCTGCCAACATCCACAGGCTGTAAGCTGACAAGCCTTTGATATTCACATCCAGTACAATTCTCCTCTAAAAGTGAAGCCTCATTGCTATTTTCTCCTTTTTTTTTTTGAGTTGCAGTCTCACTCCATCGCCCAGGCTGGAATGCAGTGGCACGCTCACAGCCACCCCAGCCTCGACCCGCTGGGCTCCGGCGATCCTTCCGCCTCAGTCTTCCAAGTAGCCAGAACTACAGGTGTGCACTACCACGCCTGGCTAAATTTTGATTTATTGTAGAGACAAGGTCTCGCCAACTTGTCCGGGGTGGTCTCAAACCTGCAGGCTCAGGAAATCCACTCACCTCAGCTTCCCAAAGTGCTGGGATTACAGGCTGAGCCACTGAGCCCGGTCCTCATTGCTAATTTTATGTGGGTTTTAACTATGTTAAAACATGGTCCAAGAAAGGCTAAAGTATACTATGTGACCTCTGGCTCTGAAAAGTTAAAGGAGAGGGTGGGTAAGCCAAGAAAGCAGTTCTTTGAGAAAAGAGTACATAAGATCAGATTTAGCAAACTCTTCAAGCACTTGTTCTATTAATCTGTAACAACCAAAAGCCAGACATTTAATTAAAGGACTAAATAAGCAAGCATTAGAATTATCAGTAAAGCAAACAAAATAGGAGGCCAAACCACTTGAAATTGCCATTTCTGTAGCCAAAAATTGTCAAATATCAGCAATTTCATATGGCTCAACTCAACATTTCCTGAAAATATAGGTAGCTATTAAAAAGGCAACACTAACCAAAAACATGACAGTAGCAAAAAGAGCATTATTCTTTAAAAAAAAAAAAGCAAGTTTAGGAATCTTAAAAGGGCATCCTTTATTACTCTTGTGATCAGAGAAAAATAAATAAATGTTAATTTTTAAAATGCAATGATTCAGGAAGAAAGCAAACATTTTACTAGCAAACATCACAAAAATGGGACAAGAGAAGCAATAAATGAACACAAACATCCTAGCAAAAACTAAAGCTGAAGAACATATGTATGGGTAAAGAAACAAATACTACAATAAAAATAGTTTTATGTTTGAATTACAGGCATCTTATAGCACATGTTCAATAATACAAAATGGCAATTTATTAAAACATGAATTCCATTTGATAAAAAAGCAAATTAGTGACTGGGTTAATTCCTCTATTTATTATTTATTGAGCTAATAACAAATGCACAAAGAAGTGAGACAGAAGGCTTTAAAACCGATTGGAACCTCTTTGTGGAATTGGGCCAATCGGATCTTCTAGGCAGTTCTAACTCATGATATAAAAAGCCCTCTGGAGCATTCAGATGGGCTTTTTTTTAAGTATACACAGCTGCTTGACACCAGGATGCCACTATGGGGTAGGTTAAATGGCTACCAACAGATACGAGGCCTCCAGCACTTTTTAATTCTTTAATCTTTTTCATTCTAGGTCTAATGATACACTTTAGAAGGGGATGAGACTTGAGGACTGGGTTTTGATTCCCTGCTCCCCCCTCCAAGAACATTAACACATTTGAAAGGTGACATTGAAGGTGTCAAAATAAGGAAAATCAAAGATAAAAAGTAACCAGAGCGTTCAGATGATTTGGGTCTACTCTAAGAGCTCATCTCCATCTATCAGCAGCATCTGACACAGTGATTGTTCCCTTCTTAAAATCCTGACTTCATGTGGCTGCTGGCTCCCAAACTCTTGGTTTTATTTCAGCTTTCATCGGCCTCCACCTCTTTTCTTTTGCTAGACGATCTTCCCTCTCCCAGCTTGTAAATGTTGGAGATCCCCGGGGCTCAGTCTGAAGGCCTCTTGTTATCGCTATCTCCACACTAAGAGGATCTCATCCAGGCCTGTGACTTTAAATACCACCTCTGCTCTGAGGACCCTACATGTCTCTCTCCAGCCCCTGCTGTTCCTCTGAGCTCCAAACACACATGCCAAGCCTCTGATGCCACATTTCTGCCTGCATGTCTAATAGGTATCTGCATCTCCATGTGGCCAAAACCAATTATTGATTCCCCCACTTTGTTGGCCAATTGTTCTCATTTCACTGATGAGACTTTATTTATTTATTTATTTATTTATTTATTTATATTTTTTTGAGTTGGAGTCTCACTCTGTCCTCAGACTGGAGTGCAGCGGCCGATCCCGGCCACCGCAGCCTCGACCTGCTGGGCTCCGGCGATCCTTCCGCCTCAGCCTTCCCAGTAGCCGGAATTACAGGCATGCACTACCACGCCCGGCTGATTTTTTGATTTATTGAAGAGATGAGGTCTCGCCTGCCCAGGCGGGTCTCGAACCCGCGGGCTCACACAATCCACTCACCTCTGCCTCCCAAAGGCGCGGGATTACTGGCTGAGCCACCGAGCCCGGCTAAGACTTTTTTTAACACCTTTTATTTTCAAGATGTGGGTACACTTCAGGATTAGGTACATAAGTGGTCGTCGTACGGGTGAGGTTTGGGCCTCCCATTGACCCTCACTTCACCTGGTTTGGGGTCAGGTACGCTTATTGATGTTATGTGCGCCCCCCGCCCCCCATCCCATGGCAGCGTCCTGCTACTGCCAATCCCTTTCATGTAGTATTACGATAAACGTTCAGGATCCACTTATGAGTGAGAATATGTGGTGTTCAGTTCTTTGTTTCTGTGACAGATCACTGAGTATGACAGACTCTAAATCCATTCAAGCTGCTGTGAAGTTCATAGCGTGGTTCTTCCTTATGGCTGTGTAATATTCCATCGTGTATATGGACCACTTTTTTTTTTTTTTTTTTTTTTTTTTTGAGTTGGAGTCTCACTCTGTCGCCCAGATTGGAGTGCAGTGGCCGCTCCCGGCCACCGCAGCCTCGACTTGCTGGGCTCCGGCGATCCTTGCGCCTCAGCCTTCCAAGCAGCTGGAAGGATCAAACAGGCACGCACTACCTACCACACCCGGCTGATTTTTTGATTTATTGTAGAGGTGAGGTCTCGCCTGCCCAGGTGGGTCTCAAACCTGCGGGCTCAGGCAATCCACTCACCTCAGCCTCCCAAAGGCGCAGGATGACAGGTTGAGCCACCGAGCCCGGCTGGACCACTTTTTTTTAATCCAGTCCACTTTTGATGGGCAGCACGGTTGGTTCCATGTTTTTGCACTTGTGAATAGGGCTGCAATAAATACGTATGCATAGGTATCTTTTCTGTAGAATGATTTAAGTCCCTCCAGGTATATTCCCAGAAGGGGAATTGCTGGGCTGTATGGAAGGTCGATTTTTAGATTTTTTAGGAATCGCCACACTGTTTTCCACAGAGGTTGTATTAGTTTACACTCCCACCAACAGTGCAGAAGTGTTCCCTTTTCTCTGCGTACTCTCCAGCATCTATTGTCTTTTGAGTTACTAACGATGGCTATCCTTGACTGGAGTTAGGTGGTATCTCAGTGTGGTTCTGATTTATATTTATTTGATAATTAATGAGGTTGAGGAGTTTTTCATGTATCTGTTGGTTGCTCACGTGTCTTCTTTTGAGAAGTGTCTGTCCATGTCTTTTGCCCACTTTTTAATGGGGCTGTTTGGTTTTTTTTTTTTCCTTTTGGCATGTTTGAGTCCTTTTATATCCTGGATGTTAGGCCTTTGTCAGATATACAGTTGGCAAATATTTTTTTTCCATTCTGTGGGTTGTCTCCCCACTCTCTTGGTGGTTTCTTGGCTTTTCGTTTTTCAATTTGATGAGAGCCCACTTGTCTATCTTACTCTTATTTCTTATGGCATAGGCACTTGGGGTTTTGATCAAGAATTGGTTGTCTATTCCAATTTCTGTAAGAGTGTCTCCTGCATTTTCTAAGAGTCTTATAGTCTGAGGTTTCACATGAGGTATTTGATCCGTTTAGAGTTTTTTTTTTTTATTGGTAGGGGTCCTGTTTCAATATTTTGCATGTGGTCAGCCAGTTTTCCCAGCACCATTTACTGAATAGGTTCTCCTCTCCCCAGTGGTTATTGGTGGAGGCTTTGTCAAAGATTAATTGGTTGAGAAATTGAGGTTTTGCTTCTGGAATCTCTATCCTGTTCCATTGGTCTATATGCCTGTTTTTGTACCAATACCAGGCCGTTTTAATTATTGTAGCCTTATAGTAAAGTTTAAAGTCTGAAATAGTGA
Organism: Cephalopachus bancanus; assembly: GCA_027257055.1. Classification (NCBI taxonomy): domain Eukaryota; kingdom Metazoa; phylum Chordata; class Mammalia; order Primates; family Tarsiidae; genus Cephalopachus; species Cephalopachus bancanus. Next base: position 2,705,934 of record JAPVLO010000110.1, on the reverse strand, counting down.
TACTTCCCCACTGATGAGACTTTAAACAAGGAGTCATTTGTCACAGCCCAACTCCAATTCATCAACAAGTGTTGTGACTTCTATCTTCAAAGTATCCTGAATTCCACCAATCATGACCATCTCCACCAGTACCACCTCCTCCCAGACACTACTGTCTCTCACCTGGACTGCTACAATAGCCTCATGGCTGTTCCCTCCTTCCTACTCACCACCTCCAGGTCCCCAGAAAGCAGCCAGTCACCTTTTTCTAATCAGATCATATCATTCTCCCACTTAAGCCCTCAAACGGCCTTCCATCACCCTTGGAACAAACTCTACTGCTTCAAGATGTGGGAACATACATTGTGATGATTACCTTGGAGAACAATCTGGCAATGCCTAGCAAACCTGAAGATTAGGGTACCTTCTGACCTGGCAATTCTTTATCCTGGTATCTCCCTAGGAAAAACTGTTGCAAAGATTGTGTACAGAGATTCTCACTGTAGAACTGTTTCTAATAGTGAAAAAGTCTAAAATACTGAATCGTCCCTCAGTAGCAAAATTGATAAACAAGTTGGGTTTTTTCAAAAATAAATAAATTAGATCTATGCACTGGGTACTAGAGTCTGGTGATTTTTGATGTTTGACCACTGACAGCTGACTCTCTCTTTACCTTTTGCCCACACCTGGGCAAGCTTATAAGAAAGTCTGGGCACTTTGTCCTTTAGTGTGGGGAGGAGAACTCAAATCACAAACACTTCTGCGTGGAGCCTTCGCCACCTCACTTCTAACCACAATAAAAAAAAAAAACCACATTCGCCAACTGTCACCCTCACACTTTCACTCGACTAAACTTCTTCAGGGAATATTTTTTTGATATTGACTATATGAGCAATAAATAGCATTTTATATCCATTGGTACCTGCATGTAATATAGTCATCCTGACATTCACAAATTCTGGGGGTGGGGGGGTGGGCATAGAGCTATAGACGGGGGACAGGGCTGCCCAGCATCCAGCAGGGAATACTGGATGCCCAAATAAAACACATACCAGTTAGATACCCCTCAGAAACATAATGCTGACTGGAAAAAGAGCTGTGACAGGATACTGCATAATATCATTTATGTCATTATCAGTCCTAAATCCAGGGATTTCTCTTGACTGTAAAGTCTATTTTGCCTACCATTAATCTTTTGGTATTTGTCTTATAAATCTTTCATCATTATTTGATTTTTCAACCCTTCTATGCACTGAGGCTTTAGATGGGTTCCTTGAAAATGACACTTTTTTTTCTTTATTTTAATTGCTTTATTTGTTTTTTAACCAAAAACAAATAGTCTTTGGTTACATGGTTGTATTGTATAGTGCTGAAGAAGTCTGGACTTTAAGTGTATCCTTCACCCCCACCTGTGTACTTTGTACCTTATAGGTGATCTTTTGTCCCTTCAGCCCTTTTCCCATTCCCCTGCCGAGTCTCCACTGTCTATTATACCATTCTTTATGCCTTTGCAGAGCCTTAGTTACCTCCCACTTATAAGTGAGAACATGCAGGGTTTGGTTTTCTGTTCCTGAGTTAATTCACTTAGAATGATGTTCAATTCAATCCAAGTTGCTGCAAAAGAGATTATTTCATTCTTTTGGACAGAGGAATAGTATTCTATAGTGTATATATTCATTATCCACTGATCAGTTGATGGATATTGAGGCTGATTTCACATCTTTGCAATTGTGAATTGTGCTGCAGTGAAGGTGTCTTTGTAATAGAACAACCTCCTTTTCCTTTGAGTAGATACCTAGTAGTGGGATTGCTGGTTTAAACAGTAGATCTACTTTTAGTTCTTGGAGAAATCGCCACACCAATTTCCACAGAGTTTGTAACAATTTACTCCACCAGCAATGCATAAGCATTCCCTTTTCTCCAAATGCAGCCAAAATCTTCTTTTTTTTTTTTTTTTAATAATAGCCATTTTGATTAGTTTATGGTGGCATCTCACTGTGGTTTCAATTTGCATTTCCCTGACAATTTGTGATGTTGAACATTTTTTCATGTTTGTTGGTCATCTGTATATCTTCTTTTAAGATATATTTGTTCATGTCTTTGCCTACTTTTTAATGGGGTCATTTACTTTTTCTTGCTGATTTGAGTTCTTTGTAGATTCTGGATATTAGTCCTCTGTAAGATGCACAGTTTGCAAATATCTTCTCCCATTCTGTATGTTGTCTTTTTGCTCCGTTGATTATTCCTTTGCTGTGCGGAAGCTTTTTAATTCAATTAAGTCCCACTTATTTGTTTTTGTTTATGTTGCATTTGCTTTTGGGGTTTTAACCTAAATTCTTTGCCTAGGCCGATGTCCAGAAGGGTTTTTCCTAGGTTTTTTTCCCAGGACTTTTATGGTTTCAGGGTTAATGATTAATTTTTTAAATGATTTTTAAAAGTTAGTCAGATGATTTTTGTCTTTCAATTGGAGCATTTACTCTATACTTATTGTGATTTTGTATATAGATAGATTTCCTCCCACTTTCCTATCTGTCCTGCCAATGCTTTTTCTCTCCTTTCTTGTCTTTCTTAAGAATCTGTTTTCTATCTTCTCATTTCATTCTTTTCTGATACTAGTTAAGCAATTATATACTCTTTAGTCATTCAGAAGTAATCTAGGAATTTGAACTGTCATAATTAACTTACCCCGTGTTAATTTGGCCATGTACTTACCCTCCTGCAGACCAACACAGGACTTCAAATCACTTTGATTTGAATTACTCCTGCCCAGACATATAGGCTATTGTTGTCATATATTTTAATTTTATTTTTTAATCCCAAAGCTCTTATTTGTATTACTTTATACAGTCATGCTTGTCTGAGTTTACTCATTTACCGATTATTTTCTTTGTTCTTCAATTCTTACTGTATCTCAGACTTTTATCTGAAATCACTTTACTCTTGCCTAAAACATATCCTTTAGACCAGTGCTGTCCAATAGAAATATAACGTGAGCTCATGAATAATTTTAATTTTTCTGGTAATCAAATTTTTACAAATTTAAAGGAACAGGTAAAATTAATGTTTTTGTATTGTCTGTGGTAAATTTATTTTACTTCATTAAAAGAGCCATGTATATCCAGATTCCAATATGACAAAGTGTGGGCACTTAAAATTAATTTTGAATCAGGCAAAATTAATTCTAGTCAAACAAAAATATCCCATGACAAAAGCTTGACTTGTACTTTTTAAAATTAAAACAAGTGTCTATTATCTGTGCTCCAAGATTGCTTTGTCATTGCTAACAAATTAGCATGCCAATTTCCAAGATAAAACAAGAAAAGATTCTCTTGGGAAACTGTCATATTAACAGACAGCTGTATGTTAACAGGTCAACCCGACAACTGAGCTTGACTATGCTAATCCATTTCATGTCGATTCTCTTTTTAGGCTTTTTAAATGTATACTTATTTACAGTTATTATTATATGTCCTATGGACATTCCTCAGATTTCCAGTGAAAACTTTCTGACATCAGAGCTCAAGCATTTAACCCATTGGTGAGCTGAACCCAACTTGTACCAATGTGCAACAGCACACTGTAAATATCAGGAATTTTGTGAGTTCAACCATTGGCCTCCACTTTTCTTTCTTTTTTTAGCACATCACTAACACCACTATTTTAAATGTATCTATATTTACATTGCTGATTTCCTATTTCAACTTTATCATCTAATACAGTGTTTTTGAAAGTGCAGGTATTAGTCGGGCTTGGTGGCTCAGCCTGTAATCTCGCACCTTTGGGAGGCTGAGGTGAGTGGATTGCCTGAGCCCGCGGGTTCGAGACCCGCCTGGGCAGGCGAGACCTCATCTCTACAATAAAATAAAATAAAAAATTAGCCGGGCATGGTAGAATGCGCCTGTAATTCCAGCTACTCGGAAGGCTGAGGTGGAAGGATCGCTGGAGCCCAGCAGGTAGAGGCTGCGGTGGCCGGGAGCGGCCACTGCACTCCAGTCTGGGCGACAGAGTGAGACTCCAACTCAAAAAAAAAAAAAAAAAAAAGAAAGAAAGTGCAGTTATTTATGAATACATCATAAGATCAATGTAAAAAGTCTCAAATAGCATTTTTTTTTAGCAAAACAGATCAGGTTTTATTACATATAGTATGGTTAAGTTTTGCTACTTTTGTTTCAGTTCTTTATATAGGTATAGTCATATGTACCTTGACAACAGGGTTAAGTTCTGAGAAATGCATCATCAGGTCATGTTGTGTTGTGTGAACATCATAGAGTATACTTACACAAACCTAGATGGTACAGCCCACTACACACCCAGGCTATGTGGCATAGCCAGTTGCTGCTGGGCTACAAACCTGGCATGTTACTGCCCTGAATACTGTAGGCAACTGTAACACAATAACAAGTATTTGTTTGCCTAAACATATCTACACATAGAAAAGGTACAGAAAATATAAGGATAAAGAATGATACACCTATATAGGATACTTCCCATGAATAGAGACTGCAAGAAGGAAACTCACTCTGGGTCAGTGAGTGAGCAGTGAATGTGAAGGCCTAGACATCAGTGTCCACTACCATAAACTTATGAACACTGTACACTTAGGCCATACTATTTTAAATTTTTTTTCTTTCTTCAATAATAAATTAACCTCAGCTTATTGTACTTTTTTTACTTTATAAACTTTTAAATTCTTTTAAATTTATTGGTTCTTTTGTAGCAACACTTAGCTTAAAACACAAAATGTTGCACAGTTGTGCAAAAATATTTTTCTTTATATCCTCATTCTATAAGCTTTTTTCTATTTTAAAAAAATTTTAATGTTTTTATTTTTAAAACTTTTTGTTAAAAACAAAGACACAAACACACACATTAGGCCCACACAGGGTCAAGAGCATCAGTATCACTCTCTTCTACCTCCACACTTTGTCTTACATGAAAGTCTTCAGAGGCAACATCACCATAGAGGGTGACACACGGAACTGTCCTCTCCTAAGATAACAATGCCTTTTTCCGGAATATTTTCTGACGGACCTACCTAAGGTTGCTTTACAGTTAGCTTTGTTTTATACATGAGTAGAAGGAGTACACAGTAAAATTATGATAGAAAGTATAGTATAGTAAATACATAAGCCAGTAACAGCCATTTATTATCATTATCGATATTATGGCCGGGTTTGGTGGCTCAGCCTGTAATCCCAGCACTCTGAGAGACTGAGGCGAGTGGATTGCCTGAGCCCATGGGTGTGAGACAAGCCCGGGCAACTTGGCGAGACCTCATCTCCACAATAAATCAAGAATTAGCCAGGCGTGGTGGCACGCGCCTGTAGTTCCGGTTACTTGGAAGGCTGAGGTGGAAAGCTCACCAGAGCCCAGCAGGTCAGCGCTGGGGTGACTGTAAGCTTACCACTGCACTCCAGCCTGGGCGATGGAGTGAGACTCCAACTCAAAAGAAAAAGTTATGTACTGTACATAATTGTATGTGCCACACTTTTCTATGACTGGCAGTGGAGTAAGTTTGTTACATCAGCATTACCACAAACACATGAGTTATGTCTTGGGCCATGATACTGCCACAACTACTACATCACTAACACATAGATATTTTTCAGCTCTATTATAATCTTGTGAGACCACCATTGTATGCACAGCTAATCACTGATCAAAATGAACAGATTAATGCCGCTATAAAAAGGGCTTGTGGAGTGAGTTCACTCTATTTTGCTTTTTTTTAATATTGAGTTGGAGTCTCACTCTGTAGCCCAGGCTGGAGAGCAGTGGCATGCTCACAGCCACTGCAGCCTCAACCTGCTGAGCTAACATGATCCTTCTGCCTGGCCTTTCAAGTAGCTGGAACTATAGGTGTGCACCACCACACCCAGTTAATTTTTTGATTTACTGTAGAGATGAGTTCTCACCAAGTTGCTTAGGTTGGTCTTGAGCCTCTGGGTTCAGGCAATCCTCTCACCTCTGCTTCCCAAAGTGCTGGGATTACAGGTGTGAGCCACTGCAGCCAGCCATCTTTTGTTCTTCTACTCTGCCATGTGAGAGCACAGAATCATCCTCTCATCCTTTTCTGCCTTCTGCCATGTAAGAACACAGCAAGAAGCCCTTCATCAGATGTCTGCACTTTGATCTTGGATTTTCCAGCCTACAGAACTGCGCAAAGTAAGTCTCTAGTTTTTATAAAGTACCCAGCCTCAGGTATTCTACTATGGTAGCAGAAAATGGAACTAAGACAGCAACATTCTAGAAGAGGCAAAACAAAAGAGATAGTAAAGGATCAGTGGTTGGTAGGGATTCGGAGAGAGTGAGGAAGGACTAGGTCAAATACAGAGGTTTTTAGGGGAGTGAAACTATCCTATGATATTACAGTGGTGGATACATGCTATACATTTGTCCAAACCCATAGAATGTACAGCACCCAAGAGTGAACACTATTGTAAACTACAGACTTCAGGTGGTAATGTTGTGTCAATGTAGGTTCAATTGTAACAAATGTACCACTAGAAGAGAAGGCTGTGCAGGTGGGGGATGGAGGGACACAGGAACTCTGTACTTTCCTGCTGGATTTTGCTGTCAACCTAAAACTGCTCTTAAAAATAAGTTTATTAATTTTAATGCATTAAATAGAAAACAAGAGGAAAAAGTTGTCTCATAAAGGATAATTCCAGCAAGTCCAATATCCATCTGTGTTCTAGAAGAAAAGATTGAAAATAGAAGAGGAAATAATAGAAGTGAATTTCTCTAAGCTGAAGAAAGACTTGAAAGTCTTCAGATAGAAAGGGTCATGAAATAACACACAGGAAATTGCAAACACACACATATTGAGCCACAATGTTTTTTTTAATCCTAAAAACAACTAGAAAGAAAATACGGGTTATCTATAAAGGAATAGGAAATATATTGGCATCACATTTCTCATCGGAAGCAATGGATGCTAAGAGATAAACACTGCCTTCAAATTTCCAAGGGAATAGAATTTTAAAAGTCAATCTCTATACCCAGACAAACCATGAATCAATTTAGAAGGCAAAATAAAATAATAATTTGGGGACATAAATATACCATTCTTGTAATCTTTTCTGAAAAAATAATACTGTAAGAAACCCCCAAAAGGAATCTGAAAAAGATAAGGGAAGTAAAACTGTGGAAATAATAATCTCTCTAATTAATAGAAATCTTGGTTTACAAACCACATAGTAGGATTAAAGAATTATCATCTCATAGACATTTCTCAAAAGAAGATATATGGGCGGCCAACAGGCACATGAAAAAGTGCTCAGCCTCATTCATCATTAGAGAAATGCAAATCAAAACCACATTGAGATACCACCTAACCCCAGTAAGAATGGCCATCATTAATAAAACAAACAACAACAGATGCTGGCAAGGATGTGGAGGAAAAGGAACACTTCTACACTGCTGGTGGGAATGCAGACTAATACAACCTCTTTGGAAGACAGTGTGGCGATTTCTGAAAGAACTAGAAATTGACCTTCCATATGACCCAGCAATTCCCCTATTGGGAATATACCCGGAGGACCTCAAATCACTCTACAAAAAAGATACCTGCACACATATGTTCATTGCAGCTCTATTCACAATAGCAAAAACATGGAACCAACTGTGCTGTCCATCGAAGCTGGACTGGATAAAAAAAATGTGGTACATACACACAATGGAATATTATGCAGCCATAAAGAAGGACAAATATATGGACTTTGCAGCAAATTGGATGGATTTGGAGTCGATCATACTCAGTAATTTATCACAGAAACAAAGAACTGAGTTCCATATGTTCTCACTCATAAGGTGACCTTGAACAATTATAATGCTGTGGGAAGGCGATTGGCAGTAGTGGGAAACTGTCAGGGGAGGGAGGGTGGGATTGGCAGTTGAGGGAACCTGCTAGGGGAGGGAGGGGCATGCCTCATCAACAAGGGTACCTGCATGATCAATGTTTGTATACCTAGTCCTGAATTGTACCCCACATCTTTATAATAATTAATTTATTAAAAATTAAATAAATAAAGAAAGAAAGAAAAGAAAAAAAAAGAATTATCATCTCAAATTAGGCCAGGAAGTCAGAAGACTCCATGAATAAAGTTTTAAGAAGAAAGTGAATTCCAGTACACCACTCTATGATTAAAGACCTGAAAATGTTAATAATATGAAAAGGGCATATGGGTAAAACAGTACATCCACAACAACAAATCTAAGAAAAACAGAAATACATGCAAGAAAATAATGGTCCAACCAATCAAGAAAGCATGACTTTGAGCAACGAATGAAGTATGAGAAAGGAGAGTGCATATGATCTTAAAGCGGGAAACATGTCCCTTTGGTGAAATGGCACCAATTGAAGCTGGTTTAGATGATGAGCTTAAATGCATTAAAAACCTAATCAGCAAATTAGACCTGACTGGAGTGTAGTTTATAAACAAAAATTTGGATCTGAGGAAACATCCCAGAATGAAAACATATAAGAATGGTTAAGACACATGAAAACACAAAGAGGTGATCCACTAGACCTCTACTTAGACTTATCAAGATAAAACTGAGAAAATGTGGGCGAAACATAAGTTGAAGAAATAATAGCCAGGAATTTCTCAGCACTGACAAAATACAAGAATTCTTAGATTCATTTTCACTTGGCCAAAGCAAAACAAATGAGCATAAATCTATGGAGTTATTAAATATCATGGTGAAACTATACAGAACACAAAAGACAGACAAAATTCTGGAATGTGATCAAACAAAAGAGATTAGCTACCCCCCAAAAATGGACTCACAGACATCTTAACAACAGAAGAAGAGACCAGAATACAATTTAATCATGCCTTCGAAGAATCTAGAAGAAATAACTATCAATTTTTAATTCTTCACACAAATAATTATCATTCAGGATCATGAGGGCAACATAAAAAAACCTTTAGACAAAGGCCAAAAAGATTCTACCACACACAAACCTTTGGTGAAAGAATTACTAAATGTTGTACTTCAAGGAAAAAGACATGAACATCCAATGGAAGAAGAAATACACAAGGTAAAGCACCAATTAGCAGAACTGGTAAACTATTGACTATTTTTTAAAACACACAGTAGCAATCATATCTAATTTCAAAAGGTTTAAAAACAAACCTTTTTTGTTTAGGTGAATTCTAAACAACAATAAATATAAGTAAAATAAAGGCCAATAAAGTACTCCAAGATCCCTGAGGTGTCTGATTTTGTGAATTCAATAATTTATTTTAAAAATTTAAGGGTCACCATCAAATGACCATAAATAGAAAATATAAATTCTAAACCAATAGAGGAAAAATAAAATAAAACAAAATTTGATCAATGTAGCAAAATGTGGAAGGGGAAAAAATCATCATAAGTGAAACAAAAACATAAATGCAATATACTGGTAATCATACTCAACTCAAGAATAAAAACTCTGATTTGATTTTTCAAAAACAAAAATCCAGTTATGTGTCCAGTGACATAGCTAAAACAAAATAATACCCCCTCAAATGGAAAACAAATAAAGGAGGAAATGCCAGGTTAATATTAACCAAAAGAAAGCTAGCATAACAGTATTATAACTAGACAAAACAGAATTAAGAGAAAGAGTGACAAAAGGTCATCAAATAATAATAAAAGTTCAAATTTACCAGGAAAAAACAACAATCATTGACTTGTTTATATCAAACAACAAAGCTTTAAAATGTATAAAGTGAATATTATAATAGGAGATTTAAGTAAGCACTTTCAGTAGATGACAGATCAAAAAGATATAAAATTAGTAATGACATAAATTTAAGCATCATAAATAACAAAGTTAAAATAAGTGACAGATACAGAACACTGTTTCTGACAGTTACAGAACACACATTATTTTCTAGCAAACATGAAATATATACCAGAATTAACATATACATCACAAAGCAAGTCTAAAAAAAGAATTGTTTTAATATAAAATACATTTAAAAACAGAAATACAATAAAATTGGATGCTAATAACAAAAGATACTACCACTAAATTGATATAATGTATAAATTTTAAAACATACTTCTAAATAGCTATGGGTCAAAGAAAAAATCATGAAGTTAGGTTGGGTTAGGTAATTCAAAACAATCCTCTTAGGACAACTAATAAAGTTAGATTAAAAATGTGTTGTTGGCTGAGGCGAGAGGATTGCCTGAGTCCAGGGGTTTGAGACCAGCCTGGGCAAAGCTTGGTGAGACGTCATCTCTACAATATATCAAAAAAATAGCTGGGCATGGTAACTTGTGCCTGTAGTTCCAGATACTTGGAAGACTGAGGCAGAAGGAATCCCCCGAGCCCAATGGGTCAATGCTGGGGTGGCCATGAGAGTGCCACTGCACTCCAGCCTGGGCAACAGAGTGAGACTCTGACTCAAAAAAAAAAAAATGTGTTGTCTAGCAAAAACATGGAACCAAATGTGCTGTCCATAGAAAGTGAACTGAATTTAAAAAATGTGGTACATAATTCCAATGTGGTACATATTCCATTGTATATACACAATGGAATATTTTACAGCCATAAAGAAAGACAAACTTCACCTGCATGTAGACCACTTATGTACCCAATCCTGACTTGTACGCCAAATTTTTAAAAGAAAAAAGTAAAAAAAAGTGTTGTTGTTTTAGTCTTCTGAAAAGCAGAGATCTATTAAGATAATAAAGAATAGGCTTCCAGGTAAGATGGCGATGGAACAGGTCAGACTGTGAGAGTCTCCACAAAAGCAAGTGTCCATAAAAACTCTCTGCATGAGTGGGTAAGTGAAAGTCCGTCTGAGGGAAGACTCAGGTTTATGCACTTGGGGCTCTCTTCCAGAGGTGACTGCAACCCACCACCACCCTGAGATTGGAGACATGGGCACACAGGATCATCTGCCATCCTTGGGGCTCTCTCAAGAGGAGGCAGTAGAGAGCAGTCACCCCTCACCACCTGTCACCCGGCCCATGACATCACCCGCAGTAGACCTAACCTGAGCAGGAGAGGAGAAACCATGGAGAAGGCAGGTTATGGAAATCTGGAATAAAGCTCCAACCTTGGTGACAAGACACCAATGGACACCAGCTTCTCAGTCCTGGGACGGGGCAGAGACCTGCATTGCCCCACCCAGTTCTGCCCAGTCTCCATCTTGGGACCCAGAGACTATCCTCTCATTGAACTTGGAGAGACAGATGCCCCTTCCTCACACTGGAACAGGCACAGACACATCAGATATGGGTGAGAAACTTGACAGCAGCAGCAGCGAGTAGGGTGAGTCCAGATCTGATCCATCTTCCTCTCACAGTAGTCCCTGGGGCATCTGACCCATGCTGAGAGTAACCCTATCAGCCTGCACTGAGAGCAGGGAATATGGGCTGGAGACAAGAACTGCTCCCTATGGCGGAGGGCAGAGGCAGCAATAGGAACTTAGAGTTATAGAAACGGCCACAGAGCAAGTTGTTGTTTGTTTTCTTCTTGTTTGTTTTTTGTTTTAGTTTTTGCTTTTTCTCTTCTCTCTTTCTTTCTGTTTTTGTTTATGTTTTTGTACTTGCTTTGTTTCTGTTATTTTAATGTAGGTTTTTCTAGGTTTTCTGTTTGTGTATGGGTATTTTTGAGGAAGAGTACACCAACAGGGGGGTCTTTGTTTGTGTGTTTGTTTGTATGATTGTCTACATGGTTTTGTCTTTTTCGTTTTTTCTGTCTTTGTTTGCTTCTCTGCTTATTTGTTAATTGGTACGCCTGTTTGTTTTCCCTCTTCTTTTTCTTCTCTCTCTCCACCTTCCTTTAATCTTCTTCTTCCTTTTTTTATTCTTTTCCCTTTTCTTATTTCATTTTTCTTTCAGGGAGCAAATAGATATCCCCACTACATGGACAGATTGTAAAGCAGTGCGAAGTGGGTTCTAGGGGGCCCATACACCTGTCAGTAGATACTGGGATCTGCAGATAGCTTCTAAATCACAGTTACCCATTTAATTAAATCTCAAAACTGCAAAAAACACGGGCTCTCACCCCCAGTCTAGCTTCAGAATTGAACAAAACCAGAGGATCTACATAAGGAAGAATAGGAGACTAAGCAAACAAAATAAAATCTATCCCCCCCATCACTGAACAACAGACTTAAAGGAGACGTTTTAAAAAAAGAAAGGGAGGGAAACCTACAAAAATGAAGAAAACCCAAAGGAAAAATATGAGTCTCACACAGACCCCAGGGAGGTCAACCACTGAGAATACAGAGGTCCCAGAATGACTGGTCTCAAACCATAAACTCAGATATCAAGATATTAATGGAAATGATAAATAGAAATGAGGAAAGACAAAAGAAAAATAATTAAGGAGTTGATAACTGAGATAACAGCAATAAAGAATACAGTGAATGAAATAAACAACAAACTGATAAGCATGGAAAGTAGAATTAACCAAACAGAAGAAAGAATCTCAGAGCTTGAGGAACAAAATATGAAACTAATACAAACTGTTAAAAACATAGAAAAGAAGCTTAAAAAGACAGAACAAAACCTAAATGAGATGAACAATTATTTCAAGAGGCTGAACTTAAGATTAATTGGAATCCCTGAGGCAGATAGAGAGACAGAGACCACCCTGGAACAAACATTCCATGAAATTATTCAAAAACACTTCCCTCATCTCATCAGTGATGCAACCATTCGAATACAAGAGAGTCAGAGAACCCCTGCAAGAGAAAAAATGAGAAGACCAACTCCTAGACACATAGTAATTCACTTACACAAAGTAGGTATAAAAGGAAAGAATCCCAAAGGCAGCAAGACAAAAAGGTCAGACTACTTACTGGGTAAGACCAATTAGAATAGCAGCAGACTCATCTTTAGAAACATTCCAGGATAGGAGAGCTTGGAGTCCAATCTTCAAAGTTCTCAAAGATAAACAATTTCAAGCAAGAATTACCTACCCAGCTTAGCTAAGTTTCATCAGTGAGGGAGAATTAAAATCCTTCCCAGACATTCAATCCCTAAGAGTTTACGCTGCCTCCAGACCAGCTCTACAAAAAACACTTAAGAAAGTATTAAACACAGAGGAAAGGAAAAAAAGAACGACAATGGCCTTCCCAAGAATGAAGGAAAAAGATTGAAAATACACATGAATCACCCAAATATCAAAAGAAAGATAACAAACAAACAGCAGCAACAACAACAAACTCTATAAGAACCTCATGACAGGGATAAACTCTCACATCTCTATAATTAACCTGAATGTGAATGGACTAAATGTACCGCTGAAAAGACAGAATGGCAAGTTGGATAAAATATCATGAGGTAACAATATATTGGCTCCAGGAGATTCATCTCACCAGAAAGGATACTCACAGACTCAAAGTAAGAGAATGAGAAACAAAATTTCAGGTGAGCAGAACACAAAAGAAAGCAGGAGTCATGATCTTAATATCAGACAAAATATCCCTTAAGCTATCAAAAATTTTAAAACATACAGAAGGTCACTACATAATGATAAAAGGTTCAATCCATCAACAAGAAATATCCATCCTAAACATATATGCACCCAACATAGGAGCACCAACTTTCATAAAGCAGCTTCTAGGTAAACTAAAAAAAGATATTGACTCTGACATTATCATATCTGGGGACTTAAACACTCCACTAATAGCCCTAGACAAAACATCAAAACAAAAAGTGAACAAGGAGATCTGGAATGTCAGCGTGATGCTTGACCAGATGGACTTAATTAATACCTACAGAATATTCCACCCAACAACCATGGAATATACATTCTACTCATTACTACATGGAACTTACTCTAAGATTGGCCACATCCATGGCCATAAATCAAGCATAAACTAATTCCATAAGATTGAAATTCTGCCATGCACCTTCTCAGATCACAGTGGAGTAAAAAAAATATCAACACCAACAAAGTTCCCCCAAAACCCACAAAGACATGGACACTAAACAGCATTAATGGATGCTAAACAACTCCTGGGTCAACACGGAAATCAAAACAGAGATTAAAAGATACCTGGAAACAAATGAAAATGAAGAAACATCTTCTGAAATCTCTGGGATGTCATAAAAGCAGTACTAAGAGAGGAATTCATATCTCTATGAACACACATGAAGAAAATGGAAAGATGACAAGTTAACAGCCTAACAAATCACTTAAGGAAGCTGGAAAAGCAAGACCACCAAAATCCTAACTTCAGCAGAAGAATCCAGATCACCAAAATAAAAGCCCAAATTCAGGACATCGAAGACAAAAATACAATACAAAACAAATCAGTGAAACCAAAAGCTGGTTTTTTGAAAAGATAAAAAGATTGGTAGACCCCTAGCTAGACTGACCAAGAAAAAGAGAAAAAGTCCAAGTAAATACAGTCAGAAATGCAAAAGAGGAAGTCACAACTGACCCTGAAGAAATACAAAAGATTATCAGAGATTACCCTGAAGAAATACAAAAGATTATCAGAGATTACTACACACATCTGTATGGAAACAAACTCGAAAATCTAAATGAAATGGAGGACTTTGTATCTTAGATCACACAACCTCCCCCGGTTGAAACAAGAAGAACTCAAGACCCTAAATAGACCAATAACAACACAGGAAATCAACTAGGTCATAAGAAAACTACCTACCAAAAAAAAGCCCTGGACCAGATAGCTTTCCAGCAGAATTCTACAAAACACACAAGGAGGACCTGATACCAATCTTATTGACAGTATTCCAGGTAATTGAGAAAGATGAAACTCTCCCCAAATCATTTTATGAAGCTAACATCACATTAATACCCCAAACGGGTAAAGATTCAACAAAGAAAGAGAACTACAGGCTAATATCCTCGATGAACAACATCCTTGAATTCTCAACAAGATTCTAGCAAACTGGATCCAACAACACATCTCAAAAATCATCTGCCATGACCAAGTAGACTTCATCCCTAGGATGCAGGGCTGGTTCAACATCCACAAGACCATAAATGTAAATACATCAACAGATGTAAAGACAAAACCACATGACTTTATCACTAGATGCAGAACAAGCTTTTGATAAAATTCAGCACCCTTCTTGATGAAAACCTCAAACACCTAGGCATAGATGGAACATACATCAAAATCGTAAGAGCCATCTATGAGAAACCCACAGCCAATGTACTGTCAAACAGACAGAAATTGGAACCATTTCCCATGAAAACCATAACAAGGCAAGGATGCCTATTCCCACCCCTCCTGTTCAACATTGTATTGGAAGTCCTAGCTAGAGCAATCAGACAAGAGAAGGAAATCAGGGATATCCTAATAGAAAAAAAGGAAATTAAGTATCCCTCTTTGCAGATGACATGATTCTGTACCTCAAAAACACAAGAGAATCTGTCAAAACCTCCTTGCACTGATAAGAGACTTTGGCAACGTCTCAGGATATAAAATAAATGTGCAAAAGTCAGTTGCATCCCTATATACCAACAATAAACAAACAAAAACCCAAATAAAAAGCACAATCCTGGCCAGGCTCAGTGGCTCAGCCTGTAATCCCAGCACTTTGGGAGGCCAAGGCAAATAGATTGCCTGAGCCCACGGGTTCAAGACCAGCTGAGCAACTTGGTGAGACCTCGTCTCTACAATAAAATTTTAGAAAAATAGCTGGGCACGGTAGTGCATGTCTGTAGTTCTGACTACTCAGAAGGCTGAGGCAGAAGGATCACTGGAGCTCAGCAGGTGAAGCTGGGGTGGCCGTGAGCGTGCATGCCACTGCACTCCAGCCTGGGTGAAGGAGTGAGACTCCAACTCAAAAAAAAAAAAAAAAGCTCAATCCCATTCACAATAGCCATCACATTAATACCCAAACCGGGTAAAGATCCAACAACAAAGAAAGAGAACTACAGGCTAATATCCTCGATGAACAACATCCTTGAATTCTCAACAAGAGAATTCTAACCAGAGAAGTCAAAGACCTTTACAATGAAAACTACAAAACACTGCTCAAAGAAATCAAAGATGACACAAACAAATGGAAAAATATTCCATGTTCATCCAAGGCAATCTACAGATTTAACGCGATACCCATTAAATTACCAGCAGCATTCTTCTCAGATCTGGAAAAGACAATACTGAAATTCATATGGAAACATAAATGATCACAAATAGCCAAAACAATCCTCAACAACAACAACAAAACAAAGCAGGAGGCATCACGCTTCCAGACTTTAAGCTTTACTGTAAAGCTATAATAATTGAAACAGCCTGGTATTAGTACAAGTACAGGCATATAGACCAATGGAACAGAGTAGAGATTCCAGAAGCAAAATCTCAATTTCTCAACCAACTCATCTTCAATAAAGCCTCCACCACCAACCACTGGGGAGTGGAGAACCTATTCAGTAAAAGGTGCTGGGAAAACTGGCTGACCACATGCTAAAAGGTGCTGGGAAAACTGGCTGACCACATGCTGAAGATTAAAACAAGACCCCTACATATCACCATGCACAAAAATCAACTCTAAACAGATCAAAGACCTAAAAGTAAAACCTCAAACTATAAGAACCTTAGAAAATGCAAGAGACACCCTTATGCAAATTGAAACTGGCAACCAATTCTTGATCAAAACCCCAAGTGCCCATGCCATAAGAGATAAGATAGACAAGTGAGACCTCATCAAAGTGACAAACTTCTTCAAAGCCAAAGAAACCATTGAGAGAGCGGGGAGACAGCCCACAGAATGGAAAATAATATTTGCCAAACGTATATCTGACAAAGGCCTAACATCTAAGATCTACAAGGAACTCAAATGTGCCTAAAAGAAAAAAACAAACAGCTCCATTACAAAGTGAGCAAAAGATATGAATTCACACTTCTCAAAAGAAGACATACAAACAGCCAACAGATACATGAAAAAATGCTCAGCCTCACTAGTCATCAAAGAATTAAATTAAAACCACACTGAGATACCACCTAACTCCAGTCAAGATGGCCATCATTAATAACTCAAAAAACAACAGAAGCTGGAGAGGATGTGGCAAAAAGGGACACTTCTACACTGTTGGTGGGGATGTAAACTAGTATAACCTCTGTGGAAAACTGTGGTGATTCCTAAAAGATCAAAAAAATCAACCCTCCATATGAGCCCACAATCCCCCTACTGGGAATATGCTGGAGTCCAGCTCCAGCTGGGTTCAGGGTACCCAAAGGTGGAGACAGCGTCGGCGATTGGGGGGAAGAAGAAAGAGAGAAAAAGAGAGAGAGAGAGAGACAGAGAGAGAAAGAAAGAAACTGGACCCCAGTCTAGTGCAGAAGCCGTTTAATGGGAATTATAACTGGTCTTTTATACACAGTCGGGTGTGTGAGGGGCATTCCCCACCCACCAGATGTTCTTTCAGGTATAATCCCATAACCTAATCGATGAAACCTTAATCCATTTATTCAACTTCAATAAATCCTAAGATCATGACCCAGAAGCCTGTGACCAATACTAAGGCTCTTAGATGTGACCCGAGTTTGAATTATAAGTTGTGTGAAAGCCAAAACTGCAGTTTGTGGAATGGGAGCAATGAGCTTCTAAAGTTAGCTTGTGTTCATCCCGGTCTCAGAGTTTTTATGTTTTGAGTTCACAGGAGCTTAATCTGGTTAGTGCTGAGTAGAAAGGGGGAGGAAATGAGGTCAGTAGCTCCCGAACGCATCCTAGTGGTCTCGGGGTCAATGGCCCTTCCTGATCCCTAACGCTCAGTGGGCCTCCGTGGCTGGCTCCCAACATCTCCCCCTTTTTTATTTTTTAGCATGAAACCATGAAACTCCATATTGCTCTTCTTTAGTACTCTGAAGATGATTGGGAGTAAACACAGCAACAAAAGAATCACTGCTCCGCAAATTCCCACATTGATGAGTATAGACATTAATGATTTTTGACTCGCAAATGATGCCTGAATTTCTTGATGTAATTTAGTAAGGTCTATACTCAGGTCTGAATGGTTCCAAATTCCAAGTTACTTTGTCCCAAGTATGGACAGATTTAAACTCAGAGTGACATTGGAGAGCCAATTTTATTTTTAAGGTCACAAGTTCTTGCCCTACTGCTAAAACATTAACCTTACTTTCTAACTTCTGGTCTATGATTTCCTGAATAGCTACAGCAATAGAAATGTTTTTAGATAGCCAATCAGCAAACGTAGCTGTAGGAACTTCCTTAGGTAATGCTACAGCTGAAAAGTAGCTATTAAGGCTGTAACTCCAAAAATCTTTTCTGACAGTGTTTTTAAACCATATTCACAAGAGGCTGTCTGAGAACAACAAATCCCTTATAAGAAACATCAGTTAAATAATTAGTTAATATGCTTGTTTATAAGACAAATTATAAACATCATTTTGACATTTTATGGTCAATGTTAACACTGGAGGTACCCATTCATTAATATGCCATCTAGCAGAGATGGGATTTTCCCCATCTAACCTTGACAATAAGGTCAAGTTTTACACAGGGTAAAAAATAGTCCACTTTAGAGTCATAAATACAGTCTCTCCATATTGGATATCCAGAATCTCGTGAAATGATCAGCCAGTCCTTCTCAGTGTTGTTAGAAACAAATGGGAGGTGAACAAGAGCTTCCTTCATAAGTCCTTTGTCCAAACCACCTGCTTGAGACGAGACATGTGGGTGGAAAAAAAGGGGGGTGAGAAGTCTGGAGGCTGGGTTGGGTGTGGGCTTGGCCCCCCTTTGGTAAACCTGGACAGTGCCGTGCCTTGGCACCTGCCCCTTCTCCGAAGGCTAAAGAGAAAGACTGAAAGTCAGAGCTAGGCGCCACGGCCATAGACGCCTGCCCTTCCTTCCCAGATAAAGGCGAAGGGACTCACGGAACAGATTACAAAAAACAAGAGTAGTAGGGAAAGCAGGAATCGGAGTTATAGGAGGAATAGGAGAGGACAAAGGAAGTGAAAACCCTTATTTTGTTTATGTTTTTAGCATGTTGTGAAGTTACCATATCTCTGCTTCTTCTGCCAGAAATTCTACTTGCTCCCAAGCTGGTAATTGGGAACGAAGGAGGCTGAAGACATTGTTATAGTTTTTAGACAGCATCTGATAGTGTGTTGTCTTGATTTTGGGATAATCTGAGAGGGAAGTTTTTGTTCTGAAATGAAATTTCTCTCATCTGGTGTGTCAGTGTTCCTCCTTCCTCTGGCTGGCAGGGTGGATGGTGCAATTCTTGTTTAGCCGAGTGTTGCAAATCCTGTTCAGCATGTAATGACACTTCCGTATGCAAAGAAAACAGCTCCTATTCTTAATGATTGGTAGGCATTGCTCCACGTCCATGCCACCCATCTCAGTCTTCAGGTTAGCGGGGGCATTTCGAATAAATCAATCAGGAATCCAAACAGGAGTTGACGCATCCTGTGAGCAACCGGAGATGGCAGCCAGGCTGCAATGCACCCATAGCCTCCATGGTGGCATTAATGACTCTTAGATCCTGTAAAAGTCTTCAGGTCCCACGTTCAGGCACCACTTGCCGGAGTCCAGCTCCAGCCGGGTTCAGGGTACCCCAAAGGTGGAGAAGGTGTCAGCGATTGGGGAGAAGAAGAAAGAGAGAAAGAGAAAGAGAGAGAAAGAAAGAGACTGGACCCCAGTCTAGTGCAGAAGCCGTTTAATGGGAATTACAACTGGTCTTTTATACACAGTCGGGTGTGTGAGGGGCGTTCCCCACCCACCGGATGTTCTTTCAGGTATAATCCCATAACCTAATTGATGAAACCTTAATCCATTTATTCAACTTCAATAAATCCTAAGATCATGACCCAGAAGCCTGTGACCAATACTAAGGCTCTTAGATGTGACCCGAGTTTGAATTATAAGTTGTGTGAAAGCCAAAACTGCAGTTTGCGGAAGAATGGGAGCAATGAGCTTCTAAAGTTAGCTTGTGTTCATCCCGGTCTCAGAGTTTTTATGTTTTGAGCTCACAGGAGCTTAATCTGGTTAGTGCTGAGTAGAAAGGGAGAGGAAATGGGGTCAATAGCTCCCGAACGCATCCTAGTGGTCTCGGGGTCAACGGCCTTTCCTGATCCCTAACGCTCAGTGGGCCTCCGTGGCCGGCTCCCAACAGGAATATACCTGGAGGAACTCAAATCACTCTATGAAAAAGATACCCGCGCACGCATGTTTATTGCAGCATTATTTACAATAACAAAAACATGGAAACAACCATGCTGCCCATCGAAAGAGGACTGGATTTTAAATTGTGGTACAGGCCAGGCTTCATGGTTCAGCCTGTAATCCCAGAACTTTGGGAGGCTGAGGCGAGTGGATTGCCCGAGCTTGCGGATTTGAGACCCACTGGACAACTTGGCAAGACCTTTTCTCTACAGTAAATCAAAAATTAGCCGGGCATGATAGCGTGTGCCTGTAGTTCCGGCTACTTGGAAGGCTGAAGCCGAAGAATTGCCTGCACCCAGCAGGTGAAGGCTGCGGTGGCCGGGAGCATGCCATTGCACTCCAGTCTGGGCGAAAGAGTGAGACTCCAACTCAAAAAAATAAAAAAGTAGTACATATACATGATGGAATATTACACAGCCATAAAGAAGGACAAATTGGCTGGCCTGGTGGTTCAAGCCTGTAATCCCAGCACTTTGGGAGGCCGAGGTGAGGAGACTGCCTGAGTCCACAGGTTTGAGAACAGCCTGGGTAACTTGGCGAGACCTCATCTCTACAATAAATCAAAAAAATTGGCCAGGCATGGTAGCACACCTGTAGTTCTGGCTACTTGAATGGCTGAAGCAGAAGGATCGCGTGAGCCCAGCAGGTCGATGCTGGTGTGGCAGTGAGCATGCCACTGCACTCCAGTCTGGATGATGGAATGAGATTCCAACTCAAAAAAAAAAAAAGGACAAAAGTATGGACTTCACAGCAACTTGGATGGACTTAGAGGCTATAATACCGAGTGATCTATCACAGAAACAAAGAACCAAGTATCACATGTTCGCACTCATAAGCGGACCTTAAACAACTATTCTAATAGTATAAGAAAGGGATTGGCAGTAATGGGAAACTGCCAGGAGGGGGGACACCTCATCAACAAGGGTACCTGCATAATAAACATTGTATTCCTAATCCTGAATTGTACCCCACATATTTAAAATAAATTTTTAAAAAAAGATAATAAAGAATACTGAACAAAAATCTAAAAGTAAGCTAAAACTCAGAGAAATACCCCAGCACTTAATATGTATTTTACCTGAATGGCATTGAATAATTTATAAGATAGAAGTACAAAAACTGAATTATAATTTTGGCAGTCTCTCAGAGTGAAAGAAATAAAAGTAAACTCCCAGGACTCAAACAAAGCAGAAAGTCTGATAAGTACTGCTCCGTGAAGGTGGAAAAAGACCAGCACAGTTCCCAACCTTTTTGGCGTCAGAGACCCATTTTATGGAAGACAATTTTTCCATGGATGGGGGGAAAGGGTAGTATGGTTTCTGTATGATTCAAGCACAGTACATTTATTGTGCACTTTATTTCTATTATTATTACATTGCAATATATACTGAAATAATTATACAACTCAGCAGAATCAGTAGGAGCCCTGAGTTGTTCTCCCACGACTAGGCAGTCCTATCTGGAGGTGATGGGAAACAGTAACACCTGAAGTGTGTTGCTTATATCCAGTCTACTCAGTAATCTCATTTGGGTTGCTGTCACTGCAGAAAACCCTGCTTCACAAAGTTAGGAGGTTGGAAATAGAAGGAGGCTTTTCATTGTTTTTGTGGCAATCTCAGGATATTCTGTCTTGATTTTAATCCAGAATATACAAAGATTTGAAGTTGTCTCAAACATACTTTTAAGGTCATCGTCATTTGTGATCTCAAGCAGTTGATCCCCTTCTAGCGCAGGCAAAGTCGATTCACCTGGCTTATTCACGAATGGGTCACAGATCCATTTCTTCCCAGTTCAGGGGTCTTTTGTGGTTGGGAAGTAATGCTGAAACTCTTTTTTTTTTTTTTTTTTTTTGAGTTGGAGTCTCCCTCTGCCGCCCAGACTGGAGTGCAGTGGCCGCTTCCGGCCACCGCAACCTTGATCTGCTGGGCTCCGGCGATCCTTCCGCCTCAGCCTTCCAAGTAGCTGGAATTACAGACATGCGCTACCACGCCCAGCTGATTTTTTGATTTATTGTAGAGATGAGGTCTCGCTGCCCAGGCGGGTCTTGAACCCGTGGGCTCAGGCAATCCACTCACCTCAGCCTCCCAAAGGCGTGGGATTACAGGCTGAGCCACCGAGCCCGGCTGAAACTCTTTATAAAGCTGAGATAGGTGATCATGCACTAGCTGGGAGAAAAAGGTCCTGGCTCAGTCTCTCAAAATCTCTGCTAATGTTTGAAATATGTCAAAAACCCCAATGTTCCCTCGTCATCCCCATAATTCCAATTTGGCTTTGAATGTAGCCATTTTATTTGGTCGATTTGAACACAGTTGTTGTTCTCCCTGAAGTGACAGACTGAGTTCATTGAGTAGGTTGAATATGTCACACAAGTAAGCAAGTTGTGCAACCCATTCTTGTGTCACTGAAATGTGCCACCAGTGGTGACTGTTTTTCTAAAAGAAAACTCTGGCCAGTGGTCTACCAGGTAGGTTCTACCTTTAGAAAGTCATCTCATTCTATATACAAGAGAAGACGTTTGTGTTCTGTGTCCATCTCCTCACAGAGCTGTGTGAACAGACGTGAGTTAAAGGTGTGTACTTGAATGTGGTTGATGATTTTAATCACATCCTGCAAAACGTGATTAAGTTCAGATGACATCTTTTGGCCAGCCAGCATTTTTCTATGGATAACACAGTGCATAGACTCACATTCAGAAGCAACCTCTTTGACCCAAGCACTGAAACTAGAAAGCTGTCCAATTATGGCAGTTGCTCTGTGCATATACCAACACAAAATGATTAATTCCATTTTCCTGATATGTAATCATTCAAAGGCTTGAATAGTTCTGCAGCTGTGGTATTGGTTGGCAACAAAAGTGCACATACCATAGCCTCATGCACATTCTCTTGAAAAACATTTCACACAAAAACAAGCTTTGTTGCCTTGTAGTCAACATTGATAGATTCATCAACCTGAATTGCATACCACATGCCCTTAACTCACATCTGTTTCCACAGTTCTGTGAGGAGATGGACACAGAGCACACATATCTTCTCTTATATATAGAAGTGAGATGGCTTTCTAAAGGTAGAATCTACCTGGTAGACCACTGGCCATTAATCCTCTCTAACAACTGTGCCTCAATATCCTCTGTTATTTCATCAATGTGTCTAGTTATAGTGCTAGCCAAAAGAGGAACACGTGCCACATTTTGAGCTTCAGTCTCTCCTAAAAGTGCACAACAAATGTCCTCAGCAGTAGGCAGGATCAACTCTTCACCAACAGTAAAGAGCTTCTAAGCTTTAGCAATGTGGTTAGCCACTAAGAATGATGCTGCTGGTGCTGACACTTTTTTTTTTTTTTAGTTGGCATCTCACTCTGTTGCCCAGGCTGGTCACACAATCACAGTCACCACAGCTTTGACCTGCTGGGCTCAGGTGATTCCTCTGCCTCAGCTTTCTAAGTAGCTGGAAATACAGGCATGTGTCACCACATCTGGATTATCTTTTTATTTTTATTGTAGAGGTGAGGTCTCACCAAGCTGCTCAGGCTGGTCTCTAACCCCTAGGCTCAGGCCATCCTCTCATCTCTGTTGGGATTACGGGCATGAGCCACCATACCCAGCTCAGTGCTGACACATTTGATGAAGTGATGGCTTTCAATAGTTGCTTCTGTTCTTCATGTCCACATTTTCTTTCTTTTGAAAAACTCCAAAGTCTTGTCTTTTAATGCAGGGTGCTTGGTCTCCATGTGGAGAAGCCATTTTGAAGGTTTCATGGCTTCATTGGATAGCCAGTCACCACACACTATACAAAGTAGGCTTGGATAATGTGGATCACCTGTTGCCAAGTAGTACTCTTGGCATTTTATTTTACACACAGCTTTCACTTTGTTGGCAGTCTTAGAATCTCCTGCAGTCTTTTCATTGTGTCTTTCCCCCTTTTCAAAGAACCTCTCCAGTGATGTTTGTTTTTTACTCAGTTTGGCTAGGGTTTGCTTGTGAGCCTACCAAAACTGTGACTAAGACAAGTGTACAGCACTGGAAAGAGGTACAAATGGAAGTGGTAAATAAAGTAATGGATGAGCTATGCATGGACTAAAACAAGTGTTGAAATCTGACTTAAGCCGGGCTCGGTGGCTCAGCCTGCAATCCCGCACTTTTGGGAGGCTGAGGTGAGTGGATCGCCTGAGCCCACGGGTTCGAGACCTGCCTGGGCAACTTGGCGAGACCTCATCTCTACAATAAATCAAAAATTCAGTCGGGCATGGTAGCACTCGCCTGTAGTTCCAGCTACTTGGAAGGCTGAGGCGGAAGGATCGCTGGAGCCCAGCAGGTTGAGGCTGCGGTGGCTGGGAGCAGCCACTGCACTCCAGTCTGGGTGACAGAGTGAGACTCCAACTCAAAAAAAAAAAAAGAAATCTGACTTAAAGTTTGCCACCAGATGCAGCTGTACAACTGAAGTACATCAACTCACTGATAGGGTTTTGATATGAGTCTGCAAGCAATTGATTTATTATGGTCACTGTGCAATCAAACCTCACTGCTAATGTTAATCTGTATTTGCAGCTGCTCCCCAGTGTTAGCATCACCACCTCAGCTCACCTAGATTCTCATAAGAAGTGCACAACCTAGATCCCTTGCATGCACAATTCACAATAGGTTCACACTCCTAGGAGACTCTAACACTACCACCACCAATCTGACAGAAGTGGAGGTCAGGCAGTAATGTGAGTGATAGGGGAGTGGCTGTAAATACAGAGGAAGCTTTGCTTGCTTGCCTACCACTCACCTCCTGCTGTGTGGTCTGGTCCCTAACAGGCCATGGACCAATACCAGTCTGTGGCCCAGGGACTGGGGACCCCTGGACAAGACCATAAGACTTTACTTCATCTGAGTGTTTTTGGAAACCTCAAGACTTTAGCTTGGTAACAGGTGCTTCAAAACTAGTAGGATTCCCATCATGATAGTATAAGCATATTATTCCTACAAATTATAACCAGAACATATTTAAGGAGAACTAGGTATACAAGAAAGCAAGACTCTATAAGCAAAAACCAGGAAAAAAAAAACCAGAAACACTTCAAAACAAGAATCTTAGATATTAGGAATTTCAGACCCAAACAATAAAACCATTATGATCAAAGAAATTAAAGAAACACTTTGAAACTTCATCCAGGAACTGCAGCATTCTTTAAAAAGTGACACTGCAAAATTGAAAAAGAATCAAGTGGCAGTTCTAATATGGACAAGTACAATTTAAAAGAATGTAAAGTTCAATGGACAGATTTTTACAAAAGATTAGACACAGCTGAAGAGATAATTGATAAAACTGAAGTCAGAAGATACGTCTAGAATGAAGCATGAAAGGAAGATAAAGTATGAAAAACAGTTGAAAAGTAACAGTGATTACAGCATGATTACAGAGATACAGTGATTACAGTATAGTGATTACAGAGAGGATGCCTAATAGTCATCTAATTAAGATTCCAGATAGAAGGGCAGAGAGAATAACAGAGATGTAATATGAAGATATGATACCTGAGGATTTTCTAGAACTTATACCAAGTCATAAATTTAAAAAGCTTAGGAAATTCTAAGCAGAGCAAATAATTATTTAAAAATCTTTATTTTTCAACAACAAATAACATCAGATTTTTAAATGGGCAAAGGACTTGAAAATACATTTATCCACAGAAGATACACAAATGGCCAACAAGAACATGAAAAGATGCTCAACATCACTAATCATTATGGAAATGCAAATCAAAACCACAGTGAGTCCAGGCACGGTGGTTCAGTCTGTAATCTCAGCACTTTGGGAGGCCAAGGTGAGAGGATTGCCTCCTGGGAGTTCAAGACCAGCCTGGTCAACCTAGTGAGACCTCGTCTCTACAGTAAACCACAAAAACTAGTCGGGCATAGTGGCATGCACCTGTAGCCACAGCTACTTGGAAGGCTGAGGTGTAAGGATCGCCTGAGCCCAGCAGGTTGAGGCTGCAGTGGCCATGAGAATTCTACTGCACCCCAGCCTGGGTGACAAAGAATGAGACTCTAACTCAAAAAAAAAAAAAAAAAAACAATGATATACAACCTCACACCCATTAGGATGACTATAATTAAAAACAAAAAAACAAAATCAACAAGTGTTGGCAAGGATGTAAAGAAAGTAGAACACATGCACCATTTTTTGGGAACGTAAAATGGTGTAGTTGCTGTGAAAAAGAGTATACTGGTTCCTCAATAAATTAAAAATAGATTTACCCTGTGATCCAGCAGTTCCACTCCTGGGGATATACGCCAAAGAATTAAAGCAGAGCCTTGAAGAGATGTTTGTAAATCCATGGTGATAGCAGCATTGTTTACAATATCCAAAAGGTAGAAACAACTTAAGTGTCTATCAGTATAGGAATGGACAAAATGTGGTATACACATACAATGGAATATATTCAGTCTTACAAAGGAGGGAAATATGGATATACGCTACAACATGGATGAACCCTGAAGACATTATGCTAAGTGAAATAAGTCAATCACAAAAGACACATACTATATGACTTCACTTATGTGAAGTACCTAGATTAGTTAAATTTATGGAGTCAGAAAGTAGAATAATGCTTGCCTGGGGCTGTGGAGAGAGGAAAATGGGGACTTGTTGTTTATTAGATAAAAAGTTTATGTTTTGTGAGAATAAGAGTCTGAAGATGTGTTAAATAATAATGTGAATATACTTAAAACTATTGTAATACATTGTCTAAAATAGTTAAGATGATAAATTTTATGTTTATTTTATCACAATTTTTTAAAATCCACTCTTAGACACATCATACAGAAACTGCAGACAGTGAAAGACAGAAAATCTAAAAAGGAACCGGAGAAAGAAGTATTACCTACAAAGGTATAACAGCCTGACTACAGATAACCCAACAGAAAATATAGATGCCAGGAGATAGCAAAATGATATCATCAATGTACTAAAAGAAAATAACTCGCAACCTACCATTATAAACTGAGCAAAAAATAGCCCTCAAGAATACAAATGAAAAGTTGGGGAGAAAAAAACATTTATGGTAACAACAAAGACAATACAATACTTAAGAATAAATTTGATAAATATGCGAAAACCTTATGAGGAAATTTATAAAAATGCCTGAAAGATATAAAAGCAGTCTTGAACAAATAAAAAGATGTACTTGTTCTTGGAAATAATGACTAAACATCATGAAGATCATAAAGTCAGTTCTCCCCAAATTAACTTACAAATTTATTATAGTCCCAATATAAAACAAAATAAATCAGCCGGGCTCGGTGGCTCAGCCTGTAATCCCGCGCCTTTGGGAGGCTGAGGTGAGTGGATTGCCTGAGCCCGCGGGTTCGAGACCCGCCTGGGCAGCGAGACCTCATCTCTACAATAAATCAAAAAAAAAAAAAAATCAGCCGGGCGTGGTAGCACATGCCTGTAATTCCGGCTACTTGGAAGGCTGAGGTGGAAGGATCGCCGGAGCCTAGCAGGTCGAGGCTGCGGTGGCCGGGAGCGGCCACTGCACTCCAGACTGGGCGACAGAGTGAGACTCCAACTCAAAAAAATAAATAAATAAATAAATAAATAAATAAATCACAAGATTTTTATGGAACTGGGCAAGAAAACACTAAACATGATATAAAAAATTAAAATGTAAAAGAATTAGGAAATACTAAAACATAAGTGCTATGAGAGGGACTAGTCCTACCAAATATTAAAATATATTGTAAAGATTCTATAAATAAAACTATGTGCTAGTGACCTATGTAGAATAGAAAGTCTGGAAATAGACCCAAGTACAGATAAAACTTTAGCAAATAATAAAGGTGGCATCTCAAATTACTGAAGCAAAATGGAGTTTTTAATAAATGATAATAGGACAACTGGTTAGCCATTTCAAACAAGATAAATCAAATGCACACCTTTTATCATACACAAGAATAAGCTCTAAAAGAATCAGAGATCCAAATATAAAAATGAAAGCATACAGGTACCAGAAGAAAACACTTCTCTTTAACCTGAGTATGAGTAGTCTAAAAAAGAAAAAAATTAATGAATTTGACTATATAAAAAAATAACAAAAACTTCTGTGGGTTTTACCATAAATAAAATAACTGAACAAACTGGGAGAAAATATTTGCAATATATCACAGATAAAAGGACATTATCTTTAATACATAAGGAACTCTTAAAAGTTGAAGGAAGCTGAGTGTGGTGGCTCATACCTATAATCTCAGAACATTGGGAAGCCTAGGAGGCACGATTGCTTGAACCCAGGAGTTCAAGACCAGCCTAGGCAATATAGCAAGACTCTGTCCCTACAAAAAAATTAAAAAATTAGATGGACAACGTGGAACATGCCTGTAATCTCAACTACTTGGGAGGCTGAGGCAGAAAAATTACCTGAATCCAGGAAGTCAAGGCTGCAGTGATCAATGTTGTGCCACTGAACTTCAACCTAGGTGTCAGAGTGAGATTCCCAACTCAAAAAAGAAAAATTGAAGGTAATTAACATTAATTCTGCCAAGCCCTTCCAACATATTAAAGTATTCCTATCTCATTCTATGAAACTACCATTACCCTGATACCAAAGTCAAGCAAAAACATAACAAGAAAATAAAACTACAAATATCTCTTATAAATATTGAGGCTAAAATCCTCAACAAAATACCAACAAATTGAATTCGGTAGAATATTAAAAGAATCATATATCATAAACAAGTAAGATATAGTCCCAGAATGCAAGGATGGTTCAACACACAAAACCCAGGGCCAGGCACAGTGGCTTGCAAATATCATCCCAGCACCTTGGGAGTTCAAGGTGGGAAGATTGCTTGAACCTGGGAGTTTGAGACCAGCCTGAGCAGTATAGTAAGACACTGCCTCTATAAAAAAAAAATCAAAAAATTAGCTAAGCATAATAGTACATGCCTGTAGTCCCAGCTGCTTGGGGGCCTTAGGCAGGGAGATTGGTTGAGGCCCAGGGGTTTGAGGTTGCAGTGAGCCATATGTATGCCACTGTACTCCAGTCTGGTAACAAAGTGAGACCCAACTAAAAATTAAAAAATAATAAAGAAAGTGTAATATACCACATAAATAAATTTAAGGAGAAAAGCCCACATGATCATCTTAACAGATACAGAAAAGTATTCGACAAAATTCAAGGAAAAAACTAGGAACAGAAGGAAACTTACTAGACATAATAAGGCCTATATATGAAAAATTCTCAGATAATATCATAGTCAATGATGAAAGGTTGAAAACTCTTTCATCAAGACCAAAAACAATACAAAGATGCCCATTTTTGCTACTTCTGTTCAACACAGAACTGGAAGTGCTGGCCAGAGCAATTAAGCAAGGAAAAGGAATAAAAGGTATCCAAACTGGAAAGGAAGAAGATAAATTATCTCTATTAGCAGATGACATGATCTTGTCTGTAGAAAACAGTAATATTCTCCCCAAAACCTGTTAGTGCTAATAATCAAATTTAGTAAACTACAGAATACAAAATCAACCATGCAAAAATCATTTGCATTTTTATACACTAACAATGAACAATCTGAAAAAGAAATTAAGACAGCAATTTCATGCACAATAGTGTCAATAAGAATAAAATCCTTAGGAATAAATTTAACCAGGGAAATGAAACACTTGTACACTGAAAACTATAAAACATTGATGAAATAAATTAAAGAAGACATAAATAAGTTAAACACATTCTGTTTTCATGGATTAGAAGACTTAATATTGTTAAGATGTCAATACTACCCAATGAGATCTACAGATTAAATACAATTCCTATCAAAATCCCAATGACATTTTTTAGAAACAGAAAAATCCACCCTAAAACTCATATTGAATCTCAAGAAACCCTAAGTAGCCAAAATAGTCTTGGGGGAAAAAAAGCAAAGTTAGAGTTAACATACTTCCTGATTTCAAAGCTATAGGAATCAAAATAGTGGGACACTGACCTCAGGAGAGAATTATAGACCAATGGGACTAGTACAGAGAACCCAGAAACAATCCACACATGGTCAACTGATTTTCAACATGGGTACTAAGACCATTCGATGGGGAAAAGACAGTCTTTTTAACAAATGCTGCTGAGAAAACCGGGTATTCACATGCAAAGAATAAAATTGAAACCTTCCCTAAACTATGCACAACTTGAAAAGGATCAAAGACCCAAATAAAAGAGCTACAACTATAAAACTTTTAGAAGAAAACACAGATTGAAAATCAGAAACAACACAAATGTCCATCATCATATGAAAGGATTAACAAAATGTGGTATAAACATGCAATGGAATATTATTCAGGCATAAAAAAGAATGAAGTTCTGATATATACTTCAATATAAATGAACCTTGAAAATATGCTGGGTGAAATAGGGCAGATGTAAAAGGACAAATATGGCATGATTTCATTTATATGAAATATCTATAATAGGCAAATTCATAGAAACAAAGACAAAAGCTGTGGTGAGGGGAAAATGGGGAGTTATTGTTAATAAATACAGAGTTTCTGTTTGGGGTGATGAAAAAGTTTTGAAAATAGTGGCAATAGTTACATAATACACTGTGAATATAATTTTTTAGCTTGGCATGATGGCTCATGCCTGTAATCTCAGCATTTGGGGAGGCAGAGGCAGGAGGATTGCATGCGCCCAGGAGTTTGAGATCAGCCTGGGCAACATAGTGAGACCTCATCTCTACAAAAACAAACCAAAAAAAAAACAAAAACAAAAACAACTAGTCAAGTGTGCCTGTGGTCCCAGCTACTTGGGAGGCTGAAGTGGAAGGATTATTTGAGCCCAGGAGGTTGAGACTGTGGTGAGCTAAGATCGTGCTACTGCACTCCAGACTGGGCAACAGAGTGAGACTCCAACTTAAAAAAAAAAAAAAGAAAAGATTAAAATTTTAAAAATGACTAAAAATGCAGATAACAACATACCCAAACTTCTGAGATTAGTGCAAGATTCATGCTAAGAGGGACGTGTATAGTGTTAAATGTGTACAACAAAAAAACAGAAAGATCACAGATTAACAACCTAATGTCACTCTTCGAGGAACCAGAAAAACAAAAACAGACCAAACCCAAAGTTAGAAGAAGAAAAGAAATAGCAACAATCAGAGCCAAACTAAATAAAATTAAGACCAAAAAAAAAAAGAATTAATGACACAAAAAGTTGATTCTTTGAAAAGATAAACAAAATTGATAGACTAGCCTAATGAATCAAGAAGAGAGAAGATTCAAATAAGCATGAGCAGAAATGAAAAAGGAGACATTAAAACTATTACAACTAATACCACAGAAATACAAAAGGTCATCAGAGACTACTATGAATACCTCTATGCTCACAAACTAGAAAACCCAGAGGATACAGATAAATTCCTGGAAACATACAACCTCCCAAGACTGAACCAGAAGAAATAGAAATCCTGAATAGACTAATAACAAGTAGTGAAATTGAATCAGTAACAAAAAAATCTCTCAACAAAAAAGGCCCATGACCAGATGGATTCATAACTGAATTCTATAGGATATACAAAGAAAAAAAGGTACCAATTCTACCGAAACTGTTCTAAAAGATCAAGGAAGAGGGAATCCTCCCTAATTCATTCTATGAAGTCAGTATGACCCTGAGACCAAAGCCAAATAAGGACACATACACACACACACACAAAAAAACATAGACCAATATCCCTGATGAACATAGATACAAAAACCCTCAATAAAATATTAACAAACCAAATCCAATAGCACATCAGAAACATAATATGCCACAATCAAATGGGTTTTATTCCAAGGACATAAGGATGGTTCAACATACACAAATTGGTAAATGTGATTCATCACATAAACATAATTAAAGATAAAAATAAGATTATCTCAATAGATGCAGAAAAAGCACTTATAATATTCAGCATCCCTTTGTGAGAAGAACATCAACAAATTAGGCATAGAAGGAACACACTTCAAAATAACAAAAGTCACATATGACAAATCAACAGCCAACATCATTCTGAATGGGAAAAGTTGAAAGCATTCCCCTAAGAACCAGAAAAAGACAAAGATGCCCACTTTAACCACTCTTATTCAACACAGTACTGGAAGTCTTAGCCAAAGCAATCAGGCAGGAGAAAGAAACAAAACTATCCAAATTGGAAAAGAGAAAGTCAAGTCTTCTCTGTTCACTGAAAATATGATTCTATACCTAAAAATCCCTAAAGACTGTGCCTAAAGACGCCTAGATTTGATCAATGAATTCAGTAAAGTTGCAGGATACAAAATTAAGGTACAAATTTCCTCATCAATAATGATCAAGCTGAGAAATAAATTAGTACCTACAAAAAAACAAACAAACCTAGAAATGCATTTAACCAAGGAGGTCAAAGATCTCTACAAGGAAAACTACAAAACACTGATAAAAGCAACTGCAGATGACACAAACAAATGGAAAAACATTCCATGCTCATGAATTAAAGGAATAAATATTGTTAAAATGTCTAGACTGCCCAAAGCAATCTATAGATTCCTATCAATTCCTAACAAAATACCAACATCATTTTCATAGAATTATTTTTAAAAATTCTAAAATTCAGATGGAACCAAAAATAGCCTGAATAGCCAAAGCAGTCCTAAGCAAAAAGAATAAAGCTGGAAACATCGTATTATCTGACTTCAAATTATACTATAAGGTTATGGTATCCAAAACTGCATGGTACTGGCATAAAAATAGACACATGGATCAATGGAACAAAACAGAGAACCCAAAAGTAAAGCCACATACCTACAGTCAACTGATCTTTGACGAAGTCAACAAAAACATACACTGGGGGAAAGACAACCTATTCAATAAATTGTGCTGGTAAATGGGATAGCCATTTGCAGAAGAATGAAACTGGACCCCTTCTTTCTATCATATACAAAAATGAACTCAAGATGAATTAATGACTTAAATGTAAAACCTCAAACTATAAAAATTCTAGAAGAAAACCTAGGAGAAACTCTTCTGGGCATTGGCCTGAGCATGACTAGGACCCCAAAAGCATATGCAGCAAAAACAAAAATAGACAAACTGGACCTATTAAACTAAAGAGCTTCTGCACAGCAAAATAAATAGTCAACAGAGAGAACAGAAAACTACCAAATAGAAGTATTTGTAAACTAAGCATCTGACAAAAGAATAATATCCAGAATCCACAAGAAATTCAAACAATTCAACAAAAACAACAAAAATACAAATAACCCCATTAAAAATTGGGTAAAGGACATGAACAGACATTTTGTAAAAGAAGACATATGAATGGCCAAAAAGCATATGAAAAAATGATCAGACCAGGTCCGGTGGCTCAGCCTGTAATCCCAGCGCTTTGGGAGGCCAAGGTGAGTAGATTGCCTGAGCCCACAGGTTTGAGACCAGCCCAGGCAACTTGGCGAGACCTTGTCTCTACAATAAATCAAAAATTGGCTGGGCATGGTAGCGTGTGTCTGTAGTTCCGGCTGGATCATTGGAGCCCAGCAGGTGGACACCGGGGTGGCCCGTGAATGTGCCACTGCACTCCAGTCTGGGCAACTAAAACCACAATGAAATAACAGTCAGAATGGCTATTATCAAAAAGTCAAAAAATAACAGATGTTGGTGAGGATGCAGAGAAAAGGAAACGCTTTTTCACTGTTGATGGGAATGTAAATTAGTACAATCTCTATGAAAGACAGTCTGGAGATTTCTCAAAGAACTAAAAATAGAACTACCATTCAGTCCAGCAATTCCACTACTGGGTATCTACCCACAGGAAAAGAGATCATTATATCAAAAAGATATCTGCGCTTGTTTTTGCCTTTTTTTTTTCACAGCACTATTCACAATAACACAGTGCCCATCGACAGACAATTGTATGAAGAAAATGTAGAATATATATGCCACAAAATACTATTCGGTCATAAAAAAAGAATAAAACCATGTCCTTTGCATCAACATGGGTGGACCTGGAGGACATTATCTTAAGTGAAATAACTCAGAAAGAGAAAGTCAAATATTGTATACTTTTACTTATAAATGGGAGCTAAACAACGTGTACACATGCACATAGAGAGTAGAACAATGGACATTGAACAGACAGAAAATTTGGAGGGTGGGAGAGGGTGGAGGAATTGAAACCTAACAAATACAAGGTACACTATTTAGGTGATGATGACACTAAAAGCCCAGACTTCACCTCTACACAACATATCCATGTAATAAAACTTAAATCTATAAAAACAAGGAAGAAAAATTTAATGGTTAAAATAGCAAATTCTAAGTTATATATATTACCACAAAAAGAAAGGAAAAAAGAAATCCTCAAAAATGATACGAACATGTCAAAAGGACATAGGAGTCAGTTTGGCAGAATGCCTTCTAGTCATATCTTAGAAAATTTGAACATTAAGAGAAATAATATTTATAATAAGGAATAACAACCTTTTACATAAAATAAGATTCCATGAATCTACACAGAAATAAATAAGTAAATAAATAGCAGAGTTGGACACTGTGGCTCACACCTGTAATCCCAGCACTTTGGGAAGCAGAGGAGAGAGGATTGCCTGAGTCCAGGGGTTTGAGACTGGCCTGGGCAGCTTGGCGAGACATTGTCTCTACAATTAAAAAAACAAAAAATTAGCAGGGCATGGTGGTGCACACCTGCAGCTCCAGCTACTTGGAAGGCTGAGGTGGAAGGTTCATCTGAGCCTAGCAGGTGGAGGCTGCAGTAGCCATGAGCATGACAGAGTGAGACTCCTACTCAAAAAATAAATAGCAGAAGTGCACCTAATATACATAGAAAAAATGGAATATAGAAAATCACATATGACAGCCATAATAATCGATTTAGACAAGAATGTTCAATAGGCTAAAACTAGCAAGTAAAAGTTTGAGTAATATAATACTTACATAGCCTCCATATACTCCCCAGAAGATACTTATTAATTAAAAAGAGTAAAATTACACTAGAGTGTGCATATACATATAGATGGATATGTGTGTGTGTGTACGTGTGTATATATATTTTTATATAGTCATGTACCACATACAACATTTCACAGTCAATGATGGACCACATATATGGTGGTGGTCCCATAGATTATAATACCATTGGCAGTTGAGGGAAACTGCTAGGGGAGGGAGGGGCATACCTCATTAACAGGGTACCTGCATGATCAATGTTTGTATACCTAACCCTGAATTGCACCCCACATCTTCATAATAAAAAATTTTTTTAAAGATTATAATACCATATTTTTACTGTATCTTTTCTATGTTTAGATATACGTGTGTGTATCTAAACATAGAAAAAGTACAGTACATGCTACATAGGTTTGTAACCCAGGAGTAATAGACCATGCCATATAGCCTAGGTATATAGTGGGCGATCCCATCTAAGTTTGTGTAAGTACACTCTATGATGTCCTCACAATGACAAAATTGCTTAACAACATATCCTCAGAAGGTATTCCTGCCGTTAAGCAACCTATGACCATGTATTCATCCTTCCTGAGAGAGAAGAAGAAACAAATGTATTCATGTTATTTTCTGGGTAAAGAGTATTGGGAATTCTTTCTATTATTCTTACAACTATCCTCTAAGTCTGAAATTATCCTATAATTTTAAAAAATCCAAATAAAAATACAATTGAAATAAAGATTTACACAAACAAAAACGGTGAGATTTCATGATCAGCAGACTTAAACTGGTGAAACTTTTAAAGTGCCTGCATGCCTGAGGTTCCAGCTACCTGGAAGGCTGAGGCTGAAGGATCACCCAGTCCTGCGGGTTGAGGCTGTGGTGGCTGTGAGCACGCCACTGCACTCCACTCTGAGTGACAGAGTGAGACTCCAACTCAGAAAAAAAGAAAAAAAGAAAATTTTGAAGTATATATTTTAGGTAGGTAGAACATGATCCCACACAGAATGTCCCAAGAATGTCAGAGAAACAAGAAAGGGGTGAAGAACAAAAGAAACGGTAAATATGTGGTAAATGAACACTGACTTCATAAAATACAGCGGTCCTCAAATAACATTGCTTCATTCATTGTTGGTTCGTTATAAAGTTAATGAGGGGGGAAGAAAATCACTTCCTGGGCAGGGCGAGGTGGCTCACACCTACCAGTACTTTGGGAAGCCGAGATGAGAGGATTGCCTAAACCCCTGGGTTAGAGACCAATTTGGCTAGACCTCATCTCTACAATAAATCAAAAAGTAGCCGGGTGTGGTGGCACGTGCCTGTAGTTCCAGCTACTTGGAAGGCTGAGGCGGAAGGATCGCCGGAGCCCAGCGTGCCACTGCACTCCAGCCTGGGCGATGGAGTGAGGCTCCAACTCAAAAAAACAAACAAATAACTTCCTGGCTGGTGACACTGTCTGTGTGGAGTCTGTACGTTTTCTTCATGTCGCCATGGATTGTCCCAGTTTCCTCCCAGATCCCAAAGCTATGCCTGAGTTGAACTTGCGAGTCCACATTGTCCCAGTTCAAGTGAGTGTGGGTGTGTGTATGTTGCTGGTGCCTGCGATGGGATGGTGTTACATGGTCGTCGAGGCTTTTTATCCTGCAGAGATCAGCCTGGGCCAAAGGCTGCTCCTTGGGGGAAGGATAGAAAGAAGCCGGGTATAGAGGAAAAACAGTTTATGTCCGGACATTTACCTCCCAGGTGGTGTCCTGCCCAGGTGGGTTTCTGACTTGTGCCTTGAGCTGCTAAGATAGGTAGGTTCCTGCCACCCATGACTGTGAACTGAAATAACTGGGTAAATAATTACCTTACTTGTTTTTAGTAATCTTTCTTACATGTATGCATAGCTCACATTTATTTCAATGTTCAGTATTACAGGTGTTTTGGTCTTTATTAGAAGTTTGGTGACGTTTTTGTGACCAGAAATATGCCCTAGGAACTTAACTCTTGTTTATATAAATTAGCCTACAGTCAAACTGGTTTTGTTATATGTGGTTTCACTTAAAGTTGCAGTTTCCGAGAATCTATCAATGACATTAAGTGAGGACTTATTGTAATTATAAAAATGCCTTGGGAGGGTTAATAAAAATAGAAAGTAAAATAGATAGTAATAATAGCATGTAAGTCAGAATGGGAAATAAATGGAGTTAGTGTCCTACAAGGTAGTTATCTTATTCAGGTGGATGAAAAAGGATTTGATTAACATTATACTTTGATAAATTTTGAAATAATTTTGAATTCTAGCGTAATCACGGGGTGGAGAGAGATGATGAAATTGTTTACAAAAAATCAATCCAAAAGAAGTCAAAAGAAGGGGGGGGAAGACACAGGAATCTTTACTCTAAAATTTCCCAAGTGATTCTTTGGTATGCTAAACCATCATAATGAATTCAAGAAGTAAGCTACAATTCTGTTACTGATAATAGCTTCTCATAAATGTTACTAAGTAATATCAGCCAATTTCAAGTCAACAGAAGAAGAAAGTCCTCCCTTCAAATCTTAATTCATCTCATTTACAAAACAGCATATTTCAACCTGTCTGTTTTTTGAAGTCTCTCTCTTATTCAATTGATTTCCTTGACTCCTCTGATATAAACATAGCAAAATGTCCGCAAAGCATATATTTATAGTAAAACTTAGTTTCTCATTCAAAAACATACAAAAATAGTCTGCAGTGTGATTTATTTTGTCTTCCAATATATAACATAACCAAAAAAAATCTCAATTAGCAGAATGTTTAATGGAATGACAATTTAATATTATCTATTTCTTAAACTATAAATGAAGTATTTTAACTCATTCAAACAGTAAATTGAAGTAACCCCTTGAAAAGTCACAAAACAGTTAAAGTTGCTTGCTGCTAATCCTGATGTTTAACATAGACTAGGTG
Organism: Cephalopachus bancanus; assembly: GCA_027257055.1. Classification (NCBI taxonomy): domain Eukaryota; kingdom Metazoa; phylum Chordata; class Mammalia; order Primates; family Tarsiidae; genus Cephalopachus; species Cephalopachus bancanus. The sequence continues at coordinate 2,667,950 of JAPVLO010000110.1, read as the reverse complement.
ATCAATTCCCAGTTTAAAAGTACAAGCAAATAATTAATAAAGGAATTAATAAAGGAATTTAGAAAGTACAGGCTGTGTAATGAAATTTAACTACACTATGACACTGACCTCAAGCATTAATGCAACTACTTTTAAGAATTACAACTTAGAGCTCATTGTGTGCCAGTCACATTTAGATTTAAAAAATAGTTAACAAGGAATCTGACATTAACTTTATAATAAATTTAATCATCATCTCTATAGACAAGGATCTAATTTTACTGCACACAAAAGGAAAATATACACTGTCAACTCTTAAACACCTAATGAGTTATGTGTCTTAAATTTAAATTATTTTTAGAAAACAATCTCCCATTGCACCATACATTTGTGCCAAATGAATAGCTAATTATTCTCAAAAGCGATAGACACATACAAACACACACACATTTTCCCCTGTGTAAATGTAGCAACACTGTCAAAATGCCATCAGTCCTTTAAGGTTCCATATCCAATGCTACCTTGGCCACAATCTCTCAAACTAGATTCTCTCACTGGTGGGTAAATTCTCTGGCCTTCTTTTAATTCTATCTTGTATCTTGAGCTCCTGAGAACAGGGACCCGATACTACTTCACTTTGGGTCATGTTTTGCTTTCTCCACCTTGCAGACAGAAGAGTCTCAATAAATTACTCTTGATGACCCTTTAAGTGAATGTGCCATTTCATCTTATTACTTTGGTTTTCTACTCAAATATAATTCAAACTTCTACAATATATGCTTCTTCACTGAAAGAATAAACAGCCAGTTAAAATAATTCATTTGGTCCTAAAAGTAGGCACAATAATAACATAAACTGTTAGAGAAATAAATTCACAGCCCAAAGCCTTGCCATTCCTAGGATAGGGGCTACAAATCCAGGCTGTTACCGCTCAGTACCTGCCAAAGCTTCCAACCAGCCCCTAATTTGTGAAGAGCAAAGGCCATACAGACATCTTGTATGGAAATCACCAGGCCTTCTCTACCAGGAGGGAAAAATATCTGAGCCACTCATCAGTGGTTTGGTATTTAAACGGTAAAAAAAACAAAGATCATTAAAAAAATCAAATGGTAGCATTCAACAACAAGTGACCAAAACTTGAGAGAATACCATGAGAATATCAAACAAAACTAAGCTATTTTAAAAGAAAGTAGAAATAAGGAATAATGAAACAGGCAAGAATAAAACACTAAGAGCAAAATAAATTTATACATAAGACAACTATTTTTCAAAATTCTTGCTTGGCTTTGGATGTTCTGTTTGCCTCCCAGCTACAAACACATTCTTCACACACGCTGGGAATGCTGCTGAAAACTAGTCAGCATTCAGAGGCTTAATCCACAGTCCCAGTGCTGTGCCTGTGGGCTTAATAGTCAGACAGCCATTTGTCCTCAGGAGAGGTTAGGGGTTGAAATGCAAATATGCAAACAACTGAGTTCTTTCCCTAAAATAGCTGGAGAAAGCACAGTTCCTTGTGCTATTTTTTAAGAAAAGAAAGGTGGGGGGAAAGCTTGCAATCTTAAGGATTTGTTTAAAATACCTTAGTATATTACAATTGTGAGGGAGAAAATGATGAAAAGGAATAAACACGCTTGTCCTGGGCAAAATCTATACTCTGGAGAAAAGGTTGACATATGTGTGACAGTTGATTTACCAGACTCACTAAAGATTTATTGATTTATCAATCAGTGCCTTGGGCCCTTGGCTCTCCCCGAGGGAAAATTAACAATTCTAACTAAACGAATATATTCTATTATGAACTAAAATAACTGCAAAGATCAATCCTGTCACTGTGTACAACATCCAATTATGAACAAAGTATGCCTATTCTTTTGGGGAATACTTAAAATGAAGTTATTTAACAAAAGAAATACTGTGTTAAATAACTATAATTGAAGCCAACAGACATTTTCAAATGATGGCTTTAACAAGCTTTAAAAGGAGATAAGGACATCACAGCAACGTGATTGCATAACTGGGTTAGGAACATGATGTTTTAAGTGAGACTATCCAGATGAACTACTGCCCCCACCACTTACTACTTGAATTATCTTGGCTTCTTTAAGCCTCAGTTTTGCCATCTATAAAATGAGGAGATACAATTGTTCTCAGGAAAACTAATAGTGATGATGAATAGAATGCATTTGGCATAGTAGCTGACATACAGTCTGCCTTCCATATGGCGGTTCCATTTTCATTACTGTCATTCTAAAATCATATGGAGAAGAACACCATGACTATGGAAGGCAACACAGACAGGCTCTAGGGCTGAATAGTCCACAGAGTATGACAAAGTGCCTTTAAAGCTTTGCAGGGGTTTTTCAATGTCAACTAAATGACAGCTTGAAAAGATTTACTAATTAGCTAATATATGTATACAACTTTCTTGACTATGACCCATTAATCAGGAAAAAATCCAAATCTATGTGAAGACTCTAAAGCAAGGATCAGTAAGCTACAGCCCATGGGCCAAATCTGGCCACTGTCTATTTTTTAAAATAAAATTTTGTTGGAAGTGTAGAAGCAGAAAGAGTGTGATCTCTTCCCTAAAATGCATTCTGTCATAAATGGTCGCCACTGATGCCCTTCTAACAAAAGACAGGTTAACAAGAGAAAAGTATAACAAATTTATGACATACACACATATGCACTGGAGTTGTACAAAATATGAAAACTCAAAGAAGAGTAAGATGAGGGCAGTTGCTTACAGCATCCCTAGGCTAGAAGAAAGAAAATGGGGCTTGGGTCTTCTGGGATTGGCTGGGGTGGTGATACAGGGAGGTGGCAGCACAGGTTATGACAGGGAAAGTGAGGTTTGGAAAGTCTGTAAACTGAGGCAGTCTTGTTATGCAGATGGAGCCTCAGAGCTAACAGCTCTCAAAAAAAAAGCAGAAGTAGCCTGTGGTAAAAATGTTCTCTGTCAGACCTTTAAAGCTGTTGTTGGACTTTCAGTCTCTTCCCTGTGAGTTAATCTTTTCCAGATCCGGATGAGGGAGGCCTTAGAAAAAGCCTGGCTGTTTATTTCACTAATGTAGATTTTCTCTACAGATGTAAATCTCTCCCACAAGAGAGTTTTCAGAGCTGTTCTCGTCTGCAGTTTCTCTGAATAACCATCTCTAAATATGCCAAAGAAGTATATTTGGGGGTGAAATATTCTGGTTTCCTTCAGAATCAGTTCATATATTGCTTATGGCTGTTTGGGTACTACAATGACAGAGTTGAGAAACTGTGACCAAAGCCATATGGCCCACTGTTTTAACCACAGTGAGTGGTGAGGAACGGTGAGGGCTTATGCAGACGATCACAAGATCGTCTTGTGACTCAACGGGAAGTTGAGTCTCACGGTTTTGCTACTCACAGTACCCTGGGGCAGAACTCAGTAATGTCCTGCAGCGCCACCCAGGGGAAGCACCAGAATCGCCAGGAGGCAGTAGGAGAAGGCAAACGGTGGACAAGTGTCTTTATCAGGGTTCCCGTGGGAAAGAAAGGGTTAGACAGGGCAAGCAGGTTTCGAATTGGCCAATTTGAATAACTTCAACAGGCTCTGGGGCTTAGGGGACATTCCCTGATTGTCAAAAATCTGGCTCTGGGGCAATTAGGGCAGGTGTATAGTGGCCGAGAATGTGAGAGGTGAGGTGTTTTGGGGGTATAGACTTAACCAACTGCCTAAGAAAGGGAAGCAACTAGCTAGGACCTCAAAACTGTGTCAAGTCAGCATTTTAAAAAGTCATATGCTATCCACAAAGCCGAAAATATTTACTATTTGGCCCTTTACAGAAGTTCGCTGGCCTGTGGTCTAAAAAGGATTTAGACATCTACTTCAAGTTGGAGGTCACCACCCATACCTTAAATGTGCTCTCCACAAACACTTATCGAGATAACACAGGGAATTTTAAAAGGGGGAAATTTTCCCTTACTGGGAATGAGTAAAAGATGCCCTAGAGGCCATGAGGTCAGTCTCCAGCCCCACTGTCAGAGCTGCAGGCCATAGCGAACCCAGAGGCTCAGCTGCAGTTCACTGTAGTCCCAGCGTGAGCAGAGTCCACCAGGTGGCTGTCACCATGGCAATGGATCCCAGTGGTCTGACAAACTCAAGTTCAAATTTTAGATCCACCAATTAATTATCAACAACCCTATCTTGGACAAGTTATCCGTATTGGTTATCTGCTGCTGAATGAGGGGAAACCCCTCCAAAAAACCAGAATTTATTTATATAAAATTGTATATATTAGTCTTACATGTTGAAACTTAAAGTCAACTTCAAAGTACTCTTCATCTGATGCAATACACCTAAAAAACCACTTTTTCCACTGCTCAAAACAGTTTTTGAACTCATCGAGTTTGATGACTTTTAGTGCTTCTGTCATCTTTTTGTTTTGCCTCTTCCACATTGGCAAAATGTTTTTCCTTGAGGATTTTTTCATCCGGAGAAACAAAAAAGGTCACTGGGGGAGAGAGGTGAATAGGCAGTGTGGGACACAGGGGTCATGATGTTTTTTGGTTAAGAATTTCTGAACAAGCCGGGCTCAGTGGCTCAGCCTGTAATCCCGCGCCTTTGGGAGGCTGAGGTGAGTGGATTGCCTGAGCCCGCGGGTTCGAGACCCGCCTGGGCAGTGAGACCTCATCTCTACAATAAAGCAAAAAATCAGCCGGGCATGGTAGCGCGTGTCTGTAATTCCGGCTACTCGGAAGGCTGAGGCGGAAGGATCGCCGGAGCCCAGCAGGTCGAGGCTGCGGTGGCTGGGAGCGGCCACTGCACTCCAGTCTGGGCGACAGAGTGAGACTCCAACTCAAAAAAAAAAAAAAAAAGAATTTCTGAACACTCAGCGTGGTGTGCACAGGTGCACTCATAAATCATCCATCATTAAATGAGCAAACCTGTTGAAAGAATCTCAAAAAAAATTTTCACTGAAGCCAAAACACAGCCTCTCACAACAATGCTAACTGGTGCACTGATGCTGATGGGTTCCCAGAACACTTACCTAGCAGGGGAAGCCTATATTACAAGGAGCCTGCCCTCCAAAAGATGATCCCATTTTTTTTTGTAGTCCCCTTCGTATAACTTACTATGCTAAAACTTAGCTTAAAACAATTATCATTTATCATCTCATGCAGTTTCTAAGGCTCAATAATCCAGGAGCAGCTTAGTTGGATGGTCTGGGCTCAGGGTCTTTCACAAGGTTGCAGTCAAGCTGCTCACCAGGGCTACTGTCATCTGAAGGCTCAAATGGGGCTGGAGATTCTACTTCCAAGTTCATGTATGGATTGTTGGCAGGTCTCAATTTCTCACTGGCTGTTAGGCTGAGGTCTCTGTTACTTACCTCATGGGCCCCTCCATGGGCTACTTGAGTATCCTCACAACATACCAACTGATTTTCCACAAAACAAGTGATGAGAGAGAGAGTTCAAGAAAGAAGCCACAGTCTTTTATAACCTAATCTCAGAAGAAGGACACCCTTGCTTCTGCTGTTAATCCCAGAGAACAACCCTGGCACAGTGTAGGAAGGAACTACATAAGTATGTGAATACCAGAAGGTGTAGATCATTGGGGATTATCTTGCAAGCTAGCTATGCATTACCTTTATTTAAGTTTCAGGTCTATCATCTCATAAAGTTGGAATAATAACAGTACCTGGTTCATAAGGATAAAATGAGAGAAAATGCATGTAAAGCCCTATCACAGTGCTTGGCACCCATGAAACAATCAATAAAAGCTAACAATTGTTTTCAATCTCATTGTCTTCATTCCTACTTTCATAACAATAATAAAAAGGAGGGGGAAAAAAAAACCCTTCAGCACCACAAGGAAGTTCCCTGCCTCGGCTGCTTTGGGGTGAGCTTTCTTTCCACTTTACAAGGCCAATTCTAACTGTGTGAAAAAATAAACCCCCAACAAATCCAAACTATTATTTTTTTTTAAACAGACATCCATATAACAACTCCTCTATAAAGAGGAAACAAAAAATTATGAGAGAATAAAAAATTCAGTGGCTTCAGATGAAGGGGATCATCCATTCCTTTTGAAATAAACTCATTTAAGAAACTGTGGAAACTTCAGAAATATCCATCTGAATATTCAAGGATATTCATTCACTCAACAAATATGTATTGAACACATGCTATATACTAGGCACTGTTCCAGGAACTGTTTAAACACCTTGAATTCAACAAAAATCTCTGTCTTTATGAAACTTGCAGGCTAGTGAGAAATAAACAAATGCACAAATAGGTTAAAAAATAGGGTATGTTCATTGGTAATGAGTCAGATAGAAAAAATAAAGATGGGAAGTTGTTAATGTTATAAATAGATTATCAGAAAAAGCGTCACTGAAAAGGTATCATTTGTACAAAATCCCAAAGGAGGTGGGTGACACAGTGAGCCATGAAGATATGTCCTGAAGGGATCATGTGCTTGGCCTTCAGAGGACACAGAGGCCAGAGTGGTTGGAGTTCAATGGGGCTAGGGTAGGAATGGTAGCAGAGAAAGTTAGACAGGGAAGTTGGTGAATGAGGGGCTACAAACTCATGCAAAGCCTTGCAGGCTGTTGTAAGGACTTGGACTGGGGTCTTAAAGCAAAGAGGGGCCATTGAGTTTTGAGCAGAAATGCGACATAATCTGACTTACATTCTAAAAGTATTATTCTCTCTATGGTATTTTAAATAGACTACTAAGGGGGGGAAGTAAGGACAGAGTTAGGGAGAACAACAAAGAGGCCATGATAAAAATCCAAGTGAGGCCGGGCTCGGTGGCTCAGCCTGTAATCCCGCACTTTGGGAGGCCGAGGTGAGTGGATTGCCTGAGCCTGCGGGTTCGAGACCCGCCTGGGCAACTTGGCGAGACCTCATCTCTACAATAAATCAAAAATTAGCCGGGCATGGTAGCACGCGCCTGTAGTTCCAGCTTTTTGGAAGGCTGAGGCGGAAGGATTGCCAGAGTCCAGCAGGTCGAGGCTGCGGTGGCCGGGAGCGGCCACGGCACTCCAGTCTGGCCAAGAGAGTGAGACTCCAACTCAAAAAATAAAAAAAATAAAAATCCAAGTGAGAAATAATAGTGGCTTGAAAAGGATGGTAACATGGAGGTGTACAGTGGTCAGATTCTGGATTTGAGTAATAGAGTCACAGAGTTTGTTTATGAAGTCTATGTGAGCAGTGAAGAGAAGAGTCACGGATAGCTTTGAAATTTTTGACCTGAGCAACACGAAGAATGAGGTAGCCATTTACAAAGATGTAAAGAGAAGCCGGGCTCGGTGGCTCAACCTGTCATCCCGCGCTTGGGAGGCTGAGGTGAGTGGATTGCCTGAGCCTGCGGGTTCGAGACCCGCCTGGGCAACTTGGCGAGGCCTCATCTCTACAATCAAAAATTAGTCAGGTGTGGTAGCGCATGCCTGTAGTTCCAGCTACATGGAAGGCTGAGGCGTAAGGATTGCCGGAGCCCAGCGGGTCGAGGCTGCGATGGCCGGGAGTGGCCACTGCACTCCAGTCTGGGCGACCGAGTGAGACTCCAACTCAAAAAAAAAAAAAAAAAAGATGTAAAGAGGCATGTAAATTGTAAAGCTAGAAATTTTAATGCAATGTGGTAATGGTATAAGACAAAACAGACAGATCAATGGAACCGAATAAAAAAGTTTAAGAGCAATTTGATAAAATCAGGAGTACCATTTGGGACATTTCAAGTTTGAAATGCCCATCTGACATCCAAGTGAGACGTAGGGAGGCAGGAGGGTGTGTAAGTCTGGAGCTCAGGGGAGAAGTCTAAACAGGACAAAGATGTTACGTTTCCATTATTTGAGAAGATATTCCTATCATTAGAGATGATATTTGAAGTCTTGAAGCTGAAATGATTACCAAAGGAGCAAGTATGGACAGAGAAAATAACAGGCCTAACGTCTAAGCCCTAGGGCACTCTAGCATTTTAGACCAGGGGAAATAAAAGAGAAAGCAGCAAAGCACTCTGAGACCAGTAAAGTCAAAGAAAAACTAGGAGAGTGGTGTTTGAGAAGCCAAGTGAAGAAAGGGCATCAAGGAGAGAGCAATCAGCTATGTCAGGCACTGATGAGAAATCAAGTAATATGAAGATGTAAATCAACCGATGAGTTTAGCAACATGAAGGTCACTGGTGACCTTGACATGAGAGGTAGTAGAGGAAGGGTGGAGATGATTCCCAACTAAAATGGGAGGAGAATGGGATACAGTGAATATAAATAACTCAAGGATTTGCACTCTAAAGATAAGCAGAGAAGCCGGGCTCAGTGGCTCAGCCTATAATCCCGTGCCTTGGGAGGCTGAGGTGAGTGGATTCCCTGAGCCTGCGGGTTCGAGACCCGCCTGGGCAACTTGGCGAGACCTCATCTCTCCAATAAATCAAAAATGAGCCGGGCGTGGTAGCGTGCGCCTGTAGTTCCAGCTACTCGGAAGGCTGAGGCGGAAGGATCGCCGGAGCCCAGCAGGTCGAGGCTGTGGTGGCTGGGAGCGGCCACTGCACTCCAGTCTGGGCGACGGAGTGAGACTCCAACTCAAAAAAAAAAAAAACAAAGATAAGCAGAGACATGGGTGGTAGTTGGAGACTATGGGCAGTGGAAAGGTTTCCTTCATTATATATGTGAGCTAATAGAAATAATCCAGTAGAGAAGGAAACGTTGATGATTCAGAACAGAAAGGAGAGAATCACTGCAATGAGTCCTTGAGAAGGCAAGAGAGGAAAGGATCTAGTGCATGGTAAAGGGTTGGCCTCAGATAGGAGCCAGCAAGTCCATCCACAGTAACAGAAGAGAAGGTAGAGTGAATGGGTACAAAGGCAGGAAGGTGCTCAGATGTGTCCCATGGCACTCAGCTCCTCCCCCTTAAAATACTGATCAGGCAGGTTTGTAATTACTGCTCTGTTTGCCTGCATACACCTCTAAGTCATGATGTATGCAACTTTACTATTAAATGGTTCCGAAATAAAATAGCAGCTGTATATAGAATTGATGATAAAGAAAAATGGGCAAAATGTTAATACAGGCATATATCATTTTATTGTGCTTTGTTTTATCGCACTCAGCAGATACTTCATACTTTTACAAATTGAAGGTTTGTGGTAACCCTGCATCCAGCAGGTTTACTGGCATCATTTTTCAACAGCATGAGCTTACTTCATGTCTCTGTGTCACTTGTTGGTAATTCTTACATTATTTCAAACTTTTTCGTTATTATTATATTTGTTGTAGTGATCTTTGATCAGTGATCTTTGACGTTACTAATATAATTGTCTTAGGGTGCCATAAACTATGCCCATGTAAGTTGGCAAACCTAATCAATAAATGTTATATGTGTTCTGACTGCTCCATCAACCAGCCATTCTGCCATCTCTCTCCTTCTTCTCAGTCCTTCCCATTCCATAACACACAACAATATTAAAATTAAAGCAGTTAATAACCCTACAGTGGCCTCTGGGTGTTCAAGTGAAAGGAAGAGCTGCACATCTATCAGTTTAAATCAAAAGCTAAGAATGATTAAGGTTAGTGAGGAAGGAAGACATGTCAAAAGTCGAGACAGGGTGAAAGCTAGGCCTCATGTTAAACAGCCAAGTTTTAAATACAAAGAAAAAGTTCTCAGAGGAAACTTAAAGTGCGACTCCAGTGAATGCACAAATGATAAGAAAGCAAAAACAGCCTTGCTGCTGATATGATAAACGTTTGAGTGGTCTGGATAGAAAATCAAAACAGCCACCACATTCCCTTAAGCCAAAGCCTAATCCAGAGCAAGTCTCTAACTCTCTTCTATTCTGTGAAGACTGGGAAAGGTGAGAAAACTGCAGAAGAAAAGTCTGAAGCTGGCAGAGGTTCATGAGGTTGAAGGAAAGAAACCTTCTCCACAACATAAACATGCTAAGTGAGGTAACAAGTAGTGCTGATGGAGAAGCTGCAGCAAGTTATCTCTTTCTAGATAAGATCACTGATGAAGGTAACTACACTAAACAACAGATTTTCAATGTAGACAAAACAGCTTTACATTGGAAGAAGATGCCATCTAGAACTTCCACAGCTGGAGAGGAGAAGTCAATGCCTGGCTTCAAAGGACAGGCTGATTCTCTGTGGAGCTAGTGCCCTGGTGCCTGTAAATTGAAGTCTATGCTAATTATGCCAAATCTACTCTGCCTGTGCTCTATAAATGAAACAACAAAGCCTAGATGACAGCACATCTGTTTATAATATGGTCCACTGAATATTTTAAACCTACTGTTAGGAAATACCACTCAGGAAAAAAAAGACTCCCTTGAAAATATTACCACTCATTGAAAATGTGCTCTAATGGAGAAGTACAAGGAGATCACATTGTTTTCATGCCTGCTAACACAGCATTCAATCTGCAGCCCATGGATCAAGGAGGAACTTCAACTTTCAAGTCTTATGATTTAAGAAACAAATTTCATAAGACTATGGAGATAACGATTCCTCTGATGGATCTGGAAAAAGTCAACTGAAAACCTTCTAAGAAGAATTCTAGAGGCCAGGTGTGGTGGCATGTGCCTGTAGTCCCAGCTACTTGGGAGGCTGAAGTAGGGAGATCACTTGAGCCTAGGAGCTCGAGGCTGCAGTGAGCCATGATTTTGCCACTGCACTCTACACTCCAGGCTGGGTGATCCAGCAAAACCCTGTCTCAAGAAAAAAACAACAACAGCATTCATGATTCATGATAGGAAGTCAAAATATCAACATTAACAAGAGTTTAGAAGTAGATTTCAACCTTCATGGATAACTTTGAGGGGTTCAAGACCTCAGTGGAGGAAGTAGATGCAGATGTGGAAACAGCAAGAGAACTAGAATTAGAAGTGGAACCTGAAGATGTGGCTGAATTGCTGCAGTCTCACAATCAAGCTTGAACAGATGAGGGGGTGCTACTTAAGGATAAGCAACAAAAGCGAATTCTTGATATGGAATCTACTCCTGGTGAAGATACTGTGAGCATTATTGAAATGACAACAAAGGATCAGAATTATTACATAAATATAGTTGATAATGTCCCGCAGGTTTTGAGAAAACTGACTACAATTTTGAAAGAAATTCTAGCAGGGAGTGGGGTCTCATGCCTGTAATCCCAGCACTTTGAGAGGTTGAGGCAAGAGGACTGCCTGAGCCCAGAGTTCAAGACCAGCCTGGGCAATGTGATGAGACCTCATCTCTACAATAAAAAAAAATCAAAAAACTAGCTGGGTATGGTGGTGCATGCCTGTAGCTTCAGTTACTTGGAAGACTGAAGGGGCAGGATCGCCTGAGCCCAGCAGATTGAGGCTGTGGTGGCCATGAGTGTACCACTGCACCCCAGCCTGGGCGACAGTGAGACTCCGACTCAAAAAAAAAAAAATAGAAAGAAAGAAAGAAGTTCTACTGTGAGTAAAATGATATCAAACAGCGAAACAGCATCACATGCTGCAGATAAATCTTTTGTGAAAAAGTCCATTGACAAATTTCATTGTTTTCTTATCTTAAGAAATTGTCACAGCCAACCCAGCCTTCAACAATCATCACCCTGATTAGTCAGCAATCATTAACATTGAAGCAAGACCCTCCACCAACAAAGAGATTATGGCTAACTAAAAGCTCAGATGATTGTTAGCACTTTTTAGCAATAAAGTACTTTCAATCAAGATATGCATATTGATTTTTTTACACATAATGGTATTACTCACTTAATAAACTACAGTATTGAGTAAACACAACTTTTATATGCACTGAGAAGCCAAAAAATTTGTGTGACTTGCTTTGTTGAGATACTCACTTCAGTGCTCCAGAATCAAGTCTGCAGTATCTCTGAGGTATGCCTGTAATATGAGAATCTGGGTAAAGTGTATACAAGTCTTCTTTGTACTAAATCTAGATTCACAACTTTTCTGCAAGTATGAAATTATTTCCAGATGGAAAAAAATTTTAATTCAAAGCTAAAAAGTAGTATCTCAATCAGAAAAATGGGCACAGGACACGAACAGACAATGCACATAAGAACAAATTTATGAAAAGATGTTTAACTACAGTAATAATGAAAAATTAAAATAACTGTCAATTGATTCAAATCTGACAATGTCCCCTTATCAATTAAGCTGACCTTGACTCTTCTAATTAAAACAACCCTCTTCACTCCAAAGCCTTTTAACTTGCTCTGATTTTTTGCCTGCACCACTTTTGGTTTTCTGAAGTACTAATTGAGGCTGGGAGTGGCGATCGACACCCGTCATCCCAACAGTTAGGAGGCCAAGGTGAGAGGATTGCTTGAATTCAAGATCAGCCTAGGCAACATAGCAAGACCTTGTCTCCAAAAAAATTTTTAAAACTTAGCCAGGCATGGTGGCACACTTCTATATTCTCAGCTTCTTGGGAGGTAAAGTCTCTACCACCTGAGCCCAGGAGGTAGAGACTACAGTAAGCTATGATTGTACCACCGCACTCCAGCTTGGGCAACAGAGTAAGACTCTGACTCAAAAATGAATAAACACATACATACATACATACATAATTAAATAAATAAATGATTTACTTATTTATGTCCTCACTAGAATATAAATTTCATAAGATCAGAAATTTGTATTCCATTAATCTATCCCAAGCATAGTACCTGGTCCATGATTTATAGTCAATATCTACCGGCCGGGCTCGGTGGCTCAGCCTGTAATCCCACACCTTTGGGAAGCTGAGGTGAGTGGATTGCCTGAGCCTGCGGGTTCAAGACCCACCTGGGCAACTTGGCGAGATCTCATCTCTACAATAAATCAAAAAATTAGCTGGGTGTCGTAGCGTGCGCCTGTAGTTCCAGCTACTTGGAAGGCTGAGGTGGAAGGATCGCCGGAGCCCAGCAGGTCAAGGCTGCGGTGGCTGGGAGTGGCCACTGCACTCCAGTCTGGGCGACAGAGTGAGACTCCGACTCAAAAAAAAAAAATCTACCTATTGAATGAATGCAGCAGGTTGACATGGTTGTTTTTAAATTAATATTAATACTACTAATAATAATCACAATAGGCAAGACTATGAATAACCAGACTCTTTCATGTACTGTTGATAAGGGGGTAGATTGATTAGATGGTTTATATACATACATACTTTAAAAGACTAAAAACATTCTAAATGATATTACACAATGCAGCAAGGGGCTCATTACACTATTATGTGGAAAATACAAATTATAAAATAGCACATACAGTATATTTCCACTGTATTTTTTAAAAAGAAAAAATTTGAAAAAACACAAGCAGATAGTACATATAACAAAACATTATCTACAGAGGGAGATTACAAGTGTTTTTTTTTTTTACTTTCTTTTGTCATATTTACTTTCTACAGTGAATATGTGTTAGACATCTAGCAAGCAGGGAAAACTTTTTTAAAAAAGAAAAAATAGACCAGCCCAGGCAATTTGGCGAGACCTCATCTCTATGATAAATCAAAAATTAGCTGGGTGTGGTAATGCATGCCTATAGTTCTGGCTACTTGGAAGGCTAAGCAGAAGGATTGCTGGAGCCCAGCAGGTCAATGCTGGAGTGGTCATGAGTGTGCCACTGCACTCCAGCTTGGACGACAGAGTGAGACTCCAACTCAAAAAAAAAAAAAGAGAAAGAAAATAAGGGAGGAAGATTAAGATGGCTAATGAGTGGCAGCTAGAATGTGTTTCTCCTACTACGAAATAAACCAAGAAAGTTTCCTCAGCACCCACAGAGGACCAGCAGCATGCCCCATGACTCATCAAAGAAGCAATAATAACTTCATAATGCAAAGAAGAGAAAAATCAGTCGACCTGGGTTGGAACTAACCAGATTCCCACCTAGATCACAGCACAGACCACAAACAGCCTCTGGATGCAGTAGGGAAGGTGAGTTAGGGGAATTCAGAATTTGGTGCTTCGGCCTTGGACGTGGAGGTCCCCTCTGAGCCTTGCAGGATTCCAGTCCCTCACAGGAAGCTGCCTTCTCAAACATAGTTATGCTCTGCTGAAACCCACACGGAATGGTGCAGGAAAAAAAGCCCTAAGCATCTCCAGCTGCCATATCCCAAGAACTCAACCCTTGCTGGTGTCTGCTTTCTAGCTGGCCTAGGAGGGGATGGGCCCGAAGAGCAAGATCTGCAGTGGTGGACAGTTCCTGGCTGGGGCAGGTTGCTATGAGAACACTGGAGGTCCTGAGGCTGGCAGCACTTTGACGTTCAGAATGCAGACTGCCTGAGGCTAAGGAGGAGAAGTCAAGTGGGACATGTTGCTGTAGCAACCTCCCCCTCCCAGGGTGAACTCTCATGCAGCCTCGGCAAAACAGCATTACCCCAGTGACCAAGGACCCCCTCCCAATCCCCACTGGAGTAGCCAAGCGTGCACACAGGTGAGAAGCTTGAGCTCCTTTCCCCCACGCCCTCCACAAAGGGTTAAAACAGAGAATTTGGATAATCCCCACAGCCCTCCCCACTTTCTAGGTTGGCTGGGCACTTCCTTGGAGTAACACACACCAAGTAGAAAGCCCACAGCCACTATCGTAGCTGGCTGTCTCCTGCAAGCACCACCTACTTGCCAGAGGTCAACAGTACAGCTCATCACATCCAATAAAACGCCTCAGCTATGGGGAAGGTCTGATTCCAGATCTTAGCTGATACCACTAACCAAGCCACCTTGGCCACTCAGGATACCATTAACCTGTGTAGGTGCCCAGCACAGGACCGCCACAGCTAGCAATTACAAAACTTACAACAAGGCCATATATACCCAAAGGAACCCTACAATGTGTATGGCAGCCCCCTGCCAGACTCAAATAAGAAAAAATAATCTACCCAAATTAAAAGGAACCAGTAAAATAATCCTGACAATATGATAAAAACAGAGTTCTTCAACAATCCCTAAATGCCACACTAACTCTTCAGCAATGAACCCTAACCAAAATGAAATCCTTGAAATTCCAAATATAGTATTCAAAAGATTGATTATAAAATTGCTCAATTAGATTAAGGAGAAAGTTGAAAACCAACATAAACAAATTTTAAAAACTATTCAGGGCCAGGCACGGTGGCTCACATCTGTAATCCCAGCACTTTGGGAGGCCAAGGTGAAAGGATTTCCTGAGCCCAGGGGTTCAAGACCAGCCTGGGCAACTTGGTGAGACCTCGTCTCTACAATAAATCGAGAAAAATTAGCCAGGTGTGGTGGTTCATACCTGTAGTCCTGGCTACTAGCAAGGCTGAGGTGGAAGGATCACTTAAGTCCAGCAGATTGAGGCTGCAGTGGCCATGAGCATATCACTGCACTCTAGCCTGGACAACAGAGTGAGACTTTGACTCAAAAAATAAAATAAAATAAAAATAAATAAAAAATAAAAACTATTCAGGACATGAATGAAAAATACCCTAAAGATATGGGCATCTTTTAAAAAAAAAAAAAAAAAGCTGAAATTCCGGAAGTGAAAGAATCATTTTGGGAAGTACAAAATGTAGTGGAAAGTTTGTTTGGTTTTGTTTGTTTTTTTGAGTCTGAGTCTCATTCTGCCTCCCAGGCTGGAGTGCAGTAGCACACTCACGGCCACCATAGTCTCAACCTGCTGTGCTCAGGTGATCCTTCTGCCTCAGCCTTCCAAGTGTCTGGAGCCACAGGCATGCGCCACCACACCTGGCTAATTTTTTTATTTACTGCAGAAATGAAGTCTCACCATGTTGCTTAGGCTGGTCTCAAACCCTGAGCTCAGGCAATCCTCTTGCCTCTGTCTCCCAAATTGCTGGGATTACAGATGTGAGCCACCATGCCTGGCAGTGGAAAATTTTAAGAACAGACTAGAACAAGTAGAAGAAAGGATCTCAGAACCTGAAGACAAGGCTTTTGAATTAACTCAATCAGACAAAAAAAAGTAAGAATCAAAAGAATGAAACACAGTTTTCAAGAAATGTGGGATTATGTAAAACATCCAAACCTAAGAACTATAGGTGTTCCTGAGGAAGAAGAGAAAACTACAGATTTGGAAAACCTAGTTGACGGAATAACGGAGGAAAACTTCCCTACCCTTGCCAGAGATTTAAGCATCCAAATACAAGAAGCCCAAAGAACCCCCAGATGATTCACTGTAAAATGTCATTTGCAAGGCATATAATCATCAGGTAATGCAAAGTTAATGTGAAGGAAAGAGTTGTAAGAGCAGTGAGATAAAAGCAGCAAATAACTTAGAAAGGTAAACCTATCAGACTAACCACAGACTTCTCAGCAGAAATGCTTCAAGTCAGAAGGGTTTGGGGTTCCATCTTCAATCTCCTCAAATAGACTAACGGTCAGCCAAGGATTTTGTATCCCACAAAACTAAGTTTCATAAATGAAGGAGAAATGAAGTCTTTCTCAGACAAGAAAATGCTGAGGGATTTTGTCACCACTAGACTGGCCCTACAAGAAAAACTCAGCCGGGCTCGGTGGCTCAGCCTGTAATCCCGCACCTTTGGGAGGCTGAGGTGAGTGGATTGCCTGAGCCCGCGGGTTTGAGACCCGCCTGGGCAACTTGGCGAGACCTCATCTCTACAATAAATCAAAAATTAGCTGGGCGTGGTAGCGCACGCCTGTAGTTCCAGCTACTTGGAAGGCTGAGGCAGAAGGATCGCCGGAGCCCAGCAGGTCAAGGCTGTGGTGGCCGGGAGCGGCCACTGCACTCCAGTCTGGGCGACAGAGTGAGACTTCAACTCAAAAAAAAAAAAAGAAAAACTCAAAGTTCTAAATACTGAAACAAAAGGTCAAAATACACAACTAGACAAACACTGGGGATCATAAAGCTCACAGGGCTTATGGAACCTAACACAAAATTTAAAATAAATAAATTAATTAAAACAACAAGGTAACATCCAGCATGATGAATGAAATAGTACCTTACATATCATTATTAACCCTGAACGTAAATGGTCTCAATGCCCCACTAAAAAGTTATAGAATGGCAGAATGGATTTTAAAAAACACATGATCCTAATATCTGTTGCCTTCAAGAGACCCATTTAACAAACAAAGATCCCTATAGACTCAAGGTAAAGGGGGTGGGAATATTCCATTCAAATATGAACCAAAAATGAGCAGGAGTAGCTGTTCTCATACCAGATAAAATATACTTTAAATAAACCAAAGTTTTTTTTAAAAAGACAAAGATGGTTGTTATATAATGATAAAGGAATCAATCCAACAAGAAGATATAACAATTTTAAATATATATGCACCTAACACCAGAGCTCCCAGCTTTATAAAACCAATTCTACTAGACTTAAGAAAAGAGATGGACAGAAACACAATAATAGTGGGAGAATTCAATACTTCACTAACAGCAGTAGACAGATCATTAAGGCAGAAAGTCAACAAAGAAACATTGGAGTTAAACTGGACCCTAGAGAAAATGGAACTAACAGACATCTACAGAATATTCTACCCCAAAACTACTGAATATACTTTTTTCTCATCAGCACATGGAACATTCTCAAAGACAGACCATATGATAGGCCACAAATCAAGTCTCAATAAATTCAACAAAAACAAAATCATATCAAGTACCTTTTCAGACCACAGTGGAATAAAACTAGAAATTAACTCAGAGAAGAACTTGTGGAACCAATAAAAACAGAGAAGTTAAGCTATCTGCTCCTGAATGATCCTTGGATCAACAATGAAATCAAGATGGAAATTTAAAAATTCCTCAAAATGAATGACAACAATGAAACAAGTTATTTAAACCTCTGGCCAGGCATAATGGCTCACATCTATTATCCCAGCACTTTGGGAGGCCAAGGTGAGAGGATTGCTTCAGCCCAGGAATTCAAGATCAGCCTAGGTAACATAGCAAGACATTGTCTCCAGAAAAAAAAAATTTTTAATTAGCTTGGAATACCCTAGCTACTCAGGAGGCTGAGGTGGAAAGCTCATCTGAGCCCAGGAGGTCAAGGCTGTGGTAAGCTATGATCATGACACTTCACTCCAGCCTGGGTGACAGACTGAGAACCCAAATTGTTTTTTAAAAAACCCTCTGAAATACAGTCAAAACTGTGCTCAAAGGAAAATTTGTAGTGCTTAAGGCCTACATTTATAAGACTGAAAAAAAATTGCATATTGGCAACCTAACCTCACATCTCAGGAACTAGGAAAAAACCAACAAATCAAATCCAAAGCTAGCAGAAGAAAACAATGACGATCAGGGCAGAACTAAATGAAACTGAAATAAAAAACACAAAGAACTAATGAACCAAAAGTTTGTTCTTTGAAAAAACAAGCAAAATTGATAGGCCATTAGCTAGATTAAGAAACAAAGAAAGATGATTCAAATTAGCTCAATCAGAAATAAAATGGAAACATTACAGCCAATGCAAGAGAAATACAAAAGATCACCTGATTCGTGACCCGCCTGGGCAGCGAGACCTCATCTCTACAATAAATCAGCCGGGCGTGGTAGCGCATGCCTGTAATTCTGGCTACTCGGAAGGCTGAGGCGGAAGGATCGCCAGAGCCCAGCAGGTTGAGGCTGCGGTGGCCGGGAGTGGCCACTGAACTCCAGTCTGGGCAACAGAGTGAGACTCCAACTCAAAAAAAAAAAAAGATCACCTGAGATTATTATGAACACCTCTACATAAACAATCTAGAGGAAACGGATAAATTATTGGAAACATACCATCTCCCAACCTTGAATCAAGAAGAAATAGAAACCCTGAACAGACCAATAATGAGCAGTAAGATTGGAACAGTAATTAAAAATTCCCAATAAAGTTCAGGACCTGACAGACTCACATTCAAATTTTACCAGACTTTCAAAGAAGGACTGGTACCAATTTCACTGAAGTTATAAGATTGAAGAGGAATGAATTCTCCCTAACTCATTCTATGAAGCCAGTATTACCCTGAAACCAAAGCCAGGAAAATACACATCAAAAAATGAAACCACAGACCAATATCCCTGATGAACATAGACATAAAAATCCTCAACAAAATATTAGCAAACCAAATTAAACAGCACATTTTTAAAAATCCACCATGATCCAAGTGGGTTTTATCCCAGGGATGCAAAGATGGTTCAACACACTCAAGTCAATAAACATGATCCACCACATAAACAGAGTTAAAAACAAAAATCATATGATCATTTCAACAGAGGCAGAAAAAGAATTTGATAAAATCCAACATTCCTTCATGATAAAAACCTTCGACAAAATAGGCATAGAGGGAACATGCCTCAAAATAATAAAAGTTATATATGACAAACACACAGCCAATACCATCCTGAAGGAAGAAAAGCTGAATGCATTCCCCCTGAAAACTGGTTGGTTCAAGGCAAGGATGCCCATAATCACCACTCTATTCAACATAATACTGTAAGTCCTAGCCAGAGTAACCAGTCAAGAGAAAGAAATAAGGGTATCCAAATTGGAAAAGAAGAAATAAAATTATTTCTGTATGATTATATGATCTTATACCCAGAGAATCCTAAAGACTCCTCCATAAGACTCCTGGACTTGATAAATTAATTCAATAAAGTTTCAAGGTACAAAATCAGCACACATAAATCAGTGGCACTGCTATACACCAATAACAAACAAGCTGAGAATCATATCAAGAACCCAACTCCATTTACAATAGCAACCAAAAAGCTAAAATACCTAGGAACATATTCAATATAGGGGGTAAAAAATCTCTACAAGGAGAACTACAAAACACTAATGAAAGAAATTGTAGAAAACACAAACAAGTGGAGAAACATCCCATTCTTATGGATTGGAAGAACCAACATTGTTAAAATGACCATATAACCCAAAGTAATCTACAGATTCAGTGCGGTTCCTATCAAACTACCACTGCTATGTTTTACAGAATTAGAAAAAACAATCCTAAGATTCATATGGAATCAAAAAAGAGAATAATCAAAGCAATCCTAAGCAAAAAGAACAAAGTTGGGGAAAGAATATTACCTGACTTCAAATTATACTACAAGGCAATAGTAACCAAAACTGCACAGTGGTATAAGAGCAGACACACAGACCAGAATGGAACATAATAGGGAATCTAGAAATGAACCCAAATACCTATAACCAATGGATCTTTGACAAGGCCGTCAAAAATACACCTTGGGGAAAGACACCCTATTCAATAAATGGTGCCGGGAAACTTGAATAACCACATGCAGAAAAATGAAACTTGATCCCTATCTCTCCCCATATACAAAAGTTAATTCAAGATGGATTAAAGTCTTAAATGCCACACCTGGAAACATAAAAATCCTAGAAGAAAACCTAGGAAAAACTCTTCTGAACATTGGCGAGGCAAAGAATTTATGGCTAAAGCCCCAAAAGCAAATGCAATCAAAACAAAAATAAATAAGTGGGACTTAACTAAAAAGTTTCTTCACAGTAAAAGAAATAATCAACAGAGCAAACAGGCAGCCTACAGAGTGGGAGAAAATATCCACAAACTATAAATCTGACAAAGGACTTATATCTGGAATCTGCTAAGAACTCAAATCAGCAAGAAAAAAGCAAATAACCCTATTAAAAAGTGAGCAAATGACATGAACAGACATCTCTCAAAAGAAGATATACAAATGGTCAACAAACATATGAAAAATGCTCAACATCACTAATTATCAAGGAAATGTAAATTAAAACCACAATGAGATACCACCTTACACCAATCAGAATGGCCATTATTAAAAAATAAAAAATAGATGCTGGCACAAATGCAATGAAAAGAGAATGCTTATACACTGCTGGTGAGAGTGTAAATTCATATACCCTCCACGTAAATCAGCATGGAGATTTCTCTCAGAACTAAAAGCAAATCTATCATTTGACTCAGCAAGCCTACTACTGTATCTACCCAATGGAACAGAGGTCATTCTATAAAAAAAGACACCTGCACACACATGTTCATCACAGCACAATTCACCATTGCAAAGATGTGGAATCAAAGTAAATGCCAGCCAACTGACCAGTGGATACTGAAAATGTAGTATAGATACACTATGGAAGACTATCTAGCCATCAAAAAGAACAAAATAATGTCCTTTGAAGCAACTTGGACGGAACTGGAGAACATCACAGTAAGTGAACTAACACAGAAGCAAAAAGCCAAATACCACATGTTTTCACTTATAAGTGGAAACTAAATTAAGGCTCTGCATAGACATAGAGAATGGTATAATGGATGCTGGAAACTCTGAAGGTGGAGTTGGGAAGGGTTAAAGCGATGAAAAATCACCTACTGGATGTAACGTGCACAAGGGGCATGGGGCGCACACTTAAAGCCCAGACTTCATCACTACACAATGCAACCAAGCAACAAAAAACTATTTGTACCTTTAAAGCTATTAAAATAAAGAAAAATAAAAATTCTATAAAAAGAAAATAGGAAATAGCTAGATAATATAAATATGTTTTTCTCTTTTAACAAGGCTATCAGAAGAGAAAGATGGTATTTTAAAAGATTCACTAGGCAGTTATACTAAATGGAAACTAGCAAGCAAAGAGAGATGGGTAACCAAATGTAGACTATTAAAAAATGTTAGCCAGGCACAGTGGTTCACACCTGTAATCCCAGCACTTTGGAAGGCCAAGGCGAGAGGATTCCCTGAGCTAAGGGGTTCGAGACTAGCCTGGGCAACTTGGTGAGACCTCGTCTCTACAATAAATCAAAAAGTAAGGCAGGCATGGTAGTGCACTCCTGTAGTTCCAGCTACTTGGAAGGCTGAGGTGGAAGGATCGCCTGAGCCCAGCAGGTCGAGGCTGTGATGGCCGTGAGCGTGCCTCTGCAACGAAATGAGACTCCAACACACACACACAAAAAAAGCCCTCCCTATTGTCTGTTGTTTTTAAACTGCAAAATGTATAAATGTACACTAAATAAATTATATGAAAATTTCTAGATTAAAAGCCCATTCCCTTCTCAGTAAGACCAGGATATTCTTCTGGGATAAAATTCACACATTCTCATCATTCTTGAAACCCAACTCAAGTCTACTGACTGTACACGAATCTGACATTTACTCCCTAACTGGACAGGGCCTCCTTTGGGTTTGGCTGGGGTCAGGAGGTGCTGTGCAAAAGCCACCCATCCCTGCCAACCATACAACCCCTAGAAACAGCACGGTTCATTGTGAAAAATTAATTCAGGGAGATTTAACTCCACTAAACAGAATGGTTTAAAAAAGAAAGCCTATAGTTTATAAAATTCTTGATTCATTATGACTTAGGGGTGAGTCCCAGGACATGTGCATTATATGGCAACACCAGGGAAAAACACAAGATGTCTTTTTTAATCCATCAGATAATTATATCAACTATAAGGACATCTTGGCAACTACTATAAAATACTGCCCTCTGGTGTCAAGGTCATTCCATATTTATTAACATAACAAAAAGGAATGTCTTTCTAAAGTATAAAAACCACTACCTTCAGGGACTTATGTTTTTGACTTGCAAAAAATCTGAACACAAAAGCCCACAGGAGTTTACTGCTATATACTATGGACACCTTCCCCACTGTGCCTGAAAAACACCAAGTAATGCTATTACAAGCTGTCTCATCCAATTCTTGTCACAGAATCTTCTCTCCAGGAGCTACATTCAGCTGCCTCTTAGAGGGAAAAAAAAAGTATTTTTAAGAGTTTCTATGGGAGAGAATTTCTGGAAAAAACAAGAAAGGATTTTTCCATAGAAAAATTTCTACTAATTCTGGCAAAAAATAAAATAAAATAAAAATAGAAGTGGTATATATTCTACATATGATAGAAATCTTTATAATCGTGAGACAATTTTTATGAAAAACAAAACAGCAGAATTAACAAAGATGCTGGCAAATACTTGTCTATATATTGATCGTCTTATCCTTGCTTAAAAATACTTCAAGAAAATAATTAGGAAAAAGGATTCTGATGGTTACACACACTGGAATTACATATACAGATTAAGCAACCTGGTTCAGAAGAATTTAAAAGAATAATTAAATGTAAGTAACACTGAGTCACTACCAAGCTAAAAACAAACTCAGAGAGAGGTTATTTAAAAGACAGGCACGGTGGCTCAAGCCTGTGATCTCAGCACTTTGGAGGTCCAAGGCGAGAGGACTGCCTGAGCTAAGGGATTTGAGACCAGCCTGGGAAACTTGGCAAGACTTCAGCTCTACAATAAATCAAAAAATTAGCTGGGCATGGTAGCACACACCCGTAGTTCCAGCTACTTAGAAGGCTCAGGCGGAAGGATCACTGGAGCCCAGCAGGTCTATGCTGGAGTGGCTGTTAGCATGCCACTGCCCTCCAGCCTGGGCAATGAAGTGAGACTACAACTCAAAAGATAAATAAAATAAAATAAAATACAGGGAAATGGTGTTTAAGTTTTTGCTGTAGATAGAATTTGGTGTCTAATTCTCAATCTGTATATACCTAACAAGTTCAAACAGATACAATTGCTAAATTGGTCAGTTCTGAGACTTGGAATTTGTAGGTATCATAATACTCATTAGAAACAAATATTTAACTATATTTTACCATTTTTGAAGCAGCTATTTTGCAAACAAATTGTTCCTATATTCTACTCATTTTATATTTATAACTTCTTAATAAATGGCTAACAAATGCTTATTAAAACTTAAAAAATAATTGACTAAAGGAACTTTTGCCATAAATACACGAAAGAAAAAAGAATAATAATTGTGGCTAATATTTATTGAGTACTTAATACATATCAACACGAACAAGTACTTTGCCAGAATTATCTCATTTAATCATCCCAAATTCCATAAGGTAGGTAGATCCCTATTTACAGATGAGAAGAATTACACAAACAAAAGTTAATAATTTTCCCAAGATCACACAACCAGAAATAGGAAGTGGTATTCAAACCCAGGGCTTGAAGCTCCAGAAGCCATGTTCTCAACTTTCTACTATACTGATCACTAGCAAAGAGTGTATTTGTATAAACTAGCTACCCTAATTTAGATACAAGGTTAAATGAGCTAATTATTTATTCTTATAACACATATAACAAAAGAATTTATAAAGAGCTCCTACAAATAAAGAAGAAAAACAATCCAATAGAAAAATAAGGGGTAAATATGCAGTTACCAAATGTATATCACCTGTCCTGACCCATATCCCCTAAATTACAAGGGTCTGTATCCCTTGCCTACTTACTGTCTCCACTTGAATGTCTTTGGGCATAACTACCAAGAACTTAAGTAAGGTGGTTATATTAATTTCCTAGTACTGCCGTAACAAAGTACCACAAACTGGGTAACTTAAAATAACAGAGTTTTTTTCTGTGATAGCTCTGGAGGTTGTAAGTTCAAATTCAAGGTGTCAACAGAGCCATGCTCCACCAAAGGCTCTGAAAAGACGTCTTTTCTTTGCCTCCTCTAGCTTTTGGTAGTTGCTGGCATTCCTTGGTGCTCCTTGCCTGTGGGAGCATAATTCCAATCTGTTTCCAATTGCACATTGCCATTTTCCCTCTGTTTCTGTCTCTCTGTGTCCCAATTTCCCTCATATAAGGATAAAAATCATTAGTTTAGGGCCCACCCTAATTCAGTGTAACCGCATCTTACCTTGATTAAATCTGCAAAAAAAATTCTATTTTCAAATAAGGTCACAGAGACAGGTATTAGGGTTTAAGACCTGAACATAACTTTTGGGGGACACAATTCAACCCTGTACAGTGGCATTTCAGGTTCTTGAGAGTGTTTAACTTCCATCAGTGGGTTGTGTGTATTTCAAACATAGATTTACGCACATTTGCACAAATCCATATACATATAAGCAAACAGATATATACAAAAAGGGGATAATTTTTATAAAAGATAGGCTCTAGATTACACTGAAATATTTTATGAGGTTTAATATTGCTTCTACCCATGCATAAAAGAAAACCTTTCTAAGAAAACTAATTTGTCGGGCTCAGTGGCTCAGCCTGTAATCCCAGAGCTTTAGGAGGCCGAACTGAGTCAATTGCCTGAGCCCACAGGTTCGAGACCCATCTGGGCAACTTGGCGAGACCTCATCTCTACAACAAATCAAAAATTAGCCGGGTGTGGTAGCGCACGCCTGTAGTTCCAGCTCCTTGGAAGGCTGAGACGGAAGAATCGCCAGAGCCCAGCAGGCTGAGGCTGCAGTGGCCGGGAGCGACCACTCACTCCAGTCTGGGTGACAGAGTGAGACTCTAACTCAAAAAAACCCACAAAAAACCTAATTTAACAATAAAAAGTTTCTATAAGGTAATTAACAGTACCAATTTTTGGCCAAATGATTTTATTTTCATTTTTGCAAGTAAAATCAATATAGGAGTTCTACATCCAGACACAATGGAGTAAGCAGAATTGGACTTGTCCTCCCATGGTAAACAACTAAAAAGCTGGACAAAAATGTATAAGCCAACTGTTTTCTGACATTGAACAGCAAACAACACAAGACTGTGACCCCAGAAAGAAGAGCCTAACACTTACCCAAATTTTCTGCCTGCAGGTTACCTAACACTAACAACAATGTGAGCCTAACACTTACCCAAATTTTCTGCCTGCCGGTATTTTCCAAGACCCTGGCATAAGAGGAGGGATCCCTAAAAGATTATAGCAACCTCACTGAGCTGAAAAGGAAATTATCCAAGCTTTGAAAGGGTGAGGTAGCTGGCATATATGGGGCAATGTAGCAGAGAGGAGTGAGTTATACAGCTCTAGACACTGGCATAGTAGTCCCCTTGAATTTCTGGGTGAATAGCAAGCCATGCAGACATAGAGTTGAGATACAACAAGGCAGTACAAAATAAAAAGGTCTTGGGAAAGAACAGTTGCCAGGAAATTATAAGCTGAAAAACCACTAGAACCCACAGATTTTGAATGTTTGATGTCTAAATACCAATCAATTAGAAGGAAGTGACCTTACTGAATACTCGGGCATGGAGCAGAAATGGCAGAAAAGCCACAACTTAGGACATTTGACACTTGAACAACATGGGTTTAAACTGCACAGGCTAACTTATATGGCGTTTTTCTTCTGTTTCTGCCACCCCTGAGACAGCAAGACCAACACTTCCTCTTCCTCCTCCTCAGCCTACTCAACGTGAAGATGACAAAGATAAAGACCTTGATGACGACCCATTCCTACTTAATTAACAGTAAATATGTCTCTTATGATTTTCTTTTCTCTAGTTTACTTTATTATAAGAATACACTACATAATACATATAACCTACAAAATGTGTGTTAAGCAACTGTTTATTATCTGTAAGGCTTCCGGTCAACATCAGGCTATTAGTAGTTAAGTTCTGGGGAAAACAAAAGTTATATGCAGATTTTCAACTGCACAGGAGGTTGGTGCTCCTGACTCCTGCACTGTTCAAGTTTCAAATGTAATAAGTAGGCTAAACGAGTCCTAGGCTCCTTCTACCCATTTAAAAATGAGACTCAATAGAATGAGACTCAATTTAATTCATTTGGTTTCCAGAACAAAACAAAGCTCAACACAGAATTAAAGGAAAATAAACACAATGAAAACACTAAATGAGGTAGTATTCACACCATCCTGCATGAAATAAAAACTTACTAGATATGCAAAGAAACAGGAAAAAACGTAACCTATAAGCAGGAGAAAAATCAGTCAGTAAAACAGACCTACAAATCATAGGAGGATAAAATATGCAAATAAAGACTTTGAAAGAGGTATTATAAATGTGCTCAAGAATTGAAAAGAAAAACCTCAAAACAATGAAAAGAAAATGTAAAAGAACCACATGGAACATCTATGAATAAAAAATAAGACTATCTGAAAGGAGAAACTCACTGAGTGGGCCCAGGAACAGACTAGATTACCACAGAAAGGATCAGTAAGCTTTAGAACAAGGCAGTAGAAACGATCTAAATGAAAGCACCAAGAAAAAAGGACCCCCAAAATATTAACAGCGCCTCTGTGACTTTGTCAGACACTATCACATGTTCTGACATATGTGTAATTGAAAGGTGGACTGTAGGGGGAAAAAAACCTGAAAAATTTGTGGAACAAACAAAATACCCATAGATACAAGAAGCGCAATAAACCCTAAGTATAAAAAACACAAAGAAAATAATACAAAGAGCCATTATAATTGAACTGCTGAAAAACAGTAACAGAACAGTTGTCCCCTAAAAGCTTCCAGAGGAAAAGATTCATTATATATAGAAAACAAAGATAGGAATTATCACCTACTTATCTTCAGAAACCATGCTAAACCTAGGTATAATAAAATAAAAATTTTTAGGTGCTGAAAAAAGTTCAGCCTAAAAAATATAATTCAAATTCCAAAAGAGAAAATCACTCCAAAAAAAAGAAAAATATATATATTTTCAGACAAAAGCTGACTGAATTGGTTGCTAGAGAACTGCAATACAGAAAATAGTAAAGGAGATTCTCCAGGCTATAAGAAAATGATTCCAGAGAGAAACTCAAACCAACAAGACAAAATCGAAATAATAAAAAATCACAAATATTTAAGGTAGGTCCCTATAATCATACCTATAATCCCAGCAATTTGGGAGGCCGAGGTGGGAGGATTGCTTGAGTCCAGGAGTTTGAGACCAGCCTAGTCAACATAATGAGACGTCGTCTCTACAAAAAATAAAAAAATTAGCCCGGTGCGGTGGCAGTCTCAGCTACTCAGGAGGCTGAGGCAGGTGGATCGCTTGAGCTCAGGAAGTCAAGGCTGCAGTGAGCTATGATCATACCACTGCACTCCAGCCTGGGCAACAGAGTGAGACCCTGACTCAAAAAAAATAAAAAATAAAAAAGGTAAATACTTGAATAAACATAAAAGATGTTTTCTTGTTTTTCAATTTCTTTAAAAGCCAACTGACCTTTAAAAGCAAAAGTATTAACAATATATTGTGGAGTTAGAAATGCATAATTACAAAAATAGCCCAAATTGGGGGCAGGAGAATAGAAATATCAGATGTTAGATTTCTATATCATATGTGAAATGGTATAATATTTTAAAGTAGACGATGAGGAGTCAAAGATGTATATTGTAAAGTCTAAAACAAACACTTAAAGCAAAGAGGTAGAGCTTATAAACCAATAGAGGAGTTAAAATGTAATACTGCCAGGCACGGTGGCACACACCTGTAATTCCAGCACTTTGGGAGGCCAAGGCAGGCAGATTGCTTGAGTCTAGGAGTTCAAGACCAGCCTGGGCAACATAGTGAGACCTTGTCTCCACAAAATAAAAAATTAACTGGGTATGGTGGCACACACCTGCAGTCCCAGCTACTTGGGATGCTGAGGTGGATCGCCTGAGCCCAGGAAGGTGAGTCTACTGTGAGCTGTGATCTTTGTGACTGCACCATTGCACTCCAGCCTGGGTGACAGAGTAAGACCCCACTCAAAAAAATAATAAAATAAGGCCAGTCACAATGGCTCAAACCTCTAATTCGAGCACTTTGGGAGGCCGAGGTGAAGGGACTGCCAGCGCTCAGAGGTTCAAGATCAGCCTGGGTAACTTGGCGAGACCTCATCTCTACAATTAAAACAATAATTAGCTGGATGTGGTGGCGTGTACCTGTAGTTCCAGCTACTTGGAAGGCTGAGGAAGAAGGATTGCCTGGGCCCATCAGGTCAAGGCTGCGGTAGCCATGAGCATGCCACTGCACTTCAGCCTGGGCAACAGAGTGAGACTTCAACTCAAAATAATAATAATAATAATAATAATAATAATAATATCAAAATATACTTAATACAAAAGGAAAAAAGAAAAAGAATTTTTTAATGAGATAAAAAACAAAGTAGTAGATTTAAACAAATTAATTCAATAATTATATCAAATGAAGTAAACATACCAATTAAAAGTCAAAGAGTCGCCGGGCTCGGTGGCTCAGCCTGTAATCCTGTGCCTTTGGGAGGCTGAGGTGAGTGGATTGCCTGAGCCCGCGGGTTCAAGACCCGCCTGGGCAGCGAGGCCTCATCTCTACGATAAATCAAAAAATCAGCCGGACACGGTAGCACATGCCTGTAATTCCAGCTACTTGGAAGGCTGAGGTGGAAGGATCGCCAGATCCCAGCAGGTCGAGGCTGTGGTGGCCAGGAGCAGCCACTGCACTCCAGTCTGGGCAAAAGAGTGAGACTCCAACTCAAAAAAAAAAAAAAAAAGTCAAAGAGTCTAAGAAGGTATAAAAAGCAACTATTATCTACAAGAAATTGTTTTTAAATATAAAGACACAGATAGGGTGAAAATAATATAATGAAAAAAGGTATGCCTACACGAAAGAAAACTGAACTAGCAAATCAAATAAAGTCGAAATCAGGATAAGGAACATTATCAGAGATAAAGATTAACATTTCATAACATGTAATAACAGAGATCTAAAATACATACAACGAAAACTGACAGATCTGAAAGGAGAAATAGACAAAAACATAATTATAGTTAGAGGTAAACATTCCTCTATCAGTAATTGAAAGAATAGACAAAAGTAATTAATGATATGGAAGATATGAATACAATCAACCAACTTGAACTCATTAAGATAGATCACATGTTAACCATAAGTCAAGTTTCCATAAATAGAAAAAAATTGAAAACAACAGAATATCTTCTCTGATCACAACTGAATTAGATTAGAAATAAAAAACAAAAAGGTGTCCAAATAATTTCAAGATATTCAGGAATTAAACAACTTATTTTTAAATGATCCATAAGTCAAACAAAAAACCAAATCAACCGAAAGAAATTAAACCAAAATATAATAAAAAGAGTATATCAAAACATATGCGATAAAGCTAAAGATGTGATTATAAGGAAATATATCGTTTTAAGTGCTTATACTAAAAAAGCAAAAGAGTTTTACATAAATTATCTAAATTTTCACCTTAAGAAGCCACAAACAGGAGAACAGATTAAACCCAAAGTAAGTATAAGGGAGTAAATTTTTTAAAATAAGAGTAGAAACCAATGAAATAGCAAACAGACAAAAAAAATCAATAAAGCAAAAAACTGGTTCTTTGAAAAAATATTTTTAATAAATGTGATAAGCCTCTAGCTAGTCTGATCAAGAAATAGAGAAAATACAAATTACCAATATAAAAAAGAAAAGAGGAGATATTACTACAAATCCTAAAGTTATTAAAAGGATAATAAGGAAATATCATAAACAAGTTTAAACCAATAAATTTTACAACTTAGAAGAAAAGAATAATTTTTTTAAAAGACAAAAAATATCAGAAGTATCACAAGATGAAATCTAAATATATGAAATATATATATAAAGAAACCGAATTTGCATTTAAAAACTATTCCTCAACCAGGTGCAGTAGCTCATGCCTGTAATCCCAGCACTTTGGGAGGCCAAAGTGAGAGGACTACTTGAGCCGTAGTTGTCTGAGACCAGCCTAGGCAACATAGCAAGATCTCTTCTCTACAAAAAAATCACAAAGTAGCCGGACATAGTGCACATACCTATAGTCCCAGCTACTCAGGAGGCTGAGGTGGAAGGATCACCTGAACCCAGCAGGTAGAGGCTGCGATACCTGTGATTGTGCCACTGTGCTCCAACCTGAAAGAGACATCAACTCAAAAAAAAAAAAAAAAAAAAAGATTCCTCAAAGAGACCTGAAAGCCTAGATTTTTTTAAAAATGAAATATTTTATAAATTCGTTTAAGAAAACAGAGTTAGATTAATCCTGCTGAGACTTAGTATAGAACTGGAGTCTACAGAGAGGAAAGAGCAAAGAAGCTGGTATACACATTTCTCCATCATTGATTGGGAGATTCTTCCAGGTATTAACTCTCAGGTACATTCACCCTCAACTGCTTTTGACTGAGCAGACTCCAGCAGTTAGAGAAAACTTTAAGCAAAGAGGTATAGATGATACTATGTATTACTATGGTGTCATATATTACTGTAGTGAGGTAGGACTTCTGGTACATAACTTCTCACTCCATATGTGTGGGCTTCCTTCCAAAGGTTTAGTATAGAAAGAGAGGGGAAGAGTAAATTTACAGTGGAGAAACCTGACAAACACTATGTCAGGCAGGTGATCAAGGTCAACATCAATGTCATACTGATAGCAGTTATTAACTGCATAATGATGTCTCAGTCCATGATGGACTACATATATGACAGTGGTCTCATAAGATTGCAGTGGAGCTGAAAATTTCCAACTGCCTAGGAACACATTACTCATGTGGTGATACTTGTATAAACAAATCTACAACACTGCCAGTCATATAAAAGTATAGTACATACAATTATGTATAGTACATAACACTTGATAATAAATGACATTACTGGTTTATGTATTTACTATACAGTAAGTCCCTACATACAAACCTTCAAGTTACAAACTTTCAAAGATGTGAACGTGCATTCACATATCCAATCACATAATTTAGTTCATATATCTGGCATACGTTGTCATGTGCATGTGTACTCTGCAAGTAGTTGTGCTTTCATGTACTTTATGGCACAGTACTGTATTTTTTTTATGTTTTATTTGTGTGAAAAGTATTATAAACTGATTACAGTAAAGAACTATATAAAGCCAGGTTCGGTGGCTCAACCTGTAATCCCGCGCCTTTGGGAGGCTGAGGTGAGTGAATTGCCTGAGCCTGCGGGTTCTAGACCGCCTGGACAGCGAGACCTCATCTCTACAATAAATCAAAAAATCAGCCGGGCGTGGTAGCGCATGCCTGTAATTCTGGCTACTTGGAAGCTGAGGCGGAAGGAGAGGCGGAAGGATCGCCGGAGCCCAGCAGGTCGAGGCTGTGGTGGCCGGGAGCGGCCACTGCACTCCAGTCTGGGCGACAGAGTGAGACTCCAACTCAAAAAAAAAAAAAAAAAAAAAAAAAAGAACTATATAGCTGATTGTATTAGCTGGGTACCAAGGCTAACTTTGTTGGACTTATGGACAAATTGGATTTATAAACACACTCTCAGAATGGAACTCGTTTGTATGTAGGGGAGTTACTGTATTATACTTTTTATTGTTAGTTTAGAGCAAAGGTGTCCAACCTTTTGGCTTCCCTGGGTCGCACCGAGTAAAGAACTGTCTTGGGCCATACATAAATTATTCAATATAGTTCGTATGTATATGTAATAAGACTTTTAAAAAATATTTTTATTATGAAGTTTAGAAAAATGAGAACAATATAAAACTAGTGGGAACTTTGACCTTGCTTTTGTAAAGCTAATCTATCCATGTCTGATTCAATTAAAGTGGTTACAATTCTTAGTGAGTTCTCAGGGTGCTCATCAGAAATGTTTCTTTGAATTTTGCTCTTTATGTACTTCATAATTGAAAACATCTGCTTACAACTGTATGTGCTGCCAAAAAGTGATGTCATGAATAAGGGTGATTGTGAACTTCGGAAATGGAACTATGCATGGGGCCACTAAGAAAATAAACACCAAAAATCACATGACGTAAAAAAATTCTATGGGGTCACATTACTAGCTGTCCTAGGCAGCAGTGGCCCACAGGTTGTGGGTTGGACATACCTGGTTTAGAGTGTACTCCTTCTATTTATTTAAAACAAAAAACAAAAAACCTTTCCTGTAAACTGGTAAACCATGTTATGCCAGCGGCAACCTCAGACACCTCGTGTTTACTGCATCTCTTGATTTCACCATTTTCTCTTGTGTTTTTTAAACATTGTTTTGTTCATCTTGGATCCTAAACATACAGAATCCACGGCCAGCGTTGCCAGTCAGAGGTCACATCAAGAATTTACCTGGAAACAAAATTAAAAGTGCTTAAGGACTATGAAGGCAGAAAATTAGTAATGACGATTACTCACCAGTCAGGCATGTCCCATTCCACCATAGCTATGATCTTGAAGAACAAGAAGACAGTGACAGAGGTGTTAAAGGATCTCCTTCACGGAAAGCAGTGAGACTAGCAAACATGCATGAAAGGACTATCTCAGATATGGAGAAACTTCTAAGGCCCTAGATTGAAGAACAGAAGTGTCAAACAAAAAAGTTGCTTTGATATATTCAAAGAAAAGCCTGGGCCTGAGTAGGATGTTGAGTTTACTGCTCGCTCTGGGTAGGTTAAATGATTCAAGAATTGTTATTTGTTACATAATGTGAAAATGAGTAGCCAGTCTGTGCGTGCTGTTGTGATAGCAGCTGAAGAATTTTTGGAAACTCTAAATGAGCTGATCGTGGAAGAAAATTACTTGCCACAGCAAATCTTCAATACGGATGAAATTTCCTTATTCTAAAAAGATATGCCTGAAAAGGCTTTCATTCATAAAGAAGCCGAGTCAATGCTGGGTTTTAAGGCTTTTAAAGACAGGATAACAGTCTTGTTGGGGACAGTGTTACAGGCTACAGATTGAAACTCTTTGTGATCTGGCAAGTGAGACCCCATGTCCTTCAAGCATACCAATAAGCACACACTGCCAGTGCACCACAGGAGCAATAGAAGTCACAGATAATCCAGCTCCTCTTCCAAGATCCTTCCTGGATTGCTACGCCAGTAAAATGGAGAAATACTCTTTGGAGAATAGCATATCTTTCACAGTTTTTCTTGTTCTTGATAAATGCTCCTGCACATTCTCCTTTTATTGGGGATCTTCATCTCAATATTAAAATGGTGTTTCTTCCTCCAAACACCAACTCTTTGATCCAACCAGTGGATCAAGGAATTATAATACCTTTTAAGGTTCACTTACTACCTGAGGAGAACCTTTGCTCAGGCTATGGCTGCAACAGAGGAAGACACTGAAGAGATGATACAGATGTAATTCTGGAAGGATGACATCTATGACTACATCAAGAATCTTGCTTGGGTCTGAGGTGATGTCACCAAGGAGTGTATGAATGACACCTGGAAGAAGACACACAAGAAGTTCAATCATGGTCAGGTGTGGTGGTTTATGCCTGTAATCTCAGCACTTTGGGAGGCAAGGTAAGAGGAACACTTGAGCCCAGGAGTTCAAGACCAGCCTGGGCAACATAATGAGACTTCGTCTCTGAAAAAAAAAAAATCAAAAAATTAGCTGGGCATGGAGGTGTGTACCTCAAGTACCAACTACTCAACAGGCTGAGGCAGAAGGGCTGCTTGAGCCCAGGAGCTCAAGGCTGTGGAGAGCCATGGTCATGCCACTGCACTGCACTCCAGTCTGGGTGACAGAGTGAGACGCCAACTCAAAAAAAAAAGAGGTTCGACCACAACTTCAAAAAATTTACCAAGGATGAGAAGGCTGGAAAAATTAACAAGTCTGTGGTTGAGATGGCAAACAACTTTAACCTGGATGTGCATGAAGATGACATTGAGGACCTCCTAGAGCTGGTTCCTGAGGAATTGACTAATGAGTTAATCAACCACAGCCTTGTTAATTTTTCCAATATCCTCATCCTTGGCAAATCCTTTGAAGTCACAGTCGAACCTCTGAAGTGTCTTCTTCCAAATACCATTCACACACTCTTTGGTGACGTCACGCCAAGCCCAAGCAAGGTTCGTGACGCAGTCATAGATGTGATTCTGGAAGAATTACATTTATATCTTCTTAGTGTCTTCCTCCGTTCCAGCTATAGCTTGGGCAAAGGTCCTCCTCAGATAGTTGGGACTGGAACAGGAATATATAGCTGAAGAAGAGGCCAGAGAAAAGAAAACTCAGAAAAAGAAAAAGAATCTTCAAGAAAATTTACAGTGTAGCGTTTAGCAGAAGCTTCTGCAGACCTCAACAGGCTACTTAAATTTGAGAACATGACCTCCAACACCAAAAGGGTTTCAGTAACAGAGAGTAATGTTAATGGTGAATTACCTGCTTACAAGCATATCTATGATGGAAAAAAAGAAACAAACCAAGAAAGCCACCAAGGATGCATTTCTGAAAAGAGACATCTCTTCAAGGAGAACTTCAGGAAGTTCCTTCAGGAGGTATTCCAGAAGAAGGCATTGTTATTATAGGAGATGACAGCTCCATACCTGTTACTACCTCTGAAGACCTTCCGGTGGGATAAGATGTAGAGGTGGAAGACAGTGTTGTTGATGATCCTGACCCTGTGTAGCTCAGTCTAGTGTTTGTGTCTTAGTTTTTGTTTGTTTGTTTTGTTTTGTTTTTTTGAGTTGGAGTCTCACTCGGTCGCCCAGACTGGAGTGCAGTGGCCACACCCGGCCACCGCAGCCTCGACCTGCTGGGCTCTGGTGATCCTTCCTCCTCAGCCTTCCGAGTAGCCGGAATTACAGGCATGTGCTACCACGCCCGGCTGATTTTTTGATTTATTGTAGAGATGAGGTCTCGTTGCCCAGGCGGGTCTCGAACCCGCGGCTCAGGCAATCCACTCACCTTAGCCTCCCAAAGGCGCAGGATTACAGGCTGAGCCACCGAGCCCCGCTGTGTCTTAGTTTTTAACAAAAAAAAAGTTTTAAAAAATAAAAAGTAAGTAACATGTTTAGTAGGAAAAATTTCCTAGAATAAGGATATAAAGAAAATATTTTTGTACAGCTGTACAAAGTGCTTATTAGAAGGGAGCTACAACACCCCCTCACCCCTCCCCACTCCTTCCCCACTTACGTAAGTGTTGTCTTATTTGTGCTGCCAACACCTGTGTCCCCAAGGTTACCTGACCAATAGCACCAGCCTGCTTCCTCAAAGCCACATCTAGGAGCTATGTGACCACCAACACCTACTTCCTCAAGACTCTGTGTGCCATGTGACCACCAGACCCCAGCTAGGGAGTATAAGAGGTGCACGCCAAAAGAACAGTCTGCTGGTTCTTCTTTAGAGCCAATTATCCTTTCCTTTCCCCCTAATAAATTAAATTTTCTTTGTCTTTTCTTGGTTCATCCTCTTTTTCTCCACACTTGCCTTACATTCTGGTGCCAAAACCCCGAAGGGGTGCCTGCCAGGACTCACAGGATCACCTCTCTCTCTCTCTCCCCTTCTCCCTCTCCCTCCCTGGGCTTGATCTGCCTTCTGGCCACCTCCTCCCCACGTAAGGTCAGAGGTGCCGGAGGGTGGGGCGGGCCTCAACAAGATGGCTCTAACCCGGACCAGGAGAACAATGGGCAAGAGTGAGTTAGCAAAAATGAGTAACCGGAACTGACACTTCAGCCGCAAAGCCAGCCAGTACCTGTTACAGCGACTCAAGCAACCCCGTTCAGCCAATCGCCAGCAGACGTGACAGCTGTCTCAACCAGTGATTGTTCTCCCCGACCCCCTCACAGCTTTTTTAGTGTGTCCTTTATAAACCCGTCGCCCATCCTGCTAGATACGACTTCTGTGACCCACAGCTACATGGACCGGTGAACCTCGCCCAGGACTGCACTAATAAATTTTTCCTGGCTCCTTTGTTGCCATTTCACCTGGTCTGGTTTCGCTTACCTTACGTTTGGTGCCGAAACCCGGGAGGACGGTGCAGGGCCCCAGCGGGCTCCCCCCTCTTCTCCCGATCCGGGACCTCTCTCGGGAACAGGACCTGGCCCCAGGACCTCAGACAATGCCATGAGTCCCTCGCTCTCCCTGACTTCTCCTCCTACCCTCCAGGGTGCCCGGTCTGAAATCACAGTTGCGTCTGGGCTCACCCCTCCGGCATGGTGCCTTTGGCTCCAGTGTAGTGGAGACGTCCCTATCTCCGGATTGTCAACCCTATAAAGGAAGCGGAAAGATTGTCAACCCTATAAAGGAAGCGGGTCTTCCTTTCCATCCCTATTCTGAGTGGGTCTGGGACGCTGGGCTCGCTTGTTTAGGGACCCAGGAATGGAGGTTGCGGCCATGGGAAACCAGCCTTCTAAAACTGAGGCTCAGACCCCCTTGCGGTGTCCCATAGCTAATCTGGCTACTCTGGGGTTGTCTGAGGATATCCGTAAACAGAAGCTAATATTCTTTTCCTCCCGGACCTGGCCCCAATATCCTCTGGACAATCAGTCTTGCTGGTCCCCCGAGGGAACTTGCAATCTCGGCCTCCTCACCGATCCCAGTAATTATTGTCACCGGACTGGGAAATAGTCCAAGGTCCCCTATATCCAGGCCTTTTGGGCATTGCGCTTTCGCCCAGACCTGTGTGTCA
Source organism: Cephalopachus bancanus (assembly GCA_027257055.1). Classification (NCBI taxonomy): domain Eukaryota; kingdom Metazoa; phylum Chordata; class Mammalia; order Primates; family Tarsiidae; genus Cephalopachus; species Cephalopachus bancanus. The sequence goes on along the minus strand of JAPVLO010000110.1, from coordinate 2,630,975 downwards.
AATGTTCCTCAGCCCAGGTCCTCCTGGTCAAATCCCCTGATAGGGGCTATCAGCCTCTCCCTGTGTCACAATCTTCCTTTGCAGATCCTCTGGAGGACCTTGGCCTTCCCCCTCCGGCTCCTACGCCTCCTTCTCCTCCCCTCCCATCCGCCTCTTCTCAAATGTCTGCTCTTTCTCAACCCCCTCCTTATCTGACCTCCTGTGCCCAGACCTCCTCCACTCAGGACCCTCCGGTGTCTGCTCCTGCCTCACCTCCCATCTCGCCCCTCCTCTATCCGGCTCTTCCTCCCAGCCCGCCATCTCTAATTCCTTTGTCCTCAGCTCCAGTCGTTCCGGTTTGGTCGGCTCCCCTCCCCCATCCACTTCCGTCCCTACTGCCATGGAGGGACCGCCTTCCTCTTCCAGTCCTGTTGATGTCACACCTGACTCCTCTGCCCCAGCCACCCACAAGCTGTACCCTCCTCTTCCGTCATCACCGCCATCTTGCCCTCCTTCCACCTCATTCCCTACTCTCACCCCACCCCCATCTTACAATCCTACACCGCCCTCTAAATGGACCAGCCCTCAGGTTACCAGGTCCCAGGCCCAGTTACTGGCCCCTCTCTGGGAGGTGGCAGGTGCTGAGGGACTGGTTCGGATACATGTTCCCTTCTCCCTGGGGGACCTGTCCCAGATTGAAAAGCGCCTAGGCTCCTACTCTGCCAACCTGACTGCCTATACCAAAGAGTTTCAATACCTCACTCAGGCATACGAGCTCACGTGGCATGACCTCCACGTGATTTTAACCTCCACCCTCACTCCCGAGAAGTGCGATCACATCACCTCAGCAGCTCGGGACTACGCTGATCAGGTACATAACTCCGACCATTCTTTGCCGGTTGGGGCCACGGCAGTGCCTGCCGAGGACCCACAATGGAACTATCAGGATGGTGCCACAGGGAGGACTAGAAGGGATTAGATGGCCCGCTGCCTTATTGCGGGGATGGAAAGGCAGCTCAAAAAGTCGTTAACTATGACAAACTGAGGGAAATCACACAGGAGCCTAACGAAAACCCAGCCTCTTTCCTTAATCGTTTAACAGAGGGTCCTACCCTTCACACTCATTTGGACCCTTCCTCACCTCCGGGGTCCACAGTCTTAGCCACCCACTTTATCACCCAGTCCGCTCCGGACATCCGGCGCAAGCTTAAAAAGGCAGAGGAGGGCCCCCAGACTCCACTCCGAGACCTGGGGAATATGGCCTTTAAAGTTTATAATGCCCGAGAGGAGGAAGCCGAGGCCCTACGGGCCCAGAGGCTAAAACAGAAAGTGGCCCTTCAAACCCAAGCCCTAGTCGCTGCCCTGCAGCCGGCACAACAGGGGCCTCAGAGCCCCTGTCTCAGGAAACAGCCCGAGACCCGAACATCTCCGGGAGCCTGCTTCAGGTGTGGCCAGGAAGGCCACTGGGCAAAGCAATGCCCCAACCCCAGGCCACCGACTCGACCTTGCCCGGTCTGCAGACAAAAGGGACATTGGAAGTTTGAGTGCCTCCTGGGGGAGAGCCATCCCTCGGTGACAAGAGTTTTGCAGGGGGCCACCTCCCCCAACAGGCCCCTCGCCAGAACTCCTGGGCCTCCTGGACGACTGAAGCCACCTGGACTCAAACACCCCAATCACCCTTGCCGAGCCCAGGGCCACACTATGGGTAGCGGGTAAGTCCATCTCCCTTTTGGTGGACACGGGAGCTACCTATTCTGTTTTACTCTCCTTCCACGGGCCTTTACATCCTTCTCAGGTCTTGGTTGTGGGCGTCTCGGGGGTACCCTCCAAGCCGCTAGAGGCGGGTCCAGTGTCCTGCCTTGTTGAAGGCCGTCCCTTCACCCATTCATTCTTAGTTATCCCCTCCTGCCCAGCCCCTTTGCTGGGACGAGACCCTCTGTATAAGCTCGGGGCATCTATCTGCCTCACCTCGCACTGAGTTCCCCTGAATCCGCTCCTGGCCCTCGCCTATGCTGTCTTCTCCCCGGAGCCTTCATCCAATTTCCCCATTTCCCCCCAAAAAGTTAATCCAGTGGTCTGGGACACTTCCACTCCTGTGGTGGCCAATCACCACACCCTAGTCCTCATTCGCCTTAAGGATTCCTCTTGCTTCCCTTCCAGGCCTCAATTTCTATCTCACACGCCCATCGCAAAGGCCTCCAGCCCATTGTTAACCGGCTGCTCCTCCAGGGTCTTCTGGTTCTTACCAACTCCCCTTGTAAAGCTCCCATCCTCCCGGTGAAGAAGCCGTCTGGTGCTTATCGACTGGTGCAGGATCTACAGATAATCAACTCTGCTGTAGTATCACTGCATCCAGTGGTCCCTAACCCATATACTCTCCTATCTCCCCCCACTGCCACTCATTTCACAGTCCTGGACCTTAAGGATGCTTTCTTCACCATCCCCCTACATCCAGACTCCCAGCCACTCTTCGCCTTTACCTGGGAGGATCCAGACACCCACAGGACCCAACAATTAACCTGGACGGTCCTGCCTCAGGGATTCCGTGACAGTCCCCACCTTTTCGGCCAGGCATTGGCCGAGGACCTGTCCTCTTATGACTCTAGGTGTAGCACTCTCCTCCGGTATGTAGATGACCTCCTCCTGTGCAGCCCCTCCAGGGAGATTTCTCTCCGAGATACGGCCTCCCTCCTTAACTTTCTAGCACAGCGGGGATACAGGGTCTCCCCTTCCAAAGCTCAACTCTCTACCCCACAAGTCACCTACCTAGGGGTGGCCCTGACCCCCACCTCCAAGGCCCTTTTGGCGAACCACACCACCTCCATCAGGGAACTCCTACCCTCCACCTCAGGTGCTGAAATCTTGTCATTCCTTGGGCTGGTAGGCTTCTTTAGACATTGGGTCCTCTATTTCACTATACTTGCTAAACCGCTATATGCTGCAGCTAAGAAAACTCCGACCAGCCCCCTCACTTCTCCCTCAGCTGTAGCCCGCGCCTTCGAGACCTTGCGAGACACGCTCCTAGCCTCCCCCCTGCTTATGCTTCCTGACTTCCGCAAGCCTTTCCTCCTGTTCACCAAGGAAAGAACTGGGATGGCAACCGGGGTTCTGGCCCAACCAGTAGGACCTTCTCACCGACCGGTCACCTTCCTATCCAAGCAGTTGGACTCCACCGTCCAGGGATGGCAGCCTTGCCTCCAGGCGCTGGCAACGGCGGCTTGTTTAACCAAGGAGGCTCTAAAGCTTACCCTTCAACAGCTGGTTACGGTCTACTCTCCCACAGACTCCAGGACCTCTTGGGTCATAAGTCATTATCCTTATTAAGCCCTTCTAGGGTCCAGGAATTCCACCTTTTATTCGTAGAACACCCCCAAGTGTGTCTTCGCTCATTGCCGCTTCTAAATCCAGCTACTCTCCTTCCCCCCGCTAGCTCCTCGGTCTTGCCCGAACATTCCTGTGTGGAGCTGGTAGAGGCCCTTAGCCTCCCTCACACGGGACTCTCTGACCAACCTCTGTCTAACCCTGATCTCATTCTTCACAGATGGGAGCTCAACTAGGGGGCTGGACGGAGGCCGCAGGGCAGTGGTCTCTCCTCCCACCGTGGTGAAAGCTGCCTCACACCATGAGGAACTTCTTCCCAAAAGGCAGAGCTGGTGGCACTCACCCGCAGAGCCACTATATACACCGATTCTATGTATGCTTTCCTCATCGCCCATAGTCATGCGGCAATCTGGAAAGAAAGGAGATTCTTAACCACCCGGGGAACTCCAGTGGTCAACGGTAAGGCCATTCAACATTTACTCCAGGCCCTACAAGAACCCAAGGAGGTAGCCATTGTCCACTGCCGAGGCCATCAGACGGGCACAGACCCTATCATTCAAGGAAACACCCTGGCCGACGCCACGGCCCGCCAACTTACCTCAACCCAGGACGCCACCCCTGTCCTGTTTCTTTCTCCCTCCCTAACTCCCAGGTACTTGGAGGACGAACAACAGCGACTCCTCAGCCAGGGCGCCGTGGCTGGGTAACAGGGGTGGATGTACCTCAGAGACAGGATAATCCTTCCCCAGACACAGGCAAAGGAAATCGTGGCCACAATCCACCAGTCTTTACACATTGGTCCCCAGGCCATGCACAGATTTCTTTCCCCGATTTTCTCACGGCAGGGTCTCCGAGAAACCATCAACCAGGTCCATATGGCCTGTCAAACCTGTGCATATGTCTGCAAGGGTGCCTCCCTGGACAGGACTGGCAGGTGGACTTCACTCATATGCCAAAACACAAAAAGTACCGATACCTGCTGGTAATGGTAGATACCTTTTCAGGTTGGATTGAGGCCTTTCCCACGAGCCGGGAGACAGCCTCGGTGGTGGCTGAGACCTGGGTGGAGCACATCATCCCCCGCTTCGGCCTCCCGACGTCCAGCCAGTCAGACAACGGCCCGGCATTCATTTCCAAAATCACTCAGCTGGTGGCCGAAGCCCTCAACATCGTCTGAAAACTTCACATCCCCTACCGCCCTCAGTCCTCGGGTAAGGTGGAACGGGCAAACGGCCTCCTGAAGGACCGACTAACCAAGCTTTCCCTGGAAGTAAAACTTCCCTGGCCTGCTCTGCTCCCTCACTAGGGTGCGTACGGCTGCCCGGGGGCCGGTCGGCCTTAGCCCGTTTGAATTGATGTACGGTAGGCCTTTTCTCGTGAACACCAGCCTTCCTCCAACTCCTCCGCCACTAGCCTCCTACTTGCCCTACCTCTCACTCCTCAGACACCTCCTACGTGAGCACGCCGACCAAACCCTGCCCCAGGCCAACTCCACGTCTGACCCACGGGCAGCCGTCATTCTACAGCCTGGTGACGAGGTTCTCCTTCAAGAGCTCCAACCCCGGTCCCTTCAACCTCGCTGAACGGGACCTTACACAGTAGTCCTTACAACTCCTACAACGGCTAAACTGTTGGGGCACCCCTCGTGGTACCACATTTCTCGACTCAAGCGGGCCCCTCTCAACAATGAAGTGTGGAAATCTAATGAAGTGGGACCCCTCCGGTTACGGTTTAACCGTATTGATGCTAGTAAGCCTGACCAATAACTTTACGATGACATGGGGAATGGCTGACTGGACTTGCAACCGATGCGTCTCTGCAGGAAAACTCCAACTCCACCAGCTGGTTCCCCGTATGTGCTATCATCAAAAATTTTCGTGCCAACTCGGAAACAAAAGTACTGGGCTGCAGTAATGTTAAGAGATTTCCAAGCGGGCTGCCCAGGCGGCAGTGGCACAGTCCGCTGCTGGGAGCAAGACCCCTCACCAAATCCCCAAGGAAAGAGACCCCCTTGCCCCACTCAGTGTTCAACCTTCCATTCTTTTGTCCAGACACCTTGCTACGAGCAAGCCTCGGTCTGCCTCAGACCAACCAAACAACAGGCCTGGACGGGACAGAGCGTGGGACAACACGCTGAATATTCTTGTCCTGGGCACCAGGGACAAAACATCTGCTGGAACCTCAGACCTCCTGTGGGTAAATCAGACGGGGGAAGGGCGCAGGATTATGCAGACCAGCAGAACACCAAGCGGGTCATGGAAGAACTCATTCAACATTTCAATGGACCGGTGTTGGTGCGCCCCATCCTCCCAAAACCCCAAGGCCCTTATCAGACGAAACCGGAACTCCTTTTTTTCCTTAACAAAACCCATACCCTGCTTAACCTTACTAACCCCGGCTTAGCAAAGGACTGCTGGCTATGCCTCAGGTCCGGCCAGTCCTGGGTCTCCCCTGTCCCGGTCCCAGGAAATTGGACTCTCCCTACGCCTCCAACCCAATGTCCACCTTCACTACCGCATTCTGACATCCCTCTCCCACATGACTTGCCCACGGCCCAGTGTACAACATGAAATGGCACCCTGGGGGTCGGATGGGCCCCCTTCCGCCTCTGCTCACGATCACTCATGGTCCAATCAAATAACACCCTCTGCCCCCCACTTAACGGGACTGCCTTTCTGTGCGGCACTACCATCTACCTGATCTTGCCCCCCGACTGGTTGGGGTACTGCCATTCTTATCATCCTCCTCCCCACCATTGTAACAGCACCTAGTAACCAAAGCCTGCCTGTCCCCTTGGTCGGTTCCTCAACATCATGGGTAAGGCGGGCAGTTGAGCTCAACTGCTGCTGGCGGGGCTGGGTATTACCGTGACCATGGGAATGGGGGTAGCAGGGCTGGGATCCTCACTTCAGTTTTACAAACAGCTCTCCTCCCAACTGATCGAGGACATACAACAGGGCAGACACGGTCCTAGACTTACAAGCACAACTAGATTCCCTGGCTGGCATGGTCCTCCAGAATCGACGGGGACCGGACCTGCTAACAGCGAAAGAGGGAGGGATATGCCTATTTCTTAGGGGGAAATGCTGCTTCTATGCCAATAAATCAGGGATAGTCAAGGACAGAATTAAACAATTACAAGAAAACCTCCAAAAACGGAGAGAAGACCTGACCGGAGGCCCATTCTCAGGGTGGTGGCAACCCCAGCTCCTAACGTGGCTTCTCTCTGTTCTGACTCCACTGATTGTTGTATGTATCCTCTTGTCGATGGCCCCGTGTGTTTTTAGGTTTCTCCAACAGTGCCTGGCAGAGCTCTCTCGAATAATGGTCAACCAACCACTGTTACATTCATACTTGCCCCTTCTGTCTGCACCACCTCCGGCCCCATACCAGCCTTAAGACCCCCCTCACGCCGCCCCTCCCCAGCAGGAAGTAGCTAGAACGAGCCGGCGCCCCTATGACCAAAAGGCTGGAATGCAAGGCCGGAGGTACCAGAGGGCAGGCGGGCCTCAACAAGATGGCTCCAACCCGGACCAGGAGAACAATGGGCAAGAGTGAGCCAGCAAAAATGAGTAACCGGAACTGAGACTCCAGCCGCAAAGCCAGCCAGTACCTGTTACAGCGACTCTAGCAACCCCGTTCAACCAATCGCCAGCAGACGTGACAGCTGTCCCAACCAGTGATTGCTCTCCCCGACCCCCTCACAGCTTTCTCAGTGTGCCCTTTATAAACCTGTCACCCATCTTGCTGGGTGCGACTTCTCCGGTCCACAGCTACATGGACCGGTGAACCTCGCCCAGGACTGCGCTAATAAATTTTTCTTGGTTCCTTTGTTGCTGTTTTGCCTGTTCTGGTTTCGTTTACCTTACACCCCCATCCTGCTGTAAGGACACACCTTGAAATCTCTCCAGCTAACGTAGAGTGTCTGCTCCTTTTCAACCCAGGAGGAAAAATCCACCGCAACTGGGTGGGCTCCTCACACGAGCCCACCTCCAATTGTCACCTCCCTTGAACCTTGCCAAGAAACTGGGATGAGCCCCAGAACAGGACTCTCCACTTGCTTTGCTAGATTAACATCCACACACCAGTTCACGTTTCATCCATCGGTTACAAGGGCGAGTGAAATCTCACACTGGATTCCCCCCTCTCTGTCTCATCTCGAAGTCTGGCCCTGGGATAGGGTATGCCCATTCCAAAGAAGACCATCTTTGCTCTCTGAGAAGGCCTTGAGAACGGGGTCACCTTTTCTCTCAGACCTATCTCCTCGTTTTTTTCCCTTGTCTACCTGTCCTATTCAGCCGCAGTGGGAAATTCTCAATCCCAACCTCCAAAATCTATTCCTCTGGGAGTAATTAACCAAAAAAACACTTATTTTCTATTATAATACTGTCTGGCCACAACACAAACTTAACAATGGGTCCCCGTGGCCAAAAACATGAAACCCTCCATTATAAAACTCTCCAGAACCGCAATAACTTCTACCACCACAATGGCAAGTTGTCAGAAATCCCTTCTGCTCAGGCTTTCTTCGCCCTTTGCTCTCAACAATCCCTCTTTGCAAATCTTGCTCTACTTCTCAGATAGCCTAGCCCACTCTGCTCCTAACACAACACCTCCCAATCCCTGCTCGGACTTTTCTCTGTCTTCCTTCAACTGATCACAGCCAACCTCCTCACTACCAGTCCCCTGGCAGCCGCCCCCAATCCCACTTCACAACCTTCACCTTACATCCCCTCTTCCTGTCTGTGAAAAGTAATTTTTCGTAAATAAATCTTTTCTTTCTTCATCTCCTTGTGTTGCAAATTTTTGTTACTTGAACCGCTGGTTCCCAGCATGCACCTCTGGCACGCAGTGCTGTGCCCCGTCTGTACCCTCCTGACCCTGACATCTTCTGGAGGTTCCACCGAGATATCCGAGATTTCTCTCTCTCTCTCTCTCTCCTTCCTTATTTTGTAACTGGTGACCCTCTGGGTTGGAACCTTGTGGCAACTGAAAGCTCTGACTGAGGCTACACTTCGGCATGCTAGAAGGCCCCAGGGAAAGACATCAGACCACTGTAGCCCAATAGGGTGAGGGACTAAGGTTAACTCTTTGCTTCCTTCTAGCCAAGATCGCTGAGTTTCCCCGTGGACTGGGCTGGATCTCGGAGGACAACTGACAGTCTCTGCCTAGGGCTACTCCCTAGGGAGGCAAGAAGGTCCCTGAAGAACTGTAAGGACTGTTTGGACTACCAGCGCCCATATGGGTGGGAGACAAAGTGCTTGGTTTCTTTGCTCCTTTCCTTTTTGTTGGCAAAATGGCCCCATGAAGGACCTTGAAACCTCAACAGCTGCACAGTACACCTTTCTGGGCCTCCAGTGGGTCATCTCTCATTTATCACCCCACACCCACATATTTGGATGCGCTCTTGGACACCTGGCTTTGCTGTTTGGATAAGTTCCTGGGTCTCTCAGGCTCTCCCTGGTCTTGGGAGATTCCTAGCAAGAGTCTGGGACCCAGTTGCCGGAAGTCCTGGTCCCAGACCTTCCAAATCATGTGGAGCATTGCATCCTGCAGGCTCCAGTGGGCACAGGACTGAGAGGACACTCTCTCCCTGGTGACTCACATCCTTTGCACTGATTCCATTGAATCTGTTGAGGACGCCCGGCAGGGAACCTGGAACAGCCCAGGATCAAATCCATAAAACCAAGAGCCCTTCCCAACTGTATCCCTGTTTTCTTTTACTACAATACTGCTTGGTGGCTCCGGCACCAGCTCTGGCTCTCCTTGCCCCAGCTGACCCTTTCATCTGATGGCCAAGTACAGGGAAATTCCACCATATAAGCTGGGGGATGATGAAACCTGGCCAGAAAGGTGGCTCCCTAACTCCTAATACACTCCTACAGCTTGATTTGTACTTAAAAGGAAATGATGAGTACCTTGAAATCCCACACATTCAGGCCTCGTATGAGTTAGCTCACGACCCGGATATCTGTTCCTCTTGCCGCATTTTGTGTTGGCTCTCCAGATCCCATGGCCCATAGGCTCATCAGAGGATACCAAACCTGCTGACTTAGCCGCCCCTCCCTCAAAAGATTTCGTACCTCCTTCATACTGTCTCTTCTACAACTCCAATCCTGCTTTCCCTCTAAAAACTCAAAAGCCGACCCAGCTGGTTTAACGTCTCCTGTCTCTTGCAATCTGCTTTTGCTACTCTACTCTCCGTCAGTTTCCCTTCCTTCTGGCCCTCCACCTTTAACTGCAGAGGAGGGGCCAGCCTCTGCTGCTGTGAAGACTGACCCTGGCTTCCAGTCTCTCTTCTCTTTTACCTTCAGAGGAGGGGCTGGCGCCAAAGGGACCCGACCCCAGCCTCCAGCCTTCTCATCCCCCTTCCCCACTGCCTTATAACCCCCTGGTGGCAGTCCTGCCAGCTGCAGCAAGTCAAACCACATGTGCCACCTCCTCACACACCACGTGTGCTTGGGAAACCCGTTTAGGTTTCCACATGGCTTAACCGGTCTCTCCTCAAAAATCTTTATACTATCACTTACTAAATAAATAACTTACAATCTTGTCATCTTGTATGTTATAACGTTATGCTTTTTAAAATATTTAATTCTTTTTTTTTCTTTTTGAGTTGGAGTCTCACTCTGTCGCCCAGACTGGTGTGCAGCGGCCGCTCCCGGCCACCGCAACCTCGACCTGCTGGGCTCCAGCGACCCTTCCACCTCAGCCTTCCAAGGAGCTGGAACTACAGGCGCGCGCTACCACGCCCGGCTAATTTTTTTTGATTTATTGTAGAGATGAGGGCTCGCCAAGTTGCCCAGGCGGGTCTCGAACCCGCGGGCTCAGGCGATCCCACTCACCTCGGCCTCCCAAGGTGCAGGATTACAGGCTGAGCCACCGAGCCCGGCTACTTAATTCTTAAACTCTTCGGGTTCCCAATTCAATCTCTCTAGGGCAAGAAATAAAGCCTCAGTAGTCACACCTGCCCTATGCCCTCCTCCTGGGCTGCCTGCAGGCCAGACACAGGAATTGCTATTCCAACATGAAAGGGATGGCAGGATGGCCTGGGCGTCACCCTCTAACGTATCAGTCATTGTGAAGGTAGATCAAACCTATTATTTTTTTTAAAAACCGTTTTCTCTTGCCAACGTTTACCTGTTTTAAATTCTTTTGTTCATTGTTTCTTACAATTTAAGCTACATCCTAACTACATTTGTCTCTAATGTTTTCTTCAAACTTTGTCAAAAAAGCTACATTTCCTTGTTAAAGTCATCTTAACAAAACCCCCACCCAATTCCAGCCCCTCGTCCCTATTCCATGTAATGAAAGACTGGAAATGTAAGAGAGCCACAACCCCCACTCACCCTCTCCACTCCTTCCCCACTTACAAAAGTGGCGTCTTATTTTTGCTGCCAACACCTGCGTCCTAAGGTTACATGACCACCAACACCTGCTTGCTCAGGACTACATGTGCTGTGTAACCAGCAGACCCCAGCCAGGGGGTATAAGAAGTAGACACCAAAAGAACAGGCTGCTGGTTCTTCTTTAGGGTCAGTCATCCTTTCCTTTCCCTCTAATAAATTAACTCTTCTTTGCTTTTTCTCAGCTCATCCTCTTTTTCTCCACACTTACCTTAAACTTATGTTTTAAGCTAAGCGTTATTACAAAAGAGTCAAGGTCAGATGCAGTGGCTCATGCCTGTACTCCTAGAACTTGGGGAGGCCAAGGTAGGAGAATCATTGAGGCCAGGAGTTTGAGACCAGCCTGGGCAACATAGCAAGACTCCATCTCTACAAAAAATAATAATAATAATAAATAAAATTAGCCTGGTAGGCTGGGTGCATTGGCTCAAACCTATAATCCCAGCACTTTGGAAGGCCAAGGCTAGAGGATTGCCTGAGCCTGTAGATTCGAGACCAGCCTGGGCAATTTGGCGAGACCTCATCTCTACCATAAATCAAAAAAAATTAGCCGGGCATGGTAGCGCGCACCATTGGGATATACTGATCCAAAATCAAGGTCGTAAACCCTATTGTCGATATGGACTCTGTAATAGGATTGCGCTGTTATCCCTAGGGTAACTTGTTTCATTGCTCAAAGTAAGTTTGGGTCAATAAATGATTTTTGCTTAGACTGGTAAAGTCTTGGGTATTATCATTTGGAGGTTTGTTTGTGCTCCGAGGTCACCCCAACCGAAATTTACAGCTCATGTCCAGTTGGGTGTTGGTCCTAGTAGGTCGTTTTAGTACTGGTTGAGTAGTTAAATTGAAGCTCCATAGGGTCTTCTCGTCTTATTAAGATATCTCCGCCTCTTCACGGAGATGTCAATTTCACCGATTGGAAGTAGGAGACAGTAAAACCCTCGCGTGGCCATTCATACTAGTCCTTATTTAGAGAACAAGTGATTATGCTACCTTTGCATGGTCAGTTCCAGCTACTCGAAAGGCTGAGGCAGAAGGATCGCCGGAGCCCAGCAGGTCAAGGCTGCAGTGGCCAGGAGCGGCCACTGCACTCCAGTCTGGGCGACAGTGAGACTCCAACTCAAAAAAAAAAAAGTCAAAAAGTTAAAAAAAAAATACAATTAAAAGTTTATAAAGTAAAAGCTTACAGTAAGCTAAGGGTAATTTATTATTGAAGAAAGAAAAAATAATTTAAAAATAAATTTAGTTCAGCCTAAGTGTACAATGTGTATAAAGTCTACAGTAATGTACACTAATGTCCTAGGCCTTCACATTCACACACCACACACTCAACCAGAGCAACTTCCAGTCCTGCTAGATCCATTCCTGGTAAGCTCCCTATACAAATGTACCATTTAAAAAATCTTTTGGAACAGAATAGAGATTCTGGAAGCAAAGGCTCAATTTCTCAACCAACTCATCTTTGACAAAGCCTTCAACAACAACCACTGGGGAGAGGAGAAACTGTTCAGTAAATGGTGCTGGGAAAACTGACTGATCCCATGCAAAAGATTGAAACAGGACCTCTACTCATCACCATACACAACAATTAACTCTTAATGGATCAAAGACCTAAATGTGAAACCTGAAACTATAAGAATCTTAGGAAATGCAGGAGACACCCTTATAGAAATTGGAACTGGCAACCAATACCTGATCAAAACCTCAAGTGCCCATACCATAAGAGATAAGATAGACAAGTGGGACCTCATCAAACTGACAAGCTTCTGCAAAGCAAAAGAAATCATCAAGACAGCAGGGAGACGGTCCACAGAATGTGAAAAATATTTGCCAGCTATATATCTGACCAAGGCCTAACATCTAGGATCTACAAGGAACTCAAATGCACCAAAAGGGAAAAAACAAACAGCCCCATTAAAAAGTGGGCAAAAGACATGAATAGACAGTTCTCAAAAGAAGGTATACGGGCAGCCAACAGACTCATAAAAAAGCTCAGCCTCACTCGTCATCAGAGAAATGCAAATCAAAACCACATTGAGATACCACCTAACCCCAGTAAGAATGGCCATCACTAATAAAACAAACAACAACAGGTGTTGGAGAGGATGCTTCTACACTGCTGGTGGGAATGCAAACTCTTTGGAAGACAGTGTGGCGATTTCTGAAAGAACTAGAAATTGACCTTCCATATGACCCAGCAATCCCACTGTTGGGAATATACCCGGAGGAACTCAAATCATTCTACCAAAAAAGATACCAGCACATGCATGTTTGCTGCAGCTCTATTCACAACAGCAAAAACATGGAACCAACCATGCTACCCATCAAAGCTGGGACTAGATTAAAAAAAATGTGGTACTGCCGAGCTCAGTGGCTCAGCCTGTAATCCCGCGCCTTTGGGAGGCTGAGGTGAGTGGATTGCCTGAGCCTGTGGGTTTGAGACCCGCCTGGGCAGGCGAGACCTCATCTCTACAATAAATCAAAAAATTAGCGGGGCGTGGTAGGGCGCACCTGTAATTCCGGCTACTCGGAAGGCTGAGGCGGAAGGATCGCTGGAGCCCAGTGGGTTGAGGCTGCGGTGGCCGGGATCGGCCACTGCACTCCAGTCTGGGTGACAGAGTGAGACTCCAACAACAACAACAAAAAAATGTGGTACATATACACAATGGAATATTATGCAGTCATAAAGAAGGACAAAATTACAAACTTTGCAGCAATTTGGATGGACTTAGACTCCATAATACTGAGTGATCTATCACAGAAATAAAGACAGAGTAACAAATGTTCTCACTCATAAGCAGACCTTGAACAATTATCATAATACTAGAAGAAAGGAATTGGCAGTAATGGGAAATTGCCAAGGGAGGAGGGGTGGGATTGGCAGTTGAGGGAAACTGCCAGGGGAGGGAGGGGCACACCTCATCAACAAGGGTACCTGTATAGTCAACATTTGTGTACCTAAGCCTGAACTGTGTACCTCACATCTTTAAAATAAAAAAGGGAAAAAATATGCAGCATTTTTACTGTACCTTTTCTATATTTGCATATGTTCAGATACAAAAATACTTATATTGTGTACCAACTGCCTACAGTATTCAGTACAATAACATGCTATCTAGGTTTGTAGCCTAGGAGCCAACAGGCTATGCCATAAAACCAAGGTGTGCAAAAGGCTAGGCCATCTGGGTTTGTGTAAGTAGTTCCCACAATGACAAAATTGCCTTTTCAGAACATACCCCCCCCTTGTTAAGTGATGCATGACTATATTCCTTGATATAATGTGATAAAAATGGCACTATCAACATAGCCTCAAAATATACGACATGGATACTTTCTTTTTCCCAAAAGCTTTAATTCTGAAGTGGGCTCCAAAATAGCATTCACAATATCCTCACTTTTCCATTATTTGCCTGCTTCCTGTCCAAAATTGCATCATAATATTCTGGAAAAATATTCCAAGTTTTACCTTACATAACTTTAAGTAAACTTATGAAATTGTAGTCATTGCTCTGGACAAAAGAAAAATATCTTAAAGGCAATTCACATGGGGAATTATCAAGGATATTCTATGTTTAGAACTGAACTCTTGAGTTTGTAATTTAGCATTAGCCTGAAGTAAAAACTCCTAACTCAATGGTTCACTTGCTTACAATTTCATCCCTCTCCAGACTGAAAGACTGAATTAGACTTTCATTTTATCAGGAGTTGCACACGACACAGTGCTTAGGGGCTCTCAAAAACCCACCTGGCAACTTTAAGTCCAGCAGGGATCCACCCCCAGAAGAGCGTCCACACATCACTGTCTGGAGAGGTCACCCGCAGTAGGAAGGTAAGGTATGAAGAAATACCAAAAAGAGGAACATTTTTTAAAAGACTACAGAAAGGAGGAACTCAGGCAGGTCAATTAACAAGTAAGCAAACACATTTGCAGAGTTTATCTGGATTGTGCCACATTACATATACACCGGATTTTTTTGTTTGTTTTTGTATTTTGAGTTGGAGTCTCACTCTGTCACCCAGGCGGGAGCACAGTGGCACGCTCATAGCCACTGCAGCCGCGACCTGCTGGGCTCAGGTGATTCTTCCGCCTCAACCTTCCAAGTAGCTGGAACTACAGGCGCGCACCACCACGCCCAACTAATTTTTTGATTTATTGTAAAGACAAGATCTCACCAAGTTGCCCGGGTTAGTCTCGAACCCGGGTTAGTCTCGAACCCTGGGCTCAGGCAATCTTCTCGCCTCAGCCTCCCAAAGTACTGGGATTACAGGTGTGAGCCACCATGCCCGGCTGATACATAGGTTTATAAAAGGAAAGCAAGTTTGGTCAATTAGAAAGTATGAAATGATGATGAAGATAGGAAAAGCTGCTGAAGACAGCCAAATTCCCTGCTTCCCCAGGTAGCAAAGGAGTGTAAAACAATGAAGCCTGCCAATGTCAGCACTTCAAGATCTGCCCTACACTACCAATTGTCCGTGACAAATGAAATTCTTATAGGCCTGGGGAAGTTGACTAGAATGTTAAACTCTGACCTTGTAGTCCCAGTTTCAGTCATTTCTAAAGTTAAATAAACACAGTTTTTTCTTTCATAGGCTAAGCAAATATTGGCTGAATTAATATACATTTTACAATATACTTATATAATAATCACAAGCACAACATATATTTGAAAAAATTAGTATTTGCAACTATATTTTGATTTGTCAAAGGGATTGCCTAACTCAGAACCCACTAGAACTCAGTTATGTTATGCACTACATGTGTGCAAGTATGTTTCTAAAAGCTTAAAGACTGCTGAGAGCAAAACTCATTTTATGTAACTAATTTTTTAAAAATACTAATAGGTGGTTTGATTTTAAATTTGTTTTTTAAAGTAATCTTTAAAGTTTGGAACTCTTCAGAGGAAGGAAAAACTAGCATTTATTAAGTCCCTACTAAAAATCAAGCCCTGTTTTATAGATATGTCTTACTTAACCTTTACAGCCACCACACAAGCTACACATTAAGAAACCTATGTTATATATCACAACTCAGAACAGCTAAGTGATCTGCCCAAAGGCAAAACAGTTGGTGAATGACGGGAGCAGGACTTGAATTCACATTTCTCTGACACCAAAGCCTGTCCATCCCGCCCAGCATATAACATACACTGGTAAGCATTTGAAATACAAATATTTAAAAGCCTTAATTTTAAAAATCTCTGAGCCAAGACTACCAAATAGCTCCCAAGAAACCAGTTAGTTAGACATAAAGAGAAAAATATCTACTAATACTATACCCACATACACATTTAGCTTCAAATATTTTGAAAACACATTTAAACTCAGTTCTTTTATCACATGATCCTGATTCAAACTTTCAGAATAAAATCATACATCAGTGACTGAGAGGCAATCCCCATAAAATGGCTCTAGGGAAGGGAAAAAAAATGGCCCTTGAATACACAAGGGATGGTTTGAATCAAAGGGGTTCCTATGCCCCTTTTCTCTGTGTTCCCGGAAAATACAAAAGAGACAACCTTGTTAAAAAGAAGGGAATCACAAAGAGAAAAAACTGATTTGCTCAGCAATAAAGGCCCCTTCTAGAAAACTCACACTCAGAGCCACAGAAGGGCTTTGCAAAGACACTTTTCCGTACTTCAGGTGTATGAAGGTGGGGTCATGCCCAGACCAGCCACATGTGTATTTCCCACATCCCACCTTCCTGTGAACAGACTCTACAGACAATACTTCCTTTCCCCAAGAACAAAACAGAGCGCTGCCATGTACTGATGTTTACCTTTACTTAATACTAGAAACAAATGTGCCTTTGTAGAATAACACCAAAAGTCAACACAATACGAAACGGTGCATCCAAACACATCCTCGCCTGTGGCCTTAGCACACTGAGGGATGCCAAGGCTGCAAAGCTGCCCTTCCCTAGCTGGTTCTTTCAAATGGCTTGGGTGTGTCCTCACAAGGTGTGGTGGGGTAGCGGACTCTAAGAATTTCAGGTACTTAGATTACAAATAAAACAAGATAAAGCATAATTCTTAAATAACACAAGTACTCTTTTCAGGAACTGTAAGTTATTTGAAAAAAAGAATTTGTTGCTGTCAGGAAGCTTCTAAAGTCATCCCCAGAGCTGGTGACATCAAAAGTAGTGAGTGAAAAATAACTAAGCACAACACAAATGTTAATTCAATAATATTTCTTTCTTTTTTTTTTTTTTTTGAGTTGGAGTCTCACTCTGTCACCCAGACTGGAGTGCAATGGCCATTCCCAGACACCGCAGCCTCGACCTGCTGGGCTCCGGCGATCCTTCCGCCTCAACCTTCCAAGTAGCCAGAATTACAGGCATGCGCTACCATGCCCGGCTAATTTTTTGATTTATTGTAGAGATGAGGTCTTGCTGCCCAGGCGGTTCTCGAACCCGCAGGCTCAGGCAATCCACTCACCTCAGCCTCCCAAAGGTGCGGGATTACAGGCTGAGCCACCGAGCCTGGCAATTCAATAATATTTCAAACATATAAAAATGTTTTTTGGGCTGGGCACAGTGGCGCAAGCCTGTAATCCCAGCCCTTTCGGAGCCCTTTGAGAGGACTGCCTGAGCCCTTGGGTTCAAGATCAGCCTGGGCAACATGGCGAGCCCTCGCATCTACAATAAAAAATAAAAAATAAAATTAGCCAGGTGTGGTAGCGTGTGCCTGTAATTCCGGCTACTTGGAAGGCTGAGGCGGAAAGAGTGCCAGAGCCCAGCAGGTCAATGTTGGGGTGGCCGTGAGCATGCCACTGCATTCAGCCTGGGCGATGGAGACTCCAACTTTTTTTGAAAGTGGTATGGAGATTACTCAAAGAACTAAAAGTAGATCTACCATTTGATCTAACAATCCCACAGCTAGGTATCTACCCAAGGAACAGAGGTTGTTAGATAACAAAGACACCATGTTCATTGCAGCACAATTCACAACTGCAAAGATGTGGAATCATCCGAAATGCCCATCAAGCAATCAATGGATAATGAAAATGGGGTATAGATATACCATGAATACTACACAGCCATAGGAATGAAATCATGTCCTTTGCAGCAACATGGATGGAGCTAGAGTCATCATCCTAAGAAACAGAAAACCAAACACTGCATGTTCTCACTCATATGCAGAAGCTAAACAGTCACAAGGATGAAAATAATAGAAACTAAGAACACTAATGGGGGGCAGGGGATTCAGATTCAGAAAATACCTATGGGGAATAATGTTCATTATCTGGGGAGTAGAGACCCAATCCCCACCACTACACAATACGTCCAAGTCACAAATACACATGTGTACCCCCAGAATCTAAAATTTCAAATAAAAAATAAAAATTTTTTGCCAAAGATGCTAAAATAACTACAGGAAACTCTCATACGTATGCTGCCAATAATCCAAGTCATTTGAGTCTTTGCAATCTGTGAACTAGACAGACTCATAGACTAGATCCCAAGTTTTCTTTCTGAGCAACTTCTTACCAAATCAGCTGTCCATCTCGACACAGCGAGACCCTCCTGGCCCAATTAACAGGTGTGCTTTGACACACTCTCCTCCCATGTCACCCACCAGAAAAGGCACAAAGGCTGATGTTACTTTAAGTGGACAAATAAAATGAAATAGTGCTTCTTAATAGAGAGAAAAGAATCATACAGGAGAAGTATAAGATTTCAAAAGTTGAAAATATTGTAGAAGAAAATTAACTCATTAAATGAACAAAATATAAGATTGGCATTCAGAAAATGGAAAGATGGGGGAAAAGTTCAACTGATGAGAATTTTTTTCTATTTAAATCACCAATTAGAAAAAAATTAGAATTATAAAATGTGGTTAAAATGTTCATTTTAAAATAAGTCATATTTTCATGTGATATAAAGCAGCACAAAAAAGGAAAGATGCAGAAAAAGTTGATTGATGTATAAATAAATGGTTTGATAGAAGAAATAAAACCTGTGTTAGAGAAATCAGTAGGGTGACTATAGTTTACATCCACTGTATATTTCAAAATAGCTTGAAGAGAAGAATTTGAATGGTTCTAGCTTAAAGAAAAAAGGCAAATGTATAAGGTGATGAATATTCCAAATACACTGATTTGATCTTTACAAATCATATAAATGAACCCCAAAACTATGTACATCTATTATGCATTAATTTTTTAAAATCACACACAAAAAAGATAACTGTTGAAAATGAATAGGCTGGGCATAGTGGTTCACACTTGTAATTCCAGTACTCTGGTAGGCCAAAGTGTAAGAATTGCTTGAGCCCAGGAGTTTGAGACCAGCTTGGGCAACATAGTGAGAACTACCCCCTACAAAAAAAATAAGAAAATAAGCCAGGCATGGTGGTGTATGCCTGTAGTCCCAGCTACTCGGGAGGCTGAGGTGAAAGGATTGCCTAAGCCCAGGAGGTCAAGGTTTAGGTGAGCCATGAGCGTGCCGGTGCACTCCAACCTGGGCAACAGAGTGAAACCCCTGACTCAAAATAATAATAATAATTGTTATTTTTATTGGGGCCAATAATAAGCTGAACACATTCCACAAACAAGGTGTTTTCAGGCATAATACATGAAGCTTAGTACGTCACCCACATTCCCTCCTCTCAATTTCAGGGTCAAGTGTCAGTCAGAGGAGAGTAGGAACAAGGAACTTACGCAAGGGCTAATTAATCAGCCAACACTACAGAGAGCCCATTGTGTTCAAGATGCTGGGCTGGGATTTCATGGTACTACCACCTTTGCAGTTTCCCCTCCCTAACCTGACATGCCAAGCTCTCCAGGTGGCCTTCACACACCTTTCTATATTCATCTCACTCCTCCCCCTTGCCACCAACATCCAGCATCGTGTTCACTAGCACTGCTGTCTTACCCAACCTCTCCCTCACGTGTGGATCAGCAAACACCCAATACATCCGTTGAGGCTCATTGCCAAGGGCTCTGTGAAGCCATCCGTAACGGCCACAGCAGAGCGGCTTCCCTTCCTCTTTCTTCATGCAATGAGACTTTACAAGCACGCCCAACTCCCCAGCCACACCGCCAGCTTCTCAAGGGCATAAGTATGCCTTTATCTCCTTTGCTTAACAGGGTAGGGTGCCCATAATCACTTACTAAGTCATACTGAGACCGATGATAAAATTAAACTATAAGGAATCAAGGCATGTGAGTTTCTTGCCGTGGTTTTAAACAAAGCCCACAGAGAAAAGTGAAACAATCATCCAGTTTTCTTTGGTTTTTGATTTTGAGTTGGAATCTCACTCTTGTCACCCAGGCTGGAGTGCAATGGCACACTCACAGCCACCACAGCCTCGACCTGCTGGGCTTCGGCGATCCTTCTGCCTGGGCCTTCCAAGTAGCTGGAACTACAGACACACGCCACCATGCCTGGCTAGTTTTTGTGATTTATTGCAGAGATGAGGTCTCACCAAGTTTCCCAGCCTGGTCTCAAGCCCCAGGCTCAGGCAATCCTCTCACCTCGGCCTCCCAAAGTGCTGGGATTACAGGCTGAGCCACCGAGCCCAGCCAACCAGTTTTTTAACACCAGTTGCGTTAAAGAGGAAGAGTGTTGAGGAAAATATTTTCTTTGGGGTTATTTAGTTGCAATTTAGTTTGTCCTTTTTTTTTTTTTTTTGAGTCGGAGTCTCACTTTGTCGCCCAGACTGGAGTGCAGTGGACACTCCCGGCCACCGCAGCCTTGAGCCGCTGGGCTCCAGCAATCCTTCCGCCTCAGCCTTCCAAGTAGCTGGAACTACAGGTGCGCGCTACCATGCCCGGCTAATTTTGATTTACTGTAGAGATGAGGTCTTGCCAAGTTGCCCAGGCGGGTCTCGAACCCCCGGGCTCAGGCAATCCACTCACCTCAGTCTTCCAAGGTGAGGGATTACAGGCTGAGCCGCCGAGCCCGGCTTAATTTGTCCTTCTTATGCAATAGATAAAAGTGAAATTGAAGTCTCAACATCCCAACCCGAACAACAGCCCCTCCAGAGTTCTCCATCTTACCATCTTGGTGAAGTCCATGGAGCACCATTCACTCCATCCCCAAGTTGGCAGCCCTGGAGTCAACACTGAATGCTGCACTAGACACTACCCAGAGCGCCAGACCTCTCCTGAAGTACTGTTTTTCCTCTGCCCCCACTGGCCTCCTGGTCTCCTCTACAGATTCCTGATGCCCTTCCCAAATGATGGCTTGGGCCTTTTTTTCTTCTCGGTCCACCTTCTCTTCTGTAAGGGACAGCACAGGTACTCTGCCCAGATGCCCTCAGATTCCTTTATACCACTGCTTTACATACCTTCAGCTGTGATGGACTTTTGATCCTAACGGCAGCTCCTGTGCCTCTTGTTTAGAGGACTGCCTCTGAGTTGCCAGAGTCACACTCTTGACGGGCACAGCAGCCAGAAGTGCCTGGAAGATTACCTCCGTTGTGGGGCCCTTAACAATGACAGATGAAGCCAGGCTCGGTGGCTCGGCCCGTAATCCCGTGCTTTGGGAGGCCGAGGTGAGTGGATTGCCTGAGCCCGCGGGCTCGAGACCTGCCTGGGAAACTTGGCGAGACCTCATCTCTACAATAAATCAAAACATTAGCCGGGCGTGGTAGCACGCGCCTGTAGTTCCAGCTACTCGGAAGGAAGGCTGAGGTGGGAGGATCGCCGGAGCCCAGCAGGTCGAGGCTGCGGTGGCCGGAAGCGGCCACTGCACTCCAGTCTGGGCGACAGAGTGAGACTCCAACTCAAAAAACAAAACAAAACTAAGAATGGAGTACTAGAAAACAGATTCTAACGTAGGATTCCAGAGTTAGATCATTCCCCAGCTGAATTGCAATAGAAACCCCACTGTTGGTGATACGTGGGTTAATAACTCATAACAACCTGTATAATTGCTTTGCTTTCATCTCTGCTGAATTAGATGGGATACAAGTGAAAGAGAAGCGCTGGTTCATGAGCATATGACAGACATGGGGAAATAGTTATACAGACTCAAGTGTCTAATAGCCTTGTTGTCAAGTGCTATTAAAGCACCAAAGAAATAAAATGGCAGATTCAGAACAGCCAATCATCAACTCACAGTGTGGCGTGAAAGTCAGGAGGCCTCCACAGCAACATCTAATATAGCCGTTTTAGCTTTCTCTTGATTGGTGTTGCGTGGTATATCTTTTTCCATCATTTTATTTTTAACCCTATTGATGTCCTTATATTTAAAATGTGTTTCTTGGATAGGCATGGTGGCTCATGCCCGTAATCCCAGCACTTTGGGAGGACAAGGTGGGAGGATCACTTGAGTCCAGGAGTTCCAGACCAGTCTGGGCAACATGGTAAGACCTTGCTCTACAAAAAAACCAAAAACTTAGCCGAGCATGGTGGTGATGCCTATAATCCCAGCTACTCGGAAGGCTAAGACAAAAGGATTGCCTGAGCCTAGGAGGTCGAGGCTGAGGCGATCCATGAGCGTGCCACACGGTCCTCCAGCCTGGGTGACGGAGTGAGACCCCGACTCAAAAATAAAAATAAATAAAATAAAATGTGCTTCTTGCAGGCAGTATATAGTTGAGTCTTATTTTTTAACCTCATCCAGCTGATGTGTGCACAGCATTTACATTTAATCTGTGTCAGGTCACACTCCCAGCGGGGCCTCCAGAATGTTAGGTCAGGCCCGCCGGGAGTGTGGGTATCTGGTGTGTGATCCTTGCGATGAGAGAGACGCAAAGAATTGCACAGAAGTTAGATTAGAAAATATAGTTTATTTAGAAAGTATATTTGAGAGAGAGAGAAAGGACATTCACCTCCCCAAGGTAGGAGCCGGGGCCAAAGAGCACATAGCCACACCATAGCTCAGCAAGGCAACGGCGCCTGGATGCTTGTGGCTGAGTCCTTTTAATCCTTCCCATTGATGGGAGAAGATCATTAAGGTGATTGAGTAGTAGACTGCCCAAGTCATCAAGAAGGGGCAGGTAAGCGCAGGTACCAACATCAGGTGATGGATAGCAAGCAGATGGATGGGTCAGTCACATGATTGCTGCCATGGTGGAAGACGAGATGGGAGGAGACCAGGGGAGGGATTTTTCCTGCAAGAGACCTGTCAGACATTTTCAATCCACAAGCTTCTTAACAAAAAGGTGATCTTATTATCCTTTCTATAACTTCAGCAAGCTAAAGGATAATCTTTGAATTTCCGCGTTAGACAAGGAAACTGAAAGTTTCTTAGAGATTATTATGCTAAACCATGAATTGAAAGTTTGGGCTGTTCTTGTCTTGCATCTGATTTGCTGAGGGGGTGGGGTAGGTTGCCAACTTGGACTGCAGTAAAATGCTTGAACACTTCTTAAAATCTGCCTACTGGAATTTATCTCTCTTGTCTAACTTGTGCTAGATTCAAAGTGTGTCAGTCTAAGGGAAAATGACAATGCTGAGGGAAAATGTGAACTCAATTTATTATTATTGGCATTCCTCCTTTCAATCTGACTATTGATATGGTCAAGTTTAGAATCTATCATGTTGCTATTTGTTCCATTTGTCTCATCTGTTTTTTGCTAATTTTTTTCTCTTTCCCTGCCTTATTTTGGATTGAGTTTGTTTTGTTTTGTTTTTTCTTTCAGGTTAAGAGCCCAGATCTAAAAGAATTGAGTATTTTTTATAATTACATTTCATCTCTTTTTGACTTATTAGTCATGAATCTTTGTTATCTTAGCAGTTGCTTTAGGGTCTATGGAGTAAGGTAATTCAAGGTAGAATAGGCTAAAAAGAAGCACCAGCAACTGTCCTTCCTCTAAACTAAATAGTAAATAAAAAACATACCATGACAGTGACTTTTAGAATAGCAGACTAAGGAACACCCTGGACTCCCTTGGGTGAAAAAAACAAAATATGGTAATTATTATTATTTTTTAAAATTATTTTGGCCAGGCACGATGGCTCATGCCTGTAATCCCAGCACTTTGGGGGGCTGAGGTGGGAGACCTGCTTGAGCCCAGGAGTTCAAGACCAGCCTAGGCAGCAGAGTGATACCTCACCTCTACAAAAAAAAATTGGGAATTAGCTAGATGTGGTAACACTTGCCTGTAGTCCTAGTTACTCAGGAGGCTGAGGTAGGAGGATCGTCTGAGCCCAGGAAGTCAAGGCTACAGTGAGCCATGATGGTGCCAGAGCAACAGAGTGAGACCCCTAACTAAAAAAAAAAATCAATGATTTTAAGTTTTTAGACACTGTCCTAAGGGCCTACAGAAAATAAAGAAGCATTTAGTCAAGAAAATCTATTAAATCTCAGTAAGAACACTCACCGTCTGTAGCATTTGAGCTACAACCCACTCCCTCCCCAACTCCCAACTCAACACGATGAAAGTCCTACTCCAGGCAGACGCAGCCAAGAACATAGGGTTCTGTCTCCTGCCAGCCTCCCAGTCTAAGGCAACTGTGTCTCCCCAGAAGGGGCAGGCCATCAGCATTTCTCACTTCCCATCCCCCAGCTTCATGTTGCATAAGCTCTTTTCTAAAGATTTTGAACTCCTATCCTTCACCCAGTCGCCATTCATATGGCAGAAGCTCTACCTCAGACATGGCAAGTCAGGAATACTGGGCCCAAATTGTCTTTCCCCAGCTTGTTTGTAGAGCAGATGCTCCATGCCAGAAGAGGCAAGCTGATAATATCAGAAGCTACCATCCCTACCTAATATCCTCCTCATAAAGCAGGGAGTCATTTAAAAGAAATGGGTCCCTGTCCCCAACCCCAGCCTCAGAGCAATGGCACAGAGGTGATGCCCAGTGGGAGAGGTAGGCTGTAAGAACAGGGACCTGCAAAGCTCTCCCCGAGGGAACTGACTTTATTAGGGACAGAAGTGAACACAGTGTGGGAAGTTCAAGCCTAAGGGTGCTGTTGAAAACAGTGGAGATTTTGGTGTTAGACAATTAAGAGGAGGCTGGTAACACCGTGAGAGCAACAAGCAAAACTGCAGACTAGTTAAATTTTTAGCTGAGAAAATCACACAAAGAGGCAGCTAAGAACTTCCTAGGGCCTGACCAACCTCAAAAACTATCCATGTAAAGAGGCCTGAGCTCTGATAGGATCCAAGTGTGGGGCAATTTATGCCCAGGGCATTGTTGAAAACAACAGAGCAATCAGATGGCAGTTAGTGAAGATTAACAATTGGCTGTGATACCCACAAAGCAAACAATTTAACAACAAAAAAAATCAAGGAAGGAGAGTCAAAGATGCCCAGCTCTACTAAAACTACTATCATCCCAGAGTTACTGTACCCACAGTTAACCTTAAACTTTTTTTTTTTGAGTAGTGGTCTCACTCTGTCACCCAGGCTGGAACGCAGTGACATGCTGCTCACGGCCACAGCAGCCTTGACCTGCTGGGCTCAGGTGATCCTTCCACCTCAGCCTTCCAAGTAGCTGGAACCACAGGCATGTACCACCATATCCAGCAGATTTTTTGACCTATTGTAGAGACGAGGGCTCACCTTGTTGCGCAGGCTGGTCGCAAACCCTTGAACTCAGGTAATCCTTTCGCCTCCACCTCCCAAAGTGCTGGGATTATAGGTGTGAGCCACCACGCCTGGCTCTAACATTAAACTTAATTGTGAAAAGTGTAATGCTTTCCCCACCTAAGATCATGACCAAGACAAGGATGTCTGCTCTCACCACTACTATTCAACGTAGCACTGGAGGGTCTGGCCAGAGCAATTAGAGAAGTAAGAGAAATAAAATAGAACCAGATTGTAAAGGAAAAAGTAAAACTATTTATATTTGTATATGACAAATTACATACAGAAAATCTTAAGAAATCCACTAAAAAACTATTAGAACTAATAAATGAATTTAGCAAGGCTGTAGGATACAATAACAATATAGAAAATCAATTATATTTCTCTACCCTATCAATGAATATCCAAAATTGAGAATAAGAAAACAATTGCAGGCCAGGCATGATGACTCATGCCTGTAATCTAAACACTTTGGGAGACTGAGTTGGGAAGATCTTGAGACCAGCCTAAGCAACATAGCAAGACTCCATCGCTACAAGAAATAAATATATTTTTTAAGAAAAAAATAAGCTGGGCTCGGTGGCACAGCCTGTAATCCTGTGCTTTGGGAGGCCGAGGTGAGTGGATTGCCTGAGCCCGCGGGTTCGAGACCCGCCTGGACAACTTGACGAGACCTCATCTCTACAATAAATCAAAAAAATTAGCCGGGCGTGGTAGCGTGCGCCTGTAGTTCCAGCTACTTGGAAGGCTGAGGCGGAAGGATCGCCAGAGCCCAGCAGGTCGAGGCTGCGGTGGCCAGGAGTGGCCACTGCGCTCCAGTCTGGGTGACGGAGTGAGACTCCAACTCAAAAAAAAAAAAAAAAAAAAAAGAAAAAAGTAAACAATTGCAAGTATAATACCATCGAAAAGAATAAAATACTTCGAAATACATTTAACAAAAGTGCTATATTCTTATTCTGAACATATAAATACAAAAAATATAAATATAAAACATGTTCAAAGAAATTAAAGAAGACAAATAAGTGGAAAGATACCTCATGTTCATGGATTAGAAGACAATATCATTAAGATGACGATACCCTCCAAATTGATCTACAGATTTAATGCACTCTCTATCAAAATTCCAATGGCTTCCTTTTTGCAAAAATTCACTAACTCATCATAAAATATATATTGAAATGGAAAAGACCCAGAAAACCTAAAACAATATTAAAAAATAAGAACAAAGTTGTATGACTCACATTTTTATTTTAAAACTTACACAAATGTTGAGTATACTAGCATAGGAATAGACATATACACTGATGGACTAAAAGAAAATCCATAAATAAACCCTCACATTTATAATTAACTAACATTTAAACAACAATGCCGAGATAATTCAAAAGGGAAAAAACAGTGTTTTCAACAAATGGGGCTGGAACAAGTGACTTTAACATGCCAAAGAATAAAAATAGACCCTTTCCTTATGATACACAAAAAGTATCTTCAAATGAATCACAATCTACACGTAAAAGCTAAAACTATAAAATTCTCAGAAGGAGGTATAAGCATAAATCTTCATGATTTGAAGCAAAGCCTTCTTAGATATAATACAAAACCATGAGCAACCAAGGGAAAGAAATAGATAAACTGAATTTCATCAACATTTAAAACTTTTGCGCTTTAAAAGCTATCATTAGGAAAGTGAAAAAGACAACCTACAGAATAGGAGAAAATATTTGCAGATCTTTTTTCTGCTAAGGAACTTGTACCTTAAACATAAATACATAAAGAATTCTTATATATTCAACTCAATAGTTAGAAGACAACCCATCTTAAAGATAGGCAAAGAGCTTGAATAGATGTTTATCCAAAGAAGATATATAAATGGCCAATAAGCACATGAAAAGATACTCAACACATTAGCACTCAGGAAAATACCAACCAAAACCACAACGAGATACCACATGATACCACTAGAATGACTATAATCAAAAAGACAGATAATAAAAGTATTTGTGAAGATGTGGAAAAATCAGAACCCTCATACACTGCTGGGAGGAATGTAAAATAGTGCAGTCATTTTGGAAAATAGTTTGGTAGTTACAAAATCTTGGCCGGGCTGAATGGTTCAGCCTGTAATCCCAGCACTTTGGGAGGCTGAGGCTAATGGATTGCCTGAGCCCACGGGTTCAAGAACAACCCGGGCCATGTGGCAAGACCCCATCTCTACAATAAATAAAAAATTAGCCAGGTATGGTAGCGCGCGCCTATAGTTCCAGCTACTTGGAAGGCTGAGGTGGAAGGATCGCCGGAGCCCAGAGGGTCGATGCTGGGGTGGCCATGAGTGTACTACTGCACTCCAGCCTGGGCGACAAGTGAGACTCTGACTAAAAAAAAAAAATCTTTACCATAAAGTTACCATGTGACATAGCAATTCCTAGGCATATACCAAAGAGAAATGAAAACGAAAATGTATATCATACAAAAACTTGTACATGAATGTTTATAGCAGCACTATTTATAATAGCCAAAAGGTGGAAAAACCCAAATGTCTATCAACTGACAAATGGATAAACAAAATGTAGTAAATAGTATTTGACCATTAAAAGGAATGAAGTAAAGCCGGGCTCGGTGGCTCAGCCTGTAATCCCGCACCTTTGGGAGGCTGAGGTGAGTGGATTGCCTGAGCCCACGGGTTCGAGACCCACCTGGGCAGCGAGACCTCATCTCCACAATAAATCAAAAAATCAGCCGGGCGTGGTAGCGCATGCCTGTAGTTCCAGCTACTTGGAAGGCTGAAGCGAAAGGATCGCCGGAGCCCAGCGGGTCGAGGCTGCGGTGGCCGGGAGCGGCCACTGCACTCCAGTCTGGGTGACAGAGTGAGACACTAACACAAAAAATAAAAGTAAAAAATAAAAAATAAAAGGAATGAAGTATTGATAAATGCTACAACATGGTGGGCCCTTGAAAACACGCTCAGTGAACGATGCCAGTCATAAAGATCACATATTATAGGATTCCATTAATATAAAATATCCAGAGCAGGAAAATCTATAGACAGAAAGTTGATCAGTGGATGCCTGGGGCAGGGGGAAGAACCAAAGGGTAGGGGATGCCAGCTAAAGGGTACAGGATTCTTTTTGAGGTGACAAAAATGTGCTAAAATTGACTGTGGTGATGGTTTCAGCATCTGTCATTATACTAAAAACATCAAATTGAATACTTCAAATGACTGAATTACATAGTTACATGAACTATATCTACATATAAATATAGCTTTCTAAAAAAATAATAACCTGATGTTTAAAATTTAAATAAGATTTAGTCAGGCGTGGTAGCGCACGCCTGTAGTTCCAGCTACTTGGAAGGCTGAGGCGGAAGGATCACCTGAGCCCAGCAGGTTGAGGATGCGATGGCCATGAGCGTGCCACTACACTCCAGCCTGGGCAACAAAGTGAGACTCCAACTCAAAAAAAAAAAATTAAATAAGATAATAGTATCCTGACCATATTTTTAAAGTTGAAGTACAAAGATAATTACTAGAACACAAATATCCACCTCTCTAAATAGCCAATTAAATTTAGAAAATAAAAGAACAAAAATATCAAGTAGGGAGCACAGCAAATATAATAGCAGTTATAAAATAAAATGAGTGAATTGGGACCATTAATACATACAAACGGGCTTAAGTCTATTGAGAGGATTAACTAACCTACTAAAAAACAAAGGTTTCCAGTTGGCTCACAAAGCAATACTCAACTATATGCTGTACATGAACCAAAGTGATTGAAAAAGGCTAAAGATAAAAAGATGGGCAAAGGCACTGAACAGACAAATGGAAACAATAAGAAAGCAATGGAGTGACCAGACCCAATGTGCGCTTTTAAAAGATCACTCAGATTTCTGTGTGGAGAATGGATTGAGGAGGCATTATATAAAAGAGCCCAAGATGGCCTCTGTAGCTTGGCCCCCTGGGCTGTTTATTTCTTTACTGCAGACTGAGATTTGTTAGTTCAAAAGCCCACTGGCAGCAAACTCAAATTTTTACGTATCTAATCGTTTTAAAAATAGCGCGCACAGGAGATTTTTAGCCACTTCAGGCCTGCCTACCTTGCATACTCCACAAAACTACCACCAGCTTCTGCTGGCGTGGGATCTTGTGGTTACAAGGCTTCAAGCTGCGCTCTGATGGAGAGGCTACCTACGGTACTGCTGGGGACACCACCCAGAAGCAACAATCCTCTTCTTTAACCTCCCCCCCCCAGGAGTTCCTTTCCTCTCCCACCCTTCTGAGTGTTGACCGCCCCCCCACCAAACTCTAGCCTCCGGACAGTCTCCATCTGAGGGACTTCCTGCACATGTCACTGTCTAAGTATCAAGCATAAAGCTTTTGTGCGCTACTGCCACCTTACGGTCTCATTTTTCCCCTTGCTTGGTCCCGAAATCCTCCAAACTCTCTACAGGGGGCAGTCAGTTCAGCTGAAGAGCCAAAATTGTGTCGTCTTGGAGGTGTCTCATCGACAAACGGAGACATTTAGAATAACATGACATTTTGGTCTGTCCTTGAGTGTTACTCTAAGAAATCATGTGAGCAGAGAGACACTAATTTTGTAGGCTGTCTTTCCCATCCAATCTGGAGACGACTGGATATGGTTATGGAGAAAGGTGGATGGCCTTGGAGAGCTAGAGGAAGTTTTAGCAGAGAAAGAAATGAGGAAAAGGAAAAAATCACATCAGTAGGACCTGCAGGGCACAGGTGAGAAGTGGAACTTCTGCAGTGAATGTGGAAATCCTCCCAGATGGAAGGGCCTGGCACACAAGCCAGGAGATCCCCACCTTTTAAGCCAGTCTGATTCTCACACTTCTTTCATGTCAACCCCTGAGAAGAGATACATTTTGTATCATGTTGTGTGTGTGTGTGTATACGTGTGTGTGTTTGTGTCACACACATATATAAAGATTCATGATATAATACTTACCTTCACTTTGCTGTGTATTTTTATTTGCATTTTCTATTTGCTCCTTTTTTTAAAAGACAGAATCTAGCTATGTTGCCCAGGCTGAATTGAGTGGCTATTCACAGGTCTGATTATTGTGCACTATAGCTTGGAACTCATGGGCTCAAGAGATTCTCCTGCCTGAGCTTCCCACATAACTGGGACTACCGGTGCACAGTACTGTCCTTTTTTTTTTTTTTTCTTAAATGTTGGTTATGAGGCTGTAAACTGACTTTATGATCCACTAACAGGAGACAGCCTATAGTTTGAAAAACATTACATTTAGCAATAATTGTTTCTTTTTCTCCTCCTTCAATATTTCATTGAATTTATGATGGAAATAAAAGTGATTTTTTTTTTTCAGAAGTTCCTCCTCTTTTTCCCTGTTGCTGGTCAGTTCTAGTTTTTCCAGGATGCCCACAGTTTGATTTGCTGGGTCTCTCAATGCTGAGTTAAGGAGTGGCTAGAACTCCTGGTCAGAATAAGCCTGAGCCAGAGGAGAGAGCTCTGCAGCAAATGTTTTCTCCCAGCGATAAAGAGTGTTCACGGCACTCTGGAAACCTGCACATAAAGGAAGCTGCCTATGTGAAACTGAACCCCCGGCCACTTACTCATCACCCTCTCTATGATTCCTCACAGAATACATGCACACTCTCCAGGGCATCTATTGTAAGTAGAATTTAGGAAAAAGATAAGTTGCGAAAAAAAGAAAAATTTGAAATACATTCATATATTCTTTTGTATGTATAAAATAGCACATAGAAGAAAATATTCATAAGACCTCCGTAAAAGTTCTTTAGTGAATAAAGATGAGAATCTCAATAGTAAACTAATTGAAGTTGTGGAGAATGGAATAAACAGGGATCCAGATGCTCAAAATTTTCCATTTCCTTGTATTTAGAATAAAAAGATTAGATAGAAAAAGAATATTCTGTAAATAAATACAATAGAACAAGTGACCTACCATTTCACTCCTCCACAGCCTAGAGTATCCACAGAGTCTTTTTTTTTTTTAACACAATGTATTTTATGAATAAACCTCTACACTTTTAAAATTGAGTTTTCTCTTTTTGAAGTACAGCTTCAAGCAACTACAAGTTTCCATCCTGCTAACCCCAGGCAGCAGTTGCTTTTAACTTCTATCTTTTATTTAAAAAACTTAATTGGAAGTTTTCGTAGCCAGAAGGAGCACTTCAAAGAAAGAAAAAAAAATGCCAAAAATTAATACTTTATGTCAGAGGTTAGGAGGGAAAGAAACAAAGATTACAGAAATGAGGGGTTAATGGTGTATAAGGAAGTAGTGGAAGAAGGGAAGAAGACAGAAAATGGACTGAAGAAAGGAGGGAAAAGGGAAACTCACAACGTTAAAAACAAAATGTGGAATAACACTGTCCTTACTCTGAAGAAGGTAAGACAACGCAAGGCTTACAGCAGCATCGATAATTTCCAGACAGCCCAAAGGTCTCATGCACAAATCCCCACCCCCTGCTCAAGTCATTTACTCCTGTCTACAATTACACATCAAGGGACCACAGTGCTTCCTACGCTTTAATTTCCAGACATTCCTGTCACTGTGGATTCTAAATCAACTCTGGCAAAACAATATTAAAACTTCAGGCATGATTCAGTGTTCTGCCTTCAAGGCGACTGTGACCAGAGGAAGAAGGCCCCTGGCTGTGAGGGTCAAGAGATCAGGGTCCTTGCCCCAGCTCTGCCATCAGCTTACGTGAGATTTGGGGGGCAGGTCCCCTCCCCTCTCCGGAGCTCAGGAATCCTGAAGTTCCTTCCAGCTCTGATAAACGATCACACTACGATTTAAGGTTAGTGAGTCTCCTGTGACTCTCCCCAAATGTCTAAGATTTGATCCCAGAAGTTCTTAGAGTTGAAGTCAGTTAACAGACCCTACTATTTCAAATTTTCCCATAATTGGCCAGTAACAACCAAATTAAAAACAAGTCCTCAAGCCGGGGCTCGGTGGCTCAGCCTGTCATCCCGCGCCTTTGGGAGGCTGAGGTGAGTGGATTGCCTGAGCCCACGGGTTCGAGACCCGCCTTGGGCAGCAAGACCTCATCTCTACAATAAATCAAAAAAAATTAGCCGGGCATGGTAGCGCGGCCCTGTAGTTCCAGCTACTTGGAAGGCTGGGGCGGAAGGATCGCCGGAGCCCAGCAGGTCGAGGCTGTGGTGGCCAGGAGCGGCCACAGCCCTCCAGTCTGGGCGACCGAGTGAGACTCCAACTGAAAAAAAAAAAAGTCCTCAGGATCAGAATAACCATGAAATAAGACTAAAGACCTCATGGTCCTGGGTAAGCAAAATTCTCTTACATAAAAAAAATAAAAATAAAAAGACAGAGTATTTGTTTTGTTTTGTTTTGTTTTTTGAGTTGGAGTCTCACTCTGTCACCCAGACTGGAGTGCAGTGGCCGCTCCCGGCCCTCGCAGCCTCGACCTGCTGGGCTCCAGCGATCCTTCCGCCTCAGCCTTCCAAGTAGCCGGAATTACAGGCATGTGCTACCACGCCCGGCTGATTTTTTGATTTATTGTAGAGATGAGGTCTAGCTGCCCAGGCGGGTCTCGAACCCGCGGGCTCAGGCAATCCACTCACCTCAGCCTCCCAAAGGCGCGGGATTACAGGCTGAGCCACCGAGCCCGGCTTAATTTTTTTTTTTCTGGTGCACCATTGCTAGAAATACTGCAATACCAGATCAATGCATGGAGTGGATGGAACAAGCTCCTATTCCATCTCCTAGTTCCAAAAATCCATGTACTATATTGTCCTCAGACAGAGGATATATCAGATATTAAACTGATAATAACAGATACTCCACTTGATCTTTGCCAAAAGGCCAAGAAGCAATAAAAAAACTAAAATTTTTACAAAATCATAAGAGCCTGTTTTCTATGCTCTGCTTTATTAGACTTTGCCCAGAACCAATTTCAGAACTATTTCCCAACATGACCCAATAGGCTCCATCTATGGTAAAAGGAACTTTGGGGCAAGTGACCCAAGTAAGTGAGGGGAAAACCTGGCAATAAACACTGAGCTGGCTTGAGGGGAAGTGGCACTGACTGAGCACGATGTCCCTTAGGTGTGAATCTGGGTTCCTAGACCCAGCAAAAGCAACAAGGTTCTGCAAATACAATGAAGCATCAGACTGCACGGCAATGTAACTGGAGATTCTGTGCAGAGCATCCCCTGCCACTGAGGCTGAAGCTGACAACCAAACAGTTCACAAGACAAATGGCCAAATAAGCTGGTTTGTCACCCAACAGCCCTCTGCATGTGAAACTGCCCAGCAGACAGACCCAGTTGGATTACAGATGGGTACCTGCCCCAAGGGCAACTAACTCATAGGTGGGCCAGGCCCCCTATGATGGCATTCAAGGTAAAATGATACACTAAGTCAATCAGGGTCCCTTGCTGGAGAATTTGAAGGGGGACGTGAAAACAAAGCAGTTAGTGATAGGAGGAGAAGCTTAAAGGTCATGATGAAAGAGGTTAGAGAAGCCAGAGAGTACACAGACCTAATCAGCAATCTCCCCAGCAACGTCCCCTACATACACACATACTGCAAACATACTGACGTACCAGATAAAATGAAAAGGGGGAGCCTCAATATATAAAGAGTTCAGCAGAAAGAAAAGGAAATTCTTTTTTTTTTTTCTTTTTTTTTTTGAGATGGAGTCTCATTCTGTCGCCCAGGCTGGAGTGCAGTGGCATGCTCCTGACCACCACAGCCTCAACCTGCTGGGCTCAGGCGATCCTTCCGCCTCAGCCCTCCAAGTAGCTGGAACTACAGGCATGCACCACCACACCCAGCTAAATTTTTTATTTATTGTAGAGATGAGGTCTCACCAAGTTGCCCAGGCTGGTCTCAAACCTGTCGGCTCAGGCAATCCTCTCACCTTGGCCTCCCAAAATACTGGAATTATAAGTACAAGCCACTGCACTCGGCCTAAAAAGGAAATACTTTTTTTTTTTTTTTGAGTTGGAGTCTCACTCTGTCCCCCAGGCTGGAGTACAGTGGCACATTCACAGTCACTCCAGCATCAACCCGCTGGGCTCTGGCGATCCTTCTGCCTCAGCCTTCCAAGTAGCTGGAACTACAGGCGTGCACTATCACTTCTGACTAATTTTTTATTTATTGTAGAGACGAGGTTTCACCAAGTTGCCCGGGCTGGTCTCGAACCCATGGACTCAGGAAATCCACTCACCTCGGCCTTCCAAAGTGCTGGGATTATAGGCTGAGCCACCGAGCTCAGCCAAACGGAAATTCTTGAATACCAGAGACAAATAGGTAACTCAAAGCCAGAAACAAAATGAGGAACATAAAGTTGAATAAATTGGAAGGCAAAAAACACTTGAGATAAAATGGCTGACCACACAATAAAAAGTGCAGTTTTGAACTTGCACACATCTATAAAGCAACATATAAAGCAAAAACTAAAGAATCATAAGGAATAATTAGCAAACCCACAATCATAGTGGGAGATTTTAACATGCCTCTCTAAGCAATTTACAATCAAGGGCACAAAAATTAAGATTTAGAAAAAATATTTGAACAACAAACTTGATCTAATGAACCAACAACTAAATAACATACTGTATACTCTTTTCATTCACATGGAGCATTTATAAAAACTGACCATTCTACAACTGCCAATTCCATAGGCCTGATCAGACCAATACAAGCTCACATATCTGATGCCTTAAAGACACCTGGCACCAGATCCAGGTGAAATCTTCACCTGTAAAACCAAGGGGATGGGATCGATTATCTCAATGGTTCTCTCCAGCTCTGAAAATCTGGGACTCTAAATAAAATGGACTTCCCTTCTTTAGTATAGTTCCTTGCCATTAGAATTCTAGTAAGATCTTGTTTATGTTGGAAATTGGGAACAGATGCTGAAGTTTGTCCAAGATGAGAGAGTTTCATCGCACCCAGACTTCACTGGGCTGAAGGAAGAGGTTCTAATGAAGGGAAGTGCTCACCTGTGATGAGACCTGCTCTTCAGCTGAACTTCCTGTTACAGACTATGTCTGGGTCTAATCAGAAGGGGCTCGAGGGGTATGGGGGGCAGGTGGCACTGGGACCTCCAGGGAGAGCAAATGCAAATTTGACACCACCTAGAGGTAGTGAAGTGGAAAATAAGGGTTTCTAAAGAAAGCTAAAAACTAGGGCCACATGACAACCAAATGCATGTTGATGGGCACCTGGATTTTAGAAAAATTTGCCATAAAGGCCATGATAGGGACCACTGGGGAAATTTGCATATGACTGTATATTAGATGATGTTATTGTATCCATATTAAATTTCTTTAAGTATGAAAGTGGTGTTGTGGTTATGTGAGAGGATGTTCTTGCTTGGGGAAAATACCTACCGCTATGATTTCTGCAACTTTTATATGGAGTATGTGTATCTATTTATATATAAAATATGTATTTACAGAGACAGATGAAGCGAATGTGATAAAATAATAACAGTTGGTGAGTGTGAGTGAAGCTGATTTGTGTGTTCATTGTGCAATTCTTTCTAATCTTCTATAAATTTGAAGTATTTTAAAATAAAAAGCAGGAAATGCCTCAAAAGTCAAAAAATAAAAAATTAAAATAAAAACTGACCATTCAAAGATATAAGGCAAATCAAAACAAATATTAAACACTCCAAAGCATACAGGCCTTAATCTCTGTCAACATGTAACTAAGTTACGATTCAATTTATTAAAAGAATATTTTTTAAACATCTATATATTTGGAAATTTAAAAACATTTCAGATATACACAAAAGTCAAAGAAAAAACTTACCAAGCATATTATGAAGTCTTTATGAAGGAAAGAATTAAAATATGACATATCAAAACCAGTAGTATACTTCTACTTCCACTTAGGATCTAGAAAGTTGTAAAAGAATGTTGCTTCCACCCTAACAATAAGAAAAAGGTGGCTAGTTGCAAAAACCTAGTCTTTTCAAGACATCAAAGAGCTGAGGGTGCAATAAAACCTAACGAAATAAAATCCAAAAACTGACAAGCATGGCTGCCTTTATCCTTGGTGGAGCAGCGGGAGGCAGAGGAGCCCGCTGCAAATGGGTAAGAAGCAAAGACTGAACTTTAAATGAATTTCTAGAGATGAAACGAAGGTTAGCATGATGATTTAGAATCCCTAACAGACCCATACATGGAGTCTGTACCCATGGCCAACTCGACTTCACAGGCCTTCACAAGTGTGTGTGAGAAAAATTGGAGACAGGACAAGAGAATTGTGAAAGACCCTCTCTGAGGCATATGTATGGAGCCTCTGGGCCTATGGAACAATAGGAAAAAAAATGACTAGTGTATATGTAATTGGGGTACCAGAGGAAAAAAGAAGTCAAAATAGATATCCAGAGGAATAATGGGCTGGGCGCAGTGGCTCAAGCCTGTAATCCCAGCACTTTGGGAGGCTGAGGCGAGATGATGCCTGAGCCCATGGGTTCGAAACCAGACTGGGCAACATGGTGAGATCTCATCTCTACAATAAATCAAAAAAATTAGCCAGGCCTGGTAGCACGCACCTGTAGTTTCAGCTACTTGGAAGGCTGAGACAGAAGGATCACTGGAGCCCAGCAGGTTGATGCTGGAGTGGCCATGAGCATGCCACTGCACTTCAGCCTGGGCGATGGAGTGAGACTCCAACTCAAAAAAAAAAAAAAAGAAAGAAAGAAAGAAAGAAAGAAAGAAAGAATGGCTGAAACTTTTCCAATATGGCAAAAGAGATAAATTTATACATTCAAGAAATTCAGCAAAGCACAAGTAGAATAAATAGAAAGAAAAACATCCCTATGCATATCACGGTACTAGTAAAACCAATAATCATGAGAAAATCTTGAGAGAAGCCAGGGAAAACACAGAACAATAACTCAAATTACCACTCACTTCTCATCAGACACCATGAAGGTCAGAAGACAGTGAAAAAACATCTTTCAAGTACTAAAAGGAAAAAAAACCCTGCCAACCCAGAATTAAATATTTAGAAAAAATAATCTTAAAGAATTATGTCAAAATAAAAACATTTTCAGATAAAATAGGTTGATTATAGAACGAAATTAAAAAGCTATAACTATAAAGCTTCTATAAGAAATAGAATACATGTCTTGAAAAACTTGGGGTAGGTAAAAAAATGTAAAGACACTGAGAACATTAAATAAAGTAATTGATAAACTATATCACCAAAATTAATGTCTTGGCCGGGCTCGGTGGCTCAGCCTGAAATCCCGCGCTTTGGGAGGCCAAGGTCAGTGAATTGCCTGAGCCCGTGGGTTCGAGACCCGCCTAGGCAACTTGGCGAGACCTCATCTCTACAATAAATCAACAACAACAAAAAAAATTAGCTGGGCATGGTAGCATGCGCCTGTAGTTCCGGCTACTTGGAAGGCTGAGGCAGAAGGATCGCCAGAGCCCAGCAGGTCGAGGCTGCACTGGCGGGGAGCGGTCACTGCACTCCAGTCTGGGCAACAGAGTGAGACTCCAGATCAAATAATAATAATAATAATGATAATAACTTTTGCTCTTCAAAAGACACTGCTAAAAGAAAGAAGAAGCAAGTCACAGACTGGGAAAAATACTCAACATATCTGACAAAGAATTTGTATGTAGTAGTAAAAATGAAAGAACTAAAAATCAACAATAAAAAAATTGAAAGTATGAGCATAAGACTTGAACAGACACTGTAAGAAGCTTTATGAGCAGCCAACAAGCACATGAAAAGGTGCTCAGCATAATTCATCAAGGGAATGAAACTCAAAACCACAATGAGACATCACTATTCCCCATTAGAATGGCTAAAATCAAAGGGTACTGACAACACAAAATGTTGGAGAAGATACAGAACAACCCAAACTCCAGTCCATTGTTAGAGTGTAAAATGCAACCGCCACTTTGGAAAACGGTTTAGCCGTTTCTTAAAAAGTAAACACGTGCCTACTCAATGACCCCAAAATTTCACTTTTAGGTATTTATCCAGGAGAAATGAGAAACAGAAACATACGTCCACACGAAAGCTACTATAAGACCATTAACAGTTTTATTCATAAGAATCAAAATGTGGAAACAGCCCAGATGTTCATCAACGGGAAAACGAATAAATAGGTTGTGGCATATTCATCCAAATGAAATACTACTAAGCAATAAAAAGAAATGAACTACTGACACACACAACATGAATGAATATCAGATACATACTTACTGAAAGAAGCCAGAGGCAACAGTAGATAGTCTATGAGTCCATTTGTATGAAGTTCTACAACAGATAAAAGTCACCTAAAAAAAAAAAGTCACCTACAGTGACAAAAGTCAGAACATGGTAGGATCTGAGGCAAGAGAACTGACTAGAAAGAAGCATGAAAGAACTTCCTGGACTGATGAAAGTGTTCTATAATTTGATGTGTGTCGAATTTATCAAAACTGATCAAACTGTATACTTAGGATCTGTGCATTTCATTGAATGTCAAAGTCCCATTTTAAAAACTTGCAGAATGCAGATAAGTTATACTTAGGGAAAATTTTTAGCCTTAAATGCATAGAGAAGGAAGGAAAAATACACTGAAAATTAATTAGCTAAGTTTTCAACCTATGTTAGAAAAATGATGTCAGAATAAAAATTTTAAAGTAGAAAGAAATAAATGTATATTTTAATTTTTAATAAAATTTTTCAAACATACACAAAGGTAGAGTACTATTATACATCTTTATTACCTGACACTCAGCTTCAGTAGCTATCAACAAGTGGCCAATCTTTCTTCTTCTAAATCTTCCCACCGTTCCCCTGATCCTACACACACATTAGGTTATTTCAAATCAATTCTGTGAGGTCAGAAGTGGATCATGCCCGTAATCCCAGCACTTTGGGCAGTCCAAGCAGGAGGATTGCTGAGATCAAGAGTTCAAGATCAGCCCGGGCAACATGCAAGACCCCATCTCTACAGCCTCCCAAAGGCACGGGATTACAGGCTGAGCCACCGAGTCCGGCTCTACTTTCTTGAGGTAGGAACTTGTACTGTTGATTTGAACCCTTACTCTTTTCTAATGTAAGCATCTAAATAAATTTCTCATAAATTTCCCTCTCAGCACTGCTTTAGCTATAATACACATATTTTGATATTTTGCATTTTCATTTTTATCCAGTTCTATGTTTTTAAATTTCCTTTGAGGTTAGGCATGGTGGCGAGAGGTGAAAGGATTACCTGAGCTCTCGGGTTCGAGACCCGCCTGGGCAACCTGGCGAGACCTCATCTCTACAACAAATTTTTTAAAAATTAGCTGGGCGTGGTGGTACATGCCTGTAATTCCGGCTACTCAGAAGCCTGAGGTGGAAGGATCGCCGGAGCCCAGCAGGTCGAGGCCGCAGTGGCTGGGAGCGGCCATTGCACTACAATCTGGGCGACGGAGTGAGACTCCATCTCAAAAAAAAAAAAGAAAGAAAGAAAGTAGAAAAAGAGCAAAATAAACCCAAAACTAACAGAAAGAGGGAAATAATAAAGAACAGAAAACTATATTCACCAAAAAACTTGTACATGAATAATAAATAATAGCCAAAGTTTGGAAATAATCCAAATATCTTCCAGCAGGTGAATGAGTAAACAAACTGTGGCACGTTAATACCATGGAATTCTACTCAGCAATACAAAAGAACAAAGTATCAATACACATAACAACTTGGATGCATCTTTAGGAAATTATGCTAAGTGAAAAAAAAAAAATCCCAAAAGCTCACATAGTAATGTATATGATTCCTGTCATTTCCGTTCTTGAAATGACAATTAGAAACGAAGGATAGATTAGTGCTTGCCAGGGGTCAGGGGTGAGGTGAGGAGAGGAAAGAAAGAGAGGTGCTACTATTTAAGGCAACATGAGTTATCTGTGGTGCTGGAACTTTTATATATATACACACAATTTTTTTTTTTTTGAGTTGGAGTCTCACTCCGTCGCCCAGACTGGAGTGCAGTGGCCGCTCCCAGCCACCGCAGCCTCGACCTGCTGGGCTCTGGCGATCCTTCCACCTCAGCCTTCCAAGTAGCCGGAATTACAGGCATGCATATTTTTTTTTGAAAGCAGGATTTATTGAGAACAGAAAAGCTCCCACAGTGGGAGGGGACCCGAAGGGACTGCCCTTCTTCTATACATTGACTGTGTTAAAATCAGTAGCCTGACAATATCAGTAAAGATACCTGATCTCAAACCAGGCAAAGTGGGGACCAAGGGGAGGCTCAAACTTTACCTGTATGGTGCCCACTTGTATACCTAATCCTGAATTGTACCTTACATCTTTAAAATAAAATATATCTTAAAAAATCAATAGCCTCGTGTGACATGGCACTATAGTATTGCAAGATGTTACCATTGGGGAACAGGATACAGTGTACATGGGATTGCCATTATTTTTTATAACTCCATGTACATTTACACTTATCTTAAAATAAAACATTTAATTTAAAAATACCATGCATATCTTCTTAGTATCTTTTCCTGGCCTTCTAGACTTTCATTTGTGTTGAATTCTGAATTTTTCCTTTGGAACATTTGTCACGGTTTTGAAATTATTTGGGTATTTGTTGACTGTCTTTCCTGCTGTACTGCAAGCTCTGTATCACTGTATCTCCAGTGCTGAAACAATGCTCAGTAATTATCTGTTGAATGAATACCCTGCAGAATTATTCTGGAGGGTTTGAAATTGCTGTGCCTTGGGCAAGTACTTTAAATCTAATGCCTTCCCCACTCTTTTTTAGGGAAAACTGAATATATTTATCATTTTCTCAGGATACTCCTCAGTCTTTGAGCCTTTTTGCTGAGCCCTGCATCCTCAGCAGGTCCTGGACCAATTCTCCAGACTCTCCAACTTGGACGGCTGCCAAGAATATCCGCCTTCTTGGCTTCCTTAGAGCTGAGCTTATCTAGTAATTGGTCTTATTATTCTGTGTTGGAATTTTAGTAAGATAGTGTGATGGTGTTATTATTTAATGAGTAACATTATCTAAATTGATCCAATGCTCAATGAAAATGACATTTTTAGGCCTGTTTATAACAACTTGTTCAAATATTTTGACTTATCACTAAAAGCAATTAAAGTGCTCCAATTAACTTGCAACTCATATTACTAGTTGTCTTCAGAAAATATATTAGGAGGACCTTGCAACAAAGTGACTTATTTTGACAGGAAAAGTTTGTTTGAGAATTCTGTTTAAATTTCAAGCAGTGTTTGCCTGAGAAAGGAAAGATGGTTTGGGAAGTTATAGACCAGCAGCATTGGTGTTATTGAACCAAGCTGATTGTGAAGATGTCAGCATGATGTTCTTATGCAGTCATCATGCAGTATTATTCAAATATATATGGAGAGGGTGCCAAAATGTATACACATTTTAAGAAAGGAAAAAATTGTATTAACATTGTAATACTCAATGTATACTGATAACAAAAGATGAATGCAAGTCACGCTTGACTTCTGCAATTATAAGAAGTGCTCAAAGTGGTTACCATCAGCGTCCAGACACTTCTGATTATGGTAAACTAAAAATAATACATAGATAACATCTCTTAAAATGTATATACATGTTTTGGCACCCCTGGTATATATATATTCTCAAGATAAATGATAAATCTTGTTTAATGACTGTAGAAACATATACTCAATGCAGAATACTTAGAAAATAATAGACCAACAAGTCTCTCCAAATATCAGCACCCATAGTAACTATTTTTAACTTTTATTATGAACTAATTTTAGACTTTGAGAAAAGTTGCAAGTATAGTTGTGGTAGGAAATGGTTCTTAAAAATGTCCTTGTCCTTCATCTCAGACACTTCTGATGTGTCATGTTAGGCAGCACAAGAGATTTTGGGGATATATTTAAGGTTACAGATCTTGGCAGGGGGCCAGCCCCTGCAAGTTTTGGGGAGTCCCTTGGAAGATGTGGCGGCGTCGGCGAATCTGTAGGGACAGATATTAAAAGAAAGAAAGAGAAAAAGGGGGAGAAAGAAAGAGACTGGACTCTGTCTATTGCAGAAGCCGATTCTGTAGTAGGGATAGATATTAAAAGAAAGAAAGAGAAAGAAAGAAAATGGACAACTGTTCAGTGAAATGAGCAGAAGCCGTTTATTGAAAGTTACAGCAGGTATTTATCCCCAAATTTTACACAGGCAATCTCACAAGTCTTTCACGTGAACACAAAGCCAGGTGCAGGAGGGTCATCCCCTACCCACCAGATGCTTAGGTGTGAGGAGGGAAAAACCCCAAGATTGTCTTATTGTTCCCTTTGCTAGTTAATGCTCTTCAAAAGCAGTGCAACAATCCTTACTAGCCTAATGATGCTCTGATAATCAATAACTTGTAGAGCTCACACAAAACCCATGATGACTAACTTAAACTTTATTACCTTTCTATTCTATGCTAATACTACTTACACAATGCTACAGAAGCTCTTAGTTATGGCTTAAGCCAATTCCTACAGAATGTGGCCCAGTCCAAAGATCACACTGGGCTCTACAGGATGTGGCCCAGTCCAAGGTTCACGGTGGGCCACCTTTTGGAACAATAGACTACAATCTCTTAACAAAATGGCTATTCTGAAGTCCTATATATCTATCCTAATTTCTATGAAAGTTTCCAATTCCTAATTCTAATATGTAAAGCTGATTAGCAGCAGCAAAGCTTCTAAAACCCAAATATAAACTGTAAATGTACTAAGGCCAAAACCTCGATAGTAGAAAATGGAGACAATGAAATTTCTAAAGTTAACTATATTCTTATTAAACCTAAAAATATTATGATTGATTATGCTTGAACTAACATGATTCCTTGATGTAGCATGACCTATTCTACAATATCTTCTATGAATAAAATAAATTCAATTTCTATAATAGGTAGAAAAAAGACCTTACACTAACTGTAGCTAAAGCTGGCCTAAAAGAATGCAGCCCAGTCCAAAGTACGTGCTAGGCTCTCAGGAATGTGACATAGCCCAAACTCTGTGCTGGGCCACTCTTGATAATCATCTATACCATTGAAAAGCTGAAAACAGCTCTCCCTAAGTATATA
This sequence comes from Cephalopachus bancanus, assembly GCA_027257055.1. NCBI lineage: Eukaryota > Metazoa > Chordata > Mammalia > Primates > Tarsiidae > Cephalopachus > Cephalopachus bancanus. The sequence goes on along the minus strand of JAPVLO010000110.1, from coordinate 2,587,739 downwards.
CTAATTCTACAAATATTCTTTTAAATCTTATAAAGAAGTTTGTACCGTATAAAAGGCTCCCAAATGTGACCTGAATTTGAATTATATCTAATACCTAAGCCGAATCCACAGTTTATGGGAAACCGGAACAATGGGTTTCTAGAGTGAGCTATGCCTATCACAGTCACAGAGCCTTCAGCTTAGGCCAGCAGAGTTCCTTTAGGTTGTTTGTGCTGCATGGCAAAAGGGGGAGGAAAATGGGGTCTACAGCTCCCGAACATGTCCTAGCGGTCTCGGGGTCCACGGCCCTCCCCGATCCCTAATGCTCAGTGGGCCTCCGTGGCCTGCTCCCAACAGATCTTAAATTAGAAGAGTAGCTGGGATTATCTGGGTGGGCCCAACCTAATCACATGAGCCCATAAAAGCAGATAACTTCCTCTGACTGAAGTCAGAGAGATTCAAAGCATGAGAAGGACTCAACACACTTTTGCTGGCTGTGAAATGGATAGGGCCATGTGCAAGGACTGGAGAGAGGCGTCCAGGAGATAAGGATGGCCCTGGCAGCCAGTCAGCTAGGAACAATAGGGACATTCTTCCTATAACTGCAGAACTGAATTGTGCCAATGACCTGAATGAATTTGGAAGAGGTCTTTGATCCCCAGATGAGAACTGCAGCCCCAATGGGTAACTTGATTTTAGCCCTGTATGACCCTGAACAGTGAACTTAGATATAGGGTGCCAGATTTCTGACCTATAGAACTGTGAGATAATAAATGGGTGTTGTTTTGAGCTGCTAAATTTGTGGTAATTTGTTATACAGCATTAGAAAACTAATACAACAGTACCAAGAGTTCCTCTGTTTCCCTCACCATTCTTCCCTTAATGCTAACATTTTACATAACATAGTATGATGATCAATACCAGGAAATTAACATTGGTACGCTATTGCTAACTAATTAAACTAAAACTTCCTTTGAATTTCACTAGCATTTCCACTAATACTACTCTTTTCTTTTCCAGGATCTGATTCGGGATGCCATAGCACATTTAATCATTGCATTTCCTCGGTCTTTCATAACCTTGACACTTTTGAAGAGTATTGATCAGTTATTTTGTAGACTGTAACTTGATTTCAGTTTGTTAGATGTTTTCATAAAATCATGATGAAGTTATGTGCTATTGGAAAGAACACCACAGAAGTGATGTTGTATTTTACTCAGTGCATCCTATCAAGGAGTTCATGACCTTGATCTGTCTTATTACTGATTATATTAACCTTGATCTCTTGGTTAAAAGGGTATCTCCTGGGTTTGCGTACTGTAAAGTCACTATCTTTTCCTATTTTTAATAAATATATTTGAAACTATGCAAATTCTGTTTTTCTTTAAACTTTTGCCCAATAGTTTTAGCTTCCGTTGGTGGATCTTGTCTGTAATAAGAGAAGGAGTGGAAGGACTCTTAATAGTTTAGCCAATGTCCCTTCATCCCTCTCCTGTGTTTGTATAGTAAATGTCTGTTTGCAATATATCTTTAAATGACTTCTAAAAGTAGTAGTAGTAGCAGCCGGGCTTGGTGGCTCAGCCTGTAATCCTGCGCCTTTGGGAGGCTGAGGTGAGTGGATTGCCTTAGCCTGCGGGTTCGAGACCCGCCTGGGCAAGCGAGATCTCATCTCTACGGTAAATCAAAAAATTAGCCAGGCGTGGTAGCGCACGCCTGTAATTCCGGCTACTCGGAAGGCTGAGGCAGAAGGATCACCGGAGCCCAGCAGGTCGAGGCTGCGGTGGCCGAGAGCGGCCACTGCACTCCAGTCTGGGCGACAGAGTAAGACTCCAACTCAAAAAAAATAAAATAAAAGTAGTAGTAGTTAGGTAGCATCTCATTTTAATGTTCCATTATTTTTCTAGCCAGTTTAGAATTTTTTTTGAATGATTGGTTTAAGTTATTTTCTGTTATTTACAGGGGTTCGGTGACTATCTCTGTACACACATATTTGCACACATCTCTGTATTTCTTGAGGATAGTTTTCTTGAAGTCAAATTGCTGGCTCAAAAGATTTACACATTTTGAAAACATTTGATAACACATTGTAAACTTTCCCTGGTTTGGTCCAAAATGCAAGTGTGTGGCAGATACTCCCATTCATTCTATTTCTGGTAGTGCTTTATATCAGGATTTTCAGTATTCTTGCTCATGGTGTAATCATTGAACAAAAATTTTCTGGTGGTGTTTTATATCAGGATTTTCAGTATTCTTGCTCATGGTGTAATCACTGAATAAAAATTTTCTTCCCACAAAGAACTGATGACTAAGAATGTAGACACAGGCTAATTACAGATACCATCCTGCGGAGGGCTGAGGGATGCGGACAGGAGTTCAGCTCAGTGTGAAGCTCGTGTCAGTGTGTGTTCTCTGAGCAAGCAGGAGCTACATTCAGTGGGCTGCCCATTGGGACGGGCTGCTCTAGGGCTGTCCTCAGTATTTGGTGGCATCAGAATCACCTGGAGGTTTATTAAAAAGTAGATTTCCACGGGGCTCAGTGGCTCGTGCCTGTAATCCCAGCACTTTGGGGCTGAGGCAAAAGGATTGCTTGAGCCTGGGTGTTCAAGACCAGCCTAGGCACCATAGCAAGACCTCGACTCTACAAAAAAAATTTTTTTTAATTAGCCAGGTATGGTGGTGTGTTTCTGCAGTCCCAACTACTCCGGAGGCTGAGGCAGAAGGATCGCTTGAGCCTGGGAGGTCAATATTGTGGTGAGCCATGATCATGCCACTGCACTCTAGTCTGGGTGACAAAGTGAGGCAATAACCAAAAAAAAAAAAAAGTACATTTCTGGGTTCAAACCCAAATCTAAAGATCAGAATCATTAGAGGAGGATCCTAGAATTTGTATTTTATTTTATTTTATTTTTGAGTTGGAGTCTCTGTTGCCTAGACTGGAGTACAGTGCTCTCCCACGGCATCGACCTGCTGGGCTCCGGTGATCCTTCTGCCTCAGCCTTCCAAGTAGCCAGAACTACAGGCACACGCTACCACGCCCAGCTAATTATTGTATAAACGAGATCTCGCCAAGTTGCCTGGGCGGGTCTCAAACCCGCGGGCTCAGGCAGTCTACTCACTTCGGCCTCCCAAAGAGCCAGGATTACAGACTGAGCCCCCGAGCCCAGCCAGAATCTGTATTTTAAAAATCTTCTCCGGGGTGTCAAAAGAAAGTTCCATGGGGCCATTCTTTCAGAAACACGACTTTAGGCTGTGAGCTGTATTAGAGATTATTCTTCCAAGACTGTAGGAGGAATAAACTGGACATACAAATTTATGCCTTAATTTTCGCTATGTGCTAAGGCAGGCTTTCTCTAGCCTCTCTCACGATTATCTACTTTTTAGCCTTCTTCTTCTTTTTTTGTATACTTCTTTGGAGAAGTATACTTCTTCAAAATAAAAACGTGTCTTTGTATCAAATAAATGCTAATATCCTTCCACTATTTCATCTCTCCTCTAGCCTCAGTGACAGTCTCTTGCTTCAACTGACTCTCCTGTAGCATGCCCAGTGTATTGCTCTATAGGCACATTATCACCTCATGTATGTGATTTTACTGGATCTCAGAGCAGCTCTTCAGGTAAGGGGGGTCTGGTATTAGGAGCCATTGCATTTATAAAGATAGGGAAACGGGTTTACAGAGGTGATGTAACAATATATTACATTTATTGAGACTCCACCGTGTCCCAGCACTGCAACAGAGTGGAAATTAATATCCTTTGGTCCAAAGAGCAGAAGAAATGACCCTAAGTGAGCTGGAAAGAGACAGAGCTGAAGTTTATATCACCACCTGGTCCAGACCAGATTCTCGTTGTAGCTGATGGAGTCCACTGCTCCTTAATGGCAGAGCTGGGGTGAGAGCCCAGGAGTACTGGCCCCTGGTTCGGGATGGTTTCCCCCGTACCACATCTTCAAGTATATTTCACACAATCCTAGTGTGTGCATGTGTGTGGTGAGGGCAGGGGACAGGATTCATGGAGTTCTGGGGTCTTGCTTCTTGGTCTAGTGAAATTTCTGCTGAACCACAGTTTTTTTGTTTGTTTGTTTGTTTTTGAGTTGGAGTCTCACTCTGTCACCCAGACTGGAGTGCAGTGGCCGCTCTCGGCCACCGCAGCCTCAATCTGCTGGGCTCCGGCGATCCTTCCGCCTCAGCCTTCCCAGTAGCCTTAACTACAAGCGTGCGCTACCACGCCTGGCTAGTTTTTTGATTTTATTGTAGAGATGAGGTCTCGCCTGCCCAGGTGGGTCTCGAACCCGCGGGCTCAGGCAATCCACTCACCTCAGCCTCCCAAAGACGCGGGATTACAGGCTGAGCCACCGAGCCCGGCTGAACCACAGTTTTTAGGTATATTTACTTACAGTCTTAGTATAAGTGTCTAGGGGGAGGAGCAGGATACATATAGTTCCTTGACTCTTAGAGTGTATTGATTCCCCTACTCTACCCTAACACCACCCAGAGTGAAGAAAATCCACTCAGAAACATCACATATATAAACTGTTCATACAATGTATATGAACGGGCTGTAGAGACAGGGCTGGTGTGGAGGAAATGAGCCTTTATGATTGATGCTGAAAGCTGCATTGTTGGTTCCTGAATTTCCAGCCGTTAAATAATTGTTTATGTGAATGTGATGCATTTTAATGTGTAATTTTTTTGGCATTTAACTGTAGTTTGGCTCTTAACATACTTTATAGAGAAGTTGGGACATTACTTTATTCACACAAAGTATTCGGTTCCTCTCCTTAAAAGAAACTAGCTCCTTCATGTAGTGGATTTGATGTGTACAAGGATAATTTTAATGCAAGTAGCTACTAAACTATGCATTTGAGAGCAGGCACAGTGGGGGAGGACAGTGTAATTACTTTATGTAGGAAATGTTTATTACTTCTGTTTTCTCATGGTGGAGATTAAGTATATACTTTAAATATAATGTATAAGCCCATAAGATCCCTTTTCATTAGACGTGTACTGAGAGCAGTAGGTTCTTAAATGGCTACATTTCTTTGGATTCAGAACTGAGCTGAGGGAAGAATGCAAAGGGTTCTTAGATGACTCTTAACAGCTTCTCTTTCAAACAGAAAACCAAACACCACATGTTCTCACTTATATTGGGAGCTAAATGACCACAAAGATGGAAATAATAGACACGAGGGACACCAATAAAGGGGAAAGTGTGGAGGTGGGTCAGGGTTCAGAAATGACCTATTGGATACAGTGATCACTGTCTGGGGAATGGGCCACCGGAAACCCAATTGCCACCACTATAAAGTAAGTCCACGTAACAAGCATGCACTTAAACCCCCTGATTCTAAAATAAAATAAATAAAGCAACATATTTTCTCCGGAAACTTCCAATACCTTCTCTCTCACTCTCGCTTTCAACCATCAAAGCGAACGTGCATTCTTCCCATCACAACATCCTCACGATGATTTTCGTGTGCCTCCACGTTTCCCTTCTCTTCTCTGACTTCGGATGCACTTCTGCTCTCTCTAAGGCAAACCCCGTGTTTTGTGCATTACATCCCATATCCTTTTGCCTTTTCCTCTTTTGAGTTGGGGACTCACCCTGTCACTCAGTCTGGAGTGCAATGGCATGATCACGGCTCACTGCAGCCTTGACCTCTTGGGCTCAAATGATCTGCTCTTCTCAGCCTACCGAGTAGCTGGGACTACAGTTGCACACTGCCACACACGGCTCATTTATTTCTTTATTTTTCTGTAGAGATGAGGTCTCTCAATGTTGCCCAGACTGGTCTTGAACTTCTGGGCTCCAGCGATCCTCCCACATCACTCTCCCAAACAGCTGGGATTACATGTGAGCCATCATGCTCAGCCTCTTTTTTTTTTTTTGGATTTGGAGTCTCACTCTGTCACCCAGACTGGAGTGCAGCGGCTGCTCCTGGCCCCCGCAGTCTCACCCTGCTGGGCTCCGACGATCCTTCCGCCTCAGCCTTCCAAGTAGCTGGAACTACAGGCACGCGCTACCACGCCTGGCTAAATTTTGATTTATTGTAGAGATGAGGTCTTGCCAAGTTGCCCAGACGGGTCTCGAACCCATGCTCAGCCTCTTTTGTCTTCTTAAGGATGTTGCTCCAGCAGGTTTTCCCTCAAGTTTTCCTATCCACTGGATCATCCCCATCAGCATATACATTTGCTGTTATGTCACCCATCTTAAGATTTTTTTAAAAGCTTCTTTATCCTATAGCCTCCTCTAGTGATGACTCCATTTCTCTCCTCCACTTTATAGCAAAAACTCCTTGAGAAAGTTGCCATATTCTTTCTCGAATGCACACAGTCGGGTTTTCAGTTCCCTGCTACTGAAGCAGCTCTTGTCAAGACCGCCAATGACCCTGTGTTACTAAATTCAGTGGTCATTTCTCGGACCTTATCCTTCTTGACCAGCCTGTGGCATCTGACCCTGTCACTCCGTTCTTCTTCAAACTCCTCACAAACCCTTGGCTCTGGATAACACAGTGTCGTGTCTCACCCCCTCCATCACTGTTCACGCCATTGTAGTTTCCTTTGCCTCTTAATGTTAGATACTCCAGGCCTCTGTCTTTGAGTGCTTTTCTGTGTTCCCGTTTCTTACGTTTGTGCTTCCCAAATGTTGTCACATCATGGCCCACACAGAAAATGGCCACTTGTTTTGGCACACTGGGGTCAGTAAGGCTGCTCATGGTTTGAGGTGACTAGCTTCTAGTTAGTTTCTATTTTTAAAAAATATATATTCCTGTGGCCAGGTGCAATGGCTCACACCTCCCAGCACTTTGCGAGGTTGAGGTGGGAGGATCGCTTGAGGCTAGGAGTTTGAGACCAGCCTGGGCAACATAATAAGACTCTGTTTCTACAAAAATTAAAAGAAGTCAGCAAGGTGTGGTGGTGTGCCCTGGTAGTCCTGGCTACTTGGGAGGCTGAGGTGGGAGGATTGCTTGAGCCTAGGAGGTTGAGCTGCAGTGAGCTATGATTGCAGCACTCCACTGCAGCCTGGGTGACAAAGTGAGAAACCCTGTCTCTTAAAAAAAAAAAAAAAACAAAACCCACCAAAACATATATTATATATATATAACATTTCTGTATTTGGTTTGCTGGCCTTTTATGAGATTGGCCTGTAATTTTCCTTTCTCTTTTTCTTTTCTCTTGTGTTAGTACTGAAGTTATACAAGCCTCATAAAATGAGCTAAGTAATATTTCTTCTTTTCTTTCTTTTTTTCTCTTTAATAGAAATGTCTTATACAATTAGAATAATTCACTCCTTTTCTGTTAGAATTTACCTGTAAAACTGTTTTAGACAATTTTTAAAATTATCTTTTTTCCTTTGTGAGTTTAATTTTAATAACTAATTAATTTTTTAAAAAGTCATAGGAATATATACATTTTCTTTTTCTTTATGAATAAGTTATATTTTCCTGTGAAATTATTTCATCTAAGTTCCATGTATATTGGCATTAAATTGTAGATAATGGTCTGTATACATTTTTTTTTTAATCTCTACTTTTTCCCTAATATTATTTGTGCCTGTTTTTTTTTTTCTTAGTTGTCAGAGGTTTATCTATTTTATCAGTATTTGGTTTTGTTGATCCTCTAGTGTAGGTTTTTTTCTATTGTATTATTACGTATAGCATGTTATTATTTTTCTTTTTGAGTTGGAGTCTCACTCTGTCACCCAGACTGGAGTGCAGTGGCCGCTCCCGGCCACCGCAGACTCGACCTGTTGGGCTCTGGCGATCCTTCCACCTCAGCCTTCTGAGTAGCTGGAATTACAGGCGCGCGCTACCACGCCCAGCTAATTTTTTGAGGTAGAGATGAGGTCTTGCCTGCCCAGGTGGGTCTCGAACCCACAGGCTCAGGCAATCCACTCACCTCGGCCTCCCAAGGCGCGGGATTACAGGTTGAGCCACTGAGCCTGGCTTATTGTTCTTTTTTAGGTATGATAATAGTGCTAAGCTTTTATATTTTAAAAAGATCTATTAGAAAGTATTTTTAAATGAAATGACATGAAATTGCTTTTCTTTTTCTTTTTTAGGTTCTGTTGCTTGGCTGGAGTGCAGTGGCACAGTGCTAGCTCACTGCAGTTTTGATTGCCTGTGTTCAAGGGATCATCCCACCTCAGCCTCTCCAGTAGCTTGGACTACAGGTGCACACCATCATACCTGACTAATTAAAAATATATATATTTTTTGTAGAGATGGGGTCTTGCATGTTGCCCAGGCTGATCTTGAACTCTTGATCTCAGCAATCCTCCTGCTTGGACTGCCCAAAGTGCTGGGATTACGGGCATGATCCACTTCTGACCTCATAGAATTGATTTGAAATAACCTAATGTGTGTGTAGGATCAGGGGAACGGTGGGAAGATTTAGAAGAAGAAAGATTGGCCACTTGTTGATAGCTACTGAAGCTGAGTGTCAGGTAATAAAGATGTATAATAGTACTCTACCTTTGTGTATGTTTGAAAAATTTTATTAAAAATTAAAATATACATTTATTTCTTTCTACTTTAAAATTTTTATTCTGACATCATTTTTCTAACATAGGTTGCAAACTTAGCTAATTAATTTTCAGTGTATTTTTCCTTCCTTCTCTATGCATTTAAGGCTAAAAATTTTCCCTAAGTATAACTTATCTGCATTCTGCAAGTTTTTTAAATGGGACTTTGACATTCAATGAAATGCACAGATCCTAAGTATACAGTTTGATCAGTTTTGATAAATTCGACACACATCAAATTATAGACCACTTTCATCAGTCCAGGAAGTTCTTTCATGCTTCTTTCTAGTCAGTTCTCTTGCCTCAGATCCTACCATGTTCTGACTTTTGTCACTGTAGGTGACTTTTTTTTTTCTAGGTGACTTTTATCTGTTGTAGAACTTCATACAAATGGACTCATAGACTATCTACTGTTGCCTCTGGCTTCTTTCAGTAAGTATGTATCTGATATTCATTCATGTTGTGTGTGTCAGTAGTTCATTTCTTTTTATTGCTTAGTAGTATTTCATTTGGATGAATATGCCACAACCTATTTATTCGTTTTCCCGTTGATGAACATCTGGGCTGTTTCCACATTTTGATTCTTATGAATAAAACTGTTAATGGTCTTATAGTAGCTTTCGTGTGGACATATGTTTCTGTTTCTCATTTCTCCTGGATAAATACCTAAAAGTGAAATTTTGGGGTCATTGAGTAGGCACATGTTTACTTTTTAAGAAACGGCTAAACCGTTTTCCAAAGTGGCGGTTGCATTTTACACTCTAACAATGGACTGGAGTTTGGGTTGTTCTGTATCTTCTCCAACATTTTGTGTTGTCAGTACCCTTTGATTTTAGCCATTCTAATGGGGAATAGTGATGTCTCATTGTGGTTTTGATTTCATTCCCTTGATGAATAATGTTGAGCACCTTTTCATGTGCTTGTTGGCTGCTCATAAAGCTTCTTACAGTGTCTGTTCAAGTCTTATGCTCATACTTTCAATTTTTTTATTGTTGATTTTTAGTTCTTTCATTTTTACTACTACATACAAATTCTTTGTCAGATATGTTGAGTATTTTTCCCAGTCTGTGACTTGCTTCTTCTTTCTTTTAGTAGTGTCTTTTGAAGAGCAAAAGTTATTATCATTATTATTATTATTATTTGATCTGGAGTCTCACTCTGTTGCCCAGACTGGAGTGCAGTGCCCGCTCCCTGCCAGTGCAGCCTCGACCTGCTGGGCTCTGGCGATCCTTCTGCCTCAGCCTTCCAAGTAGCTGGAACTACAGGCGCATGCTACCACGCCCGGCTGATTTTTTGATTTATTGTAGAGATGAGGTCTCGCTGCCCAGGCGGGTCTCGAACCCATGGACTCAGGCAATCCACTCACCTCGGCCTCCCAAAGGCATGGGATTACAGGCTGAGCCACCGAGCCCGGCTCTACTTTCTTGAGGTAGGAACTTGGACTGTTGATTTGAACCCTTACTCTTTTCTAATGTAAGCATCTAAATAAATTTCCCATAAATTTCCCTCTCAGCACTGCTTTAGCTATAATACACATATTTTGATATTTTGCATTTTCATTTTTATCCAGCTCTATGTTTTTAAATTTCCTTTGAGGTTAGGCATGGTGGCGAGAGGTGAAAGGATTACCTGAGCTGAGGGGTTCAAGATCAGCCTGGGCAACCTGGCGCGACCTCATCTCTACAATAAATCAAAACACTAGCCAGGTTTGGTGGTGCATGCCTATAGTTCCAACTATTTGGAAGGCTGAGGCAGAAGGATCACCTGAGCCCAGCAGGTCAAGGCTGCAGTGAATCGTGATTGTGTCACTGCACTCCAGCCTGGGTGACAGAGTGAGATTCTGACTCAAAAAAGAAAAAAATGTCCTTTGAGATGATGATGTGAAATTTAATCTGAGACTGAGATGATGAGTTAGCCAAGAAAAGTGAGGAATAAAAATAGAGGGCATTGCATTTGGGGTTGAAACTGTATTACCTAATTTTCCTCCTTCAATACATGACAAAATAAATGAAAACTCCTAAAAACCAATCATCACATTCACCATCAGGAAACAAACAGGTATAGGCTCCTAATATCACATAACACAGGCACCTAGCATGATGCAATAACTTCAAAATCTGGCAGGTCGTGGACACAGAAGGCAGAATAAATACCATTAGGCAGGGCATGCATCCTATAGAGTCATATGATCAGAAGCGTCTCACATTTGGGTTAATGTTCTGGCGTTACCATCTTGAAATAATCAATAGTTTAATTTTGGAACAGTAACGTCAAAGGGGACAACTGAACGTGTGCATGAGCAGAGACAATACATGAAATATGCTTGTCCACTATTTCCTGGTCCCCATTCACACATAGTGTTCCTGGTGCCCTATAATATTTAAGAGTTCAGCAAGAATCAAAGCAAGTAAAGGTAAATGTGTTGCTTCTATAACTGAGTACACAGGAACAGTGATAACCTCAAGAGGCCACACTTTTCCATTCAAACCAGAACTTGCTTCAATCACAGAAAAAAGGCAATGATGTTCTAAGACATACAAATGAGCCCAGGTGTGTGATGGCTCACACCTGTAATCCCAGCTACTTGGGAGATTGAGGCAGAGATCACTGGGCCTGGAGTTCAAGACCAGCCTGGGTAACACAGTAAGACCTCATCTCAAAACACACACACACACACACACACACACACACACACACAACCAAGGAATCTTATCACAACTTTTCTTTTTTTTTTTTTTTTTTTTGAGTTGGAGTCTCACTCTGCTGTCCAGGCTGGAGTGCAGTGGCACACTCACGGCCACTGCAGCCTCAACCTTCTGGGCTTGGGCAATCCTTCTGCCTCAGTCTTCCAAGTAGCTGCAACTACAGGTGTGTGCCACCATGCCCACCTAATTTTTTTTTTAATTTATTGTAGAGACGAGGTCTCAGCAAGTCATTGAGGCTGGTCTCAAACCCCTGAACTCAGGCAATCCTCTCGCCTCAGCCTCCCAAAGTGCTGGGATTACAGGCTTGAGTCACCGCACCCAGCCACAACCTTTCTTATTTGTGTAACTGCTCTGCATCGGCCAACCACTTCTGCTAAAAATGATGACACAGAAGGAAAAGAAGGATCAGGCAACCCAAAGTTCTTTTTCCTCTCAATCCTTTTTTACTTATCAGCAACCTGAAGGCTGAACGTTTTGGTAGAATGTACACGTATAACTAAGTGAAATTAAAGCAGTTGAGTTACTTCTGTGCAGTCTTTGCACTGTTCTGGTAAAAACAAAATGCATATGCATATGCAAGTTATACTATATGAACTGTATACTTTTAGTGATTCCATATTGCATTTTTTTTTTTTTTGAGTTGGAATCTCACTACGTCGCCTGGGCTTGAGTGCAGTGACACGCTTATGGTCACACCAGCGTCGAACTGCTGGGCTCTGACAATCCTTCTGCCTCAGCCTTCCTAAGTAGCACGCTACCACGTCTGGCTAATTTTTTATTTATTGTAGAGAAGAGGTCTCGCCACGTCGCCCAGGCTAGTCTCCAACCCATGGGCTCAGGCAAACCACTAGCCTGGGCCTCCCAAAGTGTTGACATCACAGGCTGAGCCACCGGGCCCGGCCTCCATATTACATTTTACATATTTACATTTAAAGCTGGCATTATACAATATAAAGATGTAGAACAGTAAAATGCATGCTGATAATTTAAAATTGTAATTTTCCTTTACTTGGTATGACATTAAATATCAAACAAAAAATACTACAACAAGTTAAGTGAGGGCACGAAAGAAAGGGAAAAGAGTTATATTTTAGTGTCTTTAATGACAATTTTAATCCTGCTTTTTTATTTTTTACTTTTTTTTTTGAGTTGGAGTCTCACTCTGTCACCCAGACTGGAGTGCAGTGTCTGCTCCCGGCCACCGCAGCCTCGACCTGCTGGGCTCCAGTGATCCTTCCACCTCAGCCTTCCAAGTAGCTGGAACTACAGGCGTGCGCTACCACACCCGGCTAATTTTTGATTTATTGTAGAGATGAGGTCTCGCCAAGTTGCCCAGGCGGGTCTCGAACACACGGGCTCAGTCAATCCACTCACCTCAGTCTCCCAAAGTGCTGGGATTACAGGCTGAGCCACCGAGCCCGGCTTGCTATCTTTTTTGATAATGAATTTTTATGGTTTGCTTTTCTGCAAATGCATCATTGGATCAGCAAAATTTATACTTTAAACAACATCATTTTCAGTTGTTATCATTGAAAGCGGTGTCAGTTCTTGGTAAATGTAAGATTGCAAATTATTTTTCTTTTCTTTTTTTTTGAGTCAGAGTCTCACTGTGTCACCTAGGCGGGAGTGCACTGGCACGCTCACAGCCACTGCCGCCTTGACTTGCTGGGTTCAGGTGACCCTTCTGCCTCAACCTTCCAAGTAGCCGGAACCACAGATGTGCACAACCATGACTGGCTAATTTTTTGACTTATTGTAGAGACGAAGTCTCACAAAGTTGCCCAGACTGATCTCGAACCCCTGAACTCAAGCAATCCTCTCGCCTCTACCTCCCAAAGTGCGGGGATTACAAGCGTGAGTCACTGTGCCTGGCCGCAGATTATTTTTCATAATTTTTTTTTTGAGACATTTTTCTGCTGATGTAATGGTTACTGGAGCTATTCAGAGTAGCCTATAACAATCAGGACTAGCTACATAATGTGCAGGGTGACAGAATGAGACTCCAACTCAAAAAAAAAAAAGATAGCACATTAATAAAGTATTGCTATTTATCATTTTATATAAAATTATGATACCAAAAATACTTTTTGTAAGTTTATGTTATTATTCATGTACCACTATTACCCCTACTATATTTGACAAATAAAAAGATATTTTTAAAAGAAAATATTTCATTTTGGGATATCTTTAGTGGAACCTTTTTCCTGCTTTTTGAACTACGGTTTCACATTTTCATTTTACTCTGAGCCCCCAAAATTATACATTTGGCTTTGTTTACAGGTTAAGCCCTCAAATGACCTCCATGTTACCTCATCTGCTTACTCCTTCAGAGCACAGAAATACTGAAAGTACAGAAGATTCCTAGCACTTATTCTGTGGCTCCTGAAGGAAAACAAATTGCCCAGAAACTGTAGAAAGAGCATCAGGAAGTCGCCTTTCTGAGCCAGAGCAATGGAATTGCCTATACACACAGAGCTACCTAAGCCTGAGCAGCTAAAAACCAAAAAACAGCATGTAAAAGGCAAACACACTCCCAAGAACCAAGCAAACAAAACTAATGCTGAAGAAAATTAACTCAGGAACACAGGCACACTTTCCCACATGTGTCTCTTACTATAGCAAGCCAAAAAGAACATGCATTCAATAAAGCCCAAGAACAAGATGAAAACCAACAGAATGACATGAAAAGAAAGATTGCAGACTTAAGGAAACTGAAGACCAAAACAAAATTACAGAATTAATTGATACACAGACATGACAAGAAACAGAATATAGACCGTAGCTGATGATCAAGTTTATCACAGGAGGAGGAAAAGGCTCACAGGAATTACAGTGAACAGTCAAAAGTCAGACAAATTAAAACGAATATGAAGATCAGGTGAAGATGATCCTGTATAAGAATGATTGATGAGCCGGGCTCGGTGGCTCAGCCTGCAATCCTGCGCTTTGGGAGGCTGAGGTGAGTGGATTGCCTGAGCCTGCGGGTTCGAGACCCGCCTGGGCAGCGAGAACTCATCTCTACAATAAATCAAAAAAATCAACCAGGTGTGGTAGCGCATGCCTGTAATTCCAGCTACTTGGAAGGCTGAAGCGGAAGGATCGCCGGAGCCCAGCAGGTCGAGGCTGCAGTGGCCAGGAACAGCCACTGCACTCCAGTCTGGGTGACAGAGTGAGACTCCAACTCAAAAAAAAAAAAAAAGAATGATTGATGAAGTAAAAAACTCAACAAAAAGAACTGAGTTTTCAAAGATAAAGCATGAGATAATTTCCCTGAATTGGAGAGGGAAAAGTCTTCATGTTGAAAAGGCATACCAGAAAATTTGATACAAAAAGCTCAGTGTCCTACTACAGTCACTGAACCTCAAAAAGATTTCTTCAGATACCAGGTAGAAAATTGAGGACGGCCTCAAACTTCTCCACAGCATCATTCAAATCCAGAAGACAATACAGTAAGTAATGCCCTCCAAGTGCAGAAGGAACAAATGTGTGTACATGTGTGTTTGTGTGTGTGTCTGTGTGTGTCTGTGTGTCATATGATGCTCATCAAGTGTCAATGGTGGTTATTTCTAGGTGGTGTGATTTGCGGTCAATTATATATTTTCTATATTTTATCATTGCTCTGAGGAAAGAAAAATAAATCAGTTTTATCACTGCAGCTTTCTGCATTGTTTGAACTGTTCAAAATGAACAAAATTGCTGGGCATGGTGGCTCATGCCTGTAATCCCAACACTTTGGGAGGCAGAAGCAAGAGGACTGCCTGAATCCAGTGGCTCAAGACTAGCTTGGGCAACTTAGAGAGACCTCATCTTTACAATAAATCAAAAAATTAGCTGGGCGTGGTGGTACGTGCCTGTAATTCCAGCTACTTGGAAGGCTGAGGAAGAAGGATGGCCTGAACCCAGCAGGTCAAGGCTGCAGTAGCCATAAACGTGTCACTGCACTCCAGCCTGGGTGACAGAGTAAGGCTCTGATAAATAAATTTAAAAACATGAAAATTGTAATACTGTCATCAAACCAACAGTGACCTTTCTTTTAAAAATGTTTACAATAAATATGCAAAGATGTCAGTAGCAATTGGCCCTAAGTGGTAAGAAATGTGGATGTTTTCTTCTGTGACTTTGCTGTGCATTTTTAGTTTTTTGTTTTATTCTATTTTGTTTTAGTTTGGATTCAAAGGGTACATGTGCAGGATTGATACTTGGGTATATTGGGTGATGATGAGGTTTGGCCTTTTCTATTGAGCCGGGTGGTGATCACGATACCCAGTGGGGAATTTTTTCAGCCCCTACTTCCTTTCTTCCCTCTCCCCTTTTAGGACTACCCAGTGTCTGTTATTCTCATCCTTATGCCTACGTGTACCCAGTGTTTAGCTCCACTTATTAGTAAGAACATACAGTATTCAATTTTCTGTTTCTGTGTTAGTTCACTTAGAATAATGACCTCCAGCACCATCCACATTGCTGCAAAGGACATGACTTCATTTTTCTTTAAGGCCGTGTAGTATTCTATAGTGTACAAATGCCACATTCTCTTTATCCAACCCACTGTTGATGGGTTACCTGGGTTGGTTCCACGTTTTTGCCATTGTGAATAGTGCTGCAATAAACATACAAGTGCAAGTAACATTTTGGTAGAATGATTTCTCTCCTTTGAGTGTATACCCAGTAGTGGCATTGCTGGGTCAAATGGTAAATCTATTTTTAGTTCTTTGAGGAATCTCCAAATTGCTTTCCACAGGGGCTGAACTAGCTTACATTCCCACCAACAGAGTTACGAGTTTTCTCCACAACCTTGCCAACATCTGTTGTTTTTTGACATTTTCATAATTGCTATTCTGACTGGTGTGAGATGGTACCTCATTGTGATTTTGATTTGCGTTTTTCTGATGATTAGTGATGTTGAGCATTTTTTCATATGTCTTTGGTTCACTTGTATGTCTTCGTTTGAGAAGTGTCTGTTCATGTCCTTTGTCCCCTTATTAATGCATTATTTGTTTTTTTCTTGTTGATTTGTCTAAGTTCCTTATAGATTCTGGATATTAGTCCTTTGTTAGATGCATAGTTTCAAATATTTTCTCCCACTGTGTAGGTTGTCTGTTTACTTTGCTGATGGTTTCTTTTGCTGTGGAGCAGCTCTTTAGTTTAATTAGGTCCCATTTGTCAATTTTGGTTTTTGCTGCATTTGCTTTTGAGACTTGGCCACAAATTCATTGCCTAGGCCAATATCCTGAAGAGTGTTTCCCAGGCTTTCTTCTAGGATCTTTATAGTTCGAGGTCTTGCACTTAAGTCAATAATCCATCTTGAGTTAATTTTTGTCTATGGTGAGAGGAAGGGGTTCAGCTTCATTCTTTGGCATATAGTTAGCAAGTTTTCCCAGCACCGTTTATTAAACAGGACATTCTTTCTACAATGTTTATTTTTGCTGATTTCTGGGTTCTCTGTTCTTTTCCATTGGTCTATATGTCTATTTTTGTACAAGTACTATGCTGTTTTGGTTGTTATAGACTTGTAGTAAAGTTTGAAGTCCAGCAATGTGATGCCTCCAGCTCTGTTCTTTTCGCTTAAGATTGCTTTGGCTATTTATTTTTTTTTTTTTATTGCTTCCATATGAATTCAATATTGTTTTTTCCTAGATCTGTGAAAATGATGGTGGCAGTTTGATAGAGATTGCACTGAATCTGTAGGTTGCTTTAGGCAGTATGGACATTTAAACAATATTGAGTCTTTCAATCCATGAGCATGAAATGCTTTTCCTTTTTTTTTGAGTCTGAGTCTAAGGCTGGAGTGCAGTGGCACACTCATGGTCACCACAGTCTCAACCCACTGGGCTCAAGCAATCTTTCTGTCTCAGCCTTTCAAGTAGCTGGAACTACAGGCATGCACCACCATGCCTGGCTAATTTTTAAAAAATTTTTATTGTAGAGATGAGGTCTCACCAAGTTGCCCAGGCTGGTCGGGAACTCCTGGGCTCAGGCATTCCTCTCGCCTCCACCTCTCAAAGTGATGGGATTACAGGCATGAGACACCACACCTAGCTGCTTTTCCATTTCTTTGTGTCATCTGATTTCTTTCAGCAGTGTTTTGTAGTTCTCATTGTAGAGATCTTTCACCTCTTTGACAAATAAATAAATAAAAGCAAAGGGAAGAATGTTCATGGCAAAAGAAATGACATGAATGCAGAATCTAGGGAAAGTGATTGGTACCACTCAAGAGCTAAAAGAAGAAACATATGGAAAAGAAACCCAGGGAGGAAAAAAAATCATCACCAGAACTTGTAGGTCACGATAGATACCTAAAATGTCATATAAAAGTTTTCACTGGATCAAAATGTAATCCACTCCCAAAACTTCATTTTCCACCCTCAATTCACAACTAAAAGTATTCTTTAAATACTTAACAATTGACCACATTCAGAATTGTCTGTTCACTTCCATGGCCAAAGCTGTGTGCCCAGAGACAACTCTATAGTGCACTACAGCACCTTTTCTCTGTTCTAGGATAATCTGAATTTAAAAGATTATAATAAAGATATCAAGCCCGTCACACAATTAAAATGTTAAATCAACTCTAACAAGCTGAAAATGAAAAATTACCTTCAATCTCCATTTCAACTCTGTGTCGTGATTCTGAAGTTTCTCCAGAAACTTCATTCCAAATGTCTGCAAAGATGATAGTCAAACATTTAAAACTAGATGGCAGCACTTACCTACCTTTCAGGCTACAAATAAAAGTTACACTGCTGTCATCTTTTCAAAAGTCAAACAAAATCTGGCATCAAAAGAGAAAATTCTATAAATTGATACGAACAGCTTAATTTTACTTATAAATTTCAAATAAAGTAAACATCAGTACATACTTTTTTTTTACTATTCAGTTTGCCTAAATTAAATATGAGTTCATGAGCTCTGAACAGCAATACTTGTTTAAATATGAGAGAAGGAAAAGATCCATTAGGACAAAAAGGTTTTAGTGAAAACCATGATGGCTCCTGTAAGAACCCAAGGAAGACTGCACACATTAAATGAAGAACTAGGGGCTACCCAGCTCCCAATCTGGAAGTTCACCTCGTTGGTTAACAAGCCAAGTCGGGCTACTCCCACACTGAACTCTGCTCCGCTGCAGCCAGGCAGAACCTCCTCAGGAACAGACACCCAGAGCTCTCCAGAGAAAACCCATGGTCCAGAAGTTCTTATGGCCTAGGTCTCTGCTTCAAGGTCCTACCAAAGGGGTCTGGTTTATAGTCATCACTACTGTGTGAAATCCTTAGTTATCTGATAAATAGAGTAACAGCATCTTTCTATAAGTCATTTTAGTTAGCAAACATTTATTTTCTTTCTTTCTTTCTTTTATTTGGTGTCTCACTCTGTTGCCCAGGCTGGAGTGCAGTGGCACACTTATGACCACCCCAGCATCGACCTGCTGGGCTCCGACTATCCTTCCGCCTCAGCCTTCCAAGTAGCTGGAACTATAGACATGCGCTACCACACTCAGCTAATTTTTGATTTACTGTAGAGAAGAGGTCTTGCCAAGTTGCCCGGGCTGGTCTCGAACCCGTGGGCTCAGGCAATCCACTCAACTCGGTCTCCCAAAGTGCTGGGATTACAGGCTGAGCCACCTAGCCCAGCCACATTTATTTTCATATGCATCATCTCATTTAACTTCACAACACTATAAGGCAATTATCAATATCCTTATTTTACAAATGAGTACTAAGATTCAGAGGCTGAGTGTCCTACAAGAGGTAATAAGGGCAGAGCTGAATACAGTCCAAGACTTCTTCGCTGTAAATTCAGGGGGCTCTTCACCTCACAATATTTAGTTGACCAAGTAGTTGACCACCCTGTCCCTAAAGTAAACTCCAGCCACAATCTCTACCCCCACCCCACCCAGTTACTATTCTATCACTCTATTATTTCCTTCTAAAAATTTTTACATAATTTCTGTTTCCTTCCTCCCGCAATACCTAACAAAATAAACTCTGTTCATGTTGAACATATCTTTTCCTTTTTTTTTTTTTTTTTGAGTTGGATTCTCACTCTGTCGCCCAGACTGGAGTGCAGTGGCCACTCCCGGCCATCGCAGCCTCAACCTGCTGGGCTTCGGCGATCCTTCCACCTCAGCCTTCCAAGTAGCCGGAACTACAGGCGCGCGCTACCATTCCCGGCTAATTTTTTGATTTATTGTAGAGATGAGGTCTCGCCAAGATGCCCAGGTGGGTCTCGAACCCGCGGGCTCAGGCAGTCCACTCACCTCAGCCTCCCAAAGGCGCAGGATTACAGGCTGAGCCACCGAGCCCGGCTATATCTTTTCCTTTTAAAAGAGACGGGGTCTTGCTCTGTCACTTAGGCCGAATACAGTGGTACAATGAGAGCTCACTGTAACCTCAAACTCCTGGGCTCAAGGGATCCTCCCAGTTCACCTCTCAAAGCTCTGGGATTACAGGCATGAGCCTTTGATCATACCTTCTAATACATATGTTCTACCGGAGTAATGATATTGTCTGTCTTGTTCACCACTGAATTCCCAGCATCAACAGCAGTGTCCGTAACATGGCAAGCATACAATAAAAATGAAATAAGGAGTCTTACTCTGTTGCCCAGGCCGGAGCCAATGGCACAATCATGGCTCAAAGCAGCCTCGACCTCCTGGGCTCAGGTGATTCTTCTGCCTCAGCCTCCTGAGTAGCTGGGACTACAGGTGCATGCCACCATGCCCAGTTAATTTTTTTTTTTTTTTTTGTAGAGACGGAGTCTCACTATGTTGCCCAGGCTGGTCTTGGACTTCTGGGCTCAAGCAATCCTCTCACCTCAGCCTCCAAAGTGCTGGAATTACAGGCATGAGCCACTGTGCTGAGCGATGATTATCATAACTGCATTAAATTATTATGAGACATCCTGTCTCAGAGCCCCATCAAATTGTCAGAAATCAAGATGTAGCCAGGCTCAGTGGCTCAGCCTGTAATCCTGCGCCTTTGGGAGGCTGAGGTGAGTGGATTGCCTGAGCCCACAGGTTCGAGACCCGCCTGGGCAGCGAGACCTCATCTCTACAATAAATCAAAAAATCAGCCGGGCGTGGTAACGCATGCCTGTAATTCCGCCTACTCGGAAGACTGAGGCGGAAGGATCGCCGGAGCCCAGCAGGTCGAGGCTGCGGTGGCCGAGAGCGGCCACTGCACTCCAGTCTGGGTGACAGAGTGAGACTCCAACTCAAAAAAAAAAAGTCAAGATGTAGCGAATCTGATCACCCTTGACCACGTCTGTACCTATTTCTTCAGCAAATCTCACGTGATATCTTCAGGGACGTCACTGTCCCTTTGGAATATTGTACAGTTTCATGTTGTTGATGGAAGTCTGAGGTTTCCGTACATATCACTGTTTTCAGAATCTGTCTGCTCTATGAAATGATAAGCATTTGTCTTGTGTAAAAAGAACCCCACCGGGCTTGATGTTAATAATTGGGAAAGGTATGAAAAAATGACCAAAACACGTCTTGAAATACCAAAAAAAAAGAATGAATAAATGGATGATTTTTGGAACGCAAGACATAGTCAAGTTCTCAAAACCTATAGCATGCCTGGGACAGCCATATGAAGAATTAAAATACGATGCACTTTTAAGACTCGTGATCAGATTAAAAATCAGCCCAACGTTAACACCTCCAATGACAATGGCCTTCCAAAAGACATGTATCTTCAGCTCCGTGCATCATCACATCATATCTAGCTCCAGAAAATTTTAGTTCTGTTTTCCTCATGAAAATCTTTGATTTCAAGATATCCTTGACATTTTCTCACATTTAGCTTTAGGTTCACTCTTACTGTCAAATTAAAAGACACACACATACAAATTCACACATACACACATGCTGTTATTAAGAGCCTATTACTTGCAAGCTGGGTTCAATGGCTCATGCTTGTAATCTCAGCACTTGGGAGCCGAGGCAAGAGGATCACTCGTGCCCAGGAGTTTGAGACCAGCCTACGCAACACAACGAGACCTTGTCTCTACAAAAATTAAAAAATTAGCCAGGCATGGTGGCGTGTACCTGACAGAGTGAGATGCTGACTCAATTAATTAGTTAAAAAGTAACCTGACAGCAGAGACTGGCTTTAGGAGCATACAAATGGGCTAGAGGGGGCAGGGCGCAGTGGCTCAAATCTGTAATCCCAGCACTTTGGGAGGCCGAGGTGAGGGGATTGCCTGAGCCCATGGGTTCGAGAACAGCCTGGGCAACTTGGGGAGACTTCATCTCTACAATAAATCAAAAAATTAGCTGGGCATGATAGCACGCGCCTATAGTTCCAGCTACTTGGAAGGCTGAGGCGGAAGGATCTCCTAAACCCAGCAGGTAGATGCTGGAGTGGCTGTGAGCATGCCACTGCACTCCAACATGAACAACAGAGTGAGATTCCAGCTCAAAACAACAACAAAATGTTGGTTTAGAGGGAAAAAAAACAATGAAGAGGTAAGCAAAGAGGAAAAGATCGGAATAACAGTGTGACACAAAATATCATCACAAGGTGCCACAAGATTAGTTGCCAAATTAAATATAAACAAATTATTTGATATTTTAAAAATCACAAGAAGGAAGCACTTGAAGCTGTTCTAGAAATGAAAGATTTCAGGGAAAATGAGAGACAAATTTGGATTCACCTTTGAAAAATAAGTGGGATTTAGCTGGGTGCAGAGGCTCAAGCCTGTAATCCCAGCATTTTGGGAGGCCGAGGCAAGCGGATTGCCTGAGCTCAGGGGTTCGAGACTATCCTGGGCAACTTGGTGAGACCTTGTCCCTACAATAAATCAAAAAATAAGCGTGGTAGCATACATCTGTAGTTCCAGCTACTTGGAAGGCTGAGGCAGAAGGATTGCCTGAGCCCAGTAGATCAAGGTTACAGTGGCCGTGAATATTCCACTGCACTCCAGCCTGGACAACAGAGTAAGACTCCAACTCAAAAAAAAAAAAAGAAAGAAAGGAAGAAAAAAGAAAAATGAGTGGGATTTATAAAAACACAAAGAATGAAAAAGGTAAAGAATGCTCAAGCAAACTAGTTTTGCTAAAGAGACTATGGTTTTGTGAATAATCAAAAAGAAGGCTAGACACAGAATGAAGTCAACTTAGTGAGGACCATTACTGCCAAGATGAGAAGTCTGAGATTTATTTTATAGGCAATGAGAGCCACTTAAAGGTTTAATGCAGGTCTTTCACATAATCAATGCGGTATTTTAGGAGGATTATTCTGGCATAGCTGTGAGCCCAGATGGGAAGAAGCTGTCGCTAATCTCCTCAGCCTCCCTCTAAGAAGGGGAAAGTTTTCTTTTCTTTTTTTCTTTTCTTTTTTTCTTTTCTTTCTTTTCCTTTCTTTTCTTTTCTCTCTTTCTTTTCTTTTCTTTTCTTTTTTTTTTTTGACATAAGCTTTGAGAACCTGTTATTCTCCAATAACAGTTTCTGGGTAAACATCTCCACGATGTTCACAGCTGCACATACGTTGTTTAATTGGAAGAGACCACAGACAACCAAATCACAGACTGGCACATTCAAGCCTTGCCTCATGATAAGACTAAACAAAACAAGGCTTTACTCAGTCTGGGTCTACTGGACAAGCAGGAGGGACCCTCCCCTCTTCCCTTCTCCCCTACCTCCGGACAAAATGCCACCATCAGTAGGCAAGCTCATTTTGTTCCAGTCAGGTCCATCAGTTAAATGTTTTATGAGATCTGTGTGCATAATGTGAAGATCTGATGCAGCGCCTCAACTTCTCCTTGTTCCTACCATCAGTGTTCATTCTATTAGGCCCTAAAGCTTTGGGGTTTTCAACCCTTTTGCTTTGCCTTTCTTAGGCTGTGACAGAAAGGGTCATCTCTTTACAGCTGAGACAAAACCAATCATTTGTATCTTGGCCTGTATTCTTTACCTTTTAGGGATTTGTCCCCCAGAGCAGATACCACAGAAAGAAGACATCAGAGAAATGCTATTGCTACATGATGACAATATATTGTTTCTTCTCCTCAAAGCACTGTAAACATTGAGGCAGCCTGTGAAGGCTCTTCTGTTCCCCAAGAGCATTCTACAAAACAACATCTTTGGAAAGAAGTTTAAAACACACCTTCTCCCATTCTGTGCACAGCATAACACACACCCATCAGGATAAAACCAGAGACTGCAATCTAACATGTCAGTCTCAGACTTAACTTTATGTTGTTAAACACTCTGAAGAATGTAGCAGATCATGATATATCTTCCTGCTCAAACATATTTTTTTTAATTTTAATTTTTTTTTTTTGAGTTGGAGTCTCACTCTGTCGCCCAGGCTGGATTACAGTGGCACGCTCATGGCCACAGCAACCTCGACCTGCTGGGCTCAGGCAATCCTTCTACTTCAGCCTTCCAAGTAGCTGGGACTACAGGCATGCACCACCACGCCCAGCTAATTTTTTAAAAATTTATTGTAGAGGTGATATCTCGCCAAGTTGCCCAGGCTGGTCTCGAATCCATGGGCTCAGGCAATCCTCTCACCTTGGCCTCCCAAAGTGCTAGGATTATAGGCATGAGCCACCGTGTCTCAAAATATTATCAATATGTTCTATTATCTCCAAACAAAATCCTTTTGAAGAAAAGAAATTAATATTTATGGAGGATGTCTTATGTATCAGACCTTCTTCTATATTCATTTAATCTTCAAAACAACTCTTTTAGGTGAGTATCATCCCCATTTCATAGACAAAGACACTAGGGTTGAAGAAGGCTAAGTAACTTGGCCAAGGTAACAAAGTGTAAGCAAGATTCTAGCCTGGTCCATCTTTTCATTATCACCTGACCCACCCTGCCTTCACAAGGTATTCAGACTCTGAACAGCCTAGCATAAAACTACCTCTCCAAATTTTGTATTTTATTATATATAAATCAAAGTTTTTCTCTAATGTAATTTCATTATTTCAAAAAAGCAATACAAGCCAGGCTCGGTGGCTCAGCCTGTAATCCCGTGCCTTGGGAGGCTGAGGTGAGTGGATTGCCTGAGCCCGCGGGTTCAAGACCCACCTGGGCCACTTGGCGAGACCTCATCTCTACCATAAATAAAAAAAAAAAAAAATTAGCCTGGTGTGGTAGCGCGCCTGTAGTTCCTGCTACTTGGAAGGCTGAGGCGGAAGGATCGCCGGAGCCCAGCAGGTCGAGGTTGTGGTGGCCGGGAGCAGCCACTGCACTTCAGTCTGGGCGATGGAGTGAGACTCCAACTCAAAAAAAAAAAAAAAAAAAGCAATACAGTAAAAAACCAACTAGCATTGGCCGCTAAAGCTGGGCATACACATACTTACAATCCAGCAAGTCTACTCCTAGGTAGTATTCAATGTAAATATATTTCATATATATACACATATATATAATGACCCAAAAAACCCAGAAGTTATTAAAAATTGTGTATTTATTCTTATATGTTTAAACTTCAGTCACCTTCAAAGTACTCTTTGTTTGATGCACTACACCTATCAAGATGCTTTTTCCACTTCTTAAAATGGTTTCTCAGCTCATCAATTTTGATGCCTTTTAGTGCTTCTTTGTTTCATCTCTTCCACATAGGCAAAATGTTTCCCTTTGAGGACTTTTTTCATCTGGGAAACCAAAAAAAAAAAAAAATCGCTTGGGGAGAGATCGGATAAATAGGGCATAAGGGGTCATGCTGTTATTGGTCAAAAACTGCTGAACACTCAGCACAGTGTGGGCAGGTGTGCTGGCAAATCACCCATCTTTTCATTGAAAGAATCTCAAAAAATTTTTTACTGAAGCCGAACACAACCTCTCACAACTACGCTAGCTGGTATACTGATGCCAATGGGTTCCTAGAATCTAGCGAGGAAAGCCTGTTCTACAAAGAGCCCGCCCTCCAAAAAATAATTCCAGTTCTTTAGGGTTCCCTTCATACATATGTTCATCAAAAGACAGGTACAATGCCCACGTAGCACTATTCATACCAACAAAAAACCAAAATGAGCATAACCCAAATTTCCATCTACAATAGAAGTGATAAATATTTACACGAGGAAAATACAAATAGCAATGAGAATTAGCAAAATCTAACCACACAGCAGGAAAGACTCTTAAAATTACATTGGTGCGTGAAAGATACTGGGCACACACACAAAAAAACATACTCCATGATTCAATTTATATGAAGCTCAAAAACAGGCAAAACCTATCAGTCCTATTAGAAGTTAGGATAGGCCGGGCTCGGTAGCTCAGCCTGTAATCCCAGCGCTTTGGGAGGCCAAGGGGAGTGGATTGCCTAAACCCGCGGGTTCGAGACCCGCCCAGGAAACTTGGCAAGACCTCATCTCTACAATAAATACAAAATTAGCCGGGCGTGATAGCGCACGCCTGTAATTCTGGCTACTTGGAAGGTTGAGGCGGGAGGAGCAGTCACTGCACCCCAGTCTGGGTGACAGAGTGAGACTCCAACTCAAAAAACAAAACAAAACAAAACAAAGAAGTTAGGATAAAGGCTATCTGACTAGGGATGCTGGGAAGCACATATGACTAGAAGAGAGCCAATGGCATAGCATAGATAAGGCAAGGACACTGGGCACAGTGGATCACATCTGTAATCCTAGCATTTTGGGAGGCACGACAAGAGGATTGCTTGAGTCTAGGGGTTTGAGACCCGCCTGGGCAACTTGGCGAGACCTTATCTCTACAGTAAATCAAAAAATTAGTGGGGCATGGTGGCACACGCCTGTAGTTCTATCTACTTGGAACGCTGAGGTGGAAGAATAGCCTGAGCCCAGCAGGTCGCGGCTGCAGTGGTCATGAGCATGCCACTGCACTCCAGCCTGGGCGACAGAATGAGACTTAGACTCAAAAAAAAGTCAGGGCACCAAACTGTACTAGAGTTACCACTATGCCTTCACATGGAGGGGGGAAAACCTTTTTAAAAATCCATTTTCAAGCCGGGCTCGGTGGCTCAGCCTGTAATCCCACGCCTTTGGGAGGCTGAGGTGAGTGGATTGCCTGAGCCCGCGGGTTCGAGACCCGCCTGGGCAGCGAGACCTCATCTCGACAATAAATCAAAAAATCAGCTGGGCATGGTAGCGCATGCCTGTAATTCCGGCTACTCGGAAGGCTGAGGCGGAAGGATCGCCGGAGCCCAGCAGGTCGAGGCTGCGGTGGCCGGGAGCGGCCACTGCACTCCAGTCTGGGCAACCGAGTGAGACTCCAACTCAAAAAAAAAAAAAAATCCATTTTCACTAAAGAATGTTCTTGATGTAGGAGAAAAAATATTAACTTCATTCAATCTTGCCTCTGATTACTGTCTGATATATTAATATAATATGTAATAAGTGATGAAATGGGAAATGGAAAGCAAGCATGAAGCACTTTTGCAACATACTGAAGCACAATAGTTATCTCAAGGAAAAATGCTTGTGTGATCACTTGAGCTGGCCTAGCTGCTCTTTTGATGGAATGCCACTTTGGCTTAAAAAAACAATTAACAAACTGTGGTTACTCCGTCTTGGATATTCGGCATATTTTCTAAAAAATCAACTAAGTAAGCCTATCACTTCAAGGAAAACAACTGACAGACTTTGCTGGCCATGATAACATTCTCAGCAAAAATTACTTTGGAAAACTTATACCCGACACAATGAGCTTGAAGCCTAAGTATTAGGAAACTTCCTAACACTTAAGACTTTTCTGATGGGTCAGTCGTAGTATTAATTATTGTGCTTTGTTTTGGTTTTGGATCATGAAATGTGTCAATATTTGGAAGATCTGCAGAACTCAATGAGCATGGATCTAGAATAGGCAAAACCATAAAGACACAAAGACCATTGGCTGCTCAGGGCCAGGGCAGGTGGCAGAGCAAGAATAGGGAGTGACTGATGTGTGTATGAGGTTTCATTTGGGGTGTTGAAAATGTTCTAAAAATTAGATTGTGGTGATGGTTACACACTTCTGTAAAGATACTAAAAACCACTGCACTATTTTAAATAAGTGATTGTATGGTCTGTAAAATATATCTCAAAAAAGCTGTAATATAATAACTCTACCACTGTAACAATATCATAACATCTAGAATTTAGTGTAAATTTTTTTTTAAAAGGCTGCCAACCCACAAGCCATGGTTTGCTGACCCTGTGTTCCTCTAACAATGTATCATTGTCCTTGAGTTTCTTGTTCTAGAATATCTTTGGTGTCCATTATTTCAAAGTCTACCTTTAGTCTACCTTCCAACATGCATTCCTTTTATCTTTGCATCAAATTCATTATCTTTAAAGTTTAAATGGCCTCTATGAGTAAAATGAGATTAATTCCAACCAATATCCTATAACCAAAACACACACAAACACAAACTCCTAACTCTGGTACTCCCTTCACCTGGGGCTACCATCATCTGAAAGTTTGACCAGGGTTGAAGGATCTGCTTCCAAGCTCACTCATATGGCTGGCGGCATGAGGCCTCAGTTCCTCACCACAGGGATTTTTCCATAGGCTGGCTAAGTTTCCTTGTGACATGTCAGCTGACTTCTCAATTATTAATAATTTGAGAGAGTATAAGGAAGAAACCTCAGTGTCTTTTATGACCTAGTTTCTGAAATGTACAACATTGCTTCCACATTACTCTATTTGTTACAAGCATGTAGTCAAGTCCTGCCCACACTCAAGGGGAAAATAATTAGGCTCTACTTCTTGACATAAGGAGTAACAAATAATTTGTGGACATACTTTCATACCACCACAGCCTCGCTGGGAGTATATACAAAAAGAGTCTGGTTTCCTTCATGGGAAGGCAGAATAACCAGGGACCAGGCCCAGGACTTAATAGGCTTAATAACCAGGCTCAAAGAAGGATTAAGTTTTCAATTGAGGCAGGTCTGTTATTCCAAGGTCAGGACCCAGTTGGGAAAGAATGGAATAGAGCTATTTGAATTGATGTCCCTGAAAATCTTGAATCTCCAGTTTCCCCAAACCCTTTGAACCAACAAAAATAGCCCTCTACTCTCCACTAAGAGCTAGCCTTCCCTCTCCCTTGCTTAGAAATGATACAGAGGCTGTTGCCCCATCTCAGGGGGGTGTGTATCCTCCAGGATCTGCCCTTCCTGGCCACCAGGATTTTAATCCTAAAACTATGATTTAATCTTAAAATTAGGATTAAGTCACAACATAATCTAGGAGTTGATACATTTGACTTGATAAGGAAGGAAAGGAACTATACTCAAAAGAGGCCATCACCAGACAGCACATCTGCCTGCACCTTGATCTTGTACTTCTCAAGCCTCGAGAACTGTGAGAAATTAATACTTGTTGTTTAAGCCACGTAGTGCATTGTATTGTTATAGCCACCTGGACCGATTAAGACAAGGGAGAACGTGTATTCAGTTTGTGGCTGATTCCTAAATTCATACTTTAACACACTCTTTTTCAAAACAATGCATTTCCTTCATGTATTTATCCAGCACATGTTTAGTATTTGATACCTACTATGTGTCAGGCTTCATCCTGAGTGCTGAAGACAAAACTGATGGTTGCTTCCTCTGAGAGCTTACAACAAGTGATAAAACATAAAAAGAGAGAACCAATAAGCCACAATTGGGCTCAATAATAAGAAAATCATCTTAGTGGACACGGTACAGATAGATACACATACTGAGGCAGGGGAGGGCAGCTCTAGGCATGTTGGGGTCTAGGGACTGAGCCTGGCACTGGCAGTCAGAAATACAATCCCTGGCCGGGCTCAGTGGCTCAGCCTGTAATCCCACGCTTTGGGAGGCTGAGGTGATTGGATTGCCTGAGCCCAGGGGTTCGAGACCCGCCCGGGGAACCTGGTGAGACCTCATCTCTACAATAAATAAAAAAATTAGCCATGCGTTGTAGCGCGCCTGTAGTTCCAGCTACTTGGAAGGCTGAGTCGGAAGGATCGCCGGAGCCCAGCAGGTCGAGGCTGCGGTGGCCGGGAGCGGCCACTGCACTCCAGTCTGGGTGACAGAGTGAGATTACTCAAAAAAATAAATAAATAAAAGAAAAGAAATACAATCCTTTTGTATTCCTTTTTTGTAAAGGAGTCCTGTTCTCTGCAAGACCATAGTCCCAAGCCAAACTTGAGGCTTAATGGCCTTCCTTTTAAAGAGAAGCTGAAAAAGGCAGGTGCCAACTGAGGCTAGGGGCCCTGGGAAGATAAATAAAGAACACAAGATGTGAGCAAAACTGGATCCAAGATTCCCCAGTATGATCAAAGAGGAAGAGCAGCAATATGTAATCAGAAAATCCGGTTGTGGGTTTGAGGGGAAGGAGGGACATGTGGTGGCAACTATAAAACCATAAAACCACTAGATAGGAGGGAAAGACAAAACTCATCCACAAAACGGGGCATCTATTCCTGACAACAAATATAAACCACTGAAATTAAACAAACAGAACCTCTAAGATTCACTTAAAATGCTGTTTGTAAGTAAAAATTTAAAAATGCTTGCCTGAGCCCGCGGGTTCGAGACCTGCCTGGGCAACTTGGCAAGACCTCATCTCAACAATAAATCAAAAATTAGCCGGGCGTAGTAGCGCGCGCCTGTAGTACTGGCTACTCGGAGCCCAGCAGGTCGAGCCTGCAGTGGCCGGGAGCAGTCACTGCACTCCAGTCTGGGTGACAGAGTGAGACTCCAACTGAAAAAAAAAAAAATGCTGTTTGTCAAGGAAATTTGCATTTGGATTGTCATCTATTGAGACTTATTATTCTTGTCCCAAAGATGTTCAACAACTGTTATACAGAAAATGAAACTCAACAACCTGCCAAGATGCATCAAAAGAAGTCTGGGCCAGGCTCAGCCTGTAATCCCAGCACTTTGGGAGACCGAGCCGAGAGGACTGCCTGAGTCCGGGGGATCAAGACCAGCCCGGGCAACTTGGTAAGACGTTGTCTGTAGAATAAATCACAAAAATTAACCGGACATGATGGTATGCGTCCGTAGTTCCAGTTACTTGGAAGGCCAAGGCGGAAGGATTGCCTGACCCCAGCAGGTTGAGGCTGTGGTGGCCTTGAGCATGCCGGTGTACTCCAGCCTGGGCGACAGAGTGAGTCCCCAACTCAAAAAAAAAAAAATCTGGTAGCCATTGCCACTCATGAGCCTATTCAGCTGGTCAGCAGCCATCATGCAACCCTGGAGAGGACTACAAGGTCATCCTGAAGTGAAGATGGGTCTCCATTTTTTTCTTTTTTTTTTTTTTTGAGTTGGAGTCTCACTCGGTCACCCAGACTGGAGTGCAGTGGCCACTCCCGGCCACCGCAGCCTCGACCTGCTGGACTCCGGCGATTCTTCCGCTTCAGCCTTCCGAGTAGCCGGAATTACAGGTGTGCGCTAACACACCCGGCTGATTTTTTGATTTATTGTAGAGATGAGGTCTCGCCTGCCCAGGTGGGTCTCGAACCCATGGGCTCAGGCAATCCACTCACCTCAGCCTCCCAAAGGCGCGGTATTATACTGTTTTCATTTTAGAGAATTGTATATAAATGAAATCATATACCATTTTCTTTTTGGGGGGTGTTGGGTAGAGAGCAGTCAGTCTTCATTATTTTTAGAGTCATCTGTGTTGCTGAGTATATCCATAATTCATTCCTTTTTATTACTGGTATTCCACTGTATTGATATATCACAATTTGTTCATCCATTGTTGAACTTTTAGGTTCAGTTTCTGGCTATTACAAAGTTTCTATCAGCATGGAAGTACAAATCTTTGTTTGAAGTTATGCTTTTATTTGGATTAATACCTATCAAGGAAATGGTTATGCTATACGTAGATGTATATTTAACTTTTTAAGAAACTACCAAACTATTTTTCAAAGTGGTTGTTCCATTTTACATTCCCACCAGCAGTGAATGAGAATTCTAGATCCTCTATAGTCTCATCAACATTTGCTGGACACTGTAAAAGTTGTGTAGCAGTATCTTGTTGCAGGCTTAATTTGCATTTATCTAATGCTGTTGAGCATCCTTTCATGAGCTTATTTACCATCTGTGTGTGTGTGTGTGTGTGTGTGTGTGTGTGTGTATTTGAAGTGCCAATTCCATTTTTTTGCCCATTTTAAAGTTAGGTTCTTTATTGCTATTCAGTTTTTAAATGCTTTACATAATCTGGGTATGTCTTTTCAGATATGTAATTCATGAATATTTTCTTCCAGACTTGCCTTTTCATTCTCTTAAAAGCATATTTCAAAAGCAAATACTCCTAATTTTGATAAAGTTTAATTTATCAATTTTTAAAATTTATACATTGTGCCTTTGATGTCATATCTAAGAAATCTTTGCTTAGCCCAAGGCCCCAAATATATTCTCCTATGTTATATTTTTTCTCTAGAAGTCTTTTTAATTTGAAGTTTTAAATTTATATTCATGATCTACACTATTTTTTTTTTTTGAGTTGGAGTCTCACTCTGTCACCCAGACTGGAATGCAGTGGCCGCTCCCGGCCACCGCAGCCTCAACCTGCTGGGCTCCGGCGATCCTTCTGCCTCAGCCTTCCAAGTAGCTGGAACTACAGGTGTGTGCTACGACGCCTGGCTAATTTTTGATTTATTGTAGAGATGAGGTCTCGCCAAGTTGCCCAAGCAGGTCTCGAACCCACGGGCTCAGGCAATTCACTCACCTCAGCCTCCCAAAGGCGTGGGATTACAGGCTGAGCCACCAGGCCCGGCTGATCTACACTATGTTAACTTTTATATATAGTGTGAGATATGGGTAGAGGTTAATTTTTTTGCATATAGATATCGAGTTGTTTCAACAATTTATTGAAAAGATTATCCCTTTTCTGAATTGCCCTTGCCATTTTGTTGATATTCAATTAATCATATAAATGTGGTTTTATATATGGAATCTTTGTTCATTGGTCTATTTATTTTATTCTGTTTGTTGGTCTATTTATCTATGTTGACAACAATACCACATGGTCTTGCTTATCATAGCTTTATAATGTCTTGATACAAGATAGTTTTAACCTTCCAACTTTTTTTTCTCAAGGTTGTTTTGGCTATTCTGTGTACTTTGCATTTCTAAATGAGTTTGAGAATTAGTTTGTTCATTTCGTGTGCGTGTGTGTGTGTGTGTGTGTGTGTGTGTGTGTGTGTGTGTGTGTGTGTGTTGGAGTCTCACTCCATATCCCAGGCTGGAATGCAGTGACACGCTCACGGCCTCATCCCAGCATCCACCTGCTTGGTTCAGATGATCCTTCCGACTCAACCTTTCAAGTAGCTGGAACTATAGGCGCGTGCTACCACGCCTAACTAATATTCGCCCAGCTAATATTTTGATTTATTGCAGAGATGAGGTCTTACCAAGTTTCCCAGGCTGTTTTCAAACCCGTGGGCTCAGGCAATCCCCTCACCTTGGCCTCCCAAAGTGCTGGACTACAGGCTTGAGCCAGGGCACCTGGCAGTTTGTTCATTTCAATAACAAAAAGTCTGCTAGGATTTTGACTGGAATTGCACTGAATCTAAAAATCAATCTAGGGTGAATTAACACCTTAAAAATATTGAATGCCAGGCATGGTGGCTCACACCTGTAATCCCAACATTTTGGAAGGCCAAGGCGGGAGGATTCCTTGAAACCAGGAGTTCAAGGTGAGTCTGGGCAACATAGTAAGACCCTGCCTCTACAAAAAACAAAACAATTAGCCTGCTGAGGTGTACATACCGTTAGTCCCAGCTACTCAGAGACTGAGGCAGGAGGATCGCTTGAGCCCAGGGGTTTGAGGCTGCAGTGAGCCATGATCATGCATTGCACTCCAGCCTGGGCAACAGAACAAGACCCTGTCAAAAAAAAAAAAGAGTTTTTTTTTTGTTTTTTTTTTTGGAGTTGGAGTCTCACTCTGTCACCCAGACTAGAGTGCAGTGGCCGCTCCCGGCCACCGCAGCCTCGCCTGCTGGGCTCCGGCGATCCTTCCGCCTCAGCCTTCCAAGTAGCTGGAACTACAGGCGCGCGCTACCATGCCCGGCTAATTTTTTGATTTGGTCTCGTCAAGTTGCCCAGGCAGGTCTCGAACCCGCGGGCTCAGGCAATCCACTCACCTCAGCCTCCCAAAGGCGCAGGATTACAGGCTGAGCCACCAAGTCCGGCTATAAAAAGAGTTTTTAAATCTATGGGTATGGCGTATATCTCAGTTTTCTTAGGTATTCTGTAATTTCTCTCAGAATATTTTATAGTTTTCAGAGATAAACCTTGCACATCTTTGGTCAGATTTATCCCTCAGTGTATCATAGTTTTTATACCATTATAAATAGTATTACATTATTTTATTTTATTTATTTGTTTTTGAGGTGGAGTCTGACTCTTGTTGCCCAGACTGGAGTGCAGTAGCATGCTCATGGTCACCCCAGGGCTGACCTGCTGGGCTCCCATGATACTTCCACCTCAGCCTTCCGAGGAGCCGGAGCTACAGGTGCACGCTACAGTGCCTGGCTAATTTTTTTTTATGGTAGAGACGAGGTCTCACCAAGTTGCCTGGGCTGGTCTCGAACCCGGGGTCCCAGGCAATCTCCTCACCTTGGCCTCCCAAAGTGCTGGAATTACAGGCTTGAGCCACTGCACCCAGCCTTCATTTATTTATTTATTTTTTTTTGAGTTGGAGTCTCACTCCGTCGCCCAGACTGGAGTGCAGTGGCCGCTCCCGGCCACCGCAGCCTTGACCTGCTGGGCTCTGGCGATCCTTCCGTCTCAGCCTTTCTAGTAGCCAGAATTACAGGCATGCGCTACCACGCCCGGCTGATTTTTTGATTTATTGTAGAGATGAGGTCTCGCTGCCCAGGCGGGTCTCGAACCCGCGGGATCAGGCAATCCACTCACCTCAGCCTCCCAAAGGTGCGGGATTACAGGCTGAGCCACCGATCCCGGCTCATTTATTTTTAAGAGACCTATTGTTACTGGGCTATAAGCCTGTACAGCATGTTACTGTACTAATACTGTAGGCAATTGTAGCACAGTGGTATTTGTATATCTAAGTATAAAAAAGATACAGTAGTATTTTTGCAGTTTAAAAGTTTTTTTTTTAAGTACACTTGTATAAGACACTTACTATGAGTGGAGCTTGCATGACTAGAAGTTGCTCGGAGTGAGTCAGTGAATATGAATGAATGTTAAGGCCTATGACATTACTATATACTACTGTAGACTTCATAAATACTGTACACTTAGGCTACTCTACATTTATTTTATTTATTTATTCTATTTATTTATTTTTGAGTTGTAGTCGCACTCTGTTGCCCAGGCTGAAATGCAGTGGCACACTCACGGCCACCCCAGCGTCGACCTGCTGGGCTCTGGCGATCCTTTCACCTCAGTCTTCCAAGTAGCCGGAACTACACACAGGCACTACCATACCTGGCTAGTATTTTATTTCGTGTAGAGATAAGGTCTCACCAAGTTGTCCAGGCTAGTCTCGAACCTGCAGTCTCAGGCAATCCACTCTCCTCGGCTGAGTCACTGAGCCGGGCCCTAAATTAATTTTTAAAATATTTTTATTTTTCTATAATAAATTAATTTTAGCTTACTGTAATTCTTACTTTATAAACGTTTTATTTTTATTTTATTTTTTTTTTGAGTTGCAGTCTCACTCTGTCACCCAGGCTGGAGTGCAGTGGCACACTCACGGCCACCCCAGCTTCGACCTGCTGGACTTAGGTGATCCTTCCGCCTCAACCTTCCAAGTAGCTGGAACTACAGACACACACCACCACACCCAGCTAGCTTTTTGATTTATTGTAGAGATGAGATTTCACCAAGTTGCCCAGGTTGGTCTTGAACCCCTGGACTCAGGCAATCCTCTCGCCTCCGTCTCCCAAAGTGCTGGATTATAGGCATGAGCCTCTGCACCCAGCTAATTTTTAGTTTTTTCCTACCTTTAAACTTTTTTGTTAAAAACTAAGACCATAACACACACCTAGATCTACACAGGGTCAGGATAATCAATATCACTGTCCTCCACCTGCTCATCTTGTCCCACTGGATGTTCTTCAGAGGCAGTAACACACCTGGAACCATCATGTCTCCTATGACAATGCCTTCTTCTGATAAGCCTTCTGAAGCACCTACCTGAGGGTGTTTTACAGTTAACATTTTTATATAAGTAGAAAGATTACACTCAAAAATAATAATAAAGGCCAGGCTCGATGGCTCAGCCTGTAATCCCAGCATTTTGGGAGGCCAAGACAAGTGGATTGCCTGAGTCCGGGGGTTCAAGACCAGCCCGGGCAACTTGGCGAGACCTCATCTCTACGATAACAGTTTTTAAAAAAATTAGCCAGGCATGATAGCGTGTGCCTGTAGTTCCAGCTATTTGGAAGGCTGATGCAGAAGGATTGTCTGAGCCCAGCAGTTCAACGCTGGGGTGGCCATGAGTGTGCCACTGCACTCCAGCCTGGACGACGGAGTGAGACTCCAACTCAAAAATAAAATAAAAAGTATGGTATAGTAATACATAAATCAGTAACAGTTGTTTATTATCATTATCAAGACCTATGTACCGTATATCATTGTATGTGCTAGACTTTTATACAACTGGCAGTGCAGTAGGTTTGCTTATACCAGCATCACCACAAACACCTGAGTAAGGCATTGCCCTATGATGTTACAGATGTTACAACAACTAGGAAGTAACTAATGACAAGAATTTTTCAGCTCCATTATCATCTTATGGGACCGTTGTAGTATATGCAGTATATCATTGACCAAAACTTGGTTATAGAGTACATGACTATACTATTGTATGGAATGGAATACTATAATACAAACTGGATTTTACAAAGTACTGCTACATACAAGCACATGGATGAATATTACAAATACAATATTGACCAAAATGTGCTAGCCACAAAAGACTACATCTGTATGATTCTATTTATTTGAAGTTCCTAAACAAGCAAAAGTAACCCATGGGTAATAAAGGTAGCAGGGCTCAGTGGCTCAACCCGTAATCCCGTGCTTTGGGAGGTTGAGGTGAGTGGATTGCCTGAGGCCACGGGTTCAAGACCCACCTGGGCAACTTGGCAAGACCTCATCTCTACAATAAATAAAATATTAGCCGGGCGTGGTAGTGTGCACCTGTAGTTCCAGCTACTTGGAAGGCTGAGGCGAAATGATCGCCTGAGCCCAGTGGCCACTGCACTCCAGTCTGGGCGACAGAGTGAGACTCCAACTCAAAAAAAATTAAAAAATTAAAAAATAAAGATTACAGTGATGGTTGCCATTGGTGGAGGGAGAGATGCTGACAGGGAGGGAACACAAGGGAGACTATTGGAAGCCAGAAATGATGTGTATCTTAATCTGTAGGGTGGGTAAGCAGATACATGCATAGGTGAAAATTCACAGCACTCTACACATAAGAATTAAGCATTTTATGTATGTAAGTTATGTCAGTGTAAAAGAAAACCAAAGTGTCTGTTTGTGAATATAATTATTCAATTCTAATGATATGTATGCTTATTTCTGGGCCAAAACTGTACTCTCTTGATCACCATCACTTTATAGCGAGTTTAATGTCTACAAAATAAGTTCACCTGCTTTTCTTTCATTTCTTTCTTTATTTTTTATTTTATTTTTTTCTTTTTATTTTTTTGAGTCGTAGTCTTACTCTGTCGCCCAGGCTGGAGTGCAGTGGCATCCTCATGGCCACTACAGCCTAACCTACTGGGCTCAGGTGATCCTTCCACCTCAGCCTTCCAAGTAACTGGAGCTACAGGTGCACACCACCACACCCAGCTAATTTTTTGATTGATTGTAGAGATGAGTTCTCACCAAGTTGTCCAGGCTGGTCTTAAACCCTTGGACTCAGGCAATCCTCTCACCTTGGCCTTCCAAAGTACTGGGATTACAGACTGGAGCCACCATGCCTTATTTTATTTATTTATTTATTTATTTATTTATTTAAGCTGCAATCACACTGTGATGCCCAGGCTGGAGTGCAGTGGCACACCTACAGCCACCCCAGCGTCAACCTGCTGGACTCTGGCGATCCTTCTGCCTCAACCTTCCAAGTAGCCATAACCGCAGGCATGTGCCACCATGCCCAGCTAATTTTTTTATTTATTATAGAGACAAGGTCTCGCCAAGTAGCCCAGGTTGATTTTGAACCTGCAGGCTCAGGCAATCCACTCGCCTCAGCCTCCCAAAGTACTGGGATTACAGGCTGAGCCAGGGAGCCTGGCCTCTTTTTTAAAGACAAGATTTCACTTTGTGCTCAGTGGCTCACTGCAGCCTCAAATTTCGGAACTCAAGCTACACTCCCGCCTCAACCTCCCAAGTAGCTGGGATTACTGATGCATCTCACTTCATCCGGGTAATTTTTTAACTTATGTTTCGGAGAGACAGGGACTCACTGTGTTGCCCATACTGGTCTAGAACTCCTGGCCTTAAGTGATCCTACTGCCTCAGCCCTGTTAGAAGCACGAAACCGTATTCCTTAGAGAGAATGGTCATCTTGGCTCTGGATCACTTTCATGTGGCTGGTGCAAAGGCTGATACCTCTTTTGGGGTTTTGGGGGGTTTTTTTGAGTTGCAATCTCACTCCGTCACCCAGATTGGAGTGCAGTGGCCACTCTCGGCCACCACAGCCTCGACCTGCTGGACTCCGACGATCCTTCCGCCTCAGCCTTCCAAGTAGCCGGATCTATAGGCACGTGCCACCATGCCCCGCTAATTTTTGGTTGATTGTAGAGATGAGGTCTCGCCAAGTTGCCCAGGCGGGTCTCGAACACGCGGACTCAGGCAGTCCACTCACCTCAGCCTCCCAAAGCGCGGGATTCCAGGCTGAGCCACCAAGCCTAGCCTCTTTTGTTTTTTTTAATTGGAGTCTCACTTTGTTGCCCAGGCTGGAGTGCAGTGGCACACTCATGACCACTGCAGCCTCGCCCTGAGGGACTCAGGCAATCCTTCCACCTCAGCCTTCCAAGTAGCTGAGAGTACAGGCGAGCACCACCACACCCGGCTTATTTTTTTTTTTATTTACCTTAGAGAGGGAGGCGGTCTCATCAAGTTGCCCAGGCTGGTCTTGAACCCCTGGACTCAGGCAGTCCTCTTGCTTTGGCCTCCCAAAGTGCTGGAATTACAGGTTTGAGCCACCCGGCCTCCTAGTTATTTAATTATGTTTTTCTGGAAACAGATAAAAATGGTATGTGTCAACTATGCTACTAGTCAACATTGCTTGTAATAAAAATGACAACCGGTTGGTAAATTTTATCTGAACTGTGAGTTACTATAGCTTTGGGGTCTTCTTTTTTCTTTCTTTCTTTTTTTTTTTAAGTCAGAGTCTCACTCTGTCGCCCAGGCTGGAGTGCAGTGGCACATTCACGGCCACCCCAGTGTCGACCTGCTGGACTCCGGTGATGCTTCCGCCTCAACCTTCCAAGTAGCTGAAACTACAGGTGTGTGCCACCATGCCCAGCTAATTTTTTGATTGATTGTAGAGATGAGGTTCCACCAAGTTGCCCAGGCTAGTCTCGAAACCCTGGGCTCAGGCAGTTCTCTCGCCTTGACCATCCAGGTACTGGGATTACAGGCTTGAACCACCGCGCCCGGCCTTGGGTTCCTCTTCTAATCTGCAAATTCTCTATAGGAACCCTGGAAGCCAAGCCTATGGAGTTGCTACCAGAGATAATGTTTGCTAGAGAGTATTACCTTTTAAATCAGAGCAACTTGTGCAACTGCCTAATGTAGATCTTGTCTTCTAATACCTGAACCACCTGCTGAGTGAACTGCTACAAAGCTTCCCATTACTAGGACTGTCTGACGCTGCTTTGCTAGTTGATTCAATGCTTAATTAAATGTAAGAAGTCCCCTACTCCCACCGTGGCCATTGGGTGATGGCAACAGTAAACTAGACTTTCAGACCCTCAATTCAGTTTGCCCAATGGACTATGAGATGAAAGGGATGAGGGAGGAAATGCTGACAAGGTATTGAATGCCTGAATGGGAGAGTCCATCTACTTATCCTCTGATGTGAAAAACTCTGTGGCCCATGATGGAATAAATAAGTCTCTGCGCGGGGGGGCAAGTGCAGGTTGGAGCCAAACCCGATTTATGCTGAGAGGAGAAACCTCACTGTCCACGAAAAGGACCTGGCCAGAGACCCAGCCACAGCTGGGCTGTAAGGATGGATTCGTGTCTGACTTGAACGGGTGCTGAAGGTGTTGGCAAAGTCAAGAAAATGAACCCACAGAGCCCATGCTTGTGACAGGACTGCCACCTGATAAAGCAGAACTGCCAAACTGACTTCAGCTCCATTCAAACTCTAATCAGCACAGAGAAATGCCTGAGAGCCCCAGAGATAGAGGGCAAAAGCAGACAGGCGGGGCTACAATGGATCAGTCTAATAGGATTTGTGATCAAATCCTATTAAAAGGTTAAAGAAAGCGCTCCATGTGTGGGAGGAATAAGCTAAACAGTCTGGCAAGAGCTATGGGCCGAGAGCGCGCCCCTCAATTTAACCCTGCACAGGAGCTGGAGCAGTGTCCTCTGCTGTCACCTAGTGAAAATGAACAGTAGTGCAGACATACTCAGAGGGACAGACAAGATTTTTAAAAGCAGTAATAATTGGTTATTTTATAATTAGTGTATTTTATTTTTCACCCAACAAGAAGCCACAACTTTATTAATGATAGAAACACTACAAATTTCAAACAAAGTCGCAAGTTCTCTTTTGAAACACCAAAAAAGTAGTTTTCAGATGGTTACATTGTTCATTCCATAAAAGCATTTACAATATCATTACTGTTATTCTTCAGGGCTTGGACTGCCTCTGCTCTTGACACGTCTGCTTGTGACGTAACCAATTCTATGTCCTTAACTTTCACATCTCTTCCCCTTCACTCTTCTTGTACAGTTATTTTAAGGTCTACGCTGTACCTTAAACTGAAACATTTAAACATGACCTACAGAAAAAAATACCCTTTTTCTAAAATGTTTAAGCAACTTTCACTGTAGTAAGTTGGTTTGGTATTGTTGTGTGATATTGTTGGAAGTAAAATATCTCCAATAAAAGGAGCATTGCGGGCATTATAGACTAACGAAGGCTCTTGGTGTTTAGACTGTATAGAAAGAAGAGGCAGAGTAAATGTGCCCCCATATACACCTCAGCCCAGGTCCTGTGCCTGGTGTGTATTGTGAATGAGGGGAACCTAGACTTGAGAAAAAGAAGAAGAAGAAGAAAAAAAAGACTAATGGCAAAGACTATTTCAGTCACACAGAGTTTGGAGGGGACATGCCATTGGGTAATAAATACATCCCACTGGGTAATACAAATGCTGGTGATCACAAAATGTACTAACTTGTCCTTTTTTGTTAAAAGTGTTAACCAAAGTCATGGGGGTGGACTATGGGCAAAAGTTTATCAAAATCCTTCTGCATGAGAATCAGATCTTAAGGTTATTTCCCTGCAAGTATGTGTCAACTATGTTGCTAGGCAACATTGCTTAGAGTAAAAACGATGATCATCAGTACATTGCATCTGAACTCACCAAGTAGTTTTATGTGGTGTTTACACCGCAGTTTTTGCTTCCTGGCTGTGGAATTCTTGTCACCGGGAACACCCCTTGCAGGGACTCTGGAAGGTATGTGTGCAGAGTTTTTGTAGGGTTGCCTCCTGCGAGGAATGGGACTGAGCGAACTGTGGCAAGGACACCTGCTTCAAGGAACACCTGAAGGAAGGTGCCCCGCTTACAGCTGGGATTCCTGCCCTTTATCCTTCTAAGTTTCTGAGTGTGGCCTCTGGTCATCTTGGGCGTGTAAATGAGCTTAAGAAGACCCCTAGTGGGCATTGCATAAGTTACATCAGCTGCCAAAAATGACTATTTTTCTCTTCCTTTCCGTCACTGCACTCATGACCTTTTCATTGCTGGGAACTCCAGAACAATGTTGAATTCTAGTAGACATAATGATGGGGGGGACAGGGGCGCAATGGGTGAAAACAGGAAAGAGAATACCTATTCCCCACATTTTAATCTTTCATTTTTTATTATGAAATAACTTCAAACTTATAGAAAAGTTGCAAAAAGGATCCAAATATCACCTATAAAGATTTCACAATTCACCAGTTGTTGATATTTTGTCACATTTGCTTTACTGTTATTTTATCTCTGTACATTTTTTGGTGATTATTATTATTTGAGAGTAAGTTGCAGCCACTATACTCTTTACCCTTAAATACTTTATTGTGTATTTCCTAAAAACAAGGCACTCTTAGCCGGGCGCGGTGGCTCAGCCTGTAATCCCAGCACTTTGGGAGGCTGAGGTGAGAGGACTGCCTGAGCCCTGGGATTCAAGACCAGCCTGGGCAGCTTGGAGAGACCCTGTCTCTACAATAAAATCACAAAAACTAGCCAGGCATGGTGGCGTGCATCTGTAGTTCCAGCTACTTGGAAGGCTGAGGCAGAAAGATTGCCTAAACCTAGCAGGTCGAGTTGCAGTGACCATGAGGGTGCCACTGCACTCCAGCCTGGGCAACAAGAGTGAGACTCCAACTCAAAAAACAAAAACAAAAAAACAAGGCACCCTCTTATATAATCACAGTATAATTATCAACTTGGGAGTGAATTAACATTAATACAATGTTATTACCCAATTACAATTTTACCAGTTGTCCCAATATTGTTCTTTTTTTTTTTTTTTTTTTGAGTTGGAGTCTCACTCTGTTGCCCAGACTGGAGTGCAGTGGCCGCTCCCGGCCACCGCAGCCTCAACCTGCTGGGCTCCGGCGATCCTTCCGCCTCAGCCTTCCGAGTAGCCGGAATTACAGGCATGCGCTACCACGCCCAGCTGATTTTTGATTTATTGTAGAGACGAGGTCTCGCTGCCCAGGCGGGTCTCGAACCCGCGGGCTCAGGCAATCCACTCACCTCAGCCTCCCAAAGGCACGGGATTACAGGCTGAGCCACCGAGCCTGGCCCAATATTGTTCTTGATAGCAATTTTTTTTCCTAGTCACAAATCCAGTCTTTTAGTTGTCTCATTGCTTTCAGCTATCATATATCTTTTTCGTCTTCTTTAATCTGGAATCGTTCTTTAACCTTTTTCTCTTTTATAACATGGACATTTTGAAGAATACAGGCTTATTGTTTTAGTGGGATGTCCTTCAGTTTGGCATTGTCTAAGTTTCCTCATGATCAGACTCCAGTTTGGAGGCCTACATTTAGGGAACTCCACGCTGGCGTCTTCCAGCCTTGCTCTCAAGTCTGCAGTCAAAGATGCAAACCCATTAGAGCCTACCCACTCTCACTTTCTAGACCAGAGGTTGGCAAGCTTTTCCTTTAAAGGGCCAGATAGTAAATATTTTAGGCTTTGAAGGCCACATGGTCTCTATTGCAACTACTCAATGTCGCCATCGTAGCATGAAAGCAGCCATAGATAATACATAAATGAATGAGCATGGCTATGGTCCAATAAAGTTTTATTTACATAAACAAGTAGAGGGCTCAGACTTGACCCCTGGTCTCATCCTTGCCCCAGCCACCAAAACCCCTGGAATCCCAGGCCCAAACAGCCTCAAGCCCATTTCCAGAGTAAGCCTATGTGGGCCTC
Source organism: Cephalopachus bancanus (assembly GCA_027257055.1). Classification (NCBI taxonomy): domain Eukaryota; kingdom Metazoa; phylum Chordata; class Mammalia; order Primates; family Tarsiidae; genus Cephalopachus; species Cephalopachus bancanus. The sequence goes on along the minus strand of JAPVLO010000110.1, from coordinate 2,545,000 downwards.
TCTTTCCTGAGACCTTTATTGCCACTGGGATGTGTTTCCCTAGGCTTGAATGTGACCAAGAGGCTATTTTGAGGCTAGGTTTGGACACACAAGCTGAGGTATCTGTGAGTGAGCCAGTCCAGCCTATCGTCTGATCTCTTGATCAGGCTGGACTGGCTCACTACTCTTCACCATGTTCTGGTGTAGAACTCCAAGGAGTTGGAGAAGTCAACATTTGAACCTGGCCTTCCAGGTTGATTTGAAGGTATAGTTTATCCAAATGAAAAGAATGTAGCATATCCTATTGAACAGTTTATTGCTTAAATTCCAATTGTTAAACATTTAGACACATGGTATGTCACCTCCATCTGTACTTTGCCCCTGCCTCGTAATGCAAAGGGTAGCCTGTGTGAAAGCACAAATGCTTCTCAGAACCACCAGCCTGTACTTGTCCCCACAGGTGTTTGCCTGGAAAGGAAATCTGCAAGCTGGATCCTATTTCCACCTTGCCCCTGAGAAAGTCAGGAGCACCTTGTGGCAACGCCTTCCAGCCTCCCCTTGCCCACAGCCATCCGGGTTGGCCCCAAGCCCCAGACATAGTGCTCAGCTTCTCATAAAAAGAGCAGAGAAGACCCCAAACGGGACAGTTCCTCAGTCTTCCCATCCTCTGCCTCTGGAATGTCTTTACCCTTGATATACGAACAACAAATTCTCATGTGGCAGAATTAAAACTTTTAGAGGTTTCTTGGTCTCCTGCCCTCATTCCCTTAACACATCCACCACCACTGCCACCCGGCCACCATGACTATCATGACCTCTGTCATCTGATTTACACAGGGCACTAGGGTACAGTTCCCTTACCCAGAATACTCCAAAGCCACAGGATACTATAGGAAGTTGCCATCTTACCAACACTAGTACATGCTCGTGTGCAAGGCACTTTGGAATCCCAGCTAACTAAATAACACCAACATGGTACCCAGATCTTGCAAGCACTTAAGAGTATCCAGAAAAGCCGGGCTCGGTGGCTCAGCCTGTAATCCCACGCCTTGGGAGGCTGAGGTGAGTGGATTGCCTGAGCCCATGGGTTCGAGACCCACCTGGGCAGGTGAGACCTCATCTCTTCAACAAATCAACAAATTAGCCGGGCATGGTAGCGCGCGCCGGTAATTCCGGCTACTCGGAAGGCTGAGGCGGAAGGATCGCCGGAGCCCAGCAGGTCGAGGCTGCGGTGGCCTGGAGCGGACACTGAACTCCAGTCTGGGCGACAGAGTGAGACTCCATCTCAAAAAAAAAAAAAAAAAGAGTGTCCAGAAAAATGAGCAATTTTCTAAAACATTATCCCATGAAGTATCTCTGACTTTTCATAATTTTTAAAGGTAATTGATGGGTATTGCTCTAAATATCACTTCCAATAATATAATACTTGTGGTAAGGCATCCTAAAAATTTTAAGAATTACTGCTATGTAATTTACATAATTGCTGTAATATAGTAACTGCTACATAATTTAATATTATTTTAGTTATTTTGCTCAATTTTTACTTTTTCCCTAAAATTGTTTTCTGTAAATATAGTTGTTCCATTGTAATTGTTTTTAATGCTTTGGATCTCTAGAAAAAGGTAATTTTTTGGAAAGTATTTTACAATAATATATTGATTCGTTACTCTATCATTTTATTTGCCAATAGTTATGCCTATTACTTACTATAATTTACTTATTTATATCTTCAATGACTCAGCGCAACATCAGAACACATAATTATTCAAGATATAAGGTAAGGTAAAGCAGAAATTTTGCACACAAAGAGGCTGAGCCAAATCAGTTATTGAGTATATGACTTTTTTTCCCCAACTGGATGCAGTAATAAAATAGCTAAGGTTTGGACTTAAAAACTTGGGGTGCAAGTCTTGGTCCTGCCACTGACCACTGATCCTTGGCCCTTTGTGTCCCCACTGTAAAGAGAGGAGCGTGGCGATACTGGTTCCTGTACAGCACAGGGAGCATGAAGATTAAGTGCTAAAATGCTTATAAGAGAACTTCAATTACAGTGACATTAATGTGCTAGTTGCTGTCTCACGAGGCGCCAAGTCTCTTCATTGAATCATAATTCCTAATCCTGTCATGACATCTTTTTGACAGACTGTGATAGTTAATTTTATGTGCCAACTTGGTGAGGCCAAGGGATGACCAGATAGCTGGTGAAACATTATTTCTGGGTGTATCTGTGAGGATGTTTCCAAGAGAAATTATCGTTTGAAACAGGAGACTAAGTAAAGAAGATGCCCCTCACCAATGTGAGCCGTCACCATCCAATTTATCGAGGCCCAGAATAGAAAAGGCAAGGAAGCCCGGCTCGTGGCTCAGCCTGTAATCCCGCGCCTTGGGAGGCTGAGGTGAGTGGATTGCCTGAGCCCGCAGGTTCGAGACCCGCCTGGGCCACTTGGCGAGACCTCATCTCTACAATAAATCAAAAATTAGCCGGGCGTGGTAGTGTGCGCCTGAAAGAGAGAATGATTTCCTTTTCCTTGCCTTTTCTTTTTTTTTTTTTTGAGTCGGAGTCTCACTCCGTCGCCCAGACCGGAGTGCAGTGGCCGCTCCCGGCCCCCGCAGCCTCGACCTGCTGGGCTCTGGAGATCCTTCCGCCTCCGCCTTCCAAGGAGCTGGAGCTACAGGCTTGTGCTACCACGCCCGGCTCATTTTTGACTTATTGAAGAGCTGAAGCCTCTCCAAGTTGCCCGGGAGGGTCTCGAACGGGTGGGCTCAGGCAATCCACTCACCTCGGCCTCCCAAAGCGCTGGGATTACAGGCTAAGCCACCAAGCCCGGCCAACAAATACTTATCTCTCAGCTCTGGATATATATAGAAAAATGCTGCACTTAAAAGTGGGAGTTGAATAACGCGTACACATGGACATAGAGTTGGAATAGACATTAGAGACTCAGAAGGGTGGGGGGAATGGGAGGGGAGTGAATGATGAGAAATGACTTAATGGGTACAATGTGTGTGTGTGTGTGTGTGTATATATATATATATATATAGAGAGAGAGAGAGAGAAGATATATATATATTTACACACATATATACATTTATACACACACACACATATATATATTTACAGAGAGAGAGAGAGAAATTGGTTCTCTTTCTCTGGAGACCTCTAATGCTATCTGGACTTCCCTGCACAGGGGCAGTGTGCTAGGCAGCAGTCCTCTCTTTTTTTTTTTTTTTTTTTTTGAGTTGGAGTCTCACTCTGTCGCCCAGACTGGAGTGCAGTGGCCGCTCCCGGCCACCGCAGCCTTGACCCGCTGGGCTCCGGTGATCCTTCCGCTTCAGCCTTCCAAGTAGCTGGAACTACAGGCATGCGCTACCACGCCCGGCTGATTTTTTGATTTATTGTAGAGAGGAGGTCTCGCTGCCCAGGCGGGTCTCGAACCCGCGGGCTCAGGGAATCCACTCACCTCAGCCTCCCAAGGCGCGGGATTACAGGCTGAGCCACTGAGCCCAGCTCTCTCTCTCTCTCTCTCTCTTTATTGGAATTGTACCTTGAGAGTGAGTGCCTCCTCAAATTTTGTGCCCTAGGTGCCTACCTTGCCTCACCCTAGTCCCAACCCTAGTATATAGTACATTGGAGAAGAAGGAGCACAAAGCCTGCAAGTGCAGGAATAAGCCATTATAATTGTTTCCTGGCCTGGCACGCTCTGGTTACTGAAGTTCCTTCACTAGAAGGTTGGCCCTCTGCATTCTTTGCACTGGGCTGACAGTAGGCCTAGAAGTCACTGGATTTTACTTCATGTCCTGTCACCACCTCCACACCCATTAAGCAATAACTCCCCACTACTCCTCCTGCCCCCAGTCCCAGCAACCACCATTGTACACTCTGTGAGTTTCCTCTAGGTTCTTCATATAGGCGAAATCATACACGATTTCTCCTTTTATTAGAATATTCTCTTTTCAAAATGAATGAACTCCTGGCTAGAGGTGGCAGTTTAACTCAACACTTTTATCCCACTCCCTCTCACTACCCTGCTAAAATAATAGTAAAAAAAAAATAAATTGTAGGCCAGGCACAGTAACTCACACCTATAATCCCAGCACTTTTGGGAGGCTAAGGTGAGAGGATTGCCTGAGCCCACAGATCCGAGACCAGCCTGGGCAACTAGGCGAGAGCTCATCTCTACAGCAAATAAAAAAACTAGCCAAGTGTGGTGGCGCATGCCTGAAGTTCCAGCTACTTGGAAGACAGAGGCAGAAGGATCACCTGAGCCCAGCAGGTTGAGGCTGTGGTGGCCATGAGGGTGCCACTGCACTCCAGCCTTGGCGACAGAGTGAGACTCCAACTAAAAAAAAAAAAAGTAAAAGGTGAAAATCTACAACAAGAGATGGAAAACTACCAAGAGATAAGAAATTTCGGCAGAATTATTGAAGATGTAAAGTAGAAGGTGCACAAAGAAGAATAAATACTGTATGATGGGCTGGGCTCGGTGGCTCAGCCTATAATCCCAGCACTTTGGGAGGCCGAGGTGAGTGGATTGCCTGAGCCTGCGGATTCATGACCCGCCTGGACAACTTGGCGAGACCTCATCTCTACAATAAATTAAAAAAATTAGCCAGGTGTGGTAGCGTGCGCCTGTAGTTCCAGCTACTTGGAAGGCTGAGACGGAAGGATCGCCAGAGCCCAGCAGGTCAAAGGTTGCAGTGGCCGGGAGCAGCGATGGAGTGAGACTCCAACTAAAAAAAAACACTGTTTGATGCTTCCAATTATGTGCAGTTTCTAGAGTAGTCAGATTCATATAGACAGAAAGTAGAATGGTGGTTGCCAGGGTCTAGGAAGAGAGAAGAATGAGAAATTACTGTTAAATGGGTACAGAGTTTCAGTTTGGGAAGATTTGAAAAAGTTCTGGAGACCAATGGTGGTGATGGTCACACAACAATGTGAATGTACTCAACGCCACTGAACAATACCCTGAAAATGGTTAAAACAGTAAATTTTATGTTATATGTATTTTATCATATATGCAGAAAAGTAGTAATTGATGAAGCCAAGTAGAGGAAGCCCAAAACTGGAATGTACATGGAGGGAAGGTGAAGAGAAGAACAATAGCCAAGCAGGAATCAAACCATGCCTTATAAATTTCCACTAGAGCAAAGGGTAGAAGTAAGACATGGAGCTGAATCTTCCTACATCCAAACCCCCATCACTGTTACATAGGTGCATGTCAAGCCATGCATGCAGCCCCCAGAAAAGTTGCCAAAAAAAGAAAGAAAAGAATTGGATGTACCTAAACATCCACCATCTGTCATTTGGAATTTCCCTGATTAAATGTCTAGAGAATGGCTTCCTACCTGGTCACCCTAAGTAAAGTCCTCCAGTGAATGAGTTCACTACAAGCACAGAGGCCCTAAGCAAATGGTCTTGTACTCATATGTGTTCCAATATGGTCACCAGACTTTGATGAGTCTCCAACATGAAAGTCTCACTCTAAGATATGCATACAAAAAACATGACCAGGAGGCACAGGCCATCTTCATGCTATGTTGCCGTCAGTATAGCTAAGCCCATTCCTAGTCAGAACAGGTACCATACGTCCATAACAGGCCCACCTTACCATGCATATAGTCTGGATCTTAGGCCTACATGGAGCAAATAAAGGTAACTCCAGAACAGAAAAGAATTGTAAAATATCTCTTAGTACCTGGGCTGTGTGATAAGTCTGCATTTATTAGAGCTGAAAATTAATAGACAATGTCTAAAATGGATGAATCAAGAACTGGTGATAATGGAATACTGTCAAGCTATTAAAAAAAAAAAAAGAAGGCTGGGAGCGGTGGCTCAAGCCTGCAATCCCAGCACTTTGGGAAACTGAGGCAAGAGGATTGCCTGGGCCCAGGTGTTCAAGACTAGCCTGGACAACTTGGTGAGACCTCGTCTCTACAATAAACCAAAAAATTAGCCAGGCGTGGTACCACACGCCTACACTTCCAGATACTCGGAAGGCTGAGGCAGAAGGATCGCCTGAGCCCAGCAGGTCAAGGTTGCAGTGGCTATGAGTGTGCCACTGTACTCCAGCCTGGGCGATAGTGAGACTCCAACAACAACAAAAAAATCCTGGTTGGGCATGGTGACTCATGCCATCACTTTGGGGTGAGAGGATCACCTGAGACCAGGAGTTTGACCAGCTTAGGCAACACAGCAAGACCCTGTCACTACAAAGAATAAATAATAAATATACAGGGGTGACTACTCAAGAGGCTGAGGCAGGGAGATTACTTGAGCCCAGGAGTTCCAGGCTTCAGTGAGCCATGATCAAGCCACTGCACTCCAGACTGAACAACAGACACCCTGTTTCAAAAAATAAAATAAGGAAAGAAATTTTAAAAATCATGTCTTTTCAAGCAACATGGATGGAAATGGAGACCATTAGCTTAAGTGAAACAACTTAGAAAGAAAAATACTAGCCGGGCTCGGTGGCTCAGCCTGTAATCCCGTGCCTTTGGGAGGCTGAGGTGAGTGGATTGCCTGAGCCCGCGGGTTTGAGACCCGCCTGGGTAGCGAGACCTCATCTCTACAATAAATCAAAAAATCAGCCAGGCGTGGTAGCGTGTGCCTGTAATTCCGGCTACTCGGAAGGCTGAGGTGGAAGGATCGCTGGAGCCCAGCAGGTCGAGGCTGCGGTGGCAGGAGCGGCCACTGCACTCCAGTCTGGGTGACAGAGTGAGACTCCAACTCAACAACAACAACAAAAAATCCCTGTAATGAAACTGCACTGGTATCCCTAAAATTTATGCAAATATAAAAAAAGAACTGGCGATGTAAATATATTATTTAGAGACAACTATAACCACCAGGAAAAACAACTGAAAGAATTTAATGTGGTTGCCTCCACAGGACCACGGCTGGGGAGAGGTAGGCTGGGAATGATTGCTATGCATCACAAGCCCTTCTGCATAATGTGATTGTTTAACCTTATGCATGTATTAGAAATACTTTGATTAAAAAAAATTTTTCAAAGAAAATGACTGGAAGGATGTTTTTGTTCATGTAGCATTGTTTCATTCTGGAATCTTCCAATTAAGCTTTTGGCTAAACACATAAATATGATAATGATAATTATTCAGGAATCAGGAGGTTTGTAAAAACATTGTGCCATTAGAGTAATCAAGCTCAGCTCTAACACATCTTGGCTTTTCAGGATAATTAGACCACACTGGAGGCCCAGATGGGGTGAATGAGAAAGCCATGGGTGTCTGCCACATAGTAACAAGAAAACATCACACACAAAAAACTACTCAGCTGGCAATTGAAATTTGCATGGTAACTTAGCACACAACAAGAAATGAATAAAAATGCTTGGATTTGGGGCAAAACATTTCACTTTAAAAACCAAACGTAGAATAAAGGTGCAGTAATTAATGTCCTACACAACTAATGTTAAGCCCACATGTGTTAAAATAGAATCTTTAAAGCTGGAAATGGTTCCTTCTATATTTTCTCTTGTTTAAAAAGTTCACCTCCTACTGTGAGCATAATACCAAAAAAAAAAAGCACTTAATCTATTAGTTCATCTGACAAAGATGTACTGTGTCTCTAACACAAGACCCTGAGCTTACATTAAGAATGCAGTGGTAGAAAGACATGCAGCTTCTGCTCTCAGCACAACACAAAGACTTACGTAGAATATGAACAAGTAGGCAACAAAGTTAGTACAGGCTGGGTAGCAACTATATCAGATGGCAGATCTCAGGGCCACCGTGATAAGTCTCCTGAACTGAAGTGCTATCTAGCCCGGGAGCTGCGTGGGAAGTCTCCTGGGGGAGAATCAGCAAGAAGTTTAATATTGCATCTGGAATGGAAGATGAAGGTGGGGGGGGAAGCATGAAGAGAATGGGGGATGGCAAAAAGCGAGACCCAAGGTGAGACCAGAGAGTTAGGTGGGGACCAACTCAAGAATTTTGCAGCCGGCTTCGGCAGCTCAGCCTGTAATCCCGTGCCTTGGGAGGCTGAGGTAAGTGGATTGCCTGAGCCCACGGGTTTGAGGCAACTTGGTGAAACCTCATCTCTACAATAAACCAAAAAATTAGCCAGGCGTAGCAGCACGCGCCTGTAGTTCCAGCTACTTGGAAGGATCGCCGGAGCCCAGCAGGTCGAGGCTGCGGTGGCCTGAAGCGGCCACTGCACTCCAGTCTGGGTGACTGAGTGAGACTCCAACTCAAAAAAAAAAAAAAAAAAAAAAAAAGAGACCTCAGAGAGATCCCTTGCCCTTTTCACCAGGTTTTTGCTAAAACTTTAGCAAAAAAGACAGCTGTCTATGAACCAGGAAGCAGGCCCTTATCAGACACCAGATCTGACGGAACCTTGATCTTGACCTTCCCAGCTTCCATAACTGTGAGAAATAAATTTTTCTTGTTTATAAGCCACCGGTTTATGGTATTTTGTTATTGCAGTCCAAATGGACTGAGATTAGGGCAGAGGAGATCTTGAAGGTCAGGCCTAGCCTCATCAGATTTGCATTAGAAATATTTTTCTTCAAGGAAATTTCATGGCAAGGCATGGTGACTCATGCCTGTAATCTCAGCACTTTGGAAGGCTGAAGTGGGACGATCACTTGAGGCCAGGAGTTCAGGACCAGCCAGGGCAACAAAGTGAGATGCCCGTCTCTACGAAAAATTTTAAAAATTAGTTGGGCATGGTAGATCACGCCTGTAGTTCCAGCTACTGAGGAGGTTGAGGCCAGAGGATCACAGGAGTTCAGCCCAGGAGTTCAAGGCTGCAGTAAGCTATGATCACACCACGACTTTCCAACCTGGGTAAAAGAGCCAGGGCCTGTCTCTAAATAAGTAATTCATTATCTATTAGTGTCCATTATTTTGCTTACTTTCCTATCACACACATGTCCTTTTCAAACATTTCTATTATTTGTTGTTTAGGTAGAACAAATATCTGAGTAAGAGTCAGGATAATAAAACTAATTATAGAGTGCTATAAAGTTTACTAAACACTTCATCACATGTACTTTTACTGCATATACTTAGGAGGCAGATGGCATGAGCAGAGATTTGGCACCTGGTTTCACCATTCTTCTACCCTGTGTCCATGGAAGACACCGAGAATAGATTATGGCACAAGGTCCTGATGTCTCAGATACAACCTCAGAATTCTCAACACAAGCATTTACTTAAGTTGACACTTGATAAAAATGATTCTATTTGCCATCCTGGAAGGTTGTAAAGCACATACATTGTGGAATGACACAAACTTGATTGAAATCCATGAGTTTCACCTTAGTACTGGATCTAAGCTACTTCTGGAAGCCTCAGTTTTCTCATTTTAAAATTAGGAATAGGCTGGACACAGTGGCTTATACTTGTAATCCCATCACTTTGGGAGACTGAAGCAGGAGGATTGCTTGAGACAAGGAGTTTGAGGTCAACCTGGGCAACATGGTGAGACCTCATCTCTACAAAATATCAAAAAAATTAGCTGGTGTGCACCTGTAGCCCCAGCTACTCGGGAGGCTAAGGTGGGAGAACTACCTGAGCCCAGAAGGTTAAGACTGCAGTGATCCATGAGTGTACCACTTTACTCCATCCTGGGCAACAAAGTGAGACCCTGACTAATAAATTAATTAATAATAAAATTAGAAAGAAAAACATATAACACAGACAGAAGTCTGCCATTAATTAAAAATCAACAAACTATGAGATTGTATTACCTGTGCCTTTGACTATATACATTAAATGATCATGCTCTGAAAAGAGAGAAAGAGAGAGATAGAAATCTATAACAATTCCACTCAATGTGTATGCACCACAGAGCAAATATGGAGTGGGAGACATCTTCCATAGCATCATTTGTCAGTCTCAACTTCACTGTGTCTCTCACAGAATGAGAATTTCACTCAGTGAGAGTGGTTCTGTTGTTTGAAAGAACATATTTTCCAAAAAACATGATCCCTAAGTGCAAGCCAACAGCATCATATGTAGCTTAAATAAAGGACCAGCAGTCTGTACCACATCTAAAGAAAAAACTTGCTATGAGGGCCTCCCCAAGGATATATTGGATATATCCCTAATGGATGTAAACATGACCCAAAAAGACTTTCTTTCTTTCTTTTTTTTGAGTTGGAGTCTCACTCTGTCGCCCAGACTGGAGTGCAGTGGCCGCTCCCGGCCACCGCAGCCTTGACCTGCCAGGCTCCGGCGATCCTTCCGCCTCAGCCTTCCCAGTAGCCGGAATTACAGGCATGCGCTACCACGCCCGGCTCATTTTTTGATTTATTGTAGAGATGAGGTCTTGCTGCCCAGGAGGGTCTCAAACCCACGGGCTCAGGCAATCCACTCACCTCAGCCTCCCAAAGGCGCGGGATTACAGGCTGAGCCACCGAGCCCGGCTCCAAAAAGACTTTCAAATCCCACTTCCAATTAGTCTCCAAGATATCACAACAGACCAGCAGATCCACTATAAAGATAAGGGGGAAATAGATAAAATAAAATATTTATTTTTTAGACATGACAAAATAGTCTAAAGGAACTAAATTCTAAGAAGGGAAACAAAACTTCACAAATGAGAAGAGATTAGGCGTTACTAGGGGCAATTGCCAAGACCAAGCATGGGCAGGCAGTTGATGGGACCTGCCACAGTTAGAGGGCTCTACTCGGCTAAGAAGAAACCACTGGTCCTGCAAACATCTCTGTGGGCTGGAGTAACAGATGAGAATATGTAACAACTGAAAACACTTAACTGGTCTTTCATTTTTGCTAAGTGGGTGGCAATGCAGGAGGCTGGGACCTCTGTCTTCCCAACTGAAATAGAGAACTCCATTGACTCCTAATGCTTAGGGCCAATGTTCCACTAGAAAAAGGGGCCTGTAAGACACACAGGTCACATCTTACCTTTAAGACGTTTGAAACCCAAGTGAACTAACACTAACTAAAGCTGTAATCCATCCAGTTGCAATTTAGCTCAACTCTTGATTGGAGCTGAGTGATCCTCATCCTCATTGACTGGCAAAGAAAAAGCCTGCCCTTTCTGGGGAAATATTTGCTTTAGTCATTTTGGTTCTTTTAAACACAATATCTAACATAAAACAAAAAGTTATGCAATGCAAAGAAGCAAGAAAATATGACCCATAATCAAAAGAAAAAACAATGAACACATGTAGATCCACATATAATTGAAATGCTGGAATTAGCAGATAAGGGCTTTAAAATAATTATTATAAATATATTAAATAAAGTAGAGCACAAGATGAACGGAGTGGATAAGATGATACAGATTTTCAACAGAAAAATAGATTTACTTTAAAAAGATCCAGGTGGACATTCTAGAATTAAAAAAAGACAGTACTGGACAGGATGAACAGCTGGTTGGGAACTGTAAAAGAAAGGCTCAGTAAATAGAAATTACCTGAAATGTGCAGCAACTTGGATGGACTTAGAGTCTATAATACTGAATGATCTATCACAGAAACAAAAAACTGAGTACCATGTGTTCTCACTCATAAGTGGACCTTGAATAATTATCATAATACTATAAGAAAGGGATTGGCAGCAGTGGGAAACTGCCAGGGGAGGAAGGGATGGGATTGGCAGTAATGGGAAACTGCCAGGGGAGGGGAGGACACACCTCATCAACAAGGGTACTTGCATAAGGAACATTTGTATACCTAACCTTGAATTGTACCCCACATCTTTAAAATAAAAAAATTTTTAAAAGAATAATGTAAAAAAGAAATTACCTGAAATGAAACAAAGAGGAGGAACAAAGAAAAGCAGAATAGAGCATGAGAGAGACATTGGACAATATCAAAAGGTATAATGTGTATGTAATCATAGACCTGCAAGGAAATATATTGGGGCAGAAGAAATATAACAAGAACAAATTGTTGAAATTTTCAAAATTGATTACAGATATCAATCCACAGGTCCAATAAGTATAGCAAACCCAAAGTCAGTCAAAAAAATATATAAAGACCACACCTAGATATATCACAAGAGTGATATATCTTTGGAAACCAAAGATAGCAATAAAATCTTAATTCACCCAAAGAAAAGAGTTATCATCACATTTGGGGAAATAACAGTGAGACTGGTCGTTGAAGGAGGAAGAGGAACAGATAAGAAGCAGTAGTAGCCAAAAGATAAAGGAATAACACCTTTAAATGCTGAAGAGGAAAAAGCCCTCTTTCTAGAATTTTATACTTGGCAAAAATATTCTTCAAACACGAGAGTAAAAGACATTTCCAGAAAATCAAAAGCTGAGAGAATTTGCCAGCAGGCTTGCACTACAAAAAAAAAAAGTAAATCTCCTTAAAATGAAACCCTAGATGAAAGCACAGCTCTACATAAGAGATTGCGGAACACGAGAAAGGGTAACTATGAGTAAATATAAAAAACTATTTTGAAAATTGTATTAAAATATATTGATTGACTGGGCTCGGTGGCTCAGCCTGTAATCCCAATACTTTGGGAGGCCAAGGTGAGAGGATTGCCTGAGCCCAGGGGTCCGAGACCAGCCTGGACAACTTGGCAAGACCTCATCTCTACAATAAACCAAGAAAAATTAGCCAGGCTTGGTGGTGCAAGCCTGTAGTTCCAGCTACTTGGAAGGCTGAGGCAGAAGGACCACCTGAGTCTAGCAGGTTGAGACTGCAGTGGCCGTGAGTATGCCACTGCCCTCCAGCCTGAGCATGAGTATGCCACTGCCCTCCAGCCTGAGTGACAGAGTGAGACTCCTACACAAAAATAAATAAATAAATAAAATCAAAAAATTACCTGTAGTCTCAACTACTCAGGAGGTTGATGCAGAAGGATTGCCTGATCCATGGAGATTGAGGCTGCGGTGAGTCATAATTATATCACTGTACTCCAGCCTGGGTGACAGAGTGAGATCCCAACTCAAAAATAATAACAAGGCTGGGCACGGTGGCTCATGCCTGTAATCCCAGTGCTTTGCTTGAGCCCAGGAGTTCGAGACCAGCCTGGACAACATAGTGAAAACTTGTTTCTACAAAAAAATCAAAAAAATTAGTTGGTTGTGGCAACACAAACCTCTAGTTCCAGCTTCTCAGGATGCTGAAGTGGAAGGATTACCTGAGCCTAGGAGGTCGAGGTTGCCAAAAGCCGTGAGGCTGAACTGTGATCATCACGATTATGCCACTGCACTCCAGTCTGGAGGATACAGTGAGACCATGACTCAAAGTAGTAATAATAATGATGACAGTAATAACATTTGTAGAAGTAAAATATATGACAACAATAACACAAAGAGAAGACTTAAATAGGATTGCATTGTTTTAAGATTCCTACATTGTTTATAAGTCGTAAAAAAAGTCAATTCAAGCTAAACTATAGTCAGCTATAGATGCATTTTATAGTCTCCAGAGTAACCACTAATATAATTGCAGAAAGGTGTAGCTAAAAATCCAATCAAGAAAATGGAATAATAATAAAATAAATAAAATAATAAAAATCAAGAAAAATGGAATAATAAAAAATATTTGATTAAGACAAAAGAAAGCAGAAAAGAAGAAACAAAGAAACAACAGAAAATGGAACAAGAAAACAAATAGCAAAAGTTGGTAAACTTAAATCTAACCATATTAGTACTTACATTTAATGTGAGAAAAGAAAAAAACTTTTATCTGAGGAATGAAGGTTCTTTTAATTATCATGCCCAAAGCCGGGCTCGGTGGCTCAGCCTATAATCCCATACTTTGGGAGGCTGAGGTGAGTGAATTGTCTGAACCCGTGGGTTCGAGACCCGCCTGGGCAACTTGGTGAGACCTCATCTCTACAATAAATCAAAAAATTAGCTGGGTGTGGTAGCGTGCGCCTGTAGTTCCAGCACTTGGAAGGCCGAGGTGGAAGGATTGCCGGAGCCCAGCAGGTCGAGGCTGCAGTGGCCAGGAGCGGCCACTGCCCTCTAGTCTGGACGAGAGGGTGAGACTCCAACTAAAAAAAAAAAAAAATTATCAGGCCCAGAAGGACATTAAAATGAGACCACAATCATGCCCTGCTCCCATCTTTGAGCTCTTGAAGCTGCTTACTATTGCCACAAGTAGCTATAAATTAATCTAAAAATGCCACATCAGACATTATAACCCGTACCCTATATAGCTTAATAATATATAGCAAATCAAGCCGGGCTCGGTGACTCAGCCTGTAATCCCACGCCTTTGGGAGGCTGAGGTGAGTGGATTGCCTGAGCCCGCAGGTTCGAGACCCGCCTGGGCAGCAAGACCTCATCTCTACAATAAATCAAAAAATGAGCCGGGCGTGGTAGCGCACGCCTGTAGTTCCAGCTACTTGGAAGGCTGAGGCGGAAGGATCGCCGGAGCCCAGTAGGTCGAGGCTGCGGTGGCCGGGAGCGGCCACTGCACTCCAGTCTGGGCGACCGAGTGAGACTCCAACTCAAAAAAAAAAAAAAAAAAAAAAAAAAAAAAAAAAATATATATATATATATATATATATATATATAGCAAATCACTGTGATTTCTGTAGACCAGTGAAAATTCCTGATCAACAACTTTGTGTCAGTTTACTCCGTCCCCACTTTTTGCCTTTAAAAATCTACTTGTAACGTTACTAATCAGAGTGTGTATGTAGGACATCTGAAATCTATACTCCCAGGCTGCAGTTCTCAAGTTTGGCACAAATAAACTTTTTTTTTGTCAGAGTCTCACTCTGTCGCCCAGGCTGGAGTGCAGTGACATGCTCATGGCCATCCCAGGGTCAACCTGCTGGGCTCAGTTCATCCCTCTGCCTCAACCTTCCAAGTAGCCAGAAATACAGGTGTGCACTATCATGCCCGGCTAATTTTTAAATATATTGTAGAGATGAGCTCTCACCAAGTTGCCCGGGGTAGTCTTGAACCCCTGGGCTCAGGCAATCCCCTTACCTCAGCCTCCCAAAGTGATGGTATTACAGACCGTCACTGTGCTGAGCCATAAACTCTTTACTTAAATCAATTTTGCCTCAGGTTCTTCCTTTTAGGTTCACAAATGTAAATGGTCTCCAAGTAAAAGTCAGAATATGTCAAACTGAATAAAAGCACAGCATTTAATTATATACTATTACAGGGCACACATCATAAATAAAAAGATACAGATAGTGAAAGTAAAAGGATTGAGATACCAAGCAAACACTAGTTATAAAAAAGCAGTTATATGTGTCTTGGCAAACTAGCCTTCTAGATAAGGGCCATATAAAGAAAGCCATTTCATAATGATAAAAGCATTGATTCAACAGGAAACAACCCAAAATACATGTACCTTATGACATACATGAAGCAAAAATTGATACATGTAAAAAGAAAAATGAATAAATCTACACTCATAGAGATTTTAATATACTTCTCTCAGTAACTGATAGGACAAATAGACCCCCCCTCAAAAAAAAAAAATCAGAAGATTTGAAGAACTCTATCAACCAACTTGACTGAACTGACATCTGCGAAACACTACACCAACTGCAGTACGCATTCTTTTCAAATGGATATAGAACATTTGTTTAGACACCAGGCTGAAAAAACGTGTTAGTCACAGTAAATTTGAAAGACTGTACAACTCTGACCACAATAGAAATAAATGAGGAATTGTTAACAAAAAGACAGCTAGAAAATTCCCCACTTTGGAAATTATGACGCACACGTTGAAATAATTTATATGTCAAAAGAAGAAATCACAGCCGGGCGCAGTGGCTCACGCATGTAATCCCAGCACTTTAGGAGGCAGAGGCGAGAGGATTGCCTGAGTTCAGGAGTTCGAGACCAGCCTGGACAATTTGGCAGGACCTCGTCTCTACAATAAATCAAAAAATTAGCTGGGCATTGTGGTGTGCGCCTGTACAATTTGGCAGGACCTTGTCTCTACAATAAATAAAAAAACTAGCTGGGCGTGGTGGCGTGCGCCTGTAGTTCCAGCTACTTGGAAGGCTGAGGTGGAAGGAACACCTGAGCTAAGAAGATTGAGGCTGCGGTGGCCATGAGTGTGCCCCTGCACTCCAGCCTGGGTGACAGAGTGAGACTCTCATCAAAAGGAAAAAAAAAAAAGAAGAAATCACAGCAGAAGTCAGATAATATTTCTAACTAAATAATAATGAAAGCGACACATATTAAATTTTGTTTGATGTGACTAAAGTAGTGCTTAGAAGGAAATTTATAGGTTTAAACACTTACACTAGAAAAGAAGAATGAGCCAAGCACGGTGGCTCACACCTGACATTCCAACACTTTGGGAGGCAAAGGCGAGAGGATTACCTGAGCCCAGGGGTTTGAGACCAGCCTGAGCAACATGGCAAGACCTCATCTCTACAATAAATCAAAAAAGTAGCCGGACGTGGTGGCCAGTGCCTGTGGTTCCAGCTGTTTGGAAGGCTGGGGTGGAAGGATTGCCTGAGCCCAGCAAGTCGAGGCTGCGGTGCCTGTGAGTGTGCCACTGCACTCCAGCCTGGATGACAGAGTGAGACTCCATCTTAAAAAAGAAAAAGAAAAGATAACAGCACAAGTCAATGAAGTTGAAAACAAACAATAGACACAACTAATAAAACTAAAATCTGGCTCTTTGAAATGATTAGTGAAACTGACAAACCACCAGCAAGGGGTTTATCAACGAGTGTGTTTTTTTTTTCTAAGTTGGAGTCTCTGATATAAGAAGAAATAGAAAAGAATCTCAAAAGTGCTACTCTAGGCCAGGTTCAGTGTCCTGCACTTTGGGAGGCTGAGGTGAGAGCATTGCCTGAGCTCAGGGGTCTGAGACCAGCCTGGACAGCCTGGACAACTTGGCAGGACCTCGTCTCTACAATAAATAAAAAAAGTTAGTCGGGTGTAGTAGTGTGCGCCTGTAGTTCCGGCTACTTGGAAGGCAGAAGCAGAAGGATCACCGGAGCCCAGCAGGTTGACGTTGGGGTGGCCGTGAGTATGCCACTGCACTCCAGCCTGACCCACAGAGTGAGACTGTAACAATAACAACAAAAAGTGCTACTCTAAATATGGAAAGTTTTGTAAAAGAGAAATGCATCGATCTGGGGATCAAGTATACCAACATTTGCTAAGGTGAACGCAATCTCAGGATAAGACTTTAGGATACTATTGACTACACCTGATTTTTACTTGCTTCCCAAAAATCTTGCCAGTCGACTACAAGGAATGAAGTCAGTCAATACTACCACCTCTTAGTGCCTTCAGGCTCTACTTCAGCTTTCAATCCAGATCGATGCTCTTCCTGGGCAGACCCAGCAAATGAAGGACTACAGCTGGGGTACTAGAGCCTAACCATTCTGCCCTGGTCAATCCTGCTTCTTCTACCTTTTACCTTTTGCAGGCATTGCCTCCAATAAGACTCTTTCACTCCTAACTCTGTCTCAGCACTGTCTTTTGAGGACAGACTGACACATCCTGACTTTAGAACTCAACCTTGTGTAAAATGTGGCTCCTTCAATGTGTGTAAAATGATAGACCCAATATCTGGCTCAAGGTAGACTGGATTTCCAGTAGATGTTAGATGCCTTTGCCTCTTACATAATTTAGGATATGTGTTTGGCTGCTAGTCAAGAAAAACTCAAAATAACACTGGCGCAAATAGGACAGTTGACAGTGCAATCCATTAAGATGCTTTGTAGCACCATAAAAGTCCAAGCTTCTTCCAAGCTGGTCCTGCCGAAGAGTCAGATATGTGAGTGAAGCCATCTTGGATCATCTAGACCAGGCAAGCTGCCACCAAATAATTCCAGTGGATGGGAGCAGAATTGCTCAGTTAAACCTTATTTGAGTTCCTGATCCACAGAATCGTGAGATGTAGTAAAATGATCATTGTTTTAAGTCACTGAATTTTAGGGTGGTTTGTTTTATATATACAGTGATAACCAGAACACATCTCCGAGCTAATACAGAGAGGAAAAAAAATTATCTGAAAATTTTATCTCTGATATCCTGAAACAATAATATTATTACTTTTCTGCTTTGTTTTCACCATGTCCAGCTAATTTTCTGATTTATTGTAGAGATGAGGTCTCACCAAGTTGCCCAGACTGGTCTTGAACCCCTGAGCTCAGGCAATCCTCTCACCTCCGCCTCCCAAAGTGCTGGGATTACAGGCGTGAGCCACCACGCTCGGCTTCCAGGACATTTCATATAAATGGAATCATACAAAATGTGGCCTTCTGTGTCTGACTTCCTTCACTTAGTATAATGTTTTTAAGGTTCATCACTGTTGTAGCATGTATTGGTACTTTATCCTTTTTATGACTAAACAATGTCCCATTGTATAGACATACCATATTTTGTTTATCTATTTATCAGTTGTTGAACATTTGGGCTGTTTTCACTTTGGCTTTTATAAATAATGTTGCTATAAACATCTATGTGCAAGATTTTGTGGGCCTGGAATAGTTGAGTCATATGGCAACTTGAAGCTTAACTTTTTGAGAAACTGTCAAACTGTTTTCCAAAGCAACTATGTTATTTTACATTTCCACTAGCAATTGTATGAGGGTTCCAATTCCTTCACATCCTCATCAACACTGTTACAGCACACCTCTTTTATTACAGTCAGTCTGGGCAAGAGTGAGACTCCAACTCAAAAAAGAACACTAATCCTATCCCTTTAGTTACCTCCCAAAGGCCCCATCTCCTAATATGCTCACCTTGGGGGTTAAGGATTTTAATATATGAATGGAGGGGGTACAAACATTCAGATCATAGCATGTGCTTATTTAGCCATTTGTATATCTTCTTTGGAGAAATGTCTATTCTGATCTTTTACCCACTTTTAAACTGAGCAATTTGTCTTTTCATTGTTGAGTTAAAAGTTATACATTCTGGATATAAGTGCCTTATCAGATCTATGATTTTCACATATTTTCACCCATTCTGGGGTTGGTTGTCTTTTTACTTTCTTGATAGCGTCCCTCAAAGCATGAAAGCTTTAATTTTTATGATTTCCAGTTTTAATTTTTTGGAGTTGTTTGAGCTTTTGGTGTCAAATTTGATAAACCATTGCGTAATCCATGTCATAAATACTTACCCTGGCCAGGTCCGGTGGCTCCGCCTGTAATCCCATCACTTTAGGAGGCTGAGGCGAGTGGATTGCCTGAGCCCGCGGGTTTGAGACCAGTCTAGGCAACTTGGCAAGAACTTGTCTCTACAATAAATCAAAAATTAGCTGGGCATGATAGCACACACCTGTAGTTCCAACTACTTGGAAGGCTGAGGTGGAAGGATCGCCAGAGCCCAGCAGGTTGACGCTGGGTGGCCATGAGTATGCTACTGCACTCCAGCCTGGGTGACAGAGCGAGACTCCAACTCAATAAATAAATAAATAAATATCCCAATGTTTTCTTCTAAGTTTCAAGTGTTAAGCGCTTACATTTAAATCCTTGGTCTATTTTGAGCTAATTTGTGTCTACGAATGAGGGTGACTTTGAATCTTGCCTGCAAAGGGAGATGGCAAAGAGTCTTTCAGATCAAACAGAAGATGAAGGAAAGATTACAAGAAGGAGAGTGAGACATATGTTCGGAGAGTAGCAATTCAGCATGGCCAGAGTCTAAGGTGTGCAGAGTATGCCAGGAGTTACAATGAATGGCAGTGTCTACACCGAAAAGTGCCAAGGGGCAGTGGCCATCCCAAAAGGTGGTGAGGGACAGGGGTCTTATATCTCCTATAGTCTCATTAGTCACCCCCCAGCCTCACAATGCAAAGACAAATACAAAAAACAAAAAAGTTGAAATAGCTTTGGACAAGCCTTCAATCCTCCTGGACTCCTCTCCCAACAGATTGTCACCCCTTAGCTCCTCCAATGTAAAATTCTAGAGCTTCTACTGCTGAAAACGTTCAATGGGGAGGTTTGTTGTTGTTGTTGTTGCTTTTTGTTTTTTCCTGTAGGCTCCAGGAACTCGTAAGCAGAGAAGCAACCTGGGTTTTGGATTTTGGAAAGTCTGCTACAGGAGTGAAATTCATCACCGTTCTCAAGCTTGTTTACAGCACATAAATTGGAGCTTCATATGCATAATACACTATGAGCTACCACACTGATAAACTGAACTATACATAGTTACTGATGCCCTATGGTGTAGAAAACCACGAATTGCAAATGAGAGGTGGAATCAACAAGAATGGTGACTGACTGGGTGTAGCTAGATAAGCACTCAGGAAGGACTCTTGGTTTTTTCTGTATTGGACACCCAGGTGAGCCCTAGGGTCAGTGATGGGCCTAGGGAGCACAGATAAAGTTTATTTTGGGAGAGGAGGGAAGTAGATGCAGATAATTTTGCACATGTGGAATTGGAAGTGCTTGTGGGACACTCAAGCAATTGCATCTACTATGTCTATAGTTAGTATGACTCTGGAAGTCAGGAGATCTGGAATGGAGACGTAAATTTGGGAAACATCATCTTTTTTTTTTTTGAGTTGGAGTCTCACTCTGTCACCCAGACTGAAGTGCAGTGGCCGCTCCCGGCCACCGCAGCCTCAACCTGCTGGGCTCCGGCAATCCTTCTGCCTCAGCCTTCCAAGTAGCTGGAACTATAGGCGTGCGCTACCACGCCCGGCTAGTTTTTTTTATTTATTGTAGAGATGAGGTCTCGCCAAGTTGCCCAGGCGGGTCTCGAACCCGCGAGTTTAGGCAATCCACTCACCTCAGCCTCCCAAAGATGAGGGATTACAGGCTGAGCCACCGAGCCTGGCTAGGGAAACATCATCTTATAGATAGAAAAGGATAAACCCTTACAAAGATGCCAGTCATATTAAAATGAATGAATAATTTTTAATTTTAAAAATTAAAAAAAAAGAAGGGAAAAAAGGATAAACCCACTCAGGAAGCATGAGAATGTGAACTGGGTCCCAAGCCTGAAATGGGGAAGAAAAAACAGGAACGAGAATTCAACTCCCTGGCAAGGACCTTGTACTGAACCAGGGATTTCATAGCCTTACTTTGAAGCCTCTGTGCACCAACCCCAGCACAGCTGGTAGTCTTCTCTCCTGCGTCCCCCCGTTATCACTCCAGGCTTCTCACGTGTTCCCTCAGCTCACCACACATCCTGCCTATGCGCTGTCTTCATCCAGCTGTCCAATCATCCAGCAAATATTTACTGAGCAGCTGGCCTGCACCAGGTGCTACGCTAGGCCCTGATGATATAGCAGTGACCAAAACAAACTCCTTGCCTCAAAATGTTTACATTCCAGTGAAGGAGACAGACACACACAAATAATTAAACAGACATATTTGGGAGAAATAAATGCTATGAAGAAAAAACAAGCTGAGTAAGTGGATATTGAGCCATATGGGTGGTATTACTTTAAACAGGGTGGTCAAGGAAGTCATCCTTGGCATTTGAGCAGAGTCTGGAATGAAGTGCTAAAGTTCTGGGTGAAGAAGGGATGACTGGAACAGAATGGAGAAGGGAGGTATTAAATAACAAGAGTCTAAATCATGTATGTCCTTATAAGTCAAAGTAAGAAATCTGGTTTTCACTCTGCATGAGGTGTTATCAGTTGGGAGAGGAGTTGTGAGTGGGAAAAGCCCAATCTGAGTTAGATTTTTTTTTTTTGAGGGACACAGACAGCCGGAAAGTGAGAAAGCAGGATTTATTGGGAGGACAGAAAAGCTCCCACTGTGGGAGGGGACCCGAAGGGTTTGCCACTGAGTTAGATTTTTAACAAGCGCTCTCTGGCTGCTGTATTGAGAATAAATTATTGGGGGCAAGGGCAGATGTAGAGGGAACTTCTAGAAGGCTACTGCAATAATCCTGGCCAGAGCAATTGTGCCCTGTGGAGTTGTAGGGGCAGAAGGTGAGAAGCGGTCAGACTCGGGATGGATTCTGTAGGTGGAATGGTCAGGATTTTCTGTCAACAGATGTGGAGGCAAGAGGGAAATCAACTATGACTCCAAGGCTTTTGTTCTGAGCAGTGAGTAAACAGTGCCAGTTATCTCAGTGGGGGACAGTGGCGAAGAAATAGGGTTAGAGGGGAAATGGAGTATGGGGTTGGACAGTGTTTGAGATGTCAACATGACATCCAACGGATTGAGGTGACTCTTCAGCTACCAACACTTAGGGCTGGTCATTGTACAATGACATTGAAAACCATGAGCCTGGATCAAACCACCTGAAAGGGTTGGACTCAGTAGGACTAAAAGCTGGGTCCTTGTGACAGAGTCCCAGCTCCAGAAACAGCCTGGGGGGAAACTCCTAGGGCGATGGAGACTGTCACAGGACCTTGGGAGTTCCAGGTGGCGCGCGATTGCCTTAACAGAGGCAGGACGGAGTCTTGAACCGAGGACCAGCGCTCGCCAGAAGCTGGGAGGCAGCGGGACAACTTTCCGGGTGGAGGGGCCCGCGTTTGCAAAGACACAGGGCTCGTGACCAGGTTCAACGCGTCTGGAAATGGAGGCCGCAGCACCTCCGCTCCAGCCCGCGGTGTGTGGGTGCTACGAAACGCCTCGTGCCTCGCAGAAACTCCTCTTACGCGACGCCAGCAGAGCCACGGAAGACCGAGCGACCGCCGGGCGCCACCAGGATTACAGAGGCCACCGCGGAGTCGGGAGCCGCCCGGGGCCAACCAACTCTCGCGAGAGCTCGGCCTCGCCCGCCCAGCATGCCCCGCGCCGCCGCCGCCGCTGCTGCTGCCGCCGCCGCCGCCGCCGCCGCGCCGCGGCTTGAGGGCTGGAGGCTGGGGGAGGGTAGCGGAGCCGGCGCTGCCGCCATGTTGGGTCTGAGGCGGCTGCTGTAGGCGCCGAGCGAGCGAGCGGAGTGCAGAGCGGCGACAGCGGCGCAGGATCTGCCTCTTTGCGAGTGGCCCGGAGCGGCGGCGGCGGCGCCATGAGCGGGGGCACCCCTTACATCGGCAGCAAGATCAGCCTCATCTCCAAGGCGGAGATCCGCTACGAGGGCATCCTCTACACCATCGACACCGAGAACTCCACCGTAGCTCTCGCCAAAGGTACGCTGGGGCGGGCCTCGGGGTGGGGGGCCGGGCGCCCGTATGCGGGTGCTCCCCGCTCTCGGCCCGCGGCCTCCTCGGTTCCTCCTTCCCTCCGTCGGCCTCCGGGAGGCTGCTCCTCTCCCTTCCTCCTGGCCCCGGCGTCGCGGGCCGGCCGCGGCCTCCTCGGGGCTCCCTGGCTTCCGCCCCGAAGGTCCGCGCCTTAAATCGGAAACTACGGGACCGAGTGCGCGGCGCGGCGGGCGGGGCGGCCTGAAGTCGGAGAACGGGCCGGAGAACACGGAGATACGTGTCTTCCAACTCCGGGATTTGGGGGTTCTGTCGTCTTCCCGCAACACAAAGCCGGAGTCGTCCAAGAATTTTTCCGCCCAGCTGGAGTTTAGTCGTGGGTTCGTGGGTTCCGTAGCACTCATTTTCTCACGTTCTTAATTTCAGTGCGTTTCGATATTCCTCAGGTGAACTCTAAGTAATGTGCTAAAACTTTGGAGTTGCTGTGCAAGGCCAGCATTCTCAAAACGCCATTGGTACCGTCGAGCAGATCACATCTCCCTTGTCTCGTCTGTGGTATTTACCTGTTAAACCGGAATCCTCCCAAGCCTGTTGTGCAACCATCTTTTTAGGGTGCGCGTTCAAAGCGCTTGCTGCTGTCCCGACCACCCCTGTTCCTAGAAACATAGTGGAGAGGAGGGTTCAAGCTTGATCCAGAACCCTTGTTCAAAAGGCAGGTCTGAGTGGTTAAGGGGCGCCGGCCGATCCCCCGAGTGCTCGCCGGGAAAGGGAGCTCGGCGGTGGAGGAAGGTGTCCCTACCCCATGGTATCTGGCATCGCTAGGGTCTGTGTGGGTTTTGTTTCCGTTCACACGTGCTGGGGCCTTACTCTGCCCGGAAACCAGAAAGAAAATAAACTTTAGCTCCTTATCGAAAGGAAATCAGTTGGAAATACTTAGGAGGAAGCAAGATAATTTTCTCAGCACATTTGGTAGAAGTGGGAACGGCATAGCATGGTAGGGACAGAGGTCCAGGGATAAGGGGTAACATTTTCTGAATCTGTAAACTTTTAAAAATTGTTAACTGATAGGAGAGTAGTTTCACAGTATCAAACAAGTATTTGATGATATCTTTTGGATGTTCTGGTAGATTCTTTGACTAGTACCGGAGTTGGGACAGATCTTATACTTGGGTGGGGAACATTTTGAACAGAACTGTACACCATAAAAAAGTAGTATGAGAGGTTCTACAATTGGATTGTGGTGATGGTTGCACGACTTTGTAAATTTGCTAAAAATCATTGAATTACATATACACTTTTAAAAATTACCAAGTCTGTTTTTGATAGTATGAAAAACCAGGGAGTACCCCCAAATTTCCCTCTTCGCCTTGTGAAGCATTGTCTTGTGACACAGATTACCTCATTAAAACACCAGTAGTTTAGCTCCTAATCATCTTTTTAGAAATCCACTGTACCTCAGAATACATGACCGTATTTAGTGGTTATTAAAGACCTGCCCAGTGATACTTCTTTAGTAACTGAGTTTTTACTTGGCCTTATTTTAAAATTATTTTTATACTAAATTTCTTTTTTTAACAGATGGATATTTAGCGTTAATTTTTATGACTCTGTGAAATTATGAAAAAGGATCTGTAAAGTGCTTGGTGAAGCCACATGTTGGTTGAAAACAATATTTCTCATAAAGTAGTTGAATACATTTTAAAAAAGCATTATTTTACCTAATCTGAATTTAAAGGTGTCTTGCAAGTTTAGTGACTCAGTGAGTTGGCTGTGCAACCTTTACTCCTCACACAGAAAAATCATACATTAAAAAAGTTTCTAAAGTATTCATTTTAGCCTTTTAAAAAACTGTATGCATAACCCTTTTTTGCAAGAACCTAAACACATCTATATTTTAGTAACTCACATTTAAAAAAATTTATCTTTTCAGCAGCTTTTGGAGTCAGTACTTTATTAGTTTGTAATACAGTTAAATTCATATAACATAAAATATAATTTGTTCCTTGTATCATCACTTGGTAAATACATGAATACAGCAATAAAAAACATTTTTAATCATTGAATTTATGTTTGTACTTAGTGACTTTGATATTTCATACCACATCAAAATATGCTTTTTCTTAAGCAAAATTAATGTTTAACAGGTTTGGAGAATTTAATTTTGTGTATAAAAACTGGAGTTATTAACTTATAATTTATTATTCTACATGGTATCATCTAATCTAAAACTACTTTGTAACTTTCCAGTTAGCACTGGACACTGATTTCAAATTTCAAGATTAGAAGTGAAGAGTTCAATCTTAAGTTTTTGAGAATTTACACGACTTGTTGAGTAATTTGATATCTGAGAATTACACCTTCCACTTCACAGTTTGGATAAAGAATGGTAGTTCAACAAAGCAAAGCCAAAGTTTATCATGAAATTTAGAATACAGTATGTATTTGGTTATAGAGCTCTCTATTACTCTCTTTAAATGATGGATTAAGAGTTAATCTCTTTGAATAACATTCTTAGAATTCTCTTTAGAATTTTCCCCCCCTCTGAGGAGAGTGTTATTGTGAAACATAACTATACATGCTGAAAAGATACATAAGATAAAAATGAAATATTTTAAACATAGATTCTTGTAACTACCACCCAGGACAAGACAGACATTGCCAGTATCCCAGAAGCTTCCCACCACCTGCATCTTTTCGTCACAATTACCACCTTCTTAAACTAGATATAGATGTTGTTCTGATATTTATAGTTTTACCGTGTGAGTTTACATTCCTAAATAATAGAGGTTAGTTTTAACCATCTTTGAACTTTATGTAAGTGTCGTGTTTTTTTTTTTGGCTTTTGTTACATAGTATTCCACCATTAATACAGCACATGTTTATCCTTTCTGCAGTTGTGTGGATAGTTGATGTTTAGATTGTTTGCATTTGGGGGTTATTAGGAACAATGCTTTTTATAAACGTTTATGTTTAAGTGCACGTATGCATGTTTATGTAGTTTTCTTGAGTTTATACTTGGGAACTTGAATTGGAGGAACATGGGAAATATATATTTTTATCAGGCAGTGCCAAGCTGTTTTCCAAGATAGTTGTTTTCTAGTTTGTACTTCAATTATTAGTACATAATAGTTCTAGTTGTTCCATATCCCTCACGAACAATACTTGGTATCAGATATTTTAATTCTAGCAAATCTAGGGGGTATGTAGTTGTATGCGGCTTTAATCTTCATTTCACTTACTGCTAATGAGATTGAACACCTTTTCATATCTGGGCCATTTGGATTTCATCCTTCATGAAGTTCCTTTGAAATCTCTTGGCCCCCCCCTTTTAAAAATTGAAATGTATATCTTTTTAGAGTCCTATATTCTGAATATGAATCCTTTGCTGGATGTATGTATAGCAAACATCTTTTCCTGTTAATAGTTTATTTCAATGAACAGAATTTCAGCATTTTAATGTAAACATGTTTGTCAGTCTTTTATGGCTAGTGCATTAGTATTTTCCCCCTTTTTTTTACATCATGGAGATACTTTGATTCTTTTTTTTTTTTTTTGAGTTGGGGTATCACTGTGTCACCCAGGCTGGAGTACAGTGGCATGGTCACAGCTACCACAGCCTCGGCCTGCAGGACTCAAGCAATCCTTCCATCTCAGCCTTCCAAGTAGCTGGAACTACAGGCACTCACCACCACACCCAGCTAATTTTTTGGTTTATTGTAGAGACAAGGTCTCGCCAAGTTGCCCAGGCTAGTCTTGAGCCTGTGGACTCAGCTTTCCTCTCGCCTCTGCCTCCCAAAGTGCTGGGATTACAGGAGTGAGCCACCATGCCTGACTGATTATCTTTTTGAAACTTTTTTTGTTTTGGTTTTTTACATTGAGATCTATAATACACCTAAGATTGATTTTGCATGAAGTAATCCAGTTTTTAATTTAATAAGGGGCTCACTTGGTTTATATGGTTCATATTAAAATGTAAAGCCTTTACTTGAATATTACTTGTAATTTAAATATATCTTTTTTTTTTTTTGAGTTGGAGTCTCACTCTGTTACCCAGACTGGAGAGCAGTGTCATGCTCACAGCCACCCCAGGGTCGACTTGCTGGGCTCTGGTGATCCTTCCACCTCGGCCTTTCAAGTAGCCGGAACTACAGGTGCACGCTACCATGCCCATCTAATTTTTGATTTATTAAGTTGCCCGGGCTGGTCTCGAACCCATGGGCTCAGGCAATCCACTTGCCTCAGCTTCCCAAAGTGCTGGGATTACAGGCTGAGCCACCGAGCCCAGCCCTAAATATATCTTAAACTATAAACTACTCTTGAAATTTTGGCTAGTTACATTTGATGTGGTATATAATTAGGGTGAGCATATGACCTGGTTTGTCCTGGTGGAAAGTCCTTGTTTGTGCCTGTTCTGGCGCAATTATTAAAAACATCCCTTTTCTCTCTTGAAAATGTTCCAGTTTGAATAATAAATTGTATGGTCACACTGTATAATTAAAAGCCTAATCGCAGAGGTACTGCTAAATGGGTGATGCCCTTTATTTTCTGCTGGAGATTTCCCAGGCTAGCTCTAGTTCTTCAAAGTGAAACTGAGGTAAGCTTGATGGACTTTGATCCTTGAAACCTAAGTAAATGTCAAGAAGTCATAAAGACAACCTGGAACGACTTTGGTGTCAGTCTGTTTAGTATGTTAATAGATTATCTGAGTTGCATTTTGTTTCTGCAGTTTGTTGCAATTTGTAGTCTTTTGTCACAGCGCTAAGCTTATTTTCCTCCTGACACTGATCATGACCTGCACTGTCTTCACTGCATTTGTGTTTTTTATGTCTTCACTTTCCCTTTCACCTCCAGAGTCTGAGCTCCTGGGGTGTTTATTTAATGAGAGAGTAAATGAAAATTATTTAACATTTTAATTTATTAATCTTGTAGAAGGCTGGGTGTGGTGGCTCAAGTCTGTAATCCCAGCACTTTGGGAGGCGGAGGTGAGAGGATTGCTTGAGTCCAGGGGTTTGAGATCAGTCTGGGCAACTTGGCAAGACCTCATCTCTACAATAAATAAAACAAAATTAGCCAGGCGTGGTGTCATGCACATGGAGTTCCAGCTTCTTGGAAGGCTGAGGCGGAAGAATTGCCTGAGCCCAGCAGGTCAAGCCTGCAGTAGCCATGAGGTTGCCACTGCACTCCAGCCAGGGCAAAGGAGTGAGATTCTGACTCAAAAAAAAATACTGTAGAAGTTTCTTGGGAAGACCTCCAAATGATGTTTTTCCAGGTTCACAATTGTATTTCCTTTTAAATTTAAGATAGAGCCGGGCTCGGTGGCTCAGCCTGTAATCCCGCGCCTTTGGGAGGCTGAGGTGAGTGGATTGCCCGAGCCCGCGGGTTCGAGACCTGCCTGGGCAGCGAAGACCTCATCTCTACAATAAATCAAAAAATCAGCCGGGCGTGGTGGCGCATGCCTGTAATTCCGGCTACTTGGAAGGCTGAGGTGGAAGGATTGCCGGAGCCCAGCAGGTCGAGGCTGCGGTGGCCGGGAGCAGCCACTGCACTCCAGTCTGGGCGACAGAGTGAGACTCCAACTCAAAAAAAAAAAAAAAAATTTAAGATAGACCCCCCCCCAGTAAGAAATGTTGAGAAATTGCAGTGAGTAGGGATGCAGGAGGAAGGAGTCTAATGATGTAGTTAATGTTATTGGGGAGATAAACTTTTACCTTGTGACTCAGTTGCTAGAATTTTCACTGAAATTTAAAGGAAAAGGAAAAAGAAAGAAAACAGTTCAAGGAAAGAGTCAGTTCAGGATGTAGGAGGAAAGTATAAAGTGGTGACATGCATTAATAGTTTGTAGGATAGTTCCAGTTATGTTTGCACCTGTGTCTGTAAGTGAATAGGATGCTTAAATAAAATAACTACAATTCTTATCTAAAGTAAAGAAACTTTATAGTTAGCATATCTAGATAATCAGTCAAATGGAAATCAGGTTGCCACTGCACTGAGGAAAGAAACTTTATGAAGAATGATTCTGTAAGCCAGTTGCCTTTAAAATGATTTGTCCTAGCCAGGCTCGGTGGCTCAGCCTGTAATCCCGCGCTTTGGGAGGCTGAGGCGAGTGGATTGCCTGAGACCGTGGGTTCGAGACCTGCCTGGGCAACTTGGCGAGACCTCATCTCTACAATAAATCAAAAAATTAGCCGGGCATGGTAGCACGCACCTGTAGTTCCAGCTACTTGGAAGGCTGAGGTAGAAGGATCACCGGAGCCCAGCAGGTCAAGGCCGCGGTGGCCGGGAGCAGCCACTGCACTCCAGCCTGTGCAACAGAGAGAGATTCCAACTCAAAATAAATAAAATAAAATAAAATAAAATGATTTGTCCTTAAAATCAAGCGATGAGTGGAAGGATCTAAAAACAAGTAAATTGTTAACAGATTTCTTTAATCATCTGTGAAGTCTTGCCCATTTGCATAGCTTAATTACCTTAATCTTGATCATTAATTAGCTCCATAGTCCTAAACTATGACCTAACTGGAGGTAGTGGAAGAGCTTTGTATGATGGATAAAATACCTGTGAGGTGCTTTATTGATTTCTTGAATGGCTTGGAGATTAAATCTAGCAATTCACAAAAACACTATCTAGAATGACAAAGATCTAGTGAAACTTTAAGCTGCTGCTTCTTTTGGTTGCCCTATTTAGTGAGGTTGCCAGATTTGGAACCTTGGAAACAGTTTGTTGTTGCTATGTAGTCCACAGAATTACTTGGTCATTCTGGGAGTCTGAAGTCAGGTGCCAAAAACTTTTCAATTTCTAGTATAGTAAGATAAGCCATGACTTTCTGAATCAGTAGACAAAACAACATAATCTCAAAGGAAAAAAAATAGTTAAAGGAAGAAAATAGAGTAAAGAAATCTTATTTGTTCATGATACACATAGCAAGAGTTTTGTATTTAACTCAGTACTGTAGTAACTACAGATAGTTCAACTTGAATTTACAGAAACAGTTTGCTTTTATTTTTTTCTCATGATATCATAAAGTGATACATTAATTAGCTGTTTTAAAAACTGGATATCATTGAAGTCAATTTTTTATTTTTATTTTTATTTTTGAGTTGGAGTCTCACTCCATCACCCAGGCTGGAGTGCAGTGGCATATTCACTGCCACCCCAGTGTCGACCTGCTGGGCTCTGGCAATCCTTCCGCCTCAGCCTTCCAAGTAGCCGGAATTATAGGCATGCACTACCACGCCCGGCTAACTGTTGATTTATTGTAAAGACAAGGTCTCACCCTGTTGCCCAGGCTGGTCTCAAATCACTCACCTCACACAATCCACTCACCTCAGCCTCCCAAAGTGCTGGGATTACAGGCTGGGCCACTGAGCCCGGCCTGAAGTCAATTTTTTAATGGATAAAGTGTGAGTTGGCCTGTAAAAATAATTTATTCACAAGGGTCTTATTCTAGTTTTATGGGGTCTTTATTTACTTGTTTGTTTCTGGAAGAAAATGTGAACCAAAATGTGTAGCCATTGGAGTCCTTAGCAGCTTTTTGGCCTTGGACAAGTTACATGACGCTAGCTTTACCTTCTTTATCTTTTCATACCCATCTTTAGAGTCACTCTGGTAATTAAGTAAGGTGATAGTTAAAAAAGGAAGTTTAATGTTGGTGTTTAATAGAGAGTGGGTATTCCATTCTTATTTCCACCATCATCTCCATCTCTGTCTAGGTGCTGCTGTAGTCTGTACTTTCAATCTTACTACCTTTCACTGTCTTCTCATTCCCCTCATAACCTTATTTCCCTCTTTATCCTGCTTAAACTCCATGAGCAAGCCAGGCTTGGTGGCTCAGCCTGTAATCCCGCGCCTTTGGGAGGCTGAGGTGAGTGGATCACCTGAGCCCGCGGGCTCGAGACCCACCTAGGCAACTTGGCAAGACCTCATCTCTACAATAAATAAAAAATTAGCCGGGTGTGGTAGCGCGCGCCTGTAGTTCCAGCTACTTGGAAGGCTGAGGTGGAAGGATCGCCGGAGCCCAGCAGGTGGAGGCTGCGGTGGCCGGGAGCGGCCACTGCACTCCAGTCTGGGCGACAGAGTGAGATTCCAACTCAAAAACAAACACACAAACAAACAAAAACCTCACAACTCTGTTTATATCAACACAGACGTGGTAAACGGTTTCACTCTGAGTATGTGTTCACTAACCTCAGCAGTCATGGTCACTTCCTTAGCAGTCATACTGTATTTCCATAGTCTATTCATTTGACTTTTCTACATGGCTAATCCATTCCAACTTCACTTTCAGCCTGTTAACCTTGCTTTTTATTTAACTGACAAAAGAATAGCAAACAAAGATAATTTTTATAAACTTATCCTGTATGTACCTGGTTACCTGCATTTGTGCCCCAAACCTCCTCTCTTTTTTTTCTGGCCTATATAAACTGTTCTTCTGTCTGAGACTGCACTTCCACTTGTATAGTATCCATCCCATCTTTGCAGTTTTTGACACTCTCTCTTCAGCTTTTCTTTTCCTAATGAAGATTTCTGTCTGCTTACAGATAATGCAGTTTTTTTTCATCTTAAAACAACAGAATACCCCACTACACTTTAACTGCATTTCCTCTTTTCTACTTATTGCCCTATTTCTATTCTTTCCTTTATAGCAAAACTCCTTGAAGAAACTACACCCTCAGTGTTTGTGGTTTTTTTTGTTTTTTTTTTTTTTGAGTTGGGGGCGTCACTGTTCCCCAGGCTGGATTGCAGTGGCATGATCACGATGATCACATCGCGGCTCACAGCAACCTCGATCCTTCCACGTAGCATCCCAAGTAGCTAGGACTACAGGTGCATGCCACCACAGCTGGCTAGTTTTCTTTGTAGAGATGAGGTTTTGCTGTGTTCCCCAGGCTGGTCTCGAACTTCTGGGCTCAAGCAATCTGCTTACCTCAGCCTCCCAAAGTGCTGGAATTATAGGCATGAGCCATTGTGCTCAGCCTCCATTCATTTTGAACCCACTTTATTTAGGTTTTCATTCCTAAAGATGAGAAACTTCTTATCAGAGTTACCAAAGACTTCCAAGTTGCTAAATTCAATGGTCAGTTCTTGACCTGTCAGCATTATATGGCACAATTGGTCAGTTCTCTATGAAGCATTTTTTTCACTTGACCTTGTGCTGGTGTTTTCTTGTATCTCATTAGTTGCCTCAGTCTCCTTTGTTGATTCTTCAACTTCCAAACCTCTAAGTATTGGAGAGCTCCAAGGCTCAGTTCTTGTTTTCCCCTCTCTCTGTATTTTAAAAATTATTTATTATTTAATCATCTGTACTCTTGATGATCTCATCCATCCAGTCGTGCTTTCAAATCCTGTCTGTACACCACTGACTCCTGTTTCTCACCTAGACCTCTGCTCTGAACTCCCGTCTTGTATGTTCAGTTGCCTCCTTAGCATTCCACCTGGAGGGATGTCTAATTAGAAATCTCAGTTCAACATGTCCTGAATCTGTTATTCCATCAGCCTTCCCCATTTAATTGTAGTCGGTAAGGCCCAAAACCTT
Organism: Cephalopachus bancanus; assembly: GCA_027257055.1. NCBI lineage: Eukaryota > Metazoa > Chordata > Mammalia > Primates > Tarsiidae > Cephalopachus > Cephalopachus bancanus. The sequence continues at coordinate 2,512,546 of JAPVLO010000110.1, read as the reverse complement.
AGTCATCCTTAATTCCTTTCTTTCTCACGCTTCATATGTAATCTGAACCTGTCAGCTCTGCTTTCAAAATAAATGCAGAATTAGACCTCCTACCATCTTCTCTACTCTGGTCCCTCATCTCACCAGTTTATTCAAAGATGCTCAGGGGTTTCTGTTTCTTGTTTTCAATTTTGTCCTCTCAGTTGAATCTTTCCTCTTCCTCTAGTTTTACTTGAGTTCATCTTGGTAATTAAAAAATATAATACATGGGATATGTGGGTGACAGATTTTCTTGATTGCTTGACTGTCATTCCAAATCAAGAATCCTTTTTCTTTTTGTTAGTGGGTGCTAGAAATTTATTATCTAGAATAATGTCACATATAATACATTCTAAAATGTAAGAATCATTTTTTCTTTTCTTTTCTTTTTTTTTTTTTTTTTTTTTTTGAGTTGGAGTCTCACTCTGTCACCCAGACTGGAGTGCAGTGGCCACTCCTGGCCACCGCAGCCTCGACCAGCTGGGCTCCGGCGATCCTTCCGCCTCAGCCTTCCGAGTAGCTGGAACTACAGGCGTGCGCTACCACGCCTGGCTAATTTTGATTTTTTTTTTTTTTGAGTTGGAGTCTCACTCTGTCGCCCAGACTGGAGTGCAGTGGCCGCTCCCGGCCACCGCAGCCTCGACCTGCTGGGCTCCGGCGATCCTTCCGCCTCAGCCTTCCAAGTAGCCGGAATTACAGGTGCGCGCTACCATGCCCAGCTGATTTTTTGATTTATTGTAGAGATGAGGTCTCGCTGCCCAGGCGGGTCTTGAACCCGCGGGCTCATCCACTCACCTCAGCCTCCCAAAGGCGCGGGATTACAGACTGAGCCACCGAGCCCGGCTTAGTTTTGATTTATTGTAGAAATGAGGTCTCGCCAAGCTGCCCAGGCAGGTCTCGAACCTGCGGGCTCAGGCAATCCACTCACTTCAGCCTCCCAAGGCGCGGGATTACAGGCTGAACCACTGAGCCCGGCTAGAATCTTTTTTTTCTATAGAACTTTCAAGTTACTGCTTTGTTATCTTTTTTTTTTTTTTTTTGAGAGCCCTAGTCTCACTCTTGCCCAGGCTTGAGTGCAGTGGCACACTCATTGCCACCACAGTCTCGACCTCCTGGGCTCAGGCACGCACCACCACACCCAGCTATTTTTGATTTATTGTAAAGATGAGGTCTCACCAAGTTGCCCAGGCTGGTCTCGAACCCCTGGGCTCAGGCAATCCTCTCGCCTCCACCTCCCAAAGTGTAGTTTGTTGTCTCCTAACATTCTACTGTGACTGATGCCAATGTGATTCTCATTGTTTCTATGTGAACCTTGTGAATCTGAAGATTCAACTCTTTTAAAATCTAAAACATTCAAAAAAAAATCTAAAACATTCATTCTTTCCCTCACGCTATCTCTGTCTGAGATTAGTTTCTATTTTGTTTCAGCCTGCTCCCCATACTTGGTGTTCTTTATTTATTTATTTAACTTCTAATGGATGCATTTATCCTCTTTTTTCCCTCCTCTTATATTTTCTATCACTGTCTTTGGTTTTATCATTTGGGAGATTAAAATATAAAACCAACTGTAAGGAAGAATGTCCAATTGAAAGCAGGTTAAAGAGTCAAGATTAACTTTAGACTGCTGAGTAAGGTAGCAGACTAGACATGCTTTTTACTTTTTCTCCCTGTTGATAAATCCTATCAAAACTATATGAAAATGTTTTTTTTTTTAAAGGCATAAACCCAGAAAGAACAGAGTAGATTTGGACAGGAGACAGCATCAATAAAATTTTGAAGGCTGAAAAGCAAATAGGTGAGTTTAAATGATTTTTTAGCAAAATTGAGAGAGCTGCAACATAAGTAGGCAGTGTGTAAAGCCAAATAATCATCTAATTTACTTCTCAGATTCTTAAAAGTTTCAGGAATTGACATTAACAGATACAGCAGTAACCAAAAGACTGATATAATTGGGGATGAATAGGTGTACCTAAAAATTGGAGGATTAACTGTTTAAACCGTGGTCAGATCTTCAAATCCCCTTTTTCACTTAACACAACAGGATACCCTGAATCTCTAGAGAGGAGCAAGTCGAGGTTCTGGAGAAATGTGGGCACAGTGGAGAACATAGGTACCCCACACTAAAGACAGCATTAAATGACCGAATGCATGCCAGATGCTGAGACATCAGTCTATTTCGCTCTTACTAAATGGTGGGTTACTTTAACAGGAATTAATGTTAAATTTCATTAAATGTCATGTTAGCAACTATGTCTGGTTGTTTTTTCTCTTTTGCTCTTTTTAACAGTTTACTGAGTATAATTTAAATACTGTAAAATTTACCTATTGTAAATATACAATACAAAGAGAATTGTGCAGCCATCGCCATGTCCAGTTTTAGAACAGTTCCATCAACCAGAAAGTTTCTTTGTGCCTGGCTGGTCAGTATTTGCTCCTACCTTCAGTCTAGGCAACCAGTGATCTGCTTTCTGTCTGTAAATTTTGCTTTGTATTGACTCTTTTTTGCTTTTAATATGTAATAAAATATATTACTGTATAACATGTAAATTATACTGACTGATTTTCTAATATAAAAAGTTCTTGCCAGGCTCGGTGGCTCAGCCTGTAATCCCGCGCCTTTGGGAGACTGAGGTGAGTGGATTGCCTGAGCCCGCGGGTTCGAGACCCGCCTGGGCAACTTGGCGAGACCTCATCTCTACAGTAAATCAAAAAATTAGCCAGGCATGGTAGCGCGCGCCTGTAGTTCCAGCTACTCGGAAGGCTGAGGCGGAAGGATCGCCAGAGTCCAGCAGGTCGAGGCTGCGGTGGCCGGGAGCGGCCACTGCACTCCAGTCTGGGTGACAGAGTGAGACTCCAACTAAAGAAAAAACCAAACAAACAAACAAAAAATTCTTGCATTTTTAGAAACATTAAATTTCAAACAACTGTATTTTCTCTATATTTATATAAACTTGAATAATTACTGTGTATACCAAGTTCTTTACATGGAGTTCATGGATGAATCTCAGGGAGTTCAGACCCCCTGAAGTTAAAAGCAGATTTTGTTTATATCCGTAAACATTTAGGGGGAGGGTTCATAGACTTTGTTTTCCAAGAACCAGGTAAATAAAAATAAAACGTACTTTCTCCATGCCTAAGATAAAAGCTTTAATGTGTCTTCTTACTTTTCTCTCTTTGCCCCATTTCCCAAGTTTTATCTGATTTGGGGTTTAAATAACAGAGTCATTATTACGTTGCTTGTGTTTTTATTTTTATTTATTTATTTATTTATTTGAGTTGTCGCCCAGACTGGAGTGCAGTGGCCGCTTCCAGCCACTGCAGCCTTGACCTGCTGGACTTCGGCGATCCTTCCACCTCAGCCTTCCGAGTAGCTGGAACTACAGGCGCGCGCTACCATGCCTGGCTAATTTTTTGATTTTTATCATAGAGACGAGGTCTTGTCAAGTTGCCCAGGGTGGTCTTGAACCTCTGGGCTCAGGCAATCCTCCACCTCTGCTTCCCAAAGTGCTGAGCCACCGAGCGCGGCTGCTTGTCTTTTTATTTTATTTATTTTATTTTATTTATTTATTTTTTTGAGGTTGGAGTCTCACTCTGTCGCCCAGACTGGAGTGCAGTGAATGCTCCTGGCCACCGCAGCCTCGACTTGCTGGGCTCCGGCGATCCTTCCGCCTCAGCCTTCCGAGTAGCCGGAATTACAGGCATGCGCCACCACGCCCGGCTGATTTTTTGATTTTATTGTAGAGATGAAGTCTCGCTGCCCAGGCGGGTCTCGAACCCGCGGGCTCAGGCAATCCACTCACCTCAGCCTCCCAAAGGCGTGGGATTACAGGCTGAGCCACTGAGCCTGGCTGTTTTGTTTTTTGAGTAGGTGTCTCACTCTGTCCCCCAGGCTGCAGTGCAGTGGCTGGTTCATGGCCACTGCAGCCTCGACCTGCTGTGCTCAGGCGATTCTTTTGTTTTGGCCTTCCAAGTAGCTGGAACTATAGGTGCACACCACCACATCCAGCTAATTTTTTGATTTTTATCGTAGAGACGAGGTCTCGTCAAGTTGCCAGGCTGGTCTTGAACCTATGGGCTCAGGCAGTCCTCTATCTCTGCCTCCCAAAGTGCTGGGATTACAGTCATGAGCCACTGCACCCAGCCAAGAGCACTGCACCCCTTTATTAGCACTGCTGATTTAGATAAAATTCTCAGTTCTTATTTCACAAGTCATCACTGTTTGACTGAAAGTTTTTTACAACAAAAAGAAAGACAATTTCTGTGGACTTTTTTTCTGAGGTGTATCAATGTATCTTTTGTTATTCCACATGTGTAATATATTGTTACTGGATATATTTTTCATCTTACTCTTTCAACATATTTCCATTGTCTGCTTGCATTTACTGCTGCATGTGAGAAGTTACATACCAGTCTGATTCTCTTTCTCTGTGCCAGAACATAGTTATTGGTGAGCTTTCCCACCCTACCCCCCACTTTAACTCTTTGAGGGCTTTTTTTCATACAGTATTTCTGTCTTCTGCTAAGTGTGCATGTTTATTCAAAGAATCAAACCTTCTATAGTCCAAGAAAGCTTATTTGTTCTTTGATCATTGCTTCTCATTGTGGAACTTTCACTGACAGATATCCAGGTTTAAATATTTATTGTCCATGTGTTTATTTTTGTTTTCTCTTCCAGCTTTTAATCTTTCTGTTCTGGATTCTGAGAGAGTTCCACCAATTGGCCATCTTATTCACTAATTTGGCATTCACTAGTGTCCCTTCTATTTGATGCTTCTGTTGAGATTTTTGTGGGTAGATTGGAGATGTGTGTTTCTTTAAAATATCTGTGTTTGGCCAAGTTCAGTGGCTCAGCCTGTAATCCCAGCACTTTGGGAGGCTAAGGCGAGTGGATCGCCTGAGTTCACGGGTTCAAGACCAGCCTGGGCAACTTGGTGAGACCTCGTCTCTACAAAAAAAAAAAAAATTAGCTAGGCATGGTAGTGTGCCTGTAATTCCAGCTACTTGGAAACCTGAGGCAGAAGGATTGCCGGAGCCCAGCAGGTTGAAGCTGGATTGGATGTGAGCGTGCTACTGCATTCCAGCCTGGTCAACAGAGTGAGACTCCATCTCAAAAAAAATATTTCTGTGTTTAAGTAGGGAGTCAATGCACATGATAAAAACATTTTCAGAGACACATTCAGTGAAAAATATAATTTTAGGACCCGACCATCCTCAGGTCCCAGTTTCTTGTGCTTGCTTCCAGAGATACACAGTGCATATATAAGCATATGTGTAAAAATACTCAAGTTGCAGTGGCCGCTCCCGGCCACCGCAGCCTCTCCTGCTGGGCTCTGGCGATCCTTCCGCCTCAGCCTTTCCAGTAGCCGGAATTACAGGCATGCGCTACCACGCCCGGCTGATTGTTTGATTTATTGTAGAGATAGGTCTCGCTGCCCAGGAGGGTCACGAACCCGCGGGCTCAGGCAGTCCACTCACCTCAGCCTCCCAAAGGCGCGGGATGACAGGCTGAGCCACCAAGCCCGGCTGTCTTTGTTTTCTAATTCTCTTTTCTTTCACACCCGCTCTTGTTTTATTTATCTTAGAATACAAGTTATATTTTAATACAATTTTCTCCTATTTCCTATATTGACTTAGTTTGCATGGGTTCTGTGTGCTATGATTGTCCATCTTGGTCTCCTTTCAGTCTTCCAAGTCCTTAAATGGTCTGTCCATTTATTTATCTATTTATTTATTTATTGTTTGAGTCAGAGTCTCATTCTGTCACTGAGACGAGTTCAGTGGCATAATCGTGGCTCACCACAGCCTTGACCTCTTGGGCTTAGGTGATCTTCCTGCCTCAGCCTCCTGAGTAGCTGATACTACAGACATGTTCCACCATGCCTGGCTAATTTTTTTTTTTTGTTTTGTAGAGACGAAGTCTTGTGTTGTCCAGGCTGGTCTTGAACTCCTGTATTCAAGCAGTCCTTCCATCTTGGCTTCTCAAAGTGCTGGGATTATGAGTGTTAGCCACTGTACCCAGTCTGGCCCTTTTATTTATAAATGATAGTCTAGATTGATTGTTTTCTGCAACTGTTACCTCTTTTTTTTTTTTTGAGTTCGAGTCTCACTCTGTCGCCCAGACTGGAGTGTAGTGGTCGCTTCTGGCCACCGCAGCCTCGACCTGCTGGGCTCTGGTGATCTTTCCACCTCAGCCTTCCAAGTAGCTGGAACTACAGGCGTGCACTACCATGCCTGGCTAATTTTTTGATTTATTGTCTCTACACTTGCCTCTATTTGTCTCACCAAATTGCCCAGGCGGGTCTCGAACCCGCGGGCTCAGGCAATTCACTCACCTCGGCCTCCCAAGGCGTGGGTTTACAGGCTGAGCTCAGCTTGTTATCCTCTTTTAATAGTGATTTAGGACACTGTCCAATTTCCCAATACATACCTCATTCTATAGTGTGACTGACTGGCATGTGGGGGGTCTTCATTGAACAATTACTTATTTAGTGCCCGTGGGATAGAAACATTACCCTGATCTAAAATGTCAAAAGTTGATTCTTTTGGCTAATTAGTTAGGCAGAATACTGTTAAATCTCCTAGTTGCCAAACCAACTTGTATGTGGTATGAAATTCTTTTTATTATTTATTTTTTAGAGTCTAGATTCTTGGTAGCCGTCCTTTGCCATCTTCCTCACCCCAGGGAAGATATATAAATGTATACTTATTTGAAGTTAGAGGCAGTGCCTTGAAACTGTGAACTTGATAGGATTTCTTGATAGGGGAGTTGGTATCCTGCCTTCAAGTGAACAGTGAATACCCAAACCAGACACCTGAAATTCACCTCTTTCCTTCAAACTCCATAACCAGTCAATTCTTTTTATTCTTTTTGATTCTTACCTCCTAAATACCTTTTCACTCCATCTTCTACTTCTCTGTCATAGCCAACCTAGCCTGAGCTTTTGTCACCTCTTACCTGGTCCTCTATAGTTCCTTTCTCTCCCACATGGACCACACTACAGCACCAGTAATCTTTTCAAAACATAAAGTCATGTTGCTTTCTTAAAACTTTCTAATGGCTTTCTGTTCTTAGGAAAACTGGGATTCTTACCCTGATCTTTGGTGCATTTTCAGCTTTGTCTCATCGCATATATTTACTTCTGCCCATTACTTTTCTCATACTTTGTTCTTTGTTCTATAAACATAGAATGCAAGCCAGGCTCGGTGGCTCAGCCTGTCATCCCGCGCTTTGGGAGGCCGAGGTGAGTGGATTGCCTGAGCTCGCGGGTTCGAGACCCGCCTGGGCAACTTGGCGAGACCTCATCTCCACAATAAATCGAAAAATTAGCTGGGCGTAGTAGCGCGCGCTTGTAGTTCCAGCTATTTGGAAAGGCTGAGGCAGAAGGATCGCTGGAGCCCAGCAGGTCGAGGCTGTGATGGCTGGGAGTGGCCACTGCACTCCAGTCTGAGTGACAGAGTGAGACTCCAACTCAAAAAAAGAAAACAAAAACAAAAACATAGAGTGCATCCTTCTGCCTCAGGGACTTCACCCTGCCCCTGTCTCATACTCATTTTCAAATATCAGTTCAAATGTTATGTAGTAATTTTATCTACTGAAATTTATAATGAATGTCTAGAGTGATTGTTTTTAGCAGCTGTTATATATCTTTGCTCTTCATGCAATTTTTTTTAAGACGAAAAATTGTAGCTTATTTAGAAAGTAAATTAAAGAGAGAGAGAGAGAAAGGAGGGTCACCTCCCCAAGTTAGGGGAGGAGGCCAAAGCTTAGGAAACATGGCAACGGCAATAACTCAGACAGTACGTGACCATACCATAGCTCAACAAGACAATGACCTTCATGCAGTTTTTTATTTTTGTTATTCTTAGAATCCTTGCAAGGACTACTGATACATTTTGTAGTGCCCATCATATAGTAAGTGCTCACTAAATGTTAGGGATTGTAAACTCACATATCCTTCATGTTTTCCCTTCTGATATATTCTCAGGTTCTTTTGATTCTAACTTGTCCTCATACTTGCCCCATTTCTAAATTTTTACTGTCACCTGCCGTGGTTTAAAAAAATCGTTGCTGCTTGCTTTGGATTTAGCCTCCTCCATTAATTCCTCAATGCTAAAAATTACTTCCAGTATTTACATGGCCCCTCTGGTGGTAGTTGTTTCCCCTCCAAAATGCAGCTCTAGCTGATGTCCCTGCTAAAAAAATTTCATGACTTTACATTGCTTTCTGGATATAATCTAAATTTAGCAGGGGTCTTGCCTCCCTGTTCATCTGTTTGTCTTAATGCTCTTGGAAGCCACATGTTCTCAAGTAGTCACTCTGCACCAGGCAGAAGTAAGCTTCTTCTCTGTCCCCTTTTTTCTGTGCTTACTATTTAATAAGCTATTTATTCAAGAGAATTACTCAGCACCTACCATGACTATTTGCTAGACACTATGCTAGTTGCTAGGAAACAAGAAAGCAGTACACACAAGGTTCTTGAGGCTGCAGCATTTAAGCCAGGGCCTGGCAGGTATGTAAGAATTAGCCACACAAAGAGGCTATCTAAGAAGTAATAGCTAGTGCTTGGACTTGGGGAGTTCATAGTCTACAAGGCAAACACACAGACATCTGCTATATAAAGTCCAAAACCCCTTTTCCTAGCCCACAACACTTGCTTCAACTCATTTGAGGTGGGACCACACTAGGTGTAATTTAGGTCTTCAGATACATCAGGTGTCTTCAGATTTGGGGCCTTTGCACAAGATTCCCTTGAGTCGGGATGCATTTCTTTTACTCTTTCACCACTGCTACTAAAGAAATTAATAGTGCTACAGGTTGAGAAAGAAGTCACAAGGAGAGGAACTAACAACCCAAAAGGCTCAAGTGTCAGTAAGAAGGTATCAATAACCAACTTAGCATCCCCCCCTTATTTTGCTTCTACTGCTAAGTTTACATTCATTTCATTTATTCAGTTTGTCACTTGAATGGCAAGTTAAAAGTTTTCATGGTGAATTGTAAGGAGCTATTGGAAATTTTTAGCCCATAAAGTGGCATATCAGAGTCCAACTTTTGCAAGTTTATGCTGACAGCATTGTGCAAAAAATGATTAGGAGTGAGGGGAGAAGCTGGTGAAGTCAGTTTGGACTTTTTTTTTTTTTTTTTCCCAGAGACACAATTTCGCTGCGTTTTCCAGGCTGGAGTGCAGTGACTAGGCACAATCATAGTCACAGCTCACTGCAGGCCTCGAATTCCCAGTCTCAAGTGACCCTCCCATTTCAGACTCCAAGTGGCTGCAACTAGAGGCACATCAACATGTCTGGCTTCAGTTTGGCTGTTTATATGAGTTTGGGACAGAGGAACTAGGTTTGAACTAGTTTTGTGCTTATCAGGCTTTACCTTATAATGTTTCACTATTAGGCATCAGCATCTTTCCCCCCTTGTGTCACTCATACGTAGCAAATTAACTTTTTGTTTTTTGTTTTTGAGTTGGGGATCTCACTCTGTTGCCCAGGCTAGAGTGCAGTGGCATACATCACGACCCACTGCAGCCTTGACTTCTTGGGCTCAGGCAATCCTCCCACCTCAGCCTTCCTGAGTAGCTGGGACTATAGACACATACCATCACATCCAGCTAATTTTTATTTTTTATAGAGAAAAGTTCTCACTGTGTTGCCTATGCTGGTCTCCAACTCCTGGGCTCAAGCCTTGGCCTCCTAAAGATGCTGGGATTACAGATGTGAGCCACCATACCAGGCCAATTTGTTGATCACATGAAGGGCTATTTTTTTCCTGAAAGTTTATCTTGGTCAGAAAATACATTATTGAACAACTTGATATTTAATGGGAAAGTCAGTGTAATAACTGAAGACAATATTAAGGATATTTTATTCTCTCGGGTTAGTCAATTTTCTTTTACCATCCTGTGCTTTATGGAAGTGTTTCAGGGCAACATGGTGAGACCTCGTCTCCACAATTATAGGCTCATGCCTATAATCCCAGAGCTTTGGGAGGTCAAGGCAGAAGGATTGCTTGAGCCCAGGAGTTTGAGTCCACCCTGGGCAACATAGCAAGATCCCATCTCTACAAAAAAAAAAAAAAAACAACAAAAACAAAATTTAGCTGGGCATGACGGCACAGGCCTGTAGTCCCAGCTACTCAGGAGGCAGAAATAGGTGGATCACTTGAGCCTAGGAGGTAGAGGGTGCAGTGAACCATGTTCATGCCACTGCACTCCAACCTGGGCAACAGAGTGAGACACTGTCTCAAAAAAAAAAAAAGCATTAAAAGTGTTTTAAGCCACTCTTACACCTACAGTTTCAGAGAGATTCTTTGTAAATGTATTCTGCTTCGTAATAAACATTCCAAGGGACCATTATTACTGTTTTATTACATTACCATCTAAAATTTTAAATTGACTTTTTGGTTTTATAATTTTTTTGTGTATGCCACTTTCCCTAAATTCTTATTCTCACTAATCAGTATTCTCTTAAACTCTATCTGGAATTTTCACAGTTGAGGAAAAACATATCTGAGTAAGTCTGTGAATATTAGTAATCCAAGGGAAAGACTCTTGCATTAAGGAATCTGAGCAAAGTCTGAAACCTTTCATTGTGGGAGATAACTTTGAGATACTGCAAGGAAGAGGGGAGAAAATGAAGATGATGAAATGTATTGGTGAGGACAAGGTGGGCTCTAATGAAATGGCTTTGGGGTTTATTTTTAGTTAAACATGGTAATTTTAACTTTTAGGGTTAAGTGATAAGGAGTTGGTTTTAAGTCTATGTTGCAAAAGATGAGAGGAACGTCATATGGGTTGTCAGCTCTGGAGGTGGTGGTGGCTTTTTTATCTTCTGGCCACCAGTGCTTGGCATGTGGTAGGTGCTAAGGAGCTTGAGAATATTGCAGAGAAGAGGAGCAGTAATGTCTTTTGTTAGGGTTGTTAAGTTTGCAGTGGGTACAGGAAGAGATGGTAGCGACTGAGAAACATGTTTTCATTCAATGCAGTAATATTTGCTAACAGGAAGAAAATAGTGTGGATAAGGATGAAGAAGGAGCCAACAAAGAAAGTGCTAGTGTGCAGACTGGTGATTGGTTCAAAGAGTAGACCTTTAGACTCTGACTCTGTAAAGCTCCACTCCTAGGTAAAAAACCCAGTCAGCTCATCATCATCTGACCTCATTGTAGAAGTGATGGTGCTCAGCCAGACATAGTGGCTTACACTGTAATCCCAGTACTTTGGGAGGCTGAGGCAAGAGCATTGCCTGAGTCCATGGGTTCAAGACCAGCCTGGGCAACATGGTGAGACCTCGTCTCCACAATTAAAAAAAAAATTAGCTGGGCATGGTAGCACACATCTGTGGTTCCAGCTACTTGGAAGGCTAAGATGGAAGGATCGCCTGCGCCCAACAGGTCGAGGCTGCAGTGGCCATGAGCATGCCACTGCACTCCAGTCTGGGTGACAGGGTGAGACTCCTACTTGAAAAAAAAGAACAGAAGAGATGGTGCTCTTCTAGTATTTAAGTAGTTAAACCTGGTGTTAAATCCATGTATAAACAGCTTATTCCGGATACACCGTTATCTCAGGAGGCTTTTAGATGTGTAACAAGAGCTAAACTTATATATAAATGCCAGAAAGAAAAAAAATACCAACGTAACTTTTTTGTTTCCTGGCTCGATGCTTTTGCATGTAGGCTGTTTTTTAAATATGCTGGGGTTTTTGTTTTGTTTTGCTTTGTTTCTGTTTTCCCATCCTGTTGATGTTCTGTTGTTATTTCTTTTACTCTTTACAGTCATTCTCCCATTTTGTCTGAAATAGGTTTATTTCATAATTGAATTCAATTCTCTTGATGTTAAACATTGTTCAGTACTTTTAGAAATAGCTTACTTAATAGCTTTTCCACTGTGGGATTTATTAAATAAATAGTCAAATGTCGGTTATATGTAGAGCGCTGTGTTAGATTCTGCGGGAACTGCAAAGGTGATCTAGATATAGATCTTTCTTGAAGATCTTTAAATTCTGAAGGGTAGTATAGACGGAATGATAGAATGCTGTGTGGTTTTCAGAGGAAGAACAGATTGCTTCAGGCTGGGTGGAATTGTGATGGTTAATTTTGTGTGTCAACTTCACTGGCCACAGTACCTGGATATTTGGTCAAACATTCTGGATGATTCTGTGAAGGTATTTTTTGGATAAGATTAACATTTAAGTTGGTAGATTTTGAGTGAAGTAGATTAGCCTCCGTTTTGTGAGTGGACCTCATCTAATTGAAGGCCTTAATAGAACAAAAATTGATCCTCTCTGAGCAAGAAGAAATTCTGCCAATCTACTCTGCAGATTTTGGGTTTACCAGGCCTCCACAACTCTGTGAACCAATTCCTTAAAATAAATCTCTCTCCCTGTATATATATATGCATCTTATTGATTCTGTTTCTCTGGAGAACCCTGACTAATATCTAAGTGGAAATCTAGGATAGCTTAGGTGTGGGGAGGAGCTACAGTAGAGGATAGAAAACCTGACCCGTGTATTGAGAAAAATGAGCTTGGTTGGAACTTAAGTTTGGATAAGTATGTTGGAACCAGGTATTGCTACTGACAATTAATAGAGGAGTTTTAACCTAAGACGAAATCATAAATCTTATTCTAAATTTCAGTTTGAACTTACTTAACCTTAGCTTCTTAACTAAGCATTTTTTGATAACTCAGCCTTTCATTTGTTGCTCTCAAATGTTGATATTCAACAAACTCTTTTCTTTTTCAGTTGATATTAGAGCATAATTTATAATTTTTGGCTTATGTCAAAAAGTTCAGGCTTTGGGAAGATTATGTCTTTTTGGGGGTACTAGCTTTTCTTAACTATGTATTTCAAATATATAATGTTTATTATGTGTAAGCTTTTGGTATTTTATAATGGAGGTATTATATTGGGAAGTGTGGTACTGCAGCTTTCTCTGGCCACATGCCATGACTGTGTATACAAGTATTACAACACTGGTGATCATGGTATCTCCCCTTTCAGGCAAGTATAGATCCCCAAAATATTACGGAATCTAGTCAGAACTTATTTATTCAGCTGCACTGTGACTTGATAGTAACATTGATGTTTAATTTGGAGCCTTATGTTCTGTCAGCTTCAAGAATTGAGGAAACCAACAGTAGTACTTATTAGAGACATTACAAGTGGTATTGAGTGTGGAGTGTACCTTCAAATCCAAGTAAGGAAACAGAGTAAGCTCCCTGAGAATAGGAACTGGTTTTCCTAGCACCTAGCATAGTACCTGACTCGTAAGTGGTACCCAATAAGTATTTGAAAAAAATGGAATGAAATGCAATGGAATATAGTACTTGCGTTCAGATCAAGACTCTTATCACATTTTCTGTGGATATTTAAATTGGAGTACATAGTTGCTGTAGTATTCCAAAATGAATAAATTAGTAGAATAAAAATGCTTATTTCTCAAAATATATTATGAATTTTAAAAAGATATGACTATAAGTCTAGGATCCTTGGTTAAATTAAATATTTAAACTTAACCCCAGAGAATTATGAAAAATAAGGTGATAGGAAGAATTTATAGCAGATTTTTGTCAGTCAGATGCAGGCACTTCTACCATAACATGTTGTATACCTTCTTGCACTGAGTAACAGTGTTTATGGGAAAATTAGGATTAGGAGGCACACCATTCAAAACCTGTACAACTTTGCAATTTGAGCACTGATAAAAACCTAATAAAAATACTGCCGTGCTTAAAGACATGCTAAACTTCTTTGTGTGTGTGTGTGTGTGTGTGTGTGTGTGTTGGAGTCTCACTCTGTCGCTGAGGCTGGAGTGCAGTGGCACGTTCAAAGCCACTGCGGCCTCGACCTCCTGGGCTCAGGTGATCCTTCCGCCTCAGCCTTCCAATTAAATTTTAAAGACATGAATACTACAGTAAATTTAGAGCATTCCCTTTAAAAACAATAAAGGTGAAGGTAGCCTGATGGGAAAAGGTACAGTATAAGGAAGAGTTGAGGCTCCTGCTGAAGACAAGAAAAGAGTGTATCAAGATCAGGAGAACCATGTAATAAGCACTTCTGATATCGAGTATGTCGCCAAATTGAGCCAAGAGGAAACTTGGGGTTCCTCTTAGTTTTTCCTCAAACTTGGGGTTTGTGACTTGCTGTATTTAGCTGTTGTTACTCACAAGTGCAAAAAATAAATAACGTTTTAGGAAAAATTAGAATGAACTGATATGATTTCTGTATGTACTGACACAATTTCCTTAACTTCCCAGTTGCGTGCAAGCTAATTTATGAGTTGAAGTATGTTTGGCAGAATAGTTCTGGTAGTTCTCTACCTTTTCTGTGCTTGTCATTCCTCCTTTCTTTCTACCGCCAATGCCCAGGTTTCAACTTTGAAGACCTCTCTATACACTATCTTCCAGCTGTGTGTATCCTTCTGATCTGTCTTGTCTAATTTGTTCTTACAGTACTACAAGAATTATATTCTCTTGAAAACCCTAAATCTGATCAATCTGGTTTCTACCATTAGAACATGTTCTCAAACTTTTGGTGTGTGCAAATCTTTCTCATTCCATGGTTTCTATTTTCATGCTTTTTCAACTTGCCTTGTTTGCTGTGTGATGGAAGTTTTTTTCATTCCATATTTTGGAAAGTATGTTCATAGTTTTAAATTCTACTATGAGTTACTCTTTAGAACCTCAAATAACAAATTTTAAAGACTTTATTAGTTTGTCAACTATCCAAAATTTTTATCAAGCAACATTCCATTTGATGTGGTGAGAAATGAAAGTGTAGGTTGATACACTATTTTCTTTTGTTTTCTTCTTTGTCTCTACTCATTTTCATCCCCCAATTTTGTTAGAATGCTTTATGATGTAGTATTCTAACTTAGTTTGTCACACTTTGTAGCTTTGTAGTCTTCCCCAGAGCTATTAAATTCGCATTCTGATCTAAAGTCATAATAGTCATGTACACTTATGTGCTTACGTGGATTTCTTTTTTTTTTCTTTTTTTTGAGTTGGAGTCTCACTCTGTCGCCCAGACTGGAGTGCAGTGGCCGCTCCCGGCCACCACAGCCTCGACCCGCTGGGCTCCGGCGCTCCTTCCGCCTCAGCCTTCCAAGTAGCCGGAATTACAGGCATGCGCTACCACACCCGGCTGATTTTTTGATTTATTGTAGAGATCAGGTCTCGCCAAGTTGCCCAGGTGGGTCTCGAACCCATGGGCTCAGGCAATCCACTCACCTCAGCCTCCCAAAGGCACGGGATTACAGGCTGCGCCCCTGAGCCTGGCTCTTTTATTTTCTTTTTTTGCGTTGGAGTCTCACTCTGTCGCCCAGACTGGAGTGCAGTGGCTGTTCCCGGCCACCGCAGCCTCGACCTGCTGGGCTCCGGCGATCCTTCCGCCTCAGCCTTCCAAGGAGCCGGAACTACAGGCACACGCCACCACGCCCGGCTAATTTTTGATTTATTGTACAGATGAGGTCTCTCCAAGTTGCCCAGGCGGGTCTCAAACCCGCAGGCTCAGGTAATCCACTCACCTCAGCCTCCCAAAGATGTGGGATTACAGGCTGAGCCACTGAGCCCAGCTTGAGCCAGGCTCTTAAGTGGATTTCTTATCTAGCTCTTGTCTTTTGATACCCCAGTTTTTGTAAATTCTTTATTTTGATATAGCAAAGCATAAGGTTCTATGACTTTTATAGTGCACTCATGTTTTTCTGGAAATACAGTGAAAGCTTTTGATCATATTTAGATCTTCATGTGAGAAAATTTCTTTTATATCTTTAATTATATCTTTCTTTTTTTGAGTTGGAGTCTCACTCTGTTGCCCAGGCTGGAGTGCAATGACGTGCTCATGGCCACCCCAGTGTTGAGCTGCCGGACTCTGGCAATCCCTCCACCCTGGCCTTCCAAGTAGCCGGAACTACAGGCACATGCTACCACGCCCGGCTAATTTTTTTAATTGTTGAGGTGAGGTCTCCTCAAGTTACCTGGGCTGGTCTCGAACCCAGAGATTCAGGCAATCCACTCGCCTCTGCCTCCTAAAGCCTGGCTGAGCCACCAAGCCAGGCCAGTTATATTTTTCTTATCCTAGTGACTGCCTCGGGGTCAGCAGTTAAGCAACTGTTGGATCCTCATAACTATTACACCATCTCTCTAACTTTATTGCTGTACTTTTTCTATGCATCTTGTTTGTTTTTTTCTCAAAATTATTCTCTGTTGGTGATTTCATTTTACTTTGCTGACTGTTCTTTTTGTTGTTGATGCATTTATTAGTTGTGCTGTTATTTTGTCTTATATAATTTTCTTGCCTTAATTCTGCATGCCACCTTTTCAATGTCATTTTGATCACGAGAGTCTTTGTTCTGTGTATTTTTCTTGAGAATGTTGAAGCAATTGTTTCAGAGATCATCTTCTATTTTTCTGTGATAAACATTAATTCTGCATGCATTTCATCTACCTTTTGAAGACTCTGTCCTCTTTCTTCTTTTCTTCCTTTCTTCCTCCATTGCATTCCTACTCCTTTCCCTTTTTCTTCCTTTCTATAAAATTTTTCTCACTTCTGTGATTTCAACCTCTTTTTTCTTTATGTTTTTCAGTACTTGCTGCTTGCCTAAACATGGAATGCAAATTCTCTTTTAATTAACTCTGAGCAACCTGGCTATAGTTTTAATGACCTTTGAGAGCCTAATAGAGCTTCTCTGTAATTCTGTAGATGGAAGACCCTTGACTTTTTTCCCTGCTTCTGCTTCGAGATGAACTAATCTGCTACTTTGGAGGCAATCATTGTGGTGATGAATGATTATGATTTTGGTTAAAGGTTAAGATATAAAATTCTCCTGCCTTCTGAAATACTATTTGGCCCCAGGAGAAGTGGAGCTTCAACTGGGGCATTCCGCGTCTTTTTCCTTATCACACCTGTTGTCCCTGTTCCCATCTACCATGTCGACAAAGTCAGAATTTCTCTGGGAGGAGGAGTGGACAGGGAATGCTGCATATGGATTCTGGGCTTGATCTTTCAGTTTTAGACGAACTCATTCTGTATCTGAATGATCCTTTATAATAAGATTTTATGGTATGAGTTTGAGATCTTGATTTAGGGATATTTTAGCTTCCTTTTATTTCCTTTGGTTTGAGGAGAGAGATTTCTCTACAAGCCTACCTATTCCTCCATCTTTCCTGGAAGTTTCATAAGTATTAGAATAAGAAAATAGGACATTATTTAAACTGAAATAATTAACATTTATCCTCAATCTAGCTCTGGAGCAATTCAGAAAAAGAAACCTGTATGCATTAAAATTGGTCATCCTCTTGGACACTTTTCACTTTCATTTTCTTTTTTTTCTATTTAGAAAGCAGGATTTATTGAGAGGACAGAAAAACTGTCACAGTGGGATGGGACCCGAGGGGGTCGCCCTCTCGGATACTTTTAAAATGGAAAGTGTGTGGTTTTTTATATTTTCTTATTTGAAACTTCTGTATGGATGCAGACATTTTCAGAAGTCTCCTAAGACAGGGAACCTGAAAGTTTAGTGTTCATAAGAAACTCTCAGGAAATTGGTTTAAAATGCAGATTTCTGGACCCTGTCCCTAGAATGTCTAATTCAGTGGAAATCATTTGTAGTCAGCTTACTGTGTTTCAGGTGGTCTGGTCCACGGTTTAACTTTGAGTAATGCTATCTTCCATGTTAAAATAATCAGATTTAATTATACAGTAGATATTTTAGGTAACTAGGGCATTTCAGGCTATCTCATGGAGCTGAGTAGCTGACAGCTGCTCAGCTCGGCTTCAGAGGACTTACTGATCATCAAGGTAAATGTTACCTTCATTGTCTTTGTCCCAAGGCTTAATTCCCGAGTGGAATTTTGGGAACTGGAAAAATCTTCATGGCTCCACCAAGAAACACAACATAGGCTGCCAAGTTTTTATTTTACTGAATGAGGACATTAAAAATAAGATACCAGTGAAAGAAAAGACATATAATGCTTCTCACCATGGTCACCAAGTATAAATAAATTAAAATGTAGGAAGAATACAGCCTCATAATTCTGATATGTTTTAAAATTACGTACATTTAACTTTAGGCAAAGCATATTCTTTTTTAAAAAAATTATTCGACCACAGATTAATGAATACATTTTCACAGGTGACGTTTGAGTACTGCTGCCTAGTACTTGGAATAGAACACTTAGAATCTCAGGCGTTACCCGAATGTGGTGAGTAGTCACACATCTCATAGCCTCTATTTTCTCACCAGTTCGGTCCTTTGGTACAGAAGACAGACCAACAGATCGTCCAATACCACCTCGAGATGAAGTTTTTGAATATATTATATTCCGTGGGAGTGATATTAAAGACCTTACTGTTTGCGAGCCACCAAAACCGCAGTGTTCTTTGCCTCAAGATCCAGCTATCGTTCAGGTAACTGATAATACATTTTTCTTGGAGGATAAGTAAACTTCACACACAGTTAGCCTTGGCTTTTGCTTCTTCCAGCTGATTTTCAATTGACCTGAATATCGAAATTACCTGGATAATGTTCTCATATAGTTTGTTTCTTTGGATCATAAATTAAGACTGAATTAGATAAAAAATAGCTGAGGAATTTATTTTTATTATAAAATATTTTCTAATTTCAACAACAGTTACAGTAGCTAACATTGAGAGCTACTCTGTAAGAAGCACTATACATATAAGTCAACCTTTATAACACCCCTTTAGTGGAGCCACAATTTGAATAGACCCAGGCAGTCTGGCTTCAGAATCTAGGATCTGTGCCACTATACTTGTCTGATATGGTTCATATGATAAATCAGGACAATAATGGCTACTCTTAGGTAAGATTATTAGATTTAATGGGGAGGCAAAAAGCTATACTATATTATGTACTGTATATTAAATAATACACAGTACTATGTAATAAGATAAACATAAATGAATTTTAATAAGCTGGTCAGGTGTAGTGGCTCATGCCTGTCACCCCAGCACTTTGGGAGTCAAAGGCGGAGGCGGTAGGATTGCCTGAGCCCGGGGTTTCAAAACCAGCCTGGGCAACTTGGCAAGGCCTCGTCTCTACAATAAATGAAAAAATTAACGCGGCATGATGGTGCGTATCTGTGCTTCCAGCTACTTGGAAGGCTGAGGTGTAAGGATCGCCTGAGCCCAGCAAATCAAGGCTGCGGTGGCTGTGAGTGTGACACTGCACCCCAACCTGCCTGACAGAATGAGACTCCAACTAAAAATATATATATTTAGATAAGTTTTGAATTTTCTAAATAAGACATTTTAGAAACCTAAATTGAAATTAGAAATTAAAATTTTGCATATTTTACTAAACAAGGAAACACATGTCTAAACAATTGTGCATACGAATTAAAGAGGGTACCCATGCTTACATGTTTATTGGAAACATAAAAAGGCTCTCTGAATTTCAGCTATAACAGAAGAAGCAGCTTCACATAAGAGTATTTTTACTTGAGAACATGACTGACGAAAGTTGTGGATTACTTTTATTTTTAAAATTTTTTTATTTTATTTTTTTGTGTCAGAGTCTCACTCTGTCACCTTACAAGGCTGGAACTACTGGTGTGCACCACCAAGCCCACCTAATGTTATTTTGATTTATTATAGAGACGAAGTTTTGCTGTGTTGCCTGGGCTGTCTCGAACCTGTGCATTCAGGCAGTCTTCTCACCTCTGCCTCCCAAAGTGCTGTGATTACAGACGTGAGCCAGTACGCCTGGTGTAGGTTGTGAGTTTTCAAATATATATATATAGTTGTGTGGGTTTTTTTTTTTTTTTTTTGAGTTGGAGTCTCACTCTGTTGCCTGGACTGGAGTGCAGTGGCCGTTCCCAGCCACCGCAGCCTCACCTGCTGGACTCCGGCGATCCTTCCGCCTCAGCCTTCCGAGTAGCCGGAATTACAGGCATGCACTTCCACGCCTGGCTGATTTTTTGATTTATTGTAGAGATGAGGTCTCGCTGCCCAGGTAGGTCTTGAACCCGTGGGCTCAGGCAATCCACTCACCTCATCCTCCCACAGGCACGGGATTACATGCTGAGCCACCGAGCTCGACTAGTTGTTTTTTTTTTTTTGAGTTGGAGTCTCACCCAGGCTGGAGGACAGTGGCCAGTGGCACACTCCTGGCCACCGTGGTCTTGACCTGCTGGGCTCAGGTGATCCTTCTGCCTTAGCCTTCCAAGTAGCTGGAACTGCAGGCACGTGCCACCACGCCCAGCTAATTTTTTGATTTGTTGTAGAGGTGAGGTCTCGCCAAGTTGCCCAGACTGGTCTCAAACCCGTGGGCTCAGGAAATCCTCTCACCTCATTCTTCCATAATGCTGGGATTACAGGCATGAGCCACTGCACCCGGCCTAAAAAAGAAGTTCTTTTTTTTATGAGTTGGAGTCTCACTCCGTCCCCCAGGCTGGAGTGCAGTGACACACTCACAGCCACCCCAGCCCTCTAGCGATGCTTCCACCTCAGCCTTCCAAGTAGGCAGAACTACAGACGTGCACTATCACTCCCAGCTAATTTTTGGTTTATTGTAGAGACGAGGTCTCACCAAGTTGCCCAGGCTGGTCTCGAACCTGTGGGCTCAGGCAATCTACTTGCCTCAGCCTCCCAAAGTGCTGGGATTATAGTCTGAGCCACTGAGCCCGGCCTAAAGGAAATTCTTAAATACCAGAAACAGAGAGGTAACTCAAAGCCAGAAACAAAATGAATATAAAGTTGAATAAATTGGAAGGCAAACAACAGATAAAATGACTGACCACACAGTAAAAGGTGCAATTTTGAACTTGCACTTAGATTCTTGAAATATATATTTGTCTTCCAACTGTTAATGGAAAATACTTAGTTAACTCTTCTAAAGAAAATACAAAACGGTACGTAAATTTAAAGTGAAAAAAAGAGAGATACTGTTACATTTATTTACTATTTTTTTCCTAAGAGTAAGATAAGCTTTTTAATAAGAAATTAACAATTTTGTTCTTGTGTCATAAACTAGAGAAATATTCTGCTCTCATCTGTTCCCACTTTTTTAAGTCTTATTTTTTTGCAAGGAAGTCTGAAGAAATCCTGAGAAAATGTGAATCACATAAATAGAGAAAGAAGAGACACATTTTTTTCTTTTTTTTTTTTTTTTGAGTTGGAGTCTCACTCTGTCCCCCAGACTGGAGTGCAGTGGCCGCTCTTGGCCACCGCAGGCTCGACCTGCCGGGTTCTGGCGATCCTTCCACCTCAGCCTTCCAAGTAGCTGGAACTATAGGCACGCGCTACCGTGCCCGGCTCATTTTGATTTATTGTAGAGATGAGGTCTCGCCAAGTTGCCCAGGCGGGTCTCGAGCCCACGGGCTCAGGCAATTCACTCACCTCGGCCTCCCAAGGCATGGGATTACAGGCTGAACCACTGAGCCCGGCTCACATTCTTTTTTTTTTTTTCTTTTTTTTAATTTTTGTGGAGACGAGGTCTCGCCAAGTTGCCCAGTCTGGTCTCGAACCCGTGGGCATAGGCAATCCACTTGCCTCGGCTTCCCATAGTGCTGGGATTACAGGCTGAGTCACCAAACCTCTTTAATAGAGATAGCTGCCTACCAAAGACTAGTACTATCTCATTGTCTAGTAACTAGTTTTATGGAAGGAGATAAACCAAGAGAACACAAATCAAAAAGATGAGCTGGGCTTGGTGGCTCAGCCTGTAATCCTGCGCCTTTGGGAGGCTGAGGTGAGTGGATTGCCTGAACCCACGGGTTCGAGACCCGCCTGGGCAGCGAGACCTCATCTCTACAATAAATCAAAAAGTAAGCCGGGTGTGGTAGCACATGCCTGTAATTCCAGATATTCAGAAGGCTGAGGCAGAAGGATCGCCGGAGCCCAGCAGGCGAGGCTGCGGTGGCCAGGAGCGGCCACTGCACTCCAGTCTGGGCGACCAAGTGAGACTCCAACTCAAAAAAAAAAAAAAAAGATATTGAATAACTTCTAATCCTCATAAATTTCTGCTTGATCTTTTTTATTCATTCATTCTGCAGTATTTATGGAATATCTGGCATGTGCTTGACACTAGCTGTGAACACACAGATAACATCCTGCCATCAGTGGACTTATATCCCAGTAGCCTTTAGTACACTTCATATTTATATTATGAAATATTTTAGCCGGACTCGGTGGCTCAGCCTGTAATCCTGCGCTTTGGGAGGCTGAGGTGAGTGGATTGCCTGAGCCCGTGGGTTCGAGACCTGCCTGGGCAGCAAGACCTCATCTCTACAATAAATCAAAAATTAGCCGGGCGTGGTAGCGTGCACCTGTAGTTCCAGCTACCTGGAAGGCGGAGGCAGAAGGATCTCCAGAGCCCAGCAGGTCGAGGCTGCGGTGGCCGGGAGCAGCCACTGCACTCCAGTCTGGGTGACAGAGTGAGACTTCAACTCAAAAAAAAAAAAAAAAAGAAATATTTTATAATAAGATAAATTAATATATAAAGTATATATGTATTAATATACATTTTGTGGGTTATATGTTAAAATATATGTGTTTTACGTTTGGTAAGTAATGGTGTTTATAAAATGTTTCTCAACTTTTATAATTATAAATAAAAACATAAATGGTTTTCCATGGGGGATGTTTGTTTCTACAGCTTTTTCCTGTGAATTTAATTGTAGGCCTCAAATGACTGAACATAAGGGTAAAGTCACAAGTGAGATTTCTGTTAGCACCGGGCTAAAACCCAGGATTACTAAATGCGATTTTTCATTTTTTTTTTAAGCAAAGTTACTTTACTTACTCAAGTAATTTTTCCTTAATTCTTTCCTAAATCTTCTATAAAACTCTTAATTTAAGGAGAGAGTTTATTGTAGAAAAAGGTATTTTTGTAAATCAGTATGTATAATTGACATATATAGAGAAATATTGAAATCAGAAGGTTATTCAACTTTTTTGGGGGGTGGGGGTTGAGTCAGAGTCTTACTCTGTTGCCCAAGCTGGTGTGCAATGGCACGCTCACAGCCACCGCAGCCTTGACCCGCTGGACTCAGGCAATCCTTCCGCCTCAACCTTCCAAGTAGCTAGAACTACAGGTGTGCACCACCTTGCCCGGCTAATTTTTTGATTTATTGTGGAGACGAGGTCTTGCCACGTTGCCTAGACTGGTCTCGAACCCCTGGGCTCAGGCAATCCTCTCGCCTCAGCCTCCCAGACTGCTGGGATTACAGGCATGAGCCACTGCACCCGGCTCAACTGTTTTAATATTAAGCATATAAGTTGTAATTTTGTGTCTAGCAGTTCTAACTGAATAATTTTCTTACTTTAAAAATCTGAATTTTTTCCTATTATAGACATGTTGCTTGGAGTGTGGAAAAATAACTCTCGATTTTTCTTCAGTCTTCACTAGGCTCATCTACTTCTTCATTCCAATCAGTGGGTTCTTATGGACCTTTTGGCAGGATGCCGACATACAGTCAGTTCAGTCCAAGTTCATTAGTTGGGCAGCAATTTGGTGCTGTTGGTGTTGGTACGTTTTCTTTTTCTTACTTTTTTTGGTAATCTCCCCCTCTTTACCACAAAGGTATAGAAAACACAATTTTTAGAAATATTTTCCTTTTGTAACTTTGTTTATGGTGTTGAGAACACATTTTGATTATTTTAAAGCCTTTATTTAATGTCTTTAATGATGAGTGGTTTTATAAAGATCAGCTTTCAAAGTAGTGACTTTTTAAAAAAACTTAGATTTATACCAAATTTTATTGAATGTTGTTTTACATAAGACATAATCCATTTAAAATCAACGTTATTTTCAGAGAAGATGAGTTTTCAAAGGGGATGGGGATAGGAGATAATGCTATTTTTATTGGGGAATAATATTGCCATTAAAAAGTATTGATTATTTTATATAGAGTGTGGGTATGTCCTTTAACACTTACCTGTGAGAGATGCTCACACATAGCATGTTTAAGGGCTTGGTACTTTGTTGAAACAGTGTTTTTGAGACAAACTTGTAATGAGAATATATAGGGGGCTGAGCTAATAATAGTCCTACTTATAATTGGAGGACAAATGCCACTGAGTACAAAAGCTAGATGTAATCAGATCAGTGTTGTTTTGTTTTTATAGTTATGCATGTTAGCTCTTAAGCACACCTTTATTGAAATTCCCGTAGTAAAGAATAACTTGAAATCTCAAACTTGGCCCTTTTTATTTAAGAGACAAGGTCTCTGTCATTCAAGCTGGAATACGGTGGTGTCCTCATAGCTCACTGCAGCCTCGAAGTCCTGGGATCTAGCAGTCTTCCTGCCTCAGCCTCCCAAACTCTTCTTTGCCTCCACACCTGGCTAATTTTTAAAAAATCTGTTGTAGAGATGAGGTCTTGCTATGTTGCCTGGGCTGGTCTAGAACTCCTAGCCTCAAGTGATTCTCCTGCCTTGGCCTCCTAAAGTGCTGGGATTACAGGCATGAGCCACCAAGCTTGATCTTTATTCTCTAATCCTTAATCTTTAAACATTTCATTGAAATAGTTATTTGTCAGTTTACTGTGTTTGACTGCATCACAAATCCAGCTTCAAGTGTCTCTTGAAGCTCATTAGTATGCTAGCAAATTTTGTTAAAATTATTTAATTCCTTTCTGTGGATATACTTTTTATATACTTGTAACTTCTCAAGTATGTAAATGGTTTACTTATTCACAAAAAAAAAGATGGAAAAAAGCAAACTCTAAAATTGAATGAACAGAAACAGAACAATAGATACTATGTATCAAATTGATAGCACAACCACACAAAAAAATTAATTCAGATAACATTTACACACTTAATAGGATATATTCTAACAACAGATAGAACTATTGAGAAAATTGACTTAGGTTTGTGTTATTGTTATTGTTAATTCTTCGACTGTTTTGAATGTATTATAGGATAGGACAAATGAGTAAAATGTTGATGTTGGGGCAATAGTGTTCTTAGCCATGGAAAAGGGAGATACAGATATGGGATGGGGAAAGGTGAAAAAACCCTTTGATGTTGAATGTGAATTGAAGGTGTGAGTATGAACTTCCTCTTTAAAAACTGGTAATTTCCTTCTCGAAAGGACCTAGAAGTTATGGAAACTCAGTAGCAGAGAATACATGTAGACTCAGTTCTTGATTTCTAAGTACCATTCCTCACTAAAAGGAGCAAGGACCCCTTGAAAAAAGAAGAAAGAGAATAGTTTTTTCACAGAAAAATGAGTGACTGCTAATAAATAAAAGGAGTGGTAGATAAAGAAGATAACCATTTTGTAATAATTAGCAAGGGTTATCACTGGATGCTGAAGTCATTGGGTGAAAGGTGCTGGAATGGAATCTTAAGATGTCTTATTAAAGTATCGTCCTATAGTTTACGTATTAATTACAAAGGAGGAGAATGTCTCCGTATAACAAAGTGATCTGGTGGTTAGTCTTAACCATCAGTTTATCATTGCCATAGTTAAAATAATTGTGTCTCTTGATGTGGTGGTTGGTGGAGTAACATCACCTTTGTTGGTATTCTTGCTGAAAATGTAGAATCTAATTATGAAGAAATAGACATACATACCTAGAAGGTGGGATGTTGTGCAAAACAATATCCAAACTCTTCAAAGGATTCAGTGTTATAAATAACAGAAAGAGGCAGCAGAACTGTTTTAGGAGACTGAAGAGAGATAGCATTCAAGTGTAATATGTGATTGGATCCTGGGCTTGATGTAAGAACATTTTGGGAACTGCTGAGGAACTTTGAGCATGAACTAAATGTTAGATGGTGTTATTACTGTTGATTTTTTTGCTTAACCATATAGGACAGTGTTTTTGTTTTGGGAAGATGGTTTTGAAGTGCTTAAAGGTATAAAGGATCAGGCAGGATATGGTGGCTCACACCTGTAATCCCAACATTTTGGGTGGCTGAGGCAGGAAGATTGCTTGAGCCCATGAGTTCAAGACCAGCCTGAGCAACATAGCAAGACTTTGTCTCTACAAAAATAAAAATTAAAAAATTTTTTAAATGGTCCTCACTTGTAGTCCCAGCTACTCAGGTGGCTGAGGCAAAAGGATCATGTGAACCCAGGAATATGAGGCTACGATGAATTGTGATTGTGCCACTGCACTCCAGCCTGGGCAACAAAGTGAGACCCCTAACTCAAAAATAAAAATAAATAAATAATAATGAAGGTAAAGAATCAGATTGACTCTGGCCTGGGTAGGCAGAAGAGAAGTGTGCATATTAAGGTGTAAAGAAATGGAAAAGGATACCATGGTCTATTACCAGGGCTAGAGAGGGCTGGCTAGAAGCCCAAGCCTCACCTTCATGCAGTTTACTTAGGCCGTAAATCTTCACGTGTATCCGACAACTCCAAAAGAAAACTGTAAACAAGAGAGATGGAGTGGGTGTGGCAAGACGTTAGCAGTTGGTGAGCCTAGATGAGGAATGTATTGATGTTCTGTGTGCTTCCTCAGTTTTAACATGGGTTTGACACTTTTCTGAATCAAAATATTTGAATATTAATTCTTTTATACTTATTTCAGGTAAAGTAGACAGTATAACCTTGGTCCATAAATCTCCTAATCCTATTTAAGCAGTAAGATTAATGTTACTCATATATGTTAAGTCAAGATTTATCCTCTGTTAGCTGTAACTGTTGAATCCTTTCCTATGGATTCAAATAAGAAATGATGGCCAGGCCCGGTGGCTCAAGCCTGTAATCCCAGCACTTTGGGAGGCTGAGGTGAGAGGATTGCCTGAGCCTGCAGGTTCAAGACCAGCCTGGGCAACATGGTGAGACCTCGTCTCTATAATAAATCAAAATAATTAGCCAAGCGTGTTAGAGTGAGTTTGTAGTTCTGGCTACTGGGAAGGCTGAGACAAAGGGATCGCCTGAGCCCAGCAGGTCCAGGCTGCAGTGACTGGGAGCATGACACTTCACTCCAGCCTGGGCGACAGAGTAAGACTCCAATGCAAAAAAAAAAAAGCCAAAAAACAAATAAGAGATGGTTGCAAATTATGTTATACTTTTTGAGACTTCTTTCACTAAAATGAATAGTTTCTATTACCAAGAAGTGTGCATGATTTAATATATAATGATTTGAACAGGATCTAGCAACTACTGTTTCTATCATTTTTTAAGGTCTGTACTTTTAATCAGAATATCTTGTGGTGATGAAATGCTTACATAAATGTTTTTAGCTAATTTTAATATTGTGGGTTGCTGGTTTATTTTTCTTTGACTGTCACAAAGATAGAGGGGTTTACTGGTGTTTTCCACATCAATAGAATAATTTTGCAGTGCCAGATTATTTTTGATTTGATTGATTTCCAGGTTGGTTAGGATTTGTGGAGTGGCTAGTTAGAAAACTGCATATTAGAAGTTGCCAAATGAGGAAAAGGAAAATTATAGCATTGATCAAGGTGGCAGACGTTTTTGAGAAAAGGAATTAACTCAGATAGTTTGTGTTGGCACAAAGCAAACCAGATTTTTTTTTTTTTTTGAGTTGTAGTCTCACTCTGTCGCCCAGGCTGGAGTGCAGTGGCACACTCATGGCCACCCCAGCGTTGACTTGCTGGGCTCCAGCGATCCTTCCGCCTCAGCCTTCCAAGTAGCTGGAACTACAGGCGTGCACTACCACGCCTGGCTAATTTTTGATTTATTGTAGAGACGAAGTCTCGCCAAGTTGCCCAGGCTAGTCTCGAACCTGCGGGCTCAGGCAGCACACTCGCCTCAGCCTCCCAATGTGCTAGGATTCCAGGCTGAGCCACCGAGCCCAGCCGCAAACCAGATTTTAATCTAAATCTCCTTTTTCTTAGTTTTGGTCTCTAGTATTCTGTTTTTAAAAGGATAGAATTATACTGTTGCTGTTTGATGGGGGAAATGTTTTTACAATTAAATTTTCATATATTTTGACAGTTTATTCGCATTTTATCTGAGTCAATATTTTTTATATAGAGAGCTTCCAAAAATAAAGGAAAAAAAATCAGAGCAACAGAAAACTGAGCAAGGGTTTAGAACTGACAATACAGAAAAAGAGATGCAAATAGTCCTTAAACATGTAAAAAAGATGCTATATCCTGCTTTTAATAAAAAATAGACAAATTAAGTCTACACTAAGACAGCATCACTATCAATTTGACAAAACGCAAAGGTTTGATTACAGCATACTTTTTTTGGCAAGTCTGAGGATCATATACTTTGAAAAGAATAATATATCGGATAGAGTGAAAGCCTATATTTTAAAACTGATGCTAAAATAATTCTTATATACAGAGATTAGCTCGTTATTTACCTTAATTTCTGTACCTGTAGAAAAAACTTAAACATCTCACAGCAAACAAAGCTTCAAAACAGTATTCCTGTTTGTTAATATTGAATAGTGGACAACAAGCTTTCTACTACAATCAGGAAAAGAATTAGTAGAAATGGTGACTGGCACATATAGACCAGCCATATAAATTAATACTGTAGCAAGGATTAAAACAAAGGAACATAGGGACAATTAGGTCTTTTTTTCCTCCCTGTTATTTACTCTACTTAATAAGGTTATTAGTTATTCACAAATAATTGAGACAGATTGCTAAATCTCATTATAGTCTTATGGGCAAGATGGAGGAATATTGACTGAATAGACAGACAAATGGGAATATTTTGGTTAGTTAAATAGTCAAACCATACAAAAATTATAATTATCTTAGGTCTCCCGTGTCTTGTACAGATTAATTTTTAACCACTGAATTTGATGGTGTCTTAGAAGACATGCTTACGAATTTTACAGTTAGCGTAAAGCCAGAAGCGTATTTCAGGCATTATGGATGTCAGACCAAGGATTGTTAAAGATCTACTTTAGTACTAAAGTATAAGAAATTAAACATTCCAATTAAACTGCAGAGATTATCAGAATGAATTATAAAAACAAGACCCAAGCATATGATGTTTATAACAGATGCACTGAAAGACAGTAAAAGAACAGAAAATGACATACTGTGCAAATACCAATAACATGAAAACTGTTTTATATACTTTGGAGGCCAAGGTGAGAGGATTGCCTGAGCCTGGAGGTTTGAGACCAGCCTGGGCAACGTGGAGAGACCTCGTCTCTACAATAAATCACAAAAACACTAGCCAGGCATAGTAGTGTACATCTGTAGTTCCAGCTATTTGGAAGGCTGAGGCGGCAGGATTGCCTAAGCCCAGCAGGTTGAGGCTGTGGTGGCCATGAATGTGCTACTGCACTCCAGCCTGGGTGACAAGAGTGAGACTCCAACTCAAAAAAAAAAAAAAAAGTACTACCAGAGATACAGAGGGATTCCTCATAAAAATAAAAGTCAGTTGATCAAGAAGGTATAATCCTAAGTGTGTGCATAACTTTTATAAAACATTGTACCCAACAGTTGCAGGTGTTGAATCAACAATACAGACCAAATACTGGGTCATAAAAAATTACATTAAATTCCAAAAGGACTGAAATTATATATGGTATCTTCTCAAACCACAAGAAAATTAATTGGGAATTAATAGAGGTAATTAGAAAAATCTCCAAATAATTTGAAGTCAAGTGAACTTGTTAGTAATAGATCAAAGAAGAAATCACAAGGGAAATTAGAAAATATTTTTAATTTAATGATCATAAAATGCAGCATGTCAAAATTTGTAGGTAGAGTTAGCACATTACTTAGAGAGCTAGTTTCATGGTTTTAAGTACAGGTATTAAAAAATAAAGTATCAACAAAGCCAAGAGTTGTTTCTTCTTTTAAATTTCATAAAATTGATAGGCATTCCTGTGATCCCAGCAGTTTGGGAGGCAGAGGTGAGAGAATTGCCTGAGCCCAAAAATTTAAGACCAGCCTGGGCAACTTGGCAAGACCTCGTTTCTACAATAAATCAAAAAATTAGCCAAGCGTGGTGGTGTGCGCCTGTAGTTCCAGCCACTTGGAAGGCTGAGGCAGAAGGATCGCCTAAGCCCAGTAGATCAAGGCTGCAGTGGCCATGATCATAGGACTGCAGTCTAGCCTGGGCGACAGAGTGAGGCTCCAACTCAAAAATTAAAATAAAATCTCAGTATTTCTATGTCTGTTATAAAGTTGAAACTATAATTGTAACTCTTTGCACTCGGAGACATCTTGAGGATCACCTACCAGGAACTCAACTGCAAGTTTTTAAGAAATAATAAAAAACGAATCACTTCATATTAAATAGTATAGCATTGGAACCAAAAATTTTATTGTAATGATATTTTGCTTATGATGGAATTTTGTATATAACAAAAAATCAATATTTTCTATCTTACATTTTTCTAATGTATGAGTCACCAACATGCATTGCAGAGTCATTGGTACATATTATACAGTATTAATTTGATGTTTTCCATCTATTCAGATAGACAGTGCAGTCTCCTTTTCTTCTTCTCATATTAAAAATATGTAATTGACTGTCCGGTCTGTTGTTCAAAGAAGATGTCAAAGGACACTGTCATGATTCTTGAAAACCACTTTTCAGCTAATCATATCGTAGCCTATATTCCATCTCCTTGTTTGCTTTTTTCTGTGGTGTGAATGGAAAACTTCAAGGGAATATTGGAATGGTTTGCCAGGTTTATGATATCCCCTCAGAAGGGACATCTGAGTGCAAAGGGTTAAATCTACCCCAAAGAAAATTCTAGACTGTTTGCTTTACTGATAAATTCTACCATTTAGGGAAGAAGTAATTTTTAGTAATCTTCCACAAACCCTTGAGAATTGAAGAAGGAACATTACTAACCAGTTAACCATGGCCAGATAAAGTACAAAATCTGACAAGATTATTACAAGAAAATTATAGATCATTATCTCCTATGAACATAGATAAGGTAAAAATGTTCAACAAAATTTTAGCAGTAGAAGCCAGCAGTTCAGAAAAAGGATAGTATTATAATGACAAAGTGAGGTTTATCTTAGGACTGAAAAGTTATTTCAACATTTGAAAAGTATTAGTAATTTAACCACATTAACAAAATAAATAGGAAAAACTGTAGTCATTTCAAGAAATACTGAACAGCTGGGCTCGGTGGCTCAGCCTGTAATCCCAGCACTTTGGGAGGCCTAGGTGAGTGGATTGCCTGAGCCTGCGGGTTCGAGACCTGCCCAGGCAACTTGGCGAGACCTCATCTCTACAATAAATTAACAGTTAGCCGGGTGTGGTAGTGCGCGCCTGTAGTTCCAGCTACTTGGAAGGCTGAGGCGGAAGGATCGCCGGAGCACAGCAGGTGGAAGCTGCGGTGGCCGGGAGCATGCCACGGCACTCCAGTCTGGGCAATGGAGTGAGACTCCAACTCAAAAAAAAAAAAAAGAAAAATACTGAACTTCTACGTGATAAAATTTATCAGCAACTAAAGAATGGAAGGGAATTTACAGTAATTTTATCAGTGATTTAACCAATAACCAAAATGGTCACATATAATGGTGAGATGAATACTTTCCCCTGAAGTCAGGAATAAATTCAAGGCAAAATTGTCCCTTGCCATTTCTATTTAGTGTTATTCTGGAGATCCTACGCAGTTCAATAAGGCAAGAAAAAGAAAGAAAAGGCTTAAAGGTTGGAAAGGAAGAATTGAAAATGTCTTTTATTTGATGGTGACATGATGTGTGCATGGAAAACGCAAAGGAATATTAAAGCCACTGTAATGAACAAATGAATTGAACATAGATAGCCGGGCGTGGTAGCGCATGCCTGCAGTTCCAGCTACTTGGAAGGCTGAGGTGGAAGGATCGCCAGAGCCCAATAGGTTGAGGCTGCCGTGGCCGGGAGCGGCCACTGCACTCCAGTCTGGGCGACAGAGTGAGACTCCAACTCAAAAAAACCAAAACAAAACATGGTAAGGGCTAGATATATGGTATATATATTGTTGGTATATATATAGGTAACAGTTATAGTGTACTCTGAACAGACAGTAATTGGCAGACTGGCCTGTGGGCCAAATCCAGTCAGCCCCCTGTTTTGTTAATAAAGTTTTATTGAAAAACAGCTATACCCATTTGTTTACATATTGTCTATGGCTGCTTTTGCCCTTTAAAGACAGAATTTAGTAGTTATGGTTGAGATTATATGGTTTGCAGAGTTTATAATATTTTATTTACCGTCTGGCCACTCGGAAAAAGTTTGCTAACACTTGGCATAGAATAGATCATTGGGAAGTGAGATGTAAAACACCACACTGCATACAGTAGCATCAGTAAACATCAAATATCCAGGAATGAGTATAACAAGATAATTTAAAACATATGTAACGGTGGTTCTTAGTGGAGGCATGCTAACTTTATCCTTCTAGCAAACATTTGACAGTGTATGGAGACATTTTCAGTTGTCACAGCTAGTATCTGGTAGATAGAGTCCAGGGATGCTAGGATATGTTCCTACCACCAAGAATTATCTGGCCTAAAATATCAGTAGTCCTGAAGTGAAGAAAACCTTGCTCTACAATGAAAACCACAAAATACTGCTGAGAGAAATTAAAGAAGATCTAAACAAATTGCTAGTTAATCCATGCTTACAGATTGAAAGATTGAATATTTTTCAGGTGATGCTTTCCCCCAAATTGATTTACAAATTCAATGTAATCCCAATTGGAATCTCATCAGATATATTTCAGTAGAAAATGACATGGTGATTTAAAAATGTATATGGAAATTCAAAGCCAAAACAATCTTGAAGAATAAATTTTGAGGTTTATACCACCCAATTTTAAGACTTACTGTAAAGCTACATTCATACTGGTTTATAACAAAGGTGCTAATGGAGAGAAGAACATAATTTTAACAAATGATGTTGCCATAGCTGGATATCTATGTGGAAAAATAAACCTGCCTTAAACCATACAGTTGATGAAAGATACCAAACTGTAAAAAATTTAAGATGGTTTATTCTGAACCCCATGTGAGTGACCTTAGGCCTGTGACACTCATTCCCAGGAGGTCTCCAGGTTTAGCATGGAGATGAGCAGCTTGTGAGGGGCATGACTGTAATCTTCATGTTTTAAGAGCAGAAGAATCTGTTGTGGGACAGACTGGTGAAAATAAGGAAAGTGAGGAAAGAAGAGGTAGGCAGGTAAGGGAGGGCCTTGTAGACGGAGTCAAGCGGTTTGAACTTGTGTCTGGAAGACCGTGGAAGGTGTCAGAAGGTCCTAAGCACTGTAGTAATGTGATGATATTTGTTTTTGTAAAAGATTATTCTGACTCCCATCTTTAGATTGGATTTAGAGATTGGAGAAGGGGGACTGTTGAAATATAGGAAAATTCTCCATAGATGAAATATTGAGAAGACAGCAGTATGTAGAAACCTAGAGAAGAAGATTGACATAAACCAGTATGGCAGAGAATTTGGCCTTTTCTAGGGATTTTGTTACTTGTATTACTGGAATTTTGTATCTGCTTCAGGCAGAATGCAACCTCACAGTCCCATCTTAAGAGGAAGCATTGAAACTGGAATTTTTTTTTTTTTTTTTTTTTTTGAGTTGGAGTCTCACTCTGTCGCCCAGACTGGAGTGCGGTGGCCGCTCCCGGCCACCGCAGCCTCAACCTGCTGGGCTCCGGCGATCTTTCCGCCTCAGCCTTCCAAGTAGCTGGAATTACAGGCATGCGCTACCACGCCCAGCTGATTTTTTTTGATTTATTGTAGAGATGAGGTCTTGCTGCCCAGGCGGGTCTCGAACCCGTGGGCTCAGGCAATCCACTCACCTCAGCCTCCCAAAGGCGCGGGATTACAGGCTGAGCCACCGAGCCCGGCTGAAACTGGAGTTTTTTGTGTGTTGCTTTGGTATGCTGAAAAAGTTCCTAAAACTTGTCTGCTGATTTGGCTACTTGTGCTCATACTTAGTATTGTATTAGAATAATTGAACCTTAATGTTGATGTAGAATGTACCATTTCTGTGACTTCTGTAACTGATGTGGGTCCTTGCTCTCCCATCTGCATAATTACCTCGTGGAATATACTGCATATTTTATAACAATTGTTTGCACCGAAGGATACTGGCCTAAATAATGGCTATTTTCCCCATATTGCCATCAGTTGCCCAAACTGTTATTTGATATATTTTAATGAATTTCTGAGATTAATTTGTACAAATGTTATGGGAAGGGTAGATAAATAATCATTTTGATTATTAAAATCCTATATTACTTTGTATAGTTGAAAAGTGCAAAACTTTTTTTAAAAAAAAATTTTATCATTAAAAAAAATCTCTTCAAGCTGGAAGTTCCTTGACATCATTTGGAACAGAAACATCAAACAGTGGTACCTTATCCCAAAGCAGTGCAGTTGCTTCTGCCTTTACACAGGAAACAAGATCTCTAAAAACACAGTTATCACAAGGTAAGCTGTTTTTTCTTTCAGATATTTTCATACTAAACTTCTGTAGTGGTTTTTGTCTTTCTCTGAATGTTAAGAGCTTTTGCAGCATGTAAATCACGTGTATTATTTTCATTTATTTCTTTAAAAATTTTCTCCCACTGTTTGTGTTGCAATACATATATTACTGAATTATTGAGACTTTTTATAATTCTTAGATCATGAAACTGAAATGGTTAGCATTCTCTAAGTTTGACGTTTTTTGCAAAACATTTATATAACTCGTAGTAGCACTGTAACTTGTATATAATACTTAACCATATCAAATTAGCCCCAGGCTTACTGTGAAGATGAGCTATCTTAGATGGCTTTGAAATACCATTTGAAGAAAAACTATTCATTATGCTGTTGCATCTTCCCTCACATCCTCACAGGATGTACAGTAGTGGTTCTCAGTGTGTATCACCCAAAACTGAATCATTTGGAGTGCTTCTTTAAAATTCAGATCCTGAGATTTACTACATCAGAATTCCTGGAGCCTGGGGATTTGCATTTTAATAAGCTTAAAGGATCTTGTTTCCTTTTTAAAAAAATTCTGTTTTGCACCAGCCAGTCTCTTAACCTTCAGTAGTCACAAGATTTTATATCTATTTTGATTTTTTAATTTTTTTTAAGAGTTGAGGTCTCACTATGTTGCTGAGGCTGAAGTGCAGTGGTACTGTAATAATATACTGTGGCTTCGAATTCCTGGGCTCAAATGATCCTCCTGCCTCAGCCTCCCGAGTAGCTGGGACTCTAGGCTTGTACCACCTCAACTAGCTTTTCCCTATCTATTTTTATGCGCTGCTAACATGGTTAGTACTGGCTTGTCACTTTATATGGATGTTTATTTTAATTGTATTTTATGTTTACTTTCCAATCAGTGTAAAGTCATTTTAGAATGATGCTTAATCACAGGGCTGTATTTTTACAAGCTGTTGAGGGTAAAAAATGAAACCAATGCTAAACATAATCCTTTATGTTTCACATAAGATATTTTGAAGCCATTGTTACTGTTATTCACATTGGTTTAAAATACCTTAATTTTTAACATTCTAAAGATTTATTGTAGATGAATAAAAGATAAAGATTTATTAAATAAATATAAACATATTTATATTTAAATATTTATATTTATATTAAATATATTTATTATATTTATTATGTTATATTATATATTATATTATATATTTATATTATATATTTATATATTTATAATATTATATTATATTTATAATATTATATTAAATATATTTAAATATTTATATTTATATTTAAATATAAATATAAATAAAAATAAATATATTTATATTTAAAAGTAAATATAAATAAAAGTAAAGATTTATTGTAGATGAAAGTAATAAGCATAAGGAAGACAATAAAAATACCCACAATTTCATTACCCAGAAATAGCAAATATTTACATTTTGTTGTATATTCATTTAGACTTTTTTCTAGGCTAGTATAACTTTATTTTTGTGTGTGTGTTTGTTGACTTTTTTTTTTTTTTTTTTTTTTTTTACTTAGGGAAAATAATCCTTCAACATCTATTTCCTAAACTATAAAATGAGACTTACCTGGTCAGTTAACAGACTGATTGTGAGAATTAAGTTTTCAGGAATGTGTACAAACACCCTTGGATAGTTCCTAACCATAGAACATGCTCAGTAGATATTAGATATTTTAATCAATAGCCAACATCAAATTTAATATTGAAGCACCATAAGAATTCTTATTAAAATCACAAATAAGGATACCTGCTGTCATTGCTACTCAGTATTATTCTGGAGTTTTTAGCTATATTAGGAACACATGAAATAAGAGGCATAAATATTAGAATTAGCATTATTTGTCAGTGCTATGTTTTTCTAGTTGGAATTGGGAAGTCACCAAAAAGTTAAAACTAATAAGAGACTTAAATTAGACAGAGGTAAAATGCAAAATAAACATACAAAAATCAATAGTGGTCCTAAAACCTAACCCACTGATTATAAAAGATGTCAGGGCAAATGGGTGCGGTGGCTCAACCTGTAATCCCAGCACTTTGGGAGGCCGAGGCAAGAGGATTGCCTGAGCCCAGGGGTTC
The DNA here is from genome assembly GCA_027257055.1 of Cephalopachus bancanus. Lineage (NCBI taxonomy): Eukaryota > Metazoa > Chordata > Mammalia > Primates > Tarsiidae > Cephalopachus > Cephalopachus bancanus. Next base: position 2,476,119 of record JAPVLO010000110.1, on the reverse strand, counting down.
GAGACCAGCCTGGGCTACTTGGTGAGACCTCGTCTCTACAATAAGTCACAAAAACTAGTTGGGCATGGTAGCATGTGTCTATAGATCCAGCTACTTGTAAGGTTGAGGTGGAAGTATGGCCTAAGCCCAGCAGGTCAAGGACGCAGTGACCATGAGCATGCCACTGCACTCCAGCCTGGGTGGCTAGAGTAAGACTCCAACTCAAAAAAAAAAAATAGTACAAAATATATAATAAGAAAAATGACCAACTTATTTTAAGAAAAATGCATAAAGCAATAGAGGGATATAAAAGAAGACATATAAAGGGAGAAACCTATCTTGTTCCTAGATAAAAGATTCCTAGATTCTTGTTCCTAGATAGCATTACTTCTTATATTAATTAAATGTACTGCATCTTCAATCAGTACAAATGGAATAGTAGGGGATCTTAATAATACAGAAAGATTGGCTTAAAAACAGACATGGAAATATAGCTGGACAGTTTTGAAAAACAGAATAAACAGAATAATGGGCTTACCTACGTAATAATAAAATACAGGCCTGGCTCTGTGGCTCAGCCTGTAATCCCAGCACTTTGGGAGGCCGAGGTGATTGGATTGCCTGAGCCCTGGGTTCGAGACCCGCCTGGGCAACTTGGCGAGACCTCATCCCTACAATAAATAAAAAATTAGCCGGGTGTGGTAGTGCGCACCTATAGTTCCAGCTACATGGAAGGCTGAGGCGGAAGGATCGCCGGAGCCCAGCTGATCGAGGCTGCGTTGGCCGGGAGCGGCCACTGCACTCCAGTCTAGGTGACAGAGTGAGACTCCAACCTAAAAAAAAAATAATAATAAAATACACATAAAATAAGGTGTTCAGGAATAAATTTAGACATGAATGAAACAATATAAAGTCAGAAATAGGCTGGGCTTGGTCGCTCCGCCTATAAGCACTTTGGGAGGCCGAGGCAAGTGGATTGCCTGAGCCCACGGGTTTGAGACCAGCCTGGGCAACTTGGTGAGACCTCGTTTCTACAATAAATAAAAATTTAACTGGGCGTAGTAGTGCACGCCTGTAATTCTGGCTACTTGGAAAACTGAGGTGGAAGGATTGCTAGAACCCAGCAGGTCGATGCTGGGGTGGCCATGAGCATGGATGCCACTGCACTCCATCCAGCCTGGGCAACAGAGTGAGATTCCAACTCAAAAAAAAAAAAAAAGTCAGAAATAGATTCAAGTATAAATAAGAATTTAGTAGATGATATATTATTTTTAAATTAGTTGAGCAAGGCTGGCTGTTCCAAAAAATAATGTTGGGGCAGGCAACTGCCTGGTCATTTAGGAAAAATAACTCTAGATTTCTTTCCTCATGCTGAGCACTTAACAAAAATAAGTTTTAAATAGATTAAATTGTCAAATTTAAAATACTACTTATTTATTTAAAGGAAGTTAGAGGTATGTTTATATAAAGCTATGGCAGAGAAGTCCATGGAGTTTGCATTTGAATTTCACAAAACTAACACACCTAGAATTTTCTTTGAACTGTGCTAAGAATGTGAACATAAGCCAGATGCAGTAGTTAATGCCCGTAATCCCAGCACTTTGGAAGGCTAAAGCAGCAGGATTGCTTGAGCCTAGGAGTTCGAGACCAGCCTGGGCAACATAGCAAGACCTCATCTCTACAACAAATAAAAAACATTAGCCAGGCATGGTTACACCTGTAGTCCCAGCAACTCAGGAGCTAAGGCATGAGGATCGTTTGATCCCAGGAGTTTGAGGCTGTGGGGAGCTATGATTGTGCAATTGCACTCCAGCCTGGGCAACAGGGTAAAAACAGAATGTGAAGATAGCTCAAGGAAGAGGAGTGTTTTTATTTTGCTGAAATACCTTCTGGGCTTATTCCTAGTAATATGTTCAAATCACCTCTATTTTTCTATTTATAACAAAATTGGTCTTATGATTAGTAGTCTTTAAATAGGAAAAAGGTGCTTTATATACACAACAAATGAGTTTGTTACTTGCTATGATTGCCCCATTGCTTGTGCTTCTGTAATATGTGTGAGTCTCAGGATCTTTTCTCAAAGAAACTCTTGATATAGTAGTTTTATAAACCTACAAGGTCAATTAGTGTAGTACTATATAATTTAAATTAGCAGTATTTTCAAAAAACTTAGACTGGGCACAGTGACTCACACCTGTAATCCCAACGCTTCGGGTGACTCAAGTGGGAGAATTGCTTGAGCCCTGGAGTTCAAGACCAGCCTGGACAACATAGACAACATAGTGACACCTTGTCTCTACAAAAAATTAACTGGCACACACTTATAGTCCCAGCTACTTGGGAGGCTGAGGCAGAAGGATCACCTGAGCCCAGGAAACTGAGGCCGTGGTGAGCCAGGATTGTGCCACTGTACTCTAGCCTGGGCAACAGAGTGAGACGCCAACTTAAAAAAAAAAAAAAACCAAAAGAACCCCAAGGCCGGGTACAGTGGCTTACGCTGTAATCCTAGCACTTTGGGAGGGCAACAAAAGGATTGCCTGAGCCTAATAGTTTGAGACCAGCCTAGGCAACATGGCAAGACCATGTCTCTAGCATGAATAAAAAATTAGCCGAGTGTGGTGGCATCCACCTATAGCCCCAGCTACTTAGAAGGCTGAAGTGGAAGGATTGCCTGAATCCAGCAGATCAAGGCTGTCCTGATTGTGCCACTGTACTCCAGCCTGGGCAACAAGAGTGAGACTCTGACTCAAAAACAAAAAAAAAAGACATTTGTGTTTTATAGCCATAAATGATTATGAAATGTTGTCATATAGGCCAACACTTAATAAATCATCTTGATTTCTCATTATAATTAGTAGAAAAATTGCAATATTTCTATTATTGGCAACTTTTTAAATGATTTAATAGCATTTTAATTTTTTGGCTAAAATAACTTTGCCATTAGTGGCTGAAATGGCATTACACATTTGTAATTGCATACTTTAGGTAATCATAAACTTGGGGAATACTAGTAATAAATTTTCCCTGAAGCATCTAGAGGCACAATAATCAATGCATTGTCAGCACTCATCAGTTTACCAGTTGTTAGCAGAAGGACAGTAATATTTGCAGCATATTGGGGAATATTTTTGTATAAAATGAGTAATTTTTTAAGCAAAACCTTATATTTTGGTATAATATCATGGGATGTGAGAACTCCCTGAGCAGACATTTACAGCAAACTTGTAGGGACAAAAAGCAGGATGGGAGCACCAGACGTTACTTTCTTCAGTTCATGCTGTGACCAGGCTCTGACCTCATAAAAATAAAAAATAGAATTTATAAGTACAAACCCTATATTAAGCAAAAATTTGCCAAGAGATCTTTTTTAAAAGGTAGGGGATTAGTACGACTCCTTTGTAATTATCTGAAGGGTTTATTGGTTGCTGTGATCTTTTAGTTATGTTAATTACCCAAGCCACTAAAATATTAAAGAGCTTCACCTACCTAACTTTCGTTCTTTAGTTTCTTAGAAATTTGATAGAGATAATATCTATAGATAGAAAAGTATCATTTTTGTCATCTACAGAATGTACTAAAAAAGATAAAACAAGGCCAGGCGTGGTGGCTCATACCTATAATCCCAGCACTTTGGGAGGCCAAGGTGAGAGGATTGCCTGAGTTCAAGACCAGCCTAGGCAACTTGGGAGACCTAATCTCTACAACAAATCAAAAAATTAGCCGGGCGTGATGGCGAATGCCTGTATTCCCAGCTAATAGGAAGGCTGAGCTAGAAGGATCGTCTGAGCCCAGCAGGTTGAGACTGTAGTGGCCGTGAGTGTGCTACTGTACTTCAGCCTGGGTGACAGAGTGAGACTCCAACATTAAAAAAAAAAAAAGTCAAAACAAGTCATCATAATCTTGTGGTCGTTATTGGAGAATGCCTACATCTGACTTGCCTACATGATCTTTGATAAAATATTCCTAGGGGATCTTGCACCAGGCAGTAATTTTTAAAAAAATTAAACTGTATTCCACAGATGAGTTGTTATGGGCATGGTTTGTTTTTTTGTTTGTTTGTTTTGTGGTTTTTTAACATTATTGGTTTTTTTTAACCAGCCTACTGTGGATAAACACTTTTAAACTCTGGTCTAATAAGCAGATTAATTCAAATTTGTGTGCTACAGATTTGAATTGGTAGACACAAACATTTTTTTAGGGTTTAGATTATTTTGAAATTCCCAGTAGGGTAGTTTCTTATCTTTTGGTTACATTTTAGGTCGTTCAAGCCCTCAGTTAGACCCTTTGAGAAAAAGCCCAACCATGGAACAAGCAGTACAGACCGCTTCGGCCCACTTACCTGCTCCAGCACCTGTTGGGAGAAGGAGCCCTGTATCAACCAGGCCTTTGCCATCTACCAGCCAAAAAGCAATAGAGAATCAGGAGCACAGGCGAGGTAGAATTTTAGCTATTTACTGTTCCTTAATTGATCGACATTTTCCACTCATCGTATTTTCATTATAAGGATTTACTTCATGTGCACGATCCTAGAAAGTTTAAACTGAACTTGATAGAATGACTTGAAGTGTCGGGGGGAAATAGTTTTTTGGCCATTGCACAGGTTTTGTTGTGGGTTCTTAAAATTTTTTCCCCATTTCTAACAACAGAAGTTTTGATTATATGCTCTAAGTTGATTTGTCACTTTGCTTGTCTTCTGTAGCTGAAGTACACAAAGTATCAAGGCCAGAAAATGAGCAACTCAGAAATGATAGCAAGAGACAAATAGGTAAGTTCTTGGATCTGAAGGTCATATCCTGTGCTTCCCAAAAGGGTAAACATTTTAAATGTATAATACATAATTCCTATAAAAGTTCAAAAGTGAGAAGTAAGTGACTCTAAAATAGGAGGAGCACCAGGGAGTGTCACTATGGTGACAGAACAGTTCTTTATCTTGATTAAGGTGGTGGTTACGTGAATCCATATATGTGTCAAAATATTATAGAACTGTACATAAAGACATACCAAAAAATGAGTACACGCAAAAACTGGTGACATCTGGTTAAGGTCTGTAGTTTAGATAATTATACTGTGCCAGTGTCAGTTTCTTGATTTTTACAATGTATAATAATTATGTAAAATGTTACTGTGGAGTTCAGGAAGTTAGGTGATGAGCACAAAGGAACACTCTGTACTAGTTTTCAAGTTCCTATGTCTAGTTATTTTTAAAATAAAAGGTTTTTAAAAATATTAATTTTCTGGAAAAAATCCTAGATGGAAGGCAGTTCGCTTTTAATACATTCTTGCATGTTGTCTACTAGTAGGATTTGTGTGTTTATATGTGTTCCATGGCTTCCTCTTGTGTATTTTTGTGTGTGCAAGTTTCATGTTACTGTTATAAAATTGGTTTTTGTTTTCTATGTTTTTGTGGATAGAAATATCTATACCTTATGTGTTTGAAAAGTTTTCTCATTAAAATTATTTAAGCTCAGAGCCTTTTTTTAAAGCAGTTGTTTAAGAACATTAATTTTGTTTCATGATTATTGATTTTATAAGGTTTTTTATCTGTTTTATAATCTATAACATTCCAAAATTATTCATTTTATTAATATCTTTAAATTTACTAGTGAAGGATAAATTATAATTTAAAACTTCCAAATTAGAAAAAAGCAGTGTATAATTATTTTCTTTACATAATGATTGGGAAGTGACCTTTCACTTAATTTCAGAAACCTAGGCATGATTTTTTTTTTTTGAGTTGGAGTCTCACTCTGTTGCTCAGACTGGAGTGCAGTGGCTTCTCCTGGCCACCGCAGCCTCACCTACTGGGCTCTGGCGATTATTCCACTTCAGCCTTCCAAGTTGCTGGAACTACAGATGTGCACTACCACGCCCGGCTAATTTTTTGATTTATTGTAGCGATGAGGTCTCGCCAAGTTGCCCAGGCGGGTCTTGAACCTGTGGGCTCAGGCAGTCTGCTCACCTTGGCCTCCTAAAGCACTGGGATTACAGGCTGAGCCACCGAGCCCGGCTGGTATGATATTTTTAAATGTATAAACACTTCTATTTCTCCTGTACTTTTTAATGTATGTTTTTGTATATGCTAATTTTTAATTTGTTATATATATATTTTTTAATTTGGGGAAAAAAAAGAACTCCGCTTCCAAAATAATTGCCATATTCCCAGCATTTAAAAAGCATATTTATATTTATTTATTTAGAGTAATAAATAAAAAAACATTTTTATTGCCCTTCAAAAGTCACCCCCCTCTTCCCCAGGGCTTCATTAGCAGAACAGTGAATATTTTTGTACTTTTCAGATTTTTTTTTTCTTAGATTTTATAGACATAGACATCCATACCCAAAACATTTTTTGAAGACAGAAGGATCATGGTGTCTATATTTTCTGGCTTGTGGCTAAGGCTTTTTTTTTTATTTTTTATTTTTGAGTTGGAGTCTCACTCTGTCGCCCAGGCTGGAGTGCAGTGGCATGCTCACGGCCACCACAGCTTCAACCTACTGGGCTCAGGCGATCCTTCTGCCTCAGCCTTCTAAGTAGCTGGAACTACAGGTATGCGCCATCATGCCCAGCTAATTTTTTGATTTATTGTAGAGATGGGGTCTTACCGAGTTGCCTAGGCTGGTCTGGAACATGTGGACTCAGGCAAACCTCTCACCTCGGCCTCCTGAAGTGCTGAGATTATAGGCATGAGCCACCATGCCAGGATGCTTTTTTTGGAGTTGGAGCCTCACTCTATTGCCCAGGCTGGAGTGCAGTGGTATGGTCACCGCCACCACGGCCTTGATCTGCTGATGCTTCCGCCTCAGCCTTCCAAGTAGCTGGAACTACAAGCACATGCTACCATGCCCGGCTTATTTTTTTTATTGATTGTAGAGACAAGGTGTCACCAAGTTGCCCAGGCAGGTCTCGAACCACTGATGTCAAGCTGTCCTCTCACCTCAGCCTCCCGAAGTGCTGGGATTACAGGCTTGAGCCACCACGCCTGACCCTAAGGCATTTCTAATAACAAAGCTGAATGTTTTAAACATCCTGATTATCTAGATTTAAGTGTCTGTATATGCTCCTGTGGGGTTTTGTGGTTTATTTTCTCAAACCCAGACAGTTTGCCAAACCTCAGCAAACAGTAACTACAAACCTGTTTGTAACCCTGTAGTCCTAATTATAATCATTAAACTCATACTGCTTTAGGCTCTGTATTTTTCAGTTAACATCAAATACTATTTCTCTCTTTTCTTCTTAGCCATTCTTTTTATATTATGTTGTCTCATGTGATTGACTAAAATCCTGTTATTGTGTTACAGAGAGAGAATACACAGATACAGGAAGGCTGTAATTCAGTAATGTAGAGCCATTTAGAGGGAGGTGGTCAAGGGGAAGTAGAAGGTGTTGGGAGACAGTGAAGATGCTGCTGCTTGTCTGTTGTTTTATCTGAGGTGTAGAAATAACACCTCTGTCTTCCAAATTGTGCTGTTTAGTGTTCATTTATTTTTCCTATTACAAATCTTTGTTCCTACGATTCTATAAAAGGCTTTCTAAATTTTGAGAACCTAATTTGTCTCTGGCACTTTGTAGGTACTGGTGATACAGCAGTAAGGAGAAAGGAGCATATATATATATATATATATATATATATATATATATATATATATATATATATATATATATGTTTTTTTTTTTTTTGAGTTGGAGTCTCACTCTGTCACCCAGACTGGAGTGCAATGGCCGCTCTCGGCCACCGCAGCCTCGACCTGCTGGGCTCCGGTGATCCTTCTGCCTCAGCCTTCCAAGTAACTGGAACTACAGGCATGCACTACCACACCCGGCTAATTTTTTTTTTATTTATTGTAGAGATGAGGTCTTGCCAAGTTGCCCAAGTGGGTCTCGAACCCGCGGGCTCAGGCAATTTACTCGCCTCGGCCTTCCAAGGCCTGGGATTACAGGCTGAGCCACCGAGCCCGGCAAGCATATATTAATTTAGTGCAGAAGTCTGCAAATTTGGTTGTGTACTCTATCAATAACACATGTGACTGTGGACCCTATAAGTATAAATGTTTATAAATTTTATGTGTGCTGTTCCCAATTATATATTAAATATTAACAAAGCTTAATATTTTATTTTATATGAAGGAATACAAATATAATAATATGTAGGGAGACTTGTAAGCATTTCTGTGGTTGACAATTTAATGTAAAGACTACAATAACTAAGCCAGCTATTATATATCGAATGTCCTTTGTATATATTCTTTATTAACATAGCTCCAGGTGCTCCTTCAGCTCCAAGGAGGGGGCGTGGGGGTCATCGAGGTGGCAGGGGAAGATTTGGTATTCGGCGAGATGGTCCAATGAAATTTGAGAAAGACTTTGACTTTGAAAGTGCAAATGCACAATTTAACAAGGAGGAGATTGACAGAGAATTTCATAATAAACTTAAACTGAAAGGTAAGCTTTGAATTTTTCTTTTTTCTTTAAGACAGGATCTCACTCTGTCACCAAGGCTGAAGTGCAGTGGCATGACCATAGCTCTCTGCAGCCTCCAACTTCTGGAGGAGGTCTCAAACTCCTGACCTCAAGTTGTCCTCCTACTTTGGCCTCCCCAAGTGTTGGGTTTACAGGTGTGAGCCACCATGCCCAGCCTGATTTTTTTTTCTATTGAGTTGACGTCTCACTCTGTCACTCAGACTGGAGTACACTGGCATGCTCGTGGCTCAACTGTAGCCTTGACCTCATGGGCTTAGGCAATCCTTCTGCCTCAGTCTCCCAAGTAGCTGGGACTACAGACGTATGGCACCACGCCCAGCTAATTTGTTTTATTTTTTGTGGAGTCGCGGTCTCTGTTGTAGTCTGGTCTCGAACTCCTGGGCTCAAGCAATCCTCTTGCCTCAGCTTCCTAAAGTACTGTGATTACAGGTGTGAGTCACTTGCCTAGCCTGATTTTTCTCCTCAGAAAACAGTCTTATTTGAATTGTAGATTATAGATGTTTTTCAGATTAGAATTTCATTTCATTTACTCTAGGTCTTGATTTTTATGGTATGTGCTTGTTTTTCCTTAGAAGATAAACTTGAGAAACAGGAGAAGCCTGTAAATGGTGAAGATAAAGGAGACTCTGGAGTTGATACCCAAAACAGTGAAGGAAATGCTGATGAAGAAGATCCACTTGGACCTAATTGCTATTATGACAAAACTAAATCCTTCTTTGATAATATTTCTTGTGATGATAACAGGTACAGTCTTCTAAGCAGTTCTTTTGCTCTGATGTTATTGAGTTATGGAATGGTTTGATATAAATTCACAGGGTTTAATGAATACTTAAAAATATCTAATCTAACAGTTGATTTTTTTTCTTTGATTTGGAGTCTCACTCTGTCACCCAGACTGGAGTGCAGTGGCACGCTCCCAGCCACCGCAGCCTCGACCTGCTGGGCTCCGACGATCCTTCCGCCTCAACCTTCCAAGTAGCTGGAACTACAGGCGTGCGCTACCACACCCAGCTAATTTTTTATTTATTGTAGAGACAGGTCTCGCCAACTTGCCCAGTGGGTCTCGAAACCACAGGCTCAGGCAATTCACTTACCTCGGCCTCCCAAAGTGCTGGGATTATAGGCTGAGCCACCGAGCCTGGCCAACAGTTGATTTTTTCAAATGTTTGATTTTACTGAAAGAAAATATACTTAAGTTTTAAATTAATCATTCCTGGAAAAGAAGAAAAAAGTATACTTTTGCTTTGGGTTATATTTACATTGAATATCAGTAATTAAAACAAAAGCATTCATGTAACATCTAAGTAAAGTAAACTTTTTCTTTACCCCTTTACATTTACATTGTAGTTCAAATGAAGCCAAGGCCAAATGTTAATAAAAAGTTGGCTGATACAGTAAAACTCTGCCACTGTAGTAAATATGGGTCTCAAAAATTGGCATATTATTTTTGAGGTTCATTAAAGGACCAATTGTTATAAACTAAAGAGTTCTAGAGGTTCTGCTGCCTTGTCTAAATTGTCCTTGTCTTGGCTGCAGTTTAGTGCCACCTGGTGGCAGTTGTTTGCTTCAGTTTAACCGTGGTTGAGGATGATTCTAAATCTTGTGGTTATCTAGAGTGGCCAACAGCTCCAACAATTCAGACACTTTTTGGGGTTAATTGGCATCGGATCCAGAGACTGGTATAGGAGCATAATGGGGACCCTGAGACTTGTCCTTTATCCCCTAGCTTCCTGAGAGGTTTCTCTGCTTAGCTTAGCTTTTCCCTCTTTTCCACTGGAGCTGAAGGGAAAGCATAGTCAATTACCAATCTCGTTATATCTGAATTTTTGTTGTACTGAGGCTATTATCCCATTTTTTTGTTGGTTTTATCAGCTGTATTTGCAAGAAACTAATATTCGTCATGTTATACATGAAGTTTAACAATATTATAGGAACATATTGAACTCATATGCCATGGACAGTTTGTGACAACTTAGATAAGTGAGCTTTAGAAATTACTTAATCCTTTTAAAAAAAATTTAATAAAAATAGAGGCTGGGCTCGGTGGCTCAGCCTATAATCTCAGCACTTTGGGAGGCCGAGGCAAGAGGATTACCTAAGCACACTGGTTCGATACCCACCCGGGCAACATGGCGAGACCTTGTCTCTACAATAAATCAAAAATTAGCCGGGCATGGTAACACACACCTGTAGTTCCAGCTACTTGGAAGGCTGGGGTGGAAGGATCATTCAGAGCACAGCAAGTCAAGGCTGCGGTGACCGGGAGCGTTCCACTACCCTCCAGCCTGGGTGACAGTGCGATTCCAACTCAAAAAAAAAAAAAATAGAACTGAGGTCTTGCTCTACTGCCCAGGCTGGTCGCAAACTCCTGACCTCAAACAATCCTCTTGTTGGAATTACAAGCGTGAACCACCATACCTTGCCATTACTTAGCCTTAATTTGGGAATAGCACGGAATATTTTTGCTGAGGAATGGTTAAACCTGATATGCTTTTATAATAGTCATTTGCTTTTATAATAGAGAACGGAGACCAACTTGGGCTGAAGAAAGAAGATTGAATGCTGAAACATTTGGAATCCCACTTCGCCCAAACCGTGGCCGTGGGGGCTACAGAGGCAGAGGAGGTCTTGGTTTCCGAGGTGGCAGAGGGCGTGGTGGTGGCAGAGGTGGTACCTTCATCACCCCTCGAGGATTTCGTGGTGGATTCAGAGGAGGTCGTGGGGGCAGGGAATTTGCAGATTTTGAATATAGGGTAAGTATTATTATTTGCTTTGGGCTTGATATGCAGTTTTATGAAACTCAAAACCTTTTTACTTTTATCTATTTTGGGTGAGGTTTTTTTAAGGGCATTTAGAATAACTTGCGTTTGACTTTTTAATAGGGAATCTACCAGATTTGAATGTATAATTTTAAGGAACAGTAACTTCTTGGCTAATTAGTCTAAAAGAATTTATTAACTGTTTTCTTCTCAGTTGAAGGAAATAAGAGACAGGAATGTGATATTCTTTTTTGTCTTTTTATTGTAAAACCATGGTTTTGGATTTTATGGACAGGTAAACACCCCCGCTCTCCCCACCCAAATGTGTTAGAGACTAACTTAGGGTTATTTCTTTCTTTCTTCTTTTTTTTTTTTTTTTTGAGTTGGAGTCTCACTCTTGTCGCCCAGACTGGAGTACAGTGGCATGCTCACGGCCACCACAGCCTCGACCTGCTGGGCTCCGGTGATCCTTCCACCTCACCCTTCCAAGTAGCTGGAACTACTGGCACATACTACTACACCTGGCTAGTCTTTCTTTCTTTTTCTTTTCTTTTCTTTTTTTTTTTTTTTGTTGTTGGGTTGGAGTTCTCACTCCTTCGCCCAGGCTGGAGTTCAGTAGCACGCACGCTCACCCCAGCCTCGACGTTCTGGGTTCCAGTGATCCTTCTGCCTCAGCCTTCCGAGTAGCTGGAACTACAGATGTGCACTACCACACATGGCTATTTTTTATTTTATTGAGTGACAAGGTCTCGCTAAGTTGCCCAGACTGGTCTTGAACCCACAGGCTCAGGCAATCCACTCGCCTTGGCCTCCAAAGTGCTGGGATTACATAAAGCTATAACAGATTATTTTGTACATACATAGATTACCTGACAACCCAGTGAATAAATGACTGAGTGGATGAATTGTTGAACATCAGGGAATGTGATTACTTATATTCACATTATGGGCCGGACTGACTTCCATTTCTTTATCCTCCCTGCCTCGCTATCCCTTCTGTGCTCTGTGTCACAGCAAAACACACTCCCATGGGCTCTCACCAGGTGGCTTCCGAGTAGGGTTGGAATGGTAAGGTGCTGGTGGAAGACTCAAGGGCAGGAGAGGTAAGGCCAGGGTATGCTCCATATCTGACTCAGCTCTGGCCTTGCCTCCGTAACAGGCAGTGGTTCTGTCCTTGCCATGGCTCCATTTCCCACAATCCCCTGGTGACCCTTGCCCCACCAGGCAGCCCCCACCATGGTACCTGCTCCTCTGGATGATCCCAGCTTCTAAACTCATCCACACCTCTTTCCGTTATCCTTGTAGCCCTGAGTATGGTAACAGCTTCTTGCTATTTAGCTTCTCTTTCCTCATCTAGGTATATCAACTTCCTGTATTCACTTCCCTCTATTGAAACACAGGCGGTTTCTGTTTCCCAGACTGGATCCTGACTGATACATAGTAGAGTCATTAAATTTTATCTTCTCTAACTTATCTGGAAATTTTTACATGAGAATATGCCTTAAGCCCATGGAGAATCGCACAAATCACACTTAATATCCACTTTCTGCAATACAGGCCAATAAGTATCCCTTTGGCTGATCTTTTGTCAAACACTGGGATTCTCTTTGCCAAGCCCAGACACATCTCTGACTGTACCAGTGTCATCACCAACTACAGTGAACACAGTTAGGAGCCTTTTCCAGAGGTCACTTTTGTTGCATTTATTAAGTGTGACAACAAGGGGAAAACATACAAAGAGAAAGCTAATTTTAAGAGAAAATTACACAGTCATCAAATGAATAATATTGTAAAAAAAAAGTCTCTGAAAAGTCAGAGAGCATAAGACAGCACCAGAAAGTTTCTTCCCTATTGAATCCATAAATTTTCCTGAAAATAAAATCTGTAGAATTTCCAGATATTTCAAAAGTGTAAAAAGAGAAAAGCAGATTCATCAGCAAGTGATCTGGAGTTTCTCAGTCGGAATGCCCCCTGGAATCGTTATAGTTATTGACTGAAGGAGAGTTCTTCGGTGAGCATGGAGACCACACACGGGATCTGCTGCTTCTCGTGGAAGAGCAGCTCGTCAGACTGACTCAAAGTGCCTGGCTGCCCTGTAGTTCACCCTGGTGAGGATCTGCGTGATCTCCAGTCTTTCCTGTGCTTCTCCAGGATGGAACGGAGAGCTTGCACAAACCAGGAGCCTTTTCCTGGGCTCCTCCATGAGTAATGACCTGGAACTGTAGAGTAAGCAAAGAGAAAGTTTGTATCTTGTATCGGTGATCAGCGTCTGTGTCGTTGATGGGTCCTGAGTCAGCCTGGATGCCATCATCAAGCTCCGTCCCTCGGCAAACCTGAATGAAGAAGAGTTTGGGCTTCTCTAAAAGGGTTTTGCACCTATCCCCCTGAAATAGGCTGTCAAATTCTTTATCGGTGTCACACCATCTTTCCCATAAATGAAATTTTCTTCTCCATGGCTTAATAGAATACAAGCGAAGCTGGCTCAATTTGTATGGTCCTCTTCAGAAGCTTTTTAAAGCAGAGATTGCATCTTGGCACAAGAGCAGTCATTGTGGACAACCACCTCAAAACCCAGTCTTTGAAAGCACTTGAAAAGGGCCGTTTCGAATGCCCATACCTGTCACTTTGTCAAAGTTCTTGTTTATTATGATGCATTTACCCACCTTCTCAAAATTCATGTTATACTAATACGTAGGTGCTCGATCCCGGGTGGTCTTGACAGATCGTCCTGAGACATTTTTCTTGCTGCCGAAGAGTGATGGCACAAACAAGGACCGGTCTGGTTTAGCGTCCCTGTGTCTTTGTTTGATGAATCCCCAGCTCCCTGTTCCCCAACACAGCCCTGATCGTCTGCCATCATCACTCGAGGCCGAGTCCCCTTGGGGCAGCTGTGGCATCCACTCTGGGCTTCTTTTTTTTTTTTTTTTTATTCTTAAGGATCGCGGGAGCCCAGCAGGTCGTGGCTGCGGTGGCCAGAAGCGGCCACTGCGCTCCAGTCTGGGCGACCGAGTGAGACTCCAACTCAAAAAAAAAAAAAAATTTTTTTTCTAAGGTAGGGGCCACAAGAGGAATCACTAAAGACATACAGGAAAATGACTGTATAGTATCACATTTATTTCATATTGTACAATATACTTTTAACACCAAAAGAGATGCTCTAGGAAGTATGTACTCCCAGAATGGCAGGAAAGCCTTAACATTTAATAGCAGTTAGCATTTATTTTATGACTTATTAGCAATTGCCAGGCATTATTCTAAATAGTTTTTACATATTAACGTATTTAAACCTCACATCAACTCGGAAATAGGTTCTATTATTATCCTCATTTTACAGATGAGGAAATGGGTACAGGGATACTAAGTGATTTGTCCGAGGTCACATAGCTAGTAAGTGATGGTGCTGGATGTTGAACCTAGCAAGTTAGTTCTGAGTCACTGCTCTTAACTTAGTTTTGTGGAAAACTCACTATAGTTTTCTGATTTTCTTATTTCACCATGATCTCGAAGATGTTTTGGTGTATGGCATTCTGGAGAATTCTGTAGCTCTGTATACTATGCTTATATGTATAATTTATCTTTTGACAGACATCTGTAAATTAAATGAGTATAATTACTATCCTAGTTATAGTAAACTGTCTTATTTTACTGATTTTAGAAGTAGTGGAGAGGAGAGTATCTAAACAGAAAGAAAAAAAAATTCCCTTGTGTAGCCAGGCATGGTAGCGCGCGCCTGTAGTTCCAGCTACTTGGAAGGCTGAGGCGGAAGGATCGCCGGAGCCCAGCTGGTCAAGGCTGCGGTGGCCGGGAGTGGCCACTACACTCCAGTCTGGGTGACAGAGTGGGACTCCAACTCAAAAAAAAAAAAAAAAATTCCCTTGTAAAGAAGTCTACTAGTTAACAGCAAAGGGCATCTGGAAACAGAAAGATCTGCTAGCAAAAATTTTATTGATCAGTACTTAAAACTGGCTGTTGTTGATATCCCTCTGAAAGGAAGTTAGGATTAGTGGCTTTTGAATCTGGTCTATTAATTTTGATGCCTTTGATATTGTACTATTGCAACCAAGATTGCCAAAAACTAGCCTCAAGTCATTAGCTCATGACTTTTAGCCACAGTGACCTGATGTAATTACAGGACTTTTAACTGCAAAATCACCATCCTAGCTAAGAATCTGTCTTCGGAACTGCATATAGCCCTTGCTTATCCCTGCTACTGTTCTTGAGGTTAACTCCTTTGTAATATTTGACACTAATAACCACCCACCCAGCTTGGGGTCTGTCTTCCTAGTTTTTAAAAATATTTTTGATTTTTTTTTTTTTCGTAAAAACAACAACTGTTTCTCAACATAGCCTTGTAAGGCACTTCATAATCTGCCTGCTTCTCCAAGTCAGAAGTCTAGCACTGGCTCTAGTCCTTGCTGGCAATGGGACAGCCCTCTCCTTCATCCACTCTGCTTCGGATATGTGGGCCTTCTGGCTTTTGTTTAGTACCAAGCTTATTCTTACCTCAAAACTTTCTACCTGTTCCTTCTGCCTGGAATATTCATCGATTTGCTCCTTGTAAGCATTTGTGCTCATGTCTATGCACTCACTCTCACATTTGCATACTTGCTGAGCACTCAAGTGCTCGCTACCCTCTCTTTTGTGATTCTGGTGTTTTGTTGTTGTTTTGCTTTTTTTGCCTTTCATATGTTTTTCTTTCTTCCTTTTTTGGGGGAGGAGTTGAAGTCTCACTTTGTCGCCCAGGCTGGAGTGCAGTGGCATGCTCATGGCCACTGCAGCCTTGACCTGCTGGACTCAGGTGATCCTTCTGCCTCAGCCTTCCAAGTAGCTGGAATTACAGGCATGCACCACCACGGCTGGCCATTTTTTTTTTAATTGTAAAGGTGAGGTCTCACCAAGTTGCCCAGGCTGCTCTCGAACCCATGGACTCAGGCAATCCTCTCACCTTGGCCTCCCAAAGTGCTGGGATTATAGGTGTGAGCCACTGTGTCCAACCCTTTTTTTTTTTTGAGACAGGATCTCACTCTTTTGCCCAGGCTGGAGCACAGAGGCGTGATCCCAACTTACCACAGCCTTGACCTCCTGGGCTCAGGTAATCGTTCTGCCTCAGCCTCCTGAGGAGCTGGGACTGTGGGTGCACACCACCATGCCCAGCTAATTTGTATAATTTCTTGTAAAGACGAGGTCTCAGGATGTGGCCCAGGCTGGTGTCAAACTCCTGGTCTCAAGCAGTTATCTCACCTTGGCCTCCCCAAGTGCTGGGATTACAGGCGTGAGCCACTGTGTCTGGCTCAGATGTTTTTCAAGATCTTTGAAAGGTGCATTTTTTTTTTTTTGAGTTGGAGTCTCACTCTGTCACCGAGACTGGAGTGCAGTAGCTGCTCCCGGCCACCGCAGCCTTGACCTGCTGGGCTCCAGCGATCCTTCTGCCTCAGCCTTCCAAGTAGCCGGATGCGCTACCACGCCCGGCTGATTTTTTGATTTATTGTAGAGATGAGATCTTGCTGCCCAGGCGGGCCTCGAACCCACGGGCTCAGGCAATCCACGCACCTCAGCCTCCCAAAGCGCGGGATTACAGGCTGAGCCACCGAGCCCGGCTGAAAGGTACATTTTTAGATTAAACTATGCAACTCTCTTTCTACACATGTCAAAACTAAGGACTCAAAAGACTTAGTAACTCAACCGAGGTCATACTAGCAATGATCACTATTATTCTCATCTGGATCCAAGTCTAATTTAGATATACTTTCTCTGAAACCAAACTGACTCAATGTGGCCTTCAACAAGGAGATTGTCATAGGTTCAACAGCTAGCTGGCATGCCTGAAAATGAGGCAAAGAAAGACAAAGGTGTGAAGACTGATTGGTGGGTTATTATAGTAGTTGGCAAGGACATCTCAAAGGAATGAATATGATAACATAAAAATGGACTATGGTCATGGATACCTCTGCCAGAGTGTACCATTAGCCAACATGGTACATGGGGAGGAGGCAGAGCTGAGATCACCAGAACCTGAGAAGATGATAATGGCAATTTGACGAGATGAAGTTTAACTTACTGGCAAGATACAAAGCGGGTGAAGACAGAGAAATGTGGTATAGAAACATACAAGGTGCAAGATAAAAAACTGATCAGAAGTTATAAGTAAACAAAATCACAAAAGAAGCCGGGCATGGTAGCTCATGCCTGTAATCCTAACACTTTGGGAGGTGGAGACGAGAGAATTGCCTGAGCCTAGGGGTTTGATACTAACCTGGACAACTTGGTGAAACCTCATCTCTACAATAAATCAAAAAATTAGCTGGGTGTGGTGGCACGCTCCTGTGGTTCCAGCTACTTGGAAGGCTGAGGCAGAAGGATCGCCTAAGCCTATCAGGTCAATACTGTGTTGGCCGTGAGCCTGCCACTGCACTCCAGCCTGGGTGACAGAGTGAGACTTCAACTCAAAAAAAAAAGGAAAGGAAGGAAGAAAAACATCTGAGAGGTATGACCTCCTGGCCAAACTATAAACCTCTTCCATAGTGTCTCTTATGGGACTGGGTCACTACACAATACCAAAAGGTATTCATCCCACCTCAGGAATGCTCCAGTTGTTAGAATCTCAGACACACCAGTGAGTGAAAATCTCTTTCTGGCCAGGCTCAGTGGCTCATGCCTATAATTCCAGCACTTTGGGAGACTGAGGTGAAAGGATTGCCTGAGCCCATGGATTCAAAACCAACCTAGGCAAATCGGTGAGATCTCATCTCTACAATAAATTTTTATTTTTATTTTTTTGAGTTGGAGTCTCACTCTATCACCCAGACTGGAGTACAGTGGCCGCTCCCAGCTACCGCAGCCTCGACCTGCTGGGCTCCGGCGATCCTTCCGCCTCAGCCTTCCAAGTAGCTGGAACTACAGGCGCGTGCTACCATGCCTGGCCAATTTTTTGATTTATTGTTGAGATGAGGTCTCGCCAAGTTGCCTAGGTGGGTCTCGAATCCGTGGTCTCAGGCAATCCACTCACCTCAGCTCCCAAGGCGCGGGATTACAGACTGAGCCACCGAGCCCGGCTACAATAAATTTTTTTAAAATTTAGCCAGTTCCAGCTACTTGGAAGACTAAGGTGGAAGGATCACCTGAGCCCAGCAGGTCAAGACTGTGGTGGCCTTAAGTGTGCCACTGCACTCCAGCCTGAGCAACGGAGTGAGACTCCAACTCAAAAAAAGAGAAGGAAAATCTCTTTCCTTCCTTCTTCAACCTACTGGTTTAATTCTACCCTTGTAAATGCACAGAATATGTATACTTTACCTCAAAATACTTTTTTAGATATTTGAAAAACAGCTGTCATGTTTTCTCTGCATGACTGGACTCTTCCCTTCCTCTGCACACTCATTAATAAACCTTCATTCAGTAATCAGTGTGCATGCTACATGCACTTATTAATACAAGCATTTTTTTGGAAATATATCACATTGTTTAGTCATTTTGAGCCTTTTGCTAAAACTGTCACATATATACATATTTGGACAGGCATGGTGGCTCACACCTGTAATCCTAGCACTTTGGGAGGCAGAGGCAAGAGGATTATCTGAGCTCACTGGTTTAAGATCAACTTAGGCAACATGGTGAGACTTTGTCTCCATAAAAAAAGCTCTAACGTATATTTTAAAATTCAAAATGCATTTGTAGCAGTTATCTGCATGAATCTTTCTCCACACTGGAGTATTCTTGACAGATAGTCCAGCTTCTGCTGCAGTGTTTCAAGGACTGATAGGCTCAGTGGACCCTCAGGCATTGCCCAGATGGTTGGGACGGTCTAATGTCACACTGTGCTGCTCTTCTTACTGTGTGAGCATGCCACTTCATATGTGCAGCCCCATTTCTCATTACCCTTTTACCTCTCTTTTTCTAGCAGGTTGACACATGGTCATCTTTTTTTTTTTTTAAGTATAATTTCCATTTTATTTTTTCCAGATAGTTGTTCTTCAGTCCATAAGGACTCAACTTCTTACATGGGCTTTGGTGGAAGTCGTGGTTCTGAATTGGGTGGGGTTGTTCAATCCTTGTGGGCGTCACGAGACTGCTTCCTCACGACCTTGCTGTGAATGGCACAACTCACACAATGCAGCTTCACATACAGCTTGGGAAGCACATAGGCGTCAAAGACACTCACTTCAGAAATGTCCCTGACAACGGCGGCCTCCACTGTGTTTCGAATGACAAACTTCTTAATAGCCTCATCCTTGGGCACGCATGGGGCACAGTTTGTGCAGCGAATGGGCTGCATGTGGTGATGGCCCTTTTTGGCATGACCATTGTTCCTTCTTTTGTCATCTGGGAAGCAAGAACCTGAAAGAGCCATGGTCATCTCTTATACACATCTTGCTTTATTCCAGTTCTGACTGTATTCACTTATCAGATATACATAATTCTTCATATACGCTACATTATCCTGGGCAGTTGGATAAACAGTTGTAGTCCCAGCGTTTTTGGTGTTTACATTCCAGTGGAGAGACAGAAATAGCTAGAGGTCAGGTGCCCCTTTTCACTTATCTTTCACAGTCTTACCCAAGTTTCACTATTTTCTCTTCCTTCCTACATTGCTTTCCTCTTTTCCTGACCTGTGATTATCTGCTTTGTTTGGCACACATTTTAAACACACTTACATTC